>CM077115.1:153606793-156205814 GCA_039619475.1 Icerya purchasi
TATTATGTAATTCTAATGCGGTTTTTATAGGGTAACATTTGTGTTACTGACTTGGTCGGCGGTGAATATATGTTCATAAGAGATAATCATGGAGATTGATCACTCGGTTTCAGGGTTAGTTTTTCTATCATTAAGGCGTGGAAGAAGGGCAGAAGTTTTGCAGCGTTTGATTCATCAATATTTAGGGACATATTTCGACTGATATTAAATTGATTCCTTAAATGATTGAATGCCTTACAGATGAAGATTGTGTGATGTATATTATCCACATTGTTTGTTGCACATAACGGACAGTTCGCTGTGTCCTTTCATCCAATCTGCTGAAAAAGTCCTATCAGTTTTATATAATGAAAATTTATTATTGTATCGATTTAAAAATAACGGTGTTATTGCTTTCCATAAAATCAGCTAGTAAAAAAGAATAAATAAAGAAAACACTTTTTAGAAATTTATCAATTTCTTAATTTACCTGGATCATTACAGATATCCCAACAGTTCCTTGGGCTTTTTGTTGCGCTTCCGACATATTCTGGTATAAATCGGCATTGAAACCATACAACTGAATCTGTAAATCGGAAATTTTGTTCAACGATTAGCAAAATTAACCGACAGTATTTACATACTTGTGTTTGTAATTAATTTTATACCGTTAAAATAATTATAATATCAAGTTCTTGTCGGTAAAAACGAAAGAAACAGAAACATCTAAGGCTACTAAGTAGTCGGATATGCTTTAATGCGACTTTAATTGTTATTTATAGATGAACGGTTACCAATGAAGATAATCAAAACAAGCTAAACAATTTACTCTTATAAATACGTAGATTGATTACACTTATTTATATATTATTATTATTATTATTATTATTATTATTATTATTATTACAATTTTACACTATTTTTTGGATTTTGCAAATTTATATTATTTGAAATAATAACGAGAAGGGTACGTATATAAGTAAGATATTAATTTTATTTTCTAATTAAGACTGAGTCTGCATCATGAAACTCTGAAAGTTTACACTCTTTTTAATTACACATTTTACACGCTATATTGGATATCATTTTATATATGTTTCCTGGAACGTCTTTATACTACACTGCTATTATCAGCTTATTAGCTCTGTTTACACTCGTTCATTAATAATTACTTAAATTACATTAATGTTTTTTTTTTCTTTCTTTACCTTTTTAGACGTCCCTTTGTATGTAATTGGTTTAATATGTGCCTGCTTCATTTTCTTCACTTACTACTTTCATAGTTTCCAAACAAAGCTTTTAAGTTCACACACTAAAGTAACCATGTGTTTTAGCATCTTGACCGCTCTCAATGATTAATTGTTTTTCAACTCATCTTAATGATAATGATTCTTCGTGTCTTGAATACCAGTTGTCTTTTTAAACTTTATTCCGTAATCTTCTTTCCAGGTATAGCATGAAATCGGTGAGTTTGTAGAATTTAAGACTCTCTGGGGTTTGAGTGTGTTTTTATGGTGAATCAAAAATCAGACAAAAAGTTCCGGTACACGTAAACAGTAGCGTTTTAAAATGTTTCCTCAACGAATAAAATCCTCTTAAATGTGTGTATCTCAATTCCCTTATTTTTCTTTGTAAATACATATACACTCGATTATCCGGATCGATTTTTCAAAAAAAAAAAAAAAAAAAAAAAAAAAGAAGAACTTTTATAAAATCTACAACTATATGCAGTACGTATCTGAATATTTGTTTACATTCGTTGCAAATGAAGATACTGTGAAATTTTTAAAACTTGGCTTCACAAAGAGTTCGTGCCCGCAGTTGCGAAACATTTGTCCGACAAACAGTGTTACCGAGAAAAACAATCCTTATTATCGACAATTCTCCAATCCGGCAACTGAGAAGTTACAAGACGGTGTGATATAAAAGCAATGTTTCTTCCAGTAAACGTTACATCGGTAATCCTAGAAGCCTTAAAAAAAAATCGACGCCATCTTCCCACCCCAGACTGGTATCAAGCGTTGAAAATGACGAGGACTGTGTCAGGTTGCTTTAAAATCAGTTGATATGCTTGATGTTATCATCATTTGGTGGGGTTATCTGAGGGATGGAAAGAGAGATTAGTTCTATAGCATTATTAGTGAGGTCGTGGAAAATATTATTAGATCATAAAGTCAGTGATATATGGGAAGAAATTGATAAACAACGTGATTATTTAGACAGTTCAAAAGACAACGAGGAGCTTGTTTCTCTAATAGAAAATATTGCAGTATGTGAAACGGGCAGTAATCCGGATGACGTTACAGAATGGATGGGCAGCGACGAGATCGAAGAAAAATAATAAGAGTCTAATTTTTTAAAAGAAAAAAGAATTACCGTTCGTTCATTCTTAATATATTGAGATATTTCAATGACAAAAAAATTCAAATTTGTTTTAATTCAGCCGAGTCTGGGAAGAAGTCCGACGATTTTATGAAAACTTTTGTAACATTGTCCATTATTATAAAATATACCACTTTCTATCTCTTCAAAAGTATTAACTTCACTTTTATTAAAAAACGATGAGGTAAATTTATTTACATCTTTAATGTGTAATGTGTGTTATTCGCTAAAGAGTTTACTGGGGGGGGGGGGTCTGTTCATTAAGTTCATGAAACTTTAGCATTACAGTTTTAAAATGCTATCTTTATTTTTCACTTAACTGTTTTATCCAAAAATTCAGTAGGAAAAAACTTCAAAACGTACTAGATTGTTAATTTGTTTCGAAAGATGTATATTAAACTTGTGGTTTAAACTATTCTCTTCGTTGCAGTTAAATATTTTTAAATTTCAGAACCTCGAAAATGCCTCGAAAATATCAAAAACTAATAAGTATACAATTTCTTTTTTTTTACGTTTATAAAAAAATTTGGTTTCCAATTATTTCCATTATAAACCTGTTGTTCTCTATGTTCCCACTAAATTTTAAAATAGGGTATTTCAAAACTACACCTATTAGACCAGAGAGATGCTTATAGTTGAGTAAAATCCGTTGGGGCATTTCGTGATTTTCATTAAATTATTACGAAAAAAACAGTTTAAATGTTAAAAATTTAATTACACAAAAAGAAAAAAAAAAAAAACCGCAAGGTTTTAAAACCTCCTGGAAGCGTTTCTGATCTATGTTATATAAGTATTTCGTATCACATTTTCCACTATCGAGGAATTAGAGTTTTTAAAAAACAGCATATGTAACTAAAATTGTCAATATCAAAAACTGCGCGGTATGTTACGTTTTCAAAAATTAATCAAGTTTTTGTTGTTTCCCTTTTTTCTTGTATTTCGTTATACATTTATCAGCGACAAAAATAACTTTACGCACGTTAATCGCCGAGTTTAATTCAAAATAGACCATCGTGAATTTAGACAGGCACACACCTATATTGGCGAGATTTAGGATGAAACTTGTATGTCATTGAGAGGGAATTGTTGTCACGGTCGAACCCACATTTCTATCGGGTTCATTGTGTCTGTTTAGCGATACGGATGAAATTTGATTTGAAACCATCCACAGAGTAACAAAGATTAGCCGTTGCGGTGTAATCTGTATCCCGTCATCAGCCAGTACGCTTGACTAAGTCTTTGAACTAAATTGAAGTAACATTTTCAGGATGACACGTTCTAATAAATGACCTTTGCTAATTTTTGAAAACTTTTAACAAATTAAAAAAAAAAAAAAGGTTAACGAACTAGGAATGTGTGTTTATTTCAAAAAAAGAAAGAAAAAAGAGAAATTTATCAACCGGCGCCTATATATTAATATTTGTAATTTTTATTTCTTAATACATCAGGGGATCGAAAGGGAGTTTATTGTTTTATACGATGTAGTTTTAAAAGAACGCGACACAATACGAAAGTACAAATTCCAACTATATGTATTCTTAGTAAAAATTGAACTTTAAGCAGTTATTTCTCTTAAAATATTCGTGATAAGTGAATAAAAATATTTTTGTGTACCTCAAAATACTTTATTGCACAAATTTTGCTTTATTATCAACAAAAAAGAGCTTATATTCGTTACACTATTTGATGAAAGTTCGAAAGCAGTGGCGGATCTAGGAACAGGGAAGCGGGCAGTAAAGGAGTTTAGTTTAAATGTAATGTAAAATAATTATAAAAAATTATGTTTTTTATATCTGGAATTTAAACAGTTCTATGTCAATGAAAATCAGCTAATGCGATTATCATTAATTACTAAAGACTCGTTGTATAAAATTTAGTTCTTAAGCTAGAAGGTGTGAGTAAATTTGAAATTTAAAGTCGATATGTAGTTATTTGAGTTAGAACAGCACAATTTCAATATTTGTAGAGCGATATGATGTATGAAATGTGTTGATAATAAATATTTTTAGTACCATGTCGATTCAGAACTATCTTACTTTTGTCCAAAATGTTTAAGTTAATTTCAATTAGATGATAATAGTAGCATACATACATTTTTTTTTATAAGCTAGATGGCCAGCGTGACTCAAAAACTTATACAAATAATTAACGTACTCCACAATTCTACGTTCTCAAAAATAAATAAGAATAGAATTTTTGAAAATCGATAAACTATAAATATTATTACATATATATATATATATATATATTAAGTTCGCTGAAATCGCCGATCCATGCAGTTTTACAGTTTTAATCAATTAGCATAACGGTGTTTAAAAATTCTTTTTTTAACTGTAACGTAATTATCTATTCTTTTTTTTTTTTTTTTTTTTTATGTACCGAACACATAAGGAGCATATAATGATCAAATTGATTTTTCATGTAACTCTGCATACATTTTCTTTGACTTCAACTAATGTCCTATTTATAATGGCGTCTGTTATCAAAGGACATCCACATACGTCGAATGAAACCATGACTCAAAAATAAATAAAGAAAATTTTTTTTTTTTTTTGGGCTTGGCCGACTAAGGGCAGCTACCCAGGACAAATGGAGCAGATTAAAGATTAAATTTTAATCCGGTCAGAGATCGATGACAGAAAAGAGACAAGAATAGGAACCACATTGGATGACTGCAAAGCTAAGATATAGGAAGCACTATATGGAGTAGGATAATTCAGCTTTAACAGCTGAACGTACAGGATATTACGCTCGGAGGAAAGACTGGAACATTCAAACAGCACGTGGTCAGGATCACAAACAAAGGAACAGTCGCCAGAGTGCAAAGGACAATAAGGGGATGGGAAAAGAGCAAAACGATGCCGAGAGGATGGGAGCAAAGTATGATTGAACCTCAGACGGCAGATGGTAATGATGAAAAAACGTTTAAGAGTAGGAAAATAATAGAACCAAGAACAGGAAAGAGGTCTAGGCTGAATAGTAAAATGAGTTAGGATTGGAAAAGGAGCGAGGATATACATCCGACCAAAGTCTGACATGCATTCTTTTGGAGAGGGGAAGTATGTTGTGACTAGGAATCTTTTTAACAAAATGTGGAGAGTGTAACGCTAAGCGTGCTAAGGAATCCACCGTCTCGTTACCATCAATACCCACATGACACTTGAGACCCAAAGCAGGCCGATTGAAATGGAATGGGAAAGACTATAATAGATGAGAAAACGTATACGGAAAACAATAAAATCGAGGGAATATGAGGGAAAGGGAGAGGATATAGCCTGAAGAGCACTTTTGGAGTCTGATATAATTAAGTATCTATCAGAAGAACGAGTTGAGGAAATAAATATAACGGCTCGAAGAATGGCATAAAGTTCTGCGGAGAAGATGGAGCAAACAGCCGGGAGCCTGAAGGATTGAGCGGAATTATTGGCTGGAGAGAAAAAGGAAGCAGCTACTCCTCCTGAACTATTGGAACCATCAGTAAATATTAAGGAATAAAAAGGAAACGAGGAATTAATTAAAAAATTAAATTCTTGATTGGCAACTGCGGGGCCAGAAGTTTTAAGTGATGAAGGAAGAGAAAAGAGTTTTTGAGGGTGAAAAAACACGAAGAAGTTAAAAATAAAATAAGGAAGTTTACTGTGGGAAATAGTATAGGAGGAGAATTTGTCTAAACGATGAGAAACAAGGGCTAAGATAAGACATTTATTAGGAGAGAAGCGCCATTTATGAAAGATAGAGAGGTATGTGAGACGAATCTTAGAAAATGAGATGGAAAGTCTTTTTACAAGGAAACTGTATCCTAAATGTGATCGTCGGATAAACAACGGTTTTACATTCGATTCAGCAAGAAGAGCTGGAATAGGAGTGGAATTAAGCGCCCTTAAGCAAAAACGAAGAACCAAATTTTGTGTTAAATCCAGTTTAGAGAGGAGAGATTTTGAGGCATTGCCATATATGAAGGAACAGTAATCTAGTTTAGATAATATGATTGATTTGTACAGCAGGATTAGGATTTGAGGATCACCGCCCCATCTCGTATGTGACAGGGCCTTGAACAGGTTGAGTCGTTTGCGGCAAGAAATATTAAGGAAATTAATGTGCTCAAAGAAGGACAAGCGGCTATTTAGAAACACTCCAAGATAGCAAAAACAGTTGACTAGGGAAATAGGAAGATTATTCAGAGAAACATTGACCGTGGCTAAATTGTAAGGACGGAGAGAAAATATAACACAGGAGGATTTAGAAGAAGACACAGATAGATGAATAGAAGAAAGAGAAAGTTCCAAGACGGACAGTGATCAGTTAAGTATCTCGTTGGCGGTTGTAATATCCATAGCTGAGGAGTAAAGGAGAATATCGTCTGCATAGAACAGGGAAGAGGAAGAAATAGGAAGAGTGGCAACATTGAGCGTATAGATATTAAACAAAGTGGGACTGAGACAAGAGCCCTGCGGAAGACCACGAAAAACCTTTCTTGAAGGAGAATCTGTTGCAGAAGACAAACGGATAGACCGATTCGGCATAAGGTTGAGAACAAGATCAACGAAAGTAGGAGGAATACTAATGGATAACATTTTTTCTTTAAGGCAGGGAAGATAAACATTGTCGAAAGCAGCAGAGATATCAATAAAGGCTGCCAAGGTGTATTTTTTGTCAATAAAGGATTTATATATATCGGATACAAAAAGGCTTATACAATCAGCTGGATCAAGGCTCGGACGAAAACCAAACATATTGCTAGGAAGGATATTCAAGTTTTCCAACCACCAAACAAGACGCCTATTGAGAATACTCTCAAAGAGCTTTCTAAGGCAGGAGGCGAGTGAGAGAGGTCGAAAAGAAGAGGAGTTCTTTTCGGGAATGGGGATGACAATAAATGTGTTCCAAGAGGATGGAGTATTGCATGTATCAACAAAGGAATTAAACAGCGAATTCAGGAATTGAAGAGCACTGTCAGAAAGATTTTGGAGAACAAGGTAAGGAATTCCATCGATTCCTGGTGAGGATTTAGACGCCTTATGCAAGGAAAATTGGAGCTCATTAATATGAAAAGGAGAGGTAAGAAAATGAGGAGAAAGGATAGGAGTAGACGATAACATCGTTTCCTCGAGGCATGGAACATAAGGAGGGGCAATTGAGTCGATAAAGATAGAAAGGTTGTCATCAGAGAGGAAGTGGTTAGAGGAATGACCGGCAGACGAAGATTTAAAAGCCCTGGCAAGACTCCAAATCCGCGAGAGAGGGGTATTTCGTGTAAAAGAAGAGCAGAACTTTCTCCATGACATTCTCTTAGCGGCTGTTATTGTAGATCTAGTTTTAGCATTAGCCCGTTTATGTGCGAGAAAGTTCTCCAAAGTGGAATTGGAGCGAAAGGTTCTGAACGTTCGAGAACTAAGGTCATAAGCACGTTTACACTCATCGTTCCACCATAAATAGGAAGAGGATTTAGGTTTAGTTTGAGAGGGAAAACGGGAAGGAGGACACGACAAAGAAAGAGCATTAGTAATTGCTAGGATGAAAGAGTTATATTGGCACTGAGAATCATGGACATCTTGTATTCTTGAGATATAGGAATCCACCACTGAGCTGAATTTAGCCCAGTCAACCCGAGATAGATTCCACTGAGGATTAAGAGCAGGTTTGGAAACAGTAAGATAAGAGAAATCAAAAAAGGAAATAAGGATAGGGACGTGATCACTTCCAAAGGTGCCATCCAAAGTTCTTCAGTTAAGTTGCAAACTGATGGAAGAAGAACAGAAGGTAAGATCAAGAGAACTAGTAACTGAAGCGTTTCTGAAAAAAGTAGGCGAAGAATCATTAAGCAAAACTAAATTATTTTTGAGGAAAAAATCTTCTAGAATCACACCATTTCGGTTGTAATGTGAGCCGCCCCAGAGCGGCGAGCGAGCGTTCAAATCACCTCCAACGATAAAGGGATGAGGAATTGAATTAAGGAAGAGTAAAAAAGAAGGGTCCCGGAGGGTATAAGACGGAGGAATGTAGACAGATATTATGTGAAGAGGATCAGAAGACTTGGAAGGTATTGAAATATGAACTATGTTCAAGTCATGGAGTGAGGAAGAAAGGGGAAGTTGAACATTGTGTTCAGTAAATTGAATGTCTTTTTTAATAAGAATTGCAGCGCCACCGTATCCATCATCCCGATCAGACCTGATCGCATAATAGTTTTTACAGGTGAAATGAGTATTCTGTTTAAGCCATGTTTCTGAAAGCAAGGCTATGTTAATCTCATTTTGACTGAGCAGAGCCTCTAAGGACCCTCTATTTGCTCTAAGGCTTCGGCAATTCCACTGTAAAACTTTTAAATTAGAACACATATTTGTAGGAGAAAACATAATAGCATATGAAGCTAAAGCTCAAATTGACCATCGCCAACCAGCTGCAGTTGAAGTGCGGCAAAGAACATACAGAGGAAGTATGAGAAGGAGAAAAGAAGGAATGTGCAATAGGTAAAACTAAGTTACCGAGGAAGGGCGCTAGACCCTTTAAACGTTTAAACAACTGAGTAAAAGTAAAAAGGTTTAGATATAAGAAGGAGATTAATTTAAAACAGTCGACTCTTAAACTCTGGGTACTCACTTTGGGAGACTTGTTAAGAGAGTGTTCTATACGAAAGAAAAGAAGTAAGAGAGAAGAGCAGAAAACAGAGAAAGAAAAGAAAAGAAGAGAAAAAAAGAGAGAAAGAAAGAAAAAAAAAGCGCTAATTTGTTTGATTCTCTACTGAAGAACATAAGTGGATTAAGTGGAAAAATTTATATGCCAACTTTTGGAATTCAGGATTACTGCGCAGTTGTGGAGAGATTTCTTGGAAATTTAAAATAAAATTCATCCTGTCAGCACAGGCAAGGAAAGATTAAGATTAGCCGGAGCACTATTTGGCACCTCGGAGGTTTTAGTAACGGGACTAGATTTATTAACCGAAGTATGGTTTGAAAAGAAAAGTCCGTCTGGATAATTACGGTTATTAGAAGGAAGAGGAGGAAAGTAAGATTGAGCTGGTGAAAAAGTTTTATGATTTGATGTTGGAGATTTTTTATGGAAAAAGTGAGATTTAGAACGGGAAGTAGTAAGATTTTTTTTACGGGTTATATCCGCAAAAGAAAATGCGGACGATGAGCGGTTCTCTTTTTTAAACTGGCGGGCTTCGCTGAAGGAAATGTTTTCAAACGCCATTATTTTTTTTAACTCGAGCTGTTCTTGGAAGACGGGGCATTGACGACTACTGGTTTCATGCTGACCTCTGCAATTAAGACATATAGGTTGCGAGAGAGGCTCGGGGCACTCGTTAGCTCGATGCGATTCACCACACTTGTCGCAACGAGGTTTACTACGACACATTTTTTCCGTGCGACCAAAACGGAAGCAGGCTCGACACTGAATGGGATTTTTTATGCTATGTTCGACTGAACATCGGAGGTGAAAGAAATGGACAAACTCGGGAATTTTGTGTGAAAGAAATTTAATCTCGACTAAGGGAATAGGCCGGAGCTCACCGTCTTTTCGCTTTTTAAGACGTCGAATAGATATAACTGGGACTGACGATGTTATATCTTTGCAAAGGTCTTCTTCCGAGACATCTGTCGGAATATCCCTCACAATACCAAACGAAAATAAAAGAGAGCTCGGAATGAAGGCTTTAAGTTTATGTTGTTCTAAAAATTTACTATCTAATAGAAATTCATTGGCCGAGGAAATATTATTAAAAAATAATCGGAGCCTGTTCCTATCGGCTTGCACAATTTCCCTAATCGCTGCAGTTTTTTTAAACAGGAATTTTGCGGCAGCAAACGGGTAAAGACTGCCGATATTATTATCCGAAAGAGATTCCAATATAATCTGAACGGAACCAGTGAAATTAGCAGGAAAAAGAACGATATCTCGATTATTACTACTATTGTTGTTATTAGTATTATTATTATTATTACTGTTGTTGTTATTAGTATTATTATTATTACTATTACCATTATTATCATTATGATTATTATTTTAATTATTCATATTATTATTATCAGAAGAAGCATTGTTATTATTACTATTATTATCATTTATTTATTATTGTTGATACTATTGCCGTTAGTATCGCTGGTGATATTAGAATTGGAGTTACTATTATTGCTATTGCTGTTAGGATCGAGAACGTAAGACGGAGGCGGTATGGTGAGATCGGCTTGAGAAAGTCTGATTTCTTTTGGCAGAGTAGCGGAAATCGGAGAGAGAGGATCAGCAGATTTACGTTTCGGGTTGGGATCTAAGTCTCCGCTTATCGACAGGTTGGACGGGGGTTTAACCGATTTGGTTGAATTTTGGGAGGAGGCCGCCGAGCGGCCCCCTTAGCTACGCTCATTTAACAAGCAGAAGAAAAGGAGAGGAAAAAAAAAAACGAAACGAAAATGATTAAGTAAATAAATGTAAGCGAATAAATAAGTAAATCGATGAATTAAAAGTGAAATTAAATCTATGCGAGAAAAATCTAAAATTCAGACACGGCGAATAACGAAAACGTGATTTACCGTGTTTAACGTGTTACAATTAAAACGAGTGATAAGACAGACAAAAGGAAGTAAAATTGAACAATCTCACCGCTGTTGATCTGCCGACGATAAACGCGGTAACGCACTACATGTTCGAAAACGCACTACAAAGATACCAACAATTTAAGAGCTTGTTTGGAAGCTGCATGAAAAAAAAAATTGTCGGTTGATTATTAACGATGCGTCGCATATGTTTAACTTCTTCAAGTTTAAAGCGTCAAAAATATTCATTTTTGTTGTACAAATATAAGTAGAATATTCATGGCAATTCTAAAACACCGTTTAACCTTCAATTGAAATTATTTGTAAACGCTTTTCATCGCTATATAACTCCAAGTGTGTCTGTTTATACATTGTGATATTCGTGTACATATTTCAAATCAAATTCAAATCAAATTTTATATATTTCACAAAAGAATGAGCCACAAATGCGCAATCATGCGCGAACTATGGCTATAACAAATACGTGTAAGAAAAAAGTCTAACAAAACGAAACATGCGTACACAACAAGGTATGTATTGTAAGACTACAAAATTAAAATTTAACAGCTATTATATAAAACAAGCAAAATAAAAATAAGATAAATCATTCAGAGCTGAAATAAAACGAATTATTCATTCAGATAAATTACAATTAAAACTAAATTAATAAGTACCAAATATAAAACAAAACATCTATATACATGTAAACCATATATATATATATATATATATATGCCTCCCTACTATCTGACACTCCTTCACTCATTCATTCGCTTACTCACAAGCGGACACACAACCCATACACGTCTGTATATACATACATGTACCTCTAAGATCTGTGCAAATACCTAAACCTATTCTGATAGCACACTGAGTTTCCCCTTACGCATAACCCACTCAAAATATACGCAAACATCCATGCAGGTACCAATATACATTCACATATATATATATATATATATATATATATATATATATAGACGCATATATCTAGACTGCAATACACACATACATGATCAAACAGAGCAAACTAAATGTACAATACAAAAATCTCTTCACAGTCATGTTTCATTGGTAGTTAAAAAATAAAAATAAACCAATAAAATACGCAGAGAAAATATATATGATCCTAGTTATTAAACAATATAAAATAAATTCAAAACAAACATTAAAATTAAAGTAACATTGTTAATATAATCAGTTCCAAATTTACGCCTTTTCTTATAGTTTATTAGGTGAACTTTTATGTGCTGCTCAGGTAGTTTGTTATAAAATTTTGAACCGATATAAAAGGTTTAAATTCTAATGTGATTACACGCGGCACTCTAGCCTTCGTAGTATTTGCACTTCTTGTTATTCCTCCCCACTTTTGAAATTTGAAAACAGTTGTAGTTTTCCAGAATATATTGTAAAAACTGAACTTCATACGGATATTGTTAATGTCTAATAACTTATTTTTGTATAAAACTTCTCCTTATCCTTCGATATAATCTTAAAAACAGATTTCTGTAATTGACCTAGCTGCTTAATTTGATAAGACGATGCTGCGGCACCCCAATGAATTATTCTGTAGGATAGTACCGGTTTATACAAGAGAGGGGTATGTTATACATATATAACTGATATTCATTGAAAAATTGTCTTAAATATTTATAAAGGTTTGATAATTGCTTAATATGTTTCTTTTTTTCCCCTATTAACTAATAAATTGAAAAATTATTATTTATTTTGTTTTTCACTTCTCACCCAAAATGTAAATGGATTAAAATCTAAAAAAACACTGTTTAAAATTGCTGACTGATTGTAAGAGAGAGTTCAGAAGATCAAAAATAATTTTAATCCAGATATGATCGTCTTCAGAATGTATAGAAGTCAGCTAACTACAACAATGTATTTGGTTGAAATGGTATTAATTCGAAACTCATTATTGAAAAAATATCGAAAATCATCGTACCCCATTAGTGTGTCCACATCTGAGTAGCCCTAATAAACTTTTAAAAAAATATATAAAGACCTGCCGTATTTATAATTTTTTTTCGTACAGAAAAAGGTCTAGAAATTTTTGTGCGTATAATCTCCTTTATTGGCGAAAAATTAGTTGAATAAAAATTATATTTAAGAAAGTACAATTTCATACATTTTATTTAAAATTTGCTTCTCGTGCATTTTTATGCCTCTATAAATGATTTAGTTTGCAATACGTAAATATCAGATAATAATTAAATTTTTATAGAGGAAGATAAGGCGGCGTTAAAAATTTACTTCTATTTTTTTTTTTTTTTTTTTTTTTTTTGTGGTACAATAATGGTACTTAAATCAATTACCTAATGGAGTGTTTTTTTTGAAAAAATTTGTGAATATCAACTGTAATTTAAAGCAAATTTATTTTCATTAGTAGTTAATTTTTAAAGTATGTATAACATAAATGCAATAAATAAATATAATCAGAAAAAAGTGTTGAAACATTTATTCCTGCTTACAATGTAAGCGGCCAGAGCTTTGAGCGGCAGAACGATCCACCTATTAGAATTACCTTTAATTTGCAAGTATTTTACTTATGCCATTTTCATTTTTTTAATATTTTTTATGAACTTCCTCTTTACGCCAACTTTTTTCGGTACCTTACGAGTATTATTTGAGACTTTTGCTGTCCATGAAATTCTTAATAGCCTTCTAAGACGCCGCATCTCTGTGGCCTCTAAACGTCTAATAGAGCTGGCTTTTCCACGTTTCAACTGCGTACAGAAGAACTGGAATAACGTAACAGTCTATAACTTTCAGCCCTAGCTGGAGTGACAGATCATTAGCTAGCATAGCATTTTTCATTTTTCGGAAGGGTTCCTTCGTCATTTCACATCTTGTTCTTATTTCTTCGTCAGATTTACTACAAAAATTTAATAAAAACGCATGAAAAAGTAAAGAGTAATTATTCGATAAGAAAATAATATATTTTGCAGTGAAGTATACATTACGGTGATATCATGATAATTCTTATATATATATATAACATTATAAAAATTCATTATGTTTCCAATACTCGGATTATAGAGAACGGAGCAGCGACTGTATTATTATACTCATTAAAATGTTTCTAAACATTGTAATTTTAATTTGGTACCTGCTCTAACAGTATTAATGTTGCATAAAAATTATCATAATCCCTTCTTTTACTAAGGGTAAATTTCACTCTAAAATATATTATCTTATTATCGAATAATTATTTTTTACTTTTTAGCGCATTTTTATTAAGTTTTTATAGAAAATCTTGAAGTAGCACTTTCTAAGCAAGAGGATAAGTTCTTTTAATGTGTGAATGAATGTTTAAACTTCCTTGTCGTATACACAGAACCATTATGGCCTTGTTCGATTAAAAAGATTAAATATATCAGTGTTAAATATTTGCAAATGTTCTAATCTGACTTTAAATTTTCTGCCGTTGAATCATGTATAGGAACAAATTTACAAAGAATCTTTCCTTAAAACAATGCCGTACCTAGCATAAAGTAAAACTTGTTGCATAAGACACACCCGCGTTAATTCTTTTCACTGATTTTTCGATTCAAGCGCTGCTAATTCATTATCGAATTTTGACTTATCGGACTAAATATATACCTATTTATCTCGCTTTTCTGATCCTTCTAAAAACGATTTCAAAGACTGATTACCAACACTCCCATAAATTTAACTTCGTGCAATCCTTTCTAATTTTCTAAAGCCGATTGAATGGTATTTTTTTTTCAGTGAGAGAAAACCTCGATTTAAAAGAATTTCAACAAAAACGTATCATGGCATGTACTCGGTAAAATATCAAGAAATGAGATTCCAGATTTCGTTTCTCCTTGATTTCTTCTCCACACTGTCCTCTCCATCCGGATGATGCAGTTATTTGCGACGCCGATCATGTGTTCTTCCAGTGTTCATTCTCCTCTCCGTGGAGCGTTCTGCCTTATATTCTTATTTGCTTAAGCTTGGACTTCCTACCCCTTATTGTGCTTCCTATATCCTGTCCTTTCCTTCCCCACTAATTATTCCTGCTATTTGTTCCTTTTTAGATAAAATTTCTGATCGTATTAAGATATAACCGACTTCTTTCCTTACCTTTTGTTTCTGGGTAAAGGTTCTTGGTTGACGAGCCCAAAAAAAAATCACCTTTTGGCAACAATTCTGTAAAAAATCCCGATTCGTACACTTGTAATTTGAAGGTGATTCGTTACCCCCCTCCTTCTCTCTTAGATTTATGAGTAGTTATTTTTATTTAGAAATAATAAGTTTATAATTTTAAATTGGGACTACTAATAAGATATTATAGATTTAGCCGGTATTTTATAACTAAAATTCGGCTAACCTAAAAAGAGATCTCCTTCAAATGAGCCGCTGGAATCGAAAATTAGACGCAATCTAAAATTCTGGTGCCTTGAATCTTTTTTAATTTCGGCAGTTCTTGCTGAATCTAATACGTTTGTCCATTTGCAAACCTTATTTGGGTCATCGTTTCCTTGCTAAACGACTTCCACTCACATCTTCTACTTTCATTCGCTACTATCTTTCAATTTCCGGGAATTTGCATTTTGTGCCTAAAAAGAATCGCTATCCTATCTTTTACTTTTTCTCTGTCTTAGTTAATTTTGTCTCTACACAATTTTTTTAATAGTCTTCCCTATTTTTTCTTTAACTTCACTGACATCTATTATGCTTACAGGGCATTTATGCTGCCGCACTTTCGAAATCTCTCGGTCAAGCCGTAATTAAACGGGAATTCTGCAGCACTATCAATTCCCTCTTTCCTTTTCATATAGTTATTTTCATTGATGAGTCGATGGGACCTACCGGTATTAGTGCTTCTTTTATTCTTCCAGATTTTAACTTTTCCAATATTTTTGTCTTCCTTTTTTCCTCGCTACATGCATTTCCTCCAATCCATTTTATTGCAATTTTTAAAATCCTATGTGTGCTCTTTAGGCTATTTGTTCTCTCTATTATCATTCCTGTGAATTTATTATACTTCGGTTCACCCATTCATATTCTTTCTTCTCTCCGAGCGATTCATATGAACATCTGCTATATGCTCCTGCTCATTCTGGTATCTCTTTGGTAATGAAGCGACTGATTCTTTGGCTTGGGTTACTGCTTCTTCTTCTGAAAAAATCCATTTTTAACCTCCCAGCGCTATATAAGAATTTCCACTTCAGACTTTAGTCGGATGTATACGCTTTCTTTTTTTTCTAACAACCACTCGTTTTAGCTGTCGACAGTTCAAACTAGTCACCTAATTCATGGCTCCTTCTGTTTCTCTTACTTCGACACTCTTGTTGTCTCCATTACTCACCTATATTTTTGAACCACAATCTACTGCCTTCTTCCGGTTTTCGTTTTTTATTAGCTTCCTCTTCTCCACATTGTTCTCTCCATTCGAATAATGCAGTTGTCTGAAATGATTATTTATCGTGCGTTTATTAAGTGTTCACCTCTTTCGGTGGATCGTTCTGTATTCCTATTTGCTTAGGTTTGGGCTTCCTGCTCCTTATTGTACCCATTACGTCCTGTCCTTTTCTTCGGCTCACATTATTTTCGTTATTTGTTCCTTCTTATTAGCAATATCTGATCGGCTCATTGTATAACTTTTTTTCTTCGTTTCTAGTTATTTCTGGGTAAATGTCCTTGGCTGATAAGCCACAAAGAAAAAAAAAAAAAAAAGGAAAAAGAATATGAGAAATAAATAATAAATCGATAGGTAAAGAAATTGAAAAGAACTCGAGAGAATTGGTGGTAGCTCGAAAATCGGAACGAAAAGTATGTCGAAATCGTAACCCGAAATCAAAAAGAAAAATATCGAACGGTTTGGAGAAGAAACATCGTCGCAAAACAAGAACAACAGGATGTTGCGAGAACAACTCAGAGCATCTGGTATGCGAATAAAAATAAACATTAAAATGTAAAATTAAGTAAAAATAAAACTGCGAATTTATAGCGGGAATTTAACCGTTCTCCGGTACACAAATTTGACCTGATGCGTGTCTTGTATTCTTGATGGCAATTATGACACCCCACGCAGTTCCAGAAATATTTTAACTTTATAATGACTCAGTCTCGTATAATTTATCTTATCGTTACGCGAATGTTTCCCTTTCTGCTCCCAGATCTTAGTTCTGGGTCAGCCTCCTCCTTTCAACGGTTCCTTTGTTGTTTATCTTTAGTCGATTCCTTTACTACAATCCTTCGTGCTTTCTATCTCCGATCGCCTTGTGATCTAAATTGACAATCTGGCATCAATGGATCAAGACTGCTTGAAAACTCAAAAAAAAAAAAAAAACAACAAAAATAACAGATCTGTTTTTTTTTTTTTCGTTATCGTTAATAAATAAGTTGCAAAAGCAACACTTGATTATCACTGACCCGGCAATATTACGAATTTTGCAATTTATTTCTAGCTGTTCTGTTTATCAGTATCGAAGAGGAATGAGTGGTGCGGACTCGACGTCTTTGATTTCATTAGCAAACGATGGTAGTAACGAAAATTCGCTCCCAACAGCTAAAGATATAAACTATCTCGCCTTTTTTTTTTTGGTTTTAAACAACATTTCGCGTTACGGAATAAACATTTTGGAATAATATCGCTAAGATTGCCGAAACCATAATAGAAATTAATGAATAATTTTTGTTTCCGCAGCTGAGATTGGAATCTTGAACGATCTGCAACCATATGTCATATACCCCCAAAACAAAAATAAACGAATATTAAAAGTACATTATTTTAGTCGCAATTCAAAGTTTTTTTAATTCCTTCTTTTTTTTTTTTTTTAATGAAAAAAATTTAAGCGAATAAAGCGATTAAAAATCGGAAAGCGAACGAAAAATAATAATAAATGAACTATAATAATTTCGATTATTTCGCTGAATATTAAAAAAAGACTTTTAGTACGAAATAAAAAACGGGAGGAAAAATTAAAAACGTCGTTTTCAAAGTTAGAAGAGGAAATGTAAAAACCATCAGCAACACTTAATAAAGACACTAGAAAATAGAGGGTTTAATTGATAAAAGAAAATTTTGATAACGGCGAGAAAGCTCGCAGCCAAACTGTAAATCGTAGCATTTGATCTTAAAAAAGGTAACGAAGCTGGCAAGAATAAAAATAAGTTTAACGAGGGCGCGAAGAGAAGGGCTCTGAACGGGCTAGTGAATTCGGTTGCGAACGAGTTCCGACGCTAAACGGTAGTAAAGAACACTAGGACAAAACCCTCAATAAATCTAATAATTTCTGCACTATCCTTCTCATTCCTTTCCGTTGGTTCTCTCTTCTACGTATAGTTACGTACACACAAGCATTCCCACGGTAACACACGCAACGCGAGTTGGATGTTTTTAATTTAAAGGTGGACCTTGCACGCTAACAAACAAAAAATCACAGACCGAACACTATTGACGATTATCACATGGTTCGGCGGTGCTTGTGTTGGTTGATCGGCGTGGGGGAGTTAGTTTATCACTTAATTAAAGTTTATACGTTTGCGAGGAGAGATGTAGACCTTTCTTTTTTTTTCCTTCGTCCTATCAAAGGAGTGTGTGTGTGTTCTTTTGTAAAGCTGGGACCTTTTTGATTTCGACACACACTTCCATCGGCAAATGAACCATTAAACTATCTGCTCCATTAAATGGCCTTCTCGCCACAAAGCGCTTCGACATCGTCTCTAAACTTTCAAACATTCTTCCGCTGTTATCTGTTCTCTTATTTCCTGCTTCTCCGGCTCCCGGTTTTATTCCATTTATATTCCTTATATCCATTTCCTTACGATATTCCTCTTTTTTTTTTTAATTTATTTTTTTTTATGACGTTATTGATTTTAAACCGTAAAAAGACAATTAGTATATTTGCCGGTTAATAGGAAAATTGTTTCAAATTATAATAATTCGAATGTGTTACAAATTAAAACAGAGAATTAATGCGGAGGTGTTTCAGAAAGGAACGCAATGTGAGAAACACCGTGAGAGTTTTCAGCGAAAGTTAGTCGTTCGATAATTTTCAATCTAGTTCATTAGAATCGATACAAATGCCTTACAATAAATGGGCGCGATGCAACATAAATCGAACTAATTATTAATCTTTAATATGCACCTCTACTATTAAGTATAATTTAAACTAAACACAAACGGACAATATATTAAGTTAAAGTGCCGACATACTTCTCGTTATATGTAATACGTCAGCATAAAAAACATGTTATTCTTTAGCGTTTTCCGCTTCTGTTTATTTATTAAGGAGAATTAATGAAATTTAAAGTACGCTAGCATTTAAAACGAATGGTTTTCCAACACACACTCATGTTCCAGATTTACAATTTCCTCTTCCTTTTTATCTTCAATGCATTAGTAACAGCGGTTTTTCCCCTCCTACAAACGTTTGGACACGCCCTAAAGGTTTCAATACTGCCCCTTATAATAATGTCATTTACCGATTGATCAGATACAACGGCAGTTCCAGAATATTACGTCAGTAACAAAAACTGCATACTGTAGTGCCTTTCAACTTTGACATTAAAAAGATAACCTCAGTTGAGTAGTTAGCACATGCGTAGTAAAAATTCTCCTCGATAAGCTCGAAAGTAGTAGCACATTTCGATTGATCTAATGTATGCACTAAAATTTGCGTGTGGAGTAATGTAGAATATAGTGGCCGAAATGTGTGTACCCAGTGTTATCGGATGGACTGAATATGCAGATCGCACCTAATTTTAATCTATTGTCCAAATATTATATTGTCCAAGGTAAACTGGTGTGGGTGTATGACAGTGTATGTGTCTATATGTTAGTTTGTTTAAGAACAGAATGGTGGTGTTCAAAACACGGATTCTAATGCGATCATGCGCGCTATTTGATTATCGCACCAGCAGATGATACAGTACTATATTCTTTTTGGCCTGTCGAATTTCGACATCTTTTTTCCGCTATCGTGATCCCGAATTTAAAAATGTAAACTAAAATAAGTCAAATATATCCTTGATAAGGTATCGTTGTAAACTTCAGGTTCATAATTCAGTACACTAACGGGGGGGGTGGGGGCTAAATCTTTTCTCTCGGCTGCCTTTACTTTCGCAGATAATTTCAGATTAAGTATATTCTTGGGAGCGAATTGGAATTACTTTGATATTTATTTCAAGCACATTTTATCATTTGCCAACCTAGACCTTGCCATAGTTTAATGAGAATGGCACTAGAAATATTACAACGATTGCGTTTTTTAGAGTTAAGGAATTAAATAAGCCTTATTTCTGAACATTCCTCGATATTGATTGAACACGTAGTATTACTATCAAATAAACGAATAGATGAATTAAGGTTAAAAGATTATTTTTATGATTCGGAAATTGAAAAACATTCAGCTAAGGAAAGTTAAAATTAATTTATAACTAAATACTACGCATTAATATTAGAAATTCGTACATTTTGCTTCGGCAAGCTATTTAAAAAACTAAATATTAATTTATAATAATTAACTTTTCATAGTATTTAACCATTTGCGCATATACATACACATTACATTATATATATATATATTTATATATACGTATGTATGTATAAAACTTCTATCAAATAAAGGCAAAAAATAAAATAATTCGGAGCGTATAGGAGCGTACAAGGGTGATGAAGAACGACAGATTTGTTTTATTCTTATAAATATGTTTCATCTGAAGTCGTTTAAATCGTACCAAATTAGCTAAGAGATAAAAAGAACATTTCAGCACATTCACTAACTTCAACGTCAGAATTAATAAGCAAAACACTGTTCCAGAATGTTAGCCAAACGTACTGATAAATGTGCTTTGATAAAAATAATTTGCGACATTCCCGTTTAATTCAATACATTTCAGCAGTATGAGGTATGTAGGAAAAAGATGATAAGAACTGAAGGCGCTGACGAAATTCCACAGAAATTCTAAAAATTCTGGAAAAAGTCTTAAGAAATTTTGAGAGAAATCTATGAACTTCAACTTTTAATTTCAATTATTATGAAGGAGTAAACCGTCGTAAAGAATTATGGAGATAATAAGAATTACTAACAAATATTAGGAAACAGTAGATAATTGATTGATTATGGGTTATGTTCAAGAAAAAAAGTAAACAATTTTATCCTTTGATATTACAGTGCACACACTATCAAAGGCAAGGGATAAACTCAAGGAGTAAACTGCTGAGGAAGTTTGGTGTACAACATGTAGGAATTCCCAGCAATTCCATAGAAATTCCACAGCATTTCCGCAGGAATTCCAGCAAGTGCAA
Organism: Icerya purchasi; assembly: GCA_039619475.1. Taxonomy (NCBI): domain Eukaryota; kingdom Metazoa; phylum Arthropoda; class Insecta; order Hemiptera; family Monophlebidae; genus Icerya; species Icerya purchasi. Next base: position 153,627,962 of record CM077115.1, read on the forward strand.
AGGAATTCCGGGAAGTAGTGTACAAAATTTACATCGGCGGTCTATAAAAACCACAACGTTACATCGACAATTATTGAATGGTAGTAATAATACCTTCATTTTGAAACACAGTTCCAATTTTCAACGTCAGGATTCGTAGGAGTGCTAGTGTCGCACCGATATTGTGGTAGTATGAAGGTCAGTTTAGCGTTAAAAATTCAACCTCGACAATTCGGCTTTCAATTATTCAGCCCCCCCGTTATGTTCCGACCTTGTAACTTCTCAACCTCGTCCTGATACAAAGTAGATTTAATTTAGTGTTAGGTCATTTTTTAACTGATATACATGAACAAGAAAAGTAATAAAACTCGCTGGTTTATTTTCTGAGAAATTTAATTACCGATTTCGCCGGTTTTTTTTTATTCAATGATTATTTTACATCTTAAGTATAAAATCAATACAAGATAAAACAACTGGAAACGCATAAATACTAAAATCTACTTTGAAATTGAGACTGAAGCGCAGTGAGATGAAAAGGTTACACAAGGCTGAAATGTTATGAAGTTGAAATATAACAAGGCCGGTTGAAACGGTAAGAATTACATGCTTACAGTAAAGCCTCTGGAGCTCAAAAGTATGTAGGAGTGCTAGTGCTGTGGCAACAGTATTATTAAAGCGCATGAAACTACCTTATTAAAACAAATCTCTTGCGGCCATCTGTGCTTTGTCTGTAGAATCCTTTGCATGAATGTCTTCAGACAATAAATGCACTTGAACAAGGGGTTCGGTTAACTAAGCAATTTTAATAATTTTTCTAACTTGTTCTAAACTGTTTTATTTGACGCCACAATTGCTGTTGTATAACCAAAATAAGAATTTGTTAACCTGTACACAGTTCACTTATTTTGCATACATTTTTGAAAAAACATTTGTTATTGACTAAGCAACTTTAACGCTCTTTCAATTCACATTTTGCAGGAGTGTATGATTTTAAGAATGTGCTTTGTTGCAAACCTGTGAATGACTACTGCTAAGTATATACTAACCCGATATTACTATGCTACCTATGTGTCTCGTAGGATAGCTTTGATACGGGGTCCAATCCTAATTAAATTACATATTAAGTTCTATTATCACTGATTGTGTAAGTATATAATTAGATGTACACTAAAACCTTCGTTTGAAATATTTGATGTGCTTATATAATTTAAAAAATGCATCAATGTATATATAACCAAAATAATTGTGATAGCAACACATTATGTGAGGAGGTTATGTTTCAACGTGTATATTTTGGAACATGTTTAACATTCATCTGACCCAATTTATATTTACTTAAAATACGGTTTATTTAAACTCAGAAAAATAATACGTTGATGATTAATTAAAAAAAAAAGGAATCTGATATTTTTCTTTCGATAAAAAAAAAACCTTGTTATAATATTGTCATTTTTTTTTTTTTTTTTTTTTTTTTTTGTGAGCGCGCCAGCAGAATTGACTTAGCAACAGGAAAAGCTAAGCAAAGAAACTAAATAGCTAGACGGTTCGAAATGGACGCAACAAAGGACAGCAGTGCAGGCACCACAGAAGATGAAGGAAAGTAGAGGAGCGTTATAGAGAGTAGGGAAACCTAATGTCAAGAGCTGGCCCTATAAAAGGCAGCGTTCATTAAGAAGAACAGGACACTCGAAGAAAATGTGATCAGCATCACATATACGAAGAGGATCACAATCGTGAAGAGAACAATAAGGAGGGATGGTAACAGAGCAAATCAAAAGCGAGAGAGGAGTGGCGGAGAGAATGATTGATCCGAAAACGAATTAGGGAGGCAATAGAAGAGCGACCACTGAAAGGAATAGAATGGAACCAAGACGGGGAATCGGCTGAATAAAATGGCAATGCGAATAACAATAAGAAAATAGGGAGGGATAAATATTCCGCCAAAGTCTGGCGTGATTGGAGATGGATAAGGAAAGGATGTCTGATGAAGGGAAATAGTTAAGTAATGAATCAAGGCAACCAGCAAAACGACCCAAAGCATCAGCTGCGTCATTGCCGTCAATTCCGAAATGACTGGGGATCCATAAAAAATCAATAAGAATAGAACAAAATGACTGTATAGTGGAGGTAAGAGAACGAATTGAGAATACTACCAGAAGAATGCGAAGGAGGAGAGAATATGGCTTGAAGGACGCCTTTAAGTCCGAAATTATGAGGAGTTGGGAAAGCCTGCTTAAGGAGGAAATAAAAGAGATAGTCTGATGAATAGTGCAGAAGGAAGGACTCAAAATGTCGAAGCGACCGAGCAGTAAACGCACCGTCCACGCCGTCCTCGCTTTTGGAACCATCGGTAAAGATCAATACATGAGTAGGAAAAAAGAAATTCAATAAATGAATAAATTCATTGTTGACTACACCGTGAGAAGAGGAATTGGCTCGAAGTGGAAGAGAGGAGAATTTGATAGTCTGCCATAGGGCTATTGAAGTCATGAGAGAAGAAAGGGAGAGTGTCATAGGAAAGGGAGAACAGGAGAAAAATTAGTAGGACGGACAGAAATGAGCGACAGGATTGGGATTTTATGATGAGAAAAAAGCCAGTGGTTTTTGATATACAGATAAGAAGCAATAAGTTTGGACGAAGAGATGGGAAGACGCTTAATTAGGAAGCGATACCCAAGCTCCGAACGGTGAATAAACAGTCTGTTAAGTATTAAACCGTGACATAGGAAAGTGTATAAAACATTTTCCTGTTTCTGACAAATATCAACTGACCTCGATTTTATCAATGTTTCTAGAAAATTAATATGAAAAAATGAACAACAATGCCACGCGCAAACGATCGAAATGTAGTCCTATTCGGATTAACCGACTCGCGCGGTAAACAGCATGCAATTTTATTTACAGTGCCAATTGGAAATAAGAAAATGGCTAATTAACTAATAATTTCCTTTCACCTAATAGTAATGATAATGTGAAAGTTTTCTAGATGAACGTATGAGAGATCTTTGGTTCTCCTGCACACTACGGTGTCAAAATCAATTGATGGCGACGTCGCGCATGAATTAATCGCGGTATTTTAAAATGAAGCATATACAACAACTCAAGTACCGTGAAAGGAATGAAAACCCGCAGACAGAACAAATGTATTGTCGATTAACTAGCTTCCCAAAGAAACCCATGTGTGATTGAAACCGATATCCGATTGAAACTAATATCCGATTGAACGATACAACTTCTGATTAAATCATCTTACTTTTTAAACCATCGAAAGCTCTTGTGAGAAATTCATTTTTCTACGGAATTTTGGAGCGTAACGCAGAAGATGGCCCCTCTGTTAAGATCATCGATTACACGAAAAAAGGTTTTTGATCAAAGTGGGGAATGTTCCTTCCTCGATAATTCTTGGGCAATTTTCTTAGACAAACGACAAAAGAAAGAAGAATGCGAGGATAATAAAAATAGTAATGAAGAGGCCAATTGGAATTTTCCAGCAACTGGATTCGGATTTAGCGAAAGAAGGATGCAGTTAAAACGAAAAATAACTGCAGCGTTCAAGCTCTGAATAGGAAGTGCAAGAAAAAAGGGTAGTTAAATTTGACTAGAGCTTGCGCAGATCGTGTCTCAGTTTTCCGAGGAATCAACTTATATTTTACATTTATTCGTTTATTGCTTCATAAAATCGTTAGCGTATGCGGATGCGTCTGGCACTCTCCTCGGGCGGATCACGTGCTTTCTTATTTTGCAGATACCCTTGCGTTGTCTCCATCTACGTATGGTAGAGGAGACTGTGCGCTTAGAATAAATTGTGCGGGCCAATGTGCGCGTGTAGTGGAACGCGCGGCGACATTTGAATTGGTAAAAAATTGGAACGAAAGAATGCCGTCCCGGACGACATTTGTTACCGTTTATACGGATGAAACGCGTTTGTTTATAAATTTGCAACGTCAGGCTCTCGCGACTCCAGCCGTCGCCTTCCCATCTGCGATGCTGCGATGCTCCCGCTTTTCAGTTTTTCGCCTTGTTCGCTGATTTTATTAGATAACTATAAAATTGAATTGTTCTATTTGCGGCCGGATGAAGGAGGGTGCGGGACGCGAGCAGGGCATCAATGGAATGTCATATTATAATGCTGTGTAACCGGGCCGACGGAAATTCTCAGGAACAGTGTACGCGTCGTATACAACGTGTATTTACTGAGTTTTTCCGGTTACATTTCAATCTCAGTTTTTGCCAATATTTTTGTTGTAGCACTCTTTTTGTCCTTCCCATCTTACATTCGGCTCGCTTTTTGGCGCATTGCTTCCAGTCGACTGCCAATTCGCTATTATCATCAATCTGGCAGCACTTAATCTTCAAAAAGAAATTATCACGAGCAGTTGTTCTTGTCATCAGTTAAACGAAAATCCGTGCACATAAACAAATTGCGTTTTGCCGTTCATTGCGTAATTTGTTTTAATCTATATACATTTATACATACATAAACATATACACATATACATGTATATATATATATATATGAGTCGTCGCGATAGCCTAGTTGCTAGAGCGCTTGACTTCCGATATGGCGGTCACACGGGTTCGATCCCGAGCGACGACAAACTTATTACAAGAATTAAATAAATAAATAAATAATCGCTAATAATCACGTGGCAGGCAATGGCAAACCCCACCATGTTCAATATCATATGCGCGCTAGGTCAGTACACAGCAGACACACACGGGACTGCACTTGTAGATCGATAAATCAAACGATTACTGTCAGTTCCGAATGTAGTCTTCTTGCGTGTGTACACCTGCGTTGCATATAATAATTGCTATGAGCGCGCTACCTATTCTGTACAACTAGAATGAACGAATAGGTAGTCACGACGCTCGAATTCGAGCAATACGACTGTTAAAAAAAAAAAATATATATATATAACTCGGCCATTTTGGTCTCGCAAGGGGCTGGCCCTTTGACCCCTCTTGCTGTCATTTCTGTCTCGTTCACTTCTATACTTCACATAAAATGATCAAAATTTACAACGTAATTCTTATTGGCATCAACACAAAAAAAATAACAGAATCACAAAAATCCTATCCTAACATTTAACTTTCATTATATAAAATTAATACATTTTTTCGTTACATTTTGAGTTACATAAAATTATGCAATTTTTAAAATAACAATCATAAAAATCCTACAAAATATAACAAACCTAACATTCTTTGGCTCGTTCTGCTGGTCGCCTTGATTCCATTCCTCAATCATTTCCCTTCTTCAGATATACTTTCCTTATCCACCTCCAATCACGCCAGACTCTGGTGGGATATTTATCCCTCCCTATTTTCTAATCGTCATTCACATTACCATTTTATTCAGCCGATTCCTCGTTCCCTGTCTTGGTTCCATTCTATTCCTCTCGGTCGTGGCTCATCTGTTGTCTCCCTAATTCATCTCCGGATCAATCATTCTCTCCTCCCCTCCTCTCGATTTTGATTTGCTCTGTCGCCTTCTCCTGATTGTTCTGATCACATTTTCTTCGAGTGTCCTGCTCTTCGTAACGAACGCTCCCTTTTATTCAGTCAGCGCTTGTCATTAGGTCTCCCTACTCCCTATAACTCTTCCTTTACCCTTTCCTTTCCTTCATCTTCTATGGTGTCTGCACTGCTGTCCTTTGTTGCGTCCATTTCGGACCGCCTAGTTATTTAGTTTTTTAGCTTAGTTTTCTTGTTGTTGGGTCAATGCCGCTGGCGCGCCCACAAAAAAAAACAAAAAAAAAACAAACATTACATAATCCTGCAAGAAAGGTTCTAAATTGTGATGGGAAGGAATTTGAACATGTTGATGATGAAAATATGAAGGAGTGGATAGATAATTATGAAATTGATCCTACTTAAGCGTACTTTTATCGATGAAGAAATTTTAAATGAAATCAATGCGGATTCTGAATCAGAAAATGAAGAGCAAGTCGTAAGGCACTAGAACAGCGAGTAAGCTGTAAAACTGCATTGTATTATATGCAGACGGTGATCACGTATTTCGAGCAGCAGACAGATCACAAACGTTCTGCAGGTAGAACATTTCCAGACGAAGATAAAACAGAAAGAGATTGCCGACAGAGAAAAGAAACTGACTGACTCTTTTAATAAAAATGAATACCTAGTCTAATTCTATTCCTTTTTATAACACCTTTTTTCCTGTACCTTACGTTCATTTCATTTTTGTTTGTACCCTACCTGTTGTGTTCTTATTTCTTCGTCTTGTCAATATATTAAAATGAATAAAAATCTTGAATTTTATAAATCTTCTGTATGTACAGTATTTACTTAATTAAATTAGTCGAAATAATCCAGTATCCTTCTCGCTAAAAGGTGTTTTATATCATTGATATCATTTCATGTACAGTACACTATTATACGCATTTATTATAAAGCAAAAAAGCAAAACAATACAGAAAATTATACAATTGCAATCGTAGATGGTCAGCTATCATTTCATAAAATTAAATGGAGTGAAGAGCCTCCCGACTCACATATTACATGGGTCACAACGCTCGGAATATATAAAAACTCGCGGAATGGCCGGCGGCGGGTTAAGCGTGTTTTCCCATATCCGTATATGATGAATCCCAAATTAACACGGATAATCGGGGTTTTACTGTGTATATATATTTGTGCTTTTATTTAAATTCGATCTTTCTGATCTGGCCATGAGCACATCCTCCTTGGACCGACAGATGGATTTTATAATTCTCATAGAAGCGTCAGTTTTAATTAATGGGGTAATTTTTCATAAAATTAAAAAACTAACAGTAATATAAATTAAATGTTACCAATTTCGTTACATATTATTCGACACGAAATCGTTACAGATTAAACGTTATAATATTATATCCAGTAAAAAATGATACATACTTGTTTTTATTATCTCTAGCGTAAAAATATCGTGATCATTTCACGCATTTTAGATATCGCCTATGATATTAATACTCGGTTAAATCTTTTCTTAGAAATTAATAAAAATATATGTGTACATATTTGATTTTTCGGTAAACATTTTGTTTAAATGATTTTTTTTATTGTACCGAATTAACTCTTTATTTTCGAACTTTACTAAAAATGACAGATCTTATATACTATTAAGTGTCATTGTTTAAATTATTGTATTTATAATCTCAATTTACTACTAATTTTCCAGTTTGTTAAAAACGCATAAAATCAACAAATAATAATTTTTAACAATTATATAATTTCTGCCTTTATAATCATATTAATATCGGAAATATAAAATAATTTAAAACTTTATTCAAAAAAATCGAAATAATGGTGAAATGTACTAGTATGTATAATTTAAATGCCGTTTGTTACTTCAGACTGGAACCACTCCTGACCGAAATCATGTACTCTATATGTCATCCAAAAAACTTTTGCATTGGGCATTAACATAACTTACGTGCTGTTCATAAAATAATATAATTAAAATTACAAAACATATTTTTATATCGCTTATGAGTATGTGTATATTTACAAGTTAGAAAACCTCTCTTTTCAGTTCAACTATAGGATATTAATTAATAACTGAAAAAGTTTGCGGTTACAAAGATTCACACTTTCTTTGTTTTATTAAAAAAAATATAGGAAAACACGTCTTAAGGGCACAATTTATTACCGGTAATTATCGAATACGGTGTGGAAGAAAAAGGCGAAAAAATAAGAAAAAGAAGGCATCTAAATATATTGTTACAACTGAACTATAGGGATTAAAAGTATTTTTTTTGTATTAACTACATTTGGTATTAGAAAATATTTCGTTCTGAAAGCAGCGCTTCTTAAAAAATGGGCAATACGCATGCTTAGGAAGTAGGTTTGTAATAAAATAGACGAAATAAATTATTATAATTACCTAACGACAAAATAACGCGTTTTTTTCTAATCAATTTCCTTTTGCACACTGTTTTGTACTAAAATTGTTATCAGATTATTCTGGGGGCAAGACGGGCACGCGGTGCCCCTGGACAGCGCTATTCAAGAACTCATCAAGAATAAATTAAAGAATTTTGCCAAGAACTTTAAACTCAAAACGCTGCCTAATCCTGCCTCCATCGAGACATTGTATACGAAAAAAGAAAAGAAAAAGCTTTATTAAAAATTTACAAAAAACATGTGTCACAGAAAATTATACTTTAAAAATATTAAACAGAGCCGACATGTTTCCGAGTTACGTAATGGAGTACGTAACTCGGAAACATGTCGGCTCTGTTTAATATTTTTAAAGTATAATTTTCTGTAACACATGTTTTTTGTAAATTTTTAATAAAGTAATAACACAGAAAATGGACCTAAACATTTACAACTCAAGTATAAAAAGAAAAAGCCTTTTTTAAGGCCGACTTTAACGGTGATCTCGATAAACATCGAAGGTCTGACAAAAGAGAAAGCTGTGCTCCTGTCGTCGGTATTATGCAAACTGAATTGTTGCGATATCCATTGCGTAGAAGAAACTCAAATGGCGTGACCAACTTTAACAATGTTGAAATAATAACAGTGGTGGCGGAACACTGAACTGTTTCGTCAGTGTATAATCCGCTAAATAATCAGTTTGCCTTCCTAGCACCGTTAGTTCTTACCCATAAACCATACAGAATCATTATAGGCGATTTCAACAGTCACAGTGAATTTTGGGGCTATGCTGAATGTGACCCAAATGGCGAGAAGGTCGAACAGTGAGCCTCAGTGAATGGATATTCTTTGGTACATGACACGAAGCTAGCACCCTCCTTTCAAAGCTGACGATGGCGCCGTGGATACAACCCAAATCTAATTTTTGTGTCCGATTCGATGATATGCGCCAGAAATAGGTCCTGCATTACCAAGGACGCAGCATCGCCCCATCATGCTCGAAATAAAAATCGTAATCAAGCCTAATACAGTCCCCTTCAGAAGATGATTTAATTTTAGAAAGGCGGACTGGACTAGTTTTCAGCAAATAATACAGATGAAGCCTTCTCCAAAGAATTATAATGAATTTGTCTGGATCATTAGAAAGGCATCTACACTGTCTATATCACGGGGGTGCAGGCGGCATTACATAACCGGACTGAACGATGAGCTAAAACAAAAGTTGGAATTATATCTGGCCAAATATAAAAAAGCACCCTTCGACAAGGAGACACGATAAAACTAGGAGACGAAATTATCAAAGCTTTGTCAGAAGAAATATGTAACAAGCGGGGTAAAAATTACTGAAAAAAATAAGGTATGTGAAAACGAACAGCTATAAAGCATGGCGCCTAATAAAACGATTGAATGGGGAGCAGACTAAAAGCGCGCACTCGAACGTGACACCGAATGAAATAGCCAGTCTACTTGTTAAAAATGGGAAACTAAAAGACAGAGTTCACAAAACCAAATTATTATGTAGCCCCAAAGAAAAATAAAGCCACTTCGGAAAACTGTTTACACTGCATGAAGTTAGCAATAGAAAAGATGAAAAATAAGAAGGCATCTTGAATAGACGGAATCTACGCCGAGCATCTGAAGCAATTAAGTTCTAAAGCTGTGGGATGGATCGTGAAAATGTTTAATCTTATTATTGAACTTGGCTCAGTCCGAAAAGAAGATGGTTACCAGAGAAAACTACCGGTGCCGCATTTGCGGATCTTAGCGTAGTTTATGGTACAGTAAATCACAGCGGACTTCTTAAGAAAACATATGACCTAAGTAAAGATTTCACTTTCACAAAAGTACTTCGAGGTCTGCTAGAAGGAAGAAAGTTTCATGTGTCCCGTCAAGGAAAGAATAGCCGATGGAAAAGTCAACGAAACGGGTTGCCGCAAGGCAGCGTACTGGCTCCCATGCTACATAACGTATATACAAACGATCATAAGTAAATATACGAAACATTTTCTATACGCCGACGACTTTGAAATTACAGCATGACCAGATACACACTCTGATGTCGAGGACAAACTGCAAACCGCATTGAACGAACTAGACGAGTATTATTATAAGGCTAATAGTTTAAACCCAGAGAAAACCAAGGTTTCCATGTTCCACTTGAAGAATGCCCAATCGAAATGCAAGCTCAGGCTAACATGGAGTGGCCAACTTCTGAACCACTGTGAACATCCTAAATATCTGGGCGTAATCCTTGATCGTATATAAGAAGCAATGCGAAAGTTTAAAGATGAAAGTGGTAGCTCGTAACAACGTCATCCGGAAGTTGATCTCGTCAAAATGGTGAGCTAGGCCGTAAGTCCTCAGAACAACCGCTTTTGTGCTTTTCAGCGGGAGAATATGGATGTTCATCTTGGGGTCGATCTGCATACGCAAGAAAAGTGGATGTAGCCCCCTAAATGAAACATGCCGCATAATAACTGGATGTCTTCGTCCAACTTAGATTGAGTCATTATATCTGACATGCGGTATTGCTCCCCCACCTATAAGAAGAACTGTTATCGCTGATGTTGAAAGGACCAAAATTGAAACAGACCTCCGCCACCTGATGTTTGGCTTAATAGTATCAGACCAAAAGCTGAAATCCCGGAAAGGCTTCATGCATAATAGCACTATGTTGACTATAGTCCGTTCAACGAAAATGTGATGATGGAAAGAGTCGATATAAATCAATATTTATTATCCGCTTACGGGGGGCCACCACGTAAAAATATCGATTTATATCGACTTTTTCCATCGGCACATTTTCGTTGAACGGACTATAGTAATCGAACCACCATACGGAAGGGAAGATGGAAGATTAGTAATACAGGGCCTGTATCATCTGTAACAGAAGGTATACGACCAAAAAACACACTAAACTGGCCACAATGGAGAACATTAAACAGGCTACTCACAGGTTGCGCAAGTAAATTGCGTTACGTGAGAAACGGACATCAACGATAGATAGCAATGCGGTGAAATGCAAGATCACAAGCATTTGTTTAAATGCACGCGCTTGGCGCCAACAGTCAGTATGGAAGACCTGTGGAACACAGCCATCAACAATGAAGTTATTAAACTAATATATGCATGGATTTTGTATATATAGAAGAGCGTCTCGGAAACGGAAAAAAGAAGAAGATTATTCTAACTTGTTTATATTATTGTCGAAAATTTAAGCGTCGTCTGAATTAGCACCAATAATTTTAAAATTAACCTAGAAAAAATTTCTGCAACGTTTGGTACATGTAAGTTGTTGACTCCCTCCGTTCTGCATTATAAAGAATAAATTACCTTATAGCTGTGGTAAAATATATCAAAGTCAGGACTACTTCAAACGAAATCTCATAAAAAAGGATAATTTTTTTTTTTTTTTTTTTTTTATAAGGATGTGTATGAGGGTTTCCATGTGCCGTGTTTAACCACTGGGGCTATTACAGCTCATGGGGCCTACTTAAGGGGATTAAACGCGATAGTACAGATCGCTACTCCGCACGAAAGCTAATACAGCTGCGACCGCGAGCGGAGCATTTGACAGTATCTTAGAATTAGAGGAAGTAGTAAAGTGAATGGATCGTGGTACTGCAAATGAGGGACATACGAGAAGTAGGTGATTGGTGGATGGGGCGCTCGGTTGACTACAAAAGGGGCAGACATTTGGGGTATGTGGCTCGTGAATATGTAGCTGTGCGAGAGGGTTGTATGTCCTATTCGGAGACGATTCAGGACAGTAAAACCTCTGCAGGGGGAACTCCGTCTGTGGGCCACCAAGGCTCCGTGGTTGTTTTTATGCTTCGGAGAAACGTACTTGAAGATCTCCATTCCTGTTGCCATTCTTCTCCAGTTTGCTGCATAAATAAATGAGCCAATGTAGGTGGAAGAGGGGGGTTGTGTGGCATTGGAGAGAACAATGTCGCATGAGCTGCTCGATTGACACGCTCATTGCCTGGAATCCCAACATGAGCCGGCACCCATAGCAAGGACATTTCGGAGTTTAGATGTGATAACCTGTATAATAGGTAATGGACCTTCCTTAACAAAGGGTTGTTGGATTTAATCGCTGAGATGAGATGTAGGGAGTTTAGAGAGTCAGTTATGAGTAGGGCCTTTTGGGACTGGGGGTTGCTATCGGTGTAGTTTTGGATGCAAAAGACCATCGCGTATATTTCAGCGTCCAGTGCTGTACAGCAATTGTGCAGTCTAACTGACTCTGCTGCCCATGAGACTTCGAAGGAGCATGCCGCCGGTGACTGATAACCTATTGCCTTCGCTCCATCTGTGTAGAGGCATGCACGGTCTGTGTAGCTCGCTATGATATTTGTTGCTGTTTGTGCTATGTTTGGGGGGTATTATGCTTTGTTAAATTTCGTCAGCGATATGTTGATGTTTGTGATTGGCTGACTCCAAGGTGGTGCGGTTGCTGCGAAGTCTGGCAGAGTTCTTGGAATTGAAGAGATTTGGAAACGACCCATAACCGAAAAAAGTTCAGGCACTGGGTCATTCCCAAACCTCATATTAGTGTCGGGGTTTTGGTACTACTACTATGGAGGGTGCTCAATTCTTTAAAGTTATAGTACTTCCTATAGTAGGACAGCGGGGGACAACCTGCCAGTGCATACAAAACTTACAACCGGCGAAGAGGGATGAGCAGAAAGGATAGACCGGAGAGCCGCAGAATGTATAGGATCTAAGGATCTTAGCACACTTTTAGCGGCTGAGGAGTACACCTGGCACCCGTAATTGATTCGTGAAAGGATAATCGATCTGTAAATTGTAAGAAGTAATTTTGGATTTATATTGTATTTGTAATTTAATAGATATTTCAGGATAGACAAGGATTTTAGGCATTTGGTTTTGAGCTCAGCTATGCGAGAGCGCCAGGAAAGTTATTTATCGAATATTAGGCCTAGAAACTTGACTGATGGACGATTTAGGATAGAAAGACCATTTAGACTCAGGAATACGCTGGGAAGTGGGTTTTGACGTCCTCTGTGGAAATCAACACATATTGTTTTTGTTAAGGAAAAGGTCAGACCGTTATCATTGGACCACTTTTGTAAATTTTCAATGGATTTTTGGAGGATATTTTGAGCGTTTATAGGATGGTTGGATGATAAGGATATATTCAGGTCATCAACGTAGAGCCGGGACGTTACTGGAGCGGCAAGGCAGTTAGTTATATCATTGATATAATATATGAACAAGGTTGCGCTTAAAGCAGAGCCTTGTGGCACACCATTTTCCAACAGCATCAGTTCAGACGTTGACGAACCAATCGTAACTTGGATCGTTCTATTATCTAAGAAGCTGTGTAGGTATTTACCCAATTTTCCGGCGATTCCCGCCGTTCGCAGTTTTAGTAGTAAGCCATGAGGTCACAGGCGGTCAAATGCTTTTTCTAAATCGAAAAATACTGCGCAGAGGTGCTGTTGGCGATGAAACGCCGATAAAATCTGCCTTTGCAGGCTAAGTAGCTGGCTGACTGTCGATCTTGCCTCTCGCCCGCCGGCTTGGTTAGGAGATAGAAGACATTTTTGTTCTAGGAAAAACATGAGGCGCTTATTAACTATCTTCTCCAGCGTTTTGGAAATGACACTAAGCAATGAAATAGGACGGTAACTTTCGGGAAGAGTAGGATGCTTGTTTTCTTTTAGTATTGGAATGATATTGGCTGACTTCCATTGTGCCGGAATGTTTCCGGAATTCCAGATTTAGTTGAATATATGTAGGAGAAAATGTTTGCCGGAAATTGGGAGATACTTTAGCATGTACAGCTGGATGCAGTCGAATAAATGAAAACTGGAATAAACCAAAAATTAAAACAACTTAACTACTTCCCCACAAATACAGAAAACAAAAAATTTACGTTTTCTTTCTAGTGGAGTAAAGATTATTTGGTAAAATGGATGACGTCATAATTTGGAAAACGTACGAGTCGTGTGATTCTAATGACGGCAATTAAAATCTTGCAGAACGGTTTCGCGTATTTTCCCTTTTCCTAACAAAAAGAAACAAAGATAGAGATCAGTGGCGTGCCAACGTTTCGCAAACAGGAGGGGGCATAAATTACCCCTATACATAGAGAGGCCTATATAAATTAATAAAAAAAGAATGTAGTTTTTTTTTTGGTCGCTACTGATCATATCTTATATAAATAAAAAGAGGCTTTAATCATGAAGTGAAATATTTGCTATAAACGCTTCTCTTTTTTACTTTAAACGATTTTCTCTTGTGGAATTTTATTTTTTCCGACTATCCGAAATTTCTGTTTTCTTGTTTATGATATAATATTTATTATGGTTAAAAAATTAAATTTTATTAATTCGAACGATCTTTCTTCGTATTTATTTAGCTTTTCGTTCAATTTTCTTAGATTTTTATTAAATAACTGTTATACATACTGGTAAAGTAAAGTAAGTCCCATATATACTCCTTGATAGAGTATCATGGATTGTGAATTTAAGCTTTTCATATTGTGCTAAGCCTAATGGAACTAAAGAGAATATTGGGGCCAGTTCCTTTCTCTCGGCCGCCTTTACCTTCCCAAATTTTTCTGGTGCCCAATTCAATTTCAGGTTGGATATATACCTAGGAGCGATTCGGATCTGGAACGAGACAAGTCTCGATAACCTATGACACCTCTGGTTTAGTAGCCAAGCGCCTTAACCACTAGGCTACCGCGCTACCTATACATATTGGTATAATATATATTTTTCTGAAGGGGCATCGTCCCCGAAGTTTTTTATCTGGGGGGGGGGGCTGTCCCTGTTGTTCCCTCGCCTGGCACGCCACTGATAGAGATTGAACCAATCAGAGAATCGTATAATCATGGTTTAAGTCTTTCAAAAAGAATTTAATATTGTGTTTGTGAATGAAATCTAAATCTCAGTATGAAACTAAATTACGTTCTTTTATTTTTTGCAAAAATTTAATATATTCCCATAACAATTGAAAGATATCTGTACTATTATTCTTTATATATTAACTGAAAGATTTTTTAACGCATCTTTATTTGATATTTATGTATATGTCACCAGAAACATGTGAAATTCACAATTTTGTATAATGCCTTTTTATGTAGTTACGGAAATGATAAGTATGGTGGATTATGGAAAATTTCTTTAGGTTATCTAATAATTTCACACGATCTTAAAAAATAATGGAATCCTCTGTGCATAAACTTAAAAGGACTATAAACTGAAATAAATTCAGTTGCAAAATATTTAACAAATAATGATCAGCACTTGTTGGACATTTTAAAAATAAAACATACAAGTTATAGTGCTTATTTATGAGTATTAAATGAGCTCATTAAATTGTACAAACGGATTTATTTTAAATCTATTTTAGATCCTGAACGTGTAAACTAAAACAAAAAATAACTTACATTATTCAATTACGATTTATTATGAAAACGTTGCAGTCAGGCAGACGTATATAAATATACATTAATAAAATAAACCCTAAAAGACAAAATTCTTAAAACTAAACAAAATATTTGTTACGTAATAAATTTTTTAAAACTGAAACATTCGTGAAAATTAAAATAAAAGGGAACATACAATAATAAATTTATTGTTTTGTGTTTATACTTTTAAAGAATGTTACACAGTTCACGATGATACTTAATGTTTATTCGCTTACTTTGGTTTTCATATTTAATTTTTCTTTTATTTTGACTCATTTTATTTAACAATGTATATGTATTACTCTTTATGCAAACAATGCATTTTCCAAAGAACACACTTTAAATAAATCATTTTACAAATATAGCGATATCTAAAGTAATTCATTTAATTCAGTATATTTCTATTTCATGATTAGTCTAATCTTTACGTCTGACTTTTTTTGACTACTAAAAAAAAAAAAAAGACGCAGCGTTTTCCTTTTTGACTGCTTTTTTTTTTCATAATCAAAAGGTTTTTTTTTGTTTATGGGCACGTCGGCGCAGGACATTCACTCAACGCAAAAGATTAGAGACAGAAGAAATGAAGGCGGCTAACAACTCAAAATAATAAAAACTACAAATATAATGCTGATGTATCCACGATAAACTATATTATAGTTAAAATCACTTTTAATATTTTTCCAGTTATTCGTAATAATGTTTAATATGTTTTGGAATAAAAGATTTTAGATGAACATTTTCAGAGAAAAATAAAAGTATTTGATTAATGACAGTTTAAGTTGGAGACGACTGCATGCGATGTATGCGCGGAACTAGTAAACGCATCAGACGTGAAACGGAATAGGCTAAGATAAAGTAATTCGGGAAAAATGGGAATTTTTCAGAGGATCGAAAATAATAATTTCAAGTGTACGTGGGATTGCGGGAAAAATTGAAAAAAGCTTTTAGCTGCGAAGAGAGCATACTGACTGAAGCGGCAAACGGCCAGAATAATTTGCGTGTCTATGACGAATGGATGGAAGGAAATCAAAAAAAAAACGCGTGGCTGCCGAGCGAGCAAACCATTTTCCAGTTGGATAGCTTACGACACGGACTGATCTCTATTTCGCTATTGCTTCCAATCGACTGCAGAATTTATTTTTATCCCTGCAACTTTTAGACAGATATACTTGTACATATCTTACTGGAACCGAACACTTTTTCTCTCGCTTCCAGCCGAAATTCCGTTTTCAAATATCACCCGGTATCCATTACTCGCGCAACAATATTACGGTTCGCCTACCGTTGGCCAGTATATTACAGAACGGTAGATAATTCGAAATTATTCAAACATTAATAAAAATTTATGCTGCTAATAAAACAAGCCGAGAAGAGATTTAGGAATTGAAATATTTATTTTCTTTCTTAGAAATCCGCCAGCTGTTATATTACATGTAAATAATGAAATTATATAATTCACGAAATAAGTAGTAAAAATTCCACATATTTCACGAATGCTGTAATAAATACCGTCCTACATGAATTGCGCATAACGACTTTTGTTCGTTTCATGCACTGTATAGTTAATAGTGAAGAAATACAAAAATAACTTCAAATTTACTTTTTATTACTTAAAACGCGAACAACGGAGCACGTAAGTGATAGAAAACAATAATTATAAGTACTAAACTTTGTAATAGAAGCCCATCCGAACCCGCAAAATGCTCCTTATGCGATGGTAACCACCCGTCAAGCTATAGGGGATGCTCTGTATACAAACAGCAAACTGAATTCTACAATAAAATACGTTCGTCTCATGCCCGGGCTCATGAAAATATCAACGTTCCCGATGTTCCTAGAGATAGTTATTCTAATGGAATGCTAAGCACAGCGAATCGAGGATCATACGCTAACGCCGTTCGAGCAGGAAGTATAAACTACGCCGGGAACCAAACGGATACAGGTCAGACGTACACTGGGCATACCAATAACAACTACAGCAATAACCCTAATGACATTTCAATAATGTTGACAACGTTCCTCAACGAATTCAAATCTACAATAAATCCATTAATATCACTCTTGACGAAAGTTATTGAAAAATTACTTCCATAATGTTAAACAACACTAATATAATCACACAACACTCACTTGTGATAGTACTATGGAATGCGAATGGCATTACTCAAAAAAGAAATGAATTCGAACTTTTCCTTCAACAAAATGTAATTGATGTTGCACTAATCACAGAAACCCATCTCACGTATGAAAAGAGTTTCAAAGTTCGTGGTTATGTAGCATACTCGGCTCACCACCCGGATGGAACAGCTCATGGGGGTTCAATGGTATTAGTCAGAGATATATACAAACAATATAAAAACTTTGCATACAGCACATTCGCATACCAGATTGTAGCGGTAAACGTCGAAACACTTGGAAGGGATATAGCACTAGCCGCAATTTACTGTCACCCAGGTTTCTGTATACCACAAATGGACTACAATACAATTTTCAACAAATTAGGAAATGTATTCATATGCGGTGGAGATTATAATTCCAAAAACAGTATGTGGGGATCGAGAATAACAAACCCAGCCGGAAAGATACTGTACAAATCAATACAGAACAACGCACTTGCCGTTTTATCTCCAATGACTCCTACATATTGGCCGCGGCATTTCAATAGGCTTCCGGACGTCTTAGATTTCTTTATCATTCGTGGCATTCAAAGATACGACAGGGAATGCAGAACAATCATCGATCTGTCATCCGATCATGTTCCAGTGGTTGCCACCTTAGGTATAAGTCCTAAAACCGTACTCAATCAGCAGAGACTTACAAATCATACCACTAACTGGAATATCTTTTCAAGTATAATTGAAAATAATATTGACTTGAAGATCAAACTAAAGAACACAAATGACATTGACATAGCCGTCAAGAACTTTTCTAATCTCATAGAATATGCGTGTAATAATTCTACCAATTACGTATCAAAAAAATCTTTTCAAAACCTGTATATACCCGTAGAAATAAGAAAATTAATAAAAGAAACCAGGTCAGCAAGAAGGAGATGGCAGCGTGGTCGTTACCCATCCTTATACAACAGATACAAAGAGTTGCAAAACAAACTAAAGATCAGTATCAAGGAGTACAAAAATAAAACTTTTAACCATTACACACAGTCCATTAACGATGGGGAAAAGTCTGTATGGACGTCAGTTAAAAAACTGTTAAGTCAATCAGAAGAACCATATAATATTAGATCGAACAACACTTGGGTTAAAACAGACAAGGAAAAGGCAAATGCTTTTGCGGACCATCTTGACACGGTCTTTACACCACACTCTGATCGCAACAAGGAGCATTCTGACTATATACAAAGAGCATTGGAAAAACCTCGTCGGTGTGAACAAGCTACTAAGGTCTTCTCGCCAAGAGAAGTTCTCGTATGCCTTCGGAATATACCACTACGTAAGGCTCCTGGCTTCGATAGAATTACCGGGGAAATAATCTCGCGACTACCGCGGAGAGCAGCTATTCTTCTTTGTTACATCTTTAATGCGGTTCTAAGGATGCGGTACTTCCCTAAAATATGGAAGAAGTCGGTTATAATGATGGTTCGTAAAGTGGGGAAACCGCGGACAGAGCTTTCATCATATCGACCGATTAGCTTGCTCTCCTCTTTATCAAAGGTTTTGGAGAAGCTAATTTTAAATCGTATTGATCCGGTTATAAGTAATCGAGATGTGCTACCAAATCATCAATTTGGTTTTCGCACGGATCACTCTACGATTCGTCAGTGTCACCGATTAGTTGACGCAATTTCGTTAACGTTGGAGAAACGCGAGGTATGTTCCGCGGTGTTTCTAGATGTCTCGCGGACATTCGATAAGGTCTGGCATCCAGGATTGCTGTATAAATTGCGGCAAATTCTTAATGAGGATATTAATCTATTACTCAAATCGTACTTGTCCGAACGCTCGTTTGTAGCTAAAATAAAGGGTTCACTCTCGGAAATACATTCAATCAGATCGTCAGTACCTCAAGGCAGTTTGCTAGGGCCTTTATTGTATTCCATCTATACCGCGGACGTACCAATTTCTAATCTAACGTTACTAGCTACGTTCGCTGATGACATTGCGATACTCGCATCTAATACGAATGTTACGTATGCAAACGCTGCTGTTCAAAATCATCTGAATAGGCTAGAGAAATGGGCGTGCCTCTGGCGCATATCGTTCAACCCAAATAAATGTCGTCACATTTTATTTACAAACAGACGAGTAAGATGTTCACACTTGAAATTTGAGAACTCGCAAATTCCAAAAGTAGACTCCGTGCGCTATCTTGGAATGCATATGGATAGACGATTAACGTGGCGTGATCACGTGGAAAATACAAGAAAATCTATAATAATTAGGGCTAGGTTGTTATGGCCGCTGCTAGGACGAAAATCAATTCTAAACCTGGCCGTAAAGCGGAATGTATATTTATCGGTTATCGCTCCAATGTGGAGATATGGATTAGAGCTATATGGAACAACATGTCGAAGCAACCTCCTTAGGATACAGCAACAGCAGTCCAAGATTCTCCGTACAATGGTATCTGCGCCTTATTTCGTATCCAACGACACATTGCATGCGGACTTGAATGTTCCATACGTGAAGGATGTTTATGCGGAACAGTACAAAAAGTTCTTTGAGAAACTTCAGTTTAGCTCGAATCCACTTATATACCGAATGTTCACTATTGATCTTCCAGCCAGATCCAGCCGGCGACTGAAAAGGAAAAAGTGGTGCCGGGATGCACTTCCAATAACTTAAGCGCTATTATATTGCTCTCGGAGACACTACGCATAATCGTTATGTAGTGTGAAAATAAATTAATTAATAAAATAAAAAAAAATAAAAAAAATATAAAAAAATAAAAAAAAAAAAAAAAAAAAGGATAAATAAACCATTTTCTTCTTAAGACCTGAATCGGGCATTTCGTTGGAACTGTCAGGTTAATATTCGTTTCCTTTTCCTTTTCTATTCATTCCACTTTTCCCCAATTTTTCCCCCCTTTCCTTATATTCTTATATCACCATTGTTTATGGCAGACTGCTGTCGGTACAATGAAAAAAAAAAAAAAAACAAAAAAAAAAGTTACGTGGACCGTTTGATGAAGTGGACAGTAACAATGACACGCCCATGAATTATTTGACAAAACATATTCAAGGATTTTCAAAATATTTTTCACACCGCAAATACAAGTATAATGTTGTATAATTTATGAAATTACATTATACAAATTTCTAGACGGAAAACAAAAAACATTAATTTTTTAAACCCCAAAATGAAAATTGTATAACAGATATTCAATTTTTTTGCCTATTCCGTGAATTTTATTATTTATACAATATACCCCCCACATGCGTGCAAGCATCACACACACACATACACATATATATATATATATAACTCGGCCATTTTGGCCTCCTTGCTCATATTTCTGTCTCTTTTTCTTCTATATCTTGTATAAAATGATCGAAATTTACAACGTAATTCTAAATCGGTCCATATGAATATAATAACATAATCACAAAAATCCTATAAAGTATAACAAACGTTACATAAAATTGGGACATTTTTTCTAATGGGGGATAACCTAAGAATTACGTTGTAATTAATATACATATATATGCATGTATGTATGTATGTTAATGACTACGTCATTTTTAAACCGGGATGCACTACAAAAAATGTCACATTACAATGTCCGTTACAACGTCTATAAAATAAACAACAGCCTTGTTAAGTGGACTAGCTGAATTTCCGACTGACTTAAATCTGGTCATGAAATTACGCACGGAACGAAGAATATTTAAATTGTTTGCAACTTACACAGAAACCATTTAAGTGAAATATAAAATATTGTCATATTAATTATACAGTTGTGTTTCTATGTAATTCAGCTTGTAGTATAATGTACCACAATAGATTTCTATTATTAAAACGAAACAGATTTTCCTATATGTACAATGAATTTTATAGTTTTGTAATGTATATTATAGATAAACTAGTCTGCACAGATGTTACATATTTACTTACTATAACTTCTAGAAAATCCGAAAAAAAAAAAAATTCTTATAATTTCTAATAAAAATGCGTGTATTGCTAATTTCACTTTACCAAATAATAACGAAATATCAATACATTTATTTATATTGATACGATGCAGTATTATTCAGTATTAATTTGATATTTTTTTATTTAAAATTTGCAATATTTAAACATTTTCGGTAACATATCTGGGACAAAATACACAATTAAGGTTTGCTCTGGTCCTAATGGTTCACCCAGTAGTACATCTACTGGTATATGTCCATTACATTTTAAACCAAAAAGAAAACTGCAGCGGAAGTCGCGAACGACAAAAATTGATTTGTTCCAATTTCAATGAATTGGAAGCGAAACGTTAACGCCATGCAACAAACAAATCGACCTAAACTTACAGAGACAGAACTGACTATTGGAAGCGTAAAACGGCACCTTCACACGAGGACGTTGATATAGTAGTTTACGAAATACCAAATGCAGATCAACAACCGCCGAATTATAAACTGGCCGCCGACCAATTTGTAAAACGTTTCACCCAAAATACATTCGGACACCCATGCAATGCGATCACATATGGTTTTGTAAAGATCTGAAACATTTTTTTTTTTTTTTTAACTTGGGCGCGTCAACTTAGGACATTTACCCAGCACAAAGGACTAACAAATAGTGAAACGTAGGGACTTGAAAGTTAAATCAAAAAGCGATTAGAAACAGAAGAAATGAAGGTAGCCCCAATACAGGAACAACAGAAAGTGAAGGAAGAGCAAGAATGTAGTGGGTACAGTAAAGGGTCGGGAGGCCAAGACCAAGCAAATTAGAATAATGGACTGCGCGTTCTGAGGAGATAGATGAGCATTCGAATAGGAGGTGATTTACATCACAGGTCAAATTTATGATAGGAGGATGGAAGGGACACAAGGGAGACCGAACAATATTAAAACGAAAGAGGGAAGTAGGAAGCAGACTGTGATTGAAGCGGAGGCGAATTACGGAAGAAATAACAGAACGGCTTATGCAAGGAAAATTATTAAACCTGGAAGAAGTAGGTGGAGAGGGTTGTATAGCGAGGTAAAAAGAGTTAGGATTGGAGAAAAGAGACGGATAAAGATCAGTCCAAAAGTCATGGTGGAAACGATAAGAGAGTGGACAAAGACATTGGGAGGGGAATCTGAAACATCTAGGCAACAAAATGCAACCGTTTAATTTCCGAACTAACAAATCGACCAGTTTTTGTACAAGGCCGCTAAGAGTGACTTATTCATTTGAAGCGATTTTTCCAAAAGCAGTTTAGAAGAAAAAATATTGGTGGTCAGAGGGGATATATATATATATATATATATATATATATATATATATATATTGATAGTCGAGCTAGAAATTATTCTTCAGATTAATATCATTTTATTTTCGATCTCTCCGCATCATTGTATTGTTCGTTGTCAGCGGGGAATACGGTCCGCGACGCTTAAACGGCTGAAAATGTATTTTTCGATTTTCTATCGAAATTTCGGCGCGTGTGAAGTTAAGGCCTGTGTGAGTGTTCTGGTGTGTGGGTGTTTGGCGATAACAGCGGTAATAAGAAATAATGTATAAATATGTTTGTGCGATAAATCGGTTGATAGATACGTAGTCTGCCGTATTAATTGATTTCGGTAATTTACCGTTAGTTCTGTATAAGATAATATCGAGCTGTTCTGGCCAGGTAATTAGTGACCGATGATCGCTCATCAGTTACCGTTTAATTAGCTGGTCAACGCCACGCCGCGTGTTGTTTCTCTTTTTGTATACTAGTCGCCGATCTTATAGCCGTTGAAGCGAAATTCTACCGGTTCTTTTGTTCTGGTCATTTTTTTTTCTTCTTCTAGTCTCAAGCATATTTACGGCCGGGATACAAACGTCCGCATTTGTTGTTTCCATAGAAACTGGTAGAATTGGTTGAATATACGCGGTTCTTGTTAATTTTTCGTTAATTTATGCGATCCCTCGCGCGAGAAAGAAATTTTATTTGTTTTTTTCTTCCATGGCACAGAGGAGATGGTGTAGAAAACCGAATCTTAGTTCGTTTGAGGTGTGACACTGTAATTGTCACTGACGCTCATAATAGGAAAACAAAAAAAAAAAGAAACACGAAGTTCGCAGGAACTCAGGTCAATTAAGTCGAGAAGAAATTTGTAGCATTGTCTCCCCGGAACGGGCACTCAATCAAGTTGATTTCGATCGACCCGCGGAACGAGGAACCTTAAATTCGTAAATATAACTCAGTCATTTTGGCCTAGCAAGGGGCTGTGCCCTTGACCCCTCTTGCTTTCATTTCTGTCTTTTTCTCTTCCATACTTTGTATAAAATGATCAAAATTTACAATGTAATTCTTACTGGCATCAACACACAAAAAATAACCTAATCATAAAAATCCTATCCTAACATTTAATTTTCATTATATAAAATTAAAACACTTTTTCGTTACATAAAATTGTGACATTTTTTAAATAACAATAACAAAAATCCTATAAAATATAACAAATGTTACATAAAATTATTACATAAAATTGGGACATTTTGCATTACATAAAGTTGGGACATTTTGCATTACATAAAGTTGGGACATTTTGCATTACATAAAGTTGGGACATTTTGCATTACATAAAATTGGGGCAATTTTTTCTAATGGGGGTAGCCTAAGAATTACGTTGTAATTAATATATATATGTATTAGTTATATAGATTTTTTTCTCCCGCAGTATTTCTAAAATACTTTTATCAGTACATTTACGTTTTCGTTCCCTTTCTATTTTTTTTTGGCATTATTTAAAAATGCATCTATAAACTAAAAATTCCGTATAGCCTACAAGTTGAATAATGCGTGCTATTAGTTCTTCGATTTCGAATCACATTATTCCTCAACTAGAGCTAATAAAATCTTACCCTGCTCGTTAATCTTTAGTTCAGGTTAACATAGTTCATTACGTTCCCCGGATATAATTCTTCAGTTCTAAATACAATTCTCGATAGATCCATCTCGCTCGTCTTATTCACAGATATTACAACTAATAGCGACAAATTATTTCAATTTTTGCCTATGTACTATATATATTGTCTCCAATCTTCGGATAGTTTTTATGCAATCCCTGTTTCCCGAAACTTATGATACTAATAGCGTCACTTTGAGTGGAATAATAATATATTTTTATTAGCCCTTTTGACTAAGACCTTTTCACCTCTGTTTCTGATTTGTTAAATATTCAAGCTGTAATTCGATGACTAAATAATGCCAGTACCAAAATGGAGGGTGCGCTTCTGTTTTACTCCGCTCAGGTTATAAAAGCGACAGTAGCAGTGTAGCGATTATAGTTTCAAATATACTGCGGCGAATATGATACGGTTGTCAAATAGAGCAGTGGTATTAGAAAACTCCATCCTAATTACTTTGTTGTAACTGTAAATAAAGACAACGAAGAACTCGAGAATACGTATGTAAAGAGTAGGATGCAATGATGGGGACGACGAATAAAGTTATAATACAATAATGGACCATCATCAGATTGTTTTAAAATAGGCAACAGTAAGAAGATAAGAACTTGGCAAATGAGACAGATTATTATAATTTTATGTTAAACAAAATTTATTTAGATCAAATATACCTTCCTCTAATTAATGGTAAGGTGACTGTACACACATGAGATCCATCTTTAGGGGAAACACGCAATCGAACATAATTTTTTTGCCAGCTCATTTCAAGTACGCTATCAAGTTCGAATCAGATCATCACTCGATTGTTACAATGATGCAACGTCGCTTTCATGGAGCTCCAAATCTCTAATAATCGCAACGCATGAATTCGTCATAAAATAAAACAATCTGACTAAAATTGGGAAGAAAAATTGAAAAAAAGTCGATTTTTTCAAGTACCCAGAAAGTAGAGTACTGAAAACAATTAAAAATACGGGAAAAAGGAAAAAACAGAATTCAAAGCGATTAATAGGCTAAAAGAAAAAAAGTGGATGGCTGAGGGGGAGTATTAGGAAATATTGGAGAGAGATGGAAAAATAAAAGTAAACAGCGCACAATATTGGGGTATTGGTATAGGAGAAATATGCGTGGAAAAAATAATTTAATAACTGCGTAAAAAGTGTTCAGGAATATCTGTATTCGATATTCATATCAAAAAATAAAGGAATTCTTTGAACTATGAAAATCCAATGTGTAGCGAGTGGCTAAATTACGTTTTGCACTATATAAAGGATAAGATCGAGCGAACTGTTCTGAATTATATTCCAGACAATGTTTGAAAGTAAAAAGCTTCAGTACGTTTCATCAAAGAAATATCGATCCATTAACGGTGGGAAGTGCTCATGGTAAAAATTTGAAGTCAAACTCATTCTGAAAAATTACAAATTCATTCTGAAAAATTACCAAATTCATTCTGAAAAATTACAAACTCATCCTGAAAAATTACAAACTCATTCTGAAAAATTACATCGCGCAAAAATAAAAAAAATCATTATTAACTTTTTTCCGGAAAAACAACGTGCAGTTTCCGGATTAATATCTTCATTAGGCTGTTAATTTTTAGTTACCTCAGCGGGAAAGGCAGAACCATTAATTCGGTGCTCGGAGCCAGAATCGTTGGCATAATGTATGTAGAATTCTTCAAACTGGTACCTGTAAGCCAGCGGACCGTTCGTTATATTTATGTGATTTTTGTTCTCTTTATCTACTCGGAAAAGTAACGTTTGACCAGTGTTTATCAGCGTGCCGCTTATTTGCTAGAAACGCATACAAAAATAATTAAAAAATCGTAATACACAGATTGCATTAAAGTTAAGGTGTCAAACATAAACATTTCTTTCGAAATAATCGATTCCTGATATTATTTGAACGGCAACTAAACTTATCCTTACAAAGTTGGGGTTATTACTGTTTCTTTTTATGTTTTCGATTCCTTTTTTAATAATTCTGTCTGCTTATAACTACAATTCTAGCCATCTTACGTGATAAATATTGATGTTCTAAACATAATTAGCGATAAATTTTTACTACTGTTATAAATTTTGTATTTATATAGTAGTTTTCTTGATATTTTTCATTTTTTATTTAAATTTTCGTTATTAATGTACGCCATTGTTCAGTTGTTTTTTTTGACAAAAAGTTTTAAATATCTTACCATCTTTTTAATCAAAACGAACTCATCTTTTTGATACAACATTTCGCATACAGAAGACCTTCACTGACATTCTCGGTTTCTTAATGGTTGCCATTGCTATTTTTTAATTGTCGACAAATTTTATTTTGTTTTGCTCCTATATAATTTAACATTTGTAACTTCAAAATTTACATGTCACTTTTGCTATCAATTTCGCCGTTATGCGCAGTTAGAATTTTTGTAATCAATTCTACCCTATTTGTATTTCGCATCACTAGAAAATAAATTGTTACGTATACAACATTAGTTTATTCGTACTTATCTTTAATCCCCCCCCCCCCCCCCAAGGCCGGGTGTCATTAATAGAGATACTAGAATTTAAATTTACCAAAGTGTAGAGGTATTTTTTTATATAAAAATAATTCTTTTTTTCCAAATTATTTATCCATAAATACTATTTCGTTCGAATTTTAACGTTATTATTACTGTCTATAAGTATAAAACAAATAAATTCCACTATAACAAACAAAAATATTTATAAATATAAATTTAATAAATTAAAATAAATACTTCACAATTTAAGGAAATGTTTTCGTTGATCATCGGCTAACAACACAAATGAGTGTACTCTGTGTATCGTTAATTAATGGTGGGCTATGGCAGAAAACGTTTCTAAAGTAAATTTAATTTATTAAAGTAAATTATTTTTTATTTTACTTACTGTTTTATTAATAAGGAGAATTTGTTTATTGTATATTTTTTGTAAATTTTAACAAAAAAAAGGTTACGGATTTAACTATATTTAATTATTGTCAATTATTAAATTTAGTTTTGAACCACTTACAGCATCCGAATTGATTTCTAACGGACGCAGTAACGGATCGTAAAGCAATTTTTCCGGATCTATATTAATCGGTGATTGGCGTCTGCCTTTATTGCACAATCCCCATTCGGGATTCATTCGTCCCCAAAATTCCGGTCCTGAAATGAAATACACTTATCGGTCAAAAGGAAACATTTAATAATTATTGAAAACACAACATGTTTAATACATAATTTTAAAAATGATTGATCGGTGGTAAAATTAGCGGAAGTACCGCAATATACACTGAAATCGATTTGTATAAAAAAGTATCGTTCGAAACAACAGAAATTTTTCCGGAACATGGTTGATTCGTCCCTTTTTTTTGTTCAATAGGACTAACTGTTTTAATGGTTTCAGGTCACGCTGGGGGGACGCCTAGAAATGAGAGGGCAGATTCGGCAGCTAGAGAGGCACTGTTAGTTCTAGTGCCCTGTAAGATGAGAACCGCTTGCAGCGAACATCAATAATTCAATTTTGTCAGCAGTGACGGAAAAGTGGACCAGCCGATTACGGCTTCCTGGCTTGAGCGTATAAAGTCGAACGCTGAAAAATTTTGAACCCGTTTATCCATCTTGCTTGGAGGGAATTCTCAGAACTTAACCGGTTGTCAGACTACGAAGCTCTCGCATAGTTACGTGTTTCAGGGTGCTTCTCCGCTGATTATTATGTGTCCCTCTTGTTTAATGTTCCAGCATTAGTCTCACATAGCTAGTGTTCCGCCTTGACACGTTTAATTCAGAGTGCTTCGTAATCCAGGACGGTGTTCGCGTTGTAATGACACCCTGGTAGAGTTACACGCGACTCATACACCGTAAATTAAATTTAAATAGAAAGAAAAAAAAAACGATTTACTTCCGGACACGGTGGAACATGAAAATAAACGAACCGAACAAAAATAACGGTTAAAAATAAATTAAAAGTCTACAATTATAAACTAAAATTTAATAATTTTATATCGTTTTTCATGAATATAACGCAGTAGTAGAACTGCAGTTATCTAGGTTCGAGTCAAGACGGGAGCTGATACGATTTTTCGAACGGAATAATACGAAAAATTGTGTGAATCATACGAAGGTCCGTTACGAAGGACAAAAACTATTCACGTCCTCCGAGTCAACAAAGCAAAAATACAATTAACTCATTGCATAAATAAAAATTTCGACACGTCATAATGATCTAAGACATTTGTGCTTGGAAATAGAATGAGATGGAAAACTGAACTTGACGAAAGAATATTAACTAACCGAAAAGCACGTGCAATAATGCTTGTCAGAAAGAATACTGCGAGTTTGAACAACTGGAGCGTCTGTATAGTAAGTAAAAGCATCGTTAAGGATTAAAATTGTAATCTTAATGTATTACACAACTCGTATTGCCCTCTGTATATGCAACAGTATCTCGCAAACTGGCCTCCGGTAATTAAAGGTCAGCGACTTTATTCTTACTATCCAGGACAAATAATGATATCAACCCTTAGCTTCATATAACTCCGAAGTTTCATTTCAGGACGAACCTGAAGACTTCTAGCGTATGTTTATTATTAAATTAAAGACGACTTGAGTTAATCATATCCAACATGAACGATTATTTTAAACAAATCGAAACATTGCGAAATCGCCGATATTTATATATATATACATGGTGTTGTGACGGTAGCATAATTTATACGAATTATTAGGGAAATATAAGGATCGGCATTTATACATGTATATGAAAATAATGTTAAGCAGATATTCTACACATGTATCTCGCATAAGATATTATGTGAAAAAGGATAACGCTGGATTGCGTTATGTTCCAAAAAATGCCATTTGCATGTTAAAATCCATAGTGTTTTTGTGCGTTCGTTAAATTTATATATATATATATATATATATATATATATATATAAATATATATATATATATATATATATATATATATACTTGTATGTGTATGTCTTTTAATACTCGTGTTTCCGTCTAAAGTTAGCAACTGCTGCGCTAGGTGAAGTACGTATAAGGGAGGCTGCTATACTGCTGTACGACTTGGCGCGCCTAAATTAAAGAACTTACACATCTCTTTTACCTTTATTTTTGTTTCATTTAGCTAGGGATGTCGTACAGTGCTGAATGGGAATTTTTAATTTTTAAATTCGAATATTTGCTAATAAAAAGGACCTGGTTTTAATTTTTTTTTTTAATTTAAAAAAAAAGCTGTGGGTCTCTGACATATGCCTGTTGTGTGAGTGCCCAACACTCTTATCAACGTTTATTAAAAAAGATACAAAGTGCACAAATTACAACTATCTTATCTTATTCCATAAATAACAATATTAATAAACCTAGCAAATTACACAGTTTAGCCTTAAATACTGTCCGCTGTGCAAACGAGGGATTTTTCAGTCCCCTACAATAGCAATACTGTTCGAGTGAGTTGTTCACATTCAGAACGTCAGTGTTGCTTGTTTTTTGCACACAGTACGACGTTTGTTTGTTGGTTCCAAGAATGGAATGGTCTGAATATCATACGCGCGCTACAGTGATAAGCTTGCATAGGCGGGCAGGAATGGTTAGCAGATATTCCTCCAACTTAAACCGCTTAACATTACTTAAAAGTTCGTCTATCGAACTATTCAATGTTTCAACGAGACAGACGATGTGGTATACCGTCCTAGGATCGGCCGCCCCTACACCCCTCGCACACCAAATGTTGTTGAAGCTGTACAAGCTCGCATACGATGGAAATCCGCAACGAAAACAAAAAATACTCTCTCGTGGGATGAATATCGCGCCACGAAACATCTCTCGCATACTACGTGATGATTTACGTTTGAGAGCGTATAAGAGGGGTACATCGGTCACCTGTTGACGGACAAATTGAAAGCAATTCGACTCGAACGATCGAAAGATCTGCTTCGTGTTTTTGGTTTTGGACGCTACCGGGAAATTCTTTTTACCGACGAGAAAATTTTCACGCTAGAAGAAACTTTTAATAAACAAAACGACCGTGTGTACGCCAGAAGCTCATATGAATCTAAAGGCAAAGTTTCTAGGGTGCAGCGGGGCCAACAGCCTTCTTATGTGATGGTTTGGTGGGGGGCTTTTATATCGAGGTGCCATTAATTTCTGTGAAACTGGTGTTAAAACTTTGGCTAAAGTCTATCAAAAGATTCTGGATGCTGTTGTGAAGCCCCTCAACCAAACATTATTCAAAAATCAGCATTGGGTTTTCCAGCAGAATTCTGCGCCGGCCCATAGGGAGAAGACGACCCCCAAAAGTGGTTGTAAGAAAATGTTCCGGAATTTATTCGTCGTTCCGACTGGCCGTCTGGAAGCCCGGATTCAAAACCCCGTTGATTATGGCATATGACAGATTTTGGAGGAAAAAGAATGTAGAAAACCACACCGCAACTTGCAATCTTTGAAAGCTTTAATCGCGAAAGGTACAGCTGAAATTGCGCTCAAAACGTTGCGTGCGAGCATTGACAACTTTGTTAACCGTTTGAAGTTACGTGTGAAGGCTAAAGGAGGCCATTTCGAATTTTTTTTTTTAGGAATAATCGATTGCTATGGAAATACTTTTTGCAAATATATTATTTTCAAGTTTGTACCTCTTTGTGTTCACGAGATATTTCCATTTAACTGGTGGACAGTATTTATGGCTAAACTGGTACGCGCAGACAGCTTAATATTTCCAGATCAAGAAAACATGATCCTCTGATAGAAACTTAAAATCCAGGAGGGGCACGATAAAGTCAAAACCAAAAACCGTAAATAATGAAGCATTAAAGAGTAGCGAGATATAGGTAACTTGATCTTCAATCTTTGCACCATTCCTTCAGCCATTCTTTCACCTCTTTTTTCCACACACCAATCCCCCCCCCTCATGTGGTATATGATTAGGGATTGTACTTATTTAAATTAATTAAAACTGAATACTCAGTGTTATTAGTTCGTAGATTTACACCACGGGGATAGATGTACTAATATGTGTTACTTTGGTTTCTAGTCAACTGAATTTTTTCTTGCCCTGTGAGACCCACGGCTTATTTAAAAAAAAAAAAAAAAAAAATTAAAACAGTCCTTTTTATTAGTAAATATTCGAATTTAAAAATTAAAAATTCCTATTCAGCACTTTACGACATCCCTAACTAAATGAAACGAAAATAAAAGTAAAAGAGATGTGTAAGTTCTTTAATTTAGGCGCGCTAAGCCGTATAGCAGTATAGCAGCCTCCGTTATACGTACTTCACCTAGCGTAGTAGTTGCTAACTTTAGAAGGAAACAGGAGTATCAAAAGCCATACACATAAACTATATATATATATATATATAAATTTAACGAATACATAAAACACTATGAATTTTAACATATAAATAGTAATTTTTGGAACATAACGCAATCCAGCCTTAATCCTTTTCCACCTAATATCGTATGCGAGATACATGTGCACGCATGGTATCCACTATAGTTTCTTTTATTCTTCCGTATATACAGCTCTTTATTGCTTCTCAATTTCCAAATAGTATCATTCTCATATACCGGCCGCAATATTTTTCTTATTAGTTTTCGTTCCTTCATATTATTAATAAATGTTTTTCGATTCCGTCCGAGTTTTGCATTTCGATAACGAAAGTTCGATGCGAAACGCTTGGTAGTTCCGCGTCTTTCTCCGCTACTAAAAACGCCAAAAAGTAACTTCCGCGACTTTGAAATTCGCGGAAGAAACACGTCGTCAGCGCGGACAGAATTGATTAAATTACGACGTTAATTTTTGTCGGTTAATTAAGCGATGGGCCAACTGTTAGTAGAAAATGGTGCGTTTCATCGCTTGCCCGGGCTGTCACGTCTCGATCATTATTTAGGAGGGCGTTAATTTGAGCGACGACGGCCGCTGCCGCCGCCGCGAGTCAATCGTCTTAATTGGAAATTTTAATTTATCTTGTCTCGGGCGAAGGTGGCTGGTAAACGTTAACTAAAAGTTCGGCTAGAGACAAAAGCGCCGGCACGCGGAAAAAAGATTAATTAGGAAGAGAAGAAAGAGAATAGGCAATAACGGCGAGGGGAGTGGGCCGGGCGAAGGAAAGAAAGCAAAGTTTGTTTGTGATGTCGGAATTCGAAATGAGCTCTTTCAATGTCTTCGTCAGCATCGGAGGATGGCTTCCTTCTCCGCAGACCGAAGTTAATTGAAACCTCTTCCTGACTCGAAAGGCTTAGTCGAAAATTTTCCATATTTCTTTTTTTCACATCTCGGCCACGCATCGTTCTGAAATTCTGCAATTGCGCCGGACACAAAGCGTTCCCGAATGCGCGAGATAGGTTACGAATCGTTACCGCCATCGGTTGAGGCGACGTGGAATATTTTTTGAAGCTGGTAATATTTTGCTATCCGATGTCCGCTCGATAGATTATCGATAACCGAGAAACATTTATCGACAAAAACCAATTTCAATATATAAAATTTCTCATCGGCCAACACTTATAGAGAGGAATATAGAAAAATTATTCCTTGAATGCACTTTTGCAATCTACTACTGCATTTAACAATTTTTCTTCCGATCTCAATAAAAGTCGACGGTTGATTGGGATTTTCATTTTTCAGCCGAGTTATTATCGTCAACACCCGGTTTTACAACCAGTCGCTACCGGTTGAAACGAATGCGCTTTTGAAAACCGCTCTCTAACCGTGCCCATTGTATCAGACTCGGCGCACCGCGCCGACAGTACTAATAGTACGCGTCGCTTCTTCTTCACGAGACCCTGGTTCTCTAAAAGTTCGTGACGCAGACAAAGTCGAAAGCTCTATGCGCCGGCAGTCTGTCGAGGTAGACCAATATCAAAGATGTCAAAAGTCCGCAGACACCTATTTTCTGTACAATCTCATTTATTCCCGTGCCAACAGATGTCAAAATCGACACGCCTGTCGGACGATGCGTCTTCTTGTTTCGCTTAATTTTTTTTTTTTTTTTTTTCTCGATAGAAAATTAAATTTCGTTTCACTACGCCCCGCGAATGCTATTGCAGACACCGGACGAAGCGAGAGGTTCCACACAGTCATATCGGCAGATCAATTGCACTGCCATAGGATAATTGAGCAATGTGTAATTCCTTAAGTCTGTTAAATCCGCTAAATCTGTTCTTTTCCCCACGCTAATATTTTAATGGGAATTAAATGAGAAGGAATAATGGCATTTGGAATGTAAATCTATACACCTATTAGTAGCGTGTAAGGAATATTTATACACGATCAATGTGCACAGACAATATCGGTTCACGGTGGAATATTAAATCCGTTATTAAAAACGGTTCATTGTAAAAATTAATCAGAAAAAGCAGAGATGTAAAAAATATGTTCAGGTTTTTTTTTTTTTTTGATTCCAGGAAATCGACATGATAAAAAGTTAAATTGATTACGAAAACTTCGAAACACGATCGCAAATGTCTGATTTTTCGCTTATTTTAATTTTATTAGTATCAACTTGAAATGGAGTTTCGGGACAAGCAAAAAAATCCAGCAGCAGTTTTTGTGTTGCAAATCATTTTTCGCCAAAAAGCGGCTAAGACACGGGACGGGAAAAAAGCAAAAATTTTTGAAAATTCCACTTTACGGTCACATTCAAGCTTTACACAGAGCTACGTACTCAAATGTCGCGCATCTAAATTAAAGATTCCTTCATACGAAACATGTCTCTGATACGTTAAAGTGTTGTACAGCAGACGACAACGAGTGTACCGATCGCAGTCGCTAGAATCTACTTCAAGTAGATTCGGAACTATCAACATCGAAGACGATGCTGCTGAATTTAGTCGACAAAAAATCAGCTTTTCCTTCGTTTGAAGCGGAAAATGTATAGAACAGGTGTTGTACCAGGTCGTTTTCGTTACACTGCGAACGGATCATTAAAGAAACGCTTGAAAAATATTATGCAAAGCGAATCGTACGCAGAACGCTACGGCAGTCTGCGTGTAATTAGGTGATTCCGGGCACATGTGACGTCTCCGGATGATTTTATTAAAAACGGGATCTCTGTTTCCTTATTAGGCCCGGCGAAGGCGGGGAAACGTTGATTAGCCGAGAATGAAAAGAAACCTCGGAATTTTCCGTTAAAAATGTAAATATAAACATCGGAGAAACGTCGTCGATTAAGAAAAACAACAATCCGCGACAGCCTGATCCGGGCCAATGCCGCTAATTCGTTGCCCGACTCCAACGCTATTCTCTCGCTCTCAGACGACGTCGGCGACTGCTGTGTCGAAAATTCGCCTCATCCTGCGCGCACTTTTCCTGCATTCATTTACCTTCCGCCTGAACGATGCCCCGAATCGGACCCTGAACAGGCGTTCGCATGAAAATTATTTAATACAGAGCGCGACGCTAGCGCGGTACATCCATCAATTTCGCCCTTCCGAAGACTTTTTCTACGAAAATGAAACGAAATCGGCTACTTTTTATTACCTTATAAAGGCGAAAAAATTCCGCTCTTTCGTTAATTTTTTATTCCCGGGAAACAGTTGCAACTCGAAAAGTAGTTACAACGATTTTTAAATTTATTACCAACGGCCGACCTACTCCTTCTGCTGCTAGGGGAGAAATTATTTTCGTAATCGGTCTTATTTTACATATTTTTACATAAACGCGCCGTCAAAAATATCACCGCCCAATTATCAACCCTCCCCTGTACAAAAGTTACGCGAAAAAGAGACTGGATTAGTGTGGTTCAGTTGTGTAGTTATTAACTCATCGGAACTGTTTGATTTTAAAACATCTTATGATTTGCGTTTAAAATATCGCTCTTACTTCGATCGTATAGCATATAATCGAAAGCGCTGGGTTGTGTCGTAAGTATCGTTTCCATGCTAGTGTGTAGGTTGTTTTTCCGAATCGCACAAGTGTTATAATTGTAAAACGTAATCTCTATTGTCAGCAGCAGCTCTTTTAAACAGTTTCGTACACTGCAAAAATGCGTGTAAAATTCATCATTTAATCAGTGAAACAGACTTCCGTTTATTCATAAATTCACATCATGAACTTTTTACATTTATTCGTTTACACCGTCCGCACCGAATTCTGATAACAACGTGAACCGCTTCGAAATTATCTCCGCTGCTTCTCGCAATGTCAAAAGTAACTTTAGGAGTAAATGTATCTTTCGAATTCCAACCGTATGAGAGTACCCCATAGTCACATAATAAACGGAAAACAAATTGGTGTATGGAAGAGGGAAGTGAGGAAGTGGTTGAAAGAATGGTGCAAAGATTAAGGAATTTTGCTGTATCCTCTTTTCCCTTTATTTTTATTGCTGTATTTTTTAGGGCTCTTTTAGACCATCTATTTACCAGTTTCCTTTTCTTTTTTCTTTCCTGTACATTAATGGATGCAATGTCCAATATATAAGCGGCTCCTGTGTATGGGTGTATTATTGTGTAATTCATATATATACATATATATATATATATATATATATATATATATATATATATATATTTGCGTCGATTGATATATTTTATTATTTTGGTTTAATATCTAGGTAGTAAGAATGATTAATTGTAATTTGGTTTACTAGAATAAACGATAATAAGAGTGTTGGACACTCACGCAACGGGCATACTTGCCCAGTAAGACCCACAACTTATTTATTTAAAAAAAAAAAAAATATATATATATATATATATAGTTTTCCCGACAATATTTCGAATTGCATTTACTATTAGCGGATTTTAACATTTAAACGGTAATTCGAAAAATTGGAATAATTAAGTTTCTAGTTTTTCAGTTCGCTAACTATTGTACGGAATACTGCTGTCGTTATAGCCCAGTTGCTTAGACTTGGCTCTCGTTACGGAAGTCTTAAGTTCGACCCCAGGTGACGACGGGAATTATTGCGAAAGAAATCAATTTAAACAACTGCTAAAGAGGCAATCCGCCACGTATATATGCGCGCTGGTTAGTCTTCTTCTTCTTTTAACTCACTCTCGCTGTCGAGCATGAGTGTCACATTTCTCTTATCACTTCTTCTCCGTCAGATAATACGATGATGCCTGAATCGCATGTGGGATATCAATCCTATTCTATAACTGGCATGCGTAGCTGCATTGCGCGCATTGAAATTGGCTTATTGTATTTGTTTCTTGCCTTTGTTGTATGTTTACTGGAAGCATAGACACTTGTTAGATTTGCAATTTCATCGGTAAGCTTTCTCCATTCCATTCTGCTCATCGCACATTGTTCCCGGGACTTATTTGTCCTTTGATTGATGCCCTTTTTTTAAATGATGTTTGATAGGATATCCTTGTATCGCAGTTTCGGTCTTCCGCAGTATCTTTTGCCCGTGCTTAATACACCATATAATAATCGCTTCGGTATGCGGTTTTTATCCATTCGTATAACATGGCCAGTCCGTCTTAGTTGAGCTTTGATTAAACATTGTTCCATTGATTTACAATTTGCCATCTGCCGAATTCTTTCGTTCGAGATCTTATCTTTCCATGTTATTCTTAGTATTTGTCGGAGCACATCCTCATCTGACAGATCTCTAGTTTTCTAATTTGATTGCTTCTAATTGGTCATGTCTCACTACTGTACAGCATTGTTGGTACTGTAAATTTTTAACTTAGTATCGATATTCAGGTCTTTCTTTCTAAATACCCGCTGCGCTAGCTTATTACAATCAGTCATTGCATTTTTTATTCTATGCTTGATCTCATTCAATTCATTATCGTCGCCAATTATGCTTCCAAGATATTTGAAGTTTTTGACGATTTTTTAGCTTCACTCCGTTCAGGTAGTCCTCCGCGCCATTTATTATCATAACTTCCGTTTTGCTTGTATTAATAGCTAGTCCAAAATCCCGATACGTTTCATATAAATGATTTAGCGCACTTTTTAATTCTGTAGCGGTTTCACTCAGTATGACGCAGTCATCTGCATACTGTAGATTTTGCAATACAAACACTACTTCCTTCTTGCTCTTTGTATATTAAACCGTTGTAGGTTGTATAATCAAAACGATATTTTATTTTAATACCTATTTGTTCAGTGTTTGTATATAAAGAAAATCATTTCCATATAAAGGTTGAACAGTGACGGCGTAAGCGCACACCCTTGTCTTACCCCGGTTGTTACCGGAAAACGATCCGACACTGTTAGTATACAGACGCAAATTAGAGCAACATTTGCATATCGATAAATCAAATATTTAGTCTTCCGTGTGCATTCAGGGGCAGCATATGAACATTACTTAAATCTGTAGAACCGGAATATGCAAGTAGGTAGTGACGACATTTGAAATCGAGGAGTACGTCATGTACAAGTGTATATTATAAAATTAACTCGGCGTAAGAGAAATTTATCTACGTTCGTTTTTTTGGTTTTCTTTTATTTTTTATTTACAACACGTCAACGAGAGGACATTAAAACGAGAAATGGGAAGAGAAAGAAAGTAAACTTGTGTATTCCTAAACGTTTAAAGGTAGGAGAACAATAAGAGAACAACAGAAACAGAAGATAAATGGGGGAGAATTCCTAACGAGCACACCGGTATAAAGGGATTGTAGGGATTTTAAGTTGTTTTAGTAGAGAAAAGCAATGATTATTCAGCAAAAAAAAGTCGAACATTTAAATGAAACATAATATCAGGGATATATATATATATATATATATATATATATATATATATATATAAAGGAAATATTTAAAGGGGGTAAAAAGGACGAATTGGATGCAAATGAAAACCGAGAAAATGAGGCACGAAGGAGATTATGATTAAAAATAGGGCAGAGATGGTTCAGTAATAAACGGAATCAGAAGTAGAAAATGAAGACGAATAGGAGTCGAGCCATAGAGTGAAATGTGTCATTTAATAAAAGGGACAGCAATATTATGAACTGGAAATGTGTCCAAAAATCTTCCATTGGAAACGGAACGAATCCGCTCTCTCGTTGCCCCCACAATGCCTAAATGAGTGAGAATTCACAAACGATCGATAAGAGGCAGGATAAAGAGGAAATGCGGTAGTTTTTAGAACATTTTTAGAATCCGATATCATGTTATAGAGTGATGAAGAAACAAAAGGAATAAAGCGGTCGATAAAAGTAGATTCCGCATTGAAACAAAAGGAGAGAAGTTTTAATGATTCAAAATAATTGAAAGGACGAACAAAACAGGCAGAACAAACTCCATTTGACAGTTTAATAGCGGCACGTGTGAGGAATGGAGAGACTAAAGCGTTGGAAAATTCAATTTTGAAGACGTGTTGAGGAACAGGTTTAAAAAAGAAAAGAACTGAAATACTTTCATGACTATAAATATATTGTAATAATTAATGTTTCATAAGAATTAACGAGTCATTTGTGAAAAAGAATAATTAGGCAAGTGCGAGTCGGTTGTCACGAAAGATTCCTAAATAACGAAAAGAGTTTACAAGGGAAGAATCAGAAGACCATTTAAGGTGAAACTAACAAAAGAAGAATCAAAAGGACGAAAAGTAAAGACCACAGACGAACATTTAGGCCGAGAAATAAAGAGATAAATGTCGTAGAAAGAGTATTTTCTAGTAATACTAGAAAGTTTTGAAAATCGGAATTAGCTAATATTGCGATCGGAAGAGCAGAGAAGTACATCGCTAGCCAAGAAAACCAAAGTAAAATTAGCAGGAAGAGAGGCGAAAAAGATCGTAGGCTGCATGACAGCAATCTTAAAAGGTAATCCTCGAAAGATTAATCTTAGAATTACAGATTTATTTTGAAAGAAAATAGTTAGAAGAGAAGCAAAATGAATAGGAATGTTAAAGGAAAGCATTACGCCAAAGGAAAGTGAACGTTGTCAAATGCAGCTGATATATCAACGAAAGCGGAATTTAGGAATTTTTTATTGATAAATGACATATGAACGTCCGATAGGAATGTGCTGATGCAATCTGTTGGACCACGCCTAATACAAAAACTGAAAGCTTTTCTTTTTGCTATTTTAAAAATACGCTAAGCGCTTTACTAACGGCGTTTTTACGAGTCAGAAAGTAGGAGAGAGAAGAGCAGAAGTACAAAGTTCTATAAGTAAACAATCTTTAATTAAAGGCCGCCTCGCATTCCTCATTACAACGAGGAGAATGTTCTGGATTTTTTGTGGAGGATTAAGTTATTTTGAACGGTAAGAATAAGGTTAAACAGTATTAAGCGTGGACAAAATATGGCTTAAACGGATTAGATGGTATAGAAGAATAGATGTTAGAAAATGGATATTCTGATTAAAATAGATGAACATTGCGATTATAGAACTAATTAAAGAAAATCCGCGAATGTTAACGTTAGAGGAATCTTTTAGCCGAGTTTCTGAGAGCAGCGCAATACTTATATTGATCGGACAAGCTCGCAAGAGAAGGACCGTTTATTATAAAGCTACTGCAATTCCACTGTAATATTTTAAGTTGACAAGTCGTGACGAAGGGAAAAACGAAAAATACAAGGAATAAAAGAATCATTTAAAGAAGGTGAACGTGAGCTGGCAAGGTAGCAGGAGAATATAATGGAAAACTTAAAGGGCGAGATTATGAATAAAGAATCTGAAAAACTATAATGCGATCGTCCACGGAGTCCAACTGAAATACAAACTACGCAAGGAATAAGTAAAAAGGGAGAGGTAAAATAAAAGAGATAGTTTTTGAATCGGAGTTCTTACTGCTCAAAGAAATTATTGCGTTTAAGCCGTGGTATGCCAAAAATTAACCTAGGGTCAATGGCAGCAAGCAAAACTAATGGAATACGTTATAGAAAATATACATCCATAATAAGAATGAAAACATATAAGCAGAAAATGAATATCGAGCCGAATGAGAGGAAATATATAAGGAATAATATAAAATACGTGTTAATATAAGAAGAAATGAGAAATTAGGAGAATATGTTGACCCTCGTTACTGTTTCCATTTCACTCCGACTTACTGAATGAGCTTGTGGCTAGTGCAGAGGGAAGTGGGGAGTTACATGGCGCTGAGGCAAAAATTGCAGACTAAGCTGGCCGGTTTACCGGTTCGTTACTTAGGACGACTACGTGAACCGGGACCCATGCGAAGGAAATTTCAGAGTTTACATTCAAGAGAACTCGCATGATAAGTAGTGGATATTTTTGGAATTATTTTTTAAAATGAGTTGGAGAGAGTTCAGACAGTCTGTTATCAGCAAGGCCTTTTTGTTCAGTACAAAACATCATCACATATACTGCAGCGTCTAATGCTGCACCGGGAATCATCCAGTTTAACTGATTCTACTTCACGCCTAATTATTCGAAAGAATATGTTGCCGGTGACTGCCTCTTGCCTTTGCTCCGACTGCATGGAGGCATGCATGATCGCTATAATGGGAAGTTATTGTGCCTTGTGGTATTTTGTTAGTGACACATTTATAGCTAAACTCCATAGAGACGCGGTGACTGAAAAGTCTGGGGCGTTCTTGGAATTAAATGGATTTGAAAATAGTTCAACACGGAAAATTACTTAATTCGGACACTGTATCATTTTCAAATCCCTCAGCGGGAGATATGGTAGCAAGTGTGAGAAAGCATTGACGCACTTTAAAGTTATAATGTTTTCTATAGAAGGATAATGTAAAGCAACCTGCAAATGCACACAAGCTTCCAACAGGGGAGGAGCTTAGCTAGATTCTGGCAGCTGAGAAATGCACCTAGCATCCGTAATTGAATTGCGAGTAGTGTATATTTTATTTGAGACTTGACAAGTATATCAGTACAGAAAACGATTTTAGGTATCTGATTTTGAGCTCGACTGCGAGAGTGCTCCAAGAGAGTTTTTTATTGAATACAAGACTTGGGAACTTAAATGATGAATGGATTGAAATAAAGGAACCGTTTAGATTGAGGAATATGCCGGGAAATATATGTTGGCACCTCCTATGAAAAACAACATATTGTATTGTTTTTGTTGTTTAAAAAGTCAGTCCGTTATTTCTATGGATACCTGAAGGATGTTTTGAACGTTTATAGGACGATTAGAAATATTTAGATCATTTAATTATATTTCGTTTTAATAATAATCATCTTATTTAATAATCTCTCCACAATACTCGCGTTTAATAAAACTTTACTTTCGTTTTTGTTTTATTGTAGGGGGGGCTCCGCAATATATATCAGACTACATTGTTCCAGTAACAGTTACGGTACCGAATTATTAATTAAATATTATAATAGTAAAAAGATAATCGATGGAACCTTTAATACGCATTTTGTTCTCTCACTCGACGGTAAATAACGTCTTAAATGCTTACTTTTATAAGGTTATAATACTGTAGGTGATAAATAAGTTTAAGTAGTACAAAAAATTGTACTTTTTTGAGTAATTAAAATTCTATCAACCTAGATACTACATGTGTCGCATCTTCCTATCCATAGCTTGTGCAATAAAAAGGACACATAAAGTCTACACAAATCATCATCGAGAATGCGACAATTATCAGAGTTAGCGGTAACAGAGCAATGAAATAAAACAAAAAAAAAAAAAACAACCGCAAAATAAGATAAAGAACACAAAAACCTTCCTTCCTTCACGACAAATACCATTTTCCGCGTAATTTTTGCAAAGGAAAGTGGAGCCCCTTTCTGTGTTCAAGTAATCAAGTTTATCTTCAAAATTACCGTTTTAAGCAAAAAGAAGTGCGTCGTCCGACACTTTTCAGTGACCTTTATTGAAGTCGATGATAAATTATCGACCGAAGCACACTATAAAAATTAAAAGTCGAGGGCATTTTAAAATCCATTCGATACGAAAGAAAAAGAAAAACGAACAAAAAAATAAAACAATAACAGAAAACGTAATGCGCAATAAAGATGAATATTCCCTACTCGCGACCAACTTTTCTTCATCTACTTGCATGTGTCGAAAGGGCGAAATATTTTCAGATATCTCAGTTTACCGGCAGACCTGAGACCCTTTTCATGATTCGTAGAAGCGCTATCCTCTCTACTAGAACCGCCAAAACAAGGGATACAGTATTAAATCCGGGCTAACTGAAATTCTCAACAAAATCGACAAGACAAACATTGCAGATCGATTCAAACTCTTTCTCCAACTACAACACCTCCGACTTTTAAATTTACATTTACCAGAACAAAAACAGGATTTATTCTTAGCGTCTAATTTTAATTGCAAGCCTAAGAACTCTTTAAAATAATTACGATGAAATATTACAATCGATTGTGCTCAAAGCGCGGTATTTCGACAGTTCGATTCGGTCCGACTTAGTTTTCCATCAAATAAATTTTCACTCAAACGTTGAGACCGCGGCAGTCGCTATTTCTTTTCTTCGGCCACTAACATTTTTCACGTTCTATCAGACATTCACGTTATTTGACCTTCATAAATTTTCGCAAACAACTTCAATGCATTGAAAAAGTGCAATCGAAAGAGTCACATGCCGGAAGAACTCACTTCTTGCCTCCGTTTAGGTTCACCATTTTGATCTGGTGTCATGAGTAGTGCTGCTCCAACTACCGTCAAACCAGAAAAACTTTTGCTGAACCAATAATCTCGTACTACTTCATTCCTTAAGTCGGTAATTATAAGCGGATTAGATAAAACTATATCAGCGGTTCGCAAACTTTTATGATCACGGAACCCCCTTATAAAATCAATTTGGTATTGTGGAACCCTCAGTGCCAAATGAAAACTTAACAAGTAATCGTTGAAGTTTGATTGTTTTCTTTTTAATTGCAACTTTTACTACGATTCCACATTCTACTTAACCTATAATAAAAGGTATCGCAATTTCAAACATGTAAATCATAATAAATAAAAGTTGTTTAATAGAAATTTTTAAACAACTTTATGTAAAGAATGAAATTGTTTCACTGTTTTTTTTGTTTTTTTTCTTACACGTACAGCAACTAGGCTAGGAGCGTACAAGCTAATTTAATAACGGGTTATATTAAATGGAAGAAACCAGTAGATTTTAGAAAAGAGGACACAGAGGAAATTATGTTAGGGTCATCCTGGAGGATGGTAGCAATGTTACTGCTGATGTTCTTGCCAGAGGAAGGAATAGGAAGGACATTCTAGCAGAAGATGTTTTACGGTCATGTTCGCATTGCATACGAGACACTGCCTGTGCGGAGTTTTGTCGAGGATGTGCTTGTGCGTCAGGTTAGTGTGCCCTAAACGCAGGCGGTACAAGACGACCTGCTCCCTGCGGCTATCTGGCTGGTGATTCCATGGGCATATTTCCTTTTTGATAGAGTGTAGATGGGAAGGTTCCTCTGATTTATTTATCCAATCCTGTTGCCATGACTCCAGCAGAAGCTCTTTTAACAAACTGTCTTCAAACAGCGTTTTAATGTTCAACTGTTTTAATAATAATAGTTTTAAAATTTTGTTGAATATCCGACAGTTGTGTATGCGTACATCAAAAGTAGCATCCAATTTGCTCCTGAATGTATTGCGCAAGCTGAAAAGCCTGTTTCGCATCTAAATGCAGTTATAAAAGAGATCCGAGTTAAAATAGCCTTCTTGGTTACTTGGAGGTATTCACTTTTAATACTAATTCAAAACTCGTTAAGTGACACCGATTTAAATGTTGTTGTTTTTTTAATGGGTTCGCCAACATGGACATTGGCCCAAGAACAACGAAACAGAGAGGAAAGAGAGACTCAGATCCTTACACGATCAGAGATAGCCGACAGAAAGGAATCAAGAGCTAAAATAACCGAAGGAGAAGGAAGGCTAATGAATGAAGCGCAGTATAGAGCGGGAATACCGGTTTGTAAGAGGAAGGAATAAAAAGAAGCTTGTTCAGTTGATAATTACGAACAACCGAAAACATTATATGATCGGGATTAGAAATACATTGATTGCTGGGAGGGTGCAATGGAGGAGAAGGCACGAGAGAATAACGGAACAATGAGGAAGGGAGAAAACTATGCCCAAAACGCAGGCGGCAAATCGCAGAGAGATTGGAACGGCGCATAGAAGCAAAGTTAATAAACCATAGAAAGCGTGGAAGGGAAGGTATGTTTATTTTAAAGCGGACGAACTTTAAATATCAACGAGTGATTCATATTCCAGTATTGATAAAGTTTCAGATTTATTCTTATCGATAAACGGATTTTGTACCCAGTCGATGTCATTGTTGGTAATCGGGAAGTATTCTGACAATGATTTTAACAGGTTCGCTAAATGTTTACTAATGATGTTTGGTATTTCAGTTGGTAATTCTGTCATGTTTTCTTGTAGAATTTCATTTAAAAGTGGAAAACATTCAACATTGCTTTTTTTCTATGCGAGAAATCCAGAAATT
This sequence comes from Icerya purchasi, assembly GCA_039619475.1. Taxonomy (NCBI): domain Eukaryota; kingdom Metazoa; phylum Arthropoda; class Insecta; order Hemiptera; family Monophlebidae; genus Icerya; species Icerya purchasi. Next base: position 153,672,633 of record CM077115.1, read on the forward strand.
TCTTTTTCTTTTTATAGTTCGCAGTAAATATAATTGTTGTTTTTCTTTGTAAAGATAGACCTCGATATATTTTTCAAAGATTTCGGCAAGATAAGATAATTTCATAAGCCATTGTTCATCATGCAAAACATCGAAAATTTTCATAGATTCCGACACATTTTACTTAATTTGAAAAACTTTCAGCTCGTTTCGAAGTTCATATAACCTAACTAAAACTTTGCCTATGGAAAGCTATCGGACTTATGTATGAAGCATGACCGATTCACGCCGACTATTCATTTCTTCACACGCGGTATTGAACAATCTCGACTGAAGAAGAGAACGGGATGTAATGTAATTCATCAAAAACTTTCTTTAATTTTTTTCATTACAAGAGTATGTCGATGCAAAATGCAATGACTGCTGCTACACTTTGGCGCATCATTTTTAATTCTTGATACGGTTACTTTTACTTTTTCTTACCATTACAGCAGCCCCACGACTGCATGTATCAATCTACATTTATTCCAGTCAATGTTGTGTTTCCTCATATAACAATCTAATAAAATTAAACATTTCGTCTCCAGTTATGTTGGCTTCCAAAGGAGTGCAGAGAAGCATATCTTCTTCAATAGATAGGCCAAAAATATACTTCACAAATACAATATTGACAGTCCAGCAACATCTGTACTTTCATCAAGGTTGGATTGCAAACATATCAGAATGATTCAATCTGTCCAGCATTCTCACCTTCGATGTGATCAAATATTTTTCGAATCCGGTCAGAGTCAGTGTTGTTGGAACATTGCACTGCTACAATTTTCTTTACTGCTTCTTCCCCAAGTATGCAGTTAATTATGTCTAACATACTCGTGGTTTAATTAAATTCTCGGCTATCGCGTGTGGTTTTCCAGATCGAGCAATCCTCTTGCTTCTGCAGCATGTTTATTATCGGTTTTTACAAATTTATCGGAATTGGTCACTACGGCTTGATGCAATTCTTTTTGTTTTCGAAAAAAACCCATGTTTTTTTCATTTCGATTTGCATGGTTTGTGTCAAAATGTTGTTTTAATATTACTGGCGCCCCAGTGAACTATTAAGTAGAATTTTTTTACAAATAAGGCATAGCCCATCCGGTTCCTCTGCGCTTCCGATAGGTATAAATCCGAAAGGCAAAAATAATATTCGTTATTTTTTTTTTTTTTTTTTTTTTTCAAAGGTCGTTTATGTTTATTTCCATCTCTTAGTTTCTTACAATTGCAGTACAACATATACCGTGCTTTCCAAATTTGCGTTCTGTGTAAATAATTAAACCACCTTTAATAGAATTAAAATAAAAAACCTATCTACGAAATAACTAAAAATCTTCCTCTCTTTATAATTATAAATCATGTAAACCATATCAAACAGTCAATAGTATTTTCCTGCACCTCGCTTTCTTTATTAAATGAACCGTTTTCAAAAACTGCGTTAGAGTTTGACTCAGCTCGTTATCTTGGGTTGCATTTGGACAGACGGCTTACATGGCGGCATCATGTCATTCAGACTAAGAAAACAGTCTCTAATCGATGTAGGTTATTATATCCATTAATAGGAAGAAAATCGACCTTGAGCTTAAATATCAAGCGTCAACTATATTTAACAATGATAGCGCCCATTTGGAGGTACGGGCTGGAACTGTACGGGACAACTGCAACATCAAATCTATTGAAGATTCAAAGGGAGCAGTCAAAGATACTTCGGATTATTACTTCCGCGCCAAGATACGTGTCGAACTTAACACTACACACAGATTTGCAAGTGCCATTTGTAAAAGATATTTATGTGGAGCAGTACAGGAAGTTTTTCGACAAGCTGAAGTGCAGTACAAATCCGAACATCAGCCGTATGTATCAACCAAATGTACCAGGAAATCCGCCCAGACGTTTCAAACGAAGAAAATGGTGTCGGGATGCACTTCCGATCACCTAGTAAATACGGATTGCCGACTAGAGATATCACTGTCTCCTGATGTTACCTCTCCATGACTAGAGTCTGATCTTCCTTAAACTTAGTCTGTTGTCCCATAGGGGTCACCAGACTTATCATCGGCCTTCCAATTATTTATTTTTCCTTGGTGTTCCCAGTTTCCTATTCCCTTTTCCTCCCTTTCACTCTACTCCCTTTAAGCATGTCTTGTGATCAGCATTGCTTATGGTTTTCCGGTGCAATGTAAAAAAAAAAAAAAAAAAAAAAGAAAAAAAAGAGTTTGAATTTTTATGTTGAAACAGCACATGCCAATCCTAAGATCCATGATAAACTAAAAAAAAAAAATCAATCTGTAACTGCATATAATTGAAATTTACGCGCGAAAATCACGCCCAGATGAATGTACGCAGTGCCTTGTTTTATTCAAACACTATTAAAAAATCACATTCCTCTTCCCGTAAATTTAACCAAATTAAACAAAAACCTATCATGTTACAAATCTGTTGTTTAATTTTTTTATAATTACAAAAACTGAACGATTAATTCATTTAAAAGTCAGATCGGTATCAATTATATTTGAAATGAACAAGTAATAATAGTTTTTGGAAACGAACAGACACTTTTTTATGCAAAAAATGATGTGATTATTTTCAAATTTTAATTTTAACAAAAATAATACAAATTCGATTTAAAATTGATCGTAGAAATTACAACGTAAAATGTAATTCTATGTTTCAAAAAAAAAAAAAAAAAAAAAAAAAAAAAACATTTCTTTCCCGTTTTACGAATTTTTTTTGGCTTATTCTTGTTTTCCCAGTTTTTACAGTTGGAAGGCAACCCCCTGATGATTTTCTCGCGGAACCCACTTTAGGAATCGCTGCTCTATATTACGCGTTCACCTATACTAATAGTTATTTTTTCTTTTTCATTTTCTCCCTGCTTAATTAAGACCTCTTTTAGATATTCAGATACTAGTGTACATGTTTAGTAATCAATGTTTTTCTCTTTTCTACTAATAAATACGGGAATTCTTGCTGAAAAAACATTACTAGCATATTTTCAATTTAAACATTCAATATTAAGATGTTTAGTGCTGTTTTTCGATAAAAATTGTTTTCAGTTTTAATTTCGGTAGGTAATAACCGTTTTTTTATTAATTATCGAATTCCAAAAAGAAGGAGGTTATTATGCGTTCGTCGCGTATGTTTTTTTTTTTTTTTTGTTTATGTTTGTTCGCGCCTGATTTTACTAATAAAAAAAAAACAAAACCTTGAACAACATCCTTTAGATAACTTTTTTTTTCCTATTATTATTTTTTATTAGTGTAACAGAGACGATTGACTTAACATACTATCAATTTGCTAAATTACCATGAAAATGTAGCTTTGAATAAGAAAAGTGATTATATTTATCGCGGAAATCCAGTTTAAAATAAAGAAATCGACTTTTTTTTTTTTTAAGCATAAAACATGGAGAATAATGCGACAAAAAAGTTGATTTTTAGGAAGAAAAAAATTTAAATATAATACTAAACATTGTAAAATAAAATGTTAAAAAAAAAAAAAAATACCGACTTCAAGATTTATTATAATAATTGAATAAAAATGCACCTAAACAGTAAAAAATAATTACTCCCGATGAGAAAATATATTCCAGAGTGATATACCTTAAGGTGGTGTTATCGTAATTCTTATACAACATTAATACCTTAATCAGGGTCGGCATAAAATTCATCAACACCACGACCGTTAGGCGTAAGAAACAAAATCCTATGCGACGAATTAAACATCACGCTACGCGAAGTCATTCACGGAAATATACCAACAATTTTAACTTTAGCAATATTGCTTTAAAACACATCGGGCCACAACTTATACAGAAAAATAAAGAACCGCTGGCAAGCAGAATGAGAATATAGCGCTTCTGTGGAAGCAAACTCTATGCTGTTAAGCCGATACTATCGAACTGGCGAACATCGTTCCGACAAAACCGTACAGAGGAGGTCGTGATTAAGAATTGGACATACCAAATTGACGCAGAATTTTACACCTTTTCGAAAACACCGAACCGTCTTTCTGCTCAGAATGTCAGTGTCAACTAATATGAAAAAGCGACTATTACGATGACATTAATTTAAGCAATAATTATATACTAGCCGATGATAATGCGAATAATATTAACATCTTACTTAACTTTCTAAAAGCATGTAATATTTATAACAATTCATAGATTACAGTCATGACGCAAATGACACCTAGCTGTCGAGCGTCGTTAAATAAATAGAAATTAAAAAAAAGAAAAAAATCATATTATAATATCTAGGAATAATTTAATGAATATTTAATGCGGGTTTTTTGTTAGTATTGTAGTATGCATTTGATGCTTACTGTAATAAGTATTAATGTTGTATAAACAATTACGACAATATCACTCTGAAATATATTTTCTTCTCGGGAGTAATTATTTGTTACTTTCTAGTGCATTTCTATTAAATTTTAATAATAAATCTTAAAGTCGGTACTTTTTTTTTTAAAAAAAAAAACAATTTTGCCGTTTAAAATTTTATCGTTTTGTTTACGAAAAAAAAAATAAAAAAAAAAAAAAAATTACTTCGCCTATTTACAAATAAAAATGAATAAACGAATAGGGTAGATGGTGTAAATTTTTCAAAATCGATGAACTTCGATGAAAGTCGTAATGTGTTCGGCGTGCTTTTAAATGACTATGCATGATTCTTTTTCAAGTAGATACTCGCGCGCCAGCTTTTAAAAAACGATTTTGCGATATGTTGACAGCGTGCGATCTGTTGCATTTCGACATTGACAGTATCGGGTGGAAGAACATTTCGAACCGATGATGTAAATTACATTTAGCCGGAACGTAAGATCTGATAAACTTCGAATGTGATGAAACGTGAAAAAAAACAAAAAAAAAAACTGCCTTCACTGCCGATATTTTCTATCATGCGTAGAAACACTCCACCGCACAAGTTTCCGGGAAAACCCTTATCAGAATTCGTTTTCAGATAATGTCCTAAATACAGAATTAATCTATATCGAACGACTAATGCGCCATTTGTAGATTCAGAGGCCGTTGTGTGCAACATTTTAGGTTAAATTTGAATTTAACGATATAACACCGCGCGACGAGCGCAAGTAATAGTTCAACAATTGTATCGGATAAGTCGCCTAAATTAATTCTTTTAGACTTACAAATATTGATTTTTTAAAACTTAAAATTGTCTCACAAATAACTTAACAAAAACACAATTATCTTTTACCCGGTGTTTAGCAAAACAAAAATCTTTTCATAGTGTCGTTTACAAAACTAGAAAGCAGTGTGTTGTTATAACTTATTTACGAGCGGAATCTCGATGCAACAAACTGTGACATTTTTATGCCACACTGGAGTAATGCGAAAATTTCTATAACGTTTCTGTGTACCGAATATTACGTTTGATGTATAACGCACACTTATGTCGAACGGTATGCTTTCCTTAATACGCTTGTACGATTTTTTTTATTTCACAAAAATGTTAAGACCGACTTATTAAATTATCTGAGGGGGTTTAAGCGGTGTTGCAATGGCAAGGTTGATCACCTCGGGTTTTAATACAGATAACATAGTCGGTAAAATTCTAAACCAAAATTAGCTTGTAATGTGACGGGAAAAAAAAACGAATAATTTGTGATATTTTCTTTTCGTTTAAATTTTTAAATCAGCTTTCGCAACCCGATACAACTTGCGGAAGATGCCGATGAGCGTTTATTTCTCGTGCAATTAAAGAAATTTTAAGCAAATTTTACACGTTGCCGATGTATACCGAATTGTAAATGTAGTAGTGTCTTTAAAATGTAAGGCGCTAAATGTGTTCTTGAAAACCGCTAACATGGTGGCCACTCAAATATAATTTTTAAATTCCCGGTTCAAATCCTTTTGATTTCCTTACTACTAGAATGTACAAAAAGAAAAATGGAATTTTTTTGTTAGTACCGATAATGTTTGACCGTCGCGCTCCATATTTTATACGAATAAAAGAGCAACTTCGTAATTTATTATCAAGTAAAGTATATTAAAAAATGCATTCATTTTTCGCTCCCAAATGATCTTATTAAAAATATCGTTTTTGGCTATTTTTACTTTTTTACCCGGTTTGTAAAATTCCCGGCTTATATTTCCGGTTATATATTTCCGGTTACCCGGCCACCCTGACTAATGTCAAAATATAAGATGGGACAAGTAAATCTTTAGCTTTGGTTGGATTGGAGCTGGACCAAAAACCCACCAAAAAAAAAAAAAAGAAAAAAGAGACGAATATTGTGTTGCATTTTAATCTACGCATCCCTCCAGCCTGCTATGCTAATGCGTTTGAGATACGCGGCTTCCCAGCAGCACATCTAATCCCATGTTTTTCGTATACGAAATTATCCAAGTCTATATTAGTTCTGCGACAGAAAGTGTCTGATGATGGTCTTAATTTGGAAAAACTCTATCTTATTGGTATGCGTATCTTTTTCATAATTTTTTAAATAAGGCTGATTACATATTAAATCAGAAAGAAAAAATAACGAATGATAATATGTAAGTGATTACGCTTGTTTTGTATGTTGATTAATAACAAACACACTGTTTTAGGAAATATTATAATTAAATTTTTTGTATAAATTAGGACATGTTTCGGTAACAAAGAGCTCGGGGGTTGCTGCCTCTTCTCACTTCTTCTATAAAAAAATCCCATCGTCCAATCTCCTTCCGCTGTGTAAAGGTTTTCATCTCAGACTTTGGTATCGGATGTATTCCTCTTCCTCTAACAATTGTTCTTTTTATCTGTCTGTTCAACCTAGTCTTCCTGTTAACCTATGGTTCTCTTTTTTTCCGTCACTTCGTCGTTCTGTTGTTGTCTCCGTTATTCGTCCGCGTTCTTAAGCCTCCTCTCGTTTTTACGTTTTTCGTCGGTTGCCTCTCCGTATTCTCCACTTAAAGGAAAAACGTGTTTGAGATGTTGATTATTTGTTTATTAAAATTGTTCATCTCTTTTTTTAAGCGCTCTTCTTTCTATTCCATTTTATTGATACTCGGTCTCCCTACTCCATATTGCGTCTCTTATGTTTCCCTCTCTACAGATTGTTCCTACTATTTGCTTCTTTCTCCTAACAACATTTGGTATCGTATCAAGATATAATTGACTCCTTCCTTTTTTAATTGTTTCTGAGTGAAAGTCCCCGGTTGACGAGCCCAAAATAAAAATAAAAAAAAAAAAAACAATCATGCAATACAGTGTTGATATAACATTGGATAACGCATTTGATCGATTAATATTAATCAACTCTCTACTCTCTTTCTTATCGTTCCCACCACGATTTCTGGACCGGATTCTATCCTTCATTCTTTATCAATCCTCGATCTTTTTATCTTTTTGTTCAACCCTTCCCTTCCTCTCTTCTTTGGTTTAATCTTTTCCCCTACCTTAGCCGTTTGATTATTTCCTCTATAGATCGCCTACGGTTCAATCATAGTTTGCTTGCGGCTTCTCTTTTCCGTTTTTCTATTGTTCAATCTCCTTTGTGCCCTTATCACGCTCCAGAGCTCAATTATATTTGCGATGCGAATCACATTTTGTTCGAATGCCCCTTTATTTCCTCCGAACGTTCTACTCTGTGTTCTAGTCTCCTGCGCCTTGGCCTTCCTACTCCTTATAGTGTACACTCCATTCTTGCATTCCCCTCTCTCAATATAGTTCTTTTGTTGGCCTTCTTTATCTTCTCAATTTCTAATCTTTTCCTTATATAATGTACAAGGCCTTGCGTTGGGTAAGTTTCACTGTTGACGTGCCAAAAAAAAAAAAAAAAAAAAAAAAAAACAAAAATCTTTATACCGCGAAAGTCGGTTTATTTATATTTCAAACCGAAATCGTTATTTAAAAAAATATATAAAGCAATGTTGTAAAACAAGTCTTTGTTCTATTTTCGACAATAGAGACTACTTATTTCTTGTCCGCACGTGATCTCTGCTGTCGCAGCTGAAGCCGTAATGATGTCCGGTGAATTTCTCTTACCGTTTCTCATCAGCATTGTGGGTGCTGGTCGATTGGTTTTTTTTTCATTTTTTGCTATTGGCATTGTGAGCTCTACTGTTGAAGTCGTGATCTAAGCTCAGGGAGCTTTTGTGCAACTGCATATTATGCATCACGAGGCGTAGTATTCATAGTTCCAGTACTGAACTACGCTTAATCTTAGTTATCTGCCCAGAAATGTAGTGCTGATGGCATTTAATCGCGAAAACCCTGCAACCTACGTGAGCAATCCTTAAAGCCATTAAACCCCACTTTTCTTGTTTTATCTATTAGTTTTCCTTGAGTTTACTTCAGGCGTATTGTGTTTTCCTTGTATTTTTTCTGGACATATAAATTTACTCAAAATTTTTTAACTACAATCTTCACGCCGCAAAGGGAGCAAAGTCATTTTTCACTAACTTTTGAAGTTCCGTTCAGGATATGAACTACAGTTTTCTACCGGTCAAATTGCGATCTTTCCATCGATATGGCATACGCTTGAAAAAAAAAAATATTTTTTCCCAAATGAATTTTATTTAATATTTCTGTCATTTATGAACCATCTTATTAGAATTCCGTACATTATATGTAATCCTAATAAACATGAATATTTAACTTCACCAAGGCTATCGTAGTACGCGCGAGTAATTTAGGGTTAACCACATCTGTTTGTGCCCTTAATGAAAAGTACAGTTTTGAATAATCTAATAAGCACGTTTGTAAGCAAATATTATTCTGTTTCGATATCTGATTTTGGGGTCCGATTTATTTCCAATGAAGCTGCCGAAAAACGTTGGATGAATAGTTTTTGTAAAATATCAGTTTAATGATTTCTTTGAAGGAATTTTGTACGTCAATTGTACACCACTATTTTAAATCAGTCGTTACTTTTTTATCTACTGATATAGATATAATATATATACATACGTATATTGTGTGTATATGTTTATACAGATGAAGGTGTACGTGTGTATACGTAGTTTAAAATCGATTTCGAGAAAGGTACCGGACAGGTTTTAATCGAAAATCTTGTCAAAACCAGAAAACAGCGGTTCGATGCAAATTTTTTTCACTTATGAATCAGCGAAGAAAAAAATATCCTTCGAATATCACGGGTCTAGAGCTTCGTCATTACACGGTTCTTATTAAGAGCGATACTGCGTTACACTAGGACAGAGTTGTCTGCAGTTTATATGGAACGGCTTGGAGACAACATCGTGGTATGCAAATGCTGTGTCCTACGTTGACGTACAGATAGGGTTGACGTAACGGTAGCAAAGGAGGGCAGTTGGCAGTACGAAAACGATCCAATTTTCCGCTTATCAAAGCTTTCTTTAAACTTTGTATTTTCTCTCATTTCCTCGTATCCGTCTTTATCTGACGAACTGCTACCGTCTCCTCCATTTGAATTACATTCTTAGTTTCTTCACTTTTTTTTTCATTTTCCTTCTTTCTTGCTTCATTTCACTTTTTTTCTTCAATGATAGATAAATTTAAATTTCTCGTTCATCGAATGCGCCTTTGCAGAAATAAACGAAAATTCTTTTGTCAACCGTCTTGTCTGTTTTCGGTGCTGTTACTTTCAACCACTGCATCATCAGCATTTCTGCCTAATTCGTGCAAGTCGGTTTCAATTTCTACCCGTTCACTATTGTTATTATTTTTTTAAACAGAAACCGACAAAATGTTATTTTTTATTTTGCTTACGGTATTTCGGGGACACTTGTAAACGAAAAATCTGCAACATAACTAAAGGTAAGGAGTCTTTTTAACTGCATAGCGGTCGCTAGAGATTTCGGCCTAAGTCATAAAGAAAAGTCGGATTTTACTTGTTTATTTTGTTTTTTTAACGGTAACCCATCAATGTTTAAATCACTGAAGAAACCGTTTTTAAGACAAACGAGATTTATAGTGTTCAATTTTTTCAGTATACGCACGTCAAAGTCCCTATGTCGAATACCACTGTTATCATAAAGGCGGTATACTATTAGGAGAGATTAAACAACAATTATTATACGCTAAATTTCTTCAATGTACAATTCATATCAGGCCATGGGAATTTCAAAACATATCTCGAAAGATTTAAGATAACAGAAATGGAAAATTGCATTAGATGCAATGAGCAGGACAGTGTGCAGCATATACTGAATGCATGTAACATTTTAAATATGGAGATCGCGGAGGATTGTGGTGAATTGGTGATGGCAAAAATAAACATATTCAATAATTTGGCCAAAAAGGAATTGCAATACAGAAAATACAATATCAATTTATATTAATATTATGATATGTTAAGATAAGATTAATGACTGTACAATGTGGAGGGGAGGAAACCAAAACTTAATTGGATGGTTTCCACCGCTAACCACATTAAATCTTTATATGTAAAAAAATAAAAAAATGCGTTGTTGCTAGAGAAAATTTGACTTTTTATTCGTAAAATCATTTTCGTCATTTAAAGTCATCAATAATGTCAAAATAATGAATTTGTATCTCAAAAGTGGGATTCTTATTATATAAATATATATATATATATATGTATATACAGTGGTGGCCACGGGTGGGGGGTAGCGGACCCCCCCCCAAAGAACCAAAACCTTTATGAAAAAATTTGTTATAACAGAGAAACTTAATTTATGATATAAAAGATTTGTATGAATTTTACCGACGAATTTAATTATATCTAATGTTTTTTTCTTTTTCTTTTTTTTAATTTTCCTCCTCATCTTTTTTATATGCGACGTTTGTAACTACTACGTGATATTTAATACTGTTTTCGCTAGTAAAACTATTAATGTTACGTGTTTTATTCTATTTTAAATGTCGTCGATCTTTCGTCATTTTTATTTATTTTTAATTTTTATTTTGTAATTTCAATTAAAAACAGTTCAATAAGAAATATATGTATTTAAACTTGCTCACAAACAAAGAGAATTCGGATCGGATTACTAACAAAAATAAAAAAGAAGTAAAGTATCTAATAAAAAAACTCATCTTTCTTACTATTTCTAAACTACCATATTTAAGGTATAATTTTATAATTTCGTTTTAATTTTCACGCCTAAAAGTAAAACAGAAGTTAAATTAAAAATTGTAATAATTATGTTTTTTCAAAACAATTTTAAATTTCTATAAAGGTCGCTATTTGATTTTCTGTACGAAACAATGGGTATTTCTGATATCTACTGCCTACTGTAGAAGATTTTACGTAATTATATAATTCCCCCACCCCCAAATGTCCTTCTGGATCCGCTCCTGATATATATATATATATATATACATATATATATTACTTTGAGAAGCACTGAAATCTTTGTTCGTAGTAAGTATGTATTTTTTAAAATTTTAAACGCTTAATGTTCGACCCAAAATAAATAGGTTTCCTTTCGGTATACTCGTGTATATATTTATGTATATTAGTGGCAAATTCTCTAATACTCCTAACGAAATATCAAAATAAATTGAAAAAGAAAGAAATCTGCTGGTATTATTCTAGAAGGAAAAATTAACTTCACTAAGGTTTTTCTATCATTGGCTATAAAAGCATCTTAAATAAACCTTTACATTCTTTAAATTATCGATGAGGCTGGCGGTATCTCATCCAAGATCAATAGAAGAATCACCTTCGCCCACAGGTAAATCTATAAAACGTAATGCGAAAATTTAGAAATAGTATTATGTGTAAAATCTTATTGACAGATTATCGTTTTCATACGGTTTTATGTGAAGCCGAAATGTCGACCGCAAAGGTTTAGGACAGGAAACATAGAAATGTAGGCTTAAAACAGGAGACGACCTTCTCTTGAAACAGACAGCACAGCCTGTAACCCAAAACCAGCACCTTCCATATCTCTTTTAGGTCAAAGTCAGTAATAAGGAAACACATCTACAAGAAAATTAACCGCACGTTCCAAGTCGATCGTACACAGTAACAACCACGCATGACTGAAAATTAGTACAGACTCAGCAGATTTAGTCAATCTCGACCGAAGACGACGCGATGTTCAATTTTTGACATACAATCGAGAAAGGCTATGTAACATTTCGAAATAAAATTTCATTGTATCCAGAATGACGCCTTCGAAATAACTATGAGCTAGAAGTCAAATGAAACAGTTTGCGATCAGTAAACGGCACATGTAAATGTGACGGTAATCTAAACAAATCATTGTCCATAAAAGTCGATTTATCGATTTGAAGAATATGTGTGCACGAATGTGCGTGTTTTTTATTCGTACTCGCTTGAGGAAATTTAATGCAATTTACCTTTCCGTTCGCGATGTGGAACAAATGGAGTCATATTAAAATACAATAGATTACAAAAGATCCGTTTTCCTAACGTTAGTCGGTTGGAAATGAATTGGCCTGCGCGGAGTTTTTACTCTCATCTTGTGCAACGGCTGAAAGAGTTCGTTCGTTTCTTTTTTTATAGTGTCCTACTCAACTTCTGAGCGTCGACGAACCTACCTATTCGTACATCTCAACTGTACAAAGACATAGTGTTCGTGGTAATTGTTTATATGCAGTACGAATGTGTACTCACGCAAGACTACATTCGGAACTTATTGTAAATGTTTGATTTATCAATATACAAATGCAGCCTCGTGTGTCTGGTGTGCCCTAACTAGCGCGCATGTAACGGTATGCATGTTTGTCATTTCCTTCCACGTGAAATAGCGAGAGTATTTAATTGAATTTTTCGTAATGATTTCTGCCGTTAGATCGAATCCAGGACTCGCATAACGGAAGCCAAGCGCTCTAGCAACTAGGCTATCGCAACGCGCTACGCTTTTCAAACGTAATTTTCACAAAAAGTCGTGTTATATAATTCTAGTTCCAATTAAGAAACCGTTTTTGATTATACTCTTTTATTCTTTAAGATATAATTCTTCGATTCATCTACAAAGGTCTTAATGTATCGAAAAGTTGATTGCTGAATTTTCAGTGTACACATTCTATTCCGAATTCGTTATACCAATTTTAAAAACAGACGTTTTTCGTATTTTCTAAGTAAAACCTGAGTAACAATTTCGGTAGAATATCTTTTCCATTATAAATGGAAAAGAGTATACGATAGCAAATTTTTATTTTTGTTTTTCCATAACAAATTGAACAGTACGTACATTTTTTGATGATTTTGCTCAGCCGATGTGTATGTATATTGCTAAAGAATCGCACGGATATATTCATGGAGCAAATTGATTTTGATGATTGTGCATAAATGATTATATTTAAAACGCTTCTGTGTACGTAATACGTGTGTTCTAGAAAAGGGTTTTATTAATTCATTTATCGGAACTTCATTGGCTAATAGTAGTAGGTCCAAGTAGTTTCCTGAATTTTAATGAGTGAATACCTGTAGATCGGTATCCGACAGCAGGAATGACGATGTAAATCTGTCTGCAGTTGCAGATACATTTACGTATCTTCAATAGCGCAGATAATAGCATTATTTACGATCCTAGCTGGTCTCGTCCGGTTTATCCTGTTTCTTTAATGAAATTAATTTGCTAATTTTAAAACTCCAAAGAATTGTAATGATAAACATTATATAGTGTGATTCTCTGTGATATTTATTGGAAAATCTTGATAATTTTACTTGTACTGTTATCCATTGAAACTGGTTTTTCTTCTTTTTAGGATTCCGTGCACAAAAAATGTACAGAATCCTGATAGAAAAGATTCAGAAACGTCAAAATTATCAAATAAAAATCAATAACTCACGAATGGTTTGACTTATAAACTTCAAACTGCTTCATAAATTCCAATTGAAATTCGTTTTAAGACCATATCTATAATTTCAAGCTATTACCCTGGGTGATAAAAACTCTCAAAAACTGTCAAGAATATACAATATGGAATTTAAAACCACCTCAAAAACCACCCTTAAAAAATTCATAACTCATTGCCAGATAACCAAGTGAAATTCAAAATATTAAATCGCAGAAGGTCTTTTATAAAAATTAAAAAATTACGGTTAAAAATTATTTAAACTCCTCTTTTGAGTCAAAAACAGCAAAAAAAAAGAAAAAAAGGAGTGCACGTAATTAATAGCTCGAGTAAAAAAGTTGAGGAAACCAAAACGTATCTCAAATATATGCAAAAATGTATAGCCGAGCTTACAACTTTATATTCATTGAAATAAATATTTTTTTCTAGCATGTGCTATATCACAAAACTCTATTGGAAAATTAATAAATCTATTAACAAATCATTTTAAATTGTCTTATGTAAAATTCACACAAAAAGAAAAGATCTAATCAGAAATCTAATGCTTTAAAAGTTTAACTTGGACATACTTGCAAATAATTTTAAATCGTTTTATGTATTATTTTAAATTGTTTTACATTAGACCAGGGAGAATAAAAGTACAATTAGAAAAGAAATAGAAAACCAAGACGCCGATAATCGACTTCACCCTTTTTCTATGCAAACAAATTACAGACAGCTATGTAAAACGAGAAGTCAATCGTGTGCAGTTCCAGTAACACATCACTATTGTTGCTGCGCCGCGTTACTCATTAATTTAGGAATTGAAACTTATACTAATTAGTTACGTATCCTTCCTGTTACAAATAGATTTATTACTAAAAGTCAGGTCTGGATTTAGTGGGGTCTAGGGGGTCTGCAGCCCCGGGTCCCGCCTTATAAAGAAGCCCCCAAGAGACACCTACATCCGACATGTAATAAAAAATTAACCTATCATTTGTCATATACATCAACCTTTTTTTCTTTTTTTAAATAAATAAAATTAACTTTACAGGAGCAAGTGCACTTTTTAATACACATTCATTTGTTAATAATTTTGTATCCATTTTTATTTCCTCCTAGAGAGGAGGAAACTTCGTAATAGTAAAATTTCGAGTTTCGTAAAAACGTATCAAAAATTTGTTTTAAGGTATAACGAGTCGGAATCTACGTTTTTAGGAAATGTCTGATGAATTCGTGTGTGTGTGTGTGTGTACACTCGCAACAAACGCATACAAACTATCCTTTTATCCAAATTTTTGGTTAAAATTTTCTGAAAAATTTATTGTTTAAAATTATATATAGGTATATATATATATATATATATATATATATATATATATTTTTTTTTTTTTTTGGCATCGAAAATTCTACCCATTGTCTATATGATATTTAGTTTTGTTTACATTAATAATCATGTGTTAATTCGTGACTACAAAATAATATAATTAAATTAAATTAAAGAAAATTTAGTCATTCTATAAAACTGATAATTTTGTCACTTCCGAAAAGGGCCTCTAATATTTCCGTAGCCCCTGGCCTATCATATACTTAATTCGGGCCTGCTAAAAGTCCTACGCGTCACTACTGACTTCATTAATGTTAGAACTCAATATATTTCATTAGTATCATTATTATCAGTAAAACTACAAATTTAATTTTTAAGTACTATAATTGCAAACATTTTATTTTAACGCAATATTTATATTCCGTGCAAATCAATAATTCGGTATGGCGGTTATAACTTTTTGTTAGGATATTGCTTAAAATAAAACTCGCATAACAACTTAGCAAAAAAGAAATATAGCAGTCAGAAATAAACTGATAACTCAGCAAATAGGATTATGATCATTCGATCGTGCATGCAGTTTTAGTGGTTCAATTTGTAACAGGAAGGATTGCCCTAGTTAGTTAGATGTAGTTCTCTTTATCGCCGCCTGATGTCGTGACAGACCAAGTTTGGCCATATATAGAATGCTTTTGTCTAAATCAAAAAAAAAAAAAAAAATTAGCCAGAAGCATCTAAAATGTAGCAAATGAGGAGGAGACGTTTTATTCGAAAAGTATCATTAAATTTGTGGGGTTTTTAAGATTCTATCAGGCAGTAGCATATTCTGTTCGTTTCGAAGTATTGCAGATATTTCGGAGGGTTTTATTTTAAATTATTTTCTTTTGTAATTAAAATTAAATATATATATATATATATTTAACAAATGCCATATATGTATTTCTTAAAATAGTTTACATAAAAAATAATTTTTTCTTCAAATATTTTTCTTTAATCATAATTGTTACACACTAATAATTATTTTAAAATACAACCTCAAAAAATTTTAAAAATACCTCTCTTCTGTCTTAATTATAATATTATTTTTATAACTTTCAAAAATTCAATACTGCTTTATTTTATTACAAGAACCCGATAAATTTAATGATACTTTTCGAAAAAAACAGCTCCTGATCTGCTATATTTTAGACGATTGTTAATCTAGAAGTACCTGATTCGTAAACGTTCGAGATTTGATTTATTATTTACACTGTTGTTTTTACGATGCTTCTCGGTGAGCTCTTAGTGATTTGCTAACGTTGGGAAAAGTACTTATAGCGCCTGGCAAATTTCTATTGGCTGGTTAAAGACTGTCTCTTTAGTTAAGTTAATCTCTGCTGTTACCAAAGTATCGGCAGATTTCTTTCTTTTTCAATTTGATTTAGTACTTCACTGCATGACTAAAAGTACCAAAGATGCTGATATAAATAAATAATTAAATAAATAATTATATATGTATATATATTGAATGCATCATCTAGTGTAGTTTATGCGAGTAACAAATTTGTATTCTATGTAAACTAATGATTAAAAGGGGTACAAATGTGCGTGTGTGATGCATGAGAGCTATTATTTATTTTGTCTGTTATAGGTTGCAAATGGCATGTATGTAAACATGTGGCGGAATCTATGATTAGTTTAATATGTTGATTACATTTACGTTTAACGTTAAATCGAAATTCGATCGATTCTATTATATATAAGCAGGGTATTAATTTAAAATCAGTGCCGTTGCGAAATCGATTAGGTGTTAAACGAATTGAAAATTGTTTTCGCATGCATCATGATTGTTTAGTTGCTGTTGAGCTTATCCCCTTCCTATGCAGAAATCCAATCCTGCTTCGGTGAGGAAATGTCCTACTTAATAAATTACCGTAGTAAAAACAGCTGTAAGAACTATTCCTATATCAAAAATTGGACTGACAATATTACATCTGAATTAAATTATAACAAAAATCATGTAGTTAACGAAGACATATTTCATGTACTGCATTTAAATATAAGAAGTGTTCGACGAAATTGGGATGAATTTTTAGCTTATATTAATAATACTCCCGTAAGTGTTATAATTCTGACTTAAATTAACATAGCTGAATACGAGTTAAAATTATATGAGGTAGAGGGGTTCGAGAGATTTTCCATTCAAAAACCTTCGGGATATAATGGAGGAATATTGATGTTTGTTAATAATAAATTTCGATGCATAATTCAGGAAGCCGTAAATACTCCAAGTATGGACATGCTGATGGTTGACATATTCACATACGAAAAAACGCCATTACGAGTAATTGCCATATATAGATCTCCGAGTAAAAATGTAGGTGAATTTATTAAAGACCTCGCAATGTTATTGAAAAATGAAAAAGATAACGATAACGTTTTAATTTGCGGGGATTTTAACATAGACCTATTACATCAAAATGTACAGGCTGAAAACTTTTTGAATATATTGTACGGGATAGGAGCAGTACAGTTAATCCAGGGAATAACGAGAGAGGAATAACGAGTAGATAGATGCACCCAATCGTGTATTGATAACATATTCATGAAATATGCTGCCTGTAAAGTCACTTTTGGAATCATTAACGCGAAAATATCCGATCACTATTTAATAGATGTTGCGTTTAGTACCTTGAAAAGCAAATGGCAGAAAAGTAACATAAATCGCAAACTCGTTTTCGATGAAAAGAAAATACGTAGTGAAATATACAACTATAACTGGAACCAAATAAAGGGATTTAGCACGGCAGAAAACATATATGATTATATAAACGCCGCATTCAAAATCATTTACAAGAAATGTGAGCTGGGTGTGAGTGAAGGTAGGAATGTAAACAAATATCATCCAAAAAAAGAATGGATGAATCAGAAGATACTTAATTTTATGAAAATTAGAGATCAATACTATAAACTTAGTAAAGGGAATAGAACCAGTACTCGATATAAGGGACTCTATAAAAAGTATCGAAATAATGTCAAAACAGAAATAAGGAAGGCAAAACAGGTGTTTTACTTAAGTCAAATTGATAGAGCAAATAATTCGAGTAAAAACATATGGAGAATAATTAATAATATTGTAAATAAAAGGAATAAAGTATCAATTTATGATTGCATTTGCAGACATTTTGGAACCGACTCATTATTAGCGGAGAAATTCAGTGAATATTTTGCAAAATCAGTAGAACAATATAAACATAAGTGTGATGTCCAGTTATTGAAGTCAAATGATGAAAACAGGTTGATGGGTTCTTTTTTCATTCCTCCAGCTGATAATATACAAATCGAAGCAATAATAAATAGCCTAAGAAATTACAAAGCACCAGGTTGGGATGGCATTAGGACTATGGACATTAAGCGAAATTTAGAGTGATTCGTTCCTATACTAACAAACATGATTAATTATTCTATAAAGAGAGGTACCATCCCTCAGGGGCTAAAAAAAAAGGAATTATTAAACCAATTTACAAAAAAGGAGCTCAAAATAAGCTGAAAAATTACCACCCTGTAGCAATAATTTCGGTAATAGCGAAAATTTTAGAACATTACGTAAACAGTCATTTAAAGAGTTACCTAGAAACAAATAATCTCCTTTACGAAAATCAACGCGGATTTAGAGGAAAAAGATCCACCTTAACGCTATTAAGTAAATTGGGAAATTAAATAAATATGGGACTATCGATAGGGAACCAATTTATAATTACTTTCATTGACCTATCCAAGGCGTTTGACTTAGTAGATCATGATTTATTAATAAAGGATTTAGAAAAGATTGGTATTACTAACAGACAGCTCCAGTGGTTTACAAACTATATTAAAAATAGAAAGAATTGTGTAAAAATTGCAAAAAATGAAATTAGGGATAGGATGTTACAATATGGTGTCGGACAAGGAACCATACTGGCTCCAATTCTTTTCTGGATATATACTGACTCGCTTCACAAATATATTAGAAATGCAAAGGTGTTTGTGTTTGCGGATGACATTGCGCTATTGATAGAACACAATAATATACAAATGGCGGAGAAGCTACTTCAGGAGGACGTTGATAATCATAGTAAATGGGCGCATGACAGGAGGTTAGCAGTGAACATAAATAAATCAAAGATACTGCATATTCGAAACATATCCAAACATGCTACTCATGAACCGCGAATTATCATCCACAGTAGCGAATGTGTCCATGATTTATATTTAAGGAACAACAGTCCAGTCTGCGCATGTAAACCATTAGAAAAGGTGCAGGATTTTAAATATTTAGGGGTTTTTATAGATAGCAATATGAATTGGAAAAAAGATATATACAAAATTTAAGTGTAAAAATCAGACAGACCATTCCAGCATTATATAAGATGAAACAGGTACTTCCATATGAAACACTAAAAATTTTTTTTAACGCAATGATAATGTCTAGGATATTATATGGTATTCAAATATGGGGAGAAGCGAAGAAATCACAACTTAACAAGATAGCGAAATTGCAGAAAAGATGTTTAAAATTACTGCTTCCTCATGGGGGGCATAATAATTCAACATCATCATGGTGGAAGGTAAACAATGTGATGTCGCCAAAAATGTATTATTATTATTATAGATTATTGGAGCTCAAAACCAATAATATCAGAATACTATCAAGACCTAAAATTAGAGTTACGAGAGATCGAAATAAAAAATACTTTATTCAACCAAGGGGGACCAATTTAAGGATTGATAATACACAGCAGACAGTACTAATTAAATTACTACGGGAAATTCCAAGTAATATATTAAAGGAGAAAAGATTAGGTGTGTGGAAGGAAGACGTAAAAAAATGGCTGACAGATTGGTGTGCAGATTAAGAAACTATCGAGGTTTCTTCTATTTGTACTACCATATCGGTGACTCGTCTTTATTTCGTAAATTAGGTTTCTAAATTTCTCTTTGCTCAGCACAGGAACTACAACAGGGGCATGTAAATGATTTTCAATAATGTAGCGGAAAAGATCTTCTTTCTTTTACATTAGTGGGAATGATTATTTTGAGTGTGACTGGTTGGTGATGTATAGGTGCTAAGAAGTGTGTAGTCATAAGAAGTTACTGTACTAAATTAATTAAATTACTATAGTGATAAGAAATATTATTTTAGATGTATTGAAATGTTATTAGTAAATTGTAAATTTATGTCAAATAAACGATAATGAGGGTGACGGGAACTCACGAAACGGGGAAAATTGTCTTGTGAGACCCACAACTTTCTTATTTAAAAATAAAAAAAAAAAAAAAAAAAATGTAAATTTTGTAACTAATATTTGTATACTTTTTAGTAGTAATAAGCTCTTTTTTCGCACACTGTATTGCGCTTTTTTATAAATATTGTTCCCGCAATTTTGCACATTTGCGGTTTATTTCTTTGTACAGGGTGAGTCATAAATTATTGCACTTTTGAAATAGCTCTGAACAAAAAAATACAGACTGCAAATGTTTATTTAAAATAACAAATACAAACAGGAAAATAATTTCTTAAATATAATATCGCCAAGATGTCCGCCATTTCATTGCTGGCATTCTTCAAATCTGACATTAAGATTTTCAACAATTTTTCGACACAATGTGCGGGCATGCTGACAGTTTCTTGACGAATATTTGCCTTTAGTTCGAGTATTGGTTTATTTATGTAGACACGATCTTTTAGATAACCCCGTAAAAAAAAACAAAAAAAAAAAAAAAAGCAGACGATGTTAGGCCCGGGCTACGAGGAGGCCATGGAATAACTCTTTTGCGAGAGATTAGTTTGTTAGGAAACATTTCCTTAACCGCAAGTAATCATTGGATGTATGGAAGATTGCCCAAATCTTGCTGCATCCAAGTCCTATTGCTGTAACCTTTGAACTCGTGCAACTGTAGTTGAAAAAAATTTCTCGTAACGCCCTCACGTACTCCGCAGAATTGACTGTTACAGAATCACTGTGTGCGTATTCAAAGAAGTATGGTCCGATAATGCCCTTGGAAGACATTGCCACTCAAACCGTCACCTTTGAAGAATGCAAAGGCCTTCGGTGTTTTAATCTAGTGCCCCAGAATCTGCAATTTTGTTTATTCACATGTCTATTTAGGTGAAAATGAGCTTCATGCGAGAAGAAACTATTGTTGAAATTTCTAAACCGTTCGAACATTGCTTTTCTTAAAAGTAAATAATTTTAACTAATACATCGAGTGAATCTTGTAGGGATGCAGTTTTAAATCCAATTTCATTAAAGACGTTTTGGGGTATGGCCAAAGCAGCTGAACGTTTGCACATCGATAAGCCCGGGTCGTTTTGTACAGACACATTTACACTTTCGCCACGTTCTCTTCGTTGCTTCTGAACCGGCGACCAGGGAGTTGTTTGTTTTTGGTCGGTAATCGTGCCGATTTCCTCAAATTTTTTACCTATGATTTAATTAAATTAACACTCGGGCATTGATCGATACTGCGTAACTGGTAACGCGATCGAAAAAGCGGCGACTAGCGACGTACGGGTCATTGTTTTTGTAAAAATGTTTTACGCAGAACGGGCACTGTTCTCCCGTGAACCGGTTGTTCATTGCTACTAAATTTCCAAAAAGCAAGGAACCATGCGTGAGTTACCCCGCTCTACACCTTCGCTCAATATCACGCCGCAAGAACGATTTCAAAAGTGCAATAATTTATGACCCATCTTGTATAATAATAATGAAGATGATTTGATTTGATGATAAGTTCCTTTTTCGACAGCTTTTCTACTTAAGTTACTGGTATAATTTTTCCTTTTTTCAACGCTAATTTAATATTATAGGTGTTCATTTAGTATTTTAAAAATTCGTTTACCTTCTAAACATGTTTCAAAATTTGAATTAAGGTTTAAATTTATTTTTGCGAAGTTTAAATTCCTATTTTTCTTCCGACGTAAATTTCGGATTCGATTGAACTAATGTTAGTAACAACAGTTGGAACGAATTTATATCCCACTAGTGTATTATGCTTTGAAAAAAATCCCGGGGTCGGCTACCTGCCGTTATGGTCGGATTCGTTTCTCGCTCTGTTATCTATTTTATCGCAAAAGAAGGTAAAAACAAACGAACGATTACGAATTAAAATGCTGCTACTAGTAACGATCGCAAAAAAATGAGTGTGTCAAAATGATCCAGAATATAGTTCGCATTCGCGAATTCACACATAAAGAATTCTTTTCGAACGAACTAAATTTCGTAAGATACTTTGACTGTCTGTATGAATAGAAAAAAATATGTATTTAATATGAGGAGGAAAGAAACAAACAAAAATAAACGATTATTAGAATTTTTTTTTGGTGGAAAATTTAATAATACCGCCGAGCCGATCAAATATGTAGACCCCCCCACGCCACCCTCCGACGCTAATGAACTAGCGAGCGGTTGAACGGGTCTGTCAGAAAATCGCGTCTTCTCGGAAATGATATTTTAGAATAGAATGCGAAAGAAATCGGGAAAAATGATTTATTAGCGCGGCCAGTTTGCTGTAGGTGTGCCAATGATAGATGAGCGAAACAATTTTCAGGGCGGTATCTGTCGTTTCGTGCAAATTAATTAGTACCTGTTTGTTTGCGATGAATTTCAAGCTAGGCCAACGGCCAGCCACTCTGAAATATTCCTAATTCAAAAACCGAATACGAACCACCACTCGTCAAACATCTCCAGTTCGATGCTTTAATTAAATGTACTTTCGCCGAACAACGACACCGCTGTCGCTGAATTCAAAGCGGCTTTTATTCGATCGTTAAGTTTGCCGATCCGCTCTTGTACGAAACCATTCCGATTTCGGACCATACCGAATACAACGATATCAGCATTTTACACCGATTAACGTGAACAGGGTTGATGCTTTTTTGAAGGTGCATAGCCGCAAACGCATCTGCTATTAAAAGCATTCTCGCCCGTATTTAAAAACTGAAAACGACGACTCTATACTATTCGGATGAAAGGCGAATTTTAGAATGATTTATTACGTATTATTTTGTCTTCTTAATCATCGACTGTATATGGCCGGACTAGTTAAATACCTAGCACTTCAATGCGTTATAAAAATTTTAAAAAATCTAGTGGTGGCCGATTCAAGTGTGCGATATTATCCTCTTCCCGAATTTTATAGATTTTTTTTTAAATATAAAATCATTTTATTTATTTATTTATTTTTATCATTTTGGGCGCGCCAACATCTACGAAAGTTAAAATAAGGGGAGATTAAATCGAGAGACGACTAGAGATGGAAAATTGAAAAAATTTAAGTATAGGGATTATAGCTGATGATGGAAAGGAAGGGATAAAGAAAAAATTAGAAGGATCAGAAAGATCGAGTGTTAAGATTTTAACGGAACAGAGCGTTCGGAAGCAAGGGCGAAGTATTCAAAGAAGATGCGATTTGCAATATATTCTTCGTATACGATCTCTCATACTAAAAGGAAAAAAAAACTATGTCGAATATTTATTAAACCGAATTTTGTAAGTTTACGGCATTTAAAAAAGTATTACGATTTTATCAGTTAACGTGTTCCGAGTTAGACGTAGTTGTACGCGTACGCGAAACAGAGTTTTAACCTTATCTAATCTTCTATAGTTTATCTCTAACATATTAATCGTTTTGTATTCGTGTTCCGATAAGTGTCAAGTAAATCGTAATCGCAACGTAAGACTTTGCCGGTCGCAGCCGACCTCAGCTGGTTTTTCGTAAATCAGACAATCAAAACGACATCCGGTACTGAGTACAGACCGAGCATGTCGTACGCAACTGCAACGAAAAAAGAAACCTTCCCGTCCGCCAACCAAGCTATAATTTTCCCACACGTCGATGGAGCTCCGCTGCCGTATTACGCTCGAAAAATGGTAAACATCATAGGTAATAATATACTACATTGCGCCAAAATATCGAATAACCGCGTTCGAATGTATATCAGAAGCAGAGAAATCGCTGAAAATTTTTTCAAGTCAGGTGGAGAAATCGAGATTAATAGAAAACTAGTCAAAGCCAGATGGTACCGACAAGAAAAAAATGATAAAAAAGTAATCGTATCTAATGTACCCCCCCACGTCCCCCATGCAGAAATAATTAAACTAATCGTCTCCCACGGAGTAGTACCTACTTCAGACATGAAATTCTTGCGACTTACGCAGGAAGAGGGTTTGACTAATATCCTTTCAGAAAGAAGATTTGTATATATCTCAGCAGAAACTTCGGAAAAATTGCCGAACTCAGAGTTTGTCAAATATGAAGACGACGAATATCGAGTATTTTACAATGATGCTCAAATCAAATGCTTCATCTGCCATCAATTCGGTCACACAACGCAGTCATGTGAGTTTAACAGATCCGAAGAATATAATGAAACTCTGGATAAATCCCAAAAATTAACGTCCAAAGAATCAGAAAAAAATTCCTATAAATCGAACGATGACGAAAAGGATGTGAACAACACAATTAAAATTGTCGAATCAACTGGAAATGCTAACACGGAGGCACCTTCCAACACCATCTGCCAAAGTGAAGACGTACCTCGTGGTAACGAAAATTATACCCGCGATGAAACGGACGTTGTTCAACAGACCATTAAAAGACCACTATCAATCAGCACCCAATCTCACAGCGACCAAACAGTTGACGACCTCCCAACGCCCGCTAACGAAACAGAAACACCACATACAAAAAAACAAAAACAAAAGAAGGCCAAAATCGAAAATCCGGCAACAACTTCAACCGAAGAAACATTCTCAACAAAACAACTTTTGGAATCCATCGAAGAAAACTTTGAAAAAAATAAGCAAGATTATCCGATATCACTTTCCAACTTCAAATTACTCATGGATCTCGTAAAAGGGCAGCAAGATCCTACCCAATGCGTAGCTCAACTCACCACCGATTTCAACGGTATAATAAAAATCCTGGCCGACAATTATCTGCATCTGGAACACCGATCAATGAAAAATCGTTTTACAAGACTGAAAAAAAAATTAGAAGAATCGATTTTAGAAAATGCTGAAAGTCCAGACAATCCAGACAATCCAGATAACATACAGAAGGAGCCCGACATGAACGATTGAATTCGAATGGTAATACGCAATCTACTTTGCTATTTGTAAAAATTTATCTAAATCGTATCAACAATAATTAATCCAATCCGTTATTCTTAATACCTAATCAAATACGTTATTCAATGGAATTGTAACGGCGTGAGAAGCCATAAAAATGAACTCCAACTCTTAATTCAAAAAACCTCTCCCCAAATCATCACTCTACAAGAAACCCATTTACGGTCACAAATTTCGTTTCAAATTCCCAAGTATAAAATTTTTCGTAACGACTACCCTGGAGGCATCATTGCTTGTGGTGGAGTCGCAATTCTAGTGAATAAAGATATAAAAGCAGTCCCAATCCATTTAATCAGTAATTTACAAGCCATAGCCGTTCAAGTATATACTCTTAACCATTTCAAAAGCCCTATCACTATCTGCAATATTTATATACCCCCTGATCAAAATCTCCAGAGCGATGAATTAAATGATATTCGAAATCAGCTACCAACTCCCTACATTATCACCGGTGACTTCAACGCTCACAGCCCAACTTGGAACTCAAATAACACAAATAATCGAGGTAATTCCGTAGATAAATATTTAAACCAAACAGATTCCGTTCTTTTAAACACCGGCGATAACACACATTTTAACGCTTCTAATGGAAGTTTCTCCGCAATTGACCTAACCTTTTGCTCACCTAATATAGCCCATTTTCTAAATTGGAAACCTCTCGATGACCTGTACTTTAGTGATCATTTTCCGATCGAAATTTCGTTAAACAATAACCAAACCCCACACAACGAATTGAAAAAATATCCGAAATGGATTATTAATAAAGCCGACTGGATTAAATTCCAACAAAATTTTTCCTTTACCTTCGACTACCACCTTTCTATCGACGATAATGTCAAAAATTTCACAACCTCTGTCGTACATGGAGCCTCGGTTAGCATACCAAAATCTTCTTCCAAATTTCCTCCCAAGGTAGTCCCTTGGTGGTGCCCAGAAATCAAAACTGCGATCAAAAACCGAAAACGTGCATTACGCAAATACAAAAAAAATCCTACATTGGAAAATTTAATTTTTTTTAAAAAAAATAGAGCCCAAACTCGCTTAATCATTCGCCAAAAAAAAAAACGAAAGTTGGGTAAAATTTATAAAATCGATTACTCAAAATTCATCTATTAAAGAAACTTGGAGAAAAATAAAAATCCTAAAGGGCTCATACATCCCCCACACCATAAATTTTTTAACAGTCGACAACAAAATTTTAACAGATCAAACTGAAATTACAAATAGTCTAGCCCAACATTTTTCCGATGTATCAGCATCCTCTAACTACAGCATGTTTTTTCAAAACCATAAGATTCAGAAAGAAAAAATTGAAATAAATTTTAATTCAGATAACTCGGAACCTCACAATGCATCGTTTTCTATTGATGAGCTTGAAATAGCTCTAAACCATAATATCCGAGACTCTTCACCAGGACCAGATGATATTCACCCTCAAATGATCAAAAAATTACCTCAATCAGGTTTAGAAGCCCTTCTTCAGATTTTCAATTCCATTTGGGTCTACGACACTTTCCCCACCAAATGGAGACACGCTATTGTCATTCCCATCTTAAAACCAAATAAGGACGCCAACCTACCAACTGGTTATCGACCTATTTCTTTAACATGCGTCCCATGCAAAATAATGGAGAAAATGGTCAGTACACGACTAATTTGGTATCTCGAATCGAATAATTACTTAAGCAGTCTCCAAAGCGGTTTTCGAAAAAATCGTTCTACGTTAGATCAATTATTAGACCTCCAACAAGAAATAACATCTGCCTTCAAAAACAAGGAAAATCTATACTCCATATTCTTTGACCTCGAAAAAGCTTATGATAAAGCATGGAGATCCAAAATCCTACGTAGACTTCATTCACTCGGTATAAAAGGTCATCTAGCATATTTCGTACAGAATTTCCTAAAAGACCGAACTTTCCAAGTGAGACTAAATAACGAATCCTCCAAAATTTTTGGAATAGAGAATGGAGTACCCCAAGGTTCCGTTCTCAGCACAATCCTTTTCATAATTCTGATTGACGATATAACCGAAATAATCTCCTACCCGATATCCTTACGACTGTTCGCAGATGATATAAACATAGCCTTACGTTGCAATAGCCCACAAATAGCATATCAACTTCTTCAACCAGCGTTAAACAAACTTCAAATCTGGGCCGAAGAAAACGGCCTTTCCTTTTCTAGCAGTAAAACACACATAGTTAATTTCAGCCACAAAAGAAAATCCCTAACAGAACCAACTCTCACTTTCTATAATAAACCTCTTCAGTATAAAACCTCAACAAAGTTTCTAGGCCTAACTTTTGATCAAAAACTTACGTGGATTCCACATATTAAAGAAACGAAAGCCGAAATTCTCCGATCCTTGAATTTATTAAAAATAATTAGAAACCCTCGACACAACCCATCTCGATCCCTCCTGCTACTATTCTATCGTGCCCTAATTCGATCAAAAATCGAATACGGAGCACCCATATACTGTTCTGCAAAACAATCAGCTCTCTCCAGCCTAGACATTGTTAATAACGCAGCGATTCGACTATGCATAGGAGCTCTTCCATCTTCGCCTAATCTTAGCATTTACTGCGAAGCTGCTGAACTCCCTCCATCTTATCGTAGAAAATTACTAACAAACAAGTATCTAGCCAAAACAATGTCAAACACATCCCATCCAATATCTAAAAGAGTCATAGATTTTTTCTCAATTCCATCAATCTCAGTCCACGAACCAATCACTTCATTCACTGAAATAATCAAAAGTAATCATATTTTCCCACTACTTCAAAAACAAATAAATCAACAATATCAACCATGGCTTATATCCATTCCTCCAATAAATATCTCGCTTACAGCCTACCCAAAACCAGACTACACACCTTTCATAATTAAAAATCACTTCATTGATCAATTATCGAGATACAGTGGCCATATACACTGCTTCACAGACGGCTCAAAAAGAAAAACACACCACGTAGGATACGCCTTTTCCATAGAGCAATCATCATTTCACTTCTCTCTTCCCTCGTTCTCTTCAAATAACACAGCGGAATTAATGGCCATTTACCATTGTATATTTCATATCAGCGAAACTTATCAGTCTGGCAAATTTTTAATCATGACCGATTCCTTAAGTTCCTTAGTTTCTTTCCAAAACACTTCTAAAAACAATCCTCTTATTCAGAAAATACTCAACTTATACAACATCTTATTCCAATCACAAATAAAAATCAGCTTCATGTATATCCCGAGTCACATCGGCATCTCCGGTAACGAAAATGTTGATAATCTTGCAAAATCCGCACACCGTTCTTCCCCTCTCCTTCCCTTTATACCACAAGACCTCCAGTCATATATATGTGTACAAACTCAAAACAAATGGCAATTAGAATGGTCCCAACAACATACCAACAAACTTCATACTTTCAAAAAATCAATCGTCCCTTGGAAACATTTATCAAGCCTCAATAGGACCGACGAAATTATTATTACTAGAATCCGTATTGGTCACACCAAAATTACCCACGGTCACCTATATCAAGGAATTCGACAAAACCCCACTTGTACCTACTGCTCCTCAGATATCATGACAATAAAACACCTTCTTTTCTCCTGCCCTTCCTTCTCTGTCCAACGATTACAACACAAAATAACCCCTCAATCAATATCTGATGACCCAGAACAATTAAATTCATTGATCAATTTTCTCAAAAAAACCCACCTATACTCCCTAATCTAAAACTTATCCGATGGGCGCAATAATCCTGGCAATTAAAAGCGTCCCAACAAAAAAAAAAAAAAAAAAAAAAAAAAAGTATTACTTAAGAATCTAAGTAAGGTAAAAATCTGTTTATGGTCATAGAGATATCTTCCTCTATCCTAAAAATTGTTCTGCCAACCACCCGTGAGGTACCCACTCTCTTGGGTCATAAACTTCTTCCCTTAATAATACTAACAACGGTATACATGGACAACGTTGCGTGATACGTCCGTCTACAAAACCCCTAATTTCGTCCATAATTTCTACACAGAATATTTCCGGGATAAAAAGTAGTCTAGAATGAAAAGCCAAAATGAAAGTCACGTCAAAATCGGTTCAGTCATTTCTGAGATTATCTCAGACAAACAGACAGACAAAAAAATAAAAAACGCGTGTTTAGGTTTTGATACCATAAGCTTAGAAAAAAAAAAAAGTCAAAATCACAGACAGACACTTCAATTTTACTTATATGTATAGATGTATAGATGTTGACTTCGCTCGATAAAATAAAATGAAATAAAAACTCATTTGTTTACTCGCTTGGGTGATTCGCATCGTAAAAGCATGAAATAAAACAGAATTTATTGCAACGAATAAAGAAAACTTTAGCGTGTTGAGGTTTTTTTTTTTTTTGAAATTCTTCTTTCGAAAAATAAAATTTATTTACATAATAAAATATATTACGCGGTGACATATATTACGCGAATCACAGTATCTCGGACAATGGATGGCTGAAGTTGATAACTGGCGGCTCATAGCAGAAAATGATTCAACTGGATCTTTGTAGAATGCGATTTCATGCTGATTTTCAATCAAGCGTGAACAGTTTTGGAGTTTTAAAAATGAAATTTTAGAATATCTTCGATGTATTACGCGGTTAGGATATTTTTTTAAAAGTGCATTTAAATATATATATATATATATATATATAAAAAAAAAATAAGAAAAAGAAATTTGGCTTAAATTAACGCTTATACATTAAAATCATTGTCATTCGCAGCAGCCTAGATATAATTGCAGAATCCTGTATCAGCCAGGACCGCATAATTATATTCCTCAGGACTAAGTGAAAACAATCAACGCGTTCTTTGCTAAAAGCAGAACGATTGCATTAGGAGATTAAACAATTCAGGCCAGGCAACTTACAATTAGGCATGCACCCGATAAGATTATTTTATTTAGCTTATCGGCCACTATAAAAAATAGAACACTTTCATCGTAATACATTACCTTTTAAGCTGCTACCATCAATATCAATACTGCTAATTAACCTCTCAGCTAACGAGTTTGAATACGTGAAAAGCTGGCGAAGAAAATATATAAACCGTGGTCCCTAAATCATTTCTCTCACACATTGATGACCACAATCGTGTAATCTTTCTTCATTCGAAACACCATATTCGTCTAGACTGCAGAAATAAAAATGAATCTGTAAATATAATAAGTTATTCCTCCGAGCCAAGCTTGATTTTAAATGGATGTGGATCACGGCAGCAACTCTCGAAGTAAATAGCAGCATGGGCAAAATAGATAGAAATTGTACATCTCAAACGCCGGAAATATTGAAATATTAAAGTTAATATAAAATGTTAATATGAGTTTGTATTTAAATGTATAAGTAATTTTGTTGCTAATTTCATATTTCTATTGTAAGGGCTTAGTACATTGTAAACCTTAACTTCACAATCCCGACGCCCTGTCAAGGGTATGGAACTCACTTTACTTTTTTTTTTTATAATAATAATATAATTATGTATTGCGGTCGCTAATAACCTAGCTGTCGAAGCGACCTAAATTTAATATAAATAAATAAATAAAAGATAGAGGCCTGGGCACAAATATTCTAAAGCGACTCTACTCTGAATACCAGAGAAACGCTTGCTAAGCCAATACTGCTGCTTTTCCTAGTCTAGTCGGTATCTAAATGACCGGCTCTCAATGAAAAACAATCAGCTAAAGAAGTTAGTTCTGTACCAATGAGACACTTAAAACAAAACAAAACGAAAAAAAAAAAAAAAACTAGGAAGGAAAATAATGCTAAAATCAATATAACTGAAACAGCTTTTCAACTCTAAACAACCTAATCTTTCATAATGGATTCTGAGGAATTCAAGAAGTTTATTCAGGTAGTAGCAGCACACTCGAAGTATATTATTACAAATGCAATTAATTAAACAAGGAACTGCAGTAAACTAGTAACACACGTCTCACCAGCAGAAGCATCCGAAAGGGCCAATGCTCCCGAATCGTCAGAAAGTTATCAGAGCGGTATATTACGACGTCTAAAGAAGTACAGTCACATGACTACAACGGTGCTTTTAACACCAACTAATAAAAATCATGTATCATACAGCCGGATCCAGCTGCAACAATTACACAGAGTTACAACAATATCATTAGGATGACTGTAAAATCATACATAATGCAGTGAAAATGTTGCGGTTTTATTGATACACGTGCCGAACTCATACGGCTAATCTCACGGCACTATTTATTTGCTATTTGCTTACAAGAATCGATATACTTAAAATCAATTGACCAATTGAAAAGTTAAAAATTATAGTCCTTTGAATGTGATAATAATGAAAAAAGGTTACAGCAAATGGAAGTATTTTCCACCTCTTATCTGCAACTCCTTAGCAAGTTAGACTTAACTTCCCTTTGCAGGTTATTGCTGTCGCTCAGATCAACTACAGGTATCTATGAAATTCAAGAAACATTTAAAAATGTAGCGATAACACCCACCTAATACGAAGATTACAGTTACACGACTGTAATTTTTTACAATTTTGAAAGTGAACTTTAGTTCGCGCAATATTTAAAACCACACCGTGTAAAAGTATCGTGAACAAATTTATTTTAATTTCATTTTTCTATTTAACATTCACGGTAAATAGAGGCGAATTGTTAACTTTACTTTTCGTTAGACCCTGAATACAAGTTTGATAACTAATATAAATACTTTTGACCTCCATTTCCGAGAACAATCGATTTCTAGACTTTAAAACAACCACCTACATATATACTAATTTCTGTACATTTCATCGAAATCGTTAAAGCCATTTTCAAGAACCCGGGGTTATTACATACGTGTATGTACAAGAATTGGTTATTTAATCATATACATATTAATCGAGCTTTGCTCGAACCTGAACTTGCAAATTAATCAATGCGGGTCAATAAACTCCACAAGCAGTCGGACATTTCCCAGAAAACTACATTTTTGTATACAATGCACATTATTCGTTTTCATGTCATTACAAGCCAGATGTATAAAAAATTGGCATAATCTATTTAGATCCGTTGTGTAAAGCGTAATTGTACTATATAATTCATCACGATATTACACCTCTTTATACGCTTTTACAATCACTATTGTAAATAGACGTTAACATTTTTTACATCATCTTCTTTGAAATAAAATACGAAGATCACTTAAACATTGCTCGCTTATCTTTTATAGTTGATCATAGAGAATTTTCCTCGAAAGACCTTTGATTTCGTCTGAACCCCTAAAATCCCCTAAATCGTGAATTTCTGAAAATCCAGTTTTACATATATAATAGTATAATATACAATTTCGATCATACCACACATAAGACGTACACATATATAATAATTATTTTTAATGAAAACTTGTCGCATATTATAAAAAATTTAACAATTTATCCCTTTTTTTCCGTAATACAATAATACTCCGATTAAAGTTTTTTTTTTTTTTTTTCTTTTTTTTACAGAATGATACATTTGCCAATATCTAAAAATAATTTCACATAATTTAGAGAGAAAAAATAGGCGAAAATTGAAGTTATACCTGGAAACATTTTTCTTCGACAATGGCCTAAGGAAAGGTAAACAGTAAATGTTTACTTACAATTTAAACTGGCCCGAGCCTTGACGGTGATATGACAGCAGCAAAAATAACAAAGTTCAGAACGTCAACCGCGTTTCCCGGAGCGGTGAAATTTTAAACTGTAAGTCGATAACGGATAAGAAGAGGCCAATTTGTTTCCAACGATATCCCCCAGTTAATCCACTTAAATCAATTTCTCCGTTACCTGCCCGGGGTTTTCTTTATTTTTGCTACAGAGCGAAAGTAGCCCTTGAACGCCGGCCAAATCGTCTAAAGCGCTTATATATAAATATGTGTGTGTATATATGTTATTTAAAATTCTTAAGCCGAAATAAGTTTAAGTTTCGTAAGCGGTCAGTTCAATTCCGCTTCTTTTTTTTTCTTTTTAATTTAAAAACATTTTCTTTCTTGTTTATCAAAACACTCGGCAAAACTAAAATGCCTTGTCGACACTAAAACTATCGGTATGTTCTTCCTGTCGCAGATAACTCATGGAAATATTCTGCACGAAATCCGATGGTGCACGTAAGATACACTTAAAATTAAACTGAAACCATTTGACTTTTATTTGCATATACAAATCTAGTTTATATGTCTCTAGACTGATTATGCATGTTTGTCACTTTTACGCGAGCGCATTAGCGATCATTTTGTTTTTAATCAATTATCCACTGATCACCACTCAGACCCATCCGATATTTAGTAATCCAAATTAGGCCAAATTGTTTCGATAACTCGATTATCGCAGCAATAGAAAAAAATACAAGTGGCGTGTTTTCTAATATTTACTGGTCTCGATATGGAGCTTGAAAATTGAACACGGCGTTCTACGAGGTACTTAAGGAGTGTAATTTTGACGGCAACTGACTTACGAGATAGTAAAATAATTACAATACTTACCCGATATTCCGTCGTATGTCCACCATTCTTCCCAGTTCGCTGACACGGCTGTAACAGTAAAAAGTTTACGAAATTAGGCTAAGAATTGAAAAACGTTTAAAGCTTCGAGCAAATTTACTCTCATCCACAGGTCTCCACAATTAGATTTCGGACGTAGAGTTAAAAAAAAAATATATATATATATGTATATACATATATATATATATATAAACCGAATTAAAAAAAGAAAAAATAGTTAAATTTCTCCTTTAAAGGGAAAAAAAATGAATCAGATACCTTGTGGATTCATATATTTCATAAAAAATACCATTTTTATTAGACACGCCTTAAATAAACTATTAAAAAACGCGTGTTATAGGAGAAAAATCGAAAGGTATGTTTGCTACTGAAGATTTTTGTGTAATTATACTTTGTGTAGCAAAATATGGGTGGATATTGGCTTGTATTTATTGTAGTCCGTTCAACAAAAATGTTCCCATGGAAAAAAGTCGTAATATTTATTATCTATTTCCCTGCAGCATTAAAAATGCTGAGGTGTTATCAATAATAATTACGAGTTAAAATAAACGGCTCATTTAAATCGTAGGAAGTTAAATTTTTGTAGTTTCAGTTCATCGAATTAATAACATTTTCAATAACAGAATTAGATTAAAATTAAATCGTGACTTTAACGTTTTCTTTTAACTTAATTAGTTTTTGATTAAAATTGTTATTGTACAGGAGCTTAGCGTCAATGGGGCGATGGAAGCGCCGCTTCTTTTAACAAATCAGTACGAAATGGTTTTTTTCAGCATTTGCGAAAAGAATACTAGCCTCAGAAAGAAAATGAAGTAACTTGTTGAATTTAAATACCAAAATTAAAAATCACTAGAAATAAATTAGCGTTATATCGAAAGGCTGCAAGAGCGAGTGACCGAAATAACTGCGCACTTACTATTTCACGTTAATAAAGTCTAGGTCAACTTTTTTTTTTTTTTAAATTCGTAAAAAATTGTCAGCAATCTACTACCTGAGAAGGTATCATTGTACAACAACAATTGAATCATGTTCGCCAGCGAATCTCGAGTCGAATTTGACACTATCATTTTTAGTTTTTTTTTCTTCTATATCACCGTATATTTCGGTTCCTGGTTGAAATTTTTGTAAAATTAATGATTAGACTAGAAACGACACCCCACCTGGCGTTTCCAAACCGAATATGAATGCGCAACCTTGCTCCATCATCGATACGCAGTCGATCGTTCAGAGACAACTCTAGGCTGTAGTATCGTGAAATAGTAAGTGTGCAGTTTTGTTTTCGATCATTAGTCAAACCTGATGCTTCATTCAAAAATTCGATTAATGGTAGATTTTTATCATCCGCAAAGTTAATATTGAAGTCTCCACTTAATAGGTATATCGTCAAATTTTTCGTCAAATCTTTTTTGGCGAATATTTCAGAACCTCTTTTTTTTTTTACTGCAGCGCAACCACCGGAATATAATAGCAAAGAACAATATCGACAAAAAAAAGACGGAGACGACAATGTGAACCGTATTTATTCTATAGAATTAGTATTGTAATGTCGAATATGTTTACAAGATTTCATTATTAAATAACGTTCACGATAATTTTAAAGTTTTATAATTAGTCCTAATATAATTAGTTCAATTTTCACGTCTCTTCTTGTAGTTTATTACACGGTCGTGAGAGTAGCAAGGGGCAGTGGAGAGGGGTTAGCGGTTTTATTTCTCGCATCGGTCGATACTGTTAACATTAGCATGTCCGTGACGAGCATGACGCGAACCCATAAGATTTACCCCACCGAAAATCGCTAAACGCGCCAAAAGAAGTTTTCACTTCAAAATACAAAAAAAAAAAAAAATGAATGACATTATCGGAATAGGCAAAATCTTAAAAAAAAGGGGCATATGGCGGAATTTTTCGAAGCATAAAAAACTTAAGCGAACATTTAAGCTAGTCTAGAGGCACGAATTTAGGAGGTTTTTTCAAGCTCCATAAAAACAACAACAATAAATATTTTTACTATCCATTTTTTTACCATTTATTTATTCGTGTTTTAAGAATACACAAAAAAATTATCAAAATAAAAAATTCAAAATTCACAAAGTTACAGGCTGATGGAGTGGAGGGGTAAAAAACAAGGTTTGCCCTGGTTGACTCCGGCTATTCTAGTCATCTGAAACAGAAAAGAAGAAAAGATTCTTAATTAGTAAGGATGTGGCTATCTACCTCAGAGAAGTAAAAAAAAAAAATTCTCGTAAAATGGTGACTGTTTGAAGAAAAAAAATCACCTGTTTTTTTGACTTCTCCAAATTTTTTAAAAATAGTAAAAATCAAAATTTGCCTTTGAGGGATATATAAAGAAGATTAATACCCAAATTCAAGTATTTATTAGAACTTGAGATATCATGTCAACCGTGTTAAAAAAAAGTAGTTTCGAGAAAGACGCGTTTCAAGTTTCGAAAGATTCGAGTAAAGTTCTGAGGTAGTCTAATTGTCATAGAACGGTACGTTATACTTAGATTTTCTTAATCGGCGATTCCTGTTTCATACCAAATGGACCACCCCTTCTTCTACTTCAAATTATACATTTTCTGAAGTTCTAAAACTAGACGAGCAGTCCTAGCTTTCTTTTTAGCATCAGAAGCTCGGATTTCAGAGCATTCAATCCGAATTCCGCCTGACAGTCTAAATGTTGTTTTATTTATTGTCTATCTGAACACACAGCATTTCCTTTTCTACTTTTTTGATCCATTTTACGACTTAATAAATAAACTATTCACTCAAAATTTTATATTTTTGGACTGTACACACAGAGAACGCATATTTGCGTTGCTTGAAGATTGAAACGAGACTGACCTGAACTGAACACTGAACAAGAAAGGCCTTCAATTAATCAATTTTTAAAAAATATAATATATAATGTATAAAAAAGTCTGATTTATCCACAGGCAGTTGAAGAATGTCTATAATGATATATTGTTTGATCCGCTCTGACTGAGCCGATTTAGTTGCCGCGTCAAGAAAATAGCTATGTAAATAATTTTAATTTTCGGAAAAATCTTTTTAGGGACATATTCTTAAATATCTAAACTATCAGAATATGCAAAAAAAAAAAAAAAGAATGTAGGTTTTTTCATATTTCTAGACTAGAGAATAGCCCCTCTCAAGAACAAAATAACGAGAAGGCCGAACCAGGGAATTCGTCGCCCTGAACAATCCGAATAGAATAGCCGGCGTGAAGAATACAAATATTAAATACCCCCCCCCCCCGTACAGCCTATTATTTATTGCGCGCACTCTTTATTCGAGCACTGCTGAGCAAAAGAATGCAGAGAGAAATAACTAAATGTTACATCGGCAACGGCTAATTGAAGACATTTCCGGAAGAGAGAAATGTTTCTTCGGAAGAAGACACCGAGAGACGATAGGGCGATGTTTGGGAGATGGCACCGCGTAAAAATGAAGCGGAAATATCGTGAGCGAGACATTTTTAATAACGCAATGAGAGCGGTGCATTATCGGCGAAAATATTTGTCCCGCTAGAACGGGCGGAGGGGTGTTTTGTTTTCTTTGCAGAGACAGAAAGAAGGGCAAAAAAAAAAAAAAAAGGGGCTTATATTATCTCAAATTTCATTTCTAAAACGATCCTCTCATTCCGCGAATAGTAAATCATCGAGTGAACAGCCCGCCAAAAGTCTAGAAACGTTGGCGCCTCGGTGCGTTGTAGCTTTTTTGAAAAAGTTTCCATTCTAGCAGACTAACGGAGAACTCTAAAAGGCCGCGGCCGGATTATCCGAGGCTAAAAAGAGACTGAGCTGGTGGCAGCGGAGAGATTTCGAAAGCGGGCCACCAACTATAGGAAAACTATGATGCGCTGGCTGCTCTTCCAATCGGGAATAGAGTCGTCGTCGTAGTCGTAGTCGTCTCTGGCCGGCGCCATGCAGTCAAAAATTTATCTCGTACTGCGAACTAGCCCCGCCGCTAACGTAACAAATTTCCCTTCTCGCTTTCCCGGGGAACAGTCCCCGTTTCCTCTTCCGATCGGCGCTTGTCCTTGTTGCACTTGCATTCTGCGAATCGGCAGACATGCGAAAGAACCGATTTAATAATTTATATCGGAAACTTACTTCATGCGGCAACTGGCTGCTCGCAGATCGGTTATTAGCGACCATCGTTCGATTGCGATTTTCATGCTGGTACGACAGCGAAACTTTCCGTCTTTTCCGAGCGCCCTCATTGTTTGCATACGCACTCCGATTAGCCGCTACGGCGACCGAACTAGGCGACGATATTTATAGGCTCCGGTTTCGGTCGGACGCGGTTAAAGAAAACAAATATTACCGGGGAATTACGAATGTAAGCTGGCCACGAGCGCGCATGCTTGTTAATCGCGAACAATAAGGCAGCCTAATGCTGGTCGCTTATTATCTGTTCCAGTCATTAATCGGACTCTAGAACAAACATACGGCAGGGGGGCCTCCTTCGACCATCACTGCTGTACAGGCTATTACCGATGCTGGCTGGTTCGAATAGTTGCTTAGCCATGATAAAGTTCCCCCCGGCCCTGTCTAGCAGTCGGTGATACTTAATTCATAACATGCACACCGTAAGTCGACAGACTACTCTTCGGACGACGAGAAAGTTTTTTTTTATTTTTTACTCTTCCTTTTTCTATCCGCTTGGAACTTAATTTTTTTTTTAAAACGGGTCATTACTCTAATTCTAGGAGAATTTTTATTTCTTTAATTTAATTTTATTTTATTTTATTTTGAAGCGACTCGACTTAACTTTTTTTTTAGAAAGTTTCAGTGTGCGGCAGCGAGATTCGAACCCGGTTCTCCCGGAACGAAATACCACTGCTTAATATGCCACTATATAACTGTGGCGCTTGCTAACTGCTTTTTAAACATCCCGTGTTTCTTCCTCTTCCTTAATTATTTGTAGCCAGATTCCTTTGTCCGTTTGTACTACGGGCTCTGTAAATGCAGATGTGGCCATAGTATGGGACAGCTAACTCCTTTTTAACCTTCGGCAATGTCATTTCTTTTCTTTTCAGGATACATCCGTTTGGCATTTTTCGACGTTGATTGTTATTGTTTCTCCATCCTTGGTATAATAGGGTTTTTAGTCAGATTCCATTCCTTGTTACTCCTAATTGCTGCTATGTACACGTGTTGATTGGTAATCGTCTATTATTGGCAATCCCAGGGAAAAATCCAAACAAGAAAAAAATTAAGAAAAGAATATGCCACGGTAGCTGGTTACTTCTGAGAGAATTTTCTGCAGTAGTTAATCATTAAGCCATAACGAAAATAGTAAAAATTTTATCCCTTTTCATGAAAGAGGAACTCGTGTTTCTTACAAATCAAAAGTAATATTCCTTAAACTGGTATTATGCGAACAAGCTGTTTTACGGAGCGCAAATTATCAATTTACTGCATTATTTTATCGATTGGGCCAATTTACTAACCTGCTAAATTATCTACAGTATTGCACTATTTTTTTTTCCTGTAAAAAAAAAAAAAAATACGCTTTCTTCTGGCTAATGTTGCAAGCCGTGTCAAAAGAAGGAACTCATTTTATATTCGTATTTTACTGCTAACCTTATCCGCAGTATGTAAATAGGAACACCCCCGAAAACAAAATTCTGATTACGCCATTACTACTCGTAAATATATATATATATATATATACAGTACAGTTTTCATTAAAAATAAAAAGAAAACTGAAACAAAAATATTTATTATAAATTAAGTTAAATTCTAATTGCATCAGTGTTGTACTGAATAATACATTTTTATATCATTGCGTTTATCCGAGAACATCTGTAATTCGATTTTTATTCGCCCATAACATAGCTGATGTGCATTTCACGTGTAAATGGAAAATTTTTTTTCGTTTATTTGTCATTTTTTCACAAAAGAGATCATCGAAGAATACACCTCCTAAACGTCGAAATCTCTATTATACCGTTAAATTCGATAGTAATTGAGTAGACTTTTCATAAAATTTGACGCGAGACTGTAAATTTCTCATCAGCGTAAAAAACTCCCCTTCCTCGTCTTAAAAACCGGCACAAAATGGTTTCGTCAGAATAGCGATCGTGTTATTTTTGAGTTCCGCTTGAAACCGTTTGCATCAAAATTTATAGAAATGCTGCGAGAATGATGGATCGCTTTTTGTTATATGTATGTGAAGCATAGGCGCATAAGAGAGCCACCGACACGTGTTACAAGATTTCCCGATTAGTCTCTATGGCTGCATATATATATATATATATATATATATTTATGTAGCGTGGGCGGCGAAAAAAATGACTAACATTGACGAAAGAGATAGTCAGTAAAAGTCGTTAAAAAAGCTTAACGATACTAGAAAGATTATTATCATTACGGAAATAGTTCAAAAGAGTAGTAGTGGGAGACCCACTCTTCATTGATATGTAGTTATAAACATAAACGTCAAGTGGCTTTGAAAAATTCCGAAAAAACTGAAAAACGGAAAAGATTTGTGCAGAAGTGTAAAATTACGCAATAAGCCGGCATTCGGAAAAATATCATTTGAGTTGTGTTTAACAATGCGAATGAAACCATTTTGATGGTAGCAGTCAATAAAAATTCTAAAAAAGATTTTATTAAAAAAAAAAAAGGTAAAACGCTTGCATTAAAAAAAAATGTAAAAAATGGTTCCCGATGGTGCCAAAATACAAATCAGAACGTAAAGATATGTGATCATAAATTTCTGAATGGCGAAATATTACATCTTCGGTTCATACTTAGTAAACGTTAATCATTTCTCCCATAGCTCATCTTAGAGACATTATGTACCGAACTAACGCATAATAGAAGTAATGGACGTTTCATGATTAATGACGCATATATCGAGTTCTATCTGATTTTAGTCGTATAATTACGTAACAGAGTGGTATTTACAGAGGAAATATTCTACTCGAGAAAAAACCAAGCCTTACTGAAATTACGATTACATTTTTTAATAGGCTTAAAACTTAGTTTTTCGTTTATCGAGCATTTTATATTGATTGTGGGATATTAATTTTCTGTTCGATATTCGAATCGAATTTAATACTATTACTAATTTAATAGTTCGAAAAAACTTTTTTAATGAATATAGGGAAAACTGAGTCCGTATAATTGTAGAATTATTTTGTCGACAACTCAAATTTTTTGCAAATTATAATTAATTTGAGTACGGCGTAATCAGATTTATAGCGAAGTTTCTAATTAAGAGTAAATTATGTACAAACAATGCGAGCACATTGGTGTCAGTTTTTTGTTGTGGCTAATATGAAAATTCACGCAAACATTTTCATTTTCCTATAAAATGTAATCTGTAACCTTTTCCTACCTACAAGATGTTCACTTCATTTTATGAAAGAAATGAAGTAATTCACTTAAAACCGACTCTTTTAGAAGAATCAATAGTTACATAAAATCATGTAAATATCCAGCGAATGTCTCCATAAGGAGGACCCAAGAGTGTCGAGTTTCTTTTTGTACATACGCATCTTTATTATAATAAAACTGCAAGACAAAAATAAACAAAAGAGTCTACAACCAGTTGTGTAGTAGCTAGTGTTTATTCTCGTAATCGTAATATGGGAAAACTATGACATCGACAAATTTTCAAAATTCATGACCCAGATTTTGAAAAAAAAAAAAAAGTATGCATTATCAAGATACAAGACAAAGAATTTGAATAAATTCCACAGTCCGTTCTACAGTAGCTACGGCGTAGATTTTTCTTTTTAATCAACGTATTTTCGTTACAAAAAAATACAGAAAAAAAATTCAAAATGTTCAAAAATTTTTGAACTCAACGGAACGAAATCGAGAAAGAAATATGTAATATCAATCAGTACTTCCCACTAAACTAACATACGTATTTAAAATATTTCTTCTTTCTTTCCTTAATTAGTAGGCCACATCCTTAAATTTGATTTTTAGTTTTTCCTGATTTTTCGAACTCGAAGTAGTGCAAATCTCCGTATTTGTTTCATTTCGTTTGAACGTAAAGTATTTTCTGTTCGATAAGTTTTTCATGCGTTCAAAACCGTTTTGAAACCGCGTATTTGATATAACTGTTGGAAACACCCGACCACGTGAAAACTGTTGTACACTTTAATTTTCGCGTTTACTGAATTTCTTTTTATTCATTTCCAATTCATATAAGTGGCATAATTATGTCAGCTAAACAGTATTAAAAAATATAGGATGGGAGCGAAAATTACTTAAATAATTAAAAGTAGAAAAAAGTGTGGAGAAGTAGACGGAAAGAGTAGTCGGGGTAGGAAAAGAACATTAGTGTTGGGCAATTTGACGATGTTGATGGGAATACAGAAAATAGAATTGGTTCATCAGGCGAGGAACAAAGAAGAAAACAAGCACAACTGCCCCATATTCGAAAAACGGGGATATGACACTAAAAAAATAAGAAGATGAAGAAGAAGATAATCTGTCTTTGGACCATATCTGTTTGATGCTTTAATTGTAAACTTCCATTAAAATTTAAAACAGATAGCGTTAATGGCAAACAAGTTAATTATCTATAAACATTAAATAACAACAAAAATAAGTATAAATTTTAATAAATCTCTCGATATATAAATTGGCAAAGATAAAACATTTCAGTACCTCCCGTTTATTAACCGATTTTCTTTTTCTCTTTTTTTTCTTTTTTTTTTGCGTAGTAGCTATTGACATACTTCAGTGTTATCAGTAACAAAAATTTACGAACAGTTATTTTTTTTCTTACTTGGATAAAAAATTAATACAAAAAATGAAATCGCTATCGAGCTCTGGAGAAGAATCTGACTATTGCAGTGAACACACTATTGAATCTGATACTGAGCGAAAGGTTTCCGATAACGACGAAGCTGAGACGAATGAAAATAGTGCTGATTCGGATGACTCGGAAGACAATAACCCACTGTCTGTTTTGAGAACACGCCGCCGTCCAACACTTGAAGTCAATACACCACAGTACAAGTCAAAGGATGGCCAAAAATTGGTATAAACGTCCTCCATGAACGAATATATGTACGAGATCTGAATAATTATTGTTGAACAGCCAGGCGTAAAAGGAGCAGCAAGAGAAGCAGATAACTAGTTACAGTGTTGGAATATTTTTATGACTGAAGAAATGAAAGCTATCACATATCGAAGAAATAATAAAAATACGTGAACAGTGCGATGATCCAATTATGAAGGAAACAACACCTACTGAGTTTTGAATTTATTGTGTTTGTTTTATGTTACTGGTCTTAATAAATCAAGTCGCCAGAGTCTCGAAAGATTTGTGGAGAACAGATGAGACCAGAGTGGATATATTTAGAGCAACAATGTCTCTGCAAAGATTTTACTTTTTGTAAAACTGTGTTCGCTTTGATGATAAATCAACAAGGAAGGAACATAAAAAGCTTGATAACATGGCTCATATCAGAATAATTTTTGAAAATTTTGTTGACTGCTGCCAGAAAGCTTACACCCCCACGAATATACGACAATGGATGAGATGCTTTTTGCATTCACGGGGAGCAATGTGGATTTCGCGTTTACATTCCGAGCAAACCTGCCAAGTACGGTATCAAAGTTCAAGCTCTTGTTTATGTAAAATCCTTCTACACACTAAATTTAGAGGTATATGCAGCAAAATAACCTACAGGCCCGTATTCGATAAGCAACAAGGCTTTTGATGTTGTAGAGAGACTGGGGTCCAGCCCGTGTTGTGCTCAAATCGCAATATGACTTTTGATGACTGGTTCACCAGTTACGAATCGATTGGCTTATAACTATTTATTACGGTATGCTGAATATAGCCGCTGTCAAAGCAAACACGATTTTTCGTAAAAATCAAGGCAAAGAAACCAAACGAACCGATTTCATCCGTAACTTAGGCTTAGTTTTAGTTTACGAAGACCTAAAGTTGAGAAAAGACCAAAAAAATATTCCGACGTATATATATGTCAGAGAATTTCTTCTCAGATCGACGAACGACGTTCATCGACTCAAAATGTTTCTAGTCGCTATGTTAGATGCGAAGATTGCCCATACAAAAAAGAATCGACAGACAAAATATGCACGTGCAAGCTGTTAAAAAGCTATTTGTATGGAGCACTCAACTTTTTTTTGCAAAAACTGCGCTGATCCAGTTCCTAAGATGTTCTTATGATTTTTTGTGTTTTTTTTTTTTTTTGGTTTATATAGTTACTTATTTTATGTTCTATCATATTTTTAAGTTTTTTTTTTTTTTTTTCATAAAACTTGTTTTCTTTAATTCCTTTGCAGTTTTTTCGTTGAAAATTCATGGTGATTTGTTTTCGGTAAGTAAAATGTAAAAATTGTTAAAATGGAGCAGATATTTTATTTCCACTACATTTTAATATAGTCTTATTATAATAAAAAGTAATTAATATAATGCTATTTCTTAAGAATCAAGTTTTAGAGACAATTTTGTAAACGGGTTCGTCATTCACCATACTCTCGCCGGGTTAAAAGTGTCATGATATAGAGGATAAAAATAATTCAAGGGCATGGGAATAACAGGAGCAGAAGAAACTGAGACTAAGAAGCATCGATAAGGGGAGTAGGAATAGCCAGTTTTGGTGGAAAAGAGTAGGAGGACAATTGTCTATTCCAAAAGGCCCGGACATTCAAATAAAACGTGATATCAAGGTCACAAAGAAAGTAATTAGAAGGAAAAAGACAAAATGGAGTAGAAATAGCTGAAAACCGTGAAAACAATGCGGGAAGTTGACTATGGTTTAAAGCGACAAATAGCAGAGATTGTAGTGCGTTTAAGAGAAGGGAAATCAAGGAACCATGGATGAAGTTGAAGAGATGGCTGATAATAGAAAGATAAAAAGAGGCAGGATTAGAAAATGAAGAAGAATATGAAATGAGTCAATTAAGGAAAGAAGAACAATATTATGAGCGGAAAAGGTGCGTAAAAATCTGCCGTTGGAAATGGAAGAACGGGCTAACCGCTTCAAATTTAAAATAATTAAAAATCCCGTGACTTCAAATTTAAAATAGTTAAAAATTCCGTG
Organism: Icerya purchasi; assembly: GCA_039619475.1. Classification (NCBI taxonomy): domain Eukaryota; kingdom Metazoa; phylum Arthropoda; class Insecta; order Hemiptera; family Monophlebidae; genus Icerya; species Icerya purchasi. Next base: position 153,717,404 of record CM077115.1, read on the forward strand.
ACTTCAAATTTAAAATAACTAAAAATCCCGTGACTTCAAATTTAAAATAATTAAAAATTCCGTGACTTCAAATGTAGCGCTTTAGAATGCCTCCGAATCTGTTTGTAGTCAATTTTTCAACAGTAAAATTCCAATTTTCTACACTAGAGAAAAAGTAGCGCTAATGTCGCACCCCAAAATTTTACCCACTATATGTATTCCGACACGCAATTCCGATTTTTTCCACTAGGGTAAAAGTAGCATTCTAGTGCAGTACTCCCACATACCTTATGCAGAGAAAGCGCATGATGACGCTATTTCATCACGTTTTTCCCTGTGGTTTTCACTGTAGTTTTTGAGATCGTGCTAAAAAATATGCGAGTTCTATCTAAAAAACTGAACCGTGAAAATAGACAGAAAATTTACCCGCATTTCTGTATTACTTGTTATTTTATGTGATTCTATACCGTGCCTATTATGAAAAACCCGGTTAAGTAATTTCAAAGAATATTGTGTAACTTTAAATATTGTATAATGCAATGGAGAAAAAAGGTTTTAAGGACTCTCTTTGTAAGTTGCAAATAAGAAAGCGGATATTCTAGAAACGATTAGTGTAGGTATAATTTCAGCACGGCCAGTGCGCCAATAAACAGTTACAGAACTATTCGGCGCTCAGAAAATGAGACTGTTCGCAGAGGCACATCGAGCACAGCTTGTTAGAAATCCATCGACCATCGGGGTTACCTTCTCGCGCTTTTAACACTGATCATTAATAAAGGTCTTTGAATAATCTTTTATGAAACTCTGGAGGGATGAGAACTTATTTCACGCTACACACTGATAGAGCGGAATTCACGCGGAAACAATTTTAAGGTTATTAGAAAGTGACTTGCGGATTTTTTTGAAATGTTGCTGACGGAATTTATTTTAATCGTACCTAGCGACAATCTCTGAGCCTGTGAAAGAGATAAAAAAAAATGACCGATACGTAACGGATAACTAATTGCCGATTCGATTTCAATAATTCTGCCGAAAGATTTTTGGAAAACGGACGAGAAAGAGTTGTAAGGTAACGCGCGCGAAATTTAATCATGCAGATGGAACATTCGAAAGTAGCAGAAAAACTGTCCCCGTAAATGAGAACATGAACTTTTGTTAAACTTTGCAGACAAAGCGAAAGTTGTAATTCCACCTTAAAAGCTTTTATCAGAGCTGAACAAGAAAAATCAGCTTTCAGACTAACGTTGTTCATCACTTGATGAACGGCTCGTTTACCGGCCGAAGCCTCGAAACAGACATTAGACGAAAAAGAAGTTAATTTCTATTTTATTCGCCGTCCTGCTTTACTGCTAGACGGTGTGACTGCTGCTGTTTAGCTCTAGTTAAATACGATGCCATAGACAGCAATGGAGGAACCGGCCTTGGAACCGTACCTAACAATCTCGCCTTAATACACTCTACCGTACTTGCGCACATTGTCGCAGCAAAAGTAGTTTTTCCTTTAGGAAATTAATTAAAAGTAAACGATCGATATAGAATCAAGCAAAATAGGAAAAGAGAGGCGAGATTTAAAAAATTTAAATGGAGAATTTTAAAAGTATTCATTAATTTTTCTAAATCTCTACAAACGGTACAAGCTTCTTCGTTTTAAATCGCGATCGGTTAACTTTTTTGTGAGTTTGTAATTTTGTAAAACTATTTTTGTGTTCAATTTATACTTGATTACTAACTGCAAAAGTGAAACGAAGAAATAATTGTACTAATCTTAAAACCTGATAAAAGGCCACGGCGTATCCGTCATCATATAGGACACAATAATTCTACTAAGCATTTTATCCGAACTTTCCAAATTTCCAGTCAAATATCGAACCATCGAAATAGTGACGTATAATCCTTTTTTTCTTTATTTTCTAACATCAATTTCCGTTTCACAGAGAACATTCTTTCATCAGGTTCGTAGCATTACCGGGGGGTGGTCGCACTGCTACATCACTTGGAAAGCGACAGTACTGTGACGGTATGCATTCTTAGATGCGGAAGAATAATTAAAGCGAGTATGATACTAAGGGACAGCGTGGTAGCCTAATGGTTAGGGTGCTTGGCTACCAAGTCAGCGGTCACGGGTTCGAGACTTGTCTCGTCCCGGATCCAAATCGCTCCCAAGCCTACCCAGCCTGAAATAATTGGGTACCAGAGAAATCTGGGAAAGTAAAGGCGACCGAGAGAAAGGAACTGGCCCCCCTACTCTCATTAGTGCCGTTGGGCTTAGTACACTGTGAACCTTAACTTCACAATCCCAACGCCCTCTCAAGGATATGGAACTCACTTTACTTTACTTACTTTACTTACTTATGATACTAAGGAATTTTGCGTAAACTTAAATTAACGATGTAGAATGATATCTACAAACTATTACGTAATTATTTACTAAGCCGGGCTTTTCGAGTAAAATAAATTCCACATTTTTAAATAAATACATCATTTACTCATCTGTTCCGCAAGCTGGTGTAGTTAGATCGCCGTTGTATTCCGTTCACACGGCACATATGCCAATTATAGTGGTACTCTATTGACTACCTTTGAGGATGATAATTCTATTTCAGCAGTTCATAATAGTCTACTGTATGCACTGTGAGGTAATCCAAGAAATTAGCTCTCGGATAAACAAAAATGATAAATCAAATTATTACTGATAAAGGCCGTCAGATAACATTGAGGCGCCGACGTTCCGATACCATACGGTTTTGATAAAGAAGAATTTACCTTTAAAACTCCTGCCTTCTCGAGAATGAACGGAACACTGTATACAGGTCAAATATTTTTTTAAATTTGAACAGAAATCCTTGCTGCCCCAAACGTGGTCAAACGTTCGATCGGTGTCCAAAGAAAACGGCGCTGCAGTACTGTCCTTCAAGTTTTTGAAAAGATTCATTTTGCCACTAATGCTCCCCGTGATTTTTTTCATCGAGATATGGTGAATACTATGAACCCTTTTTGACAAAGTTTAGTGTAAGGATATTAAACGCATTTCAATTTTTTACTAATCTTCACCGTTAAATTGGTAAGTTCTATTTCGGTCACCGGTTTTATTCTGCTGTCGGAAAAGGAATGAACTTCATGTTTCACTCGTTTTTTGGCCGCTAGATAACGTCCATACTCCGTACGCAGGGTAGTTGCAGTTTGAAACTTACTGCCAAAGTCGACGAAAACAAATTTAATTACGAAAACAAGTGAAAATTCTTATAAATGCAATAAAAATATGGAATCATAATTTGCTGAAAAATGAAAGCTAATAATAAAACATCTTTACGCGAAACATGCCAACAGAAAATTTAAATTTGCGGAACATTACTGGCCCCTATACTCTTATCAGTGCTTTTTGGCTTAGCATAACTCACAATCCCCGATATCGTGTCAAGAGTTTGGTACTTGTTTTACTTTACTTACACGAACGCAATACGATGAAAATGATCAGATTTTAAATATCATCCGTGAGCTATTTGTAAAAACCGAAATATGGTTCACTATTACTGGTATCGATTTTCGAAGATTTGTTGATTCGATGCGCACATAAGTCAATTTGGCACGTATATTTTGAAGTGCCGCAGAAATAAATAAATAAACGATGTAGATTTTGATTGGTCGGTCAGAAAAAACTTTTGCTATGCTGTTGTTGTCGAACAAAGGCACCGGCAATTAAAAAATACATGTGCATATTTAAATTTCGTCAATCGTGTTTTATTGTACATAGCTCATTAGACGTTTTACTAAGCAAAATAAGGTCAGATTTGTGGCATGAATCAGCCTCATCGCATTATAAATCGTAATAGTGTAATATCTAAAATTACAATTGAGTTATTCTCAATTTTTCATTTCCATATCACACGTTTAAATCACTTATAAAAATAAAATATTGAAACAAGCTGCAAAAATTGATTTAATAGGCCACCACCTGTTAACCGACGCTGTTTTCACACCACAAAAAGGCGTATATAAATATATGCACACCCCTGTACGCGCACACACACACATATATATATATATATATATATATATATATATATTCATCTATCTTATCATGGGCGTCGCCAGCGGGGGGCAGGGGGCAGCCCCCCTTGGAGCCTTGAAACTTTTTAATCAACTAGCCAGGATGGGTATTCATAGGTGCGTAATCATGAACAATTTGCCAGAAACCCACGAAAATTATGTTTTAATTAAGATTTTATTCTTGTTTAATAAAATATTAAACCTTTACAACTTATAAATTTCATTTTTCTTATAACTCATATCCATTTTCTATCATCTTGCCTCCCCCCAGGCTCATCGGCTGACGACGCCCTTGTATCTTATAAATTTGCAAGAAAAAAAGTCATACGGGCTGTTCTATAGTAGCTAGAGAGTTGATTTTTTTTTCAATCGAAGTATTTTCTTCGTAAGATCATAGGAAAATCATAAAACTCTCAAAATTTTAAAATTAAAGAGCCCAAATTTTGAAAAATGTGAAACTCAAGTTTTAAGAAAAAAATGTTCAAAAAATTCCGCAGCCGGTTCTATATGAATTATGGTATTCATTTCCTTTTTAATTTGCAAACTAAGGTCTCCAGAATATAGGTAAAATATAAACTTTAAAGATTTTTGATATTTAAGGACCAAGATTTTTGGGAAAATACACTCTTAAAGCGGTAACCATATTGGAAACTAAAAAGAGTCCACAGCTCTTTCTGCGGCAGCTGGAGGGTCACTCTTTTTCTTAAATGGTGTATTTCAACCGCTAGAATATAGGAAAAATATGAGATACCCAAAATTTTAAAATAAAAGGCCCAAATTTTGAAAAATGTGAAAATCAAGTTTCAAGAAAAAAATTTTTAAAAAATTCTTCAGCCAGATCTGTATGAGTTACGGTATTGATTTTACATTTTGACCTGCATACTAAGGTCTTGAGAATACAGGAAAAATATAAAATTCCAAAAATTTTGATATTTAGGTACCAAATTTGGAAAAATACACGTTTAAAGCGGAAAGACAGGAAACTAATAAAGAGTCCACAGCTCTTTCCATAGTATCCGGAGGGTCATGCTTGGTATTAAATGATGTATTTCAACCGCTAGAATATGGGAAAGGTACGAAACCTCAAAATTTTTTAAATTAAAGGGCCCAAATTTTGAAAAACGTGAAAATTAAGTTGTAAGAAAAAATATTTTAAGGCTGGTTCTATGTAGGCCTTTGATATTCTTTTTAACCTGCAAGCGAAGATCTCGAGAATGCAGGAAAAATATTAAATTTGAAAAATTTTGATATATAGGGACCAAAATTTGGAAAAATACCCGCTTAAAGCGGTAAGAAAAAGTCCATAACCCTATACATAGTATCTAGAGAGTCGCTCTTTTTTTCAAATAATATATATCAATAATCACTCAACATAGGAAAACTGTGAGACCGCAAAAAATTTAATTTATTAAAGGACTCAAATTTTGAAAATGTGAAAATTAAGTTTTAAGCAAAAAATTTAAAAAAAAAAATCCACAGCCAGTTTTGACCTGCATACAAAGGTTCCTAGAATACAGGAAAATTATAAAATTTGAAAAATTTAGATATTTAGGAAACAAAATTTGCGAAAATACACTCTTAAAGTATTAAGACTGGAAACTAAAAAAAAGCGTGTCCATCTTTTTTCAAATGATGTATTTAAATCGCTAGAATACAGGAAAAATACGAAACCTTAAAAAATTTTTCAATCAAAGGACCCGAATTTTGAAAAATGTGAAAATTATGTTTTAAGCAAAAAACTAAAAAAAAACTCTACAGCCGGTTCTATGTGAGTTACAGTATTGATATTTTTTTTAACCTGCATACTAACGTCTCCATAAATAATTAAATATAATATATTCCGCTCACATATATTACCCTGCTGGCGGTTTCACTTTTCCAGGTATTTTAATCCAAATTTTACTTTTTTAATTGACGTATTAGTGGACTCCTTTTTTAAGAAAAAAAAAAAAAAGTATATGTGAACGCTGCAGACTTTATGAAAATTTACCAAGTAATACAATTTAAAGTCTGATGGAACACGGCAACGCCCCCCTGCACCATGGAGACGCCCATGTATATATATATATATATATATATATAGAACTTGATCTTTCTAAATCTCCATGGAGACGTTCTCCGCGGTAACGCTTATAGGCGAGTAAATTTCAAGTGGCCATGTCACATTTTAGAAAAAAAATAAGTTTTTATGGTTTGCATAGGAACTTTTATTAAAAGTTCAATTCAGTATTTCCCCATAACGGTTTTTCCATATGAACTCGGCGTAAGAATGACGTCATTATTATTTATATCCGTAGTTTCCCTTTAATTGTATTTTCATTCATTTGTTTTCTCACAGTTTTCGAGAAATGATGAATTTTCGTTCCCATTTAAAATCTTCGATCGAAGAGTAGTGCACACGTTTCACAGTAAAAAGGTAATTAAAAAGAAACATTTATTTTCGATTAATTAATTTAGGAGCGTGCGTATTTTATTGGATTAGAAAAACGCCGCACACTTTATCTCATTAATTAGGGAAAATTCGCGGAACTCGTCCGAACATAAAAATGGTAGTTGCGTACGTTCGACCGCCGGTGAGGATGTATAGGTAACGAAGGATAATATAGGGCATCAAAAGAAGCACGTGTTGAACGGATATCATCGTGATAAAGACACAACAGTGAAAATTAGGAGAGGGTTTATTTTTAATTTGAGCTCAATCGACTGCAGAACCACTGCGCCGACAAAGAGGACGCCGGGCCTCTGGGGTGTCGAAGTTGAAGTGAGATAATTAATCGAATAACGAATCCGGATCGAGGGTCTACCGGTGACCGATCAAAGTCGAGTCCGAATTATTTTAGTAAAATCCGAAGTCGAAGTTGCCGTGTTCGATTATAATCCAGCCACGTACGGCCACGATGCTCGAATGAATAACAATCAGTAACCGACATATAACGGAAAGATAAAGTTCAAAGGAACTGCTATACTGTTCATTATTCTAGCGCACGTAATCGTAGCGGAAAGCAGAAAATTAGATGAAAGAGTTTTCCTGGAAAAACTGGAAAAACTCCGCCTCCGCTTTCGCTGTTTAATTCTTCATTTTCAGAATTAAATTTAATTCTTTGCACGGCTTAAAATAAATGAGAACGTCTCTCTAAATCGAACAGAAAAATTTAACCATTCATTTTCCTTATCGAGACTAAATTTCTTCCGTTCCAGTCGTGTCAGAAGTGAGGTCGCGGCGACAAATCAAATGAAAGCCCATCATTTTTTTTCGTTTGTTTTTTTAATTTGCTACGAAAAACTAAAAAGGAAAAGGAAAAAATTAAAATCAAATTAAAATGTCCCCATTTATAATGGTGTAGTATTTATGCGTTGTGAACTTCCGCCAACGCGCTATTAATGTTTAATAGTTCAATTTAATGCTTCATAGTTGTCTGGAATGTAATTAACATTCATTAAATCGTCTCCGATAGCTTAGCTCGCGTATAAAATTCGTTGATACGTCCCTGCTTAGACTATGGTGCTCCAATCTATGGAACGGCGAAACCATCAATTCTGCGCACCTTGGATTCCATTCATCATTCGGCCATTCGATTGGCAATCGGAGCCTTCCACACCAGCCCAACGGTCAGCATTTTGGCTGAGGCTGGTGAATGGTCGTTAAAACTGCGGAGAGAATACTTAACAATAAAACTTGACACATATCTCAAAGGGAAAAAACGTCCACTACAGTTACAAAAGCAAATTCATCACGCTATCTTCGCCACTCCGCTGGATTATTTCAATCCCATGTCGCAAACATCATCCGCTCCTTGAACCTTAATCAATCGGAACAAATCGACCATCGCATAATATCGTCGATACCGCCAAACGTGTCAATAAACTTAAAAACGGACACATCATTAGCACTGCACATCAAAAATATGATGCTAAAACAAAGCACCTACGATACACTAATGGCCTCACTTGACCCATACGAAAAATTCTACACCGATGCATCAAAAACAGCCGAAGGCGTCGGCTGTTCCGTAATACACCAAGACGTCACCGTAAGATATTCATTACCAATTGAATTTTCCGTACTATCAGCAGAACTAACAGCAATAAACTTGGCAACCAATTTGGCTATTAATTTAAACCTACCGAAAATAGTTATCTTTACTGACTCCCTTTGCGCCATTCAAAACATTAACCTTGATCACACAAAAGTTAACCACCCGATTGCCCAGGATATTCTTTTGTCAATTCACCGTCATATACAGGAAATCGTCGTATGCTGGATCCCAGCACATTCTAACATCAAGGAAAACGAAGAAGCAGACACTGCCGCGAAGGAAGCAGCGAGGATGTTCCCAGTACCAGCAATTCCGATTCCAATTCAAGACCAAATACGCAACATCAAAAGTGTATTCCACGATACGTGGGACTCAAACTGGAAGCGCATCTCTACCGTCAACAAACTCCGAAACATCAAATCAAACACATCTCCGTGGAAAACATGCATCCCATCCCGACGCGAGGAGGCGGTAATAACTCGGCTCAGAATCGGACACACTGCACTAACTCACGGCCACATATTGAAAAATGAACCCCAGCCCACATGTTACCACTGCGGACAAGAGCCTTTAACAATCGATCATATACTAACAACGTGCATTCCACTTCGAAAATATCATCCGGATCACAACATATCAATACGCACAGCACTCTCCGACAGCCCAGACGAACTTAAAAAGACCATACAATTTCTGAAAACAACAAACATATATCCATTAATTTAACAAAATAGCCCCGGTGCCTCTGACCCAAGTTGTAGTATATGGCACCTTAAAAAAAAAAAAAAAAAAAAAAAAAAAAAATTCGTTTTCAAGGTAGCTTAAATTGAATTGTTCCTTAGTTCGTTAGGAGTATAAAATGTATAGATTGAAAAACAAATTGATTCGAAGATGTTGAAAATATGTAACGATAATAATTTTATCAGTTTCTCTCCCACTGATAAAATTATTATGATCGATTCTAACATGAACATGTTTTATGGCTAGGGGTCATTTTTATCATCAAAAAGGAGAGGATGCTGACAAAGAATAAAAATTGTACAACTAATTTTTTCTTGTCCTTCTAATACACTTTTTTTCTTTTTAAAATAACAAACAACCGCTCCCGTATTAGTTTACCTTATTACAATTATTGCCCGGATTTTAAATTGAAAATATCATCACCACCGTTTATTTCACTCTGAACATAAAACAACGAAGCAGTAGTCGAATATTAAATGTAAGCGTTTCGAATAGGAATGAAAAGAAACTTCGAGATTTTCTTGATATTCACTGACCCTTACTGAGACGATAAAAAAAAAAAAATTGAAGCATTTGTTTTTTTTTGTGTTGAAAGGAAAAAGTCAAAGAAGATGAAAAAAAATCAAAAAAGAAAGCTGAAATGAAAATTGTGGTTTGAAACTTAAAAGCGAATACCGAAGCAGAAGTCATAGTCTCATTTATCGAAATATAGAGTTCTCAAATAAAATGTGGAAATGGTGAAACCGACCACCACATAATCGCTTTGGAAAACCGCAGCGTCTGTCATTACCCTTAAACGAAATGATATCGTCCGAACAATGATGATTCCGATCTAAAACATCGACCTAAAAGATTTCTTTATCGAATTTATACGCGGGACATTCAATTTAGATCTGAATAACAGTCGTGGTTCTATTTGTTTCCTTCACTCCGTCGTTTTGTTGTTGCTTCCGTTATTCGTCTGCGCTCTTAAGCCATACTTTATTATCTTCTTCCCGTTTTCGTTTTTCGTTGGTTGCCTCTCCATATTCTCCACTCCGACGAAGAGCATGTTTGCGACGCTGATCATGTGTTGAGTGTTCATTTTTTTCTGTTGAGTGTGTTCTGCCTTCTACTTCCGTTTGGTGCGACTTGATCTTCCTACTCCATATTGCGCCTCTTACGTGTCCTATCTTTTCCCTCTCTACAGATTATTCATATTGATTATTTCCTCCTAACAACATTTCGTATCGTATCAAGATATAATTGACTCCTCGAATAAAATCAGTTGTTCAGTCGCATAATTGATTCGGTGTTCGAACAATGCTCATCCGCTAATAACGCGCGTGCATCCCGAGATTTTATTGTGAAAAGCGAAATCGTGAAAGTTTTTAAAAATTTTTGCAGTTTCAGTTTTTTTTTAAGAATCATCATTACTTTTGGTTTCTTTTTGTGCAACACTGAAGAGAGTAAATGCTTACAATTTCGGCTCCTTCAAATGACATTTTTAATTTTGTACGCAGAAAAACTGTTGACGATGAAGACAGAAATATAGCATCAGCGTTACAGCTTGATTTTTGAAGATATAAAATACAGCGTTCCGACCGCCCCAACTCGACTTTCAATTAGTAATTTAAATTTCTTTCACGTCTACAATAATCACGCAGGATATGTCTTCTAATTCAAACTTTATCCGGCTGTTAATTAATTAATTATTCCATCGTATACAGGTCAAATGCGATCCTTAAAAATGTAAATATGTACACATGTTTTGCTCAGTATTTTAATAATCACGTTCTTGTAAGAGTATAAGTAAACAGATGTTAATTTTTAATTTTTAATTTTTACTCCGTGTGTGTCAGATACGTCTGAGTATCAGAGTTAATAATTAAACCATTCGAGAGATATTAATCTATTTTGTTTTCTTTTTCAAAAATGTCTAACTATATTAGCGCATTAGATAAGTGTTAAATCAATAAGTTCGGTATAATAACGCCTTTTTTTCCGGTTGCCAAACTCGATAATATCGCCATTTAGATAATTCCGGTTTGTGCGAAGGAAACGCGTCAGATGTTACGTTAAAAGGATACAAAGTTTTCCTGAATTTTTTCCCGACAACCATGTGACTAAAACATGCTGACGAATTGAAATATAAAGGCAAGTGAAGTGTAAATTGAATCTGGAAACCGAAATTTAAGGAAGGCGCGGCTCTATGAAGAAATATACGTTCGGACGATTCAGGAAAAAGGGTGTGGACAGGATTGCAGCAGATTTGAAGAGGCGCTTGGAACTTAACGGCTGGCTGAACATCGGTTATTAGTTATGATTCCCGAAAACGGGCATTCGACTAGATGCCCTTTGAATCTGACAAAAAGGTACTCCAGCAAATAGTCCGAGTCGTCGTTTCGTTAAATCCTTATCTTGGCAAAAGTTTTACACCGAGAGACCGCAAAGCACTGCCAGCCTCTAGCAACTCATAAACTTCACACTTGCATCCACATACTTAACTGTTTGTTCGTCTCTGCGATACAGACGACATCTATACGTTACCGCCAAATCTGGATATAAAGCGGCCGTTGAAACAAATTACCAGCTCGATTTAAGTTCTTTTCTTTTCCTAGCAGAGAAATTCTTACTAACACGTGTATGTATGTGTGTTATTAACAAAATATATATATATATATATATATATATATACATATTTATAGTAATGTCCATAAATAGCAATTTTTCAGTTTTTTCCCGCCGTTTGTAGTTATTTATATGTCAGTTTTGATCGAAACGTTAACTTTTGATAGCGGCATTGAACAAATGAAACACTTCGTGCACGATGAAAGGTCCAAAAAAGCCTTTTTTTAAAATTTCTGGAAAGGTAATTTTTTATTGACAGGAAATAATAAGGGTTCACCACAACTTGCGTAAATTTATTTCAGGATGGAACTGATAGTATCGCGAACTTTCAAGTCGTCCTTTCTGAATAAATGTTATCAACCTCTTTACACGTAAATAGGAAAAATATAGCCTTAAATGATTTCGTCGATTCTGAGTTGTAACTCACCGGAGTAGTTCTATACCGGTTGTCATACGTCAGCAACTGCATTACTTACAAATTCAACAACGATCCTGTTTATTATAAAGTTTTTCACATTATTAATTTTATTGAATTAACGTTCCTATTTCTTCTGTAACCTTTTTTTTCGTACTACCATTATTAATTATTATTATTATCGTAAACATTCGCTCTTGGTAACTTTAAAACAGTAATGTAAACTACTAAGAAATATATAAACAGACGGGGTTAACTCAGTGTCCAAGTTTATTTTGCCAAATATTATATTGAAATATTTTAATTAAATTCAAAAATGATAATTCATTGTTCTTCTTTAATTTATTTGTATTTATTTTCAGGTAATAACTTTTTATATTATACCAACAAACGTTTAGGATGAAGCATAGCGATTAAATTATTATCATTGCTATGCTTAACGCAGAATAATTTAAGTAAATGTTCAGTAATTACTGTTTTAAGTTAAATTTTATTAAATATTAACTACATTCGATTAAATATTATTAATTTTATAAATTTTAATTCATTAGATTATAAGTTAATATTAAAACTGAGAAGCCAACTGAAATAACGGCGGGGATTTTAATTCCAAATTTATATACTATTATGCACAAATTTAATTATTACATAATATAGCTTTTGAGAGCTTGATAATCAAATCAGTAAACGTGAGCCAAGTGTTACATATATTATAGTAAATGTATGTATAATAATGTAGAAGAGTGAAAAGATGAAGAAGAAAGGATAAATAAAATTTGGTCTACCTTTTTAAACTTTTAAATAGAAAAAAATTAATTAATAAAAAAAAACCTAATAATCCCGTATACGGTTAAGTAAATATTACTCGCGTGCTACTTCTGCGCACAAGCAACTCGTAACTTTAAGTTCAGAGTTATAATTTTTTTTAAATTTCTTGTTCTTAAGAATAAATTAAAATTATCACTATAACCATCTTGACATTCAATTATTATCATTGATGAAATATAAAAAATAAGAAATTATTAAACGTTCCAGATAAAATTTGAAGCATTGCATCCGAAGTATTTAAAACTTTTCCACGAAATATGATAAACGCGCACTCATAGTTCTTTATATATATATATATTTTTTGTTATGTATATATATATTATACATATATAATTCGGTAATTTTGGCCTCGCTTGTTTCTTTCTCTTTTATACTTTCTATAAAATAATCCAAATTTACAACGTAATTCTAAATTGGTCCATATGAATATAAGTTATGCACGAACAAACGTAAAAAAAAAAAAAAACTGGACGTGTAACCTCTTTTTTTTTTTTTGGAAGTCGATAACAAAGCTACATTTCCACGGTAATTTTGCAAATTGATAGCATTTTAAGTCAACCGCATCTGTAATACTAATAAAAAATTAAAAGAAAGAAAAATTTCACGTTTTTTGACGAATACTCAATTTATAAGTTCACCGATTTTCATAATTACTCACATGGCACCTAAGTTAAATGGTACTCTTTCTAATGGACAAAGGATCAGTAAAATCGGTCTATATAAATATGAGTTATGCGCGAAGAAACATAAAAAAAAACAAAAAAGAAAACGCGATAAGTGTATAATCTCCTTCTTTTTGGAAGTCGGTAAAGTAATTAAAATGTTATAAACGTTACATAAAATTGGGACATTTTTTCTAATGGGGGCCGGCCTAAGAATTACGTTGTAATTAATATGCATATATATATATAACTCGGCTATTTTGGCCTCGCAAGGGGCTGTGCCCCTTTACCCCTCTTGCTTTCATTTCCGTCCCTTTCTCATCTATACTTTGTATAAAATTATCAAAATTTACAACTTAATTCTTGCTGGCATCAACACAAAAGGAATAACATAATACCAAAAATCCTATCCGAACATTTAACTTTCATTATATAAAATTCAGACATTTTTTCGTTACATTTTTCGTTATATTTTTCGTTACATAAAATTGTGTCATTTTTAAAAGAACAATCACAAAAATTCTATAAAATATAACAATCGTTACATAAAATTAGGACATTTTTTTCTAATGGGGGGTAGCCTAAGAATTACGTTGTAATTAATATATATATATATATATATATATATTTAACGTGAATTACACAATCGGGATATTAGGTCCTACCCGAACAAAACACCAATGCCTTACCAACTACGCTACAATAGCTAGCTCGATTTTTCACTTGAAACAGAGCACATCTCATTTTTGAATTTTGCAGCACCGTCGAAAGTAACGATACAGCAGACTTTCTAGCTCGTTTGGCTTCCCTCAACGATCCCCGAAAATTTTTCTGCCTGAGACTTCCTTTTTCTATCCTCAAGTAATTGTTTGAGACTTTGATTGGACATCAACCATTCTCCCAACCGTTCTTCTGATTACTGAAGCTCATTCCCCATTCTCTGCCTTGATTCCAAGCCTTCCCCTCATTCTGCTTTTATTTCCTTAAGTAAATACTACGGCTAAATCGTTCTCTTCCTCCCTTTTCTCGTTTTCAATTATCTCTTTCACCTTATGCGATTCTAATTACGTCTTCTTTAAATGCTCTACTGTTTGAAGCGAATGTTTTCCCCTACACTATCAACTCATGGCGCGCTGGACCTTCCTGCTCCTTTCAATGTTTCCTTCATCCTCCTATTACTTTCCTTTGTGCTTTCCATTTCTAATCGTATAACGATCTAACCTTTTAGGTAGTTGTTGTTGCTGTCGAGTCGAAGCGACTGGCGTGCTGAAGAAAAAAATGATACTTCCGGTTTTTTATTTAAAGACATTTAAAATATATTTCGTTCGACTGTGCACGTAAACACACTGACTTATCGAGAAAACAACAATTTTTTATTCATGACAAAGATGACATTGTGATGCAAATAGAAAAAAGTATCACCGACAATAGGTTGTAGCAGCGATAATGACTTTTCAACATTAACAATAACGGACGTCTGTGTCGTATCACACTTTACCTATAAGTTATGTATTTTCTATACTGTTGCCTGTTGTTAAAATAATTTTGCTTATCTTTGAATTTAATATTAATTTTCATTTGTATAGAATTATAGCGTTAAATTTTAAAATAAATAATTTTTTTAAACAGATTTACCGTATGAGGAACGTACGTAATACAGCAGCAATCTGAGCCTTGCCTGCTTTCATTTTAACCAAGTCTCGTGGTAGTCGCGTAATTTTTAGACAATTCGTTATCATTTTGGAATAGCCAGGAAAATAATTAACAACAAGTTAAGGCGAAGAAAGGAAAAAAGCGGCAATCTGCTAACGATAATAATAATAATAATAATAATAATAATAATAATAATAATAATAGGAAACAGGTTAAAATGACCCGCAATCGATTTGAGGCCCTCTCAACAGACGACGGAAACGATTCTGATGAAGAAAGTCAAGTAGGTTTAGCCCAAAAAAGTTCGATGAATAATTCCGCACCGTCTATTCTCAAGCCACCACCCATTTCCGTACACGGAGTGCAAAATTTAAAAAAAATGCAGGAAAGAATAGAACTCGTTATAAATAAATCCGATTACTACAAGGCATTAACAGATCGCGTGGTTAAAATCAGCGTGCTTTCTCCGAAACAATTTCCGCAAGGTAACGCTCATTTTTAGGGAGGAAAATATTATTTTTCACACGTATCAAATGAAACAGGATAGGGTTTCTTATAAGGTGGTGCTGAGACATTTACACACTTTTCAATCGATCCGCCGGTTACAAAAGAAGAATTAGAATCACACGGGTTTTGAAGTTCGCAATGTTCATAATGTGAGACAATATCAGACAAAAAAAACGCTGCCATTATTCTTCGTGGATCTTGAGCCCAATTTTCGAGAAATACATAATTTAAAATCATTGGGCAATACTATAGTTAAAGTAGAATCGCCTAACAAGAAAGCATCAATCGCGCAGTGTCAGCAGCGATGGGGATACACTAATGCTTATTGCAAATGGTGGAAAAATGTTTTTATCTGCTTTATTCTAAAAAATAAAAACGAATTTGAAATATTATTAGTATTAGTTATAATCGAAATTTAAATTTGAAGGTAATATTTCATTTTAAAAAGCATTAAATTGAAAACATTTCTTTCGTGTTTGTTATTATACCTTGGCTCGCTGCTGTTTACTAACCAAAGCGCGCATGATGGTATGCACGTTTGCCATTGAGATTATTTAAATTTTTGTAATAATTCCTCTCGTCACCTAGGATTGAATTCAAGACTTCCACAACGAAAGTCAAGTGCTCTAGCAACTAGGCTATTGCGACGACGTATCATATATATATATATATATATAACTACATATGTATGTGTGTGTTATAGCATATTGTTTATTTTTGACGTAAGCAAAAAAAATGTTATCAGTTTGATAATAAATCTGATTAATCTATTGCTTACAGGTATAATTTCAATTAGCTGCAAGAGTACAAACTTACGGTAAAAACCGGGGGGAAACAGCTATATAACATAAACATCGAACAGCTGAATAACGTTAAGTATTAATTACGTAAAAAACGTTACATTATAATCACCTTTTCGTAATTATTGGAATGCTCAATCTAGTAACCACTGTATTAGTAATACCGCACAATCCGTAAAACAACAAATTTCATTAGACTATAAATTATGGAGAAATTATTGAATTTTGAAATGAGAGTTCAAACCTTTGTCAATTATTGTAATTTTCTCTTTTAGGCTGTACTTGATGTTTCTTTTAATTATTTGATATCAATAATGCGACCGAAAAGAGGAAAGAAGACCTAAATCGGAGATATAAGCCTCTATTGAAAATATGGAATTCGTCACATAAATATTGAAAAAAATATCAAGAATTAGACACCTAAAGTATGTAAAGGGGATTTTTTTTCTTTTTCATTTCTTTTAAAGTATTCTATTATACGTTCACCTTTGTTTTCTTTTACTTTTATAGGCTCAGTGCTATGGACGTTCAATTAAAAAATAATTTGTTTTTTATTTCCAATGTGCGGCACTGGATTCGAAGCAAGTCCTACTACCTAACCACCTACGCGCTATGCTAGATTCGAATCAAGCGTCTATTTTTCAAAATTTGCAATACCACGCCTTTTTGATGTGTTTTTTTTTTTTTTTTTTGGAGAAGACATTATTAACATGGGTAAAGTTATTAAACAAGTTTTAATTGAACAAACCTGCAGTCTAATGATTACGGGTGTGATACATTTTGTTTTTATCTGATACACAAGTATTGGTTCGAATTTCATCCTACAAGTGAAATTTTTAATTTGAATACTGTTCGTTTCTTCAAAAAGTCCCGACTCTCTAAATTAGATGTAATCCAAAATTCTTGCCTTTGTCTATGCCTGGGTGCTCTTAAATCCTCTCCAGTTCCAGCAGTCCTTGCCGAATCTAATACGGCACCCATTTCTATTCGCAGATCTTATCTGGCCTATCGTTTTCTTGCTAAGCGTTTTCCGCTCACGTCCTCTACTGTTGTCCATTTCTAGGAACTAGCGTTACGCACCCAGGAAAACCACTGTTTTATTCCTCATCTCTCTTCGGCTTAGTTCGTTTCGTTCTTACATAATGTCCTTTGAAAAATCTCCCTTGTTTTTATTTTATTTCGCCAAACTCTGCCATCCTCAAAATATCTTTACTATACCTACGACGCTCTGCAAATTTCTTCCATAGGACCTCATTAGACAGGAATTTCTTTAGTATAATCAATTCTCAATTTTCTTCGCATGCAACCGTGTTTACATAAATGGTTCGAAAAGGTTGGGTGGTATCGGTGCCTCTTTTATTCTAGAAGATTTCGAATTTTCAGAATCTTTTCGTCCGCCACCTTTCTGTTCGATATTCATAGTCGAATTAATGGCTATGCTACGTTGCATTATTTCCATTTCCCCAATCACCTTTCTTCTAAATTCTTAACTATATCAGATTCCTTGCTTAAATTCACATTCTCCCCAACCTGATCATTTCTGTGATTTTATTATTATACTCTGTATAAACTCACTTATCCACGGTCTTTCTTCCCTTCATTCCATTTATATTGATATTTACTATGGGTTCATAGCCATTCAGGCATCTTCGGTAATGAAGCGACGAATTCTTTGGTACTCGAGTTGTTGCTCCTTCGCGCTTCTTTTCTTAAGAAAAATCCCATCCTCTAATCTTCTTCTACCGTGTAAAGGTTTTGCAGACTTCGGTATCATATGTATTCTTCTTTCTTTAACAATTGCCATTTTTATCCGTCTATTCAACCCTGCCTGTCGTTGTCTCCGTTATTCGTCTGCGTTCTTAAACCATATTATCTTCCTCTCGTTTTCGTTTTTCGTTGATTGCCTCTCCATATTGTTCTCTCAAACGAAGAACATGTTTGCGATACTGATCACGTGTTTATTAAGTGTTCGCCTCTTTATATTGGGCGTTCTGCTTAGTATTCCAATTTGCTGCGACTTGATCTTTCTACTCCATATTGCGCTTCTTATATTCTATCTTTTCCTTCTCCATACATAGTTCCTATTATTTATATTCTTCCTCCTAACAACATCGTATGGAGATATAATTTACTCCTTTTTATTTCTGGGTAAAGGTCCCTTGGTTGATGATCCCAAAAAAAACAATTTAATTCGACCGATTTAATTGAATATTACGTAGTTTATATATGTAGTATATATACACGAATTGTGATAAAGTTGCGTTAATACACTAGCATTACTATAAATTTAATTTCGATGAATGAAAGAATTTTATCTTCGATTCTTATAATTTTAATGCAACTACCGGAAATCAACTAAATTGAAAACTTCGAAGCTCTTGAAGTATATAACAAATAATAAATTCAACAATTAACGTACAACAGTAAAAACAACTAATTACAAAACCAAAAAATCGTTGCTACCATCGTGTCGCATCACAAATTTTGAAAAATTTCCGGCAGATTCGATTCTAGCCTACGTTATGGTGGTAGTCAGCTATAGTTTCATCGGATTCGCATAGTTACCACAGTCGCAGTAGCACAGCAACAGTCGAACTATTAACACAGAGTGGAATACGTGTCGCGTTTTGGAACACATGTCATCTAATGAATTTCCGCGATTTCACAGGAAAATCGCAAGATTCTACTGAGCAGCGTCGATTAAAGGAGGGTCTTTCTTCATCTAAGTTGTGCCATTAATCGCGAAAGCGTATTGCTAGCCATTTACCGAACTTGTAATTACTGCGCTATTCAGAAAGATATTGAACTTAGCTGTACATGATATATGTCCGAATAAATTTAATACTGAATTTAGAAGATGGACTGCCTGACGCGCAAGAAAAATCTTTCGGTATCGAACAAATAATTATCGACGAGACGTGATTTAATTAGAATTTAAAAATTATATTTTAGCCAATAACAGAGAAAAGTAAACAAAATTAAACGGATTTCCGGGAAACGGACTACTGCAACATTAACACTGTAGACTTGGAGTGGCGGAAGAGAAAGTTGTGCGACACAGTGGAATTCATTACCAGGAGACCAGCGAATCGCGTCATGCTAATTTACATGTTATTTTGCATATGTTTCCAGATAGGAATTGAGCAGCTGTGATGCGTCTGCAATCGCAGTAGAACTCGTATGCTAATTCGAAACTGGTAACATTTTGATTACAAAAGTCAACAGCAAAAACTCAAAACCAAGAACTTTACAAATATTCATTGTATTCCCGTCAGGCAATTATGCGTACAGACCACAAGTATTTAGTAACCGCGCCGCCGCAACTACAAATCGCTCCATACATCCGCTGGCGACTAGTACTCATTCATCTGCTTCCGTAGGTCGAAACAAGTTTGACTTCTAAGATTACCGCATTAGCGTGATTTATCGTTTTGTACAACATACAGAGCTTTTTATCTGCAGATATTTAAGAAAAATTAGCCACACGCAAGCTCAGCGTCGGATCTACAGGGCGAGACCAAAATTTTCCTAGTGTCCCGAGCGTCTGAATAACAAAATTTGAAATTATTCTAAACGTAAACTTAGTTCTATTGAAAAAGGAGCGAAAAGTTTAATAAAAGTGGTGAATTAAAGTGCGTCTCAAAAAATGGAAATTTATCCAATAACTCAAAGGAAACGTGCATATTCGACTAAAGAGGTTCTCATAAAGATTACGATGTTAGCAAATTAAAAAGCGATTGTACGATATTTATTAAGCGTGAACTGAGCATTATGTTTTTTAACAAATTTAATTAATCCTATTTGCAGAAATTCTGCATTTTACCTGAACAATTAATCATCGTACCAGTCTGTGTAATTACGAAAAGAAAAATTGTTTAAAGAAGTAAAAAATTAACTTTTTGAAAGTTGTAAGTAAAATCTATCGAAAATGTTAAAACGACATTGTTCTCAATTTTGTCTTCAGTAAAATAAATAACGTTTATTTTCTTTCAAAAACGAATAGTTCCAAGTTAAAAAAAAAAAAAAAACGTTGAAAAAATATTGGAGGAAATTAATATACATGTATTTGCAAATTCTTGCAGATTTTACGATTTCAGTTAGTTTTTTTCATGTTTAGTTTTGTCAAAAACTTTTTCTCATATTTCATAAAAAGTATGTAATTGTAAATATAAATTGAGATTACACATTCACTAAATGCAAAATGTTTTTCTGATGTTACATGAGTTAGGTCTTCGAATACGAAAAACTCTTTGTTAGACGTTAATTGTAGTATTATGATATAATTAAAATATATAATAAAATTATAGTCTGTTGACCTTACTAAATTCCCCGATATTGAAATCCACATTTTAAAAGTAGCGTATAATTTTTAAATTTATTCATTTGACTTCGCGATGTACACAGTCATAATCTCCGGAAAACGACAAGAAAAGAACTGAAATACAAAAACAAAAAAGAGCGGAAATGAAATCGAAAAAGAACAAAACAGAGTGAAGCAGATCTAATTCGATACAAAAAAGTGTGGCGGATTCTTCTGAGTTTGAATTTAATGAACTAGAAGATTCATTTAAATCGATAAAATGAAATCTAGAAAATGTAAATGAATTATCGCCAGCATTTACAGACACGACTACATTTCACATATGATCTAGAAACCAGAAATAGATACGGAAAAATCTGTTGCCAATTGTTTGAATCGAGAAAATTATACGAAAGAACTGCGGTAGTTTAGCTGCTGGGGGGAGGGGGGGGATAGAGTATAAACAAACGATAAATTCCTCTGTTTGAATTATCAAAATTACATAATCGGGGAATTATAAAAAATAAAATGATTGCAAAATTTGATAGATCAGCTACAGGAGAAACGTTTAAAACAAATCGGAGAGTTTTACTTAATTCGTATGAACGACTTGCCCCACCACTATTGTTAAATGAATTGCAATATTCCACGATTTTTACCTATCGAATTAACAAAATTAATCGCAAAATTTTCCGAATATATCGATTTTAGGTCTCCGAAAAAAAAATAAGGTATGAGAGAGGCGAGACAGTAACCCCGGAAAAGATGTTTATAGAAACTTAGCTGAAAAACCCTCCAAAGGAATCGCAGTAAAAAACGCAAAAAGTGCAACTGTTAACGAGTGGAAATGAGAAGATGCTTTAAACTAGACGTATTAGAAAATTTGTATATAAAATTGTTAATGAAAATGATAAATAAAACCAACATATAAAACTGTGCGCTTCAGTCGAAAAAACTAACAGCGTTAGAAGTGAAACTTTTTAAGGAATGCAATAAATTTTAAAGGAAGAAACAAAAAAAAGTACGCATTGAAGTAAAAAAAAGAAGTCTACTTAAAACTAACAAAAATGATTAATAATATCAATAACGATCTGCAGATAATTTCGAATTAAACACTATACAAGTTTCACACTTGCATGTTTTATTATTACATGTACGTACATAATTAGTACATGCAAGTAAAACTTGTTGTGCAGTGTTTAATTCGAGATTATCTGCACGTTTTGATTTTAAATATTTTTGAGCGATAATCCAGATAGAGCAACCTAAAATGCTGCAACTTTCGCTACTTCATAAAGAACTAGGTATTGATTTGGTAAAAATATTCAATTCCGTCAGTAGTAAACTTGTAAATTGAACTTTGAGGGTTTCAAATTCATTATTTTTATTCAAATCTACATTTCCGCATGGTAAGTAACATTAATAATACTTTCCGGTATTTTTAAATTTAAAGTAATATGCTTATATGTATAAATACCTGATAACAACCGCTTATTTAAAATATGAAAACAGGACTAAATTTTATATATCCATTTAAGTGATTTTTCATATATTAACTAACAATTTTGTACTTTCATTTTGTAATTTATACATATTAATTTTTAACAAAATTTTTTAACTTCGATTTATTAATTTAACGATTTCGATTTTTGCAACCCCTTATGCAAATTTTTATATTGTTTACATGTTAACTTTAGTTGTATATTCACCACGATTACGAAGCAGTATCTCCGAAACAGGTCGGCGTAATAATTTTTTAATAAACATTAATTGTTTTCTAGTCAGAAAATTGCTTATATTATTATTATTATTATTTTTTTAAATTAAAATATTATCAGCAATGATTACTATGGATAAATATAGATTCGAATGAAAAAAAACAAAACTGAAACCCACGTAGCAGTAATTTACTCACTGACCGAAATATTACGTTTTTTTTTTTTGTTTTTTTTTTTTTATAGGTGCGCTAACGAAGAGCAACAGCGCAATCAACCAAGGAATCTAAGTAATAGCTCAAAAGGAGCATATTTTAATCTGGTGCGAGATTGAATGAATGAAAGAAGCTGGAATAGGAACAACTGACAAGGAAGGAAATGAGAGAACATATAACAGTCATTGTATGGAGTAGGAAGACCAAGAGATTTAAAAGCTGAGAATAGAAGAGAGAACGTTATTTTTTATTAGAAACTGCATCGGTCACTGTTAATACCATATAAAACTATATTGGTGAGCATCGGTGAAAACTGACCAAGTAGTTATCACATAACGCTAAAATATTAGTTCACTTGGGGAGCTTTTCTTTAACACAGCAGACAAAAATTGTTCAAAAAGTTTTCATTAGGAAATAAAAGGTAAACATGAATCCAAAAAAAAATTTTAAATCGAAGGCCATCATTTCAATACGATGAATGCAAGTGAAAAAGTATTTCCGGCGTTAGTTTTCCACTGAAATGTAGATCTGAATAAAAATAATAAATGTAAAATCCCGATATTTACAAGTTCATAATTTAATGAACTATTGGTATCGTGTTGTTGTCAGAGCGACCGTGTTCACAGCGACCCACCAATAATGTGTGTTCAGAGCGACCATCGGATTCTTTTTATTATTCGACTTGGACGCGACCGTGTTCAAAGCGACCCTCAGACATTTTTATTACTATTATTATATACGAACTAGAGCGGCCAAGTTATTTTGTTAAAAGTGCTAGAAATTATAATACACGATTAGAAGCGTACTCATATTCAGTTTAATCATCAATATTTTTTAAATTTAAAATATAAATGTTTGAATCTATTTTCGGTACATCCTTTATTAAAAACATATAAAAAAACGTATTACAGAAAATAATTATTATTTAGAAAATATAATAAAACAGGCTGTTTTATTATATTTCCTAAATAATAATTATTTTCTATAATACGTGTTTTTATGCGTTTTTAACAGTAATATTTTATTTTTGCTAGAAAAATTAAACTGAATGTGAGTACGTCTCCATTCATCTATTATAATTTTTAGCAGTTTTAACAATTCATAGTTCATTGTAGTAGTATATCGGATATTTCCAGGGAAGGACCTTTCCTGTCCCTTTTAGATGTCGGCTTTAAATATCGTCGCTCTAAACACATTCGCTCTGAACACGTAACCGAACTATTACATTTGAACATTATTCCCGAACACCAATACCTAATTTCATGGAGTGCAGAAAGTAACGGATTTTTATCAGTCTCTATTATTAATCAAAAATATTTACATTAAGAAATAAAACTGTGTTTTCAAAAACAAAAAAAATGTAGTTACTTCAAGATTTGCCCTCAAAATTTAATAAACGAGGTAAAAACAATTATTCGATAGAAGATAGCAGATTTAACAGTGAAGTATACCGTTAAAGGGGGGCATTTCATGATTATTCTCAAACAAAATTATTATTTATTATAGTTTCGGTGCATCAAATTCAAATTGCAACAGTAATTAAAGAACAAAATTAAAGAACAAAATAAAATATTCCCGATGTATTAAATACTTGACCTATAGAGAAATGAGTGATACCCATTTAATATGGTCTTTTAATGAGAATTTGATCTCCAAAGTCGCTTAGTACTGTGAAATAGGCTTTTTTTTTTATCGGATAATTATGTTTTACTTTTTAGTACATTTTTATTAAAAGTCATCTTTAAGAACACGTTTCGGTGTTTCTTTTACAGTAAATCTGAGAAATAATTCAATCAGATCCGATTATTATTGTCTTTTTCTCTTATTTTAATATAATTCAAAACTGAGAGTTGAAAAAATGCAATTTCTAATAAATGTTCTATACTATTATCGAAGTTCTAAACTTGTGAAAAATTTCAAAGCCTAGTTTTGTTCTAATCGAAATTTTGATAACTATATTTCGACTAAACATACCTGACATACCAACATTTGAAATTAAATAAAAACTTATAAAAATTCCTCCTCGTTCCCTCTTACAGACCCTTTTTTTTTTGAGAAAAAAGAAATAATCAATATACGGTATAGTTTGGTGGAAAAATGTACTGCCGCTAACAACATTCAAATTACACCGGCGAAATAAAAAGATTAATACGCTGACAGGCGATTGCGAAGAAAAATGGTGTTTTAAATATAGGCGCTAGTTTACATAATAATAAGTTAAATCGATTGTAAAACAATTTAACGAAGTAAATTGAGAACAGTCTCGTTTGCCGCTTTAATCCTCAGGCCTCGTCTACGGCAGCACCTCTGCTAATTGCCATCCGGGCGATTCGCAAACAGGCAGTCAATTTATTATAAGCCGATATTATTAAATCGGTATCGGTACGCGGCACCATTATTCTCCGTTAAAAGCTATCAATCAGTGCTTATTAAATTTGTCAGCCATCTCCCCCCCCCTGGCTGAGGTAAGTAAAAGACTAAAAAGAAGAAGAAGAGAGACAAAAGAAAAATAGTATCTTCGCGCCCCTTCAACATTTCTTTCTACTTAAAGTGTTTTCTCTCGTCTAGTCTCTCGCTTCTAGATAATTTTTCAGAGATAATATAATCACTCAAGTGAAATATGCGGAAGTATTTATTCCGTTTACTCTGGCTACCGAAATTGGCGCACATTCTGGGAAAGCGTCGTTGCAAAATTCGTTTCCTAGAAACTTCACTATTTTGGTAAATTTTGGTTTTTACTACTTTTGCCTGCTAACGATCCTTCTACGTCGTTCACCAAATTTATTACTCGAGAAGTTAGCATCTTAAATAGAAACTTTACAACTGAAATTAATCAAATTACATTTACTTTTCCGTAATGAAATTATTTCTTATTTACGCAGAATTATATTTATCATTCATTTTGAGTGTTATAATCTACGAGTAAATAATACAAACAATCGTACAATAGTAATTTTATACTAATTAATGAACAGATAACGCGAAAGGATAAACACTATCACCTGCGCTTGAAACAAGTATATATGTATAAATTAAATTATTAACTTATATTATCTATATATATATATATATATATATATATATATATATATACAGTGGAAGACACTTAGAAGAAACACATTGGGCGAAAGTCATTTATCTCTTATACCCAACTGTCTTACTAAAGCGAATTTTTTAAAATGCCTTATTCAGGTGCTAGTTTATTTATAATTTAACAAATTATTAAGATTACTTTAACATCGTGAATGTGTGATATTGATTATACGGAAATTAAGAGAAACGTACAGTAGGGCATGCATAAGGTAAAAATATATAACTTGATATTTGTAAAAATTGTTCATTTATTGTAAAAATGTACGATAGTTGTTTAATGTAAGTTATTCATCTGCTGTCTTTGAATGAACTCTGCACAGTTATCTAACGGTGCTGTAAGACCATTATTCTGTAGCATAAGATACCGCCCAAGCTTTTCAACACACTTCTTCGCTTTTAGTAGATATATCCGGTAAGAGGATTCCATGCGCGTCATCATCACTTCCTGATTCTCGAATTCGATTCTTCTTTGTGATCTCCTCCATAATTTCGTTATCCAAATTCTCATTACTTTCTACTTCAGTAATTTTATAATTGGTCTCCTTGAAATCGCAATGAGCAAAGCAGTTCTTAATTGTTACAAAAGTGAATTTTCTCCAGCGCTATCAGCGACAAATTAAAAAAATAAATAAATTCGGCCCGTGCTAACTTGTTCGCTATTATACCTGATCTAAAAATCTATTAACCTTTCTTTGTTTCTTATAACCGACGTGTTGTATCTCTAAAGCGAACCCGAATAACTTTTATTTCATAGGTTTGTTTCTGCTTTCACTTATTTGCCTCTATTATATGGCTGTCTCTTTTATCCGGCGTATCTTGTAAACGGCTTTAGCTTTATATATATATATATGTATATATTTAGACACATTTTATGTATAATATGTGTAAGAGTACAGTTAATCGTAAGTTAAATATGTATATATATATATTTGCATTCTGATTGACTGATCGTTGTGTTATGATTGTTTTTTAGTAACGAATTAAAGTAAGCTTCTTGAAAATTAATATTCTCGATGGAGAAACTAGGTTAAAATAAAGGTAGAACATTCCACCCAAAACAAACCGGAGTAAACTAATTAAAAGCGTTCAAAAAAAAAAAAAAAAAAAAGACTTTTTTAAAATAAAAATACTAAACAAGCTCTCTCCAAAGTGTATACATTATTATACCTATATATTTTTTATGAAAACTCATTATAAAACCGTCTGTTTAAAAAATAATAACAAAAGCAACAAAAACGTCCAAAAATAAATATTTAAGTACTTTAATATCACGACCAGTAAACATGAGAAGTAATTCCATGCGACCCAAAACCCAAAACACTTTTCACGAGTACATTTTGAATGTCTGATGCGCAAATTTTCATCGCGGCAAATATATTTACTATTCTGCTGTTCATTTAACGCGCTTTTTCGACTATTTTAGTCGATTTTCGTGTATAATTTTACTTTATTTTTGAGCTTTTTATTCAATATTACAAGGTTGATTTGAAGTACGTACTCGATAAAAAATTAAAATCATCCAGTGTTTAGGCCAAAGCAGTCTATTTAGGAACGCTAGTATTTCTGTATAACAAAAATGTTCTTATCCGCATTCATGTAGGAACCTGCAGACTGAAAGAAGTTTGAATTTGTAGTAGATTATCAAAAGGGTCAAATGTTGACCATGGTACAATTCCACATAATAAAACAACAAAACCTTGATGCGATTTTTCTACATTCGCCATTTTATTAGGTGTCCTTCTGTATCGTACGATATCATTTTTTTACTCAGTTTGTGAGGAGGAATTGTCACTAAATGAATACCACGTTCTTTACACAAATACAAGTAAGGAATTTCCGCACCAGCGCTCATCGAGGATTAATAAAACTGGCTTCTTCCCTTTTGTAGTTCTTCTGTAACAAAAATTTAAATGATCAATCTCTTTATAAGTAAATTAGTTTTCCTGTATTCAGGCAGAATTAGATGACGCTATTCCTTTCATTGTGCATTCTAGTGAAATGTCAATATCACCTCGTTGTATTGACTACAAATACTACAGTTAAAATTTGACTTTTTCCCTAACCAGTACTTGTTTGTTATCTTTCCTTCTTATTGCATTGTAGTTCGTTTTTTTTTTATTTCGAACCGCTTTCGTTCACGTTAAATACATTACCGAGCGTAAAATTGTAATTATTAATTAACTTCTTTAAATTTTCCAAAAAAAAAAAAAAAAAAGTAATATTTTTCAATTGAAACTTAAATTATTTGACTTGAAGGTGTACCGCGAGTGTGGAGGTGACTTTTCCTGTCAGCGCGGGCAGTGCTACGCAGACATTATCGTTTAATAAGGCATAACACGATCTGTTATTAAAATTTTGAAGTAGAACTGCTGACGAAATTCTAAAGTCCGATAAAAAAAGATACAAGTACATTGCCTATCAATTTCCAACAGATTGTTGTCCCTCAACGTTAACAGTGCTCCACTTTCAAACAATTCGTTACCGCAGCTTTATAAGAAACTTTCGTTGGACGTATCGTACATGCGCATTAATACTGTTAAGAAAACACGTGTCAAAAAAACAAAACAAAACAAAACAACAAAAACAATAAACAGTCATTGTTACTAGATTGTTTTAGCTAATTTGCTTGAGCTCACGGTTCAATGAGGTCGTTAGATCTTGTCCGAACATTTATCAAGCGGAGGCTTTTTTATCATGTAGCCTCAACGGTGGATTCTCCAGTTTAGAAGACAAATCCAAATAGGCAAATTTCTTACTTTCCCCTTGATTAATTCAAATCTTCTGCAACAAATGAAATCATTCAAGCTGAATCGGACCCGCGAGCGGTAATATACGTGTAAAGAATGAATTTGCGAATTCCTTTTTCTTCCAGTATTACACAGGATATTTGTTACCTTTTCGACAAAACTTTCGTAGTTGCCTTTCCATCCCGAGATATTATTAACACCTAAACTCAACTTCGCATGCTAAAATTTACGTGTCCATCTTGTATTCGGTGTCAAAGTGTCTCTAAATTTCTACTCGGCCTTAATTTAAACTTTGCGGCTCAAAATATCAGGGCCGATGTTGTATCAAATTATTTTTTTCGTACCTTCTTCTTTTTATTGGTTTCGGCTTTTCAAATATTATTTCATATTGTTTACGAGGAAAGCTGTACGTCAACTCGGGCTTCCTTCTGTTTTACCCCTGTTCTCTTTACTCATACTTTATTATCTTCACCGATTCACTCAAGTAGTTATAATCAGTCCCGATTTTCCGCCTAATCCTTAGGTTCTCGAATTTTCTTCTTTGCAGCGTTCAACTCTGCAATCCGCCCTCTACGTTTCAGACGCCGTTTTTTGCTTTCCTTATTGTTTTTCCGGTTCTTACGTATGTGCCATTTTCTTTTTCTTTTCATTTCACATCTGGCGCTAATCGTATCTGGTTTCAGTGTTCTTTTACTCCTGTTGAGCGTTAGTTTTACTCTTCGCTTTTACTAATGGATTTTCCTGCTTTCCTCGAACGCGTCTTTCATCGTTTCTTTCACTTCTTCAATCAACCGACCCGTGGATCCTTTCTGTCTACCATCTTTATTCACGTCAAAATCTGATTTCCTCTCCCGTTCCTAGTTCTTCCACTAATATCCGGAAAAAAAAAACAAAAAAACATTTACTTAGCCAATCCTAATTTCGCGCATAATATTTTACGGTACAATGGAAGTTTGCGCAAATCGTAATGATTCCGAAACCTGATAAAGATCCTCACTCTGTAACGTCTTATCGTCCGATTTCCTTGTTGCCTGTTTTATCGAAGGTAATGGAAAAATTAATATTAAAAAGTTTGCAGCCTTATATGCAGTCAACTAATGTAATTCCGCTACATCAGTTCGGTTTTTTAAAACACCATTCTGCGATTGATCAATTGCATCGGGGTGGTTAGTGTAATTGAAAATAGTTTAGAAACAAAAAAAGTATGTACTGCGGCATTTCTCGACGTTCAAAAGGCTTTTGATAAAGTTTGGCACGATGGCTTATTGTACAAATTAAAATGTTTGTTCCCGAGTAATCTTTACCTGTTGCTAAAGTCGTACCTTGAAGATCGACATTTTCAAGTGCGTTACGAACACACCTACTCAGAATTATATATCCGATTTTAGCAAGCGTTCCTAAGGGTTCTGTGTTGGGGGCCCCACGCTGTTCTTGTTATACACAGCAGATTTTCCTGCAACAGAGAATGTGCAGGTGGCTACATTTGCGGACGACACGGCACTGCTGTCATCCCATGAAGATCCGAAGGTAGCTAGCAATAATTTGCAAAATGCTCTTACGAAGGCGGAAACATGGTTTAAAAAATGGAAAATCGGGATAAACGAGAGCAAATCGGTGAATATCAATTTTACTAACACCCGTTAAGATCAATAACACAGATTTTCCTGTGCGAGCAACAGTCAGGTAGTTAGGTTTGCACTTAGACAGTCGATTTGGAAACATCATATACAGATTAAAAAGAAACAATTAGATTTCCGGGTTATAAAAATGTACTAGCTGATAAACAGTGTAATGACAACGGATAACAAACGTCTAATATACACAACAATTCTAAAAAACCTATCTGGACGTACGGGGTTCAACTTTGGGGTTGCGCTAAACCGTCAAACTTGAAGGTAATACAAACTTTTCTCAGAACAAGATCCTTTGGTTGATAACCAAAGCACCCTGGTATGTTACTAATGTAACCTTACATCGAGATTTGTGTAATAGATTATGTGGCTGATGTCATCAAAGTTGACGCTCTAAAAGACACGCAGGCAGACTTCTCATCCGAACACTCTTGCTAGAGGATTGCTAGATGTTACCGATGATATAAGAAGACTGGAACGCCAGAAACCGCAGGACCTAGTTTAAGGTCGGTGCAAATCGGGTAGGTGCCATTGGGTACTCCTCCCTTCATGTTTAATTTCATTCATATGTACATATTGCTAAATGTCCTTGATGGACAGCTCGTAATAGCATATTATTAATAAAAAAAAATAATAATAATTTTACATTGTATACATATAATCTTCATTCTAATTCTTAAATTTTCCTATCTTTTACACGTTCTAAAGCGCTGTTTAATGGAATGCTGTAGCAAAACCAACGAGAAAGTCTAAACGACAATTACCCATGATCATCCGTGGGATAATTTATGTCATTTCTGCGACGTTGATGAGTATTTTTTCGACAAATCCAGGCAATGTGATGCCAGCTAGGCCTGCCTGCTAAATTCTAGATTACGAATCTCTCAAAGAGCGAACTGGACTTACCTAATTCGATACACTAGTGTTAATCGCAACGGTCTGCTTACACAGATACGTCGACGGCTCGATCCACGCAGCGTGAGATAGAGGACGAGGCTAAATAGGATAAGGCCGAAATTATCCGGCTGACAGATTACGCCCGCTCCCTGGCGATTTTGAAGCGAGCACATCGGCAATCGTAATAGCATCGCAATAGTCGGAAATTTGAAGGAGTAAAGTCGAAATTACAACATAAACGGCGAAATGAATAAGTAAAGCGAAGGAAGAAAACAACGGACGGCCCCAACTTTGCAACGTCTACGAATGAGGCTAAATGTGATTGATGATATGGCGAATTGACTGGCTTGTGCCGAATTCAGCCGATTTACTTTAATAAATGGAAAAATAATACGTCAATAATGGCCCGATAAATCTTTCGCTATTACTTTGCCGCCCACAACTCGCCCCTCTTGTAAACCGATACTCGGCGCCGAGCTATCAATAAAACAACATCCGTCGACCGAATCGAGGAAAATTAAAAACCTCGTAGGACCGCCGGTAACAGTTCGCGAAAATAGACCACTACCGGTAGCGATTATTAGCCGCGAGTAGCTTTTAAAAGCTTCCTAGCGCTTAAGTGCTGCTCCTGATGACGTAAAAGCATTATAATTTACACTTGTATTTCGTCTTTTTGCCTTCAGTCGGATTCGATAAGCAGCCATCTGTCTAGAATATTAAAGGGATAATGCGCGAAAAAAGGCTTAATATTATGAATATTAAATACATTGCATGATATGTTACATATTTCGAGCTTACGGACATTTTAACAATATCACCTTTGGAACAGATTTTAGTGAGGTTTATTCATATTTCAGGCTGGTCAGGAAATTCCAGAGACATGTAGTACTCCTCAGACACCAGAAGAATAAAAAAATTTCTCTTCTTTGAATTCGAAAGATGAATTATTACATTTAGTCTAGACTCGCAATGGGGAATTGCAAATTATCGAATAAGTCAAAATATGTAGATGGTCTGGGGACAGAATGAGATAACCCAGGAATAAGGAATACGCTAAGCCGTAGCCTGTTTATAGTATTTTTGATTGGATGATCCCTGAATTCTATTTTTACCGGTATTTTATGTGGTATACACAGTTAAGTTTAGAAGTATGCTGAATTAATAAAATCTTCCACGCCAAATTTACCGACTTTCTGATAAATATGCATCTTAGCTACCACCTCTTTTCTAGCAAATCTCTCGATATTATTTATTAATAAGGCCCGAGGAAACCTTAAAAGCGCTGGACCCGGATATTTCACAAACAGTGGCAAAAAAGTTACAGGATAATTTTTCAAAATTAAGAAAATTACAAGAAGTGCCATCAAAATTTTACATTTTCTTCATAAAATTGAATTTATTAAACATATTTACAATTATACACGATTTATACACACACATACATATACACACACATACATATACATACATATACATACATATACATACATATACATACATATACATACATATACATACATATGCATACATACATATAAATACATGCATACATATACGTACATGCATATACATATATACATACATGCGTTTATAACATACATACACACATACACATACATCCATCACAATCACGATGTGCCCATTATATCAAACCCGCTGCTAGGTGTAGGCGCACCCCCTAGCGGGATAAGTTGGCTTAATTTCCCGTGCTGGCCAGGCAAATTGAGAGATGCATTTTATACCTGCTACAAGGTTTTCCATGCAACTATTCTATGCGACGCTAATGGAGACGCTTAATATAGACGCAAGACTACACTCGGAACTGATCGCAATCGCTTGTTTTTGTGTTACGATGTAATCCCGCGTACGTCTATCTACTACATCAATTAACGTGCATGTAGTGGTGGTATACTTCTTGACTTTTACGAAAAATTTAAATTAAATAACTCCGAAGAATCACGTGGTAGGCAATAGCAAGCATACATGCATATATTAGTTACAACGTAATTCTTAGGCCGGCTCCGATTAGAGAAATGTCCCAATTTTATGTAACGAAAATATATTCCAAAAAATGTCCTAAAAATTCCCCAAAAAATGTCCCAATTTTATGTAACGTTTCTAATATTTTAATTTTTACCGATTTCCAAAAAGAAAGAGGTTATAGGTGTAAGTTCATCGCGTATGTTTCTTTTCTTTTTTATTTATGTTTGTTCGAGCATAACTCATATTTATATAGACTGATTTTACTGATTCTTTGTCCATTAGAAAGAGTACCATTCAACTTAGGTAACCATGCGAGTAAACGTTTGCGTTCGGTGGCGGTTTTCATTTTTGGAAACATAATGAATTCACTTCTGTTGATGAATAAGAAGTCCCACCATAACATGGGGAGAAGCATGTAAAGAGACACTATATTGCTAATTTAATAATACCGTGAAAACGCAAAAAAAGTGTTATTCAGATGTGCTGTAGTATGTTAAGTTGTTTCCGTAATAAAATAAAATTTATGGTATTATGAATTATTAATTGTATTTTTTTCTTTGTTTTTATGATATAAAATTGAGACATTTTTTCGTTATAAAATCGAATGGGGGCCGGCCTAAGAATTACGTTATAAATTTTGATCATTTTATACAAAGTATCAGAAATGTAAGCAAGAGGGTTTAAGGGGCTCTTGCGAGGCCACAATGACCGAGTTTATATATATATATATATTATATTAAAATTAAATGTAATTTAAATTATTAAAAGTATTTATAATCGTTACAAAAAACACGCTATACTTTTATTTATGAGAGGATTTTATAAAACTTCCTTTTATAAATAACTGCAAAATATTTTACACATTCAAAGAATGAATAATAAATTCTTAAGTTTACTTAATGTCTCTTACTAGTCGCTCGACAAAGTTAGCGTGATTACTCTTGAAGAGGGTAATTGTGATTAATTATTTTCCTTGTTCACGCCGGTAGCCGTACATAAATTCATTCCCCATTCGACTCGAACATGTTTTCTGTACATGTATATAAGTGTAATAATCGACTTGCGTAATTTTATTTTCATTCGAAAGGTGCCATTTCTCAACTGGTCTCATCTGCATAATGCACTTAAAGGCCTAATGGATTTGAAGAAAATGTTAAAGACCATTTCTTTTATCCAAATGATTTCTCTGGGTATAACTAATATCAAATTTCAGATATTCCTTGGAGCCACTTAGATTTACGACGAAACAATTTCCGAAAATCTGTGATATCTCTGGTTTTAATGGTCATACACCGTCAAGTACTAGGCTACCGTGCTACTTAAACGGGTAATTAACTGTAGCTAAATAATAAAGTCAGGGCTAGTTGAAGAAAAAATGAAAAACCAAAGAAGAAAAAGAAAAATAGAATCAATTAAATCAATTTTCTGAAAATTGTAAATATCATTAAATTTTTCATTGTTAGAGCTAAATGTTTTTCTAATGCGAATATAAAATACTTTAATAATACGGGGTAACTTAGAATTGAAGGTGTTTAAGTATACTTTAAACATAGCATTCGTTACAGTGATAGGAGTTAATGAAATACAAGGAAATAAACCGAAGCTCAGATAAATAGAAAAAAAAAATCCCGAATAATAAATATCGTTTTTCGGAGTTATACTGAGAGTCAAATTAATGAATAATTTTGATTCTCCAAAAACAGATTCTTTGCGATGGAATTTTCTTAAGATGGTTCGATATGATTACCGTTCTGCGGCCGTACGAAATAATGGTTTGTAAATCGATAGATTAATGAATAAGGTCTAGTATCGGAAAAAATCCGGACACATACATTTTTCGGAGATGCATCCACATGCAGGATGGTTGCGTCATCCGCGAAGAAAGCTACTTCGGTGTTGTTTATGGTACCGGAATATCTGCGGTATGAAATGAAACTGATATACATATTTAGTATTTACCGAGCGAGTCTGCGATGATAATAAAATATTCACTTTGCTTATGTACATTTCTATCTTAGGAATGCGGTTTAAAACACCATTTGCATTCCGCGGGACAATTTTTAAATACATCTTTTCCAATTTATTACAGCTGACGCGATTGTTTTTTTCAGAACGGGGTTAAGTAACTGGTCATTTAACGTATCGGTGAAAAGATTTTTAATCTTCACTTAAAAACGATTGAAAAATGCGGTAATATCATCACTATTGATTAGATTATTTTTGGACTTTCCGATCGCTTGAGCATAAGCACACTACGCTGTGACATTTTTATTATTCGTTTACGGTTGTGGGTTTATTGAATGTCAGTAATCACGTGTCGTTAAATTCTATTTAGTGTATTTTTTATCATCCGAGTCCTTATATTTAATTTGTTGCAGTTTCCTTTCATTGTAATTTGATGGATATATCCCCACAGTTAACGCATTTTGCAGGTTCTGTTACCCCTTTTTTATAATTAACGGGATTACGTTTATCAGCACATTTTACACACAGACACATACTCCCCATTATAGTACGCTTTTGTGTATCCATACTTCTAACATCTATAATATAGCGGAATATTCTTTTTTCCATTTTAATTTTCATGCATAACGGATTATCATATATATATATCATCATCACGCGATTCTAAATTAACGGGAAGCAATGGAAAGAGCGCCTTACTGACTTTATGTCTAACATTGGTTATGCGTTGTTTGACATCCACGCTCTTTGAGGACAGCCTTTATTTCATTTATATCAAAGTAACCGCACAAAACTGTTTTTCGCTTTAAGTTTTTTTTCGTTTTTTGGCTTGTAGGCAAGACAGCCCATTGACTATGATATTAGAAATTACAATTTTTGCGGCATTATAAATAAATATAATATCCAATAAAAGGCGATATTATTTGTAGCTAAGAGCGAACTTTTTTTACATGGAAGGTCTACACTCTAAAATTAACCAAAATTAATTTTATATATGTATATATGTATATATATATAATACTATTTAAGTGTTTGGTAGGTGCAATGTTAAAATTTTTCATCATGGAAATATTTAATAAGCGCTCGATAATTTCTATGTCATTAGATTTGATTTCTTATCAGTTAAAGATCTACAGTGAATAGTGCCGGGGGTAAGACCACCGCAGAAGACGGGAAAACATTCTAGGATAATTAACAATTCTCCGTATATTACTGAAGAGGTTTTGGCTCACTTTGGTTTTTATAAAGAACCATTTCACTACCATCTACTGTTAACAATACAAATATGTTTCCGCTGCTTTAGTCGGTCTATGAGTCGCACTGTTACTTCCTGCAGCAGTGCTTGCAACGTATTGCCCAGCATCATTTACGCTTATGCACTGCATGGAACGGCGATGTAAGGGACACAGTATTACTCCATTAGCGTTAGTAGCCGGAGATTTTACTTTAGTACAGTAATAGTTGGATATCGCCTGATTTGCTGGCGTCTGAACTTTGAACAAGTTTATTTGGTTGGTTTTTTGTAATTGGTGATGGTCCCCTTCATACAACACTGACAAATGTACAAGCGGAATTACGATAGGACAATAATAACTGTACATAAACCTGAACACGCAAACAATAAACGATATTCTTCCACTTTTCGCGTTTACGAGCAAATTCTATATTGTGTAACAATAGATTTTCTTAGAATTAATTAAATAGAAGTGGAAATCGGTAATAACGAAATCGGAGCGAGTGATTAATCCGGCAGTTATAACAATGGTTCGCCGTTATATCCGAGATATCAAATAAAGTAATATCATTTTTTTCTAATGTTCAAGATTTACCGTTATTATAGAACTACGAGTATTTTACGGAATACTATAAGTTTTCACCGAGCAAACGAATAGCTTCTTGTATAGCTGTTCGTATATTTCTTAATTAATTCAAAAGCACAAACAGCGAATATTTCCTTCACACCTGAAAGTACACATGACGATGAAAAAATAAACCCTAAATCAACATAAGAATAAGGAAAAGCACTGCGTAAATGCGCGGAAGTGATCCATTTTTTGCTTGAAGAAATCTGTAATTTTTGATTTTTTATTTCTAATACTTTTTGCTTTCACCAATGAACATTTTTAATACATATATTTGAGGCTAATTAACAGTACAAAAAAATAACATGCTCGTCTTATACTTCTGTTTCCCGTTTGTACGGATTTTATTTTTCCATATAGATTATCTGAGAACGATTTTTTCTTTTTTGTTAGATTCATTTGCAAAAACCTTCCGAGTTATACGCTCGTTGTGTCGGTAATTCTTTATCTGAGTACGAAAATTTTAGCTGTTTTAACCGATTTATTGCTATCAGAGATTACCGTCAGAACCGTAGCCAGGAATTTATTTCGGGGGAGGGGGGAGGGGGGTGCATGTGGACCACGGCTTCAGACAGCAATTCGTTTCGGGGGTAGAAGGGGGGCATTCCGAACACTACGCAATACGTAACATTAAATAACATGATATTACATTTTTTATATTTTTTTTATTTAATTATTTCTATAAATATAATAATAAGATACAAAATATTTTCTAACAAAGTTCATAATCGGTCATGGAGATTTTCAGACGTATCTTAAAAGATTCAAAGTAACAAACAATGATAACTGCAAAGTATGTGAAATTAAAATTGATACGCCGGACCGAACTTTTTTAGAATGTTTAGCTTTTAAACAAGTACGAAGTAACTATTCGAGACAAGCAATGCATTTGAAAACTGCTTCAAAGGCGGAAACAATACTCGAAATACTATTAACAACTATATTAATACAATAATGAAGAAAAAAAGTCTTCTCCTATCTTTGCGTAAACAGAATTAATAAATGAGAAAACGAGTTGAAACAGGAAGTTAAGAAGAGTACAGAAAAACAACCGATTGGTAAAACGCTCTTCTCTGTATTTTCTGTTATTTTGCAATTAAAAGGAAAGGAAAAAATAAAATCCAAAACATTCCAGGCGGGTTTGGACCCCCTAATGCCCCCCCCCCTGCTTACGGCCATGATTACCATATATGGTTTTAATGGATTTAGCCGGTTCCTGACTGTATTATTCGTCTCTAAAACCAGTGGTACATGAGGAATAAACACAAAGTTACGAAATATAGGTACAGTAAATGCACCGGACAACGAGTAAATTGTTAAATCTTCCGAAATTTAATCGGATGGTAAAAAATTGTTATTCCCAACATCGTTATGGTTAAAATGGTTTCAATTATTTCCCGGTATTAATAACACAAAAATAAAAAATAAATAAATAAAATAATGAAATAAAGAAAAATAGATGATGCGCTTACGACAAAGTGGGATTAATTTTAAAAAGCCATTCGTTGAAAAGTGTCGCTTTGTTAAGAATATCGCGACACATTTTGTAGATACTTGAAAATTCGAATACAGTTTGTTTTCGACAATTTTTTTTTATATTTCTTTATCTTAATTGTTCGACGAAAAAATAGATCAGGTTTGATTTCTTCATTCTCGTTCGATATAAGCCGGTACTTTGAATGTTTGTTTTTCGAAAAGTCGACAAACATATCGCCTCAGATGGGAATGTAGACATATGTGGGCAGATTCGAACTAAAAGGATAGACATGCATTATTCAAGTATACAGGTAAGAGTTGACATTAAGAGCATCACAAAGGCGAGGGTTCCGTTTTAACATCAAAAGTAAACACTCAACTGCGTTCAAAGTATAACGCGACAGATTTTAATGTTCAGCAGCCGACAACATTGGAAGTGCTCGAAGCGATTAATGTTAATGTACTCGTCGTCGTCGTCGTCGTCGTCGTCTTTTATGCCGAACTGTTCGCATTATGCAAATTAAATGACGCCAGTTGATCCCTCGTTCGTATTATTCAATTTTAATTATCTGCTAATAAACCGTTTCCATCCGCGCGTAGTTAGTCTTCCACGCGCGACTTACTAACTCGCCGCTAACGTCTTAAGCTGAAAAATTGAAATAATCTAATATGAACGCCGGGCCTTGCCCCTTTATTGCCTTTTGACCTTCGGACGCAAAGTCGACATGAAATATTATTTCGCCTTATCGTAGCAGAATTAGCATTGTAAACACGTCCCCTCTGATGGGAGATGACACGGTTCAAATATTTTAAATCTCCGTTTAGATGGAAACGATTCTACTCTAGTTTCTCTTTCATTCATGTGGTACCGACTTTTTTCATCACCGTTTAAGTATCTATTGTAGGCTACTGTTTTCGGAGTAGATAACTTCGGTTTGCGAACGTTCCTCAAATTTACTAAGATGTGAAGTTACTTTTTTTTTTTTTTTTTTTTTTTTTTTTTTTGATGGAGTATGCTTTAATATGAAAAAGCAAA
Organism: Icerya purchasi; assembly: GCA_039619475.1. Classification (NCBI taxonomy): domain Eukaryota; kingdom Metazoa; phylum Arthropoda; class Insecta; order Hemiptera; family Monophlebidae; genus Icerya; species Icerya purchasi. Next base: position 153,756,603 of record CM077115.1, read on the forward strand.
AATATCTTCTTTTTTTTCATTGTTTCGGTTGTCCCCTAGGCTTGTCAATAATAGACAATTACCCATCAACACGTATAAATAGTAGCAATTAGTAGTTACAAGGAATGGAATCTGACAAAGAACCCTATTATACCAAGGATGGAGAAACAATGACAATCAATGTCGATAAATGCAAATGCATCCTAAAAAGAGAAGGAATGGAATTGCCGAAGGTAAGAGCAAAAGGAGTTAACTGTCCCATACCACGGCCACATCATCTGCAATTACACAGAGCCCGCAGTACCGACCGCCAAAGGAATCGGCCTACAATTAAGGAAGAAGAAGAAACAGCAGTTAAAGCCATCAAGCAGCAAAGCTACGTTAAAATTGTCGCCAAGATTTCAGCCTAGAACTGAGATTTGAAAAAAATTGGGAAAAAAAAAACATAATGCCGTTGAACTTTAATATAAAAAAATAAACATAAATAGTCGCTAAAAAATTTAAAATAATTACATCCGATAAAAGACAATATATTCTACAGCTAAAATCTACTCGAAGAGAACATTATGATTATTCTTAAACGGCGGCATACCAACTTCCTGAACTGGAATAATTGTAAAAAACCACATTAAATGAGTATGACACAATTCACTAATTTCCCACGAGCCCTAGGTATTAAAATCATCAGAAATGTTTAATGCGGTTTCTCATTTTCGCAATTTGAATTTGCTAAAACTACGCCGAAAAGTATTAATATTGTTTAATATAATAATATCCCTCATTTAAGATATATATTTCACTATGAAATATATGATGATCTATTATCGAGTAATTATTTTTCACCTTTTAAAGGGGCCTTTATTATAAATCTCCAAATATTCTAATGAAAATTTTCTTTGCTAATTTACGTTAAGCGAAGGAAGTACATCTGTAAGGAACAACTCCGTTACTTAATGTTCAGTTTAATGACTTTTCGATAATAAATCATGGATACTTCCTGATATATTTATAATATGGTACCAACACACTAGCCGGTATGCAATTTCTAGTAAACACAGCAGACATTATTGCACTTAGTATAGTTGGCCTTAATCGCGATAATGCTAAGACGCGTAACATTTCCATTAATGATGAGTTTGCAAATGATCGCCAAGTGAGTTTAAAATTCGCCCCCCCCTTCATTCCAACCTACATGCATCCATGGATGATGTTTTAGGTATCGTTTGTTTTATTTCTGAAAACTTCTCTAAAGGATCCATGTTTTCAATGTTCTTTTTAGTGACTACTGACTGAGAATACCTATTTTCACTGTATTTATTAATTGAACACGACAATGTGTTAAGTATATTCACGACAAAAATAAATTTTTAACACTTAAACGATTAAATTTTTATATCCCTGACGCGTCTCGAAGCAAACACACTATGAAGCGTTTGCTTCGAAACGCGTCGGGGATATAAAAATTACATATAATTCTTTAATTAAGCGTTAAAAATTTATTTTTGTCGCGAATACCTATTTTCACCGAAAAAGACCACCCGGTCCACCTACATGGTACCGCCGCTGACCGATACGTTTTCACACGAACAAAGAGAGTCATTAAAATCGGCTGAAATAATCGAAAGTTATGCGCGAACAAATAATAAAAAAAAAAAACTGCAAAGCAAATTTTGCATTTTCAGGTCGGTAAAAATTAAAACATCAATAATAATTACTAGAGATAAATATAGATTCGAATAAAAAAAAAAAAAAAAAAAAACTTACAAAATCATCTCTGCCATAAATATGTGTATAACGTTTAATCGTTTAGACTGATTCCACTGATACCCTTTGTTTATTAGAAACTGCACCGAGCACAGTGCTACACGGGTACAGATGAGTAACACACATTTTCAATTCAGTTTGAAGAAAGAACGAAGGAAATTTCAAAAACGAAAATAGAACGTGCACGCTGGAAGGGCTACTCCAAATGGCGGGATTAATGATCGTTTTGGGGGGTATTTCTTTTTGTGAAATGGCATGCGCTTAGGTGTTCCAGTGTAAGAATCGGCGTCTTTAGTGAGATTATGCGTTTGACTTATTTCGTGATTACTATCTGATATGGTAAAAATGTTAGTTTAAATTTCATCCTATGATTGGTGTTTGAAACATCGCTGAATTATGATAAAACTCGTTATATCGATAAAACCGTTTTTCGAACATTTAAAAATTGTTTTTAATCCATCTTTGTAACGTTTTTAATGTAATCACATCGTAATGTCATAAATAAATTTTTAAACATTCGAAGCTGATATAACAAATAGTAACCCTTCTCAAGACAGCCAACAGTTACGATATCTAAAGAAAAAAAGCAAAAAGAGCTGTGCAATCGTGTTCCATCGCAAGTTACAGCAATTTTCCAACCACGCTCGCATACACAGAGATGCACACTTTTCGTGTGCTACCGATTTAAGAAGAAGGAATGACGTAGACCGTACTAAGCAAGATGTATTATTATCAAGCGAATTAAGTTTTGCGCGAGAAGGTACGTACCGTACCGCAGTTGAGCGGAGTTATCTGAATTCGCGAAGCAAACTGATTAGTTTAATTAATAGATTACTCGCCGATTAAGTCCTTTGCTTTAAAAACGGCTTTCAAAAGTAGCCAACCAAAGTTTCAAACCTCAGGTGAGAAGGAATTTTTAATTTCCAGCTAACCAACATGCTTCAGTTGTTACGTCTGGTCGTAGTTTGTTTACCCGCTGGAAATTTGCTTTTATCGATAATAAATAATTTTCGTTGTTTCGCGCCTTTTTCTTTTATTATTAATTATTTATCCACTAAAGTCCATTCGCGTTTAGGGTTTTGTTTGAGAAATATTAATTTATAACTTAAATAAAATCAGTATTGTTCTACAATTTATTCTTGTCGGAATTATGAAAATTGCAGATTTCATTATTTTAGGAATCAGTCAAATTCCTTCGCGAACGCGTATTTTAAACATTTCGTACCTTGTAATACATTGCACGCTGAAAAATTTGTCAGCAAAAAGTTATTATTTAAGTACTATAAAATTATTATTTGCAGATCGGTTTTGATGTTTGCGATTACAAATAAACTAATACACGAGGCTTTATAATTGTCTTGTACGACCATACATTTATTAAAAAAAGGAAAAAAAAAGTCTTGCTGATTTATTAAATCTAAACTCTTTTTTCCTTTACACCCCACACAAGTAATTAACCTACTATTCGAAAACAATATATTGATAACGGTAGCTTGTTCTCATCATGAAGAACAAAAATAACTTACAAAAACATGTGTCTACCCTAAGATGTCCGAAAACTCCATCGAAATATAAAGACGTTTTTCCAAATGAACCATCTCTATCTGTGTACGTATATTGAAATTCAGTTCGTCCACGTATACATGATTAATTTTTAATATCGAGCTATATGCGATATGTTTCTCGAACGTGAGGCATGCTATGCTTATCTAAGTGTTCAGCGAAAAGTGCTTCAGACATTTCAAACTCTCTCGGTGACTTAAAAGCGCGATAATTGCTGCAAACAACAATTGCAGAGTTCACTTACACCAATAACTCGCGGGCTGCTGCGGTACCATCTCCATAGACACCACGATATGTAAAAATTCCTGATAGTGAAAAAAAGTCGACAAAGCAGCGAAATCAGCACTTTACTGTGCCCAGAAAAGCCTGCTTCCTTCTCATCTAACTCTCCCTTGAAATTACTTATCCACGCAAAACGGGGTACCGTTTGGTCTAGCTGAATCATATACCCTTGGAAGAAATTAAACATTCCACCGAGGAGCCCTGTTAACCAATCAACAATATAACGTGCAAAACGTTCGAAACTATAAATCGAACGTGAATAGAACACACGACAAACTGTCACCACCTATTTTCAACTACTCTTCTTCAATTCTTCGATCGGTTTTTTTATTCTGCTTTCCAACTGATCTTCCATCTGTTAATCATTTTCTTCTAAACGGCTAGTCTGTTTCTCTATCTGCTTTCCAATTCTAATCATCGTCTGAAATCTCGTCCAATTACTAATCTCAATTCATTCCGAATCAGTGCCAATCTCCTCCGGGTATTCGAAATGCAGGATGAATAATGACTTGTGTATCATTTACACGGCGAGCGCAGGACTCCACCATGCCACTTCTTGGTGTGTTTCTATTTCCAATCTTGCGTCGAGAATAACGGTCTCGGCTAATGTAAGAGTAGCTGTGGTACTAAATGGAGCCCTGTCCTTCCTTCTCCTCTATCGATTATTGTGAGCGCTGTTAACACAAATGTTCCCGCAATGTTGGATGGTGTCTCTTCAGTCGTGTTGTTCGATTCCAAGCGACGCGGCTACCTATTTGTACATTCTAGCTGAACAGACATGAGTGTGTTCATGGCGCTTGTTATGTGCGGTACGAATGTGTGTACACGCAAGACTACACTCGAAACAGATCGTAAATGTTTGATTTATACAAATGCAGTCCCATGTGTGCGTGTGTGTGCGCGTGTCTACTGTTTACTAATTAAATAGCACATGATAGTATGCACATTTGCCATTGATTATTTTATTTAATTTCTGTAGATTGAACTCAAGACTTCCGTAACAGAAGCCAAACGCTCTAGCAAGAACCTTAGCGAGTATTCGTCATCATACCAGATCATTAGATTCCGCGATCATTTGTCCTGCATTTAGAACAGGAACACCGACCTCTAATTTATACTTTGACCAGTTATTTTATTAGTAAAAAAACGTGTATACGACTAAATTAGCGATTATTTAGAAGAGTTGAATATACTTCATCGCTAAAATATTGATACTTTCTTAAAAATATCTTCTTTTAGAGCTTAAGAACGTTCCAGCCGCACTGAGTGTCCGTTCGTGGTCAAAACGAAATATCCCGTTAGTTCTTATTTTACGCATCTACTCCGGTTTTTTAATTGTTTACGAATATAAAGACCAAAAAATTCAATAACACATCGATACCGGAATACGAAAAAAAAAGAAAATATAGTAAAAAAAAAGCCGTAATAAAAATGTATTTATTCCGCGGTATTTGTGTAATATTTCTCCGTATTCGAATATTCCATAATATTCGTTCAAACGAAAAAATACCGCGAGTGCAGATTTGATTTTTTTTTTTTTTTTTAACTCGTAGCAAAATCCTCACGAAAGACTCCGGACAGAGCTGGAATCGACGTCATTCGGTTCGTTAAAATTTCATTTAAAATAATACAGAAAAGGAAAAAATTGAATCCGAATTCGAATTATCTGCGCATTCGGAATCCGCCCTAACACGATATTTGTGAAATATTTCCGACCGATTAGTCGCTTCCATTGTTTTTATATAGAGATATTCAGCCTTTGTTGACGTACTGGAATACATCTCGTTTATATTTTTCTTTTCTTATTAAAAATACGCAGCTGAATGTAGCCGTTTCTAACCGAATAATTTTTTAATATTTCCTTAAGAATTCTTTTCGATTTCGCTAACGCAAATAGCAATGAAAGCGGAAGAATTTTATTTTCAGTTCAACGTATTTCGAACGGCGGAAATTATTTTTCTCCGTTCTCCAGAAGAAATAACAACGACGTTTCGCGGTAGGGGGCGCTTCTTATTGTGACGTCATATGCATGAAATCGATATATATATATATACGAAATTAGTTTGTAACCCATTTTGTTCGGTTTTTCATTTTAAATTTTAAAAAATGAACGAATCAACGGCTTTCAAAAGAAAAATTCTTTTGTTCAATACGCGCCTTCCGAAACCATTTATCTAATTTTCCATTGCCGTCCTTATCCTGCGTATATATCAAAGTTTCTCGAAATAACGAAACATTTATGGAAACAAGGTTTGGGAAAAATATCTTTACTGAAAGTTTCGATAAATCATTAGTGAAACTATTTACTGAAATCTTAATCTTCCGAACAATTCGAAAATGTTTAGATTTTCCTATATAAATAGAACATTTTGCAAAAATGACAAGCCTCAAAAACATGCGCTCCAATTTTCTGACAAAATTAATAACTAGTTGAGGCATGATTGCAATGACTCACAGAACTCGTTGAAATTTATGACGAAAGACAATTTCATTTTCTGCGGTGATCGTTGTAATTTCTCTTCGTTGAAAATGTCATCGCAAACTTGAGACATTTTCTTGATTAACATATTTTTAATTACACGCTTTCGTATTAGGAATTCGACTTTTGTACTTTTTATCCATTCACGTGTCGAAATTGTCCGGGAAAATGTATTCATTAATAAATAGAAAAATTATAATTAACGGGGATCCTTGTGTTTAAATTTAAAAAATTATTATTGTTGGTTTATTTAATTTAATTTAATTTAATTTAATTTAATTTAATTTAATTTAATTAATAAATAGATGTTTGTTTCCGCGATAATTAAATTCACCCAATCAGCATATATTTAGTAGGCTACCATACAACTGTCGGACCGAAAATTTGCAAAGAATATCTTAATTTAAATTAATGTACATGTTTCATTCGTATGCAATAAACCGATGTAACCAGATGAAAATTGTTCTCTAACCAAGGTTAATTTGCATGAAACGGCAATGTGTTTCATATAAATAAATTATGGACACAATTGTATTAGAAGGAATTATATTTGCTTAACGTTTCGGGCAGCATACACTGAAGTAGTGAAAATATGAGGTTTCTGGCGCAGTTAGCGGGGCGGTTGAGAGGAGTGTTTTTAATCAGGCCAAATTTCACCCAACTACCCCCATTTCTGTCAAAATTTCACCCAACTTCTCCTATTTGTTGTCCAAATTTAATCCAACTGCCCCTATTTTTGTCCAAATTTCACCCAACTACCCCTAATTCTCCACGATTATAACAAACTACCCCCTCCCATCGCCACCTCCGTTTATGTGATCCGCCTGCTAATCCAAACAAAACCCCCGCACCGTCATTAGAAGGTCATTGTAAGTTGTCAGAAACGTTAAGCAAATATAACTGTCACACAGTTGTGTCCGCAATTTATTTATTGTGAGTAATCATGTCGCAATAGCCTAGTTGCTAGAGCGCTTGACTTTGGATATGGCGGCCACGGGTTCGATCTCGAGCGACGACGAACTCTTATTACAAGAATTAAATAAATAAATAATCGCTAATAATCATGTGGAAGGCAATGGCAAACCACCACGTACAACATAATATGCGCGCTAGGTCAGTACACAGCAGACCCACACCGGACGGACTGCACTTGTATATCGATAAATCAAACGATTACTAGTCAGTTTCGAATGTAGTCTTGCGTGTGTACACACCTGCGTTGCATATAATAATTGCCTGGTACACAACCTATACCAGTACAGCTAAAAATGTACGAATAGGTTGCGCCAACGCGCTATGTAGCGTACGGCATCTTAAGAAGAAGAATCACTGTGAAAACTTTTAACATTAATTAATGTTTTTCATAATTAAAAATTAATTCATGCATTGCTGCAAATTTATAACAGTTTTAATGAAGTTCATTTTTGTTTGAATACTTGCGATCGTCAACGATCACTTATGGTGCAATCCCCGAATATTACATAGGAAAATTTAGATTTTTTTTTTTCGCGACGTCCTTCATAACTCAAATTTTACATTAAGATAGAGCACACCATTTTCACCCACCATCTTCCTTGTCAGTTAAATTAGGGTTTTGCCGAATTTTTCTATAATATTAATATAACGCGGGTTACATAAAACAAGCAGGTTCTGGATGGTAAACCAGCCGAAATGAGAATTGTGTATTTACACAAAATCATTCGTGAATTTAATCATGATAAGCTCACGAGTTGACTCCCAGATAGCGGACAATCCCCGCTTTGGTTTCATTATAATTCTCGGAAGGGCACATTACCAAGCTAATTGCTACACATCGAGCAAAACAAATAACACGTTTTGTACACTTCCAGTTTTCAGAAAAGTGGACGATGAAAAACTGGATGAAGTTGATTTTTAATTTAAAGAAATAATATCGCATTCGATGCTACGAAATATTTCAGTAAAAAAAAATAGATAGGAGGTAAGAGGCGCAATAAGGAGTCGGGAACCAAAGTTTTAGCACGACAGAACGAGGTGAAGTAAAGGAAACAAGAAATCATGGATAAGAAATGGTAGGTTGAACAAACGGATAAAATAAGCGAAATATAGGATAGGAGTTAAATGCCAACCTAATATAAATCGAAAGGTCGAAATGGATAGGAGTAGAAGTCGTTTAACGAGAATACAAATGGGGAATGATAACGTATTGGATTCTGGAAAAATAGTCGGAATTGAAGATTATTTCATGGTCGAGAACTTCGGATTATATTTAGTTTAAAGAGTCGACACACTTGCAGGCACAACCGTAAATAGATGAACAGGAAAAACTTTTGACATGGAAATATCTATTAACTTTAATTATACACGTATTACAGAAAATTTTTTATTAATATATAATATAATTAGCTGACATGTTTCGAAGTGTGTACTCCATATTCATGGCGATAGTAATTGACACATATGATATCGTTTATTCAATAATAACTTTATTTATTACTATCGCCATGAATATGGAGTACACACTCCAAAACATGGCGCCTAATTATACTATATATTAATAAAAAATTTTCTGTGATACGTGTATAATTAAAGTTAATAAAGTGTTAAAAACAGAAAATGGATGATACTCATTATATAACAAATGGAAATATCTAAGCAAACTGTATGTCAGTGCGACGGAACTGATGTCATGGAAAGCGGAAATTTTAGAAATTCATAAGTCGCAAATTACAATTAACTTACTTTTTATCAAGTGTTTCTATCGGAATTATTAATATTCACTTAAAGTTTCCAGATTTCTTTCGGAACGTTAATTTGTAATAAAAATCGGAACGAGAAGGGTTATGAAGTTCTACCAAGTGGCTTTTATCGCTAGTAATTTAGCACGATGTTTTATCGCGTCTTCAGTTTACAAAAAAAAAGAAGAAAAAAAAAGAACACAAAAAACAAACAGTACCTGTACATAAAAGAGATTTACCATCCTTTCTGTGCTCAGCTGACTTTGGAAAATTTTGCCAAGGCACGCGAGACCAAAGTGGTTCAAACGTTTACCGGTCGGTGTGCTACAATTTTTCGGTTATCAGCGAGTTACCCAGTCAGAACAGGTCATGCTTGTTTAACTTTGATGCTCGAGCTTTAACTAGAAGTGATACGATAGTAATGATTAAGAGGGTGGAATGACGAACAGACCGGGTGCGTGTGCGTATGTGTGTGTGCGCGCGCACGCGCTACAGTGGTTGTTGGAAGGATAAAACGTTGCCCGGTGGAATCGTAGCCCACTTGAGACTCGTTTAACGTGATTACTTTCTATTTATCATTATTTTCTTTCTTATGTTTCCTTTCTATTTTCCTGACCTCTCTGTGAAGTGCGTTAATCTTACCTTTAGCACCTGCTGAAAATAGCGTAACGAATTCCCTGCTCTATTTGTCTGAATGTAAGCTGTGTCAGCTACTATCGCCCCGTGCGTACACTTCAATACGCGAGCCAACACGTGAATATCGCTGTAAAGAGTTTACGAAAATTCTCCAACTGTTAAAAGAATTAAATGAGAAACAACGATTGAATATTGGTCATAATCATATCACGGAAAATTGAATTATTTACCGACAAATTTTTGAAAAATTTATTTAATAAAAACAAAATATAAACTTTCTTTTTTTGCGTTGCGTTTCCCCTTATAGAGTTCACCTTTTTGCGAAAAGGATGCATTTTTTAAGCAGCATAAATTAATTTCATAAAGCAATTTGTATTTTGTACCAATGGTAGATTTATAGGGGAAAAAGAAGGGGACACCCCCTCCAAGAACCAAAACCACGATGAAAAAATTTTGTTACAATAGACTATAAAAAAGATTTGTATAAACGTTACAATATATATGGATTTAATTATAACTAATATTTAATACTGTTTCTTAGCAAAACTATTAATGTTACCTTTTTATTCTATATTTTAAACACAACTGTCATCGATCTTTTGCTTTTTTTGTTTATTTTTAATTTTTATTTTGCAATTTTAATTTAAAATAGTTCAATGAGATATACATATGTAGATCTTTTTTACTTGCTCATGAACAAAAAGAATTCGGATTGGATTTCTAACTAAAATAAAAAAGAAGTAAAGTGTCTACTAAAAATACTATCGTGTTCTATTCTTTCTAATAATTCACTATTCAAATTCTAAACCATATCATTTCAGCTAGAATTTTATAATTTCGTTTTACTTTTCACTCCTAAAAATAAAATAAAATTTAAATTAACTTGTAATAATTATTTATCCTTAAAACACACTTTTAAATTTTTAAAGAGGTGGTTGCTAGTTGATTTTCTTTATCAAATACAAGGTATTTCTTAAATCTACCGTCAACTATATAAGATTTCTCTTAATTATATAATTTCCCCCCCTCCAAAATGTCTCTCTGGATCCGTCCCTGATTTTGTACAATATTATAATCTGGAAGACATGTAGAAAAATGTTGTTACAAATGAACTCTAAATGCAAAATGTCGTAGAAAAATCTATACCGTTACAGTAAATAAAATTAAAATAACGACATTGCAAACCACAAAATATTATAAATAGAAAGAAACGCTTTGTCAGGTGCAAATCATTTGTTAATAAGTTAACAGATATAGAATAATAACAAAACACACTCGCTTTGTTGTGTTGCATTTGCTAATTATGTATAACCGAGATTTGCACTTAACAAACGTTATTTTTATAACACTTTATTTGAAATTTAACTCACCTATCCGGATGTGTAAATTTAATCAGTAATTCAGCTGGTTACGTACAAATAAAGGTTACAGTCACACAATAAATCTCCTTAAAAATATTTGGCAGTTAGCTTGACGTTTTAAAAAGAAATCTGAAATAACGCATTCCCTCTTTTATAGTCGATAACTTGTTTCGGTGCATTCATATTTCAGTCACTCTATGAAGTGCTTTCTTTAATTTAAAACATATATTATTAAAGTAATGGGCAGTAAACACACTTTTTTAGCTAGTCCCATGTCAGCGCGGTAGCCTAGTGGTTAAGGAGCTTGACTACCAAACCAGAGGTCACGGATTCGAGACTTGTCTCGTTTCAGATCCGAATCGCTCCCAGGTATATACCTAATCTGAAATTGAATCGGATACCAGAGAAATCTGGGAAAGTAAAGGCGTATAATCCAAAAGTAGAAAGGAACTGGCCCCAGTATTCTCATCAGATCCATTAGGCTTAGTACAATTATGAAAAGCTTAACTTCACAATCCATGATACCTTATCAAGGTTACTTTACTTATGTCAGTAGATGAATTTTACCTTTAAAAAACAAGAAAACGTATTCTACCCCTGGTTTAGGTAATGTATTCGAGGTTTTAAATAATTTAGGTGATACTGAAAAAAAAAAACCCTAATTATCATTTTTATACAGATTTCTGGTGACATCTGTCATCTGACCGTTCTCAATTCCCGATATTACCGATGTTAAAATCACCGCGTATTGCTACATCTTACACTAGGAGCGTGTTGGGTTTAGTTCAAGAATCGGTCTCAAGTTCTATTTTAATATCTTTATTAATGATTTGTTTAGCAATCAGTCAGGCCGGAACGGAAACATTACTAAGGTGGATTCTGTCACACTGCGGTATTAAAAGAAATGAAATAATGGATAAAATTGCAAGAACCACAGTAGGTAGAACAATCGTCCGGAAATTAAATTGGTAGGATTTTTTTTTTTTTTTTGAGCTCGTCATGTAAGAACTTTTACCCAGAAACAAATAGTAAGGAAATAAGTCGGTTATATTTTAATCCGATCAGAAATGTTTGCTAAAAACGAACAAACAGCAGGAATAATTAATTCGGGAAGGAAAGGACCGGATATAGGAAGCACAATAAGGAGCAGGAAGCCCAAGCCACAACAATTAGGTATACAAAGCAGAACGCTCCACAGAAAGAGATGAACACTGGAAGAACACATGATCGGCGTCGCAAATAACTGCATCATCAGGATGGAGAGGAGAGTATGGGAAGAAATTAGGAAAAAGCGAAATCTGGAGGAAGGCAGCAAAGAATGGCCAAAATGCATACGAACAACGGAAACAACATCGGAACGTCGAAAAGAGGGATGCAAAAGAAACCATGAATAGGGAGGAAGATTAGGCTAAACAAACAGATGAAACGAATAATTATTAGAAAAGGAAGAAGCGTAGGTGTCCGCCCAATAACTGATATTACATATCGATAGAAGGTTAGCAGATGGAATTTTAAAAAAAAATGGGGGGGGGGAAGAAGTAGCATCCCGAGCTAAGGAATCAGTCGCTTCATTACCAAATATGCTCGAGTGGCTAGGTATCCACAGCAAATCAATGTTACAGGAATAAAGAGAGGAAAAATTATGAATGAGTGGACGTACACGGAGGACAACAAAGTGTCATACGAATGATCAGGAAGGAGAGAAGATATGGCCTGAAGGGCACTCAAGGAGTCAAAGGTAATTAAAAAATTGGAAGAAAAGTGATTCGAGGAAATGAAAATAATAGAACGTAGGATAGTTAATAATTCGTTCATGAATATGGAACGGAATGAGGAAGACGAAAAGATTCTGATAGGTTAAGATCAGGAAGGATGAAGGAAGCACAAACACCACCAGGCCCCCTCGAACCATCCGTGTAAATGGTAACATGAGAGGGAAATAGGGAATTGATAGTGCTGTAGAATACCTGTTTAATTACAGCTTGGGAGAGGTTTTTAGAAAATTTGTGGGATTTCTTCTCGATAATTAAAGAACATACTATGACGAAGTGGAACGCCGGGTACCAACAGGGTAGTAATCAAGAAGGAAAAAACTGCTCAAGAATACAAAAGCATGTTCCGAGGGTTACACTTAGTTTAAGAGAGTTAACAACTTCGAAAAAAGCTATAAAGCAACGGTAACTAGATCGAGAACGGAACGCAAAAAACCCTGTTCACTTGGCTAAAATAAATATTGTTAATGGTGGAGCATGCAATGGTGAAATAAAGGGAACAATAAATTATTTAAATTTAGCAGTGCATAGTTTACGAACAGAGTACGGACAAACTTAGAACAAAAATCCTATCGGAACTGCATATCTTTCCAGTGACTAGAACTCAGGTCGTGACAGATCAAATGTCAAATCTAGCTTTACTAGTATATAAATTTATAGAGCACCACAAGATAGGAATATAGGAATTAGAAATAAGCAAGTTTTATAAAATACCCTATAAAGTATTATTAAAAGAGAAAACTGACTAAATGGTAAAAGCTGAGCTAAAAAAAAAAAAAAAAAAAGTAAATAGCGCATACTGTCCTACTTGGATGATTTCATAATTTGCAACAAAAACAATAAGATTGCCAATGTAATAAAAAAAACAACAATCAATTGATGTCTATGCAACAAAAGTTTCAACAACATCGGGATGAATATCACACTCTACAAGTACATATCGGTTATCCTTATTCTAAAACCATAACGAAAGAAAGTTATATTAAAGTAAACAATATATTCCCACGTCATTAGGGGGTATTTAAAACCATTAAGAGGGTATTCTGGTCTAAAATTTTGAAAAAATCATTTTTTTTTACAGTTTGGACTTTTAACGATATACCCTCGAAAAAAAAAAAAATTACTTCCAATAATTTACGGAGTTACCGTTATTTTAGTGACGTAGCAACTCGGCCCGTCACGTTGGAGTTGACCGTTTTTGGTACGATGACATTATATAAATCTTTGAATATAGGTAACCACGAACACTTAAAAATCAATTAACTGAAGGTCGCAGTAACGTATTTTTTTGAAAACCTTTTCGTGTTCAGTGTTCAGTTCAGCTCAATTTAGATTCAATCTTCAAGAAAAGTAACGTACGCTGCTCATAATTGGAAAATAAATCATTTTGAGTATTAATTTTAATGAAACGGATCATTCGGTAATTCTGGCGTTATCTTTTGGTGGTGTTCGAGCTAGACAATATTCCTTGATATTTCATTAATTCACGGTCTCTCAAACATCGTTCTAATTTTGTGGTCGCTATATGGATCCGTCAAGGATGCTTACTCGGCCAACTGTGCACGTTCGTAAGAACAGTCGAATCGGGCACAGCCTGCGTTGTAGTAGTCGAAAGCTAAGGCGGTAATATGTGTCTGAGCGTATCCGTACTATGTATCAAGTAACATCGAGATGAGGAAAGATTGTAAAAATCCCGTTAAAATCAAATGGACGATTGGAATCGCAAATTACATAGAGCTGTTTGGATTTTCAATGGAGGCTTTTTACCAATTTTAAAAATTATCAATGTCACGGGGATTACTATTAGTTCCGAAGCTTATGCGTTCGCTACTAAACGAGGGACAATAGTCGAATTGAGAGCTCCGGGCTTTTGATGCTTTAAAGGAAGCTAGAACTGCTGCTAAATCAGAACAAGCATTCGAAAATATCGATTTTGAGGTCGAAGAAGGCATACATCTGTGGAATCTCTGATTAACGTAAGTATAACATACCATTCCATAACTTAGAACTGCTGCGACTGCCTAAAAATTGCTGAAAACTTTAAACCCGTTTTTCTCAAATTTTTTTTTTTTCAACACGGTTGACATAATATCTCAAGTTCTGTTTAACCAATTTACTTCAAATTTTTTACCAACCTTCAATATATAATAACCTTTTATTGTCCCTACTACTTTCGTGCCAAAATTACCTTTTTACTATTTAAAAAAATTGAAAATTATAAAAAAGAAGGTCAAAAAATGTATTTTTTCTTCAGATAGCCGCCATTTTGTAGGGGAAAAAATCGTTTTTTTCTTAGGTAGGAGCTACAACGACATTCTTATTGATTTTTGAACTTTCTAAACAGTTGGAGCTATTTGTTCACATCTCATTAAAAAAACTGTCCGTACTCGAACATAATAAAGAGTACTTGAGAAGTGGCTACCTTCTCCTCGCTGAACACCTCAATGTTCTTCAACAGTGCTGAATGAACAAGGTTTCCTTTTTAGATGATTTCATTAACTAAATATTTAGTTTATAAAAAACAAAAATCTCTAATACGACAATATTTATTTGTTATCAAAAGAAGCTGCCGAAAAAGATCAATTTAATCGTTTTAAAGAAATACTCTAACGAGCGATATTCAGAACAGAGTTAAACTTGTTTTTATAGCTGTCATTCATTTTCTACTGAATTTAAAAATTAGGAAGTTTTTATTAATTCTATCAGTCATATTGCTCCATCTTATTTCTCTCATAGTTTCGTAATTAACACCAACAATACTGAGTCATAGCGCGACACAGAAATATCATTTCTTAAAAGACCAATTTCGTTTTCAGAACCTAAATACTCCATATTCTTTAATAGTAATTTCTCATCAGAGGCTGACGGAATTTACTATTCAATACAACATCATTCGCAATAGCTTAGTTGCTAGAGCGCTTGACTTCCGTTATGGAGATCACGGGTTCGACCCGAGCGACGACTAACTTATTACAAGAATTAAATAAATAAATAAAATAATCGCTAATAGTCACGTGGAAGGCAATGGCGAACCACCACGTACAACATCATATGCGCGCTGGGTCAGTACACAGCAGACATAAATAGGACTGCACTTGTATATCGATAAATCAAACGATTACTATCAGTTCTGAATGTAGTCTTGAGTGTGTACACTCCTGCGTTGCATATAACAATTGCCTAGTACACTACCTATGTCTGTACTGCTGAGATGTACAAATACGTAGTCGCCGACGCTCAGTAATTAAGTATGGCACTATAGAAAAAAAAAAACACAACATTATGTACCGTGGAACGCCTTATCGATACTGTTGTCCTATTTTAACTATATTTACAATTTTTTCCAATTATCCCCGGATAATCGAAAAGAATTTTTAATGGTACCAATCAAGAAACCAGGTAAACCTACGGAATTAATTTCATCCTACCGTTCAGTCAGTGTCTGGTTTTCGTGAACTTCGTAAATATCATCAGATAATTTTACGGACAAATACGTCTTAAATGCTTTTGAATTTAATAAATTAAAAGTTGAAGTCCACCCATCGCAGTTTGACGGTATCAATAATTTTATTCTGGTAGCCGTTCGATAGATAGTACCGTTAATAATATTCTTGAGGGTAAACGACCTAATTATATTTACGTATATTATACTGGCACTTCAAAAAATCGAGAGGTGATGGGTGTAACATTTGTCTTTCTTCAATTGCATTAAAACATTTCTTTTTCCTCGTTCGGTTTCAATTTATACAACAGAATGCACAGCAGTAGCACGAATCTTAATATTTGCAGTAACTTCAAAATAACAGTAAAAGTATCCTGATTTTATCGCACTCTAAAAGCTGTTTAATGTCTTTCTGAAAAATGGCATTCAATTATAAATGAAATTATATATTCTCTTTAATTAAGTCATCTCTATTTCTTCCTTGAAAGCATCTGGTTTTCAGATTTTTTGCGGATTTCATCTCATGTGCGGGTATATAGGTATAAGGTTGCTGATAATACTGCAAAGAATGCGATTGGCAATTTTTGGATACTACGGCACATTTATTAAGTGCAATTCACTTAATGTATAAAGAATATTAAGAACCTATGTGGGGTAATCCATGTTATTATAAAAACACACGAACGAATGTAAACCCTGGTATTCCCGAATATCATACTCAACGGATTACTCGAGAAATTTTTATTTGTAGCTTATTAATATATTGCCCGTTTTTTCTTTATAAAATCATGGTGGATTGATTCCCCCCATTCTGTACTTATCCGAGTGGTGTAGATAAAATAACGGCTGACAATTATATATCCTTAGAATATTCATATAATACAATTTGTACCTCCGATCTCCATTAACGGTCATTATTACTGAATATCCTGTGCCCATATAATATTAACCCCTACATTACCGAGATTAACAATCACGCAATCTAAAAAAAAAAAAAAAAAAAAAAAAAGTGAAGTAAGCCCATATACCCTTGATAAGGTATCATGGATTGTGAAGTTAAGCTTTTCATAATTGTACTAAGCCTGATGGATCTGATGAGAATACTGGGGCCAGTTCCTTTCTACTTAGAATCCGCCTTTACTTTCCCCCAGATAATTCTCTGGTACCCAATTATTTCAAGCTAGGTAAACTTGGGAGCGACTTGGATCCGGCACGAGACAAATCCCCATAACCTATGACACCTCTGATTTGGTAGGCAAGCACTTTAACCACTGTGCTACCCCACGCTGCCTATCACGCAATCTATAATTTTATAATTAATATACGATATCGCTACAGTTTTGGTATACTAGACGATTGATTTACCAATAATAATTTGAAATAGTAGGTAATGGGTGGAATTTGACTAAAGTCCGAAAAAAAAACTAAAAAGAAAAACTTACCAAGTTCTGAAATAATTTTTCATCAATCTACGTTCAGTATTTCTTCGCGCTGTTTCAAGAAGATACAAATTTCGTACGTTACGTTTAATTCTAGTGCAGTTTCATCAAGAATAGATCAAAATGTAGTTCCACTTTGAGAAACCTTTTTTTTTTTTTTTTGAAGTTGGCAGTCATTTCCTTGTTATTATCAGAGTGAGGGAAATAATGAAGTGAATAATTTTTATCGTTGCGTGAATTTTTCATATATCCGGTTTTTGTTTCTTGTTATTTCACAGCCGGTCATCATTGAATCGTATCACCTCACACGCAGCACTATCGTGACCACGATCTATCACTCAGTTTGATCAGGCTACGCTAACAAATACGGTCCCGTGCGATATGAACACAGTCCTGAAAAGTACAGCCAACCTCCTTGCAAACCTCGTCTGACCATTTGGTCAGCGCATCTTCCATCGACCTTTCCTTGGACGAACAACATCTCTCACGACCAAAATACCGCAGTATTCTGCTGACTACAATCGATAATAGTCTGTTCGGCTTGCGGTTCTTCTAGCTGTTCATGCTCATCAACTTAACGTCATTATTCTTTGCGGATGATATTATTCTCTACTCAGTAGATGTAAACATCTCAATTGCCAACGATCAACTAAACAGTTCTCCTTCTAAATTTGAACAAGTTCTTTTCCTTGTGCATTTTTCCGTTTCAACCACCAAGTCTTCCCGCGTTGTCTTCACCCTTCGCCCATACAATCAGTCACTGGTTAGCACATTATTATATGATCGTTCTATAGGTCGAACGCTTCTGTTTTATATAGGAGAGTATTCCTAGATAGTTTATTATTCTTTTTTTGAACAATTTAACTATCTTTTTGCATTTCAGCCGGCAAAATAATTAATCTTCTAAAAAATCTTTCACACTCAAGCTGGATACTTGACATCCTTATTATTATGTTTTGTACAAATCTATCATTCACTCCAAATTCGATTATTATTCCTTTCTGTACCTTCTCTGCAAATTAAACATTTGTCAAAATTGCCATCTTCGTCTTTGCCCTGCAGTTCTCCGATCCACTCTTAGATCGGCTATCCTGGCAGAAACTACCTGTTTATTCACCGATCTTATTTGGATTATCGCTTCCCCATCAAACGTCTCTCTGTTTCTTTTTCCACACTTAACCTCTCCTACATCTGTATCTTTCAAAACTGGCAATTCTCTCCAAGTAAGGCTTCCGTTTTTTCTCTTATTCCACACATCGTCTTGCCAATTCAATCCTTTCAACGTGTTTCACAACAAACTTTCTTACTTTCTTTTTGATCACCGTGGGGGTTTTTCCGCCCTCCAAACTTTTCATTCTTTCCGCGTCATCCAAAACCTGTTGTCCTGTAACTATCAGACAAGAATTCCGTCACACCATCAATTTCTTTCCTTCCCATTCATTCATATTTACCGACGGTTTTAAGAGTGGGCGATCTGTGGACGCCGCTTTTACTTCCCTGGCAACCAACTGATTCATTTAGACTCCTCAACTTCTGTTCGATATATACCGGCTGAATTATTTGCCATCCTCCGAGTTATGACGTACATTTCCTCTACTCGTCACACTTTAACAAATAAAATATTAAAGGAATTTTCAAAAAAAAAAAAAAAAAAAAAAAAAAAAAGGCATAATAGCATTAACCCAAATATTTAATGCTGTAATAAGATTTGGATATTTTTCCCAACTTTGGAAAGCCGCTCAAATAATTATGCTACCTATACCCGGGAAATTACAGACAGTAAATCGTATAAACCAATTTTAGCTTGCTACCGGTTATATTTTCTAAGTTGTTTGAAAAATCATTACTGAAACGATTGAAATCAATAATAGAGAACTATATATCCAAAATCATCAGTTCGGATTTCGAAAAGTGCACTCTACAATAGATCAGTTACATAGAATAACAAATATAATTGAGAAAAGCCTTGAAGAAAAGGTCTGTACAGCGGTGCTGCTTGACGTGGAGCGGGCGTTTGATAATGTATGGCACAAGGGACTGGTAATCGAACTTAAGAAGATTCTACCAGTTAAAGTTTGCAGAATAATTGAATCGTACCTGACAGATATTTTAGAATAAAGCATAATGATGAATATTCTGAATTGCAAGACATACAAGCAGGAGTACCGCAAGGAAGCGTCCTCGGACCAATTTTATATATATATATATATTATATACCGCTGATATTCCTGTTAACGAACATGTCACAACGGCCACGTTTGCAGATGACACGGCTGTGGTGACTATAAGAAATAATATAGAAGAATCAACTGTGAATGTACAGTCTCCCACATCAAAAATAATTGAAAGTCGACAAGAAAATGGAAAATTAGTTTTAATGAAGAAAAATCTCTACATATTAATTTTACAAATCGAAGAACCCGTCCGATCGTAATTACTTCAAAAATTGTACCCGATATATAAATTACGTGAAATATTTAGGTACACATTTAGATTCAAAATTAAACTGGTCTATGCATATCGATAGAAAAGTAGAACAATTAAGGTTCAAACTGGTGCAGATGAAATGGCTTATTGGAAGACAGTGTATCCTTTCGCTGAGAAATAAATTGTTGATATATAATCAAATACTGAAACCAACGTGTGGAGTTATGGTTGTCAGCTTTGAGGTTGTGCTAAAGTAACCAACATAAAAAAAAAATTCAGACGTTCCAGAACAAAGTTCTTAGGATTATCACTAATGCCAGACAATACGAAAGAAACGATTATGATTATCACGTGCCCCAGAAGTTTCGCAGGTGATAACTGGGAAAAATGCACGATTTAAGGCTTCAAAAGCATGTAAACACAGAGGCGAGGCAGCTTCTGACTCATTAGGATGAAGTCAGGCGACCGAAAAGAACTAAACCTCATGAATTAACCGAAAAATGAATGTAATGCAAGAAAATGCAAGATCGTCCATTGCGAATCTTCTAGTATAATATATAATAATAAAACTGATTTAGAGTATTACTGAATATTCGTGAATTGAACAGATTGTAATAAAAACCACTTAAGTGGGTTTTTTTAATAGAAAAAAATAACTTTAACAAATACCTAATTATTGTTGGCTCTATAAGTGCGCACTCCAGACTGTCTCTTCACTATTTCCTTTCCGGTGGTGGCTAGGAAATATGTTTGCGCAGTTTCTTGTATTTAAATAATGTATTTCGGCTAACTAACCTCGTCGTGAAATATATTCGAAAGTGTTTAATAATGTTAATTAGAGCTACTGAAATTTCTGAAGCCGAAGTGACTACATATTCGAAAGCTAAATGGCTACTGTATCCTAATTTTTATAGAATAGCCACTTGCAGAAGATGCTTCTTTAAATAGTAAAAGTACGTATTCCGCGAACTTTAAAAACTGACGCGAGTGTAAATTCGAGTTCCAATACGACCGACTAATAATGTTTCTTTTTTCGAAAGCTGCGTTTTAACGCACTGAAGCGAATTTTTGTCGATAATAAAAATAAAAAATCAAAGGAATTCCGGCGTACGCCTGGAGATAAAAAATACTGAAATTCGAGCAGTCATCGGATATATGATGGTTCAAAAAGATAGCCATAAGGAAACTCTATGCAAACAATAACCTGACAGAATGTTAATTATTTTTACGCATCTACCTTATCGTTTTCGTTTAATTTAATTTACAAAAAATAAAATTATGTCCGTTAAAAATGTACTTGTAAAATATTTTCATCGCGTTTCGCGGATAACTTACACTGTGACCACCGAGAGAAAACAAATGTTATTCTATCGATGATGATTAGTGTAAACTATCCGAATTGTCGATAAAGATACTTTGAAAACGTGATGATAATTACCGAAAATAATTTTATTTCTCAAACTTTTTAATTCAATCAATTAATTACGTGTTAGGTCGCTGAGTTACACGGCGGTCGTATTGTTATTACCGATTTTTGTTTTTGTTTTTTTTTTTTATTCTTCCACTTTCAGTTGTATATTCGTTATTCGTTACTATTTTATTTTTCCTCCTTCGTAATGTATTTATTCCGGCTTAATTTTTTCTAAAAATGTCCCTTTCTTCGTTCGACGTGTGTTGCTTTCAACTTGGGAATTACCTGTTCTCGCTACAAAAAATAGAGAAAAAAAAAAAAAAAAATCGTTTCAAAATACAGACTGCACTATAAAATTATCGGAACAACTAATTGTCTGTATGGAAAAAATTGCACAGGTGCGAGCGTACGGTATTATCGAAGGAAGATGCTAAAAAAATTCGTTACGAATTTTTTCAGTACTCGATGACGTCTAGCCGGCAATTTAAAAGGCGGGCAGGAAGGATGTACCCTGGATTTTCGTTGGCCAACATTGAGCGCGTTCGAAAATTTGGAGGCGGAGTTCCCAGAGCTCTTTTGTGCTGCTCTATTATCAAAACGTTTCATTTCTATATTTCCCGTCTTTCCCCTGCTGATGCGAAGTCGTCGCTCTCTAAGAAATTCTCCGAATCGCGAACTACCTCGCATCAATCAATCGGAAAATTTATACATTGGCACCAGCGTGCGCTCTAGCAACAGTTAATAATCGATAAATCGATAACAGCCCCCTTTAACCTTTATGCTACAAAATTGTAATGATTTCTTCCCCTCTATACCGGAAGCCGTACCATTTTTTAGTTTTACAACATTGTAAACTATTTCTATCAAAACCGTAATTAATGACGCGACAGCTAGATGCAATTTAAGAGGAAATTAAAAATTATAGAATATAAATCGTTCGAATAGACCACGGATATTGATTATGGCATTGCTCCGGAACATGTCGGCTATTTTTATTATATTTTTTAAAATATAATTTCCGTAGTACACGTTTTTTATTTATAATATTTTTAATAAAGTTTTTAACAAAAAATGGACACGATATTCTATACAACTCAAACCGTGGGTATGTTTTTTTCTTTATCTTTTTTCTTTTTTTTTAGGTCCCTAGAACGTTTAGAAGATTTTACACAAGATAAAATAACCGGAAATATATCTGGATAGTTACACTTTTTTATACATATATATTTTTTTTTTTTTTCGTTTTTGGAATATATGTTTAAATCGATTTTTCGCGAGACAGACTTCCCCCTGTCTATTGCGATAACAAAGATACACAGTAGTAGTAACGTCGCGATAATACATTTTTTCCTTGTGACGTCATTGAACACCATTAAAACGTTATGACTACGCCATTGTTGCACAGGATCTTAATTGAGAAATACGAGTATCATGATTCTCAAACGCTGTTCCATTTTCTCTACCAACACATACACGTATTAATATTGTTTCGCAGAGGCTTTTTTAAATAATTTATCGTTTCTTACAATAAACTTCCATATTTTTCTTTAGATTTCCACGATTTCTCTCAACCAGTCAAATTAACTTCTCTCCCTCCACACATAAAAGATCTCTCACGAGCTTTCGTTAATCACGAATTCATCAACATCATCAATAGCTTATTTCCCCAACACATTCTTATCTACACGGATGGATCTAAGGGACCGCAGGGAGTCGGAGCTGCATTTTTCGTTCCTAGTAGCCATTATGCTGAATCGTTTAAACTACCTGTCATATCTTCAACATACTACGCGGAGTCAGTTGCAATTCTGCAAGCATTGATGTATATATATCCTCGACTCAAAATAATAGTAAATTTCTAATAGTTTCCGATTCCTTAAGTGTTCTGACAGCTATATCTTCCGCCTACTGCCCCACATATTTTGATTCCATAATTCTTCACATTCGGTCTGTGGTATCTAATCTACCTTTACGTACACCTTGTCAAATAGAATTTTTATGGATACCAGGACATATTGGAATTGAGGGAAATGAAAGAGTCGACAAGTTAGCATACATAGCCAGCACGAATGGTAATTACGTCAATCTTTATCCAGCCAACAATCTTCTTTCTTTCTCAAAAAAATTACACTCAAAATTTTGGTCCGACATGTATGCCCGATCGTTTTCCAATCCGCATTCCTTCTATCTTTCTATTCAACCTTCCATTCCTCGTAAACCATGGTTCCATAGCTGTCAAGTTCTTCAACGTAACTCTATTGTTTCCATATGTCGTCTTCGATTTAACCATTCACTCCTTCCCGATTCACGACACCGGTTTTTTCCGTCTTTATCTCCTCTTTGTCCTCTTCACCTACCAGGGAATAATTACATCTGTGACGCTAACCATGTGTTTTTTGAGTGCTCGGCATTATTCAATGAACAATCCGTACTATACTCTAATTTATTACAACTCAATGCTCCCGCACCTTACAATATTTCGTCGATACTGTCGTTCCCAAACCAGGCCATTTTTCCAATAATTGCATCCTTCCTTTATTCAATAGCGAATAGCATTAAAATTTAAGTTATTTAAAAAAAAATATATATATATATATATATATATATATATATATGTAGACATGGGTCAATGCTCTTGGTTAGCGAGCCCAAAAAAAAAAAAAAATAAAAAAATAATTTATCGACTTGAAAAAAAAGGAAGTTAGATGTTCCTTGTATGGGGTTTTTTTTTATGTTTGTTCACGCATGACCGAGACCGATTTAAATGATTATTTATTTATTCTAAAGCATACCAGTCAACGGTGGTCCCATACAAATAAAGTTAAGCACAGACTGAGCAGACGTTAAAAATACCATGAAAAAAGGAAACTCTTTAGAGAAACTTATTTGACATAACAAACGTCCGTGGCATATTTTATCGATGTTATTTACCATAAAAGCTTAGGTAGGGGGGAAATTTTTTTTTTTAATATAGATTAAAAATTTAAAAAAAAAAGTAATAAAATTTTTTGTGTGGCAGTGACGGGTTGTTTTATTCTATAGACTTTTTTTCGTTATTAACAGAAAAATATGAATCCCATTTTTTATTTTTCTTTTAAATTTTACACCAAAATTTAAAAATTAAAAAGATGATAAATGCGAGAAAACACAATTAATAATGAAATGTTTCTAAATTATTCCGCGGGTTATTTTGTTTACATCAAATATCATACAATCAAAAATACACGCGATGCATAACACGGGAGAATGCCTAATACACGTACATCATGTTACAAATTATAAATGTTTGTTTGCAACATTTATTGTTTTATCTTGAACATTACGTATTTTCTATTAGTCGGCATCATTCCTACGATACTTGATAGTGGCCAAATAGAAAAAGAGAAAAGAAACCTGGGAATTGGTCACCAGATTACGTCAGAGGGCGCAGCTTGTTCCGCGCATAGTGCTACCGTGATTTTCTACAGTACACGGAATTAATAATTTGTAAAATCAGCGAATGAAATCTATAAATTTTTCTGGCGCTAGGTTTTGTCGACTTCGTAGAAAAGAACCGTAAAAGAATCATCTTTGAACTTTATTATTAATAAAGATATTTCATTAATTAATAATACTACTCATACATAATTTATTTATCGTTTTTAATTATATTATATATGTATTGAAATTGACGGTATAAAAATATGTAGTGCGTTACTAATAAACTTATTTGCACTTTAAGTATACACTTTCTGTCGGTGCGTTAACTTATTCATCAAAAGTAATATTAAACATTTTCCGACAACAGTGTATAAAAAAATAATATCCACAAAGACTGCCGCTATCTACATAAACTATAGTGAAAATCAGTTATAACTAAAGAGACGAATATTTCTGGAATCGGCAGAATTTCCATATAAAAAACTATCGACGTCTATCGGTTAAAACGACATTAGCTATAGCTATTATTGCAACCAAAATTGTACTACCGTGATAAATAGTTATCGTTTATAACGGCAAGAGGTCATACAAATATGACTTTGAAAGGTTATTTGCAGAAAAATTTATCAAAAAAAAAAAAAAGGAAGCAAACAAAAGGAAAACCTTCTTTATAAAATATTAAAATTTGTGCGGGGAATAGGTATACCGTTATTCTTTGTTTTGCTCCGTTGCTAATTAACATGTTTCAGGTGCGCATTGTAGTAAACTTATGGTGAAAACCTCTGATACAGTTATCATTACAAAGAATATCAGAAAAAAGAATTATACCATTCGTCTTATAATAAAAAATCGAGAATTACAAATTACTCAAAAAAATTGAACTACTGATTCATAGTCACTTTTTTCCTCCTTTTTATACTTGCTTTATATTGATTTTCGTTGTATTTTTTACGTGACCGTATTTATACCTATAAAGAAAAATGTTGTGTTTGTACTTTCGAATTTGATAAGAAAATCACGCAGCTATGATTATAAATGAATGATTGTTTATTTAATCAGTAAAAATAGTTATTCCGCAAAATAATTTTAAAAAGTTTTAAAAACATAGGAATAAAAGTAGCCTTCAGTAACAGTGAATTTTAGACTTTAAAAGTGAATATCGGCTAAAGCGACAAACTGGTTACGAGGGGACCAGATTGTTGATTCCTTTCAAAGTCATTGTAACCGATTACTACTGTAGTTCAATCGGCAGTGATCTGAATTACCGAACTCGTTTGTATAACATCAAAAGGGGTGGTGTTGTCATCGTTGACATTTTTCGGGAAGTGCTTTTTTTTCTTTCCGTTTTTTTTTTTTTTTTTTTTTTTTTGGATGGCAAAATAAAAGTGTCAAAAAATGTGTAATTAAAAGCTAAAAATCACATTTACACTTACCGTAAAGGTATATTACTGAAAGTAGTATACGCTGCCAGAAAGTACAATTGCAGCCTTTAAAAGCCATTTTCTTCTTTCCAAAGGTTGACGAAAAACTAACGACACTTCAGTTTTTGACTTTCCTGCAGATTCCAGTTTTCCTATGGAAATAATTTCTTTGAAAAATCGCTAATCGGTAAAGAATTTAAAATAGGAATAAACTATTATTAAAGTTAAACATAAAACCGGATTCGGATTTGATAAATTAAATTACCGTTTTAACGATAAAATGCATATTTCACCAGCCACCAGGTTAATGCAGTCTTAGATGTAAGAATCGTACGCTCAAAATCTGCCTTAAAACCCGAATTAATCTGATGATGAGTCACTTTCTATTTTTCAACGAAACCCCTAGCCCAAAAATTGTCAGAGACCAACAAACGCCTTTACTTATGTAATAATAACGAGTGTAGAACAAACGAACGAATTCAAAAGGGGCTTATATGACCGATGAAACACGGGTTAGCTGCTATTTACTGAGACCTGAATGGCTAAAAGACAAAAAGGTAATATTAAAAAGAAGTTAACTTATAATTTTCTCCGATACTCGTTGCTCCAGAACTAAAATTTAGTGCGCAATGATTACGATCGCGTCACTTTTTTTTGTTTATTTATTTCAAACAGTTTCTAAAATTAAAAATTTATTCAATTTCTGATAATTTCATTAATAAAACTCAGTGAAAAATAAACATTTTTTATTTATCAGTGTACACAATTGTTATCTTAGTGCTTTGAATATATCAGATTTTATCCTTAATTTTAGATTGGACGTGTAAACTGCGTAAGGCTTTCAATTAAAACGGGTCAAAAATCAAAACAATTTCACTTGCAGGATGAGATACGAACCATCAAACCAATACTTATAGTATCAGGTAGTAATAACTGAACCTGCAATCACACTACTTGCTAGAACTTACTTAAAATTCCTACGTATGTTTACAATATTAAACAAAAAATCAAAAATCAAATAGAAATGGAAGCAAATAGTACAGAAATTCTAGCGTTCGCTGTGCACAACCAGAGACGCTGCTGGGAAGGTGCATGCAATAAAACGTCAAACACGAGGTTAGTCCCGCTTATAAAAACGGACATTATAAACATTACTGGTCGCTACATCGATTGATTCGTACTAAAATAATCTGCGACTATTCGTAATTGATATATAACAACGCATAAAGATTATAAGGTGACAGAGAACTTGTTACAAAAATATTTTTAAATAAACTCACTGCACACCGATAAAGGATTTTTTTTTTTCTCGTCTCAATCGACAGACTCTTTTACCATTTTTCATTCCGTTTTAGTACAATTTTTTTCCCCATCACAACTGACCAACTTTAGTGGTCATTTAGCGATTAATTTATTGCGATAAAGAATGTTTTTTGTGGAGGGGTAGTACTCAGTAGTACTCCCTCTGAACTTTATAATGGCTGGACAAGGTCTAAAGGCTTATTTCGCCATAGTCTGCATATTTCACCGGAATTATTCAGCAAATTGTTAGCAAGTGGGTTCATATGAATGCTAAGTCGGGCGACACATTTATTTGCTTATTTTTTGATTTCATCCTCCACAGACATGACATTCAAGTCATTATGGAGGGTATAATTTGAGACCTACCAGGGGGCTGCAGTAATGGTTCTCAGTACCCTATTTTGATATCGCCGTTTTAGTCCATGTTATTACATTTCCATTTCACTATTTTTTATGTAGTTTTTTTTTTTTCTTCGAAAATACATATATATTATTAATATTTACACATTTCCACGTCAAGTTGGACGCTTGTCGACGAATTTTCTTACATTTAAGGATTTCTACACTATACTATTTATATTATATATTTATCGCCGCGCAAAATCATTTTAATACAAACTTATTCTATTTTTTACTTATTTATAACTAATCGATTATTTATTTTATTTCTTAATTTTATTATTTCGTTCTGTCTCTTTTCCTTCCCCTTTGTTTTCACTTTTGTTCGTCATTATTTCCGTACCTTTTTTCTCTTATTTAATGCCTATTATTATTTCTATATTTCCCTCTTTTCGTAAAACCATTCCTATATTTTCCTTTTTTTCACCCCAATTTTTTCCTCCTCTATTATTTCTTTAGACATTTTATTTAACAACTGAGTTATTATAATGTATTTGTTCGTTTGCTCAATCCATCTTTGTTTCAGCTAACGGCAGTTTGTACAAATAGTTTTCCCTCAGCCCGTATTCTATTTTTCTTCCTTCCTTCCGCAGTTCCATTTCCTTATCTGTCACATTATGTATTCCCATATCTTTATAAATAAGTACATTCCTCTAACGTTCAGCACGTCTTCTTTTTGAATTATTTCACTTTCAGTCTCCTATTTATGATCAGATATTAATTTCAAGTATTTTATTTCCAGTTTACTTATCTCTTCCCAGCGTATGTTTTCCTAGCCATTCCCCATGCCTGAATTTCATATCTAATTCTCGATTCCACTAGCGCATGATACAATATTTTTAATGTTTTATTTGTTACGTATTTCTTTAATGTGTATAATATGCTGGTAATGTTGCCTTAATTTTCTTTGCAATGCATTCTGCACGTACGTCCCACCTTAAGTGCTGTTGATCCATCATTACCCACAAATATTTATATTGAGTCACTACTTTTATCTTTTCACATTCATTTCTTTCGTGCCACTCATGCACATTTTTTTTTTTTTTTTTTTTTTTTTTATTTTGCATACAATCTGTCTGTAAGACAATGAGTAGCAATGCCGATAATAATAAAACAACACACAAACAAACAAACAAAACAAAACAAAACAAAAACTAAACAAAAGGTTATCACCCAGCGGTGATAAATCCTTATGAGAAAGTTAGTAATATTTATCCTCTATGCTGCAGCTGAATCTGATTTATTCTTTTAAGCCGCACAAAGCTGACACAGTTAACCGGCAGGTTAGCGGCTAGCGGATTGACGTGTTGTTGAAGCCTTTGCATATATTTCTCACTTAATCTTTTTATGGTATCTCTAACCATTGGGATACCTAGGTCCTTATGTATGTCATCGTTGCGTATATACCAAGGTGATGAAGTTATATTCCGTAAGGCTTTGTTCTGAAACCGCTGAATAACGTTGATAGTCGAGTTGCTTGTTGTTTCCCACATTTCAGCTCCATACTTCCATAGTGGTTTCAATATCGTTTTATAGAGTAATGTTTTGTTTTGCAAAGATAACATGGAGTATTTACCTATTAGCCAGTTCATGCTGCGAAGTTTTAGATCAAGATGCTTACGTTTTATGACGACATGGTCCTTCCATGCGAGTCGTTGGTCCAAATACAGTCCTAGGTATCTTGCTTTCCGCGCGGTGGGTATGATTTGGTCATTCATCACCACCGGCATCTTCTCCGCTTTGTTCAGTGTAAATACGACGTGACACGATTTGGATTCGTTAACTTTAATTTTCCATTTTTTGAACCAACGCTCTAAACATGTAAGGTAATTTTGGAGGTGCTCGGTTGCTACCTTTATATCACGATCCGCGGATGTATACAGCTGTGTCATCAGCGAACATGGCCGTAGTCATACTATCCTTTTCTGGGAGGTCCGATGTGTAAATCTGGTACAATGTTGGGCCAAGTACACTACCTTGTGGTACTCCAGTGCGGATGGTGTATATCCCAGAGTACGTTCCGTTCACGTTTATTTGGAAACATCGATCCGTTAAGTACGATCTGAACAGGATGTAGTATTGATAAGGCAGTTTGCTTTTAATTTTATGTAGCGAGCCAGTATGCCAAACTCTGTCGAAAGCCTTTTCAATGTCCAAAAACACAGCTGCACAATATCCCTTCGCTTCAAAAGAGCGGTTTATATCATCAACTATTCGATGAACCTGTTCTACAGTTCCATGTTTGCTCCTAAAACCGAATTGCCAGTTAGGAATAAGATTGATTTCTTCCAGAACAGTTTTTATGTACATGAACACATTCGTTTAAGTGCATTTTTAAATTTGGACAGTATACATCACACCTATTCTTTTTCATTCGTAGTACCATTGCTTTAGTATTTGATACATTAATTCTTAGATTTTTATCATGCGCCTATTTACTTATTGTGATTAGATATTTTTGCATTTTCATTTCTGCTTCCTTAGTAACTATTGCTATATTATCCCTACAGATATCACTTATTGTTAGTGTATTTATAATTATTGCTTTAATATTTTACTGCGCAGAAATATCTAATCGCGCCTTTCGTAAACTATTTTCATTCTTCACTAAGTGTGTGTTACATTAATAACAGAACTCGAATTGAGTTATTTGTCCTGTACACATTTTGTGTAGCCATTCCGTCGTTTTCATATGTTTTCTTAAACGAATCATTTGCTTAACGTAATCTTTAAAAAAGGTTCCGATTTTCTTTTTCGATTGAAGTTTTTTTTTTTTTTTTTTTTTTTGGAATTTTATAGTAGTATCTTCCAATGTATGATTTTTGTGTTTCGTTTAAAATTTACTTCTTGAATTTAATTTTTGTTTTTAATTACTAATAATTTGTTCATTGGTACTTAATTATTCGTATCTTTTGCCTTCTGCGACACATTTTTACAAACAGGTTTACTAATTCTCATTGTTCTTTATCCCACCCCTTCCCGGAAATCCATTTAATGGCGCAAGCTCGTTATATTTTTCCCTAGCGGTTCGTAATTAATTTTCTAAATTTTAAGAATTAAAAAATTGGCGTTCAGTTATTTTCTTATTAACTTCGTTACTACTCCGTAAATGAATCGGATAGAGTGATAAATTTTCGATTATAACATTAAGGCGTAATAACGTAATTCTTAGCCCGTTAGGTAACGCGTGCGGTCAGATTTCCCCGGCTCACTCAATTATTATACTTTATATATCCCATTAACTGTATAAATATTATATGAATAAAAATTACTTCGTTTCCTACACGAAAAAAAAACAAAAATATTATCGTATATGTAATAATATTAGTTTTAAACATTTCAAAAAATATTGTACATCTTATGTATTCCCCTAAAATCACCGCGTAAAAACATAAAAACACCTTTAACGACTGTAGAAGATTTAAATTTTAATTTCCATATAAATCAAATGAATAACTTAATATAAAAAAAGAACATAACCTTACTCATCACCTCTGTCTTAAGCGTTCATGGTTAGTTCTCAATGGTACCTTTGGGCACGATCATATTCCTGGCATTATTTCTTTTGATGGTTTTCCTTCTCCTAATTCTTGTAAAGCTCTTGACTCTTCCAAATGGATCCTCTCTCTAGGCTATCTTCCGTTCTCTTGTTGACTCTGCACTCTCTTCAATTCCTCTTCATTTAAACACATCTTTCCAATACGACTTCTTTCTTGAATCAATTTCTTCTGCCTCAACTTACTCTTCTCCTCCTGTCCGATCAGCTCCTTACAAGAAACCCAGAACTTCCTCTTTGTTATGGTGGAATGAGGACTGTAAAGTGGCCTTTAATTTAAATAAGTCTACTTATAGATCTTTTTGCTCCTTCTTTCTCTTTCCAACTTTATGGTTCATAAGAATGCAAATTCTAAAGCCCGATTTGTTTTTAGAAAGGCTAAGAAGAACTCATGGAAAAGCTTCTGTTCCTGTTTTTCTCGATCTACTTTCATTTTCCATGTATAGAAAATAGCTAAGGCGTTTAAATCATCTCTTTCCCAATGTCCTTCCAATCATAATTTTGTCCCTGAAAAGTTAGAACCGTTTATTGGTTCGATAGCTCCTAGCTATGTTGCTAACTTCCTGGAATCCTTCCCTTTCCTGTCTGCTCCTAGTTCTCCACATTTTCTTACCTCTCCGTTTACCTTATCAGAACTTCGTACATCTTTAAGCAATTTCTCTAATTCTTCTCCGGGCGAGGACGGGATCACTTTTTCTGTTTTTAAAAATCTTTCTGATTTCTCTCTCTGGATACTTTTAAATATTTTCAACTACTTCCTCAGTTCCGGTTTTACTCCTCCTTCCCGGGATACTTTTATTATTATTCCTTTTAACCTCATTCTTCTTCGTATCCCCTTGGCTTCTTTAAAGTTTAATTAACAAGCGTCTCGTTTGGTGGCTCGAGCATAGCAATCTGTTACCTAACAGTATATTCAGTTTTCGTACGTGGTCCACCAGATTGTTTTAGAATGTTTTTATCGGATGTTTATATGTCATTTGTTGATAAAAAAATTTGAATTGCTTCTTTTGTTGATATTTCAGCTGCATAACGTCTATCTTCCTACACTCTTTGATTCAATGCTCTTAATTAACATTCCTATCCACTTTGCTTCTCTCATCATTAATCTCTTTCAATGCATCTTTCCTCCCCTTTCTCATCTGACTGTTTCACCAGGTTAACCTCTCGGGAGTTACCTCAGGGCTCCTGTTTTAGTCCTACGCTCTTCATTATTTACTATATCAAAATCGTTTCTTTTCCTCTTAACTCTACTTCGCACATCTCGGTAGCTAACTCATATCTCCAAAGCTCTCCAATATTACTAGAAAATGCTCTTTCTAATATTCATCTCTCTATTTTTCCTCCTAAATCCTCATTTGTTGTCCTTAGTCTTCGTCCTTTTAATTCTTCTTTAGTTAATCTTACCTTAAATGGCAGTCCAATGCCTCTTGTAAATTGTTTTCGCTATTCAGGAATCTTTTTGACAGCCATCTCTCTATTCACGATCACGTTAATCATCCGTATTTATCCTCGCTTAAAAAACTCAATCCGTTGAAGGCTCTTTCTCATACTAATTGGAGAGGCGATCCCCTTGTATCCTACTCATGTTCTGCAAATTCTTTATCCGCTCTTTTCTGGATTACTGTTGTTTTATCTATGGCAATTTTTCCAGGTCTCTTCTTTTCAAATTTTACCTGTCTGCGCCTCTACCTTGATGTCCTGAGATCTACCCCAATACCGGCTCTTTTCTTGCTGAATTCCGCATTATTCCTCTCTTCATTCGAGGTTATTGCTTTTTGGTTAAGCGCCTACATATTTATTCCTCTTCGCTTTTGTTCTTCCTACTCTTCTATCCTTTATAAATAGCGATTTTCCTCTAATAAAACTTCAGTTTTATCCTCCTTATATTTCTGTTCGTCTTTGTTAATTTTTGCCCTTTATTTATAGTCACGATAAACTTCCTTATTTCTCCTTCAGCTTTTCCAGTTTCATCCTATTAGTAATTGCCTTCTTTATCGCTCTGTTCTAAATCTGAATTTAATATATTACAAAACAAAAAAATTTATTTATTATTATTATTATTAATACTTTTTACCGATTCGTTCTCTATGCAATATACATTGTCTGTCACTTAGGCACTTAGCATTCAATGAAAATCAAAAATTAAACAACTAAAACTTAATTTTTCTAGCTTTTTTGTCAGCAAACTCTGCAATAAGACTGGCAAAATCTAGGTTTTCTAAAACTTGATTTTCAATGGACAGCAAGGCCAAACTGGTTAATCTTGTTTGACTCATTGTGGACCGCAAGTACGTTTTTATCAATTTTAGTTTGGAAAAACTGCGTTCGCCACTTGCAACGGTCACTGGTATTGTTAACAGAATACGCAACGCTAATAAAGTGTTGGGATATAACTCTTTAAAGCTGTGCTTTTTGAATTTGAACGAAGCGGATGATAATAGTGAGGAGAAAAAAAAACAAAGAATATTAAAAAAAAAAAAAAAAGGGTAAAAAATAAATTAAATAAATACCTTATTTAGGAACGTTTTCAGGTATAACTCATTATCAGCTAAAACTAACTTAATGAAAACTCAAAACACACTGGAAAGAATATAAGGAATACATGTGTATATATAGTAATTGCAAAGGAGGAACAAACATAGAAGGTATAAAAATCAATAGTGTTCAATACAAAATTTCTATGTTTGTTCCTCCTTTGCATTTACTATATATACATAGAGGTATTCCTTATATTCTTTCCAGTGTGTTTTGAGTTTTGATAAGGTTAGTTTTAGCTGATAATGGGTTATACCTGTAAACATTCCTAAATAAGATATTTAATTTATTGTTATAAATTATTTTTAACCTTTATATAAATGTTTGTTATTGAAGTTGGTTATTTTATTATACAGTTTATAACAAACAAGCATGTATTCACCTACATTTACAAAGAATATTGTTTACCAGAAACTGATTCAGCAATGAACGCGAAATAACCGGTGAGATACTACAATCAGCGGACGCTAATCAGATATCCTTTCCTTATCTACCTCCAATCACGCCAGACTTTGGCAGGATATTTATCCCTCCCTATTTTCTAATCGTCATTCTCATTACCATTTCATTCAGCCAATTCCTCGTTCCCTGTCTTGGTTCCATTCTATTCCTCTCAGTCGTCGTTCTTCTATTGTCTCCCTAATTCGTCTCCGGATCAATCATTCTCTCCTCCCTTCCTCTCGCTTTCGATTTGCTCTATCGCCTTCTCCTGATTGTTCTCTCCACGATTGTGATCCTCCTCGTACATGTGATGCTAATCACATTTTCTTTGAATGTCCTGCTCTTCGTAACGAACGCTACCTTTTATACAGTCAGCTCCTGTCATTAGGTCTCCCTACTCCCTATAACTCTTCCTTTATCCTCTCCTTTCCTTCATCTTCTGTGGTGTCCGCACTGCTGTCGTTTGTTGCGTCCATTTCGGACCGCTTAATTATTTAATTTATTAGCTTCGTTTCCTTGTTGTTGGGTCAATGCCGCTGGCGCGCCCAAACAAAAAAAAAAAAAAAAAAAAAAACTTTCGAAAAAAAATAATTTTCTAGTTTATGAATTTTCTTTGCTGGTTGAAAAATACTTTACGTAAATAAATACGAGTTAACCTGTTTTAACACGAAAACACAACACATTTAACAATGGATCACATTCGTCTAATTTCCTACACTAGTGTCAGTGAGGGACGTAACAAGCGACAAAATGATGACAAGTCGTCTTCCGAATATTCGAACTCACTCCTACAAGATAAGTTCATAAAAGTTAATGCACTAAATTTAATATTTCTTTAAACTTGTGTAGATGGGGGTTCAAATTAAGTGGTTAAGCAAGCGCCACGAGCCCGGGTCGCCCTACCCTAAAGCCGGCCCTGCATGGTAGTATACATGTTTGCCATTGTCTTCCACGTGACTATTAGCGATTATTTAATTATCTTTGCAATCATTTCTCTCGTCACCTGGAATCGAACACAGGACCTCTGTGACGGAAATCAAGTGCTCTAGCAACTGTGTATTATGGTTAATCAGGAACGCACAACCAATACTAAACTAAAACAAATAAGATATTTGCAAGACAAATGTTTGAAAAACAGTATTGGGAAAACAAATATAAAAAGTTCATAAACTTAAATTATTCGGAGATAAAAAGTGCCCAATACTCGTACTTGTCCCAGAAATGATACTTCGATATAAATTAATAATAAAATATATGGAAAAAGAAATCTGCGTTACAGCAAGAAAAAAAATTAATTATAATTTATGTAACATTATACGGTATATAAATCAGTGTAAAAGCAATTTTTACAAACATACAGATAACTAAATAAAATAGTTTTAATGAAATCACTTATTGAAACGCTTATAAATGCGACTACAATATATATTTCCAACGTTGAATATCTTTCTTCTACTTTTTTTATTATTCAGTTTTCTGCCTTCAGCTATTTTCATTTTCGTATTATTAATATTTTTTATTGTTAGTCGGCCACCGTGGCGTAATTGGTTAAGTAGTAGTGTTTTGTTCGGGCAAGACTTGGAATTCCACTGCTGTACAATAAAACTTTGTTTTTTTTTTTTTTTTGCTTTTTTAAAAATATTTTCATGGGTTTGTCAGCGCCAGAGATATCAGCCAAGAAATGAAAAAGGGGAGAAAATAAATTTATAATAAAACTACCAAATAGTTTTAAATGCACTACGTTAATGTCCATAATTGCCCCCCCCCACGAAAAAAAACACAAAAACTATTTTGTTAATTTTTAAAGTTTTAACCATTATTATATCACAGACGGAAAATTGTTAAGAAAAAGAGGGTTAATACATTATTTGAGGCGTTATGTGATAGGAGAGAACAATAGTATAATTATTAAAATAGGGGACATTTCCTCTCGCAAAGAGCCAAAACCTCTATGAAAAAATTTGTTACAACAGAAAACCTAATTTATACTATAAAGGATTTGCGTAAATGTTACCTATGGATTTAATTATAACTAATATTTACTAGTGTTTTTAGTAAAACTATTAATGTTACGTTTTATTCTATTTTAAACGCAGCTGTTATCGATCTTTTACTTTTTGTATTTATTTTTAATTTTTGTAAATGAAAACTGTTCAATGGAACTATATATATATATTTAAACTTGGCCACGAACAAAGTATTCGGTTCAGATTACTAACAAAAATAAGAAAGAGTGAAGTCTAATAAAAATATCATTTTTCTATTCTTTCTAGTAATTTACTATTCAAAATTCTAAACTACCATTTTAGCTAAAATTTTATCATTTTTGTTATTTTTCACCCCTAAGAGTAAAACAAAAGTTAAATTAAAAATTGTAATAATTATGTATTTTTAAAACATTTTTAAATTTCTAAATAGCTGGTCGCTATTTTATTTTCTTTATGAAACAAGGAATTTCTCAAATCTACCGTCTACCAAATAAAATATTACGTAATTACGTAATTTCCCTCCCCAAAATGTCTCTCTGGATGCGCCCCTGTCTGTACATATACTCTTTTCATAGCACCGACCGCACAAAATGATCACAGTGGTCACATGCAACTGTGTCAATTACCACAAATTGTAAATTCTAACATCTTTCAGACTGTTCCGTCGGCTTTTTGTCAATTCCCTCCTTTTTTTCTTATATCTCTTTATAGACAACCTCGGAACTTGACTGAATTTTTAAGATTACGTTTTATTTTTAATTTTAATTTTTATTTTTAAATGGGATAAAACAAATAGCTTAAAATGATTCATCACTGCCATGATCCGACATCGAGAAACTGAACTTGGTGAAGGGAAAAAAAAAACTTCATGCCATTGTATTTTATAAATGATTATAAAAGTAAAGTGGGACACATACCCTTAGCATATTATGGATTGTAAAGTTAAGCATTTTAGGATTTACTTAGGGGTCTAGCCTTCTTTTTCTCAGCCGCCTTTACTTAGGTGACTTCTCTAGTATAGTCAATATTATAGAAAAAACTACTCGGAAACTTCTGACTCCGGTTTAATGGACGAAACTACTAAATTCCGCCGATTTTAAGGTATATCTTCATTACAAAAAAAAAAAAAAAAAAAAAAAATCAAACGCGTGAACGACACCGAATAAATTGAATCTTCCTGAACAGCTGACATTCATGAACTTTCCTATTTTCCCTTCAAGAATTAAGTCATTGTTTTATTTCTTTGGGAAGTTTGTCATTCTCAATTTCAAAGGAAAAAATTAAAACTCTTCATTTCCATTTGAAAAACATCAAACTTACAGAAAATACAGCGATATCAAAATAGAGTACTGAGAACCATTACTGCAGCCCCCTGGTACGTTCCAAATTATACCCTCCATAATGACTTGAATGTCATGTCTGTGGAGGATGAAATCAAAAAACAAGCAAATAAACATGTTGCCCGACTTAGCATCCATATGAACCCACTTGCTAACAATTTGCTGGATAACTCCGGTGAAATACGTAGACTGTGACTAAATAAGCCTCTAGACCTTGTCCAGCCATTATAAAGTTCAGAGGGAGTACTGCTGAGTACTACCCCTCCACAAAACATTCTTTATCGCAGTAAATTAATCGCTAAATGACCACTAAAACTGGTCAGTTGTGATGGTAAAAAAAAAAAAAAATAATAAAATCGGTTTACCATACCTAAATTTAAGCATATTCTAAACTCATTTCTGGTTTAAGCACAGCTTTCTACGAAATTTGCGATCGAATGTTGTCTTTAAACATGCAACTCAGCATCAAAAACTGGTTAGAAGCTACCTTCATCGCGACAAGTATCTTAATAAAAAGTTTCATCATTGTATAATATTCATTATTATACGATGATGAAACTTTTAATTAAGATGTAAATCGCGATATTCTTGATAAAATAATAAAATATATTCTGTAAAATTCTAAAAATCTATGCTTTACAAGAAATTTCAAATTTATTTGCACGGATAATTGCTTAATGCGGGGGATACCCTTCACTTAAATTAAAACATTGACTGGAAAAGGTATAATAAATTGTGACGATGCAAAGAAACATTAATATCCAAAAAAGAAGAGAAAAATTTATTTATAGCGTTTTTCACTTAATATATTCTTTGATAATTTGGCTCACCGCACATTATCGAGAACTTTTCATTACGGTTCAAAAATAGATATTTTCGAACGCCATTAATTTGTTCTCTCCTTGCCATCACCCTGGGTCATTACAGCACTTGAGTCTTTTCTATCCTCCATATCTAATCTCATAAATATCTGATTCACTTCTCATCCTTTTCTCTTTTCTTGGGCCAGTGTCTTTTTTGACGAACTCAACATATTTTTAGGATTCCGTACGTATAACGTACAAA
The DNA here is from genome assembly GCA_039619475.1 of Icerya purchasi. NCBI lineage: Eukaryota > Metazoa > Arthropoda > Insecta > Hemiptera > Monophlebidae > Icerya > Icerya purchasi. The sequence continues at coordinate 153,795,342 of CM077115.1, forward strand.
ATTCTAAAATATTAAAAAAGAACAAATATATATTTGATATATCTTATGTAAAAAAAAAAAGAAAAAGAATGGAATGAAACCGGCCTAGTTTCCGATTCTGTTTTAGAACGGATAATCAAAAAAATCGACAAAAGAGGATGGAATCGAATGCAGAGATGATGAAAAATATATTTGATCTTCGACACTTGATAATACAAACTATCACTTGCTGAACAGATTAAGAAATCAGTGTGCACCTGGGCCGAACTTTAAATAGAACAACTGAAAACTCTATAGAATAACTTAAAAACGAAGAAGATCTGGAGAGCAGCACATAATTGGCTCCGGGAAAACTTAAATGGAATACAGAAAAATCAACAACACGGTATTTCTTAGTTAAATACGGATTATCAATAAAAATTTCCTCGACAATTATAATAGCTTACTGAACCTCGGGACGCCACTTGCCGCTTGAAACAAGCATTTGATCGGTCATGTACTATTCGAATTTTATGCTAAGAGCAGTGCGTCATTATGCAAAGAATATTACGAGAATCCTACTAGTTTTTTTTTTTTAGAATTAACATAGCAGTGGTGCATCAAAATATATCAATAAAAAGAAATGGAATAATACATGGTTATGAAAATCCGATTAAGCATTAACTGTGCTACCAAATTATTCCGCAAATTAAATCTCAATCAGTTATGGACCGATTCGCGTATGATTGATAGCACAGTACATAGCATGAGACACGTCATACTTCACATCTTTTTTTATTTTTAGTTGTTCTCTTTTTTTTTTTAACTTTGCCCTCTGAACATAAAATTTCGAACAGGTAAATGGGCGAACGGATCGAGCGAAATGATGTTATTCGCACTGATCGTTAAAAACAACTTAAGACTTAATAATGGATCAGATGAAGTCGTCAAGCGATCGGTCGTTTGTTGTTGCTGGAAACTATTAAAAATCCCACGGACAACAGACAAAGGACCCTCAATTTTTGGGGGAGTTTAAGAAAAAAACTTTTAAAAATTTCGCAGATTATCGGAAAAGTTTTTTATTATAGCGGGGGAAAAAATAAACTTATCCGTGGCAAAAGAAACTGCAATAGGACAAAAGGGGCGACCGCAAAGGTGTAGAAGATAACGACAGAAATCAAGACACAGTCTCGACGTCTAGAAATAGACAATGAACGTAGAAAAAAAGGAGAATATTTTTTACGAAACAGAAAAATTATCGACTAAAACTGACGTCATCGAAATCGGTGGACGTACGGAACGAACTTCTATGCACTGAATAAAGCATCAATCCACCGGGGAAACTATTCGTGAAAACGACAATGTAATAAGTTAAAGGATGATAATTTCAAGCTCGGTTGAAAAAATGAATAAAATAAAACAAATAAAAAAATAAAAAAAACGTGAAATTTGGTACAGTTTCGAAAACAAAAGCGAAATTTAAAGAATCATATCAGTTTTAGAAATAGAAATGAAAAATCTTCCCCGATTCTTTTTCAGCTTCTTTTGAATAACAGTGCCGAATCGATTTTTATCGCAACGATGAAACTTTGTGAAAAGAGGTTTTCTATCGTTTAGTCTCCACCTTCAGGCAGTATCAAAGGTAAACAGAATATCTGCGACTCACCTTCAGTAATATTCCGCGACTAAGAGTAAATGTGTGCCGTCTGAGTGACAAAACAAACTGATTGCCGATGAATCCGATTCCTCGGATACGTTCCGAAGAAGATTTAAAAAAAGTAATTTGACAAAAAAAATTAATTTTTTCCCAAATGAGAACAACCAGGTTTGCAACAGCGAAAGCGCATTTTATTAATTGCAAGAGGTAGAAATTGGAAATTTGTACTGTATTGCGTTCGAACGTGGTAGATGGACGTATGAAAAAACGCGATAAAAGACAAAGTATGATGAATCCGGAAATCGGATGCATTAAGAAAGTAAAAAGAAAACAAACGTGTACCCCGGTTGGAAATTATTTATAAGGTAGAATTGAATAATAATTACGAGTAGATGTATTGGGAGGGAACAGAATATTATGCTTTTACACCGACGAAGAAATTGCCAGAAATGATTGTTGTAAAATCGCGTGAATGAAATCAAGCAAACTCCGGAGAACTATGGCGAACCGGCAAACCTGTTGATGACAATTAACGACCAAGATGCCAATATTATAGTGTTTATTAATTTTTCGAATTACACTACCGCATTCCGTAAATAAATCCGACACATAAAGGAAAACGAAAAACAAGCGAAGAAGACCGGTGAAATTTTTAGCATTTGGAAATCAAATAATGTTATGCGCAGGAAGGGCTCCTCCTTAGAAGGCACCTATAGAAATTCTTAAACAAGTCTTAGTCGATTAAAATCGATAGCGTTTATTCTGCAATTACAAGCAAAGAGGTGCGACTGAAAAATCACATAAAAGAATACAAAACAAGTACAAACAAAAGACAAGAGGAGTTATCTGAAAATTTATAACTTATCGGAAAATTAAAGTGAAATATCATATTATGGCTATTTCGAAGTGAATGAAAATAAACGTTGCAAGTTCTTGAGGAAATTGTCGAAAATTTAATATAGCCGCTAAAATGGTGGAGTGGCAGGTGTGTTTCTGATGGATTCGTGTGTTTCTTTGGTGAACACTCATTATGATAAAAAAATAGTAGGCTCCGAATATGCTGACCCGTTTACAGTTGTTAATTTTTCGTGAAATTGTTTGCATAATTTCTACCTTTTTTATCGTAACTTATTAGGCGACTGTTTCGTGTAAGGTTGATTTAGATTTAATAAACAGTAAAGAATCTTTTATACCATCCTGTTTATTTAAAACAAATACAAATATAACAAACAAATTAAGTATAAAACGATTGCTTACTTAGAAACGTTTTATCTGGTATAATCCATCATCAGCTAAAAACACAACTTAATAGATATGATCAGAAACAAAATCTAAATGGAGTGTGATTTAGATTTTTTTTCTGATCACATTATTGAGTTGCGTTTTTCGCGATACCCTAGTGGCGTGACCTCTTGATTGCTGAGATAGTGGTCAAGAGTTCGATTCCCAGTGACGGCCAAAAAAGAAAATAGACTAATTTAATAATGAGAAATAAACAGACTTAATAAGAAATAAAATGATTTAATTAATAATGTACAGTAGTTAGTGGCCAAATGGCATTCATAGCCAGGCAAAAAAAAAAAACGTTTCCAAGTAAGCAATCGTTTTATACTTAATTTGTTTGTTATATATATGTACATATTTATTTAAATCGCTGTATTAGTAAATAATGTTGGAAGAAGCAGTAAATGGGAATTCAGAGGAACACGGCAATTCAACGGCGCAATTTATTTACAAATTCCTATAGCATTTAAAATTGAAACTGACGCGGAACACTGCATAAAGTATTTACTTCGCAAAGAGATTTCGCTTCACTAAAAAACCTAACTGAACGATTAAAAGCCTTTGAAATTTTTCGACGGTGTCGTGTGATAGAGTTTCACGGATGCAGGAAAAAAAAGCTCCAAGGCGAACAAAGGAAACTGATAAAAGCAATAAGCAAATGAATACTTTTGGGGCATGTAGCGTGAATGTCTTCATAACGACAATTACCGAGGTGGTAAATTGGATTGGGACAAAATAATTAGCAAGGAGAATACACATACGAAGAAATCAAGAATGAAGAATGTTGCGTGTCTGACAAGAACGAGTCTGCTAATGCAAGATAGACACTTATTTCGAATATCGAGACGCTTATATTTATAATGTTTTAATGCGAGTTTAATGAAAAATTATAATTATAGCTTTTGAGCTATGAGATTACTTTGTAGCAGCGATATTCGAGAGCAATGCTATAATCTAATTCGATTAAAAATACCGTGAGAGTGTACTAAATCTCCCTCTTAACTGGGCTAACACGTTGAAAAAAATATAACAGAAAATCACGATTGCGCTAAATTAATGTTTTTAAACAGAAATAAATGAATAAGTAAAAAAGTAAATAAATATAAATAAATAAATAAATAAATAAATAACTAAATAAAAAATATTAATTAAATAAAAATACTAATTAAATAAAAACAAACAAAAAAATAAATAAATAAAAACTATAAATAAAAATATAAGATAATAAAAAAATAAAATAAATCTAAATATAAAAAATTATAAATAAAGAAAAGTTAATAAAGAAAGAAAAGCTGCTCTTATAAAAATTATAAATATTAACCCCGCTGAAATTGAAATTCCTTTTCTCTTTCAGCTGAATGTTTTAATTTTTGTTCTCTTATACTAACATTCCGGCTTCCTAGTTGCGTTTTTTTTTTTTTTTTTTTTTTTTTTTTTTTTTATCGTTACGTATTTTTCCATCACTTTTGGATTTATTCCGTCCGAACTTTATATATATTTTGTGAATTAATAATGTTTGTAAAACTTGTATTTTAATTTATAAATAAATGTTATATGTTTTAATGAATTGAAAGGTACTCTGTGTCCGTGTAATATATAAAACTATAACTTTTGTAACGTAAATTAAGGTTTTAAAATATATAACTTATCATATTATTGAGACAAACGATTACAGGAAGAAATAACACATAATAACTAGCGTTTTAATTAATTTAAGAATCCGTGGGGAATCTCGGGCATATGATAACATAACTTTTAACTTATACTCATTGGCGATGTTAAATTGCAACGAAAATTTTTCAGAAGCCGACTGAAAAAGTTTTACGCTAATGCAAATGACACAATCGCAAAACGGTTCTACGGCACTTATTAGTTTGACGGCAGAACGGAAATACAGGAAAATAAATAAAAATAAATAAATAAATATTACAGCTTTCTTCGAAATAATTTTCAACGACCAAACTGAAATGCCGAAAGGTTCTTTGGGGGGGGGGGGTCCCCTTCCTGTGTCGTGTAAAATATTATCATCAAGCACGGTGCGTCGCGACATTAATATAAAAAAGGTTTTGTCATTTTTTATAATTAAATACGAAGCGAAATAAGAAAAAATACCTGATGGTAAAAGTAAGAAAATTTCGCGTCGAATTAAATATAGCCCACGATTCGGTAAAACGAAGCCCACTACTTGAACGTTAACGGCTGACGCCTGGCAAACTAAATGCTGCATGCGAATCTTCAGCCGAACGGCTCAGTCTGAGTCAGAAATCGACGGTAGACATTTTCGGCTGCGCGCATACCATTCCGCAACTATGCAATGAAGGGTGAATTGCACCACTCCGCGCTATATACGCGAATTATTAATAACGTTCGCCGTTGTTAATCGCGAGAGCTGACCATGAAATAAAACGTTATCGGCCGATTTCTTAAAAACCGAACGCAATGTCCGAACTGAGAAATAATTCGGCAAATGCAACGAATGCGCGAAAAAATACCGACAATGCTTATTCGAGAAGTTCTGGCCGGAATCCGTTCCGGAAGAACAAGTCGTTTCGCTGCGTGATTATCGGTTCTTAGACAATAATCAGAAGCATGGCAAACTGACGGCGAATCACCAGTATGAAGATTTTTATAATCAAAAACCATTCTATTTTTATTTATATATGTTTTACCTTTTTTTTTCGACGCACCAGTTCGGTAGAGTCACAATTGGCATTGCAACCTTATTTCAAACGAAACAAAACCATTATCGCGGCCTCGAAAAATAAAATTGTTCACACTTCAAGATTATCGCTAGTATATATAAGTCAAGACGCTAGATGTGATCAAAAATTGTGAATTGCCTTTCGGACTCATCTCGTACTCATCTATATGTGCCTAATGTCCGCAAATATTTTGAGTACCCGAGAAATCGGAGAAAACAGAAATGGTCTCCAATGTTATCTTTAGACCGTCTCATTTTAAGTAAATTATGAGAAGATTACGGAAATTATACCTTGTGTGTTTGGTAATTGAACACCAAGACGTAGAAATAGCAGAAAGGCTGCTTCCGGAGGACTTGAATATGGTTTGCAGATGGGTACACGATAAAAAAATTAATAATAAATGCCAAAAAATCAAAAGTGATGTACGTAAGAACACCGAGTAGATTTAGGAAGTTCGTACCTAAAATATTTTTGCATAAGGTAAATCGCCTTCATGGATCGGAAGTATGCCCCGTTGTGAGCCGTTAGAAACGGCTGATAATTTCAAATACCTGACAATAACATTCGCGATAAGGCGTTAACTTGGAGAGTTCACATAGATAACATTGCTAGGAAAATTAGGCAGACTATGCCCCGGCGTTATACAAATTAAAACAAGTTATAAGAATTACAAAACTACGAGACTGTATTTTGACACTCACTAATAATGACTCTAGGATTAGATACGGACTCGAAATTTGGGGGGAGGCAAAAAAAAACGGAATTAAGGAAAATTTACTCTACAGAAAAGATGTTTAAAAATTTTGTTACCGAATTGGAGAAGTGCGAATCTTGTAACGAATTCTACTTGGGGTGGGACAATAATAAAGAAATGTCGCCAAAAATGTTTTTTTATTACAGTAAACTTTTAAGGTATAAAACAGAAAAAATAAGATTACCGACAAGGGAAATATGGGACTAGGAACTATGACAATTTGTGTGTTTCGTAAGACCTAAAGGGATTAATAATAAAATTGATAATGTTGAAGAGGAACTGTTATGAGTCATTTACTAGGTAACTTACCAATGGAATTAAGAGACGAATGCAATTTGAATATATGGAAAGACAAAATAAAAATATGGTTGATTGCGTGGTGCAAAGAATGAGAAATGGTTAGTCGTAGGAAAGGAACTAAGACGGGTAATTGATTGAAAGAGTAAATAATTATAAATGATGTAATGAAAAAAAACAACTAATGTTTGGTGCTCATATTCTAGCTTATGTGAAAATACTTTTTGATATGATATGCGATAGATATAAATGTTGTGAATTTAAGAAATTAGACGTAGAATAGTAAAAATAGAAGTTAACTTGAATTAAGTAATTATATATAAGACGAATATGATGTATTAGACTTAAGATGTATATAATGAATAAACGATATAATTATGTTGGGAACCCGCAAATTATTTAAAAAAAAAAAAAAATACTTTACATTACTTTTTGTACGAATTAATTTTAGCGATTCAGACGCGCCATTACGCCATTCAAATACTTAAACTATATTTTAAAAAAATATCCATTATCCCGCGATCCTCCCGGTAAAAGTCTCATTTAATTATACTTGATTTGAAATACCGTTTTAATCTAATAATTTCGCAGCCTTCCCTACATAGTTGAAACTTTTCTTTAAGTGGATAGGGTAGTACAGTAACATGGTCGATATTGTGGTTTGATCTTTTTTGTCACACAGAGAATTACGTCACTTGGTTTTCCGGATTTAGTTTAGTCGGGTAAATAAAGTCCAACACATAGTGGTGCCACAACATTGGCTTCAGATCATCAACGCCACGCGGAATCTCACATTCCTCCTCTTTTTCTTCGACGTTCCTTCCTGGGTTATCGTTTCCTCATCAAACGGTTGCCGAATTCCTCTTCTCCTCTGATTTCTCCTTATGCATCCATCTTACGTAGCTGGCGCTTTTCTGTCAACAAAACTCCCCCATTCTATTAATCGCTGCCCGTCTTGTTCAGTTTTCTCCATATATCTACATTCATGATAAACTCCCATATTTCTACTTCAATTTTTCCTCTTTTCTTCATCCTATTAATTGCTTTTATTCCCCGATTCCTCCTAAACCTGTCATTCACAATGTTGTTAGATCTGAATTTTTACAGAATCTAAACTCTTCTTTCCATAATCATTTTTTGATTTTTACCGATGGCTCCAAAGGACCCAATGGTGTTGGTGCAGCTTTTTTCTGTCCTTCTCTAAATTATGTCGAATCCTTTAAGCTTCCCTCCTTTTGCTCTATCTTCTATGCGGAGTCCTCGGCTATTCTGCATGCACTTCTTTTTATCAGGTCCTCTCCTATCTCTCGCAATATCCTTATCCTGTCGGATGCTCAAAGCGTGCTGCAAACTATTGCTTCTCCTCTCCCTCCTCACTCAGCCGATTACGTTATTCTTCGTATTCGCTCCTTGATTCATGATCTTTTCCTTTAACACTTAATCCAAACGGACTTCTATTGGATACCGGGTCATGCCGGAATTGAGGGTAATGAGTTAGCTAATTCATTCGCTCGGTTATCTTCCTCCTCTTCCGGTAGGTTTCTTCCTGTTTTCTCTTCGTCCAATATTACCCTTCTGTCTTCTGCTACTCATTCCAATCTATGGATTGACTCTTACGTCTTCTCTTTCTCCAACCCGCATTCCTTTTTCTTATCTATTCAGCCTTCCATGCGTCGCTCCAACATCTCTGCAATTTGCCGCCTGCGCTTTGGGCACAGTTTGCTTCCTTCCTCGCTTTTCCGTTTCTCTCTTGTGTCGTCTCCTTTTTGTCTACTGCACCACTTCAATATGCAATTTGTGTGTGATCCCGATCACGTAATGTTCGAGTGTGCATCTCTTGCAACCGATCAAGCTACTTTCTACTCCTCCCTTTTACAAATTCGTATTCCCACTCCATACAGTGCTTCGTTTATTCTCTCTCTTCCTTCTCCTTCTGTTGTTCATGCTCTTGATTCCGTTTTGTCGGCTATCTCTGATCGTATAAAGGTCTAAGTTTCGTCGTCTTTTTTCCTCTGTTCTTGTGCCAATGTCCTTGTAGACGAACCCAAAAAAAAAAAAAAAAAAAAAATACAACGCCAGTAGTAAGCACCCATCGAGTAAGCCAAGACATTCGCAACTGAAAGAATAGGCGACGAATGAGATTCTTCTTTATTTATGCGAGTTTTGTTTTCCTCGCCGTTTGTTTGTACAAACGATGATCAGTACCCGAGCATTCTAAAGCCTTGCGGTGAAACTTCATTAATCGGAAATCTTTCGTAAGTTAAAATTTTTTTTTTTTTTTAAATTCAAACAAGAAGTAGGGGAGTTATAGTAAAAAATACTACACGATTGAAGGCGCTAGAATAAGAAAACAAGGAAAAAGAGAAAAGAATTCCAAACAATTGTATACAGGTGTAAAATAAGTAAATTAAAGATCTGGTTTACGAAAAATTTACTGCCGGACGCATTTTTTTTTCTTCGAAAAACCGCATATAGATAAGTTCACTTTCGTATCTGACCCTTCCCACATTTTGATGTAAACTAATCATTGTGACAAGCTAAGAACACGGTGAGGTATCGAAGATAGTTGCGACAAACGCTGAGAACAAAGAAACGAATTAAACAGAATGAATTATTAGGCAAGTACATATTTAATGGTACCGCGTCAAAGATGATTGCTAGAAATTTTTCATCAACGAGCGAAGCAAAGAATTCTAATGTCGTTTCGGTGCCATAATGAAATTTATTCCTTTCCGTTGGTTATTTGCATCGTACCGCGTAAAATGCTTATCGACTAATTAAATAGTCTCAAACATTCAGTAAGCAACCGAATGTTTCTAGAGAAAGCACGTTTATCGTAGCAATTATAATTCGATTGATGTTTACAACATATACATTTGGTGTCCAAATGAGGCTTGTAAAAAGAAATATAATGTCGACATTGCAGCACTCAGTGAGACTCGACGCGAAGAGGAGGGACAGTTATCAGAAATGACCGATGAATATACATTCTTCTGGAAAGGGATACGGTCAAAGCAAGCTACATGGCGTCGAAATCGTTATAAAAACCAGTATTTTGAAAAATTCACCTGAGCTCTCAATCGGCATTAATGAGCGTCTCGTGACTTTGCAAATACCTCTCGCCCATGATAAATATGCCGCAATCGTATCAGCATATGCCCCTACTCTGGTAGCTACAGCGAGAAAGAGAAATTTTACTACAAACTCCAAAACGTACTGTGTAATATACCCAAAGCAGATAAGATCATTCTACTTGGTGACTTTAATGCTCGAATTGGAAATTGTTTCACCATCTGGCCAGGAACTATAGGCGCAGGTATGGAATCGGGAAAGCTAGCGATAATGGTCTACTGCTCCTTAATTTATATGCGAAAAACAACCTGGCCATAACAAACGCAAACTTTAAACTGAAACGCAAGTATATCGCAACATGGAAGCACCCATGCTCAGGACATTGGCATCTTATCGACTACATTGTAGTTAGAAAGTCGGGCATTCGGGACGTCGAAATATCACGCGTCATGAGAGGAACCGAAGCTGATACAGACCACCACATGGTGTTCATTAAAATGCGAATTCACCTACGCGCACAAGATATACTTTAATTAGGAGTTGCGCTAAGAAATTAAATGTGGAATTTGTTAGATAAAAATACGAAATATATTTATAACAGATAAGATTTTGTGAGTTATTTCATCAAAGAGGGTGATTTGATATTTTGTAATGATGCTAAAGGACTTCTACATAAGAAATGAGTTTTCCTAAAGGATCGGACGAATGGAGACTTTTTATTGGATTCGTTCAAAATCAGTTTAAAGGCTGTATTACTTCACAATTACAATAAATATCCTTTAATTCCCCTCGCACATGCAAACATGCAACAAACATGAAAGAACAATTATGAAAATATGAAGTAGTTATTGGAAAAAATTCAATATTTACAGTACACGTGGAACATCTGTGCTGATCTAACAGCCGTAGCAATGTTAATTGGATTGCAAGGAGAATACACAAAATGTTGTTGTTTTTTTATGCGAGTGGGACAGTCGCGCAAGAGATAAACCACTACGTAGTGAAAAATTGGCCAAAAAGAGCAAGTTTGATGCCTGGAGTCAAAAAGTGTAAAAGAAGAACCTTTAGTTCAAAGTGAAAATTTTTTTTTTCCACCATTCCATATAAAGCTGGGTCTTATGAAAAATTTTGCAAAAGCCATGAACAGAGATGGTGAAGACTTTCAATACCTCAAAACGAAATTCCCTCGAATCAGCGATGCGAAATTGAAAGAAGGAGTCTTTGACGGGTCCCTAAATACGAGAGCTTATGAAGAACTCACATTTTACAAGTACGTTGAATAAAGCTGAAAAAAGAACATGGACCGCGTTCGTAGAAATGTGTCGTAATTTTCTTGGAAACAAAGAAAATGAAAACTACCAGGAAATCATTCATGAACTTTTTTCTGCATATAAAGAGCTCTGAAATGCAACACGTCCCTTAAAATTCATTTTTTAGACTCTGATTTATATTTCTTCCCCGCAAAATCTTGGAGCAGTAAGGTTTCATCAAGACATATTGCACATAGAGAGGCGCTACAACAGGAAATGGTCAGAAGCAATGCTTGCTAATTTTTGTTGGTCGATTCGTCGCAAAACTCCGATGGAAAATATTTAAAAAGAAAGAAAATTACAAACTGAAATACTATTAACAGCAAGTAATTAGATTATCTAATGATTTTTGATATTTTGTAACAAATTTTATCTGATATTGTATCAGTTATAAAATATATAGTTTAAATTTGAAGCAAAAAAAAAAAAAAAAAAAAAAAAAAGTTTCATTGAAAAATTCCATTAAAAAATATTTATAGGTGATTTGTAATTTTTTATACTATATTATGTATTCAGAAATATTAATTATGCATAAAAATCAGAAAGAGAGAATTTTTTTTTTTTTTTTTGCAAACCAGTGTAATTAGAGAAATTAATGATATTTCGAGGGTCAGCAGCTAAGAAAAGTAGTAGCTATGGCGAAAGGGGTTTAAGAAAAGTTGAAAAATGGAAGAGTTAATCACTACTGCTTTTCCGAGGCTCTTGAAGCATTTTGGTTCAGAAAACAAAACGAATGCAGACTGATGTTAAAATCATCATTAACGATTAAGCTGTAAATAGATGTAATGGGAAAGGGGTGAGCGGGTAAATTATAAGGCGAAAAAAATATTCGTGTATGAAGTATATAAAAGGAGAGAATGTGTTAAAATTCGTGGAAGAATGAGAATTTTTCGGCGGCAAAAGCGTTAATTATGAAAAAAATTAATTTATATAATAATAACTGACGAGATCTGAAAATAGGGAGCAACTTATCGACATGCTCATTTCTAAGAGAAGTTGTGGAATATTTTTGATTACGCGTCGTTATAAGTTAATACCGGAAACTCCGATACAATCTTTTATAACATTGATAACTGAAATATTTTTTAAAAACCCCAAAATATTATACCTATAAACATTTTATGCCTCCTTACCCCATATTCTTCAATCATTTACAAATGTATATTAATAGTGTTAAGTCGAGATTATTACCGTAACAGAAGTTGAGTCGCATCCGGAATTATAATAACTAATTTAGATCGGTCGTATAGTAATTTATAAGATAGACGGAAGAAAAATTTTAAAATAATCTATTATACCACCGACGCCGGTGTATTTGTAAAAACCGAATTTTCATCGTTATATTTTCGAAAATGGCCAGACACAGACGCTATGTTCCAGCCATGTACTGATTAAGTTTGTGACGCGTTCCAAAATTTTCAACAGCATTCGCCTTAAACGAGATCGTGAATTTAAAAAAGAAATCCAGCTTTACTTGATTATGCCTTACCATTAAAATTACCGTTTAAGAATAAAAAAGAGAAGAAAAAAAAAAAAAAAGAGGCAGTGTGAAAAATGCAGGCCGAAAAAAATTCTTCAGAACAAACGAATGCGAAGAATTCCGAGGGACGATAAATAGTTGAATTAAGCAAGTTAAAAAGTTTCGAAAGAGCGCGTCCAGGGAAGACGAAAAAAGTGTAAAAGAAAATGGCGATGAATAAAAGAACAAAAAAAGGAATATAGAAGCAAGTTGAATAAGAGATGAACTGTCGGCTGAATGCAAGCTGCCGGTTAAAATAGTAAGGACAACCGCGGTTGCGTAGCAAAATACTTAAAACATTTTTTCGCGTGTCAAAAATTTACATATTTTTAAGAACCGACAAACTAGTTCTTCCAATTTAAAATCACGAGCAGGCGCCTTCGACGAAAAATTATTCTTCCACTAACTTTAATTTTTTTTAAAAAAAAAAAAGAAGGAATTCCGACCAGTCCAGCCCGAGTTTTTATGTGAGTATTTCCTCAGGATTCAGGATAGGCGAGAAAGACTGCAGTCTCTTGCGATACAGCGCAAACAGAAATAATTTTAGACTAACAAACGATGCTATTTGTTTAGATTACAATTACAATCGACTTATCTGGTTTCATTCGTTTTGATTTTTATTAAATTAAATTTTATTTTAATTTACTTTATTTTTGTTTATTTTTCATAATTTTTATTTTGAAATTTTAATAGCCGTATGCAAGTAGCGATATTTTTGGTACGCATATCACTTTCGCTTTTTTTTTTCTTTCTACAAGGTGATGTCGAATTTTTAAATTTACTTTTTTTTTCGCTCTGATTGTTATTATATTTAGTGAAAAATCGGTTTTTAATTTCCCATATTAACCGAGCATTTTAATTTTGTTAATGAGAAATCACAAATTAATAATTGATACTTTTATGTTTTGATGTTTTGCTTATCCGAATCCGTTCATTTTTGTTGTCTACCCGGTATTTTTAGTTTTCATTACCATTAGCTTGAAACTATTTCAGTTCACGTCATTAACCGATTTATTTAATTTAGTTTATTATTAACGAGGTACATATTGCCAGGGAGGGGGCTATCACCTCGAATGAGGTTATTTACATTATTTTAAGGTTTGTAATATTTATCCGTTTTCCTTATTCTGTATGTAAAAGTCCTTTTCAGGACTCTAGCAATTAGTTACATCCTTATTGATAAATTGGTTTTTATTTTTAACAGTTAGTTTACTTCAAATTGTTAACATCATTCTAACAAGAACACTATTTTGGTTTTTTTTTTTTTTGTTTTCAAACGTATGTATAGAAATGCATAAAAAAAAACGTACTAAACTCAAGCCTGAATTGATACGACGACAGTAATTATTAAAATGAAAAGGTACACCTGTATGGATTACACTTCCAATGAAATACTTTCAAAACTGTAAATTAACAATAGATAGTTTCAGTCTTTTGGTATCTTATGAATATTATCTCCGGTAGTTGTACTGCTTCAGTATTGTAATTAATACTAAGAAAACTAAAGTAATAGTAACGGTAGATTAAAGTAAACCGAAGCTAATACTAAGAAACGGTGAATTAAATGTAGTAAACAGAGATACAAATAAAGAATCTTCTTTGCCATTCTGTTTGTTAAATAGAGAAATATAATGAGTTAATAATAACTGAAATAATAAACAATTATAACAAACAATCATCATCATTATATCCTCAACCATTCGGTTGGTGGACAACCTATTCGCACATTTTAGATGTACAGATATAGGTTGTATATTAAGCAATTATTATTTATGCAACGCAGGTGTACACACGCAAGACTACATTCGAAACTGACTAGTAATCGTTTGATTTATCGATATACAAGTGCAGTCCGTCCGGTGTGGGTCTGCTGTGTACTGACCTAGCGCGCATATGATGTTGAACGTGGTGGTTTGCCATTGCCTTCCGCGTGATTACTAGCGATTATTTATTTATTTACATAATTCTTGTAATAAATTCGTCGTCGCTTGGGATCGAACCTATCGGAAGTCAAGCGCTCTAGCAACTAGGCTATCGCGTATATAAAAATAAAATAAATTTCTTACTTAGTAACATTTTCGGGCATAACCCATCATCAGCTAAACACAGTTCATTATGTGTGACCAGAGACAAAATCTAAAAAGTCAACTAGGGAATAAAATGGTTTATATGTATATTCTCACTCGATTTCGAGTATGAGGTATCCCTTAAAATTCAGAGGAGAATTAGGGGATAGAATAGCCGCGCAATAGATAAGCACGTAAGCAGGAGCGCAACCTGGCTTCCGTGCTGCCGACAACGTGAGAAAGGTACCAATGGCAAGTCGAACCAAGACGACTGGCCTTTTACTCACGTTGATGCGATTGTTCGCCGGCTGAGTGTTTCTTGCCAGAATTGCCGTGTCGTCAACAAATGAAGCAGAGTCGTCGTTTGGTAATTCACAGGCGTATCGGCACTATAAAATATGTAAAGAACAAGACGCATCCTTCCGATGGTTCCGTTGATATATTTTTCCAGTAAGTTCTGGCGTGATTTATACGGAATGGCCGGACTGTCAAGTGAGATTTTAAAATTTGGCGCCGAAGAAATGGGAATTTCTCAACCATTTGTGCCGGACTTTATCAAAAACTCAGGTCACGTCTAATACAGCCCAATAACAGTAGTATTTCTTCCGCTCTAAGGCACTGTGTATATAGCATCTGTGTCACGATGCAACTGGTCTACAGTTGAATATGCTTCCATTGAAATGCAAACTAACGATCTGATATTAGCCTTCCTTCTTTTACAATCGGTACAAGTCGTTCCGGAATAAACTTTTTAAGCAGTTTTTGGACATGATGGGAAGCAGTGATATAGGCCAATGTTTCATTAGAAAAATTTCCCTTTGCTCTTTTTCATCGCTTCGGAAAATATTTTCCACGTAATGAAGCATTAGATAAGTATTTTCAAGGGCTCCTCTATTTAGTATATGCAGGCTAATAATAAATTCCCTTTTTATGATTTAAACTTTTAACAATTTCCCTCACCTCTTCCACCGTAGGCGCGAAATGTTTCAAGTTTCCGTCTGTTTTTTCCGAGTGAACGAATCATATCAAGGCCGGAACTAATTTTATTTGGCCGGAAACCCGTTCTAGATGTTTACTGAACTCTTCGGCTTTATCTTCGCTGCGGCGTGCTCAGATTCCGTTCATTTTGCTAATAAGTGGCGCACACGGTCTCTTAATTTAGTCTGTTCCATCGTAAACTGAACCATTATTTAAGCATGCTTGAAAAGTAATATTTTTAATTTCTTTAATTTCTTTAATTTCTTTAATGTTTTACTAATACGGGTCCATTTTGTTCAGTCCGTTGGATGGCGTACCTTCTGCCACTGTTTCCTCGTTTTTCTTTTTTTGCACCCTAAGATCCTTTATTTCCAATAGAGTAAGTTTTTGATAATACTCGTTTATTTCATCGTGAGGTGTTGCAATTTTTGCAGAATGCATAATTTAGTTAGCTTTTTTAACGCTACTTCCGTACCTGTTGCTGACTTTAGTATAGGCCTGCTGCATTTTCGAGTTGGTTCTGAGTACTTCTCAATTAATTATTTTACTCGTAAAGTATTTTGTTTCAATATGTTACATTTTAAGTAAACACGGATTCGTTCTGAGGTTAGTTCCTGAAGTTGTTTTACTTGCAGTTAAAAGATACACACACTCCTTTAGTTTATTTGTGTTAACTGATTTTATATCTCTTGATAGAGCTCGATCTCTGCAAGTAATTAGCCTTGAACCGTGGTAATAATGTTATGCATTATAATCCCCGACGGTAACGAATCTATTCTGCAGAGAATAAAAATAATTAATAAACACGTCATCATCAACTTTAAATCCATGTGGACAGCGTGTATCAGAAATTGAGATATCATTATTTCCCCACATTATATCGCTACTTGCTTGTAGATGCTTTTTCTGATATTTTTTTCAGTCTCATGATGTTTAGTTGTATCCGTTGTTATTACTGCTGTTCCTTTTTGATTACTTGTATGTTCGGTAAATTCGAAAGCAGTGTCCTAAGATGTGTTTTAGCAACAACCGCGTGTCTCTTTTCTTACTATTCTAGTTCACTTTTATTATGAACCAACCCATTCCCGTTCCATGTTATTGTTCTCAGAGTGCTGGTAATTTTGATTTATTTTCTACTTTGCCAATAGACCTGGATTGGCTATTTTCCAGTCCATTCAGTAAACGGTAATTTTATCCAAAAAAGACAGACACACGCACTATCCCTTCCATTACATTTAAGCCGAATCGCCCCCCTGTTTTAATTTACTTGCCGTAGCTTATGCGTAACATCTTCTTTCACTTTCTGTTGTTGTGTCATTGGGACTGCGGCAATTTTGTGTTTTTTTTGGGGACACCTATTGCTCTTTTATAGGAGCCATACATCCAATTCGCTGTAGCCTCTCACCGCAATCATTCTGTCTTATCTGTTTTTGCTTTTTGGCAATTTTCAGTCGAATTTCATACAAATAGTTTTCTGTACACAAAAGTTCCTGATACGCCGAAAGATTTGACAGTTTTTGTACTGTAGTATTTCAACCGTTTACGCAGTAGTGTTTAAATCTTGTCACTTGGTCGCATAATAATTTTAGATAATAATTATTATTTGGTTAATTTTACGTACGTATTCATTCAGTATTTATTTCGTAACTTCTCTTTCCAATTTATGTATTTGTTGTCTTTATCACATTGTGCTCCTTATCAAGTGCTGTTTGATCAATTTTTGGTCTGATTCGTGATGTATTGTTCGTAGAGCGTTTCTCTTCGTTTCTCTTGTGAGCTTCAGTGGTGTAATTAAAGACGTGAGGAAAAAACTACACCTAGCAAAAAAGGAATACGGCCGCACATGAGATACAGCGATGACATACAGAGAACTGAACTCACTCTGCCATTAAAGCAAACGAAATGTGAAAATGCGGCAGGATTTGATGGCATGTTCCCGGAGTTTATTAAACATTTTGAACCCAAAGCTATGAGTTACCTGTTACATATATAGTACAATGATGTTTTTAAGTCTAAGAATATACAACCCAACATCATATCAATCAAAAAAACCTGGGGAAGTAGAACCAGAGCCTTCGCATTATAGACCAATCTCTCTCTCTCTCTCTCTCTCTCTCTCTCTCTCTCTCTCTCTTTTGTGTGCGTCACATACGATATTTTAGCGTGTCATATTAAACAGAATTCGGAACGCCGTCGAAAGCTACATGCCAAAAGGTTGGGTTTAGGCCAGGAAGATCTTGCGCTGATCAGGTAGCAGCTCAAACACATTACATTGAAAACGGGTTTCAAAAGAAAGTTAAGACAGCAGTGGCCGTTGTGGATTTATCATCGGTGTATGTCTGGCGAGATAGCCTCGTGTTAAAACTCTCGAAGATAGTGCCGTGTACGAAAATAATCCATGTTATAAACAACATGCAGGCAGATAGGCGATTCCGAGTGTACATTGGTGAACAGGGCAGTGCAAGTGTGGATGGACTCCCCCTCAAGGAACTATACTTGCGCCCGTTCTCTTTAATGTATATGTGCATGATTTCCCGGCGACAAACATTAAAAGATTCCAGTATGCAGGATCAAATCCAGATAAAACAGAGATCGCCTTGTTCCATCTGGATGCACGAATGGCCGATGATGAACTAACTGTAAGATTTGAGGGAGTACGACTAAAAAAGCACCAAATTTTTTCCAGTTATCCTGAAGTTCCATCGGACCGTTCACTCACCTACAAGTAATTTAGCCAAGAAATTAAAAACTCGAAATAATTTAATACAGAAGCTTGCTGGTACAGAATAGGGATCCACAGTAAAGATTTGCGGACATCAGCCTGGCCTTACTATATTCTGTCGCGGAGTACTACTGTTCTTCCATCTGGATAAACAGCTCGCATATGCCAAAGATCGACATACAATTTAATGTTGCACTCAGGACAGTTACCAGAACACTTAGCAGTACCTCGCTACCTTGTTTACCCGTGTTAATATAGCACCAGCAGAGCTTCCACGTGAACAAGCCTTGCTGCGTGATTAGGGCAACTTCTCGATCAATACAGATTTACCAATACATACATTCTTTGGTTTTTTGTGAAATATTCTCCAAAGAAGAATTCCACCTGATCAAGTTACTAAAGCGCACGTCGGACGTAAACGAATAGAGGCGACTAATTTTTTTTATATTTAAATAAGTTGTGTGGGTCTCACAGGGCAAGTGTATGCCCGTTGTGTGAGTGCCCGACACTCTTATTAACGTTTATTCTAAGTATACGAAATTACAATTATTCTAGCTTATCCTATACGTCATAATCATAGTCAACTAAGGCTATATAACTTATGACATACTATACATGCAGATACGTACACACACCGCAAGTACTCATCTACATACCGATGCATGAGGCTAGCAAAATATCTTCAAATACGAAGAAAAGAAAAGAAAAGAAGAGAAGAAGAAAAGAAAATAAAGAAAAAAGAAAGGAACAATAATAGAAAATTATAAAATGTCATGATTCGAACCGTATCTTTGGAGTTTTACTCTTTACACCATTCTTTCGGCCATTTCCTTACTTCCCCTTTCCACACACCAAGTTGTTTTTCGTTTAGTATATGATGGGGTATTTTACTAATTAGTTTAATTAGAACTAAATCATCAGTATTATCAATTCGTAGATTTACGCCCCCCCGGGGGTAGATTTAATATATTATTATTTTGGTTTCTTGTTAATCGAATTTTTTGCCTAGATGGTAATTTTATATTATTGACATTAATTCCAGTAATCTATAATTGAAATAGTACACATCTTGGAGGACATTTCGTTGTTTTCTTTCCACACATAATTGATCCAGAGTCGTTTTGCTTCCAGTAGGATATAGTATAAGTTTCAAACACCTTTTCTGTATTTTGCTTATTTTATTTATTTCCGTTATTAACATACATTCAATAATTAACGTAGTATGCCATTCTCAGTGCTAGGCATGGGTGATGTTTATATTTATGCATCACAATATCACAAATTTTATCTTTCCAAAAAAAAAAAAAAAAAAAAAAAAAGAGCACAGCTTAGTTATATTGCAGAACTAGATGCTTGAAACAACACTGTCTAACCAACTGCACCTCAGTAGCTGGCTAAGTTAGTGTCCTTAGTTGCAAAAAAAGAAGAAAAAGTGTTCCGAATCTGATTGTAAATTAATTTCCCACGGAATGATGAAATTTTGAATCAATTTGCCTTTTGCTTTTTTGAGATATAAAATTTACTTGAAACTGACAGAGAAGATCGAGCCCACTGCTTTACTACCGGATGGAACATTTGGAAATGTATATTTCTTAATTTCTAACAAATCCTGACTCGGTTGCATCTTCGTAAGTGTACATCCCTCATTTCATTATGCCG
Organism: Icerya purchasi; assembly: GCA_039619475.1. Taxonomy (NCBI): domain Eukaryota; kingdom Metazoa; phylum Arthropoda; class Insecta; order Hemiptera; family Monophlebidae; genus Icerya; species Icerya purchasi. The sequence goes on from CM077115.1 coordinate 153,815,320, forward strand.
TCGTCGAAAGATCGTATCTCTAGCGTAACAAGACTTTCATTTGCTGCCCTGAACATCAGTTCTTACGAACTTAATATCACTTAGTCTCATTTATACTGTACTGTTTACTGTTGCCTGATCTCCTTCTTTTTCATTCTGTTCCTTTCTGTTAATTAACTGTTCCTCCCATCTGCTGATGATCTGAAATAATGATACTATGGGTCGAATTCCTCATTGCAGGGATTTCGATCAATTCACATCTTTACGATTGGGTTATTAAAATCAACGCCGGCGTTATTGCGGTCTTCTCGACTGGTACAGTGGGCAAAAAATATCGGTGGTTACAAACAAATATTTCGGCTGCAGCTTTCTTTTTTGAATTCGCCTTTTTTGTTTTATTCTTACTTAATAAGTTTCCTTCATGCAGGATTTTCTTGCGAGTGTCGTAAAAAACTACTATATACGATCGGTTGACTGAAAAAAAAGGGCTTTAACTGCTGCCTACATTAAAACCCCGTATTTAAAATCATGCGTTACGCAATGTTTAAAATTTAATTTTGTACCTCGAATTTAGGATTGGGTGTGAAAATTATTCAAACTGCGACGATAAGTAAGAATCTTATTAATTCATTTTTTTAAATTTAGATTTTGAGAATTTTAATAGTAATTTTACAGTTATCCAAAATATGGCCAGAATTTCGCGTGAAAAATACGTAGAGGCGGTTTTTAATCGAATTAATAATTAGCGAAAAGCTCGACTTCGAACGGGAAAAGGAAAATAATTTTCTAAGATAAGAAAATGTCTCTCGCGAAAATAGAAAAAGAATACTGGAGACCGTCACAGTGGCGACAGCATTAAAACCGCCGAGTGTTGTCCCGCTCGAGGTTGCATTACGCTCTCGCCGTTTTACGACTTTCTTTCTTAAACTCATTCTGTACCGTCTTCGGCGCAGGGCCATCCTCTCCCTCTATTATACTATCTCGCTGTTCTTTTCTATTTTTATTTCACTCTGTCCACTCAAACTTAACAACCCTCTCCATCGCCACAAGAAAATCTTTGTTGTAAATACTAGAGCCAACTGGAGTTTTTTTTTTTTTTTTTTTTTACTGTTTTTCCCCCCAGGAAGAAAAAAAAGTAAAATATTTATCGCTATTATACACAAATAACTGTACAAACGAAACGAATTTTAATAATGTGCTTCGTAAAAATAACGGGCCTTGTTTTCTCACCTGATATCGTAATTAGTTGTGAAGAAAAAAAAAATCCGGTAAACATGTGCGATAGAGAAGACGAAGAAACGTAATTATAAATACTAGTGTTGGCCCCCCATTGGCCGAAATTCGACTATAATTATTATTAAAAATTTGAGGAAAACATATATATATGAATTTGCATATTTCCAAAAAAAAAATTTCTACTGATAGATACACAACACATTCGTTTATTGTGTATATCTGAAAACATACACACTTTTATATGTACTTACAATACAAAACAGTTCGGCACCATTATAATTAAATAGAATATACAATGAAATAACAGTAAATCACAATTTTTAAGAAACGCTCATTTATTGATATTAAATGACGACACCTTTACTAATAATGATAATTATTAAGAAAAATTAAAATATTCTAATAAGAACCGATTTTGTTTTTTTTTTTGTTTCTCTTTGGGCGGCTCAACACAGGACATTTACCCAACACAAAGAACTAACAAATAATGAAACGTAGGGACTTGAAAGTTAAATCAGGAAGCGATTAGAAACAGAAGAAATGAAGGTAGCCCCAATACAGGAACAACAGAAGGAGAAGGAAGAGCAAGAATGTAGTGGGCACAGTAAGGGGTCGGGAGGCCAAGGCCAAGCAAACTAGAATAAAGGACTGCGCGTTCTGAGAAGATAGATGAGCATTCGAATAGAAGGTGATTTACATCATAGGTCGAATTTACTATAGGATGCTGGAAGGGACACAAGGGGGGCTGAACAATATTAAAACGAAACAGAACGGCAGGTAGCAGACTGTGATTAAAGCGGAGACGAATTATAGAAGAAATAGCAGAACGGCTGATGTAGGGAAAATTATTAAACCAGGAAGAAGTGGGTGGAGAGGGTTGTAAAGCAAGGTAAAAGGAGTTCGGATTGGAGAAAAGAGACGGATAAAGATCAGTAGTCATGGTGAAAACGATAAGATAGTGGACAGAGACTTTGAGAGGGGAAGCTGTCTATGAAACGGCCATTTACTGGCTATAGCGATTTATTTTTTTCATTTTTTGTATTAATTTTTTATTTAAATAAGAAAAAGTAAAGGAACTGTTTCCAAAAATGTTTTACTGATAACACTAAAGATCGTCAATAGCTACTAAACAAAGAAAAAAAAAAAAGAAGAAAATCTGTTAATAAACAGAGGATAAAAAGGTACTGAACTATTTTGTCTTTGCCTATTTATATATTACGCTTACACTATTACGTCTATCTTTTGCACCTAAGTGCATCTACGAACATTTGTACAGTTCATTACACCTTATCTAGTACACCCTTAATAAATCAGTGTGTTGCGTTGTGTTCGGAGCGAGCCTCGTTTTTTTTTTGTTTTTTTTTTTTCTTTTGGGCGCGCCAGCGGCTTTGACCCAACAACTACAGAAATTATGGAAAGGATTAAATAGAGAGACGATTAGAAATAGAGCTTAGGAAAGATTATCTCACCCGACATTCGCATGTGAATTTTCGATAAACGCACTCATTGATAATCTCAAGACGGGTTTCAACCAAACTTTTACTCGTATTAATACGTTTAATTTGTAAAATATACTATAAGCGAAATAAATTTAACAGTCGGTGACGTAGTTAATTCAACGCCAAATTAAACATTAATTAGATTGAAGTGCCTGAACAACATTTAATAAATGTACGCTGTAATTTTTGTAAAATCTATGCCAGTGCATAGTTAAAATATTGCACCATTTCTCCTGTTAAACACCACCATTTTGCTTGCCGCGTCGTTAGTACTAGTATATTGTAGGTTGCATCATATCGCCTGGCTTATCCTTTTAGAAAAAGAACTATTTTATATCCTTCTAAGATGTCTCAGCTACAATCGTTTTCAACATGTGACCTTATTATGTTTATATCTTTTAAGCTATGCATTTGAGAATTTTCCTTCGACGTTAGTTTTTTTTTGGTTTTCGTTTTCTTGACCTGAACAAATACAGTTCATTTGGCTAGCAAGCTCCCGGTCGTGTGTTTAATTCCAATTCGCATGATCACACAAATTAGAAACGTTCTAATTTCGCTCAATAATTGATACTCGTGTATGTAAGGCAAGCAGCTTCAAAATAATCAAGTGTAACTCTCTTATTCCGGTACTTGTCAACTATCTGTCAAGTTTGAGACAATAATTCTGCACTCGTTGTAGTTTCTGTATAGTGTACGAGACCAAATGGGAGCGGCATATTACCTGGCGATTTAAGTGAAGTTTATTTTTTTACGAGTGGAAGATTTATTTTCGAAACCCACAATGAGGGGAACATAAACCAGATTTATTCATTTTTTCTACTTTTTTGACAATCCTATTTCTTAGGCGTTTAGTCCAGTGTTGGATGATACGCTTTCTAATTCTGATGGTTTTGTTGAGAGTATTAAAGATATTTCCGGTGAGCCGGAATCTCTTAAAGAGAAGATCGTTTTCGTTTAGTTATCATTTTAATCCGCTACTTAATGCTTTTTTCGATTTTATTTATTACTTTAATTAATCTATTCGAAACTTTGATGTTCTAAAGAATGATGTACTCTTCTCTTTCCGCTGATTGTTCGACTCCTTATTCACATTTTTTTTTAAAGTTGGACTTTCTACACTTTCTTTCCTTACCCGTTATTCTGGCTGTTAGTTTTTTTTTTTTTTTTTTACCCCCCTTGGGTTTGCTAGCAAAGAGCATTAGCCCAGCAAAAAGGAATAGATACATGGAATAGAATAAAAATTATATTTTTATTCTGTCGACAATGGAATCAAGGAACACCCCTAGGACAGGAACCCACAGAGATAGTAGGTAGAGAAAGAACATAAGAGGCGTTGAAAGGAGCAGGAAGACCAAGCTTTAAAAGATGACAATAAAGTAACTCACGCTCGCGAGATAAACCGGAGCACTCGAAGAGCACGTGATTCGCATCGAAAAAAATTACTGGGAACCTTCAGGATCCAATGGATAATTATGAGATGCAGCCAAAGAGAAGCGATTTAGTGAAGAAGGAAGGAGACTATGCGAGAAACGGAGGCGAGATAATTTAGTAATTATGGACCGACGCAAACTGGGAAACTCATAGAACCAAGGACGAGCGGGAGGAACAGGATTAATCAAGAGATAAAAGGAATTAGGATTAGCGAAAAGAGATACATAAACAGAGTGCCTAAGATGGCAGGATTTAGTTGGAAGAAGAATATTGTGTGCTGGAACCCTACTAATAAAATTCCCATCGGAAACAGCAGCTTTAGCAAGGAGGTCGACGGCTACATTTCCGTCAATGCCTGCATGTCCTGGAATCCAAAGAAAGTCAATCTGGGTACACGTCGATGAGGATAGATCATGAAGAAGAGAACGAATAGAAAGGATAATAGCATCAGTGGAAGGAGAAAGGGAAGGTGGAGAAAGCGCTAGAAGAACACTTGAAGAATCAGAAACAATAAGGAATTTGGAAGAACTTGCAGAAGAGGAAATATAAATAATGGCTTGTAGAATGGCAACAGATTCTGCAGTAAAGACAGAACAAAAGGACGGAAGTCTAAAAGACCGAGAATGAAAGAACTGAGGGCACCAGAATGCCGCCCCAACTCCGATCGGGCTCTTCGATCCGTCAGAAAAAATTAAAGACTGATCACGGAATAGAGAGTTTATTGTATTATTAAATTCCATACTGACGATATGAGAGGGAGAAGATTTAAGGAAGCATGGCATAAAGATGATATTTGGTGGCTTTAACAATTTGGAATAGACGTAAGAAAAAAATGGAAGCTTGCGATGAGGAACGACAAAAGGGGAAAATTTAGAAAGGCGAACCGATATATGAGATAGTATAGGAATTTTATTGGAGGAAAAACGCCAGTGACGAAGGATAAAAGAATAAGAGGTACTGTGATATTTGACGAAGAGGTGGAAAAACGTTTAATGAGAAAGCGATAACCCAAATAAGATATTCGGATGAACAGAGGACAGATATTGGATTCAGATAGAATGGCTGGGATAGGAGATGACCTCAGAGCTCCGAGACAAAGCCGAAGGCAACTGTTTTGGAGATGATCTAATTTGTAGAGAACGGATTTGGAAGCGTTGCCATACAAGAAGATGCAATAATCCAATCTAGAGCGTATGAGAGATTTATACAACATTATTAACACAGAAGGATCGCCTCCCCATCTCGTAGGTGAGAGAGCTTTAAGAAGGTTAAAGACTTTAAGCGAGGAAGCATATAAATGGCTGATATGATCATGGAAAGACAGACGAGGGGATAAAGTGATACCCAGATAAAGAAAAGAACTGACTATTGGAATGGAATGATTTTTTAGATTTATTTCAAATGAGCCCGGGTTGTAAGGTCGAAGGGTGAAGACTACAGCTGCTGATTTTGGGGCGGAAATGAAGAGATGAATGTTAGAAAGGGCCTCTTCTAGAGTACTTAAGGAGCTGTTTAGTTCCTCATCGGCAACTAGAAGATTACAGGAAGAAGAGTAAACAAGGATATCATCTGCAAAAAATAAAGTTTTGGATTTTAAGGAGAGAAAACCAATTTTGGAAACATATAAATTAAATAAAGTAGGGCTAAGGCCTTGCGGAAGGCCCTGGAAGACCTTCCTTGAGGCGAAAAAGGAAGGAGCAGAAAGGAGGAGAGTTCTACTTTGAAAAAGATTTATAATTAGGAAGGATATGGATGCAGGGATATTTAAAGACATCATAACGTTTTTGAGCGTGGGAAGATGGACGCTTTCGTATGCACTGGCTACATCAATAAAAGCAGCAATTGTGAATTCTTTGGAAATAAATGATTTGTAAATGTCAGCAAGGAAAAGACTGATACAATCTGGAGGGCCTAAGCCAGGGCGAAAACCAAACTGGTTGTCTGGAAGCAAGTTATTGTGTTCCAGCCACCAGACCAGCCGTTTGTTAAGCATGCTCTCAAAGAGTTTTCTCAGGCAAGAAGCTAAAGAAATGGGCCGAAAGGCAGAGGAATTATTCTTGGGAATTGGGATAACAACGAATGTGCTCCATGAATCAGGAATAGAACCAGATTGCAGGAAGGAATTAAAAATAATTAAAAGAATTTGGAGAGACTTTACAGATAGGTTTTTGAGGATGGAGTAAGAAATTTTATCAAGACCCGGACAGGAGTCGGAGGAGTTTTTCAGGGAAGAAAGAAGTTCAGAGAGGGAAAAGTTAGAGGAAAGGAAATGAGGTGATAATTGGTAAGGAGGAATTAAAGAATCCACTTCATCATAGTTAGGGAAATAATCAGGAGCTATGGAGTCAAAGAAAGAAGAAAGAGTATCCTTAGGAAGACTGGAGCTAGACGGGCGTTCGGAAATAGAATTTCTAAAAGCTTTAGCCAACTTCCACACTTTGGAAATAGGAGTCAATCGAGAAAAGGAAGAGCAAAAGGATTTCCAAGCATTTTTCTTGGCGTTTTTGAGAATATATCTGGCTCTAGCGTTCGAACTCTTGTAAGTCAAGAAATTATTAAAAGTAGGTTGAGAGCGGAATGATTTAAAGTTAGACAAACTTTGATTGACAGCAGCTGTGCAGTCCCCATTCCATCACAGTGATAAAGCCCTTAAAGAATGACTTTTCCGGGCTTGAGGATAGAGTGGGGAAGACAGTGTTAGAGCAGAGGAGATAGAATTAGTAAAGGATGAATATTGTGAAATAGCATCGTTTTCTACTTGTATTGCAGGAAGGTCTGAGTCCACAATAAACCGAAATCTATTCCAATCAGTTTTATGCAGGTTCCAATCAGCATAATGCAAAGGCGTAAATGAAGATGAAAGAGAAGGGAGATGGAAGTCATTAAGAACAATGAGGATCGGAATGTGGTCACTGCCGAAGGTACCATCTAGAGTTTTCCACGAGGAATTAAGAGCTGTGTCGGAGAAAACAAAAGATAGATCGATAGAACTAGAAGTAGACGATGATTTGAAGAAGGTGTGAGAACCATCATTTAGGAGAACTAAATTATAATTGAAAATTACTTCCTCTATAATTGTGCCATTCCTGTTATAACTGGAACAACCCCATAGAGGCGAGTGGGAGTTCCAGTCGCCGCCGACCATGCAAGGGCGAGGAATAGAATTCAAAAACAAGTCAAATGGGAAATCGCGTAAGTTTTAGGATGGTGGGATGTAGGAGGGGACAAAATTAAAACTTTTACCATGACACAATGGGATTGAGACGTGAACTAAATTCGGATTAAGAGGACTGGAAGAAAGGAAGGAAAAACTATCATGATGAATGAAATGTACATCTTTTCTTATAAGAATAGCAGCTCCGCCATAGCCGTCGTCCCGATTCGAACTGACTAAGGAGTATCCTCGAATTCGAATATTGGAAGATTGTTTGAGCCAGATTTCTGACAGGAGAGTAACCTGAATGTTATATTGATCCAACAAACCTTCGAGAGAGCATTTATTGACATTAAGACTTCTACAGTTCCATTGAAGAATATTTAGCCTGTTTGACATCATTTAAAGTACAGAAAAATAGTTGGAGGGGAAGGAACCATGTAAGTGTAGAAGAGGAAGGGAAATAATACCTTACAGCCTGCAGATTTGGAAGAGAGAGGAAAATCGGAGAAGGAATGAGTGTAGGCTCGGGTAGTCCAAGCAAAGCCAGTTGAAAGTATTGAATAAAGACAAGGAAAGATACGGCAGAAGAAGGGATGCAAAAAAAGACAATGGAGAGACATTTGTTTTCCCAGATAACTTACGAATGAGGAATATGAAAACTTATTGCGATGCTCACTGAGGAAAAACCACTTTCTCTTTCGCTTGCTTACCAACTTAATTAGGTATGGAATGATGAGGAAAGGGCTGCGGGTCAAAGTGAAGAAATTAAGATTAAGCAAGGAATAATTAGAGATTAAATTCGCTTTAAAACGGGTCATAACTGGAACGAAAAGGACTTTGAAAATGATTAAATTGAAACAGACTAACCGTCTTTCTTTACCGTAGCCCAGCGTATTTGAAAGAAGACCGAAGGAGAGATGAAAAAAGGAAAAAGTCAGATATTTGAGGATGAGAATAATGCATCTAATAATTAGTATTGATTTGCACGGTTTAAAACCGAAGAAAAAAGAAGTTTTATACAATTGTGCATTGCAATCAACCATACACCGTCCTCGACTACTGTCGAACCCAATCGAAGTTCGCAGAAAGAGGCAATGGTCATAAAAATAATGCAAAGCATATAGATCAGAACAGAAACATCTGTTAACTTTTCTCGCTTTTAACAGTATAGATGAGAAAAGAATATTGATCCAAACAAAAATTATGAACAATTCTCCACCGCTCTCATTACCCGCAAGTTTCAGGTTGCGAGACGAGACAATGGTGATAATAGCAATAGGAAAAATATATTTTTGGAATAAGGCGTATGATGTCTGTATTCTCAGTAATGCAATCCGGGAGAAACATAAGATTACAGACGGAAATTTCATAGGAATTAACGGCCTGAGCTCCGGAATGCTGGTTAGCCTAGATAAAGGAATATGGAAAGAGAACGACAGAGTAGAAATTTGGGAAAAAACATAAAATTCAATGACAAGAACCATAGCGAATTTTATACATATGCAAGAGAAGAAATTAGAATGGAATTTCACAATCATAAGGCCCATTAACGGAAATACAGGAAGTTGACCAGTTACGTAGCCGTAGAATTTGGAGGACAGTGAGCAAATAACAGTTGGAAAAGCTTGAGCGATGCCAAGCGAAATTCAGGATTTTGACGTACGTTAGGAGGGGTATTTTGAAGGTTTAAGCTGAAGTCTAGCTTATCGACAGCTTCTTCTGCTAGCATGGGAACGGAGGAGTTGGGATTAGGAAAAATTAGAGTAGTTGGTACCTGTTGTTGCAAGCAAGAGTTAGGTGAGTTGGGAAGAGAATAAGAAGGAACGTTATGAGACGATGCACTGTGCGTTGATTCGGGGAAGAAGAGGCCGTTACGATAATTACGATTGTTTGACGGAAGAGGAGGGAAATGCTGATTAGGAACGGGAAGAGATTTGGGAGATCGTGACCGATTGGGTCGGCGAGAAAACTTGGAAGGAGAAGAATGCAGGTTTTTTTGAGCTATATCGGAAAAAGAAAAAGCTGAGTTGGCAAGATTGGATTTTTTAATTATACTAGCTTCATTATAGGACACGTTTTCGTAAGCCATGATTTTACAAAGGTGAAGCTGGTCTTGAAAAACAGGACACTGTCAATCTGTGGCTAAATGATTACCCTTGCAGTTGAGGCATTTTGAATCTGACGGCTGCGGAGCTGAACAAGAATCCAAGGAATGCAACTCATTACATTTAGAACAACGTGGTTTACTGCGACAAAACTTGTCGGTGTGGCCAAAACGAAAACAAGCTCGGCATTGGATAGGAGGTCTTACGCTGGGTTCCACTGCACAACGAAGATGAAAAAAATGAACATAACTGCGAAGGAAAGGTGATTTGAATTTAATTTCAATTAGGGGAATTGGACGAAATTTATCGCCATCTCTTTTCTTGAGTCGTCGAATTGAAGCTACCGGCACTTCCGCTGAAATATCTTCCAATAATTCTTCTTCGGTAATATCTACAGGTACATTACGAATAATGCCAAAAGATAACAATAGATTATTAGGAATAAAGGCCTTAAAGTCATTTTTATTAAGGAAGTCAGAATCAAGAAGAAAATTATTTGCTGAGCTAATATCCCTAAAAAAGAGTCTAAGTCTATTACTGCCCGCTCGGAGGATTTCTGTGATTGATTTAGTTCTATTATAGAGAATTTTAGCAGCAGCAAATGGATGTAAATTTCCTATATTAAGCTCAGAGAGCGATTGTAGTATAATGTGCATAGAACCATTATACTCTACAGGGAAAAGAATTACCTCATTTTTATTATTAATTTTTGTACTATTATCGATAATGTCGTGGGAAGTTTTTATATTGAAATTTTTAATAGCTTCGATAGCATTATCATTAGAATTATTTTTACTAAGATTATTATTATTATTATTACTGCTACTATTATTATTACTGCCGGAAAGTTTTGATAAATCAGATTCTGATAGTCGCAGATCTTTGCTAGGGATCGACGCGACCGGTGAAAGGGGACCGGTTGGTTTACGCTTGGTTGAAGCGTCCATGTCCATTTGAAAGGTTAAATTCGTTTTTGCCGGTTTAGTATCTTTGGCGGAGGCCGCAGGGCGGCCCCCACTAGACGTACTCATCGGTTAATCCAAAAAAAATGGGAGGAGAAAAAAAGAAATAAATAAATGATAGTAAAAGAAAGACAAATTAAAAAATAATAAAATGGAATAAAATAAATAAATAAAAATAAATACTGTTCGAAATAACACGTATTACTCTTCGAAATAAAATCAAATCTATGTATGAATAGAGAAGATTGAGCGTATTATAAATAAACAAAAGAAACGATCTCACCGATATCCCGATAACAATGCGAGCTGATAAGCCGGACAAGAACGCGAGCAAACAAGAGATAACGCACAATTCAACAAGATTGAGCGTATTATAAGTAAACAAAAGAAGATATCCCGATAACAATGCGAGCTGATAAGCCGGACAAGAACGCGAGCAAACAAGAGATAACGCACGATTCAACTCTGGCTGTTAGTTCTTTAATACTAATAGTATCCAACACTAAATTAAAATCTAATTAACACGCTCTCATTCCCGTCATTAATAGACAAAAGACTCTAGTTGATGAGTCCATTATAAAAACAACAACAAAAAGCAGCTCCTACCTTTCTACGGATAGGTTTTCTCCTTTTTCTTAGACACTTCATAGCTCCTACTTATGTTCCTAGTATTAATAAAGCTGGCCGTTTCCTTCTTATCCGTTGCCGCCTAATTTTCTTTTTTTCAATTTTTCCTTCTCTGAACTTTTTTCACTCCTGCCCCGGCCATAGTGGAATTTCTTACTCCATCCTCAACAATCTATTCATAAAGGCTCTCGAAAATCTTCTTATCATTTTTAACTCCTTCATTCAGTCTGAGTACTTGCTTCATGGAACACCTTCATTATTATCTCTGTGCCTAAGAATAATTTCTCTGCTATTCGACCTATTTCTTTACCTCCATACCAAAGAAACTCTTTGAAACCATGCTTAATAAATGTTTTTTTTTTTGATGGCTCGAACAGAATAACTTGTTTCCAATCAGTTTTTAGTTTTCGTTTTAACTTGGGCCTTTCAGATTGTATCGGTCTCTTCCTTGCTGACACGAGATCATTTATTTCTAACAATTTCATAACTGTAGCTTTTATTAATGTGGCCAGTGCGTACGACAGCGTCCATCTTTCCATGCTCAAAAATATTGTAATCTCCTCGACAATTCCCGCCTCCGTTTCCTTTTCAATTATCAATTTCTTTCAAAGTAGAACTCTCCTCCTTTCAGGTCTTCTAAGGCCTTCCGCTAGGCTCTTTAGCCCTGCTTTATTTAATCCGTATGTATCTAAACGTGATTTTCTCTCGTGATAATCGAAATCTCTGCTCTTCGCGGATGATTTTCTTGTTTATTCTTCTTTCCATAATGTTCTACTTTTCCATAATGTTCTACTTTTCAATAACGAACTGAACAGTTCCTAAAAAACTTTAGAGATAGCCCTTTTTTTGGCATTCATCTTTCTATCTCTGCTCCTAAGTCAGCAGCTGTAATTTTTTCGTCGTTCGAGCTTATGAATCTGCTAAGTTAGATAAATCTAAAAAGTCATTTTATTCCACTAGTTAACTTCTTTCGTTATTTAGGCACCATTTTATCCACTCGCCTATCATTCCATGAACATATCAACTCCCTTAAAGTCTTAAACACAGCTCACGCACAGCCCACGGCCACGTTTTTGTATATAAAGCATATGAAACAACGAGAATATCTGATCAGTTTCGAGATGGCCATTAGAGAGCGAGTTCTTCTCGATTTGGAATTAGAATCAGAGAATGAAGAAAAGTAACTTCTGTTTTATAATTTAAATGAATGTATCAGCTATTTAAAAATGATAAGACTGTGAAACGTAAATTTGTTTAATATGACGAATAAAATTAAATTATCAAAATTAAAAATTACGGCATTAAATTAATTTGCACATTATTAATATGTAATTTTTTTACTTCAAAATGAAATCAATTTTTTCACTTGGAATCGTTTTTAAATGGTTTGATTTTTTGGATTAAAAACTAAATAACCTTTTTCAATTTTTTTTTATCACTTTATTTTAAACGTAATCGTGAAAACTATAGCATACATTTAATTTATATCAATACTTTTTATATAATTATAGAATAATTTTTCTATTTTATACTTTGGATTGATGACGTATGCGTGTGCTGTAAAGAAATATACAAATGAAAGACGCACGAATTATATAATAGTAGGATTAAATTAATTGTAAAAGGCTGCCGAAAAAATATTAATAAAATAAACTAAATTTCTCTTTCAAATTAAATTTAACTGAAAAAATTTTAAATAATAATAATCTTTATAAAATATTAAAGAAGATACAAACTCAATCGGCACAAGTGTTCACATAGTTTAATAAATTAAAAAATAATTTACAAGATATGTCATGAACAATGCGAATGCATTAAAACATAAAGTTACAAAAACATGAAATTACGTTAAAACTAGTTGACATTTTATCACTTTTTCGTGTTTTATATAACATATACATATATATATGTATATGTTTTTTTTTGCGAATTATTTTTCAACTTACTTAATTATATAATAATAAAAATTGAAAATAGATAAAAAATAGAACTTATTAAAATTAAGCAAACACATAAAAACAAGAAATCAAAACTTTTAACAACTAAAAAATTTAAACCAACCCACGCAACCCACGCACCCACGATGCACAGACGACCCACGCGTGGCCGTGGGCTGTGCGTATGTTGGGTTCAATATGCGGCTGGCCTTAAACTTCCTTGAAACTCTCTGCTCTAAAAGATAGCGAGGTGATCTTTATGCGCTAATAATGTTATACAAACCCCTCATACGCTCCAAATTATAATTACTGTAGTTTCTTATATGGCAAGTCTTTCAAATCCATCCTTTACGAATTAGATCGCTTTCAGAACATTTGCCTTTGGAGTCTCAGAGCTTTAAAGTCATCTCCTATCCCATCTATTCTATCAGAATCCAGCACATATCCTCTCTGCTAACCATAGATTTTATTTACGTTATCGATTTCTCATCAAACGTTTTTCCATTTCCACTTCAAATATCGGTGCCTCTTATTCGTTTATCCTTCGTCGCTGGCGGTTTTCCTTTAATAAAATTTCAATTCTATCTCATATTTCTTGTTCGTCTTCACAAACTTTCCTCTTTTATCGTTTCCCGTAGCAAGGTTTCATTCTTTTTTTCTTCCATCTATTCCAAATTGTTTGTCTTCAAATATCAACTTCATGCCGTGCTACCTCAAATTCTCTGTCCCCCATATCGTGAAGATCATTTTTTATTCTCTACTGGCAAATCGAAAGGTCCTGTACTGTAGCCTCATTCCTATACTCAAAATTTATGCACTCTCAATCCTTTAAACATCGTTCCTTTTGTTCTCTCTCTTTACCGCTGAATCTACACCTACAAGCCGTTACTTATATATGTCCTCCTCTGAAGGTCCTTCCATGTTTTCCGATTTTCTAAGCGTTCTTCTAGCGTTATCTCCATTTCTCTTTCTCCTAATATCACCACCCTTTCTACTTCCCGTGATCTATCCTTTTTAACATTTACGCAGATTGACTTTCGGGTTTCTAGTCATTCAGGCATTGATAGAAGCGTACCGGTCGACCATCGTGCTACATCTGCAGCTTCTAGCGAGCGTTTCATAAGCCGGATTCTGGCGCACAATATTTTTCCTCTACCTAAATCCTGCCATCTTAAGAGGCACTCTGTTTATGCTTTTCGCTAATCATAATATATTTCTTAATCCTATTCTTCCTTATCCTCTTTAGTTCTGTTGCTCCCCTTGTCTGAGTCAGCCCATAGTTATTAAACTATCTCGCATTCATTTCTCGCACAGCCTCCTTCATTTTTTTGCTAAATCGCTTCCTTGTGCATTACATCCTGAAGATTCCTACCATGTTTGTGACGTTGATCACGTGTTTTTTGAGTGTTCCTGATTATCATAGCGTGATCGAGATTTACTTTATTCTCATCTTTAAAAACTCGGTTTCCTCCCGCACCTTACAATGTGCCTTCTATGTTTTTTTCTCCGCCTATTCTCTCAGTTGTTGCTATTCTGGGAGTGTTCTCCTTCGTTCCGTATCCGATTAAAATAAAAATATAACTTCTATCCCGTTTCATCCATCATTTCCAATTTGCTGCGCTAGCAGTAACTTCGTTAGAGAACCCAAGATAAAAAATTTCTTTTCGTTTTTAAAAAGTCTACGAATTTTAGCGAACGTTTTTTTACAGTTCAAGTGCGATTCTTTAGTGCCGTTGAAAATGCATTTTTTCGATCATTAATTTTATTTTTTCGCATATCCACCACGATGTCAAAAAAATTTTTACTCAGATAAAGCGAGCAACCAGGAAAAACGGAACTAGAAGCGAAGTTAACAGTTTAAAAATACACTGTAATTTTCGGACGGACAAGTAGAATCGTGTTCAATTTAATTACTTCTTGCTCCGTCACGTTACTATACTTTAGTTCACCCTTGTGAAACAACCGATATTTCCTGAAAAGACTCCCCCCCATCAGTGATATACGTTATAATATTAGTACAAATATCATTAATACTAATTTCGATTAAAATGCAGTACCCAGGGAGTCAGAGCATAAAGTTAGGAACAATTAAAACAAATTTCCAGAGACCCGATCGTTAATATTTTATGACGGAAATAAAATTCTGCTTGGCGAGAGTCGTTATTTAAAAGACATTCAAGTTACAGAAAATATTTGGCTCTACTATTGGTATCGGTACCGCCCCGGATAACATTTAAAACATTAAAATCTCCGCTTATTAAAGTGACCGGTAAATGTTCCAAACTTTCTAAAGTAATTATTGTAAACGCCTCTGTATCACGGAAGTGCAATTTTGAAGAATAATCTCGAATAAAAACACAATAAAAGATTTGATTAACGCTTGCAAAAATACAGACACGTTAGATCAGAGCAAACGATACCGTAACGTACCGGTGTACGTACGATTCCGTTTCTAATCTTTATGGCAACGAATGTATATCTCACTGTTTTTTAATTTTTGCTTTATAGATCGACTTATCTTTTCTCTTTTTTTTTTTTTTTTTTTTTTTTTTTTTTTTTAATATTTCGTTAGGTACGTCCGATTGAATTTCTCGTCACTTTTATTTTATTAATAGTTTCTGAAATCAGGTGGTCTCTACCTGATCACAGGGAACCTCGTAAGGAAATGCACAAAAACTCCGATGTATAAAATGTTTATGTTTTTTTGTACGTTTTCTTTCTCATTTCTTAATGGAATATTAAGAAACTCGGGTTAAAACGGTCTAAATAAACAAGAAATGACGATTAATCGGAATGGAAAATTCACAAACGGCGAACATAGTAGGAACAAATTAGTGTTTATATTGCGTGGACTACAATTTGAGGGCGGTGGGGGATAATAGAAAGCGATACACAAAGGGAATCTGAAACTGGTAAACAGGCAAAATATCGAAAAGATTTTTGTGATTTATCGTGAGATATATCCAAAGGCTAATCGAACGTCATATGAGAAAAGCAAATCGCACCACCGACTGTGCGACCGCATTGTAGTCGGCATCGATGTGAAAACTTTCAAAGCGCTCCTCGAGATATTCGAAAATGTCTTTCATTTGGATAAAACCGAAATGCTCTATATACTAGTCCTGCTGCGTGAAAGTTCCTACCTCGTAATCTCTCTTTCTCTGTCCCACAGATGTGTATGTATACATGTTTACCCTTCACTTCGCAATAGGCTCGACCGCCCGCACACATCCGGGTTTTCAGTGCAAAATTTATTAGTAATATGAGAGAATAGCACACTTGATGAACTAAAGGGTCAATATATCCGCTGTAAATAATACACTTGAAGCGGTCATAGTAAAAACTTTTTTTTTTGAAATTCTAATTTAAAAAATTGTTTTTTTGCGCGTCAGCGAAATACTTTACACTTTTTAAAATTAACGCTAAAAAGAATTCCAAAAAATTGGAATTATTATTCGGCTGATTTTTTTTTTTTTTTTTAGAGACCATAACTACAACGCCACTAACTTCCACTTTAACCTACCAAATAAATCAGGCCAATCCCTCCAACGAGAGAATTAGGTCCGAAATACCATTTCTGCTACGAGCATGAGCTAGGAAATATATAAAATCAATATCCGGCCTCCATGGCGACAATGTCACTTGGCATTGCCTGTAGGACCCTGATTAATGAATGTACTTCACATATAGCACCTGGACATTATGGCAACAAATGCACCGAAGCATAGTCCAAAGGAGTCCAGGAATATATAAAGCTTATAGCCTACACTACGGCGACAGATGCGGTTATGCATTGTACATAGAGTACTGGTAGAAGCTATTCCGACGGCGCTGTATCTTTAAATAAATACGGTCTGATATAGACCTCGAAATATGTAGACAGAATCTAATAAAACAAAAATGAGAGAGGTGGTGTCTAAACACCCGGTAGGAACGAAGTTCTTTTCACCACTTTTTGGTAGATACACAAGCATAATAAAGTCATTTATAAAGTATACACGATAAAAAATGACACACAATATATACATAAATCCCCCGCATGAGCTAAAACAAAAAATACGAATCTCGTTCATGAATTAATTAAAACAAAAACAATAAATAAATCATCAGACTCGTTGAAGTGTGCTAACGTCGTACGAAAATACCGCGCCAATTTTCAAATTCAATCAAATTTACACGTGTTTAGAATTCAGCTTATACAGCTGACCACGTACGATGCTTGCTGCTCAAATCTCGATACTCGCACGAACGCACACACACACCCGTATATAATAGAAAGATACAGAGTGAAAGAGAATGAGAGTGAAGATTACCTGCCGGATGCGAACATGATGCGCTTGATTACGACGATTGGAACATTTACAGAGTTCGTAACCTTCCCTATATATTCATGATGCGTTTGAAATACTTCATCAATACAGGAATGTACAAAGAAATAGTCATGACGCTCGAAAACGAACAGTTCGACACTACAGATAAGAATATATAAATATATAATAATACGAATACGGTGCCTCAATTTAAGAGAGATCAAATATGTTTTTGACTACATTTACGGCGAAAACTGAATCTACATTAAATTTTAAGAATAATTTTGCTGAAGAAACCACGTAGAAACTACATTGGAATCTAGAAAAAAAATGTACGTCAGAAAAACAGGTTTTCAACAACACTACAATTAAAG
Organism: Icerya purchasi; assembly: GCA_039619475.1. Lineage (NCBI taxonomy): Eukaryota > Metazoa > Arthropoda > Insecta > Hemiptera > Monophlebidae > Icerya > Icerya purchasi. Next base: position 153,832,937 of record CM077115.1, read on the forward strand.
ATTTAAGCAATTATTAATTACGTTATTAAAATTATACCAAATCCATCGATTTTTTAAATAATATTTTATGCCTATGTTATTACATTATTAATAAATAAATAGATAAATAATAGTTACAAGTAGAAAATAACACGTTAAAAATAAAGATGATATTAAAAAAAATATATAATTCAATTCAAATCAATTATCGACAATATCTTTAATAAATTTTACAAAGGCTTACAAAAATTCATGTAACGGAGTTTATTTAGATTACATTGAAATTTCAAACGAACGGGTGAATTAGATTATCTATAATTTTGCTGCTATCAAATTTATATTGAAAAGCGCTATTTCTTCGGCTATTTTCACAAAAAATAGTGTGAATTTTGTTTTTTTTTTCTTCAAATTTTTGATTACCCATTAAAAGCGGCGCACAAAACTTTTTGAAAATCAAAAATAGTTGTTAGTCTTGAGAATATTATTATTTGTTTAAAAGTCTCTTTTATTTAACTAGTTTAAAGTTATACAATGACGCATTTCGCCGTTAAAAAAATGAATTTATTCTAAATAAAAAATATACCATCTTCAACAATTTTTGCTGTTCTCATTTTTTTTTTTATCACTTTTAAATCGTCGCGAAAAAGTATATATTTCTATGATAATACGTGATAAAAACAAAGGCTAGCTTCTAGATAGGTATTATCATATAAAAAAAGATAAGTTTATATAAAGAGTTTATTTTTGCTAAATTACGTAAAACTTTTATTCTTTTTGTACATAACGTACACGTATATTTTATTTTTAAAATTTAACTTTATTTATATTCCTGTAAATTATTAGTTTTTTTTTTGAAAATATATATATTTGTCAATATTTACACATTTCCTCGTTAAGCTAGTGTCGATGAGTTTTCTTACATCTAAACATGTCTACACTATACTACTCATATACTATACAAGCGCAAATCATTAAATTGTTATTATATACACAACAGAGATATCTTATTGTACAAAATTCTCAAACCATATCGACTAGATTTGTAAATTTTGTAAAACAATAAAGAATTAAATATTTCTGTCGTTTGGCCAATAACAATTTAATTTATTTGCGTATCTCTCCTAAGCCGTACCACAATTTGTTGATTCGAGTTGTACATATATATATATATATATGTTTATTGCAATTTCTACAGCTATATGAAATGACAAAAAACATATATTTTTATATAGCGAAATAATTATAATTAAGATTCATAACACATTTTGAACGTTAATATATCGAACACGACTAGCTTTCCTGTTTGTGCTCGCCGGATATTCAGCACATCTCGTAGGTATCGATGTTAGTTGCACTCCTTTTTACTGAAATCCGATTCTGATTTTTTTTTTTTCAACGCATGTCTATATGTATATATATACACACATATATATATATATATATATATATATAAAACTCGCCCCTTCGGACCCCGGAATGGGGCAAGCCCCCTTCACCCGCAAGTCTAGTTCTTCTATAATTCTTATAGAAGAGTCAATTTTTTCATTGGCTCTGCTGTTCGACAGAAAAAAGTCTTTCAGTCCCAATTTTCACCACCGGGGGATTCAGGAGCGCTAATATCGCATTAAAGTCTTATATATGGGACACGTTTCGTGGAACAAACTTCGTGACAGGACACTTTTTCTGATGAACCCTGACGTAAAAATGGCATAGCCATTAATATATATACCCCCTCCGGGGGTCCACCTTGTCGTGGTGGAGGGGCTCAGTAGTGTTCAACGATCCTACTAAGCAATTCCGTCGGGAGTGTATACTTCTGGTAGGGCCACCCAAGGCGGTAAGGTTAGTAGGGGAGGACATGAAGCTAACGGATCCATGGTGCTAGCAGCAGCAGTACCATTACTCCTTCAAGGCTGGTGAAGAATGACTTCATTCGAGGCTTGACGGAGACAATCACAGGCGAAATTACATATTAATTCCACCGGCTGTGATACTGCAATCAGGCAGGCAACGGAAAACCACCTGATTATTCTTTCCACGAGAGTGTTATGAAATGGACAATCACGATAATGTTATGCTATGCGATCCGACTGGCAATCGGCGCTTTTTTGGGTCCGGGCCAATCAGTGTTAAATGGGCTATAGGTTCTACAAATGCGTCTATCCAGCAGGATTAGGAAAATATTTTTGGGTTTTTTTGGACATGTGACGCGAGATACAAATTCATTACAACGCCTGGTAATAACCGGAAAAGTCAATGTTAGAAGCAAAAAAGGAAGACCCAGAACGCGTTGGACTGATCAACTAAAATCGTTAATTGGCTTAAGCCTGCATGGGGCGTTGATGACGGCTCAAGATAGCTTAGCATGGAGGATGGTGACGAACGCGGCTGTTTCATAACATCACTACGCCCTTTCGGGGGTTTAAGGAAGAAGAAAATTAATATTAATATATATATATATATATATATATATATATATATATATATGATGTCGCTGTTGAATACTTAAATAAAAGTGTGGAATTTTAAAACTTTTTGGCGTCAAATGACTAAAGTTTCCCATTGTACCATTAAAGGGTCTTTTCTCATTCGTCCCTGAACTCTGTTCCGTCATTAAGTAACTATAAACGCATTAGATAATGAATCCGAGTTTCAGACTCCATTAGTACTATTCCTTTCTATATCTGTATATTTTTTTTACCATAATAAAATAAAAAATTAACTTCTTTCCTCGTCATGATCGCTAATTTCGCTTGCTGGTAATGTCCATTATCGTTTAAAACATAATCTATTTTATTATACCCGATATGCTGCTTCTATCTTTTCCCATCAGGCCTCGAATTATTCATCGCATTCCATTGCGTTATTCATTAGAAAATAATGTAAACAGTTAGATGACCCGACAATCGCTATAGACTAAAAACAACTATACTGAAGACGCTAAAACAATTGAGATAACGGAAATTGATAATTAGTCTTCTGTTGAGTACTCCAAAATATTGCAGACATTAAAAAAAAAAAAAGTGTATACGCTTTACATAATTTTTACCCGTACGTGATGATCGACTTTTGGTTGATAATGGGGTCTTCCAAAAATCTCATTGCTTTATTTCTGAAACCAATCAACGACTATTTCGTTGTTGTTGTTGTTGTTTTTATTCTGCACAAACGATGTAGCACATACTTGCGCGCGCAGAAACATCGAAGCGACGGGATCAGAAAAAGAGAAGAAGAAAAAGATAAAAGACCAGAAGAGAATGTGGAAATTGGAATTAAAGCGAAAAAAGAAGGAAAGGCAAATGTGCTTAAAAGAAATAAACGATCCGGTAAGAGCTGGAAAAACTTCTTCTATCGACGTAGGAAAAAACAATAAAATTTTCGCAAATGAAGGAATACAGCTTACAAAAGAGAAACTGAAATTGGTTTCGTTATTTAGCGAATTCCCGTTGGTATTATGTCATGAGGGCGTCTTTGGAGCAACCGATCATTATCGATATTATTCAAAATTCGACAAACGAAAAATGCGCCCTGCAGCGGCGAAATAGAACGATTCTCATTATTTAAAATAATCGTCCGTCTCTTTACGCGTTCTTTGAATGAAGTGTTCATTTCATCTTCAGTTCAGACAGCCCCGAGATGCGCTTAATCGTTTAGTGTGCCGAAAAATGCGGCAAGCTCGCTCGCTGCCAAGCAGATCCACTTTGTTCCGAAAATTCATCATACTCGGAAAGAACGAAACTTTCTGCCGAACAAATGAACTATATACAAGATGATTCTTTCGACTTATTTATGCGATCTGCGAACACATTTGTCATTTTAATTTCGGTCGGTCCTTCGCGTCTCAGTTTGAAAATTCTGAAATTGTACACGTCGCGCACAAATCCTTTGCTGCACTGCAAACAAAAAATAGCAACTTGGATTTTCGCCTTTGAAAATAACATAATACCGGTCAATGAAAGAGAAATTTCGATCAGCTGCAAACAATCAACGAAGAATTTTCATCGAAAAAAAGGGTGTCGTGTTCAGAGCGACCGTGTTCACAGCGACCGTGTTCACAGCGACCCATCAATAATGGTGTTCAGAACGACCATCGGATCTTCTTTATTATTATTATTATTATTATATTCGACTTGCATGTTCAAAACGACCATCAGATATTTTTATTACTATTATTACAACATATATGCGAACTAGAGCGGCCAAGTTGTTAAAACTGCTAGAAATTATAAGCACATGATTAGAAGCGTACTTATAGTCAGACTTTAATGATTAATATTTTATTTTTAACTAAAACTATCGAGCATTTAGACAACGGTGCGTTTGGTTAAAAAAATTAAACTGCATGTGAGTACGCCTCCATTCATCTATTATCATTTTACATTAACAAAAATTATACATAAGCATTTTGCATTAAATTATGTATTGTATTACCTGTTAATGTTAATGTAGAAATATCTAAAGTAAATAATAACGAATTTAGAAGTTACACATAACTTCTTATAAGAGAACCGTAACAAAATATGATCGCAGTTCACTATAATATCAGAGATTTCCAGGAAATGACCTTTCCTATCCCTTTTAGATGTCGGCTTTAAATATGATCGCTCTACACACGTAACCGAAAAAAAGAGGGAAACAAGTCCTCCGTACAATCTGTAGAGAAATACGTTAAGTATTTTCGATTACTATTCGTGTACAAGAACAGCGGAAACGTTAATAACACACTTTAAATTTTAATCAAAATAATTATCAGGTACGACTTAAACAGATGTTCTTACGGAAATAACGCTTTTTGGTAACATTTATGACACGGACATATCTTACGGCCGAGCTTAATCTGAAACGTCCCGAAGAAAGCGTGACAAAGAAATGTCAAAAAATTGATTTAAACCAATCTAATTTTGTCTGTTACTGAAAATTGTGATGAAGAAATGTTTTAGCGCAGTTTCACCTCATTAAATCGCTCGGAGTATGCCTTAAATGATAAATTTTAGATGAAATACTTTTTTCCATACATGTAAAATCGAAATATTTCGAATTGTTTCTCAGCAAATAATATTAATGACACACGACACAAGGTTTTGTTGCTATAGTGAAGACGGAAGTTTATCCAGTCTGAGCTTGAAAATAAAGATGAAAAATCTACGAGAGATAGTATCGCTAGGGTTTAAAAGTGCATAGGAAGGTACGTTTGGAATATTGGACTGTATAAGAATAAAATGCCCAGACCGAGTTAGTCCAGGGGTAGCTTTCTTCCAATATTCCTTGTGAGCATATACCTAATGAAATATATAAAAGATCACTTCGACGAGGAACAAAAATCCTTGGCTTGCCAAATAAGACAACGAAAAATTACACAAAAAAATATAAATTCCGCCGTGCAGTTCTGAATGATGACGAAGATATGTCAGAAAATGTTATAATGATTTTCATTTACATCCAATAATCGGTATGTATCTCTGTCACTTTTCAGTACACAAAAGCGAATAATGACTACCTCATTCTTACACACTAAGAAGATCCTGTTCCGTTCTTGCCGTTTGATGTTTAAGAGACACTTATTTCTTTCGTATATACAACGGACGCTTCTCGTAAAGGAGCTTTTAATGAAATCTTCGAATTGGTAGCATTAAGTGTGCGATACAATTGAAAATTTGCCGCGCAAATCATAAAGCAATCAACGATTTTTCAATGTAAACGACAAATAATAACATCGAATGATGTGCATAAAAAATAATCGCTCGAATTTTATTGGATAATGTTTTTTAAACTAATTTTGTTTCGTTGTTATTAGTATATTCCTTTAATTAAGTTTACTCGCTCAGTTTTATTCGCTAATTTTTGTAAAATTATAATTAATAAATATAAACTGTTTTTAATCGTAAAGATCGTTTTTGACATCTGGGCTTAATAGGGAAGTGTCTCCGCGATTTTTCGGCACACGGCAAACGATTCAAGCGGCTACTCGTACCAGATTTCCAAAAAATACTTCCTTGATTAGACATTCGGCAATTATTTTTGTACCAAGAAGTCTGCTAGCTTACAGTTCGTACATTAAAGAAATTGCTTCGATATATATATATATATATATATATATATAGAGGGAGGATTTATGCTTGCGCGATATGCAATACTCATTGGTGATTTCAAATTGGATTTATGCTGCATAGAAGGAACGGAATTATTATATTGGCCCGTTAAAAACACATAATTACGTAGATCTTACTTTAGTCTCACCGTTCTTTACTTAGTCTACTTGTCACTACAGAGAAGAAACTGAACATGATATATATTCCATTACTTTGTGTGCAAATACACATGTTGTAGCAGGTAAAAGAACATATAAATGTGTTCCTATAGACTTTTGTACAGCAGAAGTAATTATGGATATTTTTTTGTGGCGAAACGACAACCACAGGACATATTTATGTCAAAATAAACAAAAACACGTACTGTTCTTTATAATGTCTTTTTAATAATTTTGACACCGATATGTGTGCTGGATATTATTTCACAAAATGTGATGGCACATAAAACTGTTGCTCCTATTTATATCTACACCGTAGTGTAAACATGTTAATTTGTGGCCGACAGTTTTTCATATTTTTACTGGGAACATGTAGTCGCATCTTTATACAGCATCCTAAAGCCAATTCACAAATTAACTTTTCTGCAAAAAAAATATGTAGATGCTGGATTATTCTTATCACATCGGCTGATAAGTTTATAACAACGAAGGCAGATTCAACGCAGTGATATAGATGCTTGCCTTTCCAACTCCCAAACTTTTTTCCTTTTTTTTTTTTTTTTTTTTTTTGTAGAACTGTTTGTAAATAACATTTTACACGGTTATCGAAAAGTATTAAATATTTATAAGTATTTAACGAAATATACAACTTTATGTTAAAACCGTTTCTTTTCTAAATTTATATTTAATAATTTTAAGTAAAGAAAGATAAGACTGAAGTGAGATATATGTAATTAAGTGTTTCTAACGCGCCGACGTGGCGTCTGAAGATGGCATCAACACGAATATTGTTGCGTGTAGTTAAGATGTCCGGATCATTATTTCTAAATTCTAATTTTTCCATAGAAATTGTAATAATTCCATTCCTTCTTTCCAGCATAAATTCGATTTGAAATCACAAACGATTCATATCGCGCAAGTATAAATCCTCTATATACTTACATATACATATATATGTTATATATATGTCTAAGCAGTTTCTTTAATTTACGAACTGCAAGCGAGCAGACTTCTTGGTACAAAAAGAACTGACGAATGTCTAATCAAGGAAGTATTTTTTGGAAATCTAATACGACTAGCCGCTTGATTCGTTTGTTGTGTGTTGAAAAATGACAATGACATTTCCCTACTATTGAGCCCAGCTATCATAAACGATCTTTACGAATAAAACAATTAATCGAATTTATACAAAAATTAGCGAATAAAACTGAGCGGGTAAACAAAACACTATTAGTTTTAGCCAATAAAATTCGAATAATTATTTTTTGTGCACATGATTCGATAAAATTTTTACGCGGAGTAACGAAGTGTGTTATTATTTACTATTTACATTGAAAAATTGCTGATTGCTTTATGATTTACGCGGCAAATTTTCAATTGTACCACACACACACTTAATGCTACCATTTCGAGGATTTCATTAAGAGCTCCTTCATGAGAAGCGTCCGTTATATATCGTATACGAAAGAAATAAATGTCTCGTAAACATCAAAAAGGGAAGAACGGAACAGGATCTTCTTTGTGTGTAAGAATGAGCTAGTCATTATTCGCTTTTGTGTACTGAAAATACATACCGATTATTAGTTGTAAATGAAAATCATTATAACATTTTCTGACATATCTTCGTCACCGTTTCTTCCTTAAAATTGTCATTAGCAGACAAAATTAAATTGGTTTAGATAGATTTTGCGACGTTTCTTTATCGAATTTTCTTCGTGAGGGGCTTTCTTCATGACGGATACAATTTCAGTTTGTTCTCAGCCACAGGTCATATCTATGTCAAAAAATATGGGGACCTTGCGAATTTCACCAAATAAGAAACTGAAAATTCGGGAATTCCGCGAATATTACGTTAAAAAGGAAATGTGTAAAGGAAAAATTATTACAGGGCGAAATTAGGACAGGTACGGACAATACTAAGCCATTTGCAGCTGAACTAATACTAAAAGAGTTCTTAAACGCGGATATGGAAGTGATCAGCAAAATGGCCAAAAATAATCTGGTTTCAGCGAACGGTACTACCGAGATATATTCTTAATTGCGCGAAAAGTACATTAAGTAATTAAGCTGAGCGAATGGTGTTAAATTTAATAATAAATGTCATAATATTTTATGGCAATTGCCTTAGGAAATAATTATTAACTTTATTCGACACCGCATCGATACTGTTCTGTGATTGGCCGCTGGATGGATTCAACAAAGAACAATAAAAGCAAATCCTCTACTTTCCATCATTACAGAAATACTACTTTCCAACAGTCACAGATTTCACAATCTCGTTCCGGTAAGTTTTTTAAAATCACCAGTTCTTCTCGAGACTAATAACACAGTTGTTAGTATGAGTTGAGTTTGCGCTTAGCGAAAAATGAAATCCCTTCCAACTTCAAATACCGTCAAGATATCAATCTTTTCAACGCTGCAGATGTACAAGTCGTGGTTAAGAATCAAATAAAATAGTTAAGGCATGATCCGGTAGTTTCCGAACTATCGAATGTGGAGTAAAATATAAAAAATCGAGATTTCTGTCCAACCATTCGAATTAATAAAGTAGCTTGTGATTGGCCATCGAAGGAAAAATAGCAGGAAGAAGAGCTTGAGGAAGAAGAAGATTGGATTGACGATGCGATGAAATGGCCACGAATTCGTTTACCGAAACTGGTACACAATGTGGCCAACAAAGAAAGCGCCAGCAGAATAGTCGCTAACATCTGACGCAGATAAGGCACTAACCAGAAGAAGACCTTTACTCGGAATAAACCTGATATCCCTTTTACCTTTCCATTCAATCCGGTGCTCCATATCTGAATAGTATTTAACGAGAAGAGCTGGTTGAACGCGATCGAATTTGCCGAAATCGACAGTTTTCTTATTTCCTATTTGGCCGGCTAAAATTACACTCTGTGTCACCTGAAAATGGACGTTTTTTTTTTTCTTCTTCTTTTGTTTTTAATCGTTTAAATTCCTTTTTAATAAACGTTGTGCCGAGTGCGGAATTTATATTACAGCGATATAGTCCTGGAAGCAGGTGTTACTTTCTAGTTGCCGACAAGCAGCTGAAGTCTCTAGGCCAATAAATCGGAAAGAATAGAAAAACGATTATTTTTTTTGCAGTTTTTGTTTAAAAGTTAAATTGTATTGCGCGTATTTTCTAAGAGTTGTTTTTTTAAACTTTATTGAAATACGTTCCGCGTACTGTCATAAGCTCGAGAAAAGTAAGGAACTGATTGAATTGCGGAGTAGAAATATGGTTGAGCTTAATGATTAGTTATTATAGAAAAAGCGGAGAAAAAAAGTCTTGCAGTGTAAAGGGACGACGACCAAGAACTGCTCTGCAAGAACTGTATTGTATGAACTTCCCCCCTGAATTTATTATACCGAGAATCGTTTGTTAAGTTCGTCATTCCACTGGACCGAATTTTGTGGGTGTAATCCGAGATAGGACATCATCAATTTCACTGTGTGGTGACGTTTGCTCTCCCGAATATCTCTGCCAAAACAAATAATAAAAGCAAACACGGACAGAGAATAAGGTGGAATGTTGCACCCCAGTAGTGAAGACGATCGAAAATCAAGTCAATGAATAAGAAGAAAAGGAATGTAAAGTAATAATGCAGATGATCGTAAACGCAGAAATGGTTTTTATTTATGTATTTTTGTAATAAAAACTCGTGCGACTGTCAAGATTAAAATTAAATAAATTATTGCAAGTTAATCTGCAGTCCTGTCAACAGATCTAATCCATCATTCCCGAAGAAATTGACAATGTGCTAAATCGTTTGACGATGATTTCCGCAACACACGCAGATATCCGTTAAAATCCCACTTGTCATATTCGCATCTGCCATGCCGGTCCTTATCCCGTGTTTAATATTTTCCATTCCTTCCTAAGGCAAATCCATCTGGGAGAGCTATTTTCCGGGTCCCATCTATTAACAAAGAATTATTCTCATCTAGTTCTCACGCTATTTTCCGTTTTTTTGGACTTTCTTTCGGGATCCCTACATTTATCAAGTCCAAGGAGATTTTCTTAACTTCGATTTGAAAAGGGCGCGATATTTGAAATAAGGAGAGACTTTGATGGTAGATACATTTTCTCCTCTAGTCCATTTTCTACATTCGGAAGAGGCAAAACGTAGATTGAATTCAACCGCGCCTTAAAAATCATCAAATCCAAAAACTCGAAACATATAACATATGTACACACACGTCACGAAGAGATGAAATGGAACGCGAGGGTATTTAAATTCACGTCGGATCAAGATGGACCGAGACATCGTTGAAGGAGGAGACATGCATCCAGCGAGATGTAGGCAATGCGCAGTAATACGTTTCAACAAGCAAATACGTGTCGTCGTTAGTTGATGCGTTCACACGATAAAAGCGAAATGTTACGTCTTGGTAATCCCTTTTTAATGTGTTATACTTAACGCGAGGGAAAATGGCACGAAAAATTAAGCGGCAAGAAAAAAAACGATGAATAGGCAAATTATGTTAAAAAAATAAAAAAAAATGAAAAGAATGAAAAAAAAAGGGAGGGGGGAACAGAAATAGAAAGAAGACATGAAAAGACGGTTATTAAGTGAACGGGTAGAAAAGCTAAAAGCGGTGTAGCAGAGTGTGCGGGGTGAAATAGTTGCGGTTAAGCGAGCGTAACGGTTGATGGCGAATTCTTTTGGCGAGCGAGAATGACTAAGTACCGTTCTCTGGAAGATCTTCATTTCGGGCAAAGTCTGCCGAGGAGAACGGCAAATAGCACACTCTACGCTGACGCGCTTCCTACATGACGGTAACAGCAAATCTAGCAGCACAACTGACGCAGCCGGCCTCTTCTTAAGCAAATCTCTCGCCGTCGTGTGCACTAGCCGAGATTATTCGCATATGAAAACCCGTTTTATTGACACAACCATACACATTTCATCATCGGATGATGGTGCACCTATCGTCGTGAGTTCTCGATGCGGCAGTTGCGAAACCCTCTGAAACTTGACTTAAATATTCCACGCTGAAGTGCTTCGTCAGACAGACTGATTAAAACTTTGTTCTAAACGACGGAAAAAAGGGGAAAAAATGTCCCAGCGGGAATTTTTTCCTATTTAGCGTTCTTAAGAACGCGTCGCGCTGAATTAAACACGCCTAAATTATCGAATATAACAACGGCTGTTATCGAAACCGAACGTTCGAGAAAATACCGAGGAATATGAAAATAACCACCGGAGGATAATTCATGAAAAAACAAAAAAGGAATATAATTCTCTCTCTGCGGGAGGAATGAAGAAGGTGAACAGGACTGAAAGTAATAAATGGACTGTAAAATGAAAACAGAATAGTCACAAATAGATTAGAAAGGTTACGACAAGAAAATGGTTGCCTCGCGAATCGGATTTCACCGAGAATTCCTTCTCCCCAACCAAAAGAATGATCCGAAAGAGCATCCTAGATTCGAAAATGGCTAAATAAGTTTTCTTCACTATTGCGCAAATTTCTAAAAACAAATCAGCTGAGCTAGCAGTAAAAAAGGTATGCGACTATATTGAAAAATATAAAAATCCAACAAGATATACGTTACTAATCAGCTTTGACATATCCGGAGCATTTGATTAAATAAAAATTGATGAAATCTTAAAAATAATGAAAAGAAAAAATACAAGTCCGGTACAATACAAATTATAATTCGTAATTAACAGATAGAAGAATCGGGTTATTTAATCAAGAAAACAAAATCCTATATAAGAAAAGTGTTAACTCAGGAGTAACACAAGGTTCCGATTCTAGGGCCAGTACTCTTCAACATAGCAATGAGCGAAGTTCATAATTTGTAGTTCAGTCAACACTGCAATAAGCTACGCAGATGATATAATGTTAGTAGCAGGAATTAATAAAAAGGACGAAGTTTACAATGTAAATGAAACAATAAAAAAATTGAGTAAAAACATTCAAAACTTAAGCTTACAATTCAACATAAATAAAACCCAAGCACTACTAATAAGTAGAAAACAAGACAGGGAAGAAATGATACATATTGCATTGAACAGCACTTATGCATAAAGATAAAATAAAAATAGTAAAAGAAATAAAATACTTGGGAATAATCATAGGAATTAATTTAAATTTTGGAAAACACATAGAATTCGAAATAGACAAGATTAAAAAAATTTATTTCAAATTAATATCGCTATACTGAAATATGTTCGGTTTTTGAAATATAAAGATAGAATAGTACTCTACAAAGCCATTTTTGGATCAAAAACAGAATTCTGCTCTACAGTATATTTTCCAGTTTTACGAGAAAAAGACAAGAGAATAAGCTGTTAAAATTACAAAGGAAAATATTAACAGGAACAATGTCCGCTTATCGCGCAATATCATATAATTCAGTCAACATCATAGCAGGAATAATACCGATAGACTTAGAAACTGTAAACCAAATATCAAAACAACCGGCCGGACAGTTACACCTGCAGCGTCCGATAACAAGACAAATAAAAACGCGGCTTCTTCATCAAACACAAGTAAGATCGTTCCGCTAAATATTTCTAACACGCAAAACTCTTCCGCCTTTCCAAAAACAAATTTAACGGCAAATGAAACAAGTAAGCCTGCAAACTTAAAAAACAAGCTCGATACACCTATTTCACACACTCCAACCGCTACCACAATAAACTTAACAGCAATAAATAAAACATCCCCAAGCACAAACATCGTGACCATCTCAATCTCTTTTTCCGACAAACTAAAATCTCGAAAACCTACCCCTCCTATAACAGATTTCGATTTTCCTACAGAAGACCAAGGCGTATTGTTTCCATACGTCGAAAATGCGAATCCTTTAGACTATTTTAACGCCCTTAAAAACCTAGTAGGAGGTCCAAAAAACATAATTGCAGGCTCCAAAATTAGCAACAATCGAGTCCTCATTTTTTTAAAATCGAAAAACATCACAGAAAACCTCTTTCATAACGGAGCCGTTATTACCGTAAATAATAATACAATCACCGGTCAAAGGTTAAAAAACCCTACTCAAAAAATTATATTATCAAACGTATCTCCAAACATCCCAAACTCTGTTGTCAAAGCCTATCTTGAGGGAATATTAAACTTAAAACTAGTCTCGGCAATTTCTCTGCTCCGTGTTAAACCCAATGATCCAGAGTTCGACCATATAATCAGCTGGAGGAGGCAACTGTATGTTGATAGCGCCAATCTCCCACCCTTACCCGACTCTTTCATAATAGTTCATAATGAACGTGAACATCGAATATTTATCCAAACGGGTGTGCAGAACACGCCGTCCATTGCCCCATCTGTAGAAGATAGTGTCCCCCCCGTTACAGACACTAAAGCCGCTCCAGCCCCGCAAAACATAACCGCCATCGCTGAGGAAAACACTCAAGCCTCTATCTTTGAAAATAACACAACAGTCAGCACCGAGGAAACCCCAGCAGCAACTAAGCGACCCCACCCACAAACCCCTGATGCTTCTCAGAAGACTACGGAGCCCGACTTTACAAATAGCACAAGAGCTATTCTTTTCCCTCTACAAATGCAGACAAACGAACCAGAAAACAGAGAGCATCCAAATGCGGTAGAAACCAGAGACAATGGAGCAAACGTGGATTTCAAACCTCCACCATCAAAACTGAAAAAACAAAAATTGCCTACTGTTGAGCTCCTAAAGCCCGCAGAAAGCAACATCAACAATAAAGACTATCCATTGTCTTTTAATGACTTCGTAGCCTTAATGGAAACGATTCAAGGACAACACGACCCGGCGAGTATAGTAGCCAACTTCACTGAAGACATAGATGGATTTATTCACATGCTCTCAGATAATTACTCCTTACTTCAAAACCGATCAATGAAGACACGTTTCACTAAACTAATCAACAAACTTGCTAGACAGTCGGATTCAGATCAAACAGCAGACTAAACATATTTGAAAGCTAATAGTGGTCATGGTTCGTAACATTATCCTGCAGTGGAACTGTCGAGGATTCTACCCTCAACTTGCTGAATTAAAGCTGCTTATTGCAAATCACTCCCCTGCTGTGGTACGTCTACAGGAAACTCATTTGAAGCCCACAGATAACCCAGCCCTACAAAACTACTCCCTTTTCAATTTCAGCAATGATCAAGGGTCTAGAGCAAATGGAGGGGTTACCATTATGGTCCACTCCTCTGTCTCAGCAACACAGTTGAATTTTAGTACCCCCTTACAAATGATTGCAGTGGTCGTCCATCTTCCTCAGATATCTGCCACCCCGATAACTCTACGTAACTGCTATGTGCCTCCGAATTATATAATTACTGCAGATATGTTTCAGTCAGTACTATCACAGGTCAGCCCGCCACTAATATTACTCGGTGATTTTAATGCCCACTCACCTCTGTGGGGAGCAACACTGGAAAACAGACATGGCTCTGTCATCAATAAACTGGTCCTAGATAACGATATGATACTGCTTCCCTCCCCAGGTTACACCCATTTCAATCTGTCCCATAATACATTCTCAACAATCGACCTACAACTTGTTTCCACTTCCATCTTCCCTCACCTGAGCACTTTTGTGCTACAGGACTTATGCTCTAGCGACCATTTTCCTATACTCATATGCCCGTCCAAAGCCCTCCCTACCCAAACCCCCCCACCTAAGCCTCAATTTCTATTCCACAAGGCGGATTGGGATATGTTTTCAGTTTAAGTAAACGTTCCCAGCGAGCCATCCGAATCTTTATCAGAGAACATCAACTCCTTTATCGACGCTATTACGAATGCTGCTCTAGCATCCATTCCTAGGTCTGTCCCAACAAACAGATCCCGACGGGTCCCATGGTGGTGCCCCGAAATAGGAACAGCCATACGCCAACGTAAACATGCCCTTAGGAAGTTTAAATCAACAGGCTTATATCCTGATTTGATCGAATTTAAAAAACGCCGCGCAGCTGCGAGGAGCCTCATTAGGCGCAAAAAACAGGAATCTTGGCAGCATTTATGCATTCAATCCCCATAAATACTTCTAGTCACAATATTTGGCACAAAATTAAGGCACTGAACGGTATTAATCGTGCGATCCCTTCCTTTTCGATAAACCAGAATGGTTCCATGTTATCTGACCCGTTGGAAGTCGCAAATGCTTTTGCGAATCATTTTGCAATGGAGTCATCCTCATCGTCATATTCGTCTGCTTTCTCTTTAAAGAAATATTCCACGGAACAACAACCAATAACTATCATCTCTGACTCCTCACTTTCCTACAATTGCCATTTCACCATTTCTGAACTAGACTATCAACTCCAGTACCATACTGCAAACAGCGCGCCTGGGCCCGATTCCATCCACCCTTATATGTTAAAACACTTACCTCCGTCAGCGAAAAACTTCCTCTTACATATCTATAACCAAATATGGTTCTCCGGATCGATCCCTGAGCCATGGAAATTAGCAGTTGTTATTCCTATTCTGAAGCAAAATAAAGATCCTCTTTTTCCACAAAACTACAGGCCTATATCCCTCATAAGTGTCCTCGCAAAAACGCTGGAAAAAATGGTTAATCGGCGTCTCCTTTTCTTCCTTGAACAGAATAATCTCCTATCCTCGTCACAAGCCGGAGGGCGTAAGAAGCGTACTACAGTTAGTCATCTGCTGAGCGTACAAAGGCAAATATTAACAGCATTTCACAGACGCCAACATGTATACTCCGTCTTTTTCGATATAGAAAAGGCGTTCGACAGAGTATGGCGATACGGCCTCTTATCCAAGCTGACAACAGCTGGTGTAAGTGGAAACATGGCCAAGTATCTGAATAATTTTTTAACAAACAGAACGTTCCATGTTAAGATTGGTTCGTCAACATCGAGCACCATTCAAACTGAGAATGGCTTACCACAAGGATCTGCCCTTAGTGCAACCTTGTTTATTTTTTATATCAATGATATAAATGATTGTATTGCTCCGCCTGTAAACGCCCGGCTCTACTTTGACGACTTAAACATTTCCCTGTCTTCCAGTTTTCCAGCAAATGCTCAAACAATCCTACAAAAAACTATTTCAAAACTACAATCCTGGTGTAACAATAATGGTCTTGTGTTTTCTCCATCTAAGTCTATCTGTGTTGATTTCTATAGGGGACGTCAAAACTCTTCCAGCATTCGCCTCAATCTATAATAAACCCCTGCACCCGAATATCGTTCAGCTGACAACAGCAACAATGCAAAAATACCCCGACCACCTCTTTTTCTACACGGATGCTGCCAAGACTACCCCAGAGGCTACTTCTTCCCCAACCGCCTGTTCCTTTGAAGTCTGCGACGTGATTCGAAGCATTCGACTGAATGACAATTGCTCGGTACTGGATGCTGAAATATACGCAGTATTTTTCTGTTTGGAATATTTTCTTTTTACAGAGCCTACATCACAGAAAGCCCTGCTGGTATCTGATTCATCCGCGGCCTTATTGACAATTTCTAATCCCCTCACCAAACATCCTGTAGCAATTCGAACCCAGCAGGTATTATACGAACTTATTAAGAGACAGTGCTCCGTATACTTTCTGTGGGCGCCCAGCCATGCAGGGATCCCTGGAAATGAACGCGTCGATACATCCGCCCGAGCAGAAATATATTGCCCCTCGCCTAGTAACAGCCCACCTCCACCTTATCTCTCGAACATAATCTTGAATAATCTCACGTCCTTATGGAAAACCCATTGGTTCTCGTGTCAGACTTTCTCGAGGTTAATTAAACCCTCAACGGAACCATGGTGGCCAGAAAAAAGCATCTCCCGTAGAGATTTCTGTGCACTTAGCCGCTTGCGCATAGGCCATACGGCCATGTCGCATAATTTTATTTTGCAAAGAACCCCCTCGCCTACGAATTGTCCTTTCTATGGCCAAGATGTTGCTCCCTCAACTCCTCATATACTATGCGACTGTCCAGCATTATCACTTCACCGGCCCCTTTCAATTAATAACAAAACAGTCACCAACATTCTTGAGAATTCCCCCGATGCAATTTTATCCATAACACAATTTATCAGAACTAGCGGAATAATCAGTAATCAAAAATTTTTAAAAGAAACTGCGCATCTTCGTACTGTAATAGCCACAGCAGTTAAACACGGTACAGGATGTTGCTTTCACAAAAAAAAAAAAAAAAAAAAAAAACATTGAAACAAGAAGAAAAAATTTTAGACAAAAAAAAGGTTACGAAAACAGATCAATAAAATTAACTCGAGTAGTATACGACTTTGGTAACTCAGATGTGATAAATCAAAAACTGGAAAAATAACACGGGAAATAGTAGTTCCAAACTTAGAAGAAAGACTACAAATGAAACATTTTTATACAGTATTATAACATCACTCAATTTTTAACCGGACATGGAAATAATAATGGAGTGTCTATGTGAAACGATTTAAAATTACTGAATCGGACATCTGTGAAGAATGTAAAGAGGAAACAGATGATTAACATTCGATTTTCGAATGCAATAAGTTTAAAAACGGAAAATAATAAAAAAAAACAATAACCGAAATACGTAAAAAAAACTTTTTTAATTTGATCAGCTTTGTCAACTATGTAATGAATAATAAAATAAAACACATCAACAATAAATAATAACAGTAACAATCAGAAACTCTAGCTGAAAAACCGCAAGCTACAGCGGAGTAAATAAATAAATAAAAAAAGAAAAAAGCCGCAAATTTCTTTTCTTTTTTTTTTTTTTTTTAAAAAAATAAGTTGCGGGTCCCACAAGGCATACTGCCCGTCTGTGGGTGCCCGACATTCTTATCGTCGTTTATTCATAAATAAAGTTATAATACTTCTTAATCCTTAATTTACGTCATAAACCGGGTACATTTCGCATTAGTCACTCGACCGAGATCCGTCTTAATTGTATACATACGACCGATTCTCCACCATTTGCCTGTATACAACTAAAAACTAACTTACTGTTCCTCCTCGTCGGTATTATCGATCAGCCACTGCTTAATTATCAGTTTCCAAAGTCCTATCTCTGAGCTCATTAAATCGTCTGGAATTCGTACCAGAAATTCAATTAATGCTGTCTCATCAGTGTTGAGACTGTCTTGCTGTTTATACCTTTCGGTTGAGTACAGTACACCTCCCTATGATTGATTCCTAATTGTTCTAAGAAACGTGAAAAGATTAATATCATTTTTTTATGTACACATACGTCGGAAATCCTCGAAATAATTTTACAGATGTACACATAACGCGGCCGTTGGTAATATGAAAATCTTGTAAATCTGTAACATTTTTGTGTCTATTTGTGTCGATAGTTCAGGCATACTTAGAACTGAGATCCTAACCGCTCGGAATCTTACTGGTGACTGATTTCTTGGAGTCCATACGTGCTTTGCAGTCAGATCAACCGGAATCACCAATGGTCCTAGAAGTTCTGGCTATCTTATACCAGCTGAGCCGAAGGGGATACCGAGTTGTTTCTTTATGGGTCCCCAGTCATGCGGATGTTCCGGGGAATGAGCGGGTTGACCTGGTCGCTCGGTCATTCATGATGTGCCCAATGCCGTTATTTGCTTTTGGTCCATTATCTTTGAGAGATTTCCTATCAGATATGGTCTTCGCACAGTGGAGTCGTGACTGGATGTTTCAGTCGACCAACTGAAGCCTGCGACGGAGCCATGGTGGCCTCCAGTCGGAACAGAACGCGAAGTGTTTTCGGCAATCAATCGCCTGAGAACGGGACATACGTCATTTTCCCACGACTATATCTTCAAACAAGCCCCAAAGCCAAGTACCTGCCCACTTTGTTCTATCGATGAATACCCGCCAGTTTCGCATATCTTGCTGAAATGCACACATCTAAATGGGTTACGGCGAGACCAGATCACATCGATTGAAGACACCCTCTCAAATACCCCTACCGCTTTGAACAATCTTATGACTTTCGTTCAGACTAGCGAGCTAAAGAGTCTGTTTTAAACGTGGGTCCACTCACTACGATAACCTAGGTAGTTACATGCAGCGAGTGGTTTAGTACCCCTTCTTAAATTTAAAAAAAAAAAATATATAGGAAAAAATCTGAAATGAAAATTTTTACCTTTTTTGCGTCACACTTAATAATCAATGGTGGCTGGGTCTTCTGCTATTCTGCGTGCCATTCTTTTTATCCGTTCCTCTTCTGTCTCTCGCAATATCCTTATTCTATCGGATGCCTAAACCGTGCTGCAGACCATCGCATCACCTCTTCCTTCTCACTCAATCGACTAAGTCATTCTTCTTATTTGCTTCTTGATTCACGATCTCTTTCTTTCTCTCTTAATCCAAACTGATTTCTTTTGGATTCCCAGCCATGCCGGAATCGACGGAAATCAGTTAGTTAACTCATTCGCTCGGTTATCTTCCTCTTCTGGTAGGTTTTTTTTTCCTGTTTTTTCAACTTCCAATATTACCCTTCTGTCTGCAGCTGCTCATTCCAAACTATGGTTTAACTTCTACGTCTTCTCGTTCACCAACCCGGATCCATTTTCTTGTCTATTCAACCTTCCCTTCCTCGCTTCCCTTGCTTTTTCAACTTTTCTTCTTTGTGCCGCTTCAACCTCTCTGCCATTTACTGCCTGAATTTTGGTCATCACAGTTTGCTTAATTCCTCGCTTTTCCGTTATTCTCTTGTGCCGTCTTCTTATTGTCCATTGTCTCCCTCCAACATCCAATTTATTTGTGGTCCTGATCATATAATGTTCGGTTGTTCGTCATTTTCAACTGAACAAGCTTCTTTCTATTCCTTTACAAATCGATGCTCCCACTCCATACTATATGTTACGATATTTTCGTGAATATTACGGAGGACCAAATTATATTTTCGAATGATTTTTTTTTACCGGTCAATTAGTAAATTGTATTTTAATTGAATACAATTGAACGAATAGAAGTCTTAAAAAAGACTGTTTCTAAAATAATTTTAAAAAGGGTAAAACGAAATAATTATAACGAAATAACGACATACAAAAGGACGAGACGCTAAAAGCGTATAACGAAGTGACATAATAAAACTAGACGAACGAAAGGCGACTACCGAAGACGAACAAGACGCCAACGAGAACCAGCCAGCAATTTATTTTATTTCTTTACATAACGAAATATCTGGCTAAATAAAATAAAAAATCTAACGAACGAATAATAACAAAATTAATAAATGTATACTTAATATTTATTAACACTATGCTTCGTTCATTCTCTCCCTTCCTTCTCCTTCTGTTATTCAAGCTCTTGATTCTTTTTTGTCAGCTATCTAGGATCGTGTAAGGAGTCTCTCTTGTCCCCCCTCCCCCTCGTTTCCTTTGTTCTTGGGCCAATGCCCATGTTGACAAACCCATAATGAAAAAAATAAGAAAAGAAAAGTCTGAATTTGGCGATGCATGTGTATGTTTTTTCACAATGATGAAACGGAATATTTTTCCCCCCCTCCGAAATGGTCGGGATCTCTAATTTTTTTGTAGCTTTTCACATTTTCTTGTAACTTTCTGTCACCACTTTGTTGTCTTCTAATTTTCTCGATCTTGCGCAGTTTTTCCCTACACTCATTCACTCACTCACTCTGGTAATGTATATAACCGGTGTAGCCTTAGAATAAATACTTATTTGGACGGAGTTCAATTACATTCGAATAATTCTACGCGCTGTTAATTGCAACGAGAAAACGACTACAGCTAATTGCAGCTATTCGCTCGCCTTCACTAGTGTGATTGCTAAGAAAAGGGTCATAAGAATGACATTTATCGTTTATTGTTATTGATATTATTATTCTTGATTGTGATTCGGTAAGACTCGCACCATTTATTTGGCTAATCGGTTTCACAAATAACTTATGTGACTTTGGCCACTTCAGCGTCGCGTCATTTATTTAAACAATAACGCTGGAAATATATTTGCATTCACGCGATACGGATAAATTGAAGGAAGTATTAATTTACGATATTTTTTCTGTAATTTCCAACTATCGTAACGAATATTAATCGCATACAAACTGGATAACTGAATATGAGGTAGCGTTATAGCCTTTTTTCGAGAACCCACAGTTACACATGTGTATATACAAGAATTGCTCATTTAATAATACACG
Source organism: Icerya purchasi (assembly GCA_039619475.1). Classification (NCBI taxonomy): domain Eukaryota; kingdom Metazoa; phylum Arthropoda; class Insecta; order Hemiptera; family Monophlebidae; genus Icerya; species Icerya purchasi. The sequence goes on from CM077115.1 coordinate 153,854,265, forward strand.
CGTTAAACGAGCTCTGACCCGAACATGCAAATCAATTTAATAACAAGCAAAGTCAAACATTCAGCAGTCATGTATACACAAAAACTATGATTTCTATATAAATTACATTATTCGTTTTTATGTCGAAGTATCCTGCCATTAAACAAAAAAAAAAAAAAAAAAAAAATATCCACAAGCCGGAAATATTATTACAAATTAATAACGTCCTGTTAATTTGAATACTGACGTAATATTTAAATTCGTCTTGCCAGACGTAATTGTTATATTTCATCAGGATAAAAAGATACTATACTTTTATTTCTACATATGTTGTGATAAATAAGTTTATTATTTACTTTACACCGTGATGTAAATAAACGTATTAATTTTAATAAACCTTCAAAATACGATGATCATACTTAAACATTGGTCACCTCTATTTTAAAACTGCTCGTTTTGTAGTATTTTCCCGGCACAATAACCAATCGATTCATCAAACAACCCTAAAAGTAAAGTAAAGTAAAGTAAAGTAAGATAGCCTTATTAACGCAGGGCGTCTGGAATTGTGAAGTTAAGGTTCACAGTGCACTAAGCCTAATGGATCTGAATACTAGGCCGGTTTCTTTCTCTCAGCCGCCTTTAAGACACTCTTAAAAACTTCTAATTCGCGACTTTAATCGAAATCGTTAAAGCCGTTTCCGAGAACTTAATTACTTGCATATATATATATATATATATATATATATATATATATATATGTAAAAATAAATTAACTGGAAAACTATTGCAGCGATTATCCACATTATCTAAAACTTTGTGTTCGATGTAACGTTTAATAATTTTTATATGTAAATATGCGAATTTTATAAAACGAAAAAGCAATTGAAATACAAAAAAAGAAAATAAAAAAAGTTACACCTATAAATTATAAACACGGTAAAAAAAGAATTATAGTACACAATAATAATAATAGGAGGAACGTTTATTCAATCGCGTAAATCATAAAAAAATACCAATCGGATTTTATTTACGTTAAAATTCAGAAATTCGAAATTAATGAACCGGCGGCGTCTCCAAGAAGATAGCAGAGAAGTTATTAGACGGCAAGCGATTTTGTTCGTTGATTCTTTTTCTTTCGTTCGTTCGGATGTGAAAGCGGAAAAGAATAGCCGGAAAAGAGGGAATCGGTTAAATTCTGAAAAACGCGAATGGAACTCTTTTTTTCACCATTGCGCGCTAAATCTCGTTTAAAAAAGAATGGAAAATGCAGCAACGCTCGGAAGCAAACAGGGCACGAACAAAAGCCAACGCGGGTAGCGGTATTATTAGAACGAACGTAAAAACTCACAAAGGAAAAAAACGGCCCTTTGCGAGTTTCATTATTCAAGAGTTGCCTTTAAGACAACTTGTCTTCATTGCTTAAGTCAACATTATAAATGCTTTCTTCGGCATGGACTAACTTACATACAGCGTAGTGCGCGGTCGTGTCGCAGCTAGCACTAACTTTGAGTCGCGCGTCTATTTTCAATAATACTCGGCTGAAATATGAAGGCGGAAAAGGTCGAAATGAGCTCGCCTTATCGCGAATAAAATTTATGACTTTCGAAAAGCTCTTCCCCCTAAGCCGCCACTAACGCAACTGGTCGTAAAATTTTCCCCGTCCTAGCCGAGAATATACCCGGGCGAGTTTTAAGTCGCGAACACGAGAGACCGTAAAAACCAATTAACAGATTCGTTAAAATAAAGAACCGACCGCCGAGTACTCTAATAAAATCCGATTTAACGCAACTACGCTTCCTAATCAACAACGGCTGCCAATTACTTGTTTATAAGATTTCGAACATTTTCACGTCTTTTTTTGGCCGAATTTTGACAAATGCCCGGCTCCCCTTTTTCAGTAAGTATCACGCTTATTCACCGCTGCTGCAGCCGGAAGCACGAGTAAACTTTTAATCCGCTACAGCGGTAGTGTGTCATTTAAACGCGCGGTCAAGATTAATCCGCTACACTATTGGGATTTAAAAAACGGTTCAAAATTAAAGAGTAGTAGTATAAGGTTAAGAAAAGGTTAGGCTTAGCGGGCCTAAACAGATTGTTGTTGGAAAGTTCAGAGCGAAATAAAAATGATTTAGGCCGATTGGAAAACCTAAACTAAAAAGACGGTAGTATCCCCCCCCCCGGGGGGGGGGTAAATCTACGAATTGGCAACACTGATGATTCATAATTAATTTAAATAAGTACAATCCCTAATCATATACTAGAGGGGGAAAAAATTGATACGTGGAAAAAGGAGGTGCAAAAATGGTTGAAGGAATGGTGCAAATACTGAAGATCAGGTCTCGTCTTTTATCTCGTTACTCTATTTGATGATTTTTTCCTGTTTACGGTTTTGTCGGTGTTTGACACTTTGTCGTGTCCTTCCTGGATTTTAGGCTCCCACTGATCATGTTTTATTTCAATTCTAAATATTAAGCTGTCTGTGTATTATATTGATGTTCAGATGCGTATTACGCGGCATTGTTGTTTTATTGACATTCATATGTATGCTATTACTTTAATATGCATAATGCTAAGTTTATCATTATTGTTAGTTACGAAATAAGTTAAGTAGTTGTAATTTGTGTACTATATATCTATTATAATAAACGTTGATAAGAGTGTTGGGCATTCACACAACGGGCATATTTGCCCTGTGAAACCCACAACTTATTGTTAAAAAAAGAAAGGAAACGTCGAGCTAGGGAAACATTCGAAGAAGATATAGTTAGCGTCATGTGCATAATTAGGTTTTTTTAGAATGGTCGAGGATTAGGGCGAGCGGGATAGAATAAAAGTGAAAACTGAAAGCGGGACTAGATGAAAGGTTTCATTTCATAAATAAGAGGACGACATTTCTAATTGAAATTACCGTTATTCGAAACCATCAGTGAAACTGTCGGTATATCATGTATACTTTTGGCCCGACATGTGCTAAATGTAATCTTTAATATGTTTTATCTCTGCTTGGTAGTGAAAACCAATCGGACAGGTGGTATAATTAAGAACCTTAAAAATAAAATACCAACTGGAGTAGATGAAATCTCAAACGGATTCTTAAATAAGTTCAATATATTACATATCCTCCTGATGTAATAGCCAAGTTAATCAATTTATTATTTTATTATAATTATTTCCCCGGAAAGGTGGTAAATAATGAGGACGGTTATTCGACCTAAAATCAGTAAGGACCCAAAGTCGTCCAGCTCGTCTAGAGCAGTTTCCTTAATATCAAACTTTGGTAAAATATTATATATAGGAAAAATGTATACTTAACAAATTTCAAGATTTTACAAACAAAAATAATATAATTAATAAAAACCAATTTGGCACATTACACGGTAGATCATCAGAATTAGCAATATGTAATATTATTTAAACCATAAAGAGTTTTAAAGATAAATCGTTAAAATGCTGTCTACTTACGCCAGACGTAACACGAAGGCTTTTGATAGCCTCGACCTAAATAAACTGATTGAGTTACTAAAGAAATTAGGACTCGATAATGGCTTATTAAATATTATAAATCGGTACTTCGATAATAGACATACAATCATACAGATAAACAGTTCTTACAGTAAAAAAAAAAAAAAAAATTTAATGGGTTTACCCCAAGGGTCGGTGTTAAGACCATACCTCTGGAACATCATTTTTTTACAACAATTAACGTTACCAAACGATATAAATATAATCACATTCGTAGTTGTCATTGCAGATAAAAATGAAACAATGTTGGAAAATAAAATATACAAAGTTTACACTGAAATTGAAACATGGCTCACGGAATTTAATCTTGAAATAAACGAAAATAAATCAAACTATATTCTCTTTAATAGTAAAATTAATAAAAAATCACTTTAATGAAACTTTGATTAAATATCAAATATGCAACGCAAATTAAATACTTAGATGTTAGTATAGCCAATAATTTGAAATTTTATAATCATTTTAATTATGTAAGAAATAAAATTAACAAATTCATGCTGATTTTCAACAAACTTTTCAACAATAATAATCGAATAATAAATTATAAAAAGGGAATGATGTTGTATAAATGTATAATAGTACCAAATATTATTTACGGCAGTATTATTTATTTAGATATGCTAGGGACTACTAACAGATTTCTAAGTAATAATTAAACGTTTTCAAAGAGAGGTTGCCATTAAACTGATTAAAGTGTACAGAACTACCAGCTATTTAGCTGCAATAGTTATCGCAGGCATGTTACCTCCTTAAAATTTATGCATAAGCTTGAAACTCCCGTCGAACCTCTAGATCAAAGAGCTCTACTACAGGCGTCGGATAAATTTGCGAATTGGCTAGATAGAGAAATCACATGGTCAGAACTAATCAAAAGTTTAGATCATCGGAAAACTTCCTCTGCGGGGGTGGATGGGATACCCTATAGGGCTATCCAGACGCTTCCAGTCGAAGTGAAAAATATGTTATTAAAGTTCTTTAATAAATCACTAGACACGGGATATATCCCAGATACTTGGAAAGAATATTACATCTGTCCGATCTTGAAACCCGGTAAAAACAAAAACGATCATAATTCATACAGGCCCATATCCTTACTCTCATGTATAGGTAAAACGATGGAAAATATTATAAAATACAGAATAGAATGGTGGGCCAACCGCTTCAGAATAGCATCCAAGGTCCAATACGGGTTTAAAAAATCCTTGAGCACTAGAGATGCACTAATAAACCTAATAAACGACCTTCAAATAAGCCTTTCTAAGAACTGGTATTCCATTATAGTTTTTATTGACCTCAAATCGGCATATGATAGTGTGCATCTTAATACCCTAATCGAAATACTCATTAAGTTAGGAATTTCTAAAAAAATTGCCTATTGGATACACAGCTATTTTCATAATAGAAAATTGACTATGTTATCGGGAGGAAGAACCTATGAGTCGGTAAACTCGGGGAAGGGATTACCTCAAAGTAGTCTACTCAGCCCATGTCTATACACACTATATACAAAAGATATAGAAAAAATTCAAGGGCGAAATATCAAAGTCATTTAGTATGCGGATGACTTGGCGGTATACTCATCGGCAGGGTCTCTAAAAACGGCAACGAGCAGAGTGACGGAGGCTCTAAAGAAATTAACATCAACGTTAAACAGGCTCCACATTCAGATTAATGCCGAAAAAACTCAGGGGCTAATAGTGACCAGGAAGACCATGCGGCTATATCCATTAATAAGAATAGGTAATAAAACCGTGGCTTTCCAAAACTCAGCCAAGTATCTAGGAGTCAAGTTAGACTCAAAATTGTCTTGGAACGATGAACTTAAAAATATAACCGAAAAATGTGAGAAAGATCTCAACGTATTAAGATCCCTAACAGGAAGAAAATGGGGAGCTCATCCATATTCGCTCCAAACAATATATAAAACAATAATACGGACCCACATAGAATACGCAGCCCCAATATTAAATTTAAACAATACAAAAATTAAAAAATTACAGATTATTCAAAACAGAGCCCTTCGGCTCTGCCTAGGGTCTATGAAATCTACACCAGTTCACGTAGTCAATGCTGAATGCGCAGAACCTCCGGTTAAATTCCTCCTTAAACATTCTACGGACAAATTTTACATAAAAAATAAAGAGTATCGCTTTCATCCAATAAATAAACAAATACCCATCTTAGACAGCTTAAAAAATCGGGATTACTGGAGGTTTACTACAACTCCCCCAATACTTACTAGTTTTAACTACTACTTTGATCTAAAAATTTATAATAACATTAAACCGGCGCCATTTTGGATGGATTTCCAAGAATCGCTTTACTGCCCACGAGTCGAATTAGATACGAAAGAATTTCTTAAAACTAATCAGCCAATGTCAAATCACAACAGTTTGATAATGAATAACATATTAAAATCCCGTTTCAATGATTATCAAATCTTCTATACCGACGGATCGTTTGATCTGGGACAAAATAGGTACACTGCAGCCTTTTATTATCCCAGACGGGAGCTGTTTCAAATTTTTCGACTGATACACGCAGGATCGTCCTTTACGGTGGAACTATATGCTATATTAAAAAGCCTAGAATATTCTAGAAGATTCGTCGGACAAAAAATATTAATTTCAACAGACTCTTTGGCCGTACTGCATAAACTTTCACACGGAATTGGCAAGAAAACATCAAATATAGAATGCCTTATAAGAAGACAAGCATTTAATTTACAACAGGCAGGCACGGATATAGTTCTAAAGTGGATTCCGTCGCACTGCGGTATTAAGGGAAATGAAATAGTAGATAGATTAGCAAGAACCGAAGTAGATAGAACAATTGCTCAAAAATTAAATTGATGGAAGTTTTTACCGATAATTAAAGAACACATTATAATCGAGTGGAACGCTGAGTATCAACAGATTAGTGATCAAAAAGGGAAAGATTATTCAAGAATACAGAAGTATGTCCCAAGAGCCCCTTGGTTTAAATGAGCGAACGACTTGGGAAGAGACTTTATAGCGACGATAACGAGATTGAGAACAGGACACAACAAAACCCCCGTCCACTTGGCAAAAATTAATATCATCAATGATAGTACATGCAGTAGTTGTAAAACAGACGGTTCAATAGATCATTTTATCTGGCAATGTAAAGTCTACGAGCAGGGTAGGGACAAACTCAGAGCAGAAACCTTAGCAGAACTGCATACCTTCCCGGTTTCAGTGACACGGATAATTGCAGATCCACTGTCGAAGGTAGCGGCATTAATATATAAATTTATAAAATATCACAACATAGAAACTTAGAAATAATAAATAAGAAAGTTCTATAAAACACCCTATACAGGGCTAAGCAAAAGAAAAAACTGGATAAATGGCGAAAGCTAAGCCAAAAAAAAAAAAAAATAATACGAACTGCAAAAACGTATAAATGTGTTTTTAATTAAAAATAAAGTTGGGATAAATCATAATTTCGGTAACGTTCGATATAGCTTTCCTTACTACAATTATGTAAAGTGATAAAAGAAAAACAATTTAAAAAAATTTTAAATGAATACTGCATTAATAAATATCAAGAGATATGGAATAACTATAACGGGCTTGCTAAACACTTCTTTCCCAAAACATCATAGACAAAATGAATAATAAGGACTTTGTACCTAATTTTTTTAACGTGCAGTTCATATCCGGACATGGTAATTTTGGAATTTATTTATGTAAGTTCCTGAATTAATAGATAATGAAAACTGTAAAAGATGTAATTTCATAGATAATGTAGGGCATATATTAAATGCTCGTAATCACGCTAATAAGATATTTAATAATTTATACGCAACGGATTTAGTTACAAATATTTTTAATGAATTTAAGAAATTCGCCATCGAAGAAATGTATACACACCGTAAGCAAAATAATTCGATAAATTAATATTAAGTATTTTTAATAGAAACTAATTAGTACATGATTGTAAAATGGGATCACAGGCAACCATAAAATTAATTGGATGGGGCCTGTTTTTTTTTTTTTTTTTTTTTTTTTTTTATTACGCCATGTACAGCCTTATGGCTAGAGGCGTGAGAACTGTTTGGATTTAAATTAGGGAGTAGAGACTGGTAGCTTGCAAGAAGGAGAAGAGTTTGTATGTTTTGGTATGATTGTCTGAAAGTAGAGATTCGAGAGATTCGTTTTGGATGTATAGGTGTCTCTTTGGGTTTGAAATTTTGGACAATCGATTAGTATGTGTTTGATGGAGATGGGAACTGTGCAGGATTCACATATAGGTCGAGGCTGTTTGTTTAATATATAGCCATGAGTGAGAGCTGAGTGACCTGCTCTTAGTCTGAATAGTACGACTTCGTTTTTTCTGGATTTTTGATATGAAGTTTGCCAGACATCTACGGTTTTCTTTATGGTTTTTAGTTTGTTTGTGTCTGGGATCTGATTCCAGTGTTGTTAGAAGGATTTATATGCGACGGATTTACTGGATATTTTCAAGTCCTGAACATTATTGTAATAAAAAAAATTGTAATATTATTAAAAACAAAAGAGCCTCGCTCAAAATTTTGAGAATGAGGAAAGAAAAAAAAAACAGGCGGTAGAGCTTAAATTCCCTTAATAAATCCCCGTCTGCAACACCGAATGATCCATTAGGCACCTCTACTTAAATAAAGAAATAATATACACATTAAATATCGCGTGTAAAAAACTTAAAATAGAACTCTAAGAACCAAACCCCTATATGAAATTCTTGTTGCAGCTTAGTTAGAAATCGAACTTAAAAAAGGGTATTAAATTCCTTTATTTGTAATAAATTACTGAAGAATTTGCATAACTGAGCTGAAACAGTATTATCTTAATTAACTAATTAAAAAGATGAAAATTTTCAATCACTCTTGTGAGATAGGTCGCCGATAAATATCTTTATCAGTAAAAGCGTACGGCTTTAATGAAATGCGAGCAATGCAGTCTATTATTGATTTAAAAGAGTAAAGGTTTTCGTGGCTGTTAAAGTTATCCACATGCCGACTATTTTCGGTAGAAACCACGTTGGAACAATTTATCATAAACTCCAACGTTTCGAAACAGATTACGCTGTTCATCATCAGAGAATTTGAGTTGTTTCTTTGATGACGAACAGCGTAATCTGTTTCGAAACGTTAGAGTTTGTGATGAATTTTTCCAACGTGGTTTCTACCGAAAATAATGAGCATGTGAATAATGCAGTCTATTTCGACTAAACAGAAAATCTGAAATCATAATTGTCGTCAGAAAATATTCGAATTCTTAAGTCAATGTAGGAGCCTATTCTTAGGCGCATTCTCGAAAAATTGTTTCTAAGGCACGATATGCGAAATAGGTGTCTATAAAAAGTCCTTTGCGATTAGGACTTGCTAGCCGTTGTATTGGAGCGATTAAAAAATATTCTTCATAAATAACCTACGGGGACGCAACTGTGTTAGAAAGAAATTATATTTGCTTCTATAATTTCCTTCCAACACCGTTGTATTCCCGTAATTTATTTATGATGAGTAATGATCACTGTGAACGCTTTAAACACTGATTAAACAGTACATTCGGGCGAAATTAATAGAGTAATAAAGAAATTGAGTAACAAGAAGGCACCAGGATACGACTTCATAACGGGACGTATTCTAAAAGAGTTACCAAGGAAAGCGTTAGTAATGTTAACTTATATTTACAATGCGATTTTACGGCTTCAATATGTTGTTCCTATATTGTGGAAATTCGCCAATATTATGATGATTTTAAAACCAGGTAAACCTCCTCAACTTATTATCGGCCAATTTCACTTTTATCAATTCTGGCCAAAGTATTCGAAAAACTCTTCAAAAAAGAGAATACAAAAGTTCATAGACAAGAAAGAAATAATACCAAATCATCAATTTGGCTTCCGAATTAGGCATTCAACAGTACAACAAGTGCACCGTCTGGTTAAAAAAATTGAAGAAACATTTGAAAAAAAAAAGAGTTACTTCGGCTGTCTTCCTTGATGTACAACAGGCATTTGATAAAGTATGGCATCTGGGAATACTTTACAAATGCAAAAAAGTACTACCAATTCAGTATTACAATATTTTGAAATCCTACTTACAAGACAGGTATTTCCGAGTTGTAGTAAATAGAACAGAATCATCCATATATAAAATTGAGGCAGGTGTACCTCAGGGAAGTGTACTTGGTCCTCTCTTGTATTTATTGTTTACTTATGATATGCCAGAGACAGATGACGCACTACTAGCTACATTCGCTGACTACATGGAAATTATGGCAACGCACGAGAACCCGGAAAAGTCCAAACGAAATTTACAAGATGTACTAAATAAAATCATTGACTGGCTGAATAAATGGAAAGTAGTAGTAAATGAAAATAAAAGTAGCCACATTATTTTTACAAAGAGAAAAATTGTACGTAACAAATATCGTATATCTATAAATAACAAACAAATACAAACATATTCATCCGTAAAATATCTTGGAGTACATCTAGATGGAGCATTTATGTGGCTTCATCATATTAAGACAAAAATAACAGAACTAAATTTGAAAACAAAACAACTTCATTGGTTGCTTGGACCGCGTTTCCAATTACATATTGCAAATAAAATATTGCTATACCACATGGTACTAAAAAACCGATATGGTTGTACGCAACTGAATTATGTAAATGCGCTTCTAAAAATATAGTATGAACAGAATACAACGCTATCAAAATAAGGTGCTACGATCCAATGATCAGGAGCACCATGGTATGTGTCCAACCAAACACTACATCAGGATTTACAAGTGAAGTATGTTACTGAAGAAATGAAGCTGGCGGTTAAAAATCATTTGTCGAAGTTGAAATGAAAATGCTCTCGCAACGAATTTACTACAACGACCAGCAAGTTGCAACAGATTGAAAAGAAGAAACGTTATTGACCTAGCGTGATTATTCGATAAATAAATTCATGATCGGCTGATGATCTTGAAATTCACGATCTTATTAACATTAAAATCTAGTAATTTTTTTTCCCCCATCACAACTGACCAGTTTTAGTGGTCATTTAGCGATTAATTTATTGCGATAAAGAATGTTTTGTGGAGGGGTAGTACTCAGCAGTACTCCCTCTGAACTTTATAATGGCTGGACAAGGTCTAGAGGCTTATTTCGCCACAGTCTACGTATTTCACCGGAGTTATCCAGCAAATTATTAGCAAGTGGGTTCATATGGATGCTAAGTCGGGCAACATGTTTATTTTATTGTTTTTTAATTTCATCCTCCACAGACATGACATTCAAGTCATTATGGAGGGTATAATTTGAGACGTACCAGGGGGCTGCAGTAATGGTTCTCAGTACCCTATTTTGATATCGTTGTATTTTCTGTAAGTTCGATGTTTTTGCGCAGCCCCACAGCTGTATACCGTACAGCCAGACCGGTTTTATAGCTACTATTTTATATAATAGAGTTTTATTGTCTAACGATAAGCCCGATCTCTTAGCTAACAGCCACGACATGGTTCTAGTTTTAAACCTCAAATGCTCCATTTTTTTTTTGAATGTGAGTACCCCAGGTCAGCCTAGCGTCCAAGTGCATGCCTAAATATTTTACATTATTGGCATATGGTATTACGACGTTATTTATTTTGATTGGCAGGCGTTCAATTTTTCGATTTGTGAATAAAATATGCGTCGACTTACTTTCATTGACTACTATGCGCCATCGTTTTAGCCAAGTTTCCACATGCCGAAGTGACTCCTGCAGTCTTTCTGTGGCTTTGTTTTCACACTTATCAACGGCCATACCTTGGTCTGTTCCGGAATGGCCGCCTTTCTTTTCATGAGAATATCAACACCAGCTTTACAATTTCTCTCCCAAACAACTGTATCTTCTAAAAGTTTTACTTCCTGGAAAATGGGGAGCTGCAACTTTTCCGATCCTTTAAAAATCCATAATCTGTTAAAAATTTGATTACTGTTCATTCATTTACGGGGTAATTCCTGCAAAATTCTCCTATCCAAACCCTGACACAAAACCCACTACGCCTGCCTCCGCCTTTGCATAGGTGCTTTAAAATCTCCTATTCCGGCAGTTCTGTCCGAAACAAATATGCATCCCCTTTATATTCAGATAGCGTTTCCGAATTAAGCATCTCCGCTTCCAACCTCATTACCTCTTATCAAGAACCGCTGGCGTTTTGTTCCTGATAAAATTCCGATCCTCTCGCTCATATAGCTGCACGGATTTCTGAGTTTTCATCATTTGTTTTTTTCTCCCTTTAACAAGCTCTCCTATTTCTTCTACGATTTCATCAGCATATGGCGGCCAATTAATTTCTCTCTGCTTCCTCTTCGTGTTAACTGCACTTCTCGAGAGCTGATTAAATCTGAATACCTCCATACACTAGAATCCTCATTTCCTTCTCATGTATTACCTTTTTTTACTGATGGTTTCAATAAAATGAAGAGTATGTAGAGGGCGCGTTTACCTCCCCCTCTTTTCATTATTCCGAATCGTGCAGCTGCTCCCTTCCTTCTGCTTTATCTTCGCAGCTGAATCAGTTTCCAGATTTCGCGTGCAACATCCTTCATTTCTACAACTACCGGAATCTTCAAATTCCTCATTGTTTTCGATTCGGAAAGGCGGCACGGGTTGGGTTTTTCGTTTCGCTGGCGCAGTTTTGTTTTGTTTTTGTTTCGTTCCATGGCCAACAAGACGCGGAAGTCGTAACAATGTTTAACTTAATAAAATGAACATGGCATCTACGTACTTGCGTTATATATTCATGAAAATGTTTATATAACTTAATATCAAAAAAAAAAAAAAAAAACTATGACGAGTAATAAGAAGTGTGTGTTTCAGAAAAGTCGACAATTCGTTACAAAACGTTCCGGACAAAATATCTTCATCTTCATGCAGTCTCTGTTGCAGTTGTAACCTTTGCTTCCAACTCCATTCCGATAAGGTTCTCAATGGCTGCGTAAGATATCTCTGTTATTCACTTTTTTCATCCATTTAATTCGTTTTTTGAATGTAATTATTTCTTCCTCGGCTTGTCAAAACTATTGGAAAGGTTCATGTCTATTTTCAGGATATCTTTAACCTTTTTATCCTGCAACCATTTCAAGATACTGAAAACTGGAACCTGCCAGAACAGTATTTTCTTCATACCTTTACATCTCCATTCTAGTTCCTCAAATTCCATCGCTTTAGGCACTTACGATTTTTTTTTTCTATTATTCGCGTACTATAGAGTAAATTCTATAATTGTACTGCGATTTTATCAGCGGCCTAATTTATATCCGTTCATTTCGTTTCACTTTGCTATATTAACGAACAGACACTTGCAAATATTTAAAATCCGGTTAATTTTACAAAATTATCGAATGTTTTTTAGGTGTTGTTCTTCAAATGAATTTTTTGTGAACTCTGCAGAGGTGTTGTGTTGCTTTGTTAGACTCGAGTACAGGGGCCCCATCGAAATCGAGAGTGCGAATAAATGGAGACCTGTTTTTCCGTCTGTATTATTATTGGCCCAAGCAAAGTACCGCTAGTACATTTTACCCATTTCACCCAAAGTCACAGTCGAGTTTTATTTTTGAGTATTAATTTAGTTTAGTTGTTTTTCTTTTTAGCATGAAAAGAGTTTAAGACGTGACCTAACCACCCGAAAATGTTTACGCGGGAAGGGAGACGAAAGTAGCGCGCTTATAATATGAATACCACTGTAGTAGGGCAAACGGAGGTTATAAATGAGTCAGCGCATTATCTTTTTTTTTTTATTACCCCCCCTTTGGTTTGCTAGCAAAGAGCATTAGCCCAGCAAAAAGGAATAGATACATGGAATAGAATAGAAATTATATTTTTATTCTGTCGACAATGGAATCAAGGAACACCCCTAGGACAGGAACCCACAGAGATAGTAGGTAGAGAAAGAACATCAGAGGCGTTGAAAGGAGCAGGAAGACCAAGCTTTAAAAGATGACAATAAAGTAACTCACGCTCGCGAGATAACCCGGAGCACTCGAAGAGCACGTGATTCGCATCGCAAACATACTGGGAACCTTCAGGATCCAATGGACAAAAAGGAGAAGCAGCCAAAGAGAAGCGATAGTCAGCGCATTATCATTTTCATAGACGAGGTTAGCATGATTGGAGCGCCGAGCTGTTGGAAATTCTCAATTCTCGGCTTCAACAAATTACCCGGTGGAATTCGATAAACCGTTCGGCGGACAAACGGGTTTATAGTGAGTCAGCGCATTGGAGTGCACGTATTACGTAATCATTTGATTTAGTCGATCCTGGCCTATATCCATCATTTTGTCTGACGATCTGAAGAAACCTGAAAATCGCCGATTGGTTCAGTTTACGGAAAAAAGCGTTCGGATCACAGCTGAAAACAAATCTTGCTCTATCGACTACTGGTGGTGGATCGTGCATTGATACAATTATCGCTCGTTAAAATCGAAAAGGATCGATTCGAAAAACGATATCAGTTATTTTAGTTATCTTAAACCGGTGACAGTAGCGGTAGTACTTCTAACGACCATGTGGTAGAACAAACAGAAAAATGATTATCCGCACTTATTTTTATTTCTTCATTCGTAATTTCCCAACGGGACAACAGCAGTTACAAAGTCGGCATTCGGCAAATCAGTTCTTCATCATTTTAGCCGTAGGCTCTCTAAGTAAAGAAAAAAAGCGACTAGTTTGTTGCTTTTTTTTTTTGTCTCATCTAATTATCACTTCGTCGATTAAGTTTATATATCGCCTTTCGCATATCATTAATGGATCGTATTTTGGGATCAATACCGCCAACAAGCACTCTAATGGTTCACGTACTTTCGCTTGCGGCGCCAGATTTTCGAGTGTGGCTTCTACGTAACTTAAGCAAAAAATTGAGATAAAGACGTAACGGGTAAAATGATAACCAGAGATTACGGTTGATGAATATTACGAGTTGTCGTCAAAGCGATTGTAATCATTCCATTTGCAGATCTCACCATCGCGGTGTTTCAAAGTGTCTGAAGTATTCATCGACACGATCAAGTTAAAATAATGCGGAATCAATGTCAAAACGGCCAGCGGACGCCATGCCTAATTTAGAGACGGTCGGTAGGACCAATTTAGGCCCACGCTACGGGAATAAGGTTATTAATAGATCCACCGTTCGGCTCCTTTTACTGCCTTTTTTCATTCCGGATTAAAAAATATCAGCCGAATGTATTTGGTATATTTTTAATTTAACAAGTCCGGAAAAAGGCTTACGAAGCGTATTATTATTTTAGAGGCAGCGTTACACGGCTTCGTTCTCTAGGCTGGTCTAAAAGAGGTATAGACGTCGAAATTACCAGTCGTCGTTGTGAACTTGATCCTTTACAAGGATTAGCGTTTTATTCGAAGTTGGATAGTGTTTTCGTTTAATTATTTTACTTTTATTTTCCGGGTAAAAACGCGAAATACCAAACTGATTCGTAATGAGATTATTATTATTAATGGAAAAGCGAAAGCTGCGAGGGAGCGACAAAGAATGATTTTAGCGTCAATTGTCCGTGGAAGAAGAAGAAGCCGACGAGAAGACGGAAGTGAGAAAGAATCTAGAGGAATGGTAAAAGTTGCATGTCTGATGATGGAAGTCATTAGCAAGTTTTAATGAATGTCGTTACTGAAATAATGCTGATAGCGATTTCTCGCAGAAGAGAAGAGAACATTTTGCAGAGATTATTCCCACAAACAGCGATACGTACTGGCCCTCCGATACACAGTTACGCACCTACACAAACTGCACCCGCTCCAACTCCAGCACACACACAGTTCCAACACATTTGCTGAGCACTTGCGCCTTCAAAACTTTCATAATTTAATTGTTCGTTCGCCGCGAACCGCTAAAAGCATCCCCGCACCCACTTTAATCGTTTTCTCGCAACACTTCCATATTATTATTACCGACGACACCCTTTTTCCTCTACCTATTATATTATTAACATTTATTAACAGTAATAATGCCGTTATTATTTCTCGGGCCTCGTCTTCGGCTGCTTTCTGATGATCGCAAAAATGTCTTCAAATACGTTAAACAATCCGGCTATCGAAATTAATTTTCTATTACTGTTATTATTAATGTTATTATTAATGTTATTATTAATGTTATTATTAATGTCATTATTACTGTTATTATTAATATTATTATTAATGTTATTATTAATGTTATTATTAATATTACACGTGTTTTCGGTCAGATTTGTTTTCGTCCGCCGATCTCTCATTAGTTATTTCCGTTCAATCATTCGTATATATTAGCATTAAATTAACCGCGCGTACGAAATAATTTTCGAAACGGAAATATAAACAATTGTAAAAATAAAAGTATAAAGCAAATATAAGATATTACAAATTTGCTAATTTTCTAAAAGAAAGCAAAATGTACCGAATTAATGTTTTGATAAAACGTCACTCTACTTATTAGCGAAGAATCGTTCATACATCGTTGGAACATGTTATCACGTTCAAATAATCATGTGTCTCTTAAAAAGTTCAAGCGTTCGAATTTTTCCGATCTATTTTGAAGTCAAAATATGTTCCGATATATGGTGGTCCTTTTCGATTCTTTTTATCAATTACGGCTAGATTATTTTGTGCCCGATAGTAAAAATTCTATTACAGCGTTGCTTAAATCTTGCTGGTTGAAGATCGACTGATTTATCGTAAAAAAATATTTCCACCGGTATTTTAGATCGACGTTGTCGTCCCTGAACACCACTTGCTAAATATAACGTTGAACACAATTTCCAAGTCTATGATGTTCATCTGAAGAGTCCCCTCTTTAGTTCTACTACCGTAGGTTATCCTGTCCACTAACAGTGTTACGGATTTTAACAAAAAAATATATTATTCTTATCGTTATTAAATTAAACTAACACGCCGTGTACAGCAGCTATGGCTAGAGGCGCACAGGAGGAGAATCCGATTAAAGAATATAGACCAGATTTTGGAATTATCATCACGCCGTCAAGCTAATTAAATAAACTTAAAATTAAAATAAATGAAAGTGTAAAACAAATGTTAATAGAAAAGAATAAAGTAATTTACAATAAAGGTAAAAATGGGTAATATTGTCGTGTTTCCATTGCGTGTGTTGTGTAAGTGGTATACTTTTAGACTCCTGTCGTGAGATAGTGATCAGAATATATGAGGAAAGTGCATAAATGTGAACAATGCTCGGAAGGAGAATAATACGCTTGTGCTGATTGCTCTTCGGGATTACATTCGCGATTTTTGTTCGGTTAACTGCTCGTTTCTTATCGAATCGCGATACATCGCTGATGTCGCAGTTAACCCCGTTAATTAATTTTGCCTGTTTACATATTTCATTTTTCGGCCGCGTTATCAAGTACGGCCTATACCGATAATTCGATCCGGTTCTGGTTAATAATAAAATAACTAGGAACCAAGTTATATAATTCCTGTAACCCCGTTTAAGATTATTTGGACGAGTTTAGAAATCTGGGAAATCGGTTGGCAAATACAGGACATTTCGGAAATACAACCGACAGAGGGCGCTGGTGAACAAGTCATCATTCGAAGTTTATTATTTCATTACGTATTTCGCTATTCATGTCAATCGTGTATATGTTTGAATAGAATCTCATTGTAGTCGGTTACACTGGTGAAAAATTAATTAATTTATTCCGTCATTTATGTCAATCTCGTATATATGCTGTCTGTTAATCGTTGTGTTGACGTGAATATATTATATGTTTGTGACCTTTTAAAGTATTAATTAAGAAGTTTTCTCCTTATTCTTCAACCCGGATTCTTTTTTCTTGTCTATTCAATCGTCCCTTCCTAACTCTTCCTGGTTTTTTAACTTTCCCTCAATGCTTCGCTCCAACCCTGCGTTTGGGGCGCAGTTTGCTTTCTTCCTCGCTATTCCGTTACTCTCTTATGCATGTACCCGTCCAACATCCAATTTATTTGCAATCCCGATCACATAATGTTCGGTTGTTCGTATCTTGTAACTGAACAAGCTTCTTTCTACTCTTCCCTTTTACAAATCGGTGTTGCCACACCATACAGTGCATCGTTTATTCTCTCTCTCTCTTCTGTTATCCAAGCTATTGATTCTTTTTTGTCGGCTATCCATGATCGTGTAAAGATCTGAGTCTCTTGCGACTTTTTTCCTTTGTTTTTGGGGGCAAGTTTCCTTGCAGATGAACCCATAAAAAAAAAAAAATTCTCGTCGCTCGTACATTTCCAAAGATATCTGGATTTTTTGTTAATTTCTCTTCCCGTACATAAAATAAATAAAAAAAAAAAAAAAAAAAAGAATAATTGTGTGAAGTTTTCATTCCCCCCCTTTTTTTTTGTCATTTAAAATATTACGCGGGTAAAAATACTCGTAAACATGATAGTATCTAATCTCGAGCAGGTAAAAAAATTTCCGCTACCTAATCAGCGTAATTACACTGTTGTTGATAAGAGAAGTGAAAGAGATGTAAAGCAACGAATGGGACAAATAATAAAATGTTTTTTTTTTTTTTGTTTTTTTAATGTTCTTACTGATCGATATGCGCTCAAATATTGTAATTACCGATTCCCCTCTCTAGTGCATCAACTCAAAGTTATCAGCATCCATTGGAGATTTGTTTCTTCTAAGTTACCATTATTAGCAAGACGAATCTCGATCTATCACAAGTATTGCCTCGCTCTTATTCCTAAGGTTCCATCTCACTATTTCTCTTATACGTTTTTCATTAATATAATAAATATAAATATCGACACCACGTTAGTTCAGAAAATTAAAGATACTAATCTATCGTTATCCGTACTGTGGTTCAATAATTTTATTAATAACAAATATCCGGATTGCATCAAAATATTTACAGATGGTGCTAAGCTCATAGGTCCCCATAGTCTCTCACTGGTTCCGCTTTCATTGTAGCTAACGTTACAATTCAAAAATTCAAGCTTCCTCCTGATGCATCTGTTTTTACCGCCGAACTGTTGGCTATCGATAAGACTCTTGATTTCATATTAAATGTTCTTAACCCGGATAATAAATTTACAATTTTCTCCGATAGCCTGGGTGCCCTGATCGCCCTAGATCATAGTTCGTTTAATTATAAATGTCACCCGCTTATTTACGAGATAAAAACTAAATACCTTCAAATTATTAATAACAATGGCTGTTTAAACTTTTGTTGGATTCCCAGTCATCGCGGGATTGGGCTAAATGATGACGTTGATGCCGCGGCTAAATGCGCTGCCTTGAATGGAATTATATTCCCGTTCATTCCTTCCTCAGACTGATATCACAGGAGTCAGGCCACTGCCTTGGAGGATTGGATAACTTATAGAGATAGGCAGAATACTGGTAGATATTACAATATGGTTCAGTCTGATATACCTTCGCTTCCTTGGTATTTCGATATTCCACAGTCTATCCCCAGTCGTCTTATTCGTAAGTATGTCACACTAGTTTGTAGATTGCGCATGGGGCATTCCCGAGTGCCTCTAAATTTTGCAGACTCCTCTGGATGCAACAGTAATCATACTAGGTCTACCTTCATTGATGACATTAATCATTTGCTGTTCAGCTGTGACAAATACGAGCACAATAGGAAAAGGTTTTATAAAGAATTAATTTCATGCGGATTGTTCCCTACATATAGTGTTCATTACTTACTGTGTTCTGGACATACAGCAATTTTTATTATGGTTCGCTTTATAATTAATAATAACATTTTGATTTAATTATAATATTAGTAAATATAAAAAAAAATAAATAAATAAATAAATAATAAAAAAAAAAAAAAAAAAAAAAAGAGGATAGAGAAAAAAGAAAATTAAGGAAAGATTTTATTAAAGGAACCAGAATTTTTTTTATTTTATTTTATTTTTTTCTTCTTTTCGTTTCTTTTCTTTTCTTATTTATTGAAGTTTATTACTTTATTGATGAAGTCAGTTAGTTTTATTTCATTTTATTCTTTATCAATCTATTTGTTACATTCTTTATTCAATTATTTATTTTTCTTACAACTTCCTTTTCCCATCAGGCATTGTGAACATTGCCAGGCAACTGTGGTCATATTGTAAGATGGGAATTTTTCAATTTTTTAATTTGTATTTCTCATTTTGTCTTTTTGTTTTTTGTT
Organism: Icerya purchasi; assembly: GCA_039619475.1. NCBI lineage: Eukaryota > Metazoa > Arthropoda > Insecta > Hemiptera > Monophlebidae > Icerya > Icerya purchasi. The sequence continues at coordinate 153,873,918 of CM077115.1, forward strand.
TTCTCCTCTAAAAGAAATATCTGATCTCTGTTTGTTAAGTTTCATCAGGCGTTGTGGGCACTGCTCTGCAGTTGCGGCCATAATGTAGAATGATAACCCAATTTAATTTCTTCTTTGTTTTTCCTTGGTTAATTTCATTGCGCATTGTGGACACTGCTCTGCAGTTGCGGCCATACTGTAGAATGATAACCTATTTTGATTTCTTATTTTATTTATTTTTTCTTTTTGGCTAATTTCATTGATCACTGTGGGCACTACTCTGTAGTTGCGGCCATAACGTAGAATAGAATGAAATTTCCTTCTCTGCTTTTTATTCCTTTTTCTGTTAATATTAATTTTCCATATCTATTCATAGTGTAGCCTGCTGGCCAAATGAACTGTATTTGTTCAGGCCAATAAAAAAAAAAAAAAAAAAACATGTTTTTTTACAAGAAATAAATACCGACTTCGAGGTTTATTATAAAAATTTAAAAATGCACTAAAAAGTAAAAAATAATTACTCCCGATTAGAAAATATATATCAGAGTGATATACCCTTAAAGGTGGTATTATCGTAATTCTTATACAACATTAATACCTTAATCAGAGTTGGCATCAAATTCATATTAAAATATCTAGGAACAATTTAATGAACATTTAATGCAGTTTTTAATTATTATTTTAATATGAATTTGATGGCAACTCCGATAAGTTAATGTTGTATAAGAATCACGACAATACCATCTTAAGTTATATCACTCTGATATATATTTTCTAATCGAAGTAATTATTTTTTACTTTTTAGTGCATTTTTAAATTTATATAATAAACCTTTAAGTATCGATAATTATTTTTTGTAAAAAAGCATTTTATTTTACAATTTTTTAGCGTTATGCTTGATTTTTTTTTTTGTCAAAAATCAATTTTTTTTCACATTATTCTCCATATCGGTTTACCCAGAAAAAAGTTCTGAGGTAACACACATAAAAAAATAAATAAAAAATAATAATAAAAAAAAAAAACAGTCGAATTGAGAACCTCCTACTTTTTTTGAAGTCGGTTAAAAAATACGTTTCAAAATAAAACAGCAGCGCTAACAGATAAGACTCGTAGAATGTACGAAGCGTTTTGAATTAAGGGATGCGTGAAAATGGGAAGCGCGCGACAAGTAATGAAAATTCGGGTACTGCTAAAAGTACACAGATTTCTGTAGACAAAAAGAAATGATTTAAAATGTAACGGGGATATTGTGTAGAAGTAGGAGAAGAAAGAAGATGAAAATGCGTTAGCCATTACTATAAGACATGATGGATATTTGAAGAACATCGATGATGAAAAAATACAAGAAAAAAACCTGAGGAGATTATTAGTAATCCAAATTTAGGAAAAAACACGAATCTTTAGGCACATGCAATTTTATTGAATCATCAACAAGGCACTCTCGAGTGAATGGATAGCAATGAGTGTCACAGTTGACGCTAGTACGTATCTATATTTTCCACTCCGCTTCCGTACAATCTCGTGTAACGGCATCATTTCGATTAGGAAACCTTGAACTTGCTTCGGATATCCAGTTTACCGTAGAGCAAGCAGTTGTTTAATATATACATCTTTGTTATTCAGGGAATATTTATTTCGTATATTATTTCTTATATCGCAGATTCAGATTTATTATTTTATTAAACGGTGTATTTAACGTGAATAGCGGTACGAGTTCACATCCCTGTGTCAGAGTGGTCTAGAACAAAACACGACTATAAACAAGAAGACACTCTTATCTCCGCCATCGGTAATTATAGCATTCCTCATACTTGACATTGACGACATAAGCTTCCAGTCTACCAAAGAAAAGCCGCGTGTCACTCGAAAAAGTCGAAAGTATAATAAACTGAATAAAGCCCTTCTTACCTGTACCAGATGAGTCTGCTATAGTTTTCTATATATTAAAAATAAAGCAACTTATATCGAACTTGCCTATTCATATCGGGAAGATGCGCGACAGATCCGTGTATTTTAAAATATACTTTTCAAGTTTACCGGAGCTTTCGGTTATGTGAAAGCACTCTCCACAGAGTACCGCTTAGCATTCTAGAATCATCTTATGAAAAATTTTGTATCTGCTCGGTAATTCCTAATTTAAATTCGAAATTCGCACTTTTTTTTTTTTTTTTTTTTTTTTTTGATCTTCACCCAGAAACAATTAGAAAGGAAAAGGAGTCAATTATATCTTCATACGATATCAAGTGTTGTTAGGAGAAAGGAACCAATAATAGGAACAATCTGTGGAGAGGGAAAATATAGAACATAAAAGGCACAATATGGAGTAGGAATATTAATTGGCAGTCCAAATCGGAACAGAAAGCGGAACGCTCATAAGGAAGAGATAAAACTTAAATAAACACATGATTAACATCGCAAACATGCCCTTCGTTTGAGTGGAGAGGGCATATTTGGATAGAAAACCAACGGAAACCGAAAACGGGAGGAAAATACTATAGCTTAAGAACGCAGACAAATAACGGAGAAAACAACAAAACGACGAAGTGAAGAAAGCACTGAGAGAACCATAGATTGGCAGGAAAACTAGTTTGAATAGAAAAAATAATAGTTAAAAATAACAAATATAATAAACAATTATAACAAACGAATAAGATAAATTTTCTTACTATCTTATTCGTTTGTTATAATTGTTTATTATATTTGTTATTATTAACTTATTATTTTTATATATTTAACAAACAGTATGAAAAAAGATGCTTCATTAGTTTGAATAGATAGATGAAAACCTAAGATGAAAACTTTTTTACACGGTGGAAGGAGATTAGAGGATAGGATTTTTTTTAAGAAAAGAAGTGGGAAGAAGCAGAAACCCGAGTGCCAAAGAATTCGTCGCTTCATTACCGAAGATGCCCGAATGGCTAGGAACACGCAGTAAATTTCAATATAAATGGAACGAAATGAGCCCGTATTCGGAGTATAATAAAATCGCAGAAATGATCAGGTAGGGGAGAATGAATTGAAGGGCGCATGGAGTCTTTTGGAGGAAATGAAAATAATGGAACGTAGGATAACAGAGTTCGGCTATGAATATAGAAAGAAGACAAACGAAAAGATTCCGAAAAGTCGGAATCTGGGAGAATAAAAGAGGCACCGACACCACCTGACCTCTTCGGACCATCAGTAAAATCACGGGTTACATGCAATGGAAATTGAAAATTGATAGTACCGTTGAATTCTTGTCTAATTCTTCTTCTTCATCCGCCGTCTCCGTTTCGAAGGTTGGCGATCCACAATTGGAATTTATTTCTATCAACAGCTGTTCGGAAAAGTTCTAATGAGGAGCAGTTGAACCAGTTGTTAAGATTATCCACCCATGAAATTTGACGTCTACCTCTCGATCTCTTCCCGGCCACAATTTTACCCTCAAGTAGTATTTTTAGATATGATTTGATCCTCTTAAGATATGTCCCAAGTATTGTAGTTTCCGTTTTTTAATGGTTCGTAGTAGTTCAAGGTTCTTTCCCAGTCTATTAAGTATTTCAATATTCTTTACTTTTTGCGTCTATGGTACTTTCAGGACACGTCGGTAATAGTACATCTCAAAAGCGCCGATTTTTTTTTTTAATGTTGAGACTAGTGTCCAGCACTCATAATTATACAGTATGATGGAGAAAACGTAGCATCTCAGGAGTCTGATTCTGAGTTCCAGTTTCAGTTCTTGACGTCTTGTCTAATTAGCGTCTACAAAAGAAATTTGAAGAGCGCGGGTATAGTTAATATTTCAGGAGGATGGCAGAGTTCGGCGAAATTAAAAGAGATATATGGGAGATTGTCAAATGAAACTATATTAGAGGAAAGGGGAATTAAGTCGAAAAGAGATAAAGGATAAAATAGGGGTTGTTTTCCTAGGTATGAAGAAACGCTAGTTCCCCTAAAAATGGAAGCACTTATTGTCTCAAGGATCGCCGTTCTAAGTTCCACGTTGTTCGATATAGCGATTGAAAATACGCATTATTAGCCGACGGTGATTTCAATAAAATTTCACCAGTCGTCAGAATACTACAAGACACACTCTACGACTAAATTCCTTTTGATTCGCTCTTATCAAATCATTTGCTGTGCCACTTTTATAGAATCTGAAGATGTTCCCCCCTCACGACACTGACATCAAATAGAAATCTGCAAAGCTAGTTTTTTTCTTTCAACGAACAGCTTATTTAATTTATTAAACGACCGCCATCTTCATTACTAGAAGGCCAGAAAAAAGAAATACATTCTCAATAAAAAGTCTCCTCTCTTTTTATGGGTACGATTGCAGCTATGCCGATTAATTCATCCGTTTCCAATTAAATCAATATAAAAATTAAAACAATTTAATTTTAAATTATAATTTAAAAATAATTTTAAAAAATTACACAAAACCGTTTTTGTAATTTGAAGTTATTTACATTTTTTTTTTTTTTTACAAAATTACCCGCAAGTACGTCCTTTTTTTCGAAGCAAGCGGAATTTGGTTTGGTTTTTTTTACTGAATTTTTTGCTGCAAAGTAGTTTTAAATTATTGCATTTCACTAAAAATTGCAAACAATTTCAAAAATATTTCAGTAATTTAAAACAAACGCATTTTTGTTTTGTTTTTTTTTTTGTGAGGCACATCAACTGTGGAACTTTTGAAGTGACAATGCGTGATTCGGACTTGGTTTTACCCGAACGAAACGCAATTAATTAACCAAGTACGTCGCAATTGCAGGTACTTGCGAAAATAATTCGAAATTATTATTTAACAGCTTTAATTAGTATATCGATTGAACTTTAGAAACAACCAACGACTATTAAAAATCATAGTCTTACCCCTCCTTCTGTAATCTGTTATTTAGCCGCACCAACCAGCGTATGCTTCGGAAACAAACGCGGTGCTGCTTATCGAACGCCTCGAATTTTACGATTATTACGCGGTCACGTGACTAAACGGGCAATAAATTTCTCTTAAATCATCGCGGCCCAACTAAAAAGGTCATTTACATTTATTGCCATATACGATGGAAATTATAGAAAAAAGCAAAAGAAACACCGTCATCGACAGACCGATTAACGTTTTAGCTTTGCGAGAAAGCGTTCTGCGTCCTTTTCTTTTCAGTTTGCATGACTCTGGTCTAGCTTTTTTCCTTTCCTTCGCATCGGTAATTGTTAATTTAACTTTCAATTCGCCCCATTCATTTCTTCATCGTTGTTTATGCGATCCGAACACGCGTTTAATCAAACTTATCCCGCCTTTATCTTGTAATTAACTTTGAGAAACAAACCGCATCATCGCTGTTCCGCATTACCCGAATATATATCAACGATATACGCGTTGAAAAATTAAAATCCTTCCCGCGTTCCAAATGAGCTTTGCAATCGCCAGAAATAACATTCGAACGTTTCTCCTTCATTCGCGATAAGGCACCTTCACCGTTCCCAGAGATGACAATATATACTGCGAATAGATATAAAACCGCCCCCGGTACAATATCATCTTCTAATTGTTTTATATACGTTTTTTGAAGGCAAATGTACACACACCGATAATGCTCACGGACAGTCTACAAAAAGACCGGAAATAGTAACGCATCATTCCCGTTCGTAATTAATCGTTCGATTAACAACGAAACCCGGTATCCTAAAACGTTCTATTCGAATAGTAAAATGATTTATCACGTCGCCAATACGGTGCTACGTTTGCAAACGAAATCCATCTGCATGTGCGAAACCCGTCCGCATCGAAAGACAGCGGAATATTAATCTTGCGAGATAGCATTATCTCGAGAACCTCATCGAAAACTATATGCAGAGTTAATGTCGGAGACCAGCTTATTCTTCGGGACGCACTTTTGGTCCATTTACTTTTCGATCCATTTACCCATCTTTCATTATTTACGCAAACCCATTTACAAATTGTTAACGATAATGATGAATATTTCAAATAGCAGCAGCCATGGAGCAACATTGTTTTACCTATAACCGTATAGAGTATTTAAATATGAAACGAAAAAAAAAAAAAGAAAAAACAAAAACTATTTCTTATTATAGGTGATAGTTGAAGATAAAAATATATACTATTAAGGAAAAATAAATAGTTCAGAATCACATTAGTTTTCTCGGAAGTAATATCCTACACTCTAAAAGCGTTAAGATCGCCATCGACTTATACAATCCCCGCTTGTAATTCAGAAAATAAAAAAACTTCATCACAATTAAGCTTTAAACAATAGCTCTTTTTATCGTGTTAATTGTTATCTTTATCTCCCTGAACAGTCGTCTGTCTCTCTTCGAACGTAGTTCATCAATCAAAAGGCTAAACTCGCTGCAATCTCCAACTAAATCGAGTGCTGATATCGTTGTTTTTCTATATAGGTTGCCATCGTACGTTCCAAAATTTTACTACTCTTCTCCTTTATTTACGGTTGTGCCTCCAAGATTCATTTCTCCAAATTAGATATAATCCTAAATTTTTTCCTTCACATCCGCCTTAGAGTGCTCTTAAATTCTTCCTAATACCAGCGGTTCGTTCTAAATCAAATACGTCACGGCTAATTGTGTTCATACATCCTATTTAGGCTATCCTATCTTTACTAAAAGTCTCTCACTCACGTCATCTATGCAAAGGCGGAATGGTGTCAAAATTTCTTATTTTCATCCCAGATTTCGACTTCTTCGGAGCTACTCGTCTTCCTTTTTTTCTATCCGTTATTCACAAATGAATTAAAGACTATCTTCTTAACCACCTTTCTTCTAAACATTTAACTATTTCCGACTCCGAGTACCCTATTCAATATTATGTTCTTCTCCTCTTGATCGTTTGTATAAAATTTCGTATATAGTCATTCGTATTCCTTTTAATCTCTACTCGATTCGTATTGATATTTGACATGAGCTCTTCTTGGTCACCCGAATATTTTTGTTGATGAAGCGACAGGTTCTTTAGCTTGGGTGCTGATCCTTCACTTTTCTCGTGAGAAGATTAGCGCGCATAAGCAAACAGACAAATTTTCCATCTTTAATATTTATACATACATATACAGATAGATATATTTATGTCTCCGTGTTTTTAGGCTCAAAGCAAGTATCAGTGAAAATGTCTATATTCTTCATGATAAAGCGTGGACCGCGCAATATTTGATTTTTCTGCCGTTCAGTCTGGCTTGGCGTAGTCATTAAACGTAATTAACGTGCATTTTATGAAGACGAAGAGACTTAATCCGCCGAACGCAACGTTCTTTTCCATAGGAATTAACCTATATTAATATCAGGGAACTGTCTAAAATAATTGAGGTAGCAATAATCTTCCAAAAAGAGCTTATATAAACTCTTATTGGAAGATTATTGCTACCCCAATTATTTTAGACAGTTCTCTGATATTAATATGGGTTAATTCTTATGGAAAGAGATATTTGAAAAAATTACTTATGGTATATTGTGAATTTCATCGATATTTCTTTAATTTCTCGTAATGAAAGGTAAAGAACGGCAAGGAAAGGCCCTACTTTGAGTGAGACCTGAAAAGGTTCCTATTGCATATTTGTCTACATTTTACATTCACCATTGAAAAAGTCTTTGTCTAATTTCCAATTTTATAAAAGAGAAGGGGGTATATTTCAACGAAAATAAAATAAAAATGAAGGGTTTTTACATTTTTTCAAACAACTAATGCGCGCATGGTTCCAATATATATATATATATATATATATATATATATATAAATAAAAATAAAGTCCAAAAAAAAAATAAAATAAAAAAAATGAAAACAATCGCCTTTTAAGAAAATTGCGGTTAATAGAGCCAAAGAAGAACACTTTCGATGATATTATTACGTCAAACGAATAGCTGCTCAAAACGGATTACGTGTAAAAATATTTCCGTTCGAGTAGGTAAGGCGAGCACAGAGTTTCCTGGAACGAATTACGGGAAAACGTTCGCACTTGGCACAAAAATTCTCAAACTTCATTTCCGTCCAAAAGCATAACGAGAATGTCTGAATAGATCGCGAGATCGTGGGAATGTGTACGCGGTTAAAGCTGACGCGATGTTCCGTCGTCGAATGTTCTGGAAGAATAGAAGGGCCTTGATGGAAATCCGGAATAGAAATGAGAGAGAATGAAAATCCCGACGGTATATTTGTGAGGTGGCCAACGAACAAGGTGGTGCGCAATGCTTTTAAACTAATAACATAAAACTGTAGGAGTCGCCGGTTTTAAGCACAACGTGTACAGGGTACCGGTATAAAACTGTCTTAAGGGATTTGATTGCTGGAAAGCTTTGATCGAGTGGCAACCGTTTCCAAAATTTCTTTACTACTGCCTTCCTAGCACGTTGTATTGCTGCGAAACAGATGCTGGAGAATGCAAATTCACCCGGGACATCGCAACGACGCAAGACGCAAACCTCCACTAAATTTTCCGATTTATTTCTGGAAGCTTTGGTTTTTCTCGGGATTCCCGCGTTTTCCTCGCTCACCATTAAAAAACGCAAAACAAGCAAAACAAAAAAAGAAAGAAAAAAAATAAAGGTTACGCTTTATCGCGGGTCCCTTAACGGGGCTTTACCAAATCATCGAACTATTGCGCCTTCTTATTTTACTAAATCAACTCTTGCTAAAGCGGAAAAAATCCTGGAGGAAACTGAAAAAGAAACGTCGACTTGTCTCCATCATTGACTTAATATCCGAATTCAATCCAACAATTGGAAATGATTTATACACGCTTCCGTTTTCCGAAATTTCTACTGCCGTCGGTCTGGTAGGGCGAACCCTGTTGCTAATTGCGTCCCCTAGTAATTTAATAAAAAACCTCGAATTAATTCTTCATCCCAGCGCGCTATACAAACTAAATGAAAAGTATAAATTACAGACTACAACGACAAGAACAGGGAAATAATATATCTTCATCCTACACGGGCACGATTCCAGTGTGAAAAGCGAGATACAAGGGAATTTGTCGAATTGTTATTTTGTAACATTTAATTTAATCCTTCGAACATTTAGTTTTAATTGCACTTTGCCATGAAATTCAAAGGTTAAAGAAAGCGGTGGATAAGTGAACAAAAAAGGTACAATGTAAATTTTTCATCAACCGGAAAAAACACTAAATAACGAAATTGGGATATATATTTTAAAAACAATTGTCATTTTCAAGATTTTTCAGCTTTGTTTTTAATGTGGGCTTCCTCTGATGTTTTTTTATTTCGTTTTACTAAAAAAATTTTTTTTGTTTAGAACAATTCGAGAAATCGATGATTAAATTCTATCATCCACTTTTTTCTGCAGTTTATAAAAAACAAAAAACAAAAAAAAAACATCGATTCTATATACTTATGCATAATAAATTATAATGTACGCTGATATGTACATTGTCTTTCTTCGGAACATCTGAATTGCCGAAATAATCAATTATGATAATAAGTGCTAAAATTAAGGAAATTATCAGAAACAGTTGTAATAATTTTTTTTGGCGACTACGCGTATAACCGTCTTCTCGTGGGTAATACTGGTATGATTTAACCGCTCTGTTTTGCATAAAAACGATAAAATAACAAAATAGTGTATCCCTAGTATCGCTTTTGAACGCCTTGCAATCAAAATAAATATTGTAACAACGTAAAATATTTAACCATGTACTTGGAGCTACTGACCATCCACACTCAGAAAAAATCGAGCATTTGAGGTTTAAAACTAGAACCATACTCTCCTGGTTGTTAGCGAAGAGATCGGGGTTGTCGTTAGAAAATGCTACTCTATTATATAAAACAGTAGCTCCAAAATCGATCTGACTGTATGGTATACAGCTGTGAGGCTGCATAAAAACATCGAACTTACAACAAATACAGCAATATCAAAAATAGGGTACTGAAAATCATTACTACAGCCCCAAATTGTTCCCACCATAATGACTTAAACGTCAAGTTTGTAGAGGATGAAATCAGAAGGCGAGCAAATAAACATGCCGCCCGGCTTAGCACTTAAACGAATCCACTTGCCACAAATTTTCTGGATAATTCCGGTGAGACACGCAGACTATGGCGAAATAAGCTTTTGGACCTTGTCGAATCACTATAAAATTTAGACAGGACAAGTAATCCACAGTGATTAAAGCAGTGGGGTGGCATCCCCTATTTTCTAGGGAATGAAAACACCTTTTTTTTGCTTATAATTATGGAATAAAAAATTATAAAATAACAAAAAAATAATGAAACTTTTTTTAACACACACAATTAAAAAATAAAGTTGACGTGTTTCGGCATTTTCATGAATTTCACCCTAAAAGGGGGTAAAGCATCCCCTACAAAGAAGAACCAATAAATACATATATCGAGTAACCCAATTTCGTAAAAAATTTGTATTTTTCGAGGTCGCTGATTACGAATTTGTTATCAGATTTTGTTAATTCAAAATGGTGGATCTAATATGGCGGGGAAGAAAGTCGAAAAAGTTTTAATTTTAACGAAAAGTTGTATACGAGGATTTTTGAGGTCGCTGATTACGAATCTGTTATCAATTTTTGAAAATTCAAATTATCCTGCGCTTTATAACCATACAGCTCCAAACTGTTAAAATCCAAACAGGCATTCAGCCTGTATTTTTTTAAACCAACAAACCCCTAAACCTCAGACAGGCCAGAGGCCTGTGCGTTATAACCATGCAGCTTCAAACCTCTAAACATCAGACAGGCCGGTTGTCTATAACTAAAACCGCACAACTCCTAAACTGCAGGCAGACGAAGGGTCTATTCATTGTGGTATACTGGGGAAAACAGTTCTTATAATTTACTTATTTAAAAAATTATCAGTACGGTTCAACTTATGTATTTATTTATTTCTTTATCTATTTATTAACGGGAATCACTATCTTCTTACGAAAATAATAACAAAAATAAATTAATAATTGGCCGAAGTTAATTATTAATATAATAATTTTTTATTAGAATGAACCCTTATACATTAGGAAAATTACATTCAATGAGTAAATCAAAACAAAACAGTAAACAGTACATTAATACTATTATAGACATAATTCGTACTACTATCATGGTCAATAAATCTGCGAGAATCTGAAAGATAATAATCGACATTTTTAAAAATAAACATCTTCAACTTTTACCATTGGCTCGTCCAGGATGCACCGTGTTCATTTTGCTCGTTATAACTTTAGTCAAAACAGTCTGTCGTGGGTTTTCGGAATTTGGGGTTTATCGGTTTAAAAATACAGACCTTCCGCCTAACTAGGTTTTAGGAGTTTGCGGTTTGTTAGTTTAAAAAAATACAGGCTAAATGCCTGTCTGGGTTTTAGGGGTTTGGGGCTGTATGGTAATAAAGGACAGGATAATTTGAATTTTCAAAAATTGATAACAGATTCGTAATCAGCGACCTCAAAAATCCTCGTATACAATTTGTCGTTAAAATTTTTGCCGGCCATATTGGATCCATCATTTTGAATTAACAAAATCTGATAACAAATTCGTAATCAGCGACCTCGAAAAATACAAATTTTTTACGAAATTGGGTTACTTGATATATGTATTTATTGGTTCTTCTTCGTACGGGATGATTTAACCCCTTTAAGGGTGAAATTCATGAAAATGCCGAAACACGTCAACTTTATTTTTTAATTGTGTGTGTTAAAAAAAGTTTCATTATTTTTTTGTTATTTTATAATTTTTTATTCCATAATTATAAGCAAAAAAAAAGGTGTTTTCATTCCCTAGAAAATAGGGGATGCCACCCCACTGCTTTAATCACTGTGGATTACACTTGTCCTTTGCACGTTGTTTCATAAGAAAATATAGAGTTGAAGACAATGTATTTAGGAAAAAACGATTTTCAGGGGTGAACTTCATAGGTGCTTTTCATCCCTTGAAACTTCATATGGGCCGATAAAAAAAAAAACAAAAAAAAACACATATCTAATATTTTTTTATACTCTATAACATATCAAAATTTCATTAAAATCGTCGTCTGATAACTCGCATACTTTCCTTGTGAGTACTACTCCTCCACAAAACATTCCTTTATCATACTAAATTAACCGCTAAATGACCACTAAAGTTGGTCAGTTGTGATGGAAAAAAAAAAAAAAAAAACTATTGTCGCTGCGTGGTAAGGTTGCGGTTCGGTACCAATTTGAAAAAACCGATACTGTGTTTATTGCTCTGGTAAAATAGTTCGAAGCTATGTTATTTTCTTGATCTTACGATATATGTATTTTTAAAATAAAATAAAGTTAGGCATTTTTAATTTTGGGCTGTACAACAACCGGCGCCCGAAACCAAATATTACAAAACAATATAGTTAGCCCACGGAAGAGAGGCTATATCATCTTAATATATATATATATATATATTGACATAGAAAACGAAAAGAATATACAGAGCGCGTATCATCGTGTGTGTATACATTTATTTTTTGGACACGTCAACCTTTTGCCAGGAAACACAATCCGGAACGAAATGAATCGGTTAAATAAAAATTCAGTAAGAAAAAAAAAGAATGTCGGATAAAAACGGAAATGGCGGAGAAGCACCAATACGGGAAACTCAAATATCAGCGCGTACAAAAATAGAAATTAAACCGATCAGTTGAGAGGGATGGACATTCAAAGAGAACATGGTTGAAATCACGGCAAAATTTTTTAACATTCGGATGAAGAAGTTTTGGGGAGAAGCGGAGAAGTAGGTACCGGAATATTTAAGACGTTAGCGAATAATAGAAATAATAGCAGCTGGTCGAAATGAAGAAAAATCGTAGAGCCACCAGTAGATTTAGGTTCAGAAAGATGGATTATTAAAAAAGAACGAAACATATCGAACCGAAATCTAAAATTGAAATTTTAAGACGGTTCGACCGACTCTGTTTGTTTTAGTTAAAGAAGTCACTGAGACAGCAAAAACTCGAGTCAGCGAATCGGCCATATTGTTCTCCAAATAAACTCGAAAATTCTTCGTTAAAAATCAATATTAATTGAAGGCGGAAAAAAGAACGATGATAAAGTCACAAAAGCGAATAAGAAGAGCAAAGCATAAGAGTCCTTTGGCACCCGCATGAAGTTATGGACTGCAGGAGAAAGTACGAGGGTGGTTCAAATATAAACCGGAATTTTTAAATAAACGCGCGAAAAATTTATTGTGGAAAAAGTGGTTGCACTGGCAGTTAGACCGGTTTGTTATGTAGAGCAATTAGAACCGCGTAACGTCACTTTTTAGTGTAGTTAGAGCCATGAGTGAAAAAGAAGTACCAGTGTCGTCTGTTGCGCAACGCACCATTATTCGTTTTTTAGTCAAAGACGACGTAAAATCCGTGGAAATTTACCGAAAATTACGCGAACAGTTCGGGGATGAGTGTCTCTCCAAAACTCAAGTGTACGAGTGGTGTTCCGCGTTTCGAAAAGGACGTGAAGTGGTGTCAAACATAGCACATGCGCGGCGCCCAAAAACCAGCATTACAGATGAACACGTCAAAGCCATCGAACAACTCATTTTGGCTGACGGACGCGTCCGTCTACGCGATATGACCGACGAATTGGGCATCAGCATAGGTAGTATTGAGACAATAATTCATGATCGGCTAGGTTATCGCAAAATTGCAGCCAGATCGGTGCCAAGACTTCTGAATTTTGAACAGAAATTCACTCGTTGGGAAGTTTGTACGCGTCTCCTGCAGCCGTATGAAGAGGAAGGAGAGAATTTATTGCGGCGAATATTCACCACGGACGAAACTTGGCTACACTACTATACGCCGGAGAGTAAACGCTCGTCTATGGAGTGGCGGAAGAAAAAAGAGGGAGCGCCAGTCAAAGCGAAGGTTACACAGTCAGCTGGGAAGGCGTTGTGTACCGTGTTTTGGGACATAAAGGGAGTGATCGCAGTCGATTTCCTAACTGAACAACGTACTGTGACGGCGCAGTATTACAGTAACCTCCTAAAAAACACAGTCAAACCGGCCTATCGAACAAAAAGGCGCGAAATTCCGATCCGTAGTGCGATACTGCTTCAAGACAACGCCAGGCCACATACCGCTCGGCTCACGATGGAGACATTGGCCGAATTGGGCTGGGAAACACTCGAACATCCTCCTTACAGTCCAGATTTGTCGCCTTGTGATTATTATTTGTTTGGCCCGTTGAAAGAAGCACTTGGTGGACAACGTTTCGACAGCAACGATGAGGTGGAATCGTTCGTGCGCAAATGGCTATGTGACAAGCCGCGAGATTTTTACAAAATAAGAATAAAAAAACTGCCGGAGAGGTGGAAAAAGTGCGTAGCGTGCGAGGGGGGTTATCTCGAAAAATTGTAAAAAATATGAGCACTGTAAGTATAGAATAAAAATTTTTATGACGAAATTCCGGTTTATATTTGAACCATCCTCGTATAAGTAACAGAATGTAAGTTCGGCCGTGAACATTAAGCAGAAGCAAGGAAACTATTAAGATGTCCTTCCTGATTTCACCTTAGATATTTAGACTGGGCGTGCATCTGAACTATTTGTAGTGTATTTCTCAATTCGAACAAAAGTTCAGATACAAACGGACTGATTCCGCAAACGATCGTCCCATTTATAACGCAAACTCTGTAGAACCATCCATTTTTATTTTCTATATGTATAATAGTAGGGGGAAATCGCTTTAAGTATTTCAACAAAAATCGTAAATTCCGTTTTGTGGACATTGAAAATTCATACTGAGCAGAATCCATGGTTTCTGAAAATTTTTGATTTCATGCAATTATCTCCATCATCATCATGCTTTAGATTATTCGCTATTAGAATTGTGTCGTCCGCACATCTAATAATATTCCGATTTACTTTAATTCTTCAAAGATTTTTTCAGAATATACATTAAATAGCAGCGCGGACAAGATGCAACCTTGTCTTTCACTTCTTTGCATATTGCTACTTCCTCTGTGCTATGGCGCTCTATCCTAATACTTGCTGTTTGGCAGCAATATAAGTTTTTTACCAAACCGATATCTTTGTCATCCAATACCTGCTCTTTTTAAAATATCCATTAATTTATTACATTGTCGAACGCTTTTTGAAAGTCGACAAAAAGATAAAGAAGACTGTACGTGCAACATCTCTGCATCGCTAAATTCGCATGCTAACATTGAATAGGACGTCACTGGTACCTAAATTTTTTCTAAATTCGAACCGAGTATCATTTAGTTGTTCTATTTTCCTGTATATTTTCCGGTATATAATTCAAAGAAAAACATTTAATAAGTGACTCATATCAAACTGCTGATACTTCGATAATCCGCTCACGTTTTTTAGGCAAACATTATGAATGTTTACACTTCGTCCAGTCATTCGGAATCTTCCCCGCATCATATATATTATTATACAATTGGAGCAAAGAATATTTAGCTTTTTTTTACCGAAAAATTTTAGAATTTCAACTGGTACTTGATCTGTTTATCGCCACTTTTAAAGCTTGTTCTACCTCTTTATCTCCGTAATTTGATTTGAATAGAAGTCAACGTCTAATTTTTAGTCCCAACGATTTTTAAAAGGAATGTCAATCTAACTGGCCAAAACGGTGTTGCGCAGTCAGTTCGTCCGTAGTTGCGCGACGGACATTATACGGGCGCCTTTTATGTCAGACGAATGTTAATTGATTTTAGGGTCAACATTGGAGGATGCTCACGAGTAGTAGTATTTATTTACGTCGCCTCTTCCAGTATACTAAGCCTTTAAATGTTTTGTTGTTTTTTCTTTTACCTATTTCGACTTTTTTTTTTATCACCCTAAACACCTGATCTGGGGGACAAAAAGCCGAAACAAAAATACACAAGCAACGCTAGTTAATACAATTTTCTGCAATAAACTCGTGCGATATGTAATAAATTATTTGTTAAATTACGTATTACAATCCGAAACCAATCGTCGCGATATCCCTGATACTAGAGAACTCAATTCCGTTTCAAAAGTCTCGAGTTCGATGATCCTGAGCGACGACAAAAACTACAAAATAAACATAAAATTAACCGCTAATAATCACGTGGAAAGGCAATGGCAGACATGAATATGCGCGCTAAATGAAGCATAGTAGGCAGACATAAATAGGACTGCATTTGTATAAACCGAACAATCACATTATCAGTTCCGAATGTAGTGTCTTTTGCGTGTATACTCTCATTGCATATAACAATTGCCTCGTACACTATGCCTATGTCTGTACAGCTAGAATGTACGAATAGGTAGTCGCTGACGCTCGGAAACATTCAAGATCGCATTAATTCTATAGCTAAACCGTAAAAAAATGTTACACGTAAGAATGCGGTACAATTTTTTAAAAGATTTGTCAATTTTATTTGTCCCATATTATACTTAATTGTTTATAGATTAGACGATTTCCTTACAAGTATTGACAAAAACCCACTGTGCGCATAAATAAAATTCAAATTACTAAGAAAGATTATTTACTTTCCTAATAATTTCATTTTGCGTCTAAGTTAATTTTTTAAGCTTCGTATTTCCTTGTTTTCTTATTTTATCGGAATACCTTTTTCTTGTTTCGGCTCGTCAATGAAAGGGTTAGCTAGTGCTACAGTTTAAGAAAGAAGGAAGGAAGAAAAAACTGGATTCTAAATAGAGGAAAGAAAGAAAGAAGGCTTAGAATACAAGATGATGGGGAAAAAAAAGAATAAAGCCAGACTAATTTAATAAAAAATAATTTCTAACTTTTTTTATGTACTAGATGATTTTGCACTTAACGTATGTATGAAAACTCCGCATATTAAGCTGTTTTCCGCATTCCTCAGTTGAGAATATGTTTGTCACACGATTTCATCACATGATCCGTTAAACTGTTTCTTAAAGAAATACATAAATTATATTGGCATATTATGAAAGGCTGTTAAATAATGAATGTAGAATCGATTCTGATATTCTCAGTTACCTTCCAAGCAACGCGGTAAATGAAGAACTCGACTTAGCTCCCACCATACAAGAAGTCAACGTCGCCATTAAAAGCTGCAAAAACAAGAAGGCAGCAGGTGTGGATGGCATCCCTGCCGATATATACAAAGTTGCAGGAAATGAAATAGCAGCACGATTGTATGAATTGTACGCACGTATATGGGCAGAGGGAGAGGTCCCATAAGATTTCAAAGATGCTGTGTTAATCAATATTTACAAAAATAAAGGCGATAAAGCTGTCTGTGATAATTATAGAGGTATTTCTTTATTATGCTCGGCTGGAAAAATTCTCAGTAAGGTAATACAAACAAGACTACAAGCACTTTTAGATGCTTGCATGCCGGAAGAACAGTGTGGTTTCCGGCAGCAAAGAAGTACGACAGATATGATTTTTTCAATGCGGCAGGTTATTGAAAAAGCCAGGGAACAAAATACTAAATTGTACATAGCTTTTATAGATGTCAAAAAAGCTTTCGACTCAGTGAGTAGGGACGTATTATGGATGTGTTTAGAAAGCATTGGATGCCCACCAAAGATGCTTAGAATAATCCAGCAGTTGCATAACGGCATGAAAACTTCTGTTGTTACCGATACCGGAATCTCAGATCCATTCGATATAAATACTGGAGTCAAACAGGGCTGTGTACTGGCACCAATGTTGTTTAATTTTTACATAAGTATAATCCATACTGCCTTCAGACAACATACCTCTAATACCGGTGCAAGAATGAAGTTCCGCTTCGATGGTGGTCTTTATAATTTAGCCAAATTCAATTCAAAAAAATCGACTAAACATTTTACGATCGAAACCCTGCAATACGCGGACGACTGTGCTTTAATATGCGAAAAGCCTGATATACTACAAAATGCCATAACTTACTTGGAGAAAGCATATCGCAAATTCGGCTTAAGGGTAAATTGTGAAAAAACTGAGATTCTGCAAGTAAACATAAACGCTAACGACATAGCTGATCTATATATAGAAGACAAAAAACTGAGAAATGTAAATACCTTCAAGTATCTTGGAAGTTATGTAAGCAAAGACGCGAACTTAGATGACGAAATTGCTTATCGAATTAGAAATGCAAATTCGGCGTATGGCAAGCTTTCGCAGAGGGTTTTCAAAAATAAAGACTTAAGTACAACAACTAAGCTTGCAGTATACAAAGCTATAATACTGCCAACATTATTATATGGAAGCGAAACATGGCCGATCATGAAAAGACACATCAAAAAGTTGGAGGTCTTCCATCAAAGTGTAATAAGAAGAATACTGAAAATAAGCTGGAAACACCATGTCTCAAATGAAAAGGTGCTAGACCTAGCAACAATTCAGTCTATTGAACAAATCCTGGCTGTAAGGCGCCTGAGATGGGTTGGACATGTAATACGAATGAAGGATGACCGCATACCAAAGAAAGTGCTATATGGCGTATTAGAAGCTGGAAAGCGACAAGTCGGTAGACCTAAGTTGCGCTATAAGGATGTACTGGCAAACGATTTAAAAACTATGAAAATAAACCCAAGGAAAACTGAGTGGGAAACAATTGCACAAAACAGGAACGAATGGAGATCCATTGCGGAGAATATAATACAGGAGCTAGCAACGGCACATAAAAAAAAAGAAGAAAAAAGCAACGTCAATTAATAATGGAGCGTCCACAAGTAGCCAACATCAGACAGTCTGTCACATATGTGACTTCCGGGCAAGTCATCGTATCGGCTTAGTGTCCCATCTTCGACACAAACATCAATAGCAGTAAAGCGGCACTCATGCTCGGCAACGAGGGAGATACAATAATATATTGGCAGAAATGGCGAGATAACGAAAATCGCGTTATGCGTCGTCCTCCAGGCGACCTTCACTCGCTTTCTCTTTCTCTCTGTCTCTTTCTATTATATACGGGTGCGTGTGTGTGTGTGAGAATGTGTGTGCGTGCAAGTGAGTATCGAGATTTGAGCAGCAAGCATTGT
Organism: Icerya purchasi; assembly: GCA_039619475.1. Classification (NCBI taxonomy): domain Eukaryota; kingdom Metazoa; phylum Arthropoda; class Insecta; order Hemiptera; family Monophlebidae; genus Icerya; species Icerya purchasi. Next base: position 153,892,812 of record CM077115.1, read on the forward strand.
GCGCGGTCAGCTGTATAAGCTTAATTCCAAACACGTAAATTTTATTTAAACTTGTTTTTTGTTTTTGTCGCTTTTGTTTTAATTCATACGGGATTTATGTATTGTATGTCATTTTTTATTGTATACTTTATGAATGACTTTATACTTGTATATCTACCAAAAAGTGGTGAAAGGAGCTTCGTTCCTACCGGGTGTCTAGACACCATTTCTCTTTTTTTTTTTATAATTTCACAAATGACGAAGTAAAATATGTGTATACAATTCTTTCCTTGCCTAATAAATCCTCATATGGAATAGTATTTTGATCAGGGTCTTAAACGTGAAAATCTAAACATTTTCGTACAACCACCACTTACTTACCTATTTAATAAATTTGTGAATACGGGTAAATTCCCAGATATTTTGAAGTTACGAGTAATATTACTCCTGTTTATAAAAGCGGTGATAAAATGTTAACATCAAGTTATAGACCTATCTGCATTTTATCTCACATTAGTAAAATATTTGAAAAATGCTTCAAAATTAAAATACTCAATTTTTTTAAATAGTGTAGACTTTTTCAGTATAAACCAATTTGGATTTTTATTTGGACGGGGTACAGATGATACACTTTACAATCATGTTTCTTATATTTCCGAAAATTTGGAGGAAGGAAGTTCTCTGTTGCAACTGTTTACTTTGACATAAAAATGGCTTTTGATGCTGTCCATCGTGAAATTTTGTTACGTAAATTGTATGATGTTAGATTGCGAGGATTGATGCATAGCTGGTTGAAAACATACTTGTCCGACAGCAGATATGTTACAAAAATATAAACAATATTCTAAGTAACGTAACGTCACAGCATTTTGGAGTCCCTCGAGGAAATATTTTAGAATCTATACTGTTCTTAATTTATATTAATGACCACTGCAATTTAAATGCGCCTTGTAAACTTATTACGTTAGCAGACAATACTGTTCCGACGGTGAATTTTCCTTCCTCTTCTATCTTGCAAAAATGATTTCAAGTGGAATCGATCTAATAGTGAAATGAATGATTAAAAATAAATTAGTATTAAATGAGAATAAGACAAAGCATGTATATTATACACTTTTCAGTTTACTGAAAAGTGGGATAATTTCAGTTTAAATTTATAACAGCGTTATCGAGAGAGTGTATGAGATTGAATACTCAAGTTTACTGTTCGATCACAAGTTACTGTGCAGTATAGCTTATTTAGCGAGTAAACTCAGAAAATTAAACTATCTATTTTCTAATCTCAAACAGCACTTCTTATTTCATCATTTACGTCGTTCATATATATCAACCGATTCTTTCATGTAGGATAATTTTTTTTTTTCCCTTGGTGGGGGATGCAGCAAAATTTCATCTAAAACCTATAAAGGCATTACAAAATGCGTGTCTTAGCAGAATCTTGCCTTCTTTTGAGAGAGTCGAATCTAACTGCAATATATTAAGCCTAGATATAATTGTATAAAATTAGTTTTGCTGAATTTTGTAGTTAATAAATAAGAAACGTGAATTTTAAAAATACGCCATATCTAAAAAGACTTTACCGCAATTCCAAAAAATATTTTAAATACCGTACGAGAAGCTAAGTATGGTACACTGGTGCTATTATATTTAACGCTCCTCCCCGCTTAAGTAAAGTACTTACAAATAAACACTATAAGCTCCCGCCGTAAACACTCAGAAAATACTTCAATAAGATATTTACTTTCTTACACATATTCTGGCTTGTATTGTAGTTGAGTAATACGGTGATTAAATTATTTCTGTAATATATATGAATGTTTTGATAATTGGACAAGAGTGAGCATGCGCTGTAAGTTAAATTTAGTCTGGTTTGTTTACTACGTTTTATTATATTGTTTATGTCTCTTTGTTATGTTTCCCCAAAATTTACCGGCGATTATGTATATACGGGGTAGCCTTAGTTAGTTATATAAAATTATATACACGATCTTTCATTTCGACTTTTTTGTTTTTACCGTTGTTATACCAATTTACTTACAGATAACCCTTATATCTTTTTATTTATTTTAGCACCTATAAACTATACGAAAAGTGGATTTTGATTTAAATTTAAAATATGGTTTCTTAACACTCATTATTTATCTCGTCGTGGCAATTTATTTAAAGTTAGCCCTGTTATATAGGAGTGATCGAATTTTCTTAATAATATGTATCCCTACTCATGCCAGAATTCCGGGGAATGTAGACCTGGTTGCTCGATCATCCATAATGTGCCCAATGCCACTATTTGCTTACAGTCCATTATCCCTAAGAAGTTTTCTGTCGGATGCAGTCTTCGTACAGTGGAATCATGACTGGATGTTTCAATCGACCTTTCTTGTCAGAACTGAAACCTACGACGGAGCCATGGTGGCCTCCGGTCGGAACGAAATGCAGAATGTTCTCGGCAGTCAATCGCCTGAGAACGGGACACGCGTCTTTTTCCCACCACTTCATCCTAAAACAAGCTCCAAAAGTACCTGCCCGTTTTGTTCTATCGATGAATACCCATCAGTTTCGCACATCTTGCTGAAATGCACACGTCTTAATGGGTTGCGGCGCGGCCGGATTACATCGTTTGCAGACATCCTCTCAAATACCCCTAATGTTATGAACAACTTCATGACTTTCGTTCAGTCTAACGAGCGCTGAGGAGTCTGATGTAAAACGTGGTTCCACTCACTGCGATAACCTAGGTAGTTACATGCAGTAGTACCCCTCCTTAAATGAAAAAAAAAAGAAAAATTATATGTAGATGGATCTTGTATTATACTTGGGAAATTGCTTAGTAATAGTGACTAGTATGGTCTTTTCTCTTAATCCCCCCATTTAGTTCATTTTTCGGCTGTTACGTGTTACCGTTCATTTTCACACATTCCGTTCGATTTTAGTTAAGACCGGTTATTACCCAAAACTGATTCACTAGTGCTTATCCTGCGTTAAACATAACTTCCATTAGCGGCTACTCGACATACTAATATTAACTCACCATGAAAAGTTGTAATATATGATATTTAAGTTATTAGTAGTATTTTATATTATTTTATTGATTTAACAAACTTCACAATATTTAAAATAAATTATTTTTGTTTTACATTATTGTTTTTCGTATATTTTTTTTTAGTAATATTGTTGTCGTAATAAGTATTTTTCTTTCGTAAACCGCACTATATTATAAATGTAAACAATTTAACAAATTACCATTAATATTCGGCTACTAATATTATATTTCTGTTATATGAACGACATACACATTCAATGTGTCATTCGTATAAATTGTTTACATTTATAAAATAATGTCGTCGCTTATTAATTTAATTCGACGAGAAATTAATACGAAAAAAAAAGCAGTTGAATTTTTGCTAGAAAGAAGAATTTTACATAAAATAATAGTGTGCCGCCTAAATGGTCATTGACAAAAACGATCGATAGAGGTGCGAGAAATGCAAAAGTGAAATTGAGCTTAGAAAATTCACTTGGTTAGAAGATAGTAGATTATCTTCAGATATAATTCGATTTTTTATTTATTTGTGGACATAAGAACATATTATTTTTATAATCAATACTATTTATAAGTAACGATTTCGGGCATGAATGCGAAAATTAACTCAAGTAAAAATTAACTACGAAAATGAACTATGAAAAATGAACTATATGGGGACTAAGAGAAAAGGCCCTAGTGACAACGTCTCGCACAACTATACTTGTATAGTAGTCTGAAATTGTAATGATAATTAAAACATTTCATTTTCAAACATCTTTGTGAAAGTCGTTTGAAAGATTTTTAAATTAACAAGAATACGCGAATTACTTTGTGCTTCTTCGTGTGTTTATGTGTAATTTTTGACCGTCCGCTCAAGACATATCTATGTAAAAAAAAAGAAAAAAGAAAAAAGATCAAAAAAAAATTAAGTTGAAAACTGAAATAAATCTCCGCTAGGAGTGTCACTTAACGCTACACGATTTTCTTAAAATATATCAGATCAGAAATTAAACATTTTTTTTATACATATTTTTATCATATACATTCTTACGGGAGCCCTCGGTACAGGACAATTGATGTCGACAGTGTTTTTTTTCGTTTTCTTATTTCGTCATTTTTTAACAATGTATATTTTGGGCTTTATTGCAGCGCCGTAAATATCGCAACTTATATTAAACAAAGTATTATCATTTTTTTACATTTAGAGACCGGGAAGACGTCGAAATGGAGTTTTATCTCGCTTACGAACCCAATGGGACATTCGCTCAAAAAAAAACAAAACAAAAAAAACAAAAAGGGTGACCAGACAAGCAGCGAATTCTTATCTTATACCTTCCGACATTCAAATCACGTCTTCGCCGGTAATGTCGAAAAAATTAAGTTCCAAGCAACCGTAAGAAAGCTTTCCTATCGAGAAAAAGCAATCCCACTGACCGAGAAAAGTATTAAAGATAACAACGACAACAGTTGGTTCCCTTCTAAGGGACCGTTTAGCGTATTTCGGATAAAGTTATCAACAACGATCTCGAATGTAGCACGGAAAACGTAAATAAAAATAAACCCCACCGCGAAAGATGCTGATTTCCAACTGCCGTTCTCAAAGCAGCTGCCCTGTTCCACCGCACAATGTTCATCTCTTTTTACCGAACGTTTAAACTGGCTTCTTTAATTGTTACTTCACACGTACTTTTTTATTTCTTTTCTTTTTAACAGCTTTTCTATTATACTTTTTATATTCTTTTTCCGAAAAAACTTGAAGTAATTTCGTTTCACGATAATGCAGCAACATCGACGGCACACTGATAATAATATCTATCATCTTGCCCAGTGACGGCGTAAGATAGGTTGGCACCCCGGGCGGTTTTGTATTGAGCACCCCTACTTAAAATATAACACCAAATCCTAAACATACCTGCGAGACTTTATTTTACTAAAATATTCAATCACATTATCAAAATTGACTTCCCTGTCTCTTTCAATTGACAAAATCGAAATATTGGTTAGTCACGCTTTTTGGCCGTTCGAGTGAGTTGTCGTTGTCACCCCTTGGTGCTTGGCACCCGGGGCGGACCCCCCACCATTTACGGCGCCACTGATCTGGCCCCTTTAATGTCTTTTTGTTTTTAGTAAAAATATGTTTTCCGGTTTTTTTCGTTTGTATTCTTTCGAAGATACATAATATTATAGCGGTTATTTTAGTATTCTTGCATTTTGCGTATTACGTCAATCATTATCGGCTTAACCGTTACAAGTTCTCATACAAATTGCACGTTTGCCCGAAAAAAAATAAGCATTATACAGCCGTAATTCTTATCATTAAATAAATATGTTGATACGAGTATATTTTTAAATTACAATTGTGGACAAATATAAGATTAAACGCAGCGTACTGTACAACGTGTTTCTAAATTACTTAATGCAATGGCGGATCCACGGGAGGAGACATCCCCCTCCCCAAGAACCAAAACCTCAATGAAAAGATTTGTTACAACAAAGAACTTAATTTATACTATAAAAATAAGTCAAATCTCAACACACTACTATAAACAATTATTTAATATTTAATTACCCGACGCGTTTCGAAAACAAAAAGTTTCATGATCACGGGAGTTATTATAATATATATATATATATATATAAATTTACCAGTGACTAAATAAAAATAACGGATTAAAGTCGATAACAAAAGTCGATTATTGCACGATTAAATAAAGTAAAAAATTACGAAAAATGACTATTAAAAATTGAAATTAAAATCAAAAATAAAATAAAATCACAAATGAACAACCTAAAATTACACAATAAGTAGCCAGCATAGAAATGAAATCGAATCACATTTACATAAGAAAACAAACGGTTATTAATTATAAAAATGGAACATTGTTTAAAATTTAAATATCGAATAAACGCGGATTATCTGTATTCGGATAATTATGGTTAATGCAATTGTTTTTAAATTTGTTTATACGTAATAGTTCTCAGCGAAATTTAATATTTTATAATTATCGATGGTATTTTAAAATTTGTTAATCTGTATTAATGTTAAAAGTTCATGTACGTTTATTATTGATGAAATATATTCATTCTCTTCGAAACGCGTCGGGTAACGAAATATTAAATAATTGTTTATTATTATTTTTTTTTAATAATAAATATGTATTGAGATCTTTAACTACTGTTTAAATAATCAATATATATGACTAATTATCAGGTGTACAAGTATGAAATGCGGATTTTTTTTCGAAAAAAAACACATTAAATTTGGAAGAATGATAAAAAGTGGTTTACTCAAAGTATGCTGCATCGTTAGTTAAACATTTTTCCCATCTTTTGGGCAATTTGTGGATACCACGTCAGTAAAAATCTTCCTCTTTTGCCGCGAACCATTCATCGAGCCATTTTTTCACATTTTCGTACGAACCAAAGCGCTGCTCAGCAAGTGCGTGACCCGTCGATGCAAATAAGTGGTAATCGGAAGGAGCTAAGTCTGGTGAGTAAGCCGCATGGGATAGCACTTTCCAGCTGAGTGCTTCCAATGTGTCGCGAACCGGTTTTACCGCATGTGATGGTGCATTATCATGGAGAAAAATTACCTTGTGTTGCCCTTTTTGATATTCTGGTCGTTTTTTAAGCAGCGAACGGTTCAAATCGATCAATTGTTGTTGGTAGCGTTTGATATTAACCGTTTCACCAGGCTTTAACAGCTCATAATAGACCACACCCTCCTGATCCCACCAAACACAGAGCATCGTCTTCCTGCCAAAGCGCTTCGGTCTTGCGGTCGATGTGTATAGTGCGTCTGGATCTACCCATGATCTTTTGCGCTTGGGATTCTTAAAATACACCCACTTTTCATCCCTAGCAACGATACGATGCAAAAACGACTTTCTTTTGTATCGTTCGAGCAAAATTTCACATGTGTTTTTGCGCCTCTCCATCTGCCTCTTGTTCAACTCATGTGGTACCCATCTGCTGACCTTCTGAATCTCTCCCATTTCTCGTAGGCGATTGGAAACAGCTTGTCGACTAACGCTTAATTGCTCTGCGAGTTGTTTTTGTGTTTGTGCATCGTCTTCATCTAGCAATGCTTGCAATTCTGCGTATTTGTATCTTTTTGGCGGTTTTCCGTGTTCCTTGTCTACAACATTGAAATCAGCACTTTTAAAACGCCGAAACCATCGTTCACACGTATCTTGCGATGGAGCATGTTCACCATAAGCTTCTCGAAGCAATCGGTATGATTCAGCAACAGTTTTCTTCAAATGAAAACAAAAAATTAATGCTGTCCGCGAATGCTCTTTATTTGGCACAAATGTCGTCATACTGAACATAGCAAAACAATACTACGCAAACAGTTTTTCAATTTATCACTGATGTACATTTGCTACATGTTGATGGCGCAACAAAATTGCATATGCGTCAAATTTTTATAATACACATTGTATTGGTGAACATCTGATTTTTCAAATCCGCATTTCATACTTGTACACCTGGTAGTTTAGACATGTATAGAATATTAGTTCATTAACTAATTTCTATTATTTATATACATAAATATTATTTACAAAACTAAATCGTTCGGCGTTAATCGCTTAAAACGTCTAACATCTGATGACGTGTCAAGCAGCTGGATCGCTTCAACATTCACATGTTGATGGAGCCGCTTTTCGTGCTTGATGGCAAAGTCGCGAATGACCTCGTCTACCCACTTCAGATTCAAATCTGCATGCAAGTCCTCGTTTCTTTAATACCATTCTGCATTGGTAATTGCACGAGTGACTTTGTTCTGGCTACGCTGAATGACCATTCGGTTAGCAGGTTTTGCACATCCCCAAAGTTGGATCCCATAGGTCCTGATAGGTTTGATAATTGACTGGTAGAGCAGTCGTTTACTGTAGAGGTCCAGTTATGAATTTCTTCCTAACAGCCACCACATTTGACGAACTCTGAGTCGGATTTCTTCCGCTTTCTGCTTCACGTGATGCTTCCATGTTAGATGGGCATCGAGATGTAATCCTAGATATTTAGCTGAATTCTTCTGCGGAATCAGCTGATTATTGATATAAACAGCATATTGAGCATTAACCTCTTTTTAGAGCATGTAACGTGAATGGATTTATGCTCGTTGAGTTTTATTTTCCATTTCTTCGTCCATCTCGAAACTCGGTCTAAAGCGTTTTGCAGGTTACTATTTGCTTCAACTTGTGAATCACTCACAGACAATATTGCAGTATCATCAGCAAACATTGCTATGGTGGTGTCACCTGTTATTGGAATATCAGCCGTATACAAGAGGTACAAGATAGGTCCAAGGACGCTTGTGTTATGATTTTACTTCTTATACGATAAACTTAAGCAATGTGTGACATTAACCTATATATTTATATAAATTTTACCTATGAATTTAATTGTAACTAATATTTAATACAGTTTTCTAGTAAAACTGTTAATGTTACGTTTTTATTCTGTATTTTAAAACGCAACTGCCATCGTTCTTTTGTCTTTTTTATTTATTTTTAATTTTTATTTTGCAATTCCTAATTAAAAATAGATCAATGAGAAATATATGTATTTAAACTTGCTCATGAACAAAGAGAATTCGGATCTGATTACTAACAAAAATAAAAAAGAAGTAAAGTGTCTACTAAAAATACTATCGCTCTATTCTTTCTAGTAATTTACTATTCAAATTCTAAACTATATCGTTTTAGCTACAATTGTGTATAATTTCGTTTTATTTTTCACCTAAAAATGAAACAAAATTTAAATTAAAAATTCTAATAATAATTATTACGTATTTTTAAAACACTTTTAAATTTCTAAAGAGATGGTCGCTATTTGATTATCTTCATGAAAAGCAAGGTCTTTCTCGTATCCATTGACTACTGTATAAGATATTACGTAATTATATCATTTTTCTCCCCAAAATATCTCTCCGGATTGCTTAATGAGATAAAATATAAATAAATGCGAACGAACATTGAGTGAGCGCAAGTAGCTTCCGTGGCGTAACTCGTCACCGGCTGGTTCGATTTCCGCTGCCGCACATCGACGCTTCCAAAAATTTCGTTTGCGCCCCACGACTGGGAGGTTTTTGTTTTAAGAAGACGGTGATTCAAAGTGTTTTTCTAATATCTGAGAACAATTAAAGAACTACATGAACATCAAAAGGCGAAATGCAAAGTAAATTCAAATGAACAGAGACCGGAAAAGTTCAACAATGTTGCTCGACATATTCGTTTGGAATAACGACTTCGGTGTGAAATATAAGTAAACTTTTGCGACGTATACTTAAAAGGTCTGCAGTAAGAAACAAATGAAGATGATTAATGTTAATAATCGGTCAAACGCGTTATCCAATTTTTTTTTTATTTTTTTTTTAAATTTAAGATAGTCATATTTAATAAGTTATAAATTTAAAACGTAACATAAATGAACTGAATTTGGTTTTAATACACATTCGTTATCGTGTCTATGTGTATACAGAATGCGAAAAGACTAAAATAGGTTAAAGATATTAAAGAGAAACGAATAATCTAATAAAAATACGTAAAATATGTGTTTTGCGAATATATAATTTATAAGTGTATATGCTAAATACAGGAAAACACAAAATCGTTAATTAGGAACGGCTTTTGAGAATGGATGCTTTTGTAGAAATAAATTTTATAACCCATGTTTCTCATTAAACCTAAATGATACGGTTTAGCGGGCGATATCTGAAAAACACTGCAGGTATTTCTTTAAAAGGTCAGAATAAAAACCTTCTCTCGCTTCCGCCGAAAAGAACGATTCCCGTTCCTTACGTCTTTTGCACAATGATCCTGTGTATGTGTCACCGTTATAGAGAAACTTCATCGCATGAGTGTTCGCTATTTTTTGTTAGGAAGTAACGATTCACAAATTAAATTTTAATTACTTTTACGACGGCTCATGTTCGTTGTACATAACTGTAAATTAAAAGCGTCGATATCTTTTTTTCCAAATTTGTTTTTAATAGTGCTTTTAATAGTGTTTTTAATAGTATTTTTAATAGTATTTTTAATAATGCGCGCAAATTCTAGAACATCGATATACAAATTTACACAAATCGTATACAGCTACAAGGCACAATCTTTTCCGGTAAGTTTTTAATGTTTTGGCGCGAGGGCCAACATTTCTTCAGCCCATCCAAATATTCCGAGACATCGATGAACGCTATTTACTTAAATTGTACGCGATTCATCACTATCGTTGAATTGTATCATCTCACGCAGGGCTATCGTGACCACGATCTGTCAACCGGTAGATCAGGTTACGCCAATAATTTCGGTCTGTGCAATATGTACACAATCCTGAAAAATACTGCTAGCCTCCTTGCAAACCGCGTCCTGGTCTGGCACGACCCCCACCTTCCCTTTGAATTTTCCTGGGACGATCAGCGTCTTCATATTTCCCGCTCCGATTAAATGGCCAAAATACCGCAGTATCCTGCTGAGCACGATTGACAATAGTCTCTACGGATTACTAATCTTGTTTAGTATCGAGGCATTAGTTCTTCTAGCTGTCCACCCTCCAGCACCGCATTTCAAGTACGTCTATACATTTCTTGTCTGTGCTACGAGTACATAGCCACTAAGTTTCCGCACTATTTAGAAACACTGAGACAATGAAGGAGTTCATCAGCTGTATCCTCACATGTTTATTAATGCAGAGTCGTCCCAAACTCTTTTATAAAAGGCTCATTACGCTGCGTGTGATCTGTGCTCTGTGGCCATCTTATTTTTACATTCGCCGCTGTTTTCCATTGTAGAGCTCAAATATGTAATGCGGTTTACCACTTCAATTTCACATATCGTAGGGCAGTTATTCTTTGGACGTTCGATGATCGTTATTTTGGTTTTAGCTTTGTTAACTAGGAAGCTCTATTCTGAACTGATTTTTTTCCAAGCCAATCCAGAATATATGACATTTGTCCCATGTTTTTTGTCACTAATGTGGTGTCATCCGCACATCGGAAATTAGATATGTACGCTCCTCCAACCGAAGTACCTACATCCCAATGAACTGTAATATTCGCCGCATCGATTTGTGATGTTCTGCGCATTATGCATTCACCGTACAGAGAGGATACAACCCTGGCACACACCCTGCGTAGGATGAAACTATTACGTGTCGCTACATGTTCTCCTAAAATCCATCTCAAATAGCGATAGCTGAATTGATCCAAAGGTGAGAAATTTGTCATCTAACATTTTTCGAGCTAAATGATTTTTGCTTTCCATCAAAATGAAATCAATACATAACGTTATTAATTAAATGTCAAGAATGCGCATATTACATTATATATATATATATATGTATACAATCTAACCGAAAACCAAAATATAGAAGTGATGAAAGTAAATAGCAAATCCCCGCTAAAATCGAAACTCGTTCATTCGGCGAAGTAAATCCATTTATTTCGCAGCTTAGAAAAATGAATTTTACTCCGAAGAATTCTGACAAAAAACATAAAAACGATTTAAAATTTGATACGCTCGGAGGAAAAGACAAACTTAATTTTGGAAAAGAAAAATAAGTGTAATGACGAAGACTTTATACAATAGAACGATGCGGATGATGTTGCGGACGTACCACCCACTTCAATCGGTCCACGTACACAATAATTCGTGAAATATCCCGGCTGGTATAAAAACTGTATACAGCCAGATAAACCAAACAACGCACAGTTTATACAATGCATTAATATATAGTGTATACATGGATGTGTGTTGTATAATACTGGCACACAAATTCAGGCTAGAGTATATAGGATGATAAATACAAACAGTACCCAAATTTAGTTAGTCGTGTATATAAAAATACAATTGTATAAAAAAAAAAAAAAAAAGAAAAAAAAACGAAGTATTTCCCAACCAGAAATAAAAAAGAAAGAGAGACATTAAGAAATTCTATCATGTAAAAAAATCGCATTCAAAGAGGTAAAATACAAACACACAAATAGAGACGGGGCAAGCGTAGAAATAGATGCGACTAGGCGACGGAAGCGAGAATGAAAAGGACAACGGTACAGAGGGAATGATTGAGTTGAGGGTTGCGAAGCAGTCGCCGGAAGCTGTGATTGATAAGGGGAGTGTCGAGCGGTAGGCCGAAATCGGGAGCTCGACCGTCTAGCTTCTTCTATAAATCTGTTTTTATATGGTTCGCCGATTACCGCACCACTGCGAAAGTGCGCAGTCAGCGCTCTTTCCAGCATTCTCGCTGTCGTTTTCCCAGAGCTTTCCCACAAATCGCCGAAATAAAACTATAATAGCTTAAAATGATATTACAATTTTCATCCTTTTCCAGTTGCTCTACAGTTCGCGGACATTTTGTCGAGATACAGTCCGACGAACGGATTACAAAGCATCGTCTATACTCAATCCGAGCGTTATTTGTCGCAATGTTGTCTGATAACAATACCGCGAGCCTTTCGAACGGAGAAAATAATTTTATTTCCCTCCAACTGAATTGATCATCATCGCGTTGAGGGCGAAACTTTCGAAATATTTTAATGCCGTCGAAATGTTTAGGACCAAGTTTTCACTTTATCCCTCGGAGAGGAGATGTTCACGAAATGAGAATTGCCATTCTCCGTAGCGTTTGTAGTGGCTCGAAAAGACAGTTGACACTGCCCTTGTTTGATGTCGAACGGACAAAGCAAACAATATCAAACCGTACAGATGGAAAATCGTTTCGATACTTGGTAACATTTTCGCGCTTTAAGAAGTCTCAAAAAATTCACTAAAAATTACAACTAGGAATTCAACTAGCTCTATTAGGAATAAAGTCTTGGAGCAAGTTGTTAAAGCGCCTGGGTTTCATCATTAATAAAAGACTCTAGCGTGTGGATAGCCCATATTAAAAACTAAATTAAAAATTTTCATGATTACGTTTAACCCGTCAAAGGTCGCAAAGAAAAAAAGATAACGTAAGAGGTCGCGCACACGAAGAATTTCTTCAGGTCACAAAATTTTATATTTTGATATACGCTAGTAACGTTTAATACATTATGTAAGTATATATATGTATATATACATTATTTGGTTAGCTTTCTTTATAAAAAGCTAGAAATTTTAGCATATGTATGTGTATGATAATATTAGTTTTAGCATGTCAAAAAATATTGTATAATAATCTTATGTTTGTCTAAAAATACCGTGTAAAAAGGTAAAAATGTCTTTAACGATTATAAAAAAAAAATTAATCCGTACAAATAAATCAAGCACACCCCCACTTTAAAAAAAAACATAACCTTACTATTTAGATGTCAATCATGCCGGAACTGTATATTCTTCATAGATGAATTTTCTGCTTATTCTACAGTTACTTTTCAAAAGACGATTTCTTTTTTCCAGTCGCATTTGAAACATCTACCACTAGTACCTGCAGTTATTTCTGAGGCGTTTTATCACGAATTTACACGATTTCTTAATTCTGCTTTTGATACCCCTGGATAAATTTCGATGAACAAGATGCGATTTCATACACTCATTACATAGTTCTTTCGATAACGTTTTCAAAGAACGATATTCATCTCTCCCTTCATCCATGGCATAATTCTTTTTAGCGAAAAGCACACAAGAATGGGAGAAACAATGGACCGCGTGTCAGACTTTTCTGTCCCAAGTAAAGTCAACGACCGAGCCATGGCGGCCCCCAATAAATTGTTCACGACGAGATTCAGTGTAATCAGCCGGCTGCGGACAGGTCACACCACAATCTCTCACGAAAAGTCCTAGTAATTACAGATTCAATAGCATCTCTCTATTTTATACCCAGCTCGCAACCAAAAGATCCACTGGTTTGCCAAATACAACAAATCATGGTTGACCTCATGAAAGAAAATTGCAACGTGTCATACTTATCGGTTCCTGGTTATACTGGGGTGCCTGGCAATGAAAGGGTGGGCGTGGCTGCACGGGCAGCAACTTACTGCCCGGTGAGCCTAGATGCCGCCCAACCAGCATCGATAGACTACTCCAACATAAGTCTAAGTAGGAATGGAGGTCACACTGGGCCTCCTAAAACACCTTTTTAAGCTCAATAAAACCATCAACGGAGTATTAGTGGCCACCGAAGAATATGTCCCGGCGCGACTTTATGATAATTAATCGTTTAAGAATTGAGCACATATCTTTATCTCACGACTACGTGTTCCACAATAATTCGCCCCCCCCCACAATCTGCCCTTTTTGTTAGCGATCGTGTTATCCCTCAGTACATCATATCCTTTCCACGTGTACTAAATTTGCAATATCCCGCTCGTCATATAACCTAAATTTTTCTTTACGAAAGATCCTCGCCAATGATCCTGCAAGGATCGCCCAAACATTGGCATACATTAGAACAAGCCAAATCGCTCCAGTCATTTAAACTTTGGTAATTTCCGTGTTCCGTAATGACCTATGCAGTTATACACTGCTCATGGTAAGGGGAAAAAAAAAACAAACTATATAGTCGCAAACCGCGCTCAGTATGTCGTGATAGCCGCAGCAGTTAAATTTGGCAGACTGTAGCTTATGGGATTAAACAAAAAAAAACACGAAACGTAATACCCGAACTAAATCGAGTCAAAAAAAAAACAATTACACAATGATCTTGAAACCATATTAGAACGTGCAAAACCATTTATTACAAACAATCAACCATCACAAATCACTGGCTATGAAGAGTTTAAAATCTTTTTTTTTTTTTTTTTTTTGGCACATCAACAGTGGAACTTACCCAACGCAAAGAATTGTACATTATATAAGGAAAAAATTAGAAATTGAGAAGATAAACAAGGTCAACAAAGGAACTATATTGAGAGAGGGGAATGCAAGAATGGAGTGGACACTATAAGGAGTAGGAGGGCCAAGGCACAGAAAATAAGAATACAGAGTAGCACGTTCGGAGGAAATAAAAAGGCATTCGAACAAGACGTGATTCGCATCGCAGGTATAATTGAGCTCCGGAGGGTCATAAGGACACAAAGGAGATTGAACAATAGAAAAACGGAAAAGAGGAACCGTAGGCGAATTATAGAGGAAATAATCGAACGACTAAGGTAGAGGAAACGAATAAACCAAGGAAGAGAGGAAGGAAAGGGCTGTACAGAAAGGTAAAAAGATCGAGGATTGGTAAAGAATGAAGGATAGAATCCGGACCAGAAATCTAAGAAAAACAGTAGAAAGTTTGAGCAGGAAGAGTTTTAAAAACTTTATCAACATCATTAATAATACCGATTAATGTAACCTTGCTTCTGATTACACAAAGGATAAAGAGGGGCTTTCTATAAAGCCGCTGTAAAATAACAATTCTCAAGCACATCTTTTTATTTTCTATGATTAGAAATAGAGCAGTAATTTAAACGGTCGAATTACTGTTATGGTACCATTGCAAGCCGGATAATTTTTGATGGTTTTTTATGGGGAAAAATGATGACGGTTACACATTTAAATGTAAATTTATATGCAAAAATAGTATTAAAATGCTCTTTCAGAAAATGGATAACGTTCGATAAGCACTTCTAACCCCTGAGCACTATAAATCGCGAAAAAAGTTAAGAATATGTAATATGACGAATTTAAAATTACCTAAAAATCACTTCAAAATGTACAACTCGCCAACCGATATTATTCCCGAAATTTAAAATATGCAACAAACAACGAACTTTACATCGCATGAAATAAATATAACCATTTATTTAAACCCAATTTGGGTCTAAAAGCAGAAAACAAATGTAGTTTTCGTAAATATATATATATATATATATATATAGGGATACTTTGGAAAAAAATCTGGCGATATTTTAGCTTCAAATTTAAATTACCAAAGGGTGCTAGAAATTTAAAAGTTCGAGAAAATATTTTTTTTGCGGGCGTGTTGTATATTAATGGAAAACACTCTACATAGAAGTAATGAATCCAGATTTCAGTTTCTTAAAAGAACTTTCAGAATTCGCGACGAGTTTAAAAAAACTTATAAAAGGGGAAAATTTCCTTAACGACAAAATAAAATTGTGTAAATAATATACAATCATTATGTCAATAAATGAACGGAAAAATAGAATGACCCCATCAGATTTTTTATTAATATATAGTAAATAAAAATGTGAATTAAATTTAATCTAATAAATAAATATGAACATTATCATAAAATTTTAAATAAAACTATAAATAGACTATTACGGCGTAGGGAACCTATACAATTGCTTTTTAGGAACAACATTTTGCAAAATTCTACCTATCTATTTCCCCACTTTCCTCCTGGTTATAAATTCTTGTTTTTATTTTATATTTTTTGTTTTGTTGGAATTTTACCGAAAACTATTCATTTTAATATACGTGTCAGTTTGTACTAATTGTCAATTTCTATATGTTGTCATTTAAAATTTAAGCAGAATACTACAATATATTGTGTCGGATGGTACACTACTAAATGACAAAATTACGATTTTTAACCAATATGATTTCAATTCAAATGACAATTTATAACTGAGACTGAACACTGATTGATGAGTGTAAGATAAAATCAGAACTGAAATTTTCTCTGAAACTTGTGGTTCACTCAAACTCTAAATAATTTTATACAATAATAATAATAATAACAATAATAATAATAATAACAATAATAATAATAATAACAATAATAATAATAATAATAATAATAATAATAATAATAATAATAATAATAATAATAATAATAATAATAATAATAATAATAATAGATGCTTAACTTGTCGAACTCGAAAAATTTACATGGTTACATTTGTAATTTATGTAAATTAATCAGTTAATACGAAAGTATTTTGTATTTATGAGAAACAGAAGCTTCATGAAATATGCCGTGAGCTGAAAATTCTACATTTAGAAATTATTGTAATTTACATTATTTTACACAATATTCGCGTAAAAAATTATTCTGTTTTATGCAACATTCCTTAAATGTATACGTTCCTAGATTGTTAAAAATACTTAGAACAAAAACCACACTGCTAACGGGATAGCCTATTTTTCGCATACCTTTAAGGTTTATTTAAGCAACTAAAATGTAGTTCCGTTATTCCAAACAGAAAACGAAGTCACTGAAAGAGCGACTTTTACTCACTTTATTCCTTCGTCAATTTTATAAAATCAAAGTATTATTTTAAAGGCGGTGAGCAAATTGAGTTCTCAGCGAGCGGGCTATTTCGGGCCTGGTGAGCAATTCGAGTGTTCCCAAGATTTCAATACCACAAAGCAGACTGGGTAACCTATTCATCAAAAATAAAAGTTCCCACCCAGATCTCCAGATCATTAGAATCCAAGATGGATACACTGATGAAAATAATACTAGAAGCTGCCGAGACAGCAATTCCAATAGCGACTTCAAGGAAAAGTAAGTGTAGGGTACCGTGGTGGTGCGAAGAGTTCACAGTTGCTATAGCGCAAAGGAAACAAGCCCTAAGAAAATATAAAATAACCAGATTACTAGAACACTTAATTGAGTTTAAAAGACATCGTGCAGCCGCAAAAGACCTTATTCAAACCAGGAAACAAGAAGTGTGACAAAAATTTGTAGAGTTCATAATTCAAACGACAAATGATCACAGTATGTGGAGGAAAATAAAATCTATAAATAGAACGCCTAATACTCTTAAAAATCTAACGATAAATGATGATGGAAAATTAATTACCGATCATTAGCAAGTGGCCAACCATTTTGCGATGTACTTCTTCACAGAATCATCTATGTAAAAATATACGACAGAGAGTTTCAGGAGCTAAAAGCGCACATAGAGAAAAATAAAGTGGAATTTAAAACTGATGATAATGAATCTTTCAACTACCCTTTCACTTATAATGAACTCGAATTTGAATTTCATACAAAAAATAGTGCACCTGGCATAGATCAAATCCACCCTTATATAATTAAACACGCGTCGTAGAAAGAATTACTATTAGACATATACAGTCAAATATGGAATGCCGGCGATATACCAAAAAACTGGAAGGTTGCTACGATTGCCCCAATCCTAAAACCTAATAAAGAACTCCATGTTCGCTGCAGGGTTACAGATCAATTTCCTTAATAACAATATTAACCAAAATATTAGAAAAAATGGTCAACAGACGCCTCCTATAATTATTAGAATCGAATTCCATCCTATCGCCTGTGCAAGCTGGAGTACCCAGATCGAAACCAACTATCAGCCATTTGTCTACAAAGACAAATTGTGTCAGCCTTGTACTCAGTCTACTTCGATTTAGTTCCGAGGTTTCCATTGTTTCAGAAATTAAAAGTGGTCCGGGTGGATGGTAAGCTGGGGGGATACATTCAAAGCTTTCTAACCGAACGATTGATACAAGTAACAATCGGTGTTCAGCAATCTCAGAACCTATCTCTCCATAGAGAATGGAGTTCCGCAGAGTTCTACATTACGTGCAACCCTTATTTATACTATTAAACGATATCGCTGACTACATAAAACCTCCAGTAGTAGGCAGATTATACACATTGATGAACTCAATATATCTCTATCTTTCGATAATCCTTTTCTAGCTAAATCCTTATTACAAAAAAAAAAAAAAAAAAACAATTAATAAACTAAATAAATGGTCTGAGAACAACGGAGTAGCGTTTTTCAGTTAAAAATCAATGTGTTGATTTCCATCGAAAACGCTAACCTCAAAACCAAATACAACTCTATTCGTAAAAAAATCGCAACTCTAGTTTAAATCATCAGCAACCTTCCTAGGGATGTCGCTAGATTTCTCGTTGACATGGAGATAGCATGCAACTAACCTAAAGTCAAAATGCTATCAAATATAATGAAATTTTTATCCAATCGCAATTTCAATATCCATCTGAAACTACTGCTAAAATTTTTTGAAATACGTTTCTGTAACCTTCAGATATTTCAGATTGGCACCTGACAAGAGCAGTTCCAAAGAAGTTCCTCGATGTACACATCAATTAGAATATCACGAACCATGCCGAAACATTGCGAAATAAATGATCCTACTTTAAGAGTTCTTCACGAGTGTTGTGAAAAAGCGGGAACTGATTGGCTGCAAGAGTAAAGGAAAATTCAAGTTCCTTCCTGAACGAGTAACTGTGGATAATCCGATAGCTTTTTTATAAAATATTTTAGTTAAAACGGATGAAGCTGAGCTATGTTTTTGTTTTCTAAACTCTGCAATTTGTCGGAATAACGGTACAAAGATTATTATCTTGAAAAGTATCGTTAGAATTAATGGAAATATCCATGTCGATAGTGTTTTATTGTCTGCCGAGACAATGTTGTTTTTAGTTTTATTAGTTTTCTTAGTCGTTTTTACACGTATGACGTGTGTTTTAGTAATCCTTTTCCTAACGTTGCCGGCAGGATTGAAGGATTAAATTTAAATTAGCCATTAGAATCAAAAATGAAATAACGATGAAGCGAGAAATCAAACTGGGAAGACAAAAAGTACGAAGTAAAATAACAGAAATAAAAATAAAAGCTGACAACGGAGAAATAAATTAAACGATCCCACCGACCTCTTCAACACAACGCGAGTAAACTCTATCACGCGAGACGAGGAATTAATATTATAATTATTCCTAGACAAAGTACATTTTTGTTCAGTTTTCAGAATAAATCTGGAAGTCGGTATTTTGTTAACTATTTTTTTTTTTCTAATCAGATTAAGTATATCAGTAATACAGCGGAAGAGCCAATTGGAATTTACCTGTGAATTTTTATCGCAAACTCGGGTTAAACTTTTCTTGTCCTCTGCCTAGGAAAAAGAGAACGTTGACTGTTGGATGCAAAAAATAAAGCCAGCAGAAACCTGACAGCACCTTTATCGTTTGACGAACAATTTTTCAAACAGTGAAAAGTTGTTAACATGTTTTGTCAACAAACCGCTCCCCTCTTCTTTAAGCCCGTATTTATTTTATCGTTCATTCGTAGAATAAGGCAGAAACAGAAGTACCGTTAAACAACTCCGGTTCTTCTACATTTTCCGAATAACGCATTCACGGCTCTCTACTATCGTTTGCCTTTTACTTTATCCAATCTTGTTTGCGTTGCTACAACTGAACACACTCGTCTGCTCTTTTACTCGACAGATCTAGCAGTTTCAAATTTTTACATAAAATGAATTTTCAACAGTTTTTCTGTTTTTTTTTTTTTTTTTGCTTTGTCTTCATTTGTTCAAAGGGTACTTCTAAAAAAAAAGTCCTCGCAATAATTTAAAAAATGAAAACATCCAAATCAATGTATAGTGTTTGATCAAACCAATGGAGACTACCTCGTGCCTAAAATTTCATCGAGGCACTTCCTCCAAATTTGTGTACATTTCTATTCTAACGCGTATGAACGAGTGAATAATTTTTAAAAGTGCATTTGTAATAAATAATTAAATAAAAAAATAAATCGACTAAAAAACATTTAATATATATTAAAAATGTTGTCTAGTCGACTTATTGCTTATATAATTATATTAATTCCAGAATATGTTTATAAAAAACCACTTTATAAATTTTAAAAAATGTGTATTTCTGCGTGTCTATGCGTTTGTTTGTAATTTCAGTTTGCGAAAAAATGCATACATTTACGATTTTCTGATGTCATCGGTGAAATTGCGTAATGAGAGAAAAAGAGCCGTTAGATAAATTTTTTAATTCAGTCGCATATTGATCAGCCGTGATAACGAACAGTGGAAGGAAATCGGAATGTAAAAGACATAATAATAAGAAGAAAACCTACAAGAATGTTTTAATAAACTGAGGGAACGCAGAAGGTAACGTTTGACAAAAAAGGATATGGTCAGCGTAATAGACGACTGCTTCATTGGTATAGGAAGGACTATAAGAAATGGTGAAAATGAGGGAAAGGTAACAACAGAATGTGATTAAAGTAGGGTGGGCAACAGAAACGACACAGAACGTGGAAGGAAACTCGAAGAAAAACTTCCGAAAATAGAGGGGAAGATTGTGTTGATAATTCGAAAGGATAAAGTATAAATATCCGAGATAAACGGAAATCTAAAATGGATTCTTTTATAGTTATGGGAGATTAGAGGATACGACTTTTATTTAGAAAAAGAAGTGAGTCAAAAAATCATGCGCTTTATTTAGGATGCGGCTGAAATCTACATCAAGTCAACACGAAAGTTTGAATATCGATACGGCCTGGACGGTATACCTTCAAAATGAATGAAATCGTCTTTAATCACTGGAAGTTTTTTTTGCTTCACTTGTTTATTTGTGTTAACTGTAAAAAAATTGCAGGGGCTGTTTCAAATGACCGTTATATTTAAAATGCAATTACATTCGACTCCGTAACGTATAATTAGCATCCTTAAGAAAACGCTATACGTGTATTCCATTAAAAATTTAACCGGAGATTAAAACGACATTACACGGAAAAAAAGAATAGAACGTTTTTCGTTATGTTTACACAAATAAAAGCAGGTGTAATAACCGAATATATTCAACGAATAGCAAAGGAATTTTATCAGAGAGCAAGAATACTTAGGCATCGAAATCAAGTTCTACCATAAAACCTCGTGATAACTTAACAAACTGATATTCGAACGAATTTGAACCGCGAATAAAGAAAATTAATGCACTCCTCTACTGGTTAAAAAATAAAGCAAAAGTCGCCTCCGGCCGGGGCTAAACCGCCTTACTGCTTTTTTGTACAACATGGGCTTAATCTCTTCTTTCTATTGCCAACATCCACTTGACTCGGATAACGTGGCGGACGCTGATCACCTCATCTTCGAATGTAATTTGCACACGGCGCGAATTATTTTGTATCGCTCGATAGTAAATTTCCAGATCCCTCTACCATGTTGTGTCAATTTTCTCCTTACTGTGTAGCGTTAATCAGTTAAGTAATTATATTACATCGTCAATAATTCGCATTTTTGACGCCCAAAAAAAATAAATAAATAAATAAATAAATAAACAAAAAAGAGCAAAAAAAATCTGTTTTGATATCGGAACCTATATGTAAAATAATGTACGACAGGTTCTGGCAATCTACAATCAAATATGGGCTCAAGGCTGCATACGAAAAAAGAAGCTGCTATAGTCCCCATTCTCAAACATGGCAAAAACCCCACTCTTCTTTCAAGCTACAGACTAATTTCTTTGATTTCGGTACTGGCTAAAACATCGGAAAAAGTGATCAACAGAAGGCTTACTTGGGTCTTAGAAACTCGGGGGCTTCTCTTGAAGCCTTGCCAGTCTGGCGGACGGAAAAAGAAATCGACGATAGAGCATTTATCCAGTTGGCATTATGACATCAGAGCAGCTTTCACTAGCAAGGAGCATACCTATTCAATATTTTTTGACATAGAGAAGGCGTATGATCGGGGCTGGTGCCTGGGATTACTTCGGAAGATGATTAAGAGAAATATAACAGGAAACACAATTATGTACGTAAAAGATTTTCTCCATGAGAGATCTCTATCCGGGTGAGCATAAGTAATTCGCTTTCACGTTCACAATTCCCTGAAAACGGGCTCCCTCAGGGCTTTTCCCTAAGCGTGACCCTTTTTAACCCATATATATATATATATATATAAACGACATCGTTGAACGTATCCCCCCTCCGGGAATTGCCCGTCTTTTCGTCGATGATCTGAACATTTCCCTAACATCATCGAATCCTTCCTATGCCCAACAAACTTTACAAAAAGTGTTAACAAACTTAGAAGAATGGTCAAGCTTGCATGGTCTGTCCTTGTCTCCATCCAAAACTAAATGTGTCGACTTTAATGAGAAAAAAAATCTCCTTCTCCTCCAATCCTTTTTTTAGACAATTCCCTTTTCACATTTTCCTGTACAGCCACTTTCCTTGGGATCGATTTTGATAACAAAGTATCCTGGCATCCTCACCTATTATCTGTTAAAAAGAAGTGCAGTAAATACATCACTACATTAAAATATCTATTCTACACTCTTCTCCAAAGCCTCTTTTAACACTTCTTCAATCCCTTATCCTCAGTCGTCTCTGCTACGGATGCTCATTGTACTCTACCGCTTCCTCATCCCTTCTTAAAATGTGTTGAATTCTTCTCTGCGATAATACTGGGTGTGTATCACACGTCCTCCGCTCATAGCCTTATTGGGTTCTCCACCCATGCACTTCCAAAGATTCTTTCACTCTTTCCGTGATTCTCTAAGAGTTTTTCTTCTCGGACTTCGTGATCCTTACCGCCTACCTCCTAATGGTGCTCTCCCCCGTCTATTGTAAATTCTATTAGACTTCAACATCGACCCCCAGCACTTGAAGAATATTAATATACCATCTCCTCTTCCACCCTGGACTACTCTACCAGCCCAGATTGATTATTCCCTTAACCAGTTCTCCGGCGGAAATGTTTCTCCTTCCTCATTCCGCGACAGAATTTTCTTGACCTATTCAAACCGTCAGTCCTACTATACTGATGGTGCGAAGTCGTGCCCTGGTTCCGAATCATCTCCTACTGCTTGTTCCTTTTACTCTGACCATGACTATTGTTCCGTTCTCGATGCCGAACTTTATGGCATATTCCAAGCCCTTGAATCTATAGTTAATCCCCTTCACCCAGCAGTCGCATTTTGATTGTATCTGATTCACGTGCAACTTTGGATACCCTTTCCCAACAAATCCCACTGAACTATATAACTACTTTAATCCAATCCCTAATCCTAAAGCTGATATCATCCTTCCACCAAATTACTTTTCTGTGGGTTCCAGGCCACACTGGACTCATTTCTCCCCACTCTGACATAATAAGGTCCATAAAAATGTTTGTGCAATCCCGATGGAAACAAAATTGGCTCTTCAAACAAGCTTGTTTTCTGAGGGAGAAAAAACACGGTATTGACCCCTGGTTCCCTCCTTTCGACCTGCCTAGAACCCATTTTGCCGCTATGACAGGGCTCCACATCGGACATGTTTCTCTAACGCGCCATCATCTTTTACTTAACTGCGAGCCTTTTTTTGAATGCCACTTTTGCTCCTTCCCCCGTGCTCCTTCAATAAAACACTTACTCCTGGAGTGCCCTGCTTTTGCTCTTCAGCGCTCTAATCACCGCATAGTGTCTCTACAGTCATCTCCGGTTAACTCTTCCTTGAATATCGTAAACACTATTCAGTTTCTTTAAACAACTGATTTGTTTCGAGTCATTTAACGTTCCTACCGTGATAGTGTCGTAACATCCCCGGCAGCTGCACATGGCACTCAGAAAAAAAAAAAAAATTAGAATTCAATACTACCAGAGATAGAAGAAATGAAAGACGCTATATAAAAGGAATGATCGCCGGAGATGGAAGAGAACAAAATAACAAAGCATTATATGGAGTAGCCAAACCAAAAGTCAGGAGTTGTCTATTAAAGTGGAAGCGATCTATGGATATAGACGCGCATTCGAAGAAGATGTAATTTGTATCGCAGAGTAAATCAGAATCATCCGGACGGAAAGAGCAAAAAGGAGAATAAGACATAAAAACACGAAAAGAGGATGCAGGAAGTCGACTATGGTCAAAGCGGAGCCTGCAGATAGAAGAGATGAGAAAGCGTTAAAAATTAAGGAAAGTCGTAGTCCCAAGGATAAGGATGAATTTGGATATTAAGATAAAAGGATTCAGGATTAGAGAATAAAAAGGGGGTAGATATCGTGCCATCATTTACGATGACAATTCCCGGAAAGTATATTCAAGATCAGAAGAAGAAAATGTGGATATAAATTAACCAGTCTGAACGGCACATCGAATGAATAAGTCAGTTCATTACACTCAATGCCAACATGCGGCTGGGGGACCCTAAGAAATCGATTTGTAAGGAACGAGCGCTATACAATCTAGTGACATCAGAACGAATTAAGAGAATTATTGGAGAAATGACGAGGAAGAGGAGAGGCGATGGTGTGCTACTGTCCTCTTCCTGCGAAATCATATTATCCATTAAGTTGGCGAAAATACATGAAGTAGTTTTTACTCGCGAGTAGAATTTTAATCTTTCTGCACCTTAACTCGTTTCTCCGAATCTTTCCGTCTTCTATCTTTCTGTTTCATCTTTACAAATTAGTCACCGTCCCCTACGGTATTGAATAATGATTCTCCAATCGACTCTCTTCCAGTTACTTTCATTATTTCTATCAGCACCCTTCAATCTGTTCTCCACTCCTGATTGTTCCTGCAGCTCTTTATTATTCTACGTCTACTCTTAATCAGTTATGTTCGACTCGTACTGATATTTTCTGTGGATCCTCGCCATTCAGACAACTTTGAAATTCAACTGCTAGTTCTTTTCGGAGCGGACCGCTGCCTTTTACCGCTCTCTTTTGAAAAATATCTTATAGCAGCCGTCTACGGTCGCGCAAGAATTTTTCATTTCAGATTTTAACGATGGATATACTTATGCTTCCACCTTTTATTTTCGGTACTCGTTCATTTCACTTACCCATTCAACTAAATCTTCCTAATCCTTGTTTTCCTTTCCAGTTTCGTTTTACGTCTATCACGTTTTTATCACCTCCATTATTCGCCTATGCGTTAACCTCGTATTCTACAACTTTTTGCCGTTTTCTCGGTTTTCCTTCTGTTAGAATAGAATAGTTGTCTGTGACAATAATCGCATGTGTTCTTCGAGTGTTCCTATTTTCCTATTGAACGTTCTAATCTGTGCACCCAATCAAATGAGACAGAATCTTCATTTTTCTTATTACGTCTCTCCTATATACTGTCTTTTCCCGTTTCTTTGTGTGTCATCTTTACTCTATATTATTTTTTCTTTATTTTTAACAACATCCGCATAGATTAAAATTTAACTGACGCTTTCCTATAATTTTTTCTGGATGAAAGTTGTTATCCTTTGCAAAGTGATTATGCTAATCATATATGTAAAATACAAAAATCGATAATGCACACATTACTAAAGTTACACTAGCAAAGTAATGTTGTTAATTTCCAGAAAAAAAAAAAAAAAAAAAAAAAAATTACGGGTGATATTACAACACAAAGAAATACAAGCACGGTATGAGAAATTTCAATCAGTAATTTAAAGAGACAAACAATGTAACTTTTGTAAGAAGAAAATTAGAGATATCTTTTTAACAATTAGAGAATTTTATTTTTACAATAAAATACAAGTATATTTTGTGCATAACATATTCGCTATTATGGGTACATGTTTCAAATATATATTTGCCTCTAAAAAAAGAAAAAAAGAAGAAAATGATACACAAAACTATTAATTAACGAAGGAAAAAAAATTAGGAAGAAAGTTTACACTCGAATATAAAATAAAGTCCAGCAAGTCCCATATATCCTTGATAGAGTATCATGGATTGGGTAATTAAGCTTTTCATAATGTACTTAGCCTAATGGATCTAAGAGAATACTGAGGTCAGTTTCTTTCTTCTTGGTATCCGCCTTTACTTTCCCGGATTTCTCTGGTACCCAATTATTTCAAGTTGGATAAACCTAGGAGCGACCTGGATCTGGAACGAGACAAATTCCGATAATCTATAACACCTCTGATTTGGTAGCCAAGCGCCATAACCACTAGGCTACCACATTTGAACGTAGCAACCAAAAAAATGTAGAGGGAAAATGTATATTTAAACAACATACCGGAGAATAGCAAATATGTTATGCACAAAATATATTTTATTGTAAAAATAAAATTCTTTAATTGTTAAAAGAATATGTCGAATTTTTTGCTTTCAAAAGTTATTTTATTTGTCGCTTTAAATTGCTAATTGACATTTCTCCTACCGGGTCCATATTTCTTCGTCTTATAATATTACCCGTCAAATTTTTTTTTTTTTTTGGAAATCAACAGCATCACTTTGCAGTAACTTCAGTACTACGCGCATTATCGATTTTTATATTTCACATATTTGATTAATTTCATAACCATCTTGCAAAATTCTATAGACCCATGATTTAGAACAAGAAGATATTAGCGATGACGACTGATACACTGCGGGTTTTTCAGCTGCACATTATATTTCGTTTTTCAATCGATCAATCAATCAATGTTTATTATTATTATTATTATCTTAAGAACTAATCAAAGGACACTGACTCAAAATATAAAAAAAAAAGGTCGATTTTGGTATTTTAATAAATTTCTGTAATAAATAATCCGAGAAATTTAAATTGATTTTCATTATTTACTCGTACGCTAATTCAATAAGATCGAAAATAGTACGTAGAATTTGAAAAAAGAAATTTGAGTAAAAACAACCTTCGAATAAGTAAAGATAGGAACAGAAAAAATAATTAGGAAAAGAAAAAATTTTTAATTCACTTTCGAAAGTTGAAAATTTAATTACGAATAATAAGCGAAAACAATGTAATCAACGCCAACAGAGTATGTTTGGAAAACACGGGCGCGTTCCACATAGGCAAGAATAATACAATAAACTTTTACACCCTCAAAAAAAAAAATGAAATAAATAAATAAATAATAATAATAATAGTAGAAAAAAATAAAAATAAACAAATGGAGATATTAATTAGAAGAAATATCTGTGAAAGCCAGTCGCCGAGCTGACTTCGTGATGCTGAGCCGTCTTCTCAAAGTGTTAAGAAAGTTCTATCAAAGGAAGAAGTTTTATTCGTCAGACGAGGCAGCATCTCCTTCGAAACTCGTACAGCAGAAGATAGTAGTTGTTGGCCTGCTACTGTCGTTGATAGAGTAGCTTTTAAAAGTTAACCTATTCCGCTGGTGTTTGTCTACGATTCGTTTTCTACCTTATGACCATTCTCGTTCGTTTTATTCTTCCTTTCTTACTTTTCTTCTAGATTCGTTTCCATATTTCTTGTCCCACCGTTAGCACACTTGGTTTATTATACGCTATTTTATTTCAACCCTCAACGCCCGAAGTTTCACTTAGCCTCTTAACCGATTAACTTCACAACCTTCGTATTTTTATCATAAGTGAAGGACACTTGTAACCGATGTATGATCATATTTCATGCCAAAAACACATAACTAATAAATTTCTCCCTCCATTTGCACCATGTCCTCTCGCGATACCATTGCTTCCTCGAGTTATTAGATTAGGAAATTATTATTGTCTTTAGTTTGTTGTTTTTTTTTTCTTGTTTCTGGCCATCGCAAACCGGGCAAAATAATCCGTTGCACGATAAAAACTAGAACAACTAAGAATCATTTACGAATTCATCCAATCATCGATGTATTATAGCAGCTTGCCCCCCAACCCTTTTTTTTTTCGTCATAAATTCATCGTGTCCGTTTTTTCGTGTGTGAAAATGTTATTTCCGGTGAACAATTTTTAAAAAAAATGTGGTAAAAGTTTTCACCTTTTAGCAAAGCTGAAAGTTACTTTGACAATCGGCCAGTTAATTAAAGTAGTTGAACTGTTGCCAACAAGTACTCTCGGAAAAATTCAATCATTTCAGCTTTCCAAACTTTTAACTCCGGTGCGAAAGAATAAATACGATAAAGCCGGTGATTAATCTTCTTTGAAACATAGATATCCTATCTAACTTTCCGCTTGAATATTCTTACGTTGCCTCACTGTTGCCCTCATCTCGAAGTACATTTAAAAACTAAAAAATAGTCTAATTCTGCAAGCCTTTTGAAATATTTCATTTTTCATGTACACAAATTTTAAAAAATTACAAAAAGTATATACATACGTAATATACATACATATATAATATATATGTACATATATATATATATGCTCGGCCATTTTGGTCTCGCAAGGAGCTGTGCCCCTTGACCCCTCTTGCTTTTGTTTCTGTCTCTTTCTCTTCTATACTTTGTATAAAATTATCAAAATTTACAACGTAATTCTTACAGGCATCAACACAAAAATTACAACATAATCACAAAAATCCTATCCTAACATTTAACTTTCATTACATAAAATTGTGACATTTTTTCATTACATTTTTCGTTGCGTATTTCGTTACATAAAAATGTGAAATTTTTTAAATAACAATCACAAAAATCCTATAAAATATAACAAACGTTATATAAAATTGGGACATTTTTTTCTAATGGGGGGTAGCCTAAGAAGTATATACGTTGTAATAAACATATATACAGGGGCAGATCCAGAGAGACATTTTGAAAAGGAAATTTACATAATTACATAATATCTTATGCGGTAGGCAGTAGATTTGAAAAATACCTTGTTTTACAAAGAAAATCAAATAGCGACCATCTCTTTAGGAATTTAAAAATGTTCTAAAAATACATAATTATTACAATTTAATTAAAATTTTGTCTTATTTTGAGGTGAAAAATAAAACGAAATTATAAAATTGTAGCTAAAGCGATATAGTTTAGAATTTGAATAGTAAATTACTAGAAAGAATAGAACGATAGTATTTTTATTAGACTCTATACTATTTTTTTATTTTTGTTAGTAATCCGATCCGAATTGTTTGTCCGTGAGCAAGTTTAAATATATATATTTCTCATTGAACTATTTTTAATTAAGAATTGCAAAATAATAATTAAAAATAAATAAAAAAGACAAAAGATCGACGACAGATGCGTTTAAAATAGAATAAAAAAGAAACATTAATTGTTTTACTTGAAAACAGTATTAAATATTAATTATTAAAATCTAAAGGTAAAATTTATACACAACTTTTATGGTATAAATTAAGTTTTTCTGTTGTGACAAATTTTTTCATTGACGTTTTGGTTCTTTGAGGTGGGATGTACCCTGTTCCCCCGTAGATCCGCCAATGATATATATATATATATTATATATGTAATACATTTTTTGAACTTCGCCATGGCGCTTGTTGGATTCCCATTCAACAGTTCTCATAGTAATATTTATAAAACAAAAAGTTTCGATTGACTACGTTCTTATTTTAAAAAAAAAAAAAAAAAAAAAACGTTGATTTACTGTTTGTGCGTCATTTTCTGTTAAAACTCCAATTACACATTTCATAACGCTTTTTCCGGAACGTTTTTTCATATTGCCCCCCCCCCCCCCGGCGCGTAAAAAGGCTATTCACAATATTGTATACACTATTGTTTATAATTATTTTCCGATTGTTTTTTTTTTTCTGGGCACGTCAACTATGGACATTTAGCAGCGCTAGTGAAATTATTAGATTTCAATGTAGCGGAATTCAAACCAGGTCCTACTTGAAAGAAACTGCCTAAACCCAACTACGCCACGATAGCTGGTTAAAAATTGAAATACTATAAAATATGTATATCACAAAGAATTTTGATTAAGAAATATTTATTGAAATCGAGTTAAAAATTCAATATAAAATTTAGGAAAATTTAAAATTTTGGATTCATTCCCTTATTTTTAATTAATTCTATTAGTAATTTTTACAAACTTTTTTAATAATTTCGTCAACATTTTAGCCGATTATTTTTTTCTACTTTTTCTTCGGTGTTTTCTTTACTTTTATTACTCGCTAAAGATGATCAGAAGATGCTGGAAATTTTTTTCGAACATTTTTACCAAGCTTGTCTCATAACGGTTCGGTAGTAATGCGAGCCGGAGACTGAGGTGGCTAAATCATTGATTCTATACAATTAGCAAGCTGTTACTGATAACACGTAAATAGTTTAGATGTATGCTATCATTGTCACGCTGAAATATAAATTTTTGGCCAAAAATACGCCGGCCGAATGACAACATTTCATTTTCAAGGATGTTGAAGTATTACTCTTTTCGCGTGATTCTTACAATTTTAAATATATTTTTTATGGTGATGTTATTCTTTAAGAACCCCAAACGTTAATGGAACCTCTTCGGTTAATAAAAAGAACTAAATGTCATTCTAAAATTCGGTTTTCCATATATCTGCAAATGAGAACTAGTTGTCTATTTTTTCCAAATATTTGGAAACGGCGATTCAGCTCATTCAGCTCACCACAGAACCATTTTTCAATCCTCAACAGACCAGTTTAAATACTTTTTTAAACTTTTTTAACTTAATTAATCTTAAAAGTGTTTTTTTTTTTTTTTTGTAGCAACACACGTGTGACGATTGGCTTCAAAAGGTCGTGTGTTCCACGGGGTACTTGTGCGTAATTACTTAGCTCTGTTTATATTCATCGCGGATGTCATTTCTAAAACAGCAAGCTGTTTATTACATTTGAAGGTATATTATTCAGCGACCCCTGTTCAAGTTCTATTGCATACAAACTCAAAAGTTACAAACTTTTTACCGCCATGATCCATAGTTTATCCATCTA
Source organism: Icerya purchasi (assembly GCA_039619475.1). Classification (NCBI taxonomy): domain Eukaryota; kingdom Metazoa; phylum Arthropoda; class Insecta; order Hemiptera; family Monophlebidae; genus Icerya; species Icerya purchasi. Next base: position 153,924,006 of record CM077115.1, read on the forward strand.
TATTGTCAGATCAGATGTGGTTTGACAACTTTTTTTTATCACTTTTATGGTAAGCAACAATTAAAAAAACAAATTCCGCTTGAGGGAATACTTTATCTAGACATATTTAAAGAAACACGAGGGTCGCTAAACGTTAAAAATAAAATAAAATTAAAACCCATAATAATAATTACGGGGTTATTGAAATCTAAACAACGAATACTGAAGAGGCGTTTCAGTGCCCGTTTTAACAAAGTTGACATTGATTCCATTACTCGCTGGTAGAAAATCGATACAGTTTTTGGATAAATTTTATTATTCTTCTCATAAAAAAAAAAAAAAAAAAAAAAATCGACTTCGATGTAAATTAAATTTTTTTTCAAAGATGTTGATACTTTTCTGCTTATTCAATAAGTTTTTTTATTTTTTTTTTTTTGTTCGTAACAAAAAAAAGTATATTTAAACGTATTGTTTGCGGCAAATAAACAAAAAAATCGTCTTTGTCCCTTTTTACCAAATAACACAACTTTCATCTTCTTTCCAAACTCGATAAAGTCCAAAATTCATGTCTTCGTCTTTGCCTCGGTGATCTGAAATCCTCCGCCATTTCTGCAGTACTTTCAGAAGCCAACATTCATCCTTTACACATTCGTAGATCCTTTCTTGGTGATCGCTTCCTCATAAAACGTCTTCCTATTAAGTCTTCTAAATTAGTTTCTGCTTATTCCTACATCCTGGCCAATTGGCGGTTTTCTCCCCTGAAGATACCTATTCTTTCTCATGTCTCTCGACGCCTTGCTCCTTATTCTTCATTTATCTACACATATCATAAACTCCCGTTCTTTACATTCAGCTTTATAGATTTTTTATATCCTCCTAATTTGTTTTTCCTTCCTTCTCATACTAAATATTCACCTTCTATCGCTTTAAGCGAGTACAACGGAGCTTTGAGGTCTCTATTTCCTTCTTCGTCTGTCCTCTTTACGGATGGTTCCAAAAGCGATGAGGGGGTCGGAGCTTCCTTTCTTATTTCTTCTCTTCCACACTACGAACTTTATAAACTTCCTTCCTTCTGTTCCATTTTCACTGCAGAATCGTATGCAATACTTCGTGCAGTTCTGTTCATTGCACATTCCTCCTATAATAATAAATACCTTATTTGTTCTGACTCCATGAGCGTCTTGCAGGCTATATCCTCCCCTTTTCCATCCTCTTCATGCGACTACATTATCCTTTCCATTCGTTCCTTAATTGCAAATCTCTTCTTAGTTCGTTCCATTCAAATCGATCTTCTTTGGATTCCCAGTCATAGCGGTATCGCAGGCAACAACCTAGTTGACTCGTTCGCTCGCTGTGCTTCCTATAAGGGCAAATTTGTCAATAAATTTCCTGCCAATAATATCCTCTTTCCATCCAAACGAGCACACCTCAAATCATGATCGGATACCTACATTACCTCCTTTTCCAATCCTCATTCCTTTTACAAACTCTTGCAACCTCTTCCTTCATCACGTTCCTGGTTTGCTGATTTCCCTGGTTTCAGTCGTTCCGTTATTTCCTCCATAACACGTCTTCGTCTCAACCATAATTGTCTTCCTTCGTCTCTCTTTCGTTTTTCTATTGTTTCTTCCCCATACTGTAATTTTCATTCTTCGGATCATGACTGTGTTTGTGATGCAAATCATATCCTTTTTGAATGCTCTCTTCTTGTACAGCAGCGTTCCCTCCTCTACACTAAGCTTCTCCACCTAAAACTACCTACTCCTTTTTGTGCTTCCTACATACTTTCCTTTCCTTCACCAGATGTTGTTCCAATCTTAGCGGAGTTCATTTCCTCTATTTCTTTATATATCAAAATTTAATCCTGTTTTCATAATTCTTTGATGATGGGTCTCATTGCCCTTGGTTGGCGTTCCCAAAAAAAAAAAAAAAAAAAAAAAAAAAAAGATTCCTCACATATTAAAATTCCTCTCCTTTCTTACTACAACTTTTGTCTGATTCTTTTTGTCATATTCGTAATATTTTCCAATTTCTTCATTCGCGTAACCTCCAAAATTCAATTTAGTATCCCTTCCAGATCGCGAGGATACATGGCTCATTCAAAATAATAATAATAAACAAAAACCCGGAGAGTTAATAATTTAAACATTAATACCAAATGAAATGAATTGATATCTTAAGCAAAAAAAAATACAAACAATCCTGGCTTATTACATTTCAAAATATAATCGGTCGGCGGATATTTCCGTTTTAGTTTTCGGAAATGCCTTTGACGCTCAATAGCAGCGCTTGACCTTTTATTTCACTATTAGAAAAACCTTTTAAGACAAAATAAGAGTCAAATTTCGCTAGCCCGGGGGGGGGCATATTGTCTTTGCGTAATATGAATTTCTTGTGGAGTAGTGGGAACAATTTAAAAAAACTTACAAAGCACAAATTCACTAAGGAAGAATTAAATGAGGAGCTCGTATTCATTGCGTAAATTTTATTTTTCTGCTTATCACATCGTATTTCTTTATTAATTAAATCATCGGAGCTTCGAAGTTTCCATATAAAAAAGTGTCGGTTCTAAGATGTCTTTTTTCCTTGAAATAAAATAAATATAAGCACGATGAAAGTTTCAGATGAAAACGTTCGGGATATGTGACATAAAAAAACCTTACATATAATCGATATAAAAATATTTCGTAAAAATGTTACGTCATATTACCCTCCGCTTAAAAATGATGTAGTCATTAATATACATATGTACTGTTTTAAAACCGAGTTAGATTTTAAAATTTTACAACTTTTTAAAGTTGTTTTGTGTTGAAATGGTTTCGTTTCAATGCGACTACTTAGGATAGAATTGATAAATATCATGGTCGACGAAAACGTTTATTCTTTTTAATTTTGCAGAAATTTGGGAAAAATTTGTGATAAAATTAAAAATAAAAAGGCGACCGATTGTTATATTTGATTTTTTTGTCAAACTGTCGCAAAAAATTTGCCAAAATTGATCATTTTCTCTCTTAAATTCCGGTAAATTCTACATCGAACACGTTTCCCCCCTTCTGTTTTCTTTTCATTTTCTACTTTTCGTTTTTCCCTTTGAAGCCTTAAGACAAAATAATACACGGATACTAATAGTGCCGCAGTCGATTCTGTTGTTTGTAGTACTGTATACTATCTGGTTGGCATCCGTTGTTCGCTTGCAGCTGAATTCCGTTGTTAGACGGACTTTTTAAAACGAACTTGTTATAAGAGAGGCTTTAATTAGGAATTTCTAGATGGCATTCCTTTCGGCAGAACAATGTTGACAATTCCGCTAAAATTCAATTCCTTCAGCCGGTTCATATTTTTTTTACGTTTCTCACTTGCTCTAACATTTTCGCATTCGCTTTTTGCTTTCCTTTAGCTGTTTTACGTTCCACTTCTTATAGACGTTACGTCGCATTAAATAATAATAGGAATAACGATAATAATAAACTTTTTCACATCGCTGTAGAATGGGAGAGGTCGCCTACGGTTAATAAAATCCAAATTAAGGTCTAGTCACTTAGGTCTTTAAGATTACCCGTTCTCCCTTGACTTAAATACTTTTTTTTTTTTTTTTCTATGAGTTTTAAACTTTTTTTTATGAATAGCGTTTATTTTTCGATGTTCAGATTTATTAGCCCCTCCCCATGCTTGCATAGCGTAAGATATCCTCGATGATATCAGAGCATTATAGTATATTGTCTTAAAATTTCAGGAGGTAACAACATAAGTCTGTAAATCGTCGATACAGATTGCTTGATCTTTTGTATTAGTTCTAAAATATGATGCTTCCAGCTTACGGTACTGCCAATCGTTACTGCTAAGTATTTAATTTTCTGTACATTTTGTTCATAATACACAATCATCGCTGCAATAATTCGAGTTATTCGCACGAATATAAATTATAACATTTGATTAGAACTTTAGTAAATTCCTAAATAAAAATTTCGATTATTTTTCAAGTTTTTTACCTTTTCACACAATTGGCGTCCATTTCTATTACCGACTTATCTGATATGTATCACGTAACGGAACTCAAGGTAAACGATCTACGTATAACACTTCGCTTTATATTAAATGAAATTTCCACTTTTCATTTCAAATAATTTTCTTCCGAATTATTAGAATTCCCGGTGAAGAAAAACATTAATCGAGATAGTGATATCGCAATCCTAAAATATACAGTTTTACTAAATATTGTGTAATTTATCCACCTAAAAATACTTGAAGTTACAAAGTTTTCCTTTTTTTTTTTTTGAGCCTATCAACCAGGGACCTTTACCCAAAAACAATTAGTATAGGAAGAAGTCAATTCTTGATACGATATCAAATGTTGTTAGGAAAAAGGAAACAATAATAGGAACAATCTGTGGAGAGGGAAAGATAGGACATAAGAGGCGCAATATGGAGTAAGAAGACCAAGTCTCAGCAAACTGAATTACAAAAGCAGAGCACTCGACAGAAAGAGATGAACATTCAAAGAACACTTGGTCCGTATCGCAAACATGCTCTTCGTTTGAGTGGAGAGGACAATATGCAGAGGCAACCAACGAAAAACGAAAACGGAAGGAAGATAATAAAGTATGGCGTAAGAGCGCAGGCGAATAACAGAGACAACGGAACGACGAAGTGAAGGAAACAAAGAGAACCACGGATTGGCAGGATAGTGGTTGAACAGACAGATAGGAAGAACAATTGTTAGAGAAAGACGAAACGTACATATCCGACCAAAACCTAAGATGAAAACCTTTGCACAGCGGAAGAAGATTAGAGGATGGGAATTTTTCTTAAGAAAAAGGGTGGGAGAAAACAGCAATCCGAGCCGAAGAGGATCCTCAGTACTAAAAGTACCCGAATGGCTACGAGCCCATAGTAAATATCAATATAAATGGAATGGAGGGAAGAAAAAGCGAAGATAAGTGGAGCGTATACGGAGTATAATAAAATCGCAGAAATGATCAGGTTGGGGAGAATGAATTAAAGGGTGGTCATGGAGTCAGAGATATAATCAAGAATTTAGGGGAAAGGTGATTGGAGGAAATGAAAATAATGGTAGGTAGGATAGTCATTAATACGTTTATGAATGTAGAACAAAAAGGAGACAAGCGAAAAAATTCTGAAAAGCCAAAATCTGGGACGATAAAAGAGGCACCAACAGCATCCGGCTTCTTCGAACCATCTGTAAACACGGTTGCATGCGAAGAAAATTCAGAATTGATAAAACTGTGGAATTTCTGTTTAATTAGGGTGTATAGAAGAAACTTAGAGAGCGTAGGAACAGTAAACGTATTTGGAGGATGGCAGAGATCGGCGAAATTAAAAGTGAAATAAAGAAAAAGTTATAATACTGTGAAAAAATATCATTGTGTCACACTTCAACAATCCAGCGTTTCCTAACTCTGGGAATACATATCGACCCACAACTCTCTTTCAACACGCAGCAGACAAGGCGAGCAAACAAGTAGCAATGCTGAGTCGATTAATGGCAAATGTAGACGGCCCAACTTCCAACAAGCGGCGACTGATGATGACAGCATGCACTTCGGCACTCTTATATGGTTCTGAGATGTGGGCCGACTCCCTAAGTGTGCAACAAAGAAGGAAACCGCTTGCAGTAGTGCAGAGGACCGCGGCAATCCGTGTAGCTTCGGCTTACCGAACAGTGTCCGAAGCGGCCGTGTTGTTGTTAGTGAGTGGCACACCACCAATCGATCTACTGGCCAAGGAAAGGAAACGTATGTGGGAGGCCAAGAAATCAGATCAACTTAACATCAATCGCTTTGCAACGATCGGTCGGCTAACCATCTACAGCTGGCAGCAACGATGGAATGAAGAAGCCGTTTGCAGATGGACTGCGCAGCTGATCCCAAATATAGAAGTGTGGATAAATAGGAAGCTGGGTGAGGTTAACTTCTACCTTACCCAGTTTCTCATAGGGCACGACTACTTCAGAGCATATTTGAAGAGATTCGGAAAAGCAGAGCGCCCGAATTGCATCTACTGTGACTTCTATAATGACGATCCGGAGCACACATTCTTCCACTGTACCCATTGGACACGCCAGAGACTAGAGCTCGAAATAAAAGTAGGCATTCTCACTAAATACAACATCATAGAGAGAATGCTAAGCAGCGAGAAAACATGGTCACTGATTGCACACCATATAAAATCTCTGCGGCGGCAGAAAAAGCGCGACCTGGACGCAGGTACTGATAACAGAGCCAATGTAAACTAATACGAAGGACGGTCACCCTGAAGTAATGCGAGAGCGGTTTCCAGGACGACATAAAGAATCCTTCTTGTTCGGAGTTGGGTTTTTAGTGGAGACACCACACAGAGGGGCACGACGGTGCCTCTATCGTCCGAAAGGATTTTCCCAACTTCAGCGCAAAAAAAAAAAAAAAAAAAAAAACTGGCCAAAATCTAAGCCAATTAAATTAGAACATTGCCATCGCCAGAGAATTGATCAACAAATCTGTAATTTTCTACGTCATATCTATTTAATTCTAAAAATTTTAGCACTTCCAACGTTTTTGATCTCTTTACAAAAATTATGTCTGTATAATTTTTAAAAAAAACAGATCACGAGTATACCAGATCTAATTTAATATTAACTTTATAATTAAACTAAATTTACGAGTTCTTCTGAAGTTTTTTACATTATTTCATTCTTACTTTTGCATTTTTTTTTTTTTTTATGGTTTGCCATGTTTTCCCAAATAACTGCAAGTACAGCAGTAATTCAATTTTGAACATTTTTTCTGCAAAGTGCCGGTCACTTTGTATAGTTAAACAAACCTTTTTTTTCCTTTTTTTCACTACGAAGAATTCGATAAACGACGTCAATAACAACGTCGCTATTACAACTTTGAAAGCAAAAAATATAAAGCAGGCTAAATCTTTCTAATGAGAGGTCGGGTGCGGGATAAGTAATAGAAAATATTTTAACTCACAGACTTCGTTAGGACTAATTTTTTGTTTATATATTTCATAGCCTAATTTAATTTCTTCTTAAATATCAGAGAAGTGTGGTAACATTTATGATGCGATAATCTAAAAAGTCATTTAAAATTAAAATATGTTAATTATAAGGAATCTTATTTGATGTAAAATAACGCTAGTTGTGAAATGGCTTTTCTTTTCTTGTTTTCTTTAAATATTCAAAAATAAATCCCGTATTTAAGTTGTTTTACTTTAAAGGTAAACAAACCATAAAATTGTATATTGTAGGAGCATATTTAAACCAAAAAGTTCCATACCAATAGAATATGTTACGTATAGAGCTGGCTACGAAAATTATTTCTGAAAATGTACCAAATTATTATGAGAATAGTTAAAGTAACGATTTACGGCGTTATCATTTACTTGAGAAGCAAAACTAAAAGTTAAATATAGACTCTCTTGCGTAAATACAAGTAACCCATGGTATTAGGTACTAAATTATAATTAAAACCTGATAATTAACTTGAAAATATAATAATCAATGAAAAAGAAACAAAAACTATTAGAATTAAGATTCTTTATCGCTCTAATATAAGTAAAATGCGCGCCGTCCGTTTAAAACCGTAAAATTAAAAATTTCGCTTCCAGCGAGATTTAAACTAATAATATACAATTACGAGTTAATAGCTCAAGTCGTGCAATATTTTCAACACTAAACTGGTTTTAAGATTATAAATCTAAACTTATTTTTCTTCATCGGAAAAGATTTTGCGATTTCGCTTTTAGTGGTTTCTTCTACTTGAGAAACAAACAAATAATTTGAAACGTAATAAGTAATAAACGATACCTTTTTAAATTTCTACGAATGAAACGACATAATTATGGTTAAAAATTCGTTACGCTAATTGCAACAATTTTTTCTCGAGGCAATAACTTATTTTCATAATCATTCAAATAATTACAATAATAATATAAACTCTTTTTCATTCGGGAGTTGTTGTTTTGCGGTAATATATACTCGGTAAATAAATTTTCATTTCCTCCACATTTGTTCTTATATATGATCAAATTTAAATCCATCCCGAAACGACGAACCGTCACAATCAAGTTAGTGGGCACAAATTAAGGAAAAAATTAATCAAAGAATTCGGCAACGTGCGCCTTTTGTGCAAAGGAGACGCATAACGCTAATTTTTCCTGTCGTTTTTCAGCCCATAGGTCATCATCTCAAGAGCATGTCCCATGCTAAAATCTTCTCTTTTTTATTTAGTTTTTCCTTTTTAATGTAGTTTTCATGCTATCATCTTGTTGAGGGCTTTCATTAATGCGAAAGTCGCTTCAGTTGGTTCTGCTTTGTCCTGTTTTCTCAGTAGATAAAAATTTCCTCCACGAACTGAAGAACCATTTTATTCATGCCTTTCGCCAATTCAAAATCGATCAAAGCGACGCGACTAAAATACAAATTACCTTTTCAATATCATCTTCTGTAAACTCTCGTAATAAACGCTTCTTCCGAATAAAACTAATGCATTTAAATCGCCTAACGTTTTTACGGTTCCCCAAACTTTGCGAAAGACAAAGAATATTTAAATTGAAAACGTATTTTAAATTTTTTAAAAATCATACATCGGTATCAATGTACGGGCACGCACTTGATCCTTCTGTTGTATTTCTCAAAACTTTTAGTAGTATATTTCTCGCTTCGATATTTTCAGTTTTCAATCTTTTGAAGACATTACGACACTGAGTGTGTTTAGGTTCTCATAAAAATAATCTATCTACCAACAGAAAACTTCTCGTCTCAACTTGGCTTTATCCATCCGATTCGGCGATTCGGTTAAGTCATCTGATCATCGTTCCGATGCTCTAAAACCACACGCTACCATTTGAAGTACAGCATAGAGCAGGGGTAGCCAACCCGCGGCCTGCGAGATGGCCAAAGTAGTAAAAAATTATGTTCTGCGAACTCGTAATGCGCGCGTATGTTGGAACATTTCATATAACAATCTATGTTTAAATAGTAAACACAATAATTAATAATAACTCATTAGTTTCAATTTTTCACTATAAAAAAATGTCTATAGTGGGTCTAAATCTAATATGGGGATATATGATTTTATATGCGGCCCGCGGAGTTATCATTTCCAAAGTGGTCCGCGAAATCATTTCGGTTGGCCACCTCCCCGGCGTAGAAATATAGTCATTGAATATAATACGGGTTTATACATTTTCTCTGTATCTCCGATCAGTTTAGAATAAATTTCAAGGGCGAACGTGTCGGAAATCAAAAAGCAGGAACTTACGGGGTCCTTAACAAAAACATTTATGTGTAAAAATAATTGTATATTTAAGAATAATTATAAAAATATTATTTTGCTGGATGCATGCAAATACAAAGACGTTAAGAAGTATGTGCGTCAAATAAAAAATTTTAAAAACTATTCGTAAAATACTCGTAATTATTTTCCTTCAAAAAAAATAAGAATATCATTAAAAAGTAAACAGATATGTTTAAAAATAATCGCATAATTGCCAAAATTGAATTGAAAAATATTTGTTTAAAAATATTTTTTATAAAACTGTCATAAGATAATTTTCTCTTTTATAGGTTGTTCGATATTTAACATATTGTGTAATTTTCACTATATATATAAAAACTACTAATTTTGAGCAACCAGTACGCTTTACAATTTTATCTGTGCTTCGTCTATCTTATATGCTCCCCACGAATGAAGAGCGTTATGTGACGTAAGCAGTATGCTGCAGTCATGGTAAATTGTATTTGTACATGTATATAGGGATATTCAATGTAGAATAAACCAAAATGAAAACCTGAAATATTACTACGTTAATTGACTGTAAGTATTGCTCTTCGTCTTTGAATGATCCTATCGCATATCAAAGTACTAAAGAAATCTCCTTCGAACGAACGAATGTCTGCTTCTAAAATAACGTAAAATACTTAATGTATGCCACTGTAACAAGTGAAGCCTATATTTCTTTGCTGCATTACTCGAACATTTCTATTACACATTAAAAATAACGATAATTGTAATAGCAAAACAATTATATATAACATACATTCAAAAACTTGCAATAAAAATGAAAAAAGAAAAAATCATGTCCCCCTACATTCTGCATCGGTCACATCCACGCCAGTAGAGCATTAAAAAATTTTTGTTGAAAAAATAAAAATAAAAAGATATCGAATGAATGACCACAATTTTCCCCTCCTGCACCTAGCATCATCCACGTTTGCGCTGAAGAAGAAAACTTCTGTTGGAAAAATACAAATTAAAAAGAACATCGAGCAGTCGGGCTCAAATCGTTCCCCTACTCCTTGCATCGTCCTTATTCATGCTGGCATAACGTTCAAATATTTCTCTTGAAAAAATAAAAATAAAAATAAAAAAACATCCAATGACTGTGTCAAAATTGTTCCCCTGCAACCCGCTTCGTCTATATTTGTACTTTCTTTTCGAAGTCTTTCCAAACGTTCCCACTTTTTTCAACATATACACTATCAGTGTGGCTTCTCTTCCTTTAAATTCTTCTTCTTTATTCTTCGCTGATGACATCCTACTCTTTGCCTCATCACATGATATTATATCAGTCAGTGAAACACTTATTTCGTTTCTTTCTGTGCTGGACTCCTTCAACTAACTCTTCTGTCTTTTTCATTAAATCTTGTTATGTCGTATTCACTCTACAACCTTATAATCTCGACTCAAATACATCCTTTTCTCGTGTTAATTGTTTCTGTTATTTTGGTATCTTCCTTGACAATCGGTTATCCTTCTCCAAACACTGTGGTGATCCTTTTATTTTTGTATATAAATCCGTTATCCGTTCCAAATTTGATTACAATTCATTTCTCTGCGGTTGTTCCTCTAAGTTCCGATTCATTAAATTAGATGTAATCCAAAATTCTCGCCTTCGTCTATGCCTTGGTGCTCTTAAATCCTCTCCAGTTCCAGCAGTTCTTGCTGAATCTAATACATCACCCCTTTTTATTCACAGATCCTATTTCGGCTATCACTTTTTTACTAAGTCCACTCACGTCCTCTACTCTTATCTATTCCTACCTTTCCATTTCTAGGAACTGGCGTTTCACACTTATAAATCCCCTATTTTATCCCTCACATCTCTTCGGCTTATTCCTTTTCCTCCTAATATAGTTTCTTTCGATAATCTTCCTTATTTCCTTTCTAATTTCATCAAATTCTATCATCCTCCTAATATGTTTCCCATACCGAATTTCAAACGCAGGCTCTAATTAGACAGAAATTCCATAGTATTATCACCATGGAATCTCCTTGGCATGCGACGCCAGCATAACATCTCAAAAGCTGGTATTTTATTTTTGGCTTCCAGGTTTATTGTCCATGTTTCCGTACACATACGTGACAATAGGGAACAACAGCGCTTTGACTATCCACTTCTTAGTAAACTTGGATATGTGTCTGTCTTTCTATATACACATTCTTTCCGGGATCTTGCTTATCTACTAATTTCCACGTTACAGCCTTCCGTGTTCGATATTTAGGCGCACTCATATCTCCAAGTTTACTAAGAAGAGGATAGTCAATGTGATAAAAGTGAACGAATAAGTCGGTTTTATCGCGTTAATACGATTAGTGGTAATTCAATACGAGAATGATAGACGGCGAAGAACATATGGAATTGGACTTCGCTAGCGGCGGCGGGGGAACAAACAGACCACCGGACCCCCGGTAATAGTAGAAAAGGTAGATGGAACGGGGGTAAGTACTATTAATGATAAAAGAAAAAATAGCAGCGATAGTAGTAGCAGCGAGTACGGCAACATGAAAGACAACAATGATAACGGTAACAATATGAATAGTATATATTATAACAATGATAAGTTAATATACGGCGAATGTGACGATTACGAAGATTTTAAAGTAATAATCAGCGATGCCAATAATAATAAAAATATATCCGCATTTTATATTGGAAGAATACTAAAAATGTTTAACTATTTAGCAGGCATTGAATTAATTTAAAAAAACAGGCCGTAATAAAGTAACAATAATATGTAGAAGTACAATTACAGCTAATAAGTTAATAACAGATGACAGGTTCAGAGAAAAAGGCTTAAATGTGTATATATCTATTTTTTATTTAGCCAAAGCAGCGGTCATAAGAGGAGTGGATGAGCATATAAACGAGAAAGAAATTTTGGAGGATATTGATTGTGGTGTATTTGAAATACAAAAAATAATGCGATTAAAAAAAAAAAAGAATGATTGTGGATGGGAAAGCAGAGTTGGTGCCTACGAAGTCGGTAGAAATATTTTTCACGGGGCAAAGAATACCAGATTATGTATAGATTAATAGGGTTCGAATTATGTGTGAACCTTACGTGCAAACGGTAAGACAGTGTTTTAAATGCTTAAGATTTAACCATAATGCAAACGCGTGCAAATCCACAGTGAAACGTTGTTTACGCTGTTCATCAGCTACACATGTAAACAGTGAATGCGACGAAGAGGTATACTGCATCAATTGCGACAGTACTCATCCACCACAACATATACGAAGTGTCCAGAAAGACAGCGACAGGTAGAAATCGAAACAACGTATGGCATATAAAAATTTATCGTACGGAGAAGTTGCCGAGGAAATTCCGAGAATAAACAAAACAGAGTTATACTCAACGAAAGTGCAAACTGGATTATTAGCTAATCAAAATGTAGGCATACCATATGGTAAAGGGAATATTTTTAGATATTTAGAAAACGAAGAACTCTACCCGCGGCCTTACCTTCGGTTAATCAAGATATCGAAGATAAGCATGCAATATATAAAGTAAATCTTACAAAACCTACAGGGGAGGTAGAGGTAATTATGATAGATCAACGCAAATAAAAGAATCAAATAAGTACAAATTTGCTAGAGATAATGCAATTAAGAGGAATCACAGCGAGATTTCACCTAGTCCGACACGATCGCCGGTAAATATAGTAAAAGTGCGGCGAGAGAAAACAAGTATGAATATGGTTACAAGAGTTGACGATTTTACGCTAAAAGAAAATAATAACACAAATAGGCAAACAAAAGGTCAAGTAGGAAATCAGATGGGGGGAAACAGTTTAAAAAACAAACAGGGAAGCAAACAGAAAAGATAGCAAGTAAGCAGATAGGGGCGATTAAAACAGTAGAAAATAACAATGTAGATAAAGGAAAAAATAAGAGTAATGGGAAAACAGCTAAAAACTAAAGCATCTAATTAATTAAATAATTAAATCGATATACGATAATAATAGATAAAGTATAATATTAAAATTTAAAATAGAAAATAAATTAATCGTAAAAAATTAATTAATTATAAAAAAAAAAAAAAAAATAAATAATAATACATAAATAAAATGGAAAACTCGAATATAATGTTATGGAACTGCAGAGGCATTTACTCGAATCATGAAGAATTAAAGAGAGCGCTCAAAATGCATGACGTTACAAATTTGTGGTCTATGCGAAATTTGGTTACAAGGAAATCAACGTGTACAAAATGCATACGTACAAGATAATACGGTTCGACAGGAAGCATGGGGCAGAGGCGGAGGGTTAATTTTATTCATTCACAATTCGATTAGTTAGGTCCGAGATTCGATTAGCATTAGGCAAACAGAAAATAAGGTGCAGTCTTTAAGAACGTCGGTAATTATTAATAGGATGCAGTTGGAGATAATGTTAGTGTAGTGTCCCCCAGGACATAAAACAACAGTGTCAGAGTGGGAAGTGATTACTCGCGATATGAAAAAGCCTTGTATAATAATGGGGGATTTCAATGCCTTGCATACAGCATGGGGATGTACGAGAATAAACACGGGGGGAGGAAAATACCTGGAAGAATTTATAAATAAGAAACAACTATATGTTATTAATACAGATCAACCAACACATATTGCAGGTTAAATGATAACTTAGATTTAATATTATCATCTGCAAATTTTGCCACTAAGTTGGATTATGAAGTCTTATCAGATCCTATCGGAAGTGACCACTACCCAATAATAACGAAAATTATTAAAAGAGTAGAATTTAAGAGAAATAAAATTGAGCATGGAAGTAACCATCAGACGGTGTCAATGAATAGGATAGACTGGCAGAAATATAAAATGGCAATAAATGATAAATTAAAAGATTACTGCAGAGACGAAATCGCTGCCACATCTTGTAACAATTTAGCTAACGAATTTGCGGGTATGATACAAAATACAATTAATTACAGTGTCTATAAAGATAATAAAAGAAATAGAACAAAAGAAAAAGAACGTTACCAGACATGGTGGAACGAAGAATGTAATAGGTTCGTAGCATTAAGAAGAGCTGCCCTGCATAGATTTAATAGGGAGCCTTCAATGCAGAACTACATAAAGTATAAAAAACAACAAGCCATCACGAAAAAATATATTAAGAACGTTAAAAAGAAAGAATGGCAAAAATACTGTAATAAAATTGGACCGCAGATAAGCATAAGAGAGATGTGGCAGAGGATTATTAAATGGTTCAAAAAGCTAGAAGTGGTCTCTAATTGCAAGGAAAATATAAATTGGATAAAAGAATTTATGGAACAGTTCGAGAGCCCGGTGGATACTTCTAATGCTCTGTTGAACGTGTATTATAATAATAATGATCAATTTTTTAATAAAAAAATTACTATGCAAGAATTAGAAAACTCTTTACAACATAAAAAAAAATACAAGTGTTGGGGTAGATGGTATTCCGTACGAGGCATTAAGACTTCTTCCAACAGAAGGCAGAAAGATACTGTTAGATATTTTTAATTTATCACTACTAGGGGGGATTTGTCCCTTTTCGTGGAAAGAGCACTTCGTATGTCCTATAATTAAGCCAAATAAACAACCGAATAATTATCAGTCTTACAGGCCAGTAGCGTTATTGTCATGTGTTGGGAAGACCTTAGAGAGCATTATAAAAGAAAGAATAACGTGGTGGATTTTTAATAAAAATAAATTTCCAAAAGTACAGTATGGATTTAGAAAAGATTCAGGAACTAGGGAAGCGTTAACTAAATTTACAATGGATATTTCAGAAATGTTAGCTAAAAATTGGTATACTATGGCCATTTTTATAGATATAAAGTCAGCTTACGACAATGTAGATTTACCAATATTAATAAAACAGTTACAGAAAATAGGGGTATCTTATGTAGTGTCACGGTGGATATATAATTATTATAATGGCAGAAAATTGATCGCACGATTCAACCATAAAATACACGATGCGGTGTGGTCCGGGAAAGGATTACCGCAGGGCAGCATTCTAAGTCCTTTGCTGTTCACTATATATACACACGAGATGGATCGAGTACAAAGAAAATATATTAGAATGGTGCAATACGCGGATGATATAGTGGTGTTTATGCCTCTGCAGCAACACAAAATCATGCAATTAAAAAAATTCAAAAAGCAATTTTGGAAATACAAAACATTTTAAGTGATTTAAGATTGCAAATTAATGTAATGAAAACGCAAGGAGTAATATTTACTAGGAGAAGAATGGTAAGCTCTCCCTTAATAAAGTTAAATAATAAATCTATACAATTTAAACCCTCATGCAAATATTTGGGAGTAATGTTCGATGGAAAGATGAGCTGGACGAATGAAATTAGGTATTTACAACAGAAGTGCGAGAAGGGTACAAATCTATTGCGTGCAATAGCGGGAATAAAATAGGGGGCCCACCCGAGTAATATGTTAAATATTTATAGAGCATTAATAAGATCCCATATAGACTATATATCCCCCTTTATCAACATTAGTAAAAGTAAATTTAAAAAAATTCAGACAATACAAAGTAAAGCAGTGAGAGTTTGTCTCGGAGCAATGAAGTCGGCACCAACACATTGTATATTAGCAGAAACAGCGGAACCTCCGATAGAATATCGCATGAGGTACATATCAGATAAATTTTTCTTAAAAATCAAAGAACAGAGACATCACCCGATTATGGGAAATATACATAGTACAAACAACTCTAGACGAATGTAATTTGAATATATGGAAAGACAAAATAAAAATATGGTTGATTGCGTGGTGCAAAGATTGAGAAATGGATAGTCGTAGGAAAGGAACTAAGACGGGTAATTGATTGAAAGAGTAAATAATTATAAATGATGTAATGGAAAAAAAAAACAACTAATGTTTGGTGCTCAGTTCTAGCTGCATTACATATGACTTATGTGAAAATATTGTGGTACGATGTGCGATGGGTATAAATGTTGTGAATTAAAATTAGACGTAGAATAGTAAAAATAGAAGTTAAGTTGAATTAAGTAATTATATATAAGACGAATATGATGTATTAGACTTAAGATGTATATAATGAATAAACGATATAATTATGTTGGGAACCCACAGACGGGCAATTGCCTTGTGGGACCCGCAAATTATTTAAATAAAAAAAAAACAAAAAAAAAAACAATGCAGATATTGGGAAAATAAGCCTCCTAATCCGCTCATTAACAGTTATAAGGAAAACCTCAAGTCTCAAGTGTATTGTATGGAATGGGAGGAGTGTTGGACACCGTTGAAGGTCGATATAGGAAAAGACATCGAAAGACTAGATAACAAAAGTAATAATGTACAATTTAATGGAAAGATATACGAGAGTTACGGGGATTATGAAATAATTTTTACAGATGGATCAGTGGACAGGAAAGCGGAACACTACGCCACGGCATTCTATTACCCGGGACAAAATGTGTCAAGAGTGCATCAATTTGCATATGTTGGATCATCATTTATGGTGGAATTATACGCAATTGGAATGGCACTGGAACAATTGAGGAGGGATAGAGAAAAAAAAATTCTGATAGTTTCGGACTCTCTGGCGGTATTAAGCAAATTAAGTAACATAAACCCCGGGAAGATGTATAACATTGAAGCTAAGATTAAAAGGTTAGTATATAAATTAGATCGACAAAAAGTTACGGTTAAATTTAAATGAATACCTGGGCATATAGGGATATGGGGAAATGAAATGGCGGACGCATTAACTAGATCACGTACCGGTAGAAGGCAGCTAATCAAATTAAATTGGGAAGAGTATCGGATGGAAATAAAAAATAGGATGTACGAAAGATGGAATGCGAATTATAAAGAAAGTAGTATAGAGAAAGGGAAAAAATATTATATGATTAATAGGGGCAACTTCCGACGAACATGGTTCTCTGACTGTGATTTAAATAGAGATTATATTACGTGTATAAGTGGATTAAGAGTGGGACACTATTGGACTCCGAATAAACTTTTTCAATGGGGTATATTAAATGATGAGGCCTGCGAAAACTGCGGAGAAATCGGAAGTTTGGAGCATCTAGTATGGCAGTGCGTAGAATACGAAGAGGAAAGAAGGAGCCTCATTAGGTGTCTATTGACGAGTCGGTATACATTGCCACTGACAGTGTTAGAAATTGTAGAACAGCCATATTCGTATGAATGTAAGCGTCTGTATAAATATATAAAAGATACGAAAATGGAAATATAACTGGAAACGAGGATTAATGGCCAAAAGGCGCGAGCTGGGCCATAAAAAAAAAAAAAAAAAAAAAAAAAAAAAAAAAAAAAAGAGGATAGTCAAAGCGCTGATGTTCCCTATTGCCACATATGCGTGCGAAATATGAACAATAAACCTAGAAGCCAAAAATAAAATACAAGCTTTTGAGATGTTTTGCTGGCGTCGCATGCTAAGGATTCCATGGACAGAGATGCGCACAAACGCGTCTATACTGACCAGTCTGGAAGCCAAGGCACAAGAAAGACTGTTGCCAACAATCCATAACCGCATTTTACAATTCTTCGGGCATGTTATGCGTCGCGGGCCAGAGTCGCTCGAAAAAATTATTATGCAGGGAAAGGCCCCCCGGAAGGAGAGGCCGTGCCCGACCTCCGAATAGATATACAGATCAAATGGCGGAAATAACAGAAAAAATGCTGGAAACAAGCTTGCGAGCCAGACCGCGACAAATGGCGTGATTGCATTTGGTCAGTGTAACATGGATGATTCACGATGCTCGGAATCGAGCAACACGGCGGAAGAAGAATCAATTATCAAAATTCCATCGCAAGCAACCGTGTTTACACAGACGGTTCGAAGAGGTCGAGTGGTTTCGGTGCCTCTTTTATCCTCTCAGATACTGACTTTTCAGAATATTTCTGTTCTATATTCATTAACAAATTAGTGACTGTCTTACGTTCTATTATTTTCAATTCCTTCAATCGCCTTTCCTCTAACTTCCAGACTGTATCTGACTCTATGACCGCCCTTCAATTTATTCTCCCCTACCTGATATTTTATTATATCCGTATACGCTCACACTTATCTTCGCTTTTTCTTCCCTCCATTCCATTTATATTGATATTTACTATGGGCTCGTAGCCATTCGGGTACTTTTAGTACTGAGGATCCTCTTCGGCTCGGATTGCTGTTTTCTCCCACCCTTTTTCTTAAGAAAAATTTCCATCCTCTAATCTCCTTCCCCTGTGTTAAATTTTTGATTTCGGATTTTACGGTATCGGGTATATACGCTTCCTCTTTTTCTAACAATTGTTCTATTTTATCTGTCTGTTCAACCTAGTTTTCCTGCCAATCCGTGGCTTTCTTTGTTTCCTACACTTCGTCGCTCTGTTGTTATCTCGATTATTCGTCTGCGTTCTTAAGCCATAGTCTATTATCTTCCTCCCGAATTCCTCCCCATATTGTAGTCTCCACTCAAAGGTATGTCGATGATACTGACCATGTATTGAGTGTGTTCATCTCTTTCTCCTATTCCAGTTTGCTGTAACTTGGGCTTTTTCTATTCCGTATTGTATATTAATGATTTCTTCTTCTTAAGGTACCGTACGATACATATCGCGTTGGCGCAACCTATTCGTACATTTTTAGCTGTACCGATATAGGTTGTATACCAGGCAATTGTTTTTATATGCAGTACGAATGTGTATACACGCAAGACTACATTCGGAACTGATTAGTAATCGTTTGATTTATATCGGTATATACAAGTGCAGTTCGTCCGGTGTGGGTCTGCTGTGTACTGACCTAGCGCGCACATGATGTTGTACGTGGTGGTTGCCATTATTGCCTTCCACGTGATTATTGGCGATAATTTTTATTTGTTTAATTCTTGTAATAAGTTCGTCGTCGCTCGGGATCGAACCCGTAACCTCCATATCGGAAGTCAAGCGCTCTAGCAACTAGGCTATCGTGACGACATTAATGATTTAAGTACATTAAAGGAAGAAGTTACCGTTTTTCAATAAATCGAAATTGGGAACTTTTACATGATTAAATTTTCAAATTCTATTCTCTTCAAAATGGTATGCCATTGCACCTCATAAATATTTCTCTTTCAACATGTCGCGAAAATCGGTTTTCATAAAAACAAATTTCTTTAAATTTTCGAAATTTTGAAAAAAATATATCAAACACACCTAAAACAGTAAATTTGCGTCATTATCAACGCTCTCTGCGATGTATGAAAAAATGAGAATTCCAGAGCCTCCAAAAAAAAAAAAAAAAAAAAAACAAAAAAAAAACAAAAAAAAAACTTTCTTTCACACTTAGTTGCGTTACTTTTCAATGTACCCCTGTATATTATACCAGAGCCACTCGGAAAAATCGGTTATATTTGAATGAAAAAAGGAGAGTCGAAAGTAACACAAAAAACCGATTCAAACTAAGATCCATTAATTTCCAACGTAAAACGATCTGCAGAAGTTATAACACAATAATATTACGATTTTATTCGTTCTCTAAGGGGGAACAGTATCGGGAAAAAAAAAAAAAAAAAAAGGATTTATTAAATTATCGATAAATATTACTTTAATTAAATTAACACGCGGAAAATATTACGAGTTTAACCGCGAACCGGAAATAGAATTCTCGATAGGCTGCAGACTGTCCGCAACCGGTAATAAATATTCACCATTTTCGTCTAGACCAACGGTGTTCCGTTACAGAAAGTAATCGGATAATTTAAATATTTGTTACGCGTCCGTGACCAAAGCAATAAGAGAAAGTTCATTTCATTGAAAGCATTTAAAAACATAGTTGTTATTATAGACTGCAATTCTAGAACGGTTCAGAAAAGGTTGATAGTTTATAATTTACGTTCAAAATGTCCAGTAGTGAGCCGAAGGAGACTGCGATAATTTCATGCAAAAAATAAATTTCCCAGGTAGAGCGACTGACGGATAAGAATTTTAATGGTTTCGGCAGCGAGCGAAAGAGCGCCGTGGTGTATTTCACTTGATTGAAATCGGGCGGTCGGTTAATCGGAAAATGAGAGGCAGAAGCATGTGGCTTAGCGTGGGTGTTGAAACACTGATAATGCCACCGCGAACGAAACCGTTCGGTACAGAGCGCCCCACATAAATTCCGATCATTGCTGGGGACGTGCGACAGGATTTAGTGGAGTCGGTCGACGCCGGGCAGCGGTTAATTAAAGAATAGCTGAGGCCGATAGCTGAGACGGAGCAGCAATGATGAAACACACTGAACGTAATCGACGCCTGTGAGCCCTTCGACTTGCTGGTTCTTTTTTTCCTTTTTGTCTTTTGAAAGTACTACGGGCGAACAGCGAACCGGAGCCGGCCTAGGCAAAGGAAGAACTGGGCCAGCTATTCGGCCGCAAAAGATAAAGAGCATGTCAGGTAAGCGTGAGCAAGATGGGTGAGCTATTCGCGTGGTCGCCCGGGCCAAAAAAACCAAAAATACCATGCAGTACGCTTTTATCAGCGAAGAATTACAACGCTGATTTGCAACATTTTTGTTTGCCAACAAAGTAGTAAGCCACACACGCGCACCACTTAGTCGGCCTATCAAAATACCAATTCCCTTCCGGCCTTTTAACTTCTACGGCACCACTCGTCCTCGATAACTCAACTCGCACGCCACTAACTCCTTCCGGTTATTTTTTCTCAACTACCCCCGTCTAACCGCCGTCGCCGTACTACCGGCTTTTTTACTGATTAACTCTTTCTCTCTCGCTCTCTCTCTCTCTCTCTCTCTCTCTCTTTTCATTAAGCTTTCGTTATATTGTGATTAGATTCTTTTACATTAGCCGGGCAGGAGAACGAACTTCGACAGAGACGTCTCTAATTAGCACTTTTGTCCGCCCATCTAAACCGATCATGCAGCGCTTTTTAAAAGTACCGACGGACGAACGGTAATAATTTTATAATGTACGCGTCTTTTTCTTTCTGCGTGGATTTTCAATGAGACCGACACAGGAGTACAAAAATACAGATATGCATTACAGCTGAACTGCTAAAAAAAGTAGCAGCAAAATACTTAACTTTAAAACTGATAATAACTAAAGAACGTCAAAATGTCGGAAGTAATTTGAATCAGGTGAAATTTACACGGTATTTTAAACTTGAAAAAACAACAACGAAACATTGGAGTAAAATATTATTATTAAAAATAATTCTCCAATAGTAAATTCCGTTTCATCAATCTGGATTCAGAGTGGGACACTTAGTTATTCGGCACGAGTTGCTCAAAGCATAGAAAGTGATCTGCAGAGGAAAAGAGGGTTTTTATGACTCGGAATAGCCTGAAATTATACAGCGAATTGTTACAAAGGATAAGATTTACCCTATTATCATAAATGAAACGAATCGTTGAAAGATATTTTCAAGTCAAATAACAGGATCTTGTAGCCTACTCACGTTCTTCTGCTTTTTGGTTGTAGTGGAGTACGCGTCAGCATATGGGCGATACTCAGAGGGCGGAATGACTCTGTCGGTTGTCGCAAAGTCAACTGATACATTTGCTACCGTGCTAATATTGTCACAGATAGTCGTATTCGATACGCTTTCAGCTCTGCCGAAAGGTGTGATCAATGCGTTTTACGAAAACTCGCGGAACATCGTTTGATCAATTTTCACTCGCAGATAAATTAAACCGTATACGATTAATGATTCAACTCTGTGAACGAAATTCTACAATGACAAAGTGTCACGTATTTCTCTCTAAATCAACATACCAAAAAGGAAACTAACAATATACGTGAAATAATAATCGAAGAGATGATAGGAACAGCCGCCACTGGTACCAACATAACGGCCACCGACATCGCACGCAGGCTGAACAATTTAAAACCAGAACATTTGGTATATTATTAAATTTATGCGTCAGATTAGTAAACGAAATTTATTAAAAAGATGGTATAAATCTGGGCAACACTTGGAAACGTCAATTATGCTGAAGAACCGTTGGTAATACAATGTTTTTGTAAATTACCACTTATTCAGCCGGAATAATAAGTTATTCTTCGCAACAAGCAGTAGGCGCCAACATAAAGGCTAACGATTCGTTTGCATCGAAGATAATACAATTATGGTCCGAAAATATGGAGCTTCTTGAACCATTAGAATTATTAGCGAATAAAGAAGGACGTAGGAGTTAATACACTCATCCGCAGAATACAACGTTCGAAAATTATAACATTACGTATTATTTTTTCTCGATATTTTTACATCTTTCTTATATAAATACATAAATATTTTTTATCCGGTGCTCTTTTAAGGTCATCTGAGTCAAGTTATGCGCTTGCAAATGTTATCAATCTCGTTTATGTATATTATTCTTTTCAAATCTTTTATTTTAAGCAGCGACTAGGGCCTCTTCATTATTAACATCCCCCTTTTGTCCATCTATTAACTATAACATTAACTTACACTTTTATATGGTATATAACCTTTCTTCTACACTCTGCCCCATCGACTACAAATATTGAATTTTTGTTTCGCTTCTTCTTATTTCTGTTCTATATACGTATTAATTGTAAACGTTAATATCAACTCACTTTTTTCTTTCTTTTTTGCCTTAGGCCTTTTGGCCTGTTTAACTTAAAAACTTATAATTTAGTTTCCCTTCCCTTCGATAGTCTATCTTAGCAACTTTAAAAATACGGTATTTTGGTCCCTGCTAAGATTAACCTTATTTTTGAAGGTAACTGGTCTTTCCGTTTGGAATCCTATCTCAAATACAGTACACTAAATGTAGTCTCATGATAGTAACCTAGTGGTTAAGGCACTTGGCTACTAAGTCAGAGGTGTCATTGATTATCGAGATTTGTCCCGTTTCAGATTCGAATCGCTTCCAGGTCTATACCTAATCTGAAATTGAATTGGGTACCAGAGAAATCTGGGAAAGTAAAGGCGGATCCCAAGTATAAAGGACCCGGCCACCCTACTTCCTTTAGTGCCGTTTGGCTTAGTACATTGTGAAAAGCTTAATTACACAATTCCCGACGCCCTGCTAAAAGGGTATGGGACTCACTTTACTTTTTATATATAGTCTCGCTTCTTCTAACATTTATCACCTATTTACACATACTGCTAGTATTAATATTAGTAAATAGAATATAGATGAAATCAAAATAAAACATCACAGTTCAGAATGTCAGCATTTACATAGACAAAATATATACATACATATATGTAGTTGTAATAATTTAGAGGAAGTGTATAAATATAAATATTTGGGTGTTACTGATGACGACAGCTTTAGACGGAATGAGTAGTCATGGATTTACACGACGGACTTAAATAGGCTACAAGCCACAGCGGCAAAATTCGAAAGGCGGCAAATTTGCATGAGATTGAAAAGTTTTTTCTTTTGAAAAATACTTGAAATTTCCAAAATATTGTTACATATAATGGCGTTTTAATCGCAGCAGGGTAGGAGAGGAATGTGATCAAATCATTTTTTAACCTGCATTAATGTACAGAAAAATTAAAATGGGAATATATTGATTTAGGTAAAATTTCCAAATGTTTATAGACGAATGACATGTAAGCGGGGAAATCGAGAGATAAATTTAAAATTAACGAAGTGTAAACCGGAACGTGCATTATTATTAGGCAAAATGGGGTTATATTCGCAGTTAACGGAAATTCTCGAGGTGTGCACGAGACAATGGCTGGTCGGCATGATAACAAACAAGACTGGAGGAAAAACTGAAAATTCACAAATATAGTAGCGGTATCTCATTGTAACGACAAAAGTTAGAAGATTTTTCGAACATTTATTTATATTATTATTGAAGTGAAATATGCTAAAAACGCTTTCCCTTTTTTACTTTAAATGATTTTTTCTCATCGAATTTTTATCTTTTTGAAACATCCGAAATTTCTGGTTTTTGTTTTCTCGGTTCGGTGGCCACCTGGTTTTATTTTTGCGACAACTCATATAATATTTAATGTGGTTAAAAAATTGAATTTTATAAAATAACTGCTATATATACTGGTATAATATATATATGAGGGGGGCTGCTCCTGTTGGCCCCCCCGTTTAGCATGCCACTGAGCCTTTTAAATTCTTCAAAGTTACATCTCATTAACAATTCAAAATTCGACCATAATTACTATTAAAAATTTGAGGAAAACATGTATGAATTTGCATATTTCCAAAAAAAAAGATTCTACTCTTATACAGGGTGCGGCAACGAAGTGGATCGTATTTCAAAAAATCATATCTCAGCTATAAATTACTCTAACGCGACCATTCCAGCGTTTTTAATTAATTCGATGAGACTTGTTTTTTTTTAATATTCAACAGTTCGGCATAATGAGTGAGTGGACGTGTGAGCAACGCGTTTACATGATAGAGCGTTTTATTTTCCATGGTGATTCGTATGTATCCGCCGCGCGCGATTTTCGAAATAAATTTTCTGTAAGGTTCAAAAAACCGATTCCAACCGAAAAAACTGTGCGTAAGTAGGTGAAAAACTTCAGAGAATCCGGATCAATCTTTAAAAAAAGACCAGGGTCCGTTAAAACAGTCAGAACTCCGGAAAATGTGGAACGAGTTCAGAAGTCGATTCAGAAAAGTCCATCACGGTCTGCTCGCTTACACGCAAAAAATTTGAAAATATCCGAACGAACGGTTCGCCAAATACTTCACGAAGATCTTAACTTTCATCCGTACAAAATGTTGTGTACCCATCAGATTTTACCCGGCGATTACAGCCTACGATTAACGTTTAGTAAAGTGATGCTTGGAAAAATTCAGGGTGGCGAAATTCCACTGGATTTTATTATGATTACGGATGAAGTTCACTTTTACCCCAATGGCAACATTAACAAGCAAAATCTTCGTTACTGAAGTGATTCGAATTGTAACATTATCAACGAGAAGCCGTTACACTCGCCAAAAGTAACGGTTTTGATGGGAATCGCAGTATGGGGAGTAATTGGCCCATACTTTTTCGACGAGACGGTGAACGGGGAAAGGTACCGCAAAATGCTGTCAGAATTCGTTGGACCGGCCTCGAGACGTAAGAAAAAACTGTCAAAAACGTGGTTTCAGCAAGATGGTGCCACAGCGCACACAGCGAGCGAAACGATGACGGTTCTGCAATAGCTGTTTAGGAACCGTTTAAATATGCGAGGCGCGGAAATCGTTTGGCCGAGTCGTTCGCCAGATTTATCGGCGGCCGACTATTTCTTATGGGGGTATTTGAAGTCCAAAGTTTACGTCAACAAGCTGAAAGACCTGGCAGACCTCAGAAACGCAATACATGATGTCACGGCCGTGATATCGAGGAGTATGTTGAAAAAACTATTTGAAAACTTCGTAAAACGGATGCAAGAATGCATCAAGCAAAAAGGCCGCCATTTTGAAGATATTATTTTTCAAAAATAATTTTAAAAAAACAAGTAAGTTCATATTTTAAAAAAATAAAAAAAAAAAAATCCTAAAACACTTTCTCTTTGTATTATGATTTTTTAAAATACGATCCACTTCGTTGCCGCACCCTGTACATTCGTTCATAATGAATATATACCTGAGAACATACACTTTTATATGTACTTACAATACAAAACAGTTCAGTACCATTATAATTGAATAAAAAATAACAGTAAATCATAATTTAAAAACCCTCATTTGTTGATATTAAATGATGACACTTTAAGATTTAGTACACTGTGAAAAAACCAATAATGATGATTATTAAGAATAATTAAAACATTTTAATTAATAAGGATAGATTTACTGGCTATAGCGATTTCATTTTTCATTTTTCGTATTAACTTTTTATTTAAATAAGAAAAGAAAAAACTGTTTCCAAATTTTTTTTACTGATAACACTGAAGATCGTCAATAGCTACTAAACACAAAAAAAAAACGGAAAAAAACCGGTTAATAAACAGAGGAGAAAAAAGCACTAAACTGTTTTGTCTTTGCCTATTTATTTACAATACATGTGATAAATACGGCCATATGACTACTCGCATTGCCTTATATTTTCAAGCAGCTTATTTCTATTGATAAGTGACGTTTCCCGGCATTTTGCTTTATTAACAATTTGCATGGCATTATTACAGTTTACTTATTTTTTTTTTTTTTTTTGGTATACCTACTTTTGTTTCAATATTTTTATAAACATCTAAAATTTTTCAATTTTTTATTATGCTTGTATTTAAATGCGAGCATATTGATTATTGCAATCTATGTTTATTTTCAAGTTTATTTTCAATATTTTACATGCATGGGCGTCGCCAGCGGCGGGCAGGGGGGGGGCAGCTGCCCCCCTGGAACTTTGAAACTTTTTGATCAACTGTCCATAATGAGTATTCATAGGCGCGTAATCATGAATAATTTGCCAGAAACCTACGAAAATTATGTTTTAATTAAGATTTTATTCTTGTTTAATAAAATATTAAGCCTTTACAACTTATAAATTTTATTTTTTCTATAACTCATATTCTTTTTCTATCATCTTGTCCCCCCCTGGCGGCTGGCAACTCATCTTGCCTCCTCCTGGCCTATCGGCTGGCGACGCCCTTGTTTACATGTAACACATCTATACCGTCAAACTTTTGCACCATTTCGTAGTTAATAAAACATAAATAGATAATATTGCACTTAGTGAATGTAGTGCGGTATTCTTTAATTTCTTTACGCCAACGTTTGTAGGCTGATTGCAGGCCTTTGCAAGTGAAGTTTTTTCTTAACCTGCAAACGTTTAAGGCCTTTAATTTTTACAAAAATGTTACGCTAAAAATTTACTATTCATGCGTCGATCGAAAAAATTAAGCGAGCGTATGGCAGATCAAAAAGTTTTATCATTGTGCATTTAAAAATAAAAACATGTAAATTTAATATGTTCTGTTAAATTTCAACATAAACTGATTTACCAACAATGACATAATACGTAACTGTATTTTTCATTAATATTATTCATTATATAACGTTAAATTTTAAATTTATATATTTCTATTTTTGAATCCTTAATGGTGTAATACTGTTGAATCTATTATAGGTTCTCTAGATATTTTCGATCAGCGCATGCATAGTAAATGTCTTAACATAACATTAAAAATTAGACTTTAAACGTTTGCAGGTGAAAAGAAAAATTCATCTGCAAAGGCCTGCAATCCGCTTACAAACCTTGGTATAAGAAACATTTAAAAATACCGCTACATTCGCTAAGTGCGGTATCGTCATAGAACTCTAGAATTTCCATGATACTGCACGTTATTTGTTTTCACTTCGTTTCTAAGTAAATTTTATTCAATATCTTCACGCATCGCGTCATCTGAATAATAAAAAACTGGATTTATATTGCACGTTTTAACGTTATCGTACAATTTTGCACGTTTAGAGAAAGATAATCTACTTAATAGTCATCTTTCACCCTGGAAAACCTTCAGTGGAATCAATCGGCCGCATAAACACGATATTTCACTTTTTTAATTTGTGCTGTTTCTGTAGTTGCTCGCTGTTGATAGGCAAAATTTACGCTCGTGGGACGTTCTCCTTTTCCTATACATTTTCGTATTTCGAAATTCCACAAATGGCACGGAGTTTGTGCTCTAAAACTTGTTCGTGGATTGCATTATGTTTTTACAACTGACGGAAAAATAATATGTATTGTAATGTTCGCTGTGAAAGCACCGGTTGCACTAAAAAAAAACACAATTAGACGCACATATGTAAGTTTCAACATTTCTTTCAGAGTTGAAATTACTTTTTTTTTGCTTAAATAGGTACATATATTGAAAAATTAACAATAGGAACCAATTGTTCTATAAATATTTAATTACAATGACATTTAAAATACTAGAAAACGATTTAACACCAACGTTGATATTAACTTGAAATTTATTTTTTTCAGCCTCATATGACATTCTTGGCTTTAAAAAAAGTAAGAAAAAGGAGAGATCTGTTAACGCCTTGTAACGCAACCAAAGAAAAAAAATGTTTTTTTTGAAGATCTTCTCTATGCAATGGCAGCTTCAGATATTCCATTAAATATAACCTGTCATCCGAACCATTTAATAATTTTTTTAGAAAAATACACTCAAAACACTATACCTTCTGAAAGTACATTGAGACCTGTGGTAGTCTAGTCTAGAAATATGAAAAAATCGAAATTTTTTTTTTTGCATATTTTGATAATTTAGACATTTAAGAAAATGTCCCTAAAAAAATTTTTCCAAATTAAAATTATTTACGAAGTTATAGCTATTTTCGTGACGCGGCAACTAAATCGGCTCAGTCGGAGCGGATCAAACAATAGACGTTAGATATTCTTCGACTGCCTGAGGATAAATCAAACTCTTTTATACATTATATATATTATTAAAAAATTGATTAACTGAAAGCCATTGTAACGTATTTTGTTGAAATCTTTTCTCGTTTAGTGTTCAGTTCAGGTCAGTTTCGTTTCAATCTTCAAGCAACGCAAATATGCGCATACTCTGTGCACAGTCTAAAAATATAAAATTTTGACTGAATATTTTATTTATTAAGTGTAAAATGGATAAAAAAAAAGTAACAAAGGAAGTGCTGTGCATCCAGATAGACAAAAATAAAGGAACATTTAGACTGTTAGGCGGGACTCGGATTGAACGCTCTGAAATCCGAGCTTATGATGCTTCAAAGAAAGCTAGGACTGTTCGTCTAGTTTTAGAACTTCAGAAAATGTACAATTTGAAGTAGAAGAAGGTGGTCCGGAATCGCCGATTAAGAAAATCTAAGTATAACGTGTACCGTTCTATGAATTAGACTACCTCAGAACTTTACTCGAATCTTTCGAAATTTGAATCGCGTTTTTCTCGAAACTACTTTTTTCAACACGGGTGACATGATATCTCAAGCTCTAATAAACCGATTTACTTAAAATTGCGTATGGATCTTCTTTATATATCCCTCTATAGCCCCCACCAGTATAAAGGCAAAATTTTGGTTTTTACCATTTTTAAGAAATTTAGAAAAGTCAAAAAACAGGTAAAAAATCGACCTTTTTTTTCAAACAATCGCCATTTTACGAGAATTTTTTTTTTCTCTTCTCTGAGGTAATAGCCACATCCTTACCAATTAGGAATCTTTTTTTTTTTTTTTTTTTTTTTTGTTTCAGATGACTAGAAGGGTTGGGGAATCGTGTCAACCAGGACACACCTTTTTTTTTATCTCTCCACTTCATCAGTCTGTAACTTTGTGAATTTTTAATTTTTTTTTTTGTGTAATTTTAAAACATGAATAAATAAATGGTAAAAAAATGTATAGTAAAAATATTTATTGTTTTATTTTTATTGAGTTTGAAAAAACCTCCTAAATTCGTGCCTCTAGACTAGAATACCCCCTTAAGAAAAAACTATCTGCCGATATTTTTTAAGGATATTTTTGAAAAAATTAAAGAGACGATAAAACATGAATACGCACTATACGTGCAGATGAAACAACAGATTCGCTAGGGTTACACAAGGAAGGATCAATAAGTTACACTCACGCGTAGTTTTTACCTAAATTAACGTACAACCCTCCGGCTTAAACGAATCCGGTTTTCATTCTCTATCTCCTCGGGAAAGAATGAAATCGGCATCGTGTTTGGTTCGTTCACAGTGTCTGTTTGAAATAGAGCGTCGTGTGAATTGGTCATCCAACACTGAAAGGCGAAGTGTAGTGTGGTTTTTGTGGTCAAAAAATCATAATCCCGCTGAAATTCATCGACAAATATGTGAAGTGTACAGTAATAAAGAAATTTCCAGATCCACATGGTGTCCAAAAGGTGTCCCGTATGTTCGTGAAAGGACGAGATTATGTGGAAGGTAAAGCGCGCAGCGGTCGGCCGCCAACTTCGCACACAGATTTGCATAGACGTTAAGCGCGTCGAAACTTTCATTCTTTCGTATCGCCCATGTGTGTTTGATCATTTAAAAACAGCCCTGAGAGGAGAGCGTTTCGCGAACGATGAAGAAGTGAAAAAATTCGTCATGAATTGTTCAGGCGAAGTTGGATGGACGTTTTTCAAACAAGGCATCGAAAAGAATAGTTTACGTGAATACGTCGAAAAATAGAGAAAGGATTTTGTAGGTTTCAAAAATATATTTACAAATTTTTTACAATTTTTTAATTTTTCTTTATCGCGAAGTGTAACTTACTTATTGATCGTCCCTTGTAAATATAGAAAATCTATTGATCGCCGGACTAGAAAAGTACTGTTCCTGGGTGATTTTTTCAATGGTCCGTAAGCAATTACAAAAAACAAATCATGTAACGGTAGGTCGATCTGTTAATGAGAATTTAAGGCGACTTTTTGAAAACAAATTATTTGAAGAAAGAATTTTACATTTATTAACAGATCCCCCCCCCTCATATATGATTAAAGCTGGAAAAAAAATTACGTTTATTTTACTCTAATATGAGGGACATATTACATGTATAGCTCGTAACTTCAACCGAATTATAGAACGATTACGAAATTTGTTTCATGTAGATGGACTTGTAAATAGTGGATAAAAATGTTTCTGAAAGTTTCTATGTGAGTAGAAGTTTATAAACCGGAAAATGTAAGAAGATGAAGGATGCCAAGATGCGATAAGTTTCTTGGAAATCGGGACACGTAACTAGGAGCTAATGAGTTAACAAATGAAGTTAATTTGTCAGAAAAAAGAATGTGATTTGAATGATGTTGAACTAAAGAGGATTTAAAGGCCTTCGTTATTTTCGAAACATGGGTAAGAGGAGTAGAGCGTGAGAAATAGGACCAGAAGATTTTCCACAAATGTATTACCGTTTTGAAAATAAATATAACTCTAATGTTGGCATTTCTATGAAAGAGAAAGTTGAAGAGAATAGGAAACAGCAGAATTTTCTAAATGTGAATAAACTTCGATCATAAAAAGCAATCTTGCAATCCTGATTTCACCACAAGGCAAATTTGGATCTTTTGTGAGTTAAAAGACGAGTAGGAGAAGATGAACGGATTAAAGCATTGGAAATAGATTTCTTAAAAAAGTCGTTTTAGGAAGAGAGGTTTAAGTACGACATTGAGGAAAGTGAGGAATCGATATAGAAGCGCAAGCTAGACCAACCTATTTTAGAGAGAACCCATTCATGAGACTATCTAAGATTTTTGCAGAGAGAATAAGGACATTCATTCAATAAAATGATAGGAACATAGCCATTTCTAAAAGTGCCAAGATAGATCATTGGAACCAAGAGTTAGAGGATTGCTGACACAACAGGATAACTATCATTAAGGAGAAATAGGTCATTTGAAAAGCTCAATTTTTCTACAATTAAACCATTGTCATCATAATTACTCCATCCTCAGGAAGGAGAGTGGGCATTCCAATCTCCGCCTATGACGAAAAGAGACGACCAGGAATTAACGAAAGTGAGAAAAGAAAAATCTCGCAGATCGAAGTCGGGAGGAATGTAGGCAATACTGAAATTAAATGGACTACAGCGTTGTTGGAAACTGGAAACATGGACAAGATTACGATAGGAACGGTTAGGAGGAAAGATTAGATGTTATGAGTTATAAACTGGATATTGTTTCTAATTAGGATAGCTTAGCTCGCGCAATCGTCTACCTGGTTGAAATTAATAAAGGTCAAATGAACTGTTTAAAAGCATATTTCTGGAGCTGAAGCAAAACTTACATTGCTATGGCCTTACTGTCTCTCTCTCGAAAGAGATTATTAACCCTAAAGTTTCGGCAGTTCCACTAAAGTATTTGAAATCACCAAAACATTGTGAAAAATATAGTTAGAAATAATCGAATTAGTAGTGGGAATAGAAGAAAAAGAAGAACACGAGAAGGGACGGAATTAAAAGGAAAAGAAGAAAAAATCTTTACCGCAGAATAACACTACTGAGGATATTATTATAGGCAAAATAGAAATAGATAATTACTTAATGATCACTTTATTTTCAAATTGCTAAATTGTTTTATCTATATTTTATTTTATCTCATTTTTTTTTTAATTTATATATCCTTTACCTTAATGCTCATTGGGATTAACTGAGTGACATTTCTGAAGGTCTCATAGCTTTCATCACTGTAATCATCTATTTCTAATTCCTTATTCGCCATTTTCAAATCATTTACTTATCCTGTAAACGAACATTTACTTGCCCGCTAGCTGTTGACCGCGACTTCAATCGCATATTAGTACCTGTTTAAATCTCTAATTTTTTTTCTTTCATTAAACGGCGAACTATGTATTTCCACTCTATTAATAATTCAAACAAACTTTACGCGAATTCCACAACAGCAAACCATAGTAGTTGGCAAGGGTTTAATATTTGAATGTAAATAATAGTTCCAGTAGCAACCATTAAAACTCAATGTTGCAGCATTCTTTATTAATTTCTCTTTAATTTTAATATATATTTTTCATGGAACATTACTAATACACTACATAATAACTAAATTGTGTATTCAAATATTTAATAAAAAACAAAAGGTATTATTGTAATGATTTAAAATGTAACGAATTTGCGTAATTAACACTTGCGGATATGTAATAATTCTATGCTATGTAGAACGCAATGCACCAATCACTGAAATAATGCGTTTAATAAGAAATAATTAAAATGAGATGAAGAAAGAGGTCCTTTATTGAATGATTGAAACACACTATTTACGATGAACAAAAGAATCTTTATTTGAGCGATACTTCTGACTTTCATGGATCGCAATAGATATGTCACAGAGGGGCCGAAAATCTTTATGAACGTGAGTTTCCGTTTATTGTCAAACCATGATGGGAATGTTTCCCAAAAAGAGAGAGAAAGAGAATTTTTAATCATTATGAGGACCGTATCTGATTTCTCGGTTATTAAATTATCTGATTACTGGGTTATTAAATTATCTGATTACTCGGTTATTAAATTATTTTTTATTTTTTGAAATCTACGTTCATTTACTTAAATTTTTAATCAATTACATGCACAATGCAAGTCTGTATATGTTGCTGAACAGAATTTGCTCTAGTATAAAAAACTTCCGAATATAGAATGACTGTAACTAAAGTGTCGGAGAGACATGATCGAGTATTTATATGTGATAAGATGTACTTTTTATTAGAAACTTAGATTTAAAAAAGACAACAAAATATAGCCGTTTTTGTGCCAGTAAGCATTTTTAAAAACTTCCCGAGGAAAAAAAAAAGAAATACTTCACATTTATGCAAAAATTTCGGATTTCGTTCAAAAGCTAAAAATTTTCTTTGCCGCCACGTCTAATTAAAGCGATTGGTTAGCTGATTTCAATTATTCAGTCGCGATAACCGATATGATAATAAAAAAGCATACAACTTTGCAGAGGATCGGTGCATGTGACATCCGTTGCTGCTTAAAGTCTATAAGATACATATAAGTAACGGTTCCCAGAATAAAGAAAAAATTAATAAAAAGGCGGTAGCGTTTTTCGAAAACGAAAATATAAATGTGTTTCAGCAACAGTATCTTTATTTTTCGTATACACGTTATCTTTATACAAACCATTTCATAGTGGCATTTTCACCGTGATCTCATATAAGAATAAATAAAAGCTATTTTGTACACTTCATTTAACATTACCCATTCTAAGGTTCCGTAATCATCAGAACACCCAGTCATTGTGCCAATGGATCTGTAAAGTGCTACATTTTTTTTTTTTTTTAAATTTCGAAACGAAATTAACACAAGGTAAAAGTAGCGCTTTTCATTACAAACCACTCTGTTTAGTTGTTTATTGAAAAAATGATTTCGGAGAAAATTTTCAAGTGCTTTGGCGGAAAAAACTAATCGAATCGCCGTGCTAACAGTATTTATTATTAAAATAAAAAGAAATAAAAATTCCAAGAAAAAAACTTAAAAATTCAAAAAAAAAAAAAATTGTACAGAATTGTTTTTAAATAAATTTTAATTCGTAAACCTTCTTCAATATTTTTCTCATTTCGATGAATTTTATTCAATCTCCGATTTATCCGGATCCGGAATGACACTATTCCTTGCTACATTATATAATTATTAGTCCATTAAAATCACAATTAAATGCATTATTTGCCAAAAAGTAAATCTGGACTCTAACGTTTGACATATAAGAAGATGCCTGTTGTTATCAGTTACAATGGCAAATCTCAGTACTGTATTCCAAAAACTATTACACGTTCACGCCCCTTTACTAGTCTGTTCTATTTTTAACGCCATGATGATACCGTTTGGCCACTTTTTCACACAAATTAATACGTTCATTTTATTGGTTTAAAAGCAGTGCATAAGTACAAATTAACGGCAGATGAACACTTACAATCCAAATCGCAAGAGACGTAGAGCAGCAACAAAAAATCTGGTTTTTATAAATATACGTTTCTTTCATTAAAAACACCGGATGATACACTGCACATTAACCGGTACCCTTCGTTTACAAATTATTTTATTTGTGATTTTCAAAAAGAAATCAAATGAAATAAATGTCTATCATAGCCTCTTCCTCATATTGGACTTTATGCACCGGAAATGTCGTTCAATAATTTTTTTTCGGCAGGAAATAAATTTTCCCTTTTGTTACGATGTACAATCGATCGCTAATTTCTGTTTACTTCTGATCAAATTTAAACGACTATACGTACTAACCTTTTTCGATTAGGCTGACAAGTCTATAAACTCATTTTCGTATCTACACTGATTTCCTAATTTTAAACTTTACATTATACACTTCTGCAGATTTTATAACACGCAGTTTGATTAGAAAATTCAAAGAGACCTTTTCATTGTTATCTCCTTTTAAATGCTTTTTGAGCAATATTATTCTCGCACGTAACAATCCTAATATGGGAAACTGGTAGACCCCTAATGTTTAATGTCCCTGTCAGTAAAAATATAACATATTATATCGCCTATGTGATCCGTCTAACAAGCCATCTGAAAATATTATTCCGTATTTCTCGAAATTACTTTTATTAACAGATTATTAGCTGTCATCACGATGGCCTAGTAGTGGATAGAGCGTTCGGTTCCGTTTCGGAAGTCTTCAGTTCGAATGACAGAATAATATGCGAGCTAGGTAATATACAGCACTAGACACACACGTAGGGAACTGCATTTGTATATTGATAATTCAAGCGACTATAGTCAGTTCCAAGTGTAGTCATGAGCGTTAGCGTCGCATAGAAATACTCAGCCGGCAAACAATCGCATCAACGTGAGTAGGCCAGCCGTCTTGGCTTCGCCTCGTCACTGATAACCTGTCTCACGTTGGTCGGCAAAGCATAGCTAGGTTGCGCTCCAGCTTACGTGCTTCTCAATTGCGCTGCTATCTATATTCTAATTCTCTTACGAATTAGAAGATACTCGTAATCGATGGAGAACAGTAGAGAGACTTACTAGACTATTTATTATTTTAACGAGTTTTTTTTCCCGTCACATTATATGGACGTTCAGATTTCATTTCAGTTCAATATAGCTACTTTTATATTTAATAATAACGAGGGATTATCCATAAACAAGAATTACAAAAAAAATTACGATTCTATTACTTAATACATTATAATACAGTGAAGTACCGATTATCCGAAATAATCGGGGATTGACAATTTCGGAAAAACGATTTTTTCGGATAATAGATAATCGTTATAGAAGCATTACATGTATTTATAGAAACATTATACGTATTTAACATATAAAAGAAAAACATTGAAAATTACGAAATTTAATAAACTACAGTAATGTAATATGTTGTAATGAAAAATAAAAACTCGAATGTCGTATCATGTAGGCCTATGGTACAAATATGTATTAAAAATAATTAAAATACATTAAAACATCCATTTCGGATAATCGATTTTTCGGGTAAGCGATTTTCGGATAATCGGTACTTCACTGTATTACCAATACTTTGTTCTGCCATTAATTTATAATATACACACATGCAACGAATATTAAATTTCCATTAAATAAACAAATTTCAGAAAATTTACGAATCAAGTCGTTGTTTAGGGCAGATTTCAATAATCCGTATCTGATATTTTACCATTTTATTATAGCTAAATCCAATAACCAAATGGCATTTAATGCGACGTAAAAAAGAGAGAAAAAAAAACAACTTATGAAAAATTTATATTATTTTCATTCTAATGCGAATAATCAGAGAAACAAAAGTAATGGAATATCATGCGTATTCATGTAGAGCCTACATAATATTATCTAAAAAAAAAAAATATCCACTGTTGCAACGTTGTTTACGGTATAGATTAAAACCTCAAAATAATTGGATAATTATTAATAATATACACATTTCTCCGCCTTGAGAGCACGTTGTACTTGTTCATGTTTTTAAGGATCCAGAGTTCTAACTGAAACCGGGCACGTCCACAGAGACGGGTAGTAGTAGAGGGGCCTACAGATATGTAGGTTAACCGCAAATAAAACATTAGTCCAATAAGTAGTTCCGGACCGAAAGTTGTCATTGGTAGAAAGCCTCAATCAGGTGATTCCTGTAATGACAGAGTAATAGGCACGAGAAGATAGACGGACAAGTTGGGAACTGCTCATAAAACTTTACACCCCTGATAGGATTGAAAAGAAAAGAAGATAATAAAGAAAATCCTCGTACCTAAGTATAATAATGATGTACCGAATCTAAAGAGTAATAAAGAAATAAATGAAAGAGTTGAAAAAATATGTAAAAGGATAGAAGCATTTTAGGGGTATCTTAACAGGATGAAATCTGAAAGGTTAACTAAACGGATATTTGATTTCTTCGATAAAAACTAGAATACACGAATGGATCGGGGTTTACAGAAGTTAAAAAATACGTAAAAGAAATAAAAACAGCAGTAGGAGAAATTGAAGATAGGGACGCATTTCACAAAAAAATAAAAACATTTTAAGGTGAAATAGAAGGAGGAAAAAACGGGTAAAATATGAATATGGGCAGAAGAAAGAAAAGAAGAACGTCGACGAAAGATAAAGAAATATTGGATGGAGAAGAAGGCAGAGAACCGTGCAAAAATTATTTCACGCGGTTCTTACATTACACATTTATTATTGCGAAAGTAACGTGGGCAGCGTGGTAGCCTAGTGGTGCTTGGCTACCACATCAGAGGTGTTATAGGTTATCGGAATTTGTCTCGTTCCGGATCCAAGTCGCTCCCAAGTTTACCTAATCCGAAATTGAACATTGGTTATATCAGAAAAATCTGAGAAATTAAAGGCGGATGGTCCCAAGTAGAAAGGAACTGACTCTAGTATTCTCCTTAGATCCATTAGGCTTAGTACCATTATGAAAAACTTAACTTTAAAATCCTCGACGCCCTGTTAAGGGTATGGGACTTACTTTACTTTATATGTACATTATAATATCAAGTAATAAAAAATAAAAAATAAAAAAAAGGAAAAATATTTATTCATTTAAAATGAAAGAAACAACAAAAAAATCAATGCAAAAATAACATCGTGTTTACGATAGTTTAAATAATGTTCGATAATTAATGAAAGTCTAAAAAGTATACTAAAAACAATAAAGTATAAAAGTGCAGCAAAGGAATCAACTCCGGATTATATTACCATTCGTATAATCAGCATACATGCAGATGGCATTAAAGAGACAATATTGTAGCTCATTCAACAACCGAGGTGGAGCACCGTAGAAATTTCATTAATTCGTAACATTCGTTCAAATGTTTCTGAGCGCCAATTTTCTCAAACGATTTGACCGCTTCGGTCAACATGCAGACGCGTTCACCGGGCAATGAAAGCAACGAAGGCGGCAAATGTCGACAAGCCATATACAAAGCGGATGCGTGTTCCCGCTCACCGGCATTATCTTGAGACTCTAAAGTAAAATTAAACAACGATACGTACATATTTTTGAAAAGTGCACAAATCGCAGACTTTAACTGGTAGTAAGCATACGTTATAACAACAAAGATCACCATCGGATCGGTAAGGCTGGAAAAATGAAACGCGCGACAAAATATTTAATACGAAATTCGAGATAACCGTTAAGAATTGTCCGTCTTTAAAATAAACAGTTCTTGACGTTTCGTGTATTTATTTTGCAAAATTAAATTACAGAACACCGCAAACTGGAGCTGTAAAAATTAAATTACAGAACACCGCAAACTGGAGCTGTAAAAATTAAATCGCCGAGATGGCGAACTAGCTCCATTTACACATTGATTAGCAAGCTATTCTTTTTTTTTTCTTGTCAAACACACCGCTTAAATTACTTCTTTCTCTCTAAAACATGCGTTACCTATGAGACCTAATCAAGTATGTGCGTACACAGACTTACGCCAAGGCGGTATTCACGCCAAAAGTATTTAAATATCCTACAAATTAATGACTTATCACCGACTACAAATCGGATGCAACACGAGTTTTTTTTTACTGTACTTGCTCTTAAATCGTATGTAAATATCGATGATAAATTTCATTTTCGTTACTTTCAATAACACCATAAATCATAAACGATTCCTACCAGTCCCAGCGGTCCATTGCAGCAAAGCTATATAAAGGGTTTTTTTCAACTGCTTATTTCAGCGAGTTTATTTCGCGAGAAAATCATAATTTGAGATTAAAATAGTGAATTATTTATTATTTTATAACCCTTAATGTTTTATAATTAAATACGTATAATAAATGCAAGTTTTCTTTATTCGATGTTCAACTAAGTTTTTATGTATTGGAAAGCTTTATTATTTTTCCCATTGAAAAAAAAATTGATGTCCTTTTTTATTATGTAAAATTCTGCTAGTCCTTTGCGTTGGGTAAATGTCCTGTGTTGCCGCGCCCAAGAAAAAAAACAAAAACTTCGGTTGACTTTTCCACTTTTTGATAATAAGCAAACAAATAAATAACGCAAGTTGTAGTAAAAAAAAAAAAATCCGACCAAAAAAACGCAACTTTCAAATTTAAAAAAAAAATAAATAAATAAAAGTGCCAAAAAATGCATCAAATATGTTTCCTGAAAAAACTCGCTTGGCTAGCGATCCGAGCGAGGAGTTATTTTTCTTCGTTCATCTCTTTCGACTACTTCTCGCTACAGCGAGCAGCGTTGTATTTAAATGTGGAATAATCGATTTCTGAAGAAAACACTGGTCCAATAAGAAAAGAACTATATAGACCCTCCCTCTACTAATATATTAAGAGTAGCATTTTAGCACATCTTTAAAAAAATTTATTTTCTAGAGCTCATCATTAATACCGATCTTCCTCTGGCAATATTTTTCAAGTCCTTCTTAGTCCGCAGAAGAAAGGTAGGACATTTAAAAACCGTTTAAATTTAGTCATTACTAAAAATACTATTAATCGAAATAGACTTATAATTTTAGAAAAACGAACAGACAAGAGGAAATGAAAAAAAAAAAGTTGAACAGAATTAACGCCATGTTAGACTGAATGTTAATTCCTGACCTGATTGTAGTTGAAAATTAAATCATCCAAAAAACATCGCTTAATAAAGAATCTACAGACAAGATTCGAGGAAATACCGATGTAACAATTTTATTGATCGTGTTATCATTTTAAGATCAAAGTAGAAGAAAATAAAAAACTCTCAGAACCCGTTTATTATGAAAACATAATATTCATGAAAAAATACACAAAACCATTACTGTTTGACTCACGATGTTAATCCCTCACAAAAGTAAAATATTTCGTTTAATAGATGAACTAGTGTCATTTTACTCTTTACCCATAGGGCAAAATATTTTTTTCATTAGGTAAACTAGTGTCATTTTACTCTTGATATATATGAATTATTTTGTGTCCATTTTCTTTTATTTCGCAATCATAATTGTCTCATTTACCATACACAGGTATATATATATATATTGCATAGAATTCAGATCAGATTAACAAATATCAACCATCTCCTGATTAAATACATCATACTTATAATAAATAGGGATGAGTAAATCCTAATTATAAACGCAACAATTACCTTTAGTTCCACAAATTATAGATATTCTGTTAGATCTCTGCCGTAGACTATGATCAAGCAACTGCTGAGTGCGACAAGGAGCTGCGCCTGCCATCAGACGATAAACGGCCTCATATAAGCAAACTCTCTGTAATGTTCCCTGCGTGCGAAATAAAACGGTACATTAAGATTACAGAAAAATGCTTATAATTAATACATTCAAACTGACAGCTACGAACCGAGTTATTTTAATTGTTTCTAATGTATAAACATGATTGTTTTCCTATTATAAACAATTCATTCTGCAATATACTAATTTCCTTCAAATTATCAAGTATCCGTGTAAAATGGTAGGATAAGTAAAAAGATAAACACAACGCGTTATTCAAGAAAAATATTTGCGCGAAAGTGACACTCGACCACTAAAAAATATTTTATAAAAACTATAAAGCCGATAGAGGTCATTCCTGTGTCAGACAGTGTAGAAAACTTTAATTTCAATCGTTAATTTTTTGAACTACTAGAAATGAAATTTTGATTCGACTATTTATTTTACTTTTTTTGCAGAATTTTAGAATTAACAAAAAGATAATACTTATATGCCTGTAACAATACATACAGTTCGTATCGTTCTTTTTTTTTCCGTTTTATGTATTTTTAATTAAAATGAAAAAACGAAATTTACCGGTATGTGTTGAGAAATACGTCTTAAACAATTCAGAATTTGTTTATAGCTCGATAAGGACGCAGTATCCACCACTTTTGTTGGGAATTCACCGTTATCTTGTTCCCATAACAAAGTCCGCGTTTCAAGAAGCCAGTCACAACATAACAACTGTACCAACTAAAACGCATATTTATTTATACACGTGTTATTGTTATATATCGTGATAAAAAGTATATATTTATCATTAAAAAACATTTAATTGTAAATTACGCGACAATGTGTATATACAGTTATCGAAACGAGGAATCTAAGAAAATAATTTTTATAATATAAACTTTACGTTCAATACGTATACAAATAATTACATGAATACGTTCACACTTCGCGGTAATATAGTTTTATAGAAACGCAATCAATCACCTCCTCCCTCTTAAACGTTATATGTTAAAATTCAATTTTATAAAATAAATACATTTACACATTGTTAATCTATCCAAAACAAAAATGATAATAACTAGAGCTCGCGTTTGTACACAGAACGAGGAATTAAATTCACGAAAATCAATGTTACACAATTACATTTATTCGTGAAAAAAAAAAAAAAAAAAAGTCGTAGAGAATTAAATTTTAGATTTAACCGGTTCAAGA
The DNA here is from genome assembly GCA_039619475.1 of Icerya purchasi. NCBI lineage: Eukaryota > Metazoa > Arthropoda > Insecta > Hemiptera > Monophlebidae > Icerya > Icerya purchasi. The sequence goes on from CM077115.1 coordinate 153,965,471, forward strand.
AAAAAAATAAATAAAACATTAACGCATCAAAAACCAAATTATATAACTATCTATGAACTTTAATATATTTAAACGATATAATTAAAGATAAGCAACAACTATGGTCTGCTCAACGGAAGAAGTCTGTTCGAATTTTGTTGCTGTGTTGCACAAAGTAGTGTAGCAGTAAAAGGGTGTTATGTATTACCACTTGATACGTATTTCACTATTACCGACAAGAATACCATGATCACCTCTTCCTGTTATTCTTCCTCTTCTCAGAAGCAGTAATCTTATTATTGTTTCATGTCTATTATACATTCAGGCGTTCTTTTTTCCGGCCCGGTTCACATCTAAATGAACAGTGGCTGTTAAGGGGGGAAATAGGTGTAGGACGGCGTTTTTGCGGTGATTTTTATGAATTTTTTAAACTCATAAAGAATTTATATAATTTGTTAATATTACGAGGTCACTTTATAGGTACATATACTTTTAAGAATATATTCTGAAATTTTCAAAAATTTTTCTCGAAAATCAACGGAGATATCAGCTGCTACACATTGTAGGTCGCCATCCGACTGAGCAGTTTGTGTGTACATCTTGGAGGTCGCAATTTTCACCCGAAATCAATTGCACAAAGAATATACTTTTTTTTATGTGTGTCTCTTCTATGAGAACTTTACTTTCTTTTAAAAAAATTGAAAATTAGTAGTTTTTAGATTTTTACCAATTTTCATACTTTTTTTTTTTTTTTTTTACAATAAAAAAATACTTTAAATAAAGATATTGTTTAGGATTTAAGTTCGAACAGAGCGTATTTACATAAAGAAACGATATGCCAAATAGTAAATTAATTGATTAAAAACTTTTTAAGCTAGAATGTACAGAAATTCAAAAAAAGTCGTTTCAAGAAAAATGCGTATTACATGCCACGCGCTCCGACCCGTTGATAACGAGGGACACTCACTTAAACGGTTATAACAATTTTAGAACGAATTGGAATTTTGTTTTGAAATTTTAAGAGTAGTATTTTTTTGAATAGTTTTACAAGCGATTTATGGGGGAAAAAAAAAATTGAATTTTTTGAAGCTTCTACACATATTTCCCCCCTTAATACAGCGAATAGTGTTGTTATATACGTGATGGACCGACGATTAGTTAATAAAAAAGAAAGTTCGAGAGTTAAATATCAGTAGAGCTTTCAGTTTTATAAAATTAAAAGCTACAAGAACAAGTATAAATAATATAACATTAAACGACGCAGAAAAGTACTTAGATCATGTTTTAAAACTGGAAGATGATAGCGATAACAATAATTTTGATATTTTAAGTGATACGTCAGAATGTAGTTTAGAATTGGCCACTGAACGATTCTAATTAGGTGGAAGATAACCTAGGACATACTTTGAATGAAGTATTAAATTATAAGTTGTAAATTTGCACGCATTATAATTTCATATTTTTACGTACTTTAATCTCTCATCATTTAAGTTACTGCCATAATAATTATCTACTATCCTCGATAGCGTATTGAATATTATTAATATAACAGGAGGACCCCTGATTTTGAGACATCAGCGCGTTTCGGTTGTTTTACGAAAGGACTTCTTTTGTTGGACAGACTATATGTTACATACATTATTACTAAGCAATTCCGCAATTTATCGGGATCTGCACAGTCCATATAATTCACGTATAAGAATAAATTTACATATTAAATTATACACTATTTTTGCTCGTTTTAATTTGAAACTGTGAAATATACACTTTATAAAAGTAATAATAAAAATAAATAAATAAATTACTAGATTTCGATAAAATCATAACACGAAGATGATTATTCACAGATGAAAATCGCGGTAAAAAGAACAAACATTTAGCAATAGTGTACAATTACAGAGTGTGGTCGTTAGATATCTATGATTTCATGCAGTCGATTAAAGAATGATACAACAGAAACCACAACATTTGGTTTCCTATTCTTTATTTTCAACGGCATTAAAACCATTATTCTGTGTCATTATTGATATATAATTAAAATTAACACTTAAACAAAATAGTGAACATATTATTTATGATATTTTTACTAATTTACACTACCATCGAGCAATATCATTATATATTAAACATGCGATAAAATGAAAAAGAAAACTTTATTGATCATTAAGCCGCTAAAATTTGATGGCCAGCAAAAACCGCGTATTACAACCCCTAATTATGGTAAAATTAAGGATTAAATAAAACATATACAATCTAAATACGTACATTTTTATTTATGCGAAAACTAATTAAAAATTACATAGGGCAGTAATTAAAAACAGAAAACAATCGCTACAGTAGCGATATTAACAATATTATCGTTCCAATATCATCATTGAAAAAATGATACGGATTAATACTCGCATCTAGTATTATAAGCGTAACTTTTGCGTGTTAATATAATTTAAGGATATTAAAATTTAAAATCTTTAAATTATAATTCATACGCTTATAATAATATATTCACACTGTAAATAGTATGAGACTGAGCGAGTCACATAGATTGGGTATCTCTGCTCTATGATAATTAATTCCGGGTGTTTGTGATTTCAATCAAAATCACAATTTTTCTAAAAACTTTGATATTTTATTCTCAACTTCCGAATTAGAGCAAATTTTCTTTTTAAACATTTAGATAAACCAAATTTTTATAATTAATACTGCAATTTTACTTTTAATGTTTATAAATAATTTTTAATTTTATTATTATTATTCCGTCTTACAAGCAATAAAAATGTTTAAGAAAAAAATCGCTATAGCCAATTACTTAGTGTTTGAACGGTAAATTCGATGTTTAGAGCTTCAAATTCAGGAAACTATTTCTAAGGGTATCTAATCTGAAATCGAAGTAGGTGTCAGAAAAGTATGGAGAAAAGTTTACTATGTTCAGTGTTACTGAACTTAGTACAAAGTCAAACTTCCTAATCCTCATTGCTTTGTCATAGCAATAACACACGCTTCCTGACAATTGTCGTTTTAAAACGCTACCTGAACACTCGACGAACACGGAAAGTGCAAGAATAACAAAAAATTACTACTGAATAAATATGATTAAGTCTATTCGATGAAGGACTATATGATTTTAAAAAATAATTATTAAAAAATGAGTAAGTAAATTGAGAATACGTATCGTGAAAAAAAAAATGAAATGTACTTTATTGTACTTTCTGATAAAAACACACCAATAAATAGTAAAAACATTTTCGGGGTACCAAATACCTACAAACATCGTGAAATAATTTAGAAAATATCGAATTTGAATCGCACATCCATGAAACACTACTAGGTAGTTAAAAATAAACTCCTGCACCAGCGTAAATCGATTTTCATTAAGTAGCGTTGCTACATATAGAGTCTATCACGTTATTTGAACCAGAATGAATATGTACAATTAAGTTTAAAAAAAGCTTAACTTATGCATGTTTAAGATAGTTTTAAGGAAAATTAGATTTTAATTATTATTCACTAATATTTCCTAAATAACTAAATTATATTATTTTAAGAGATTAAAAATAAAAGTCGACAGATAAATTCGTAATTAAAAAAATACAATATACAATTCACAGATCTCTTTTAAAATGGCCTTCAATTTTACACTAAAACAACGACTTAATTATTTCTATACTTAAAATAACACTTCTTGAGATAGCTTTCACAATAACTATCCACGACGCTCCAATTTCGCCACCAGAAAGCACTGCAGATGTATTGCAACACCAGATGTAACATGCAATTCAGCTACAATGCACTCTGGTAACGAAAGTTTTGTTTCCTTGCCATTCCAGTACGCCAATTGTTCTTAAAAAATATAATACACTTAAAATACGGATAACTTAATTTCAATATTTACGTTACTAACGCGAAATATATAAAATCTTACACAAAATACAACTATACATCATGAAAAATACAGTTAAAATTTAACTACAGTGTAAAGTTTTAATAATTTCGTCACAAAAATACTAGTTTTGGAATGATTTGACAAAGTTTAAACTTTTCGTTTCTTATTTTAAATGTTAATACAACTTTCATCGATTTACCATACATTTTAAATATGCACGCTACAAATAAATAAAGTAATAGTGATATTACCGATAATTATATATATATATATATATATATACTTTGGGGTCAACAAATTATTCATACATTAATATTTTTAGTCAAATTTCATTTTAAACGCGATAAAAATATATTTCATAATGACTTTTGAAAGACAATTAATCGCACTTGCGATATTTTATTTATCACTGAAAGAAAGAAAACATATCAAGACAGCAGACACATAGCTACGGTTTTGATTTAAAAACTAGTCGGTAAGCAAGAACTGTTTCCCAAAATTTTTTATTAGACAAAATAATAATGAGGCTAGAGCCAGATAACGAACGTTGGAATGAAAAGATAAAGACCAATAAAAGTTTAAATAATTTTATATAGCAGAATGTGTTATCCAAATACCACAATTATCGTTTTCTTTTTGATTAATCATTTAGACAACTAAAAAATATAATATTAAACTTTATTTTTTTATTCGACGAAATTATACTTTTTATTGTAATTTAATACATGTTTTTGGGTCTTAATTTTTCCTACTTTAAATCCGTTTACATTAGCAAACATTTTGCTATGTTTAAATACAATTAACACCCGTACGGATCATCGATTTCTGATTATACCACCTGATTAATAGTTTAATATATTTTACATAAAAACAAAATATACTGATTTTATAAAAATGTAATTAACCATCAAAAGACTAACTTGAATTATTACGTACCAAAACTTTGTTGTCTTGAACAGAGCATTCAGTGATCGCGATTGATTCCTGTAATGATTTTCCGGCTTTTTCGCATAATTCTAAAATTATCCCTTTATCTGTGTCATTACTTTCCAGCGCTGATAGCGTATTATATTTTCGTCTGCAAACGAAACACCTAATCACCGTTTTTACTAAAGCATCCTTACGTATGGAATCGGGTACTCTTTCAACTACTTCATATAATCGTTCGGCTTGATTATCATCGCCGAGAAGCCAGTATGCAGCAACGGCAATTATACATGACCACCAATAGCAAACTGGATCCTCAAATCCTAAGGGAGTCACGAAAAAAAATTATTGTAATTTCATTAAATAGTATTTTAAATAATGACGGAACAAATATCAAATAGCAAAAAATGTAAGTAAAGAAATTATGAAGTATTAAAAGCTTTTTTCTCTTAAAATTAAAAAATAAATAAAAAAAAAAACAAATAAAAGCGATATGGAAAAATAACACATATTATTCCACTTAATGCATTACTAAATAATGAAATAATTTCCATGTACCTAAAAAAGAATATAAATCCCATTATTTAAATTAAGTAATTTGAATACATTTTCTTTCACGCAAGTGATCATTTAATACGTTTTACTTCACAGATTTTAGAGATTTTGTAAACATGCATATAATATAATAATTCAAGTCTAATTTTGGATTTTTCCCGAAAATTGATATTGTTTATTTGAAGCGGAAACAAATTTAATAATCAAAATTAGCGAATCTCCCTAAACTGACACTCTAACGAGGTTCTAAAGCAAATACGATTCGTCGCTAATAATACAATTAATTCGCACATATAAATAAACATCAGGAGATTAAAAATTTTAATGATACGAGTAGATAACTCATCGATAGGATATAACATTTTACTGTTAATCAAGCGAATGCGCACTTTTTTCTTTTGATAAGTAATGATTAAATTACGAGATCGCGAGATACAATTTTTTCCCTTTGGACTTACCTACGATTACTATTTGGGATTTACAATTATCACTTCTGATTACTGAATTTTCCATAATCAACTGCACGTAAGTTAATGCATCCGGTATTTTCGTATTTCGAACAGTTTGATCACCATTAATAGAATCTAACTGGCATCCCGGCGTTACTAGAGTTTGAAGAGCACCGTCCAATAGATGTTCGCGGTAAACCTAAAACAAAGTAGACGTATAATAAATATTAAATCCAATTTTTGTAAAAACCCTAATAAATTACCACAAATATAAAAAAAAAATATTACACAGCTTGTTGCGACCATAAATTTAGAATATTTTTGTCCCAAATTAAGATAAGACAAAATAAAGTAAAAATTCCCAGTACCTTTATTCCATCGCACCCATATGAACTTTTTTCATGTATTCTTAAAATTCATAACATCTTCGTTCTCTTTTTTTTTATTATTCACCATTGAACTAAATTTACACCATTCAATGTTATTCACTGCTCAACAGCACAAGATCGTCTTCTATTCACAACCGACGATTATTTTTATGTTCGTTATTGATACAGATGCTATCAACCTTACGTAGTATATTAATAAAATGAAAGTGGTCAAGTTTTATTTATTTATTTTTTTTTTTAATTAATATGAAAAATTTGAGCTGCTTCGAAGGTATTTACTGTAGTATTTCAAAATGCAAAATAAAACTCGCAATAAAGACGTCACACACAGTCATACTGGAGCATTATTACGCCATTTTTATATTTATTTAAAACAGCAAAATTTATTACGTACTTGAGAAACACAGGCTAAAGGATTAATTCGGTCACTAATTGTGGAAAAAACGGAATAACCATCAGTATTAGACCAAACATAATTGTGGAAAAATCGGCTCCCATATGGCGTTACTAACCAACTAAAGGCCGGTGCTGACTGTACCGTAGCCAACTTGCTTCTCGCAATACTAACATAATATCTTTAAAAATGAAAATCACTTAACATAGATTCAATAAACGTACACTACGGCATGTTAAATTAAAGTCATACATATACGCAACAAATACTAATAATAACGGGGTAAAGATCTTTTGTCACAACACCCACCCCTAAAAAAAAACAACACAATAATCATCAATTTCAAATCGCACAATATAGGATGAAAAATACTTTACCATTTAAACATAAATTCGGCAAACCTAATTAATATTCTAATAATTACTTTTACAAAATTCAGTAAAAAAATAGCTTTTCTTCTTTTGCGGAACTGAAAAAACTTACCTAACGAATAAGTGGAAAATTGAAAATCGCAACTGTTTCAATGACGCTGATAACAGCAAATACATTTCAGCTAAATGTTCTGACCTTACGTAATTGTTTCCAGCATGCTCTGCCATATTAATACTGCTTAAACTGAGCATTAATGTCATTGCTTTTTCATCCGCAAAGTGAATCATATAAAGCTGATGTAATTTAGAATAAATGAAAGCTAAATTTGCAGATGACTTGGCGGCATCAATCCGTCTCGACCTGTTTCCAATATTGCAATATTAGCTTATTTAAAATTATGACCGATATAAAAATTGTAAAATCGTGAATACCGTAAATATACGTTTTTCTTCACAATTTTGAATTTTTAAAATAGGATACGTCTTAAATTCGAACGGTATTTTTAGCTGTTATTTAATCTCCCCACCCCTGTTTTTAAGTTTTCTTTTACATAACGGAAATGTTAGTATTAAAAACTGGGTTAATTTCATTCATCATGTGAATGGAAAACAATACATTACAATAATCTTGTGTTAAATCTGACGACAACAAATTACCATCATAATATAGATTTAAATAAAAAGACAGAGAAAACATCGTAAGTGATGTGATAATTAAAAATCCAAAAGTTGCACACATATCGGTAAAATAAATTTTAAATTAATTAGGATCTGCGGGCCAGCACATAATTAGTGGAATTCGTCGACAAAATCACGTGTTGACAATGGATATATTTTACTTCATCTTTCTCATGAAGTTGAAACTGAAAAAATGAAATCTTGATTGTATTTTTTGGACAGATAACTAGTTAATTTCAGACGTTTAGTGTTGAGCTGAATAAGTTATTTAAAATACGCACTCACTCGCAGTGATATATAAAATTATTTATGTTTATTCCTACCGAACAAATTACACGAACTTTAACAGCAGAACTGCTTACCAAATTTCGAGAGCATGGGAAAAGGTACTACCGATGTATATTTCAACAAAATAATTTTTTAAATATTATTTGCGAAACTTTTTAGATGATTTTAAAAACAGATATTTCTTAAAATGATAATGAGGTAAGTAAATTGGAAAGAATCTTTTTAGTAGCGTTAACCACGACTGGTCAACCGAGAGAAGTGACTAATGAACAAGAAAAGTTTTTAAAATATTTCTTTTCGCCCCCCCCCTTTAAATGACACTGCAAAATGTACTAAAAAAATTGAAACATTTATTTTATAATGTTGATAACAATTTGTCATCTATATAGATTTTCAAGTTTAATAAAAAATGTTTTTTTCTATTTTTTCTTTCATTTTTTTCAGTAAACATCTCCTTCAAATTTGAGTGTGCCTTAAAACCATATACACTAATATATGCGCTTAATTATATTTTACCTGTTACAAAAAAATCCTCCTTTATACTTCGACAAATACCGCCCAATCCAAATACGATTTAGGAACTGTCGTATTATCTGCCAAAATAAAGCTAACGATGTAGCAAACTTAGATTCCGGCAAAGGTCGCTGATACACTTGCAAGCATCGTAACAATTCTAATTTCGCAGCTTCATAATTATCCTAAACGATACGTGATAAACAAATAATATTAAATTCTACCCAGACCAAATATATAAACTACAAAATCAGTTAGCAAATCGTGACTTACTTTAGATAAATGATGAATGGCTTGTTTCTGATGAGCCCAGAATTTTGTAGCTGTTACAGATTCTGACGGAATTATAGGATCCCCATACAGCAGTATGCGTAATAAGCCAATTATTACAAAAATCCAGTTCAACATCCACGATGACCAATACCATTTGGTAATATTAGCGTCTGATTTCATAAAAAAAACTTAAATTTATACCGTAAATATTAAATCGTGGTCCATTAAAAATTATAAAAGAAAAAAATTGCGTCAAAATCAGGTAATAATTAGTAAAGCATCAATAAAGGATCCAACAAAATATTCTACATGCTACATATTGCAGACCTAATAAGCGACAAAAACTCTGATGTATTTGCGCGTACAACTGAATGAAGTAATAAAGTAATTGAACATTAAAAGTATAAACAGAAACGTAGACTATACTCAGATAACAATACAAGTTTGAACTGTAATAAAAAAATTGAGCGTAAAAAAATATATACACAAAAAATTGTAAAAATAATACTTTTATTAACAATTTCCTGCAATGACCTAACTCAGATTTTATTAATTTGTCAAAATTTATTTAACAACTTTTTGTTTATCATATAATAAATAACGTCGTGTACACATTTTATAATAAACCCACGTGTACTACACGCTTTGTAAAACCGCTCATTTATAATTAAAAAATTCTCCGGACATCCATTTTGTCTTTATTTAAGAAAATAAATATATCGATATATTTGCGGGGAAAAAAATTAATTAATGATACAATATATACTGTCCGCTACATTGATCGTAATAATAACGACCTTCATCACTATTACATATCGACATATTGTAATGATTTATTACTAATGAATAAAAATCACGATTCCGAAAACGTTAATTAAAATATTTTCATATTTCGAAATAAAAGCATAAATTTCTTACCATTGTCAACGGATAATATATTTCTGTTCTCTATTAAAGGAGTGTCCATGTAATCCACGTCGACACTCACTTGATTAAAAATCATACCTAACGGATTGACTACAATAAACGTTAGCATAAACATGCATAACGTCATTTTCGTATGATCTAACATTCCGTAGAACATACCATCCTGTACGATATCCTTTGTATCCTATAGGAATTAAATTAATATAGACAAAATTCGTAAATAAAGTTCGAAAATTGTTCATACATCACATAAAACAATTACAGCTTGAGTAAAAGCAATGTTAACTACCTCGAAGGAATAAGGAGATGATTCAGGCGACGGTGAAAAAGCTGAGAAAGGCGAAGAATCAAATTCTGAATGTGGCGGGGTCATCATGTCCGTTGAAAGTAATTCACCTTTTATGTTAGTTGATGCTGGTGATATATCTTTATTCGATTTTGCACCGGAAACAACGAATGTATCTGCAACAGGCTGAACGTTAGGCGATACTAGCAAGTCTTTAATACTCTGTTTTTCCGCAGCCATTTTAAGCGCCAAGTTTTCTTGTCTTAATCGTCTATTTGAATTTTGTAAAAACCTAATATAATCGATTGCTTTTTTTAACACTGCTGATTTATTTAACTAAAAAAAATAAATAAATAAATAAATAATAGAAATAATAAAAATATCGTTCTTAATTAATTTACTGTTTTATTTTTACATATTTTCAGCATTTTATTACACCTGTAAATATCAGTGATGAGATTAATTACGAATCCGGATAATAAACTCAAAAAAGCTTTATAAATTGAAACCAATATATCTGATACCTAAATTATATTGATAAATACATCTACATTAACAATGATTAAATATTATCTTACTGAATAAGAGATATATTAATAATAATACGAACTTATTCGTCGAAATGGTATAACCGATGATTACATCATAGAAGGGATACTAGAGAGATAAAGAGCTACCTTATACCCTATAAATTTCTCATTCTTCTCAAAATTGTGTTTCTTATTTTTACTTTTTTCCCGCGATTGCAGCTTTTAACATTATTACCATTAAGGACTTGTATATTACAAATCTGTTAAACCTATAGGTCCTGGACCTTGTTCGTTTCCTTCACTCTTACTATTTCTCGCGAATAAACTTAAAAAATTGTTGTTTACTTTATGTCAGTTTAGACTAAATGTAAACCGTTTTCTCTTTCCCTTTTATATCAAAACTGATTTATTTCTTCGCCCAACTGTTCCCCCGTATCTTTGTCATTAACGAAACTGCCATACAGTTTTTTAAATTACTCATGTTAAATACCTTTTTTCCTATAACAATTCAAGCGAACAGTTTAACAGACACGATATTTATAATGTATTTATTTAAATTCATAACCAACGGAAATATTATAATTTAGTAAAAACATGTGATATCCTATTTCTTTTTTTTTCATTATAAGAATTATCGTAATATGAACAACAGATCAACTTGAAATTTAGAAACAAAGATTTTCGCACTTTTCAAAATTACAATTAAACTTTTTTACATACTCGTTTTTTTATATATCCAAATTTTTTAATTTTTTCAACCTCTTTTCTAAGATAATATCGTAATTTTAATTTTATCCGATAATCTAAATATATTGTATAAAATGATTGAATTTAACCAGATCTAGCTCGTATTACTTCCATGTCACTTTCATTTCTTTTTTAACAGAAAAGGACGACATTTCAGCACGCTAGTAATTATTAAACTATCTGTACAAATTTTAAATTTCGTATTTATTAACATTTCTCAACAATACTGCACTACTATACCTCGAAAACATCAACTATTTCACATTACTTAGGTACGCACGAATGTTTTTACTTTTTTAACCAACGACAACGTAATTACGTTATAAAATATTCCAAGCCTAAGCAACCAGCGTACGTATATATCGATGACGAAATTTCGTCACTGTACAGTTTTTGCCGCAATCTTCTACCGCTTACAACTACAATAATTTCAGTAACATAGTACACTATTGTCATCTGATCCATGGCACAACACACTTCCGCCATACTTTCCTTATTAATCGTTTCTCTCCGCCATTATGTGAATCCTGTTCTAAATCTGTCACCGTTAAACACGTTCTAACGGACTAAGCAAAAAGTATAACTTCCAAAATTCTCAACTTCACATATCCTAAAAGAAAAATTTTTACGACAATGAAGTTTCTTCATCCACGCTGCTTATTTTATAAATTGCACAAATTTCCTTATTTAAATTTAACTCTCTTCTATTCTGTGCCTCCAGCTTCGTAGCATTAAATGCCAAGCGCAAATAAAGATTAAAATGAAATCGTATTTTTCATCACAATAAAGAGTCCATTAAAATTTCTAATATTTTTATTCTGCAGAAGAATCGGTAAATAGAAAACCTGTAATCAAACTGAATTTAATACTACACTAGTTTGAAAATGTTTACGCCCGTTGTATAAAACATTTGAACGTCAATAGTAAATTTTAAGTTTATACATTTACTAAAAAACAGAAATTTTTCTGACGTGTAATTTTATGAATATTATATTTTTAACTGTATGTGTAAAAATGTACTTTGGGAAAAATCTATTCAAACTAACTTTATCATTATCCAATTAACGTAATTATTTTATTAAAACGTTCTGGATAAGATCTATAAACAGTAGTAAAAATTAGGAATGCGCAAACCAAATCCCCTAAAAGAGTATGTTTGTGTTCTTTCCGACTTCAAATATATATCCACTTTTTAACTCTAACTTCGCGCACTCCTCTGAACACATTGAGCAGCAGAACATCCCTAACAAATTTTGATAGTTATGCGCACGGCTAACGAATTCTGCTACATCGAAATATAAGAATTTCATAACAGGAAAAAATAAAACTCGAAAACTAGCAAATCCTGAATATTTCAAGTTATGAAATATGCATAGAAATTATTCAGTTTTTTTAATTGTTTAAAATTGATATACATTTTTTTTAACGATTAAATTTAATGAAGGAATGCGAAGGTACCATGCACTAAACAGTCTATTCGATGAATTAAATTTTAGTCAAGTCAAATCACGGAGTAGAAATTAGTAATTATGAAAGTGAAGTTCATATAACTTCGAAAAAATTGTTTAACATAATAAATATTGCGAAAAAAATATTGAAATGTTAAAACATTATTTCTGATGAACAGTCAATACCATTTATTTGAAAAAACGAAAAACAAGTTCAACAAAATAAGACTAAAACGTAAAAAAAAAGTTAAATGTATAATTTAAGTGAATTAAACGGAACGGCGGAAATTTATGATGCCTGCAAGATTTTCCCCACGGTATAGTGATTTTTCATTTTAACTGAATTCACATATCAAATAAGCAGGAAATATAGAAAATTAATTTTATGGTTTTGAGAAGGAAAAAAAATGTTAAAAATCTAAATCCGTACAAAAAATTGTTCATAAAACTAAAAAAAAATAGTATAAATAACAAAAGAAACCGTCCATTTTACTAACTATACGGTATATAAACTGATTCATTTCATTCTGTACGTTTCCTGAACTGTGATTGATTAAATTCATATCCCTACGCCGTATGCGGCGTGGAAAAATACGCCTCATGTAAATAAATATGGTACAAACCGAAATAGGAAATAAATGTCAAAATTATGATACTACAAAATTAAATATAATTATTCTTTCTTAAAGTATGATAAAATTTTCGAAGAAATGTTTGTATGTAACTCTGCAAACCGTCCAGATCATCACTGACCGCTTATTTCGTCTCTCGATTCTGTAATTTTCTGATCTTAAAATTTCACCGCAAATTTCAACCAATTATACATTAAAATAACTAAGTACTCGATATTTGGCGCACATGAAATATGCAACATTTAATAGATTACATATTAAATTTTCAGTAACCGCTAACCTTTGCTTCTGGACCTGCAATCATATCCTTCAATTCGGTTATTTTGTCATTAATGCTTGTTCTGTACCTTCTTTCAATAGCATTATGAGAACTACGTTTGACTTCTTTTAATGGTTGCTGTACAGTAGATGGCTCTTTAACAAGTTCGGACTGCGACGTATTGTTAACTGCTATGTTTCTCGTATTTAGAACTACCGGTAGACCTATTTTAACAAAAAGTTAGTAAATTTATGATACTGAATTTTAAAAATAATGATTTTGCGCTAATAATTTATGGAAAAAAACAGTGTTGAAATGAACTTAAAAATTACGATAATTTACTGTTTAAAATATTTTATTAATGTCTGTTAAACGTTTACCGGATGCAACTATCGTGCCATTATTTAACACTATTGGTATTGCGGACTTAATGCCAGACGCAGAAGTACATGGCGTGTATACTATAGTAGATGTTGACTGTGACGGATTCTGAAATAATTAAAAATGAAATACAACAAAAATTAATAAAATAAAGCTGAAATACACGCATACGAAAAAATATAGTTCATACCAATATTTTTATTGGTAACCCATGCATAATGCTGTATTCTACAACCATTAATTCTGAAAGGGGTGTAGTTATAATAATTATCGAATTATCCGTTGTTTATTAACAAAACCTGTTAAATAATGCATTACATTTGTGTCGGAAGTTTAAACGTGCAATTTAAACGATTTAGTAATATTAAAACTCACTTGTTTAATATGAGAAGAAGTCTGAATTAGATTCACTACATTATTTAATGAGGGTTGTTCAACCTTCGACGCAACAATACCAGAGTGTTGTCTATTTTCAGCATTTCTAATTGATTTTACAGGTACAATACGGTACGAAGTAGTATCGGGTTTCGGTTGAATATTCCTCACGTGAGATAAAACTTTAACACCAACATTCGTGGGCTGCGAATTTGGTTCTTTAGCAATTTGCTGCTGGTTAATCTGATACACATTTGAACTCTGTTTCACATTTAACTGGTTTTCCCTTAAGGTATTGGTTTTTTGCTCGGAGGGTGAAGATGTGTTCACTATGGGAGAAATATTGGGTAAATTTAAAAAATCAAATGATGTATCCGTATCCAGATCGAAAGTATCTTCAGAAAGATTATTAGTAAATATTTCCTCATCTTTTAAATGTGAAAATAACGTATCCTCACAGGACATCACCAAATCTGTAAAAATTCAAGAAAAACATTTCCAATAAATGAAGTTTAACGTAAAATACTGTTAAACGACTTATATTCCCGCACAATAAATTCAATATTAAACAATGCTATTAACAGTAATGAGAAAACTTACCACTGATTTGATTTATATCATCATCCAAAAAATGTTTGAAACCGTCCGCATCATCAACCATTTTCTTATCATCCGGTTCGGAAAATATCCAATCTTTATTTTCGTCCATTTTTCGATTCATTATAAATAAAAATACGGCAAATTACATAATAAAACCAACTTAAACCCTAACTTCAGTAACTTCCAATTAGAATTCAAGAAAATGAAGCCACTTTACGTCATCAGCCAACAACAAATGAATGAAAAGTATAATTCGCTTCGTAAAAAAATTATTGAAAAAAAAAAATTATCTTTAAATACCAATTTAAATGCTAAAAAAAGAAAGAAAGAAAAAATTATTATTGGAAATTAAAAAATATATTTTCACTTATTATGTAATGTGAAGATTATTAAAATTTTTAATTCTAAATTGTACTTTATAAACCAATACATTAGACAATTCCGTGACAATAAGTCCTTTAATTATTATTAAATAGTGAGCCAGTTAAATTTTGATATATTTTTTTAAATATTTGTGTAAAGCAGCAAATGCTGTTCATTTTCCGTATTTGTCCAAGCGAATATTACAAATATATATTTTTTTCTATACAAATAAAAATTATACGATTAAAAATTTTATCATACATTATTTTTATTGTGAGATTATTAAAAAAGGTTTATTTTTTTTTTAAACCGAAATAATGAACATAAATTATAGTAATAGAATAACTAGTGCGTACATAACTTAAACGCAAAACACCTTTAAAGTGATCGAATTAAGAATCCCAAAAATTTGCTTGCGTTTAGACACACGTGAATTGTCAGTTCAATTTTTAATTGTATGTTGTTTAATTTTAAGACGGTTGCTGTGGCCGGTTAATTTTTACCGTTTCAGTAAGTGTAAAAAATTAATCTTATAAATTAACATTTTGTGCTTTTTGTTCCATATATAACGCACAAAAGTTTTTAGTTTTATTTTTTTCCGTATGATCCGTCATATATTTTATTAATACTAACATGTTTGTGTAGCCTTGTAATTACGTGTATATTTTTTTTCATTAGTTTCGCGCGATAAATATGGCTAAATCAAAACCCGCTAAAAAGTTATCGAGGCCAGGTAAGAAGTCAGCAAGATCCGCTATAAACGATGTAGTAACCAGAGTTTATACGGTTAATATGCATAAAAGGTTGCATAATATCGGTTTCAAAAAACGAGCTCCGAGAGCAATTAAAGAATTGAGGAAATTCGCAACGCAACAGATGGGAACTGAAGATGTGAGAATTGATGTTAAATTAAACAAATTCGTCTGGTCAAAAGGAATTAGGTATAATCCTTATTTTAAAAATTTACAAGAAAATAATGTAAAATTAATTATAAAATTTCAAACGGTAAACAGTCCGATAAATTATAATCGTAAATGATTTACAGGGTGGCCACTCAACCGGGAAACCGAGAAACAAGTAAAAATGGCCAAAAATTATATTTTTAATAAGAAAGAATCATTTGAAGCGAAAATTAAACGCTTTTTTTGCTGTACTTTACTCAAAATGAATTTCAAAGTTCTGTTTTATTCCTATAAAATACACTGCTGTAGTTACATATTGTCAATATTAACAAAAAAAATCCGTTCTTCTTTTTGTACAATTCTAGTAACCAGGAAAACCGGGAATTTAAAAATTATATTTGAATGACCACCATGATTTAGTGTTTAGTTGTTAGTTTGTTATTTATAAATCACAGTCGTATTAACATTAGCGATAAGTTAATACAATTATCGCTAAATTTTAATAAAAAAAATAAAACTATAGAAATACAAAACTTAACTACATTTCACATATATCAGTACGTTCTAATATCCATCACAGTACTAAAGTTAATGCGCTGTTGGCCTATTTTCATTTCTTTTAATTTATAGGAATTCTGAACCACGATATTCAATTAGTTGTAGGTGAATACATCCTGTTTGTTAAAACTGTATAATATAACAAACTTTAATAACAAACAATTGTTTGTTATTAAAGTTTGTTTTATTATTCAATTAGTTATTACATTGCTCGTTTAAAAAGGTTGAAGTTCATGATTCAAAAATGTTATGAATAATTTTAATGTCGAAAAAGTTTCATTGAATTTTCCACGCTAACTTAATCATACAGCTTTTTAATTTTACAGTAGAATCATTTATTTTCACAGTATTCTTATTTAAAATAATTTTGGTTTATAACTATTTAAGTAATCTTAATTTATCTAAAATTTTGGTACCCATTGTTTCGAATATTCTTCTGATCTTACTATTTTAAAATGAAATGTAACTTTAATCATAAATAATCGTTGATTATTAAATAGAAACTTATACGTGTGCACGTGACCGATATTTAATATTCACGCTTTGTAGTAATCGAATTAATTTTTGGTACTTAGTAAAGTTAATTCTTGCCTACATAATAAATGTAGAGCTAAAAATAAAATTAATCCTTAAGAAAGTTCCTGAGAACTTTTCTAATGTTTTCAAATTTGTGTTTTTTTCTTGTATTAGTTAATTTTCTGCAATTTTTTTTTCACACTTTCACAATGTCAGGGTGACTACCCAACCGGGCATAAGGCGGGAATTTTGTTGTAAAACTGGAAAAACAGTGAAAGTGGTCAAAAACGATATTTTTAATAAGAAAAAATCATTTGAAGCAAAAAATGAGTTTATTTTTTATAGTACTTTACTCAAAAAAAAATACGAAATTTTGTTTTATTCCTATAAAACATGCTGTGACGGTCAAATATTACCAATAGTAACAAAAATATTCCAGTCTCTTTTTTGTACAATTTTAGTAATCCGAAAATCGGCAGGATTTGGACTGGAAAAACCGGGACTTTAAAAAATACATTTAAGTGGTTACTATTTTGCATTACAATATATAAAAAAAGATTATACAAATACGTAAAGTAATTGTTGCTTCTATATTATGCCTTTTGTTATTGATTTTTTTTTTGCACAAGAAACATTTGATATATATGACTACTATCACTCGAGTTTAAATTTTTTATTGCAATGTAGCCTATGTATAATAATAAAATGCGTATTAAAGCAAATTATTTGTTAATTAACATTTCGATTCTAAATATTTTAATGTTTGCATCTTATAAGTACTAATTTTCAAATTCCTTCAACTGCTTAATTTTTTTATTTTCTTGTTTTTGCAAGCTCAAATAATCGTTAATCGACCGTAAATTAAAGTAGGTTTTCAATTAACTTTCTATTAATACCACCAGCAAAAAACATATTTTATCAAAAATTAAAAATTAGAATGATTTTCAATTTTTCAAATGTTCTGCGTACTTAAAGCAAATGCCATCTTTATACAGAATGTTAAGATTTATGAACAAGTGTAATTCTTATATTCTAGGTACTAAATTTAATAATACGTTCCTCTAGAAGTAATGACATAATTAACTTATATTTTAACTTATTTAATTAGCATACAAATAGATACTGATCATACATATATAATAAACTAAAATACGACTTATTCCGATATGTAGGAGTGTTCCATTTCGTATGCGGGTTCAGTTAGCTAGGAGGAGAAACGAAGATGAAGACTCTCCTCATAAATTGTACACTTTAGTAACATGGATCCCGGTTTCGTCGTTTAAAAAGCTTGGTACTGAAAATGTGGAAAGTGCCAATCAAGATTAATTAAAAGTGACAAAACGTATTATACTGTAAAAATAACAATACAATATTTTTATAAAGTGAATTTGTTTTTTATTGCATGTCTCGGTGTTATAAGAAACGAGTCTTCGTTTTTTATGGTAAAAATCATAGTAAAAGAAGTTGTTTTTTAATTTTTTAAATTGTGAACTTGTT
Source organism: Icerya purchasi (assembly GCA_039619475.1). NCBI lineage: Eukaryota > Metazoa > Arthropoda > Insecta > Hemiptera > Monophlebidae > Icerya > Icerya purchasi. The sequence continues at coordinate 153,984,188 of CM077115.1, forward strand.
TAATGTACTGGAATCCTTCAAAACAGTTATAAAAATATCGTATACGTCGCAGTTCTGTGATTATATTCAATTTAGATTTTTTAGCTAGAAAGGAAAAATTAACTGATCGTAAAATAAATAAAAATTTAATGCTGGTTACATTTATTTCGTTCATTATTGCTAATAGTACAAATTCAAAGCAATTTTATACTTTGAAAAAAATAAAAGCCCATTTAAAATTTTAAATTGTTTGCAAGTAAATGTAACCAATTTTAAATTACTTGCAAGAGCGTTTAAGTTGAACTTTTGAGCAGAAGGCTTTTGCTGCTGCGGTCTCCTTTTAGTGAATATTAAGCAAAACAATTTAAAATTACTTGCAAGCATGGCTTATTACATTTCTTATTTATTCTGCATTGTGTATTGTTTTTTTTGTTGTTTTTTTTTTGTTTTTTTCGGCATTTGTTAAAGCCATAATTTTAGTTTCTCGTTTTTCTTGATTCTTTGTCAACTATAAATAACACTGAAAATAAACAAACTAACGTTACAACCAAAAATGAACTAGTCTCACTGATGTAATTGTCTACCAAAAATTTTAACGTTATTTTCTTTTTTTAACATTCATGAAATATGATGTAGAGGAACTGTAAATGCGTGATGTTTTTATATAGTATAAAAAGAAAGGCATAAAATTAACGCTAAGCTAACTAAGAATATTTCTTTAAATGAGGCTATCAAAATGTTGAGTTAGTTAGATATACTTATTCAAATTACTTAAATCAGTTTTACAACCACAAGTTATAATTACTTTTATCTTCTTTTTCGTTTTTTTTTCAATAGGTAATATTATTTAAGTTTGATTTTAAATGATAAAGTGTATAAATGAAGCACTCTCCTCCGCTGCAGAGAATCTGTACACTTAATTCCTCCGTGTTCTGCTTTTAACTATTAAACAATATTCACATATTATATGTTAATGTCTGTAAATATATATATATATATATATATATATTATGAAATTACGTGTAATTACTAAAAAGTTATACCAATAATAAAAAAGAATTACTTTTCGTTTTACTTCAATTATATCATGGACGAAACACCTGTATAAACAGTAACATAAAAATGACAGTAACACGCTTTTTAACAATGTGTGTTTTTTAGAGGAAATTGAAATTTTTTTGATCAAAGAATTTTATTGCAAATTGGATATTTATTAAATATACCGAACCGAAATGAGTTAAAAGCAAAACCAATATTATAAATCGAACTACATAATAATGCATCCAAAGAAACATCCATCTTGTTTTGTTTTTTTTTTTTGTTTTTAATAAATTATAAGATAGTATTTAAGACTATATTTTAATATTTATCTTGTGTACCTAATTTTTGTTTCTGTTTAAATGTTAATCATATAATGAAAAATTACAGTTTTTTCCTCGCAACGGCATTAAAGAATAAAATGGTTTTCTTAAAAGTACTTTAAAACAAAAAAAAAAAAAAAACCTAAACCTTTCTTTAGGTTTAAATAATCTTTCCTAAATTTATGTGCTTAATAAATTTTCTTTTTTTCAAATAGAAACATATAAAAAGCATGAATTTGTTTTACGAACAGTGGTGGGTTATTATCAAAATAGCATTGTTTAAATGTAGATTCAATAATGCAATTGAAAGGATTCATTTTATTTGCAAAGGAAAATTTTACTTTTAAAATAAAACAAAACTTATGAGAAGTCAGTCAAAGAATAAAATTAAAATTACGAGTATGTTCTGAGCTTTTCGTGCCTATTTATTCTCTTAATTTAACTGGTTATTTAAACTATTATATATTAAGAAAGCAGCCGAGGTATTGTAACATAGCAAAACAACTAATTCATCGTCTTAACAGCCGATCATTCTGTCATTTACAAATAATATGTACCAAATGATAGAAAAACATTAACACACGGAAATTACAATATCAGATATTAATTAATATTTAGTTTAAAAAAATGTTTAAACTTTTCATAAATATTTCTCTATTTGCTCGATGTTTTAGAAGTTATGCATGTGTATAATTTACATACCGCGTGTGCGCATAAAATTAGTTTTTATTAAGTCCTCCAAATTCAAATTAGTAAAACGGGACGAAATTAATCGAATAAAATGAATTAATACGTGTACGATTTCAGCGATACATTAAAATTAGAAGCTTTAATTTTTATTCTAAGATTCTATGTATCATTTGTTTTCATTAACGAATAAAATGCATAGAATTTATTTAATGTATAACACGTAATCTCTTTACTTATTATTCCGATAATGGAAAATGAGAAGAACTTTACGAATATTTTACAAAGTCATGTGGTTGCAATAACTTTTACTACATCGATCAGTTATTATTCTAATGTAGAAAGTTTTTGATTGCCATCAGCGGTATACTGTTATAATGTTCCATATATGCCTGCCGACAGTACTCTTGGAGATTGTAAATTTTGTTTTATTTATTTATTTAATTATTTTGGATAATAAATTTTTAATATAATAAAGAGAGTGAAATTAATAATAATTACAAAAAAAGTTAGATGACTGTTATTGAAATATGTGAATAAGAATATTAGTATTTTTAAAGTTAAGCAAAAAAAAAAAAAAAAAATGGGAAAATATTAAAAATGGATGATACATTATTCTCAGTTTATTTCGATATAAAACCAAAACGAAAATTCTCTCCCTCTTCTTGCATATATATAATATATATTTGTATGTTATAAATAAGTAATATAAAATTATTTTTTTAACTTAAATTCAATTCTCTATGTTGACATTTATCTATTTTGCAAAAGAAGGAAATTAAAATGCAATGTCTTAAATTCCCTAGTTACTTTACTGCTATCGTACTTTTCATAATTTACATTGTGTCATTTTAATTTCAAAACTAATTTTGCGGTTAAATAAATGTTATATACTGTGACTTTTTTTAAATTTTATAAATATATTTTTGAAAAAAAGATGATAAAAATTATCTTACAGAAACAATATTCATTGTAAAATAATATTACAGACATTCCTTATATTTTATAATTGTGGACACTCATATAATTTTTTTTTTTTTAATGAAAGATACTAAAAATATTTTAACTGACATTACATATTACACTTTCACATGGCTTAGTAACGTACTTCGATCTAGATCCGGAGAATAATTTTAGAGGGAAGGGATCACGCTAACTTATATTTTTCAATTTTATTTATCTTTGTTAGGTAAAATTCTCCTCCTTGAATGAATGTGTGTAGATGATGGCGTCTAATATTTATTAATCAGGTTATTTACATTCTGGAAAACCGCTTTATTCAAACAGACGTGTCAATGTTTTTTTGGGTAATAAATCCGAATAAGGCTGATTTTAATATAATTGTAATTCTCCCGACAAGGCGAACCGCTACGATCAGGGTCTGAATGTACTATAAAAAGATAAAACAAAATCGAAAAATCTATATTTGGCAAAACTGCATGAAAAATTTTCGGTGAAAGTGTTATTTTGTATTACTGGTGTTCAAAAAAATTGCTTGAAATTAACTTATTTGGTTGGTAATAAGGTACAATTAATCTATATTTTAGTTCAAAGAAAACGAAAACTATGTACGTTACTTCTATTTATTTCCGTCAAGTATAAATACGGGAATTATGGAAATTCAGACATTATTTTATTTCGATTCGTCATACTTAAGAAAAATACAATACTTTTTTAATGTTTTTTTGGACCCTAAAAATGTCTAAACGGACGATATGTTGGAAAAATATGACAAAAGTATCAGCATAGAAAGCGGTAGACAAATCGCAAATTACATTTTTTTAATACGTTTCCCTAAAATAGTAAAGTATTTTTACTTCGTTAGAAGGTTAATGTTTAACAGAAGGAAAAGAAGATAATTTTGGACTTAAACACTGCATAAAGGACAATATGGGTTCAAGAATTACGCATAATTTGGTCCTTTATATAAGCTGGAAAATTGAAAAAATGTTTCATTAGATTTGAAGTATTTGGAGTTAAAATTGGTTATGGTAGTAAATTTGATGTTGAACTTGGATTTGCCAAAGCAAATAGGAAAATAAAAATTAAAGTTAAAAAAAAATCAAAAAAAAAAAAAGCCTTTATTGCAATATGAATTTAAAAATCTAAAATAATTTTTAAATGTAAAAATTTTATTCAATAGCTATAACGTGTCTCACAAATCAGTTTAACTTAATTCTTTAAATAAGCTTAAAATAAGAATGCAAAGATCGACGACGAAATTAACGTCAATGTCGAAAAAAAGCGCAAGGTACTCACTACCTGCATTTTCACACTGGCTCTACTTTTGCAAATAGTAATAAAAAATTTATGATTACTAATAAAAAGCATCTCACACGTTTCTTTAAATTTGTAAAATTAAATTAATTTTTTTGCTAATCCCTTTTTTTTATTTTATTTGCATTTTTCAATTCATATTACAATAAAAGTGTGTTGTTTTAGTTTTTTTAAAGTCTAGAATTTTATTTTTCAGTCTTCAGACAAAATTTAACGTACACTTGTAATGAAGGAACATTATTTTCTACCAATTTAGATCATTATGAGCTCTGATGATTCTAGTGAAATACTGGGGCATAGTCATGAAATTATTGTCTTCGGTTCGTTATACGTATGCTATTTCAGATTACTCGTATGTCCGGAAGTGGGTGAAAACTGAATTTAAAAAATTCCATTGCATTCATATATACGTACATATATACATGTCAGGCTAGTAAAAACGTTAAAAAGGGGATGATGAAATCAATACCAATAAAATAAATTCTTGCTATTATAGTATTCAATTTGATGAAGTTCGAATAAGCAGACCTGAATTTTCTATTGATATGGTAATTGAGAAGAATCTGCTAATTAAGAAACCTCGCTAAGATAAAAGTTTGCTGAATAATGGAGAAGACTGAAGAATCAGAGTGCGATGACGACGAGTGCAATCCTATCAGCAAGGAAACGCCGTTCAATACAGTTAGCCTGACAGTCGTTCATGTTTTTCTATTGTATGTTTTGAATTTATTATGGGAGAGCGCACATTGATTGAAACATTTTATTTTTTTCTCTCAAAAATTACTTAAACATATTATGTGGTATACATTTCTAAAATATATTGCTTTAGTATGCGCGGAAAGTGCAAATCCAGTAAATTTTTCAACGTGGATATGATGTTTTTGTTGTAATGACGTCATCAATATTACTTTAAGTGAACTAATAAAAATTTTACTGGAACTAAAAAATGTTTACTTTCCGTATGGTTTTTGTTTTTTAAATTAACGTAGAATGATTAAATTGTTATTAACAATATGAGTTAGTTTACATGTAGACGTAGTCGTCGTGCGCAAATCTTGAAAAGCTGAATGAAAATTTTATCTACTCGACGATGGTATACACATTTACTTTACAAGTTCATTCGTTCCAGCGCTTATCTTGTCAAATCATTTGCAAAATAAGCATACAGCATATTGTCAAATGGATAAAATTCCTATTCAGCTTGTTAAGCCCTGGTCGTACGGTAGTGCAATGTTGTTTGTGGTGGCAAATGTAACTGACATCAGTTTAGGCCTACACCATATTAAATGAATTATAACGAATAAAGACAAAGATTTAAGTTTCAGAACTATATATGAATATCTTTACGCTGGCACAAGATGAAAACTTCCAATTTCAACAGTTACGATTTCATGGCCGTAACTAAAAAAAACATCCCCAACTTCGCTGCTTTTTAGCTACGTTGAGTGTTGACTCTCTTGGTCTTCATTTACTTGATTTAACTGAATTTCGTGTTTCCAAAGTTTAAAATAATCGCGTTATGCGAAACGTGGATAAATAATGATGTACCTTATGATGAAATGCCAGGTTATAATAGCATTCTAAAAGAAATAACGTTAGAGCAGGTGGTGTTTGAATATTTCAAAAAGAATACGTTCAACTTTCCTATGCTGTTAATATTTTAATTTGATCCGGAAAATGTTCAAAAGTATCATATAACAGCACAGGATGTTCAGTTCGTAGTATTTGCGTAACGCAAACTATAATTAATGATGAAATTTAATTATTTCTGTTTATACTATACCAGGCAGTATGTCTGTGAAAAATTTACGAATATTTTAGTCCAAAACTTGTAGCATTTTTCAAAAATTTAGATAAACTACAACTTAATTCTACACCTGTAGTATTTTACGGTGATCTCGATATCGATCTTAAATGATGTGTTGAATTTATAGAATTTATCAAAAAATCATTTTGTTTGGAATTAAATAACGATGCGCCATTATCTTCTGTCGAAGAGATAGCACTGTTACTGGCACATGCAGTTAGTAAACGTATAGATTATTTAATATAAATAACAGTTCGCATTATATTTCTTATATCGTAGTCCATTGCCAGGCTCGGATTAACTGTGTGATAGGCCCGAGGCTATTTGATATATTAGGGACCCTTTTCGGAAGTGACAAAATTATCAGCTTTATAGAATAACTAAATTTTCTTTAATTTAATTAAATTATATTATTTCGAATTCGCGAATTAACATATAATTATTAATGCAAACAAAACTATATATCATATAGAGCGAATGGGTAGAATTTTCGATGCCAAAAAAAATAATACAATTTTAAACAATGAATTTTTTTCTACAAATTCTTGTATAATATCGTCAAAATTTACTGAACAGAAAAAATCTGTTTCAATCGTTAATCTTGATAATGGCGATAATCTATCTAGCATGGTTGATCTGTACATATTTTTTATTCTTTTTAATATCGAAAAAGATCTTTCCGCTTCGCAATTTGTAATCAGCATAGTTACAAATATTCTATATGCAATATAAATGTTTGGAAAATCATCTATTATTGTACGTTTAACCATCCGTGTCGGAGGTGAGAGCCTCTTAGTTAGGGGCCCCTTTATAAGGCGAGGCCCGGGGCTGCATTTTCCCTAGCCTCCCCCCTAAATCCAGGCCTGTCCGTTACTGCCCGTTACCGTAGTCCTTTCTGAAAATGAAATGCTTATTTAATTTTAAAATCTTTATACGATTTGCACTTGTTCTTACATTTATATTATCACTGTAAAAAAAAAACAAAAACCGAAAATAAAGAATGTTTAAAGTTATAACATTTTTATCAAACCGGCGCTAGAAAAAATTTCTGTTAATCGAAACTGACGAATTACTGCGATATGATGATTTTATTCAATATATGAGATCGTATATTCTGTTTTTTTTTCCCTATCTATATGTTTTTAAATAGTTAATGTGATAGGAAATTATAATCCTTATGAACTGTATTTGTTCAGGCCAATAAAAAAAAAAAAAAAAAAAAAAAAAAAAATCCTTAGAAAGCATAACCACGATTCAAAGTTTCTGTGAATGACACGTGAAGAATGGAGCTACGTTTTTTTATCTGCGTATTTAATAGTCTAAAAATTAATTTGGATTTAATGTGCATCACCCCCCCCCCCCCTTGAATTTCTTTTTTAATGAAAACAAAAAATTACACGCTTACTTTTCATCTACAGAAATTCTGTAGTAATGAAGTAAAATATGTTAATCGTGAATATGAACTTTTAAATAACGGGTACTTAATATTTGATTAACAAATCACCGAAATTCATTTGGCAATTAGAAGGCATCTAGTTGAAACATCATATTGTCCGAAAAACGAAATAAGTAAATTTAAAAGGGTATAATATCTATCCGTCGTTATATTTATCAATTATGGAAGTAAAGAGCATTTAAAAATTACAAACTATAAAGTTATTTTTAAAATTATCAGCATCTGAAATGTTAAAAATAACGATACACCGGCTCTGTCCCATTATAATAACACTGTAATAAGGAATTCGGATGAGTTGAAATCGACAAAACTTATCGAAACGACTTGTTTCCACTTTATCGCGTTAAAATTATAAATTTCCCTATCTGATTACGTCTGCGATATTTAATACTTTTGAATATTAAAAAATTTGCATACGGCAAGAAATGTTTCGTAAACTTCGAAAAGGAATATAAATTGATACAAAAAAAAATCGGAGATTCCCAATATCTTCGTAGAGAGTAAGTTAAATATCGAGAGACAGATTTCGAGAAAGTTTTTAACTCTTATATCACGAGGACCGTCCATTTATCTAATTATCGCTCGCCGTAGTAAATGGCTGAGAATAATTCGTTCCAATGACTGCTCTGATTACAATAACCATCTTGGCAGTCCGATTACCATCTTTTATTTTTTTACTTTTTTTGGTACACGCTTTACTATTAAGATGAAGGCTACTAATGAGTTTGAGCGACTGTAACGATCAATAATTAATATAAAATAAGCGCTATGCATTATTACCCTGTTCATATCCTTATTTGTTATAATTAAAAATTTTTACCATTGTATTAAAAAGCGGTCCCTCCTTTGTAGAAAGCTTCCAATAAGAACGTCGACGAGTACAATCGATATTTTTACTTGTTGCATTTTTGAAAAATTAACACAGTTCCACAAAAAAGAATAAGTAAAAGTTTATCTAGGGGTATTTAACAAAAATAGTCGATTATCGCGCGAGTATATATTTTTTTGATCAGTGATTATTTTTAGTGTAATTTTTACCTTTATTTTTAAAAGGAGATGAATAGGCCGATTATCAGACGATGAAAAATCAGATATTTTATTAGAGAGTTGAAAAAATATCACCCCTTCAATCTTCGTCAATATAATATATTTGCTGTATTGATAGTCTAGTGGTGTGAGCGCTTAAACAATGCTTGAGATTTTCATATGAAATATCACGTAAACTTTCATTAAAAACCTGAAATATTTATAAATTTCTTTAATTTCTAATTTATCACTTGAATTATTACATGTAATCGAGTAATTCACTTCTGCGGCAGGCATTGAATATTCTTGTATAATAATAATGGAAAATTTTAAATTATAATAACAAATTTGATTACTCGTTATCTAATTTAAACTAAATATGTAATAGTGGCGTAGCGAAAAACTTTTTTTCTGCCGAGTGTTGAAAAATGTAGCTTACAGTTAAATTCACTTCGATATATAGAAGCAGATAAAAACAGCTATAAACAAGATTGTCAACAAATGTTGTAAAAGAAAAGTGGTGGAACGGGCAATATAAGGAACTGGAAGATTCAGAAGTTAGTTGCTTTGCAAAAAGATAAATCAGCTTTGAACCTAGGAGTATTATGTAAAATACAAAAGCGATATGCAAAAATGAACCAAGTAATCTACACGAATGGAAAATCTGATTAACAAACGTCAAAAGGCAAAAACCCGAAAATACCGCATAAAAAACAATTCACTGCCTCTCCTTTCCAACAAAAAAAATTTGAAAACAATTAAGGTGCTATCTACGAATAATAAAATGCCCAATATGCAATAATATACCGGCAGAACTCTAATGCTCAAGAGTAGGAAAAAAGCTTCAAAATAATAGAGTTCTTAATCTAATAAAAGATATCTCGATATGCTAGAAATTAAAGTGCTTGACAATATAACCGGAGAGGTTACGGGTTTGAGTCGCGTTCCTGATCCAAATCGCTGTCAGGTTTATTCAACCTAAAATAAACGGATACCAAAGAAATCTAGAAAGTAAAGACGGATCGCAAGTAGAAAATAACTCTCCCCTCTACTCTCATCAGTGCCATTAAGCTTAGTACATTGTAAACTTTAGAAAAAACAAGTTTTAAATGTACAAAAAAAGGGAATAACAAAAATTAAAATACAAATTATGCAAAACCAACGTAAGTCTGAAAAGCGACCTCGAGGTACTCGTCGCTCAAAGTGGAGAAGGTACCTGATTTGTAAACGCTCGATATCCGATTGTTGTGTGTATGTTGCTCAACGCGCTTTTAGTTTCTCGTTAACGTTAGAGAAGTACTCACATCGATATATACCAGTGGCGAATCCTTCAGTACTTTTAGTATTGTGGCGAAGTACTAAAGTAAATTGAAAAAGAAGGAAATTGATCAATACTTCTCTAGCAGCAAAAATTAACTTGACTAAAGTTTTCGCTTGGCAGTAGAAAAAAAGGTGAAAAGTCGATGTGAAGAAAAATGCTTAATATACAACCAGCTACCCGACCGTGTCGAGTAATAGTCGAATTCCGACTTGTTTAACGAGCCAAGTACTTCTCTACTTTGACTAAGCGACTAGCGCGTTGTACACTGAACATTTTTTGCTGCGAAACTGTGACTAAGCTACTGCTATTTTATCACAGCGAAATACACAGTTTAATTTATAAATAGGCTTGGCGAAAATCTATTGACTGTGACAAACGAAGCGCGTTACAGAAACGATAGTGCAGCGAACCAGCGTAATTAGATTGGCAATTTAAAAAAAAATACTAATATTCACTTTTAAATAGAATTCTTAATGCGTTTGTAATTCTCTTTTAAATGGGATACTTCAATCTTTTTCTATTAGAAGACGAATGCGCTGTGTATATGTATATTAATCGGTAGAGTTCTTAAATTAGTGTTACTTAATAATCCTTTTTATTTATTCATTGTTTGAATTCATTTTTTACAGGGTGCGGCAGCATAACTTCCTTTTTTAAAATGCGCCACTTTTTTTCTACTAAATTTTGTTAAAGGGATAATAACAGAAAATCGAAATAACATACTCTAGATTCCCCATTGGCTATGCTTCTTCCCTTCTCGCAGTTTTATTTCGATTTTCTGTTATTATTTCTCTTTAACAAAATTTAGTAGAAAAAATGTGGCGCATTTTAAAAAACGAAGTTACGCTGCCGCACCCCGTATTATTGCTTTTTGTTGTTCACATAAATTACTCCTTTTATCAAAATCTAAATATCATTCTTCTTTTAAAACAATTTAATCTTTTATTTTATAAAATTAGAAGAAAAATGACTTCATAATTTTGTTACTGTAGCAGTGCATATGATTGTGGTTAAGTTAGTTTCAGTTCAGCATTTTTCTATTTCAGAGAAGTATTGGGTAAAAAATCCGGATTCGGCACTTATATATATATACATACCAGCTGACCCGGATACCGCCTTAGAATCAATAAATGTCGTGTTAACTTATTAGCCGAATTAAGTTCAATAAATGTACAAAATTCAAAATGAAAAGTATTTTAATTACATTGAAAATTATTTTAATTACGCGTGACAGCAAGATTCCACTTAATAACAAAAATCAGCATAAATTTACTTTGAAAAATGAATGTAAATTACTTCGGAAACACCTGTTTTTCTTTCGGGCTATACCATCAGCTAACAACACAGAGTACATACTCAATTTATATACTTTTTATTAAAACTCTGCGCAGTTAGCTGATGATGGGCTGTACACGAAAAAAGCGTATTTATAAAGTAATTTAATTTCTTAAAGTAAATTTGTACCGATTTTTAGGATTTCGTACACATATAATGTACCGAATCCCAAAATAAGATGATTCAAAAACGACAAAAATATTCAATTATACAATAGCTTGAAAACGGTTTGACTTATCAGAATTCGACCACAAATTACAATTAAACTTTAAAACTTTAAGCTAAGCGATTACCCTGGACGGCAAGAAATCCTCAATATGGAATTTAGAACGACCTTAAACGACACAACCAGACAAGATGTTTTCCAGCCGAGAATGTTTAGTCGAAACTAAATGTTGAGGCTCTTTCCGGGTTAACGACAAATGGATCACCATTTTACATCCCAGAGATATTCAAAGTATTTTGCGTAACGATTTTCCAGTGCTTTTGGATGATCCGCATGTGTTTGTGAAACACTTTTTTTCCGATAATGGAATTTACAAATAGTTTTTCACATGCTGCTTCATTAACTGATACCAATTTAGGAAATGAGTAAAGATGTGCAACGTCGAACATATAAATAAACGAGTTACAAAAATGAATTGAAAGAAGGGATAAACAAATACAGTCCATTAATGAAGAGCCGAGAGTTAATTATGTTGAATCATCATAGTATAACAATGAAGTTTTATTCATTTTGCATTCGTATTACATGTTTACCTAAAATGCGGGCCGCTATTATAATGTAATTCGTCATCGAAGGCCGGTGAAACCATTTGGGTTGGCTAGGTCTGCTCTAGACACATGTGCGACTCTTTACAGTTCATAGTGCATTCCTAGGTTTTTTGAAAATTTAGAAGCTCGCATAAAAAAAAAAAAAAAAGATTAAATATGGTGAAAAATAAAAAACGAACCGCGATGCGACAAGAGACGTTCGACAACACTATACCGCGCGAACAATGAGATGTGTTACGTTAATTTTGACGCTGTTACTGGTGAACTTTATAAGGTGTTGCGAGTCGTATTTGATAAATGTTACGCGTTGTATTTTATTATTCTTTTAATATTCTTTCTTTCTTTTTCCTTGTATATTGCAAATGCGTAATGATTTTTTCGTAGTAAATGTTACTTTGTAAAATAGTATAGTTTTCATTTTTCAGGCCGATATGAGTGATGAGGGTTCATGGGCAAAGAGAATGCTTAATTGATCAAGGATAGCCCGAGAGCTCGTCAACATTTTTGGGTAGGTATTTGAGGCACTTCGAAAACTTGCTCGATACGTCCTTTAGTAATACCTAAATGCGAAAAGACAGACCTGGCTGAAGGGTTAAGGGGCTTAAGCGATCCTTAAATGTTTAAAAATGGAAACATTTTTTTGCAAAAAATGTATTTCAGGCACGATAAAATTGTAATATATTAAAATTTAGTATTTGAAGAGTTAACCAAAAAGCCAGATCATTTACCCGGGGCGAAAGTGTTATCAGGTGATTGCAAAATAACGTTTTAAAAAATTCAAAAAAATGTACTTGAGGCACAATGAAATATATACAGGATAATGTATTCGTAGCTAAAAATAAATACTTACAAAAAGACAATTCGGTGGGACATTTTACCTAGTGGGCGATTGAGAATGTTCAACGTGAGTGTGAGTGAGTAGCGCTATGGGTAGGTTAAAGTGTAAGAGAGGGAGCGTACATCGGCAGCTGTCTCAGTTGAAGGACGCTGCGATGCGATTGGCTCTCTCGTAACAACGTGACTTACAGCACGCTAGAGGTTTTTCCTAGTATTTTGGAGTATTCTCAATCCTATAATACAACGTATTTCTGTATCACATGTTAATAAAAAAATTATTGTGTTTAACGAAAGAACTTTTAAAAAAGTCTCGAAGTGTGAAAATACATAGGTTAATACATTACGAGAGTTAGACGAAAAACTGGAAAATAATTACTACAAAAATTTACAATTGCATAAAGAAGCATGTGATGAAATTTGTAGTTTTATTGATCAAAGTATTTTGGAACAGAAAACATTCCACTCTTAGTTATGTAGATATAACAACGAACGTAGCAATAACAAAAGGTGAAAAATATGGCAACGTCTTCAGTAAAGTTCACTTTGAGATGAAATTGAAAAAAAAAAAAAATATAAAGATGAATTACAAAAAAATATTAATAAACAATAAAGAAATTGTGGGACCAAAAGGCTATTTAGTCAATGATAACTTGTTTTCTCTTATAGAAGAGAAAGATGTTATCCAAAATGCTGCTCTTATTTTACGGCAAACAATTTTAAACACGGGAAAATCACCATTACCCGAAAATTTGCACACCTCGGATTTCTCGGAGGAAGAAAGCAAAAGACCACAAATAATAAAAGATTTTTATTCGGCTGTGTTGTATGGGTATCGCTACAAAAGTATAAAATCCACGGAACACGAACGAAAATGTTTCTCATTGGCTGACGATTTAATTTTTAATGTTACATATGCGAAAAATAAAAACCAGTAAACATATATTACACTTGGTATGAAATTAAAAAGTATAACGAGTTCCCGAAAAGTTGTTGAGATCATAAATAGGTATGGCCATTGCTGCAGCCGCCGTACGATTGAAGAATTAGAAACAGAGGCTACATTTTTATCAACCAACCGATTCGTGTTGTGTCTTGAAGATTTTGTTACTGAAAATGGGTTATGTACTAGAGTAGCGTTTGACAACTTCGATCGTTTTGTCGACACTGTCTCAGGTAAAGGCACATTACACGACATTGTACTGGTATAATTTATCCAAAAATATATCTCCGGTAAACAATTTAGAAGACGATGTATTTTGAAGAAGTGCAAGAAGAATCAACTTTAACCTACCCGTAGCGCTACTCATTCACACTCGCGTTGAACATTCTCAATCGCCTGGCAGGTAAAATCTCCCACTGAAACGACCTGTCTTTTTGTAAATATTTTTTTTTTTTTTTAGTCACGAATACCTGTATAAATTTCATCGTGCCTCAAGTACATTTTATCGATTTTTTAAAACGTAACTTTGCAAGCACCTGGCAACACTTTTGTCCCGAGCAAATGATCATCTGGCTTTTTGATTTTTTAACCCTTCAAATACTACATTTTAACATATTAAAATTTTATCGTGTCTCAAATACACTTTTTTGCAAAAAAAAATGTCCCATCTTTAAACATTTAAGTATCGCTTAAGCCCTCTAACCCTTCAGCCAGGTCTGTCTTTTCGCATTTAGGTATTACTAAAGAACGTATTAAGCAAGTTTTCGAAGTGTCTCAAATACCTACCCAAAAATGTTAATGAGTTCTCGGGCTAAGAGTCTTAATCCAATAACATTACATGACGGAGGAAAGTATTCCTAGTTTACATAGAATTTAGATCTATGTCTGCAGTGTGTCGATAATATTTGATGTGTTCTATATTTTGTAAAAAAAACAGAATGTATACCGAAATCAGAACTGCTCAAAACAAACAATTAGCCGCAGAGTCGGATGATCGGTGAATTTTAGCGGGGCGTATATTTTAACTTCTGCTGTTCTTTTATTTTTCTTAATTCCACTCGGTATTTGTTTTTGTTGAGTTTTTTTATTTATGTTTAGAAACAGCAAACGCGGGAAGTAGAACGGAAAATGACCGGACAGTGAACAGAAATAACGAAGATAAGAAATGTAAAAGCCTTTAAGCCCGCAGATCGAATGAACGGTCCGAGGCAATGCCGAGACAACGAATTGCTTGTCGCAGCGGAAAACCGAAGAGATGAATAAGAAACAATAGAAGACCGAATAGAGGCAAAAAATAAAATAAAATAAAAGATGTACAAAAGTTTTTTCTAATTAAATATTCATTTTATCTTTCCCCGATCAGTATCCTTTTTCGAATAAAATGATTTTTTAACTATCCTGTTCTTTAATAATAAATATTATTCGTCTTTGTGGAAATGTAAAATTTTACCATTCCCCCGCATACACATATATACACAGGTAGAGAACAAAATTATAAAACGTACAAAATATTGAACAGTTTAAAAATGATAATTAAAAGAAACGCCGCGGATAAAAAAAAATATTTTTATTTACGAACTTGTAAGCGAGACTTTTTTGACACTTTTTTTTCAACTATAGACACTAGGGGGTGATACGCGGTACCGATACCGAATTCTACCGGAGCGAAACGCCAAAAGCCGAATTACTTTTCACTTATCTTCATTTGCATATTTAAGAAATAATTTTGTTCGACCAATTGTAATGAAAACGTAATTCAATTTTTCATCAGCGTTAAGATGCAGCGCACCAATTCGAGCCAAGTCACAGATACAAAAAGCAGCATTTGGAAGTGCCAGCAACAAATGAAAGCGAAGAACAGAATTTCGGACGAAAATATAGAAACAACAAATAAACGAAAATATAGAAACCAGCTGCGTTTCTCGCTATTATTACGTCGTCAGCCTGGAAGTCACTAATTGTTAACAATGCGTATTTTAAGCCTTTGTAAAGCGTTCGCTGTTTTCTGTCGTAGATTGGTCGTAAGAACTGTTCGAGTGACAGTAATTGTGTTACCGAATCTTTAGCAGCGAATCTTAATTATTTACCGTTATTACCGGCACCATTACAGTGGTCAGTAGCGTCTGATAACGAAGTTGTCTAGCTTGATCATTGACTAAACCGGCGGCTATTGTATATAGAACAGAGTCCGCGCAGTTTGCTTCCAGAATCAACTTTCATTTGTCTCGCTTCGAATCACAATCAGTCTGCTCGCTGGAACTCCGTTCTTGGTCCTTTTGCTGATTTAACGTTCGATTTCAGTGTTTCGCTGGAGCCGGTTGTGCGTCGGTTAAGGATATCGCGCTAAAGGTTTTCCCTTGACGACTTGGAGCATTTGCAGAACTCGATCGCTACGCTGGTACGTAACCCGCACGCATAAAAGATTTTTTTTCATTGAATTTTCTTTTTTGTTGCTACCACTGTTGTTTTTTGTTTTTTTTTGATTTGCCACGAAACTTCTTCTTCGGAACGAAATAAAACTGCGGACGAATAGCTGCAATTCGGTGTTTTTTTTCCCGACTACATACGCGATATAAAGCACGAGATTGTGTTTAATTTCACCCTCCGCAACTGTTGACGAAGAAGAATTTTTCCGGGTAACTAACTAAAACTTACTTCGGATATACATATTTATATATATATATATATATATATATTCTTTTATGGTTTAATAGGATATAAAAATTTTTAATTAGACTTTAAATTAAAATTCATTTTCTTTTTCTTTCGGCTGAATTTTGGATGACCCACCCTCTATAAAAGGCTAAAGTGGTCTGTATTAATTCGCTCGTGATTGCATATTTTACAGTATTGACGGAGAATCAAACATTCCGAGTCAATACTGTTGATATTATTTGTTTTTTCGAAATGTATAGATTTTCTGGTGTCCGTATGCGGTGATCCGTTCCAATTCTACTCGTAACATTAAATTATATGTTTCTTATAAACCAATATTTGTTCCTAATTATTTCACGGATTAGTTTCGTATTTTTTTTTTTTGTTTTTTGTCATAATTTTTCATAATGTCAACAGTAACATATTCCGGGAATAGTGATATTATGGTAATTCTTACACATTAAGATTTCTTAAAGTTGGCACGGAAATCGCATTAATTAAGAAACCGCGTTAAATATTCATTATGTTCCCACACTCAAATTATAGAAAACGAGCAATGTGTTGCGGTTACAAATCGTTTCTAGATATTTTTATTTCCCGTGCCTACTCTAATAAGTATTAATATATAAGAATTATCATAATATCTTCCTTTAAGGGTTTATATTTAACTGTATACTTATCATATATATATATATATATATATACACACCTATATCATATATATATATATATACCTATATATACGTTTTTTTACTTTTTGTATTAAATTTTTATAGTAAATCTTGAAGTCAGTTTTTTTTTAAAAAACTTTTTTTTTGTACTGTAATCTTCTCTTTTGAATATTGGAGCTTTGCTATCAGATAATAACTAATTTCTCATGGATGCATTTAATTTTCCACTTTCTGAATCGTTATTGTCAAAATTATTGTAAATAATTTTTAGAAAGAAAATATAAAAAAATCGTCGCAAAAGCCTGCTATTACACGGAATTTAAAAACACTCTCTGACAATTTCTCGAGAAATATTTTTAGGGAGAAATTTGAAAATTTTGTTTATTTCGTAAGAAACATAACGCGCAACTCCATGGTTAACTTTTTGCATTTTATGAAAAATTAAAATGAATGAAACAGAACAAGTCTTAAAATCGTCTGTTTCTAATAGTAATCAGTTTTATCGAATTATAGAAGATCAAAACATCCCAAAATCGTCTATTTCTAATAACAATCAATTTTGTCGAGTTATCCACACCGATATTAAAAATCTGCAGCTGCATTATGTTTTTTTGACCAGCAAAATCTTTAACTGTAATCCCGAACCGTCCTAAATTTTTTTTTTTTTTTTTTGCTGCAAAAAACTGTTGGAGAGTTTTTGCGCTTGTTTTCGGTTATAAAATGGCTGTCGGAAGAAGTAAGTTTTTACGACTTGCGAAATCTCCAGAGTCGAATTTTCCTCTTAAATATGTAAATAACGCTTAATGTATTTGTACGCCTCACTAGTAAACCTCAGCGGGGCACGTGATTATACCAATTGCAAACTTCATAGCGTGCAGACTGGCTAATTAGTCACGTGTGAATCTGGATGTATGTTTACTTACTTTGTCGCTGAAATACGACCATTGGAACAACTACAATTTGCTTATTTTCTCACGTTCACTTCGAATGTGTGTACCGAGCGTCAAATTCGTTACACCGACCATCTCGATGATATTTATTTGCATTATTTAAAAAGAATAAACGAACATTCGGTGTATAAATATTAGTTTTATCTATGGTCCGATAAATAAATGAAACCACAGAAACATTAAAATTCCGAATACCGAATGATTTCGGATAACTTAATCCTCGTAGTCGATTATTACTCAAGTTGTCCGAAATTCGTCGACATATAATTACGATTTTTTAATACCTTGCGTTTTAATATTTACGATTCAATTTATCTAATTACCGACTGCAAACGACTTGAAGTATTTGAAATGTGTGCGGCGTTGGCGGAAGCTGCAGCGAATAGTTGGACAGAGAAAATTAATAATAAAGCACTGGCTCGATGAAATAGGGAGATGGGAGAACTATATTGGAGCGGATAGGTAAAACTCGACTGGGCTAGTCAGAACATGAAATGCTTAATGTCATTATCGAGGGAAAAATTGTAGAACGGAAACCGCGTGAGTGTCCTCTCGGATGGCATCTGTGGACGCGATATTAAAAGAAACTAACGCACGGAACTTCGCTGACTCGAAGAGGGCAGCAAGTGACCGTATCGCAGTGTTGTTGGGGCGAGTCAGCAACCGGCTGTCACATGAATAATGAAGAAGAAGTCATACACTAGTTTACATATAGTTCTTTATGGCGAATTGAAATATTTTTATTTCTTTTTTGATTCTTTTTTTTTTCCAACCCAGAAACATGTTTGATTTACGTTAAAAATAGGTTGATTTGATTTGATTATAATTATTATTATTATTATTATTATTATTATTATTAGTATACTTCGATATCAAATAAATGTGGACATGACCAAAAAAAAAAAAAAACAGTACCAGAGAGTGGTTAAAAATTTATTGGGAAATAAGAGCGGCACAGTTGTTGAAATAAAATTAGGCAATAAAAGATTACCGAGAGAGAGGTATGATTAATAATTAGTCTTCAAATTCTGTAATAATCCCATTAAAAGTGAAAATTTTTGCTTGCAAGCAGCATCCCTTTTTAGTTTTATAGAATTTACCGAAACAAACAACATGCAATGATGTCATAACAAAGCGTCCTTTGGTTTTGTTGGTTTGTCTGTTATTAATAAAACTGTAAATTCTTTATTAAATGTTTAACGCTTTTACGGTAACTATTAATTCCTTCTTTTAGCCACTTTCCAGTTTCCGACTTAGTCCGCCTTTTCTCAATCAATCATTCTAGACTTTGCAAGTAGTCTCAGTTTCTTTCCATTCGGTTTAGTCGTTGTTCTATTATTATCTCCTTAATCAGATTAAGAATTAATCATTCTCTTTTCCCCTCTCCTATCGCTTTCGTTTTTCTCCATCTCCTCTCCTTTTTGCTCCCTTCACAACTCTGATTCTTCTTTTGAATGCGACGCAAACCAAGTTTTCTTTAAATGTTCGGCTCTTAGTTCTCTTTTTTATTCGAAAATCTTGACTCTCGGCCTTCCGACTCCTTACATCCCTTTATCCTTTTCTTCCCATCTCCAGCAATCATTCCCTTATACTTCAATCATTTGTTCTTTTCATGTCTTATCGTCCCTCGGAATCTAATTCCCTAGTATAATACATTCAAGTAGTTGGGTTAAAACCAATGCGAGCCCTAAATAGAAAAAAAAAAAAAAGCATGAATCATTTTGAATAAATTTTCAGAAACACCGTGTTTAATATATATTTATACTATATGTGGTGACTGTTTCCCTTTTTTGGCTTAGTTATTTTCTGGTAATGGCCGGTGCAATTCGAAACATCGACTATCTCTGAAAATGATTTAAAATGTAAATTTTTTGTCAAACCGCTAACCTATTTATTTAAACGCAGCAAAATTTCCGGATCTCTTAACAAACTCGAATAATTACTGCGATATATAAATGCGAGCTGTCTAATTCTAACATGTATTTTACTTCTGATTTCAAACATTTCTGAAAAAAATGCGTTAAAATGTTAAATTTTTTACATGATAATATTTTTTTTTTTTTTTTTTTGTAACAATTAATACAGTATTTTAAAAGCGGAAGGAGCGCCGATTTCTAGCTCTATTTAAACATTTTTATCATATGTGACCCGGTTCATTAAAAGAGGGACCTATCGTCGTCCGAAAAATCGATTTTTCACTTTTTTGCCGATTCTTATGGAAAAAAGTACGCTACTCTTTCAATAGAACAACTCCCCTAGGTTTCTAGGTTTAATGGTTTGTTTTTTTTTCAAATTAATTTTAACAGAAAACATGAAAACTTGAAAAACCCAAAAAAAAAGAAGCAATAACATAATGAAAGAGTGTATAAAGTGTTATTTTTTGCACTAAATTTCTCTTCTTATAGTGCTTCAAATTTGGATTGTAACTTTAGATCCTGGTTTACCATTCTTAGACTTTCCCTTTTTTTTGGTTACTATCTTCTCCTTAACTAACGAAGTCTCCGTTTTGATCTTTCTTGAGCGTGATTTAGCGTTTTTCGCGTTTTTTTCATTTTTTCCGGATAATGTATTTTTCATTTTTTCCGGATAATGTATTTTTCATTTTTTCCGGATAATGTATTTTTCATTTTTTCCGGATAATGTATTTTTCATTTTTTCCGGATAATGTATTTTTCATTTTTTCCGGATAATGTATTTTTCATTTTTTCCGGATAATGTATTTTTCATTTTTTCCGGATAATGTATTTTTTATTTTGTTTTCTGATCCTGATCCATCGAAATTTTGGCCTTTTTTCGCATTTGAAACCGATGTTTTTTCAGCAATAGAGCTCCATTGTCGGCTTTTGTGATGTCCAGTAACTAAATCACGAATATTATTAATTTATTCCAACTAATGGTTTTGTAAATTGTCTCATATCCCAGTCGTACCAAATTAACATTTTCAGGAGAGATGGGTTTATTATGACCTGAAGGAGATAAGGCAGTTTTCGTTACATCTTCATGAGTGTCGATGCTACTTACGGCATACTTTGACTTGAATATGCCAAAGTACCTAACGATGAGAATTTGGTTTTTGTCTGTATGGGGGACATTTAGTGATGATATTTTTTGTAGTTTGATAGAAAAGAGGAGAAGTAGAAGAGCGATTATTATGACAAGGCGCGAGCGCACCGATAGGATACAGGGTTGTTTTATTTATCAGCTGTGTTCTCGAAAACTTCTTTTCAGACGATAGGTCTCTTTTAATAGATACCAGGTGTCACTTATATAGCTAACAGCGCCTAGAATGCGGTAAATCCTGTTCAGCTATTTGCCAAGTTTTTGACATAATTGATCGAAAAATCCTATTAATTATATTCGTGTGAATTTCGAGGGAAGATATATGAGACCGGATTAAATCGCATCAATTTCGAAGAAAATATTGAACAAAAATTAATAAAGTGCAGAGCGAACACGTTACTCAATACTGTAGAATATTACAGGGCGGTATTTTGGATCCGATCTTATTTTTCTTAATATGCGTAAATGATTTATGTAACATAAAAGTTAGCAGTTCATGTTCGGATAATTATTAAATTTGGCGCAAAATGTGATTTGAATTCTTTGTTAAACTGATTTAACAAGAATAGTCAATTTGAAAAAAAAAAAAAAAATGATTAGTCATTTACAACAAAATAAGTGAGATAGTGTATAGATAAATTTAAATAACAATACGTATAGAGTTTAAGTATTTGGATTTAAATACAGATTGATGCGGAATAAACGTGCGCCTGGTTATCTAGAACAAAAATTAAGAAATTTAAATTATATTTTCCATTACTCGGATGAGGATTTTTCTTAGGGGAAACCATTTATGTCGATTGTGTACACTGCCTCTCCGTATCAACCTTAATTCATTAAAGAAGCGTAGTGAAATATAACTTAAAACAAACTATTTGCAAAACAAAATATTTAAACTTATATCGGTGTAACAATAGCAATACTGATTCTGAATATAGTTTTCACAATATTAGCTTTGCTACAGAAAACTCAAAAGCTCATCTCTATTCTCAGTGAAGTACAAAAAATAATTCGATTTTTTCATATAAGAGCAAAGGCAAAAAGAATTAGCGATTGTACATAAATTGAAAAATATCATTCCAGAATTCGATCACTCTCTATAATATGGTTACCCTTTATAATCTGTTTTGCGGATTATATATTTGAAAACCTTAAAAACTACGAAAAAAAAAATGTAAATGTTTATTACATTGTTTCGGTAATCATTTTTCAGACTGTTATAGTATTATGACAGATTTGTCTTTCTGTTTTATTTTTTTGTTGTTTTTTTTTTTTTTTTTCGAATCGTATATAAATCTATAGAGATATAAATTAAATAAATTGTATAAAAAAGCGTTAAATTATATGTTTTAATTATCGATTACGTGTCTATTTCTTCAATCATAATATTCGTAAATACGGGCGTACGTATAATATTTGCAGATGTAAAAAATGTGTACCCCAATGCGTTGTATACTGTATAAAATTAAACGTGTATGATAGTTTGAACGAGTAAAATATTAAAAAAATTTTCTTTTTTAATTGTATAAAATTGCAATACCGAGTGTCTATTTTTATTTATTACATCACGAAGATGTAAAATTAATTCTGTACTGTATTTTGAGTATCTTAATTTTATAAAGTGAGCTGATAAATTTTGATTTAGTAAACAGATTATACGTTTACTATACGCCTAAAATGTGCGCAGTGGCGTACTTGGAAATTTTGGAAATTTGATCACAGAAAAATGAACAACTCTGCTCAGGGCGGTGCAGTTTGCGGAATTATATTTATTATACTTCCACTGTAATGGAATTGCTTTTTTAGAGTGATAATATCGGGTTATAGGCGAAATACTTTGCCTTCTTTTTCATTCATGTTTAATTATAGTTTATTTATAAAATAACCGCCTCGTTTATTGCTTTTATTTTTTCAGTCGATTTATAACGAGGGTAAAACAAATATAATTCAATGTAGAATATTTTTTTACTTTTCTTATAATAAATAACAAACAAATAAAGATTCTTAATTTTTCACACGGGGGGACAATTATGCCATTATCTCCCTAGCGTAATAAGCTTGAAATTCAAGCGCGGACTGCCGGAAAATTTTTTCCGGTAATCATGTTTGTTTCATTTTTCACGCTTTTAGCTTTTTAATTTGCTTGGGAGTGCATAAAAAAAATATTTATCCGCGAGTTAGTGTACACAATTCAGTTTATTTAAAGTAGATTTTTATTGCAAAAAAAAACAAAAAAACAAAAAAAGAAAAGAAAATAAAAATTAAACGTAATGTAGACTTTATTAGTTTCTGCAGTTTGTCATATGGCTGGTTATTAGTGTATCCTAAAAATAGCGGTCTTTTAATATTCTTGTTGTTTCTTCGCACAATTTTTTTGATTTTTGACCCCCCCCCCCCCCCCCCCGAGAAAGTGATTCAGGTACGCCACCGAATCTGCGCATCTGTGGACGGTTTTAATTTGATTTTATTTTGTTATAACTATGCACAATATATCATAGGTTAACAATAAATGAGTTATTTGATTTTTGATTTGATTATTTATAATTTTTCCCTCTCCCCGCTTAATATAATGTTTCTCTTGAAAGTTTCATGTTACACTATTTTTACTCTATCCGACTTAAATATTGCCAAATTCTACATTCTACACTTAATTTCCCCATCACAATGCTGACCAATAACTTTATATAAACTGTTCAAGTCAAATTTTCGTGAGAAGGGAAGTACTTTTTTTTTGTTATTGGCCGACCACATACGTCCGCTAATCGGACATAACGGTTGCAGGGAATGCCAGGTATGACTCAGCGTTAAATGTGACGCATGACGTCAGACCGGATCTGTAACGATATCGGTAAAATCGGCAGACTTATCTCTCGCGAGAATAGTAATAATACGGTTGCAGACTTCAAGAAAGAAAAAAGAAACTTTTATTTACATTAAGAGATATAAACAAACAAAACGGATGTGTGTTATTGACTGCAACATCCGTATCGAAGACAACGACGATTTTTCACCGGGGACATTCACATTTACCAGCTAATATCTCATAGCTACAATAACAACGTGTGTAAGATACATACGAATATTATAAATGTAAAAAATTTACAAAAAATAACCATTAACATTACCGATGTTGTATTTTTTTCGTTACATGAACGACATGCGGCATTCAACAATTCACAAAAATATACAACATAATCTAGATTTTATAAAAAACATTAAAAAATGAACCATATAAAATAATAAATATTTATTGTTTTTATATGTATCAGTTCATTTTTTAAAGTTTTTTATAAAATCTAGATTATGTTGTATATTTTTGTGAATTGTTGAATGCCGCATGTCGTTCATGTAACGAAAAAAATACAACATCGGTAATGTTAATGGTTATTTTTTGTAAATTTTTTACATTTATAATATAGAGTTATACGGCAGAAAAATACTAATACACACGAATATGTTTGATAGGAAAAAGTTCAAAAAAACATGTTATCTTAGAATTATGTATTTGCACGCTTATACCTAAAATAGGCACAGGGCTTTTGAGGTATGCTTGTATGTACTGCCTGTACCGTAAGAACTCTTTGACCCTGTGTCAAAACGATGCGCTTTTACGTCTATATTTTTTGATAGTCGTACTATGCTGATTACCTGACGAGTTGCATTCATCGGAAAAAACTTTTTTTTGCCCTTCCTTTTATGACCCCTCCGAGACAAACGAGAAATATCGTGCATCTATTTTATGGTTGCGTAACGAGTTTCACTTTTAAAATTATTCTGAAGCACAGTGTCGTCCGCACCCTTCCAGCTCGTGAATCTTGCTTCTGCTTATATACATACATATGTAGGACCATACAGCAGAACCGTAAAGTAATTTGGACAATATTACACTTCTGCAAATTAAGGATTTCCTATTTTTATGCTTAGGGAAGACTTTCTACTAAATATCGGAAATAGACGGCTAATTTTCTTTTGCAGTTCTGAATTAATACATTATTGTAAATGTAAACGTTAACCTCTTATCTAAAGTTATACCTAAGTAGTAGCAAAGGCTACTTTCCCATTATATTCACCGCTAGGAAGCTTTATGGTTTGATTGATAAATCCACCTGATTCAAATCGCCTTGGATTTTCATTTTATCCTGCAGCAATTTTTTTTTAAAATACGCTGTCAATCATTCAGTGTAGCTCTGCTTGGTCTGTTTCAAACAGTGAACATTCTATAAAATAGTCCCATTAGTGTCATCTTCGCAGATTTGCGCGCACAGGCTTAATCACGGATTTCGTAACTTTTTTTTGCACATTCTGATACATTTACTGGATTTATTCTTCTTCTTGCTTCATGACTATTGCATATTGCCTGTAGCTGTTCTAATTACCTCGGTGGTTGTTTTCTTAAGTTACTGCTTTAGATTGCCTAGCCATGATGTTTTTCTTCATTCCGGTCCTCGTCGACCGACTACTTTCCCTTCAATTACACATATTGAAGCAGTCCATATTTCTTCGCATCACGCATTATTTGGTCAAAGTCCAAAGACTATTTCAAAGTTTTCATTCGAGAATTGTAGTACTTTTGCGTTACTTAATTTTTTATATTTCACATACCACCTTTGCATTCAACAGCACATAGTAAAATCAAAAGAATCCTTACCCTTCTGAAACGGAAATTCGTAATGATTAGTTAAAGTATTTTCAATTTACAGGTCCCCCGAGCTTTATTTATACACGGATTTTCATCTCCACTTCTGCGCCCCATGATACGTTTGTACCGAAATATGGAAATTTTGAAAATTTTTGTTGATTTTTCTTTCGTCACAAAGTTTATTATTCCTGCAGCAACCCTTCCTTCGAGAGCTCGTCAGCATATCAGGTATTACTGAAGTTTGTACTATTAACAACAATTCTTCGTTCTGAAATATCCGCCAGAGTTCTGTTAAAAGTTTCCCCCGTGCAATAAATAAAATACCAAAAAGGATAGAAGGCATACACTGTTGTCCGTATTCTTCTTTTAATCCTTATCTCTTCCGAATAAAGATGTCCCAGTTTGATTTCAATACAAGTTTTCGATAATTCTCATATTTTTATGTCGTCGATTTTTCAGCCATTTTTAATTGTATTAATTAGCTTGTTCCACTCTATCAAAGACTTCCTGACGAGCAACAGCGCATAGACATCGATTCTTTTTTCAATCTGTGTTGATAAATTTTATTACAAATTCAAATCAAATCATATCAAATTTATATATTAAACAGCTTTAAAACCATGACATTGGACTAATTGTACGATAATAATTTACATTTAGCTGACGAATACTTCTTTGGAATCATTGCAAATGTCGATTTTAAGCTTTTTCTGATATGCCGCGCCGTATATTTTTATTATTCTTTTTATTCCGTCTCCTCCTGAAACTTTCAGTATTTCAGTACTTTCTCCCGAATTCTCACTCATTTTTAGCGAGATTCTTTAATCGATAGTCTGGATACACATTTTGATTCGGTGTTAATTCGATTATCGTCGAATAATTTACCACCTACGAAATTTATCACTCGTATCGACTATTCTGTTACCATTCCAATTGACCAGTTGGTTGAGGTACACGTTTATTCTGCGATGCCTTTCTACATTTTACCTAGATCAAATTGTGTTTTTCGTTATATTACTCTAGTTCTGTAGAGGTTTTATTTAGCAAAGCCTTTTTTTTCATGTCTGATTTTTTTCTGATATTTATTCCATAATTATTTTTAAACTTTTCCACTCTTACACATAAGAATCGAAACTTCTTCCGTCATCCAACTCGCTTTTTTTCTTTACTCTACCCTCGTGTCGTCGAATGTCAATGTCCTTGCTCCAGAATTTACGCTAATTAACGCTTGACCTCAAACTCCTTAACTATAAGGCGATCCGTCAACTCCATCGCTGCACTTCCATCCTTCCCTAAATAGTCTGAACGGTTAAGAAACTATAAAATTTCGTTTTCCGCGCTCCTAACATGATGACCCAAAAAAAGTAAATAAATGAAATAGAAAACATTCACATCGCAATATGTGTACACGTTAATTTACTTTAGAATTTCATAAGATACGAACTGGGCAATAAAATGTCAACAACTTCTGAAAGCCACCAGACCACACAGTGAATGCGGAAATAATAAAAAAGGAAATAAAGCGTAAAATAGAAAAAAAAAAAAAAAAAGATAAATAAAAATAAACACATTGTATTTACGGCCAACAATAGTAGATGTTTTTCATACAAACCAGGAAACACCAGCACGAACCACTGATGATATTCTTTAGAGGTTTTCTTCTCTCTTATCAGATATGGATGTTTGAGAGGAGTTTACTTTTAAAATATACCACACGCATAGTCTAGAAGAGAACGATAGGATACGTTCCACACGAACTCGGATTTAGAAGGCCTCGTCGTTCCACTATACATCAACGACATCGACTTATAAACGATACATTTTTACTGTTTATTAAACACATTTTTGAACATTCTGCTATTCTATGGGAAAGTGTTTCCATCTCCTCATCCTCCTCATCATTATCGTAAATTTACAGATTTTTTAATGTTCGACGAGGTATAGCATACATGCGTCAATATATCGCGCAATTAGTGGAACAAATTGCTGTTAATTTGTAAATTTATATCAATAAACTTCATTCTTCATTCATACGCATATGGCCAATTAATATTTTAATTATGAACAATGTTGTTTTTCTTTTTGTTTTTTTTTAAAATATTGTTCTCTTTGTTAATTTTTTTTCTTTCCTTATTCAACCGTAAATCTAATATAATCGGAAGGGACAAAAAATCATCAGTTACATTTCGACTTGACCAAACATTAAGAATATGAAGAAATCGGCAGAGAAGGGTATAGTATATATAAGAAAGGAGTAATGCGATGTAGGAAGCCTAACCGAACGCGAATACAGAACATTCCTCAGAATGAGGAAAAGACCATTGGAAGAAGACATTATCAGCTTTGATAGCAACTGCTCTTCGTATAGAGAAAGCAATACGAATCAAAAGACCGAAGAAAGATGAAACGCAGTCGAATAATGAAGCTGATTTATAGTGAAATAAATAAACACGGAGGAGAAATTGGAAATAGGAAGATTAAAAGTGGGCAGACAAGACAAACAAAATTTAGACGAGATAACGAGAATGATTAAAGTGTGCATTTTTAAAACAAAGGAACGACAAAAAGCGGCTACTAATGGGCCAGGAAAAAAAGGAAGACAAAAATTTACGAAAAAATACTGAAAGAAAGAAAGCTTCAACGTGACCAGAATCTCATCGGTGAAATATAGGAATGAACTATGGAATTAATAGGACTACGTGGAATTATGTTTTTTCTTAGGGGTTTGGAGGCGGATTAAGATGGAGCTGGAAAATTACTTCGAGAAATAGTCAAGGTCGGAAAAATTGAAGGAAAAATTATTACAGGGAATATAAATACACCGTCGGAACTAGGATGAAGAATGATAAAAGTACAGGGATTTTCTGGGAATTAATGTAAAGGACATAAATGTTTCCAGCATAGCAGACGGTAGTTTAAATAACATTTTTCCAATAGACAGGGATGGTGTACTGATTTCAACAGCAATTTCCAGAATTTGAGAACATTCGGAAGTTTCCAGGAAGGGATGGATTTAAGGACACGACCGTAGAAATAGATTATGCACATCGTTCGTTCTATACAAGTCGATTTCTTGTGGATCTTTAGTCAGGTCAACATTGAGGCTAATAAATAGGTTAATTCATTGGATTAATTTCACCGCTCAGGCACACTAGTTGATCTCTATGCAAATTTTCGACGTCTAATACTGTGTTCTCTCCGAGATTTGACACGTCAAATCCTCTTTCCGATTCTGAATTATTTTATCGTACTGTTCAGTATCTTCTCTTTCACTCTTAATACACCGCGAATTTCTTCTTCGTTATCTTCTTATCTCTCGGCATTTTTTTTGCGTTTCCAAATTACCTCTTCCGCTTTTGGATCTTTTCCCTCGGATGGTTACAATTTCATTCGTGATGTAAATCATGTTTCCTTCAAATGCTCCCACTTTTATCTACAACATCGGAATCTTAATTTACCTACGTTTTATAATGTTTTTTTTTATTCCTTCATTTCAATTATTCAGTTCCAATACTATTCGTTTTTACTTCTCTATTTCTTGATAATATAATATAATACTGTATGCTCGCTTAACGATCACAAGATATATGTATAAAAAGCAAAAAGGCGTATACAAAAATTTAGCACAAGTCCTCTCGCTACATCACTAGACCCGAACTTCCCCCGCATCATGTATCTTTTCTTTCCCAAATTTACCTCCTTTTCTCCTCTTTAACATGGATATGTTTTTGGGCTGCGGGTCACTTCGAAATTTATGTAACGACGCCAAAAAATGTAACGCTATAAATGATGCAACAAGTTCGTGAATTACGTCATATAGTATTTACCTGACATAGTTTAAGTTGATTAAATGTGTACGTGCATCTCACTAGGTCCCACTTTGCCGGTATATGGTATACTAGACAAAATTTCTGATACCTTACGGAGCCTTCTAAGTACAAAACTCGCCGAGATATTTGCATTTAAAGTTGAAATTTGAAGAAACATACTTTTGAGAAAAACGAGTTTAAAGTTTTGGTTAAGATTTTCAACTGCGAATGCAAATATCACAAAAAGTTGGGAGGTTTTATTAGATCAGAAACGTTGTCCAGTGTATCGCACTGGGTGGGAAACCTGGGCATAAGTGAATATCGACAAAGTAGGACCTCTTTAAGAAATCATGTTTTATTAACTTTTTTAGTTTCTATTTAAACATCGTGATAATTCGATTTTTACTTATTTGTCGACATCACGCGTTTTTTTGTATACATCACGATCATCAGCATCGTTCTCAGTTTTACATCGTCGCGAATTGTAATACAAAAATACGACGTTTAACTAATTTGAACGTACATTTCTTCAAACAAAGCAACGAAAACAACAGGTAAACGAGTAACAGAAACGGTGATAACGCCGCGAACGGAAAAGAGCGCGGTTCGCATTGCCATAGCAACCAGGCGACAGGTGAGGCGCATTCAAGTGTTTGACCATAGAACACGAATGCGAGATCGGATCACACTGCAGTTTGCGGATTGGCGAATGCTGAGCGTGTTAGATAGTATCCATCTTCATCAGAAGCGGAAGCAGCTCTTTAAGATGAATTGGAGTCCGCGAATTGGATACATTACAGTTTTAGAAAATTCCTATTATTCTTGCAGAAGATCTCAATATTAACTTACATAGTGTCTTATCAGTATTGAATCTTGCAATTTTATGGCAAAAGATTTTAAATTATAACTGAACAATGATTCTTCTATTTCGATAACGTGGAACAGTACCTGTATCGATCCATTATTTATTCGATATATCGATAATCTCGAAACAAAGTAGTATATTTCATACTTCAGCCATCATCATCCATAATCGTCAATTACTAATGTACCTTGATGTATTGAAATCTCTTTTATTATTTTAGCCGGGGTTCAGTTGGAGATTTGTATCACATCACAAAAAAAAATATAGAAAAACATATCCATGATTTAGTGTTTTTCAATGAAGGGGGGAAAAAATAACGCGCTTTTTATTTTTTTCTGTTTAAACCGATAATCATTGAACTTTATTCTTTTTATTTATTTTTTTTTTTTTTTGCGGGGGAGGAAACAGTATCAACGTCTAGATACTTATCCATATAAGGCCAAAATTAACTCAACGGATTGGAATTTAGTTCGGCACGAGATAGAATGAATTAAAAAACAGGAACGAAAGAAAGGGAAAGAGAAACGATAAGGAGCGTCATATGAAGCAGAATAAAATTCCGGAACCTTATCCATTGGGAGAAACGAGAAAAACGGTTTAATACAAATTAAGGTGGAAAGTTTTTAAAAAGATCGCCACGGAGAATGAATCTACGACGAAGACAGGCTGGAGTTACTTTTGAAAGTAAGTGTTGGTATATAGTTCAGAGTATCACTGAAAACAGCTTAAAGATTCGAATACACTTAATAGCAACCAGAGAACGTGTTCAAAGCTAGGCTATGCGATAGATTCTATGTGGAAGACTCGCAAAAATAATATTGAATTTAAAAAAAAGCTGCTTCGTTCTACGCTTTTTACTGTATCATCCTTACTAAAACCGCTGAGCAATTTTATGAGAAGTTTCGTGTCGCTTTAATCTCTCTGTGATTTGTGATTTGGCGCCTGAATTGTGGACTCAGTTTGCTCCCCTCTTTGCTTTTTCATTTTTCTCTCGTGCCGTCTCCTTATTGTGCTTTGCATTCCTTCAACATCTACTTTTCTAGTGACTTCGATCACATAATGTTTCATTGTTCGTCACTTTTAACTAAACAAACTTCTTCTTACTCCTTCCTTTTACAAATTCGTATTCCCACTCCATGCGATGCTTTGTTCATTTTCTTCCTTTCTTCTCCTTGTGTTATCCAAGCTCTTGATTTTTTTTCTTCAGCTATCTCTGATCGAGTAAAGATCTGAGTCTTCTTCGCCCCTTTTTTTGTCTGTTAATAAACCTACTAAAAAAAAGTAAGTAATATTAACTTTTTTTTTTTGGGGAGGAGCGTCAACTATGGACATTTTGCAAGTTTCAGTGTGGGCCAGGTCCTACTCGCAAGAAACACCACTGCATAACCAGCTATGCCACGGCAGCTGGCTAAAATGAATTGTATAATCCTCTATACAATTACTGAAGTTAATAAAATTAGCATCACACCCGATGAAATTAAAACCGCAGCTAAATTGATGAGCCAAAAAGAATAAATAAATAAATAAATAAATAAATAAATAAATAATAAAAATAAATAAATAAATAAATAAATAAATAATAAAAATAAAAAAACTCGTAGGCTTTATTTACATTTGAAATGTCGAAAGACCTACAACAGAGAAAAATTTATCCTATTGATTTTTAGTGTTTTTTGATTAGACCGGGTTACTTCTTAGTCCAAGAAATTAACGCGAATCATAATCGCCGAGAAATTTCCAAAACTTCTTAGAGACCGTTGTATCGGCTCGTTTACATAAGTTATAAATATTATTTTTAACTGTATACAAACTCGTACTGATGCCGCATGAATTAGTAGTTCGAAACCAACAGTTTGGATAACCACATACATAGAGCAATTAAGAAATAATCGTTAAAAAATGATTAATTCGTGATCTCCAGTATGTGCTATTGTTTCAATCGCAGATAATTTTATCATAAATTATAAGATGACGACTGAAAGATATATCTAACTTCGAATGTATCCTCTACCGAGCCTGCACTACTCACGGAAGAGATGTACAATATATTCCGCCTTCTTTATAGTGCTGATGTCCTTGCGAATCCTGAAGTCACTGCCACCGACAAAGAGGTTTTACGTACTGACTCGAATAAAATGTGTGAAAAAATAGTTATACCAACAAGCGGAAATTCCTGAAATTTCAACGTAATGTAAAACATGTCAGTAAAAATCGGGTCACAACACTCTGTGTTAATACGGAATCATTAAAGGTTATATAATTTCGAGAAATTTATATCGGACGCCATATTTAGATAATTAGACAAATGATTAACGCGAAAGGAAGGTCCAACGCTAAAATGAAAAAAATGCATCGGTTTCTAGAGGTAGTAGTAAATCCGAATTATCCGCCGAGAATAGCGTGAAAAATACTCGAAGCAATCTGGAATATACTGGATTTCAGACTGTGTTAAGAAATCAATGTCGCAGTAATCCGATCATATCAAAAATAAAACCCTTCGAATAAACTATCCATAATTTATCAACTACCGAACATTACTTGAAGACACTTATACATATTGAAACAGCCAATGAAACGATATTAAAATGTGCTCAAACATAGTAGAGCTTCAGGCTTGATAAACTTTTAAACAATTTAAAGAACAATATTTTGGATCAATTGAATCTCGGAAATGTAATTCCTAGTGAAATTATCACTGGAGGTATAATGCATAAAAAAAAAAAAAAACCCAAAAAAAAAAAAATCTATCTAATGGGAACAATATTACCAAAAATTATTTTGTCACATAAAAATCGTCCTCTTAATCCGAACGACGAAGCCGAGTGCGATCCTAAACACATCTTCTTCGAATATCCATTCTCTTTGAATGAACGTGTCTCTCTTTATTCTGATCTGCTGCTACTTAAACTCGTCAATCCGTATTGATCTTATCATTCCCGTCGATCTCCATTGTTCCGATATCCTTAGTTCTTCTATTTTATCAATGATCAAGTCCGATTCGATTCTTCTACAAAAAACGTTTTCCGGCTAAGATGTGCTGTAAACGTGCCAAAGAGAAAAAAGAATAAAAATAAACGAATATTTGAAGATATAAGAAAAACGAAAAAATTTAAATTAGCTAAACCTACTGTTCGCAAACGATATATTATGCAGCTAAACAGAATTTCGGTAATGGTGAATAAACCGCCTGGTTGGATATATTTTTAAATAGTTGGCGGCATGAATTTAAAAGTGACTGTTGCGATCTTTTCTTTTTTGCTGAGCCTTTAACGATGTCTCTATACCTAGAGAAGATTAGGAAAATTCAAAATCACATCGATAAATTTTAGCCAGCTAATAAAAAGATGACGATTTTTGGACACCGATAAATTCCACGAAGTGACCTACAGGTGATAAAATCGAATACAGGCGTGTCGCTCACTGAACAAAATGCTCAAGGTCGAGAACTAAAAATAAAAGATACCTTTCGACGAAGCAGCGCCGGAATAAAGATAAATATGTACCAGATGGTTTTGCGAGAGAAGTGTAAGCTAGATCGTTAGATAAAAAAGGAGAAAAAAAAAGAAGTTCAAACTCGATTCGTTAGAACACAATTTTGCTCCATATAACTTGAATGAAGTTGGTGTTCTATTAATGAAGTGGAACAGCGTCATTTTGCGATAATGTGGGACATCCGACATCTGACATTCGACTAGTCGACTATTATTGCCTATTGTTCCTTGTCTTTAACTATCAAATCAATCAATCGTCATCAGCAACGAGGAATTCCGTTTCTCATTTTCATCTTTCACCGTCTCTCAGCGGGAGCTTACATATTTTCACGCCTCTTCAAATCGTTCCCCCTATTTCCCTGCACACTCACTCGTCTGTACGATTTTCCGTCGACAGTTTCCCGCGGCGCAAAGATGGTAATCTTTTAATAATTCCCGACAAACGTAATTCATCAACGAAAGTTAAGTACACGCGTCTATAAGCGAAACAGGCGGAAATCCCAAAAAAGTGATTTAATATCGATTTTTAGTTAAAGGGGAGGAGGTTCTCATCAGAGCCGATCGAAAAATCGATTTTTTTTTTTGCATTTTTGATAGCTAATTATGCGTAGAATATATTCCCAAAACGGTTTGTACGAAATTATTTTTTAAAAAACTTATAGCGAAAGAGTAGAACGACCTTTATCAAAAAAGGTCGTTGTACCGAAACTTTAAACGTGTTTTTCTCGAAACCATGTTTTTCAAACTGGGGGCTGCCAATATCTCAAAAACTACTGAATATACCGCTACTTTTTTTTTTTTTTATTTAAAATTTTTTGGAGGACAAACCTGAAAAATTATGATATTTATTATTATTATTTTCTTTTTTATATCCTTTGAAGAGCGGGAAAAAGTGCGAAAACACAAAACTAAAATTTGCATGTCCGCCATTTTTTCAATTTTTAACTTTTTGTTGATTTTATAGGTTCAACTTCCGACAAATGTAATATATTTCATGAAAAATGATTTTTGGATTTCTGATTTCAGATAATATTTACAAGTGCTACAGTGCCGCCCACTTGGATACTTTTTTTTGAGGCGGCCATGTTTCAGCATAAATAAACAATTACTATCATATTACTTTTTTACTAAAAAACATTTTTATACATACTTTGAGACCTATTATAAATAGGTATCAAAAAAATTGAGTTCTTTAAAAAATTCATCGTGTCATTTTTGGGTCGCCAGATGTTCGAACTTCCCGTTAAAGCGCGCGAATAACGTAATCGCACCATTCCAAATTAATTCTAATATAGACAGTTGGCAATTATCTTCTCACGGTTACTTCGCGGTAACCTTGCTTAATATTTCTATTTTTTAAATTTCAGCTATGCAGAAAACAAATAAGCGACGTTATTAAACTTTTTCGACGATTATTTAAGAAAATGCTTTATTTGCTCGATGTAGCGTCCAAGTTTGTTTAATTAGTTTTCTTCCACATAGTGTGCTACGTTAAATCGGGGGAAAAAAAAAAAACACGTGCCATATTTAATTTTTAATCTTTTATATTACCTGAAAATCTGTGTATTTAAATTAAATTTGAAAAAAATGATGGCAATGAACTCTTTCCTATGAGCGACAATTCCGGAATGAAGAAATTTGTTGAAAAGAACAAACGGCAGAAATGTTAAAAGCCGTATGGAAATGAGCGAAGCATATAGGGCAAGGCGTAATAAAATCAGTCGACGACAGAATCAATGGAATAAAAACGATTCCGAATCACGGGCAAAACAACTAATAATAATAGTTAATATTTAATAACTAATAATAATAATACAATGTAATTTTCAGTTTATTCATACGATACCACAAATACGATATTTTGCGCGAGCAGTAGTATACAGTTTAACAACATGAGGCGGTATAATAAACAGAAATAAGGTATAGAACAAATGATATTTTTACTGATCTTTTGAAATAAATATAACGCACTTTAATACGCAATAACTATTATTATTTATTTAATAAAATAAAAACACTGACTAGTTTCGGTTTATTTTTGAGATGAAATAGAATAAAATGTTTATTTTTTTAAAAAAATACCGGTACTTGAAGATTTACTATAAAAGTTTAATAAAAATGGGCTAAAATTCGATAAAATGATAATGTATTTTTGACAGTGAAATATACCCTTAAAAGGAGATATTATGATAATTCTTATACAACATTAAAGGCTTAACTCACACGGACCACTTTTCGACAACAGAACCACAAAAATAGTGGTCCGTCGTGGCTAATACTATTTTAACGTAGAAATGATGGCTCAATATTACTCAGACACAGACCACTTTCGATCCTAACGGCAGTCGCAACATGCGGCTCTTCAAACGACCACAAAATTCGTAAAGTGGTCGGTTTCCCGACTACAGTATAACCACAGCCAGGGCCGGATTATAGTCAAATGCCGCTGTGGGCTCAGTAATTTCTGCCACCCTTGGAATAATTTATAAATTAAGTAATAAAAATGATAACGGAGTAACTGAAGTAAGAAAGGACATATATAAAAGTTGAAAATTAATTTTCAATTGAAAGTTGAAAGTTAAAAAAGTTTTCAATTAAAAAATTTCACTCATTTTTAAAACATACCTAAATTTTGTTATAATTCTATACATACATTTTTTTTTACATGTGTCAACTAAAGTTTACATTTTTTACGACGCAATTTTAAAGATGCAAATTCATTTATTATATCATCAAAGTTTAAATTCTTTTATTTTATTTATTTATTTATTTAGATTTTTACTGCCTACATAGGCTATAATCTACTTAATCTAGTTACAGTACGGTACACATAGTTTTATAAAATTAAGTGTAGCATTGTACGTTTAAGAAATTTGATGATGTTATTGAGGTTCTTGATGTCCAAAAAAGCGTTGAGGTCCGTGGCAGTTGGTTGGTTGGCGGTGAACTTGGAGCAGCATAGTACCAGATGTTGTATGGTAATTCTTTCATCAGGGCATGTTTCACAAATCGATAGCTCTTTCCTCTTGAGAATGAACTTATGCGTCAGCTGTGTATAACCCAGGTATAGTCTGATAATAGCTGATGTGAGCGGTTTATTCTTTTTTGTTGCCTTGAATATTTTGTCCGTCCAGTCTATATTGTTCAGTTTTATCGTGGTCAGGGTGCTTGGTGCTGTGGCGCGTAAGTTTTCCGGCCACTGGTCGAGAATTTTGTTTTTTCTATCGGCTGGTGTATCATCTTCTATAATATGTGCAGCACCTTTAATTTCGCGTATGTAGGTTGAGAGGAAGGTTTCATTGTTTGTGAGTACAATGTAATTTGGATGATCGGGATTTGCTTCGACTTTGAGGCTATATCGGATAGCAGTTAATTTCCTCCGAGTGCTTAAAGGCGGTTCACCGCACAAGAGCTGCATGTTAGTTCTTTACTAACTGTTCTTCAATAAATAAAACAGATAAATCATTTAACTCTTTTTGTGAGACACTGTTGATCTGAAAAAATTTTTAATTCTTTTCATTGCAGGAAAGGAGCGTTCTACTGAGCAAATTTTATTCAGCGCTAATCTTTCTTTGTGTTTTTCCCATCCTGCTATTATCGCAATTGTGTTTTTTGTGGTGTTGTTAGAGTTGGTTTTTCCAGTTGCATCGAGTTTTTACTTTTGTTTGTTAAATGATCACAAAAATTAAATAAAGTGTACATTTATTCTTAATACGAGTATTTTCGCCGTTAGCGTGTTTATTCATCAGATTCACACTATTCAGAATAATTTCAACAAGTTATGGGCTCAGCACGCTTCCCGCAGTGCCACAGTACCACACTGCTTTGAGCACCTTTCATCGTTTAGTACGGCAAGAAATAATATAAATAATTCTTCGAAAAATCTTCTAAATTTTGTCGTATCAATGAGATACCGCTGCTACATTTGTGAATTTTCAGTTTTTCTTCCGGTCTTGTTTGACCTCTTATCGTGCCGACCAGCCATTGTCTCGTGCACACCTCGAGAATTTCCTTTAACTGCTAATATTATAAGCGTTTTATAATGCAAGTTCCGGTTTACACTTCGTTAATTTTAAATTCATCTCTCGATTCCCCTGCTTACATGTCATTTGTCTATAATCATTTAGAAATTTTACCTAAATTAATATATTCCCATTTTAACTTTTCTGTACATTAATGCAGGTTAAAAATTGATTTTATCACATTCCTCTCCTACCCTGCTATGACTAAAACGCCATAATGTGTAATAATATTTTGGAAATTTTAAGTATTTTTCAAAAGAAAAAACTTTTCAATCTCATGCAAATTTTCCGCCCTTCGAATTTTGCCGCTGTGGGCTGTAGTAGCCTATTTAAGTCCGTGATGTAAATCCAAGACTGATCACAGCATAACCGCAAAATTGTAGTCGAAAAGTGGTGTCCATTTTAGCGTCAGGATAAACTCGTACGAACCACTTTTCGACCACTTTTTTGTGGTTCTGCTGTGGTGGTCGAAAAGAGTGGTCTGTGTGAGTTAAGCCTAATACTTACGAGAGTAGGCGCCAAATTAAAATTACCATATCTCATATTAAACGAATATATAATGCAGTTTTTAATTATTACTGTTAATTCGGTGCCTACTGTAATAACTATTAATATATAAGAATTATCATAATATCTCCTTCTTAAGTGGATATTTCACAGTAAAATATCTTTTTATCGAATAATTATTTGTTTACTTTTCAGCGCATTTCTATTAAATTCTTAATAGGAAATATTCAAGTATCGGTATTTAAAAAAAAAAAAAAAAAACGTCATTTTACAATTTTTAGCATTATACCTAAAATTTTTTATCTTACTGAAAATCAACTTTTCTAAAAGTAACGAAATTTTTAATTTTCGCTATGACAATGTAAAGTTCGTTTTGTTTATTCGATATTTATCCGCGATGATAAGTATCATTAAAAATACTTTTTAATGTTTTCAAACTACGTTTCCACGCTTAATATTGATAATATTTCAAGTCAATGGAGTCTGGTACAATTAATAAATAAAAATAATAATCTATAGATTTTTTTAATACATATTTATTTGAACGACTACCGCGGTACCTGTGTTCCCCGGTGCTCATCGATATACTAACATGGTACTACATCGTTAAAATCGATTCACATGGGGGTAGAAGTGTTATATGCGAACAAACATAAAAAAAGGAAAAAAACATACGCGACAAATGGTTCTTTTTCGAGGTCGGCCTAAACCGATTTTATTTTAAAAATAACGTGATTCAACAAAGAAAAATAATTGATATGAACTGAAAACAGTGCTGTTAAAAACGAGAAAACTTATAGACTCATCCCCCCCTCCTTAAATTGTATGTGCTGTGTGTAGCTACTATGGTCATTACAGCACACGCCGGGGGAAGGGGTCATTTAAATGTGCTCAGTTAAGCCGCTCATTTTAATGAAGGTAATAATCCTGTTGATGAAAATTACCTCATTTGAGAGGGTCTGCTCTATCTTTCTGAATAGGCCAAGTTGCCTCCGCAACACAGTAAACTTTTGGCAGGTAAGCAGTATGTGGGAAACTGTCGGTACGGTTGTCTGGCTGCACAAGGGGCATGTAGCCGGAGGCGGCGAGAAAAATTTATAATTAAAAATAGTCGTATGCAAAAAAGAATAAAAAAGTAGAATAAATTATAATAAGAAGAAACCGAAGAAAAGTAAAAGAAACAAAACAACCATCGTATAGGAACGGGTAATTTTAAGTTACACAAACTGGAATGAAAATTTAATCCGAACATTACAGAAAAAAATCGTACAAATTTTTGAGCTGGCTTTGACCTTTTTGCCAATGAGTTGTTCATTAGGAGAATGTTCTTATAATTATCTGTTTATAATTAGGGAATATTCTTTTTCAAAAACGGAAGTTAGTCTATACATATACTCAGTTACGTTCATCCATGTTCTTTCACTTAATACCGACAAACTAGTTTTTGAAAATTCTGAAACACTTTCAGCTGCGAACTGTAAAAATGGTATTTGTTTAATTTTGTGCTTCTCGGTAGGTTAGATGTTCTGCAGAATCTGGGATGGAGGTTTATAACAGAGGATGTTAGATCGGCCCCTACCAGAAGCCTTCAGATGGAAAATCCCTCCCCTACCGGTAAGCTTAGATCTCTACTAGTAGATCGATTTCTCATTAAATATTGCAGCTTCCACCAACCAATTAATATTTTAAAAAAAACTTCATTAAAATTTCAAACGAAAATGGAGATAACCGCTTTTAATTAAAAATGTCAATAGGTACATATTGCCCAGCCCTTATTCCCGTACTGCCGTCTGGGTATTTTATTTTCTCGTACATTATTAAGTTAGTTAAAATAGATGTAAATTTGAACATCTTCAACAACTTAAAGAAAGAATGCCTTCCCCACCATCTGTATGTAATTCTTGCTTTATGCATATAATGGAATCCCAATACCCTTCTTTGCTGAGAATATTTACGGATGGCGCCAAGTTCTCAGGGTCTAGGAAGGCGACAGGCGCGGCTTTCATAACGGGAGAGAACTTTATATTTAAGCTTCCGCCTGAGGCTTCTGTGTTTACTGCTGAGTTGCTCGCCATTGAAGTGGCCTACGAATTTATTCTAAATGCTGCATACGGTAGAGGAAAATCGGTAATATGCTGAGACATTCTAAGCAGCCTTTTGGCCTTTAGAAACAGTCACTTTAAGCACCAGACCCACTAACATTCGAAGTAAAATTAAAACTCGCTAACATTCGGGACTATGTAGGTACAGTAAAGTTTTGTTAGAATTTCTAGTGTGGGATCATTTTGAACGAAGTGGTGGATCAGGCGACTAAAGACGCTGCCTG
Organism: Icerya purchasi; assembly: GCA_039619475.1. Classification (NCBI taxonomy): domain Eukaryota; kingdom Metazoa; phylum Arthropoda; class Insecta; order Hemiptera; family Monophlebidae; genus Icerya; species Icerya purchasi. The sequence goes on from CM077115.1 coordinate 154,024,983, forward strand.
AGACGGGATAATATATTCCTACATCCCCCATCAACGGATCTTTTAGAAAAGGTTAAAAGAAATAACTTAACCAAATGGGAAAATATTATCAAGTGCAGGCAGGTCTTAAAAATTGGTTCAATCGACTCTTCCAGTTAGACCCTGGTATTACAATATTTCTAATATTCCGGATTGTTCGGTGCGAAAGAGGCTTCGTACCGGGCATAACAGGGTGCGACTAAATTTTGGGGTTGGAAATCGTGAGGAAATTAATCACCCGTTGTTTAATTGTGAGGCGCTAGCCGGAGACAGAGTCTTTCCTTTGAAGGATTTAAAGCCCTGCGGTTTGTTTCCTCCTTACTATATATTTCCCTTACTCGCTTCAGGTAATCGTGCGTTGATAATAGTAGTTACGTTCATTAGAAGGAGTGGGATCATTATTTAAAGTATCCATGAACTTGTACCGGTGTACAGTTAGATGTAATAGCGCAAACAAACTTCGGACTATAAAATAAATATAATTTTTAGTGGTGATAATAATGATAGTGATAATAATAATATACATTTATGGAAGGGGGGGGGATTTTGGAGGGAGAAGGAAATTGGAACAAACAAATAAGGTAAATAAAATAAAGTATTATTAGATCCCAGCTATGAAATAACACTGTGCTGCTTTATTCACTTTTTCATTGCCTATTTCCTAATTTTTAGCTGTTCAGTCGTGATCAAGTGATCGTCGCACTTTGGTCACGAAACCCCAGTTTGTAGTGTTCTATTTATTTTATTTCGGTATCCGTGTGATCCACGATGGCCATGGTTGTTGCAAAGGTCTGTTACAAAAAACAAATTCCGCAATTTCTTTTTGTGTTTTCATAATGGCAAAACGGATCCTTAAATAGCAGCATAATGATAATAATAGTGGTAATAATGGTGGTAGTGGTGATAATAACAATAATAATAATAATAATAATCGAAAAAGTAAATGTGTTTTTTTTTTGTTTTTTTTAAACCCCCTTTGGGCATGTCAACAAAGGATCTTCGCCCAGAAACAAAACGAGGGAGAAGGATCAGTTAGATGTAAAATCGGTGTCAAATATTGATAAGATAAAAGAACCGAGGATAGGAACAATGGAGATCGACGGAAACGATAAGATATACGAGGCACAATAAGGAGTAGGGAGTTTGAGTGATAGCAGATTGGAGTACAAAGAAGTGCGTTCGTTCACGAGGGATGAACATTCAAAGAGGATGTGGTCAGGATCACAGACGGCTTCGTCGTCAGAATGAAGAGGATAATTAGGGGAAAGAGTGCGAGATGAAAACGAAAACGTGAGGAAGGAAGAAGAGTATGGATTCAGACATAAACGGATAATAGGGACAATAACGGAGCTGCGAAGCGACGGAAAATCGTAAAACCAAGGCCGCGTGAGAAGATTAGGTTGGATGAAAAAATTTAAGAGGAAGGTTGATTAGAAAAGGAAGAAACGTAAAAATCTGACCAAAATCTAACATGAAACACTTTTTACACAATGGGAGTAAATTAGAAACGGGAATTTTAGAGAAAAAAAAGCGGGAGGATAAATCTGAGCTAAAGAATCTGCAAGTTCGTTACCCTCTATCCGAATTATAACTGGGGACTATCCAGAGCATTTCAATGCGGGTAGAATGAAGTGAAAAGAGAGTGTGAATAAGAGAGCGAATACGGAGGATGAAAAGGTCAGAGAAGTGAGATGGGAAATGAGCGGAAATAGCTTTAAGAGCACACATGGAGTCGAAGATAATTAAATATTTAGAAGAAGAACGATGTGAGGAAATATGGATTATGGAGCGTAAAGTGGCCATTAACTCGGCTGTAAAGATAGTACAAAAAGAAGGGAGACGAAAAGATTCAGAGAAATTAATGCTCGGAATGATGAAAGAAGCTCCAACTCTATTAGGGCCCTTCGAACCATCAGTAAAAATAGCCATATGGGAAGGAAAACAGGATTCGATATAACTATAGAATTCCTGTATAACTATCGGATAGGAAAGGGATTTGGAGGAAAAAGGAAAGTAGAATACATTGAAGTAAATGTGGTAGAATGGAAAAGTTGAAATTTAATAAAATGGCAGTTAATATAAATGAAAGGTTTTTTGGTTGATAGCCAAATGATTTTACGACCGGCCACGAAAAAAAAATAAATAAATAATTGTTCCTGTATTTTTTTTACGGAAATTCATTAGAGTAATTAGAATTATCTTTGGAGAGAGGCAAATTCGATTTTCATACTAGAGACTTAAGAAGAATGACCCTGAAGGGCGTGGTTTGTTTCTTTTCTTTTTTCCGTTTATTTCGAACCGGTATTAATATCATTTGGTCACGAACTAGAATAAAAGCTTCCTTAAATAAAAATAAGAGGAAACGATTTTTTTCTTATTTTGTGTAACAATTATAAAATAGAAAGTTACGCCAATAACACCTATTCATTGCGGTAACTCCTCATCAGGAGACAATTAGAAACACGATCATCAGACGTAATTACCTTGGAACTGCGGAAAAATAAAATTTTGCCCAATAAATTTCCAACACTTCGCAATTTAAAGAGGAAACAAAGAAAAAAACATGCTAGCTGTCCCGCGAAACCCGGTACGTAATAAACGAACAATGGTCCGTAAGCTTTATTTTAAGACGTCTCGGTATTATCATCTTTTTTTTTTTTTTTTTTTTTTTTTTACTGTTAATCGGACGCCACTGGATGTGAAGAAAACTGAAAAAATTCAACAGTAACTGTTAGTGAGTGATGGAATTATCGTCTTTACCGTGGATGATAACTGAACCCGAGCGGGAGTTGAACGAGCGGATTAATGCATCTGGGAGTATACCACCTGAATTTATGGTATGAAGTAACAGTGGTAAACTTTTCGACCATATAATTTGCGAGTGAAATGTAGAATCGGACAATTTGCCACTGCAGAGAACTGCCAATTATTCAAGATTTGCAGGTCAGATCAAGAGCAGCTGCATTTCAGATCGAGAACCATCATTCAATTTAAAGAATCGTTAATTTCCCGAACTAGTTCAACTGACCTAGTTTATTCGCAAATTAGTGGGTATATTTCGGTTTACTGGTCTGCTAACGGTTTAAAGGTACACTCACTCTACTATTAATTTAACTTAGCTAAAAAAAAGTAGCTTTGCTGATCACCTCCGTCTCTCTCACATGTGCAAAATAATGAGATAATGAGAATCAGTTGGCTGCCAGTGTCGGTACCTGAAAAAGACACTGGAGCGCGAAAAATAATGTCAACTTCATTTCCGAATGTAGAAAGATACCCCATTATACAAAAAAAAAGGTGTGACTACGTGAGTGGAAAAAAAAAAAAATGTTATCGAGTTTAAACATGTAGAAGAAAAAAAAGTAAAATTCAATTAGTAATGAAGAACATGATGTTGATTTTAATGTTTCATTTTTTTGTAATGAGTATTTTTTACTGATCAGTTTGTTTTAAAGTCTCAGTTTTTCGATATTTTTTATACATTTATTTGCATAAAAGAATTTTTTCCCTGTGCGATATTTTGATTGGAGTGTAGCTCTGAGGTTTATCCATGAAGACGAGACCGTAAACGGGGCATGTACGATTGTAAAATACTATTCTACCAGATTTCATTAGAGCAAAAGTTTCAACGTATGTTGTATAGAACAGAATTTAAAAGATTCAAAAATCGGCTTGTCAGGGCAAAAAAGAATTGATTAAAATGTTGAATTTATAAAAAAAGTTAATTGAAAAGTATAAAAATGTATAGTGGTTGTTCAATTGCGGCCTTGATGTTTACGCTTAGCATCGTCAATAGAGAGCGAGCTATTTAAATATAACTGTTACTAATGTGAACGTCCTCTGGTAGCGGAAAACACTCAGCTAAAATAATTCACTGGAATCTTTTCTATCGTATACATATGTGCGGCTTCAAATTTTAGCCTATTAAGATTATTACATTTTACTTTTTCCCCTGTTCTGAAAGTATTCCTCAAAAGCTATTAAATTTATTTTTTTTTAATTTCTAATTTGCCGAATTTTGTCAAAAATCTTTAATGAGAAGTTTCTTTTTTTCTTCCCTTTTTACATATACAATTATATATATTCCTATTATTTCAGTCTTTGTTTACGACGCGTTCCATTATTATTTCAGTCTTTGTTTACGACGCGTTTCATTATTATTTCAGTCTTTGTTTACGACGCGTTCCATTATTATTTTCCTGCTGCGACTTTGAATAACTTACTCTTTCCTCCCTTTCCCCTCAACGTATTTTCGCTTACCTCTCTACGTACATCTTCATTTTTCATATAATTCTGATTCTTTTACGAATAATCCTACATACATTCTCGCCTCTTCCAACTGAACCTTCTCTCCTTTATTATCAGTTTCCAGTTATCGGTCTTCCTACACCTTACATCTTTTCCTTTTTCTCTTTTTTGCTTTTTTTTTTTTTTTTTTTTCTATGGACGCGCCAGCGGCATTGATCCAACAGCATGAAAAGCTAAATTATAAAACTAAATAACCAGGCGGTCAGAAATGGACGCAACAAAAGACAGCAATGAAGGTACCACAGAAAATAAAGGAAAAGAGAGGATAAAGGAAGTGTTATAAGGAGCAGGAAGACCTAACGTCAAAAGCTGACCGTATAAAAGGGAGCGTTCATTAAGAAGAGCAGAACACTCGAAGAAAATGTGATCAGCATCACATATATATGAAAAGGATCGTAATCACGAAGAGAACAATAAGGGGAGACGGCGGCAGAGTAAATCGGAAGCGAGAAAGGGGGAGTAGAGAATGATTGATCCGGAAACGAGAACTAATTCTGATCCTCCGATATTGCTCGGACTTGGAAACTAATCCCGAACCTTCTTTTCCTTCTCGCCATGTATGCAATCAGACGGTTAGCTTCCCAATTTGAACATATAAATGTTCTATCCAAACCCCAAAAAAACTAATCCCACAACCGTCGTCAAAGGTCGTCATTTTTTCCGAGCCTATCATTGCCGCACAATAAAAGCGCACCATCTGTTCCACGCGGACCAATATTTCGGCACTCGTCTACTTTCTATTCTAACGTACACACTCGTTAGGGGGCCACGCCTCTCGTATACTTCCAAAACCGCGACCGACCATTTCGGATGTAGAAGAGACACAGCCAACAACTTTCACCGGAACGATTTAGTTCCCTGGCGCAGTATTAACCGACCGCGCCCCTTACTCCAAAATCCAGAATCACGAAGATTTACAACTTCCAAAATTACGACACACCTTAAAATATTTTATAATTTGTTCAATGTGACATATTTAACAATCTCCCTTGCTCACGACTAATATTCCAACTATACTCACCGCGGCGGATGCGCGATTCCAGAGAACATCATTAGACTTGGAAATAAATTTTATTTTAAATTATCGAACAATGTATTATTGTTAATGTTTTAATTATTTTTCTCCACTATAGAAGTGCACCATACGCGCTTCACATGGATAACTTTCACGAACCCCTCCATCCCGATACAAGATGGCGTCCCCCTTATTTTTATTTTTATTTTTTTTTTGCTTTATTTTTTAATATTACTCGTCTCGCTTTAGTTGAAATTAGATCAAATTTCCTGTCTGTCTTTTTGCAAACAATTCCGAGGTCTAAAACCAGTGTAAAATATGTGAATTAATAATACGATTTCGTACCGTACGCATATTATTATCGACATCGCTAGAAAATGGTAGCGGTTCGATTCGCGATTGTTTTTGTTTATTTCGAAGATGTTTTAATAATCTGCGACGTCGCCTATTATTGCATTGATACTGGCATAATATACGTCTTGCGCTGGTTTTCAGGTACAGGGGTGTGTTTCTTTGTTGGGTTTTAGTGAAAATAAAGTATTTATCAGGTAACCGTTACACGATGCGAGAATAGCCCGCGTATGTGAGGTTAAATTTAAAAAAGTTAGTCCCCTCCGCTGTTTGCTAATCTTAAACCCAGTAAGTGTGTTGTTTAGCATTATAGTACTGGTCAGGTAGATAATTTCGACCAACATCCCGGAAGACGGTGCACGTAGCTACAAAAACGAAGTATCCAAATAAGAAGTTCGAGGAGGCGTCCCTTCCTATTTTGGAATACCAGTGAAGCTACTTATGGGTGTCGTCAAGGAAAGACAGGGGAGGGCCGTTGTCCTCGCAGAGCTTTGGAACTTTTTAATCAACTGGCCATGATGAGTATTCATAAATCATGGACAATTTGACTTTTGTAATAAAGTATTAGAACAATTTGCCAAAAACCCATGAAAATTATGTTTTAATTACGATTTTATTCTCGTTTAATTTTTATTTTTCCTAATCGTCTTTTTATCATCTTGTCCCCCTTGGCTCATCGGCTGGCGACGCCCTTTAAGCTACTACACTCTGGCGCAGCTGCGGCTGGAGCACAAATCTTCTCTTACGAAAATTTTATGAAATATGAAAGTGTCGCTGTGCTACTTTAAAAAACTAATTTAGGACACAGCCGTTTCAAAAAGTGTTCATGGTCGCAAGCAAACCGCGCATACACTTGCTCAATACAATGTTAGTTCGCTAAAAGTCTCATTTGAAACATCGATGTTTGTGACCGCATCCGGTTAACTCGTTTTCGTTTTCCTTCTCGCTGGGTAGTGCAAAAGCGGCGAAAATGAGCGAGTTGCGGGTAAAACCATTGATAAAGTCGTGTCTAAAATGTGCCTACTATTTGAAAATTAATTCGAACAGGAGTAACAGTGAAGAAGTTGCTTGTTTCCGAGATTCTGCCGACAAAAAGGGGAAAGTGGACGATAGGCCAACGCGGAAGGTAGGCTTTGACCCGGAATAGAAGAAGATGTGTACGTTTAAATGCGCTTGAACGTTTGCAGCGTATAAGATCGTTCTGCACGCGGCTGGTAAAATATTCAATTTATAACAATGAGAGATAATGAACTATAGACGAATGAGCAGGGTCATATGTTTAACAATGCGGCCTAGGAAGGTGTTCGAGGAGAATAGGACACAGTATTTCTTACAATATTATGTTTATGTATCGCAACGTAATTATCGCAGCGGATACAGCGAAAACTGGAACCGACTGTCGGATCGAACAAAACTGCACAACTGTGCTCATTCGGCTCGTCTAGCTGCGGACCATTAATTTTACCTGTTCGTCATCCTATATGCTCTAGGTTTCCCTGTATGTAGGTTAATAGCGATATAATAAGAGTGTTTTTTGTTTGTTTGTTTTGTTGTTTTTTGTTTTTTTTTTGAGTTAGTCTCACTTATTAACATACGAATCCGATGTGACTCGAAGCAATGTTTCGGACCAAAGTTTACGAATAAACTGAAATGTGGCGGAGTTAGTAAATGCTGTCAAATTGGTAATTTCAATTTTATTCTGTCGCCGAGAAAATTTATAATGTTGACACTGGCAAGAGAACTGACGGCGGACCGCCTCCGGATTTCTTTGATGAGACTTGAAAAGATCTCACCCGACGGGGGTTTGTTAAAATCAATGTATTGTTACGAGAACACTTTATCTCGAGTCAGTGCGGACTTTTCGGAAGTAGGCGTGATATGCACTAGCGAGAATAGCAATACGCAGCTCTGCACCGTTATCACGATGACGCCGCTGGTAGAATTCACGTCATTCTACACAGGCAACGGACATTATCAGGAAATAGATAATCCGGTTGTAGCCGTTTAAAGCGACGAATTCTTCCCGCGGCGTCGATAATTGATCAAAAGTTATAACAATGCCGCTACACAGCCTAGAGCCGTTGTTATAGTTGCCTATTTCAATAAAATTGTCCCGATTCTTTTGTCGATCTTATGACAATTGAAAGAACTAACAAAAAAGTACCGAAATATTTATTTCGATTTATTTTTTTTGGAAAATATCGAAACGTATTTATTTATAATTAAAGTTTCTTCGACGGCCCATTATCGGTTTAACCGTTGCAATCTGATTTACTTTTCGATCATTTCGCTACCACCTGCACAATGCGTCAAGAGTACCGTTATGATGCTTTTTTTCTTTATTATTATTATTATTTTTTTTTTTTTTTTTTACTTAATATAATCGCATTCAACGAGTAATTTGCTCAATTTTCAGTGCGGATTAAATCGTGTCTCATCAAGCACATAAATTCATTTAGCACATATCGAAAAATATTAATAAATATCGATAAACAAAATAAAAAATTATAAATTGACGTCTTAAGAAAAAAATATTAAATAAAATATGCTGGAAACATTTTTGAGAATATCTCATCCTCAGCTAGATAAGTGAAAAAAAAAATTATATTACATATGTATATGAGTGCATTTGAAGGTGACCTGAATATCGCCTATCTTCAATTATAATTTAGGTGTCTTTCGGATTCAGATTGGATGTCACATCCTGTATTAGAAAACTATTTGAGGGTATGCTCAACAAGCGCCTTGTTTGGTGGCTAGAGCATAATAATATATTCCCTATTAATATGTTCGGCTTTCGGCCTGGTATTGGCCCTTCTGATTGTGTTAGTCTTTTCGTTTCCCACATATACAAATCTTTTATCCAAAAACATTTCACCCTAGCCTCCTTTATTGATGTTTCCTCTGCTTTCGATAATGTTCATCTTCCCACTCTAAGAGATAAAATGACGGCAATTAATATCCCAATTAAATTCTCTTCCCTTATTATCAATCTCATGTCAAATCGTTCTATCCACTTCTCCTCTCCATCTCTTAATGCTCCAAGAAAGGTTTTCCGAGGTCTTCCTCAGGGTTCCTCCCTCAGTCCTACTCTTTTTAACATCTATACTATCAGTATAGCTTCTCTTCCTTTAAATTCCTATTCCTTATTCTTTGCGGACGACATTCTCCTATTTTCCTCGTCTGAGGATGTTTTAGCAGCCTATGAAGCACTCAGTTCGTCGCTCATTGTGCTGGAACATTCTCTCTCCTTAATTAATCTTTCAATTTCTCCCTCTAAGTCTTCTTATACTATTTTTACCCTCCGTCCCTATAACCCTGCTTTGGTCAACCTATCCTTAAACAATGTATCTCTTTCCCGTGTTAATTGCTTTTGTTATCTCGGTGTCTTTCTTGATAGTCGTTTGTCCTTCTCTGAACACATCAAATATCTTTCTGCTTCCACTATTAAAAGGTTAAACTTGCTGAAAGCCCTGTCGCCAACTAAATGGGGTGGCGATCCCTATATTCTTATTTCCCTTTACAAATCTATTATCCGTTCCAAATTTGATTATTGTTCTTTTATTTATGGTAGTGCGTCCAAGACACGTCTTTCCAAACTAGATGTAATTCAGAATTCTTGCCTTCGTCTCTGTCTTGGCGCTCTTAAATCCTCTCCAACCACTGCTATTCTTGCTGAATCCAATTCGTCACCCCTATCCATTCGTAGATCTTATTTAGGCTATCGTTTCCTTGTTAAACGTCTTCCTCTCGCATCCTCTACCCTTGTTCAGTCTTATCTTTCGATTTATAATAGCTGGCGCTTCACTCCCAGCAAAACCCCTATTCTGGCTTTTATTTCACATCGTCTAGGTTCATTTTGGCCGTATATTATCTCGTTCAATAATCTCCCTTATTTTTCTTTCGACTTCGCTGACATCTGTCATCCTCCTAAGGTATTTATCCTCCCCTCATTTGCAAAAAATCTCCCCCAAGCCGTAATTAAACAGGTATTCTACAGCACTATCAATTCCCTATTTCCCTCTCATGTTACCATTTACACGGATGGTTCGAGGGGGCCTGGTGGTGTTGGTGCTTCTTTCATCCTTCCTGATTTTAACCTCTCAGAATCTTTTCGACTTCCTTATTTCTGTTCCATATTCACAGCCGAGTTGTTGGCTATCCTTCGCTCTATTATTTTCATTTCCTCGAATCAATTTTCCTCTAAGTTTTTAATTATTTCTGACTCTTTGAGCGCCCTTCAGGCCATATCCTCTCCCCTTCCTGATCATTCGTGTGACTTTGTTATCCTCCGTATACGTTCACTCATTCACAATCTTTCCTATCTCCATTCAGTCAATATTGATCTGCTGTGGGTACCTGGCCACTCGGGCATATTTGGAAATGAAGCGGCTGATTCCTTGGCTCGGGCTGCTGCTGCTTCCTCTCGTCTTTTTTTTAAAAAAATTCCTTCCGTTAACCTGCTATCAGTTTGTAAAAGCTTTCATATCCGATTTTGGTCGGATACCTATGTTTCTTCTTTTTCCAACAGTTGTTCCTTTTACCTATCAGTCCAGCCTACTCTTCCTTCATATTCATGGTTTCTTTTACATTCCTCCCTTCGTCGTTCTGAAGTTGTTTCCATTGTTCGTATGCGCTTTGGCCATTCTTTGCTGCCTTCTTCCAGATTTCGTTTCTCCTTGGTTTCTTCTCCACATTGTCCTCTCCATCCGGATGATGCAATTATTTGCGACGCCGATCATGTGTTCTTCCAGTGTTCATCCCTCTCGGTGGAGCGTTCTGCCTTATATTCTTATTTGCTTAAGCTTGGACTTCCTACCCCTTATTGTGCATCCTATATCCTGTCCTTTCCTTCCCCACTAATTATTCCTGCTATTTGTTCCTTTTTAGTTAAAATTTCTGATCGAATCAAAATATAACCGACTTCTTTCCTTACCTTTTGTTTCTGGGTAAAGGTCCTTGGTTGACGAGCCCAACAAAAAAAAAAAAAAAAAAAAAAAAAAAAAAACAGATTGGATGTCCACGTTTATATTAATATTTCGTTTTAGTGTCCCCTTTCCTAACTGATGATAAGCGATAATTTCGGTCTTTTTCAGATTTCGATAATACACATGCTACATATTTACCTTTCCTAATGGCACGCTTTTATATTTTCTATTTTCTAGTACTAGAGATAGGGGATATTTTTCCCTTTCCTCCAAAAAACAACAAACAAACAAACAAAAAAATCATTACTAGCGTATTTTATTTATTTATTTTTAAAATGTTTAATTATGTTTATAGTGTTTTGTTATTTTCATTAACTAACTAATAAATAGTATAGGTATGCTAAAAATAACAAGCAAACATTGTAAAGCTTTATTTAGATTACCAAAAAAGTCCTTTTATAAGAAATAAGGCGGAGACAGGTGGCGAAATAGATGAAAAACCAAATTACTGGCGCATATTTCATTCTGTACACTAAGAGAATCGGATATTAGCCGTCGTCAATCGGGTTTTTAGTAATCCTAAAACCGAATTAAACGCCACCGTACATGATGGGGACCGAAAATAATACTCAGCGTACTTTCTAAAATTTATTACATATACTACAACATAGTAATGTTCGAGACTGAGAATCGATATGATCATCGGGTCAACTTTTGTTCGTCGTACGCTGCTAACGGAATGCCTTCCACCGGACAAAAAGACTGATCAGTAGCGCATCAGATATTCGACTAACTAGGCGCTGAAATTAAATATGTGCATAATGGCACATAAGCACCTTAAACACCGTTATTAGTGCCGATTGTTCGATTGGAGGGACTTATCTAGCACACCAGGTCTCCGGCTGTATATTATCACGTTAGATTAAAATTGCTGTAATCGCTTGCAATATTTCTATGCGCCAATCAATCCCCCGCATGCTAATTTGATTGCAATAGCGGCAGAAAATTACAAAATTAAACTAAATTTCTATCTTGTACTAAATTGCAAATTACCCTTTTAATCGTTACTGATGACGCAGCACGGTAATGTAGCGGAGGATACATTTCTGGATGGAGTAGTTCCAATAATGTCGTTAGTATGTCACCGTCGCCCGGGGTGGATAACTGCGGATCGTGTTACAAAACTCCGCAATCAATGTGCAGACGACTTCGTAATCCATCGCTATACCTCCGGCACCGTGCAGCACGTTGATTGTACTAAGGCAACTGGCGTGCTAGTGCAATGTCCACGAAGAAGTTTGCCGCTATTATGGGTTCTCTCTCGTACACTACGAGTGTCTGCATTGTTCCACACTGTCCTCGGGAGCAATTGACTGGCAGTCCTCCTAAAGCTCCGAAACCATATGAAGTCCATCGTAGGTTAATAGCAAGTGTTGATGGTGAGCAAATTTCTCACAAACACCTAACCCATTTCTACTTCTCGTATACTTTGTAGATGCAGCCTACCAGTTTCCTTCTAAAAAGAATAACACGGTAGTTTTACTATCCGAGCGACTTCCTTGACGACAATTGCTGTCCGTTCTACAATCATCATCATATAGTTCCATACTTAATTCCTGAGCGTCGGCGACTACCTATCTGTACATTTCAGCTATACAGGCATAGGCATAGTGTACTAGGCAACTGTTATACAAGTGTACTCACACACAAGACTACATGTAGCCGCTTCTTATTGCAATACAAGTGCAGTCCCGTGTGTGTCTGCTGTGTGTACTAACTAGCGCGCGTATGTATGTATGATGGTATTCGTGGTAGTTTGTCATTGCCTTCCATGTGAAATAGCGAGTATTTCATTTAATTTTTCTTAATAACTTCTGCCGTCGCCCGGGATCGAACCCGAGACTTCCGCAACGGAAGCGAAGCGCTCTAGCAACTAGGCTATCGTGACGACTCGTACTACAATGTTCAATTTAATAATCAATTTAAGAACGTTTCCCACATTCAGCAACAGCTTCTGCAGTTGAAATACATCGGATGTTATTTCGAGGAAAAAAACGCATTACCTTCATATCTGTAGCGGTGCCTCATCCAAAAGTTATGCTTTTGCAAATATTTTTTGTGTGAATTGAACGTATTTATGTTCGTGTAATAATAAAAAAATAAAAAAAAAACAAAAAAAAACGTAGTAACTGAATTAAACAGTTTTTTAAAATTTCATAATTTCATTTAAAAGTGCGGTTACCGATAGCAAAAATAAATATGAACAATTTTCTAATCTTTATTTCAATATTATACATTTTTTTTGGGTCTGTATTTTTCAATTTAACTAAACTGGCCTGCAAGGGCCGTATCTGAGGGGGAGGGGGGTTTCGGGTTCACCCTCGCCCGAAATGTCTGCGAAATCATAACTGCTTGAATTAAATGGACCGAAATTCAGAATAAATTTTTTTTGTTTTCAATTTTTGACAAATGTAAAGAAAATTAAAATTTTTACGAATTCTATGGGAATAACGACTACTTTTTATTCGTTTTTATTGTAGTGTTCAAATATTGCATATGCAATAATTGACTACAAGACTTTAGTGTACCATTTATAAATATATATATTTCATGATAACACACACATATATAAAAATATTTTCGTAACCTCCTCCGAAATTTTGGTCTAGATACGACCCTGCTGGCCTGCGAATCTGATACGATTAGTATCTTGTTATTTTGTCGATTTCTCAGAAATTCTAATGCCAGGAATATAGGATATTAGATGTAGCTATGTCTGTGTGAGTATATTAATTCCGGAAAAGTCGTGTAGCGTTCGGCTAGCAGAATTACATGTTAGCTAAGGCGGTGCAGGTACCGCGCACGTAGCAATCATCGTGCGTGGGGCAAACGTAAAGCGACAGAAAGATTCTTCTATCCCGTTACAATTAGTAGATAATATAATAATGCAATTGTTGTTCTAGTTGCGGATCTATAATAGAAAAGGCTAGTCAGTCATACTATAACCGCGTATTAAACTTGTCGCCGTTACATACGAAAAATGTTCGCCTTTCTCTGTGCTTTTTATACCGTTTGCCATGGTTTTTTGAAATTTCTTTCTTCCTTTTAAATTCTAGTCGTGATTTTGTACGTACGTTTTTTTGTTGAATTCGTTTTTATTAGAAGAAAAAAAAACGCTAATATATACGTTTTTTTATAAATGCAATTCGTTAATGTTTTCTATCTGAGCACTCGGGGCGTTACCGTGGTAAGTATTCCTACCGGAGGGAAGAATATTCCAGCAACGCACGGCAAGATTTCATCATTTCGACAACAAAGAAAGTGTTTACTCTTACTGCCATTATTTGATGAAATCTATTTTAAAAGAAGTGTAAAAGCCTAAGGTTCAGTGAACAGGTGTATATTTTTTTTTTTTTTTGGATAAATTCGCATTACTTGCATCCGCGAGAAGGCCTCGACTTCTTCAGTGTGTATACCTTTAAAGCAAAACCTAGATTTCAAAATTTAACGAGTTCGTTATACTGATTCTGAGAATAGGGACAATGAAATCATAACATTGTTGTCCAGAACATGGATGCGAAATACGAAATACACAAGATTGGCGCCGCAAAACAGAAATACCTCGAAAGTGTTCACAACAGTATTGTATATTAAATGCTGACATTAGAAAAAGTTACGAAAAACCATTATGAAATATTAAGGCTTTTTATGATACGGAATTTTCATTAGAAATTGCTGCGCAAATCATAAATTCATTTTCTTTTAAGAATAGCGTAGTCGGTTGAAATTTATTTTTCCATAGGTATTACGGAATAAGTATCATAATCTTTGTTGGTGTCCGGGGGCTCTCTCCATAGCGAAGTCCAAAAGATTAAGTTATACATAGAAACATATATATATATATATATATATATATATATATATATAACTCGGCCATTTCGGCCTCGCAAGGGGCTGTGCCCCTTGCCCCCTCTTGCTTTCATTTCTGTTTTTTTCTCTTCTATACTTTGTATAAAATGATCAAAATTTACAACGTAATTCTTACTGGCATCAACATAAAAAGAAAAATAACGTAACCACAAAAATCCTATCCCAACATTTAACTTTCATTATATAAAATGAAGACATTTTTTCGTTACATTTTTTCGTTACATTTTTCGTTACATTTTTCGTTACATATTTCGTTATATAAAATTGTGACATTTCTTAAATAACAGTAACAAAAATCCTATAAAATATAACAAACGTTACATAAAATTGGGACATTTTTTGGGACATTTTGCATTACATAAAATTGGGACATTTTGCGTTACATAAAATTGGGACATTTTTTCTAATGCGGGATAGCGTAAGAATTACGTTGTAATTAATATTTGTTTTTTTGTTTTTTTTGTAATCGTATATATTGCTCCCGAATATTTTATAAATTGTCCAGGCGGAATGTTAAATACTTACATGTATCAATATAAAGTATCTGTAGCCAAGTGTCATTTTTCACATCTTTCTTCTCGAAACTTCATAGAGGACCTTTGTGTGTCGCATAATTGTGGAAAAATAAAAATAAGCAGTTTTTCCTGCAACTTTGAGTTTATTTACACACTTTTATTAAAATAAATTTCATTCGTAACGACATTATTAAAATTTGAGGCATTCACGGTTTTTCATATGGAACCGAAATTTATTTAAAAAATAATTTTTTCTTTAATTTTTCTGTTTTTATTAAATTTTAAATAATAATTATTTGAGCCCGCCAAAAGCACAATAATCGATCAAATCTCGGCAAAGAATTAAAAGGTGTACAATACAAAAACCGATTTGTTAAAACCAAAACGGAGATAACGTAATACAAATCTCAAATGGTAGTACATCATTAGTTGCTTTTTTTTTTCTTACGTATTTCATCTATATCTTATACTGCACACCGAAGACAGATATACAGACTTTAATCTACGTATTCCAAATTTGTGGTTTTTCATCACTATACCATCCATTATTTCTGTGTTAGTACATTTATCAAAACTATTCCGGCTGCATCATCTATTTTCGAAACAAATATAATTAGTTCCCGATTTGAATTTCTTGTATACCGAATTTCTCTCATGGTGTTATTTTCAAATCCCGTAGCCTCTAATAGCTTAATGAAATTATAACAGGTATCGCTAAAATATTTTTCTCTTCGATTATCTAAAGGTTTATTTAGCATTTAGCTAACAGACTCTATACAGGAACATTGAGATCAATAGAGAGGGAATAAATAATAGACGGGGAAAAAAAGAAAGAAGGGCTATATACAAGGTATTATGGAAAGGCCGATTTTTATTAAACTTGTTGAAGCAGTTATCAACGTCAATCTTCTTTATACTGTCACCATTGTATTCACAGGTAATTCTTTACTGTAATCTGCGATCATTTGCCATATCTATTCTGAACTTCTAACCTCCTTAAACACGACAAAACCTAGAGGACAAGAAAGAAGAGTAACGGTTAATTACACTGGACAGCGAAATTATTATGATAGCCGGTACAATTCGCCGGTTATGGCTGATCAAACTGATAAAATCTACCGTTTGATATATAAATTGTTGTTCGATGCAATAAAAATAATTATGTTCCGCCTATATTTTTTCCAACGACGCGTTACAAGTAACTCTTCACAAGTGTTAAACGAACTATGATACAATTCATAAAATTAAATTTCGGAATCGTTATTTCTTTCCATCTTAACTACTTACAACGATCTTTCAGCAATCACCCAGTCGCTGGTCGACGATACAATGTGACTTGGCAAAGTTGTACAAAATCACTCTGGTTACGTTACTTTCTTCTTTTTGGGAACGCATTAAGCAAATGAGAAGTTTGCTTTTAAACTTTTTTCTACTTATTATTTATTTCCTTGGCTTTGGTCGTCTGCAGTTCGTTGTCGTCATAATTTGACGGCAGCATCGGGTCAAGCTCAAATTTATAAGTCAACGTAATTGACGTAATTGATGATAAATTTCGTTCCATCAACTTAATGCTTCTATACTTCACCTTTTTTTTTTCACTCTCCCGGTTGCAGTATCCGATCAAGGTCATCGGATTTAAATACTTACAAAAAAATTTTAGATCAGTTAATACTGATAGGGATAAAAAATGAATTAAAATTTTAAACTAGGAAGATATAAATAACTTCTGGTTAATAAGTTGAATTCGTTAATAGAATAAAGTATCTGGGTCTTCTAATCGATCATAAATTGAAGGTTTCTTCGTATCTCGAAAATGTCAATATAAAATGTAATAAAATATTTAATAAGCTCTCAAGTTTTTGATATTCAGCAATCATGGACTGAGACATAGAGAAAGAATTATTCTTTATAAAGGTATAGAATACAAACCATGTATATGGCGCTCCTATATATGTATATCAGTAATAAAATTTTAAATTCGGTTAATAAATATTAAAGGAAGTTTATTTCAAGTACCTCCTCCCTTTACAGAACTGTTCCCTTCGCAACAGTGTGCGTCATCGCAAACATCCAGCCTTTGGATATTTTCCTCATAGAGAAAGCGATAATATTTGAATTTAGTATTACGAAGAACTTTGAAAAAGTTAATTCGATGAAATATATCAACAGCAATAAAGTTACACGTTAAGATCTTGAGAAGTTATATAAAAAATAAATTGACTTGTATCTGGCAGTTATGCAGCGAAGAAGAAAAGGCTACGGGAAAGAAAACATTTATAGTTTTCCCGGATATACACGGAAAATTTAAATTTCCTAATTTAGATATAGCATTCTTTAATTCACGGATACTATCTAGTCATTGTAGCCTCAGAGAGTAGCTACATCGGTTTAAATTACTAGCTACACCACCTTGCCAATATTGCAGCCTAAATGTAGTTAGGCAGCATCTACCATACCAACTTCGATTGCTCAGCACTCAAAGGTACCAGAGGACAATATAATATTAACCCAAACGCACTCTTAGTTATGAATAAACAAAATTTCACGAAGTTACTTCCGAACTTTCATGAAATCATGAAACTGATTTACATGTGAATAAATATATGTATAATAAATTACTGGTGCAAATATGTGACACATACATTCGTGTCCGGTGGATCTCAGCGTAAATAAATAATTAGTAGAATACGAGTTTCCTATGAGTGACTATTAATGCGTGTGTGTGTTTGAAGTTATTTACCGCACACCGACTAAACATGTAAATATGCTAAATAAATGTTACAGTATCATTTTCATCTTCGATTGTTACACATACTGAGAATTATATTTCTTTTTACTAAACATGAGCGATTTTTTTTCCCTTTAATATTAATTCTGCATATAGTGAATAAGTTGTTGTTTCGCCACTATTGCAGTTATTTAAAATTTACCTTTATTGTACCCATATAACAAATACAAAAAAAATAAATAAATCTGCCATATCGGTTGCGTCCGGATTGGAGAACCAAAAAAAAAAAAAAAAAACATACTAGAAAGATATAAGTACTTTTTTTTTTTTTTTCTTGTTTGGGTTTTTCCCTGGGCATGTCAGCAGCGGACAATTACCCATCAACATGTGTACATCATAGCAGCAATTAGGAGTAACAAGGAATGGAATCTGACAAAGAATGCTATACACCAAGGATGGAATATAAGTATATAAGTACTTAATTAGGTATACCCATCGTAAGCTAAATAAAATCTCGGAAAAGGAAAACATTTTTTTATTTATCTATTTATTCGAGTTTACAACAATATTCCTTTCTCCAGGAATGCAGTCTTTCTCTCCACTACTACGATATTATAATATTTATATATTTAATTAATCTTTAAATATATTTGAATATTTTAACGTTTGGAAAATAACAATCGCATTTTTATATTATGAATGGTTTTTGTGTTTTATTCGGAGACTTCATCCCGACCATTTTAACGACTCTTCTGCTTCCTCGTTCGCAGATCGCCGACATGTACAACTTCAGCCTGGTAAATATACCGTAGTATTAAAACTTTCCTCGAACTACATTCGGTAAGTTGCTCTATTAGCTTAAACTGACTTTTTAAGAAGTTTTTTAAACTATTTTTAAGATATTTTTCTACAGCCTTTCTTGCACTTCTCATAAAAAACTTTCCTCATACGAATATTGATTTACAACATTCTTTTCTTTCACACAAATTTTTGATTTCAAGTTTCATTACATCCTTTAACCAAAAAAAAAAAAGAAAAAAGAAATGAAATAAATAATCGGCAGTATACAATATTAGATATATTAGATGCGACAGGATATAAACAGCTTACCGTAAAGGATTAAGTGATTATTGATACATTTTCAATGTCCATATCTCATTCAAATCAATGTTATTTCCATATTGATTTGTTTGCATGTCATAAATACTTCCAGCGTTGGATATACATGTATACGAAAATTTGTGATGACATGTGCAAAGGTTTTTGTGTTAAGGGGTTATATAGAGTTGTGGTGGTCGGAAAAATCGATTTTTTTCTTTATCGTGTATTCTTTAAGTACGTTATCTTAAGAATATTGCCCTCAAATTTCAAAATGATCGGAGCATTAGATCCGAAGTTATAGCTAATTATAGCGCGTTATCTCGATCGTGCAACAACTGCGAGCAGCGCAATATTCCTTCGTGTGAGTATGTCCAGCATTCATATGATATAAACCTGAAACCTGAAACTTTAAACGCGATTATCTCAGAATCGTGTCCTTTTTTAAAGTAGCTTTGCGGTGGACGCGATTATTAAAAAACTATCAATCCGATCGATACCAAATTTATACCACTTGCTTGTAATGATAATAGCTAGTAGATAACCGAAGGATTTTTAATTTTTTTTAGTACAAAAAAACAAAAATTAAACATCTTGAAAAAATGAACCTTTTTGTTAAAACCGTCGCCATTTTTTTAAAAATTAAAACTTTGACAAATCCTTCATTCATCTACTAGACAATAAAATATGCCAACATCATTTTTTTGAAATTCAGATTTGAGATGAACTGTTCTCGAGTTATAATATCCTCCGCGAGTGACGCCCAAAAAAAAAAACGCTCCAGGAATATAGCTGTAGTTTCGCTATTTTAAAATATTTTTCTATGAAAAAAATTGAACAAGTACCTCAAAACATGTACTAATCGATGTTGCTAACAGTTTTTAGATTAGCATTTATTATGTTGTCGAAAAAAAACTACAGAAAATGTCCTAATTTCGCCCTCTACAAGTGTATATATATATACACGAGTATATTAATGACAACGTCATTCTTAGATCGACCGCTATTACTTTTTTGCCCCAAACTGTCCCCAAGCAGGGTCAAAGAGCTAAGCCCCTTGTGAGGCACGGAGAGCCGAGTATATATATATATATATATATATAAATATATTAATTACAACGTAATTCTTAGGCTACCCCCCATTCGAAAAAATGTCCCAATTTTATGTAACGCTAAATGTCCCAAAAAAATGTTCCAGAAAAATGTCCCAATTTTATGTAACGTTTGTTATATTTTGTAGGATTTTTGTTATTGTTATTTAAAAAATGTCACAATTTTATGTAATGAAATATGTAACGAAAAATGTAACGAAAAATGTAACGAAAAAATGTCTTAATTTTATATAACGGAAGGTAAATGTTAGAATAGGATTTTTATGGTTATGTTATTTTTTGCGTGTGTTGATGCCAGTAAGAATTACGTTGTAAATTTTGATCATTTTATACAAAGTATAAAAGAGAAAGAGACAGAAATGAAAGCAAGAGGGGTCAAGGGGCACAGCCCCTTGCGAGGCCAAAATGGCCGAGTTTATATATATATATATATAAATATACATATATATATATATATATATATATATATATATATATATATATATATATATAATAATGTTTTATAACTAGAAAGATTCATGAACGTTCTTTTTTTATTAGTTCTTAAATTATTAATTAAATCATAAAATTTTACCACTTTATATCTTTCAATAAGTTCAGTCAAGCATGATGTTTCATGCGCTGAGGATTCCGCATGTTAAGTTAAACATAACCATAATTTACATTTACATAATACTAAATTCAAAATAATGAAATCTGATTTTTCGCGCCGCAAAAAAGGAGAGACATATCATTTTCCGTGCCTTTTTGAACTTTTCCCATCTTCGAAAGTTTTGTAAAGAAAATGAAAAATGGTTACGTTCCCGACAAATAGCGATCTTTCCATCGATGTATCGGCATGTCGGGAAAAAAAAAATATCTTTTTCAAAATTTTCAAACTTTCAACGCCTCGAGGGCCTAAATATAACGTTGTAAACTCGGCTATAGATTTCCTATAAAGATACGTTTTGGTTTAATCTTTTTCACTCGGGCTATTATTACGTGAACATTTTTTTTTTTTTTTTACTAAAGGAAGGGTCTGTATAATTTTTTAACCGTAATTTCATGATTTTGTAAAAGAGCTTCTGCGTTTTTTTTTTTTGTTTTGAGTTTCACTTTTAAAGGGTTATCTAGTGATGATGGGTTAGGATTTTTTTAAGAGTGATTTTTGGGGTTGTTTTACATACCATAATATTCTATTTGCCGGACAGGGTAATCGGTTAGTTCGAAATTGTAAATATGGTTTTAAAGAAAATTTTAGTTGTAATTTATGATGCAACTTTGAAATTCAAAAGTCAACCCGTTCCTGAATGATATTGTATATTTTAATTGAATATTTTGGTCGTTTCTGAACCATCTTATTAGGATTCCGTACATTACGTGTGTACGGAGAATCGTAAAAATCGCATTAAGACCGGTAAAACACTTTTCATTTTTAGTATTAGATTAGATTAATATTATTTACACGCGATATTTTATATCTTACGTGAACAAACAAATAAATTGTAAACATGGGCTACAAAAAACGATGCCTACATTTTACATTATTAGTACACATTATAGTAGTCCATGTACATACATAATCACATTCGCTTCTCGCGCTATTTGAACGCATCTGCGACTAAAGAATAATACATAAATATTATAGAAGTATCTTTGTATATTTTTCAAATATATTCGATATTTGATATTTGATTTTTATTTATGTACATATAACGTTGTATTAAAGTATATTTTTTCATCTTACTGTTAAGGCTGAAATAAGTAGATTTTACGGTAACAAACTATCAAAAACATTACGAGCAACTAAAGAAAAAGAGTACTTCGTTCTAGTAATCTTAAAACTCTGATTCAGCGCTTATTCATGGTTACGGAGATTTATAGCCAAGCCGGATATTGAATGCTTTCAAGTTAGAATAGAAAACTCATGGATGTCGCGATGTAACTTGGACATCGATAATCGCAAAAGAATGTTCTGCATGCTAAAACCTATCTTCATAAATGATATACCTATAGCCTGGTAGCTAAATTATTTGGGTACCACCAAACGGGAGGTCTCCGGTCCGAGTCTTGTCTCGTCGCAGAATCAAACTACTTATACATCTAATCTAAAACTGAATTGAGAACCAGAGAAATCTGCTAAAGACAAATCCCAAGATGAAATGAAATGAAAATATTCCGTTCAGATTCTTGTTATGTACATTGTGAACCTTAACTTCACAATTTCCTTCGATACCTTTTTAAATGGTTGCGGTATTTACTTTACAACAGTGCAAATCGTGTCAAAGTTCTAACTTTAAGTTCATGTTGACGGCGAAGTAATGCTTTATCAGCTGCACAGCGAAATAATAATACATATGAAGAAAAACATTTTGGAACTCTTTCTTAATAGATGACCCAATTAACCGAACAGGTCGTAAAGGGCAAACAGACGGACACAAAAGTTGCGTTTTATGTGTTATGCGGACCTTAAAGAAGGAGGGACAACATTTATAAAATGTTTGTAAACACGAAAAAGAACGAAGAGAGGAACGAACGGTAAATAAGATTATTATCTAAGATTGTTCTCGCTTTTGTTTTTAAACGATATGTATCGCTTAATGAGATAATCTACAAAAAGAGTAAAACAGGTAGCGGACGACGGTCGTCTGTCACAGTTTTTTTGACCAATATTTGACAAGTTGATGGCAGAGGCGGTAGTGGAAGAAAGTGGCCAGGTTCCGGTCGCGTGTTATTATTGCCATCAATAAGCGTGCTTCGTCGCGCTTTCTGACCAATTTAAATAAGCTCCTTCGTAATTAAGGAAAAATAAACACACACATGTCCATGCCCCCTACGTAATTAGAATAATTCCTCGCAGCTTATCAAAATCATTTACAAGTTTCAATTTAGTACGCTGCTCCACATCTTATTTGTCCTACCAGCTGCTTTCACTAGGAACTTAATTAAGTTTTGACATCGTACGAACGTGTCCATTGCCAACAGTAATCGCACGTGTGCTAATTTCATCCATCTTTTTGTTTTTGGTTTTTTTTTTAGTTTTTTTCCGCCTCCTTTAATTTGCCCGACGCTGTCCGCGAATATTTTTCGTTACTCGACCATGTCACGTCCAAATTTAATATACTACCTATTAAACATTTAAAGCTTTCACAGTGATTACTCGTAATAAATATCTTTTAAAACACAGTTATTTCCGAAAATTATTTATTATACTACTTATTGTTTTTCGCGTTGGCTTTTGCTTCCCTTAAAATCCTTTGCTATTCTTTCTTTTCCCCTAAGATCGATTCTATATCGTTTAATTAACTTTCTCGCAATGTTTATTGTTGAAAATTCCAAAAAAAAAAAAAAGAAAAATAATAATAATTTAAATAAAATAGAACACTTTGACATATTTTAATTTTAAGTTGCATTCCATAAACAATTGGGTCACCGCCGTACTAGAACGTTATTACCCGTTTTATTTAAAATTTGTTTAATCAGCGATTTAATGCAGTAATTTCAATTATTATGTAAAAGATATCGGTTTATTTCTTACAATCTACCTATCATCCATCAAATTCAATAAATTCGTAGGTGAAAATTTTTTGCTTAAACTTTTATTTTATGGTACAGCTACAACTTTTGTTTACCAAATTTTATGTACCTAAATCCACACATACAATATATGGAAACAAACTACACCGAATAATAATGGCGGGTATGATGAGTGGATAAGGAAAGGACAGAATATTATTATTTTTACTTTTCCTTGTACGAAGTAAAGGAAGTATTGTAATGGAGAAAAATGTTTAATGTCATATTTCAACGGATATTTCGACCATCCCTGATTACTTCCCCTTATACGGATGATAAAAGGAAGTACTGTATTTGTCTCAATATTTTGAATCTCATGTTTCAACAAAAAAATATCCATTTTAATCATCCCCGTGGATCCATTTTAAGTCGTTTTTTTCGTGACGTTTGTATGTATGTATGTGTTTATCACGCACAACTCCAAAAAAAGACTAGTTGTAGAAGGTTGAAATTTTCTAGGTAGGACCATCTTAGTTTCTAGTTGTGCACCTCCGTTTTTGGTTAGAATCGGTTGAGCGGAACGGGTACTTACCCTATAGGACTACAGCTGTTCCAGTTTTTCACGCACATATTTTATGTATTTTACGATTTGCCCGTTAAAATACTTGTTTATTTTTAATGTTTGTGATTTCAGGGCTTCAGAGGAGGGGGCGAATCTCCCCTTCCCTTCACGTACAAGAAAGTATTGTGCTCGGCCACGCGACAGAGGTTTTTTTTTTTTTTTGGAAGGGGCTTCAACGATGGACATTAACCCAACACAAATGAAATTATTAGAAATTTCAATGCGAAACAGCGGGATTCGAACCCGGTTCTACGACGCCACGGTAGCTGACTAGGGTAGATTATTAGAGTCGCTATAAGGAATCCCGAGTATGAGAAAACTAGATTAAATAGTAAATCGCTCCGCGTAATAAGAAAAAAACACACTCAAAGAAAATCGTAACAACTGCAACATTTGAATAGAGAAAGCAGTTCATCGAAAAGCAAAAACGGGGAGAAGGCAGTAAGAAATAGCCAAAATGCAGGCGAATAATGGAGAGACAACAGAACGACGTAGTGAAGAAAACAAGAAGAACCATAGATAAGAAAGAAAAATGTATTTTTGAATAACAGACAGAAGGAGCAACTGTTAGAAAATAAAAAAAAAAGAGCAGAAATGTTTGACCAAAATTTAAAATGAAAACTTTTACACATTGGTGGTAAATTAGAAGATAGGATTAGTTTAAGGGGAAAAAAACGAGAGAAAGCAGAAAACCGAGTCAAAGAATTCGCCTCTTGATTGCTACAGATAATGGAATTACTAGGAACCCACATCAAATATCAGTACGAATCGAATGAATAGAAGAAATGATTATGAATAATCGATATACGGGGAATAGTGAAGTCACAAGAATAATTAGGAACGGGAGAATAGTTGACTTAAACTGGAAAAAAGATGGAATTGGAAACGAACAAATAATTGGAAGAAAGACAACTGAAGACAATGAAAATGACAGTTGCCGTAGAGTAGTTATTAATTCACTTGTTAATAAGAAAGAAAAAGAAAGAAAACGAAAAACTGTTCAAAAGTTGAAATCTGGAAGAATAACAAAAGCTCTAACACCAGCGAACCGTTTCGAGCCATCTGCGAAATTGGCTACATAAATAGGGAGTTGATGGCACTTTAGAATACCTGCTTAATTACAGCTTGCGGAAGGAATTATTTATAGCGAAGATAGAATAAAAATTTTAAAAAGGTGAGCGAGATGGGCGAAGTTGAATGAAAAGTAGGGAAACTTATTAAAGGAAATTTCTAAGTCCAAAATGAACAAAGACCGAAGAAATTAAAAGATACGGATTTTCCTAGGAGTAAAGCGATAATTTTTTAGTGATCGAAAGGTAGATGAGAGTAGGGGACGTAAGTGGAAGACATTCAGAAAGGAAACGATAGCCTAAATAAGATCTGCGAATAGACAGGTGCTAGAATTGGAAAGCATTTAAGCGCACTAGGACACAGCGACATTTAGATTATATTTAATTTAGAGAGTCGGGACTTAGAAACACAATGGACTTATACAGAGAAATAAGAATTAGAGATCACTACCCTATTTAGTTACAAAGCTTTCACAACAAGATTTTTGACAGAAGAAAAAAAAAGATATTTGATGCGTTCTGTGAAGGATCAACGACTATGAAGATACCAAAATGACAGAAACAATTAACAGGAGAAAGAACCTATTGATTAAGGATATACGGCTAGAAGCATAAGGTCGAAGGGTAAATTCAGCATAAGAGACTTAGAAGGAGAAATCGAAAGATTAATTAGGGACAGAGAATGTTCGATCAGAATGAGAGAACATTTGGTGTTAATTGCTATCATTTCAGAGCATTTTTTAAAACTGGCCTTTAATTTTTCTGTTAAACCACTTTTTCTATAATAATTCCAATTATTTACTCATTTCTAACTCCATCTATGCTCTTTAGGTCAACTGTTCTTCCCTTACTGATCATTCTTGTGACTTCTATTATTTACCGTATATCAATATCATTTATGTTTTTTCCACTATTTACCCGATTTGTATTAATATTTAATGTGGGTTCCTAGTAATTCCATTACCTCTGGCAATGCAGAGACTAATTCTTTGATTCGATTTGCTGCTTCCTGACGCTTTTTCTCTTAAGACAATCCCATCTTCTAATTCACCACCGACGTGTAAAAGTTTCAACTTTAAATTTTGGTCAAGTATTTCTGCTTCTATCTTTTTTTTTTTAAACAGTCGACCTTTCCAGCTGTCTATTCAAACCATTTTTTTCTTCTGATTCATGATTGTTCATGTTTTCTTTACTTCGTCGTTCTGTTGTAGTCTCTCTTATTCGCCTACGTTATGGCTATTCCTATTGCCTTCCACCCGCTTTCGCTTTTCGTCCGGGACTACTCTCTACATTCAAATAATGCACTTATTTGCGTTTCCGGTTATGTGTTCTGTTCATCTCTTTTTGCGGAGCGATCTATTTTTTACTCCATTGAGATACTGCGGACTTCCGCTGCTTATAGCAAATCTAATACCCTGATCTTTCTTGATCCACTCACCATTTCTGCTATTTATTCGTTCTTATTATCAATGATATTTGATCAATTTAAAACATAACCGACTTCTCTTAACACTGTTTCTTGAAAGGTCCCCCAGGTTAACGCCCCTACCCCAAAAAAAAAATTTTCCCTCCTGAGATAAAGAGTAACTTACCACTGACCACAGTTGGAAGTGTATGTAAGACTTTTAATATTTTTTTAAAATCATTACTTGTCGAATTTACTAGAGTACCAAACAAAATGCTTGACCAAATCGTCAAACCCGCAATCCATATGTACGGCGTGCTGTCCAAAGCTCCTATTTTAGCTATATATATATATATATCTTTATTGAATATACGCGAGTGCACTGCAGTCTCTGTGCAAGGCTACATTAATTTAATTTCATTGTTTGTGCCCGTGCAGAAAATCGCTTCCCGCATAAAAAAAAACTAGTTCAATAAAAATAAAATTATCGTTTTTAAAACTAACAATACAAGCTAAATGAATGTTTATAAGATAGTGCAAACAAATGGGCAATAGTCAATTCGGATTAAATTCATTATTATATGTCAAGTTTATTTTTATTAATTAACGTTTCTTACCCCTCCCCAAAAACAGTTAAATGTTTATTAATTCAGATTATTTTTTTTGAAAAATACAGGGAACAATTTTGAAAAACGTGCTGAACTGTATCGGAAGAACTTTGGAGTCTTAAGAGCCGATAGAATCATGCTGTAGCAGCTTTTAAACTATTTTGCTCCTGCTTATCTAGCAATTGCTATAATCATGGTGAATCGAGTAGCAGTATAACTAGTGCCATGTTAGACAACGGTATTTTTTGATAATCGTCGTCGATCATGTAATCAAAAATGATGACGTCGATGCGTCTGTCAGACGTTTCCAAGTGTCTTTTAATAACTATTATTATCACGACAATGATGTGCATTCACTGCTCTTCGGTAAGCAAATTCTATATATAAATATATATATATATATATATATATATGTGCGTATGTATATGTGTGTGTGTGTGTGTGAGTAACGATTCAGAAATCATCACTCGCAGTCACACTTTTACACATCAATTTTCGGTAACATTTTTTATTTCTTCACGCACTGAAAATAATTATTTTGTTTTTTACAATTTCGTGCCTATAAAAAAATACGGTTTTCATTTGTACACGTGTCGTGTCCGATTAGATTTTATATTTTTGTTCATTTTTTTTTTTTTATTATTATTAAAACTAGTTATGATCACCTTAAAATTTTTTTTTTCTTTTTAATTTACATGTTTTAGAAATAAAAGAAACTTAATGTGACGAGTACATTCTACGACAATCAGTGGAAGTTCTCCACTAACAATTATTAAGATCTTAGTTTTTTAACACCTTATCTAATAAAAAGTTTTTGGAACTTGCAAAGATTATTAAGCTATCTGCCTATTAAAACTTAGAAAATTTGCTCAGCAAACTCACTACCTATTTCTGCAGTGAGCAGCATAGATCAAAAATAATACATTTTTGTACTGATATAAGTGATAAAAAACGCGTGTCATTGATAATATAAGATTAAAAAAATTGATGTAATCAACATAAATAATCGGATGTTGTGAAAATGTTTGTAAGCAACTGAAGGTGGCCATATGGTCTTTAGATACCGGGCCACAAAAAAAGAAAAAATCCTGGTTAGGTTATGTACCACTCCAAGAAACGCTGTTTTCCGGGGTCGTTTGAAAAAACACACAAAACCATTGCAATATCACATTCGATTTTTTTAAACATTCCGAACAGTTTAATTTTTTTATCACGAACGGTCGCTGCTGTGCTGGTGTTACTGGGTTCCTCGCAAAGCGTGAAAGTATGAGCTTTTAGCTTCTGTTTATGTGACTGAGCCACCATGATAGGGCTGTGTGCAGTCGCCACGTCTGCCATTTATTTAAATTTCGGGATCATGCGTCTTGGTCATTTCGTTGAATTTTTGACGTGCGCTGTTTATTCGCTTGATTCGCATTCTTTGCAATTCCTTGTAAACTGTACACTCCCTGTAGTTCGCAGGGTGGTTACCTTCACACAGTGTACATTCGGGAGGAGTTTATTTAGCCTTTAAGCATGCATTAGTAGGGTGAGTAGCAGCGCATTTAACACACATAAAAGGCCGATGACAGGAACGTTGTGTGCATATGTTTACATGGAGGCTCAACTTTAACATTGTTGATCAAGATTGTGTCTAACGGCTATCTTAACTCGCTTTAAATCATTGCTCGAACAAATGAACAAGCAAAATCAGCTAATAATGGAGCTTCCAACTAAGCTCATCACGAAAATAATTCCTTAGCAATGAAATCACTCCAAATCGTTCTTTGGAATGCCAATGGTCTAGCGCAGTGTGCTTCTTGTGTCAGAAACATATTTTATTAACAAAACGTTCATAACTGTCTACAGTTTATACCATACTCAACATCCCGACGGAACTGTCCGTAGAGGGACTGTTATATTAATACGCAATGGTATTCACCACTGCCCCAGTTTAACTCTTACCGACACGATTATGCCCAAATTATTAGTCTCGTAGTGAAACGCATCTCTTGCATTAGTAACAGTGTAATGTTCGCTTCGATATTCAGTAAATAAGGCTTCTATCACCGGATGGATAGCCTTCTCACGTCAATACGTCAAAATTGTTGGATAGAGTTCATAAGGACTAGTTTTAATTTTTTAAAAAAACTCAGCGAAAAACAAATGACTATTAATGATTGAAAAAGAATAAGGAAAAGTAAATAGCATCTTTATGAATATTATTAATCAAACGGTATACAGATTTTATTATCGAATCATCAAGGAGCGATGATCTGAATTTTCAGTTTAAGATGAACGTTTCATTGTAACAACTGTCATAGAAAATACAAAAACAATAGTTCCTACAAATATTAGCGACAGCGCTATCAAAATCGAATATTTTCTGAGACTTGAAAAATTGCGATAGTTTCAAATATTCAGATTTAAAACAATATACGGGATTATTTTATAACAGAATGTGATACAAGTTTGTGAATTTTTTAAAAAAGCAAAAAATAAAATTATAAAAATTTTCAATGAGCAAAAGAAACCGTTATAAAAATTAGATGTTATTACAATGAAAAAGATCAGCACAAGTAGATAGCAAAAATGAGACATGAAATCATAGGAACAAAAAAAAAAACTGGAAATCTTAACAATGCGATTTGTACAATTTGAATGATAAACCTCGAGGTTATCTTTTTAGTTAGAAACCATTTCTTCAATTGAAAGTGTACTGTAACGTTGCTAAATGACTTATTTAAAATTACTAATGCAGCTCAGAGGAATGAATAATAAGACTGGAAAATTATCAACAATACCTTGCAACTTGCACACAGCTTCGAGTCACTGATTCCTGAAGATATTATAACAAAAATAGCTTGGCACTGTGAAACAGCTGTAAAATTGATCAATTCTAGTTACAGAAAACGTGTGTTTACTATGTGAGAATAAATGTAATATGCATAATAATTGTGTCTTAAGGTAAAGAAAAAAATGTTATGCGAGACAATTACTATTTTTTAGCGTGAGTAATTTTGAACGCACCAAGTCAGTGTTTTCGAAACGGCCAAGCGATTGTATCTACCGCTGCGCCATTCAACACGAACTATCGCTTGAATATTTTAATTTATATTGAAAATCGTGAAAAAAGAAGCGTAAGGACGAAAAATTTCGTTTAATTTGATGCTGAAATATTTATCCAACAGTTGTCCTTTTCATAAAATGTACATGTATATCATCGCTATTTAATATTTATTTATATTAAATTAAACAATCAAAATTCATTTGAACTCGCCTTGTGTAATTGCTACGAGCACTACTCACAAGGCTGAGTAGGGAGTTACCGCGCTCGAAATTAAGCAACAAAATAATGAGAAATACGCACTCGTTTATTAGTCATGCTTCAGATAAAAAAGCATTATGTAATTAGTCTATATTTTTATTTTTCTTAGTTTATAGCTATAGTTAATTATTGAAATAGTATCTGTAACACATGTCATTCACTGCTCTATTACACATACTGTTACACTAAACTGATTAGAAAACATCTTTATCGAAGTCGGTAAAAACTTCATTAGGTCTAGTAACTTTTTAATAAGTTACAGGGGCGCGCACCCAAAACCGAAGCGATCAATAGATTAAACATCGCGATGATGTAATAATAACTCAATAAAATATGAGAAGAAAAAAATAATGGCAAACGATTTAAACAAACACAGTCACTGTTCCTTTATTTTCTTTATGTAAAACCTCATTTTTAGAATACAAATTAATGAAAAAAATAAAACAAACATTAAATAACCGAAACTTTTTCAATTCTATTCAGTTTTTTGACGTTTACATCTCGTACTGGATCGAAAAATCCGTTTGCTCCGAAAAAAATGTACACTGAGAGTATCTTTAATATTTTTACAACTATAAAATCCGTAAAAATTATAAAAACTGCGTTAAATAAATGCGTGCATCATTTTCCGTGAAATTAGCCGTTTAGAAGCTATCGGCCATCCTAACATGACTTTTAATTACCGGTTTAGCTGATCCAAAGGTCCCCGATTTCTCGGTCAATTGGATTAACTGTATACCAACCTTGCTCATAACACCCCTTGCCATCCATTTAAAAAAAATCCGAAGCCTGAATAAATAAAATGATCGGCGGAAGAAAGAAATTTTATTTTATTCGCATTATAAATATTGACCGTTATATTAACCATTATATATGCTAACTCTTTAATATTGCAAAAATGAATAATGAGCTTTATAACGCGATGATCGTAGCACTACCCATTAAAATGGCTCTGGAACTTATTTGAAATCTAACAATAACATTTGTAACAAAAATAAATTTTTAACACTTAATGAACAATTATATATATATATATATATATATATATATATATATATATAAAAAAATTATATATATATATATATAAATTATATATATATATATATATATATATAAATTATATATATAATTGTTAATTAAATGTTAAAAATTTATTTTTGTCATAAATGTATTTAACAATGAGTTTGAATAATAAATACAGTAATAACATTTGTAATTATTGAGTGTCACTTCATAGAATTTATCACGCTCCTCTGTCCCAAGTTTCACTGATATCAACTAGGCCGAGATAAACTGAAATGCGCGATACGAAAATTATTTACGTTACATTGAAATTTTAATTGTTACCTTCTTGAAATAACTGAATAACCCCATTCAAATCTGTTGTATTTTCTGCATCACCAAGGGGAGCAAACGATAGTTGTAGGTAACCAACAGCCGCTTACTTGATGCTGAAAATGTGATTATTTTAAAATCTTAATTTTAATAAAGACTTTGTAATAAACATTATTCGATTTAAAATTTATAGCTGAAGTAACACAAATGATTATAATTCCAAGTTTCAGAAAAGGACACCGCTTCAGTTGCTTCCAGTTATTTCTCATAAGTCGGCCTCCATATTTGTAATGCACAATTTTAAAAAATGTTATGGTCATTTAAAATTCAAACCTTTTCTGTCTGTTTACAAAATGAAATCAATTATAAAAGTTATTTACTGTCAAATACTACCGCGGTATATACAAAATTAAAAATAACTTCTTCACGTGTAAATATTTTCAAAAAAAAAAAAAAAAAAAAAAAAGGTTTAATAACACGCAGAATTATATAACGCTAAAAAACGCTCTGATTTTTCACACTTTAAATGATTTTCTCTCATCGAAAATTTTACTTTTTTCCTCGCTTTACAACTAAACTTTCGGCTTATTTTCCAAAAAATTCACAATTTATTTACGGCTGGTGACCGATCACTCTTTTTTTTTTTTGCTGACAGAAAGTGAAGATACCACAGATGAAGAGAAATTTTGCAGCATTCAGACGATTGAGAGAAACACACAAGAAAACAGAATTTACAAGTGTGCTTACTCAGATCTCACTGCCGATTTCGTATTAAAAAATTATTGCTTTAAGACAACGACCGCCCAGAACCTGGGTACCGTCTCGCGGCTTAGTTCTAGAGAAACACAGGCAAAGCCGCTGGGGAGTAGTCGGGATATTTAAAAACGGAGTGTTTGTCTACGCTTCAATCAGGGAAACACTTATAAACCGTTCAAATCAGATCGAGAGGTTATTAAAATAGTACATTTGCGTGACCGAAATTTCCGATCAGCAATATTTATCTCCGCAAAAATTGCACCGATAAGGTATTTTTCTTCGAGTACACGAGTCTACAGCCAGAAAGCGCGTTGAAGTTGTTCGTAATCGTCCAGTAGTACCACCTAATTCCCATCATTCTTTCTAGTGACCTGAACATCGATTTACCTGCCCATGGCCAAAAGTTTCCCCTTTATACGTTCACGAGAGGCACGTTCGCTCTCGAACTGAACAACGACCTAGCTATTTCGACGACGAGGAACAGTACGTGTACAGATGTTCTATGTTTGGTCGTCACGTAGACCACTTAGCCGACCGACAGCACGTGCGTCGTATTTTCCCTTCCTCCGCCAATTGTTACTGAATGTAATCGATGTGCCCAAATCTGTATCTATACATTAATGTGTAAATAAATCTGGATTTCATTTCATCGATATATATATATATATATATATATATATATATGTTCCTTTTTTTTCACAAAAAATAATTAAAATTAATGCAGACAATCGCAACAATCGCTAAACTTTATCGCTGCAATAATACTTTCAACATTATTAATAAATGTGCTAACATCGAGACTTTCCCCACTTATCACTTAACATAACTGTGTTTTTCATTAAAATTAAACTTCTTTTCGTAAATAAAAAAGGGTCATATATTAACGCTTAAAAATTTCACTCGTAATCTTTGTGAACTAAAACCACGAAAAGTAAAACCAACGACACGTCACTTTGTTCAAATCCAAAAAGTAAATTCTTCTCATGTATAATTCCAGACTAAAACATGATAACTCGTGCTACGCAGTAATCTTTTCTTACGCCAAATTTATATACTCGTAGATACTAAAAATTATACATATGAAAAAAAGGCTCGTCATCAAGCGCATAAAAGAACGTCAGATAATCCGCAGTTTCGAAAATTTCTTAATATAAAGAAGTTGCTTAACATAAAAACAGAAATATAAATCAAAGGAATTTTAATAAAGTCTGCATCGTTCAAAGTAACAACAAAGTTGTTAAACCACGTTTAAAATTGAACGCCGTCAGCCATTCTCGAATGTATGTCTGTTGTGCTTATCTAGCTGTGAAGATAAACCATCTGAAAATGCTCGAACGTTAGAAATTAAACACTTGAAAACATCATCCGGTTCAGGACGATGTTAATTTTGGTAAAAAACATCATGCTGAACCGTCGATAAATATACGGGGAAACTTTTTTCCTATTTATTTCAATATACTCGTTCTGACCGTATTAACTGTTTTTTTTTTGTTTTTTTTTTTTTTTAATCTAATAAATTCATATGTTGAATGAATAACAAAATTACGCTAATATATTGTGTTGCGTTTAAATTAAAATCTGGACGTTCCGCAGCTTTCTCCTTAATTATACTACAAAAATATAAATAAATATTTCGAATCTAATAGATTATTAAAAGTTTGAAGTCGCATATGCGACTTTCATTTACAGTAATTTTTAATTCTCCGAATAGAGGTCCCATTAACGTAACAGGTTCCGCGTAACACAACCGTAAGTTATTTATTCTTCTGCAGTTCTCGCCTTTCTCGTTCGTGTTATAGCTTTTCGATTTTAAAATTAAATAATTATAGACTTCTATACGATGCCGTCTAAGGAAAATTCTGGCATGCCCCTTTGATCTTACGCCTTCATCACGACGTAATCCTTGAAAAAATATTATGCACGAATTCCTCTTTTTAATTTTCTTCTGCCAAACGATGTGTGATCCATTAACTGTCGCAATACTGATAAATGTATACTACTTTAATAATATTAAATAAACGTTAAATAGTTCACCGATCGAAAAAGACGATATAACGCATGATCGCATTTATTATGTGTATTTGTTTTTTCCAATTAGGATATAAACGATATACATCAATCGCAAACGAAATTACGAAAAGTTAAAGAAACGAACATATTCAATTTCGTACGATTAATAGTGCTCCGAATGATTTACGGATTTGCGTCAATGTTTGGATTTGGGGAAACGTTGGAAAATTTTGCGGGCGGATTTCTTGTGCCTCCCGGCGTCGCCGATTCCGATTACGACGGTTTCGGTCTGGTGGATGATGACTACGACGGCAGCGATTACGATTATTAATAATATATATTTTTTTCATACTTAACATATTACCGCCGTTGTAACTTCAATAAATAGAACTTTTGTATATAACAGGGCGAAAAAAACAGTTCTCTCTTGCTATAATAAACGAAATATAATTTTAAAAAAGCACTTCCGATATAATACTCCGATAGAGTTACAATGTTGAAAAAGTCTGGGTTATTTTTTTTTTTTTTCTTAAAGAAAGAATATTAATGAAAAATTTAATTTTTTACACCAAAAGTACATCTAAAATAACTCTGATTTAGTGTTGTGTTTTAAAATGGTTCTATTTTTAACAGTAATCTTCATGACCTATGATATACAAAAACACACCGTCTTCTAATATATTAAAAGGAAAAAAATGGATTTGTAGTAATAATTTCAGAAAGTTATTAATTTTCTTAAAGATTATAAAAATCCGCAATTTTTCTTAATTTATATTACTTAAATTTAACTTGTGTTATGTATCTCAATATATTTTTACCTATCTCTTTTTATTTACTTTTTTTTTATAATTTTTTAATTTAAATCCAATCCGATATTACTTTATCAACTATTTTCTAAATAGCGCTGTGTGAATTTAGCATTAGAAGAGTTGATATCCTGATAATAACTTAAAGAATTAATATTTATTTTTTTTTTTATTTATTCTATTCAATTTATAAGATATTTTATTAGTTTTTATTTAAATTAACAATTTACAAAAACATAGAAAATATCACAAAAAACCGAACGCAACTTTCTTTTTAACGCGTGTAAATTTCACTATTTATATATCTGCGGTGCAATATGTATATACTATATATAATTAATCACGTGTTTGTAAAAGTCATCACTTATAATTTAAAAAAGTCCTTTAATCGCAAACGAATTCGTTTATAAATATTAATGAATAAACTTTTCCCTAATATAATTTATGTTAATATGATCTTTCTTAAAAGATGAAATTTATTTATTTACCGAATGAAAGGTGTAAAATTATATTTGTAAATATTATTTAATATAGATATGTATTAACTTTTCTCGTGCTTTATAAAATTATGCATTTTAATCTATATAACAGTTTGTTTATAAATGAAATAAACTAATTTGAATTGTTTTTAACGCGTACTTGTTATTTCAGATATTTAAATGAATAAATTATTTCATTGTTTAAATGTAAAATCTACACATTTGGCTAACAAAAAGAATGAAAAGAAAAAACACACATTAAAAACCGTATTTTACGAAGCCGATATTAAATATCACGTGTAATCGACGCGAAAAAAACAAATTCAACTTAAGTGTTTTCCTTAAAGAAATCAATATACTAATGACTCTCGGGAAATTAGTATTTTAAGAATTATAAAAATAAAAGTCGTAAAAGGCGATAAGAATAATTAAAATACATTCTAATTTCAATGTATTTACTAATTTAAATATTTATTAGGAACAGTTTTAATATTTTCAACCTACAATATCTTATAATAATAAATCTTAACTCTATAATAATAAATAATAATGAAAATATTAATATTATTCATACATTAAAGTGATAAAACCGTATGCAGTAATAGCAAAAATAATGATAATAATGTAATAACGTAATATCTACAATATGACAAGAAAAATGGAATATGAATATAGATGTAATATAAACTGCTATCCACAAATCGTAAATTAATTTGAAATTTACTACACAAATATAAGAAAAAAAATGTCATCATTCGGGCCGTGGCGAGATCCGTAAAATCAAGTTTACATAATACATACAGAAATGTAAACGGCAATAATAATCACACTTATTCAATAATAGTCTGAAATATATTTTGCGATAATATGTAAAATGGCACTGTTATTTATGATTTGATTAAAAATTTACTTAAGCATAAAAATATTTAATAATTAACTAAGAAGAATTTTAATAATAATAATAATTACTTAATACTATAACAGAACATAATGGACCAGATATAATGAATAATAAACAAGGTTTAATTATACTTATATGTTGCAACATCATTTGGCACTAATTTAAAAAAATATATATATTAATTGTTAAAAAAATAAATGAAAAACATTTGGAAATTCGATAAAAATGATTTCAGTAATCAAAAATCCAGTAAAAACTTCTAAAACTCTGGTTACACATTAGGGTTGTTTGAATTTACCCCATAAAACGGTCTAGAATATACAAAAAATAATTTTATTAAACACATAGCTCCTAAAAATGCGAAAAT
Source organism: Icerya purchasi (assembly GCA_039619475.1). Taxonomy (NCBI): domain Eukaryota; kingdom Metazoa; phylum Arthropoda; class Insecta; order Hemiptera; family Monophlebidae; genus Icerya; species Icerya purchasi. The sequence goes on from CM077115.1 coordinate 154,062,144, forward strand.
TTTCTAACAAATAAGAAAAAGATTAAACATACTGCTGGCTGGATTATCAAAGCTAAAAATTGAAAGAAGATAATAATAATAATAATAATAATAATAATAATAATAATAATAATAATAATAATAACAACAACAATATAATAATATAATAATAATAATAATAATAATAAAAACAATAATACAGTTATTTATAAAATGTAATAACTTCCATTTTGGTCATTGTTAAAATATCATAAGCAAAAAAGTTATTTAAACTTTTAATAAAAAACAACAGATTATTAAGCGGCATTTAATAAATTTGTAGCACGTTATATTACTAGAATATTATGACTCATGCTATAATTATGAAATCTACAACGGATATAATTATATTAACTAGATTTCCCGCTGTCGATTAAAGGGGAGTTTATCAGCAAGTATCAAAAAAATCGGTATTCATTTTAACCGCGATTAGTAATTTTATAATTGCCGTTGTAAAGTAAAATTTCAAAAAAAAAAAAAAAAAAAAAACAAAAAAAAAACAGTACGAGCTTTACGTTTTGAAAAAATAAATGTCATTAAAAGAACTAAACATAAACAGAATAAAATCGTACATTTTTAAAAATAAAAGTCTAACCAATAAACGTGCTATTGGCTCTTTTTTGTTTCTTTGTAAAAAAATTAATATTAAAAAATAAAGGATTTTCGAAATAACTGAAAACAGCAAATATTTGCATTACTAAAATTAAAAGGAATTTAAGAAACAAACAAAATAAATGAACGTTTTAATGATTTTTAAATTTTATTTTACGTACAAAACAGATTACAGACTGGAATTATCTAATTCCGTGATTAATGTAACAAATAAAACGTAATTAAAGTTGAAAAAGACAAAGAACAATAAATTAATACAATTTGAATCATCGCGGTGATCGAACTCAGTCCGTGGTAATTTCATTCTTTGCAAAGCATCGCGTGCCATTAATAAAATACTACAACGCACACGGTCAACGTAACTTTACGTTAAATCGAATCCGTTATGGCCATCTACAGTCACGGTAGGCTATGATAATTTCCAGTTCCAATTTACATACCTGTAGAGTGATTTTTTCTTAATCGCGGCTGAGGGTTCAAAAAAAATTGTCAAGACCGTTTAAGTTTATTGCATATGAAAAAATTGTAAAAGCATACGTAATAAATAACACGTATAAACACAAAATGTTCGTTTACTAGACGAAATATACTAGATCATCAGCAATGTTACCGCGCATTTGATTAAAATACACTTTACATTTTAATTAGGTAAGTAAAGAATTTTTTTTTTTATCTTATCTTGTTCAAATTATATATCAAATATTGATTCGGTTTTCCTTTCAAATGATTCTGAGAATTTTTAAAATAAAAATTAACGGTGTCGAGATTTATTTGGCGTTTAGTTAACAACGAAATAAATATTAAAATCATAATTAAAATAATTTGAAATTTGAAATAAATACTAACGCTATCGGCTCGTTTCAGCTTAAAATGAAACATATAAACGAACTAAACAGAATTCCGCAACTAAAAGAATCTTCTCGTCTTTTTTGGCAAATATTCCAAAGTTTTTCTAATCTTTAAAAAATATACCTAAGCCAATTATCTTTCAAACAGGAAAAAAAAAAGAGTTATAACACCTTCATCGCCTTATAACTTTGTTCATATGTGCTTTCTTTGAATTTATTTTATTTTATTTGCAGAAGCTACAAGCACAGCTTTCGAATTTTCCCGTACATAACTAAGCTTAATACTATTCATGTTATATATATATATACATATATATACATATACATATACATATACATATACATATACATATATACATATATATACATATATATACATATACATATACATATACATATACATATATACATATATATATACATATACACACATATACATATATACATATATATACATATACACACATATACATATACATATATATATATATATATATATATATACTTAAAAAGTAATTAATTCACAATATTATGTTGAACATAAGTAATAAAACTATCATATAAAAAATACATAAAACATATTGCAACTATTAAAAAAATATTAAAAAACATCGACTTGTTTCGGCGAATTACCGTCATTATCAAGATATGTCTTAATAATTACGGTAGTTCGTCGAAACTAATCGATGTTTTTTAATAATTGTAATATGTTTTGTGTATTTTTTCTATGATAATTTTATTATTTATGTTTAGCACTGTGAATTAATTACTTTTCAAGTATATAAAAATTTATTAGTAAAATGTTCGCATGAATTTCAATACAACTATGATTAGCGGCGTATAAAGTCTTCGCAAACCTGAAATATCCACAACGAAAATAAAATTTACTTTTCATTTAGAAATGCGTTGATGGAGATAATTCAATATAACTTAAGCTAATGAATAAATCCGAGATTTTTAACAAACATACCAACAAAATCTCGGAAGAGTACTTTCAATAGATGGACGAAATAATTCAACTAAATCAGCCTTTCTCAGCGACTGTCGGTTCTATGAACTAATGCTTCGCGATATGCTTTACGAGCGCTTTTCTTCTCACTAGGTTTTCGATATTCGGCCAGTTTCATTTCATCCAACTCCTTGTCAACACCCAACCGCTGCACTTTATTACGAGAAAGCCATTGCCTGCAATTGATATATTAACACAATTAAAAGATTTGTTTCGTTAAGTTTTAATAAAAATAAAATATCGTTCTTTATGCGATTTAATTAAAATCTTAACGGAAGCAGGAAGTTCTAACGACGACCGTATAATATTTTACGTCTCAATTTATATGAAGAATTGAAAAGAATATTTACACGAAGAAACTAGCGGATAATGTGGAACCCGGTTGATCCGAATAACTTTTACCATCTAGTACCGAACTTTTAATCGATAAATACGAAAATTTATCCTAGAAGAGCGGGCAATTATCACGATTACTCTTTTCTTGACGTCCCTATATGGCCACGACGCCGTTTAATGCAAACTATCTATCCACGTAATAATATTTCTACTTTATAGAAAATGGCATTTCGACGAAGATCCAATTTTAACTGTAATTATGCTTTAAGATGCGAATGAATAGTGCACTATACCTTATGTTAATAGTATTGCAATGGAAGAAAAAATTGTATTAAAATTAGCGCGCGTATTTTCGTGACATTCAGTACAGAAAGAAGAAATTAATTAAAAAAATAAAACCGAAAGTATGTAAAATTACCACGTTCGTTTAGCTCCGTACAACAGCAGTACCAGATATCCAGATTCACCATAGGTCGCCGCTAAATCTAGAACATCTTTCGGAGGTGAAGGTATTGGAACACCATTATGCACATAATCTCGCGGCATTTTTGGATCAACGATCTGAAAAATTTATATAATTTTTTTATACAATGTCCACTCAAATAATCACTAATGTTCGCGTTGCGAAAAATTCGTTTAAAAAACATTAATAATGGCACGTATTTTAACTCAGTTATAATAATGAATGCATTGTAAATATATAGTGTAAATACAAAACAGTTTTGTATGACATTTTGTTCGTTTATAATCGTAGTTTAATTATAGCAAACATTCAAAGTTAGTTAACGCGAAACAAAGGAATTCATAAAGCCGATAAATTATTCGAGTATCAGATAACTTTAAATCGTGTAATACATATATAAATCAAAAATTATATTACTTTCAATACGGGAAAAAAAAAATGAAAAATTAAATAAAATAAAAATTTAGAATGACACTAATAAAAATCATAATAGAGTCACGCCTACGCGTAAATTCATAGGTTTACAACTTATATAAGCTAATTTAAAATATTCAAGAAAAAAGAAACAGATATTTTGTGAAAAAATGTAATTTTCCGACGAAAGAAATAATGGAAATGATAAAAAAAAAAAAAATGCATTAATAATGACGCATTAAGAAACAAAAGTGGAACATATGTGAAAGTTAAGAAGAAAAAAATGGTTCATTAATAATCGCAATCGTGAAAATTAAAATACAAAAAAAAAAATAGTAATGTATTTAGGTGACCCAAGATGGCTACTCCATCTGGCTAGTAAAAAACAAAACTACCAAATAGCATGATACATGTACAGGCAAATTAAAAGGGAAAAAAAAGACGTGGGAATTGATTTTGTTCGGAAAAAGTATTAGTCACACTATTAACAACACTAGCACAAATTATACCGCAATATAAATAAAAATAATCGTGATCGTCGCATCGATGACAATATATTAAATTCTCGCTATTACTACATATACTACTATTATTTGACGATATTGTACCACTTCTCGTGGGAATTAACACGCGCTGTTGGACAATTGCAGATGTGCATTGAAGCTGATACAGGTTCTCTTATCATCAGATGATTGCATTCTTCTCTAGTCGCAGTCACGTAGTAGTAGCAACTGTAATTACTTCTAGCGATTGGTAAACAACACGTAATGCGTTTAATTCGATTCGTGTCAATTACCGTCCTTAGCCTCTCTCCTGTGACATTTACTATGGATGGGCGGTTGTTTTGTTGCTTTTTGAATATCCTTCTATTATCAGCATCGTCGTTAATCGTAAGAATAAACTTTTCACGCTACAATAATTTCATTATAGAATAAACCATTAAATCTGCCGTATCTATGCATCCCGTTTGATAATTAGTTAATGAATTTAAATAATTGGTAATTACAAACATAACAGAACAACATCATAAGTTGGAACAAGCAGGGAACATACGTCGTCTAAAGTTGAAAGAGGGGAAAAAAAAAAAGAAGAAATATTACTAAATATTAAGTTAGCATATACGTATTCTAAACCTAAACTGTGCGCCGCACTTTAGTCTAAAAAAGAAGAAATAAAAAATATTAGAAAATAGGAATGTAGATTGAAATCGCATCGACTTGGAGAATAAAAAAACCATTCGCAAAATTCCAGACAATCTTTTTAAATAACTGTTTTTTATCTCGTTCATCACACAATATCGAGTCTACTTTGAAAACACATTACCAGCCCGCACGATGCAGACACGCGGAAGTTACTATCCGATTAAGTATCCTTCGTTCCATTCTTGATGACGAAACTGACACCGTAAACAAACGAATGTCTACCGCCAAGTGAGCTCTAGAAACGTCAATTTACGCCCGGTGGAAACGAACAGCACAAGAATTGACCATTTTTTTTAAAGAATCTGTTTTAGAAACGAACTACTAGAGTAATCAGTTTTTTTTTTTTGTTTTTTTTTTTTTTTTTTTTATGTTTACAAAAGCTAACTTTAATTCTCTTAGTTCTTTCCTGATCTTACAATACTCGAATCTTCGTAAAAAAAGAAATATTGTTCGACTAAACGTTTAGATATAATTGTAAAATTTGGTAAGTTGCAAAAGTATTTTTTGTAGATAATAAAGAAAGAGTAGAGAAATCGCTCTTTGAAGATTACAACGAGGGGGAAAATCGTGATTAACTGATAAAAAAAAATAATTTAACAAAAAATAAATATAAACGTTTTCCAAAAAATCGAATTAAAATTACGTAATTTATTACGAAAAAATTTTCCTAATAACCACTGAACAGAGATCAATACATCGCGTTATCGACGAAAACAAAAGGAAAATACGAGTAATAATTTTTCGTACTTCTAGATTTTTGAAAGTGACGCACATCAAATTACAAAATCAATGACAGTAAAAAACCTCATAACGACATATATTCAAACTTACTTTGCAAACTGATAAAATGAGAGATGTATTTATTTTCCGTAAATAAAGGGATATTTCTAAAAAATTAAGGTTTAAGCATTTCTAATGAATAAAAAAAAAAAAAAAACTAAAATAAATAAAACTATGTCTAACTATTTAGCATATGTTTGCAGTTTCAAAAATATTTATTATGTCTTTATTATTTGAATATTTTATTTTACTGATATATTTATTAAATTTGAATGGAATGTGGATTCGAGAAAATTTATAAAAAATATTAACATTCTACGCGATCAAATTTATTGCGTAACTCTAATTCCGTGATTTTATAATCGCATTATAACCGGTATGTTTTGACCATTTTTTTCTTTTATTCCGTGAACAATAATCGTTAACTAAATTTTAGACACTATTCAAGCTAGTTAAAATTTATATAAGAAATATAACTTATTTATTTCACGGAAATTACAAGAGCTGGTAGCCATAGAGGTCCGGTACACTTTGCCCAAACCGGCTGCAATTTTTGCGAATCCGAAATGCCTCGACATTGTTGGTCATCATCCGGTTCACTACTGTCGGAATCGCTATCTTCATTGTTATTCCCATTGCTATCATTATCACCGTTATTATCGGGCTCGTCATCGTTGTCCGGATCTGTGACTTCCTCGTTATTTGCCTCATCTTCTGATTCGGTGCTCTCGTAGCTCGAATCATCTGAAGATGAACTAGAACGAGAACTAGTACTGCTTTCATCCTCACTACGCGATTCTTCTTCAGATTCCTCGCCTGTTTGTATAAATATAAAACTTTAATAAAACCAAAATCATAACGAAACTAGTGTAGTAATTACAGATCGATTTAATTATCGCTGTCTCCTCCCTCCCTTATTTATTAATTACATATTTAAGAAAACGAAAAAAGGGATGGTACAGTTCGATTAATAAAATTTCGCAGTTACCTATCATATATTCTTAGTGTAATAAATAATCACAATGTATTTTACCTCTAAGACGATAAACTTTGAAACTATCAGAGTTAAGTAGCGCATTTTTATATTTGTTCATAAAACGACTTCGGGATTTTCTACTATAACCGCTGCTTGTCGATGGCCTACAAAAACAAAACAAAATAAACAAAAATATTAATTAGCGCATTAAATGATAATAGCGGTATATAAACAAAACTGCGATTTAGAATTTTTTACATTCAAAGAAATTTTTAAATTTAAGCCTATCAGTGTTTATAATCAGAAGGATTGACTATGAAGAAAATAGAGCAGAGCAATATTGCGAAATATCTGAAGGAACATGTAAGGTTTAAAATTCGAATAGGGAGTAGAGACTGAATGAAATTATTTAATTCCTCGATAAAATATAGAAAAAACGAATTAAATGTGTTTAAGATACTAGTGGGAATGGAATAGGGAGGGAAAAATGAAATTAAGGCAACAATCGCTATGAAAAAAGGGTTGTCCTAAAACACAATTTTAAAAAAGTGCCGAAATGAAATACAGTTCAAGGAATCTAGCAACTATAAAATAAGACCTGAATAAAGCTGTATAGATATGTATATATCTATCTATCTATATATATATATATATCTATATAAAACTAGAGCTGATTATACAGAAAAAAATAATGCTAATAATAAAAACATCAGTGCATTTTACTGAATCTTTCAAAATAAACTCAGAACACACACTAAATATAGGTGACCGGCTAAAATTAATGATTAAAAATTACTACAGCAAACTTACTGAGGATCTGAATCTGCTAAGGCTGAAGATGGACCTTTACTTGTTGAAGGCCCTGCGACAACTGAATCATTTGAAGGAACAAAGTTCGTCTTGCCGGTAGCTGGAATTTTACTTCTTCTTCCAGGTGGCCCTTCAAAATCATTTATTAATGAACAGGCAGGAAAAAACACGATCGCGACAAGAATAAAAATCTAAATTCACTTTACTTTTTTTGTTATACTAAAAATCTAATTTATAACGCATTTCTGAAATTAAACTTTTAAATTACTTTACATTATAAAACCTGAACTTCTTGACCTAACTGGAGTGTTCAATGCGAACCGTTCTTGCATATAGTTTGTTGTATAGTATGCAATAGATAAGGAATGAGAAATGGCGCGTATTCTTATCTTTCTTCTAGATGACTACGAATGTGTTAAAACCTACCATGTTTCGGAAAAAAGAAAGTGGAGTTCAGGGAGGATATGAAAAGATGACTGAAATACAGAAAAACTTAAATTTGTAATATATTCGTTTAAATTCGGAAAATTTTCAAGTAATTTTTAAATTTAAAACTAGTAATTACAGTACTTTTTTTTTTTTTGTTTATTTTTTGATTGAAATCCTATGAAAGTTACGACTAATAATAGTCGTAACAAATATATTTCTTTATTGCAATAAACTACATCAGCGTATGTTTGTTCAGTATAAAAGAAAGGAGGAAAAATATTTAAGGTTAGCAAATAATAATAATTTTATCTTTTCACGGACTTTACTGATGATCGGAAGATTCCAAAAGTTTACTTCGACAACTAACTTTATTTCACAGTTTTACACATTATTACGTAAATACATTTTTGTTTCTGGTACAAACCGACGTGTTAACTTTGTTTCTTAGAAAGATTTTACATTGCCCGACATCAGTGAAAAAAATTTTTATTTTAAAATTAAACTACCATATAGATTAAACAACTAAACAGTATACAATAAAGTACGTTAACACTGTATCTTTTATAATTAAATTAGTTTAAAACAACTTAAAAGAACGTAACGATGACTGAATTCTATTCGCTATGGCCTTTCCAAAATGTTTACCTAAAATTGTAGTTTATTCCGAGATAATCCGGATTTTTAACACATCCTATAGCGGAAACTTAAATATACGTAGGCGTTTTAAATATTCTGGAGTAAAGAAATCAAAGTTTTATGAAACGACTCAAGCAGTTCTCGATTTCCGACGATTTAAAGTAATGAAGAAATTATTAGACATATTTCAATCGCCCATTCCAGTCATATAATACGTTAACATTAAATACACGAATATGTCAGTAGTGGAATAAAACGGAAAACAGTGTACGTTCACCAGAATTGGCAATAATATCAAAGTATAACATAAGCAGAAAAATGTAATACAAAAAATAACATACTCGATCTTTTATTTTGTATCGTTTCTTGCACTTCTTCGTCTTCCTTTTCTTCTTCCTGCTCATTCTTCTTTCTTCTTCCTAACAGTCAAAAGAATTAGAAATTTTGTTCTTAAATCATAGTTTGTCTTTATGAATTTTTTACGAGATTATTTCAAAAAATTACTCATCAGGTGCAGGTCTGACGTACTGCATATACAAATAAAACCAAAATGAAATGTAAAAAAGGTGTTAATTGTGACCACATTGAAATATCAAATTTTAAATAGAATTCGGAGTCAGTGGAGATTATTCGTACATCGTCGACACTGATCTCCCAAACGAAAATATTTTATAAAAAACGAATCACGAACCTAAATTATTTAGTTACGTGGGAAAAAACAAGTTTTTACTGCAAAACCATTCAAAACAGAAAAAAAAAAAAAAGATTTTATATTATTAAATATTTCTTTTGCTATTTTTAAAAAGATGTCACATGTACTACGGCACCTTAAGCTCTGATAGTGTTTCGTACTCTCTCTGCATTATGCCTATTCATTTAAATATTTTCGTAAACCATATTCGAAAAATAAATAAATAAATAGAAAATAATATCCTTAATGAAAATTAACTTAACATTAAGCGCTAATCGTTCAGCAGTAATATTAAAAAAAATTAGTAATTTAAGGATAAATAAAGGAATAATAGATAACGTCATTTTTAAATTATAAAATTTTAATTATTTTTTATCATTGAATATTTACATATTTATGGCTTCATAGGATTTTTACCTGAATACGGATCAACAATCGAAAAATTAGTCTGCGTTTTATAATTTGTGACTAATTTATAGTCTGCCAAGCGAAAGAAGCCCGTTCGAGTTTCATTACCGAGCGCGTGTGTTGCTTAAAGTAGTGTACTAGTAATAAGATATGTATTAACAATTGACGCATTTTTCAATATTACTGAAAAAAATTATATTGCCACCCTCTCCTGTAATTCATTTCTTTCTCGGAAGCAGTAACCTCATTTTGTTTCATCTCCGTACGTTCATCCGTTCTTTTTTTCCGACCTGTTCTGATCCAGACGGACGACATGGTGTTAATAGAATGACTGTTACATCTGATACGGGATGGATTGAAGGTTAATCTGAGATCCCCCAATTTCGTGATGCCAGCGCGTTTTGGTTGTTTTACGAACGGACTTTTTTCGCTTGATAGACTATATTTTGAGTTTGTAAATTTATCATTCAATACTAAAAAAAAGGTACAATAAATCAAAATACGAGATAGCTTATCTGTTAATCTGCCGTTAACAGTGAAATTCAAATGTTCGGGTAACCAAATTATAATTATTGCCTTCTATTTAACCAGCCTTAAGTATTAAATAAGGATTATAGTAGTATCGATCTACTTTTTTCGTTTTTTTTTTTTCTTTTTTTGGAAGTAAAAGTTTCTTAGGCGCGTAAGGAATATTTTACCGAGGGACAGAATATCGTTAGTTGATGAAACGTTACTTTCGCCGTTACCAAAGAGATACACGTATACGCGTAAAAATAAAAAAATAGAACGAGCGGGCGAATATCGTACAAGTTAGAATGAATTATTAAAGAGACGAATACACAAAGACGTTCTGGCTGTATTTTTTTATTCGAGCTTTGTGATTGGCCGTCACCTCGGCTACTTCGACGCGTAAAGCGTTGCAAGAGGGAAACGATAACGTTCACATACGCGCGCAATGATTAGCTAATTAATAAACATGTAAGTTTATGTGAAACGAAGTACGAACTCAAATCATCGGCAATTCTCATTGCAATGTTACCGCATTGTTTCCATGTAAATAGTGATAGATTCGCCGGAATATTTTACACTTCCACCTATACTAAATTATAAACGAAAAAACAAACCACCGAATATAGTAGCGTGCCGACTACGAAACGCGAGTTTTTATTCAAGTGAGGAATTGAATGTAACAATGAATAATTCTTCAATTCAATCAACGAAACATGGTTCCACGATTGATGCAGTTCTTTCAGAAATTTACAACTGCAAAAATTTATATTTTTTAATTTAATCTATAATAAGCCAAACTATAATACTATTTGAAGTTATGTTTATATAATATTTGATATTCTTGTAATTAAATGTAATTATATACGGTATGACTTTCTGATTTTATCAATACCCTTTCAACGATCAAATTCTAATACGTCTTATTTACTTTCAGATTAATCAGAAGATCTTCCATTACTTACAAAAAGTTTTATCTCAACCGCACATAAAGACTGCACGCTAATTCCTTTTGTTTTTCAATCGCGTTTCATGCTTATTCTAGTCGGCATGAAATGATCTGTAATAATTATGGAGCTCTTTAGTTGTGAGCAAAAGAAACTGTTTTATGCGGAAAAGGCAATATAAACACAATGAAATTCATTTACCTAATTATTGAAGAATGACGATTGAATAAAAATTTTATAGAGACCTATTTCATTAACGAAATACTAACAGGTTTATCGATCGTCATCGTAATATCACAACGGCCAGTTTGCAAGTCATATTAAGCTGCAATGTATTTCTGATTTATTATCACAATGCTGTTTTCTTGAAAATCTATCGAGAATGCAACAACGTTGTAAAAGTCTACTACGCCTTCTTAAAAGTGTTCATCTTTGACGTAATGCATATTTATTTAATGAAATATTCACTTTTATTTGTTCCAATAAACACCAATTTAAAACTTTAATAAATTGTGCAATTAAATATCCAAGGATCTAGCTAACCTAATTACGTCTAATTACATAAACAGTTATCCTTTTTTCTACTTTTTAGGGCTTATCAGTGATAAATGTTAAGTCGAAACTAATAGTAAATATTACATATTTACAAAATTCAGTAGAGAAATCTGAAGCCGATACGATTTTAATGAAACACCTGCGCTACAGTAGTTGACTACAAACAACGGCGTTCACATACGTTCATACAGTAAAAGACAGAGCTACGTCTGTGCTACATTACCTTTTTACCCTCGCAGTCATTTTTATGCTTTCGGAAAATATTTGCAAATGCATGCATACGAAACCATCCGGAAAATAAGGTTCCCAACCCTCGCGTTGACGTAATAATGAAGGAAAATTAAATCTGAAACTTACATTTTTTTATTTCTTGAACGTTATACATTTTTCAATGTATGATCATTTTAAAACAGTTGTTACGTCTTATAAATAACTTTCCGATACTGTCGTAATAAAATTTCCCGCCCAGTTCTCTATGAAGATTTCTATGACTCGATTTTTAAGGGATCCATCATCCTCGAGTTTTGAGAAATTTCACTTGAAATTGTTGTTTCCACTTCGCTCTTGGACACGCGATGGTCAGAAATAATTTAATTTCGAATGCGACTCACCAAGTCCGGTGTCAAAACTGATGGTGGCCCGTTGCTAGACGTTTAATTTTCCAAATCTGAACGACCCATATTGAAATTAAGACACCACTTCCGAACATGTGGAACAGACATGACGTTATTGTCATATAACAAGTTGACGATGGACTTCGATCGGGGAAATACTTTGTGTATTCAAATAACAGCGTGCACTTCAACATCGGACGGATTTTCTGTGAGGTTACTCATTTTAAATGCGTATTACCAACTAATAATGGTGTACATTTAATAAACTAGTCTTGTTCTGAAGATAAAATTGATAGCTGCAAAGCAAAACCTCGCTAACTACCCTGTCACTATTGTATAATAAACGGTTGCTATGGGAACCTTACTTTCCGGGTGACCCTCGCATATTTATATATATATATATATATTCTAATTTTCAATGCCAAATCCTAACTTTTCTTTAAGTATTAATTATCGTACTATTACTTGCGCGTAAGCAAGTGTACGAACATACACACCTGGACTGCAATTTTATGGCGATAACAAGTTATTACGGTCAATTCCATGTGTAGTCGTACAAAACATACAGAATTGCCATGAGTACTATATACAAAAGTATAACAAGTGGGGACGCTCGAAATGCGAGTTTCGTACTTCAAAATTACTTAATCTATAAGATACTCAAAAGATATTATTTTAATTTTTTTTCGCTTCAAGAAAATAAAAAAAAAACTATTTATAACTAAACCGCGCGACACAATCGAAATACGTATCGTATGTCCTCCGTAATCATAAATTTTCAAATAGCTGGAAAAATATTATTTCCTAACCTTAAATTGGCGAACATAGACTGCTGGATAAAAATAAAATCACAATTTTACTTTTAAAATTAAATGAATTAATCTGTTCCCCTATATGAACTTACTAATCTTCAAATGTATTGTATTGATTTTAATACGATAATTTCCGAGTAAAAATGTAATATCCGAATTATACACTGTATTTAAAAAAAAAAAAAATCAAAAAAGCAAACAAAACCAAATAACTTTACTATATTATGTTAAAAAAAAGCATAAAATTATATTTTAAGTAAAACTGTGCATTTAGTTCTTGTTAAAATACATTTACTTATAGTTTTCATGTAATAAATAATTTTTATGACTGCACAGCATGTAATTCTTAAATTTAATATGAACGTTATTTTCAAAATACACACACAACGGTAAGAAAGGAATCAGAAAACTTTTGGAAGAAATAGACGTTAAAAAATCGAAACTAACGCAGCTAATAGCTTAAAATTTACAATAGGGAAGTTTGAGTTTTTGAAAAAAATTAAATTTTAAACAATTAATTTCAATAAAAATTTATTTATTTATTTATTTATTTGCAATAGTGTACAAACAACAGCCTTTCGGCCAATTGCAGTTTGCGCTTATAGAGTCAAACAACGGTATATAAATTATTAATCTAGCTAAAACAAACTCACATAAACCCACACGGGCAGATTAAAACAATATGACGGAACAAACTTATAGTAGTAAGTATTATAATATGCCGACATGTATCGCTCAAAACTTACAATTGCATCTACATTCAAACTCAGTCATATACACCTACTCAAACCCATGTACACATACTAGCATTCCAGTTCCCCAAATTATATAATCGTTTGCATTTAAATCGGAGCGTAGTAAACAGGTATCGCTAATATAATTATATAAATAATTTCTAAAAACAAAATTATTGTATCTAATCACTGTATTAACCTTATAAGGAAATGAAATTATTTCAAAATACCTGGAGGGAACCAGAGGTGAATTTGGCTTGGAATTCTCCGCTACTAAGTGTAGTTTTTCTGTGTTTGGTGATCGCGGAGTTGTTGGCCGGGTTTCCAGTCTTTCACTAGTTTCGGGAAATTCAGTACTTCGTAGACCCCTTTTAAAATATCTCGGAATAATAGTGGATGAAAATCTCACTTCTATTCCTCACTATAACATCATCACCTCTAAATGTGACCACCTCTACACAAAACTCGCCAAAATTCAACCCAATGCTTGAGGGTTGGCATTTAGGTTGCGCTCTACAAAGGGCTAAATCAGGCCTTGTACGGGAATCGCGCCGCTGTCTATGTCAATAAACGAGTTTTACGTCGAGTAAATAAGCAGTAGAGAAAATTCCTGTTGCATATAGCATCTTTATTTAAGACTTCCCCTACATCGGTAGCTTGTGTGATTTGTGGCGTCCTGCCAATGGATTTATATTTCATTGGTAGGGCTATGATCAATGAGTACAGAGGTTAGTGGCTGATTCCACATCTATGAAACAATTAGGCTTGCTAGAAAATAACTTTCTGCAGATACCGCAGCCGATTTCCAAGACGGTGGGACAATGACTCCACTGGTAGGAAAACATTCGAGTTCTTGCCCGATGTTTCCCTTAGGCTAAAGTTCGAAAACATAAAACTAAATTTTTTCAACAAGCAGGTGTTGTCCGGGTATGGCACGTTTCTTTGGGCTTGTATATTTTGTTCATTACACTTACAATTAGTCATTCTGTTTGATTGCCCTGCCTTTTCCGATATTCGTGATTTCTATAACTTAAAATCCTTACGTAATACGTAGTTTATTTTGTATCTTTTCATCTAGATTTATCGGTTACATGACACATACACAGTCCCTGCTCCTTAATAGACAAATTTCAGAATAAATTTGCCCCATCCGCATTGTTGGAAATAGGGAATTAAAGTGGGGAAAATCATTGTACTAAATTAAGAATTTACGCATCAAATGATACAACTTGTTTTATATATATATACATATTAATTACAACGTAATTCTTAGGCTACCCCCTCGAAAAAATGTCCCAAAAAAATGTCCCAGAAAAATGTCCCAATTTTATGTAACGTTTGTTATATTTTGTAGGATTTTTGTTATTGTTATTTAAAAAATGTCACAATTTTATGTAATGAAATATGTAACGAAAAATGTAACGAAAAAATGTCTTAATTTTATATAACGGAAGGTAAATGTTAGAATAGGATTTTTGTGGTTATGTTATTTTTTGTGTGTGTTGATGCCAGTAAGAATTACGTTGTAAATTTTGATCATTTTATACAAAGTATAGAAGAGAAAGAGACAGGAATGAAAGCAGGAGGGGTCAAGGGGCACAGCCTCTTGTGAGGCCAAAGTGGCCGAGTTATATATACATATATATATACATATATACACACATATATACATATACATATATATATATATATATATGTATGTATATTCAAGACTATCGCACGCATCATTAACTCCTGATTTGTATCCTGGTTAAACTAAACTGTATACAATTTTGTACAGCTAATTTTCGTTGAATTCATGTAATTTATTGTAAATTACATCAATGATAATAAACACGTTTTTTTATGAACGTAAAAAATCCTAAACAGCTTACTTAGTCTTTTAATTCGTCCCAGTTCCTCTTCATCTTCCTCTTTTTCTTCATTATCTGCTTGCCCTTTATCATTTGTTTTGATTTGATCTGTTCGATTGTCGCTAAGTACTGGCGGACGATCAAAGTTGCACCGTCTTCGGCCTGCACCAAATTGGACACTAATAAAATTACTCGCTATCTTTATAACAAAGGCGCGTAATTAGTTAATTTTTTTCAAACTAACTAGACGTTAACAACTAAATAATGAAAAAAATATTAGACAAACGCAAAACACTATTGTTGTACAAGACGCGTTGCTTAGAAGACGTCGCATTAATTCTGAGTTTTCTATTAGCTTACATAACTGAGCTAAGAAAATAGTTCATACATTTTTTTAAAACAGCTGATTATTAATTTATTCAAAAAAAAGAAGAACATCGAAAATTAACGAACCGTTTTAAAACTTAAAAATATCGATAACATGAATGAATCATTTACCGGGCTCAAAGGATTCAGTGAAAAAATTTCTGGACCCACAGAAGAAAAAAATAAAGTTTTAGTTAACTACAAAGTTAAGAAAATATGAAAAACGTAAAAGAATTATTTATACACGATATGTACTATACGAGTATAAAAAAATTACTTATTATAAATATTGATTGAATTTATACATTTTTTTAAATACTCCAAAGTTCTTTTTTTTTTTTGATACACGCACGTGTGTGCGCGCGCACACACACACACACACATATATATATATATATATATTAATCAATAAAGTAATATTGCAACTCGGTAACCAAAATTTCATCAACAATAAAATTTTATCTGTGCGAACAAATATCCGGTGATTTTAATAATTGAAAGTAAGACAAAATAATTATGTTAACGTATTGAAATTTCTTCTCTCCGCCTTACCTTCAAGGTTAAGATTCTTTAAATCTTTATTACACTAATCATATAAAATGGTAATAAATGAACGGAGAAAAAAAAAGAGAAAACGCAGAATTTCATAAACACTCCGCGAAATCAGAATGTGGAAACAATGTAAAAACTTTTGAATTTTTTAAGCGTCGTAGTCAAAGAAAGTACGATTTAAAATCATCTTATAAGCAATATCTAATGAATATGATGCGAACAGTTAAAATTTGACGAATATACCAAGAACAAAATAAAATCTATACGTAAGGTTTTGAATGTATAAAATCACACTAATGATTCAAGGGATTACAAATAAAAGTTGCAACCAGTATTTTAGTAGGAAATTTTCCAAAATTATATCTTATAACACAAACATATTTCTTACTATTGTGTTTTGCCTGAACATAAAAACCGCAATAGGTGAATACAGCTTGAAATAAATCACTCTAAAAAGAAGCGCTTAAATTTCTGGTGATACTAGTTTTTCATTTCAACAGTGGTAATGTAGTCCAAGATAATGAAAGGAATGATGAAAAGAAAGATAACGGAAAAAACAATCAATACGAAGATAAAAAAAACCGAATTAAGCACACATTTGTTTTTATTTATTACATAGAACACTTATTTTTATTTCAGCTTCTCTCGATATTAATCACAGAAAGTTTCGTTTAAAATTGTTCACATAAGTAGTCGAGTGTACGGCGGCACATTATACATATTTAAATACTGTTATGCAATAATGTTGTTTTCAATTGTTAACTACGTTTTAACTTATTGCGAAAAAATTATTGATCTTTTTTGAATAAATATTTTCACGTAAAAATTCGCTCTATTTTACAATGCGCAAATAAAAAAGTTAAATACACACTTATACAACAGTTCCATTCTATCATGTATAATGCATTGTTAGTTTTCGTATACGTTGAAAAACTAAATTAAAATAACTTCATTAAAAGTAATGTATTCTAAAAACAGTTTTATTAATTATTACAAATGCTTTTGAAGAATTCGGATGTTTATTTTTTTCATTTATTAAATCATTTTGACATTCATAAATATAAAAAAAACAAATTATGCAATTACCTCGTTTAGAACGAGAAACGAAATTTTTATCCAATACTGGTGTAGCATACAATTCAGGCGTTTCCTTCACCCTTGATGGTATTGCGTCATCAATGTCTGTAAATAAATTCGTTGTGTTAGCAATTCGACGTCGATTTAGCAATAATAAAATCTTACATAATACAAAATCATAACAATAATTTGTTCGAAAGGATATATTTTAATTTGTATAAAAAGGATTTTGTTAGTTTGTAAAAAGAACGCCGACACTGGCAGTAACTATATTTCAATCCATTAATAGCAATACAAAACTAATATATTTTTTTCTAAAGAAGGTACATAAATTCTCGAGACACATAAGCAGTTCAATTAAAACTTCAGAACTCGTGGAGAAATTTCTGCTCCGCTTTCTCCCGTTCCACTCCTCTCACTCACATTTGGAAAATGGCGAAGACTTTCAAATCTTCTTCAGCTCAACATCTTTCAAATCATATCCTGTCCCCGGACAAATTAATTCCATTTATGAATTCCTTAGCTCCTTGTTACGTTCCTAGCTTCCAAGAATCCTGTCGCATCCCGGTTCCCCTCACCTCCTCTCATTTCCTACTCACTCCTTTTACCTACACTGAATTGGAAGCTGCCTTACGTAATTCTTCTAATTCTTCTCCTGGTAAAGACGGAATTCCCTTTCTCGTACTAAAAAGTCTCTCTGATTCCGCTCTTCGTTTCCTCTTAAATTTATTCAATTCATTTCTCTCGTCTGGTTCTACTCCATCTGTTTGGAATATTTTCATTGTTCTCCCGATCCCAAAACCTAACTCCTCCTCTCTTCGACCAATCTCACTTGCTCCCTGTGCCAGAAAGCTGTTTGAAAGTATAATTAATAGACGGCTAATTTGGTGGCTTGAGCACAATAAAGTATTGCCAAATAATATGTTTGGATTTCGCCCTGGACGTGGCCCTCCCGATTGTATCAGTACTTTCTTGTCAGATGTGTATTTATCTTTTATCAACAAAAAATTCCTCATTGCTTCCTTCGTCGATGTCTCTGCTGCCTTCGATAATGTCCACCTTCCCACCCTATTCGATTCCATGCTCTCCTTGAATATTCCACCCTTCTTCTCTGCTCTTGTCATTAGCCTTTTCCAATCTAGGACTATCTTTCTCTCTTCTCCGCTCGAACCTATTTCTAGACTGGTCTTTCGTGGACTACCGCAGGGCTCTTGTCTAAGTCCAACCCTTTTTAACATTTACCTTATAAAAACTGCTTCTCTGTCAACAATCTCCTCTTCCCTTTTTTTTGCTGACGACATCCTCATTTACTCCACCCATCGTAGTATCTCCACCGCTAATTCCCAGCTGCAACATTACTTAACGATTTTGGAAAGCGCTTTATCTAATATTCATCTGTCTATCTCTCCAACGAAATCCTCTGCTGTTGTCTTTACTCTTCGTCCTTTTGACCCCTACTTAGTTAGTCTTTCCTTAAATAGTAATCCGATCCCCCTGGCTAACCATTTCCGTTACTTAGGAGTATTTTTGGATAGCCGTCTTTCGTTCCACAAGCATATTAACTATATATACGTGTCATCACTAAAAAGGCTCAACCTTATTAAGTCCCTTTCACATACGAACTGGGGAGGTGATCCGTGCATTTTGCTCATGTTCTACAAATCCTGTATCCGTTCTATTCTAGATTATTGCTATTTTATTTATGGTAACTCTTCCAGGTCTTTGCTCTCCAAGCTCGATCGCGTCCAAAATACTTGCCTCCGCCTCTGTCTTGGAGCTCAGAAATCTTCTCCTATCCCTGCTATTCAAGCGGAAACCCACATTCCTCCACTCTTTATTCGGCGTTCCTATTTGGGCTACCGCTTCCTTATTAAACGTCTTCCTATCTCCTCTTCCTCACTTATTCCTTCTTATTCCCTCATTCTACAGGATTGGCGATTTAGTGCCAATAAAACACCAATTCTGTCTCTTATTTCTACTCGACTCCTTCAATTTTTACCATACATTCACACTTGCGATAAGCTCCCATATTTTTCTTTTAACTTTTCCTCCTTTCTTCATCCAATTAATTGCTTTTACTCTTCTGCTCCCCCTACAACCGTTCTGCATCACGCCGTTAGATCGGAATTTTTACATACCTTAAACTCCCACTATTCTAACCACGTTACAATCTACACGGACGGTTCCAAGAGCCCAAGTGGAGTTGGTGCAGCCTTTCTTTGTCCTTCATTAAATCACTCTGAGTCCTTTAAACTTCCTTCCTTCTGTTCGACTTTCTGTGCCGAGTCTATTGCTATCCTCCATGCACTTTTCTTCATCAGATCTTCGAAGGTCTCTCGTAATTTCCTTATTCTATCAGACTCTCAAAGCGTGCTACAGGCTGTTGCATCTCCTCTGCCTCCCCACTCTACTGATTATGTAATCCTTTTTATACGTTCCTTGATCCATGACCTCTTTCTTTTTTGTGCAATCGAGGTTAATTTCCTTTGGATCCCTAGCCATTCTGGAATAGAAGGAAATGAGTCAGTTGACTTATTAGCTCGGCGAGCTTCTTCTTCCGGCAGGTTCCTTACTACTTTTCCATCCGTCAATATTAATCTTCTGTCCTCTGCAGCGCACAACCAATTATGGTTTAACTCCTACTACTCCTCATTCTCAAACCCGGATTCCTTTTACTTGTCCATCCAGCCTTCTCTTCCTTTCTGTTCCTGGTTTCTTGACTTCCCTTTTATGCGTCGCTCCAGCATCTCGGCAATATGCCGCCTCCGCTTTGGGCACAGCTGGCTTCCCTCGTCGCTTTTCCGATTCTCTCTCGCGGCATCTCCGTATTGTCCATTACATCCTCTTAACAGTCAACATGTATGTGATCCTGATCACATAATGTTCGAATGTTCATCACTTTCATCTGAACAATCTTCCTTTTACTCCTCTCTCTTATCAAACAATGTTCCTACTCCCTATTGTGCTGCATTTATTCTTTCCCTTCCTTCTCCTTCTGTCATCCAGGCGCTTGATACATTCTTGTTGAATGTTTCACGCCTCATAAAAATCTGATTTTTTCTCTATTCCCATTTCTTGGGCTAATGTCCTCGCTGACGAACCCATAGTAAAAAAAAAAAAAAAAAAAAAAAAAAACTTCAACATAATAAATAAAAAATTATTATGATTAATGGTGGATGTTTAATTTTTATCCGTATTATCCAGAATACGTAATCGGCAAATCGGTTGATTTAAAAGAAATATTAAACAAAGCAGACACAAAAAAATGAAACAAATTATATCGGCTATTTAAACAGATTCTGACAAAACCTATCGCTCAAATGTTGTACTGCTATGGAATTAAAAAGCGCACTTGGAACGGCGAATTTTATTAATTTTTGTATAAATTTTTTATAACAGAATGAAATCGTAGTACTGCTGCATTCGGTACATGGTCCGACCTGGCGTCTTGGGACTATTGGTTGTTTCCAACTTTAAAAGAAAACAGCGCGGTCAGGAGTTCTACTCGAAAGATACGTTTCGCTCTTCTTTCAGACCATTTTCAAAACCATTCCTGAAACTGAATTTCGGGAAAGTTGGAAAACGAGGATGAATCTGTGCGTATGAAAATTGATACTTCAAAAAACACGTACAATTCGCAGAATGTGATAATGACAGCGAAGTACTTTGTAAAACAATTCAAAAAATAAATTCTTTAGATTTTGGAGGTTGTAATACAATAATTTTTTTTTTCACCAATATATATATATTGTTTTTGGGTTATGCAAATGGAATATATCCATGGAAAGATTGGAAAGGTCGAGTTATATATATATATATGCTATCAATATATTAATGACTAAAAAAATTATTGACAACAAATAAAAGTAGCTTCATAAAAAAAAAATGTAATTTATTACAATGATTTTCAAATAGTGAATAACTCTTCTCCTTTAAAACAAATAATGACTATTCATATAGAATATTTATTGACTAACACGGGAATTAATTTAAAATTAGAGTTAATGGAAATTGCGAGAAATTTAAAATAGTTTTTATTCATTCATTGACACGTATTGAAACCAGAACAACTATAATTTTATAATGCAACATAGCAAAAGCACCATGTGTAATTAAGTTTATAAAGCGTTATGCGAGAAATCGGTCTGAACAGATGTAGTAAACGAGAAAGCATTTGGATTTTTAAACATAATACAAATACGAAAATAAGAAACCAATCGACTCATTGAAATAACGAAATGTACCGATGAAACTATTGTTTTCTATTTCGAACATTCTTTAAATAATTAAAAATTTTATACCTATCTGATTGTAATTATTTAAATTCTCAGCTTCAAATTAATGTAAAAACGAGAAATAGATAAATATTAAAAATGTACATATTTACCATAAGAGAACGATTCATCAAAAGGTGCGTAGTTCGGAGTATAGGCCGGAGTATATGGCTTGCCTAGAAGCAATAATCTCCGTTTTATATTCGACATTTGCATTTTAATGGCACGAATTCGTTTCTGTCTTGCTCCCTTGTGTTTTATCAGCTTACATTTTTCTTCCAACTGAAGTAATTTAATTAACAAATTGTTTTCATTCTGAAAAAAGTGATAAAAACCTTTAGTAAAATCAAATAGTAAAATCAAATAGTAAAAAGTTATTCAGATGCGAAATTCAATTCAAAATACTAAGCGCATTAAATGTATTCTATTAACCCTAAATAAATATCTATATTTCTAAGCAACGTTATATCGCGATTCTAGTTTCATCAGTAATAAAACACGAATAAACAGATACGCCGTTTTGTTCTCGCCCCGTCTTATTTAGAAAAGATTACAGTTTAATATCGATAGATTTCAAAGTGTAATTAATTTTTTTTATTTAATATCAATTTAAAGTGAAGTAATTATATAAAAACACGAGAAAATTAAGTACTAATTTCTTTATACATAAAATAATGAATTAATCATTTGGAGATCTACGATTTTCAATATTTTTTCATACATCGCTTTAAAAATGATTGCAGCGATCATACCTTCCCCCGAAAAACTAAAATACTATCATATATTCGTTTAACCGTAATTTCAGTAAAAATTTTTAGAAAAATTAACTAGCTCTCGCCATGAGTCTAAAAACGTAAAAGTAAATTTAAAAAAGCGTACATCCGTAATAACAAATCTTTACTCATCTCAATAACAATTTTAGATGAAGGAAAAAAAATTAACTATATAAATTATAATAAACCTGAATTAACGGAACATTTTTAAAATTAATTAAAATCAGACTGGGTTCTGTATTTAGTTCAAAAGTTTTGTTACGTTGCATTTTCCGTTCGTGATTTATATTCAGGTTTCATAAATTTCGTAATAATTTTTTATAAATGTAAATTTTAATAAACACAACTAATGTTTTCATTGCTTTAAATGAAAATATCAAAAAAAGAAAACAAAAGACGTTAAACATAAATTACTCAATTTTAGATACTATTTACATTTCATAACACCTGCGGAACTTTTCAATTAACAATTATTTTTGAAAAAATGTGAGACCATCTTTTATTATTCGAGGTGAAGCCAAAAATAAATTAATAATGCGAGAATTTTTAGAGTGGAAGGCAAGAAAATATTTTTAAAACTTTTTTGCTAATTAAACCTAATACTGTGAAATAATTAAAATTTCTTCGCTAAAAGTAAATTCACATTACCAGAATTCGTAAATGTTTTAAAATTAAAGAAATATTTATAACCAGCTGACCCGGCGAACTTCGTACCGCCTCAGAATCAATAACTGTTGTGTTAAGTTGAATTAAATTCTGTTTTTTATTAAGATAAAATTAATACTTGAAATTGATTAAGTTCAATAAATGTACAAAAATCAAAATGAAAAGTATTTTAATTACACCTGGCAGCAAGGTATTATTCGCCTTAATAGCAAAAATCGGTATAAATTTACTTTAAAAAATTAAAGTAAATTACTTTAGAAACATGTTTTTTCGGGCTATACTATCAGCTAACAACGCAGAGTACACACTCAATTTATATACTTTTTAATAAAATGCGTTCTCTGTGCGGTTAGCTGATGATGGGGGCTATACACGAAAAAACGCATTTCTAAAGTAATTTAATTTCTTAAATAGAAGCCATAATATATGATCGTCTACGCGCAGAACACTGCATACGACACGTCGAAAAAGAAGAAGAAAGTAAATTTATACCGATTTTTAGGATTTCGTACACATATAATGTTCGAAAGAGTCGCAATAAGATGGTTCAGAAATTACAAAAATATTCAATTATACAATAGAGCTTGGAAACGGTTTGACTTATCAGAATTGGATCGTAAATTACAACTTCTATCTGTGACAATTTACATCTTTAAGCTGAGCGATTATCCTGGGCGGCAAGAAACCGTCTAGAATATATAATATGGAATTTAGAACGACCTCAAAAATCACCCTTGAAAAATTCATCTCATCACCAGATAACCCCCTTTAAAAGCGAAATTCAAAATATAAAATAAAACACTGCAACCCTTTCTATAAAATTCAAAAATTACGGTTAAACAATTACTTAAACCCCCCTTTTGGGCCAAAAACAGCAAAAAAAAAATGAATTTTCTTCATAATTTTTTTTTTAAATTTCGTATTCTGCTATTCGGGGCCAAGACAAATCCAACAAACCAAAGTAAAGTAAAGTAAATTGAGTTCCATACCCTTGAGAGGGCGTTGGGATTGTGAAAATAAGCTTTTCATAATGGTACTAAGCCCAACGGCACTAATGAGAGTAGGGGGGCCAGTTCTTTTCTCTCGGTCGCCTTTACTTTCCCAGATTTCTCTGGTACCCAATTAGTTTAGGCTGGGTAAGCTTGGGAGCGACTTGGATCCGGGACGAGACAAGTCTTGAACCCGTGACCGCCAACTTGGTAGCCAAGCACCTTAACCACTAGCCTACCACAAATCAGTCCAGCCGTTCTTAAGTTACAAATGGTGTAACTAAAACCCGACTTTGTTTTATAAATATAGATTTTTGTTTACGCGATTAATTATACACCATGGTTACAATATTTAAACATGCAATTTCATTTTCGATTTGAAAAATTAAAATACTTTTTCTTTGAAAACTTAAACAAAGATTATTTAAATAGCAAAAACATCACAACCTTTTCTTTCAAAAATTAGTAACTTTCAAAATATAATGAAACATAAATTGTTTCATAATTTTATATATATTTTTTCAAAAATGTAGTATAATCAGCAACATTAAGAGTTTTCACTAATTTTAACTGTTATCAATATAATTATTATATAATTATTATAACAAATTTCGTTAAACTGCATTGCTTGCGCTGGATTTTAGACGTCGAGGAATAATTTTTTAATTTTATCAATGTAACACAAAAATCTATATATATAATTAATAATGACCAACTTCACGGGTTTTTTTTGTGATACAATGGTCACTTTTTTATTTATTAGTAGTATTGCTCGATTTGAAATACATACTTTCTCATTGTACAGACGTGGGCACTGTTCATGGCGATTTTATAAGCAAGTGGGTTGCCGAAAGCTAGTCTACACCACCGATTCGCGCGTAAATGTGATGGTATGCGAAGTAATTTACCCTACTTGGTTCCACGCGACTATGAACATTTATTTATTTTTAATAATTTCCGCTCTTCGTTACTAGATCTTGAATAAGTAAAGTGAGTTCCATACCCTTGACAGGGCGTCGGGATTGTGAAGTTAAGGTTCACAATGTACTAAGCCCAACGGCACTAATGAGAGTAGGGGGGCCAGTTCCTTTCTCTCGGCCGCCTTTACTTTCCCAGATTTCTCTGGTACCCAATTATTTCAGGCTGGGTAAGCTTGGGAGCGATTTGAATCCGGGACGAGACAAGTGTCGAACCCGGAATATAGAACTTTAATTTGGTAGTCTAATTGTTCCAGTACCTCAGCCTATCACTACACGTTACATTAAATAAATAAATAAGAAAAAGAAAAAATCGCTTGCGCTAACGCTAAACTGAAATCACTTGCAAATAAAATCAGTCGAAACGTGACGTGACGCACTGCACACTTTATACATTTACCAGCTGTTCTATTAATCATTATTCTGAGTTGCTACCGTTCAATGTTATAACATCAGAATGGCCTACTAAAGAATGAAGAATTTTCACATCATTTTGGAATTTTCGGAATTCATTATTTTTTATTTACTGAAATACCGAACGGAATAGGACAGTGGCATTAAAAAAAATTGTCCTACTTTGTGCAACTGTGTCAAGTTTGACAATCGGAAAATTTTTAACTTCAGAAAATATTATAAAAAAAAAAAACAATAAAAAAAGTAATCTTTTTAGGAGGGGGAAAATCAAAATTGGACAATGTTTTTAAAAATTTTCAACTGCGTTACAAAAAGATAATGGAGAATAAGGTTGACGGAAGCAAAAATTAAAATTTCACTGCAAAATAATAGACAATATTTTTAAATACTTCACTTAAATAATTTTTATCTTTTATTTAAAATTTAAAGTCACATACGGTATCAGCTTTGGCGATGGCTTTTAATTCGTCGTCTATTTCTTTAGCGTGCACTTGTTCCGATGGTGAAGTTTCCATTTCAACGATCGATTCCGATAAAATTCCGCCAACAAGCCGATATTCGTGATGTTCATCGTCTTCTTCATCATCAAATTCCAATTCTAACGGTTGGTTTTTAAATAAGCCAGTAACCGGATCAAACGGATTATGACTAATATATTCTTTGGCTTCTTTGAAAATGGCCACACCCTGTCAGTTAAGTAATACCTTTGTTATATTTTTCGATTTATAAAAAAGAAAATGTGTGTATTAAGGCTTATATGGCAAATTTTTGCACTTTACAATAATAGGGCACATATACATTCTGCATGATTAAATTAATGTTTACATTCATACAAAACACTAAAAAAAAAGTTCAAATGGTTCAAATGCTCGTTTCATAAAAATTACACCGTTATCTAGAATTAATTAAATATAACGTACGCTAATAGTAGTATTTCTAGTATGGCGATGTATACCATTAAACTTAATCACTGACGCGCTATCTTTTCTGAATTAAAATATATATTTTGTAAAGTCACATGGAGAAATATATTTATTCTATTTTAAAAACGGCGCGATAATTATTTTTATTTTAATATTATTATTTTTTATAGTCGGGCCATTTATGTTTTAAATTTAATCTAGTGTTCGATACAAGAAACATTCAATTAAGTTTTTAGTTTCCTGTGTTATCCAATTACTTTTTTTGTATAGTTGTTACATTTTTTCCAACAAAAAAAAGTTTCTTATTTTTACAACACCTATTGAAGAAAGTAAAAAAGAAGAATTACAAAGAAATCCAACTTACAGACTATAACAAGAAGAACCGCGACAACTTAAAGACAAAAATAAAAACAGAATTAAATAAAAACATTATTTAATAATTCTCACGAGTATGTATTAAATAACGCAACAACTCTAAAGAGAAATAAAGGAAAAAACCTTGCACCGGTCAACTCAATTTTCGTTAAAAGTGTTTCTTTCCGTACTTTTCAAACTGAATGACACAAATACAACAGTAATAAATAGCGGTAATTATTAAAATTCCATCATTTAACTGCCGGAAAAATGGGTTTGTTTTACATACGGAAAGCTAAGACACGGCAATTTTCATGTTCTTCAATGGAAGCATTACTGAGTGATTACAACAATGTTTTAGATAAGTGCAGCGCGACATCCTGGGTTGCCATAATTTTAAAAATCTTAGTCCATTGCTGGGTACTATCAACTGTGAACTACAACTCTACTTTTCCGTTCACATATCCACTAAGCTTATTATATATTGCTGAGATTGTTCGTATGTTTAGAGTACATTTAATACTCTTGTCTTTTCAAATTTTATGACTACTTGCCAACTGGAGTTTTTGGGGAAGTGGAATGCTGGTGCGTATAAATAGGTTTCAGTAGGTGTGTATGACACTGAGTTTGAATGTAGATGCGATTACAAGTTTTAAGCGATACATGCCGGTATATTATAATACTTAGCACTACAAGTTTGTTCGGTCATATTGCTTTAATCTGCCAGTATGGGTTTATGTAAGTTTGTTTCAGCTAGATTAATAATTTATATACCGTTGTTTAGCTCTATAAGTGCAAACTATAATTGGCCGAAAGGTTGTCGTTTGTACATTGTTACAAATAAATAAATAAATGAACAATAATAATAATAATAGTAGTAGTACGAAATGTTTCAAAAGTACCGCATATTTTAGTAGTGAAGAAGGATTCCTCAGAAAACGTAGAAATAAATGGGTGGCCCATACACCGTTAAAAAATCTATTGAATTGCAAAATTAAAATTTTTCTCCATCGTAATTAATTATTTTTTTTATATTAAATTTCGATACTGAACGATGATCAAGAACAATGATTTTATAGACACAAGGCAAATAAAAATCATTTTCAAGGTAGATTAGGTAAATCCAAACAATCGACTATTTTTGTTTTGTTAAAAAAGTAAATAAATATTGACAGAATCATACCGTCAGTGCGATTGCCTCGTTTATTTTTTAAACTTTTGAGAAGCATGTTCAATATTAAACCATAATGTTCCTATTTTCAAAAAAAATGTTCAAACAGAGTGCAATGAAAACTCAGTGAGTTCGTAAGATACAATTATTTTTACAAATAAAATATAAGGCATTATGGTGCACGTAATTTATCTTGTACATCACTGTTTCCAAAAATCAGTGACAGTCAAAATATATAGTATATTTAAGGGAGTCCGAAAACTATTTAAAAAATAAATCGAAAATGCCACCCTTTTGCACATTTGAATTCTCCATTTTATTCTTATCAAACCGATGTGTAACTTTCTATAAATAACTCTTTTCTTATGCTCCGAAAATCGATTTTTATAAAAATTAAATTCTCCAAAATTTAAATTTCGAAGAACAAAAATTAATACACAACGCGCTATCTATAAAACACAGATATTCTAAAGTATTGCAGAACGATGAAAATAAAGAGTCGACCTTGGTGAATTATTTTACGAGACATCAGAAGTTTGCGTACGCAAAGTACGAATATGCTCGAATGTTATCAATTTCATTACTAATGTGAAACACATTAGCGTAATTATTTTATAGTTTATTTAATGAAAAATTCCATGCAAACTTTTAAAAGCTGTTATTCACAGAATATACTTTTGGAGATGAACGTCCGTATCGATTTCATTATTTTCCCTTTTTTTTTTTTTTTATGAGCCTTTTTGTTTTGGATATTTATTACAAGCTACAGACTTATTATTACACAGAAAAACATGACTTCTCAAACAGCTCTTTAAAAACATAGTCTTCCGGAGGAGCAAGTTTAATGATTTAAAGTCCCTGTGTTAAGCTGTAGTGCAAAAATTTGGTTCCTCATATTTTCTAGAAATATACCCAACTTAAACCGATACTTAATTTTTTTTTTTTTTAATCAGATAAAAACTACTTATAAAAATCTTTAGCCAATTATATAATTGATCAAGCAATATATATATATATATTTATATGTAAAGGGGGAGAAAACAAAAAGAAAAAGATTCCAAATAAACAATTAGTAGTGACGAACATAAAACTAGTTTGTAGCTCATAAAAATTAATTTCAGAATAAAAATGTATACCTGTTCCCGCATTCGCAGTGCTGCACGATAGAACATTGTCTCTTTAGAGTTATAATATAAGCAATTTTCAATCATTAAATTGAAATCGGACTCGAAGTCATTTATCGTGGAATATTCCATATTGTTAACTTTCATTTCTATGGTTTGCAGGTCCATCGGGTATTTTATGAAATCCCGATAGTCGGGCACTTCTTCAACATTAACCGGTTCTAAAAATACTTCGCCAGTATCTTTCGATTTTAAGTACTGAACAATCGAATCTAGAAAACTCTTAAATGGATTTAATTCAAGCATGCGGCGTTCCTCTTTGCTGAAATGTAAAAAATTTCAAACCGATAATGAACCGTATTTTTCGGCATTAATTAAGGCGCATTTTAATTCTTTTCCTTAATAAATTTTTTATTCCATTCTGACGCGAACTGCCGATATAATTTTACGTTCGAATGTATTTTACTGGAATATGATACAAAGTGTTGTTGTTGTGCACATTTTTATTTTTTATATTGAGAAAATTAAAGCAGTTTATCCGAATAATATTTAATTGAAATGTAATAAGCTTTTAAATGATTTTACTTTTTAATTTAAGTGCGAAAATATAATATATAAAATCAAAAAAAAAAAAAAGGCTTAATGAGATGAAACGTACTAATTTAAAAGGTTTCAATTTTTACGAAAGTCAAAATAATCGTAACACGTTGGAAGGAAAACGGGAAAACAGTGATACTGCGTGAAACTTTATGCAAATACTTCTCAACTTTATTGAAATTCATTTTCTTTACATTTCATAAATACGAAATTCAAAATGGCAGCATTCGTTATAAACTTTCGGAACACGCGCGTTTGCAGTTTCTTAATTTTTATTTATACGCTTATTAATGACAAAGGCAGTTCTTTTTTTTTTTTTTTTTTGAAGTTATCAATGCATTCAAATTTCACGACAATTTTCGTATTTTACGCTGAAAATACTTTTTTTTTCAAATTTTTGAATTTTAATGTGATTTGAATATTAATGTTGCGCTACTTCTACACGATAGCTTAAAAATGTATATGTATTATTATAAGCTTTTTAATCACCTGAAGAAGAAAATAATTCGAAAAAAAAATTATGTTAGTCATTACCGGTAAATAAAACATTTCAACCCTTACTCCCATGCGTAAACGGCTGTGCCACCTAAAGCACTGAGCTGGGAAATAAAAAGATAATGCAGACGAATAAAACAATTTTTCTCGTTACGCTATTAATTATTAATATCATAATGGCAATACGGTATATAATCTATACTTACTTCAACACTCTTTCCTTTTTTTTTCGTTCGCGTTTCTGTATTAATTCGCATAGTAGTCTCACTCGCTCCAAATCTTGCCTGACATGATGTCCATACTTTTGTTGCAACTGGACCAATTCCTAAAAACGTTTAATGCAATTTTCAAGAATTAGGAAAATTTTAATCTTCAAGGAACCGTTCGATCTTAATACTACACTCGAATTATATTAATTAGACAATTACTTTTTTTACGAAAGGTCAAATGTTTTCATTTTTCAAAAATCAGTTTTATTTTATATATTTAAACGTAGAACACAAGCGGGAAATATCCTCTAGTACGTTGTTTTTCAATTAAAAACATTTAATTAATCCATCCAATAGATTTTACATTTTGGTATGCAGAGTAATACTATTTTTTTCTTGTTCTCTTTGTTTTTAGCTTGTATTTATAATTACAGTTGTTAAATTTCTATGCAGTTTTATTAATAAGATTGCATTCTTATTATTATTTTTTTTTTTAAATTTTAATTTCGTATACTACATTTCTACTTAATATAAATGTTTTGCCGGTAACGTGTTTCGAATAATAATGCTAACGCCTGTTCGAATTATGTCCGAGTTATTGTAAATAAGTAAAATAAATAAATGCCAACCTGATCTTGTAAGTGATCTACGTTGGTAACTTGTTTGGGTTCATCACGTCTAGCAGAGTGGTAACTTTGCAAACGCCTTATTAACGGCACACCGTGTCTAAATTGCCGTTTCAGAGTCCAGTATGCGATCAGTCTTTGCATAAAATAAGCTTTCTTTGGAATATTTATCAATGATGCTATTTCTTGTATTCTATAATATTGACAAAAAATTTCATCACACGAATTCAACAAATGTATAAATAATACATTTTTGTATTATACTAAAATAAAAAACTTGGATATTAAAGTGAGAAACACAAATATTCTTATAAAAAAATTTACTTTTTCTTAAGTTTTAAATATTCATATACACTGTCTCGTTGCAACATCATTCCTACAATTTTTAACATTTCCTTACGGACTGTTGACTCTTTCAAACATACCAAATTATAAATTTTGAATTATTATTCGTGTCTAAAACGTTTTCCGACGATAAAACAAAAATCAAATCTCTACTTGCTTAATTGATTAACTTATTTCAAATCCAAAACTTACACATACCTCTGGCTTCAGTAATTGTCAATAAAACATGGATCAAAAACAATTTAATATGTATATATATCATTAAATAAATGTATTAAGTTTTCGCGTTGGTCGAGATGCTAGAACCACTTTTTGTTCGAGATCTCGCGGCGACCAGTAAAAATTGTTAAAAACAAATAATCGTTAATATCCGTACGGAAGGACATAGCAAATCAACACGCATACGCATGTGGATATCAATGTGTAGACACACACATTTAAACTACACTTGTATCAGCAATAACAATCAGTTTCAAACATAGTCTTGAAATATGGAATAACTACAAACACTGCCAATATCAGTACACTGAAAATACATCAGTAAATAATCGCGATAATCAAAATCAAGTTGCACAACTAATAAGAATAAAAAAAGTATTTTATGAATAATTAAAATTAATAAATAGAACTAAAAAACTTTTTTTTTTTTTTTTTCGATTTCAGCCTCTATGGACCCCGCTAAACAACCAAGTTTTCATTTTACACCTTTTCCTTATTCCGTTCTTAACATCTTTTCCAGTATTTCTTGAGACCCTCCATCAAGGCATTTTTATGGCTTATCGAAAGCGACCTCTTCCGGTTAACTTGTTCTATTTTAAAGATTGACGTCGCAACTGTTTTATGAAACCATTCCCCTTATTAAACACATTTGTGTTTCAGTAACATCCATTAATTTCATATCCTTTTCACATTCATTGAACCATGCAGGTCTTATTTTCTTCGTTTTCATGAATTCATAAATTCTCTTGGTTAACCTATCCTCTTGCATTCTGGTAATACGTCCGTAAAATAATAATCTTCTTTTCCTTATTGATATGGACAATGGTTCAATTTTGCTATATAGTTTATAGTTCGAAACCCATTTGAACTGTCCATCATTCCATTTAACTCCTATAATCTTTCTCAGGATTCTCCGTTCCCTTATTTCTAATTGATTTGTTAATATTTTCTTGTTTAGATTTAACGTTTCTGATGCATATAACCCTTCTGGTTTTACAACTGTAGCATAATGTATTAGTTTTGCTCCTATGCTCATTGCTTTTTTATCGTAAACATTCTTCACCAAGTGATATGCCCGACCTAATTTACATATTCTACTATTCATTGCTTTTTCTTCTAGTCCATTTTGTTGTATAAGTTCCCCTAGATATTTGAACTTTTTAATTCGCATTATTTTTCCAGCAGATGTATTAAAATAGTCTGGGCTGTTTTTAATATTTGTCATGTACTTGGTTTTTTCAACAGATTTCCGAGACTTTTATTAGTTGGTTGATCTTATTCGTTGCTGACGTTAAATCATTAGCAAAGATAGTTAAATCCGCGAACGCCGAACAGTCGATATGTATTCCTTTATTCTTAGTACCAAGTCTGAATTTATGTTTGTTATCCTCTTCATCCATCAGAATTCTCCATTCTCTAATAATTTTTTCCAATATACAATAAAAAAGGATTGGTGATAAGCTATCTCCTTGTCTTACACCCTTAACAATCTCAAATGGATCTGAAATTTCTCCTCTAAATTTAACCCCTTTATTCATTGTAAATAATTTTATAAAACGTACCCACAACTTTATACACGCATTATAATGTGATCGATATATATATATATATATATACATAGACATACATATACACATTCACATATATATATACGTATGTATTTATATAATAATGATCATGTTATTTTTACCTGGGGGAATAAGAAAAGCCTATTAGGTTTTTTTTGTTATTTAGAAATATTAAGTTTTCGAATTACGTTTAATCCTTTTTGCGTTACGTTTATGACATTTATTTTTTCCTTCTACATGCAGAACCAGAAATCAAAAAAATTATATCATCAATTAAAAACGACTTCTTATAATAATTATAGAAGTTTATTATCTGAGAGTCAAAGGAGTGTCCCCATATGAAGCCTGAAGAATTTTAAATATTTATAACATTAAAAAATAACAAATAGAAACGTTATACCAATACCTTTCCGGAGGTATTGTAGGTATAGAAATTACAGGTACTAAAGACCGCTTTTTGGCTAGTGCTTTGCGAGCATTTTTCACTTTATCCACCGGCGAAGGAGTCAATGATTTCTTTTTTTTATCCATTGCGTTTAAACATGGTTTATTTTCTGCATTAGCGGGTGTGTGAACATCGCAGTAAGCGATTTTTTGAACCAATACAGCTCCTAAAAATTTAAAAAGTATTTCAATGAATATTTCATAATGCATAAATAATTTTGGCAATGATTAATCTGATTGATGAATTTATTACTTAAAATAGGTAAAAACTAAAGATGCTCATTTGCACTCCGTATTGTAACAATGATACAAAGTTTTAGTAAGGGTTAATAATAAACGGAAAATCCAAAAATTATAATGGAATTAATCACTGTTTTAGCAAAATATAATAAACAAATATGCAAAGAAAAGCTTCACAGACAAAATTGCAACATACAAAAAGGTACTTAACGGAAAAAAATTCAGCTTTTTTTATAAAAATTAACTTGTAGTCTCAAAAACATTTAAAATCGAATTGTTTCTTTCCCCTTCAAAAACGTAAAAGTAATAAAACTATATTTCAATTTCTCAACGATACTTTTACGGTTTCGTAAAAGTTCAAAAAAGTAGAAAAATAATAGATGAAAAAGAACAAATTTTTTCAGGCATATGATGTACCGATAGAAAGCCCGCTGTTCAAAAATAACGGAACTATATTTTAGTTCCTTACGGCGACAAAAAATTTACAAAAATATGCTAAAGAAAAAGCATTTACTTTTTGACAGCACGAGTATTATATTTAAAAATTTTTAAGCAATCTATAAATTTGTAAATTCATGAGAAAATTGCACGAAAATTACATTCAATATTACAACTTAGAAAATATTTATGTTGAATTTAGTGTAATATAAATGTAAATTATAATAATTCTTAATCGAAAATATGGAATCACTTTGTGTTATTAATTTATTTTTGCATCAGAAGCTTTTATTACGAAGTTTAAATTATCTTCCTATGTCAACCTTACTATATCATCCAATGCAGATAAATTTAAAATTCATTTCAAAAAAATCCAATATTTAAGAAAATATAAACTCACAATACTTCATATTTGAAACGACAAAATGCACGGTTAAGACTATATAAACTCGGCGTAAAACTTTGTAAAGATATTAAAAGTCGATACAATATATAAGACCGTCAGTTTGGTATGTACAAAAATATCACCTGTTCGATATGTTAAAATTTTTAGCTATAAGAACATGATCAAATTGTAATGAAGGCCAATAATAATCTAAGCGATGTTATAATTTAATAAAACAGGCTAATGATATCTTTTTCAATTTCATTATCGTGTATTCAATTTGAAGTGTCTGGATATAAAAATATTCAAACATTATGTACATAAAATAAACATTTAACTATCCAGATGTGAAGATCTTAATTAGGAAAACATATACTCTAAAGATATTTTTATAAATTTAAAAAAAAAAAAAAATGCAACGCATTAATAACATCTTTTTACTAAATTGTTAATAAAAGGAGATAAATAAATATATTCGATAATTTAAGTACCTAACGCATTATCCTCAGCAGTTTCCATTTTCATATACAAACCAGCTTGTTGAGCGCAAGTTACATGAAATGCCGAATAACAGTTTGTTCTATGGCACTGTATGCATGCTCCTACACCACGTTGCTTACATATATAACAAGTAAGTCGCCATCTCGCAGTAGGAATTGATTCTATACTATCAATCGGTTCCAAAAATACCTATCGATCAATTGATATACAAATTGTAAGGTACGCTCTTTACAGTTTAATCTTATACAATTTATGCACACGCAACACTCAGCAATTTTCACATCTTTTTTATTCGTTTTTTTGATTTCAAACGATAACTTCATGTATCATTTAATATTATCAAACGTACTCAATTAAATAAATCTCCGAATAAATTAATTTAAATCATATATAAGCACATATATAAATGAAATCATTTTTCACGATTGCAATGGAAACGGATTATTGTAGAATGGGCCGTGAAAAGAAATGCGTGAAATCGAAAAGAAAAAATATGTATCTTTTTAAAATTAAATTATATCTTACTAGTCTGTTAATCTATAAACTTATTATATACTAGCTGTGCCCGCGGCGTTGCTTGCGTAAATTATGATTCTAAAAAATTACTTTATTTGTTAAATTACACCCGCGCGGAATTCAGTTCATGACTGTGTAAGAGTATCAGTAAATGATTATTTGTCAAAAGATTTTTTATTGACCGTGGCGGCTCCTGAATATTGGGGAGACTAACTTTTCCAGAAGCACAGCACATACCATTAGGTTCATTGGCCCATTTTTTGGCAAAACACTTGGAGCAGATCTTATTCATGGCTCCAATTTGGATGGAAGACTGTTGAGCATAATCAATCTGCGGATCGTATCTGAAAGCCGATCTGTTACTGTGAGCTAAAACTCGATTACGAACTCTAGTCGTTGACGTCTGTTGTCTTTCTCTCTGATCTCGAAGGCGTTGGGAACGCTCAGAGCTCGGTTCCCTATTGCGAGCTTGTATATTTCTAATCTTTTGCTCTTCAAGCCGCTGCGAACGCTCGATACTCGACTCTCTAGCACGCGATTGCGACGCGTATTCTCTCTGACTTGCAAGACGATTTTCAGTTTTTGATGAAGATTCTCCATTACGACGTATTTTTGATGCCCTCACCTGGGAACTATTTCTAGAAAGTTGAGATCGTAATCTTTTGGGCATTTTGTACCTTTTACAAAAGATAACGGTAACGCTCGAAAATTTTCATTCCTTACGTTAACACACTATTTCCATTGGTGATGAGCTTGTAAACGATGCTAAGGCGATGTTTATCCGAATTTACATTTCCCGATGGTAATTAACATTGATATTTTAATTTTTTATAAAAAAAGTTTTTGCAGCGCACGCGATGTAAGTAATTGTTTAGGTCATTTTTTTACACCTTGAGTTACATTATTGGAGTTTTAGTAAGGGTCCCTAATTTTTTTGAAAATATAATATAGCCTATGTCACCCGGAGATAGTGTAGCTTCCCAACGGTGAAAGAATTTTTCAAATCGGTCCAGTAGTTTCGGAGCCTATTCAATGTAAACAAACAAACAAACAAACAATCAAATCTTTCCTCTTTATAATATTAGTATAGACGTATTCAGTTATTAAGCAACTTAAAATTTTACATTTGTTTATTATCCTCCCTCCACCAGTTGTTGCCTGCCTTTCAATCTCATCATATGACAGAAATAACTGCAGTGAATTGACGAAAAAGTGTTTGTATATTTATTTTCGATCGTCAACTTTTTAAAGTATTTCTGTGTTTGTAAACACTGGAGTTGAAGACCCAAACGAAACACGGATCTCAAGAGAAGAGCCTCTAGATATAAGTATATATATTAATTACAACGTAATTCTTAAGCTACCTCCCATTCAAAAAAATGTCCCAATTTTATGTAACGCTAAACGTCCCAATTTTAAGTAACGCAAAATGTCCCAAAAAAATATCCCAATTTTATGTAACGTTTGTTATATTTTATAGAATTTTTGTTATTGTTATTTAAAAAATGTCACAATTTTATATAACGAAATATATAACGAAAAATGTAATGAAACAATATCTTAATTTTATGTAATGAAAGGTAAATGTTAGGATAGGATTTTTGTGATTATGTTTTGTTTTTCTTTTTGTGTTGATGCCAGTAAGAATTACGTTGTAAATTTTGATCATTTTATACAAAATATAGAAGAGAAAGAGACATAAATAAATGCAAGAGGGGTCAAGGGGCACAGCCCCTTGCGAGGCCAAAATGGCCGAGATATATAGATATATAGATATATATATATGTATATATATATACGTAGTACATTTCAAAAGTAATGCACACATGTCCATACAAAAAAAAATTATTTGATAAAGTCATATAAATACTACAATCGTTCAATATAATCGCTCTCCTCCACGATGATACATTCCCAGCGTCGAGGAAGGTTCTGGATGCCTTCCCGGAGGCCTTTGATGTTTAATTCACGAGTCCGCCGGGTCACAGCACTATTTAAGACCTCTAAATCCGAAAAACGGATTCCTCGCATCGGCTCCTTGAGCTTGCAGCCCAGCCGTATTCCGCAAAAATTGCTCGAATTTAAATCATTTTCACGAGGACGTGCGTTATCGTGATCTTCCTCTTCCCCAACTCGTCTCATAGAAAATGAAAAACGCTGGTAGCCGACAGGTTTTCGATATCAGCTGTATGAGCTATCTCTTCGCATGTCATACGGCAATCTTCATTGGCCAGTGTTCCCACTATAGCGATGTTTGTGTTGTCAAGTGAAGTTCTTGGATGACCAATTACGCATCCTCAACCGACAAACGGCCTTCTTTAAATTTTTTGCCCAGCGGGAAATACTACTACGGTCTACGGTGCCACTGCTACACGCTTTTTCTAATGCAGAATGAATTTCTGTAGGCATACGACCGCGAAAAGTTTCAACTTTCACATACGATCGCTAGTCCAGATTTGTAACGCGACCTGAACGGTCTTCCATCATTACAAAAACACGTTTGTACGCACGCACAACACACTCGAAACTAATCACAGTGCACATTGCCGTGTTGACAAAATTTCTTAGTATACATCCCTTCTGTTTCCCCCTCCTCCATGTGTACAGGCTGTGTAAGAACGTCGTGTGCATTACTTTTGAAATGCCCTCCTGTGTTTGTGTGTGTGTGTGAAAAATATGAATTTTATTCTTGAATGAGGCTAGAAATAGAAGAGGACAGATTAAAATGCTACCACTGATTCACCTATTAAAAAATGGAAGAAATAAGTTAGCCAATCTGTATTAAAATGAAAGCTGCAAAGAGTTGCAATACTGCGTACACGTACACCCCATCATCATACGACATTCAATATTAACATTAAAACGACAATTAGTCTCAATTCATGTATTCACTCACTGCTCGACTAAACACAAAATGTAATTACTTAAAATTATATGAAACAAATAAACTTAATCCTACCGTGTTGGCAAATCGAACCTCTGGAATCCATAAAGAACAAACAATATGAGCCCAATGACCACGATCGGTTTGTTTGAAAGCTCCTCCATTATTTGGACACAAAACACAATCAACGGCAGTTGAAGGTGAGTGCAAACATCGCCTAAGTTATAAAAATAAATATATAAAATATTAGTTAATTACAGTGTTTAATTAAAAATCAGTTTATTACGAAAGATGAAAGTAAAATTTATTATTCGACTGATATTAACGGAAATTTATTAACACGGCATGTAATCCATATCACCACAGATGCATACTATAATAAAAGTTAATAATTACAAAATTGCATCAAACTAATCTATTCTATTTAGCTTACAACAATATATGCTCTCGATGATCATGGAAAAAATGAAATTTCCACTATAATAAAATATTTCTTTTGAGATATTAAAGCATATGGAAAGTCGATAAGTAACAATTATCTATAAGTGTAATATCCGATTTTAATCTTCTATTGCACATTTTCACATTCAGACAATTACGAGAAATAAAATTATTACACGCGAAGAGAAAATCCTCTTTAACTCATCAGCAATAGCTTAAAAAACATGACCGCGAAATCAAAACAAAAATCATATTCACGTGATTCGTATTACTATAATCAAAGAACCCAATAGTTATGAAACATAG
Organism: Icerya purchasi; assembly: GCA_039619475.1. Taxonomy (NCBI): domain Eukaryota; kingdom Metazoa; phylum Arthropoda; class Insecta; order Hemiptera; family Monophlebidae; genus Icerya; species Icerya purchasi. The sequence continues at coordinate 154,101,672 of CM077115.1, forward strand.
ATAAGGGTTGAATCTTGTAATGTTTCATTACAGTTTGAACGTGTAAAACAATGAAATAACAAATAAAATAAAATAGAAAATAAATCAACGAATAAATAAATTCCAAACTATCGGACAATGTGGTAAGAGAGAAAATGTGCGAGTGTATGAGTTCATGTTGTCGGTCAAAAGTGAATACTATCATGTAGGCACATTAAAGTGAAATGCGCACCTCCCATTGATGAAAAATGATCGTGATTGATGGTCGAGGAAGAAAAGAAGAAATGATTGAGGAGACACGCCGAAAGACCGAGTGCGGGTCAGTCAGTTGGTCTTTACCTTTCTTCTGGTTAGAAATCAATTTCATTAAACTCAAAAAAGGTTGATACTCGCGGTAAAAGAAAACGTAAAATCATTCTTTTGCCCTCCGCTTTCGTTGCATTTATTTGTAACAATATTACTGGTTCCACTCCCATATGAATTAAATAGTTGTTCGCCGGCAACAATGGTATCAGATGCGTTTATTCAAAACTACCACTGACGTCGACAGATATTGCATTGAAAGGAGTTGGCCAGCAAACAGTGAACAAAGACTACAACGTAAGAGAAAATGAGAAAGTAATAAATAAATGGATAAAGAATAGAATAAAATAAATTAATCGCCTACCTTAACAAAATAATAAACTCCAGTGAATGAGGGAAAAGAAATTAAATGATAATCCTGTTTCCTTCAATAAATTCAAGAAGAAAAAAGAAAATCCTATCACTGGAACAAAGTAGATAAATAATACAGAACAGAGGATAATAAAATCTCCAAAAAACACAAATCTCTTGTTATCAAATTGGTCGCAATTAGATAAGTTAAAAGTTGTTTCGAATTTTTTTCATCTTGATAACAACATTGAGTCGTTGTATACAGAATCGATGAATTAGTGTCTGATTGGAGCGACTAGTAAATCGGAATTTTATATCTTTATCTTTAATGTCTGCTAGGGAAAAAAATCAAAATTTCCTAAACAATTCTTTAATGACTGATCCGTTTTCGTATTGCAAGAGTCCCAATAGTGATTTACACGACACACTCAAAAAACAGAAAGTCAACTTTCTTTTATCGGTAACAATCGTTGAAGATGTTATTACAAAATTCTTTTAACATTCCTTATTCGTCACGTTTAAAGCTGTTCCTATACGAAAGATATAAATCGACTCTATTGGCAATCAACATATTTTCGCCCGTTTGCGTCTAAAGATTATATCAACCAACTGTAGCAGAGACGTCAGTGGTAGATGAAGGTCGACAATATTAAGAAAAAAACATGAAAATTCTCGTCCAAATGAATGACCGCCAGGAGTGTCACTGACGTAATTTAAACATTATGCACTTCAATAAATACCCAGCTCTTTACAGAACATAGAAAGTAGCATCATTCTAAGTTAATTTGCATTATCAGTTAAAAATATTTACATTAAAAATGGTGAAATAAAATGGTTAAAATTTTTTATATATATATGTATACATCAATTTCAAGATTTACTCTAAAATTTAATAAGGATGCGCTAAAAAGTAAAAAATAATTGTTTGATAAAAAATAATTATTTGATAACAAATAATATATTTTTGAGTAATATATCTTAAGGAAATATGATAGTTCTTAAACAATATTAATACTTATTTACAGTCGGCGGCAAATTAAAATTGTAATCACAATTAAAAACCGTATTAAATACTTGTGATGATTCAAATACATGGCTTATAGAAATTGAATGACTGTGCTGTTATACTCATTAAATTATTTTTAGATGTTGTACTCCAAAAATTTAATGTTGTGTAGCAATTATCATAATATCTTTATGTATGTTACTCAATAATATATCATTTTTTAGCTAATTACTCTTTTTTACTTTTTAATGCATTTTTATTAAATTTTTAGAGTAAATCTTGAAATCGGTATTTTTTTTTAACTATTTTATTTTACATTTATTATGGAATAAAAAAAATAACACCGATTTTTTTTCCTCTTTTTTTTTTTCTATTTATATTAGTAATCTGACTCAGCTATCATAGTAATACCTAAAAATAATAATACCAGATCATCAATTCAATTTTCACTCAAAGCTTTCGACAATATGGCAAGTTCACTAAATCGTCAGTCAGACATCAATCATCTTAATGGATGTCTGAAATCAAGATTTTTACGAGTATAGTTACGTTCCTTTTTCACATTAACTAAAAAGTACAAAGTTGCGCTTTGGAGGGTATTTGGATTGGATCTTACTTGACATTTTAACAGAAGGATTTTAGAATTTAATTTGCGGTTACATATTTACTTCTATTTTCAAAAAAATTTTCGGAAGTACCAGGTTTTTTAGTGTATAAATTTTTGTGGAATTTTTTGTAAAAGTGCAAAATGAAAAAGGTGGTGTGCGTCTGTTTATGAAGTTTAATTTTTATTGAAAAGGTTAAAAAAAAAAAGAAACAAAAGGCAATTGACATATCCGTTTTTGAAAAAAAGGTACATTTTGTGAAAAAGAATTTCAAAGTTGAAACGTTATTTTTCGAGAAAACAACTAAAATAACTAATTGATTCCAGCTTGGTGGGTGGGAACTTTGGGAATCTCTTCAGAGCTGTAGATGTCCTCTAAAGCTTTTGTTTCCGAGCCCTCTTTTTTTGGTTTTCTTTAAACTCTTGTCCAATGGAAATTTCCACCACCCTTATTCGATCCAAGTCTTTTTTTTCCCTTAATATTAATGCAATTATCGCCGATTTACAATCCAAGCTGCTGAAAAATCTGGCACTTTACAATATTTCCCTTATTGAATGTGGCTATGATTTCGCAAACAACAAATTATAATGTTGTTTGATAGACGACATTTTAGGAAGATGCATCCAGTTGATTCATTCGAGTTTTGTGCCGTATTGCATTAGCACTTCTGTAACAAATCGAGATAAGCAAGTACCTTAAAATTTTGGGTTTAATCCGTTGAACTATTATTTTTTATTAATACAAGAGTAACGTCAGTTTTTAACAATGCTATTAGTAGTGATTAGGTTCAGAAAAACACGTGTTCGTGGATTCGTATCACACGGCGGAACTAATTATGTAATTCTGATTGTAACAATAGATAAGCATCCGCATCAGCTCAACCAACCGATCACGAACTGAATCAACGAATGATTCAGTATTGTTATAAAAATCCAGCGTGAAGAAAAATGTGATTCAGTTTCAGGTTCACCACACGTTTCCATTACGGAAGCTGAAATATTAACAGTTTATTCACTTCTTACTCTTGTTTTAGATCCATTCCGAATAAATATCAAAAATGTATGACACTAGTTTAGCTAATGAAGTGAAAATTGATGTCAATATCAAATTAGAATTAGAGACATCTACTATCGTTTTGATATAAACAAAGTTCTTTTTATAATCACGCGCATATGTTTTTTTCTTTTTCTATACTGATTGAACCATTCTTCCTTTATTTTCTTTTATTTACTCATCATCATCATCAAGTAGCAGCCCCAATCTGGGGATTGCTCACACCATTTCTACATTTTGCGGTTCCTTGCCATCTGAATTAGTTCGCTGCATTTTTTCCCGTCAATTTCTATCATTTCGATTCGTGTCCTTCCTCTTGTTGTTTTGCCTTTTATTTTCCCTTACATCGCTGTAACAAAAATTCCTCCTTCTCGGATCTTATGCGCGAGGTATTTCCTTTTTCTCTGGATTACGTCTTTTACTATATCGTATTCTGTCAGTTGCCACCTGCTTAAAACGTCTTTATTTTTGACCTTGGCCGTCCATGGTATTCTCATCATTCCTCGTAACGTCCACATACCAAATGCATTTAGCTTTTTCCTGCATTCCGCATCCATCGTCCAAGTTTCTGCTCCGTATTTTAGCACTGACATCACGTAGCAGTTGTTGATCCTTAGTTTCAATTGCATTCCAAGCTTCCGGTCCCTCAACACCGCTTGTAAATTATTAAATGCTTGTTTGACCATTCCTACTCTTGCTCTAATTTCTTTTTTATCTCGGCCATCCGAAGTGAATAAGGCACCCAAGTATCGGAATTCTTCTACTTATTTCAGCACTGTATTATTTATTTTAATTTTTACTTCTTTTCTTCCATTTTTGGAGAATCTCATCACCTTTGTTTTTTCGGCGTTTATCGTCATGCCATACTTAATTCCAGCTTTATTAATTCGATTTAGCATGATTTGCAATTGACCAACTGACCCGGCAATGAGCACCCTATCATCTGCATAGCTAATATTATTAATAGTTTTTCCATTGATTGTGAATCCAGTGTTTTCCAGCTTTGCTTCCCTCATAATTTCTTCCGAATAAATATTGAACAACCTTGGCGATAAGGGACATCCCTGTCTGACGCCTCTTTCAATCCTGCATTTCGTATCCGAATACCTACCGTTCAATTTCATCCTCGCTGATTGATCCCAGTATAGATTCTTCATGACTTGTAAATATCTCGTGCTTCTGCAATATAATTATGAGTTTATTATGGTTTATCCTGTCGAACGCTTTTTCGTAATCCACAAAGCACGCTATTACATCTCGGTTACGATTTATTGCTCTTTGTACTATTATTTTAAGGAGAGCTATCGCATCTCTAGTTCCTTTCTTTGAAACAAATCCATATTGTGTTTCTTCCAGCTTTCCATCCAATCGTTGTTCAATTCTACTATTTATTATTGATAAGAATATTTTTGCTGTATGACTCATAAGTGCCACTGTTCTGTATTCCTCGCACTTCTGGGATGTACTTTTTTTAGGTATTGGTATTAATGCCAGTGATTTGAAGTCCTCAGGTAATTTACCTTCTTCATATATTTCATTCAATAATTTTAAAAGCTCGCTTTTCCCACGTGGTGTCAAATTCTTTAATATTTCTGCTGGTATCTTATCTTCTCCGGCCGTCTTATTATTTCTTGCCCTTTTTATTGCATTTTCCAGCTCCCACATTTCTATTTTTGGGGCTTTTTCTTTCGTTTCGCATATAATATTTAGTGGTCTGGTGTTATCATTGTACAGGTCAGTGATGTATTCCATCCACGCTTCTTCCTGCTCTTCTCTTCCTCCGCACATTATACCCGCTTTATTTTTCAACCTATATATTCTTGTGTTCTGTTTTTTATATTGCTTCATCATATATTTTATTTTTGCGTGCATTTCTCTGTTACTGTGTCTTTTTTCTAGCTCTTCTATTTCATTGCATTTTTGTTCCAGCCATTTTGATTTTGCTTTTGTGCATTCCCCAATTATCGTTTTATGCAGAGCTCTGTATTCATTACTGTTTCGATTTGTGACCTTCCTTCTTTCTTCAATAATTGTTATTATTTCTTTTGTTATCCAAGGTTTCTGTTTTTGAACTAATCTTTTTGGTATAGATTTTTTACTACTCATTTTATTTCATTATTTTTATTAAGCACTACGCATACGGAATATTTCTAATGATGTTAATTTATTACTACTTGAACAATTCACGAAATGAGCACGCCAAGCGTCAATACCAGTCCACTACATCAACAAAACTAGTATAGAACACATCACTTGGAAACTGATAATTACATACCTTTTTTTCGTTACTTACATTGATTATAATTTATAGGATAGTATAAAAAAAAATTAAAACCTGCAAAGCCAATGACCCTCCGGTATATATGGAACACCATAACAATCTTGATGGACGGCTAAATTACACATATCGCAAAATAAAATAACATTTGAATTTTGACATTCGCCGTCTAAACAGATGGAACACACCGCTTCATCATCAATAACAGCTAATGAACTGTCCGCTTCTTTATTCATTTTCTTGAGAAAAAAAAAAAAAAAAAAGAAAAAAAGACATTTAAAAATACAAGCAATAATAAATTATTATTAAAATGTAACGGTATTCATTTGCTTTTTATCCTCTCTCAGGACGCCAAATATAACGGTATTATTCGGCCAACTAATTTTAATTTTAAATTACACTAACTATATTTGCTATTTTATTTTTGAAATCTCGGGTGTTCTTTGTAACATTATGATTTTCTGTTTCCACGGATGCCGTCTCGCCCCTGAAATTTATTCATGTCGTTGAAACCTTTTAAATAATTAACATTATTATTATTATTAACACGGAAATCATTATTCTTGACTTCAAAACTGCACGCTAATCCCAAATCCGTTAAATAATCATTAAACTAGTAAACAAAGAATGCAGAAGTTGTAACTAGTAACTTTCATAATCATAATACTAACAGGCACTAATTGACGAAAATAAGGTTGCTACTTCAAACCATACATGATATCAAACTGCCCGCCACCTTCCACAATAACCACTGTAAAACGAAATATAACCTAGTTCTCACCAGTTCCGAAAGCCGATAACTTCGGTGAAAAATTAGAAGTGGTATACACCAAATCCAACATAGACCAGTAGTACTCAAAGTCTAGACTACATTCAAATCAATTACTATTTCATTCAGAAAAAGATTCAGTTTCATTAAGAATAAATGAAATTTATTTGAATTAAAACTAGATAAAAAGATGCGCAGCATTACCCTCAGACCGAGAAACTACGATAAATTTATCGATGCAGGTTAAAGAAGCATCAAGAAAAAAAGTATATTCCGCGGGAGCTGAAGAAAATATATATACTTGATTCAAATGAAACCGTAAGAGTACTGCAGACAATTTTAAAAAACAACATTTTACCGAAGAAACCATTAGTAAAGTACACGTGTTGATTGAAAAGTACAAGAATATTGCTAAAGGTGGACAAAATTGATAGAAATCGATACAAAAAAAAGGGGGGGGGGCAAAGCTTAACAAATAATACAGAGACTGAATCTTAAGTTAGCTGCATCAACAAATTCAAAAGTAAACTCAAATAACATTATCAGTTAATTCAAAATCATAAACCGCTAAACAAAGTCCAAAAAATATTTAAATACTCTTTCACAAAACAAAAGAGCTGTGTTAGTTATAAAATCTCCAAAAAAACAGACAGCAACAAACATTAATGAAATACTGTTAGAACAAGTTTAGTAGTTTTTTGGTTCTAAAGTTAATTCAACTCTTCAATAACATCATGAAAAAAACAAAAAAAAAAAAAAAAAAGCACGAGAAAAAATAAAATAATCGTATTTTTGAAGTCACAAACAGGAAAAGATAATTGGAAAAATTAACAACCTACATTTCTACCGTCATATCTAATAAAAATTTTCAAAGATTAATTCTCTACAGCAACTATATTAACTGATCACAACAAGCTCTGGGCGAAGATCCTTTGTTGACATGTCCGAAGGGGGGTTAAAAAAAAAACGCGCCCAGATCACAACAAGCCAGTTTCCGACAAAGCAGAAATAATAATAGTTAGATAGCTGACTAGTTCAGTTTGAAGAGATTGGGTTTAAAAATAAATAGATTTATTTTTATAGATACGATAGCTATATAAGAAAACTTGACAACGTCGCAATTGACCTCCTTTGGAAGAATTTATAAGAAACCTAATGGAAAAAATTAAATCCTACGGATACCGCGAGAAGGATAATCAAATAGTTAGAGAAAACGAAAGAGTAGGTTACCTCAAGATAGTTTACTAAAACTTATTTCAAGGTCTAAGATAAATTCCAAATCCTAAGTAGGCGCTTTCCTTAATACGATTACTGATGTAAATAAGATATACCTGTTGCAACTGTAATTATTACAGACTCTTTTAACGCACAATTTGATGGTTGATCGGATTATGTATATACCCTGTCACCATCCTTAGATTAAGTACATATGCAGACAACTATCACACACACACATAATTAACTTTTAATTTAGCTACAACACCTCATTTTCTTCTTTTTTAAACTAGTGTACTAGTTTTCTGCACCCTTATAATATAATTTTTCTAAATATATTTTCCCCGCCCAAATGTTAGGAATAAGGCTTTAAAAAAAAAAAAAAAAAAAATGTAGGCCAAGACAAATGCACGCTAGAACGGTGAAAAGACGAACTAGAACCCCCCGAAAGTGCGATATATCTCAGCATCACTTTAGATTTAATTTTCGCTCGAACACGAAAAATAAAAAAATAAATACGTTTATCAATATATAAAAATACGTACAACATGAAAATATGACTCCTTTTCTAATCGGTCCATCAACAATTCAAATATATCCATGGCAACGGCTGGTAAATTACCTTCCGATCTTTTTTCATTTATTATGTCCAACCATATCATATCATCTTCGTCTAGATCATATTCTATTTGACCGTCTAAATCTTCAGAAGATTTTTCTATAAATCTAAAAAAAAAAAAAAAAGGACACGCTATTAAGACTAAGATTATTATTAAATTATCAAAAAATTCAAAAATTATTCATCAACAAAACAGTTTCCAAAGTACATGAAAAAAATTCAGTAAACCTTTTAATGAGAATTAATGTAAATATTTCCAAATAATAGGAACCGTTTCTATTTTCTAGTACATTACGACTAGAAATATATCTAAGTGCACAGACAACTCCATTTACCTTTTCATAAAAATTTTCTACACACTTAATCATATTTTTTTCAAACAAATCCTATATTTATAGGTAAACGAAATATGATATTATTTTTTTTTTTCTGAATACATCAAGAATATAATAATTTAATCAACTAACTATAATAAAATAACAAAAACAAACAAAACAAAATAAAAGATAAAAAAATATTTACGGAAACAAAAAAAAATTTTAACAATTAAAGTATTAATAAAATGTAATACCGCAACGCACTAAAAGTTACAAGTTGTTCGGCTTTACAGTTAATGGTAGCTTTAGTTACTGAACCCGATATTCAAACTGTAATAAAAAAGTTATTTAAAAAAAATTTATTTACTTAACTCGTAGGAAAAATATCTCCGGCCATGTAGAAAAATCAAAAAAAAAAATTGTATTCATCATAACTCCAAGCAGATTCCAGAAATATAATTCAACCTGAAAATACTGTGCTCAAGTACTTGAGATATATATATATATATAGAAAAAAATTTAATTTAAAATATTTAAAAATCATTTTAAAATTTTCTTTATTACGGAAAAGCTACACAGTTGATACGATTAAAAATATTACAAAGCATTACCACCGCCTTCGGCTGTATAAAAACCAGTGTAATGTCGTATAAAATTTTAAGAGCTCACTTTAATGCAATAATTATAATAAAAATATAATATGCCATATTAACTTCTTGGTTAGTGTAAACCAAAACTAAAATAAAGTCAATACTATAACATCACTTACAAAAAATGTCTGAAAAATTTATTTACTCGCACAAATCATAATTTACTTAATAATAAAGTGTCAGTGTATAATCATTTCTCATACTACTTCAAAATTACTATTCTACTCCAATACGTCCTTCGAATATCACCAACCGATGGAATTGACAAAAAAAGTACTCCGAAGTTCAAATATATTCAAATAGAAAATTTATAAAATCAGAAAATAAGCGTTTAGTTTATTAAGAATAATTCTCCCAGATATGACGAATTCAAATGAACCATTAAAACTGGAGGACCAGAATAATCATTACTCGTCGTCAATATATGATCAAAATATCTTTATACCGCTTTCATTTTATTTTTTGATCGTTTCACTTTTCGATTTTTAATTTTTATTTCAACTTTAAATTATTTTTCTTTTATTTCATTGAAAATTACATTAACTGCTGCCAGTATATGGCAGCAAATAAATTAAATGAACTTTTTAATTTAATCTAATAATACGAATGATACTAGTAAGAATTTTAATATATAAAGCTATATGCTTGATATATTCACGCGTGTATTATAAAACAGAACATAACATTTAGTTTGAGCGGTAGTTCGATAACATAATGAAAGCAATAAGCCTGATCTTGAAACTACTTAGGTAACGTATTTCATTTCTCCAAAACTTTAATAAGTCGTAACTATGTGTTAACATTAATCAAATACGCATTAATCTCTGATTTAAAATAAAATCTATAACGGTCAACAAAATTACCGTATGTAATGATTAGGCATGGGCGGAGCTGGTGAAAGATTATAACTTTCTATCTGACGAAACCGCGCGACTGGCAAATTTCTTGAATTTTCACCTTTTTTTATATTGCTGTTCTGTAAGTTATTTAAAGTATACAATTATCAATGTAAGTATCTAAATCATAAACAGAAATACTTAACGTTAAGACTTTGCTCTATTAATTTAAAAAAAAAAAAAGATGCGACAAACTAAAAAACAATTACTACAAAAATTCATTCATAAGTAGATGAATATCAAAAACTAATGTTACAATTTTTTAATTTAATTTATAAATTACGTATCACATTTCAGTAAAAAGTTAACTGTAGATTTTCTCGAATTAGGCAAAATAACACATCAAATTTAAAAACTACATGTAAAACTTTATAATAAATAAAAATTACTTTGTACGGAATTAAACGAGTTGTGAAGTAAAATATTCTGTTTAATCAAATTGTTCTTAAAAATTGTGTTTAATCAGAAAATAAATACCAAATTGTTGTTTATCTTTACTATTGTAATAATCAGTCGTTGGATTATTAATGTATTTTACATATAGTTTAAAATTTTTTGTTTTACCCAGTTTTCTTGTGCAGTAATTAAAATTTTGTGGAAGGATGGTCTATCAATTATATGTTAAAAATACCTCGGGTATCAATCGAGATCAGATTTATAACAGAATATATTTAAAGAATTTTTTGCGAACTTTTAAAACTAAAAATCTCAAAGAATTGTAAAATAAAAAGATTTTTAGTTACACTTTATTTTTCAAAAAAAAAAAAATATGATTTACAAGTATCCGGATAGCAAGATTTTCGAAAACATTAAAGTCGACAAACTTCGATCACATAAGTCCTCACGCTAACCATAAATTTAGTTTACTTACGCCATCCGAATAAATTCCAAAAATTTATCTTTAATAAAAATTTGACTAATACTTATTTTACAAAACGGTTTCGGACATTAATACGATATTTTATCCCTTTTGATTAAAACGCTACGATAACAACAAGCATGTAATGTAAATTCAGCCTAACTGAAGCAACCTTTTATTAAAATCCACGGTTATTAAAATAACTCTATATGTAGATAATGCTGAAAGTCTTCGTTTATTTTAGGTTAGATATCAATTATCAGGAGCATTTTCTCACGAAAATACGATTTGCAAAAGTAAGAACTGACATCTGTCGAGGTCATTAAGTGAATGACTCAGTTAACAATCGAAATTTGTTCGTTTTGTTTACTTCGGCTTGCTAATTGTCAACTTCAACATATAAAAGAAACCGAGTCCGAAAAGATCCAGTTACTATTCGGTAAGTTCATGTACAGGGTTATATACTGAAAGCTAAGGGCTAAAGGCAAGAAACTTTCTAGAAAACTTGATCACAATAATTTCAAAACTACTAAAGGTTATCTGATGTCGAATTTAAAAGGACTAATAGCGAAAAGTCTAGTGCAGATTCAGTATAGATGAGTGGAAACTCACAAAACCTACAATACTTCTTATTAAATTTTCTTTCGATATTTTTTGGACGGTATTTTTGTATTATTCCAGTTGGTTTGGTTTAAATGCGAAATATCATTGGTATCGAAAACAGATTTAGAAAGAATAACTTGTACAAACATATAGTAGGTCACCGACCAAAAACAAAAAAAAAACGATTTTAGTAGGAATAAACAGATTTATTGTATTCAATAAATTTAATTAGATAAATTAGCAGTCGAGTATCAATTAAATTGAAACGCGTGGATGGCATCTTCAATTTTGATTAATTGAGTAGATTTCGAACGATCTGTGTACTTATTTCTAAATTATGCTGCTCATCTGCGGATACGATTTCACCAAAAAAACAACAGTCTTGAATTTCTAACTTCAAATACAGTTTCAATTCATCTCTTGGTTATCGATATTACCCAAAATGCGAACGTGAATTCAATTTAATTTTGGATAAAATTGAAAAAATTCGCAATCATTGATATCAACAAAAATTAACATTCTACGGGTTATTCAATTTATTTCAGACAGCTGATGAGATGTAAGTCTTCAAATAGTAAAAAACAGTTTTACAAATACAATGACAGCTGGAACTTAGTTTCGATGAGAACGAATTTACACCACGTGCTTTATCGACAATGATGAACAACTCGGACTTGAAAAAATCGATTCTATGCTCGAATAAGTTGTAATGCTACCATCATTCGAATCCAAAAGAAACCAGTTTGATGAAAATAATAAAATGGAAGAGGATTCTAAAGTCATGTATTAGACTACATGAAACCAGGAAAACGATGGAAGTAATTGGGGAATGAAGAGCGCGCCGTAATTTTTGAAATATCTGCTCCAACTATTTATGAGGGATAAACTGTTGAAGAAATTTGATGTGCAACTTTTAGAAATTCCAAAGCAATTCCAAAGAAATTCTAACAAGTCCAAATCCAGGAACTAATTGTACAAAATTTACATCAGCTGTTTGCTCTTCGAGTATATTCATAAAAAAGAATATATACATACATATATATATATATATATATATATATATATATATATATACATGTATGCTTTTTCAAAGGGGCAATTTATCACCTACATTTTAATAGTACAAAATAGTTTCCTTTATATATTTATTATATATAAATGTTTCCTCTTTTTGGTACACTTAATATAGAAACATATCTTATCTACTATTTGTTCTATAATTAGTTGCTTAAATATTAAAATTTTTCTTTCTTAAAACACTTCTTTAACTGTTTTTTAAAGAGTCGGTCACTGATGTGCTTCAATAAAACGAAATCCACCGTAAAACATGGTTCACAGAGCATGACATAGAAAGAGAATATATAGTTATGATATGCAGGCTCAAGGTAGAATACAATCATACACGCATGCACTTAAAAAAAAAATATAAAAATTTAGACAACGATACATGTATAGAATGCGAGGTGGAGGGATTGATTGAGCATTTTGCAGTGTTATAAATTTGACAATGAAACAGCAAACTATATTAAGTCTTATATAATCAATCGATAAAAGCCAATCAAATAGTTTATTGAAGACTACTAAGGTAGAATTGCAGGAAATAATGGTATGTCTGCTTTGAGGAAATTGGCCAACTGCGAGAGCTTAACCACAAAAAAAAAAAAAAAAAAAAAATCACCCTAATTTAACTACTAATGAAACAAAATGATCCTTAACAAAATAAGAACATTACGATTAATTATAATATACAAACCTTTAATGAAAATCCTTCTTTTTCCTTCGTATTTTCATTTCTACTTTTAATTTTTACATCACCTGAAGTGCTAATTATTTTAGCAGTTTTTGCATTAATATCGATTTCAAATGTCAAGCTATCATTATCACTGTCATTTCCCTCAGAATTACGAGCCGGCAAAATAACTGGAAGAGGTTCAGGCAATCGCGAACTGCGTTTTTTCTTGCGATCTATACACGGCAAAAAGAAGAAGAAAAAACAATTGCAAAATTTAAATTACTTCAACTTTTAAAATATATCAAAAATAACTTGTATTCTAGTCGATCTAAATCTCTGCAAAAAAAGAAGTAAATAAATAAAATACGAATTAATCTTAAAAATTGTTTTTGGTGTTGTTACTTTTGAAAAACCAGGAAAAAAATACGAATTAAATTAATGTAAACATTGCTGATTATTTGGTTCCACAGCAGATTTTATAACTTACCAAATCGATGTGTCAAACTGAGCAAAAATACGAAATAAATTAATACTTTAAAAATTTGGAAGTTCTACTAAGTAGCTTTATGTGAAGGTGATTTTATCTTGCGAGTTACAGAAAGTGTACTATTTATAAAACAAAATACAAAATTGTACATTAAGACCAAAAAAAAAAATAAAATAAAATAAAATAAAAATCAATCAAAACCGACCATTTCGTTCAATCCCTCATTTTTATATAACAAAAACAAAACTTAGGAAACAATTGGCATGAGATCGAAAAACAGCATTTGGACTAAAACAAATAATCCTCCCGATTTCCCGGTTACTATAATTGTACAAGAGTTTACACAAACCCGTTCTTCTACTTGTATAATAACAAATCCAACAAATTGAAACGGAGGCAAATCATATATCGGTAGAAACAAAAAATTGCAAATTCAATTTTTTTAATTTTTAAAGTTATTTTATCCACATTTAAAATACTTTACCGTTATAATGACCACTAACTAACTCAAGCAATATATGCTTACTTTATTATTACAAAAGTTAATAAAAACGTTTATAACACGTTGATTTACTTCATTTAAATAATTCTAACTTATAAAATTTATTTGACGTCACATTTAGGCTAAACTTACACGGGCCATTTTTCGAACACAATTTTATAGCTGTCCACTTTTGAATCACAATATTAACAACAACACAGCTACGGCACTGCGTGGTTTTAAAGTGGCTGGCGAGTGGCTCAATGTGTGTTGAACTCTACCATCTACGACCACCTTTTTTGTGGCTCATACCGTAGTATTGCGTTTTTTCCCATCATTTCTATGTTAAAATAGTATTATCCACGACCGACCACTCCTTACAAGCATACACACAAACGTCAAGTTTATGGAGCTTAAGCCCTTCCAAAAGTATTATTGAGAGCTTTCACAACCCTCCCAATAAACTAAAATGCCTTATTAAAAAGTTTTTTTATGCGTTTCGTTAAAATTTTAACTAAAACGTACTGGCAATCAATATATAAGTATTACTCATCATGAAAATAGAGACCTGCCGTTATAGAAAAAGTTTTTCAATCGGAAAATCAGAGTCAAATTGTATTAAAAATGGAATGGTTTTTGTTAATATTGATAATGTTTGACCGCCGCAGCATAATTTATACATATAAAAAAGAACTTTGTAATTTATTATTAAGTAAATTATATTAAAAAATGCATTAATTTTTAGCTTCAGGTAACTTTTTTTTTTATTAAAACTACAGTTTAGATGTTTTTACTTTTTTCCCTGGTTTTATAATAAAATTCCTGGTTTATTCACGGTACGGGAAATTCCTAGTTTTCCTGTTTTCCCAATTGAGTGCTACCCTGTAACAATTTATTTCTTTTTTTTTTTTTTTTTTATTAAAAATGAATTAACACGAATGCATTTTTACATTTTTTTTTTTTTTTTTAATACCCTACTGTTCACAGGTGCGCAACCGGAGATGTTTCATATCTGAAAGAACAAATGCCATTTAAGATATTTGAAAATTCTCTTAATCTTTTGCAGTCGTTAGAATAAGCTTTTACTATAAAATTACAAACAGCTTAAAACAATGTTTGTAAACAAACTACTATTCCATAATTGTATTACGAAACGTATTCTATTCAATTTGCTCTTTTTTTCTACTATATTTTCTTAAAACCCTAGCAATTTTTTATATTAAGTTAAAAAATTGTTTACAAGAAGGATTGGAGGAACCTATTTTAAGGCAGATCTATCACTTCGCTACTGCATAACCGCAAATGTTCTCCGTAATACAAATTGCTGGCCACCATTTACAAAACAGTAGGGAAACTCGCATTTCCGCTAAAAATTTCAATTGTTAATTTAATTTAAATCAATTGTTGACATTTTTACATCTACGTTTATGTTCATCACGATGATTTTTAAAAATAAAACTATCAGGTAAACAAGTAAGAAATGCGGATTTGAGAAACCAGATGTCCACCAATGTAGTGTGTAGCATAAAGATATGGCACATATGGCATTATGTGTCAAACGTGCATCAATGATAAACTGAAAAAGCGTTTGCATAGTGTATTGTGTTTTGCTGTGTCCAATATGTCGAAATTTGTGTCAAATAAAGAGCAATCGCGAACAGTATTAATTTTTTGTTTTCATTTGAAAAAAACTGTTGCCGTATCATACCCGTTGCTTCGAAAAGATTATGGTGAACATACTTTATCGCAAGATACGTGTAAACGATGATTTCGGCGTTCCAAAAGTGGTAATTCCGATGTTACGGACAAGGAACACGAAAAACCGCCAAAAAGATACGAAGATGCAGAATTGCATGCATTATTAGATAAAGACGATACATGGACACAAAAACAACTCTCAGAGTAATCAATCGTTAGTGAACAAACTGTTTTCAATCACCTACGGCTTACTCATCAGATTTGACTCTTTACGAAAATCGCTTGTTTGCATCGATGAGTCATGCACTTGCTGAGCAGCGCTTTGGTCTATACAAAAATGTGAATGCTCGATGAATAGTTCGTAACAAAAGCGGAAGATTTTTACGGACGTGATATTCACAAATTGCCCGAAAAATAGAAAAAAATGTGTAACTCCCGATGAAGCACACTTTAAGTAGACTACTTTTTATCATTTTTCCGAATTTAACCAGTTTTTTTCGAAAAAAAGATACACATTTTATATTTGTACACCTGATGTATCTCGAGTAAATGGAAATTTTTACAACAATAAATTTAAAAGGTAAAAATCATTTTTAAAATTGCGTTTTAAAAAATTTTAACACCTTCAACTATATCTTTAGTTGTCGGTTTTTTCAAAAAATAATTAAGTTCTCTTATACTCTGCTAATGAGAACAAAAAAAAAAAATGTCGGAGTATCATCTTCCCCGAATTTTCACCTTTTTCAATCTCTATATAATTGCTCATCTCCGTTGACTACAATTAGTTACTATAACGAAATTAGCCAACGTGTTTCTCTGGTATATATTTCTTTATTTTTTGTCATAAATTGCAGATTATCGATCTTTTATAAAATTCCACATCATATGTCATTGTATTTCAATATTTATCACCCGTTGTCTTATTAAAATGCAACAATTTTGCTACTCCTCATTTTATTATGTGCTCCTTTGGATTCTAATTTTAATTGCGCAAATTGTACAGACACCAGCTGACGAAATGTAAAAATTTCTAAAAAAAAAATACTTCCCTAATGTAGTGAACATTATTTAAGTTTAACTTGAAACGATGATTATACCAACGCAGACGCAACACCGAGGTAGATAAAGTTCATGCAGATTACAGATTTCTATTCGATTTTACCAATTTACTTTAAAAGTGGGAAATTTCGTTCTTATAAATTTCTATGCCGGCTTTCGATGATAAAGAATATAAAAATCAAAATGTTCGAAAGAAATCAGCAAAAACTCAAACATTATCAGGTCTGTTATATTAATAAAAAACGATCTAAAGAAACCACATTTTCAAAGGTTTCTTTTTTTTTTTTGTATGGGTTCGTCAACATAGGCATTAGTCCAAGGCAGGAGAGACTCAAATCTTTGCACAATTAGCGATAGCCGACAAAAAAGAATAAAGAGCTTGAATAACAGAAGGAGAAGAGAGAGGATGAACGAACCATAAAATGGAGTGGGAATACCGATTTTTAAAAGGAAGAAATAGAAAGAAGCTTGTTCAGTTGAAAGTGACGAACAACCGAATATTATGTGATCGGCATCACAAATAAAATGTTTGAAGCTTTTTGATGATCATTCAGTTTGTGTTCACCGATTTTCATTGGTACTCACATGGTACATTTTCAAACGAAAAAAGAATTATTAAAATCGATCCATACAAGTACAAGTTATGCACCAACAAATACTTTTAAAAAAACAAAGGGATATTATATAACCGTATAATTTTTTCTTTTTTGTAATCGGTAAAAAATACGGAAAAAATCAACTACCGAGGCATAGTAATTTTCTTTTCTTTTTCATACTTGTTTTATAGTGATTTAGGTTTTATTTTTTCGAGATCAATACTCTCGTGTATAAAAATATTAAAAAATATGCGGAGATAATATTATAAATAAATGATTATTTGTTTAATCGGTGAAAAAAGTTATACCATAAAATATATTTTACGCAAGTTTTATAACGGAATAACTTTTCCGCGCCGGTAAATCTTAGGGGTTAAAAAAAGTCAAAGGGCATTACTTGATAAAACCACAAACCGATTATAGGGGACAAATTTTTCATCCATTCAAAATCGTTATAACTGAGATTTCCACCATCAATTTCGTTTTAAAAATATAACATAGTAAAATTAATCTTTCGACATTTCACAATAAATCAAAAACTGATTATTACAAGAAGCTAAAAATCATAGAGCGTAATGAAACTCGCCATACATTTTCAGTTGTAACAGAGGTTTCCAACCACGCACATGTAGGAACGCGTACGCCTGCAAAATCATCTCAACGCACTCTTAATCTCATAGGGGCGTAATTTAAATAACTTTCTAACAAACTTCATCGGCTTTTAAAAAAATAATTTGTTAATCATTACATTTTTGGAAAAAACGCCGCAGGTGATTTTACCAAATGGCTGCTACCTTTATAATGTTAAACCAGCAACAATTTATTACTCTCCTCTTATTCGTTTATTTTATTATGTACATTTTGGTTATATCTGTAAAAACAAAAAGTTATAGTGAAATAAAAATGAATCTACCCCTCCCTCTGCACACCCAAAGTTACCGAAAAATTAACATAACTCTGCATTACAAAATACGTCCGCGTTTCATTGAATATTCTTCAACTATCATAGACGCAACTGCAATCTGATTTTTTCCCTAAAATTCCTTCACGCGTATAAATATCGGCACTTTAAAACCAGATTTCCCAAAACAACACTTGTTATCAAATATGTCGGCAACATATATGAGACTACTTCAGAACCAAGAGGTCGGGGCAGCATCTGTATGTTCCTTCCAAGAGTAATTTGAAATATTTTTCTTTCGATTTGTATACGTTTGATAAATTTTATTCCTTTTTCCTCCTAAATCGATAAAGCAGGAGGCTGAGAAAAGAAAAAAAAAAAAATGATTTATTTACAGCATGAACAGAAGAAAGATCACAATGTTTCGACTTTTTTTTTTTTTTACGTCGTCATTCTAGAGATTAAGCGAAGACAACAAAATAGGAGTTACAGATATCGGAAATTGAAGCAGTAATTAAAAACTAGATAATTCCGAGAGAGCAAAAACATGGCTTGTTAGGCACTTTAAAACATTGTTATGCGAAGATTAATTCAGGTTTAGCTTTTAAGAGGGCACAAAATAACGGATTACGGCCAGAGCGAAGTTTGAATATCCTTCCAAAATTCATACGCGAGTAGCAAACGAACCCTAACAGTATAATACTAATCAGAATTTAGCAACATAAAATTGCTTTGAAAACATTCAACGCTTTACAAACATCAAGACAATTATATAAGAGTATCCTACAGAAATATTTTGGGAAAAAATATGCCTGTAAATATTTAGATGCAACAAGATTATTAATACGATTTATACGATTATTAGAACCTTTGAACCAGAAATTGAGAAAATTCTGAGCTACAGAATTTTTATAAGAAAATAATACCACCAACGTAAACTCTTTAGATCCGCAATAGTCAACAGAGGTGAATGTGAAAATCTCAAATATTTATGTTAATAGTATGATCTAAAAAATATTCCACTCTTTTGGGAACTGAAAACAGTGGAAGGCGTCCGGTGCAGATTAATAGTAACTGATAAGAATAACTTATGTAATCAGGAGGATTAGTAAATCTTTACCGAGATAATGCAACTGCACAAACCAGAATCGGAGAGTTAAACAAATATGTTTGTAAAATTGGAGAAAAAATACTATGGGTTTCAATTTTAGTTACTCCAGCCTCTTACAAAATTATAGATAATCATTTATTTACGCTTCATACATTTAAATAATTCTTTTTTGATCCAGAATAATTTTTTTTTTTTTTGACTCGTCAACTATGATCATTATAAAACAAATGAAGATAGCTATTTATATTGAACAAAAAGTGGCTGCCTAACCAAATATGCTATGGTAGTTAGCTAACCAAAATAATATTCGAATTTACTTGTTTAATCTTTCCTATTCTCCAAAAGCAGTTAATGGTTTACTCTGACAAGGAAAGTTTATCAAGGCACCGAATAAGAAGGGACATTAAAGAAAAAATTGTAAGATAAACGCTTATAATATGTATGAGGTATAAAGTAGGGTGAAATATTGGTTATAGTAGTTCTATGCTGCAAAAAAAAAAAAAAAATCGTAATAAAAAAATTCAGATAAAATTTCTAAACTATACAATTCAACCAGAAAAATAAATATTTCTATAAACATTTTCAACTTTCGGAATACTGAAGCTGCATAATAAATTTTCCCTTCCCACATTAGATCACTGACAGTGTACCACAGTTAAATACATTCATTTTTAAACAGGTTAGTATTACTTTTTTTCTACCGCAGTATCCGTTGTAATCTTTCTAATACCATAAGTTCATTTTCGTCACAACTATTCATGTTTTAGTATTCAGCATACGCTTTAAGAAAGCATAAGTTTAAATAGTTTCTATTTGTTACATAACGTTCCGCACCCTTAACAAGATGCTCAAGATTGTGAAGATAAGATTTACAACTTATTAACAGCAAAGGCACTGTAGTGATTGGAGAGATTTCTTTCTGTCGGCTATTTTTACTTTTCCGGATTTCTGTAAGACCAAATTAATTCAGACAGAGTAGGCATGGAAGCAATTTGAATCTGGAACGGTAAACGTCAGAAACCAAGCACCTCAAGTGGTGTAGAGTACCGCGCTACCTATACGTATTTATTACGCATTATTTTTATTTTTTTGTGCGTTTCTTTTGTCGGCATTTTCAATATTTTTTCCAATTCCATCATTTTCTAATCAACATAATACCTAAGCTGCGTTAATTGATAAACAGTTATACAAAATACTATTTCATTATCTCATGTGCGTTTTTGGAAAATATTTAATATTTCATTTTTTGACCTTCCACGAGTATATTCTTTTATGTATAGAAGAAAAGACTTTTTTTTTTTTTTTTTAATTTTAAATAAAGAATCGTTTAACACATCCTGTTTGTTAATTATAGAATATAGTAAGTTATAATAAATACAAATATAACGAACAAATTTAAGAATAAAATGATTGTTTACTTAGAAACGTTTTCGGGTATAACCCATCATCAGCTAAAAACACAACTCAATATATGTGGTTTTTAAGTAAGCAATCATTTTATTCTTATATTTGTTTGTTATATTTGTATTTGTTATAACTTACTATAATTTTAAATATTTTAAAACGATTCTACTTCGTAAAATATATTTACATTCATAATCCGAACTTTGAAAAAAAATCAATAAATAATATACTAAAATAATAATTAATATTAACAGTTATAGAGAAATACAATGCTCTTTTTCACACAATACTAATAAACCGATCTTCACAAATAAGGAAACTTTAGTTGCGTATATTTCGCTTAAAAAATATACGAGAATATTAGACTGCTACCAATTTTTTTGTAAAATAATGACAGTGGATTAATTTAGTTTATATAGATCCACTGATCTATTTCAATATTATCTAAAGATGTTCAGGTCGATATTAACATCATTGTTAATCTTTCTGTACACGATTTATTTTGTAAAAAAATTAATAAACAAATATATAGCACCAATTTAAAAAAAAAAGAAGGGGAATCATCATAAATATTCAATGTTCATTTATATATTGAATCACTATTTTCTAATGCATGAAGCTGATTTTTTTGTGTATTTAACAGAATGTATTTTGCAAACGTTTTTAGTTCTTTCCAAGCTGATAAGTGAATCAGCGTAATTGAAATCATGTATCAGAAATATAAAATATTGATACGATTAAACTTTTATGCAAACGTTGCAAGTTTAATTTTCAGAAATTGTAAATAACGACAGTGGTGATTAAATATAAACATATTATGTAAAAACTACTGTTACAAAAATAAAAAAAAAAAAAAACGCCAAAATCGTGTGATATTATAAAGGCACTCATTAGTACATCATTTTAAATTATTATTTTGTGAATTACAAAGTATGCCGTTAAAAATATTACTTGTTCTGGAAGGTGCCATTTTGAAACATATAATCTAAAATGTATCCGGAACTTTCAATAAAGCTAACATTTGTATTTTTACTTTCCTAGAAAGTTACATTAGTTTATGCACTGTTATAAACATACTACAAAAAAACAAATATCGCAACGAATTCCTTCTTAATTGCATCTTTCGTAAAACACTAACAAAACACTATCATCCGAGAACAACAATCAACCCAAACACTATAAATGTTCAAACGCTCCAAAACAAATAATGAATTCAACCGGTTATCGATTTATCATTATCGTTCGACAAATAATAGAAATACGTTTACAATTTGTTTCATAAATTGTTCCAAATTATTTAAATCAATTTTTCTTTTAGGAATAAAAATTTATTATTTTTTTAATTTATATTTATTATACTATTTTTTAAAATTTACTGTTCTTTGAATTTTTAAAATTTTACCGAAATAAATAATTAAAAAGAAAAAATTAGAATTCCCATTAATTATGATTAAACAAAAATAAAAACAGTCTACATCTCTAAACTTTATTCATAAAAGAAAAAAAAAGGTAAATAAATAACTCTGTACATTTTAAATTACAGATGTTTTTAAATCAATAATTTTTTTGAAATTTTTGATTATCAAAGAAATAAAACAAAACAACTTTTAGAAATCGAAAAATCAGCAATCGAATGAAAAATTTAAAAGTAACTTTATAATATAAACTTACTAGAATAAAGTGATTAAATTTACCGAAATTCAGTCAACACATATACTTCAACTTGTAGGATGGCTTGTTACTGTGTTTATTTTGATAAGTTTGATTTGTTTTTCTAAACAAGAAATGAATTTTCTTTATTTCTTTAAGTTTTTAGGTCATATACTCAATGTAAATAATATGAATATTTGACTGTGAAATAAAATGCCTCAATCTGCGTTATTACAAAAAATGCCGGAATATGAATTGTGATTTGTACACCGCTATACTGTTATTTGTTAATCAAAAGGAATAATGGTCCCTAAGAAGTCATCAGGTGTAATTTTGTAAGTAAATATTACTTACTCTAAAACCTAATGGATAACAACTTGTGAGCCTTATTTGAAACATATTATCGAATGATATATAAAAGAAATTGAAACCAGATCATAAAATGGACCGTAATAATACTTGAGGTAAATTTGTTGAATATAAATCTAGAAACCAGATGAAATTAATCTGCTTTATAAAATCGTATTTCTGGATTCTAAAGCAGATAAAGGTGTAACATTCTCCAGTTTTATTTGCTTTATTACAGGACTATTAGAGATATTTTATGATAATCCTTTATTACTAAGTAATGTTTTAGTTTAATCGCTAATAAGTGATTAATGCGATTTTAATTATTACATTTATTACAAATAATAAAAACCGTTTTTCTGTTGTTTTTTTTTTTTTTTTTAAATTCGTAATATTTGAAAACCGTGTATTATGTATGGTGTCTATTTTATTATTTGGTTTATTTTTTGTATATCGACAGTCCTACCGGCCTACGTTATCATTGTAACCGCGCTGAATAAAATAAAGACAAAAATTAAAATAATGATAATTTTCATTAGAAATATTTTCACGGTAAAAATGTATGTATATCAGTCATCCTAATTCGTTTTTTTTTTTTTTTTATTTGGGGGAGGCTCCGGTAACACAACTCATTTGACTGGATTGGCGTCTTTAGTTCATTTTAACAGGTAGAACATTGTCATTATTTTATATTTTACTGAAAATTATGAATTTGTATTTTTTGTGTTCTAAAAAATTTCAAACAATCTGAGTAATTTAATAAGCAAAATAATATATAATTGTAAAAAGTGTCACATGATGTACACTTTTAAAAAGTAATTTGTAAAAGTTTTAATTGAACTTTGCAATGTAAGGTAGAGTTTTAGAATAATTATAGTCCGTTCAATAAAAGTGTGCCGGTGGAAAATCAATATTTAATACCCACTTACCTTCTATCTACTGAAAATGCTAAAGTAATTTATTTAAACGTTCATTTACATAGTAGGAGGTACCTTTCATATAGTTTAATTTATCATGTTTAATAATAGAATTAATTTAGCATTTATTTTTATTTGATCATTTTTTGCTTTGCAGATAACAATAAAAAAATTCAAATTAGTTATAAATGGTCGAAATAATAAAATAAAAACATGAAAAATGAATACTATAACATTTATAAATTTTCACGGGAAATTCTAAGTCGAGTAAATTAAAATTAGTTTTAGGCTTTTTTATCCAATTTTTCTATCAATATTTTTTTTTTTACATATTTGTTTTAAATCGCGTTTGTTCTAGGTGTAAGGTTGAATCAGTAGTTAAAACGGAAGAACATTCACAGCACATCAGTGAATAACAGAATTTATTAAGTTATTTACAGATTACATCAACTGTAAATTTCAAAGTGCAGTTTTAAAAACAAATGACCTGGTCCTAAGTTAAATGTAATAATTATTCCTGAGAAAAATCATAATCGCACACTTCAATTCGATTGATGTGTGTTTTTAATTTATTGGGTAAGACAGGCCATGTTCTTTCTGAAACTGTGCGTTTATAAGTTATTAAGTATAATGAAGTGGGCAAGTCTAACAGGAAAGTACTAGGCTGTATTATTCGAGCTATAATACAATCGATGTCTCATTGATCTTCCTTCTTCGCGTCACTCCATCCGTGTTGATTTGCTGTGAATGCTCAACCATGTAGGTATCGAGGGTAATGAGGCTGTGGATTCTTTGGCTTGGGTTGTTGCCTTCTCCTCCACCCATCACTTTCCAATAAAATCTTATCCACTAATCTCCTGTCACTATGTAAAAAATTTCCATCTTAAATTTTGGTTACATATTTACTCTTCTTCTTTATATGTAACGAGCATTCCTTCTGTCTATCGGTACAGCCTAATCTCCGAGTTTCTTTCACTTCCCCTTCTGCTGTTTTTTCTATTATTCTTCTACGTTTTAACCATTCTCTTCTACCATTTTCCTGATACCGTCTTTCCTTAGTTTCTTTTCCATATTGCTCTCTCCATCCGAACGAATTAGCAGTTTACAACGCTGATCACGTTCTCTTTGAATGTCTCTATCCCTCTCTTCTGAACGTTGTGTTCTATATTTCCATCTGCTGAAGCTCGACATTTCTACTCCGTATTGCGCGTCTTACATCCTCTCCTTTCTTTCCTCCCCTTCTACCATATCAGCTATTATGTATTGTCGATATCTGATCGAATAGAAATATTACTGACGGCTCTTTTCCCTTTCTTGGTTTCTGGGTAAATTACTCCCCAAAAAAAATAAATAAATGAATAAAAAATGCTTTTTTACAAAAAATAAATACCGACTTCAAGGTTTATTATAAAAATTTAAAAATGCACTAAAAAGTAAAAAATAATTACTCCCGCTAAAATATATACATCAGAGTGATATAACACTTAAGTGGTGATATCGTAATTCTTATACAACATTAACTTTTTGGAGTTGGAATTAAATTCATGTTAGGAACAATTTAATCAACATTTAATGCAGTTTTTAATTATTCTTTTAATATGAATTTGATGCCAACTCCAAAAAATTAATGTTGTATAAGAATTACGATATCACCGTTAAGGTGTTATATCACTCTGATATATATATTTTCTCATCGGGAGTAATTATTTTTTACTTTTTAGTGCATTTTTAAATTTTTATAATAAACCTTGAAGTCGGTATTTATTTTTTGTATAAAAGCATTTTATTTTTTACTTTTTAGTGCATTTTTATTCAATTAAATTAAAACATTTTAATAAGAACAGATATTTCCACGGTAAAAACACCAAAAGTTACATTTCCATGGTAATTTGGCAAATTTATAGTATTTTAAGTCAAAAATCTAATCCGACGGTGAAAACAATCATGAATGAAAAGCATCCAAAAAGCTTCAATCTCCCGCATTATTAAGGATAACTCAAAAACTATCGGTCAGACCTTGATCAAATTTAAATGGGACCACATGACAAACACCACCTTTCAAATAAAAGAAGAATCATCAAAATCGGTTCATCTAGAAGAAAGTTCTGTGGTAACACACATAGAAAAAAAATAAATAAATAAATAAAAAACAAAAATACAGTCGAATTGAATACCTCCTCCTTTTTTGAAGTCGGTTAAAAAGTGTTACGAAGACCGACACCGTTGTTTGTGCACACTCTGTGCTAGTCCTATGAATTTCTACAGCCAAAACTGTTCTCAGTTTAATTTTCGCGACGATCAGTACAGAAATTCATGTTTTGATACAGTTTGAAGTTGATGTGTATTTTAGTAATCTCTAAAGTTTTTCGATGGTACCGTGATCAACGTTAGGCCATTAAATTTTGTGTTCTGCTCGAGAAATCGCCGACTGAAACCTGTAATAAACTTAAAAAGCCATTTGGAAACTTTCCTATGACTAAATGCACCTATTTTCGGCGGTACAAGTCGATTAGAAACGGACGAGAGAGCTGTGAGTTGGTGACAAAACAATAGTTATTGCTTTCTTTGATCACCGCGGTATGGTATACACCCACCCGGCTGCGAAAGGTCGTATGGTCACCTCGGCATACTGTATCTCGATGTCTTGAGGCAGCTGATGAAGGATTACAGGCTCTGAACGACTTTAAAACGAGTGTCAAAGAATGTCTGGAGAAAGCCTTCAGAGAGTGGCAGAAATGATGGTGTAAGTGCATTTTACTTGAAGGCGATTATGTTGGAAGGGAAAATGTCGATGTAAACCGAGAGTAAAAAATTAATGTTTTTTTTCAAAGTGACAGTTTTTATTAAACACCCCTTGTATGTTTGTTCAAAAACGAACTTGCTTTAGATGAAAGCTCTGCTAATAAAGGTAATTATTTCACATTATTAGATTTGCCTGCTTAAAATGAATCATTACTGCGGGATTACTTAAATTCGTTCTTTTCATTTAAAGAACGTCTCTAACAATACAAAATTACCTGATCGATGTTATTACTACCATTGCGAATGAAAAAAAAAGAAAATCATTAAAATTGCAAGCAATTAATTTGTTGTCAATATAAGCAAATGAAATTTTGGACATTTCTCTTAAAAGTGAAATGAGCAAAATTTCCCATTACTCTTGTTTTTCACGATGTTTCTAAGGAAAAAATCAGTAGTAGCATTGTCACATATTATTTTTAGTATTTTTAAAAAATAGGACGTAACAGAAAACAAGGTAATTCCGCAAACATGTAGCCTCCGAATGATTAGTTCAGAGCAAAATATGGCAAAACTGAAAACAATATACAACAATTAGTTTAGAAAAAATATTATTATTACGCGTTGTTTATTCGCTGTTATGCTCACTAATTTAATTTGATACTTCTATCGGCTGAAAAAAGCTGTCGAGGAAGTTAAATTATTTGTATGTGATTTAACTTTTTTTTCCATTTACTTTTTAATAAATCTTCAAAGAAAATGGTTTTACTAACAGAAAGAGGTTTCAAACTATCGCAAGCAATCACGTATCGAAAATTGTCAAATTTTTTAATCATTTATATTCGTTTTTAACATATTTATAGAAGATCCTGACGAACAGTGGAGGATGGTATTCCAATAAATAGTGCAAGGGAGTTAAAAAAAATATTGAGCAGCCCTGTAATTTGTATTATTATTTTTTTCGCATGAAACTTCTTTTATACACTGTAATGATATTTTTTTTAATTTTTCAATCTAATTCCATTTCCATTACAATTTGCTAAAATTAAATCAGTTTGGCCATAACAACAATAGAAGATATAAGTATTAAGTCCTCTGTAGAAGAATATTTTAATAAAAGTATAAAATTGAACTCAATAATGGGATATTTCAAAAATACGAAATTATCAAGATTAATGTATGAAATAGTGGATACAATTTTAATTCATATGAAATTGAAATTTTCGTATTTGGGAAGGTTGAGCTTTTTTGACACCTTATAAGTGAAAAAAATTTCTAATCTTTGTAAAAGTGCGGAGGGAGTAAAGGAAAAAAAGTCCTATTTAATAAAACAGTATCTTGTTTTTGATAGGGAAAAATTCAAAAATTAACTTTTGAATACGAGTGACCACTATTAAATAACGAAGTTTCGTTTGGCGTGTGGCTCTAGTTAGTAAAGCAGAGGGAATGAATGCGTCGGGCGAAATGTTCAGTTTAAGTATCGAGAAGCCGGTTAACGTGAAGTTGCTCGTTAAATTTAAAAAGAAAAAAACCCGACCGAATGCGTTAAAACGTTAAAAGAGGTTTATGGTGTGATGACTGGCTATCATTTTCGAGTGGCAGAAACGATTTTCTAACGGGAGAGAAGATATAACAGATCGCGAGAGGCCAGGTCGATCAATCACAGCTTCAACAGAAGATAACATCGCAAAAATGAATTGTGCAGTAAGATCGTCGGCCGGACATACGAGGGTGGTTCAAATATAAACCGGAATTTCGTCATAAAAATTTTTATTTTACACTTACAGTGCTCATATTTTTTACAATTTTTCATGATAACCCCCCTCGCACGCTACGCACTTTTTCCACCTCTCCGGCAATTTTTTATTCCTTTTTCGTAAAAATCTCGCGGCTTATCACATAGCCATTTGCGCACGAACGATTCCACCTCATCGTTGCTGTCGAAACGTTGTCCACCAAGTGCTTCTTTCAACGGGCCAAACAAATAATAATCACAAGGCGACAAATCTGGACTGTAAGGAGGATGTTCGAGTGTTTCCCAGCCCAATTCGGCCAATGTCTCCATCGTGAGCCGAGCGGTATGTGGCCTGGCGTTGTCTTGAAGCAGTATCGCACTACGGATCGGAATTTCGCGCCTTTTTGTTCGATAGGCCGGTTTGACTGTGTTTTTTAGGAGGTTACTGTAATACTGCGCCGTCACAGTACGTTGTTCAGTTAGGAAATCGACTGCGATCACTCCCTTCATGTCCCAAAACACGGTACACAACGCCTTCCCAGCTGACTGTGTAACCTTCGCTTTGACTGGCGCTCCCTCTTTTTTCTTCCGCCACTCCATAGACGAGCGTTTACTCTCCGGCGTATAGTAGTGTAGCCAAGTTTCGTCCGTGGTGAATATTCGCCGCAATAAATTCTCTCCTTCCTCTTCATACGGCTGCAGGAGACGCGTACAAACTTCCCAACGAGTGAATTTCTGTTCAAAATTCAGAAGTCTTGGCACCCATCTGACTGCAATTTTGTGATAACCTAGCCGATCATGAATTATTGTCTCAATACTACCTATGCTGATGCCCAATTCGTCGGTCATATCGCGTAGACGGACGCGTCGGTCAGCCAAAATGAGTTGTTCGATGGCTTTGACGTGTTCGATCTGTAATGCTGGTTTTTGGGCGCCGCGCATGTGCTATGTTTGACACCACTTCACGTCCTTTTCGAAACGCGGAACACCACTCGTACACTTGAGTTTTGCAGAGACACTCATCCCCGAACTGTTCGCGTAATTTTCGGTAAATTTCCACGGATTTTACGTCGTCTTTGACTAAAAAATGAATAATGATGCGTTGCGCAACAGACACTGGTACTTCTTTTTCACTCATGGCTCTAACTACACTAAAAAGTCAGGTTACGCGGTTCTAATTGCTCTACACGCTTCGTAACAAACCGGTCTAACTGCCAGTGCAACCGCTTTTTCCACAATAAATTTTTCGCGCGTTTATTTAAAAATTCCGGTTTATATTTGAACCACCCACGTAATTGCCGAAATTGTAAATATGGGCAAAGAAACGGTAAGAAAAAATTTTCACGGTGATTTGAATACGGCCAAGGCTTGCGCAAAACTCATACTAAAAAACTTGACTGAAGATCGGAAAGCTTTTTATTCAAAATCTGCTACGTCATCATTGAACGTTGCTAGCTTGTTTGATAAAGACATCATACGCAACAAAACGTGTATTTTCCAGTATAATGAGGAAACCGAACGCCAATCAGTGCACTAGAAAACTTCCGCATCTCCCAAAGTAAAAAAGCTGATATGTCGAAATCTAAATTTAAAGCAATGTTAATCGCTTTTTTTAAATATCGGGAGTACCATTATGTTGTAGCGGATGTCAGGAGGCCGAAAAACAATTAATCACCATTATTATTTGGAAATGTTGGCCAAGTTGAGGAAACATGTGAGGAAGAGAAGACCGAATCTCTGGAAAGAGAATCCCTGGAGGTCTTATAATCCGGATACGCGCCGCACAGCGCGCTATCCGTGAAATAGGTTTTGGCGGATAAATAGATTCCTCTGCTTAAATATCCACCGTATTCGCCGGATCCTAGCCCCGTGTGATTTCTTCCTTTTCCCGAAAGCGAAGTTTGTTTTAAAAGAAACGCACTTCAAATCGTTGTAGTCGGTTACTGCAGTTCGCGCGACGACAGTTTCGAATGACATGCCAGGGGAACTGTTCCGGCATTGTTTTGAAGAATGACAGAAACGTATATGACGGTGAATAAATAGTGGATGAACGTATATTGAAGGGGAGAAATGTTAGGATGAACAATTATAATAACACAGATTTTTTTTTGATAACCAGTCTCATTGTAGGCAAAAAGAAAAATCTTCCTCCGCATAAACTTATTGGATAATACTTGAGGTCAGTCGGTCTAGATTCAGTTTATAGTGAAGTTAGAAAATTACTTTAGGTGACTCTCACGCTTCCCATTACTTCTAATAGTAGTGAGAGAAATATGATCATATTAAAAAGGATTAAAACATATTTACAAAATTTAATGAATAATGATCGATTATCTAACCTAAACTCATTGGCTATAGAGAAACAACTACTTTCGGAGTTGTCATCAGATCGTTTTTTTTTTTTTTTCTATCAAGAGTGGTTGACGTGTTCGCCGATAAAAAGAACAGGAGAATGGAATTTACCTGCAAAGTAATAATATAGGTTAGTGAATATTATTCTGTAAATTAAATTTTATGTCTAGATTAAAATTTTAGAAAATGAAGTAGCCCATTTATATATATATGTTTTTTAATATTTTTCTAGTAGTAGTTTTTAAAAAAATGGGCATCTTCTGTTTCACCCCTGACGCTGCGCTACTGGAAATTATTCAATTCTATATTTGGTACTATGTTAAATTCATTTTTATAGATTACTTTGTTTTATTTTATTTATTTATTTTTTTATCTTAAGTTCATTTGCCTATTTTCAGTTTTTTTTTTTTTTTTTAAAGTTGGTTTGTTATATACATTAACCGTAAGACACTCTAAAGCGTGTGAACATCAAACGTTTATAAAGTGAAACCCGCAGTAAAATTCTAAAAGGTGGTATTAGATTTTTTCACTTAATATGTTGCAGAATTTTACTTCATACAGCGAAAACTGTAATCCCCTAATGGATACATGAATTTCTTCACACTGCCGCAAAATATATTCAGGTTTTTAAGATATGTACTAGTTAGTGTACAACAGACACACACGGAACTGTATTTGTATATCGATGAATCAAACATTTACAATCAATTCCAAGTGTAGCCTTACGTATTATTATACACTCACGCCTTAAGCCGACGCTCAGAATCGAGCAAAATACGACTTAAGAAAGGAGAAGATAAGTATAAATAAGAAATATGGTAATTTTAAAAATATGTCACATTGAATAAACTTAGTAAATTTAAATATCTTAATAAGCTGGATACGCTTTTACAGCTATGTTGAAAAAACTTCATTTATTCGTTGGGATTGCGGTACCCGCTGTGTGAAGTAAAATTCTGCAATATAGTGAAGGAGGGAAAAAATCTTCCATAATATACTACATTTCAGAACTTTACTCGCTATAAACGTTTGATGTTATTGGTGTAATCCCTGGTAAATAAATTAACATGTGCTTTTGAATGATTTATAGTCAATTTATATATCAAAATATATTTTAAAAAAAAATAAATTAATTCAAAAATAGGCAAATGAATTTAAGAAAAAAAAACAAATCAATCTGTAAAAATTATTTTAACACAATGCCAAATATAGAATTGAATAATTCCATAAATCTAATCAAATTATAAAATAAGGACATACGTATTGCACAATTAGATTTCAGTAGGCATAATTGTAAAAAAAGAAAAACACCTGAAAAACACAATAAGACAAAAGCGAGAAGAAAAGCTAGTGCAACAGGTTATACTGGAACAGAAATGCAAATGAGCGGACAACAGCAGCAGACGGCGCTAGTAAATCACACCATTTGCCGTAAGTGTGGTGCATAGATGTAACTGACTTTTTAAAACCATACTTAAAATTTAAATTAACAACTTTTTATTAGTGAAAAATTTTATAAATGTTTTAAAATTGCAACTTGAAACCTCTTTTAGTTGTATTATTCAATGTAAAATACTTTTTAAAAAAAATATACAATTTTTTTAAAACCACGGAAAATAATTACACTAATTAGTTGAAAATTGTACCTTACATTTCAAGGTAGAGTTAAATTTTTTTACTACTTCCAAAAATATATATTCACCGAATAGTGTGAAATTTTTTAAAAAAATTGTACATTATTTCGCGCGATATTTTAAATATTTTAAAACGGAAAAGTACAAATTTATAAGTTATAAAATACATTTATTAATAATTATTTGTACTGCGATTAAACTACAAATGTCCTAAAATGCGACAACCCTGTACCTATTAATATGAACTAAAGAAGCCAATCCAAATTTAGGTGACTGATGTACACTTCTGCCAAATTTTCTCTTTACACTACTTTACCTTTTTTTTTTTTGGAACCTTTTTATTATGTTCGTTATTTTTAAAATTTTCTCGTTACATTACTTTACTCCATTTTGTCCTTTTTATTCTTCTTCCACATATATTCTTTGTGATTTTAATCATATTTTATTTGGATGTTCGATCTTTTCTACTGAACAATCGTCCTTGTACTCTTTTCTACTAAAGTTCGGTGTCCCTTACGGTGCTTCTTACTTTCTCTTATTTCCTTCTACTTCTGTTATTCCTGCCCGCGAATTTATCCTCTATCCTCAAACGTTTAAGAATACAACTTTATTTTCTCTTTCTCCCATTTCTTGAGCTAATGTCCTCGTTGACAAACCCTTAAAAAGAAAAAGAAAAAAAAAAAACAAACTTAAAAACCTGTTAAAAGGTACACAAGTAAATATAAATGGAAAAAGAGGTCAAACTACTTCAAAAAATATTTTGATATTCTAATTTTACAGTTTTGAAAATAAATTACATACATTTTTACTTTGCAAATTTAATTTTACGACATATTATTATGCAAATAATGTACGTTTAAATAGTTGTTGTTTTTTTTTCTGTTATTTAATGCAAGTGAGAAAAATATCAAAGTATCAACAATTAAACAACAGATATAAGAAGAAAATAATTTAGGTTTTGTAAAGAAATACATTCTCAACACTTTTTTTTTTTTTTCAGGTCATTGTTGCTGCTTACATGTATCGCTATATATTTCACTTCCGTCGTCTTCGAAGGCACCTATTTGTACATAGCAAAAGAAATTGGGTATAATATACACGATAATTGGATTTTTCGATTAATTTTGAATTTATTCGGTTATTCTACTATATTCGTACCCGGCTTAATTCTGTATTATTATGCGAAAAACAATAATTTTTTTGAAAAATCAGGTATTTAAATAATTTTTATATTACACATAATAAATATTTAACAGATTAAATATAACAATAGTATAAATAAGTAAATAATGGCGGATTCATAATTTTATGTGTTTCTAAGCGTTTTGAAAAAATTGTCTATCGAGTTATTAAAAAAAAAAAAAACAAAAAAAGGGGTAATTTTTTGTTGTATTGTATAATTTAAATAAATGTTTCTCCTGTGTTACAGATAAAATATTTCATTGGTGTCGGCATAAGACTGGAATATTTGTTAGTAAAAAACCTAATCAGTTTAAAAATATTAAAATATAATAACGAAAATAGCAGACATACAGAAACAGTATATAAGAATATAGTTATTTGCAGAAACAGTTTTGAGTTTACCCTAAGCTGAGATAAACTAGTCCCAAAATGCATATCAGTATATACCATTTCTGTTTGTTTTTTTTTTTTTTGCTATTTTCGTAATTATATGTATTTTAATATTTTATAATTCTAGCGAGCGGGTTAATAAAATCATCTGTAATCAATTTATATCAGTACAAGGAATAAAGGTAACTTAATAGGGAGGGAAACAAGTAATTCGAAAAAATATGTCGTCGCGATAGCCTAGTTGCTAGAACGCTTGACTTCCGATATGGCAGTCACGGGTTCGATCCCGAGCGACGATAAACTTATTACAAGAATTAAATAAATAAATAAATAAATAAATAATCGCTAATAATCACGTGGCAGGCAATGGCAAACCACCATGTTCAACATCATATGCGCGCTAGGTCAGTACACAGCAGACACACACGGGACTGCACTTGTATATGTCGATATAAATCAAACGATTACTATCAGTTCCGAATGTAGTCTTCTTGCGTGTGTACACCTGCGTTGCATATAATAATTGCTATGAGCGCTGCCTATTCTGTACAACTAGAATGTACGAATAGAGGTAGTCACGACGCTCGAATTCGAGCAATACGACCGTTACATACATGGACAGTTATACATATATAAAAAGAGAAATACAAAGAAGTAGCATTGAATACATATTCGAATGTTTCTTGTCGATGTATAACTGTAAATTATTTCAGTAACAAAAAGTTCAATTAAATTACTATAATACTAGAATGATTTTGCACTTCTTGCGCATAAATTTAGTTTTCTAAGTTGAACGTAAGTCGAACAAACTAATAATGCGATGAAGGATTATGTTTTGGTTTATGCATAAACACATTCAATCAATATAAACGTACGAGGCAGTTCCAAATGGGATATACTCCCAGTGCACTAAGAAACAGTAGCATTTCAACGTAACGAGTGCTCGTTGTGTATTAAATATTTTAATTATTTTGCGATACACTAAAAATTACAGAGGATAAATGTGTCAGTAGTAAGGATCGGTAAAGATAGAATGTCCTGTTACGAAGTACACTGTTGAGGAAATATGCACAGTAGTTTGTTTTTTATGTCTGTATAGGCAACAAGCAGTTTAAATTAATTACTTACTGCATGATATCTCTCTACTGATAATCTGCCTGATGAATTGATTATTCGGCGTTGAAAAAGAATTACCTGGCATAGCGAGACATAATCCTCTCTACTAGGGAGATTATAGGGCGAATACGGCAATTGATCACGGTGCAACGTCGCGGAACACATTAATAAATCTTGTTCATTGAATGTTAGATACTGATCAACGAGATGCTGTAGCGCGAAGAAGAATTTCTGTACGGTCAGCTGCAGGTGAGCGCTTTGTTCATTAAGTTTTGATCGTCGCGATACTACAATCAAATTTCCCGCATTATATTGATGTGTTATTACATGTTTTCTACAGGGATGCCACCGCGGAGTACATTTTCACGGAACTAACTTTGCAACGGAATTCTTATGATAATGGCTATTAGTACGATTATTGTATGATTGATCAAAAACAAACAAAAAACAAAACAAAAAAACAAAAACAAAAAACAAAAACGAGTTATGTTCTACGTTTATTTAGCAATTTCGTACACGAATCTTTCGTGGACGGTCGACCTTACAAAAGAAAACAAATATCCTTAATTAATATAAACCAAAATAATAATACAATATAATAATAAATATATACAAATGATTATATGCGTATCTCGTGATCCGGGGGCGGTGCGGATGGTATGATGGCGTTAGTCCGTTGATGCTTTGATGGTTGTCGGCCTGCCACAAGGCACTCGCCTGCATTACGTCATTTCGTGACGTACCAGCACGGCTTGCACCCCCGGGCGATTACCGACACACACACACACACACACGCACACACATACTCGCATCCTTAATTGATAATCTAATTATTTTAATTTTATACATGTAATGTATACATTACAATATGTAAAACAGAACCGTCGTTATTATTGGACGGGGTCTCAAAGTTTGAACTATTTTACGCTCTGTATTCTAAGCAATAGTTAATGTACTCTTTCGCAAAGTACGCATCCAAGAAAAGCAAAGCTAAAGCGAAATTTTTAGCGAGCAAAGTTATGAAAATGGGTCTAAAACTTTTCCTTCGATGCCTATAAAGGAAGTAAATAATAAATATCGTCTGTTACTGTCGTCAGGGTATTGAAGGATTTACATAATGCTATTTGCCGGATATGGCTGCACAAATTTCACGATAGGGAGAGGAATGAGATATCGATTCTCTCGTGTCAGTAAGTGGCAATGCTCGACAAAAGTTATCATGAGTTACTGCACAATTAGAATGGACTGTTTTTCAGCGTGTCCTCCCTACCTTCTAGGTGTGGCGTCAAATGCTTATCACTTATTTTCTCCATTAAAATTCAATTTCGAAACACAGAGACCATGCGGACGTAAAGAAAAAAGTCAATTCCTTTTTACGAGTTAATCCGATAGAGTTTTAAAAATGAATTCTAGAATTTAGTCCGGGAACATGTAAAAAAATACTCAGATCAAGCTGCCGATTATGCCAAAAAATAGAGTAATTTAAATATTACATAAATGTACCACATTCTTATGCGTAGTTAAAAAACGCATTGAGTAAGACTTTTAGAACGTAAACATATTACTACAAATAATTTACAATTCAATGTGCCGCCGACATTATTAATTTTTTTCCCCTTTTTTTAATGAAACATCAATAGAATAAGTATATAATTTATTGTTTTGAAGTGTGATGGAAAATGAAAATCAGGAGAAATGGTAATTATGCCGGAGAAAGATTGATTGTCAATCAATTATGCAGAACCATTTAACTTTATTAGGACAAAAGTTATTTCCTGTTAAATTACGTTTTCTTTTCGTCCGTATCGAGAAGTAATTTTCAAATAAAGAAATAAAGTTAATGTTCTGTGACGCACCGGTGCCTTTTTCTTTCCGTGTAGGAAATTTTAAAAAAGAAGAAGAAGAAGAAGAAGAAGAAAATAGACAGTTTAAATAAACGCGATTTCCCATCTAAGTATATCTGCTTACATATGAAAACATTATTAAAGAATTCTTTTTCAGATCGTAGCTGGTTGAAATATTTCATAAAAAAGTTATACTTCGATGTAAATGCCGCTTCAAAATGCTGTTCAAATATCGAAAGTAGTTCGCCAACTCAATACAAAGAATCAGTATTACGAACAACTGTGCTCCTTGGCATATGCTCATTCGGTTTGTTAATGACTTATTTAACGTGGGGATTAATACAAGAAAAAATTATGACGAAGGTGTTTTTTTCTTCTGAATATTTACAGATAAACGTTATGTCGCTTTTTTATTCCCGGTCAGTGCTTGTGCTTGTTAATGGTCAATGTAATCTTTTTTTTTTGCAGACGTATACGAATCGAAACGGCGAAAGCGGAATGTTCAAGAACTCGCAGTTTTTGGTATTTGCAAACAGAATTTTAGCATTTCTAGTATCAGCTGTTTATTTACTAACAACTCATCAATCGAAACATACAGTTCCTCTTTATAAATATCTTTATTGTTCCTTCTCGAATATAATGAGTTCCTGGTGTCAGTACGAAGCGTTAAAGTTTATTAGTTTTCCAACACAAGTAAGTTTATATGAGTTTCTTAAAATAAGTAATCCGCTGTAAAAGTGCTGAGGAAATTATGAGGAAAGTTTTATGAGAAGTGGAAAATTAGTTATCAAACGATTTTGTTCGCATTTTGCGAGTATTTAATTTTCCGTTTGCCCGGGAATTAATGAAGGGGAAAAAAAACTATTTTTTGTACGTAACTAATGTTTTAATGAAAAATCAGGAAAAGACAAAATTGTGTTTAATCGTTAATTTATTGCAGTGTAATACATAATTAAAGTTTAGTTAACTTCAAATAGGCAAATTATAAAATATGATATTTAGAACGACTTCAGAATTCAAAATAATTCTTTAAAGCTTATGATAAAAATAAAAAAGTATATTTCAGTCATGTACTTTTCCTTTTTTTTTTTTTTTTTGCTATTACGAAAATTGTTAATATAGGAATAAAAAACTTTCTTAAACACACAATTAAATTTTATAAAATAGATGAAAAGTTAATTTTACAATTATTTAATTTTGAAATTATTCAAAATCTTATTACCATTTTTAGAATTTTTGTCCACTTAATAGACAAAACAGTTGCGGGTAAAGCCTTTTTTGTATAAAACATTCTGGTCGATATCTTTTTATACAGTTAGATGAAAATGTCATGTATTCGTAAAAGAAAAGAAAAAAAAAAAAACACGAGCGGCCAGAAAACAAAATTCAACCCTTGGACTTGGAAAATTTCAAAAATTTTACTTTACTGCTATAAAAGAGCATTTTAATTTTTTTTTATTTTTTTTTTTTAAAAAAAACCTCCTTTAGATCATCCTTGTTTGATAAGCGTGCAATTAGACTTTTTCTTCTATTTACAAGTATTCTACTTATTGCAATTTCAGCAGCAGACGAAAGTAGTTTATACCTTTTATTTGTATTGCATTTAAATTTTACATTTTATTTTTCGTTATCCAAAATAAAGGATGATTTTAATTAAATTCTGGTACGTAGTTAATCTTAAGCTACGACACGTGTTGTAGCGCTTAAAATTAGAAACGTATACAGAACTCGGTGTAAATGTAATTTATAAGACGATATTTAATTCGGTATTCCAAAAAAATAATTATTTTTGTCACAATAGCATTTATATGCTAAACATTTTAAAACCAAAGCCATGGGTTTATTAGCTTCCAGAGGAAGTCAATGGAAATGCAATATCAATAAATATCGAATAAAATTAAAACATTATCTTCATTATTCAAAAGTGAATAAAAGCTAATTTTCATCGTGCTGATTTCTTTGTTTCTTCTTTATTCGTGAAACTGTAATATTTTCTCAACTTGTGTTACTGATCTAACAAAAATGGTCTAAACGTAATGAATGTTTAACGCGAAAGATAATGTAAAGAAGTGTACTGAGGAATGTTTTATATTCAATTTACTCCGTAATAAAGATATGTATATGTTTTTTTCTTCCATTACTTTCTTCTTCTTTATAGTGCCATACTTAATTCCTGAACGTCGGCGACTACCTATTCGTACATCTCAGCTGTACAGACATAGACATAGTGTTCATAGCAATTGTTATATGCAACGCAGGTGTACATACGCAAGACTACATTCGGAACTGATAGTAGCCAACAGTTGAAAATTTTATTTTTAAGCAGACCCAGTTCTGTGGGGACATTCTAGTTGATTTTCCAGACAGTCAGAGAAAGAATTTCAATTTTTAAATTAAACGGTTTTATTTTTTATGAAAAACAGCAAATTTTTTCGAAATAAGTGAACCCTATTTATATCTGAAATATAAATTCATGCATTTTCGGTTTTTATGGAAGAAAATGAATTCTTTTTGATTAGCATTTTTATTACAACAATAGTTGAAATAATTGAAACTGAACTATCAACCGAAAAAAAAAAAAAAAAAAAAGGTTTTAAAACTGCCGGTGTTGTTTATAATAATGTTTCTCAAAAATTATTAGTTTTTAATCTTTTTTTTTTTTTTTTTCTAGGTACTAGCAAAAGCATGTAAATTAATTCCAATCATAATAATGGGTACCATTATTTCCAAGAAGAGGTATGCTTCCTACGAATATATTGTCGGCATTTTAATTTCTATTGGAATGGGTTTATTTTTAATGGGATCAGCCGATGTTGCAAAGAACGGTATCTTTTTTTTTTTATTTTTTTTATTAATTTCGCTTTTTTTAGTGTCCTACAAAAGTATAAGTTTTTACTAGCTTTATTTTTCTGTTTTATTGAACACAATGAAAACTATTAGTTTAATTTTTGTGGGCCTTAATTATTTTCAATATTCTCAATCGCTTGTTAATATTTTATAACCCATGCAAAGCTATAATTGTTCCACATATAACGAAATAATTATCAGAATGAATTCACATATAGATAAATTATGTACTTCGTTAACACTTCATACCTGCGCTTTTATAATAGTTCGCCGCAATGTAATATTAAAAATATAATATGAAATCGGAAAACGATAATGAAAATTTAATTATTACAAATTTTTATTTTTTGTAAAGAAATTTTAATCTTTGAGTGACGCGGTATCTCACGGTTGTAAAAATGCAAGAATTTTTTGTTGAATAATTTAAAAATATTTTTAATTTTTTTTTAAATATAAAATTCTACATTTAGACACGATTGAAAAATTCTGTAAATGGTAAAACGATCTCAGAACTTTATTTCTTATTTTCCTCCTTTTATTTTATATAAATAACTTCTGAAATAATATTTATCACAGATGAAACAGAAACTACCTTGTCTGGATTAATATTGATAACCGGCTACATAATATTTGACAGTTTCACCTCTAACTGGCAAAGTGCACTTTTTACAAAGTATTCGACTACTTCAATTCAGATGATGTGCGGGGTTAATTTTTTTTCTTGTTTATTAACCGCCGTTTCATTAATGGAACAACAAAGTTTTAAACAGTCATTTTATTTTATGCTGCAGGTAAACTTTTATATACAAACTTATTTTTTATCTTTAAACTTTAAATAAGAAAAAAAAACACATTTTTGTGTATATATATATATATATATATATATATATATATATATATATATATATATACGTATCTGATTAATTAGTGATTTTAATCATTTATTTATTTGTTGATATAATGCTAGTTGTATAAAACATGTCAACGTTACTCAAAGCGATACATTAGAAATTAGAAGACTTTAAAAACTTCAAAAATTCTTGTAGTTTTGCATATATTTAATAATTAAAATGTAACATTTATTGCGTAAAACAATTTAAAAACGATGTTAAGATATAGTTCCAGTTTATCTGTTTTTTCGAAAACAACCTGAAAATCTTAAATTTGCTAACCAAGCTAGCTTTCGTTGTTCGCTTTTAAAATTAATTACAATTCCCGTGAATTTTATGAAAAGTTTTTACAGCATCTCTCTAGTAAATTTAAAAATCAAACAAGAATTAAACACGCCAAATAATTAAATTTTCACGTGTTTTTCGTTTAAAAAATTACACTTGGTTGGAAACATTGCTCATTTAAAAAAAAAAAAAAGAAGGAAATTAAAAAAGTAAATATGTCATATGAAATTTACTATTATTAAAATTAGTGACGGGGGTAAGAAATTTAAAATTATAGTAGTATGGTTAACGTAGATTTTTAAATGTTTTAATTTTTATGTTCGCGAAACCAGCAAATTTAAGAAATTCCAAATGTACGACAAAAAGTAGATTTCTATCAACTCATAATACTTTAGCGTCTAAAATAACAAAAATAAAAGAAACATTTTTCTAATAACAATTAAAAAAAAAACGTTAAGAACTTTTATACTTCATTAATAGTACTGGTCAAATGTAATCCCCATCTTTTAATTTATTTTATTTATGCCCCTCCTTTTTTGTTTACAGTTTTTAATTACTTAATTTCATTTGTTTAGTTTCCAGTTTTTGCTGCAGATTGCATATTTCTATCTTTATGTTCGGCTCTTGGACAGCTGTTTATATTTTACACAATATTTGTTTTCGGGCCAGTTGTATTTGCTATAATAATGACTGTTAGACAGGTACGACAATTTTCATTAAGTAAAAGTTAGTAAATTTTTATTTATTGCAAATGTGAAAATTCGAAAACTACGTCGAATTAGAATAGATTTTGAATTTGGCGTATTTTTATTGTTGGTGACATAAAAATAAGAGAACAATTTCCACTCCTAAGAAAATATTTTATCGATAAATATATAAATAAAAACATAATTTTAGAATTTATCACGTACAGCCTGCTTCTCGGCTAACATTGTTGTTCCGAAAGTTTCCAGCAGTAACCACCCCATCTGTGGCAACTCAAACCGGTTAATGTGAATTTTACTATTCCGCAAAAGTATGAG
Source organism: Icerya purchasi (assembly GCA_039619475.1). NCBI lineage: Eukaryota > Metazoa > Arthropoda > Insecta > Hemiptera > Monophlebidae > Icerya > Icerya purchasi. The sequence continues at coordinate 154,143,595 of CM077115.1, forward strand.
TTCCAAGGTTATACAGGAAGCATCTGAAGTTATTAGGCAGTATACTCCAACGTTAACTGCTGTTACACTGATGAAGCGAAAGCTGCGCCCTGCAAAGGGTCTTCTCCCATTGCGTGCGCTTGTGAGGTAAATGGTAAAATCTTCACAGTCCCCCTCAGTGATTACGGTGTACCATCCTGTAATAGGCCGAGACGTTCTCTTAGTTACTGATTCTTTAGTGGCTGCCCGAGCGTTAACTGATGGGGGTTTTCTGAACATGCATTAGTGAACAAAAGCCTATCGCTTATAATAAATCTGCGCAAAGAAGGTGGTAATCTCATCATACTATAGATTCCTAATTACTCTGGGATCCCCGACAACGAAAGAGTGGACGCGGCTGCTTATTCTACCGCGCTGGCCCCAAGTCCGCAAAGTCATCCTAGTTCGGGTCTAAAATAACGGATAGCGTATCACTTTTTATTAGTCATCGGTGGACTTGGGAATATCTTTCTGCTCTCTCTCTTCTTCAGACCATTAAGAGCCCGGCCGAGGTAAGGTGGCCTCCCGATGGCGGATTACTATGTGCTTAGCCGCGTGCACCTAGGTCACACACGAGTGTCGTACAATCATGTGTTGAGTGAGGACAACCTACCAACCGTTTGCTACACTCAGACGCTACCATCTATCGGGCTTATCCTGCTGCAGTGCCCTGTATTTCGATCCTTACAAACTAAGTTTGGCATTTCTAACTTGCAGTCGACCCCTAAGGTCCATTCTGTAATGCATAATGGACTTTGAGACCGCAATAGTCTTAGTAATTGTACACAGTCCTAAGTTGTTTATATATATTATTAAAAAAAAAAAAAAAAAAAAAATGGCGTAGTTGGTTAGTTAATTATTGTGATTTATTCGGGTAGTATATCCCGCTGTGTCCCACATTGAAACTTACAAAAAAATTTCATTTGCACTCGATTTATGTCCATAGATGATGCGCCAACAAAAGAAAAAAGAAAAGGGGGATGTCTAAATTTTCAAGATTGTATCCTTTATAATTCCAGACTTCGTTCCCTCAATCACTCTGATTTTAATGCGGTTACATAATAAGATTTTCTAATTCTACATATGAAAATTCAGCTTTTCCTGAAGTTTACAAGTTTAGAGAAAGTAAACGTATTTCACAATTATAAAAATTAACGAATTCTTAAAACGCTAAGTAAAGTATAATTGAATTTTCTTCTCTTTTTTCCTTCAAATTTCTATGCCAATAGGTTATTTTTAAAATTTTATAAACGATAAAAAATATTTTAAAAAATTGGTGGGGACGATTCTATTTATATCAACCAAACTTTTTAAATTATTTATACAAGTCCGTATATGTATACTAAAAAAATATAATCATCATCGGACGAATGCATTTTAATTAAAATAAATTTATTAAAACGTAAAATTGTATCGTTATAAAAACTTAATTCTGTATAAATATAATAATTTAATTTTTATAGGCTTTAGCAGTAATATTGTCGTGCATATTATATAAGCATGAAGTTAGGCTTGTTGGAGTTGTTGGTATCGGTGTTGTATTTTTCGGAATTTTTTTACGTATTTACTGCAGCGAACGATTAAAAACGATCAGAAAAAAGCCGTCGAAACTACCAGTGTAAATAAGAACAAAATTATACTCAGACCAGTCAAACTACTTATCATTATTAATATATATTTGTATGGATATCATTTACAAATGTATTTATATGAAATTTTTAATTATACATTTTATTTTACACATTTGAATTAAAATTGTTCATAGTTTGTCATATTTTTATTTTCAAGAAAATATATTGGAGTACAAATAAGTTTTGAGGAATTTACAGCAGATCACGCAACTAGTATTAAATCGCATCGCGCCATCTTGTGACTATTCCCTTTAAAAATCAGTATGCGTTAAAGTGTAAACAACATTCTTTTTGTGCTCCAACCCTGTCAACCGTTGACCAATAAAACGCTATTTGCGGAAAGCACTGCTTTTTTGTTTTAATTTGAAGAAAAGTGCAGTTGATGGACATCGATTGCTGTGTGAAGCATAAGGGGGGAACATACTCCATCAATAAAAACATGTGAGTACTGATTCCGGCGTTTTAAAAGTGGCGATTTTGACATAGTAACAAAGAATTTGAAGGGAAACTAGTAAAATTTAAAGAGACTGAATTAGAGGCGTTATTGGACCATGATTCATGCCAAACTCAAGGGGAGCTCGCTGAAACGTTGAGAGTGCCTTAACAGGCTATTTGAAACCGTCTCAATTCCATGGGTATGGTGCAAAATCGAAGAACAACAGCTGCAAAGACTAAATCAGAAGGGTTTTTTGCATCGAATCGTGACACGAAGGACGAAGAGTGAATCCACTATGACAACCCAAAGTGCAGAAAATCGTGCGGTAAGCCCAGTCATGGATCAATTTCAACAGCCAATATTCATGGAAAGAAGCTAATGCTGTGCATCTGGTGGGATTAGCTCGGAGTGATCTACTATCAGCTACTTCAGCGTAACAAAACCATCACTGGAGAACGTTTGGTGCAATTCAGCCGTGAAATGAAGCTCAAACGCACACAATATGCCAAAAGGCATGATAAAGTGTTCTTTCAGCACAACAGCGCTCGGCTACATGTTGCAAAAGTCGTCAAGAAAACTTTGGAGGCCCTTTAATGAGGTGTCCTACCCCACCTGCTGTATACACCAGATATTGCTCCTTCCGACTATCACTTGTTCCGATCGATAACTCATGGTCTGGCTGAGCAGCACTTCTTTTCTTACAATGAAGACAAAAATTGAATCGATTCTTGGACCGCTTCAAAAAACGAGGATTTTTTTCAACGTGGAATCCGTATACTGACTGAAAGATGGGGAAAAGTCGTAGTAACGGCGGATAATACTTTGAATTAAAAATACATTGTATCAATTTCTCTAAATGTAGCTTCAAAATTCCAAAAAAAAAAAAATCAAAACTTGTAAGTATAATAATAAAAAAAAAGAAAGGACAGAAATTTGATAAATCAACTACAGAGTTCCAGATATGTTCGTAAGACATGCAAATTTCGCAATGCAGAGTTAGTAGAAATTAAGGGAACTTATAAGTTATAATTATTTCGTAAGTGCCACTTAAATTGATTTTTGAGCCGAATGGCACAGTAGCAGCTGACAACGAAAACAATAAAATTCGTAAAAAAACATTCTAATAAAGTGATTTTTACCGAATTTGTTGCTTCGGCTTGACAATAATTTTGCTTATTATGACATTTTCAATCTGTTGGGATTTTAACAGGCGACTTTTATCTGACCATTATTTCTCACACTATATGTGAAAAAAGTCAGATCGAGTTCCTTGAAAACGACATCACAAAAATAACCGAAAAATTTTTTTGTATCAAAAAGTAAAGGTTCGCTATTCGTTAATTACGAAAAAACGGGAAAAAACCACTAAAAAGTAATTTTTTAAAATTTTTGTTTTAGAACAAAAAAATGAAACCGCGCATCGTTTTATTTCAATATATAGTACACGAATAAATTAAAAACTAATAATTTACTTACACCAGTAAACATTTAAACATTTTTTCTACACGTATATAAAGGAACGTAACGATATAAAAATATCCATCGCTCCGAAAAGCTGACGATAGAAAAAAATTAATGAACGAGTATTAAAACGAATATAGAAATGGAAAAGGAAAGGAAATTTAAAAATTTCTCGATATTTTTCTTTTTGTTACACTCTAGATGTTTTGTATTATACTTTACATTTATTTATTTGGCGATATAACACATTATTCAGTCTAACTATATCCGTAAAATTATATGGCGGCTCAGTTACAGATTTAATGTATAGTGTCTCTTTTAAATAAGTACTGCATCACCCGAAACTATGTTTATGATCGTCGCTCACGAATATTAATATTTTTTAATTTGAAAATACCCAAACTATATCGGTAAAATAAAACGATTGCAATGGTTCGTATTATAGCTGATGGTCATAATATCCAAAAAAAAAGGCTTGGCATAAAATATTTGATTCGAAAAAGAAAAAAAAACAAAGAAAACTTGTAAAACCGTAGGTGCCAACACGGATCAAAGCAGAGGTTTTCATAATATTTTGCGATTATTATTCGTGATGCAGCGATGAAATTCTAGGAAGAATATAAAGATTTCGCTTTTCTCCGCAACGAAATTACTTCAGATATTTTCTAATGATTTTACTCGTAGTTTTAGGTGACCTAGTATGTAAGATATAAACCAAATATGTAATTAAGCCGTTATCACATAGTCCCACGATCGATATCCGAGTAAATTTTCATCGATATAATTTGACCTAATAGTGTAAAAATCATACTTTTCATCGAAGAAATAATTCTAAAAAAGAAGAAACTGACCGCATTACTGACGTAAAACGGAAAACATAACGACTTTCCGTTCATTAAATGTAATACTTTTAACAAAACGTGCAATTATCAAATTTATTATTATATCAACTCATCTTATATAGTTGAAAAATTGTTAACCAACATACTTTCCGCAACGTTTTTAAGGTTGCACAATTAATACATTATTTTAAATACCATAAAAATAAATCCGAAGAGTACTTCTACAAATACAGGCTAAAATATATTTTAAAAAGGATTCCTTAATACATAGGCTGCCGCAAAAAAGGTGAGACTAAATTCCGTATAGACAGCCAGCGCTACCTACCGACTCGAAAGCATACTAGGATAAATATTTAGTTCATTAAGATTATTTCATTGAAAATGAACTGCTGTAAGACTGTGTAAAAATAAGTACACTTATGCGAGCCGCTCCAAAATTTTTAATAACGGAAAAATACACTAATTTTTATTCGGAATCATTACCAGTAAGTAATCAAACATCTTTTATTTTCGAAATATGATGCCCCGTTCACAGTTAAACGTGCGATGCCCATTTTGCCATTTAGTGAACCTTTTTTAATAATTAACCCTCACGTATTGCCATGAAAGACGCCTGCGTCGCTATGACATCTTTTTCGTCCGTTGTTAAGTTGCAACCACGTAGGACGACCTTAAGCTACGGGAAAAGCCAAAAGTCGCATGACGCTAGGTCTGGACTATATGGCGGATGCGGGAGAATACAGAAGTTGTGGGACTGTACAAACAGCTGTGTAAAAATAAGTACTTATGCGAGGAGCCTCTCCAAAATTTTTAATAACGCAAAAAAAAAAAAAACAATGAATGAAATATACCAATTTTTATTCGGAATCATACTAGCAGGTAAACATCTAGCATGTTTCGTTGGTATAACCGATTTTCGTGTCGGGTAGAGAGTCGATTGAAGACAAACAGAAAAGGCCTTGCGAAAACGGATGAAAACATCGTTCGCGTCGCAGCTGTTTTGAAAGAACGTCGGTGTGCAGGCTTCAAGTTGGTAGAAGAGCTAACCGGTATTCCAAAAAATGCTTTTTTACAAAAAATAAATACCGACTTCAAGGGTTATTATAAAAATTTAAAAATGCACTAAAAAGTAAAAAATAATTACTCCCGATAAAAAATATATATCAGAGTGATATAACTTAGGATGATATCGTAATTCTTATACAACATTAACTTTTTGGAGTTGGAATTAAATTCATGTTAGGAACAATTTAATCAACATTTAATGCAGTTTTTAATTATTCTTTTAATATGAATTTGATGCCAACTCCAAAAAATTAATGTTGTATAGGAATTACGATATCACCTTAAGGTGTTACATCACTCTGATATATATATTTTATCGGGAGTAATTATTTTTTACTTTTTAGTGCATTTTTAAATTTTTATAATAACCCTTGAAGTCGGTATTTATTTTTTGTAAAAAAGCATTTTATTTTTTACTTTTTAGTGCATTTTTATTCAATTAAATTAAAACAGTTATTTCCACGGTAAAAACACCAAAAGCTGCATTTCCATGGTAATTTGGCAAATTTATAGTATTTTAAGTCAAAAATCTAATCCGACGCTGAAAACAATCATGAATGAAAAGCATCCAAAAAGCTTCAATCTCCCGCATTATTAAGGATAACTCAAAAACTATCGGTCAGACCTTGATCAAATTTAAATGGGACCACATGACAAACACCACCTTTCAAATAAAAGAAGAATCATCAAAATTGGTTCATCTAGAAGAAAGTTCTGTGGTAACACACATAAAAAAAAAAAAAAAATACAGTCGAATTGAATACCTCCTCCTTTTTTGAAGTCGGTTAAAAAGAAGCAGCATCGTTTAATGAATTATTAAGAACGATTATCCTGGAAAGATCGGCCGCGCTTTTTTTTTTTTTTTTGTTGTATGACAACGACCGCTGCAATTAACACACAATTTTTGGCAAGAAAAATGGTTCCGGTGCTTAATCAGCCCCGCACTCGCCAGATCTGAATCCTCCAGACTATTTTCTATATCCCAAGCTGAAAATGGAGCTGAAAGAGATTCGATTGAAAAGATTCAAACGGCCGTGATAATTATGACCGCGCGTTACCAAGAGACGCTTGCACGAACTGTTACTACGCTGCTACAAATAATAATCCGATTGTTCTGAAACTTCGGTTGGGGTGAGAAGAGGGCTATACGAACTAGTTTCCAAAATTTCATGAAAATGGCGCAAGTAGTATTGATTTTAGAAAAGGCAGTCCCACAACTTATAGAACGCACTGTGTATGTTTACCTGCTCGTAATGATTCCGAATAAAAATTGGTATATTTCATTCATTTTTTTTTGCGTTATTAAAAATTTTGGAGAGGCTCCTCTCGCACAAGTACCTATTTTTACCCTGCCGTACGTACATTTCCAACGAAATAATCTCGTCAAGTGCTTGATCGATGGATAATGAAGATAATATTTAGTCTATCATGTTTTCAGTCGATAAGTTGCGCCTGACTGTGCTGAATATCTTCCACGCGACGGTCTATGTATTACACTTATAGGCTAAGAGAAAAATAAATCCATCCCGACAATAGAAATGTAAGCGGTTATTGGCTTTTTCATCGGTAAAATTCTATGATTGAATTTACAATGTTTAGATAATAATTTTGATATTCTTACAGTCCGTTACAATATTACACGTATTTGGGTAATATCTGCTTTTTTTTTAATACATTTGAAAAAAAATACTTTTGTATTTACCGTCGATCTAAGAGCTACCATCATAGTGGTACGACAAGATGCAATACTATAACAAAATTTAAAGAAAAAAATAATACCGAAAATATAAAAACATTCAGAAAAAAGAATAAATTAAGCAACCAAAAATATCAGAAGCAAAAAACCGAATTAGGAAAAGGGGAAGAATATTTTTAATTTTTATTATTTATGTAATTTTTCCTAACGCCTTAAAGCTACAACTCCTCTTCGTAATACAGGAAATTCATCAAGTTCTCACACAATTTCATTCCTGACACGGAATTAGTTATTAATAGAATACTCTAAAGTAATTTCATACTTTATATTTTTTAAATATTTTTATTCTTATTAGACACGTAGCATTCCTAAATTTTATTTTTTTTAAATAAGTAACTTTTTTATTTAGAAATTTATAAAAACCAATATTTACGCGAATTATATTTTCTAGCATCTCTTTTATTATTATACTTTATAATGAGTCTAGAGAAAAAGTTACTTTAAAAATTATTGCATCGGCTAATAGTTTCATTTTTTTCACTTTCCATCGAACGTACTTTTCAGCTACATCGCATAAATATGCACGCTTTTTCAGACTATTTAATTCCTCATAAATAACGAATTTACTATAAACGATTTTATTAAACCATAAGATACCGTTACTATAGCAACCAAAACACTAAACATTACCGCTTTACGAATTAGACGAACATGTTGCATTACTACGTTTATGATAGTTTTATATGTTGTTCAAGATTTAAGTATAATTCTATACCCTGTCGAATAAATGGTCCAATCTTCCCTAGCATTTGAAATCGTGATGTATTTAAATTCCTATTACTTCAAGATGTTCGCAGCGAGTGAAATAGCGTTATATGTGTTTAAAACAGCGCATTTACCTTATTCCTTTCACTCAATTGTGGCAGATATATTAATTTTTTTATTCTTCTCGATGATAGAATTATCACGTCTTAGTGTTGGAAGAAAAGGAAATTTAACCGGCAGAACTAAACTGGTCGTTTTGTCGCTAGTCATGATTATTCCGTCCGCAGTCAGTATAATATATATAATGTTTTTACAATTGAAAGTGTTACGTTTGGAAATTGTACTATGTTACATTCAGCTGTTTATACAGTGTACGGAGTTGCTGCTCGGGTTTTTATATGTATGCTCGTACCGAATAAGGAAATATTAAAATTATACATATTTCAGTTGTAAAGTTTGTAATATTAAAGCTACTCGCAATTGTATTTTAAATTAGTCGTTTAAATGTAAAAGAGAAGTTGTACTTATTTAACGAATATATTTAACTCTTATCAATTATACGTTACTAATAATTGTATCTAAAGAATATATACACGTATATGTAAAAAAATCGTTAATAGGCTAGATTAAAAATGTATCATAGCAATGATCTATTATTAAAAAATGTAATAACATAGATTTTTTTTTTCTATTCAATATAAAAACTGTACGAAAAAGACAGAAATTACGCATCAACAGACTATCAATATGTTACAACTCGGCGACATTTTTTTTTTTTTTTTTTTTTTTTTTAGTAAAAACATATTTATCTTTCTTTACATTACAATTTTAATATTAATAATACTTAATTCCAACATCGGAAAAACCATGCTTCGCTTTAAATTTATTAATAAATTGATTAATACCGTTACAGCCTTTCGTAATGGTCGCTAAGTATGTTATCAAAGCCATTTCACAGCGTTGGGAATAAAAGGATTTATCGAAACTATCAGATCTTACTTTATTCATTTGTATGGTTATCGATTTCAGCAGACAAAGCATTTCATAGTCTTCGGGTAATTCCTTATTTTTAACAGCCTCCGCATACGCTACCATTAATTTAAGACGATCGTATAACATTTTAACAGCATTGTACTGTATGGTTAGCTGATCGATGGTAATAGAGCTGTCTTCGTTTCCGCTATGTGCCATACGAACAATATGATCTATACCGACTCTTTCGGATTCTTCCGATATTACGGTGTACGGAATTTTCACGAAAGACATTGAACTTTCATCGTTGACATCCGTAGTAGATTCGTATATAGTAACCGGCACATCAGCCCGATTGAGAGTGGGAACACATTTTAAGAAAACAATCGATTCTTTAATATCCATCATCTGTTTATGTACTTCGATGTCAGCCTCATTCGGTTCTTCAGAACCGGTATTATACCAACCTAGAAATTCCATTTCACTGAACACTTGTTTAAATTGTTCACTTTTCGCATCGTAATACTGTCTGTCAACGGTTATACTATTTCCGTCTACCAAGCACAATAATTCGAACGAATTCATGATTTCTAAGTTTTTTAAAACACGCTTACCTAAAATAGCACCAAATACCTGTTTAGTAGTGCCCTCTTGCGCTCTAATTCTTGTCCAATGATCCGATATATTCATTATAACCAGAGGATGCAACTGAACCGTAATATTCGAAGTGGTTGTTTTAGATACAACTTTTTTCAGTCCCTCTTCAACATCCATCACTTCAGAACTCATTTTATCTTACTGATAATTTACTTTTTGCAAATAAACACACTAAATACTTTGAAATATAGCTCAGTTAGGGAAACATAAAACACCATTAATAACCGGCCACATAAGATTTTTAATTATTAAACTTTTAAGTTCGCTGTTATATTTGCATTTCGGTTAAAATTATTCCAACAACACAGCTTTTTATTAGCATTAGACACCAGATAACAATAAAACCACTGATAATTATTTTTACTTCTCATTTGCGGTTGTTTGAATATCTTAAACGAAACCCAAAGACCAGATAAGAGTATCGAAATTAAACGAAGCATAATGTAAAATAATCATGCAAACAATAAACGTATATTTTCTAAATTTAATTGTTTAAACTTTAAATGTATATGATAATTCAAAATTATATTTTGCATAACTTTTAGAAATTTCAAATTTTATGTTTTACGATTTTGTAATAAGCCGAAAGCCGTATATAAACTTACTAGTTGAAAACTCGCATTTTTATCTAAAAACTGATAGATCCAATTTTCGCGAGTAAAAAAAATATTACAACTTAGATGATTTATTTGTAAACTGATGTTAAATTTTTTCACTTTATTATACTGTTAATTTTTCATTTCTCTGTTCGTCTGTAAATAGCGTTTAACTATAAAAAAATTTAATTAGTGATTATATATGATTTTCAATTAATAGCGTTTGTAATATAAATAAAACTAAATTCTCATATATGTACGTTTTATTTTGAAAAACAATTATAGAATACTATATAGGTAATATGTTTTTTCGTCTCTTTTCCCTTTTCATTGCATGTGTATTCGTATAAGCAGGGTTTAAAAGCCAACCAAAAGTTAAAAGTTGAAAGCCAAACATTTTTTAGATATCATAAGTTTAATGACCGAAAGTCATATTTAAGTTTCCATCAGCTAAAAGCTTAAAGCTTAAGCTATATTCAAAATTTTTAAACGGCCAAAAAACAAACGCTTAAGCTGTATTTTTTAAAAAGCCGAATTAAGCTTTATATTTGGCTTAAGCTTTTTTTACAATACGTAATAGAATAAAGATTGTAATTTGCGGTGCTATTTCTTCTTAGATCAGGCAAAAGTTGAAAGATATTTATTGTCTAAATAAAGATTTTTTTCATATATTATCTACAAATTGATTTTTATATTGAAGTGTATATACGATTAATAATGAGTTTTAAACTTTGTTTTACATTTTGAAATTTTACAAAGAACTGACAATTTTGTGGTAAATTTTGCTATATCAAATGTATCAGTTAATTATAAATTTTTCTGAAGTTACTATTGATAGCGGCTGTATTAGCAGAAACACTTTTTTACACTCAGATAAAACAATCTAGAGTATTTACAAAAATATCATATTGATTAATAAAGGATCCTAGCTAATAGTTGATCGTTACTTAAATTTTTTATTCTTTTTGTTTTTTTGTTTATATGTTTTTGAGTCACTCAAATATAAATTTAATTAAACCTAGATTTGTAAAAATATAGTACATCATTAAATTCCTTATTAAGATTTCATATAAATGTAATATATGGAATCTTAATTGGATGGTTTAAAAATACAAAAGTTATCAAATAAATTCTGTAACTTCAGAGTAACATAACTCTTTCAAGAACTGAAATAAAATATTGACCCAGCATGTACAAGATTTTTTCTTTTTTTTTTTTTTTTTGATTAATAATAATCTAAACAAGATATCTATATAAAATTTTCGATTTATTGTTTTTCAACATCCCTCTGAGAAAGGAAGTATATGACATATAGTACAAATTTTATATCTACATATTGCTTTGTAGGAGAAAATATGTAGATGATTCATGAATTGTACCATGGTGTAGCCATTATAGTTAAAAATGTAGTACAAAGTTAATGCCCGTGTCTTCAAAAGAGTTAATTAATAATTGTGAAATTATTCGCATAATCTGTAAGTCAAATTCTTAGTTAGTTGTATTTGTTTGCATCGCTTGTTATACGTGATAATTTTCTTAACAAAAATTTCTTTTGACAATTCTTCTTGATAATATGTGATTTCCAAGTGAGTTTATTATCAAATGTGATTTATAACTATCGTACTTGCGGATGAAATTTGACTGTTATTATTCTTCGCTTGTAGTTTTTGTGTTGGCAAAAATAGATTACAGTAGTTTAAGATATTAATAAGAACATAAACTATTATCTCGCTGTATTTTTGTAACTTGCTAATTGTGCCTAACGAAATGTATTCTACTAGATTATCTCGGTGCACGAAAGTAAAATACAAAAATCGTTTTATTTGATTCTAAACAGTATTTATAGTACCATTTATAGCAATGTTGAATGACGTGGCACCGAGTATTAATTCTTGAGGTACACACCGTTGGCTAACGTGGTCGGTACAGATAAAACAGGCCCCAGTCTTACTTGAAATCTATAGTCAGATAGAAAATTTTGCTATAAATGTACAGTGACGTCCCCTGAAGTTTCATGAATGTAACGTTGAAGAGACTTTATGTTTCGAAATGGAATCAAAAGCTTTCTTAAAATCTAAAATTGCTACCAACACGTGGTATTTATTTTTGAATGCTTTTAAAATACATCGTTGCATAAACAGAATAAAGTCAGTATTAAATATTCCATAAAATGTTTATTTAAAATTTTCTTAATACGATTAGTTGTTGTTTGTATACTTGTAAATAAAATAATAAAAAAAAAATATATACCTACTTGTAAGTAAAGTTCAAATTGAAAAAAATAAATAAAACCGAAATAATTATACTCGAATAGTTTTCACACGATGTATTCGAAAGTAGTCAATCCCGAAAATAATATGTAAAGACCCTCGATGCGCGCCGGGTCACAAAACAAAATACGGATACAAAAAAACAAAAAAATTAATTAACGGAACGACGAACAAATATTACCAATACGAAATTGGACCAAACGTTAACCCAATTTAATATACAAAAAAATAAATAAAACGGAAATCTCGTACCACGTGTAAGTACATCTAGGTGACCAAAACACGCAGAAAGCCCATCGCTAGAATCTCACATGCGTAACATTAGCAACTACCTGTTGTAGACTAACTGACCCAAACAAGAAGTCGTCATGCCGCCTAAACAAAGGCCGATGCCATCCCGTAGAAAATGGTCGTTCGTTTATAGGGGCGCTAGTGCACGAACGAATTTAATATATAAAATTATACAGAACATATTTACATATAAAAATAACGATATAAAAAAATGAAAAAATTTTATCGACAACATTCTCGGCACATTCTGACCGTAAACGTCCTCGTCTGAATTTAAGAAGTAGATATCTTACGGGGCTGGTTAACAAGAATAATGTTTGGATTGGCTAATTGAAGACATAGAAAAAGCAAAAGGAAGGTTAGCAGCTAGGGATCTGAATAATAAGAGAAAGTGGAATCAGAACTTAACGATTAAATTGCGATATAAATGCGTGCTTGTAAACTAGACGGGTAAAGTCGATTCGCATAATAATAAAACGAACAACGAAAAAAGGCATACATTTTTAAACAGAACCCAAAAAAAAATTGTACACTAAGAAATCCCGAGACCATCCTGCTGCGGTTATGTGATGAAGTCTCCATATCGTTGTGGAAATCTTCGAGCTCGTTTACGTCTTCGGATGTCAGCCTCTTTGATTAGTTCTTTGGTCTCCTCGTTTGATTGTTGTTGCTTGCCGATGACGATGTTAGCAGTAATGCCGAAGCTACTGATGTGCGTTTGTTCCGGCGACGACGGATAGGTTGAATGCTGATCGCTTGTTAAACATTGACCGGTAAGGATTGTCGACGATCACGTAATTTAACTTGACACTTAGTAAATTCGGCTCCATTTCTAGTCTACTGGGCCATTTGGGTTTGCTATATGACGTATTAGAATAATCTAGCATTCGCGACTTAAGGTCATTATAGTTACATTCAGTAATTGGGTCTTCAGCGTTGATTTGCGAACAATCGTGTTTGTACGGTGTCTCAGCGTCAAAACCGCTCATCAGCGATTCTTGCGGTTCTTTGACGGAATTCAGTTTATGAAAAGCTGGAGCGTGATGTCGCATCTGATCATCACGGTATCGTTCACTGTCGTCTTCTTTTTGATTATCGCTCACCTCCTTTATATATGATAGATTCTAAGAACGTGCCCATTGTCGATTCGGTAAAATTACGATACGAGTTTTCGGAGTCGATTTTCGCAATTTTAAACTCACTGGTTTTTGACGACGCCAGATGATCCACTACTTCTTTCGCGTCTTTACTGGCGTTTTCCGCGACCTCGTCCATCTTCTCGTTGAATTTAGCTTCCTCAGCCAGCGCGTTTTTATTCTCAATCAAATTTGTCACTCTATTTTTGCCGCAATCGTCGAAGCCGTGAAAACTATCGATCTCGTTGACGGCAACTGCGGTTCAGTGCTCGTTTACTAGCATTTGGTCAGCTAAATGTGAGACCAACTCACCAATCTGCAAATCATTCTTGACGAACGATTGGACACGAAGGGCTGATCTGGGTCAACGGAACTAAACATGACGGACTGCTGTAGTTCTTCGTCTCGTTGGGCGTATCGTTGCTGTTTATCTGACTGGTATTCGACCTCGAACGTCATTGATATCTCTATTATTTTTAGTCAGCATAATCTTGTCGACACAGTCGGTCATTTCGCTTATCTCCGGAGGAGTGTCGTGGTTAACTGTGGCAACATTCCACAAACAGGTTTCCGGTTGGGTGTAATTTTTATAAAACGTCTAATCCTAGTACCGTGCCATACGGTTGATGTTTATTTTCGACGATACGTATGGGACAGCGATGTTTAACGGTTACGAGTTCTAAGTTTACCTTACCACGTCCGGCAACCGACAGACTTTGAGACGATCCAAAACCTGATACGCGGACGTCAGATTTTGAATAGGCGACATTAGCGAGCGGTTGCTACCGTGATGGTTCTCTTAAACGTTCCGTTTCTAAAGTTTATGTACTACGGATTTGAAAAAATAATGAATACTATGGAAAATTCAAAAAAATAAATTATTGGTACACATAATCTCTCGAATCAGTGGCACGGCCATAAATTTATTTGCGAACCGGGACAAACCTTTTTAGATTACCCAATGAATTTAATTTTACCCATTAATATGCAGAACTAATTTTCAGAATTTATTAAATGATAATTCAATTTTATACACCTTCCTGGTTGCTTTTTCTGATTATATCACGATTTACAAAGTAAAGTGAAACACAAAAAAAAAAAAACTTTTTGGTATATTGTTAACCTTTTTTAAAGTAATTTTATGAAACTCGAATGAGTTTTCTCTAAATGCAAAATTAAACTGCGTGCATATAAAAATGAAAGTCAAAGAATATGTCTGTCGCCTGTCCTCCGCGCTAATCTCAGGAACTACCAAACCGATTTTGTTCCGGTTTTCATCATTGAAAAGACTGATTCCTGCGGAAGGTTTCGTGCGTAATTTATTAGTTTCTGGTTCTGATTTAGCCGACCTATGAGGTTTTTTTTTTCAATGAAACGGAGAAGATATAAAAATGAAATATACTTAAAATAAAAATTTGAATGAAATTTTTACAATAGGATATACATATAAATTCGAAAAACTTTCAGCCTAGGTAAAAAAAAAGAAAAGTTTCTTCTTAATTTTTGATTATAGATTTTATTAATTCATTAACATAACAACACAACTTTAGGGGTAAAACTTAATAACGAACAAAGGGCTCAGATTTCCATCAGGAAAAACAGTCGTACTAAATTTTCATAGAAAACGTTGTCCAACACCAGTCATCGATTTCAGAATCTACGAAATACGCAATCACACAAATTCCTGGGCCTATATTTCGATATACCGATGAATTCAAAAATCCACATAAATCATGTCAAGCAAAGGGCAACTACCGGATTAAAGCTATACTAAAAAAACTGAGCCACTCAAAATAGGGAGCCGATAGATGAGCAATGCTGCCGATCTACACTAGTCACCTTCAATCAGTAATCGATTACGGCTCAATAATCTACAACACAGCTGCAAAAGCAGACCTTGATAAATTAAATGCGGTTAGAAACCACGCTCTATGCCTATGCATTGAAACTTTTGCTACCAGTCCAATCACAAAACTTTACGAAGAAACAGATACCATCACGCTACAAAATAGGAGAAACCAATTATCCATAAAATACTTCATCAAGGTCGCGGAAAATAAACATCATCCAAATCATTTTAACATGTTTCACTCCTAGCTAGAAAAGCAATACACACGATATAAACCATTTGGGACTCGAACAAGAGAACGCTAGCTGAGACTGGAACCGACCACCCATCAAACCTAGCTGCACTCAAAGAAATGACGCATCAATTCGATAACACCGCAAAATGCCACAGCATACCGGATAAATAGAAGGGAGGATCTGGCTAGAATATGCATAACTCTGTATAGTCGCCTATTCACGGACAAAGCTCGGAGGGGAAATGCCCACGGTGTAATACAAACATCACCATCATGCACATCATTCGTCTATCAGAAATTGAAGAATGGATAATTAACGCTCGTTTAGCGAAATCACACTGCATTTTTCATTTTGTTTAACGAGAATTCAAAACACACCGGGTTTTGTTACCTCTAAATTGCAAGATCTTCATTTCCGTCTAACCCATCTAAAGTTAAAATAATTTTAATCTCCGAGGTTTTTTCTGGAGAGCCTAAATTAAAAGTCGTAATATTTCCCTTCTGTAATGGTAAATAGGTATAGTTATATAAGCTGTCCTAAATTTTCAAAGTATAACACTCGCCCTGCTAGAGAGCAACACGGTGTTTCGCACTTTTTCGAACTTGGTCAGATACTCTTGAAGTTTCGATAAAAAATCAATGTGCATATTTTTCATTATTATTACTAAGTAACCGACATGCAGCACACCTGGAAAAAAATAGATTAATTTTTTGAACCCCGAAACTGCTCAACTTACTAGTTAAAAATTGATTACGTTTAACTGATAAAATTACAATTTATTTATTTCCACCGTTCCTAATGAAATCATTTGTTCGCGACGGATTTTGGGAAAAGATCATTTTATCTGTGATTTTTGTGTGCACAATTCCAAATTTACACGTTACATTGTTTCGGAGTTATTTCATTCGGTTTCCTATATCGCTCTTATTATTAATTATTCGTGTGCGTAGAGTGCTAAAAATTACAGTTCGAGAAATGTCATGCAAACTATTAAATCGATTACAGATGCGTTTGTTGCTTTTCTTTATATTTTAATGTAAAATTGTTCGAAGAGCGCAGAGTTAATGTGAACACGAATGTAGAGAAAGAAATTTGAGAATCAGTGGTCTGATTAACGCGTGAGATTCACATACGGCGCAGGTGGGAAAAAGTAGCAGCCGCCAGTTAATGTATAAGAAGGTTTTCTGGATGTTTATTTTCTCGATCGACCGGCCCCACCACCTGTTTAAGCCCGGTTCACTTTATAGCCGATGACACAGTGAGTCAGGCCAAAACGAACGGGGTTCCCTTGAAACATATGTGTACACATTTTACCTTATATATAAAAAATACGTACATACGTTTTTCGTAGATGTAACAATTTAACCAAGTTCCGAAGTAAACGTTAAGGTATCGATATAAAATTTCAAATTTTTGTATATATTTCATTCATTCTCATCAAAACCATTGCCGTAATTGGTATTTAATTATTGCTCTACTAGTTTCACAGGTAACTCTCATAATGTCTCCCTATAGCCGCGCACATCGATGAAAACATACACTGATGTAATTTTAACCTCTGCAATGAGAAGATCTTAAATTCATGTTTATGTTAGTTCATGAACTTCTCTGTTGTTTAATTTGCGTAATAGTTTGTTTTTTTTTTTTTTTCTGGTACGATATCAAAAGCGTTTGACAATGCTCAATGAAAACTGTCTCTCATGTTATTAAGGAGAATAATGCCTTGCTTTCACGTGAATTACATGTAATTTTCATTTTGATTTTTGTGCATTTATTGAATTTACATAGTTCATTTTGAGTATTAATCTTAATAAAAAACTGAATTTAATTCAGCTAATAAGTTAACACAACATTTATTTTCTAAGGCGGTACGAATTTCCCCGAGTCAGCTAGTTATGTATATATATATATATATATATATATATATATATATATATATATATATATATATGTATATATAAAGATTATTAATAAATCGATAATAATAATTATTTTAGGAAACCAAAAAGTAATTCGGGAAAGAGAAATAAATTTGCGTATATATTCATACGAATAAAAAACTTTGATTTGTAATACTGAATCGAAGATTATTTTTTTTTTTATGATATTGTATAATAATCACTGAGAAATTAATTTAAATAAATGAGTAAATGCATAATTGTACTAACCAAATTAAATGAATGGTGAATGATTGAGGAAAAACGATTTCGTTACAAATCATATGGGCCAGTAAATTATTTCCAAATATCGAAAACTGTGTAAACAGCTGAAATTACTCTTCTAAATATCATCTACCTTTCTCTATCGGTCGTCTACAGGTGTTCGTATATACATACACTCTCTCACTCACTTTTCATATTATGATACTTTAAAAAGTTTTCCGCACGATTCTTTTTTTCTTAAATTTTTTTTATACAAACCTTCTCCTGACAATAACGAACACAATAAAAAAAAAAATTTATCCAATTTGCTGCAGTAGTTCTCAAGTTATGGCGTGACCAAGGGAAATAGCGTTTCACTTTTATATATATATATATATTAATTACAACGTAATTCTTAGGCTACCCCCCAATCGAAAAAATGTCCCAATTTTATGTAACGCTAAATGTCCCAAAAAAATGTCCCAAAAAATGTCCCAGAAAAATGTCCCAATTTTATGTAACGTTTGTTATATTTAGTAGGATTGTTGTTATTGTTATTTAAAAAAATGTCACAATTTTATGTAATGAAATATGTAACGAAAAATGTAACGAAAAAATGTCTTAATTTTATATAACGGAAGGTAAATGTTAGAATAGGATTTTTATGGTTATGTTATTTTTCTTTTTGTGTTGATGCCAGTAAGAATTACGTTGTAAATTTTGATCATTTTATACAAAGTATAGAAGAGAAAGAGACAGAAATGAAAGCAAGAGTGGTCAAGGGGCACAGCCCCTTGCGAGGCCAAAATGGCCGAGTTTATATATATATATATATATATATAGATTTGGTGTGGTATGTGGAAAATTAATTTTCGCGTTATATACACGAGTATTGGTTTTAACCATCACCGCATTCTCTTAATTGATGTGGTATTTCACGAGTTTTCTCGGAGACAACGTAATAAGTTTTTTCGATTATTATCGCAAATATTTGAGCAGTCATCGTTTCTTCCCTTCCGAGTTCCGAGCCGCTATTATTATTATTAGGTGTTTTTAATTTCTTCCGTCCGAATTTTTCTTGATCAAAGTGGTGAAAGATGTGAACGCTCACCTTCGATAGCGAAGCCGGCTCAAGAAGAAGAAGTAAGTTAGACATTTGTTTTCTTCCTCAGTTGCTTTCTACAATTACTTGTCGCAGATTTTAATTGCTTAATTGCGTATAAAATTATAGATGAACCATAAATAAACATATAAGAAGTAACAAATATTAAATTTAAGTCGCCTAAATAATTTATAAAAATAGTAAACATTCTATTATTATGACTTAAAAAATTATTATAGTAAAAAGTGATTAAAAATAAAAATAAACCTAATATATTTCACCAAACAATTAAACTAAAAAAATTCATTCTCAATAAAGTAACTGTTAATAGTGTGCTTTCATATCGTCACTTGTAAAATTCTTTACTCCAGCCACATCATTCGGTTTCCTTCGCAGAATACACGAACACCGAGCTAATCAAATGTTATTCTCCTTACAAGAAATTCGAGAAAATCTGGATAATAATCGCAAGTTTTTCTTCGACCGACGATTAGCATAACTGATGAATATGCCATGCAAAACCGATGAAATTCTTGTTAAGATGTGAACATTCTTGTACCCATGTCGACAGCGGTAATGCATTTTAATCTAAAAATTCGCACAGATTTATCAGAAACCAATCATCCATAAACCGCTGTCTGAAACTTCGACTGACCTTTTGTGCTCTATCACTATCTTAGCTCGAGCGATTCCTTCGTGTTTACGTTATATATTAGATTCGTTATTCGTCCAATCAGATTAATTGTAGAAGGCCGGATGACGAGATTGGTATTATTAATCGGTGGAGGAAGTGTGTAAATTTCGAAATGAAAGTTGCGCAACTGAAAGAGAACGGGAACTGAGAGGAGAATAGGATTACAGAAAGAATTTTTTAGCATCAGTTCGCGGTAGGTAAAGGAAAGAAAAATCAGATAATCTCTTCTTCGGAAGGGAAAACAGCAAAGGAGTCGCAAATCGTCGAAATAGTGAATAAACTCGAACGGACGAGAAGGTGCGAGACACTTATCGACGATCACTTAAGCAGGTGAAAAAGAACAAAGACAAAAATCAAAGCTGAACTTTGAATTTGTATATGTAGAAGCTGAGGGGGAAGCACTGATTACAGATGTGACACTGCGGAAAAGGGAAAGTGACAAATTTGTCATAGCCATGCAGCGCTAGCGGCAATGTTTGACGAAACTGTAAAAAGAAGAAAGCTCTCGCAGTAATCCACAATGGTCGCCGTCGCTTACGACATTTTCGTACATTTCGTTGTCATCATTAGGTCGTTTATTATTAATTTCTACTTGCGCGTTTAATTCGCGAAAACGCAATTTATCATTAATTAACACGCGCTTAAACGGGCAACGGGAAATGGAAAGACGGGTAAAAAGGAATGAATAATAATAAGTAGAATAGTTAAGAAATAGGAAAAGAGAAATAAAGAAGAACTTGAAAATATGGACGAGAGCTCTATTATGCGGAAAAGCTGGTGTAACAGAGCGATTAGGCGAGATCGGAACGAGTTCTCACCTAAAAAGAAAACTCCATTTCGTCTTTTGCGAGTTTTAACATTATGTTCGCTAAAACTTGTTTACTCACCTTTCCACTTGTTTTTCTAACATTCGCCATTTCCACCATCCGCCGAATTCTATCCTCCCTACTTAATATGTTTTCCGTCCATTAGGCGATATAATTGAAAATTCGCTCTCTTATCACGAGAAGCAAGAAGACGGAGCTCAACTAGTTGAAAAACTGATCCTTGATTTATTATTATTACGTCGGTGGAAAATTCCAGAAAAAAAATCAATATAACGAATAAAACACTTCTTGGCTCTATTTTTTTTTTCATTTACTTTTTTTCAATCGTTAAATGAACGTACGCACCCGTCTTCTCTTAATTATCTTTAAAAAAGATAAACGCACAATCTATCAAAGTCCCGATTAAGTAATGTCTAGAATCGAATACGCATGTAAAAAAAAAAAAAAAGATTTTAATCTTGAAAAATCGGCGAATTTTAACTTTTTTATAATAGTCGCGGAGTGCTTCCATTTCGGCTAGCGGTTAATTAGTACAAAACAAAAAAAAAAAAGACAATTAATCCGCGATTTTATTTTGAGATAAACGCGGCGTAGTCTGATGTCCGTTCGCAATTCGAAAAGTACATCTGAAATATACGCATGTAAAGATTTGCGGAGATCAAGATATTTATCAAGAACCAGAAGACCAGCTGAAATTCTTTCTAAAATGTTTCTTAATGATAAAATAGAAATGCGCACTAATCAAGACTGCGAGATGATGAGTGAAACATTTTTCTATTGTGAGCTATTACATCAATATACTAATGTTTGAATTTAAATTTAAATAATCTACGTAGATCACGAAAAGAAAAAGAAAAAAAAGAGAAGGCCGTCACGGAATGCCCGGCAGATGTGGATCATCATAATAGATGGTTAATCAAAGAATCTATAATTAATAAATATGCGTAATAATAAAATGTAAGATAAAAGAATCAATACCCGACTGGTACGATATATTTCAAATTAGATATATTTTGGTCATTGTGAGTTTCAATTATAATATCACCTATCGCTTGTGTCAGGACCGTATCTAAAGCGGAGTCAGGGTTCACTCCGGGGAAATGCCTGCGAAATAATAATTGCTTGAATTAAATTGACCGAAATTCAGAATAAATTTATTTCTTTTCAATTTTTGACAAAAGAAAAAAAAATTGAAATTTTTATGAATTCTGTGGAAATAATTGTTTTTAACCGACTTCAAAAAAGGAGGAGGTATTCAATTCAACTGTATTTTTTTTTTTTTTTTTTTTTTTATGTGTGTTACCACAGAACTTTCTTCTAGATGAACCGATTTTGATGATTCTTCTTTTATTTGAAAGGTGGTGTTTGCCATGTGGTCCCATTTAAATTTGATCAAGGTCTGACCGATAGTTTTTGAGTTATCCTTAATAATGCGGGAGATTGAAGCTTTTTGGATGCTTTTCATTCATGATTGTTTTCACCGTCGGATTAGATTTTTGACTTAAAATACTATAAATTTGCCAAATTACCATGGAAATGTAACTTTTGGTGTTTTTACCGTGGAAATATCTGTTCTTATTAAAATGTTTTAATTTAATTGAATAAAAATGCACTAAAAAGTAAAAAATAAAATGCTTTTATACAAAAAATAAATACCGACTTCAAGGTTTATTATAAAAATTTAAAAATGCACTAAAAAGTAAAAAATAATTACTCCCGATGAAATATATATATCAGAGTGATATAACACTTAAGTGGTGATAACGTAATTCTTATACAACATTAACTTTTTGGAGTTGGCATCAAATTCATATTAAAAGAATAATTAAAAACTGCATTAAATGTTGATTAAATTGTTCCTAACATGAATTTAATTCCAACTCAAAAAAGTTAATGTTGTATAAGAATTACGTTATCACCTTAAGTTATATCACTCTGATATATATATTTTATCGGGAGTAATTATTTTTTACTTTTTAGTGCATTTTTAAATTTTTATAATAAACCTTGAAGTCGGTATTTATTTTTTGTAAAAAAGCATTTTTTTATTTGTTTTTATTGTATTCAAATATAGCATATACAATAATTGACTACAAGGCTTTAGTGTACTATTTATAAATAAATGTATTTCATGATAATACACACGCACATATACATATATATATATATATATATGTATGTATAGGTGTGGGTGTGTGTGTACGTGCATTGATACATATATATATATGTGTGTGTGTGTATATATATATATATATATATATATATATATATATATATATATGTGTGTGTGTATATATATATGTATATATATATTTATGAAAATATTTTCGTAACCCCTCCCGAAATAGAATGGTAATATATTAATATTAATAAATAGTACATTAATAATAGATGATTTACTAACCTTTGGTTTGAATCGGCTCCATGCATAAAGAAACGATTAGTGTGCGGGGCGGTGAGAGGGCATGAAAGCGTTTGAAAGCGTCACGCCTTTTGCCCTGACGGATACGAATCGGTTTTACCCCCAAGGCGCGCCAATAGATGTTTCACATCAACCAAAGAGTTTTATTGAATATAAAAAATCTTTAACTTATTACTGGATTTGATTTTATAATATTTAAATTATATTGATATTGTCGGTAGCAGAATTTTTGATGCAACTATGCGTGGATTTGGTGTTTGTTTATAACAATGTGTTCAACACCACAACAAATGAATGTTTACAGCATTGCTCCCCGGGTTTTCTGTTGAAGCTGTTTGTTTGCGTTGAAGTTGGGAACCTTAATTTATGACACATAAATTAAATACGTTTCGTAGTGAAAATCATCATTGAGATTTAGTTTAATTCGTTCGTATAGTTTGTTTTATTTCTAATTCATTGATAGTGCGCAACAACAAGTTTAGTGGAATTTAACCCAACTGAAATAGGTAATGATGTGAAGAAAGAATCGATTTCATGTGCTCCCATATCAGTGGTTAAAAAATGTTTATTTATAATTACATTACTACCGACGCCGCCCCGTTTTCAGCAGTTCCAACTTCAAATAAGCCTGAAAGCAAACAAATCGGTTGCTTATCGGACACGGTGAAATTGTGATTGGATAGATCAGGAAGAAAATGGATTTTTTTCCATCCTCTTAGACACACTTTCACTCTCTTCAATATACATATATCTCCGTGTAATCACACGGAGATATACATATATTGAAGGGAGTGAAAGTGTGTCTAAGAGGATGGAAAAATATTTCAAATGTATATGACTAGAAAACAGACTAAGGAATGATGACAGAACTGGTCAAGCTGTCATCCACTTTGCCAATTATGTGTACAGAAGAAATGCGTGAATGTAGACATAAAGAGAAATAATTAAAATTGATTTTGAAATGCATCGGGGAACGTAGTATTAAAGCGAAACATCGTTGGTACAAGCAAAGCGAGCTAAAATTAATTATACACTCGCAGATCTGCGTTTGGATAAAGAAGTGCGGATTATTTCATCCTTTCAACAGAAATTTCCACTCTATTCCATCTGTTTAATTTCACTGAATTCGCATCCCTTTGTCTTCCATTCTCAGAAAAACCTGTATTCATTCGACTAACAACGACCTGCGGGTCACCGATTTTGATGAAATTTTGCAGACCGATAGAAGACCATAGGTACATGAACTGTATAAAATACTATTAGAATGCAACTTTTTGATTTACACGAGAAATTAAAATTTTTAGAAGCCGCATTTGACGAATAATGTACATATAATAGCTGTTTAAACATGCAATGAATTCCAGATTATATTTATATTTATTTTATGCAGGTGGTTCGGAAGACTGATTATTCCAAAATGAAGTATATTAAACAAAAAAATCATTAAAAAACGATAAAATAACTTTTAAAAAATCAATTTTTAATTTAATAAAAATTTAAACACGCCATTTCTTACATATTTATATAGTATAAAAATACAGAGCATACTTGACTTGTTTTGGTATTGTAGTGGTAAAAGTGACGCCTATTTATATATGCTTGAAAATAAGGTCCTGGTTTGACCCCCCCCCCCCCACATGTCACGTAAAATTTTAGATCTTATATTTAATTTACTAATTTTTATTATCCAATTATTTCAGTTCTTCATACATAACTACATAAATATAATAAAGCGTAAGATAAATATGTTTTATCGCAACAAATTCATTATATAATATATACCTATATGTTTGTGTGTGTGTGAAGGGTATATATATGTATATGTATATAAATATAAATAAATATATATATATATATATATGTATATAAATATAAATAAATATATATATATATATATATAAATAAATATATATATACATATATATATATATACATACATATATATATATATATATATAAACAAATATACTCATCTACATATAAAATAAGAGCATTAGTGAACATTAATTATAATTAAAATGCTACAAACTTAATTTTTATTTACATAATTTGAGGTGATATAAATCGTAAAAGCAAATAAAACAACAATTCATGCGACATTTACTACAGCATATAAACGAATTATTACCACAAGGGCAACGTTCTTTTAATTTGTCATTTAAAATACAAAATTTAATTTACGTTTGAAAATATTTTACGACGTTCATCTGAAAGTTTGGAGGAAAACCATGCATAAAAACAGTCGTTAAATAATTTAAATGTTTAAAAATTGTTATTATATTTACGTAGTTACGTATAAAGAATTGAAATAATTAGATAATAAAAATTGGTAATTTAAAATATAAGATCAAAAATTTTACGCGACATTGGGGCGG
Organism: Icerya purchasi; assembly: GCA_039619475.1. Lineage (NCBI taxonomy): Eukaryota > Metazoa > Arthropoda > Insecta > Hemiptera > Monophlebidae > Icerya > Icerya purchasi. Next base: position 154,169,077 of record CM077115.1, read on the forward strand.
AATCGTACCCGGACCTTATTTTCAAGTATGTATAAATAGGCGTCACTTTTACCACTACAATACCAAAACAGGTCAAGTATGCTCTGTATTTTTATACTATATAAATATGTAAGAAACGGCGTGTTTAAATTTTTATTAAATTAAAAATTGATTTTTTAAAAGTTATTTTATCGTTTTTTAATAATTTTTTTGTTTAATATACTTCATTTTGGAATAATCAGTCTTCCGAACCACCTGCATAAAATAAATATAAATATAATCTGGAATTCTTTGCATATTTTTGTCTAAATATGTATATTATCCGTTAAATGCGGCTGTTGAAAATTTTAATTTCTCGCGCAGATCAAAAAGTTGCATTCTAATAGTATTTCACACAGTTCATATACTCATGGTTTTCTATCGATCTGCAAAATTTCATCAAAATCGGTGACCCACAGATCCACGACCCCTCCCTGTGAGACTTGTTTGGTTCTGATAGCTGCGGTGGTTCTCGATCTGAAATTTTTGAAAAATCAGAGCGAATGATGATTGATTACGGAAGGTGCACGGTTAAATTTCATATCGTTAATTGCAAATTAATATCCCAAAAAACGGAGTAATCATCGGAAATGATTTTTTATTAAAATAAAAACCATAAATAAATTACGAAAATCGTTTAGAGGGAAAAAAACTTCCATTAAAATAATTTTCGAAAAGGATAACCAAACAAAGGAGTTAATACTATTAGCAAGAACAATAATGATATACAAAATCCCCGAAATTGAAGAAGGGTTAATCCGAGAAATATCTATATAGTAGAAGGTGTTTTCCTATCAAAAGCAATAATATGGATATATACTGTAACGTGTAGCGTTGAAATTACTATTTCGGATACTGCTGTACGAATAGTGTTGTTAGGTGCTTATCCTACTAGCCCCTCACCCGGCATACTAGCGCTGGCAGATGAACAGCCTCCACATATCCGAACGCAGATGCTAACTATAAACTCTATGGTGTAAAACAATACTGACGAAGAAAATCACCCTAATCTATCTCTAGTGGATTCCTCAGGTACGAACTTTATGGCAGCGCCCGGTTGCGAGCAGATCTAGTTAGTCTGAACCTTGAAATAACCAAATTGCAACACCTGCCGCAAGAAAAGATTCGCTTCGTTACCATGGATTGTGCACTACGGAAATGGAATGAAAACTGGATAAGCACTGCAACAGGAAATAAATTGCGAAAGGTCAAGAGCAACATCTATCCCTTAAAAACGACAGTACCGGTGAATCACACTTATAGAAAAGGGTGCTTGCCCGACTTAGAATCGGTCATATCCAGCTGACACATGCGCACATCTTCGGAGATGCGGAACCTCCAGTTTGCGAAGTCCTTGATGAACCCAGGACTGTACATCACCTGTTGATCGAATGTATTTTCAAGGATTTGGCGCAAGAAATTTCGTTGAGTTTGATTTCTGTCATAACCAAAGAAGGAATAGCCACATTGTATTTCCTTACAACGTAGCTGCAGTTGCACAAATGTCATTCTAATCGGGTGAAACATTGAAGTAAGACCGAATGTTGGTGCATCGTTACAAATAAAACTTTTCTGTATTAACAGTCAAATCATTCCATTTAGCAGTATGTCCGAAATTATGAATTAATTCCAAAATATTACTCGTTGACGTTCAGTGGCAAATTCATCGCTACTGGATGAAAATGCTGTGTTATGCAGTACTGAAAATGTTCAAAAAAGAAAAGACTGCTTCGCGCGTTTGTTAAGTGCGGTAAATATTTTACAGAAGCTAGGTACCTACGAATGTTATCCTGTCTCTTTGCAGGTTTTTGAAAAATATCTCGCGAGTTAAATCCAACGAAGATGAATCGAACTAAAAATTTATATTTTGAGTCTGATTTTTTCTGCTTTTTTGTTCGATTTTTTTTTTTTTTAATTAAATTTATTTCTGTTTAGTAGACGGATATTATTATTTATTTTTTCGTCGCGATTCGATCGTACGAGTTATTAAAATATTTTTATTTAATATTCAAATTTAGTTTCTAAGGAACTAAATACAGTAACTTATTTTTTAAATGTTTAAAAGCGTTCAAGTTACTTATTTCGATGGTATATCGAAGAAATGTTACATGTTTAAATTCTGCATGTGTTACCTGTAATTAGACTTCGTATTCGCAAAATTGCGCTTATCTGCTTATTAGCTTATCATTAAACTTTTTTATAAAGTATAATTTTTTGGAGTTCTTCCTCTGTTTAATGAGAGAAATGGAAATTTTTCCAAAATTGTCACATTAAGAATAACAGTTAACATGTTCAACTGAAATTTTTGCAGAAATATATACTAAAAAAGAGACGAACTCGTTGTTTATAAAAAAGGAAAATAAAAACAGAGAATACTCTAGAGAAAGCTTTGCTTAAAGAGAACACTAAAAGGAATAACCGAATTAACGAAGACACTAGTGAAGTTCGAGACAACTGCCAAGGTCATTACTGCGGCTCAGCGAGCATAGGAATCATTATAATTTACTTAAAAAGTTATTTGTGTTGAGGAAAGTTAGCACTGTCTGAACCTATTCTGGGCGATTGGCTAAGAGAATGTGTAGCGGTTCATCTTTATTTCTATTTAAACGATTTACATTGTTTCAGGATGTGCCCAACGGGGAAGGTACCACTGCTGCATTTCAAAATGGGCCTGACCTCGGTGGAGGGGCTGCCCGAAGGATATGACTGTGGGATACGGATGTGTGTCCCAGTCTCAACCTATTAATCACAGAGTATTATTTTTTGGACATTTGGATCGGTGACCGCCAAAGTTCAGTGTTTAGTTTGATATTCCTTAGATTATTGGGACCCGGATGAAATCCGATATTCTTTCATACTTCTATGTAGGAAGGAAACTATTTCTGGCGATAGGCCATCAAATGACATAAGGGCAGACAACGTTGCCCTAGCGACCCGGTCTACACATTCGTTTCCGGGTATTCCAACATATGTACCGGCATCCAAAGGAACTCTACTTGCATCCCCTCTTGGGTAAGGCGTATTTTATGTACTAGTGGACCGGTTATGATAAGTGGCCGAATAGCTTGAAGCCAGAGAATTTGTAATAATTATATATTGTTTGTTATCAGACTCCACGCCACTCGCATGCTTCCAATCCAAAGAGGATTCTATATAGTTCAGCGTCCACTGCGGAGCAGTAATCATGTAGACTCATTGCTTGAACTTCACCTTTGCTGTGGGAGTGGACACTGTCCCTCCCCATCTGTATAAACGTGTGTGTAAGTTTGTGCAGTTAATTGATCGTTTAAAAGAGATCATACTTTTAAGATCTACAACAATCGGTACGGAAAAAATGAGAAATTTGATGATATAATCGGGTTTTGATAGAACTTCAGTTATATATTTTTGTCACTCTTTCTCGTATTTCGTACTGTATTATTAAATTTTACTCTTCTTTTTATTTCTTACAACATAACTTTCCTTTTCTTAAAACTTTACCGACTTCCTTCGTTTCCCTAACATTATGTTATATATGTATTCTCAAACTCGAAACCTCTTACCATTCTTTTACCGAACACCAGTTTCTCGGCCCATTATCAGTTCATTATTTCCTCCACATTCTCTAACTTTTGTCATCCGAGAAGAGCTCTCATAGTATTGCAGCTTTTTTCTTCTACTTTACTCATGCAATTCTTTCCAAAGCTCTTGCAAAGATAAATTTATTCAAATAAGTTGAAAAAAAACCATCTTATCTGTCTAACATATCTGCTTTTGAATGTTTTTTTTTTTAATTTTTAGGAAATATTTCATTTAAAATAGTTAGGCTTCTTACCTACAAAAAATGGTTAAAACAAAAATAAACGAAGCTATTTTTTTGTGTCGTATGCTATTTAATTTATACATTAGTTCTAAATTTGACTTATCCAGTACACAGTCACATTTCTTACGACAACGTCGAAATAATATATAAGTAAAAATGTATTTTTAAAAACAGACTAGTTTACCGGAATAATTATGTCTTAAAATTAACGTATTTCGTATTCTATAAATATTTTATCTAATATATATATATATATATGAGAAAAATAGAGGGCGAGAGAGAGAGAGATTAATAAACGGATAAATAAATCGCTCGTGGTTCAAAAATTATTGTCGTTTAATTCAAAGTTTTTTGTACCAAAACAGGTAGTGTTCTCCATCTTGAACTAATAAATCATCAACACCTACAAAACATACGAATTATTCTTCATAAGTAATTTGTTACATTATAAGTTTTGCAAAAAACGAATAAATCGCATTACTATTTCAATGTTGTAAAATTATAATTATATTTGTGTTAATTCGGAAGTTGTAATTAATGTGTATTTATAATTGTCAAATAATACTTATTTGCATTCTAAATTATCGTAATTACTGCATGCACACCGTATGAAAGTAAAAATGAAATGAATAATATGCAACGTACGAATGGAACACAGCAATTTTGTATTGCTCAAGAAAGATTTTAAGCAAACCTATATTTTTCGTTAACCGCATGTACGATTAGAATAAATATATATGTATATATATATATATATACATATATATATATATATATATACATATATATATATATATATATATATATATATATATATATATAGTCGCGATAGCGTAGTTGCTAGAGTGCTTGACTTCCGATATGGCGGTCACGGGTTCGATCCCGAGCGACGACGAACTTATTACAAGAATTAAATAAATAAATAATCGCTAATAATCACGTGGAAGGCAATGGCAAACCACCACGTACAACATCATATGCACGCTAGGTCAGTACACAGCAAATCCACACAGGACTGCACTTGTAGCGCGATAACAAGCGGCTACAATCAGTTCCGAATGTCGTCTTGCGTGTGTACACCTGCGTTGCATATTACAATTGCCTGGTACACAACCTATATCGGTACAGCTAAATGTACGAATAGGTTGCGCCAAGCGCTATGGTAGCGTGTACGGCACCTGAAGAAGATATATATATATACATGTAAATGTTGTAAGGTCGTATTCACACAAAATATTAATTTTTGATAAAATGTATTTTAAATTAATATATTTAGGTAGAAAAGTGAAGATAAATACAATTTTTCATGTAGTTTGCTTTTAAAATTTTTTTGAAAAAAAAATCGTATTTTCATTTTTTAAACAAATTGAAATATTTGAATTTTCTTCTCTTTTCCGCGGATTCATATGTTCATGTGCACTTATGAACAAGCCGCCACACTGATACATCTTGTGAAAAAAATTTATAAAAATTCATTTTTATATATAAGTATATATATATATATATGTGTATATATAATAATCTTTTAAGCTATTACTGTTTTTTTTAGATATTTTTGAAGCATCGCATGCAAAATTAAATAACGTTTTTAGCAATGTGAGCTTTTGGTATTTTTAATGTAAATTCATTTTTTTTTTTTTTTTAAGATTATAATAATATGAGAAATGTTTTAAGTATTTCCATAAAATGCCAGCTACTGTACTATAGTTAGAGTTAGAAGTAGCTGGGTTCGAATGAAATAATTTAAAATTAACCATATTTTAGTTTTTTGTTGGGTTATTAAAAATTACTTATTTCACCTTCTGAAGTATTTAAAGAGTTATAGTTGTATATAGTACCTGTTGGAGCAACTAATTGATTTCCAGGCGGATTGCTTGGATCCGGTAATTTTTTTAAACGGTATAACAGCCAATAATGATAGCTCAGTGGTTCCTCTTTATAACCATACAATGTATGAACATAGTGCCCATTTGGCCATTCTGTAGCTGCAAATCTGATATTACAAAAAAAAAAAAAACGAATTACAGTTCGTATAACACATTTCTGTTCTCGATTTTATGTTAATTATGAAATTTAAATACATAGCTAATATATATGCTTTTTCTTCACTTTTTTTCATTAATAAAAGAATATAAACGTAAATTGCAGGTCTCATCGCGAAATTATTACAGATGCTCTCCCTAAGAATAATAAGTTGAACGGGATCAAAATCTAGTATACTATTATATGTACAAAGGTGTGGATTTAGCCTATTAAAAAATTGTTAAAAATATCATAAAGCGACGTCAACCATCTGCACTTTGTTATCATAAAGAAAAAGTATATATTCGGCCAAATTTGGTGCAATCCTGATCGGAGCAGGATTGACTCTCCAAACAAGCTTGCTTTCCGAGGAAGATAAAACACGGTATTGGCCCCCGGTTCCCTCCTTCTAACCTTCCTAAAACCCATTTTATCGCTATGACAAGGCTCCGCATCGGACATATTTCTCTGACGCACGATCATCTTTTGCTCAGCTGCGAGCCTCTTTTTGAATGCCCCTTTTGTTCCCTCCCCGTGCTCCTTCAATAAAACACCTGCTCCTGGAGTGCACTTCTTTTGCTCTTCAACGCTCTAATCACCGCATAGTGTCTCTGTAATCATCTCTGGCCAACTCGTCCTTGAATATCGCAGACACTATTTAGTTTCTTCATACAACTGGTTTGTTTCGAGTCATTTAGCGTTCCCACTGTCGTAGTGTCGTAATAGCCCCGGCAGCTGCACACGGCACCCAAAAAAAAAAAATTGCATATAAATAACATTCCCGGTAGAAAATATTAAAAATTTCGTTACAAGATTTTTTAAAAACATAAACACATATATATATATATATATATATATATATATATACATTGAAAATCGATTATAAGGTCTCTAAAAGGGATGAATAATTTGGTTGTTCTCGTATAACCGGTTTATCGTTATATCTCATATCGAGTAAAGTACTTTGATTTTTTAATGCTTAAGGTTTACTGTTCTAGAAAAGTTTCATCGCTATAAAACTTTTGTAAAATATATCACAGAAAACTTTTTTCACTGACCAAACAAATAATCGTTTATTTATAATCATAGTAAAAGTCGAAAGATTTATTCGCAAATGAACAGAAGCATTTATAATTATAGCTAAAGATATTTTTTAATAAATCCCAAAACACAAATACCAATTTTTTTCTTTATACATAAAAGTATAGTCATGAAAAAATAAAACTTAAATCAATATAAAGCAGGTATCAAAAAAAAAATCAATTCATTTTATCCTCATTTCTGAAAAAATCTACAATTTGCAATTTTTTATTATAACGAGATGAACAGTATAGCCGTTTTCTAATATTTTTTGTAATAACCTGTGTCAAAGGCCTCCATCAATTCCGTTAAGTTTACAATAAACATTTAACATGATAATTAGCAACATAAGTAGAAAAAATAATAATAATATATTCTTTTTAGTACAAATGTTGTCCCTTTTTTTTTTTTTTTGTCAAATTTATATGTAATAACCTTTCGAAGATAAATTTTGTGTCGTCAGTCGAGCGATAATTATTTACCTGCCAACCAAAATTTTGATCATAATAATGATTTTTCGCTAAAACTCATTTGTTATAACCAATTTTTACTGTACACACATATATGTATATATATATATATATATATGTACATTTATATATATATAAAATTATTAACAGGATATCATCTGAAGCAAGGGCGTCGCCAGCCGATGAACGGGGGTGGGAGGGGGGGGCAAGATGATAGAAAGAGGATATGAGTTATAGGAAAAATAAAATTTATAAGTTGTAAAGTCTTAATATTTTATTAAACAAGAATAAAATCTTAATTAAAACATAATTTTCGTGAAATTGTCCATGATTACGCGCCTATGAATGCTCATCATGGCCAATTGATTAAAAAGTTTCAAGGCTCCAGGGGGGCAGCTGCCCCGCGTTGGAAACGCCCATGATCTGAAAGCATGTATATAACAGAAGAAATAACGAAGAAATTTGGAATGGCGGGAAATTGAAAACAATAAAATCTGCAAAGTAAAAATGAAACATATATCCATCGCGAATCGTAAATTAAGATGCAAAAAAGTACTTTTATCATGAATCGGAATTGAAGGGTGATCCTCTTCTTATTTCAACTATCAAATTCAGAACTCACCGTACAGCTTAATCGAATTATTAATCGTACGGAGCAATGATGATCGCGTTTTAAGTATCTCTTTAAAATATACATACACATTTTTTAAAACCTTTGTCACCTTATTTTGTGTCTTTGTTCTTTAAGGTTCTACCCAATGGTGAATCCTCTGGTATACTTCTAGTCGTGTGATGAAGTATCCAAGCAAATTGAAAAAGAAAGAAATCTGCCAGTACTTTTCTTAATTTCGGAATAGGGAGAAAAATGCTTTATATGTAAAGCGTTAGTCGCTCTATCAGTGTCAATTAATAGTTGAACTCTGATTTGATGATCAGTTGGTTTTCCTGTTGTGTTCGCCAGGCGTTGTACATCTCGAACACTAACAAGCCACTAGGGACGTACTGAGAACAATACAACAGCGTGAACAACCCATCAGATCGAGTGTTTAACTGAGCATTTCTTTACTTTAGCAGAGCGCCTGCACATGACGCTCTGCATATTTTTGAAAATACATATTTGTGATTTTCATTTATTTTGAAAATATTTGGTATTTCTTGTTGTTTTTTTTTTTCCCCCATCTTATAATGTGTTATATTAGTATTCAAAAATGTTTTGTTACCTTTTCTTCTTAACAACTGGAATTATGAAATATTTGATGAAAAACAATTCTCACTGCGACGCATACTCATACACTGGACTTTGTATGAACAGTTCACTCTTGTGTAATATATTAATAGTCTTACAACAGTTATTTAGAACTGTAGGTGCACACTTTTATAAACTAGTCAATTCGACCATAGGCGTACCCAGGCAAGTTTTTCGGAGGAGGGGGCGATCAATTTAAAAAAAAAAACACTTGACAGAAAGAAGGATTTTACTTAGTAATTATATTTTATTATAAATCTCTTGTATAATAGTTCTAAATGCGTAAGACTTCTGTTCGTTTTCATTTTGAGAATAATTTACACTAATACATAGTTGTACTGCCAGAATGCCTGGTACCAAGACATCTTACGACCCTAAAGCGACAATACAGCAACGTAAAAATCCATCTCGGGAGTGGTTTAAACCTCCAAATCCCCCCCCCCCGAGTACGCCTATGAATTCGACCTGCCTATTTTCGAGTAAGGAAGGAAGAAATATGATGCGCGAAGCATCATCCCTGTCTTCTCTAAGCTAAAATTGATATAACTCGCATTAACGTACTCGTATCGGTTATCCTGTTCGGCAGCTCGTTGCATCACTTCATAAAATGTTGCATTATGATCGACCGTAATGTTAATGGTATGTTTTTCGCTGACATTACTGCCAACCCACATGGAATAGCTGACCGTCACGTTTTTTACTTGTTCATCAACGATCGTTTCATTGTGTTCTTCAACTCCTCTGCTCGTTTGATTAGTATCAGTACTAAAAGCTGTGGTAGAATTCGTTTCATTGTTGACATTGTGAATATAAGGTGCAATAATAGCTGTTTCTGCATCGCCATTATCTGAAACAGAAAATTGCTTAAAACTAACAAATTACGTTATATTGCGAAAACTTCACCGTTATCTCAGCCGAACGAGATTGTAAAATTAAAATTAAAACCGATTCACTACATAAATGTATGTGAAACTAAAATTCTGTAAATGGAATTTTTGTGTTCGGACGTACATTTTCGCTTACAATAAAGAGAATCAGGTTGCGACTTTTGTAAAATCAAGATTTTAAAAAGTTTACAGTACATATTTCAAAAGATTTTAAATCGGAACGGCCTAGACGGATTTATTCAGAAGCATTGTGATGGAAATAATAATAATAATAATAATAATAATAAATAATAATAATAATAATAATAATAATAATAATAATAATAATAATAATAATAATAATAATAATAATAATAATAATAATAATAATAATAATAATAATAACAGAGCAGGAGAAAATAACCGAAAACATCTGCGCATCCTAGAAATATGACAGCCGAAGAAGAAAAACGATCAATAGAAAATTACGCGCAAGAAATAACTGAATGTATTTCTCAAAAGTTTGAGCACGGGGCCATCAAAGCCAATCTACTTGGACAACATAGAAGACAGATAACTAACGTAATTGAATTATTAACACGTTGTTATCAGCCAGTGAAGCACTTAATTCTTCTCTGTACTGGATCATTGCTCAACTAACCTTTCTATTTCTCCCACTAAATTTTGTTATATCGTATCTACTCTACGACCTTTTAATCCTGCTTCTGTCTATCTATCCTTAGCAAATACATCCCTTTCTCGTGTTAATTTTTTTTGTTATTTCGGTATCTTCCTTGACAGTCGGTTATCCCTCTCCAAAAAACACATCGAGTGTACCTTTCCTCTTTCGCAATCAAAAGGCTAAACCTGTTGAAGGCTTTATCTCCAACTAAATGGGGTGGTGATCCTTATATTCTTATTTCTTCATGTAAATCCATTATCCGTTCGAAACTTGACTTCATTTCTCTATAGTTGTACCTCTAAGTCCCGACTTAATTAGATGCAATCCGAAATTCTTTCTTTCGTTTATGCTCTTAAATTCTTCCAGCAATCCTCGCTGAATCTAATACACCACTCCTTTTTTATTCGCAGATCTTATTTACGCTACTGTTTTCTTGCTAAATGTTTTCCACTCACGTCTTTTACTCGAACCCCATTCCTATCTTTCCATTTCTAGGAACTGGCGTTTCGCACCTAGGAAAACCCCTATTTTATACCTTCTCTTTCTTCGGCTTATTCCTTTTCCCCCTAATATAGTTTCCTTTGACAATCTCCCTTTTTTTACTTTTTTTCAATTTCGCCGAACTCTGGCATCCTCCTAATATGTTAACCATATTTATACTCTCCAAATTTCTTCCGCAGGTTCTAATAAGACAGCAATTCAACGGTACTATCAATTCTCAATTTCCATATCGCATGTAGCCGTGTATTTTTCAGATGGTTCGAAAAGGTCGAGTGGTGTCGGTGCCTTTTTTTATTCTCCCAGATTGTGACTTTTCAGAATCTTTTCATTTGCCCCCGTTCCGTTCCATATTCATAAACAAATTAGTGACTATCTTACGTTCTATCATTTTCATTTCGTCCAATCACCTTTCTTCTAAAAATTCTTAATTAAATCAGATTTCATGTCCGCCCTTCGGGCCATCTGTTTTCTCCTACCTTATCATTCCTGTGATTTTATTATACTCCGTATACGTTCACTTATCCACGTTCTTTCTTTCCTTCATTCCATTTATATTAATATTTACTATGGGTTCCTAATCATTCGGCCATTTTCGGTAATGAAGTGGCAGACTCCTTGACTCGGGTTGCTTCTCACTTCTTTTCTTAAGAAAAATCCCATCCTCTAATCTCCTTCTGCTGTGTAAAGGTTTTCATCTCAGACTTTGGTATCGGATGTATTCCTCTTTCTCTAACAATTATTCTTTTAACCTGTCTGTTCAACCTAGGCTTCCTGTTAACCTATGGTTCTCTCTGTCTCCTTTACTTCGTCGTTCTGTTGTTTTCTCCGTTATTCGTCTGCGTTTTTAAGCCATAGTCTATTATCTTTCGCCCGTTTTCGTTTTTCGTTGGTGTCTCTCCGTATTGTCCACTCAAACGAAGAGCGTGTTTGCGATGCTGATTGTGTGTTTATTAAGTGTGTTTATGTCTTTCTAGTTCTGCTTTCTATTCCAGTTTGCTAGGACTTTGTCTTCCTACTCCATATTGTACCTCTTATATCCTGTCTTTTCCTTCTGCACACATCGTTCTTACTTTTTTGTTCCTCCTTCCTAACAATATGTGACCGTATCAAGGTATAATTGACTCTTACCCTTTTCCAATTTTATCTGGGTAAAGGTGTTTGATTGACCCCCCCCCCCCCAAAGTACGTTGTTGTAGGAGTGGTACCATCGAAAAAATAAACAAAATAGGTTACAGAAAAGAAAAAAAAAAACAGACTCAAAATTCAACAAACATTACCCGAGATTATCAATTAGAAAAAGTATATTACTTCGTAATGAAGGTGGCAAGAGACTAGTAGATATTTCATGTCTGGGAGCTGTACAAGCACAGGAAATGAGTACAATTAAAAAAAAATCTGAAACATCAGTATTGCAAGATAATAAATAGACATAGCTGAAGAGAATAAATATATACGTATTAAAAAATTAAGTGAAGAACAGAAATATGTAAAATGGATGACGAGTCGACTACATGACAACTATAAAGTAGAAATTGAATAGATACGTCAGTATTAAATAAAAGCTGAGCACTAAGACCGAGTAATAATAACTATCGAAAACTACGAACAAAAAATGATTTATACCAAATATATGTATATATATGTTAAGCTATTTACCATTATATAGAGAACTACAGTGCAATGGCCCTAACCATTAAATCGTCATAATAGTCTTTTATATTTCTTTGTTAGATGTTATAAATATACTTCAAAAGGATAACAGAGGACGATGGTGCAAAAAGAAATCTACGATAGGGAAAAAATAACTGACAGATAAGATAATAATTGAAACAAAAGAGAATGAATAAGGTAAAAATAACGAATGTTGCCATTTTATAAAAGAACAAAAAAAAATCCATGAAAATATTAACCGAAAAGAAAAGAAAATATACGGATCTATCCGATGAAATATAAAAATTATGGAAATCGAAAAAAAAAAAAAAGAAATAATCATTTCAATTGTAATTACTAGAGTAATTCTAATAAGTTTCACACAGCAATATTAAGAAAAAATTTATTTTCGGAGAAATACAGTTCATGTCAAAGAGCGCATGTAAAGTATTGGCATAAGGAGGTTACCCATGATCCGCAAAATATTAAAATGTAAATATAATAATGCGTAATTGTGATGTGATTGAAGTATGCTACAACTTGTAATATTGAAATTATTATTCTAAATTTAGTGATAGTAGTAGTAGTAATAATATAATAATTGAAATTGAAATTGAAATTTATTTAATATACATAAAACACAATACAATATAATGATACCGATTATAAGCAAATATATACATGCACATAAATGTAAGTATGCACTCATACACACGCTCATAAACACACACACACACACACACACACACAATTGAGTATACATGACCTCACACTGACCCATACATGCAATTTCTGCCTATGCGCTATAACACATTCTAAAATAGTATTTAATGCCAAGGGGCGGGCTAAAACAACTGCAATTACTCTCCGTACGGAGTATGGATGCCATCTAGCGGTCGAAAAACGAGTGAAACACGAAGTTCATTCTTTTTCCAACAGGTCAAGCGCAGATTATAGCAATACGAGCATACAGAACTGTTTGAACAAAGTGTAGTTAGAGTTTCCCTTCTCTCTCTTCTCCGGGTGCCATGTTCGTTGTCGAACTTAGGCGATCATCTGGATGACATTTCTATAGGCCTCCCTGTCGCCGGCGAGTCGGAAAAGTTCCTCAACGCTCCTATCGGTCCACTGCCGTATATTGCACAGCCGTGATAATCTTTTACGGCCGATGCGGCGTTTTCCTTCAATTTTACCACCCTGTATGATCGTTTGCGCCATTCTGTATTTTGGTGTATATATTCTAAATATTCTAATTTTCGTTCCTTGATCGTTTTCAAGATTTTCCGGTTTTTTTTTTTGGAACCCTTGTAGTACTGTTTCTCTGGTAATGTGCGCAGTATATGGGATTTTTAACATTCTTCGTAAACAGCACACCAGTCAAAGGCCTCTATACGGTTCATAGTTTTGACTTTGAGCGTCCAGGTTTCACAGCCATAGCTCAGTACGGACCAGACGTAACAACGAAGCATCCTTAACCTCAGTGTTTTGTTTATTTGTATAGGTGATGATTGCATAGCGTTTTTGAATTTTGATGAATGCGCTTCGTGCTATTTCAATTCGGGTTTTAATTTCTTCGTCCGCATCTACTTCCTCGTTCAGCCAGGCACCTAGGTAAAGTGCGTTCCTCTTTCTATTTCCTCACCTTGTATGTACAGTTTCGCTTGCCCGACATTCTCTCGGGCTTACCAGCATCAACTTTGTTTTCGATGTGTTTATTCCGATTCCTTTCTGTATACAGGTAGCATTTATGGCGTCCACTAATTCTTTTAGATCTTCGGAAATCTTCTCCGCGAACACTGCGGTGTCGTCCGCGTATCTGATATTGTTAATGATCTCCCTTACAGAGACTAAAAAATTTCGTACGAAAAATTGTCTATTGTCTGATTCGTCGTCTTCAGGCTCCTTTTCAAACTATCGTTCTTCGCAATATACTTGCGCATCTTTTCGGGGGGAAAGAGATCAATAGACAGCTGTTTCACGACTACCATTGATAAACGCTTTATGCCATGGCAATATTGCGACCATGTTTAAACTTTCATGCAGTTTTCTTGAACGGTGTCCATCGGCGATAATTTCTTTCGAACATAACAACGAATTGCACGTCTTTTTCCGGTTTTGATATCCATCTCATCGATTGATGAGTGCGCAAACATAAGCATTGTATAGTCTGTAAGGGAAACTCTAACTATACTTTGTTCAAACATCTCTATCTCGGTTCGTATTGCTATAATGGCGTTCGTTCTGCGCTTGTTCCGTTAGAAAAAGAATGAACTTTGTGTTTCACTGGTTTATTGACCCCACTGGATAACGTCTATACTCCGTACGGAGAGTAGTTGCAGTTGTTTTCGTCCGCTCTTTGTATAATTAACGATGTGAAGAAGAAATGTAAGAACTTGTAAAAAAAAAAAAAAACAACTAATCCGTAGATAAAATCTGAAATTACAATAATAAAACAGGCTTTGGAATACTAGAAAGTGAAGGGTTTTAAACGTCAGGGGTACAAACATCCAGAACAATGTTTACAAATGCTTGAACCTACTGGGGCGTTAGAAAAAATAGTCGTTTAAAACGTAAACCAAAAAAGCCAGTTAAAATCTGTATTATAAAAATGAATGTGATAAGCGTGAGTAAACGTAGTTGCGAGATAAAACTGTTCGTCCGATTTCGGTGAAACCTTGTCAAGTTAAAAATTTAAAGCTTTCACAGTGATTACTCATAATAAATATCTGGTTTAAAACACAGTTGTTCCTTGTCACGTTGTTGTTGACGACGCGTCAACAGAGGTTTCTGAATCAGTTCCACTACCGAATCAAAGGTGGCGCGCGAGTCATATTTTTCAAAATGCTTTCAAAATTGTGTATGATTTTTTTCTCAAATTTCGTGCAAAATAGCCGAATTATTTAATGTCAATATATATTTTATTAAAAATTTATCAAAACACCTATTAAAGAAAATTACATTTTTGAAAATATTAAAATAAAGGCGACACGTTTCGGAGTTACATAGATCATGCCATTAACCCCTTAACGCCCGAGTTATTTTAAAATGAGAATTTTTGAAAAATACTTTTTAAATTACATTTCATACATCATAAATAGAGTAATTCTGAAGTTTTATTCATTTACTGTAATTAGCAGTTGAGATAATAGGTGATCTATAAATAGATCGCCGGGCGCTACTGGTAATAAAAAAGCAGATAACTTTCCTCTGAATTTATATTTTAAAAATAGCGAATTTAGTAAAGAAAAAACAATGAAATTTTTGCAAAATTAAAAACAACTAAAGAGATTTCAAAGAAAAAATCTTATTTTATTGATCTAAACTTACATAGTTACATTTTTATAGAGAAAATTTGTGCAATAATTGAGTGTGATATAACGGAAAACATTTCACACAAAGCGTTACATTGCATTTTGTACAAAACGTAAGACCTCACATTTCTGAAATTGGCATCTTCTTTGCATCTTTTACCTATAACATGGTCTTTTCTATCCAAATGCACAGAGTCTGCCACTTTGGATCTAGATGACATCATCGGAGGTCTTCTAATGGTTTTTGTAGAATGTGTTCTTCGTTTGAGGGGTACGCAACAGCAATATATCTTCGGATGTCTTTTATACTTTTCTTTTCGCAATTTGTTAAATTGAACAGAATATAACTGTATTTACGACAGCCATGTCAATAACTCTTGTAAAGATTGGCTAGTACCATTTTTTGCCACGGATTTGAATTGTACGTTTTTTTAAGAGCCAGTCATGCTGGTCAACACCGCCCACATTTTTATTATACTGAGCGATAATAGTACTAGGTTGCAAAATTTGGGATTTTTCTTTCAAACCTTTTTGATCCTTTGAAACTTGGGTTAGAGGCTCTATATATAATCAAAGTTTGTTGCTGCTGTTACACACTTATTATCCTTCCATTTAGCCATAGTTATTTCGTTCTTTTCGTCGAAACAGTAAGGGAAAGGAACGATATTACTTATCACTAACGCCCAGCGATCTATTTATAGATCAGCATGTTTAAACTTAAATTTCAATAATAAAAACAGTTATTTTTTCAATTTAAATAACGCAGAATAATTAAAGAGCTATTGAAAATGTAGAACACGTAAAAAAAGTTTAACTAACTTTAAAATTTTTTCCGTTGGATACAAAATCGAACACACTGCATTATGACGCTTCGAAATGGCAAACTTCAGACGTTAACTGCTGCACTAATGTGGAAAAGAATGTTTCACAAAATTCGTTTGGGCGTGTGGCTACACATGTAAGGAAACCAAACAATGACAGTAAGAAGTGATAGAGGATTTCGTTTTCAGTGGGCGTTCAGAAAAGTAGCTGATCTATAAATAGATCACTGGGCGGTAACGGGTTAATAAATAAAGTTAAATGTTAAAAAACGATATCCTATTTGTCAATCTTATAAACTTATATATCGATATGTTATTGATTGTTAATTTTAAATAGCGGGTTACTATTAATTAATTATAAGATTATTATTAGGTAAATTATCTTTAAATTTATTAATGTAGTATGTTTCGGCGCTATTAAGTATAATTATTAATATATTTTATTATTTCTAGGTCGTCTTTTAAGTTTTAATCTACGTTTATTAATAATAATATGTTCCGCAACAGATGATTTATTAATATGTCCGTGTCATATTATCAGAGTATACTGTTACACTATTGAAACATATGTGGACACAAACAAAAATTCAACCATCTGCAATGGTTCATGTTTTTTTTTTTTTTTAATGTAGAAAACGAAAAGAATGCAAAAACCACAATCGTTACACTGCATGTCAAATAACATCGGAATGAAATTATTCATTTAGCTAATTTTTAATGATATATCCAATAAAAATGTAAAAATATTATTCGTGTAACTCTATCAGTGGAGCGGATCAGAAAAGAAAATGGTGAGCTTTCGAAACAAACGCGGAACGAAAAGTAACAGTAGACACGAGTTGTTCAATCCCATTTGTTATACTCTCGAAAGCAACGCGCAGCAAGCAATGAAGCAAACACCTTTTACAGATTGTCGAATCCGGAGCACCTGAAACAAGCGGGGGCAACGCATGACTAAAGATGAAACAAATCGTCCCCGATTTGAAACGTGGTGCTTTTCGTTACAACGTTGACAATTACTATAGTTTGCATCCGAGTGTTTGGACATTAAACAAATGGAAAAGATATGCGTTGTGCTCTATTGCAGTGTTTAATAACAAATACTCCCGAAATATGCTGCGCAAATGGCAAAATCACATTATCGACGATACATTCAACAGCTAATCCGCTGTTGTTTTCGCTTTCGCAGAATCAACTGTTTTAAGAAGTACCTTTTTTGGCGAGCATATGCAATAACAATTCTTCGTTTTTTTTTTAATGGATGACTTCGTTTGTAGCCGCTGAAATCGCCCAAGGCACTTTCATGCCAACTTTCAAAGCCCAAAACCAGGCGATATGCATAATATGAATTTCTACAAACCGATATGATGGACAATAGCGATTTGAAACTAACCAGCGATACAATTCGATTCAAGGCAGCATAACAAGTATTTTTTCATCGAAATTTCGTAATTTTTTAAGACAATATTTTACACAACATGCGTGGATTACAAAATCTTTATCGGAACCGACAAAACACCAGTCGGACAGCATACTAGGGGCTTTAACGTACCAACCATGGGTAATAAGCTGCGGTTGCTACGCGGTTCGGGAATACGCGCACCGTCATTATTCATTGAGAGAATGGCACGATTCAATGCACTGTCGAAACACATCAATCTGACGGTGTTTTACGCTATGCAATAACTTTTCAGGAATAAAAATCGCATTTCAATGTTATACGAATTAATTCAGATGCAGAGCCGAATACATCACAATCAATATTTACATACACTTCATCAATACGGTTTCATCTTTCATAAGTTAGGGAATACATTACTGATCATCATAAATAATTTTTGCGTGTGTTTTTTCTAGGGTATATTCATTAATTTTCATGTTTTGGAGGGTAATGCACCACAACCAACTCCAGCTGCTTCTCTGATGACGGTTGGTGTAATCTTCTTTCCGATACGCACAAGTGCTAAACATATACATAGCAGTTGATAATCACAGTTTTATTCGAAAATTGTTCACAATGTACATACACTGTGAAAGTTTAATTAAACAGATTAACATTGTTTCTTATCACTTCTTTTCTATCATTCCTTCCTGTTTACAGCCGAAAAAAGCTCGACAAAAAGGTGTTAATAAGTAAGTATTACACATACCATATTTTCAAGAATGTCCGTTGAATTCTGAAAATTGATGCTTTTCATATAATTAATTACACGTTAGAACAGCCCAAAGCGTTAATTAGTTAATTAATTATATTACACTGTCGATGGGTTGAATTTTTGACGCCCAAAAAAAACCAAAAAAAAAAAACAGACTAAAAATTTACTTAATTTTGCACACAACACGGTAAAACCAAAAAATATATCGTGTAGTCCACACAAAGCATTCGAATGAAATAAACTTTTCCAAATTATTATCGAAAAAATACGTACAGCTTTTTCGTTTATGTTGTGTTTATGTATTCGTAACAATTTACTCTTGAAATATTTTTTTTCTGGCATTACATGCACACTGTATTTTCACTAGTGCACAAAATTGGCACATACAAAAATTCTAACGCTGTCAAATAGTGAAAAGTTTCCCGCGAAAAAAAAAAGTTTAGATAAATAAAAATATTTAGCCGAAAATTATGTATACCTACATATATATATAAAATAATTTTCCGCGCCTTTGTTTTGGTTTTCACCATTGAACAGACCAATTATTCCTGAGGGTAAGGTTTTTTATATTTTTCGACAAGCTGAGAATATTAGTTCAAGAACCGGTATAACGGAAGAAGAAGAAAAAGAGCAGTGGATGACGGACGCGCTAAAGGAGCATAAAGTGACGAGTAGAGAGTAATAGCGACAAAAGAGCGGTCATAAAAAATTCCATCAGCATGGCTATGTATAAAATAGGAAGTAGCAGGGTGGAGAAGACAAAATGAAGATGATGTAAACAAAAAAAAAATGGAAAAGTGATGAGGGAAGCCGACTTTGTCCAAAGTATAGATGGCAGATTACAAAGAAAGATGAGAATGAACGCTGCAAAAAAGGTAAATTGATCAAGGATGAAGCGGAGGTTTTAATGCATAGCCGACCTGTTGAATTTTTTTTTTCCAATTAAGTAACAAAAAAAAGAAGAAATAAAATGCACTCAGTCAGGCCCGTGCCCAGAATTTTGGAAAGGGCCCGTTTTGAAAATTTATTTTATAAATAACAATACATTTTTCACTAATATTCGTACTATTAATAATTTCCATCATTATTCTGATTTATATATTAATAATTTACATAAATGAATTACCTCGAATATAAATATCAATAAAAATTACATATGTTATTCATTATATTCGTAATAAAAAAATTTTGCATAAAATATTAATGAAGTACCTAAAAATATGGAGCATATTTTTTCTGTTTTCTTTTAAAGATAGGTAAGAATACCCTAAAAAATCATCAACATTTATTTTAAATTTTTGATTTTTTTCAGATTTTTGTGAATTTATAATAACTATTTCAGTTCTCATGGGGAGACGGAGGGTTACCCCCCCCCCCGTGGACACGGCCTTGCACTCGGTATAGTAATTAATTTTTTTGATATGAAATGTTTACTTACGGTAAATGTAAACTAAATAAAATTACTTTTTCATTAATTGCTAGTTTAATATTTAAATGAGTATTTAGGTAAAGTTGCGGTAAACAGATAGAATAACAAATATAGTAATATTTAATTGCTGCATATGAACATTTATATACTAGCGCAATATGAAATGAATTTTTAAAGAAACTTTTTCGTACTACGTATTATGTACAGAAATGTTTCGATGACGTGCAGAAAATCAGCAGATATTTATAGTAGGATCCTCGTGTACTTTTTTAAGGTTATTATAAGTAATTTAATAAAACGTATAATACAAATTGACCGGTTCTGTAGTAGTTCAGTTATAAAAAATTTAATTTTGGTTAGCGTCATTTTTGTTTAGCTATTTATGCGTAAATAAAAAATTGATCACCTACAATTATTCGGTGGTTTCTTGCAACTGTCTTCTTTCGTCGCGACATTGGTAAGAACTAGTATCACTTCGGCAGTAGTGGGTACATCGAAAAATGCTCCGTCAGGACCTTGATGACTTAACAGCCAAGATACTGCTTTAGTTCTGTTCCAGATCGCTTTGCCTTCTTGAAGCGCCTTTTTACAGTAGGAAAAGCAGAAATAAATACGATTAGAAACAAAATACATTTTTGCAGTATCACTAAAATAAAGTGAAGTCGGTCCGCCATATTCTTGACACGGCGTTCGGGGATTATGAAGTTAAGACTTTCAGTATATCAAAGTCCTACGACATTAATAAGAGGGCGAGGGGGGGTCTAAAAGTATATCTCGATAAATCAGTTAGCTTTGTAAGAGAAGATCCTAATCATTGCGGTTAATGCGGCTGAGGATCTTTTTTTAAATTTTTTTTAACTTAATTGGTCTGTAAGATATTTTTTATGCGAAAGAAGCTAATTAAGATGCGTTGGACACGTCGAATATTCGTAAGACAGCGAAGGTAACACAGAATTAGTCATCGCTTTCCGAATTCTCAGATTAAACAGTTGTGATCGGAATGTCCGCACTTCTTCCGTAATATCAGATAGTTTATAAACAGATTGACTGTATCTAATTTTAGCCTTTATTGCATTGAAAATGTCTTCAGCTTTTTTTTATTTTTCTAAAGGCTGCCGGGTTATACAAAATGTCCCATTACTGACACTGAATTACATCTGACCAAAAAGATTTGACCGGTCGTCTTAGTTCGAAGAAATCTTTAGCTGTGCTACTGCGCTGCGGTAATTTTGACAACTATCGAAATCGCCAATGAAAATGACCTTAACATCTTTCAGTCTTTTCCAATTTGTTCCACGATATCGTATTGCATTCTAACCCTCATCATCGAATTCAGTCGCGCTTGCAGATTGCACTTCTCGATTAAACTTCGAAAAAACTGTTTTCACCTTTCGATAACTTCTTCGATGACCGTAAAATGGTTTTTTGTCGAATTCGATGTGAAGCTTTTCAATTTCGCGCATGTTACAATAATTGGTTTTTGTTTTTAACCTTCGCGCACTCAAGAGACGCGTCTTTACATAATAACCTCTTCAGCGTAAGTTTCAAAAACTGAACCGCTAAAAGCCAGTTTGTAATGTTCGACTACGACGCAGACTTTCACACGGTGCAATCTGCAATGTACACTGCGTATTTTCGGTCATTGAATAATTTTCTAAAAGCACATTCACTGTGTGGCGACAGTGAGGAATAACGTGACCCCGGGTGTAGTAGACCATCACGTTTGAGTATGGAACGAATGGATGCCGAGGTAGCCGTTTAAAACACGTATATTACAAAGTGCTGGTAAAGGTCTTTGAATTTTAACGCAAGCAACATACGCATCGCATAAATGAATTTTTCATAGTCCGACTTTTTATCGAATGCGTCGTGATTTTCCCTCAACTTCCTCAAGTGGATTGATGAGACGACTGGAAAAATACAGTTCCCGTAAAAAGATCTTATCCCCTCCATTTAAATTACGCAAGTTCCGAGAACATAACCGTATAACGTTATGTTTTTTTACATAGTAAAAATAAATATACGAAACGCCGAACAGTACTAACAAACAAATCGTATATATATATTAAAAACATAACAAAAGAGCGTTGTTTTTTAATATTAATTTTTATAGTTATCTGGAAGATCCCTACTCGATCTTAATTTTACCATTACTGCATAACATGTTTTAATTTTTCTAATAAAGAATTTGCAAACTTCCAAGTTCAAAAATGCGATTCAATCGGCAATATAGACGCGGACAGTGTAATGAATATATATATATACGTACCCTCATTGCTGTCGCGGTAGAGTGAAAACTGCCAAAACCACCGTCTTCTTGTTGCAAAGACATCAAAGTAGCTAACGGTTCTTTTAGTAACGGTTTTACGTTGCGATTCCGGTGATCACGTTCAACACAGTGTAGCGCCATTATCGCATTGCTTAATGTATCTAATGGAGATCGAATGAAGCAACCGATCAGTACCATATGAAAGCGTACGATTTGTTAACTTTCATCATTAAAAAATTCGTATTCTACTTTAAAATCGTTCGCGTAAATTGTAATAGCGTGCTGGTATCTGTAGGGTTTTCCGCAGAAAATTCCGGAAAATATGCTAGGTACAGTCGGAAAATTTATAAAAGAAAAGCGACGAAAAAAACATTTTCGGCAGTTACAAAAATGCTTAATTTTACGGGACATTTAGCACTTTGCGATCTAAACGCGAGACACGGATGTCGAAGTTAACTTGGCTAATGTAGTAGACAGCACACTTATCATTTTCTAAACGTTTGCAGTCCAGGTTTCCTCGGACGGGTAATTTACCTCTGCTGACGACTGCGTTTTCTTTAAAATTGTCACCTTCTCTCAAAATTACAAATTTATTTATTATAATCGATAGCGCTTATATTTTTAAAATGTCGCAGCTTTATTCAAAGTAAGAATAACCCCTTCTTTTTCCATTAATTACAGAGTTATGAACGTGCAAATATATGTGGTAATCTTCAAAATCGAAAAAAAAAGTTTCAACAGTTTTATATTTATGAAATGACATTTATAAGAAGGAGTATGTGACGAAATGATCGATTTTTATTATAATCAAATTCCCGGTTCAAAAATAACAGCAACGATAATGATGACACTCGAGGCGTTGAACTCGGTGGGCGGCGAATGTGATGAAAAAAATTCAGTGCCATTTTGCAGATTAAGAATACACCAGTGTTCTTATAGCCTTCTATGTCGGACTTTTAAACAGAAATTCTTTCGTTCTAAATGGAAAAACGTGATACGAATCTCATGAATAGTTCAAAGGGTCTTTGGAAATGACGCTCGTTCGTGGGATCATCAACTGCATCAGTTCCCCTTATATTTTTACTTCTTGATGTTGTTATCGTCTCCAATACACGGTCGTTTTGTTAGCAGGCGAAATAGAGTTTGAATAATAATTTTTCTTCACTCTGACCATTTTAATTATGTGTTTTCAGTATAAGAAGACCTTGATAAAGAATCCGCAGACGACTATTTGAATAAATGCGAATCTTGCACATGTCCCTGCCGTGTTTACAGAATGATGTACGGATGCAAGTTCTGAGCTTAATGGTTTTTTGATTGTGCTCAGTCAAACCAATAATTAGAGGCTGACATCAGCATCGTTAGCACGTAAATATGATATAAAAGGAAGATGTGACGAAGAGGAAGAAAACGATTAAAACGTCAGCAATGAGAGGGAAAGAGTGAAACCTCCGTACGAGAGACAGAGGCTATGGTTGGGAAAAAAGAAAGATAACACACGAAATTAATATTTATACGGAAAAAAGTAAAGAGGAAAAAGTACGATTAACGAAGAATTTTTAAATCCAAGTTCCTACCGTTCAAATAAATCATTGCGTATGAGTTATGCTATCAACCGATATAGTCAAAAGTAGCAAGCAACATCAAACCAAATTAAAAAAATGAAAAAAATTTTAAAATAATAGGGAAAACGATACAGAATAAGATTTAATTGGGAGCAGCAACATTCACCGCTCAAAAAGTTCATTGTGTCCGGCTTCCTGAATGTCATCAAAAGGAGGTAAACAACACCGAAAGAAAAAAGGTAAAAATCTTTATGGAATCAGCACTAGAGAGAGAGACGAACTCTGTTGATAGGGATAATTCACATAACCGTTTTTAAGAATTATTATTATGGATAAAAGTAAAAAGCCGAGGAAAAACGTAGAAAAGAGCGAACAAAAACATTGAGAACGATAAGAATCCAAAACATGTAAGCAGAAAAGGAATATCGAGCCGAAGGTTAGAAAATGCATAATGATATAAAATACGCGTTAATGTAAGGGGAGAAACGAGGAATTAGAGAAAATGTTGACTGACAAAATCTCTGAGACTGCAAAACTTGACACGAAGTAGCCGATATTTTATCGCCCAAAAATTAGGGATTCTGAACTTACTAAGAGTAAATAATAAAGTAGGAATTATTCGAAAGGGATGTGGAGTCAGCGGAAACAGAATTATTAACGGTCGGAGGCATATTAATATTCATTGACTTAGAGGGAAGCGGGATCCTAGAGCAATGGACTTGAGTTACAAAAGTAGGAGAATTGTTCCAGATTGCAAGAAATCGAGACACATTTCGTCATATGGTTGAATCCATGAAAAGTGGTTAAGCTATACCCGAATCGGGTTACACGAAGAAGAGAAGAGGAATCTTAGAATCTTAGAGGGAATTTTGGAAAGGTCAGAACCGAAAAACTTTACACGGACTGTATTAATAGTTAAATTAGAATAATATTCGTTAAAATGATTCTGTGATTTCAGTTGGGAATGATGTTTTTGGGAAGGTAGTCTACTATACACGATGGGGAAGAACTAATGGAATAATTTTACCCGTTTTGTTTTTCTACATTAAAAAGGAGTTCCGTAAGCAGGAGAAATTGTTAGAGCTAGAAACGACGTGAAAGCCGGGGGACTTTAGCTTCGGAGTATGAAAGATTTTGGAGACACTCATGATCTTACGTATTTTTTCTTGCTCTTTAAATAGCGGACAGGAAGGGTCAAGAGCGGAATAATTTTCGTCACAATATGAACCTAAATGAAAACTAGCTTGGTTATTTTGTTAGACGATAGCGCAAGGATGACTATACTAGAACAAATAGAGCGGATAGGTTTGTTCTGACATGAAGAACTGTAGTGTAGTCAGAAACAATTACGGTAAAGTTTAGATCCACGAATTGACGGCATCGTAGAAATTGACAAAATACGGAAGAATTGAACCCGAAAATTTAATTTCGATAACAGAAATTGACCGGAAGGAGAACTTTCAGAAATACGTTTCCGCACTCTTCAGATATCCGAGATTAGCACCTGACAAGAGCAGTTTAAGGGAAGCTCATCAGTTGGAACATCGCGAACTGTGCCGAATGGAAATAATAACGATTGCGCGGGATAAACGATCGTATTTTAAGTTCTTTATAGATGCTCTGAGAAAGCAAGAACCAGTTAGCTGCAAAAGTAAAAGTTAAGCGTAATCAGGTTCTTTCTGAACGAGTAATTGTGGATAATCCGCTAATTTTTTTTTGTAAAACATTTTCGATAAAGATATGGGGTAAAATTGAATTATATTTTTATTCTTCAAATTCTCGACTCAAACTGCAATTTGTCCTTCAAAGTTATCCAGAAATGGCGGTGGCGTATGGTATTAGCTTTTACAAGTATCGTTAGAATTAATGGAAATATTCGTATCGATAGCCTTATTAATATTCTCTATTGCGATATAATTTTGTCTATAAAAATTAGACGAAACAGTTTTATTAATTTCGTCAGTCATTTATACGACGGGGTTAGTGACGCTTTTGCCTGTGGTGCAGGGTTGATTAGAGAGATATTTACCTGCCTGGTCAGACCAATTCTGTAATTGAAATCGAAAATTGTGAAACTGATAAAAACGAATCAGACGAAGTAAAAACGATGGAAATAAAAATAAAAATAGATAACAGAAATAAATTAAACTTCAAAAGACAATTTTTTTTTTTTTTCTTGTAAAAGCAACATCCTGTCCCGTGTTTAACTGCTGTGGCTATTACAGTACGAAGATGAGCAGTTTGTTTTTATAGATATCTGCTTATTCCGCTAGTTCTGATAAACTGTGTTACAGATAAAATTGCCTGGGGGGAATTTTCAAGAATTTTGGTGACTGTTTTGTTATTAATAGAAGGGAGCCGGTGGGGTGAAAGTGCTGGACAGTCGCCCAGTATCGGGGAAGTTGCGGAAGTAATACCTTGGCAACAGAAAGGACAATTCATAGGAGAAGTTGTTCTTTGCAAAATAAAATTATGCGACATGGACGTATGGCCTGTGCGCAAACGGCTAAGTGCACAGAAATCTCTGCGAGAAATGATTTTTTCTGGCCACCATGATTCGGTCGAGGCTTTAATTAACCTGGAGAAAGTCTGACACGAGGACCAATGGGCTTTCCACAAGGACGTGAGATTATTGAAGATTATGTTCGATAGATAAGGTGCAGGAGGGCTGTTACTAGGCAAGGGATTGCTGCTCGGGCGGATGTATCGACGCGTTCATTTCCAGCAATCCCAGCATGGCTAATTGAACACATCTCGAATGAATAAACTATACCAAAGAAACAATAGTATGGAACGAAATTTTCAAAACCCACATACCGATATTTTAATTTACCCAAAAATTTGTTCACTATTTTATAATCGCGGTAAGTATTGTGTGACATTTGAAGGTAGTTGCTGAAAAATAGGCTTCGTGTTTTAAATAGATTTCCATTTTCTTGTTATCTTTTTTTTAAACATATTGCTGAATTGTTGGGATTTTCAACTGTCCGCAGGAATAAACACTCAAAATTTCATATAGAGACCATGAACTCAGAAGTTCTCAATCGAGTGGCCAAAGAAACCGTACTGCTAAAAATTATACAAGCCCGAAAACTCGAATATTTTGGCCATATCTCCAGGCATCCGGAAAAATACCATCTTCTACAGTTAGTACGGGAGAGTGAAATTGAAGGGAAAAGAAGACCAGGTAGAAGAAAAATTTTCTGGCTAGCAAATATGAGGGGGCGGTGTGGATGTACCACAACTGAACTATAATTAAAATCAACAATAGGCACGATGATGGTCCAACTTCGGACGAGACGGCGGAATGAAGAAGAAGACAGGCGCGTATAAACAGAACTCGAGTTAAAATGTTGGTATTCGAATTTGTTACTCCTTTTTTGTTTTTGTTTTTATTACAGATATGTGTTACAAAAAGTACTTGATTAACAAATGTGCTCAGAACGGTGCAATTAATCGATTGAAGATGAATTGTATTGGTATTATATTATTAAATTACCGATTGATCGTTTGGTTTCGAGAATTTCAACTAATCGCCGTATATGCCTTTTGCGCATGTGAACGCCAGCTTTACAGGTTGCTAAAGAGCTTAATGTAAAATCTAAATCCGAGGCCGCTTCATGATGTAGTAAAGATCCTGAACAAATAACAAAATCGTTTCAAAAAATAACATTCGAAATGATAACAAAAAAGGGGGTTCACCACAAATAATTGCAACACCATATATGCTTCGTATTTAAAAGATTTTACAACGCAAAATTCTCTAAAAAGTTAATAAAAATAATGCACTAAAAATTAAAATTACTCGATAAAAAGATAATATATATTTCTTGAAATAGAGTAAAATATACCTTAAACGAGGAATATTACGATTATAATATTCTTAAACAACATTCAATATTTTAATTAGACTCTCGATAGGGAAATATCTAAATTACCGTAATATTTAGAAACAATTTAACGAGTACAACAACACAGAGTTACTTGTTAAACCAAGTACTATAAATATCGGGAATATATAATGCAGTTTTTAATTATTGCTGCAATTTGAATTTGGTGTACCGAGATTTTATTAAGTACTACTATTATTTAAGAATAATCATAATATTCTTATAGTATATTTTACTGTAAAATATATTACCTTCTTATCGAATACATATAATTGTTTTCGACTTGAATTTTTTCATTAAATTATTAGAACAAATGTTGAAGTCGGTATTTTTTTCTTTTTTATACTTTATTTTTCGATTTTTAGTAAAAATATTTCTAAGTAGTACCACGGATAGTTCGCCCTAAATTACGCCACTTTCGATACTTTTTAAAGAGTTAGATTATAACGTTAAAATTCCGTCAGTAACGAATCTGTAAACCGCGCTTCAAATATTTCATTTATTCAATGCTATTTCCATATTAGTAAGTCACTCGCCCTTTTTTTTTCTATTTATTCAAAAAGAAATTATTCTTTAAAGAGAATTTATTTTGTTAACGTTTATTGTAACGACTACTTACCAATATTTTCATTAGATCATCTCGTATGAGAATTTCCAGTTTTCATCAGTGAGTAGACTGATTCCTGTAGAGTAGGTTTTAGTGCGCAATTTATTGACTTCTTATGTGATTTAGCCGAGCAGTAATGGATTTTATCATTGAAATATAGAAGGTAGAAAAGTAAAATACACGCGATAAAGTAAAAAAAAATAAAGTAAAATATTTACTACGGTACGTACTTTAAATAAAATGATTACCATGGTAAATATAAATATAAGCTAACGTTTTATTCATTGCCGGCGCGAATAAGAAGAACACTGTGTTTAGTCTCTTATCCTTTTGCGTTATTAAAATTATTAAATCTCTACGACAGGATCTAAATATATAAGTCGCGCTCCAAGCCTAGCTGTTATAATAATCGCAAGTATTAATTATGCAAAACGTATACATTATAAATCATTTTTTATAATTAGAGCTAAGATTTCCATGATACTGCACGTATTTTTTACATAATTTCCAAGTAAATTTGATTTACTAATGTCATGCGGAAAACATGGTTTTATTCTGTACGTTTTTGCACGTTTTAGTGCTATACACGATTTTGTACGTATAAATAAGGATGATCTAATCCACAACCACTTTAAGTAGAATAAAACGATAGCCTAAATATGATTTTTCATTTTTATCCAATCTACAGTTAATTTCTACTAATTCTACCGTTGCTCGCTGTTGATGAACAAAATTCACGCTCGTTTTTCTATTTATTTTATTTATGCATTTCCATATTTCAAAATGGCAAAATGGCAAAATGACACGGAGTTTGCGTTCTGAAATTTGTTTCTGAATTACATTATATAATAAAGGATTTGAAGTTTTTACAATTGACGAGGAAAAGTAATTTATTGTATTTTTTTGCTGTAAAAGCATCGACTGTACTATAAAATCTTAATTAGAAACACAAGTTTGATATTTTTTTTTTTTTTAAACTATGTGCGATACCTTAGTTCCTACCAAGTCGATTGACTTGTCGGCGGGTTCCCGAAATAAATACACACGCGTATATTTATTTAATAAATATCACAAACTTTGTTTCTACACCTTATCATTATTCATCTATAACTAATATATGTATAAACCACTAAATATCTATCTCACACATATTATCAAATCGATGTAAACTTTAAGTAGTGATGTACCCAATGTAAACTTTTACAGACTGACTTATATATATATATATATATATATATATATATATATATATATATATATATATATATATATATATATATGTATATATATAAACTCGGCCATTTTGGCCTCGCAAGGGGCTGTGCCCCTTGACCCCTCTTGCTTTCATTTCTGTCTCTTTCTCTTCTATACTTTGTATAAAATGATCAAAATTTACAACGTAATTTTTACTGGCATCAACACACACAAGAAATAACATAACCATAAAAATCCTATTCTAACATTTACCTTCCGTTATATAAAATTAAGACATTTTTTCCTTACATAGTTCATTACATAAAATTGTGACATTTTTTAAATAACAATAACAAAAATCCTACAAAATATTACAAACGTTACATAAAATTGAAACATTTTTCTGGGACATTTAGCGTTACATAAAATTGGGATATTTTTTTGGGACATTTTTTCAAATGGGTTTGCTTTATCTGGAATTGTATTTATGTTAAGATTTTTTCTCTCTTTGGAAAACATATTTATTACCGTCCAACAGAAAATAGTCTTCACGTTCCACGTTTAGCTGAAGATTATCGATTTTTCTTTAACCTGTCGGTCTTGATCTAACAAAAAGTTTTGCTCAACTAAACAGCACACACAGCCATCGATTTGGAGTTACTCACACGGTGATCTCCCATAATTACACATTTAAGAGAATATCTTCTTCACTCATATCTTTCAAGCACTCTGTCTCAAGCTTTTTATTAAAATTAATTTATTACCGCAACAACAAACTGCAGTAGTTGAGTAAGAATTTTAATACTCCTGGTAGCAAATTATTAAAAAGAAAGTTAAACAGTTAATTTAAAAAATTTATACAGCGGTTTTGACCCAAAAGTTCCAATATTTGACATATCAGTTAAATACTCTATTTATTTTTATATGTTATCCATTAAGTCCAGTAGTATATGGCTTAAACCTCTTCCAGTTTTTATAAACATATTGTACAATACATTTTCATATTTCGACTCCTAATCATTCATTATTATACAATAAATAAGATGGAGATGAAACCAAACATGTACTATCCCTATCTATGTATTAAACATAATGGGAAACTATTGTATCCTTAAAGTAAAGTAAAGTGAGTTCCATACCCTTGACAGGGCGTCGGGATTGTGAAGTTAAGGTTCGCAATGTACTAAGCCCAACGGCACTAATGAGAGTAGGGGGGCCAGTTCCTTTCTCTCGGCCGCCTTTACTTTCCCAGATTTCTCTGGTACCCAATTATTTCAGGCTGGGTAAGCTTGGGAGCGATTTGGATCCGGGACGAGACAAGTCTCGAACCCGTGACCTCCGACTTGGTAGCCAAGCACCTTAACCACTAGGCTACCACGCTGGTATCCTTAACACATATTAATTCTACATTCGTAATTACAGTGAGTATTTATATATTAAAATACTCACTTCAATACCGCACAGAATTTGCACAAACTGAAAGTAAAATGAAATATTTTTGAATATTAGACACCGCGATCGCACCGCCCTCTGCCATACCAACATCAACAACAACTTTTCTTCCGACCTCCCTGTCTTCAGCATTTTATTAAAATTAATTGATTACCACAACAGCAAACTACACGTAGTTGAGTAAAGATTTCAAATTTGAATATAAATAACGTTCCCAGTAGTAAATTCCGTTGCAGGATATTTTAGAAAACACCACTTTTTTTTTAACTTTCCGTAATGAGTACAGCGGCTAGCTAGGAGCGCGCGACTTGGAAGTTTAATGATTTCAATAACCCAAAAGGTGAAGTAACAGAAGCGGCGTATTTACTTACACCAGAAACTAATAAAATAACCATAGTAATCATTTTATTTAAAAATTAATTTTTTGTTAATTTCTTTTCATTCGTCCCATATACATTTCTGTGCCTCTGGTCTCATCTCAACTATTTAAAATCCTCATATTTCGTGTAGTGGACCGAATTGTGAATCTAAACCATTCTTGAATACACTTGAACACACACAAAAAATTTCATCAAAATCGGTCCAGCCGTTTAGGAGGAGTTCAGTCACAAACATACGCACAGAAGAATTATATATATAAGATATATACATATACATATACATATACATATATATAAACGCACGCACGCAAACACACACACACACACATATATATATAACACATACACATGTATGTACAATACACCTACATATTATATATAGATTGATATAATGCTTATATTTGTTGTTAACTAAATTTTAGAAACATTTCCTTATTTTAGTTCTACTTATTTTAGTATTGTTTTGCTATAATATATTATTTATCGGTATATTATTAAGTAACTTTATTAAAATCATTTGTTGTAGTTTGTCTTCATGTTTATTAGCATGTCTTCTATGTTGAACTGCATACTGTCTAACGTTACGCAAAGCGATAATTAAATTTATTTCTAGGATTTACGCTGATTTTTTTTCCAAGGTATTTAATTAGCAAATTGTATTTAAGTATCATTTTCGAGGTAAGTATTAAATGTCTTTTCCTAATATCCAAAGAATTTACATTTGAGAGGGTTTCATATTTTTTCCCCACACAGACTTTCAAACATTTATCCCGTAAATAGTTTAATTCATTTAGTTTCGTATTATTATTATTCACTTGTCCCCAGGTTATAGTACCATAGTACAAGCGTGTTTGACATAATGCGTTGAAAACCATTATTTTTGTTGACGTTTATTTATAACAAAGTTCTTCATTTGATAGAGACTGGGTAGCGTTTTCCTCAATTTATTTGCAACACTACTTATATGTTCATTCCATCTAAACATGTTGTCAACAGTGATACCCAAATATTAATATACACTTCCTCTAAATTATTACAACTACATATGTTTTATATATGTAAATGCTGACATTTTGAACTGCGATATTTTATTTTGATTTCATCTATATTATATTTACTGCTTGATTTTATACACATTACTTTTGATTTGTCTGGGTTAATATATAATCCTCTATCATGTGTCCATTTTGTTAGCTCATGTCTTTTTGCAGTAAGTTCTGTGCTATTTTATAATGTTTATGAGATATCATAATTGTTATATCATCAGCATATGCGAATATTGTCTACTCGGTTTACGTTTTAAGATCCACAAATTGTAATTTTCGATTTAATCCAAAACACCATAAGCTTATTAATGAATCATTGTTTAAAGCCCGCTTATATCTTCCCCTGTGAAAGAATGAAATGAGATAATTCACCGGCAGTTAGCATAATTTATTATTATTATTATTATTATTGGTTACTCACCGATGAGATCATGTCCGTGGAAGTATCGCGTATCTTGACACGTGGCTATTAACGCTAAACTATATAAAGCGATGTTGGAAACGGTCAGTTTTTCATCAAAATCAGCCGGCATCATTTCGGGATCGTTGTGGTACCAAAGACTTAGTAATAAGTATATCTCTAGCTGTTTGGCGCTTAACTTACGCTCCAGAACAGAGCTGCTTTTTGTTAATTCGACCGCCATTATCGCTTGAGCTGTATCCGGCCCACTGCCCCAGCCGTAATTGGAATCTCTCTGTCCAATTAGCCAGTTTATCGCTCTTTGCACGTCTGAAAGTGAAAATAAACTGAAAGATAATTCAATACACTCTACCTAGTTTTAAAAAGTATTCCGAGTTTAGCTATGGAAGCATCCTTCGTTAATAAGATATAACCGATAGACTAGGAATAATGTGCAGTAGAGGAAAAGACGATATAAGAGACAGAACAAGGAACAGGAAGATCAAATAAATCCTCTTTTTGGGACAGGTATTCGGATTATTGGAATTGGCAGGCACAGGGAACTTCAGTTGGAGTGAAATTGGGTTTCTGGAAAATCTTGAAGTTACTTTTTGAGCTACAACCCGTTCTTTGTACATGGTTTTGGGATTGTAAAGCCAGAGGTGAAATCCTTTTGTTTCCCAAAAGTAACAAAAACAGCTTACTAAACTTTTTTAATACTTTTATATAAAGAGACATTATATGCATATAAATAATTACAAAAAATTACCATAATGATCTATATATATAGTAGAAACATAAAATACACGTGCACTGACAACGATGGAAGTACGAGTATCAGGGGCGGCTCGTCCTAGGGGGCTCAAGAGCGCGAGCCTCCCTGTGTGTTTTCAAAAAATACATAATATTTAATTACTTCAAGAAAAAAAATCAGTGTTACGAATTTTTAATTTTAAAATAATTTTTTTTGCAAGAGTGCATTTTAAAAATAATTGCAAAATAAGCATTTGGCGCGATTTGTTAAACGAACAGCTGAAACATCCGATAACAGTTGTCGAGTTCATGCTTACTGCGCTGGAACTGTACGATCTACTCGTAGTGTAGTATACTGTCAAGGTCGTTAACAGCTGATTATTAACAACCAATAATATAGTACGTGGGCTCAGAATATTTGAGCCTCCAAGCCGCATATAAAATACACACGAAAAACGAATAAAGCCGAAGTTTCCCGAGCGTAACTTAAAGGCGTCTGAGGGCTCTCGAAAAGTGAGCCCTCGTCAAATGATATTAACAACCAATAATATAGTACGTGGGCTCAGAATATTTGAGCCTCCAAGCCGCATATAAAATACACACGAAAAACGAATAAAGCCGAAGTTTCCCGAGCGTAACTTAAAGGCTCTCGAAAAGTGAGCCCTCGTCAATTTTACACGTGATTATAGCCGGTTTTAACAATATAGATCCGCGTCGCGCGTCGCGTCGTCCGTTTATCCGGTGAAGCGCACTGTTTTAATTTGCTGCTTTTTTTGTTCTATTCTTATCCGTGCTTCTCTTCTATAAATAATACATTTTGCGATCTGGATTTTGTTACTTTTGAATGCAAGAAGCACTGCTTTTCGTCGACACTTGCTTTACACGGTGATTTTTCAAACGTTCAACATTTTAGAAACTGAATTAGATATAATTTATATCGGAGAGACTAACTTTTTAAGCTAATTACTTAAACTTACGATGGAGCATAATGAGCGATTCTACAAATGGCGTATAGGCGAAGATAAAACAAAAATATAAATACTGTCATTTCATTCATTGTTATGCGCACCAGTTGAATTTAATTATGCAAAAAGCAACAAGCCAGGATTCTAAAATTAAAATCTTTTTTTCAAATTTGTCCGCTGTAGCAAGCTTTTTTTCAAATTCTGCTCACAGATGTGATCTACTGCAAGAAATTGTAAATAGTAAATTATCTAGAATACACGTTGGAACTATAATATGTGTACAGTGAATATTGTTTTCGAAAATCGAGAAAAATTAATAGAATATTTCGAAGAACTAGAAGAAAAATGTAATAAAAATATTACATGCAAGGAAGCATATATAGTTTACGAAGAACCTTAGAAGACCCGGATTTTATATTTTGGCTTACCTTTTTTCACAAAATTATGCCACAAGTAATTTTTTTTTTTTTTTTTTTTTTGTGGACACGTCAACAGTGAAATTTACTCAACGCAAAGGATTGTACATTATATAAGGAAAAGATTAGAAAATATTATTTAATAAATTTCAATCTAAATACAAAATGCATTCACATCTTTTTTTTAATTAAATCAGAACTTGAATGCATTAAACTAGTTTTATTTAGTTTAAAATGTAGACAAAAAAGCAAGATAAGTTTATGTCATTACACTTTTTAAATTATTATAATTTTACATTAGAGCCCCCCCAGATTTACTTGTCACGAGCCGCCACTGACGAGTATACAACTCATCTTGTAATGTTCACATCACAATATTCCACATAGTCTTAACTTAATTCCCACAATTTAAGCACCCTCTGTCACCTTATGCTTCTAGCCCCATAACTCAGTGGTAAGGCATACCGGTTTTCAATTAAATTAATTGTGGCATATCATTACACTTATCTTCCAGTTTTTCTCGGCTAGCATTATTTATTTTTTCTCTTGACATACCTTCTTATCTCTGTGCCAATTTTAATGTGTTTTTTATTTTTCTCTAATCTATCTAAATTTTTTGACAATTTTTTTTCTATTTACCGACTTGAAATTAGGACAATTCCAAATGGTTGATAACTGGTGTTTTGCGATTTTTGTAATTATTAAAAATGTGATTATTTTTACTTCCATTGCTGCATTTTGAAATTTCATTTCAATTCTATTTTGATTCCATTTAGATTCAATTTTGATTCAATTTTGATCCGTTTTGATTCCAGTTTTTCTTCTTGTTTATCGTAAATGAAACGCTTTTATTTGTTTATTAATGTTCTTTTCTCAGTTGTGTTAAATTAAACATTTCTTTTCTTCTTATTTGGCGAAGTTGTTAAACGCGAAAAATTATTGCAAAAAGAATTTCGAAGGTTCTTCAGCCTACTAACTTGTTCTCATTAAAAACTTCGGCATTAGTGTTTTTTTCTTTTTTGAAAATTGACGAGAAGCTGCTTTATACATAATACTTTTCTGCGGCAATTTAAATGCAGAATGCTTATCGGCAGTGCAAATAATCACGGAAAACTTCATAATAAACCGCTTAATAAATGGCAATATTTGTCTTGCTTAGTGTCCACTCAATTACTATTAATCTCTGCATACTACATTCTTGAGCCATCTTCCGTTCTTCTATTATTTGCACTCTCATTATAATTAATCTTTCCTGTTTAACGCAAATTATCTTCAAATCAACTACACACACGCGCCCTCGTCCACGCACACACATATACAGTATATATATATATATATACACAGTATATATATATATGGCATGTAATTTCTCAATGCGACTAGTTGACCTTTTCTGTCACATTGTAACCCTTTCTGGACCTTTTATAAGCGCTTTTTCGTTCTTTTCCTGTTCTATCCACTTTTAATTGCTTTAAGAATTGTAATATATTTTTCTTATGGCTCTTCATAAATTTTAGTTCGTTAACACCTCTTTTGAGTAAACAAAATGTATTAAAAGAATTAAAAAAGAGCTTCCCTCCGCTGTAATTTAACCGGTCATTTCCTGGCCAGAATGCAACTGCATTAACCGAAAATAATTCAGTGGCTGAAATAAGAATCCAACAGAAAAAGGAAAAAACTGTTTCCAATTGTTATTTATTTTTACATTCCTTTATATATTTTTTTTAAATTAATTTTAACGTGCCGTATATACTAGTCTAGAGGTACGGCAAAAAATATACTATAGTAATGGTAATAGATGTGTCTCTTTAAGAAATCTGAAAAGTTTAGAGATTATTCTTTCATCATCAGCGAGAAGCTTTGTAAATGAAGAAGGCACAGTGAATTTTCCTCGAATCGTTTTGTATTGAGGGCAGTCGATGAGAAGGTGTTGTGAATGGTCAGTGGAGCAGTGCAGCGATCACATTGAGGCGTTATGCTCTTATTTAAAAGGTACGAATGAGTGACAGCGGTATGGCCTATGCGGACCCGACAAATAGCGGTTTCCCCTTTTCCGCTGGATCTTGCTGATGTTTACCAAGACTCTGAACCATGTTTAATTCTTTTTAGCTTATTTGTAGACGGGACTTCCAGCCACGCGTTATGAAATTTTTTGTCTAGAGAACGAGCAATATGTTTCTTAAAATCCGTTGTCGGTATTGAATTTTTTTTTTTTTTTTTTTTTTTTTGGGCTCGTCAACCAAGGACCTTTACTCAGAAACAAAAGGTAAGGAAAGAAGTCGGTTATATCTTAATACGATCAGAAATTTTATCTAAAAAGGAACAAATAGCAGGAATAATTAGTGGGGAAGAAAAGGGCAGGATATAGGAAGCACAATAAGGGGTAGAAAGACCAAGCTTAAGCAAATAAGAATATAAGGCAGAACGCTCCACGAAGAGAAATGAACACTGTGGAAGAACACATGATCGGCGTCGCAAATAACTGCATCATCCGGATGGAGAGGACAGTATCGAGAAGAAATCAAGGAAAAACGAAATCTAGAGGAAGGCAGCAAAGAATGGCCAAAGCGCATACGAACAATGGAAACAACGTCAGGACACCGAAGGGAGGGATGCAAAAGAAACCATGAATATGAAGGAAGAGTAGGCTGAACTAACAGATGAAATGAATAATTATTAGAAAAGGAGGAAGCGTAAATATCCGATACCAATACCTGATATGAAAGCTTTTACAAATTGATAGGAGGTTATCGGATGGAATTTTTTATAAAAAAAAAGACGAGAGGAAGCAGCAGCAGCCCGAGTATCAAAGAATATCAGCTGCTTCATTACCAAATATGCCCGAGTGGCTAGGTACCCACAGCAAATCAATATTGACTGAATGGAGATAGGAAAGATTGTGAATGAGTGAACGTATGCGGAGGATAACAAAATGTCATACGAATGATCAGGAAGAGGAGAGGATATGGCCTGAAGGGCGCTCAAAGAGTCAGAGATAATTAAAAATTTAGAGGAAAATTGATTCGAGGAAATGAAAATAATAGAGCTAAGGATGGTCAATAATTCATTTATGAATATAGAACAGAAATAAGGAAGGCGAAAAGATTCTGAGAGGTTAAAATCAGGAAGGATGAAGGAAGCACCAACACCACCAGGCCTCCTCGAACCATCTGTGTAAATGGTAACATGAGAGTGAAATAGGGATATAGTGCTGTAGAATACCTGTTTAATTGCGGCTTGGGGGAGATTTTTTGCAAATGAGGGAAGGATAAATACCTTAGGAGGATGACAGATATCAGCGAAGTCGAAGGAAAAATAAGGGAGATTATTGTAAGAGATAATGCACGGCCAAAATGAACCGAGACGATGTGAAATAAAAACAAGAATAGGGGTTTTGCTGGGAGTGAAGCGCCAGCTGTTATAAATCGAAAGGTAAGACTGAACAAGAGTAGTGGATGCGAGAGGAAGACGTTTAACAATTAAACGCTAGCCTAAATAAGATCTACGAATGGATAGGGGTGACGAATTGAATTCAGCAAGAATAGCAGGGGTTGGAGAGGATTAATATCATCGGGGTTGAAATATGTTGCTTCTTTAGCAGCTTGGTCCACTGATTCGTTGCCTAGAATATCTCTACGACCCGGAGTCCATTTCCTTTTATTTATATTCAAGTTTAATCTCGTTTTCTATTTTTTCTTGAATTTTATTTAACTGCATAACAAATATTAGGGAGCGCCAGTCGGGAAGATTTAGACAGATAATTAGAGTAACACATAAATATTTGACGTTTTAATGACCAACTAGATGGAAAATATGTAATTCTCGGATGAGGAAGTGTCTGCAGAGACTTTTAGAGTGCTAACTACGAAAATGGTATTTTTATTCATGAAGGTTGGTATTTTTATTCATGAAGGTTCGTTCATGAATAAAAATACCATTTTCGTAGTTAGCGTAATTTGAAATAATATATTTACCAAGTAACAAACAAACAAAAGCGAATATTTATCTTCGGAAATGTTTTTAGGCAAAGTGCTTCAGTTGCAAATGCAAAAATGACAACACAAACACGGTGCCGAATATGTCACGAATAAATTGTAACAATTTACAATACGAGCATAAAATCAAACAAAAAGCAATACCATACTGAACATTTTTAAACAGGCTACATCACATTTATAAAGGAAAAGTTTAAAGAAAATAGGATTACGCGTCAGATACATGGTTTGTTCAAAAAAAGACCGAACTTTTGAAATTGCGTCCGAACGGTGTAAAATTTAAATTTGCGTGTCATGCTACATGTGGCGACATTCTTTCAAAACAAAATGAGACGTTTACCGCATATTACGGTAATCTGATCAGTTAGCGAACCACAAGTGAACAGGTGCAGTCAGCGCTCTGCGGAATAGTGAGAAAGCGGAAATGCTTTGTGGAGCAACGTTGCAACATTAAATTTTAAAATCGGCAAATCTTTTTCTGAAACATGGCCATCGCTTCAGTAAGCCCATCAGAGGAGAACTGTATGAGCCGTACATGATATCACGAGTGGTTTACGCGTTTCGAATCGGCCAGATCATCATGGGCGCCAATGAAAATGTAAGGTCAGGACGACCTTCGATATTAAAATCGGTGAAAGATCTGTGATTTGTGGGAATTGCAGAAGAAGTCAGGATCAGCATTGGGTCTTGTCACGAAATTTTGACAGAAAAACTTGACATGTATCGCGCCTCAGCAAAAATCATGACAACGCGCCAAGTCACTTTTCTCTGCTTGTTGGCCAATTTAAGGGCAATAATGGAACAGTCACAATTCTCCATCCTCCCTACTCGCCGGATATGGCTCCAGCAGACATTTTCCTATTTCCGAAATTAAAATCCACCTTGAAAGAACGTCGTTTTCAAGGTGTAGAAAAAATTCAAGAGAAATCGCAGGCACAGCTACGAGACATCACACAAACGAGTTCCAGGGAGCGTACGAGCAATACGAAAAACGATAAAACCGATGCATAGCAAGCAAAGGTGAGTACTCTGAAAGAAACAAACAACTGTAAAATTGTAAGTATTACAATAAAAAGATTTTACGACGAAAGTTCGGTCTTTTTGGAACGAAGTTCTTTTACGCGGCTTGTCGATAGGAGTAAATTGACAGAAATGACGAGGTAACGAAAAAGCGTTATGCGTCGTTCCACAGGCGACCTTCACTCTCTTTCTATTATATACGGGTGCGTGTGTGCGTACGTGCGAGTATCGAGATTCGAGCAACAAGCATAGTACGCGATCAGCTGTATAAGCTGAATTCTAAACACGTGTAAATTTTATTGAATTTGAAAATTGGCGTGTTTTTTTTTTTTGTGCGACGTTAGCACGCTTCAACGAGTCTGATGGTTTATTTATTGTTTTTGTTTTAATTAATTCATGAACGGGATTTACTTTTTTGTTTTAATCTATACGGGATTTACTTTTTTGTTTTAATTCACACGGGATTTATATATTGTGTCATTTTTTATCTTATTCTTTAAGAATGACTTTATTATACTTGTATATCTACCAAGAAGTTAAAGGAACTTCGTTCCTACCGGGTGTCCTCCTCTAGACACCACTTCTCTCTTTTTGAACAGCCCACGTACATACATATATATAAATTTAAAAAATTGAGTAAAGAAAGGTAAATGTTTCATTTTTTTTACACGTTTATTGTAATGACTACTCAGTCACTCTAATCACCGATATTCGTATGGGACCATCACTGATTGGTACAGTTTGTAACAAAACA
This sequence comes from Icerya purchasi, assembly GCA_039619475.1. NCBI lineage: Eukaryota > Metazoa > Arthropoda > Insecta > Hemiptera > Monophlebidae > Icerya > Icerya purchasi. The sequence continues at coordinate 154,209,837 of CM077115.1, forward strand.
AGAATATCATTGGAGTCAATTGGCATGACCAAATATGCGCAGTAATGGAAAGACAGGTAAAATTTACGTCAGTGATGAGTTTACAAATGGCGCTACGGAAGTTTTAAATTCGTTTTCTTTATTCACATCTATATTTATCCGTGTTTATTTTTGAAGAGGACTTATCAACCAGAAGGACCTTTACCCAGAAATTAGTATATTTTTAAAAACGATACGATATTGTTAGTAAGATATAATCAATATAGCAAGAATAATGTGTGAAAAAAGAAAAGACTGGATATAAAAGAGACAAGAAGGAATAGGAAGATCAAGTCTCAGAAAATTGGAATAGACAGTAGAACGCTCAACAGAAAGAAATGAACACTTTTTTTTTTTTTTTTTTTTTTGGCCCGAACAGAACAGTTCATTTGGCCAGCAAACTACGACACGACTAGATATTAAAAAATACTAATAATAGAAAATTCAGGAAGAGAAATTTCATTCATTCTACATTATGGCCGCAACTGCTGGCAGTGCCCACAATGCTCAATGAAACAAAACAGAAACAAACAAGATTTTTCCATTCTGGAAAAAGGAGCAAAAGAAAAAATAGATAAGTAGATAAATATTTCTATCTCACATTATGACCACAGTTGCCTGGCAATGCTCACAATGCATTATGAGAAAAAGGAGGTAGTCACAGCCACACTGGACAAAGACTACAATAATGTAAGAAAAAAAATAAGTAAAATAATGGAGAGAAAAGAAAAAAAAGAAAAAAAAAAAATCAAACAACAATCCTGTTTCTTTCAATAAACCTAAAAAGGACAAATAAAATTTTATCACTGGAACAGAGAAGATGAAAAACACACAATGGAGAATAAACACCACAGGACATGAGGTCCTTAGAAAACGCAAGTCTCGCGTCATCGAACTGGGTGCAATTAAATAACAAGTGATTAATGTCTTCTCTAACACTTAATAAACACAAGATTTTGCAGTGATCATCGAAGAGTATTGATAAAAAACGAAAACGAGAAGATTACAATAGAATGTGGCTTAAGAACGTAGTCGAACAATGGAAAAACACCAGAACGGTAGAATGAAGGAAACAAGAGGAGCCGCGAATTTGAAGGAAAAATGTGATAAACAGATCAAAAATGAATGATCCTTAGAAAAAATCTGAAGTGTTTTTCTTTTTTTTTGTAGACGCAACCGTGCTATATTTAACTGCTGTGGCTTTTACAGTTCTTATAAATAACTACTTATTCCACTAATTCTAATAAACTGTGTCACAGATGAAATTGCATTGGGGGACAACAAAATCTGAAGTGTTATAGATACAGCGGTAAGAGTTTAGAACTTTGGATTTTTCTTATGAAAGGAAGCGAGAAGAAGTAGCAACTGGAGCCAAAGAGAATGCGCCGCTTCGTTACTAGAGATGTCGGAATGGCTAAAAACCCACAATAAATCAGTGTATAAAGAATTAAAGGAAAAACGAATCAGTATAAGCGAACGTATATGGAGAATACTAAAATCATAGGAATTATGAAATAGAGGAAAACAGATGGTCTGAAGAGAGCTTATGGAATCAGAAATAATCACTGATTAGGATCAAAGGATGAAGGTTATAGGTTTTTATCCGTGAAGCAAAATTTCGATGTGGACGGTGAAAAATCCCCCCAAATTTTCTTGTTAATATTGTGATCGTTATTATTATTATTATTATTATTATTATTATTATTATTATTATTATTACTAGTGCTAACGCCACCATTTTTAACATTATCATTACTACTATTGCAATCATCAGTGGTATTATTATGTTTACCATGCGTTAATATTAATTAATATTATTATAATTATTATTATTATTATTATTATTATTATTATTATTATTATTATTATTAGAAGCCAGGTTGATTTCAGTTTAAAACAACTCATCTATTTCGGTTGCGTATCGGAAATAGGAAAAAGGGGGTCCTGGATTTTTCTTTAGAATTGGCATTACCGTTATATTGAATGGCTTACTCGACCGGCTCCCTTTTGACACATTTATCAAATAGAAGTTAAGGAGAAGAAAGTAAAAAATAATAAGAAAAAAAGAGAAAAAAATGCATATAAATAAGTAAAAAGAGGAAATAAATCAAATTACTGTTAGAAATGAAATCAACTTACATAAAAAATAACGAAAATATTACGAAAAAGATAAATAAAAGGAACGAGCTCGCTGAATAATTCCTCGCGAGTTATTGAACGCGACGAGAGAAGAGAGTTAAACATACGAATAAAATTAAAAGAAATCGAAAAATAAGTTTTTATTCGGAAATTATATAAATTTAAAACTAAAAGAGCGGCATGTGTTGGGAACACAATCCCATAATTATGGTATTTTACAAAGTTAAAATTATGAATTGCGACACACTGGTAAAACATATTAAAACGTCGAAATGATGAGTCGATTTAAATTTTTAAATTAATTGTTTATACTCGTATATCGACTTCTATCATTTCGACGTTTTAATATATTTTAACCAATATGTCGCAGTTTATAATTTTAACTTTATATAAAAATACCATGATTATGGGACTGCGTGTCCGAAACATGTCGGTGTTTTAGTTTTAAATTTAAATATTTATATAATTTCCGAATAAAAAGTTGTTTTTCCATTTCCTTTAATATTGAATTTTCGGAAAAAGAAAAAACGAAAATGATTGATATAAAATCTCACGACAATACGAACAAAATACCGATCGGGACACAAAAGGAAAAAAGAACCATTTATCCGTGGTGATTAACATTGATAATATTTTAATTGTTTGTTTGTCTGCGTGAAAAATTATTATTATTTTTTGAAATTTATGGTTCTACGATAAATAATAGTAAACATATTTTCAGTGTCAATGGCGTTTGTTATGTTAATAAAAAGTTCTCTAAAGAGACAGACCCTCTTCCTTCATGCTATTTAGTGACTACACCGATATTAATCGGAACTCATTTATATGGCAGCATCATTGACCGGTGCAAATGAATTTTAATTATTAAAATCGGTCTAAATAATACAGAGTTATAAATGAACAAGCAAAAAATAGAAACAAAAAAGTACGCGACGAACTTCTACTTTTCCATTTTTCGATGTCGGTAAAGTTTCATATCATGGCACTCGGGTGTTATTTTGTTCTTTTTTTTTTTTTTTTAAATGGCCTCGTCAACTAGGCACTTTCGTCTAGAAACGGCAGGGGCAAAGGTAGTTATTATGGATCTAAATTCAATCGGAAGTTGTTAATATAAAATAAGAGCCTATAACAAGATTGGGTTGAATGAAGAAACAGAAAGAGCGAATATCAAAGAAGAAGAAGAAGAAACATCTGACTAAAGTCTGGAATGTACAGGATAGAACCTAAATCTCCTATTCGCTTTTAATTTCTAGAGATATCTGCAGCAACTAATTCAATGTCAGATCGGGTGTATATGAGTAAGACACAGTGATCTGAGTCTAAAACGAGACAACTCCTGAAAACTTACAACACTTCTAGTTCGACAGCTAAACACACCTTAACTACCAGAGACTATTCCTACCCAAGGATTGGTAACAGATAAAACCTTTGTTCCCTATGCAGTTTATTATTATACATTCGCATAAATACAGCTTTTTATCGGGAGTTATAATTTTTCTAGTTGCGTCAGTTGATATTTAAATGTGAAATGTGTTGCACTTTAAGGTGGTCCGTTAGTGAACATCGGGTGACTAATTAAACTCGACTTTGCGATCGGAAACTGAAGTTATTAAGAACATAAACGAGAGAGCACTAAATAAAATGAAGGAGAAAAAAGGAATGTACTAGGGAAAAAAAAATATTTTTTTATTTTTAAAAATAGCATTTTATTTATGCACTAAAAATTACAACATTATTAGTGTGCGACTACCAGATACGCATCTTAACATTAAAATCTGAAACTAGGAAATATTCTGAAAAATAAAAGTGAGGGCCGCAGTTACAAAAACTTTTTCGGTGTGTGTGTGTGTGTGTGTGCTATTGTGATGCACAACAATGGGTCAACATTAAATAGTGATTGTAGTTTTGGCTTAGGATGTATTATAATATTAATATTTAACTATTAATCTGCGGCACCCGCTTTTATTTTTCAGAACATTTTCTAGTTTCAGATTTTAATGTTAAGATGCTGACTAATTCCACTAAAATATATTATATAACCGAAAAAAAAATATATATTTTTTTGAAACTTTCGAACTTTTGGCGGCCGCCCAAAGGTGGTTCGGTTTTAAAGTTGGAAACCTAACTGTTCCAAAGTAAAGAAATAGTCAAGGATGCGCATTTTTTTAACCTTGTTCAAAATGTTTAGCTATAATACTTGCGTCGCAAAGAGGGAGCTACATATTAGATCTCGCACTTTTTTGAACTTTTCATAAATTTCGAAAGTTTCATAAAAAAAAAAAAAAATGGTTTTGTTCTCGACATCTTTCCAACGATATATTGCCCGGAAAAAAAAAATATTTTTTTTCAAAATTTCGAGCTTTCGGCGCCCAGAGAGTCTAATTTTATAACTAGAAGCCCGGATGTTGCATAATATTGTATTGCCATCTATAACAAGAATTTTTGCAAAAGGCTATTTTTTCAATTCATTAGAAAGTAGGTGAAAAATCGTTTCTCAAATTCCCCTCAGTTCGGCGCCCCGAGGGTCTAATTTTGAAGTTGGAAACCCGGATGTTGCATAATATTGTATATTGTCATCTATAACAAAGGCTTTTCTACAAAAGGACACTTTTTTAATTCATCGGGAAGTAGGTGAAAAATCGTTCGCAAGATTCCCCCCAGACATGACAACCCGAGTTAAATAAAAGGCTATAAAAAGAGGATGCAGTTGTGGATTGTACCTCATAAAAAAAAACATCTGATGAAATAATATGGACATTCAAACATGCCTGACTGCATGAATTAGCGAGAGGTCACTATGGGAAGCGATTGGATGAGAAACCTCGCTAGTTGGATAAGGTAGTGTAAAATAACAAGTAGAATTAATGAGAGAAAATTTTGAACTGGCACTAGCGGAAATGCATATAAAAAGTGGTGGGATATAATCAAAGGTATACGTGACGAAGCATACCATCTTTAGTTATATTTTTAATAACGTGCCAGTCTATACGTAGTTGAGTGAGAGAGGAAAATAGAGAGAGAGAGAGAGAGAGAGAGAAATTTGCCTGTGTGTGCGCATGAAAGAAAGAGAGAGATTGTGTGAAATATATTCCGAGGGGAAATCTTGGCGTGTAATCAAAAACAATATTTAACTTTCTGCATAGAGTTGCAAAGTTTCACATTTATTATTTACTGCTCGGCACTTTTCAGGTGAAAACGGAAACGCCGAAACAACACTTTTCCCGTGCGTTGATAACGTTTGACGTAAATTTTATGCACCGGACGTTGCTGGATAATCCGTCAGTCTCTGATATGTATGGCTAGTCACGTATACAATGTACGTAATACACAAATGCCGCTTCCGCAAACAAGCCGCTTGCATTCGGCTAAATCCAAACCGCGTCTTCTAAAATATACCTCGTCCCCCCCCCTTCCCCTCCTCCTTCTTCTTCTTTAGGGCAGATTTATATTTCATTTCTTTTTTTAAATATATACATATATATATATATATACATATATATATATATATATATATATATATATATATATATATATATATATATAATACGTGCACGTAATATACAATACGGAATTTTTATTTATATGCGGAATTAAAATCGCATGTGACCGATGATGGCTGTTATGACGATAGTGATAAATCAGAAGCTTGAAAAAATTTCAACCATTTATGGTAAAATTATATTTATACCATTTTCGAAATAGGTTGAAAATTTCTCCTGTTTTACTGACTAGTCTTAAGAATATCTCTCTATTCCGCCTCTTCATATAAAGATGTACGCGTGTTTTGAACTTCTATTTCGTGCTAAAATATAAAATTTCACATAAATAATTTTTCATAGTAAATTATCGGCATTTTTACAGCATAGCGGTCTGTAATTATTAATTAATTAATTTAATTCTCAACTTTACACTGTATTGTTTTCATTCCGACGGTATTTTTGTAATTAGTTTGTTTCATATTTTTTTCTTTCCGATATTTCTTATTTATTCTCAGCTTTTGGATGTCAATTTCTTTGCTGCCTATACATAATGGCTCCTACGTTCTTTCGTTCCACTTTTTATCCGCCGTTTCCGTTGAGCCTGTTTTATCTTGTAAAAATTTTGGTTTATTCTATATATTTATCTAGGTTGGTTCGCCTATTGCTCTTAATTAACATCCCCGCGCAAAAAAAAAAAACAATTAACGTTCACGGCATAACCGTGTACATTGCCGTATACTACGAAATACGTAAAAATATACATATAAAACGGCAAAAAAATATTATGTTCATATATGTACATACTTGTTCAGGAGCATTTTAAGTGGTTTTCATGTGTGAGAGGTGAAAATTTAATAAATGCCAATTATTAATTTGCCGACTCGTTATTATAACGTGTATTATACTTAAATTCTTCGATAACGTAAAACTTAAAAAGGAAAATGTTTTTATTGTATAATTTATTAAAAAGGACAAAATTAAAAATCGACTTTAAACTATCTTGAACTAGAGAATTTTCAAATATTATAGTAGTAACATATATCGTTTCGCCGAAACCGAAATTTTGCAAAAGTCAAGAAAATTAAAATCGAAACTGGTACAAAATTTTTATTAAAACTTAAGCCTATATTTCGAACTATTCTAAAAACTTCCATTGAAAAATTGATGAGATACGTGAAATACCCTCTCGACACGCGTGCACACGTCGTCAACCGTATCGGTATGTTCCTGTGTAAATCCTAGTTGGGAGGCCGTCAATAAATGCATTTGTTTAAGAACTAAAAAATGGAAATAGAATCAGATCTTTATGTAGTGATAGCACAGCCAGAAGGGATCCAAGGGCAGTTATATAACAGAATGAAAAGGAAAAGAGAAGTTAATAGACGCGCAATAGGATGAAGATCTCTATTAGTAAAGTGAGGGAGTAAAAAAAAAATAGTGAACGTTTAGTAGCGATGGAAGAACATTCAAATAAAATACGTTTCAGTGTTGTGTATAAAACGAGATGAAAAAAGGGTAGAAAAGATATAAGTGAGAAAAGCAACGAGAGGGAAAGTGTAACAATGTGAGGTTCGAAAGTGCTAATAAATCCATCGTAAGAAGGAGATAAATAGGCGCTAGTAGATCTGCTGAGGGTGTTAAAATTTGAAGAGAGAGAAGGACAAAAAAAGTCTAAATGAACATATTGCGGGTCTTTTGGAACCATCAATGAACATTGTAAAAAGTTTCTTAGATTTAGGAATTTCAGTCTAACAATATTTTGAGAGGTAAGTTTTGATGGGGTAGCGGTAAAAATAATAGGATGAGGGAATATGGAAAAGCTGAAGAAGTTCATCACGGGTGAAAGTGTATGGCGAAAACTGTAGATTAGCGATAGTATTAAAATTTTATTCCCGGAAAAGCGCGAATTACGGCAGACGGTAGAGTAAAAAAGAAGAACAGTGGTAAACGTTTATTAAGAAAGTAGTAGTCTAAACAAGACCTTCAAATTAATAGAAAAGGCATGCGGAATTTTGCATGTAAAGCAGGGATCGGAGTAGTTTTCGAGCTTCAAGACAAAGGCGCAGAGGCAAGAGTATTTCGGACACGATCGAGTTTGGATAAAAGTGATCCGGAGGAAATTTATATAAATAAAACAACGCCAATCAAGAATAGAACGGATAAAGTAGATTGAACCCCTTGAAATATGACAAGTATAGAGATGGCTTATATGATAATGGTATGGAAGACGACTATCCAGAAAGACACAACGAAAGACAGAAGCAAGAGAGATTGAGCTACTATTTAATTCGGAGGGATTATAAAGAATGATAAAAAGGGCGAAGAGTAATTAGTGTGGCGAATTGAAAAAATGGATATTGGAGAAAGGGTTTTCCAATGTTGGGGTTCTTGACATATTGTAATGAAAGGAATAAACAAGAACGTCGTCGGCAAAAAAAAAAAAAAAAATGAGAATTTAAGGACGAGGAATCAATTAAAGTGTTGGGCTCTAGCAGGAATACTGCGGTAATCCTTGAAAGATTAATTTATCGGGTGAATAGTGAAGAAAGGAAGGAATGACCGGCTCTATGACTGAAAAGAATATTAACAAGAGATAAAAAGTGATCCGGAATATTAAAATAAAGCATAGTATCGATGAAAGTAGGAAGATGAAGATCGTCAAAGGCTACGGAAATGTCAACAAAGAAAGCAATAAGGAATTTAGGAGTAGAACCGAAGAAAAGAAAGGAGTTACACAAGATTAAAAGAGCAAGCGAAGTGAAAAATCAAAAAAGTTCTTGAGAATGGAAGAGGAAATTCCAATCTGTAAAAGTAAAAGGAGAGAGCAAAAAAAATATGATGAGAAGAAAGAAGACAAAATACACGACACGATCCGTTAGAGCTAGAGGCGTAAGGAATAGCTTTAAAGAGTCAGTAAAAGAGAAAGAAAGCTTATCGTTAAAGGGATGTGTTGGGGTAGAGGGGATTTAAGGACTATTTTCCGAATACGGAAGAAAATGAGAGAGAATTGTGAAAAAGAGAAATGAAAGAGTTTTTTCGTGCACTTTTTAGCCAGTTTCGGAATAAATCTAGCTCTAAGTTCTTATATAAGCGAGAAAATTGTTAGGACGGCAGACAAGAACAAAACTGTCCGAAGGTAGATAAAACTCAAATCAAAAGTAGCCTTACAGTTCTGATTTCATCGATAACGAGAAAGACGATTTAACTTTTTTCAAAGTTGGACAAAAGGAGAAGAGTAAGTAAAGACTTGACAGAATCGATAAAGAAACCGTATTGAGAAAAATAATTCAAATCTGTGGCGTGTGAAGACGATAACGAATCAACGAGAGGAAAAAAAATTGAGCCGATAAACTTTTGAACTAAAAAGAACATTCAAGACGACGAGAGAACTTCACCGGAAGAAATTACGATAGAAACCGGGCGATTTCTAAAGATATCGTCTGAAATACATCATGAATTACTGAGTCCGAAATTAGAAGGGATGGAAGATAGATCAATGGAACTGAGAGAAGAGTGGTTTCTAATACAGTCGGGAGAACTATTTTATTGAGAAAAACTATATCTCTCTGAAGGATCAAATTCTCTAAGATCACTGCTATCGCATTCTTAACATAAAGGTGAAGGCGTCCTAATTACCACTTACGGGAAGGAAAAAGGAATTAATGAATATTTGAAAACGAACATAAAGGTAAAAATACAAAAGGAAGCCGAGTAAAAAATCAGAACTGAGATACACATACAAACTGCTAACGCTCAAAAAACTATTGCGTCTGAAACTAGTTAAAAGAAGCGAATAACACTGAAGCGACCTACTATAAAATAGTAAAGGCAACGATATAAAGGCAACGTAGGCACACAGGAGACACAAATAGAGAGTACCATTAGTATTATGAAAACAGATTAAAATAACTAGTAAACTAAGGAGAATAATCGGAGAAAGTGAATAAAAAGAAGAATAAACAAGGTGAAAGCTAAGCGTAAGAGAAAATACGACTTTATCCGAAATCGTAAAACTTTATATACGGCTAAACTTGATTCTCCGAATTTATTAAAATCCGATAATAGCGCAGATACATTTGTCGAGGAAGGAGAAGAGGAATTATCGAAAGTAGCTTTATTAATAACCGCAGTCGATTGAACATGCGTGCAGTCGAAGATGAAATTGTGGAAGAATTTGAGGGGTATTTAGAAATATCGAAAAGGTATCACAGTTCTAGCGCCGAGGATTAGAATAGGAAGAGTTGAAAGAATTTGGAGATTTCGAATCGGAGTAGCGTCCTTCGAAACGGAATAAAAAAGGGAAGACGAAACTACTAGAATAGTTTTGTCGTTTCCTTTTTGCGGTGGAAGATGACTTAAGTAAGCAGGATTTGAAAATATCAGATTCGCTGATAATTTTGGTTTTCGTGATATTGTAAATTTTAATTTTCAAAAATTTGTCGTCCGAAGTGACTTCGGCCACAATGGGTAAGTTGATGGGATATTTCCATAGAGAAATGAGACGTTCTGCGGAGGGCCGACTACTAGCACATAGGTAGCAAGTGATTTTACTCGATGCGAAGAACTGAAGTAGCCGAAACGGAAACATTTGTGACAGAATTTCTATTTACGAATTATTAGCTTAACCCTAACGCGGTAGAGATCATAAAAATAAATAAAGAACGGGAGCTCGTCGTAAATTTGATTTCAACAACGGGAATCGGAACGTAAGAATTATCAGGAGAACATTTATACAGTCGGCGAATTTAAAGATCTGAATAATATCAAACGAACAGTTATGACAAATACGGGTTGTGTTTTAAATTGAAATAAGGGAGATTGAGGAATAAAGTAATTTTGAATTCTTTACAATCTTCATCAGGGAATAAAAATGCATTGGCAGCGTAAAATTGAATTTCATTAAATTTTTACCGCTGATTTTATTGTACAACTTTCTAGCTACAGATACGCGCAGATGGGGTAAACATTTTTTTCGAAATTTTCAAAACTAACTCGACGATTTGTCGTCTAAACAACATAGTCTACGGGGAAAGCAGCGATAGTACGATTAAAGTAAAGTAAGTCCCATATATATCCCCTTGATAAGGTATCATGGATTGTGAATTTAAGCTTTCCATAATGGTGTACTTAAGGTTCTAATGAATCTAAGGGATAATACTGGGGCCAGTTATTTTCTACTTTTGGATTATCCGCCTTTACTTTCCTCCAGATGATTCTCTGGTACCCAATTATTCCAGATTAGGTATATACCCTGGGAGCGCGTCTTGGATCGGGAACGAGACAACTCCCGAAATCCCATGATATCTCTGATTTGGTAGTCAAGCACCCCTTAACCATTAGGCTACCGCGTTAGGTTTATTTAATATGTCCGAGTTGAAATTAAAAGTAGATTAACAGAAATATCCGCACCGACAGGAGCTTATCAATACTCTTTACTCCGTGACGTTATTACATTTTGAAGTAGTGTTAAATTAAAGGGGACACAGAAGATAATTGCTGAAAATGATTTATTCGATTAAGTTGAAATTTTAACGTCGTTTGCGGCGCTATTTGCTTCTATCAGCAGAATGTGAAGGATTAAGCGAAGACTTACTGCGACAGACGAATCCGGCATTAGTCAAAATTAAATTACCGAAAAATGGGAAATAATCGAAGCAAGAAATAATATTGATAAAGGAAAATAAATGATAGAAATAGCGATAAAAATAAAAGAGATAACATAGATAAATCAGTTAAACGATTCTTCAGGGAACAATTAAACGCTATCGCAAAACGCGCTTAGTTCATATATATATATATATATATATATATATATATATAATATATGAATTCGAAATATTTTCACCAAAAGAGCCGTAGAAAATCGCAAGTAGACCGTATTCTAAACACATTTAAAATTTCTCTTTTGGAAAGAGACGAAAGGGATCAAACTAAGTACTTGGTTTTGGTAAATTCTAATATAAAGATATTTTCCCCTTTCCTGGAATTAAAAGAAATTAATAATATTGACTTTTTTTGTAGATAAGAAAATATAATATTTTCTGAATGATTTAACCCTTAAATGGTAACGATGTGGGTCATTTACTATTTAAAATTTAGGTGCTGGAAATGACGCTACCTTTTAAGGGTTAATGCATACACACAAAAGACACAACCCCTCAGATTCTTCTCGAAATTATTCTTAACTTTGAATTTTAGATCTCATAAAAATCTGTATAATATTTTAATATGTACAATGTTTTTGTATTTTCTCATGTGTAGAAATATTTGAAAAACTATTTCAGTACATTTTCAACACGATTTTGATTATTCCGATATATTTTAAATATAGATTAAAATGAATTCTAGATGAATTAAAGGGGATAACTATTTATCATCTTTGTAAAAAGTTTTGATAGAGAATGCTGTGATTTTCATCGTTCTTTTCACCTTACTAATCGTAAACTCTGTATACGAAATTTAAAAGTACCTTTTTAATATTCCAATATTACTCGTAGATCTTGAGATTTCAATTAATTATTCGAAATAAAGTCTTCGTAATTATTTAATACTAGAAACGTGGTGACATTTCAACGCTTATTAAAATTGCTACATAATTTTTTTAATACTCTGAAATATTGTTCAACATCGATCTGTAATTTACCTAAAATTCTTCAGGGTTTATATTTATTCAAATATCCCGGTATCGTAAAAACACAGAACAATTTACTCCATTATAAAGTCCGCGGGCATAGACATTAAGCAGGAAAGTTAACCAGGCAAGCGAACACATCTACTTTCAGATTAAAGTACTTTGTTAATATGATAAGGATGCTATGAGTCCTGAATGTCATAATAACCAATGGCGGATTCACGAAGGGAAAATAGGAGCCCCCCCAAGAACCAAAGCTTCTATGAAAAAATTTGTTATAACAGAGAAACTTAATTTATACTATAAAAGATTTGTATAAATGTTACAACATATGGATTTAATTATATAACTAATATTTAATACTGTTTTCTAGTAAAACTATTAATATTACGTTTTTTATTGTGTTGTAAAACCAACAACTGCCATCGATCTTGCGCCTTTCTTATTTATTTTTAATTTTTATTTTGTAATTTTAATTAAAAATGGTTCAATGAGAAATATATAATATATATTTAAACTTGCTCACGAACAAAGACAAGTCGGATCGGATTACTAACAAAAATAAAAACGAAGTAAAGTGTCTAATAAAAATCTTTCTTACTATTCAAATTCTAAATTACCACTTTAACTAGGATTTTATAATTTCGTTTTATTTTTTACGTGAAAATAAAATCTAAATTAAACATTGTAATAATTATGTATTTTTAAAACATTTTTAAATTTCTAAAGAGGTCTCGTTATTTGATTTTCTTTATGAAATAACATATTTCTCAAGTCTACTGCCTACCGTAAAAGACTTTACGTAATTATATAATACCCCCCCAAATGTCTTTCTGTATCCGTCCCTGTAATAGCCAATAGTACTCGACATTAATCAACTATAATAATAATAATAATAATAATAATAATAATAATAATAATAATAATAATAATAATAATAATAATAATAAGAATAATAATAATAATAATAATAATAATAATAATAATAATAATAATAATAATATATCCGTTTATAAAATGAAAATAAATTTCAACTCGTTTAAATAAAGGAATATTAAAATTACTATATAATACTTTTTAATAGATTCCGAATGTTTTTTAACGTGCCTTAAAATTTATTAATATATACTGATCCTTTGTTACGGTTTTTGAATCGTATTGTTATTATGTCATTATTTCTCTCTAGATTCTTCTTCACAGTGTGATCGCTCCATCAGGCCCCGGATCTAGAAAATCATTTGAATGAGAGAAATTGTGTTAATTTTTCTTTTTTGAATTTATTTATTTATCTTCGTAAAATTCACTCCCTTGAGAATAACATCTAATAATCAGTCTATTAATCAGATCATCCACAAACATCCTGGCTCGTCAGTATTCTTAAAATTCAAAAACAAATTGGTTTTAATTTTAACGCGCACTTACGTTTAAACATTTGTGATTTTATTTTATAGAATACCGTTTTTAATTTATGCGTGTAAATTATTATTTAATTAGAATAATTTTTTTTTATTTTTATTCTTTTTTTTGGCGCAGACTTATTGTGCATTTAGCGCCTATTAAGTTCTTATAAATAACTACTTATTCCACTAATTCTAATAAACTGTGTCACAGATGAAATTGTATTGGGGGACAACAAAATCTGAAGTGTTATAGATACAGCGGTAAGAGTTTAGAACTTTGGATTTTTCTTATGAAAGGAAGCGAGAAGAAGTAGCAACTGGAGCCAAAGAGAATGCGCCGCTTCGTTACTAGAGATGTCGGAATGGCTAAAAACCCACAATAAATCAGTGTATAAAGAATTAAAGGAAAAACGAATCAGTATAAGCGAACGTATATGGAGAATACTAAAATCATAGGAATTATGAAATAGAGGAAAACAGATGGTCTGAAGAGAGCTTATGGAATCAGAAATAATCACTGATTAGGATCAAAGGATGAAGGTTATAGGTTTTTATCCGTGAAGCAAAATTTCGATGTGGACGGTGAAAAATCCCCCCAAATTTTCTTGTTAATATTGTGATCGTTATTATTATTATTATTATTATTATTATTATTATTATTATTATTATTATTATTATTATTACTAGTGCTAACGCCACCATTTTTAACATTATCATTACTACTATTGCAATCATCAGTGGTATTATTATGTTTACCATGCGTTAATATTAATTAATATTATTATAATTATTATTATTATTATTATTATTATTATTATTATTATTATTATTAGAAGCCAGGTTGATTTCAGTTTAAAACAACTCATCTATTTCGGTTGCGTATCGGAAATAGGAAAAAGGGGGTCCTGGATTTTTCTTTAGAATTGGCATTACCGTTATATTGAATGGCTTACTCGACCGGCTCCCTTTTGACACATTTATCAAATAGAAGTTAAGGAGAAGAAAGTAAAAAATAATAAGAAAAAAAGAGAAAAAAATGCATATAAATAAGTAAAAAGAGGAAATAAATCAAATTACTGTTAGAAATGAAATCAACTTACATAAAAAATAACGAAAATATTACGAAAAAGATAAATAAAAGGAACGAGCTCGCTGAATAATTCCTCGCGAGTTATTGAACGCGACGAGAGAAGAGAGTTAAACATACGAATAAAATTAAAAGAAATCGAAAAATAAGTTTTTATTCGGAAATTATATAAATTTAAAACTAAAAGAGCGGCATGTGTTGGGAACACAATCCCATAATTATGGTATTTTACAAAGTTAAAATTATGAATTGCGACACACTGGTAAAACATATTAAAACGTCGAAATGATGAGTCGATTTAAATTTTTAAATTAATTGTTTATACTCGTATATCGACTTCTATCATTTCGACGTTTTAATATATTTTAACCAATATGTCGCAGTTTATAATTTTAACTTTATATAAAAATACCATGATTATGGGACTGCGTGTCCGAAACATGTCGGTGTTTTAGTTTTAAATTTAAATATTTATATAATTTCCGAATAAAAAGTTGTTTTTCCATTTCCTTTAATATTGAATTTTCGGAAAAAGAAAAAACGAAAATGATTGATATAAAATCTCACGACAATACGAACAAAATACCGATCGGGACACAAAAGGAAAAAAGAACCATTTATCCGTGGTGATTAACATTGATAATATTTTAATTGTTTGTTTGTCTGCGTGAAAAATTATTATTATTTTTTGAAATTTATGGTTCTACGATAAATAATAGTAAACATATTTTCAGTGTCAATGGCGTTTGTTATGTTAATAAAAAGTTCTCTAAAGAGACAGACCCTCTTCCTTCATGCTATTTAGTGACTACACCGATATTAATCGGAACTCATTTATATGGCAGCATCATTGACCGGTGCAAATGAATTTTAATTATTAAAATCGGTCTAAATAATACAGAGTTATAAATGAACAAGCAAAAAATAGAAACAAAAAAGTACGCGACGAACTTCTACTTTTCCATTTTTCGATGTCGGTAAAGTTTCATATCATGGCACTCGGGTGTTATTTTGTTCTTTTTTTTTTTTTTTTAAATGGCCTCGTCAACTAGGCACTTTCGTCTAGAAACGGCAGGGGCAAAGGTAGTTATTATGGATCTAAATTCAATCGGAAGTTGTTAATATAAAATAAGAGCCTATAACAAGATTGGGTTGAATGAAGAAACAGAAAGAGCGAATATCAAAGAAGAAGAAGAAGAAACATCTGACTAAAGTCTGGAATGTACAGGATAGAACCTAAATCTCCTATTCGCTTTTAATTTCTAGAGATATCTGCAGCAACTAATTCAATGTCAGATCGGGTGTATATGAGTAAGACACAGTGATCTGAGTCTAAAACGAGACAACTCCTGAAAACTTACAACACTTCTAGTTCGACAGCTAAACACACCTTAACTACCAGAGACTATTCCTACCCAAGGATTGGTAACAGATAAAACCTTTGTTCCCTATGCAGTTTATTATTATACATTCGCATAAATACAGCTTTTTATCGGGAGTTATAATTTTTCTAGTTGCGTCAGTTGATATTTAAATGTGAAATGTGTTGCACTTTAAGGTGGTCCGTTAGTGAACATCGGGTGACTAATTAAACTCGACTTTGCGATCGGAAACTGAAGTTATTAAGAACATAAACGAGAGAGCACTAAATAAAATGAAGGAGAAAAAAGGAATGTACTAGGGAAAAAAAAATATTTTTTTATTTTTAAAAATAGCATTTTATTTATGCACTAAAAATTACAACATTATTAGTGTGCGACTACCAGATACGCATCTTAACATTAAAATCTGAAACTAGGAAATATTCTGAAAAATAAAAGTGAGGGCCGCAGTTACAAAAACTTTTTCGGTGTGTGTGTGTGTGTGTGTGCTATTGTGATGCACAACAATGGGTCAACATTAAATAGTGATTGTAGTTTTGGCTTAGGATGTATTATAATATTAATATTTAACTATTAATCTGCGGCACCCGCTTTTATTTTTCAGAACATTTTCTAGTTTCAGATTTTAATGTTAAGATGCTGACTAATTCCACTAAAATATATTATATAACCGAAAAAAAAATATATATTTTTTTGAAACTTTCGAACTTTTGGCGGCCGCCCAAAGGTGGTTCGGTTTTAAAGTTGGAAACCTAACTGTTCCAAAGTAAAGAAATAGTCAAGGATGCGCATTTTTTTAACCTTGTTCAAAATGTTTAGCTATAATACTTGCGTCGCAAAGAGGGAGCTACATATTAGATCTCGCACTTTTTTGAACTTTTCATAAATTTCGAAAGTTTCATAAAAAAAAAAAAAAATGGTTTTGTTCTCGACATCTTTCCAACGATATATTGCCCGGAAAAAAAAAATATTTTTTTTCAAAATTTCGAGCTTTCGGCGCCCAGAGAGTCTAATTTTATAACTAGAAGCCCGGATGTTGCATAATATTGTATTGCCATCTATAACAAGAATTTTTGCAAAAGGCTATTTTTTCAATTCATTAGAAAGTAGGTGAAAAATCGTTTCTCAAATTCCCCTCAGTTCGGCGCCCCGAGGGTCTAATTTTGAAGTTGGAAACCCGGATGTTGCATAATATTGTATATTGTCATCTATAACAAAGGCTTTTCTACAAAAGGACACTTTTTTAATTCATCGGGAAGTAGGTGAAAAATCGTTCGCAAGATTCCCCCCAGACATGACAACCCGAGTTAAATAAAAGGCTATAAAAAGAGGATGCAGTTGTGGATTGTACCTCATAAAAAAAAACATCTGATGAAATAATATGGACATTCAAACATGCCTGACTGCATGAATTAGCGAGAGGTCACTATGGGAAGCGATTGGATGAGAAACCTCGCTAGTTGGATAAGGTAGTGTAAAATAACAAGTAGAATTAATGAGAGAAAATTTTGAACTGGCACTAGCGGAAATGCATATAAAAAGTGGTGGGATATAATCAAAGGTATACGTGACGAAGCATACCATCTTTAGTTATATTTTTAATAACGTGCCAGTCTATACGTAGTTGAGTGAGAGAGGAAAATAGAGAGAGAGAGAGAGAGAGAGAGAAATTTGCCTGTGTGTGCGCATGAAAGAAAGAGAGAGATTGTGTGAAATATATTCCGAGGGGAAATCTTGGCGTGTAATCAAAAACAATATTTAACTTTCTGCATAGAGTTGCAAAGTTTCACATTTATTATTTACTGCTCGGCACTTTTCAGGTGAAAACGGAAACGCCGAAACAACACTTTTCCCGTGCGTTGATAACGTTTGACGTAAATTTTATGCACCGGACGTTGCTGGATAATCCGTCAGTCTCTGATATGTATGGCTAGTCACGTATACAATGTACGTAATACACAAATGCCGCTTCCGCAAACAAGCCGCTTGCATTCGGCTAAATCCAAACCGCGTCTTCTAAAATATACCTCGTCCCCCCCCCTTCCCCTCCTCCTTCTTCTTCTTTAGGGCAGATTTATATTTCATTTCTTTTTTTAAATATATACATATATATATATATATACATATATATATATATATATATATATATATATATATATATATATATATATATAATACGTGCACGTAATATACAATACGGAATTTTTATTTATATGCGGAATTAAAATCGCATGTGACCGATGATGGCTGTTATGACGATAGTGATAAATCAGAAGCTTGAAAAAATTTCAACCATTTATGGTAAAATTATATTTATACCATTTTCGAAATAGGTTGAAAATTTCTCCTGTTTTACTGACTAGTCTTAAGAATATCTCTCTATTCCGCCTCTTCATATAAAGATGTACGCGTGTTTTGAACTTCTATTTCGTGCTAAAATATAAAATTTCACATAAATAATTTTTCATAGTAAATTATCGGCATTTTTACAGCATAGCGGTCTGTAATTATTAATTAATTAATTTAATTCTCAACTTTACACTGTATTGTTTTCATTCCGACGGTATTTTTGTAATTAGTTTGTTTCATATTTTTTTCTTTCCGATATTTCTTATTTATTCTCAGCTTTTGGATGTCAATTTCTTTGCTGCCTATACATAATGGCTCCTACGTTCTTTCGTTCCACTTTTTATCCGCCGTTTCCGTTGAGCCTGTTTTATCTTGTAAAAATTTTGGTTTATTCTATATATTTATCTAGGTTGGTTCGCCTATTGCTCTTAATTAACATCCCCGCGCAAAAAAAAAAAACAATTAACGTTCACGGCATAACCGTGTACATTGCCGTATACTACGAAATACGTAAAAATATACATATAAAACGGCAAAAAAATATTATGTTCATATATGTACATACTTGTTCAGGAGCATTTTAAGTGGTTTTCATGTGTGAGAGGTGAAAATTTAATAAATGCCAATTATTAATTTGCCGACTCGTTATTATAACGTGTATTATACTTAAATTCTTCGATAACGTAAAACTTAAAAAGGAAAATGTTTTTATTGTATAATTTATTAAAAAGGACAAAATTAAAAATCGACTTTAAACTATCTTGAACTAGAGAATTTTCAAATATTATAGTAGTAACATATATCGTTTCGCCGAAACCGAAATTTTGCAAAAGTCAAGAAAATTAAAATCGAAACTGGTACAAAATTTTTATTAAAACTTAAGCCTATATTTCGAACTATTCTAAAAACTTCCATTGAAAAATTGATGAGATACGTGAAATACCCTCTCGACACGCGTGCACACGTCGTCAACCGTATCGGTATGTTCCTGTGTAAATCCTAGTTGGGAGGCCGTCAATAAATGCATTTGTTTAAGAACTAAAAAATGGAAATAGAATCAGATCTTTATGTAGTGATAGCACAGCCAGAAGGGATCCAAGGGCAGTTATATAACAGAATGAAAAGGAAAAGAGAAGTTAATAGACGCGCAATAGGATGAAGATCTCTATTAGTAAAGTGAGGGAGTAAAAAAAAAATAGTGAACGTTTAGTAGCGATGGAAGAACATTCAAATAAAATACGTTTCAGTGTTGTGTATAAAACGAGATGAAAAAAGGGTAGAAAAGATATAAGTGAGAAAAGCAACGAGAGGGAAAGTGTAACAATGTGAGGTTCGAAAGTGCTAATAAATCCATCGTAAGAAGGAGATAAATAGGCGCTAGTAGATCTGCTGAGGGTGTTAAAATTTGAAGAGAGAGAAGGACAAAAAAAGTCTAAATGAACATATTGCGGGTCTTTTGGAACCATCAATGAACATTGTAAAAAGTTTCTTAGATTTAGGAATTTCAGTCTAACAATATTTTGAGAGGTAAGTTTTGATGGGGTAGCGGTAAAAATAATAGGATGAGGGAATATGGAAAAGCTGAAGAAGTTCATCACGGGTGAAAGTGTATGGCGAAAACTGTAGATTAGCGATAGTATTAAAATTTTATTCCCGGAAAAGCGCGAATTACGGCAGACGGTAGAGTAAAAAAGAAGAACAGTGGTAAACGTTTATTAAGAAAGTAGTAGTCTAAACAAGACCTTCAAATTAATAGAAAAGGCATGCGGAATTTTGCATGTAAAGCAGGGATCGGAGTAGTTTTCGAGCTTCAAGACAAAGGCGCAGAGGCAAGAGTATTTCGGACACGATCGAGTTTGGATAAAAGTGATCCGGAGGAAATTTATATAAATAAAACAACGCCAATCAAGAATAGAACGGATAAAGTAGATTGAACCCCTTGAAATATGACAAGTATAGAGATGGCTTATATGATAATGGTATGGAAGACGACTATCCAGAAAGACACAACGAAAGACAGAAGCAAGAGAGATTGAGCTACTATTTAATTCGGAGGGATTATAAAGAATGATAAAAAGGGCGAAGAGTAATTAGTGTGGCGAATTGAAAAAATGGATATTGGAGAAAGGGTTTTCCAATGTTGGGGTTCTTGACATATTGTAATGAAAGGAATAAACAAGAACGTCGTCGGCAAAAAAAAAAAAAAAAATGAGAATTTAAGGACGAGGAATCAATTAAAGTGTTGGGCTCTAGCAGGAATACTGCGGTAATCCTTGAAAGATTAATTTATCGGGTGAATAGTGAAGAAAGGAAGGAATGACCGGCTCTATGACTGAAAAGAATATTAACAAGAGATAAAAAGTGATCCGGAATATTAAAATAAAGCATAGTATCGATGAAAGTAGGAAGATGAAGATCGTCAAAGGCTACGGAAATGTCAACAAAGAAAGCAATAAGGAATTTAGGAGTAGAACCGAAGAAAAGAAAGGAGTTACACAAGATTAAAAGAGCAAGCGAAGTGAAAAATCAAAAAAGTTCTTGAGAATGGAAGAGGAAATTCCAATCTGTAAAAGTAAAAGGAGAGAGCAAAAAAAATATGATGAGAAGAAAGAAGACAAAATACACGACACGATCCGTTAGAGCTAGAGGCGTAAGGAATAGCTTTAAAGAGTCAGTAAAAGAGAAAGAAAGCTTATCGTTAAAGGGATGTGTTGGGGTAGAGGGGATTTAAGGACTATTTTCCGAATACGGAAGAAAATGAGAGAGAATTGTGAAAAAGAGAAATGAAAGAGTTTTTTCGTGCACTTTTTAGCCAGTTTCGGAATAAATCTAGCTCTAAGTTCTTATATAAGCGAGAAAATTGTTAGGACGGCAGACAAGAACAAAACTGTCCGAAGGTAGATAAAACTCAAATCAAAAGTAGCCTTACAGTTCTGATTTCATCGATAACGAGAAAGACGATTTAACTTTTTTCAAAGTTGGACAAAAGGAGAAGAGTAAGTAAAGACTTGACAGAATCGATAAAGAAACCGTATTGAGAAAAATAATTCAAATCTGTGGCGTGTGAAGACGATAACGAATCAACGAGAGGAAAAAAAATTGAGCCGATAAACTTTTGAACTAAAAAGAACATTCAAGACGACGAGAGAACTTCACCGGAAGAAATTACGATAGAAACCGGGCGATTTCTAAAGATATCGTCTGAAATACATCATGAATTACTGAGTCCGAAATTAGAAGGGATGGAAGATAGATCAATGGAACTGAGAGAAGAGTGGTTTCTAATACAGTCGGGAGAACTATTTTATTGAGAAAAACTATATCTCTCTGAAGGATCAAATTCTCTAAGATCACTGCTATCGCATTCTTAACATAAAGGTGAAGGCGTCCTAATTACCACTTACGGGAAGGAAAAAGGAATTAATGAATATTTGAAAACGAACATAAAGGTAAAAATACAAAAGGAAGCCGAGTAAAAAATCAGAACTGAGATACACATACAAACTGCTAACGCTCAAAAAACTATTGCGTCTGAAACTAGTTAAAAGAAGCGAATAACACTGAAGCGACCTACTATAAAATAGTAAAGGCAACGATATAAAGGCAACGTAGGCACACAGGAGACACAAATAGAGAGTACCATTAGTATTATGAAAACAGATTAAAATAACTAGTAAACTAAGGAGAATAATCGGAGAAAGTGAATAAAAAGAAGAATAAACAAGGTGAAAGCTAAGCGTAAGAGAAAATACGACTTTATCCGAAATCGTAAAACTTTATATACGGCTAAACTTGATTCTCCGAATTTATTAAAATCCGATAATAGCGCAGATACATTTGTCGAGGAAGGAGAAGAGGAATTATCGAAAGTAGCTTTATTAATAACCGCAGTCGATTGAACATGCGTGCAGTCGAAGATGAAATTGTGGAAGAATTTGAGGGGTATTTAGAAATATCGAAAAGGTATCACAGTTCTAGCGCCGAGGATTAGAATAGGAAGAGTTGAAAGAATTTGGAGATTTCGAATCGGAGTAGCGTCCTTCGAAACGGAATAAAAAAGGGAAGACGAAACTACTAGAATAGTTTTGTCGTTTCCTTTTTGCGGTGGAAGATGACTTAAGTAAGCAGGATTTGAAAATATCAGATTCGCTGATAATTTTGGTTTTCGTGATATTGTAAATTTTAATTTTCAAAAATTTGTCGTCCGAAGTGACTTCGGCCACAATGGGTAAGTTGATGGGATATTTCCATAGAGAAATGAGACGTTCTGCGGAGGGCCGACTACTAGCACATAGGTAGCAAGTGATTTTACTCGATGCGAAGAACTGAAGTAGCCGAAACGGAAACATTTGTGACAGAATTTCTATTTACGAATTATTAGCTTAACCCTAACGCGGTAGAGATCATAAAAATAAATAAAGAACGGGAGCTCGTCGTAAATTTGATTTCAACAACGGGAATCGGAACGTAAGAATTATCAGGAGAACATTTATACAGTCGGCGAATTTAAAGATCTGAATAATATCAAACGAACAGTTATGACAAATACGGGTTGTGTTTTAAATTGAAATAAGGGAGATTGAGGAATAAAGTAATTTTGAATTCTTTACAATCTTCATCAGGGAATAAAAATGCATTGGCAGCGTAAAATTGAATTTCATTAAATTTTTACCGCTGATTTTATTGTACAACTTTCTAGCTACAGATACGCGCAGATGGGGTAAACATTTTTTTCGAAATTTTCAAAACTAACTCGACGATTTGTCGTCTAAACAACATAGTCTACGGGGAAAGCAGCGATAGTACGATTAAAGTAAAGTAAGTCCCATATATATCCCCTTGATAAGGTATCATGGATTGTGAATTTAAGCTTTCCATAATGGTGTACTTAAGGTTCTAATGAATCTAAGGGATAATACTGGGGCCAGTTATTTTCTACTTTTGGATTATCCGCCTTTACTTTCCTCCAGATGATTCTCTGGTACCCAATTATTCCAGATTAGGTATATACCCTGGGAGCGCGTCTTGGATCGGGAACGAGACAACTCCCGAAATCCCATGATATCTCTGATTTGGTAGTCAAGCACCCCTTAACCATTAGGCTACCGCGTTAGGTTTATTTAATATGTCCGAGTTGAAATTAAAAGTAGATTAACAGAAATATCCGCACCGACAGGAGCTTATCAATACTCTTTACTCCGTGACGTTATTACATTTTGAAGTAGTGTTAAATTAAAGGGGACACAGAAGATAATTGCTGAAAATGATTTATTCGATTAAGTTGAAATTTTAACGTCGTTTGCGGCGCTATTTGCTTCTATCAGCAGAATGTGAAGGATTAAGCGAAGACTTACTGCGACAGACGAATCCGGCATTAGTCAAAATTAAATTACCGAAAAATGGGAAATAATCGAAGCAAGAAATAATATTGATAAAGGAAAATAAATGATAGAAATAGCGATAAAAATAAAAGAGATAACATAGATAAATCAGTTAAACGATTCTTCAGGGAACAATTAAACGCTATCGCAAAACGCGCTTAGTTCATATATATATATATATATATATATATATATATAATATATGAATTCGAAATATTTTCACCAAAAGAGCCGTAGAAAATCGCAAGTAGACCGTATTCTAAACACATTTAAAATTTCTCTTTTGGAAAGAGACGAAAGGGATCAAACTAAGTACTTGGTTTTGGTAAATTCTAATATAAAGATATTTTCCCCTTTCCTGGAATTAAAAGAAATTAATAATATTGACTTTTTTTGTAGATAAGAAAATATAATATTTTCTGAATGATTTAACCCTTAAATGGTAACGATGTGGGTCATTTACTATTTAAAATTTAGGTGCTGGAAATGACGCTACCTTTTAAGGGTTAATGCATACACACAAAAGACACAACCCCTCAGATTCTTCTCGAAATTATTCTTAACTTTGAATTTTAGATCTCATAAAAATCTGTATAATATTTTAATATGTACAATGTTTTTGTATTTTCTCATGTGTAGAAATATTTGAAAAACTATTTCAGTACATTTTCAACACGATTTTGATTATTCCGATATATTTTAAATATAGATTAAAATGAATTCTAGATGAATTAAAGGGGATAACTATTTATCATCTTTGTAAAAAGTTTTGATAGAGAATGCTGTGATTTTCATCGTTCTTTTCACCTTACTAATCGTAAACTCTGTATACGAAATTTAAAAGTACCTTTTTAATATTCCAATATTACTCGTAGATCTTGAGATTTCAATTAATTATTCGAAATAAAGTCTTCGTAATTATTTAATACTAGAAACGTGGTGACATTTCAACGCTTATTAAAATTGCTACATAATTTTTTTAATACTCTGAAATATTGTTCAACATCGATCTGTAATTTACCTAAAATTCTTCAGGGTTTATATTTATTCAAATATCCCGGTATCGTAAAAACACAGAACAATTTACTCCATTATAAAGTCCGCGGGCATAGACATTAAGCAGGAAAGTTAACCAGGCAAGCGAACACATCTACTTTCAGATTAAAGTACTTTGTTAATATGATAAGGATGCTATGAGTCCTGAATGTCATAATAACCAATGGCGGATTCACGAAGGGAAAATAGGAGCCCCCCCAAGAACCAAAGCTTCTATGAAAAAATTTGTTATAACAGAGAAACTTAATTTATACTATAAAAGATTTGTATAAATGTTACAACATATGGATTTAATTATATAACTAATATTTAATACTGTTTTCTAGTAAAACTATTAATATTACGTTTTTTATTGTGTTGTAAAACCAACAACTGCCATCGATCTTGCGCCTTTCTTATTTATTTTTAATTTTTATTTTGTAATTTTAATTAAAAATGGTTCAATGAGAAATATATAATATATATTTAAACTTGCTCACGAACAAAGACAAGTCGGATCGGATTACTAACAAAAATAAAAACGAAGTAAAGTGTCTAATAAAAATCTTTCTTACTATTCAAATTCTAAATTACCACTTTAACTAGGATTTTATAATTTCGTTTTATTTTTTACGTGAAAATAAAATCTAAATTAAACATTGTAATAATTATGTATTTTTAAAACATTTTTAAATTTCTAAAGAGGTCTCGTTATTTGATTTTCTTTATGAAATAACATATTTCTCAAGTCTACTGCCTACCGTAAAAGACTTTACGTAATTATATAATACCCCCCCAAATGTCTTTCTGTATCCGTCCCTGTAATAGCCAATAGTACTCGACATTAATCAACTATAATAATAATAATAATAATAATAATAATAATAATAATAATAATAATAATAAGAATAATAATAATAATAATAATAATAATAATAATAATAATAATAATAATAATATATCCGTTTATAAAATGAAAATAAATTTCAACTCGTTTAAATAAAGGAATATTAAAATTACTATATAATACTTTTTAATAGATTCCGAATGTTTTTTAACGTGCCTTAAAATTTATTAATATATACTGATCCTTTGTTACGGTTTTTGAATCGTATTGTTATTATGTCATTATTTCTCTCTAGATTCTTCTTCACAGTGTGATCGCTCCATCAGGCCCCGGATCTAGAAAATCATTTGAATGAGAGAAATTGTGTTAATTTTTCTTTTTTGAATTTATTTATTTATCTTCGTAAAATTCACTCCCTTGAGAATAACATCTAATAATCAGTCTATTAATCAGATCATCCACAAACATCCTGGCTCGTCAGTATTCTTAAAATTCAAAAACAAATTGGTTTTAATTTTAACGCGCACTTACGTTTAAACATTTGTGATTTTATTTTATAGAATACCGTTTTTAATTTATGCGTGTAAATTATTATTTAATTAGAATAATTTTTTTTTATTTTTATTCTTTTTTTTGGCGCAGACTTATTGTGCATTTAGCGCCTATTAGGAGTTTAATTCTGATAGATAAGAGAAAAAATAAAAATACTATTTCCATGACATAATACACTAAACTGTTATATTTAATTCATGCGTCTATTTATAAAATAACTATACAATTTTCAAAAAATCTTAAATAGAATTTCAAATTTAAAACAAGTTTTTCAGATTGGGCTATGAATGCACTTACAATACATATATATATATATATTATAATTTAGGGGGGGGGGGGCGTGAACGTATACACGTATTTATATTTATTTATCATTAATTATTATTCTATAGTTATGTACTCAGCAAATAGTGCGAATATTGTTAGTTTATTGAGTCAGTCAGGTAACCAGAAGTAAATGCCAAAAAACAATAGAAAATCGTTGTATGCCCAAGTACCGATTACTTTTCGATAGAAACGCTGTTATCTTCTGCATGAAACTGAAAGTTTTTAAAAGTGACGTAATTACCCGGTAAGCTAACGAATCACCTAATGTCAAGTGTTTACTTAATCTGCTCTTATCAGTACGAACGACTAAAGACATTAGCCTGTTCTATTTAACAAGGTTGCGTTAGAGGTGTTCTTTCTGCCGGTGTGGGAATGTGAAGTAGGCGCGTTGTGATATCGTTCCTAATTTATCATAAGCTTTACAGTTTTTAATTTTTTAACTTATTAATTTAATTTTTTAGTTAGTTAACATATACCGGTAGCAATATCATGGATGAAACTTTTAAATCGCCCTTTTTCATATTCAAAGTCGTTGAAATGGTAAGTTTTAAAAATTTCTTCTAAGTTCCGCTAAAAGCCAAATCTGCCATTCCTCAGCACATTCCGCGATCTAATGTTTAAGTGATTAAATGGAAAAACGTTTACTTGACAACGTTAAAGCTATGTGCCATAACTATTAAATTCGTTTCCATCGAGAGGCTCAATTCCCGTAGACATGCTGTGCAAGTAATGAGGCACGACGACGTATTGTTGTAGGCAATCTCGTATTTTATTCCGACCGTTAATGCGCGGGGAGGTACCTGCCGAGAGAGTTAATTTTAGGAAACTGGAAAAACCAGTGTCCAGCGAATAAAACAGTCAGCTCCGCGCCGAATGATACGATAAAAAACCCTTAAACTTCGCGCTGAAGATAAACTAATCGAAGTAGACCTTTAATTATAATGAAATTAAATGTATCGCGCGTACGCAGATCGCCGGAATTGGCGCTCTGATTATTACGATAGGAGCGTTTTATCGCACATGCCGACACATTTCTCTGCTGATGTCGAAATTCGATAGCGGCCAACTTTTCATTATGGTGTACAAATGACGCAATTGTACAAACATTCACGTAGCTATAAAACCGGACCGCAACATCGGAAATCTCTTTCGTCGATTAAAGCCATCATTTCAAGTACTTCGATTTCATTAATCGATTGAGATATTTTCTTAAACAGATTATACAATTTAGTCGAATTACAGCTTTCGATAGTATTACGAATTTGATACAGGTATTTATTTTTCCGAGAATAATGCGTGTTAGCAGTCACACCTACTTTTGTTTTAAAATTTTCGTAGTTCTTTTTGTTTATTTTATTATTAATTAATTTTAATTGATTAAATTTATTTATTTACTTATTTTTTGAAAATAATTTAATGTTCATAGTATTAGAAATATATTAAATTGTAACAAACCAATTTAAATGCATAAATGATTATCACTACTAAGAGAACGGGTTTTCTCGGCTATAGAGGCCATCTGATCAACTAAAATCTATAAAACAACAGCGAAATATATGTAATCAGAACAAAATTCTAAATCACAGTAAGGTCAGTACAGAAAACAAAAGTATTTATATAGTTCAATAAATACTTCTGTTTTCTATATTGATCTTAGTGTAATTTAGAATTTTGTTCTGATCACATATATTTTGCCGTTGTTTTATAGATTTTAGCTGATGAGATTATACCCGGGGAAAACCTTTTTCTAAGTAATATAATCGATTATACACATTTAAGTTGGTTTTTATTATATTTGTATATTTGTTATAATTTAATATATTTTTTGTATTTCAACAAACAGTCTGTATTAATGGGGATTCTCTCTATATGTTCGTAATAATTACAAAAAAAAAAAGAAATGTAATACTTTTTATAACAGTTTTCAAAGAGCAGTATAGTAGTAATATATTTCAAAAATTACAGATTTCTGAAGTAATCCGGTTTTTGAAATTTTACTAAAATAGTTTAGAGATATTTACACCGTATCCACACACATACACACACACATCTGTTTACGATTAAAATGAAGCATTCAAGTTTTATAAAAAATAACTGCACTCCATATCTACTTCAAAGATTATTTCGAAATAACACCGGTTTTCGTTCGCAAGATAGGCACTGAACGAATATGAATATCATCTTTTTACTCAAACTAACGAAATTCAAAAAAATTGTTTTCCGTGCATTCATTTTTATTCTAGCTTAACATTTTACTTTTACAAAAAATTCGTTTTTTATTATTTTTATTTAGTCGTCGTGTTATTTTATACCTTTGAAACGATTATTAATTACCGCACTACTCGTCGTCGAAGTCGCATCTCTTGCTTCAAGAGGTTGCCTACATCTCTATATTCTTCGCGATTTCTGGCATAATTAATCGTGTCTCGTAGACTTTTGCATGGACAGTTGGGCATTCGTGGTTACTAGCTCCAATCTTTTTCTTCCTTTAATGGGCTTTCCCTGAATTCGTCCTTGTAATGCCAGCATGAATACATCGAATGTTATGTGCTATGTATTTCAGCTTTCGGTGTTTGATATTTTCAACTATCGTTTTGTTTTCTTCATTCACTTCTGCCAAGACTGATATACGTTTGTTGCAAAATCAGTCCAAGGTGTATTTTTAATAATCTTCGATAAGACTTCAAATTCATAGTCTTTTTTCAATATACCACACTAGTGTACAAGTACATGAAATGAAATTCGTTTTTCGTCAGATTTCAGCGATATTCTCATTCAATGTCGTGTGACTCGCGTCTTTTAGAAATTGAACGAAAAATTTTATCTCGTAGTCCGTGACAGTGCTATATTAAAAGCTATGAAGAAGGGCCTTGGAATAGTCGGTAGTGGCCGATTCACCTGGGTCCCCGTTAAAGTAAAACAAAAGAACCGGCTACCCGATAACGAGCAGCATATTGAGTGTTGCGTTAAATCAGAAAAGTAATTAATAATCGTAAAACTTAACGGAGCTTTGACTCAGAGAGAAGTATCAGCCTAATAGCCGGAAATAAAAGATTTACTAGCAAGATCCGGGGTAGTCTCTCTCAAAAAAAAAAAGAGTTATCATCAAGACAAATAAGAGCGTTTTTTTATTAATGTAAAAGAATAAATACAGATGTTACAGGCTGTAAAGGACACGCGGAAGTTAAAACGAGAGTAAGTAAAGGAGAAATTTTCCGTAGCTGTTCGAGATAATACACATCTCGGTTTTCTTTCTTCAATCTGGATAAAGACTATAAAACTGTTAATGAGAATGCATCAATGCGAAAGGTGTCGTCACACGAGAGAAGAATCACCGAAGTACTTTTACAATGTTATCAAATGTTTAAAACACTCCTATAATTGAAGTAATATCGGAATTATTGACGTCAACGGATGTTTTCAAATTATATAATTTTATCCGGTATAATAGCGTAAATATTTAAAGAAGAACGTAGCATTGGCCAAAGGCGAGAATTGGCTAAAAGGAAAGGAGGTTCTCCAGGATGGGGACGCGAAAGCAAAAACTGTCGGCTGAAAACGTGCTTAAAAATCTGCCACTAGAAATGAAAGAATGGGGCTAATAAATCAACACGCTTAATGGCTGAACGGCTAAAAATGCGCGGGAAATCGACCTCGATCGAGGAAAATGTTCACGGATAAGACGCATACCGTCTGAAAAAATTCCGAAATAATCCGGAGTCGCCGATTTCCTATTGCATTCTCTTTTGTAAATCGGTAATTATTTACCCGCATGCTAGAACAGTTTGTTTCGGTCGTGTAGAGAAATCACAGCGATTCTCGAAGCGATAGAATTTTTAACACGTTGTCGGAAAAGCAGCAGACACGCTAAGGGAACTCTGATCGAGTTATGATACAAAATTATTATTACACGGTAAATTCTACTTTTCCAATTTTTTTGATCAATACTACTTTTTTGAAAGATAAACGCGTGTAGTAGCGGTGAAATTCAATTAACTGCTAAACGGATTTCACTCGATTTCGAAATCATTTCGGTAATTTTGAATTGAAAATGAGGTAAGCGTAGAAAAACGAAAAAGAAGCTTTTCATTGTTGTCACGAAAGTTTGAACAGTGTTAAAATGTCACGCGCTTCTCGTACCGTTAAAAGAAAATTTTTAGCATACAAATTTCCAACGAAGGAAATTAGCACGGTGATGAGATTTGCGATTATGCGCTCTTTGCAGTAGGTTACGTATTTTGGAAAGATCGCCAACACGTCTTATTAGTACATTTCCTCGACACATCTTCATTGCGTTAAAACTATAAAAATAAACATCAACTACACAAGCTAATACATGTGACTGATTATTTACTAAATTAACTACTCGTATATATATATGCATATATACGAAGCCCGTTCACAAAGTAACGTTTCCACCCGTGTAAAACCGGTTAGAATAAATTTGCGAGAGTCTAATTTTGTAGCTACAACATTCTCAAGTTTAAACTAGTCCATACCGCAATACTGTATGTTTTTTCGTGTTCGAGTTACCTGAATTAATTACGAGTGACATTCTGAAAGTAGCCGCGAACTACGAGGTGCGCTCAGGTATTTTCGTTTTTTAAAGCACAAAAAAAAATTGCATCAATTGAAATTCATCGATCAATAAACAGTGGAAGTTCGTAAATGGTGAATTCCGAGGAGGTAGAACGAATGTAAAGGACGAGGAACAACGGAAGACCATCCGTAATCTCAGACGAACTACTGGTATGCGAAGAATCGAAGAAACTCTGCGATCCGATCATCGCCGCCAAACCATTCCCGATCTTTTTGACCAGTTTCCGCGAGTGTGTCACGAGCAGGTACCATGCAAAAAAAAAAAAAAAAAAAAATCGAGATTGACGAGGAGTTGACAAATTTCGTTTCTACCACCTAGTTGTTACAAAATTTTGGCGGCAAGTTTCTACGAGGAGATGGTATTTTTATAAGTTAATTTTTCGACTCGACAAATGCTTAAATTTAAAAGGTGAGAATATGTAAAGTAAATAAAAGTATGCTGAATTCAATGCCAGTGTTCCTTCTTTTTTATTTTTCTACCTTTATTAGTTTCGAAAATAAAAAATAATGAACCTCACTTTATGAACAGCTCTCGTATATATACATATATACATATATCTTTAATAAAATTGTTTCGAAAAGTCCGGGGTCTAGTAATATCCGTACTGACACATATGAAAAATATCGAACAGGATTTCGCAAACCAGTTTAAACTAATAAAGATATACGTGTAGAAAAACGGAAACGAAAAAAAAAAATAATATAATGTAATTAAAAGTAATTTGAATATTATTAATATTAATAGAGATTGTCGTTTTTCTTTGTTTAATTCGTAGTCCTCCATAAGCAGTAGAAAGTGTATTTGCGCACTAAAAACTTCAATATAACATGTTTCATCAGTAAAAATTCCAGAAATTTTCATTTTTATCGATTCGCAATAGAAAATTCACTCTACACTCTTTTGACTGAATCATCGTACGGATTTTTCAAATGGATTTCTGGCCACGTATAAAAAATTGTCTAAACATAAAGTGGCCGCTACGATTGCTAATTAATATAGTACAGTCACGGTTGTTATCATATTTTCAGCGATTTAGAGAAACTTCTGAATTAAGTTCGATCGAAGTACTATCGATTAATTCGGAACGAGAATATTTGCCACGAAGCTTGCCCAATTAACTCGAAACTATTAGAAAATGAATTCTAATCGTAAGTAAAATGTAACGAATTTTCTTTCAGGTACGCCCGATTTAGATAAATACATCTTTTTTTTTTTTTTTTCACTTTTTATTAAATTATAAAAGGCAGACGCATTCTAAACGAACAGATATAATTAAAGTTATCTTTATGCATTTTTGTATTTTGATTGCCGTTATAATAAATTTAAAATTACACATTTTGTGTTTAAAAGTTTAATTTTCAATTTATTAATACAGAACACGTGTCACTCGCGAGAAATCTGAACCCTAATATTAACGGCGGTGAATAAGATTCACCGGAAATAATGAGACATTTAAAAGATGAAACTTCAAAATTAGCCGCGAAAAAATGAAGCGGAATATGTAGAACCGTGCAAAGCAGTATGAAAAAAAAATTAGATCGGAAATCTGAAGATGTAATAACAATATTACTAGTGAAAAATGGAAAAATGTCGAATGAAAGACGACGACCCTCTATCGAAGATAAAAAACAAATTATAAAAATACTATAAAAAAAAGTATACACGATGACGTGATGGAAGTAGAGGGCGAAAGAACAAGAAGTCACTTCCGATAACCGGAGGAGGGACAAATGATGTAAATTTTGTACTCTGCTTCCCCTGAAGTTCCTTTGGACTTGCTAGAATTTCTGCGGGTTGCTGTGAAATTTCTATGGAACATCTGTAGAATTGCTGTGAAATTACTACGGAATGTGTGTGTAAAATTACTGTGGGCATTCCTATACACGTTCTACGCAAAACTTCTCTTCATTAGCGCTCGTCAATAACTCGAATGTAGCCAATTACAAGAAACAAAGTGTAGAAAGAGTGGTATTTGAACAATGTCATTTAACAAGTGTTTAAAGATAAAGTGAAAATCCTGAAAAAATGAAACAATACCGAGGAGTTATACTATATTTAAAAATACATAGGAAAAAACAAAAAAAAAAAGGAAAGGAGATAACGAAAAAATACGGAACTAGTCTAATTACGATTAAGTTATTTGAAAAACTTGCCGTGCATGCAAACCAACCAGATTAATAGGCGTGATTTAAAAAAGGAACGATAGATCATATATACGTTGTCAGACGAATAATTGAAATAACAAACGAATTCACCGAGATGACATTTCCTAGATTTTGAAAAAGCGTTCTCGATTGCTTAAAAAGGAAAAAAACAATAATACATACGAATAATCAAACACACATACAAAAAAGCGACAGCTACGATTTAAACGATGAAACAAAAAATGTTCAATCAAATAATAGATTATCTCCAAAATTATTTACGCACATCCTCCACAAGACAGTGTCCGCGAAATGTTAATTGGAAAAATTATACCGATTGGAAACGGGGAGTTAACAATCTGAAAGAAAGAAGGTACTCAGCAGAAATAAATTAGGAGTTGCACGCAGTATATAAAAACTTCGCACCAGCTGGACGAGACTTAACCGCATTACCTTAATGAGATATGATGTAGAACGCTTATATATATATATATATATATATATATATATATATATATATATATATATGTATATATAACAAAAATAAATACTATACAAAATAAACTGAGATGAGAAACAAATATATAAAAAAAAACTTAAATAATAATGAATACTGTGCCAGTTATGTTAATAAAGATTTAATAACTCTACAGTGTATCTCGCCGACTAAACTAATTATACATATTACCAATTTTAGTTTACCGGGGAGGGTGGGGGGTGTTTAAAACACAACGACATAACATGACCTATTGAACTTTGTCAAAATCTGGGTTTGAAACCGAGTCTTGAATGAGCCAATATAGGTGTCTAACGGCGATTTTATATATAATAAGTTTATTTGTATTGCTTAAGTAAGATCTTCGATTAATAACTGAATGCGCAAGGCTGCAATAATTCTAACTTCACTTCAGCGTGTATTCCCTATAAGTTAGCTTATCCAGAATTACACCTAGGTAACATAATCTGCCCAATTAATCCCCTAGTGCTTTTTTAATACGCACTTGTCTCAGAGGAATGGAAGTCAAAAATTAATAGCTGCTGTTTTAGGTTTTATTTTCAGATTTCCATTTTTCTAAAAATTTTAAGAATGCGCGTTTTGTATTTATATCACAGCTAGTGCAATATAAAGAGCAGTGTAAAAGTTAGTATATGCGGACAGTGCTATTTGCATAAACCGCTTGGAAAAATTACAAGAAATGATTTACAAGTGAAAAATGCTCTCCAAAATAGGTCTAAAAATAAACTTTAAATACCTGCGCAACGAACCTGTGTGTAACAGATGAATACAGAGTAACACAGGTATATAAATACACGAGAAGTGAAAAAATTAGACAAATTCGTTTATTTAGGGCAACTAATTAAAGTAAACAACGATTTGAAATATCGAGATGAATACAATCAACACGGCTGGCATTTCTAAAACCATCTGGAAAAGAAAAAAAAAAGTGCTTGACCAGTCATGGGTAAAAAAAGCTGGAATATAAATCAGTTACAAATCAAAGAAAAACGGAATAATCTTATGTTTGTCACTTTGAAATGAAGGAAAAAACGCATCTGAAAAACAAAAAAGGTATATAAATAATACGGAAATTGTGTTCGGTCATCTAGAAGATTTATCAACATCACGGAAATTTGATGGAAAGCGAGCTCTAGGATGAATTCGAGAATTTAGAGTAAACTCTGGGGAGAAGAGACGCAAGATGGCGACGTCTGGAAAAAATTGGTAGAGGGGCTTTCGCCAGCAATGAACTGACTAAAGAAGAAGAAGAAGAAAATTCGATTTTA
Source organism: Icerya purchasi (assembly GCA_039619475.1). Lineage (NCBI taxonomy): Eukaryota > Metazoa > Arthropoda > Insecta > Hemiptera > Monophlebidae > Icerya > Icerya purchasi. Next base: position 154,244,993 of record CM077115.1, read on the forward strand.
TTATATTACTCTAGTCCATATTATTTATTTTCAAAGTGCTTTTATTACATAGAATTTATAGACACATTAAACGTGTTCTCCTACTGCCGCGAACGGTTTCGTGATATGCGTTTAACCCGCGATCCATCTTCATTTTAAATGCTATGTTTTTTTGTTTAGCACATTAATAAAAATATGTTGTGAGTTTACACTTGGACTACCAGTAAGGAATCAAAGGCGTTCTACTAAAGGGTTTATGTTTTGGGGATGTAAAATTTATGAATGCCGATTACAAATATTACCTTCTTTTTTTTTTTTCATTTATTTCAATTTACCGATTCCACATTATAACTTGTTTTACTTACAATTAATTTTTTTTCGTTAGTTTTATACGCGTATTTTTACGATATTCCGGTCGAAGCCGAAATTTCGTCGGTAGTTAAATAAACTAAAGAACTCGATATGATCCTAAATGTTTATTAAAAACTAAATCTGTATTCCGTAATTTACTACAAATTCCGATTGAAAAAATCGCTGGGAAGACATTTCTTACACCTGCACGCTCCTGCGATAGTAATGTTAATAAAATCAATTCAAGTCACGCTATTGAAAATAATAATTAATAATAATCTAATACGAAAAATTAAGGTTTTTTTTTTTTTTTTTTAAATTGAATTGTAAAAATTTATTTAGACACTAACATATAATTTCCGCTGTCAAGAAATCTTGATAATAAAAAATATTATTATTGCTTTTCAGAGACGTCTGTCTTCTTATCTTCTCTCCCGGTGCATATGCGCTTTCAAAAATTAATAATTTATTAAATCTCAGTCTATAAAAAGGAAAATCGTAAGTAAATGAATGTTTGGAATTATTTAACGTCTGCACTAGGCGATAGTTACATTAGAGACGTCTTCCCAAGGTCTGTAAATTAACCAGTATCATCATATAACGGACTGTAGCATAACCGATGAATAGTGGAAGAATAGAAGAAACAAGTTTATAACTTGCCGCGGGAAATATTAAATATCGAATAATCGATACGAGCTACTTGCCATTAAATAACTTTGTTGAAGCTAAAATTAAAGCATCCGAGATCATTCTGCGACCTCGTACTCTTTAAACGTGCTTCAGTCGACAGTTTATTAATGATAAAAATAGTAAATCGAGAATGTAACTAATAACAACGAACTGCATAAACAATACCGGTAGTACTATTAGTTTTATTTTACATCCATGCATCGGAACACACACACACACACATATATATATATATATATATATATAATATATAAACTCGGCCATTTTGTCCTCGCAAGCTTGACCCCTCTTGCTTACATTTTTGTCTCTTTCTCTTCTATACTTTGTATAAAATGATCAAAATTTACAACGTAATTCTAAATCGGTCCATATGAGAATATAAGTTATACATGAACAAACGTAAAAAAAACTTCTTTTTAGAAGTCGGTAACAAAACTACACTTCCATGATAATTTTGCAAATTGATAGTATTTCAAGTCAATCGCCCCTCTGTTGTACTAATAAAAAATAATAAGAAAAAAAAATTATCCAAAGGGACCACATTTGTTCACGGTATTTTAACGAGTACTTAATTTATGTTCATCGATTTGCATCATTACTCACATGGTACCTAAGGGTACTCTTTCTAATGGACAAAGAATCCGTAAAATCGGTATCTATACAAAGATGAGATATTATCGCGTACAAACATTTAAAAAAAAACAAAAAAACGACGTAGGCGATGAAAGTATAACCTCCTTCTTTTTTGAAGTCGGTAAAAATTAAAATATTATAAACGTTACATAAAATTGGGACATTTTTTCCAACGGGGGCCGGCCTAAGAATTATGTTTTAATTAAACATAGTCTAGCTCAAAATACTGACAGTACTTTTAAAGAACGTAGCGCAAACATGATGCAAATTTGAAAAAATTGTATTTGAAAAGTGCAACTTTTCCTATTAAGAACATGTATCGGTACAACCGCAATATCATCTATAAAGGGGTATATTATCTTAACGTCGTTAGGTAATACTATCTTATATAATTGAGAAAAAAACTACATTCCATAGATACAGAAATGAAAAAGTTTTCGAAAATAAGATAAAATAAATTTACCCTACCCTACGTTTCGGGAATAGAGGGGAAAAAACAAAACAAAACATGTATCAGTTATTCGAAATGACCACCTTTACGGACGATGCACAACGATAAACGCTCCGGTCATTGGGCAATGCATGTACGCACCGTTTCTAAGAGAATTTTCGCTGCTGTCTCTTGTATGCTCTTCTTCAGCGACTCCAAATTTGGATGACAGTTTCGACAAAGCATTTTCGCAAGGGGTTTCCATAGTTCATAATCTAAAGGGTTTAAATCTGGACTAGCAGAGGGCCAATCTGAAGCTGCTATGAAGCCGAGAACATTGTCTTGCAACCATTTCTGAACTAACTTCGCTGTATGTGCCGGACCTGAGTCCCGCTGAAACACCCAGTTGACTCTAACAAACAAAATATCGTTTAGAGGTTTAACAACCGGTTCTAGGTTTACATAAACCTTCGCATCCGTTTTCACATCTGCATCGCAAAAATGAATGGGCGCTACCTCGTACCACGATACACCCCACAAAACCATGATTGAATTGACCCCGTTGATTTTATGGAACTTTTTATTTGTTATCATTCGACGAACATCCACATACATCCGATCATTTTGCTTGTTAAACTTTTCCTCTATCGTAAAAATATTCTCACCTGTAAACATTATCTTTTTGTAACCACCTCCACCGTACAAGCGTATTATATCGCCTTTAATTTCTCTGTTAAAAGATGAATCGTACATCGTTTGTAGGCTCGTATGTGTAAATCATCACGGATGATGTGCGAAACTGTTCTCGGCGCGATATTCACCTCCCTAGCCAGTATTTTTTGCTTTCTTAGTGGACAGCGGTTGATTCGCAAATTTGTTCTCGCATCACGTGGCTGACTGGCTTTCAGTTTATACATCACCTGTCTCTCTGAAACGTTGCAGGGTACGCGATAAACAAACCGTTCGCTGACTTTAGCCCTTTTAGGAACCAGTAAATCTGTGATGCACTATGCCTCGCCTTCATCAACCAACAATAGTTAATCTGACCACAATAATTTCTATGCTGTGCACCAAAACAGTTTTGTATCTGTTGCTATCCTCTTGTCCGAGGATGTTTATTATAGGCGCTGACAGTGTTATTTCGTTGTACTACGTTAAATTCCCTTTATGCGACGGCATTGACAGTATTTTTGGCTAGACTATAATGATTATGCAAGTCTTATTCTGGCGGTAATAGGAAAAATCCCTGCTTCGAAATATGTTACGTTTTTTGTCACTTCAACTATTTCGGCGTGTTAAATTTTAAAAACACTTTTCTTTTTCTTTCCATTTTTTGAAAACGAAAACAGAATGCAGTTGAAAAATAAAACCGCATTGGAGCGTACGCGCGAGATTATTATACATTAACGATTTCCGTATTGATTATATATAACGATTAAAAATGACGCGGTCAATTAAAATCGACTCTTCCACAAAAATTATAGAATCGTCCAGAAGATGTCTCCGTGGCAAGGACTGAAGAATCGAGTTTATATACATATACATATATATATATATATATATATATATATATATATAATATATTTTTATTAATTACAATGTAATTCTTAGGCTACCCCCCATTAGTAAAAATTTCCCAATTTTATGTAACGCAAAATGTCCCAAAAAAATGTCCCAATGTTATGTAACGTCTGTTATATTTTATAGGATTTTTGTTATTGTTATTTAAAAAATGTCACAATTTTATGTAACGAAAAATGTAACAAAAAAATGTCTTAATTTTGTATAATGAAAGTTAAATGTTAGGATAGGATTTTTGTGGTTATGTTCCTTTTTTTTATTTGTGTTGATGCTAGTAAGAATTACGTTGTAAATTCTGATCATTTTATAAGACACAGAAATGAAAGCAAGAGGGGTCAAGTGGCACAGCCCCCAGCGAGGCCAAAATTGCCGAGTTTATATATATATATATATATATATATGTATATTGCCTTGTGAAATGTTTTAATATAATTTAGTTTAGAAAGTGAAATATTTACAATTGTTTTTACTATTAATCCCATGCAACATAAGGGGAAGTATTAAAATAAAAAAATAAGAAGGAATTTAATTACTTTTAAGGCGTGTTAGCGATTAATCAGTTGTAGACTTTCACACTATATGTGGAAACGAGTCAAGGAACCCACTCAGAAAGTCATAAAAAATTAATTTCACTTAACTGATAATTTCAGGAAACTTTTTCACAATTTTTGTTAAGAATAACCGACACTAAAGATAATCGGAAATATGTGTATAGTATATTTGAATTTAAATGTCACACCCGCTCGAGAAATACAAACTTCACGTTTACGCTGCTAAGAAAAATTTTTCATAAAAAAGGCCATTTTCTATTATCGTCCTTTGAAATCAGTCCGCGTGACATTTAAATTGAATCGAAGTGTTTGTATGTATTTCTGTTTATTGACAACGTTCGCTTCTGCCGTCTAATTAATAAATTGCAAAAGTAAAACGCGACTATTCCGTTCTTTATTGTCATCATGTTAGTAATGTTAGTCTTCGTAAGTGTAAAATTCAACAAGCCATGAGTATAACTGTCAACCGTGCTCGAATAATCTGGAAAAGAATTTTTAAGACGAACATTGAAATGAACGACTAGTGACGGGAAAATGTTCTCTGGTTGATATTTTTTTTGGGGGGGGGGGAGTGAAAATAAGAAAGCCTTAGGAATAGCTTGGCAACTTATTTTAAAAGTAAAATCGCCAAAGGGACGCTTACCGGTTTAAAATTGCTTTTTCATACTTTAACGCTTCACGTTTGACTATAGTTTTTCTGAGCGAAATCACTGAAATTACTGAATTATCTCTCTGTTTTTGTAATTCGTTGATGGGAGTGTTGGCGGACATTTCAGAACGTGTTCTAAAAGAGGATTGTTTCTCCTATTGAACCTATTGCGAGATTTTTACAGCGAAAAAGCCCATCATCTCTTCAAAATTATTATTACGTAAGAATCACTCATTAGAAACAAAATTCGAAGAAGTTTTTTATTAATTTTAAAAGTTTAGTTTAAATATCGTGGATATTTAAATATATTATGCGCGCGCTCATTTAGTTCTTTACTATTCTGAAATTTTAATATCGATGCACGTTGCTGAATAAAACTTAACTGTATTATATAAAAGAATTTTAACTTTAAAAATCTGAAATACTCGTTAATACATTTAGAAAAAATCAAAAAAAAAAAACAAAACACTTTGACCCTTAAATTTGACAACGAGATATCGGAAATTTTATATTTTTAATAAATATTTAAATGTAAACTATTGTTTTAAAGATATTTTTCGGCAGTTTCACTCGTTTAATAGAAGATCTATAACAGTGCAACATCGGTTGCTTCGTGCATTGGTTATTAAATTTTACCGAAAATCATATATTAAGAGTATGTTTACGAATGAAAAAGTAAAAAAAAATCGGTAAACAACCCATTACTTCGAAATTTAGTTGACGTAAATGGCAACGGCCTATTTGTCTTTTATCGGGCGGCTAACATAACATCCACGAATTTCTCACGATAATTAATTAGTGTAATGTTTTACATCTACGTTCTCTAAGTGTATTTTTTTGAGCGTATGTATTTTTCGTAATTCTGTGTAACTTGTTGACACGTTTCGTTTAACAAAACTGATTTCGTTTTTTTTTAAATGTTTTTAAATAATTTTAATTGTTTTTTTCAAATGTCATAAGTTTTTATCATTATAACAACAAAAGTTTTGATGAAGTCATTTGTATAACGTAAATCTAACCATCGAGTAATAATTGCATCGTTGGATTATTATTTATTTGTTTATTCGTAATAAATTTAAAAACGCTTTGCTAGAACAGACAGCGTAGCAAAGGTTTGAAAAATCGTCTCATTCTAGTTATTCGTACACAAAGCATCCCGCTAGAAGCATACAGGAATATAACCCCAATACGGGTTAGTACAATGGTTATTTCGGGTTGGATAAATGTTAAACATCCGCCAGGATTTATCTGCTGAAACATATCTCCGTCACATACATTGTACTGCCGCGGTTACTTCAGAGTTGGGTATACATCGATACATTTTTTTAAAAGGGCAACAAATACTCGAAGGTAGAGGTAAATTATGCATCAAACTGTATACTGGAACACACACTGACAACAATGTTGGTATGTAAAATCCAATTTGAATTAGACTGCATATCACAGAGTCAATCTCAGAAATATATTCATTCAAACAAAACAGAAGCATAGCAATATTGGGTTTAACTAGCAATAGCTAAACGTTTAAATAAAGGCTTTACTGAAAAGTTTGGAAAAGTGTTAAAATTGGTTAGAGTCGGCAACCTAAAGGCATTGTCGAAGCCCATGCAAACGTGTGAACATATCAAACAACTACGCATAGGTTAGCAAATTATTACATTGGTTAGGCAATGGCAAATACATCATCTCACACTAATATGACACTAGCGCTCTCACGTCTCCCGGTGATGAAAATTCGAACTACGTCGTGCCAGATATATCTTTTCAGGCTCTTTTTATTACGGCATTAATTTCATTCTTTTTTTTTTTTTACTAGCTTAACATCAGTTTTCCTATTCTGCGCGATTGCTAAACTGTAATCTTCGAGACGAATGGCGCCATTAATATTTGCGCTCTATAGGGATAATAATGTATTTTTGTAGTTATTTGCTTCGGTCTGTAAACTTGTGTTTTCATTTAACCGAGTACGCTTAAGCAACGATTACTGCAAGGCTAAAAATTTAAAGACTAGCTGTCTATATGTATGAACAAAAAGAAAAATTGTTATTTTCATATTTGGAACGCAATTCTTATTTTTCCTTCCATTACCAAATAATAATAAGAGAACGTAATGGATAGATAAATCCGAAACGAATTGCTGTCAATTTCGCCGGCAATTGGGTTAGTTTAATAGCGTTCACGTGTTATCATTGTATTCGTCAGAGACGTCACTAGAAGAGAAATAACACTTTCTTGTTGCTTTAACTAATTATGATAATTTAATAAGGGAGTACGTGGCTCGGATGAAATACATGCTAAGCGCATGGAGGAGCAACACGCCCACGCGTCTGCTTGTCGTACGAATAGATTAAATGAAGGGCAATTCTTCCGTTTCAGAGACGAGAAATTATTTATGACTTTAAAATGTATTCGGCATTCGCGGTTTATAAAATTGTTTACCTTGTTTGCAAACACCGACTTCCCACCTATTTCAATGTTTATTCTTTCGTTCTTCGCTAATTGTTATCGGCATTTCCCCTTTTCATTTTTCGTATTTTTAACTATAAATTCTACACACTTACTATTCGCGCAGTGTGAAAGGCAGTTATTTAGGTCCTTTTAAAAGTGTTTAATAATAATAAGTCAGTATGTAGCGAAGTAATGATTACATGCAATTACGACTAGGTAGATTGATTTCTCGAAGTGTCACGGTGAAAAACGCGATAGTTTCATTTCGGGTTTCTTTTTATTTTTGTCTATTAATTTCATGCAAAATGTAATTCCATCGAAGATTGGCAAAAACAATAATACCATTTTACCGGAAATATTATTACGCGCTCCGTGTTTATGTACAGAAAAAAAAAAAAAAAAAAAATACTTTTCGAATTCGACGACCGAATGCGCTAACAAAACGCAACAATGGGGGGGGGGAAATACCGTTTTATTCTTCGTTATTTTTCAGAGAGGTAAAGTTTTTAGTTTTTAAGTTATTTTAGAAAGTTTTGATGATAAGTTTACGTCGCTGGCGGACTAGAAAGAGGTGAAGGAATATGGTGGTCGATGGGGGGAACGACACTCTCTTAAACACGGTAACTTTAACATACAAAAAGTTTTTTAATTAATAGAGCTACATCCAAAATCCTTATCTGTGCCAATTTCATAGTAACCTTAGAATCTTTTAAATAGAAATAAATATTCAAATTAGTTTAAATCACGTGCATGTACTAAGTCAATAAGTCAATGTCCGGAAAGCGACTATAAACTGCAAATGTATATATACGAGATAGGGCTATTAATGTTATTGGTACATAGATCTTTCACGGGAAGTCGCTTTCCTGTAAATAATTATTCGCTTTTTGCGCCGTTCAAAGTTTTACGGTAAAAATTTAATCTGGGGGGAGGGGCGTATCTGATTATGTATAGCTTCCGCATGTCTCTTGTATTCCCAAATGTTATTTACCAAAAAAGATGGATTAAGGTCACATAGTTGAACATACCGGTTCTCAATTGCTGAAGTTAAGTAACATAGGTCCCGGTTAGAGTACTCTCTTGGTTAGCTGACCATCTGCTGGTAAATCCTGGTGTTGTTGGCCTTTATTATATCACTGAAAAACGTATAAAAATAAAACCACATACATAGCTTTCATAAAAAAAAACATCTGATAATGTAAACTGGATGAAAATGTTCAAATCGCATGGATAATTCAGAGAATACTGTGCAAAGAGAGATGAGTGTCATTGCAACTTCATCAATATAAAGAGATCAAACAGCAGTAATGTGAGACGTGGAAAGAACAGAAGAGATTTCGAAATTAAGGGAGGGAGTGCGACAAGACTGCATGCTACTGTTTCCGCTTTTATTCAGTGCGCATATCGAGGAGGCAATAAATAAAGTTAAGAATAATAAAAAGTCCGCCATTAAAATACAAGGCGAAACAATAAGTATATAAGCAGATTTTCCGATGAGGTTGTAATAGTGGGCAGAGAAAACGAAGAAAATCTGGAAGAGTCGTTAAAGAAAATGGATAGTATACTGAAACATAATTATGAAACGGAATTAATCACGAAGATCACGGTGTGCAGTAAAAAGCCAGAAAAATATTACAACCCTTTCGTATTTAACTAAATTCATTGCAGGAAGTCGAAAGAATTTGCGTATCTTGGGGGTATTATAAATCAAAGCGGAAAAAGTGTACTAAGGATACAAAAGGAAGGATAGCACAGACAAAAACCACATTTACCAAGGAGAAATCTATGTTTGGGAATCTTAAAATCGATATTGATAGATAAAAGAAAAAAAATCCAGCAGTGTTCTATTTGGAGCGTTGCATTGTATGGTTACACACACAGTCAACCCAAAAAATAAACAGAACTCGCGAAAAGAGCGATGAACACATACTAAAATTACTAATTAAAAAGTATTAAAACAGAAACGAATCGGCGCATCTTTTAAATACAGAGTTATCAGAGGACAGGGCCAGTTAGTTGAACATATTCTGAGGCACGATGACCTATAATGAAGACAATAGTGGAAGGAATGATAGCTGGAAAAACACCAGAGGAAGATCTCGATAAAAGTATACGGGGATCGTGCAAGACCCGGAATGCAGAAATTACTTGAAATTGAAGAGATTTGGACAAAAAGAAGAGACACGAATGACACCACGCTGCTTCAAAACAATCTAAGGGGACTGAGAAAAAATGATGATGGTGATAGATTGGGGCATAATAATCATTCACTGATCCCTGGTTGAACCCTTCCGTGAATAATGTAATACATTTTTTCTTTATTTTCTTGTTGACAAATAATGTGTGGTAAATTAACCGTACATAATTAATTTGATATGTCTTCATTAATGTCGAATATTAATAAGTTTTATTAATAACAATAAAAGTGAACTTGTACTACCATTGTGTAACACCGCAACAATGAAGCTGAGATTTACTAACAATAATAATCAAAAGAAGAAGAAAATATTGAGCAAGTGTAAAACTATTCTAAAACTCAATTTACTCGCTAGAAAACTAACAAGCCCTGATTTTTCTTATCAACAACAGACACTTAATCTTCTTTTCAGTATTAAGTGGGGTCTAAATACTTGATTACTTTGATTCAGCAGGCGGAGGAACAAACAATGAAAACAATTTCTTAAGTAGCGAACCGCTAAACTGCTAAATCGCTAAACTGCTTAATTGCTAAACTGCTAAATCGCTAAACCGCTAAATCACTACACCGCTAAACCGCTAAATCGCTAAACCGCCAAACTGCTAAACCACTAAATCGCTAAACCACTAAACCGCTAAAGCACTACACTGCTATACTGCTAAACTGCTAAATCGCTAAACCACTAAATCACTAAACCATTAAATCGTTACACCGCTAAACCATTAAATTGCTAAACTGTTAAATCATTAAACCACTAAACCGCTAAACCACTAAACTGCTAAACTGCTAAACCGCTAAATCGCTAAACTGCTAAATCGCTAAACTGCTTAATTGCTAACTCGCTAAACCACTAAACCGCTAAATCACTACACCGCTAAACCGCTAAATCGCTAAACCGCCAAACTGCTAAACCACTAAATCGCTAAACCACTAAACCGCTAAAGCACTACACTGCTATACCGCTAAACTGCTAAATCGCTAAACCGCTAAATCACTAAACCATTAAATCGTTACACCGCTAAACCGTTAAATTGCTAAACTGCTAAATCACTAAACCACTAAACCGCTAAACCACTAAACTGCTAAACTGCTAAACCGCTAAATCGCTAAACTGTTAAATCGCTAAACCACTAAACCTTTAACTGCTTAATCGCTATACCACTAACCGCTAAACCGCTATACCACTAAACTGCTAAACTGCTATACCACTAAACTGCTAAACTGCTAAATTGCTAAACTGCTAAATCGCTAAATCATTAAACTGCTAAACCGTTAAACTGCTAAACTGTTAAATCGCTAAACCGCTAAATCGATAAATCGAAACCACAGACTAGCCAACGTTCTGTTTTCTTCCTCTTGGGGGGGGGCTCATCATTTAGGAACCTCTGCCTAGAGAAAAGATAGGATGAAAAGTCAACTTAATTCGATCAGAAATAGATGATATAAAGGAGCTAATAGCAGGAACAACAGACTGAAAAGGCGCTAAATCACTAAACCATTAAATCGTTACACCGCTAAACCGTTAAATTGCTAAACTGTTAAATCACTAAACTGCTAAACTGCTAAATCGCTAAACCACTAAACCGCTAAACCACTAAACTGCTAAACCGCTAAATCGCTAAACTGTTAAATCGCTAAACCACTAAACCTTTAACTGCTTAATCGCTATACCACTTACCGCTAAACCGCTATACCACTAAACCGCTAAACTGCTATACTACTAAACTGCTAAACTGCTAAATCGCTAAACTGCTAACTCGCTAAACCGCTAAATCATTAAACTGCTAAACCGTTAAACTGCTAAACTGTTAAATCGCTAAACCGCTAAATCGATAAATCGAAACCACAGACTAGCCAACGTTCTGTTTTCTTCCTCTTGGGGGGGGGGGGGGGCTCATCATTTAGGAACCTCTGCCTAGAGAAAAGATAGGATGAAAAGTCAACTTAATTCGATCAGAAATAGCTGATATAAAGGAGCTAATAGCAGGAACAACAGACTGAAAAGGAAAAAACAGGATATAGAAACTACAATAATATAGTAGGAAGCCTTTTAACTTTATGAGGAGTAAATAAAGAGAAAAACGTTCCGCGGAAAGATGTGGTTAGCATCACAGATAACTGCTTCATGAGGATATAGAGGACGACAATAAAGAGAGAAAACCAAAGAGAGACGACCGTGTGAAGAGGGCAATAAAGTGTGATTGAAGCGTAGGCGAATAATAGAGACAATAATAGAACGTGGAAGAGAAGGAAACCCTGAGAACCAAGAATCAGAAGGTAGAAGGGAAGATTATTGGTAAAGGGAGAAGGGTATACGTATTCGACCAAAATTTAAGGTGAAATTTCTTACTTAAGGGTAATAGATTAGTACTTTGAATTTTTTTAAAGCGCAAACGAGCAAAAATCTGCGCTAAAGTGTCCGCCATTTTGTGATGCTCTTATGACCAGAAACCCTAAATCAACATTAGTAAAGAGTGATGAAAAGAAAGATTGCGAATGAGAAATCGTATACGAAGAATAATGAAGTGTCGGAAGACGGAGAGCGAAGAGGACTGAATGGAAGTCGGAAATTATCAGACAGCCGGAGACGTGGGGTGGGGTATATCGGCTGTAAAAATGGAACGGAAATGAGGAAGACGAAAGTATTTCTGGGGTGAATTCTAGTTCCATAGCGCGCCGAGAAGAAGCCGGAAAGATTTAAATGACTACGAGGGACAACCGAAATTTTTAATTTAATTAACCGCGTGAAATATTATATAATAATAATAGAATATTTGACCAACTTCGAAGCGAAAAAGAGTTCTCTTCGGCACTCTTCGGACAATCGCTCATTCTATTTCACTGTAAACCGTCATTTGGAACAACATTAAAAGACATAGAGAAACATCAACTGATTACCGTTTTTTCAGCCGTTATCGGTCCGCCGATGGACTAGTAAACTTCATCGCTACATCAACGGCGAATGTTGTCAACGGATCCTAAATTGTTCCTTAAATTCGCGAATTTCTCTTTCAAATCTGCATTCGCGTTTTTTTACATCCAAAACCGCCGATATAATCAATTCTACTAACCGATAGAAGAACTTAGATCGTGCAGAAACCCCAACAACCAACTGGAGAGAAACAAAACGGTGTTCACATTCGATGCTACAAAATATTCCGGATTCAATCAATCCTCATTAATGTACATAGACTATGTCGTAAATTGTACAAAACCTATAAGCCGCTTGAATTCTTTTAAACTGACATTCACAAAACAAAATAGAAAAACAGGTAACTGAGGTGTAACCTGTTGAATTTTGCATAGTATTGCCGCAGTCACAGTACGATTTAGAACGACGCGAGAATTTAATTAGGTAAGATTTAGAGACAAAAACACAAAGAGTAAAAATTAATGGGCAAGTAATCCACTGCATCAGATTTGCAGACCTTAATAATTGAGCCTGAAAAGAATATGCAAAAATCTTTATTGAATTTTAATAAAATTCTTAAACAACAGCGTACGAATATAAAAATTAAAAAAAGACAAAAACAAAAATTATAGCCGAGGAAAAAATAGTGCCATCTGTAAATGTTAAACTAGACAATCAAGTGTACTTGAACAAGTACCAGACAAATATCTTTCGGTTGCATACTAATGCCAGTGGGCAGCGGATGTTCAATAGAAATCAGACACAGGATAAATATGACGAAAGTGGCATTTGCCCAAAAAAGAAACTTGCTTACAAACAGAAATCTTAAATTAAATATAAGAGCGAAATTTGCCAAAACACCTATCTGTGGAGTGACTTATTATTACACGGCTGCGAAACATGGGTGATGACGGAACAAGATGAAACTGAAAATAATGGAAATGTTGATTTGGAGAAGAATATTACGCATTAGCTGAACGACGGAAAAAAAGAGAAATTCAGAAGTACTTGAACAGATAGGAATGAAGAAAACACTTCCGAGTACAATTAAAATAAAAAGTGGGAAAATGTTGGATTATCTAATAAGAAACAATTCATTCCTAACGAACATATTTAAAGGAAGAATTAATGGTAGGAAAGGAAAGGTCGACCACCGAGGAAAACGTTTTCGGGACAAATGATCGAAATGGCCGGTTGCAACAAAAATTATGAAGAGGATGGCAACGGAATGGAAACTAAAATTCGCACCGACAAGGCTAAGCCTTTAGAATGAAAATGGCCAAGTGGCTAGAACTATCGGACTAGCAAATCGAGCAGCTCTGCAGAGTGTTCCAGATCTAGGGACGACGACGACGACGGCGAGTAAGGAATTATTAAAAACCACATCAAATAATCGTTTAATAGTCCCGTTTAAGGCAATGTAGAAAACATACATAATGCACGTGAATAATTAATACTGTCATTGTGTATACACTTCGGACTGCATTTATTCTAACACGAGTACGTATCTTCCATACACATTCGTACTGCATGCAGAATAGCGCTAAGGGGAACATCTGCACAAAACTATGATTTAAAAATATGTCGACATATCAACGCTGTTCTTAGGCCGACTCTGGATAAAAATGGTAATTATATCAAGTCACGATGATGGAGGGCTTTTTTGAATAGGTTATTCCATTTCGCCATCTAGTTTTGTTCCATTCGACACATCCCGCCGGTAAAACTGAATTAATCACAGCCAAAAAAAATTGGGTCAGTTCCTGCTTACGAATATTTTTTTTAATGAATTCCTTCCTAATTTGCCTCGCGATCGTCTCCTACCGCACACACGTCCGTATTTTTCGCTACCGAAGATGAACGCTCCACAGTTCGCTTACAATAAAAGGCACAACCTGCGCGTAAAACGTCGAATTTCGACGCGTCCTAAGACAATCAAAATTCACCACCGGATTTATTCTATTCCTAATGTTCGTATAATTACGTATTCCTCCGTGAAATTATATTGTTTAAATCATACTGTTCCCGTCGAAAACGCAACTCCTTTATATTTTTTGTCGGGGAACCGTCCCCCGTTTTACTCAGATACATATCATGCTCTCCTCTCCCGCAGATGCGTACAAACTGAGCCTCAGCTTAGATCGCAATAAAAATTAATCGTCTTCATTTTGAAAAAAATCCAGCTTACTGAGGGTATTTAATTAGTAGATTGCAGAAGAATCGGGCACGAAACATCGTCTTCCTTTGTATCGTCGCTCACGGTCTTGTAAAGAACACAATCTCACTGAGATATAACATAGCATATTCAGTTGAGTCGATAAGAGTCTTGTATGTCCGACTCATGGTGTCTAACGGCGACTCCTTCCGAATAATAGCACTGTATTTTATTTTATTATTATTTTTATTCTTGTTTTTGTAATTAAAGACAGCTATTTCTAAAAAATCAAAACCTTTTCCCCTGAACAGACTAGCGCAACAGTTAGCACGACAGATCTTCTACCGTATTTCATAATGCTGTCTTTTTCGATTCTACAACTTTCTAATGTAAAACAGAATTCCCGATACGCAGGGCCTGAATATATATGCATTTAATTCAGGTAACTCGAATTTATTTAACAACTACAGTATGGATGTTGCGCTTACCATGACGACTATTTTTACTTCTTCAGTTGAACTTTTACTTTGCGTAAAATTTTTAAATTTGTCTATTTCAGGGCGCTCGTCAACTAAGAAATTTTACTTAAGGAACAGTGTCTTCTTTTTCTTCTTCAGGTGCCGTACGCTACAAAGCGCGTTAGTGCAACCTATTCGTACATTTTTAGTAGTAACGATATAGGTTGCGTACCAGGCAATTGTTTATGTGCAGTACGAATGTGTATACACGCAAGACTACATTCGGAACTGATAGTGATCGTTTGATTTACATCGTTTTACAAAAGTGCAATCCTATTTATGTCTGCTGTGTACTGACCTAGCGCGCATATGATGTTGTACGTGGTGGTTTGCCATTGCCTTCCATATCATTCTATTAGAGAGTATTTTTAATTTTATTAATTTTAATTCTTTGTAATAAGTTCTGTCGTCACCCGGCATCGAACCCGAGTTAATTAGATTTTAATTCAAAAGTCCCGAAACAGCGTGAAAGAACTAATAATCAGAATTGTGAAAATGCAGGAAAATAAGGAATGGTATCGGAAGATTGCAATGGCAATAAGAATAGAGAAGGCCCAGTAGTAGTAAAAACATAAGTAAGAACTGAATTTTATATTAAAAAAAAAAAAAAAAATGAAATAAAAATAAGAAATTAAGCAATTACAGTTAAAAAAAATTAATTGAGGGGTCTAGAAAGCAAAATATGGTGAAAGGAAATTACGGAGAAAACGGGGGATGAAGATGACATCGAGCCTAGATAAATATAACGAGGACTATGAGTAAAGGAAATTCGAGGAAGAAGGTTTTTATACTGGCTAGAGAGATGAAAAATTTTATTCAGTTCGCCTGCGGTTCAATCATGGTCTGCTTCCGACTTTTCTTTTCCGTTTTGCTCTTGTTCAATCACCTTTGTGTGGCCCTCCAGAGCTCAATTATACCTGCGATGCGAATCACGTCTTGTTCCGAATGCCCCTTTATTTCCTCCGAACGTGCTACCCTGTATTCTAACTTCTGCGCCTTGCCCTCCCCATTTCTTATAGTGCGCACGCCATTCTTGCATTACCCTCTCTCAATATAATAGTTCCTTTGTTAACTTTCTTTATCTCCTCAATTCATAATCTTTTCCCCTATATGATGTACACAATTCTCTGCGTTGGGTAAGTTCCACTGTTGACGTGCCCAAAAAATTAAAAAAAAAAAAAAATACACATAATTTATAAATAAGGGATTTGTTTCACAAACCGAAGAAACGGGAAATAAAAATGCGAGTCAAAGAATGATATAACTCATTTCCTCCGTTGATGGTACTCCCAAGTGGTGACACTAGGAAAACGCAGAAAATCCTTGATAACGAAATGGCGAAAACAAAAAAGAATATAACTAAAAAAGCATATTATGCGATGAAATACCGCAGAAAAAAATCGAGGCATCGTGAAATCGGAAATGAAAGAAACATGATTAGAAGAGAAATGTGAAAAAATTCCTTTTGATGGTTTTTACCGGCAGGGGAGGTGGGGGTAACTACGATCCATGAAAATTTGAAGTTTTATTTAACCAAAATAGATGTTCTATTTCGAAACACAACCGGCCGGCTGTTGCGCAAATATCTTCCTTTGATTCCTAGGACGGGCTCGAAAAGGAGATTCAGGCGCTAGCATTAGTTCTGCGAAAGAATAAAAAAACCGCATTTAGGACAAACTCGGCCACAGCGTATTCATAGCCGATGCGCGATAACGGGGGACATTAATTTCGTCTCGCAAACTTGATTACTACTTCGTAGTTCGAGTAATTTACTTGCAACCGCGCAACATTTGTCTAATTAGTAATTATGAAATCGGCGAGCACGCTGTTGTTCCGTACACGTTTCGAATTTCAGAAAATTTCAGCAAGTAATTTGCAGCTATCCTCTCGGCTGAAATATTCCCCGATTAAATTCGTATAATCTGATTTTTCAACTATTTTTCAGACGAAAACGAGAACAATATAACGCGGCAAAGAAATATAAGTGATTCCTATTCTAATTGTTTCTGGGTAAAGGTGGAGTTGACATGCCCAAAAAAAAAAAAAAAAAAGAAAATAAGCGACAAGATTATCTCAGCTTCGCGTAGCATATTAAAAAAAAAAAAAAATGCCGTAAATGTCGAATAAATAAAGAAGAAACCCGTATGCACGGGTCAATAACTAATTCTGTTTAAAAATTCGGCTTATTAAAATATCTAGGAGAAATAAATAGTTTGATGATAGTAACTTATCTCGACTACGAAGGCTGTAGGTGTGAAAAGAAAAAAAAAAAAACTTTCCGCAGAAAATATAACTAAAAAAATTACAAAATGCCTTTGAGATCACTTTTTTTTTTTTTTCTTGGACTGACCTTCACCCAGAATAAAATAGTAAGGAAAGAAGTCGGTTATATTTTAATCCGATCAGAAATCTTTGCAAAAGAGGAACAAATAGCACTAGTGGTGAAGGAAAGGACATAGGGAGCACAATAAGGAGCAGGAAGCCCAAGTGCCTCAAGGAATAATACAAAATGCTCCTCAGAAAGAGATGAACGCTGGAAGAACGCATGATCGGCGTCGAAAATAACTGCATCATCAGGATGGAGAGGACAGTCTGGGGAGGAAATAAAAGTGAAATCTGAAGGAAGACAGCAGAGAATGGCCACAAAGCAGACGGAGACAACGGAATCAACATCAGAACGTCGAAGAGAGGGATGCAAAAGAAACCATGATGAGTCTAGAAGAGTAGGCTGAACAAATAGATGAAATGAATAGTTATTAGAAAAGGAGGAAGCGTAAATATTCGACACCATGATCTGATATCGAAGCTTTTACATATCGATAGGAGGTTATCGGATGGATTTTTTTTTAAAAAGAGGCGTCAGGAAGCAGCAGCCTGAGCCAAGGAATCAGCCGCTTCATTACCAAATATGGCATTAAACGAAAACGCTGAAGCTGCCCGGGAGGATTGTCGGTTCGCAGACGAATTATGCGGGCCCGATATAATCTCGAATAAGATTTCAGTAATTCCGGAAACCGGTACAATTGATTTTTCTTTTATTTAAGTGTAAATTCCAAATATTATTGGTTTTTTTTATATACCACCCACCCCGGTCCACTGGCCACTATTGGCGTTGCTACCGTTTATTATTAATTTATTTTTACTTTGCATAACAAGGCCTTCTAATTTATACTGAATGGCATGACAGCATTTAGATAGTTGCTCATAATAATTTATCCGTCTATATACTTGAATTATTCTTAAGGCTTATTACTTATCTCCGCTAAAGTAATGACATCATTGATATACCCTACACTACACACGTAGGAGTTAGGCGAGGAGAACCTGCTTATACACTATTAATAATCAATAATAGAGTTTCCGTATTCGAACGAAAAATAAATAAATAAGCTCTGATATATACGCCATCGTTAGC
Source organism: Icerya purchasi (assembly GCA_039619475.1). Classification (NCBI taxonomy): domain Eukaryota; kingdom Metazoa; phylum Arthropoda; class Insecta; order Hemiptera; family Monophlebidae; genus Icerya; species Icerya purchasi. The sequence goes on from CM077115.1 coordinate 154,263,501, forward strand.
TATAATTTAGCGCATCTCGACACCAAGTTCTTTTTAATCTACTCCGCGGATTTCCTGGAAGATATTGGTGGTACATGCTCTAGACACGTGTTGATATTATTATTAAGTAATAGCTTCTCGAAGAATTTTCTGTACTGCATAGCTTGGTATTCTTGAACATGTAGAATATGAAGATCGTCGTGCAGCGTTTATTTGAAACAAAGTGAAAAGGTCCAACTATTCCACGGAGGATCTTAGACTGCAGCTGCTGAACTTTATTAATATTACTTCTAGCTGACAACGACCCATGCACTTCTGCACCGTACTTCCCTATACAGGAGCTATAACCGTTAGGTATATGAGGCGTTTGCAAGAAAGCCTCACAGCGGATCGTGAACTAATAATATTTTTGAATATAGCCATTCACATAAGGATCCTTTTCCTTAAGTGTGTTATATGAGGCTTCCATGTGAGGCGCCAGTCCACGATCAGTCCTAAGTACTTAATGCTTTGAACTTTTTTTTTCCTACCCTGGGCGCGCCAGCGGCCTTGACCCAACAACATGAAAAATTAAGAGATATAACTAAATAGCCAGGCGGTCAGAAATGGAAAAGACAAAGGACAGCAACAACGGAATAACTGAAGGCAATGGGAAGGATATAGGTAGCGTTAAAGGGAGTAGGAACACCTAGAGATGTATATATTGATAAATCCCTGAACTAGAAAAAACACATTCGTAAACTCGAAAATAAGACAGACAATTTCAGCTTTATATAAAATAAAGCAGGTACTATCGAACACTACGTATATACTATAATTCAATAATAATGTCTAGAATATTATATGAAATTTAAATATATTATGTGAGGCTAAGAAAACAGAAATAAACAAAATAAGTAAAATACAGAAGAGGTGTTTGAAACTTATACTCCCCCACTGAAAGCAAAACGACTCTGGATCAATTATGTGTGAAAGGAAAACGATGAAATGTCCCCCCTAAGATATGTATTATTTCTATTATAGATTACTAGAATTTAATGTTAAAAATATAAAATTACCATCCAGGGAAAAAATTCGGGTAACAAGAAACCAAAGTAATACACATATTATACATCTATCCCCGCGGTGTAAACCTACGAATTGATAATACTGATGACTCGGGTTTAATTAATTTTAATAAGTACAATCCCTAATGATATACTAGAGGGAAAAAAAAAATTGGTGTGTGGAAAAAGGAGGTGCAAGAATGGCTGAAGGAATAGTGAAAAGATTAAAGATCAAGTTACCTATATCTCGCTACTCTTTAATGTTTCATTATTTATGCATTTTGGTTTTGACACTTTATCGTGTCCTTTCTGGTCTTTAAGTTTCTATCAGAGGATTTTCGATCTGGAAATATTAAGCTGTCTGCACGTACCGCTGTACAGATGCATATTACGCGATATGTTTTATGTATTGTAGTATGTATAAATCCTCTTACTTAAATATTATGTTAATAGTATTGTTATTTATGGAATAAATTAAAATAGTTGTAATTTTTGTAATTTGTATCTTTGTTTAATAAACGTTAATAAGAGTGTTGGGCACTCACACAACGGGCATTTTTGCCCTATGAGACCTACAGCTTATTTCTAAAATAAAAAAAAAAAAAAAAAGATGTTCCAAATATTTGAGAACTTAATAACAAATATTAAATTTACATTTAGTACTCGCTACAAAATTTATTACACTCTACGTACAATTTTATTGATTACGATGTGAATTTACTAATACAAAGTAGAACACAATACAAAAAAAAACTGAACACTTAATAAATCAGCATCGGAAACACGCGTTTCGTTTGAGAGGGGAAACCAACGAAAAATCAAAACGCGGGAAAGATTAAATAGGCTCAAGATCGGAGACGAATAAAGGAGAGACAGATGGGCATATGGCGAAAGCTAGAGGCACAGAGGAAACACGAAAACAGACAACAACAAAAGGACAAAATGAAGGAAACATTTCGATCGTGTTCTTAAGTGTAATTGATTCGCTCAAAGATTCGGCTGATGTGAAGTCCCGAGTAAGAACTGCAGAGCGGAACTTTAGCAGAAGCAAAATCTCGACACACCGAATTGCAAGGTTGTATCTATTATCGACGGCAGTACACCACCTAAAAAGTTATCTGATCGTCAATCTAACGGACCACGGATCACTGTCGACAACATCGATACGTACAATTTTATAATATATTTAAATAGTCCGGTTTTATTACGAATTTATTAATTGTGTATTTTCAACGGTCGGTCGGTTAGTAAAAATGGTGTAATACAAATTTAAAAAGAAACCGATATATGTTTATCAAAAATAATAATAATAATTTAATAATATAATTTTACGCCCATGGCATTCACCAATCGTGACGGCATCTCTGAGGGCATGAATGATACCGTTACACAGTTTTAATGTGTCTCGGTAGGCACAATATGCGAGTAAAAATTCAAAGAAAACTTTACTACGCTGCATCCGCCTTAGCTAAAGAATTATCGAGCATTGCGATCTTTGGTAGATGACATTTCGTACTGTTTAAAAGCAACTCGAAACATCGTTTTTGCTGTTTAATATGCGCTAATATGTGCCTTTTCCGATTTTTTTTTTTTTTTTTTTTTTACCTTTTTGACTTAATAATAAAATTGGCTACATGTCTGTCTTTTTTTTGTTTGTTTGTTTGTTTTTTTCGGTCTGATCAGTATAGTCCATTTCGACAGATTTTGAATGCACGGAAAAAAAGAAAATACTTCCTTGTTCTTGTTAAACTATTTTATGCTCCACCTATAATACTAAATGGTAAGTGCAGGAGGAAACTCCATCCCACAACATAGCCGCACCTATAGAGAGGCTCGATGAAATTATACAAAAACAGAAAGAGAAAAAAAAATTAAAATTAACATAAGTCACTATGATGCAATATGACCGTAAACTGCAGAGCCCGCAATGCTCGATGAAACTCAACAGACAAAAATAATTGATTTTTCTTTTTTTATTAATTTTTCCGAATGAGTTCCATATCTAGCAACCCGACTACAGCTGCATATGGTAGTGCTCACAATGTTTGACGAGATCAAGGAATATTCAACTCTGAGTAACCAAGTAAATAAAGGTTACAGTGTAAAAGAGAAGATGAGACAAGTTCACAGAAGTAAGAGCGCAAATGTTAAATTATTATTAATCATTATTAGCCTGAGGGCAACAAATCTTACAGATACTTGGACATTAATCAAGTTATTTAAATAATAATTCCATTCCTTTTAATAAACGAAAATAAGATAACTAACGTACGATTGCCAGAAACAAGTAATTGGAAAATACAGAATGGAGGATGACATGAATTCTTCAAAAAAAAAAAAAAATCTATCCAACACTGGAGCCTCACAACTGAATAATAAGTACCTTGCGATAATGTCGGTTTTTCATTCACACATTTGTAGCAAGTGTTTACATCTATTTAAAAAAAAAAAAAAAAAAAAACAAAAAACAAAAAAAACATTTTTCAGAATTGTTTATATCAGAAGAAGACTTTAGCGGAACACCTCACAAGGAGACACAAGAAGAATGTCATCCGAAACATTTATCGAAATTTAAAAAATTTCACAGGCATTCTGTAATGCTCTCAAAACTCTGACACGACTTTTGGAGGAGAAAAAAAAATGTTAAAGGTCCAATTTATAAATATAGACGGAATTTCGAATTTTTTTAACTGGAGCTATTTCGAGCGTGACTTTCACGTCAAGGAGCCGTTTATATGTCAAAAACCCATACGTAAACGCAAAGGAGAAACCTATAAAAAGCTCTTTTAGGCGCAAGCGAAGGTAAAACAGACGCGAATAGTTCAAATCGAACGGATAATCGTATTATTCCGGTGAATTTGTTCTACAAGGCGCATAATGTACAGTAACGTCTCTTCAGCAGTAAAATGTAAGGCAGTTCGCCGAACTCTCTCCACTACTATGTCGGACACGGCGATATCGAATTTTCATATATGCGACACTATCAATCGGCATTAAATTGGGGGGGAAAAAAAACGAGAAATAGTTCAAATATTTCGAATCTCTCAGTTGCGGCGGCGACTGAACTGAGGACAATTATTTAAAAAAGCGCTACTGTGCACCGGAAACTAGAAATGTAAAACAATCGGCGTTGTTCTAGCGGATTTTCGGTCGGGCTAAGAGAAACTAGCAAGCTTTACTCACTGCACAGATGAGAATGCTCGGTTAGAGTGTGACTGGGAAAAATATCAAACAAGGAGGTGGTCTTAGCGGCTTAGTTAATATGTAGGAAGGAAAACTCAGCATAACCCGATGATAAAAGATCAAAAGATGAGAATGGAATCTGGCAGAAGAGAAAATATAGAGTGAATACGACAGGCGTATAAGATCGAAATGAAAGATGATATGAAGTGAATTCAAAAAATGAAACCAAACACCTCATATTAATGAGGTCTACTTTGCGTTTAATGTGTCGAAATCGGCGCTTATTCATGAACTTCAAAATTTCACGTGTGTCCAGTGTAAAAATAAACCGGCAAGCTGGAGCAGATTTACGCTACTATTGGTTCTTCGCGTCTTTCCTTCATAAAATGAGCTTACGTCGAACTCACTGCTTTTTAAGGCAAAATAAGAAAAATACTGAAGGCAGTTTTTCGATAAATGAAAAAAATTCAAACGAACGTTTTTTTTATTGGGCAAAAAAATAGTCTTTTTATTATAAAATTGCGGGTGACTCTGCTCTTTCTGCTGAATGTGCTTCTCTTTATTTACTTCTTTTAATGTTCTTTCTGCTCCCTCTATCGTGTCCTTTCTCCGCTCGGCCAGTTGTATCGAATTAAGTTATAATTAACTGACTCTTCTTCCTATCGTTTCTGGGTGAAAATCCCTAGTTGACGAGCTCAAAAGAAGAAAAAAAAAAAAAAAAAAGGAAAACATACATTTCATTAAAATACGATTCCGGGATACAAAGTGGTACTGAACCAGCAGTCCTTTATTGCCAAAAAACAAAATTTTATCATAGTTTACATTTTCGATCGTTCCATTCTCGTTTTTTTTTTCCTTTTAATTTTCGCTTTTGCGAGGAAATTATTATCTCCAATTCCGTAGGTTTTATTCAAGATTTCGTCAATATTTTCTATATTCCTGAGCAATCCTTAAGAATGTTCTATCCGATTGCGCTTTTCAGTTAACAGCCGCGGTACAACTTTTGAACGAATAAAATTTCCGGTATGACTGGGATTGAAGAACTCACTTTTCGAATCGTCAAACAGCCGCGTGTAAAAAAAGTAAGTCCCATATATCCTCGATGAATTGTTAAGCTTTTCATAATAGTACTAAGTCAGACACGGCACTAATGAGAGTATCGGGATGACTTCCTTTCTATTTGCAATCCGCTTTTACTGTCCCCGATTTCCTTGGCACCCAATTATTGCCGGCTGGCTAAACCTGGGAACGACTTGGAACGCACCAAAATGAAAACTCGAGAAATTTTAGACAACAACCTGTGTACTCGCATCATTTTCAACGGATTCTCGGCCGTCAGCGAATTTTTTATGCTAAAAATGGACAGTTTACCATAAACCTATTTTTTCGTTAGACTAAAACATCCGTTTCAATCGTAATTTAATGTCGTCGAAATCGGAAAACTCACTTCACTCAAAAACTGAACACGCTTTCGCCGATTTCTATACAGATGTGTGCATCATACGAACCGACAGACGCCGATTTGTTTATCGAAAGCTTCATTATTACGGTTGAGTACCAAGTAAGGCTGGGAGTATGTGAGAGATATTTACACATTATATGTCGCGACCTAAGCACTATTTCAAGCACTGCCGTCTTAAACTGAACTTGGGAAATTTCGGGTTCAGCGCTGGACTACCATTTCCGACAGATTGTTTTTCCCTTCCGTAACGTCTAACCTGAAAGTTTAGAAATCCGGATAAATAAAAGCGAACTCGAAAGAAGAGGTGTGAAACGCATACACAATAAGGGGTCGAATTGCAATTTTTAAATTGGCATCACGCTAAACTGAGGCGCAATGCACCGAAAAAAATCTAGCCTAAAGTCGAGTATCCGCATCGATTATTCGGGCGCGGGTTAACCGGGTCGATATTAATTACTCGGCGAAGGCTAGACGAGTGCGTTTATTAATCAAGCGTTCATTTCGATTCGGACGTCTGTTTCTGCTCTCGAAATAAAGCCATCTCGTAATTGGCTAATTTTTATTCCACTCCGGGCATTTTTAAAGTCGCGCCCGGCGATCGTTATTATTAATCGTTGCGAAAGGTAGAGAACCATTTTTCAAAGTGTACTACCGACTTACCGACTACCCCCAGTGCTGCTGCTGCTGCTGCTACTGCCGGTCCTATTCAAAGGCTCAGCCTAAAAAGGTATTCTCCAATTAACGTTTCGACTAGAGCTTAAACACCACTCTTACGCACTATTACTTTTTAGAAGGGCCGGCAGAACGGACTAACGGGGATGGTTAATTAAATTTACAAAACCATCGTCTCTTTTCCGAGGGACGTTTTCTTTTCTGGCGAACAATATCCTCTCTGAAGCGCGCCTGTTATTTCACACCGTGACAGTGAAGAGCAGAGATTCCGGAAGAACATTAAACTTTGTTCCTGCGATTTTCACTTGCTCTTTTATTTTGTGTTCGAAGGGGGGGGGAGCGTTCTTTTCAGAATGACGAATTTCCAAATAAAGCGTATTGTACAAAAGTATTTTTGGAAACAAAGCCGATCAAGCACGCGACATATTATGAAATACGAAAACGTAGAGTTTCACTGTAAACAAAAATTCGTTCACTATTCCGTCGAGTTCCAATGTGGGGGGAAAAAAACAAACTGTAAGACAAATTTTATCCGCTAATTTACAGATTTTTGCCAACTGCCACACGTTTAAGTCGATAATTCCTGGCGACACAAAGACGCTACCTAAATATAGTATGCAGATTATTAAAATAGATCTAAAACGAATAAGGAATGCCGTTGTGAGAATTCTCAAATTTTCTAAATCAAGTTAACAAAAACTTTTTACGGAAAATAAGATACCATCCTCGAAGCTGCATGTGGTTGTAGCAACAGACCCACACACACACGCATTTCTGATAAAGCTTAAAAGTAAAAAAGTACAAACGAATCCGAAATATTTCCGATATATTATGTAATAAAGAGAACTTATGGGTACTCGACACTTTCCTTCTGCGCTGTCTAATTCAAAATCGATGCCATATCTACAAAAGCCCGAATAATAAAGTGACATTCGCACGTCTCAATTAGAATAAATAATTAATCAAGTAACCACGAGAGAAGCAAATGTTTAATCTTTTAAACTAAAAATATCGACTTCAAAATTTTTCTGTAAAAATCTAATAAAAAGACACTAAAAAGTAAAAAAACGTTATAAAAAATAATGTATTTTATCGGAGTATGACTTTCACAAGTGATGTGATAATTCTTATATCATATTAATACTTATTAGAGTGAGCACCAAATCAAAAAATATCTAGAAACAATTTAATGAATATTTAATGCGGTTTTTAATTATTACTGTGATTTGCGTGCCAACTTTAATTCAGATATGAATGCTGTTTAAGTATTATCATAATATCACTTTAATTTTTCAATGTAAAATACAATTATAGTGTATCTTTTTATGGAATTTTTTAATCTTGATCATTTTATACAAAGTATGGAAGAGAAAGAAACAGAAATATAAACAAGAAGGGTCAAGGAGCACTTGCGAGGCCAAAACGGCGAGTTATATATGTATATTATCTTATTTTATACTATAAAAAAAAGGTTTTTTAAATTTGAGATTAAAAGCTAAAGCTTGGTATGAATGTTTTTTATTTGGTACTAGAATGCATTAGAAAACGCATTGAGGGCAGATTCAGTATACTTATCCGGCTACCTTTTTTTTTTTTTTTATTTCAAGTAATATTAATTTTCTGTTCACCGCACTTTATTGACAAAACCCGTCATAAATTAGCTAAAGTAGACCAAAAACTTACTAAAACTTTCCGCAAGAATCTATCTATAGAACAAAATCAGTTCGGTAGTTTGGGAGATTAGCAGACATACATAGACATATTTTTTAATCTTCATTTCTGTAAATACGTAAATATAATAATATTTAAAAAGTTGTATTTCTATTTAATTTCGATATTAAGCTGCTGAATAACAGGTTCATACCAGATGAAATTAAACTTAATAAAAGCGCAGTCTAAACAATTTACGGTAGACACCATGTTCAAAAAATTTAATTTTAAAACTTAACGTTCTGCAAAGCGTGTACACTTACCATTATCAGAAACAAATGGAGCTTTCTGAAACGTTAAGTTTTGAGATTAAATTCTTAAACATGGTATCTACTGTAAATTGTTTTCCTAATTATATTCACTGTAAGGAAGCTTCATATGTTTAAAACTATTTCTGCATCGAAATAATAAACACGTATAGAAAATATGTCCAAAAAAAAAAAAAAAGAAAAAAGAAAAAAAAATTGATTAATTTACAAAATAATCGAAATTAACCGTATATTTCGAAGTCACACACTCCATAATAGGTAGCGCGGTAGCCTAATGGTTACGGCGCTTGGCTACTAAATCTCGGAGGACATGGGTTCGAGACTTGTCTTGTTCCAAATCTGAATATATCACAACTGAAATTGAATGTTGAGTGATACCAGAGAAATATGTAATGGCGGATAATCCAAAAGTAGGAAGGAACACCGGCCCTAGTGTATTCTCTTTAGATCCATTAGGCTTATAGTACATTATAAAAAGCTTAATTCCACAATCCCAAACGCCCTGCTAAAGGTATGGGACTCCCTTTATTTACTTTACATTCTATAATCAGGATTTTTAATAACAGTTTGAAACAGTTTATTATTAATATAACCATGATAGCGGACCACGCGATTTTGACCGTTATCACTTAACAAAATTAAATATATTATCATGAAAACAATACACACTATTCAAGTAAAATATCTACGACTAGAAGATTTTAAAAAAATGTATAAAATTATTCCTGTTTTTTTCCCCTTTCAATTTCGACTGTTTACTAGGTTGTATTGTTTATTAATTTATAGAAAATTTATTTAAAAAATTTAAAAATTAACGGTTGTCTCGACCCCACAATGAGCGGTAAAATATTTTAGATACGTTAAGATATATATTAATAGAGTGAATTCTATATGCTCTCAAGTTTTATCCCATGTAATACAGCGTGTACCAATGTTCAAACTTATTTCGACTCTACCGCATTTAACGATTTCGAAATATCAAAACGGACTTGTATTTTTTAAGAGAAAATTTGAAAACTAATTGTCATAACTAGCACGAATGAGAATGCAATGTGAGCAAGCGAATGGCTGCCGGTAAATTGAATCGATTATTCGCGGTGAGTTTTTTTCTTTTTTTTTTCGACGTAGGAGCACTTAAGTGTACATCAAAGAGCGATCGTTGTTTGTCATGTTCCATTTATGACGCTAAAGTTTGGAACTGCAAAGCTATCAACTCACATTGGCACGCAATGTAGTTCGGCAAGAATAGCTTTAATGTTTCGCCGAGTACGATTGCAAAAACGATTTTAGAGTTGATTTGTCCGGTTCGGTACTTAACACGAACCATCAAAGAATAATTTACAGTTCACTTGCTAATTCAAACGCGACGTTGTGAACTATTTGTAGCTGATTTTTGTTGATTAGTTCATTATTATTATGTTTTATTCCGCCGAACTGTTCGTTAACAGCGCACCAATCGTTTTTTTTGAAACTTTCTCTTTTTCATACGAAACTAATTCACGCGTAACTAGTATTAATAAATCTGAGCGATTAAAAAATTACCATATTTGTTTGCGATTTTTCATCCTTTTTTCAATTGGCTCTTCCGTCAAACGATTTTGTACATTTGCAACATTCGCGAATGCTTCGAAAATCTTTTAAATTCCGGACAATTTTAATTTTCGACAAAGCTACCATCATCGTTGTTTATTTTTCGAGTTCTACCAACGATAGTCTGTTCCATTCTGATGGGCTCAGTTTTATCTTTCCTCGGTATTATCGAGTTCGGTACACCGACTTTGTTCCGACTCCCTGCCTTAATCGATTATTTATTTAGAATTATTTTGTCAACTGAACGATAGTTCAAAGATATTCATTACTTTCCTGTTTGAATATTTCGAAATTTTCGACAAATAATTACAGATTCTCTATCATTGTGCGCGTAATTTCACCGTATCTCTGTCACGAAAACTGTACCATCATTATTATAATTAATTTTTTTGTTTTTTTGTTTTTTTTTCTCTACCACATAACAAAATGTTTACTAAACTCCAATCGTTGTAGTGGTGTAAGGTACGAGTATATGTTACAAACAGCGACAGCGCAGAAATGATATTTCCTACACACTAAAATGTTTTTTTGTTTATTTATTTTTTATTACGTTATTTAATTGTTAAATGTTTTTGTTTGTTTGATATTTTTTCGGGTAAACTTTAGGTACTGGCGATAATTGCTACTCTACTAGTCGGTAGCGAATTACCATATTATAGCGCTATTCAAACAGAAGTTGTACATACGGCGATTTATGCGTATTTATTGCTAAATATAATAATCATACTAGGCCTACTGTTGGGCGAACCAGTCTCAAGAAGATTAGTAAGTTACATTCAAAATAAATATGCATACATACATATATATATATATATATATTTTTTTTTTTTTATAATAAAAATTATTTATTTACAAAATAAGCGACATTTAAAAGACTAGTTATAATTTACGTTTAATAAATCATTGACTTGATTGAATAACATGAATAATGGGTCTTTTTAATATGACTTAATTAGAAGTTCTGTTAGTGACTGGTGAAAAGTCCGTGTGAGTTTAGGATCTAAAAATAGCATCGTTAAAATGCTTAATAAAATTAATCGGATAGTTTTGAATCAGTTCGGTGGTAAAATGGTTCGAGAGGAGGGAAAAGACAAATATAGAAGATCCAGAATATTTCGAAATTCATTTTCCCAAAGAAAATTGTAGCATACATTAATAGACGCTTGATAATACATCGAGTGTGAAACAATTATGCCCGGTAATATATATATCAAGAAGTTTTAAATATATTGACGATTGATAAAATATAGGTAATTAAAAAAAAAAAAAAAAATGAAACAAGTTTTTTTTGTTTTTACACGGTTAAAGTGTTAATATTTTTTATCCTTCCGATATTTATTTCTCTAAAAAGAAAACGTTCACAGTGGAATATTTAAAAAATATTAACAATAGAAATGGGTTTAATTAAGAATATGAGATCGAAAACTGAAAAAAAGAACTAAATAATAGCAACGGTCCGTTAAATGCCGGTACAAGTGGTCGTTAAGACGTTCTAAATTTTTGACCGGTTATAGCAAAATGTTGTATACTTCCTATTCCGAGTACATGTCTGTTTTGTACTATCGTTTACGGCCGAGTTAATGGCCATTTTACGCTCCATTATCCGTATTTACTCACATCGTTCTTCTTCTAAATTTTTAATTATCTCCGACTCCATGTGTGCTCTTAAAGCTATTTCCTCTCATTTCCCCTCTCACTCCTCTGACCTTTTCATCGTCCGTCATCGCTCTCTCATTCACACTCTCTTCTCACTTCACGCTATCCGCATTGAAATGCTCTGGGTCTCCAGTCATATGGCGATAGAGGGTAACGAAATGGCAGATTCCTTGGCTCAGATTGCTGTATCCTCCCGCCCTTTTTTTTCTCTAAAATTCCCATTTCTAATTTACTCCCATTGTGTAAAAAGTGTTTCATGTTAGATTTTGGTCAGATTTTTACGTTTCTTCCTTTTCTAATCAACCTTCCTCTTAAATTTTTTCATCCAACCTAATCTTCCCACGCGGCCTTGGTTTCACGATTTTCCTTCGCTTCGCCACTCCGTTATTGTCCCTATTATCCGTTTACGTCTGAATCATACTCTTCTTCCTTTCTCACGTTTTCGTTTTCATCTCGCTTTATCTCCTTAATTATCCTCTCCATCCTGACGACGAAGCCGTCTGCGATCCTGACCATATCCTCTTTGAATGTCCATCCCTCGTAAACGAACGCACCTCTTTGTATTCCAATCTGCTGTCACTCAAACTCCCTACTCCTTATTGTGCCTCGTATGTCGTATCGTTTCCGTCGATCTCCGTTATTCCTATCCTCAGTTCTTTTATTCTATCAATATTTGACACCGACTCTACATTTAACTGATCCTTCTCCTTCCTTTCGTTTCTGGGCGAAGATCCTTTGTTGACATGCCCAAAGGGGGAAAAAAAAAAAAGTACATGTCTGTCTTAAATTCGTTTTATAAAAACCGAAGCCGTTTTTTGTTTTTGTCTTTTTTTTTTTTTTTTTTTTTTTTCTGGATAGGTGTTTTTGTCCGTGACGGTTTTACACGGTACTATCTTAATGATAGATAAAAAAGAAATAGCTAGTCTGGCCATTTCGGTTACGGGAATAATTACGGAGGTGGAAAATTTTCGAAAATATGTTCTCAAAAAGGTGTTTTCGACGCAAAATCAAATTTAGACACAATAGTAAATTGAAGACAAAATTTTGAACATCCAGACGACTCGGGCGGGGTACCAACGTAGAGTCAGACTAACTCCCAAAATTGCGAAAAAATTCAGAAAATGTGTTTTTTATCACGTGGAAGTGTGTTAATAATCGAATAATTATTACGTATATCCAATTTGTAATATTTCAGACGATTTTGTTGGTCTTAAATTGGGGGGGGGGGCATCCCTTTATATGAAAACAAATGTTACGTAGGCGGTCGAGCATGCGTTCAGAGTGAGCCCGAGCGCGAGTTAGAGTCACCGCGGGACAAGGAAAAGAAAAAATAAAACGTAACGCAATAATAATTATAATGATTTAAAAATTTTTTGCAAATTTAATCGTGAATTTTCTCCCATCCGATCCAACTCTGTTTAGAATTGAAGATAATAAAATAAATTTATCGTTTTAAGTTGTTTTTTTTCATATTTTTCCTGAATCGAAATTTTTACGATTTCGATTTTTAATCATGCAAAAATAAGGAGAATTCACAAAATCGGAAAATTGCAGTAGCCTTCGTTTGGTCTTTCTTCTATTTTCGTTTCCACTATTTACCGTTCTTCTCTAACTTTCGGTGTTCCGGAAAAAAAGTTTTAATGAACTTCATTCTCGAAACTTCGACGCTCACACTGTCCAATATCGAAAAGTAATTAAAAGTTTCAAACTTTCTACTTCACCACCTTCGTTCTGTGTGTTCTGGCTAGCTTTCGAAATTAATTAATTGTTTTCCCGTTAAAAATGCGCTTCGCTGCGGTGCTACGCTTAATCGTCGGTGATATTTCGGATTATTTTAGTATCGCGACGACCTTTCATCATTGGTCCTTCATAAATCGATCCAATGGTACGATTTCTAGCAGCGCTGCGATCGAGAATTTTTGACTCATTTCACGATAACTTTTACCGATAATTTCGTAAACAAGTCGCATTCGAGTTTACCTTATTCGAAGTCGATTTAAGTTATATTTAAGCAGCACATGTGCCTGCAGGAACTGGTGTGCTTTTGGAGTAGCCACGAGTACTTTTAGAAATACTCTATATTCTCGCTCGTCGTTATAGGTTAATAAGAATATATTCAGGGAAGTCACCCTAGTGGTTTCCACGTAGACCTGTCTACGCTAAGATGTGCTCAAATTCGTGCAGGCTGATTCGTAATGAAGAAATTGCGAAAATCAATTTTGAGTTCAATACGTCCATCACTTTCAGAATATTCGGAATTGTCGGCGGTACATTGGACAGCGAGACTTTCCATGCAGCGGATTTCTTAATCTCCGCACAACGATAGTATATATATATATATATCTGCTGAAACTCGTATCCGAGTGAAGTGGTAGCACATTCGCAGCTGCTGCTGAGATGGCTGATGATTCCAATCCTGGAATAGCAAATGCGACCACAATGATGACATTCGAATACATTAGGTGGACTAGAGCTGTCGTTGACTATTCTTCTTCTTTTTAGTGGTTCAGTAGTTAAGAATGCTGCTTCAACTACTGTTCTCCATTTTACACGATCGCAGGCGGCGGTTTCCCATATTTCTGAGTAATTTTCATTCCTTAACAGTGCCGCAATATGGTCCTTGTAGCGCTTCCTAGGACCACCCCGGTTTCTAGCTCTTTCTTCTAATTCGCCATACAGCATTCGCTTTGGTAACCTAGAATCTTCTATATTCTTATAACATGTCCCGTCCACCTTAGTTGGGTACGTGTGATCAGCGACTCTATTCGCACTGATAATTAAACCGACACAATACCTCTTCGTTCGTGACAAAGTCGTTCCATTTGGTTTTCAGTAACGCTCGCAGGACCCGTTGTTGAAACTGCTCCAATTTTTTGATGTGGCGCCTGTATAGCGTCCATGTTTCGGCTCCGTAAACAGGGACGACGGGATAATTATAGCACGATAAACTGCTGCTTTAATCGACAAATCCTTATTGTAGAAAACCTTGAACCGGCCGAAGGCTGAAGCATCGCACTTAATTCTATTTTGTATTTCGTCATCTATTGTCCCCTTGCGGTTTAGGAACGAACCGAGATATTGAAAGGTATATCTAGTATTTTTCCGCGTATCTGAATGTTATTTGTAAGTGAGGTTTCGTTGCCGAGTAATTTGATTTTATCGATGTTTATTTCAAGGCCAAAATCTTTGTATGTTTCATTCAGTACCTCAAGCATCATTTGTAGATCATCGGCCTTATTACGTGCCACGATAACACAGTCGTCAGCATATTGCAATTCGACGAATCTGAACTTTGACACATTAGTTTTCGCTTTAAGCCTACCAACGTCAAGTAAACCTTCATCCATCCTATAATTGAGGCCGACGCGTCTGGTATGGAGACGTTTATCGACGACGAACATGAAAGCTGCCATGAAGATATTAAACAAAAGTGGAGCCAAAATACAGCCTTGTTTAACTCCCGTACCGATGCCAAACTAGTCAGAGATTTTACCGCCTGTCATAATTACTGCTTTATTGTTTGAGTGTAAGGCGATTATTATACAAACAATTTTCTTTGGACATCCAAGTTTGATCAGGATATCAAAAAGAGTCTTACGATAGTATTGATCGAACGAAGCACTTGGTTATTACTAATTTTGAACCGGGCAGTTATGTTATTTGCCCTCCCACTTGGAGTATTAAAGCCGATAAATAATCGAAGAGTTTCGAAAAATGGAAATACGATATTATAATACCCCGTTCCTCAAACGGGTATTCGAAGAAATATTCTCAATAGGAACTTTCTGTTTTATTCAGTCTATCTGAGAACTACGTTGCTCTTATGAAGGAATTCGACAGTTAATGCAGCGTTGGTTTTAACGTGGCCGGTTTAGTTGTCTTATTCGGCAGTTATGAAAATTAACATCGTTCGTCGTGGCTCAGACACTATGTCAGCTAGATTGTGGCGACGACAGGATCACACACTGGTGACACTGATTTTTTCAGAATTTAACTCAAAAAAAAAAAAAAAAAAAGTACTTAAAAAGAATCGATACTTTTTCAAAAGCACTTATTTTAAATGTTGCTATAACACCTTTTTTTTTTTAATTTTAATTTTTGTAATAAAACGGGTTTTGATAATTTTGTTTTGTAAACTAATAAAAGCAGAGTGGAAATGAAAAATATATTTATTATTTTTCGATGGATTTAATAGAACGTTGATAAAAATGATATCATATAGTGCCATACTAAATTCCTGAACGTCGGCGACTTCCTCTATTCGTACATCTCAGCTTTACAGACATGTTCTTTGTGTTCATAGCAATTGTTTATATGCAGTACGAATGTGTACACACGAAAGACTACAATTGTAACTGCTATCGTGATTGTTTGATATATACAAGTGCAGTCTCGTGTGTGTCGCCTGCTGTGTACTAACTAGCGCGCATTTCTGAAAAATAGTTAATTAATAATAATTATTTCTTAATAAAATGTATATAAAATTGATTTTTTTTATTACACTTTTCTCTTATGTTAAAACAAATGACAATAATATTTTGAATAATGTCACTTGTAAATAATTATTTCTTTCTACGAACTAAACATTAAAAATTGGAATTATTACGTCTTTAGCTCTATTGAGCGTATAGAACTTGCGTAGCGAGTAAATTTAGAAAAACAAATAAAGCCTATAATCTTTTTGGACTTTAGATAAAAGTTTAATTTGTGACAAATGGTATTTCAAATGTGTGAACCACGCGTAATGTTGAAGTGGTCTAAACACTGAGTTGGCAGTTTTTCTTTAATTGCTTTCACAAATACAGTGGATGATAGATACGTTTTTTTCCAAAAACTATTTACATGCAAAAAAAAAATAAGTTTAAATTATATTTTTTCGACTGTAAGTACACTTTTAATATTGGTTATAGACTGCTTGTAAGAAAGATAATGAAATAAACTGTAAATATCATTGAATTATTATTTAAGACTTTTAATTATGTAAACCCATTTTGATAACAATAAATCTGCGATTAAAAATTTTAAAACCCTGTAATATTACAAAAAAAATTAAAGTTCTTTTCTATCGGCTAGGAAAAGCATACATTAAACAAGTAATTAGTATCAAAAAATAACCTTACATAGTCACCATAGAACATAAACCAATTTAATAAATAAACATAATTTTTTTTTGTCTACATAAAGTAATAATTACACATAGAAACAAAATTTTGGCGCAAGAATGTTTTACTGTGTTTCTATTACAACTCATTACGCTGAATTCAAATATGCATTCAGAATTTTCCAATCACCCACAGATTTTGTGTAATGACATTTTAAATGTACTGCTAACGCAACACTCTACACACATACACTACATATAGAACTATTATTAATTATTTTTATACTGGGTAACTGTCTAGGAGAAATATTTATCTTAATTAAACGTATAAACATATCAATGTGAAGAAAACAGCTGTTACATAATTCACCATACGTGAAGATTCATTTACTGCATCAGTAATCGCACAGAGTAATCGTGGCAATTTAATCACATGTCAGTGTACTACTTAATCGTTCTCTGTGTGCGCTCGTTCGGTAGCTTCATTCCGTTTTGCGATTACCGTTATCAAGTGGACCGTATTAATTCACAGTTATGCCTAGGAAGTGCGTAAATGATCTGGATAACTTTTGTTATGTGTGTGGTGATTTGACGCTTAAAGAACACAGTTTAACTCCGTTTGTTAGAAAATGTTATGAAATTTCGATTGTAAAGTTGGAGTTCAAGATAAGAACCGGGCTCCTCCTCACATTTGCTGTTCAACCTATGTTAAACGTCTAACAGACTGGGCTAGAGCGTCACATGAGTTTTGCCACACCTATGGTCTGGCGTGAAACTCAAAACAATATTTCAAACACTGTTATTTCTGTTTAACTAACAATAAGATAAAAGGAATTAGTACTAAATCACATAGTGCATTACCCGAATTTACCGTCTGCTATAATGTCAAATACCTCATTGTGATGTCACTTAGCTGTACCGCAACCGTCAGCACATGTGACGATAGAGGATGAATCGGAATGTGTGACATAACTACACTGATGTACAACGTGAGCAACGTGATTTGATTTATAGCACTAATTCTGCTTCCCGTGATGGTGATTCAAGATGAACTGAATGACTTTGTGCGAGATTTGACCCCCTTCAAAGAAACAAGCTGAGCTCTTGAATTCTAGGATGAAAAGCTGGAATCTACTCCATGCTGATACTAAAATATGTTTCTTTCGCAATCTTTAAGATTTTCAAGATTTATATTCCGATGAAAATAGTTTAGTGTACTGTAACAATATTTGTGCTGTTACGAATACACACTTAATCATGATCGTAACTCTACACTGAGTAGAGACTGTTCACGGATTCGTCAAAAGCTAGTTTAAAGACTGTTCTGATGCATAATGGCAACAAATTTCCTTCTACGCCATTGGCATATGCAACAGATACGAAGGAAACTGATGACAATATGAAAATATTGTTAGAAAAAATTTAGTACACCGTTGGAAAATATCTATTGCGATTTAAAAGTTGTCGCATTATTAACGAATTTGCAACTAGGCTACACAAAAAGTTTTGTTGACTTTTATGCGAACTGGAGGACAAGACAAATCATTATTTAAAGAAGGAATGGCTTAAGCGTGAATCGGCACAAAAAATGCATGTAATGTTCTACTAGTTAACGAGGAAAATATTCTTCTGCCTCCATTTCATATCAAATTAGGGCTATTTAAAAACTTTGTTAAGGCGATGGATAAGAACGGTGTTGGCTTCTGTTATTTGAAACGCATATTCCCTCGTATTAGCGACGCTAAAATCAAGCAAGACATTTTTGTGGGCTACCGAATAATAAGAACTTTGATTAAAGCAGTTCCGTAAAGTATTGACCCAAGTGGAAAAGTCAGCGTGAGTCACATTTACAAACGTTGTAGAAAACTTTTTAGGAAATAATAAATCCCCAAATTATCCCCGCATTGTAAGTGAATAATTGCAATTGTATAAAAACGAACGGGGCGTAATATGCCCTTGAAAATTAACTTTTTTGGATTCACATTTTTATTTCATTCCGGACAATCTCGGCGCGCCGTTAGTGATGAGCATATGGGGAACGCGCTTCCATCAGCAAATAGCAGTAATTGGAAATAGGTACCAGCGACAGAGGAGTGCAAATATGCTTACAGATTACTGTTGCACGCTAAAGAGGGATGTTCCCGATGCCAAATACACAGAAGAAAATCATTAACTTCCACTTTTTAGGTAAGCTGAAATGCCAATCATTCATTTAAATTTGTGATTTTTCTTTTAAATTTTACCTACATGTCACAAAAAAAAGGTGGCTGATTGAAAAAAACTAATTACATTTTTGAATTCAGTTCTTCTTTTAGGATCACATATTTTGTGTTACATGTGCCAAAAAAAAAAAAGTTTGATTTTTCATCTATGCGTTATTTATTATAGAAGGTAATGCAACAACTATATTGCCGACGCCCAACTCAATAGTTTAATATATTATATTAAATACTTTTTTTTTTATCAAAATTAAATTTACATACATTACACATAAACCACGCCATTTCAATCATGGACGGGAAACAAACACACATTAAAGAAAGACAACAAAAGAATCGATAATAAATAAACCTTACAACGTTGAAAAATATATCGATTTTTTAAAAAACTCAAATTCGATACTAATAAATGGTCTCTTTTCAAGAGTACAAAGACTAAAAAAACTAATGTCACTAGTTTGTTCCCGATCCGCTCGTGTTGTGGCAACGTGAGTTGCAGCGGAGATGACAATTTCGGAATTAATGAGTGCATTGTGTTTCTAAAGGTGTGTGTGTGTGTGTGTGTGTGGTAGCGATCGAAACTGTGTATTAACAAAAAAAAAATGTAGTTGTCGGCGTGCTTCATAAGCTGCAACGAAGCGCTTGGTGTTACTGGCGAAACGCACTGCATTAGGCAGTAAGGAAATCATGTTCTTATCACAAATACGCAGTATAAGATAACAATTAAACACGAACAAACAATTTACTAGAAAATATCTACCGATAGAAATTCAGTATCGGATACATAATACCGGCATCGCTGCGTCGGTTACGATTATTTTGTGTACGTAAACGCTAATCCGTATAGTAGAGTATTTTTTTAAATTTCGGAGGAGAGCTGGTGAATTCCATTTTATATATTACCATCCCTTGGCAGGGAGTGAGAAATACACGGCATCCTCAATGAGCTAGTCCATTAAGCAATGACATACGCGTCTATCATAATTAGGTCACCACGCGTTGGGAAATCGCATCGGGTCTCTCAATTTTATCGGACCGTCCGCGTACTGGAAACTAACAAAAAAAAAACACTACACCCGGAAAATGTATTGTCCGCACTGTAGTAGCTGTCGAGAACGGGTTTTCCAATTAACTCGGCTTGCGGTGGCGCGCCTGCAGGTTCATTTAATAAAGGTGCATTAAACTTCGGGGGTGAGATAACGCACAACATGACAGTCAACTAGCGGATTTCCGGTAGTATTACAGGTGAGAAATACCGTTAACCTAAGATTCCCTTTCTCGTGGTAACTGAAGGTTGCATTCCGTTTCCGAACTATACTTCGCAGTCAAGCGCGGAACCGCCTGATACAGCCACTTAATTAAAATAACGTCTTACCAACCTCAGGCTCCTTTTAAAAAGAGAGGTTCAGTGCATCCCCATTTTCATTTCACTATTCTTTAGCGTATAAGAAAACTGTCCTCTTTTGCACATCGGAATTGTTTAGAGATAAGCCATCGGAATTAACCCGAATGGAGAACCATCTTTACAAACGAAGTCGCACAGTGGTCGTTTTATGGTTGAATGGCCTCCATCCAGTCGCGGTATTTCGGTCAAACAGATTGACTACCTATGGAAACGAGATAGCCGATAAATTTCGAGACTTCAGCTTTCTCGCTTTATACTGAAAAATTTCCGGTAACAGTTCTATTCGTGATCCGATTGGTCGAAAAAAATTCGATTTAATAATATAATACAGGCCTGGCCAACATGCGGGGTCCGTCATTGTTAAATTGTGCTGCGACCCGTTGAGCGATTGTGTGTATTTCTCTAATTGTATGAATTCAAAAAATATGAAATGAAAATTTGCACGTATAGTTGTTATAATGTGTAACTACGCACTTATGTTCTCTATATATATGATACTCAGTATGCAGTGAATAATGTTTTCATCGTCATTACAACAACCGTCTATCATTGTCGAATTATTGCCATGTTGATTACGAAGAAAATGAGACCATTTTCGGATGATGAACTGATTGACGACTGTTTGGAAACGGTTTTTAAAGGTTTTTTTGTGCCCGATAAAAGCGAATTATTTTTAAGTATCAGTGTCTTTCACGCCAAAATATTATTATCGCGCTGATGACATTTTAGCAGAAATAGTAGTTACTTTGCGAGATCAAATTAAACAATTTAAAGAACATATTCTTTGACATGTTTTGATGAAAGTGCAGACATCTCAGGCACATACTTGCGATATTTATTCGCGGCGGGATGATATTCATTCCGAGCGACGGAAGAAATGTTAAATTTTTTAATTGAAAAGACACAACCAGAGAACAAGGTGTTTTCCAAGCGATTGAAAAATGTTTAATCGAAAATAACTTAAATTTTGAGACTCTTTCGGGGTTAACAACGCAGATGGAGCACCCCTGCTTTAGTAGGTAAAAATACTCGTAAGGGAGCTATAAAATTACTTACGACCAAAGATCGCAGTGGCATCAAAACCGATGCGATATTTCTATTGATATTATTCATCGTTTGATACATCGACAAAATTTATGTTATTATCCATGAATCACGTTATGAACTTTAACGAAGATAGTAAATTACAGTCGTTCACACGTTTTTTAAGAATTCTTTAACGAATCATCTTCTGAATATGGAGATATTGTATATTTTACTAATGACAGATGGCTATGTCGTGGAAAATGTTTAAAAAGATTTTTTAATTTGCGGGGGGAAAGATGGAAGACCGTGGAACGACGACAGACGGGAATAGAATGAAACCAAGACAGGAAACGAGGAACCGGTTGAATAAAACGGTAGTATGAATAATGATTAGAGAATGAAGATGGATGTCCAACCAAAGTCTGGAATGATTAGAGCGTGATAGAGAAAGAATGTCTGAAGAAGGGAAAGAGTCGAGGAAAGAACCATTGCGGGCGGCTGAGCGAGCTAAAGAGTCAGCTGAGTCATTACCCTTAATATTGGAATGACTAGGAACCCATAGAAATTCTATGAGAATGGAACGGGACGAGAATAAAAAGGCGACAAGAGATCGAATAGAGAGGATGGCACCGTCAGAAGAATAAGAAGGAGGAGAGGAGATGGCTTGAAGAACGCCCTTGGAATTGGAAACGATCATGAATTTGTGAACCCCACTTGTAAAGGATATAAAATAAATAGCACGAAGAATTCTAGATCGATTCGGCCGAGAAGATAGAGCAGAAAGAAGGAAGCCTGACAGACTCAGAGTGCAGGAACGTAAAAGACGTATACGTACCACCCACACCCCCATCAATCTTGGAGCCATCCGAGAAGATTAAGACATGGGCAGGAAAAGAAGAATCCAGCAGCTGAAGGAATTGGAAGCTGACTATAGTGTAAGAGGAAGAATTAGCTTAGAGATGGCGGAAAAATTATTACAAGAGGATATAGATAATTTTAGTAAATGGGCACATGATAGGAGGTTATGTATAAACATAAATAAATCTAAACTACTGCGCATTCGGAACAGTACTAAACATGTGATACACGATCCGCGAATTATCTCCTCTGTAATAATGATTGCGTACATGAACTGCATATAAATAACAAAACTCATTTGTGTTGTTGTCCACCGCTTGAGAACGTAGAAAATTTTAAATATCTAAGTATATACGTATATCGATAAATCCTTGAATTGTAAAAAAAAAAAAATGCTCGACACTTCCCGGTGTCAGGTAACTCTTCACAAAAAGCTAAGAATTTCTCGAAATATGCTAATGAAATAAAGAAACTTATAATACCGCATTTGATTTTCTCAGAATTAGATAAGTACGATAGAATGTTTAAAATAAATATATTTAAACGGCCATTTTATGTCGATGTGAATACTTGTGAAAATATTCCAATGCAGTTAATTTACAGTGCAACAATGAAATGAAACAAATTTTTGCGTCTACATCAAAAATTAATTTTTACAATACTTGATATTACATTCGAGTCACGTTCTCTAACGTAGGATATTTTGCACAACGAGTTGTAAGCGCTTTTGTTATGTATTACGAAACCTTGTTTTTATTCGAAAATGAAATTTACAAAGAGTACTTAAAAATATTTCATTAACCGATGCCAATTTAGAAAACCAATTAAGATGTGCAACGTCGAACATATATAAATAAATATACGAGTTACAAAAATTAAGCGAATGAAAGAATAAGCAATCATTAAGACTCGAGAATTAATTAGGTTGAAACATAGTGTGACAATGAAGTTTTATTCATTTTGTATTTGTATTACATGTTTTAAAAGCAGGTGGTATACTTAAAATGTGGTCCGCTGTAATGTTATGCGTCATCAAAGTGGCCCGTGAAACCATTTGAGTTGGCCAGGCTTGATATAGTGTAGTCATTTACTAAATTAAGAAATTACTATATTTTTAAACCTGGCTACTTGATTATATTGTTATAATTTTACTACTGTATTTTTTCCGCGCAATTGCCATTTGAAAGGTAAAAATATGCGTCTTTAAAAATTTGTAAGTCTTACGTAGGTTTTTTATTTTGATCAATTTTTCCCGCAATTCCACTGTTTTCAGATCCCTATATAAAACGTGTGATTTAAGATAAAGCAGCAGAGTATGATAGATTGTTTTCACCTAAGCTCTTGATTAATTAAGCCGAAATTACAAGTACTTTAGATTGTAACTACTAAAATTGTAAATAAATAAATTAATTAAATCGAAAAATTGGAAAATTTCTCAATGATAATATAAATCAAAAGAGGCAGAGTTAAAAATTCAGCATATATCGTAATAATAAACAGCATATATTGTGTTTGATGAGGCGCAACTCGGTGAAAAAGGAACACGGCGTAAAGATCGAGGAGCAGAGGGCAAAGCCTGCTAGTACTTTTTTAATGAGAAAGTAAAACTTCCATTTTTTGTCTTTTTCATCGGAAAACTACATACATTTGTCCTTGAGGCTTTCTTTTCACGTATTTTAGTGTGAAAAGTATTGTGCTACCTAATTGCTAATAAGAGGAATCACAAGAGAAGAAGAACGGATAGATAGAAGTATTGAGTCATGCATAGATAACATGTTTTTAAAATTTAAAACGACTAAAATCACGTCAGGAATTGTCAACACTAAAATATCGGACCATTACATTATCGTAGGAGCATTTCGTCTAGTGGACCGTAAAACAATACGGCATAAAAGTTCGCCGAAATATATTTTTGATGAAAAAAAGTTGCAGAATCAAATTGTCAATTTTAACTGGAAGGAAGTAGGTAATGCAGTAACAGTAGAGGACGTCTACCATCGTCTCTGTGAAGCTCTGCAAAATATTTATAGGGATTGCAAAGTGGAAGTGGGTGATGGGAAAAAAGGAAATAAATATAACCCGAAAAATGAATGGATGAGTCAGAAAATAATCAATTTCATTAAAATTAGAGATCAATATTTCAAACTCAGTAAAGGGAATAGAACCAACGCGAGATACAAAAATCTATATAAAAAATATCGTAATTTAGTCAAAACAGAAATAAGGAACGCCAAGCAGACGCATTACCAAAGGCAAATAGTTAAGGCGAACAATGACAGCAAAAAAACGTGGGGAATAATTAATGATATTCTTAGCAAAAAGAACAAAAAAACAGTAGACGATTTCATCACTAGGAATTTTGGGAATAGTGAAACAATAACCGAACAATTTAGCGAATATTTCGTAAGTTCTGTGGAAGAACAGAAGCATACTTGCGAAATGCATCTACTGAATACTTCAGACGACAAGGCGAGAATGACTTCATTCTTTATTCCAGCCGCAAATGGCGTTCAAATAGAAGAAATAATTAATGAGTTAAAAGAGCACAAGGCACCCGGATGGGACAAAATTAGGGTTAAAGACATTAAACGAAATGTAAAGTTGTTTACTCCTACTGTAACTCATATGATTAATCGCTCAATGAAGGAAGAGTGCATTCCAGACGGACTCAAAAGAGGTATTATTAGACCGATCTATAAGAAGGGGAATCAAAGTCAAATTGAGAACTATCGCCCAATAACAATAATGCCAGTGTTAGCCAAAATACTTGAGCAATACATCGGGAAGCACCTAAGAAATTATGTGGAAAAAAACGGCCTACTTTATGAAAACCAATATGGATTTAGAGAAAAAAGATCCGACACTAACGTTATTAAGAGCGTTCGTAAATGAGATAAATATAGGACTATCGAGGGGAAATCAGTTCTTAATTGCCTTTATTAACCTGACTAAAGCGTTTGACCTAGTCGATCACAACCTGCTTATTAAAGACCTAAAAGAATTGGGCATAGTAAATAAACAATTATGGCGGTTTACAGATTATTTGAAAAACAGAAGGAGCACAGTAAAAATTGCAGGCAATACAAGTAAGGAAAAGATGAATCGTTGTGGAGTAGGACAGGGCACAATATTAGCCCCGATTCTATTTCTTATTTACACGAACTCATTGTCCTCGTATGTCAAAAATGCAAAGGTGTATGTATATGCCGACGATATCGTATTATTAATTGAGCATAAAAACTTAGAAATGGCAGAAGAGTTACTGCAGCAAGATGTTGATAATCTCAGTAAATGGGTGCATGATAGGAAGCTTTGTATAAACGGGAGTAAATCGAAACTACTGCATATTCGAAATGTAATAAAAGATAGGAGTCAACTCCCGCGAATTCGTATACATAACAATGAATGCTTACACGAAAGATATGAATTTAATAGTGATTTCTTATGCTTTACCTAGAGAATGTAACAGTGTATAAATATCTAGGAATACTTATTGATAACTCGCTGAAATGGAATAATCACATAAAAAACACGAATTCGAAAATAAGACGATCTATCCCTGCATTATATAAACTGAAGATGGTACTCTCGTATGAAACTTTACGGTTATAATTTAATGCAATAGTAATGTCCAGAGTATTATATGGGATACAAATATGGGGTGAGGCGAAAAAAACGGAAATCATTAAGATAGGTAAAATTCTGAAAAGATGTCTGAAAATAATACGGCCTCATTGGAAGCGAGGTGACGCGACATCGAGCTGGTGGAAGGTTAATAATGAGATGTCTCCTAAGATGCAGTTTTATTAATATAGAATTTTAGAATATAAACTCAATAACGTAGAGTTACCCACCAGACCTAAAAACAGGATAACTAGGAACCCAAATGATGTTTATTATGTTCACCCTAGAGGGGTCAATTTACGAATCGATAATACCGATGAGGTGGTGCTAATCAGGTTGATGTGTAAGATTCCCAAACATATAATTAACGAAACTAAAATTGGTATTTGGAAGAAGGAAGTAGCGAAGTGGTTGATGGAATGGTGCGATACTTGAGAGGTCCCGCTTGTTCCCCTTCTCGGAATAGGAGGGGTCTGTTTAACTATATTATTATCCGATTCTATTCCTTTCTCGCATATTCGCGGATTTATGTGATAATCAGCACAAATGTGGCATTAGGTATGTGTGCAACTTTGTATAAAACGTACTTAGCAAAATAGCTTAGTTTTAAGATGTAGTTAGATGTAAGAATGATAACATGTAAATTTTGTATGTCAAATAAACGATAATAAGAGGTTGGGCACTCACATAACGGGCATACTTGCTCAGTAAGACCCAAAACTTATTTCCATATAAAAAAAAAAAAAAAAAAATTTATCCGACTTGCTTAGTATTTACGTTCTAAGTATCGAGTATTCTTCTGCGCTGTGCCCGCAATCGAAATAAGGTGATTTTTACGTAAAAGAACTACTCGAGTAGATACCGCGACCTGTGATTATTATCGTCGCAAACATAAGCCGATCATTAGCGATAAATTTGTAATATTAATCGTGCGAGATTAACGTAAATAAGCATTCTTATCAGCCATTCTCTGATTTTTTGACCGCTATAAGGCTTATAAACTCTGTTCTTTACGTATACGTGCAAAAAGTCGCAGTTAAAACTGTTGATAACCGTGTAATTAGAGCGTATTAAACACCAATAGGCCACGCTGGTACTACTTTCCAGTCAAATTATACAAAATGCAGTCATGAGTATCCTTCCGTAGTATTTTCACATCTCAATGCAACTTTCTTAGGCAAAGAATTAGAAGTTGTACAAAACTATATATGCGTGTCTCTACATTTGTGTTTCGCCTTACGAAAGATGTCTGATTTTCATATTTTCATTTTGCTTATATATTCATCACGTAAATATTAGCTCGCGACACAGAAAAGGAGGAAACATAGGATCAGGATCTTACGCAACCAGAGATAGGAGAAAGAACTGAAAGATTGGAACAACAGAAGGTACAGGAAACGATGAAAAACACGCTGTAGAGAGTACGGAAATTAGTCACTAAAAGGGGAGAGTAGAAGAACATTGAGTAGTGATGGAAAAGCTTTAAAAAAAAAGTATGTGACCCCAGTTTCGCATATAAGGGAAAAAACGGAAAAGACTTGCAAGACCAAAAGTACAGACGATGTATTACAACGAGAGTTGAACGCCACAAAGAATCTATGAAACTAAGGATGAAGCGAAACATTTTAATAAACTGATAGAAGACATCAGACTTTCAGAATGTAGAGGAATAATAGCTGTGGATCGCAATATAGCGTGAACGGATGCTATAGAAAGGAAAGCATAATACTACAGCAAGTACGTTAAAAATCTACCACTAGAAGAAGATAAACATTTTCTGGGTCATCGGTTTTGATTCTACCGTGTCCATCCTCGCTGTGTTACTTGTATAAGTACGTTAAATCTTAAAAGCCGTAGCTACTGTTTTGAGAAAAGGCACCGGCATGACACCTATCATATCAATCTCAGAACGGCAGTAATGTGTATAATATAAAGTTATGCGATAGTGGCAAGGCATCGTTGACTGAAGAATAATTAGTTAAACGGTTGCTGACTATCATGCACGCTCAGCCTAAATGGTTGAAAAAGGGAAAGGAAATTTAATAATTGAATTGTCTGTGAAAGGGGGAGAAAAGAAAATGAGAGATAGCTTATCCGATAAAAATAATAAGGATATTCTGAGGGAGAAGGGAAAATAAAATAAAGGGGAAATGACAAGCAAGATAGCGGTAGACCTGTTATAGAATTAATTACAAAGATATAAATACTGAATATATTACGATTACATCGAAAATATAAATTATAAAAAGATATAAACAAAACACTGGCTAGTTTCAAACTATCCTGTTCATGATCACAAAGCGTGTTGTAATCTTTTATATTCTTTACTTCCGATTTAATCGTGATATAATGTGAGTGCTCATCATATGTTGTAATTAATTTAATAAATATATTATACGAATGTTCAAATGCTTACACCATTATAGAATGGTTGAAGGATTATACATTAAGGAAGAGCAAAAGAGCAAATCGACTTCACTAGATCCTTTGAAATGACCAGTGAAAATCATAAAGCGGTTGGGAAAAAGAAAGGTTAGGTTATTTAAAAGGTAGATAGAGATGAGAGACAGTCCTAAAAGCGTAGTAGATGGAAGCCTACAGGGATTTCATTTGGTTTACTTTCTGTACTTCGGTTGATGTTAGGGATTCCAAGAATAAGTTTTGATGAATCTGATACGAGTAGGTTACTGTAATAAGTTTGCTAATTTATACAATTCTTGACGGTCAGAAATGGCTGATGTGATAACAAAAGATGCCTCACATCTAAGAAACGAAAAGAGGAAGTAAGAGGGATTGAATTATATTATTTAATAAGAATCTGATTAGGAACAGTTATCGTAGCGAAGTTGATTGGGCAGTGGTGTTTCGTTCGAATTGAACACCGTAAATCATGTGATGTTCATGAACGATATTAACCATCTGCTTTTTAACTGAGATAAATTTGAACTCGATCGAAAAACGTTTTGTAATGGAATTAATATCACGATTTTCCCCTCCATACGGTGCCCGTTATTTCCTTTGCCCTAGTCGTTCTTCGCATTAAACTTGATAACGATATCTTCATTTAATTATCGAATAAATAACTCTAAACATAGTTTTACTAGCTAAAAAATAGACGAGAGTCCGACTAAAAACAAAAAACAAAATATATTTTTAGTTTTTTCTACATCGCGCATAAGAAGATAGTGGCCCTTTTTAATAATAATTAAAGACGATATTTGATATATTTTACTTTACCGTGTTTTTTTTTGGGGGTTATTCATTTTTTGGGCTCCTAAGCTCTCAATGAAAATTATTTCTGCGAACTTTTCAATAAGCGCCAGCGGTGAAATTTTCACGAAATGTACCAGTTGTTCTTTGGAAAATAAGTTTTATATCAAAAAATTGGCACGTTATGATTGCGTGGTCGCGATAGGCGACGGAGTATCCCTCGGCAATTATTAATTTTTGTGATTTGTCTCTTCAGCAATTTTCCTGGTTACATTCTGTTCCGAAAAATACAATATTTCGTTCCCCGTAAGAATAAGAGCAATAAAGAAGTAACAAAATAAAAAAAATGTCAATTTCTTTCGAACAACAAGCGAAATTAAAAATTCCATTTACTTTTTCAGTCTAAAGAAGAAAAAAGAAAAAAAAGATGATGGGAAATTTTCAGAATTTTATCAGGCAAATGATATAATGTCAAATTCTACCGCAAAAACTCAACGAAGAAACTAAAAAAAAAAGGCTAGAAACAAACTAGGTCGCCTTGTTATACTAGCACTAAAACGCTTCCTTGTAATAGTGGATTAAGGATTGAAAACCTATTTTCATTTCAACTCTCTAACGTAAATAATAGTTCAAAACATGCTGAACATATTACTCAGCAAGTTTTTCTTCTTTTGCGTAACTATTTTACAGCATTTAAGTTTAACGGAAATGGACTGTCTCTGACGATAAAATCGCTTCAAAGCTGAACCAAACCGAAACGGCCTTTTCATTAAATCAGTAATTGATTTCCAGTAAATGCTTCAAAAATAACACGGTAGGCCCAGATGAATATTAAATGAGAGGCGTTTGTCTTTTAGCTGCCAACTATTCGGTTTTAAACATGATTAATTTTTTTTTTTTCGTTTTTACGTTGTAAAATGAATTTCTTGCGATGTATGTATATTATTTTCCGCTTACTGAGAAGAACTTGAAAATGACACATTTTAGCTATCATTCTTCGAATCGACTAAAATGCGCGTCCAAGATTGTTGTCGTTTATCAGAATTTCATGCGCCTCCTCTTGATACGTATCAAAAGTCAAAAAGAATTTTTTCGCACATTTGCATTTCGATAAATGCGATTATTCAAAATTGAGAAATTTCCGATATATCCTATAACATGAGCAAAAATTATCTCTATTAATTAAAACGTAATTCTTAGGCTACGAAAAAATGTCCCAAAAAAATGTCCCAGAAAAATGTCCCAATTTTATGTAACGTTTGTTATATTTTATAGGATTTTTGTTATTATTATTTAAAAAATGTCACAATTTTATGTAATGAAATATGTAATGAAAAATGTAACGAAAAATGTAACGAAAAAATGTCTTAATTTTATATAATGAAAGTTAAATGTTAGAATAGGACTTTTGTGGTTATGTTATTTTTTTTTGTGTTGATGCCAGTAAGAATTACGTTGTAAATTTTGATCATTTTATACAAAGTATAGAAGAGAAAGAGACAGAAATGTAAATTAGAAGGGTCAAGGGGCACAGCCCCTTGCGAGGCCAAAATGTCCGAGTTATATTATATATATATATATATATATATATATATATATATATATATGTGGAATTGTATTTTCGAAAGGGCTCTAGTGATTTTAATGAAATTTACGAATTAGGAGTTTTTTCAAATAAATTGATTGGTCAAGGTGTTGTTGTTGAGAAAATTCTACAAAACGAGCAATTTTAAAGTCCCCTCAAGATAAAAAGAAAATTAGGATCTGCAAAGTTAACTTACAATAATCACGTCTTATTTCCAGAGTGGAATAAAAATAAAGGAATTCGTTGACAAATTATCAATGTAAGTCACCGAAAATCGAAAATGTGAACAAATTATACTATTAGGGACAGATTGCACTTATATACTACTGAAAATATGGTAACAAACAGGCAAAAATAAATTTTGAACGAATCAGTCTAAACATGGGCGCCTTCTCCTGATTGTTCTCTCCACGATTGTGATCCTCCTCGTACATGTGATGTTAATCACATTTTCTTTGAGTGTCCTGCTCTTCGTAACGAACGCTACCTTTTATACAGTCAGCTCCTATCATTAGGTCTCCCTACTCCCTATAACTCTTCCTTTATCCTCTCCTTTCCTTCATCTTCTGTGGTGTCCGCACTGCTGTACTTTGTTGCGTCCATTTCGGACCGCTTAGTTATTTAATTTATTAGCTTAGTTTTCTTGTAGTTGGGTCAATGCCGCTGGCGCGGCCAAAAAAAAAAAAAAAAAAAAAAAAAAATATTATTTCAGTATACGAAAGAGTAACATATCAAGAATCAATGGCATACCTGAAAATCAAGAAGAATCTGTCTCATAATTATTGTATAAAACAAATCATACAACTTAAAATAGGACACTCTAGAACTAAAAAAACTGAACATCATCGAATCAGATAAATGTTAGTGCTGTAATGAAGACTAAGAGGTTAATCATCTCCTAGTGTACCCGATTCCATAAACAACGGGAACAACTTATAAATAAATCAACGCAGAAGTATTACACATCGTTACCGGTAAATGCAATATCCATTCTTATAAATGGGCCAGACATGCAAGTAACTTTATCAATACTCCTTAAGAAATACGATATTGATGTTTGATACGTGAAGACAATATTATGCCGTACGTAAACTGGCTAAAAGGTTAAAAGGAAACCAGACCAATAAAAAAGAAGCAATATTTTCATCATACTAGTATTAATAAATTTATTTACACAGTGGCAACTAATAATACACATAAAGGCATAATTAACTTTTGCTTCGTGATGAAATATATTTATTTACGTTTCACATAATGGATTCTAATATTAAGAGACATTCAAATTTACACTGGACGTCGTTATGATAATTTTTATAATAAATATTTTTGGCTTATGAATATTTTTACTTTTATTTCTTGAAACGAAAAAATAGTGCAACATAAAAACAGGTGATAATACTTTCTTTTTTTTTTCAATAATTCGTGGGTCCCTCCACAAGGCCAAAGTTCGTCTGTGTGGGTTCCCAGCACATAATTATATCGTTCATTCTTAGAAAAAAATGTAGCTTTCTGCACGTACTACATGTTTGACTGCTTGTGAAACTTATTTAATCCGTTAATTAATTTTCATATTCGGAACAGATTCGGGAAAAGCTCGCTTGATATGTATATTATTAAATCGACAATTCTTATTTACATACATATGTAACAACTTGGTTCTTGGAAATGTGTCTCTATCGATTTTGATAAACTTCGCAAATTAGTAGGAGGTCTTTTAAGGTCTAGAAATCAAAAATGGAAGTAGTATTCGCGTTAGTTGACCGACTTGTATTTTAGGTTTCTTCGTCAAAAAGTAAATTAAACAATCATTTCCTTCTGCGTTGAAGGGAAAATTGAAATTTTGCCATGAAGCGAATTTATTCGTGATATTTACACGGCATTGAGATACTGCGAAAAATCTAAAATACACATTTAAAATTTAAAATAATAGGGGGGGGGGGGGTAAAGCGATTGTAATATTCGTATTTCGCGCGTATTATTATTATGTTTTTAAAAATAGTATCTGCGATACTGATAAATTCGTACTTTAACTGATCTGAAAGTTCGGAATGCGAATACGAACAGAGTTCCCCGTCATTGAATACTACTGCTGGAATTACTCAAACCAAAAGTTTCAATGTTCTCTTCAAATGAATTAGGTCTGAATTCATTATTAGAAAAAGCTCAATTCGAGAATTTCCGACAAGCGGTCATCGGATTCTCGCTTTCAAACTAGTTTCTTACTTGTAGGTGAATACATCCTGTTTGTTAAAATGGTATAATAAAATAAACTTTAATAACAAACAATATAGATCAATAAATTAGATAAATACCTATTTAGAAACGTTTTCGGGCATAACCCATCATCAGCTAACACTAACTTAAAGGGAACTTAAGACGTCTTAAGTTCCCTTTAAGTTAGTGTTAGCTGATGATGGGTTATGCCCGAAAACGTTTCTAAATAGGTATTTATCTAATTTATTGATCTATATTGTTTGTCATTAAAGTTTATTTTATTATAGTTTCTTACTTTTTCTTTTTAATCTTCTATTCGCGACGTTTCTCCTATTTTCAGCTATGCGCCGATACGGAACCTCTTTTATCTTCTACCAAGAATTCTACTCATTTTAATCCTGTTTGGTTTAGTTAAACTTCTTTCGTTACAATGTTAATGCGGCTGCTAACCCCAATTCGTAACCGACATATCGTCACTATAAATTTCCGAGTATTGTTAATTCCCCTATCCGGTTACGATTTGCGGTTAACAGATTACCACATTCTATGTATAAGCAGGGGCTTTGTCAGTCTCCTTTTTGTCCACTGACCCGGATGACAGAGATAAGTTGGCAGACGCGGACCATTTATTTTTCCCCAAATGCAGCCGATACAAAAACACTCAAACAGTATTATTATATAATTCATTGGTTAAACCTAAAAATAGACCTTCCCCATGTAAAATAAGTTCGCTCTTAGCTACAAATAATATCGCCCCTTATATTGGATTTTATATTCATTTATAATATCATCAAAAATTGTAATTTTACCTTGCTCTAATATTAATATAATGGCCCATGATGGGCTGTCTCGCATATAAGTCTAAAAAAAAAAAAAAAAAAAAAATACAGTTGCTACTGAAATTCGCGCACTATGAAAACATATGCGGAAAATTCGTAATTTCCTCTAGTAGTCGTTAAGTCTTATAAATATATGTACCTTAACTCTAATCGGTGGCAACGTAAATTTCGGTTTTTTTGTTTAAAATCGGCATTAAATTTTACGTATATGCGCGAGATGGTATTAAGAAAGCTGATAGTTTAAGAATGAAATTATTCGAAGTCGCTATTACCCCGTTGTTTAGGAAGCAAGAAACAGCCCGTGTAAATCGGGGAAGCCGTACAGACGACCCAAATTCAATTTCAAGGTTGTAAAAGAGAGAAATTTAGCTTTCAATGGAGTTTCGAAAACTTTCTACGTGTGTGTGTGTGTGTGTGTGTTCGTGACATATTTAAACTCGGCAGTTCATTGCTTCCACGAAAAATATTCTTTCTGCATTACTACTCGTTCAACAAAATAAACAATAATACGTTTGCTACATTCGACACTAGTCGAAAAATATCAATTTTTGAGAAATAAAATAATTAAGGGTCCTTTTTTGAATATAATTACTCCCTAGAATGTAAAAGCAACCCTGAATTACACACACGTACTACCTGCGATTGTATCAGTGGCGAATCTAGAGAGACATCGGGGGGGGGGGAGGGGGATTATATAATGTAATATATTATACGGTAGACAGTAAATTTGAGAAATACCTTGTTTCGTAAAGAAAATCAAATTACGACCTACTTAGAAATTTAAAAATGTTTTAAAAATACATAATTATTACAATTGAATTAAAATTTTATATTATTTTTACGTGAAAAATAAAACAAAGTTATAAAATTGTAGTTAAAATGTTAGTTTAGAATTTGAATAGTAAATTACTGGAAGGAATAGAACGATAGTATTTTTATTAGACTTTATTTCTTTTTTATTTTTGTTAGTATCCGATCTGAAGTATTTTGTCCGTAAACGGGCAAAAAATATATATATATATATTTCTCATTGAACCATTTTTAATTAAAATTTCAAAATAAAAATGAAAAATACATAAAAAAGACAAAAGATCAACGACAGTTGCATTTAAAACAGAATAAAAACGTAACATTAATACTTTTGCTCAAGGGCGTCGCCAGCCAATGAGCCCGGCGGGGAGGCAAGATGATAGAAAGAGGATATGAGTTATAGGAAAAATAAAATGTATAAGTTGTAAAGGCTTAATATTTTATTAAACAAGAATAAAATCTTAATTAAAACATAATTTTCGTGGGTTTCTGGCAAATTTTTCTACTACTTTATTATAAAAGTCTTCCAAATTACGTGCCTATGAATACTCATCACGGCCAGTTGATTAAAAAGTTTCAAGGCTCCAGGGGGGCAGCTGCCCATCCTGCCCCCTGCTGACGACGGCCATGCCTTTAGTAGAAAACAGTATTTTTTTTTTTTTGGGATCGTCAACCAGGAACCTCACCCAGAAACAATAGGAATATAAGAGTTAACTAATTAAAACTTGATTCGATCGGAAATGGCAGAAATAAAGGAACCAATGGCAGGAATAACAGACTGGGACGGAATGGACAGAGGAAGCACAGTAGGGAGAAGGAAGCATTGACTTTAAAAGGAGTAAATAAAGGGAAGAGCGTTCCGCAGAAAGAGCAGAACACTCAAAAAAAATGTGATTAGCATCACAGATAAGTTCTTCATTCGGATATAGATGACAATAAGGGGAAAGGAAACCAAAGAGAGACGAAAACGGGAAGCGGGCAATAGAGTGTGATTGAAGCGTAGGCGAATAATAGGGACAATAACGGAACGTGGAAAAGAAGGGAATTCTGAGAACCAAGAATTAGTTGGAAGGTTAGGTTGAATTAAAAAACAGTATTAAATATTAGTTATAATTAAATCTATAGGTATAACATTTATACAAATTTTTTATAGTATAAATTAAGTTTCTCTGTTGTAAAAAATGTTTTCATCGAGGATTTTGTTCTTTTGAGAGGGGGATGTCCCCTATCCTCCCCCGCGGATCCTCCACTAACGTACGAATATATATGTATTTCTTCATTTTAAAGGAGATCTTTTCTATCGATTACCTCCAATCGTGTAAGAAGTTGTTTTTCAGGGAATTATGTAATTTTAAATCACTCTACAAAGTACAATTGAAATATTTGCTCGTTTTGAGATAAGTAAAGTGAACATATTCCTAAACCCCGTAACAAAAAATCGTTTTTCTGTGTCAATATGTTATTAATTTTGTAAATAGCAATAACCCGGCATATGCACATATCTTCCCTTTAAAATTTCTACTTCACTATTTACCCACAATGTAGTATTTTCCTCTTGTTTTACGAACGTATTTACACACTTTCTTCCGCGCAATTTCTATCGCTCGCTCAAAAATTTATTCAAGTAAACCACATAAATAGGACACAAAAAGAAAACCACCATGCGTTAGCAGCCCCTTTAAGGTATGATATTTGTAGCAGTTTACAAACTCCATACGACGATATCACATGTACCATACGAACACATTTGTTTACAACAAGCTTAAGTCATCTAGAAAAGTGTATTGCTTATATTTTTACAAAATAGATCGCAAACATCTTTCGTAAATTAATGCATTTGAAATTCAACCGCCATTTCCGCGCCCAAAGTTTTCTCGTAAAAGTGACTGGGTTTTTTGAGGCTGTAATGGCAATAGGTATAAGAGGGTTGATTTGCCTGAATAGACATAATAGGAAAGGATTTGATAATTACAAAAAGGA
Source organism: Icerya purchasi (assembly GCA_039619475.1). Taxonomy (NCBI): domain Eukaryota; kingdom Metazoa; phylum Arthropoda; class Insecta; order Hemiptera; family Monophlebidae; genus Icerya; species Icerya purchasi. Next base: position 154,299,939 of record CM077115.1, read on the forward strand.
AAAAAAAAGTATACATATACAATTGCGGGTCATCTTAAAGATGAAAGTTTTTGGACAGAAAATTAACCTTTAAAGGAAGAGAACTTTGAAACTGAAAATGGTCAGATTGAATGGCCAGTCTTAATCAGTCTAATACTGGCATGACACTGAAGTAAAGCATAATAGCAGGGCGTAGGGGATTGTGGAATTAAGCTTTTCATAATCTACTAAGCCTAATGGATCTAAAAAGAATACTAAGGACGCTTCCTTTCAACTTGGCATTTCACTTTCCCAGATTTCTCTAGTATAACATATATTCAATTTCATATACCTGCGGACGATTCGTATCCGGAACGAGACAAATCTCGAATCCGTGTCCTTTCATTTAAAGTAGTCAAGCACCTTAACCGCAGGAATCTGCAAAAGATCAATTTAGATAGAGCGCGAAATAGTTTATAGGCATAAGGATTCTCGGATAATATCGTGAGATCTACGAATTTTAAAAAGTAAAACGAATAATATGGAACATTTTTAGAGTAGCTGAAATCTATCGAAAATTCAGTGATACCATTAGAAGACTTCTGCAAGGTCGCCGAAACTGTCGATAAAAATAACATACACACGCAGTACGGGAACAAGTAAAAAAGTAAGTAAAAAGTAAGTAAAGTAAGTCCCATGGCTATCCTTGATAAGGTATCATGAATTGTAAAGTTAAGGAGTTCACAATGTACTAAGCCCAACGGCACTAACAGGATAAAAATTCGTTAATAAAAACAGTTTTAGCGAAGGATTTAATAGAGGAAGGATTAGGAGGGTAAGCGAAATCGATTTAATTAAAAATAGACTAGGAGAGTTTTTTGCGCAAGACAAACAAAAGGAGAAAATTGATTAAAGCGTATAGATGAGTATGAAAAAGAATCGGTGATTTTGGATGGCTCTTAAGCAGGACAACGAGTCAGTAAATATGGTACAGTTTGTTATGTCTTGGGGCGCAGTAGGATTAGTTCTAGAGTATGGAGAATCGCCTTAGCCTCACAGGTGAAGATTGAATTATTGTCGTGCGGTTTCGTTGTGCTGCTAACGTGATAGAGTCAGAGAGACTATAACGTAACCTGTTTTGCCGTTGAGAATTGAACCGTCTGTATAGTATTCCGTGCATGGCTGAAATTTTTCGCGTATTTCAAGGAAAAGTAATCTAAACGTCTCCGAGCTTGTGATTACTTTCTCGTGCTCACTTAGATCAACATTTATTGTCAGATTGGGTTGGCACCACGGGGGTAGGAACCCTAGATACAAGTTCGATAACAAAATTTTCAAGGTATCAAAAAAGTAATCTTTACATCGGCTCAATAAGTGTTATTTCAAAAAATAATTTACGCTCTTTTGTAATAGAAAAATATTTTGAAAATGTATACGCGCCTGTTATTCAAAAGTCCGAGCGGTATTTTAAAAATCGTTTATTTCTTTTTTGCCGAATTCTGATAACTCTCTACTACAATGGCTATTACAGTTTAAGGATACAGTGAATGCTACGCATCCAGTTAGACCGATTAATCGGTTTGCCCTGCAATGTAGGTCAAAGGCACTAGTGCGCTTCTCTATTGATTAATTATTAGTTTTTTTTGTAAACGGAATTTTGAGTGCCATAATAAAATTTTAGCATACCGATGGGAATTTTACTTGACTGAAAACGAAAATATGAAAAAAAAAAAAAAAAAAAAAAAAAAAAAAAAAAAAAAGGAGGTAAAAAAAGGGAAGGATGAATTCAATTTCTTAAAAGCTGTAGCTGAAAGTAAAATAACGATAATAATGAATAATGAGTATTATTTTTAATTAGCTTCTCCGAATTCGTCAACTCTTCAGCTACTTATTTTTAATTGGTTCCGTTAATTATCGCCGGTTTAACCCCGTCGGGTCTGTTCCTGATAATCTTAAATTGTATAAAAATAAAACGAGAGAACAAAATTTCGTTAAATATTAACGACACATATTTTTCGGAATTAAAGTCACGGGGAGGTTTTTAATTTAAAAAATGAAAACCTAAAAATAATACATAATGTCAAATAAATCGACATTTATTGTTCAGAAAATAGCCGATAAATTGGTAATATAAATTTTGTTCATTATAGAAAATAAGCATTGAAAAATTTAAAAGATTTTTGTAAAATATTAACAATAAAAACAAAAATGTAAAAATGTATGTGAAATCGCAACAAACGAATAAATAACAATCGTAGTAATCGACTACTTTCAACTAACTGTTAAGAGCATTTATTTATTTTCTGCGATTATTTTTTAACGTTCATATTTTCCAAAAATGTTCAATGTTTATTTTATTACGTACACCAGAGACATTTTTTATAATAACAAACTATGCAAAATCAAAACGAATAAACATGTAAGAAAAATAATTATTGGCGCCATCGCGTTTATTATTATTACCTATTATCGATGATTATGGAGTACGCGACTTCGAAACGTATCCCTTTCTGCGAGTGATTAAATTTCCGGATTTTTTTCATGATTTGTGTTATACGATAACATTTTTATATTGATACGGAAAATGGTTTACTGTAATAAATTTAATATCGATCTGAAAATGCATATTTATAAATATTTTAATTTAAAGTTGAAATTTTAATCTCGTTGGGATAATTTTTATAAGTGAATTCAATCGATTAGTTCGCGCTCTCAGCGAATCACTCAAAGGCCGATGCAGCATAACCGCAAAATAAAAAGGAAAAATTGACCGGATCCGGCGCCATTTTTCTGGGAACGCTTGCGTGCGATGCTTAATGTCGTAAGAAAAAAGTATTTAACCAGCCAGAAATTAATTCGACACACGTCTTATTACTTAAGAAAATTCATATTATTACCAATTATCGAGATTATTTCTCGAACAATTATTTGGTTTTTATAATATAATAATCATTTTTAATAATTTCGATTTATAATTACGCTATCATCACGGAGGTCGTAATTCAGCAACACGCGTGAATAATCGGGAAATGTTTTAGTAGGGTAACAATTCATTAACTTATCGCTGAAGCCACTCGGTCTACGAAGGTGAGAAAATCCGCATATATTGCGACACAATGTAATTACGACATCGAGAAATACGAATTTTCTGGAAGTGGAAATAGGGGTAAAAGTCGATTTCTAAGAAACCATTAATCACGCTACAGTCGAGACCATTTACACCGGATGAATCATATGTCAAATGAGACAGCTGTTTTGAACATGCTAACTTCGAAAATTCTTTTTCAAAAAATAAATAGAACTTTCGGCATAGACGTCCAGATTATCTATACAGTTTCGCACTATCATATGATTTTCTATATTCAAGAGACGGCGAAGATAACAGCTGGTACATTTAACAAAATCGTATTCTCCTATTCGCGTCAGTCGAAACTGAATTCGATCCTTCGAAATGGCAATAATGAGAACGATAATAAAATAATAGTGATAGTAAAGAAGAGGCAAAACGAATCGTTCCCCTTATACATATAACTCTGTGTTAGAGCAAGTGTCGGAAGAATTTAATTAGTTGCGATAGTTCTGCGACGATAAATTACCTGGTCCGTTTCGGCGATTAATTTCGGAGCAGCCCGACCGAAGTTCACACATTTCTCACTGAAAGTTCGAGCCCTTGCAGGCGAATATAAAAAAGCAGCTTATTAAACATTCAGCACGTTATCTGTAGAACAGCTGAACTTGGCGAGATATTTATTAACGTTGTCAGGCGGGCAGGTAAATTTGTCGTTTGTTGTTTTAAAATTTACCTTTTATATCTGGCAACTTGTATAAGTCGGTCTCGGTCGCGTGCTAGCGGTACCTTTGCGTGTTCCAGTTCGTTATGATATCCGCATGCACCTTTGTCGCTGCTGCATTTAATCGATGCTCGCTTAGTCATGCGCGCAACCGAACACCAGCATAAATACTTTTTCCCCCTTTAGTTTTTTCCTTGTAAAGGGGTTCAACCTTTATGAAGTTTATAAAAATCTCCGTAATGTTTTCCAGAAATAAGAAAAAAAGTTTTTTTTTAAATTTTTTCCTCCCGGCTTTTGTTATCGGCCAGCTTTTAATATTTTTTTCTTTCTATTTACTTATTTCTTATACGTATATATGTTATAATTCGGTTTGTTATAAAATTAAATATATTATAACTGCGTCCGGATTCATTATAAACGATATTATACTGTTAATTAAAAATTCGTGCACTCCTTTATTATATATTCTCTCGTATTTCCTCTTCAGCACATTCGCATAAATCGTTGCTTATCATTTTCGTTCGAAATTATTTTTCTCCAGTTTTCGTATAAATCCAGTTCCATAGGTTTTGTTAATCTATGAAGTTTTTTTTTCGTATATATTTGACCCCTTTTTTTATATTTTATATTCTCCAGTCTTCTTCTAGCATACGATTAATAAGTATAATTCAGTCTGAATGTTTTCAGGTTGTTCGTTGTCGTTTACTAAACTACCCTCTATTTGATTTCCCACAAATGTTCTGATTTTGAGAAGTACATATTATTGTTTATTTATTTTGCTTCTTTTCAATCGTTCTAAGGATATCGATTACATACTGTGCTATTTGCGTCATTTTCAGTACGTATAAACTTAAAATCGCTCTTAATAAATCTGTGTATTTCTATTGTACCGGTTATTTTCGTGCGATTAATTAGAAAATATAAGTTTCTACGTTTTTTTCGATATTCACCGCGGTTTTATTGCAATATATTTCCACTCCTTTTTTTAATACTTTTCTTTAATTCACTTTCACGTGTGTCTGTTTGTCTGTAATGAAATCTGAGAAACTCTATTTAAAGGGCATTTTCCGTTGATGAAAAATTCTAAAATTTTGCATAGACCTTTGTCTTAGATGACAATATATTATAATCCATGATTATTTTCGACCTATGCGCGTTACAGGATGTGCGGGGTAGAATGTGTAGGGTATGTGAGATCAGGAATTAGGCTAAATATCTTCACTGTATATGTGACTGTTACACGGGAGTAGGAAACGAAAAAAAACATGTTTCTAATCTTGCTTTCTTAGCATTATCATTTTTACGTTTACAGTCGCGTTAATATGACAAATTATTCACAATAATAAGAGAAGCAACAACCACTCAACGTAAACGACGCTTGGTAGAAGCTCGTAAAAAATACCATCAGGAGAGGGCTGAAGAAAATGATAATGCTAATAAGCGAGAAAAAATAGAAAAACATAATTAATATATATCGAAATGGAGAGAAGTGCTTAAAGGAAAGATAAGCAGGAGAAATCCGATTAAAACTAGATCGTCAGAAACATTCACGGCTACGTACAAATGAAAGTTAAGAATGATTGAACATTCGGGTCCAAACATCGGTATTGGCTCTAATCGACTGTGCGCAGCCGAATGTCGAGGATGTGTTGGAGGTTTCTCATAAGGTCAACGAGATCAGAAGACAAACTAGGGATAACAATATCGTTAATATCGGGTACGAATTGTGAACAGAAGAGATGGTATTTTCTGCTTCCATATGGAATCAATGGATTGGGTGAATCCTGATGAAACCACAACATCAGTAGTCCTCTAGACTACTAACAATACAGGCTGTTTTATGCGCTATCCGTGTTCGAGTATAAGAGAATCAAAGAAGGAACAATGCAGACTTGCTTGAAAAAGCACTCGTTGGACCAGACGCAGAGATCGAAGATCTTCATTTGATTACGAAAAAAAGTTTGAGAGCATCGTCTGCCTATTGGCGTGCAGCTCTCGACGAGTGTGTCTGGCAAAAATTCAATGCCTTGGTCCGCCAACGTTTTTTTGTCGGCTTCAGTTGCGATGACTTGTATTGAGTCGACGTGGCCCATTAAAATGCACGGCACAACCGTTAACTACGCTGTCGCATATCCCCGGGCTGGAAACTTTTCGCTCCAGGACAAGCGTCCGTCAGCGTAAGTAGAGTTACATCTCTCTATTCATGGTCTTTAAATTAAAGAATTAGACGCTCCAAAACTGAACCTTGCAATGTTGCAGTCTTAAAAGAAATGAAACGCATGAGAAATATTCTTTCCAGACATGCTCAGACCTGCTGATGATGAACTAAATATATAATAATAGGAAAGAAATGTCACACATTTAATTTATACAGATTGAATAAAATATGTGTATTATAATTTTAATAACTACTACGTTTATGAAATATTTTGAAAAACTCATTTTATAACTAAAAAGTATAAAATCAAAAAAAAAAATGTTTAAAAAAATTTTAAAAACCCGCTAAAAGAAATAAAATAAATTCCTTAGCACGTATAACTTAAAAACATTTTCTCAACAAATTCAACAAATGTGTGAAAAATTTTCTCACGAAAAATTAAAATGAAAAGTGTGTGCGCTGACATGATACCGTCGTTTTTTTTTTTAATAAACTCTTACAAAGTGTAGTCGCATGTGTTCGTGTCATAAACTGTATCGTGTGTTGCTGTAAATTTAATATTTTCTTTCAGTAAAAAACCAAACTAAGTCATAATTCTTTCCAATCAGATAATTCAGTTATGCAACTATTTGAATATTTCTTGCGTCTTTCCTTTTCCGATACTTTTCTGCTGTATTATTTAAAGAAGAATAAGTATGCATACGGAATACATAAACAACATTTATGTTTGGTGTGTATGCTTAACTAAAGTGAAAACGTATATTATATAAATATTTATAAGACATATATTAATTATAAATTAAGGCGTTTTTTTTTTTCTCGATTTCGTTCAATAAGTATGAATAATTTTCTAATGTGTATAAACTGAATAAACGATAATAAGAGTGTCGCGCACTCACACAACGGGCATACTAGCCCTGTGAGACCCACAACTTATTTAAATAAAAAAAAAAAAAAGCAACTACCTGATATGATCTTTTTTATAGTGCCATACTTAATTACTGAGCGTCGGCGGCTACCTATTCGTACATCTCAGCTGTACAGACACAGGCATAGTGTACTAGACAATTGTTTATATGCAGTACGAATGTGTACACACGCAAGACTACATTCAGAACTGATTAGTAATTGTTTGATTTATCGATATACAAGTGCAGTCCAGTGACCATGCCGAGTACCGACCTAGCGCGCATATGATGTTGTACGTGGTGGTTTGCCATTGCCTTCCACGTGATTATTAACGATTATTTATTTTATTCAATTCTTGTAATGTTGGCCTAATTTCCCCCGTGCTGGTCAGGCAGATTAGGAGATGCATTGTATACCTGCTGCTAAATTTACATGGTAATAGTTAATATGCAACACTAGTGTAAACGCAAGAGACTACACTCGGAACTAATAATCGCTTGTTATCGATGCAGTCGCGGATGAGCTGATATTTTTTCCGATTAATATTAAAACGTTCTGGTTGCTCAGCCCCCCCCCCGCCCTTTAAATCAACTTTTATTTACAGTATATCGAATAGACTTAATTTCCGAAAAAAACAAAAAGGGTGAAGCGAGAGCTGCAGTTTAATCGGGTTTAATAAGCTAAACTCATAGCGGGACCACTTTTCCGCCATAATTTTCTGGTTGTGCTGCTAAAGCGGTCCGTGTGAGTTTATCGGACCGTTTTTTGACCACAATTTTGTGGCTGTGCGGTGGCTATACTGTGGTCGGAACTGAGAACTGACCACTTTTGAACCACAATATTAACAACATGACAACTACGGTGTTGAGTGGTTAGAAAATGGTTGGCGAGTGGTTCAAAAACTCGACCGCTGAGCAACACTTTTTTGTGGCCGATACCAGCCCCACATGCTGTTAGAGCTGACACCAAGATCTGAGTAGTATTGCGTATTTTCTCATCATTTCTATGTTAAAATAGTATTAGCCAGGACCGAGCAACGCTTTTTTGTGGTTATGCGCTGTGGTCGAAAAGTAGTCTCCATGTGAGTTTAGTCTTAGAAGTAAATGCGCGCCCAAAACATTAAAAAACACGCATTTTTTTGTAACAACAAAAACGATTTACGTACGGAAAATAAATAAAAAAGCAACGCAGCCACGAGACAACAAAAGTCGAAAATTTTCACGGACAAATTCTCGCTTTTATTCAATATGATTTTAAACGTCATTCGCCATTCGCCAATCGCCGCGCATTGAAGATAGTAGCTGTTGCCTGTAATTGTCTGGAAACTGTTGCGCTAAATCTTATTTTTCTTTTTGCGTCCGAATAGTAGTTCGATAATGATTGCCTTTGATACGGAAACTGCGATGACATTTTTATGTAAAGGAGAGTCATTTTAAGTTTCGCGAGGTGTTTTTTTTTTTATTTGTGGGACCATTTAGCGAATTGATCGCTCTAGCTTTTTATATTGTTGCTCTTAAGAAATCTCAATTTACCCATTAAGCAGTCACCAATGAATACATTAGTGCACCTTAAACAACTCATTACTAGCACTGTGTTTTACAGTCGTAGTAAAACTCTTAATTGTGCGGTTCCAGATTTTGTCCATTCACGTCAGTCACTCTGCTTTCCGTGGATTCCCAAAAGAACATCGAATGAAAATAAACTGAAAATAAATTGAAAATAAACTGAAAATAAACTGAAAATAAACTGAAAATAAACTGAAAATAAACTGAAAATAAACTGAAAATAAACCGAAAATAAACGAATTAGCGCTTCTCGAGAATCTAAAAATATGCATAATGTGCCAGATTTACCATCACTAATACGGCACTAGCATTAATATATTTACATAATTACTATATTTTCATTTTTCAGCCGGGTGAAATTTAGGGTCTCTTTTAGCTAGCGGCCGTGCTGTAGTTGATTAGGCAGTGGTGTTTCGTTCGGCTAGAACCGGGTTCGATTCTCAATGCCACACATTGGCACTTTTAAAAACCTTAGCCAGTCTACTTTGATTATTTTGAAATATTTTATTGCTCGACTAATATATAAAGCTATATACCCAGTTCCCGAAATCTAGACTTACCATTTCAGAGCCTTAATCCGCTCATTTTTATATATTTATATAGAGTAGCAGCTCCTTCGCCTGCTGGGTATTATCTGAAGAACACTAACGAGTAATGTAGTGTATATTCGACGCAGTTCCTTTTGTATAACGCGCTCCTATTATTATCGTATAATCTGCAACCCCAGATCATCAACAGAGCTCTCCACAAGTACATAAATCTGATTCCATCATATTAAACTTTTTTAACATTTCCGGTGTTAAATAATGCCCCGTTCTCAACCTGGTTGCGCGAATCTTTTCATATCATTTGTAATTTGACAACATTATATTCTGAATTTTATAATAATATTTACCGCAGTTATTACTTCTAAACTTATTCTCCCGTTGTATCTGAGCATTTTAATTCGCCTATCATAATCCTAAATTCCTTCCAAGGGGATACCTAACACTGACAGTTGACCGCGCGAGGTTGAAACTGTTCTAGTACGTTTGCAATGCCATTTCCTACAATACCGCTATGTCCCGACAGTATCCGTTTAAGCTGCACAATATTGCCGTTATCGTTTAATTTTCCGTAGCTATTTACTATTTTATCCATTTTATTATGAATCTTCTGAAGGCTCGAGAGAATCCGACAAAATAAGGATTTTTCAGTTTCTCATTTTTATTTAGTAAGGGGCTTAATGCATTAGAACCGTTCCTCCCGATGATATTAAGACTTCTGTTATAAAACGCTGCGGTATACACCCGTATATCAATTGACGTATATATCCGTAAATATACACACTCATAATGCTTGAAATTTTCGACTATACTAACCTCCAAAATGGAGCTGTAGTTCATATTATATCTGCAAAGATAACCTCGGGAACGGATATTTCGACCATCCCTGATTGTTTCCTTTTATATAGAGATATGATAAAAAGAAATACTGTGTTCGCGGAGTATTTTGAATCTCACATTTCAACGGAGATATACATTTTGACCACCAGCCCTGGATTCATTTTAAAAGTCGTTTTTTCGTGACCTATCTATGTCGGTATGCATGCATCCCGCATAACTCACAGAAAGTTGAAATATTAAATTTAGGACTCTTTTAACATCTAGTTGTGCACCTCGATTTTTTCGGTTACAAACGGTTGGGCCAAAGGGGCATTTCTTTTTTGGAGGATTTCGTGGAATTTTTCTCGCAACTCAAAAACGGAGATAGCCGCGGAAAGTCGAAATTTTGGACCCGGGATTGTTATAACATTTATTTATTATTTACGTTTTAATATTTAATTGTCGTATAAAGTGTTGGCCACATCAGATTTTTTTTTTTTTTCTTAAAAGAGAATAAATTAATTTGATTTTTCTTTTTTTTTTTGGATCATTCGAAAATTGTGCGAACTAAATTTATCTTTAAAGGCAACTGCCTGGCGTAATTGGTTAGGCTGTTGTATTTCGTTCGGCTAAATATCCCGCTGCCGCACATTGACTTTTCCAAAAAGTTCACTTGCGTTGAGCGTAATTGACGTACTCCAAAAAGAGAAAAAAAAAAAAGAAAAAATTTTTTCCCCCCTAAAAATACCTCTTATTAAGAGAACTCCCCTTTATCACGTTTCTGTATTATGACCTTTCGAAATCGTTGTCTATGTAACTCCAGGATTCATTTAAGTTACAGGTACACTGGACGAGTTTCTCGAAGCATTTTCGTTCCTCTCGAATTCATTATATTATTACACTACGAATACGCGACGATCCTTCATCCTTTCTTAATTAAACTTAGGAAAATCACGGAAAATTTATTGGCGTCGTGCATTCTGAAAATAACTCTAAACACACACATTTGTAAGTCGACTACTTCAACATTTTATATACAGATTTTACACAGACTATCTAATATCAATCAAAATCCATAATAAACGTTCAACTAAACTCGATGACAGTTTCTCAGAGGATAGGTTTTCAAATCCTAATTTCAAAATCTTATTTTTTTTTGCGGCGGGGAGGGGAGTGATAGTGGAATTTAATGTACATAGAATTACATAAAACATATTTATAAATAAGTAAACATAATTTCAGCGAAATGATAACGACAAAATTAAGTGATTATTCCTTATTTTATTTTATTTATTTTTTATTTTAAATACAATTCAACTTCGAATGTAAATAAAAAATAAATGCAATTATTTCTAAATCTGCGCTGAAATCGAAATGTGTTCTACTAATCATTCACGCCGGAAGTAAAACTTCAATTTAAAATTTTTGACTTAAATTTGAAATTCACACTTTTCCGTACGTAATAAGGGAATTTTCTCTCATACTGAAATGAAGAAAAGAGAACAGCAAAAGACAAACACTGATTTTTGCCAATATATATATATATATATATAAATATGTGTGTGTATGTGGTATTTGTCGAGCGTTATCCTTCGAATGAGTTTACTTAATGCACACACTGTTTTTGCTTAAACAAACTGCCGACCAATTCCTCCGAAGAGAGCGTAGTTTGCACACAATCTATAAAACGGTACTCGAATGGGTAACCCCACTCTGCTTGTCGATAGATCCTATTCACCGTCACTACCTTCCTCCATAGCGATCCTTTTAAATATCTAAAAAACTTGAAGAAACGAAACAATGAAAATGTCAGTTATCTCGCATAAATGAGATCAGTTTAAAGGATACTTATAGGTAAAATTTTATTAAACGGTGTTGGCGGATGAAATGTCAATTAACGTTGATTCTAGACGGGTAAATGTCAAGGATAATTAGTCTTATTTAATCGTTTTTCGTTCATGTTCTCTGGCTGCGTTCTTGCAGTGCCCGCTGCAATATTTAGTCGTGTCAGATACGGAGCTGTTCAATTTCAAATTTATGGAAAATTTTCAGCGCCGCCATACTACACGTAGATGCAAATGCGATGACTTCGGGAATTTATTCGAAGGTGGCCATCACTTACAAAATGGACATTTTCCGAACGGTTCTTTGCGCAATAAAAATGAAATGCGTGAGACGTGCTTTGAATAAATTTTTCTCCCGACTAGGTATATATCGATTATGAATGTATATACATGTATATGAAGTGAAATGGACAGACGACAAACTTGAGTGCAGTGCTGACGTCACGAAATGTTATAGTAACCGAATGCGACACAAATTTAAAACTTATCTGGGAAGTTTCTCATGTCAGCGTTTTAAAATTTCCCTGAAATTTAAAAAAAGGAGGAATAAAAATGACCGGGTAAAACGGCGACAGTGAAAAAAAATGTTCAAATACCGTCACGGTGCTGATCGATTTATGAACGCGTTAAATTTTCAATTTAGTAATTTTATTTATAAACTTCGAGAAAGCGACACGATTATCCGACATTTCAAATGTAAACTTTTGTCTGTGTCTCGATGTCTTTTCGAAATTAAATCTAATCCGAAAAATTCTCAATCGCGGTGCCCTAAAGTTCGTTTCAGTTCTTGAAATTCTCGCTGAATTCAATGCGCCTATCCAAGTCGATTACTTTTTAGCTTTTCCAGAATTATATTTAATTTATAATAGCTCTGGCGTTTTACCGCTATGAAACATTTGGTTTATAGTTTACGTCGCCTTAGCTGGTACTGGACAACCTGATTTGAACAATGAATACAATCTCAATTACATTCACAGCGCCGCAATAAAGAACACTATATATTTAACTGATACAAACTGTTCTGCCGAAAAATAACCGAGAGAATAGCGAGTAAACCCGTTTTGATGCTACATAGATCCCTGAAGTTTGTATAGCCGTTTATAATACACTCTATAGTATTGTTTGCAAGTACGGCTAATGTTCTAATTTAAAAGCGTTTACGATTAAGATTTTTTTCCCCTTTTTTCCCCTTTTTTTTTCCTTTTTTTTTTTAGTAAATTTCGTCTGAACAATTTTAAATTATTCGCAAGTACTGTTAAAATTTCGAGCAGTAGGTTTTTGGTTAAGGGTATTTATATTAGTGAATTTTATACAAAATAATTATTATTATCTTCTCCATCTTCCCAGTTGGTGGGCAACCTATTCGTACATTTTTCAACTATGCGGATAATGGCAGATTCCTTGGCTCAGATTGCTGTATCCTCCCGTTTTTTTTTTCTCTAAAATTCCCGTTTCTAATTTATTCCCATTGTGTAAAAAGTTTCACGTTAGATTTTGGTCAGATTTTTACGTTTCTTCCTTTTCTAATCAACCTTCCTCTTACATTTTTTCATCCAACCTAATCTTCTCACGCGGCCTTGGTTTGACGATTTTCCTTCGCTTCGCCGCTCCGTTATTGTCCCTACTATCCGTTTACGTCTGAATCATACTCTTCTTCCTTCCTCACGTTTTCGTTTTCATCTCGCTCTATCCCCTTAATTATCGTCTTCATTCTGATGACGAAGCCATCTGTGATCCTGACCATATCCTCTTTGAATGTCCATCCCTCGTGAACGAACGCTCCTCTTTGTACTCCAATCTGTTATCACTCAAACTCTCTACTCCTTATTGTGCCTCGTATATCTCTTATCGTTTCCGTCAATTTCCGTTGTTCCTATCCTCAGTTCTTTTATCTTATCAATATTTGACACCGACTTTACATTTGATCTTTCTCCTTCATGTCATTTCAGGGCGAAGATCCTTTGTTGACATCCCCCCCCCCCCCCGGGGGGGGGACAAAAAATATATAGGTTGTGTACCAGGTAATTGTTTATATGCGGTACGAATGTAGGCAAGACTCTACACTTGCAACTGGTATTGTAATTGTTTGATTTATCGTGTTACAAATGCAGTCCCGTGTGTGTCTACTGCTGGGTGCTAATTAGCGCGCATATGACGGTGTGTGTGGTAGTTTTCCATTGCCTTCCACGTGATTATTAGCGATTATTTTCATTTTATTCTCTGTAATAAGTTCTGTCGTCGCCCGGAACCCGAGACTTCCGAAACGGAAGCCAAACGCTCTAGCAACTAGGCTATGGCGAATATGGAATTATTTAATACTTGTACGAATATAATACGATAGAAATCGGTCGAAACGGCTTATGGATACAGTCTTAGAAATATTATGATAAGGAGAAAAAAAAACACATAAAAACGATGCGATCGAGTTCCACCGCAAATTCCAACACATAAAGTCTAACACCATATACAATTTTTATGACTTCCATACTTCTTCTTCAGACTTGCCGAACTTTTACATCCCTTTCTAATATTTTCTTCATGTATTATATCTTCCAAATCACTACCTTAGTCCCTCTACAAGGGTTAATTCCGAGGAATTGTGAACTTTTTTACTTCTCTCACTTTAGCAAAAGATTTTAAACAATTAACGACTGGATCAAGAGAACACTGATTAGCTCTCCTGTTGATGAGACGAATAAATAAATAAATATGTTTCCCCCCATTAACAGGAAAACTAATTAGTGCTCTCTTGATCAACCCAGCCCTCAATTGTTCAAAATCTTTTGCTATTTGGACAATTTTATGATCATTCTATATTTCTTTAAATCGGTTTCGATTATATTTGATTACATCCAATTCCGCGTGTACCCTCCTCTTTTTAGATCATTTTCTACTTCTTCCTGTGATGACTATCACTTTTTGAATACGCTCAAATCATTCGATCTGCACTAGTCACAATTCTCTGGCTCATGCTGTTGCCTTCTTTCGTATTTCCTTTAATTCATAATGTCTTTCCCTTATTCTAAAAAATTTCGGTCGAATGAATTCATGTTTTTTTCCTTTTAAGGTAGCCCCTGCATTAACGCAGTTGTTTCGGCAGCAGTGCTTTGTTCGAGTAGAATTCGAATTCCACAATTAAAAAATACTAAAAAAATGATCATTCCCGCCGGCTTAGTGTCCCTAGTATATAATAAGCCGAAATAGATTTCGGATGAAAGGGTTCGGCATGAATGCGGTGCGCCTGCTTTTGAAGGAAAATAGAGAAAAGAGTAAACCTGTCGTCCATTAGGAATTTCCCAATATAGGCGTTTAATGCAGTACGTGCACACACTCATCTGAAAATCGGTCAGAATCGAATGGTCTCAAAAGGCCTACATCCCGCTACGTTCAATACTAAAACATACTACGCAACGAGACCCCTTTTTTCCAATTAGCGTTGCTGTTACACGTTCGGTGAGTCAGCATTGTCGTCCTTTTTATCACGTCCACGACTGTAGTAACAGCTGACATCCAAACACCTTATCTGTGGTTAGTAATATAGACGAATGATGCATTTATTGCGGACCGAATAAAACCTCGAACAACCCCGATATGGTAAAAATCGATTGAGCGCAAAAACGCTCTGTAACTAAACATACACGCAACTTCCAACAGAATAGATGGCCAAAAATGTTACATAAAGGCGTCTTATACGTGTAGTAGACTTTTGCGACAAACAACAACAGAGACGCCGGAACACGAATAAGTGCAGCCTGCAGATCGCAGCAGTACTATGCGATAAAAAAGTGTCTAAGCCAAGGTGTTTTACGACCAGTGTTGCTATGAGATCAAACGCCAGATAACTCTGCAAAACAGAAAGTGAACAGGTCATTTGAACTGCACGCTTTGATCGCTTCGGGGATGCAGATAATGCGAATAATTTCAAAGATGCGAAAAACGCAGTGCAGTCGGGGGATCTCTAGAATGCTATGTTTCGATATGACCTCATTAGAGAACAATGTGCTTCAACCACGTAAAAAGTAGACGAAAACCACCCGATAGTCTTAATGGCGAGAAAGTTGGGTGCAGACAAATGAACGCAGCACCGATGATGATAAATTTTTCTTGTATCATAATTAAACAAACCCATCGACTCCTTAACAATCGTTCTATTTGATTTTGAATACACGTATAATATATACATTATTGACGGTTGTTGCGATATCCTAGTTTCTAGAGCACTCGATCTCCGTTACAAAAGTCTTGATTTCGATCGACAGCAGAATTAGATAGTGGAAAATTTGGCTGATGTTCCCTTAGAAAAAAAAAAAAAAACACCTCTCTTTTATTAAACTTTTAGAGGATTTTGATTTCATTTTAGGCTGTTCCATAAAAATTACAAAGAAACTAACATCTGAAGATCCATAAGTTGTATGTTCTTCCTAGCTATAATCATTTTAAGAATTCATTCTTAACGAGTTGTTAGGGTGTAAGAATTTCTTGCGAGTTTTATTTAACTTTTTTTGCAGACTAATTCTTCTAGCGTTGTCTCGCTTAATTTAAAAAAGTGTTTTTTCCCTTCAAAACACCTAAGTGCTTACCCGCATTATTCGTATCTATGTAGATACGCTAAGCATTTCAGTTACATACATATTGGACCCGTTCTAATTGACATACCTAATTTTTTTCTTTATTATTTTCCTAAATAAGAGAGGAAAAAGCGAATCTATGTTTAAAACAACTCGTATGTGTACTTCACTACTGCCGAGCAAATCTAGTTATTCTTTTTACTCTTATTCATTATATTTGTAATTTGCTCCTTCATCCACAGTGTCTTTTGGCTTTGTTACCTTTAATACCTTACTATTATCGCAAGCTGCACACTTCGCATAAAATAAAATTTCTTAGAAAAAAAAGGTCCACTGCAAATGAAAACATTATGTGTTTTTAGCATTTCCTGCACATTCCAGTATAAGGGTAGTAGAATTCCGTATACGTTCTATTGTTTTGCCTCTAGTTTACTACGGTTCTATCGATACATTAATATATATATATATATCTTTGTTTCACTTGAAAATTCTCTCTAACCGCCATTACTTCTTATTATTTACTTTCCGTTAACTACACTTTCTTTACAGTAACGTGGTTTCATAACATTCTGCTCCGTGAGAATTAGTGTTCCAGTAGATGTCTCTGATAAATTTCGTCGTTATACCAATTAGACGAGCGAATTCGGTCAATCGAAGCTTAAGTCAAATGCAAATACCTACTGTCTCTGACCTCATAGTAAAAACAGCTAAACCTTAAAACGAACGCAATTCGCTTTTATTACCGAAGAAACGGCTCTAATCATTTGTTCCACAGGTTTCATTGAGCTGTCGCTTTATGAAGTTCAAAATTGCGACAAAAATTTATGGTGGCAAAAACCGTTTAAACTGCTTCAAATAAGGAGAAGTAAGAAATTAGCGGGAGATTTTTTAAAAACGTAAACAACTTTTTGTATCGCAAACTTATAGTTTAAATATTATACGCATATGGGTATATTATTTTTTTTTTGTTTTGGAACATTATTTAGCCTGCCCGATTAAATTTATTTCCAGCCTTATTTCTACGTAAAAAATTATTAAAGCCGTTATAACAACTTCTTCTTCTTCTTAATTCCTCAATCTATATGATAGATTGGTGGACAGCTATGTTCTAAAAGTTCCTGGATAAAGCCATTTTCTTCATTTCTCCGTATTCGTTTACTTTCACGTCTTCCTTTATTTGTTTTATGGATTTCTGTCTTGGCCTTCCTCTTGGTCTTTTCCCTTCCATGGCTCCTTCTATCATTTGTGTTAGATATTCATTATTTCTATATATATGTCCAATCCATTTAGATCTTCTTTCCCCTTTAATATTTCCTTAATAGACTTATTTTCTCTTTAACTTTATCTAATACTTCTTCATTTCTTATTTTTTCTGTCCATGATATTCTCTCCATTCTTCTCCAGCACCACATTTCGAATGCTTCCAGTTGATTGCTCAACCGTTGATTCAAATTCCAAGTTTCTGAACCATATAGTACTATACTCCATACGAATACTTTAATAAATTTTTTCTTTATTTCTCTTTGAATATTTCTAGATGTCAGGAAGTTTCTTTTTTTCTTGAATGCTAATTTTGCCATTGCTATTCTTTCCTTTATATCTTGATCACTTCTTCCATCTTCTGTTATTATACTTCCCAGATATCTTTACTTTTTTACCTGTTTTAATTTTTCTCCGTCTATTTTTATGTCTATTTCTTTACTGTCTTTTTATTTACTACATCTCATTATTGTTGTTTTTTTTTATTTATTTTCATATTATATGTTTTAAATATTTAATTCGTCTGATCTAGTGAGCACCTTAGTTCTTGGTACAAGCCGTAGATGACGTATACTCTTTCCGGAACCGTAAGGGAGATACATTTTCTTCGTACATCATTAATGTAGGACGTGCACGTTCCCTTAGTAAATTTTTTATTTTTCCCTACTCCCTTTCTACCGCTCATTTTCTTTCAGGCTCTTGAGAGTGATGGGGCTTGCTATACCTATCGTTCCGATCAGTCAAAATCATTAATTTATTTCTCGACGTTTTATAACAAAATAGGTATAAAATTTTTAACACGTTCCGGTCTAAACCTTTTTGAAATTCCGAAATCGATTTATTTTCAACGCCTCAAAGCTTATAAAAAAATGTCGGTTTAAATTTAAATTGAATACGTAATTTAACTTGCAATCACCTGTGTTTATGTTTTACCCGGAAAAAAATGACCGTTTAATTGATAACTGGAGGAAGTAGCGAATAAAATAGGGAGACCATCGGAACAAGCGTCTCCGCGACAGGTAAAAGCTAGAAATCAGCATGGGTATGTCCACGAAAATGAAAAACGTATTTTCTTAAACTCCACAAAGCCGAATACAATTTTTTTTTTTTGAAAACTAGCAAACGAAATTACACGAAAAAAACTAATTCAACATTCCATGATTAATGGATTTTTCTCGTCATTTTCATATTCTTTTCACTTACTCCTCTAAAAAGTGCAACAGAAATACTATATATTTACCGTACATATACAAACATTTCCTAAGCGGTTAAGCAGCTGCTGTTAAATAACTCAGAAGCAACGATTAACTTACTAACGTATTTTTATAAACAGCAAAGTAATATACATTTATCAATACTTCGACAGGCACTTTGTACATACATACATATGTATATATATATATATATATATATATATATATATATATGTACGTATATAAGGATACTCTCTTTTTATTATTTTCTTTTTACTCCCATCGTAAAATATTGTACAAGTCTAGCTGTAATTTTTTATTTGTTTCCAGAATACATTAATTCAATGAAATATGAAATTTTAAGGAAATTTAACTGAATATTTTATTAACATTTTATAACCAAAAATATTCAGAGATGTCTTAAAAATTATCGATCGCAAAAAAATTTAGCTTGAGGGCTTTTTCGTGGGGATTTGATTTCCCTATATACAATTTTCATCTATATTTTCCTGTAAGTCTCTAGTCATTTACAAACTAACAGCAAAACAGTAAGATTAAGTTTCATGGTCTGTACAGGTAGTACAGGTAAATTACAATGAGCAATTTTGTAGAGGCTTCAATTCTATGAATCACACCCATAACCATTATAATAATATGGAAAACCGCTGACTTATAGAAATTAAAGAAAAAAATTCAAGTCTGTGTTTTATTTAAACGGGGAAAACTTTGAACGGATAAAAGGAAAGATCTGAACTTTTAAATTAAGGGCTAAATTTTTGAGGATATTTTTTTCTCGAGCCCCCGGTACAATAAAATTTTAAAGCTAGAATTTAAAAAAAAATCGTTTCCAATAAAGAACTCTAACGTATACCTATCTGTGTAAATAGGTTATGATAAAGAGATCAAAATGTGTTAAATTATTAAAAATATCGATCTTTATATTTATTATTATTTTCTATATTTAAATCGACTCTTTTTAATTTTTGGGAACTATGTCAACAATGGGAGGTTAACTTATATATCGCAGCAAATAATTATCATCGTCGTCATCAAAATGCTGTACACGGTTGCCATGCGTAACGACCACAGAGGATGTTGATCATATATATGCCTATTTCTAGCAGCTTGAACTAATCTCTCTATAGATGTTATTCCCCGGTTCACTTTCGAATGATCTGCATCCAAGATAGTTTTCTGCGTCCAAGATAAGCTTCTGCATCCAACTCCTCTTTTTCCTTCAATTTTCCCTTTGAAGAAGAAGCCGCACAATTTCTCATATCTTTCTCCTCTAATTGTGTGTCCAAAGTATTTTCCTTTCTTCGACTACTCTGAGGATCATTCTTTCTTCTTGAATAGTTTTTAGTACATCTTCGTTTCTTATGTGCGCCGTCTAGGGAATCTTAAGCATACGGCGATAAAGCCACATTTCACATGGCCCAAGGTAGTTGAGTGCTGTGCCAGAATATGTTGCAGCTTCGAGCCCATAAAGCATAATAGGCCAAATACGACCTTTTTCCGAATCCCCAGGTTTAATGACTTATCTGTTAAAAGCTTTTTCTGTTTCCCGAAGGCAGTGCGCGACGTTCGCATCTTTCTTTAATTTCTATCTCGGGGATTAAATTCTCTGTAATATAGCACCCGAGATATTTAAATGTTTTAACTTGCTCTATTCTTTGATTGTTCGCAGTCGGGTCTAATTTAATATGGTCATTTTTGCTTACTGACATAGATTTCGTTTTGAAAACGTTCAGTTGAAGACCATATTTTTGACTGCTGTTGATTACTCGGTCGAGAATAGTTTGAAGATCAGAAGCTGAGTGGTCTGCAATCAATACTGCGTCATCAGCGCAGGGGCCATGCTAATCTGTATCGTTAAAATTTTAGTATGTGTGCCGCCGAAGCGAACACAAAATTTGTACTACTCTAATATACATTTGCCTCATCCGTATTATCCAAAGTAAGGACCCAAAAAAAAAAAAAAAAAACAAACAAATACTGCGTCATCAGTATAGCGGATGTTGTTGATGTATTGCCCATTTGAATCCCAGTAGCCATATTAGTTAGTGCTTCATTGAAAATCTTGTCTGTATAAATATTGAACAGAAGTGGAGAAAGTATGCATCCCTGTCGGATAATTTGTATGTGTTCTGAGAATTGACCTTCTCTCAAATAATTATAGCTGTAGACCGAGTATTTGCCGCACACTTCATAAAATGGAACAGCACCACACCGAATTAAAACGTTCCCGAAAGACATATTTTATGTTGCAATCTTTTTTTATTCAGACGGTATGGAAATAATTACGTACGAAAATTAATTAATCATACCTTTGGCTACTAATGGTTTCGTTTTTTCTCTTTACAGTGCATAGTAATCAGCGGAAGTGGTTGCATATTTT
This sequence comes from Icerya purchasi, assembly GCA_039619475.1. Taxonomy (NCBI): domain Eukaryota; kingdom Metazoa; phylum Arthropoda; class Insecta; order Hemiptera; family Monophlebidae; genus Icerya; species Icerya purchasi. The sequence goes on from CM077115.1 coordinate 154,320,947, forward strand.
ACATACTGGCATCGATCATCTTAATTAGCGACGCGATTGGAATGGATATTTCGAAAAGGATTTTATCAGCTGGACTAATAGCTGTTCTGAACAGCATCATTTTCGGAATCGACACCGGTTACACTTATATATACATACAAGACTAATATATGATAGATACATGTTTACAATACGTAATTTACTATTAATTCGATAAATACAAACTTTATACCTGTAATCATTGAACTATATCTTTTAGCCGGTACAATAATACGCCGTTTCTGTTATCGTTAGCGCAGGTTATCATCGTTTAAACATCACACCGCTCAAATATTATTCGAAATAAAGACCCGCTTCTTGTTCTAAGCTGTTAGCGGATAAACCAAAGAGTTCTCTTTTCGTTTAACTCACCTGCTCATGCATCGTCAGCTGCAGCGAGAGCAAATGAAACGGATCACGACACCTAACATGCTAAAACGTCAAAACAATTCTTTTTCTTTCTCTTTAGGTACCATGCGTGAAACGGTAAATCAGCAAATATCACTATTGCCACTTTTACTGTTATGGACAGTGCAACAGTTTTGTTGTTGCCAAAAAAAAAGGTAATAATTAAAAACCCTTCTACGTGTGTTTCTTCCTTCTACTGGCGGCAGCACACTGATGCTCAAATTAATCGGGCTATTTTTCGCGAAACCCCGCCAAAAAATAAACCTGATACAAATTTGCGATCTTCAAATTAAGAATTTTCAATGCATATTTAACCGTTGTATTTAAGTTCATTCGCTACCGATACATCTTCGGTTAAACTTGTCTATAAATATCTCGGTAGTGATGCAATATTAGGAAAATATATGAACTAGATTCCTAAGCATTCAGCTTGCGACATGTCTTAAAAGAAGCGTTCCTTTAATTCTGGAATTCTGTCCAGCAATTCACTTACATATTATTGCTTACTAGACCGGGCGATTCGATATATTTTGCCAAGTCTTCGCAATTTAACAGATGGAATGTAAGAAGTGTTTTCACTTGCTACTAATAATACGTCGATTTGGGTCATTTAAGGGAATAAATAGTAGGTAGAGCGGGACACCGGTAATGGCAGAATGGGAGAAGGTCGTACATTGATATAACAAATGTTTACCGGGAAAAGAATAAAAAGAGCCAAAGAGTAAAACTGATATGTGGGCAACGGAAATGTTCTTTTCAGCCGTGTCAGACGATTCTAAACGCTCGCAAGGTAAACAGAAGGGAATTATGGATCAGTTGTTAATTTTATATTTTTTATAAAGGATTATTTCATATGCCACTGACTGATCCAGCGGATCACTTCATTTTAAGAAATTAGCGGAGCTGCTAACGACACTGGGGTGTGCAAGGAGCGCTGACTTACAATTAGACGTCAAGTTCATTTCCACATAAGTGTTACCAGCCCACAACTAGCATAGTGAAGTTGTTTCAAAGTGTAATTAACCTTCAGTGTCAGGGAATTCTTGTTATTCTATGATGAAATGTCTTTCAGGGGCACCGACGAATCGATTATTTAGTTTTCAGCTATACATCCTCTGAAAAAACATATATCGAGACTGTCATTTCATATGACATACAATTCTGCTTCCTGTATGTACAACAATAATCATTTAAGGGTACCGAAGTAATTTCATTGTCGACGATTTCGTATATTTACAATCGGATATAGGCCAAAACACGATCCTTTGTTAGCATCAGTACATATTTGCGCAGAGTGAGGATGACTGCTGATTTTCTGGTTGAGGCAATGATTTATATTAGCGATACATCTGTTACATTTAAGAGAGGCAAATTTGTCCTTGTTGCGCAATGGAGAAAGTATATATAAAGAGTATTAAGATTCGACATTTACATGTCGCTATCAATTAATTGTGACCTTAAACTAGGAATATTATACACTTATAATATTCGGAGAACAGGTAGTTTTATGATGGTGACTGTACCAGCGAACTATATCGCGAGCGTTAATGAAAGAAAGAATAAAAGTAAAATAGGAAGTAGTTCAGCGATGAAACAAGCACTTGCTGAGGAAAAGGTCCGATGTGAGACAACAATTAACTGAAAAGTTATAACGGATAATAGATATTTATGTTTAAGATGAATCATATGAGGAGATCGAGACAGAATCGAACGGCTAGAAATTTTACAATATTGGGGTAAACGGAGAGAGGACTACTATCACGAAGAAAGCTAATTTTCTGGTTAACTCTATGCAGATGACTTCTGTTTGACACGAATAGATTTGGATGTAGGGTCATTTTTTTTTTTTTTTTTATGGCTACGCCAACGAATAGCAACAGCCCAATTAGCCAAGGAATCTAAGTAATAGCTCAAAAGGAGAATAACATATTAGATTTCAATCTGGTGCGAGATTTAATGAATGAAAGAAGCTAGAATAAGTTGACAAGGAAGGAAATGAGAGAACATAAGAGTCATTGTATGGAGTAGGAAGACGAAGATCCAAAAGCCGAGAATAGCAGAGAGAAAGTTCTGAAGAGAGTGGCGAACATTCGAAGAAGACGTGAATTCATTATATACCGCTTAAGTATGTAGCTTATTTATTTCGTACACTGAAAATTGGACTGGGAATTTTTCAATTTTTTAATTTGTATTTTTCATTTTGTTTTTTTTTTCTCTCCTGAAAGAAAAATCTTATTTCTGTTTGTTAAGTTTCATCAGGCATTATGAGCACTGCTCTGCAGTTGCGGTCATATTGTAGAATGATAACCTATTTTAATTTCTTATTCTTTTTTTTTGATTAACTTCATTGAGCATTATAATAAATATCTTTTAAAACACAGTTGTTTCCGAAAATTATTTATTATGAGTCATCACTGTGAAAGCTTTAAATATTCATTGAGCATTGTGAGCACTACTCTGTAGTTGCGGCCATACTGTAGAATGAAATTTCCTTGCCTGCTTTCCATTCCTTTTTTCTATTACTATTAATTTTTCATATCTATTCATAATGTGTAGCTTTTGCTGGCCAAATGAACTGTATTTGTTGAGGCCAATAATAAAAAAAAAAAAAAAAAAAAAAAAAATGGACTGGGTAATGTGGATGAGGGATTTCAATATATTCAGGTTATTGATAAATAAATAACCAGGCTGTTATTCTAATACAGCTACAAATGTCATTAATGAATGGGATAAATAATGTCACGCTGAGATAGGATCCCTATGGGATTCCATTTTCAACAGGAATAGGAAAGGACACACAGCAATGCCGACATCAACTTATACTACTCTGTTAATTAAGAAATTCAGGATGAAATTGTCCATTTTAGTATTTATTCCGGCATTTTTCAGTTTGAATAATAGACCGAATTGCTGTACGCGGTCGAACGCTTTTTCAGTGTCAAAAAAATATTATCGAGTATATACATTGACCGTTTCTTTAGGCATTTAGAATTTGCTTTTAAAAATTGAGACAATGTTAATTTATGTGTCCGGTCGCGCCAGTCTATATAGGGGAAATGAAGTAGTTACATTAAAGATATAACCTTCTTTTTTTTTTTTTTTTCATTACTTTTGAACGAGCACTAATTAAAGAAATTGGACAGAGTCACGGAAAAACGGGTCAGAGTTTATCTTGAGGACAAGAACAACTACTGCGTATTCCCAAGTTGGTAGTATGAAACCAGTAGATCATATTTCATTGTAAATGTGGAGAATTTGGCTGGGTTAGAAAGATGTTTAATTATAAACGGATGGATAAGATCGGCACCAAGTGCACTTTTATATGTAGTCGTTTATAGGTTAGCCGGCAGTTGAATTCGGAAAGTGTAAATGGAAGATTAAAATTTTCATTGCAGTCAGGAGTAAAAGATGTTGAGGATTTTTCAGCTCGCGCTTTATAGGATAGCATGAGAGGAAGAATCATTGGAATAGTGATCGGCAAAAGCGTTTGTTACAGACAGTGAGCCTGCAAAAAAAAAAACAAATTTCAGATTTCGGTTCGCGATTAATTTTCTTCCACGAAGCACCTGTGGGTATGGATGAGATAAAATCAGCAAAAGAGTTCTAGGATTATTTCATACGAATCAAGGGACTACCCCCCTCTTGCCCAACACTTTTTGAAATTTATCAAGTTTGGACTTTTTCGAAGATTTATATTTCCTTAAAGCCCTTTTTTTTTTTCAGGGAAATAGCTGTTTGGATTTCCGGAGACCATCACCGGACAGAGAGGAGAATCGTGTTTTATGGGAAACATTTAGGAAAAGCGACTAAAGCGGCTGAGTTCTTAACGCTTTTTAGTATGTTCAAATGAGAGCGTAAGATTTATAGGTGTCACCATTTTTAATTTATACGCCATCCAATCTGCTTTTCGAAAGAAAAAATAAACTGCGGTTTGGGTGAAAATATCAGTAAAAGAAGGATTAGATAAATAAGCGAGAATAGAAAATGATCGCTAGGACATAAGTCCTCAAGGACTGTTAGTGTAAGAAAAGGAATGAGTGATGAGGGGAAAAAAAGTAAGGTCAATTAGGAAAAGAGTATATTACAGGAAAAATTGAAAGGAATACTTTTTAGCAGTAGAAGCGGAATTGGAAAGGACGCTGTCAACCATAGCAGTTCCATCATCGACATGTGTATAACACATCTCATAGGGGTGAGTGAACATTTTTAGCGCGTTTTTATTCGATTGTTAAAGTTCGGCTTTGAAAAGACAATTTTATTCAAAGTTACTACTTACGTAAATCATAAGTAATGTTTTGCTTTAATGTTCACGTTTTAAATAGCTGAGATTAATTTAGAACGCATTTATTATAAATTATTCATTTAAATACAACTATATATATATATATATATATATATGTACATGTATAATAGGCAATATATTGAAATAATGAAAAAAAAAATGTACATACTGAATTCAAACTTATTCGTTCATTGTAACCGTAAATTAAAATCGAACATATTTATTCACATATGTTTCATCCAGTGGCGGCTCGTGACAAGTAAATCTGGGGGGCTCTAATGTAAAATTACAATAATTTAAAAAGTGTAATGACATAAACTTATCTTGCTTTTTTGTCTACATTTTAAACTAAATAAAACTGGTTTAATGCATTCAAGTTCTGATTTAATTAAAAAAAAAATGTGAATGCATTTTGTATTTAGATTGAAATTTATTAAATAATATTTTCTAATCTTTTCCTTATATAGTGTACAATCCTTTGCGTTAAGTATAAGTTTCACTGTTGACGTGTCCACAAAAAAAAAAAAAAAAAAAAATTACTTGTGGCATAATTTTGTGAAAAAAGGTAAGCCAAAATATAAAATCCGGGTCTTCTAAGGTTCTTCGTAAACTATATATGCTTCCTTGCATGTAATATTTTTATTACATTTTTCTTCTAGTTCTTCGAAATATTCTATTAATTTTTCTCGATTTTCGAAAACAATATTCACTGTACACATATTATAGTTCCAACGTGTATTCTAGATAATTTACTATTTACAATTTCTTGCAGTAGATCACATCTGTGAGCAGAATTTGAAAAAAAGCTTGCTACAGCGGACAAATTTGAAAAAAAGATTTTAATTTTAGAATCCTGGCTTGTTGCTTTTTGCATAATTAAATTCAACTGGTGCGCATAACAATGAATGAAATGACAGTATTTATATTTTTGTTTTATCTTCGCCTATACGCCATTTGTAGAATCGCTCATTATGCTCCATCGTAAGTTTAAGTAATTAGCTTAAAAAGTTAGTCTCTCCGATATAAATTATATCTAATTCAGTTTCTAAAATGTTGAACGTTTGAAAAATCACCGTGTAAAGCAAGTGTCGACGAAAAGCAGTGCTTCTTGCATTCAAAAGTAACAAAATCCAGATCGCAAAATGTATTATTTATAGAAGAGAAGCACGGATAAGAATAGAACAAAAAAAGGCAGCAAATTAAAACAGTGCGCTTCACCGGATAAACGGACGACGCGACGCGCGACGCGGATGTATATTGTTAAAACCGGCTATAATCACGTGTAAAATTGACGAGGGCTCACTTTTCGAGAGCCTTTAAGTTACGCTCGGGAAACTTCGGCTTTATTCGTTTTTCGTGTGTATTTTATATGCGGCTTGGAGGCTCAAATATTCTGAGCCCACGTACTATATTATTGGTTGTTAATATCATGTGATCAAAAAATCAGCTGTTAACGACCTTGACGGTGTACTACACTGCGAGTAGATCGTACAGTTCCAGCGCAGTAAGCATGAACCCGGTAACTGTTAGCAGATGTTTCCGCTGTTCGTTTAACAAATCGCGCAAAATGATCCGGATTTTGCAATTATTTTTAAAATACACTCTTGCAAAAAAAAATATTTTAAAATTAAAAATTATACTCTATAACACTGATTTTTTTTCTTGAAGTAATTAAATAATATGTATTTTTTGAAAACTCAAACAGGGAGGCTCGCGCCCTTGAGCCCCCTAGGACGAGCCGCCCCTGGTTTCATCATTATAATGTATGTATTGATTGTTGTAATTGTGTTTAATTTCAATTACTATATTATAAAGTTTTCATATTAGTTTTTCAGGCGACTTTTCTTTAGCATTTTTTTTAACTTTCGATAAACCGTTATAATTACTAATAAAATGCTTCATCTCCTTCACAATTTTTCATCGCATCCTTGCGAGTAATATACTAATACTAAACATCCTTTAGAATATTTCAGCGAAGAACACACACACACACACAGATACGATTGCGAAAGCATTATCGCGTTCAAAAGTAAACACATACCGACACGCACACACACGGTTCCCTTAATTAATATAAGTTAACTTTTTCCGCAGGCAAAATAGGTCAAAACAGCGCAAAAAGAGTTCTAACACGGAGTTAATCGGAAAATGTACAATTATTAATACCGTTTTATTAACTAGATTGTAAAATTCAAATATGTTTTAGTAATAATAAATGTGTTTATTCGTGATAAAATTGTAAAATGAAAATACATTAAGTAATACATATGGAATAAAATATACGAATAATATATGTTTACACTTAAAAAGGAATTTTCTTTAATTTATAATGAACTAGTTCAAAAATAACTTTTGTCGTTAAATACTTAATAAACGAATTCCATTGTTTTTTTTTCCTTTTTTGGTCTCAACAGGAGCCAGTTAAAATTTTCATTTAATTGTAATAATAAAAGTGATCTTGTAATATTATTTCGTTTTCTCTAACAGAATCATAAAATTCATTCGCTCCTTTAAATGTGGGATTCCAAGATTAACGTGTGCCACCGGCAAAGTGTTAAATAGTTTCACCAATTTACGAATAAAATTCATTCTTTGGAAATAAATACAGGTAAAACAGGTGCATATCGTACGTTCAACTGAGCTTCGTACCGCATTCGTATATTTCCGGATTAACTTTATCGTTTAAAATCTTGCCGGACAACTAGCCCTCGTGCTGTTTTTAAATTTATCACCAATCATATATAATCCCATGGTGCAAGAGATGCTTGGACATGTTATTAATAATTGTTTTTCTACATTATAATTCTTATAATAAGATTTACACTTCCGCTTAATATTTTAGCATATTCTTGAATTCATCCTAGGTAGAGTTATTCTCGGGCATTACAGAGCTTGCCATTTTATCCACTACATCATTTCCTCTGATCCCACTGTATCCGAGGATCCATTTATACTGCATGTCGCACTGTTTTCTTGAATTTCTTCCATGACCTTAATAATATTCCACGATAGATTATCGTATTTAACCGTTTCATTATCGATTTTCTATTCCTAAAGATGAACTTATTAAATACGATTTACTTCAACTAGATAATACGATTTTACAAGAACGATAGCATCAGGATTTATAGATTATGAATGTTTACTAATGAATACAGATTTATCTGCGGATGTAATAGAGCAGAACTTCACTGTTTCTTTCTACATAAAACCCTTAACAATTAATGAACATTTAAAATTCTTCTAATATATCTCTCATGATGACTGAGTTAATAGAGCTACGTACAGGGCTTGTTATTAAAAAAAGAAAAAAGAAACAAAAAAAATATGTGCAAATAACAACAATACTGCTTTGCTTATATATCTTAAGAAAGGTGTAACATAAATCAATACACTAAATCTACTGGTATCTTAACTTTTTGCTCGCAAGTATCGAGTACTTTTATTATTTGGCATAAATTTTATTTTTTTAAATATTCAACAATTATTTATGTTTTTTTTATTCGAAGCGTAACCATGAATATCTCAATTATATGCGCACACCTTACGATTGAAAAAAAATTAAAACCGATAAATTAAATTATTAAATAAAACAAGAAACTTGCACATTTTAATATGCCATGATAATATTTGCCGCATACAAGAACTTGGATAAATTTTCGTTATTCAACGGAAAACAATTCATACCTTTTAACAGAAATTTCCATTTGATACACAAATCAATGTCAGATAGACGAAAGCGGCATAGATAATTTTGAAATCTTCCTTTACGTCTGGAATATGAAACTATGGGCTAACCTTCCGGTAGAACTGAGATTCCAGTCATTCTGCATTTAAATTATTCTTTCGAATCCATGGCGGTATCATCGTCAGGTAATTATAAGAAATAATTTTATGCTGCAATTCAAAATGCAACGAATGCTGCCCTATTATAATTCGCAACGCATTAGTAAGACTATGCGGTCGGAGAATAAATAACAAAAATTTCCTTTGAATTTTCACCGATAGCTTCTGAATATTTTTACGATTTAAAGATTCTTCAAAAATGAATAGGCAAAACGTAAATAATGGAAAATAACCAGCATTTTGTACATTATAAGACGGTGACTGCATTCTCCCGAAAGATAATTCGGAGATGGAATGTAATTTGTTTAGAACAACAGCTGCTTTACTTGACACGAGAAACGCAAATGAAGTCTATAACGGCAGTTCAATATAATGCCTAGATACCTCAGTGAATCGACGATATTAATTTTGAAATTTGGTATTGAGAAATATAACGAATTTTAGTGATCTCTTTTACGTTTCCTATGGATATAGTTTAATCTTCAAAAGGTGTTTTTTTTTATATATAAATTAAAATACTGTTAATTGTATATTTCACGGTTGAGCTTAATCTGTCGTGAAATTTTATTATAATTTTCATTACAACCAATCACAGGAGCTAGAGAAGTGTCTTATTTACATTTACATTACTGTAAAAACATTTTATTTAATTCCTCATCAACAGTTTAGATTACTTGTATTATTAAAGGACCTAGGATTACACAATGGCATGTTGAACATTGTAGATCTCGAAAATCGCTTCGCTATATTACAAATCGGTAATTATTCAAAAAAAAAAAGCAAGAAACCGTTATGAGGAGTACCGCAAGGGTCTGTTTTAGGACCGTACTTATGGAATATAGTTTTCTCTCAAATGTGTGATTACCCACTTATGTAAACATTTTCACTTTCGTAGATAATATTGCAATAGTAATAGCCGATAAGAATGAAAATGTATTGGAAAATAAATTTTACCAGGTTTATACAGAAATCACGAAATGGTTAAAACAATTTAATTTAAATATTAACGAATCTAAGTCAACTTACATGTTGTTTAACTTAAAGGATAAAAGATTAAATTTGATGCAATACGGATTAAATATTGGTATGGTTAGTCAAACCGAATACTTAGGTGCATTAATAGACAACAACCTAAAATTTTATAATCATTTTTACTATATCACTAAAAAAATAAATATATTTTTAATTGTATTTAACAAATTATTATATATAATAATAATAATAACTGATTAAATTACAAGAAGGGATTAACCTTATATACAAGCGTAATATTGCCTAACATACTTTATGATAGTGTAATATATATATATATATATAAACATTTTAAAAATTAGGAGATTTCAAAATGTATTAAAAAGTTTTCGGAGGACTATTGCAATAAAAATAATTAAAGCTTATAGAACTACCAGCTACATAGCATTGTTATTGCAGGTATCAAAACCATTAACTTACGAAATACAGAAACACATTAACATATTTTTAATAAAAAATAATATAAATTTGAATTCCATAACGTACAGTATATCAACAACTTCACTGCATACACGAGCAAAAATCGTTAACGCTTAAACGGTTTAAACACTTATATTACATAAGTATTATAATAATAAATTTCAGATGGGACGAATATAATAACGGTATAGCTAAAACAAATTTTCCAATTATAGACGATAGACTACATAATAAAGTATTTACGCCAAATTTTTTTAATGTCCAATTTCTTACTGGACACGGCCTATTCAAAGATTATTTACATAAACATAAAATTGCACACTCAAATAACTGTGTAACGTGTAACTTTCCTGATAATATTGAGCATATCTACTCCGGCTGTTAGTAATACCGATTTTTTAGCGATATTAGACAATTAGTAACTAAGCTATTTAAAATATTGCATAGTTTTGCGTAAGCCGAAATACATAAATCACCGTAAAATACTCATACACCTGTATTAATATTAAATTTATGTATACTAATTAAACATTGTAAAACAGTCTGTCAGGGTTCCATAAACTTAAATGGCCGGGCTCAGAACAGACCTGTTATTTATATAAATTATAGGTATAAATTCTCTAAATATATTTACCCCACCATATTACGAATTGGGACCAAAAAAAAAAAAAAAAAAATGTCTACGAAATCATTATATTTATAAACAGCAAATACGGTCATGAACGTCTCTGAAGGGTAAAAAGGGTATATCAAAAAAGGAGAAAAAATTAGATTTCGAAAATTTTGTCGTCCTTTGCTAAATTTTAAGAATTTCATATTTGCTGAAAAACTGATAAAGAATTTTTATTCGTAGAAATTAAATTAACCTCTGTGATTGAAATAAAGTCTTCACCCAGCCTAATTATGTGCAATGAAATGGACCTTCAAATGTAAAGAAATTAAAATTTTTCTCGAAACTCATACGCTGAATCTTTTCCATTTTTATAAACTTTATATATATATATATATATATCAAATTCTAACAACAATGTTCTAGCAAAGCTCCCCGTTGTTCCTTTACCATTGTTTTATGCGTGCTAATTCTTATTTCACTTCACTTTTTAGCGATCGGATTTTTTTATATATACAAACAAAAAACTAAATATAATTTTACGAAAAATAAAAAATAAAAGAATACTTTTAACCGTTAGGAATGCTAATAAAGAAACTGTAAATCTAGTTTTGGCCTAGTTAAAAATTTTAAAAAATGAAGATGAATTTAAATTGGAAAATGGTGAAAAAAACTACGACGAAGAAGGAGGATTAGATGAACCGACTTTTCGCAGAATTCGTAAAATTCCAAAACGGCTAGAAAACGGAAAGGGGGGATATTAAAGGTACAGCGCACTCTGCTCGGAAGAACCGTGCCGAATAGTTTACTTTAGAACTCTCGATAACGTTTGCGATGAAATTAAGGAGTGGCTCTGTAGTTTTAAAAGATACTCTCTTCTAGAATGCTGCATATTTTAAATCCAAATAATACGCCTGAAGAAAGCGTAAAATGTTTCTAAGTTCGAAATATTTACGCAAATGGTTTAAAATCCAAAATCAAAATGTTGCAGAAATTGGCATTGTTTTTTTTTTTTTGTTACCTAATGCTGTCGATGATTCCAAAAAATGTTTGAAATAAAATTGATTCTATCAAATTTCGAATTACTTTTAATTTATCTAATGACTACAGCTGCTTTCAGGGCCATCTCAATCATTTACATATATATATATATTAATGGCTACGCCATCTTTACGCCAGGGGTCATCAGGCAAAGTGTCAACGAAATATGTAACGAAACTATAACGAAAAAAGGTGAAGAAATAATTTTGTCAAACGGCGTAGCCAATGAAAAAGTTTACTCTTCTATAAGAATTGTACAAGAACTAGACCTTCCGAGTTCCCCAAGGGCCGAGTTTATACGAAATGTGGCTATTGAATAACGAGACTGCGCGTGTTATAACGGCCCTAGAGGAGTAAGAGGAGAAGCAAGTATGGCAGAAGAGCCCTTGAAGTATCTACTAACACAGTTCCAAACCACGTTATTAGTAGTATTTTTTCTATCAAGTGTTGAAGAGTACGTGATTTTTTTGGCCGCCGGATACAATGCGTGACGAAAAACACGAATATCAATCTTAAACTTCTCATGAAATTGAAGAAACCTCTGACCGAGTGTTATGCATTACTGAAAGAAGCTTACGGTGAAAATTCCTCTGTCACGGGCACGTGTTTTTTTTTTGTTTTTTTTTTGATTTTCCGAAGGTCGAGAGAGTGCTGAAGATGACAACGTCCAGGTCGATCTGTCTCGATTTCTACTCCTGCAACCGTTTGCCAAAATCAATGAAATTGTACGCGCAGATCGTCGTTTGAGCTTCCAGAGGGTCAAACTGTGAACCAAAATTATTATTTACAAGTATTAGCAAACCGGCGAGAGCGAGTTCGTAGAAGAAGACCGGAGTTGTGGCAAAACAAGTCGTATATCCTGCATCAAGACAATGCGCTGTCTGTGAAGCAGTTTTTAACCGATAAAAACATACCAGTGCTCGAACATGCGCCCTATTCACCAGTAAATCAATTAATTCCTTAAAATCGGCACTGCTCATAAATCGTGCAAAAATCAACTGCGGTGAAACCCGTTCATGAACTCTATTTAATATTTAACCATATCGTGTACTACCTTTTAAAGGAACAACAAAAACATTCGAATTAAAAAGCGAAAAAAGCAATTAAAGAAGCTAAGTAAAAACTTCATTAAGTAGGCACAAATCAGAGTTGGCAGTGAACGTAAATTCGAATTAGCGAAGAACAGCCTTATGACGTTATTCGAAGGAATTTCTATATTAGGCTGCAAACGCTGGTATAGAGATAGCCCTGCTAGTAACATTCCGGCTCTATCCAAGGAATATCACTTAAAGCTCCGTTCGGACATCTACGTGGCATCATTTTCAAATCCTAACTCGCATTATCTGACAGTTCAGCCTGATCCTCCAAGCTTCCGGTGGTTATACGACTTCGGCGTTTCGGTCACACTCTGCTTCCATTTTCCTGGTATCGTTTTTCTCTTGCTCCAAATCTGCACTGCGGCTGCATCCTCCTGATTTTTCTTGTATAGGTGACCCCAACCATACTTTGTTTGAGTGCTCTTTTCTATTTAACGAACGGCTTTGTACGCACACCTGTTGGGACTGGGAATTCCTGCTCCCCCCTACGGTCCTTCCTATGTTTTGACCTTTCCTGTTATCCCAGTTCTTTCTTCCTTTATTAAATCCGTATCCAATCGAATTAAATTCTAATTACTCCAACTAACCTATAGCGCGTAGCCTCCTTTGTTTACTATAGCCATATATATACGTATATATATATATATATATATATATACATATAAATAAATAAATAAATAAGCTACTTAGTAAAAAACAGCCACCACATTTTAACTGGACACTAAGAAATAATGTTTCATCCAACTTCGTAGGAAAATTTAAAACCGTTTTTGATTTCTTTATTTATTTTTTTTTATGTGGTTTGTTTTGAATGGGAGTGTTCCAAGCGTTTCATTATCACGGAATGGGAAATAAAAAGTAAGAGAACAATTCAATTTTAATGAAACTGCGAAGAACAGGCTTCAAAAAAATGAATCATTGAGCTCAAAAATAAAAGAGAGAGGGAAAGAATTTTTTTTTGGGGGGGGGGCTTGCCAACCGGGGATTTTTACCCAGAAACAATTAGAATAGGAAGGAGTCAATTATATCTTGATACAATATCAAATGTTATTAGGAAAAACGAAAAAATCAATAGGAACAATCTGTGCAGAGGGGAAAGATAGCGCAATATGGAGTAGGAAGACCAAGTCTCAGCAAACTGAAGTAAAAAGCAGAGCACTCAACGGAAAGAGATGAACAGTCAAAGAATAGATGGTCCGCATCGCAAACATGCTCTGCATTTGAGTAGAGAGTACGATATGGAGAGGCAACCAACCGAAAGCGGTAACAGGAGGAAGATAATAAAGTATGGCTTAAGAGCGCAAGCGGATAATGTAGACAACAACAGAACGACAAAGTGAAGGAAACAAAGAGAACCACGGATTGGCAGGAAGACTAGGTTGAACAGATAAGAAATGAATAATTATTAGAAAAAGAGGAAACGTACATATCCGATACAATAATCTAAGATGAAAACTTCTACACAGCGGAAGGAGATTGGACGATGGGACTTTTTTAAAGAAGAAGTGAGAAGGGGCAACAACCCGATTACCAAAGGATCAGTCGCTTCATTACCGAAAATGCTCGAATGACAAGGAACCCACAGCGAATCGATTTGAATGGAATGAAGGAAAGAAAGAACGTCGATAAGTAAGCGTATGCGGAGTATGATAAACTCACAGGAATGATCAGGAAGGGGAGAATGAATTATACGGCGGTCGTCAGATATAATGAAAAATTTAGAGGAAAGGTGCGATTGGAGGAAATGAAAATAATGGAACGTTGGATAGTCATTAGTGCGTTTATGAATGTAGAACAGAAAGGAAAGAAATTAAGAAAAGCTTGAAAGCGACGAGTACTGAGATCAAAACGAGGGTAGCGACAGAATAAATAACGGAATGATAAAGCGAGTAAAATACGTCGAGAGGAGAAAAAAAGATTACACCAAAAAGAGAGACAGATAAGCAAAGATTGTGAGAATTTTTAAAAATGCACAGAAGAGAAGCATAAAGCTTTTCGGAGCCTAAAATGAAAGTTACTGGGGGGAAAAAAAGGGTAAAATAAATATTCAAAAAGACAAATTGGTTTAAATCAAAAACTGGGTGATCTTGCCTTCCGTGGCCCCGCACTGCTCAGAGAGTTCGCCAAAATGTCAATTGGAACGGAGCAGGTGACGGAAGCCAAAAAGGGAAAAAAAAGAGCCTAAATAAAAAATACGGTTGATACAATTAACGAACGCTCATTTTACACGCACAATTTTCTGTACAGAGCTTAATTCGTCATTTCCGTCTGGTGTAGTCGTTTAACATTAATAACACTCCTGCAGCTCGCTTCCTGGCGACACTGCATTTTCATAGCTTACGTCACATTTTACCAACTTCGATCGAGGAAATCGCATCGAAAAAAGTAACTGAAAAACGCTGGCGAGAGATTTCCTCATTACGGGGGGGGGGGCATCATTCGGATAACATTTGCTATATAATATCAACCTGCGTACTCGTAACGCGTGACTCCCATTAAATTCTAGCAATAGTTTCTAGTCGTCGTACTGAACCCGGGGGGGAACAGCGAGTTGAAAATAGTCGAATGCACCGGCAACTAGGTTATCGCCAGTTTTACAGTCCATCGTGGAACCGGTACGTCTGATAAAGGACCGAGTTGCCATACTTGTCAAAAGCGGTACTGAACTGCATTTACGATCTATTTATCTGGTGCGGAAGCACATCAAACAATTGCAGTCAATATAAAAAACACGAAATAACTCTAGGAAATAACCGTCGTCCGCACCACCACCTATTGTTGTCAGCCAGGATTTCAAACGACGAGTTCATTAACTTATTTCGCCACCAAAGTAAAAGGTTTATCTACCGAAACGACTGCAACGCCAAACGCGCCCTTTCAAAACTTCACACAAAACGCTCCGTTCAACGTTTCGACCTAATTAAAGAATTACTCTATTCCGTATAGTGTCGCAACATCTTCACTACTGCCTGAAGCGCGCAAATCTTCAATCTAATCTGCAAGCATAGTCTGATCTGCATTTTCATAGCTTACGTCACATTTTACCAACTTCGATCGAGGAAATCGCATCGAAAAAAGTAACTGAAAAACGCTGGCGAGAGATTTCCTCATTACGGGGGGGGGGGCATCATTCGGATAACATTTGCTATATAATATCAACCTGCGTACTCGTAACGCGTGACTCCCATTAAATTCTAGCAATAGTTTCTAGTCGTCGTACTGAACCCGGGGGGGAACAGCGAGTTGAAAATAGTCGAATGCACCGGCAACTAGGTTATCGCCAGTTTTACAGTCCATCGTGGAACCGGTACGTCTGATAAAGGACCGAGTTGCCATACTTGTCAAAAGCGGTACTGAACTGCATTTACGATCTATTTATCTGGTGCGGAAGCACATCAAACAATTGCAGTCAATATAAAAAACACGAAATAACTCTAGGAAATAACCGTCGTCCGCACCACCACCTATTGTTGTCAGCCAGGATTTCAAACGACGAGTTCATTAACTTATTTCGCCACCAAAGTAAAAGGTTTATCTACCGAAACGACTGCAACGCCAAACGCGCCCTTTCAAAACTTCACACAAAACGCTCCGTTCAACGTTTCGACCTAATTAAAGAATTACTCTATTCCGTATAGTGTCGCAACATCTTCACTACTGCCTGAAGCGCGCAAATCTTCAATCTAATCTGCAAGCATAGTCTGTCGAGCGAAAGAAGTCCATTCGAGTATTTCATTGTCAAGTATGATGATGCTCAAAGTAGTTCACTAGCAACAGGACGCATATTGACACGTATTTCAATATTACCGAACAAAATCATATTGCCATATTCCTGCTATTCCTCCCCGTCGTCTCGGGGAAGCAGTAACCTAGGCTTTGTTTCATCTTTGCACGTTCATCCGTTATTTTTTTCCGACCTATTTACATCCAAATGGACTACGTAATATTAACGTGTAGCGAGTGTTACATCCGATGATACGCGATGGACCGAAGATTAATGTAAGGCTGTCCCCTAATTTCGTGACGTCAGCGCGTTCTGGTTGTTTTACGAACGAGGACTTCTTTAGCTTGACAGTCTATGCGCATTGTTAATGCATTACGGGGGCCCTTTTATGATCGCATACTGGCGCTGCTAATTGCGGACAAAATTACTCCGAAAAAAAGAAAGAAATCAAAACTGATGAATTGGTTTGAAAACTGTGTAGAAAAGAAGGTTAACCTTAAAAGTAAAAACGTAACGACACATAAATATGCCGGCTATCGAATTTAATATTACTGTAAAGTATCTACAAAGTACATAATACTAAACTAAATAGCGATAAAAGGCCGTATTACCCCGATGAAAATACGCAATTATAAACAATTATAAAATTTAATATTACTGTAAAGTATCTACCAAATGCACAAGACTAAATTGAATAGCGATAATATTACCTCGATGAAAATACGTAATTGCAAACAATTAGAAAATTTATTATTACCGTAAGTGCACAATACTCTGAACCGAATAGCGATAATATTACCCCGATGAAAATACGCAATTGTAAACAATGTTAAAGTTGTCTTCAACCATTTTTGCATAAAAATAAATTGAAACAAACACTTTTACGGACAAAATATTTTTGTATAATTTTCATAATTTATCCTTAATTATTTATTACGTGTAAAAGCGTTTATTTCAATTTATTTTTAATAAACAATACTATTGTAATTAAAAATATAGCGCGCAAGGATAAAATTAATTTTGATAATAAAACATTTCCGCATTATTACTAATTACAGTAATATTATTTAGAAAATTATTCACCGGAAGATGTGTTTTTATGATTCAGCAAAAGAAGAAAAACGCGCCGGAAACACAACGATGTAGATATCTACAAACTTACAAGGAACTTTTGTGAACAAATAAGACTGACTTACGATTATTATCGGTCAACCTTAAATAGTACCGTCAGTTCAATTAAACAGCGAACATCTTAACAAAAAGAAAATGACTACATCCCTTATCGGTAAACGCAAGTTGATTAACAACCGAAACTTTCAGTAAATTACCCGTCAACATAGTGAAACCCGGAACATAAAAGTGTTACATACAGGTACACAATACTCTAACGTAATTCAGTATATAAGTAGAAATCCGGAAGAATATGCCACAGCGCAGTTGATGTAATTCCGACATCTGCAGTTCTGACCCAGTGATGACAAGATTCACACGGTTCCGCTATGGAAGTTAAAATTCTTGAACAAAGCATCAAATTCTACGCATCTTTTCCGAAAAACAACGAATTTTTTTTTTCGACAATTTGACCCATATCGTTTTTGTAACAATTAAAAATTGTTTTCTCAATAGTACTCATTTTATATTCGTTATTTATTAGACACTCGTATTTACGGTCGATTTGGCTTAAACAATTTTAAAAAGACAAAAAGCAAGATTAAGTTTTCCGATTTTAAAATGTCTTAGAATTTTGCATTTTATTCTCTGTTTTTTTTTTTTTGTTTGTTCTTTCATCGAACATTCTCCCGAAGCAATAGCGATAAAAAGAACATTCGAATAATTGATTTAACGTAAACGGAACTCTACAAGCACGTCGGCTAACAACGAAATCGTCAATAAGTACTTTACCATATCGGCAACCTATGCAACCCCTCAGTTTTATTTAAATAACATGACGTAATCTAATCCAACATTGATAAAATCACGATAGCCAGTGCAAACAAGTGTCACAGTGTTATAATGTACACATAAACACCGGATCCGTTCCCAAAAATACGATTCAGTTCCGGATCCGTATTCGAAAAAATAAACGAACTTGTCATTGATTATCAGCCAAATCACAAATACTACATCATACCGAGCAAACTCAGTTCGCGAAATGAAATAGCTTTTCTTTACTGACTTCATGAAAATTGTAATAAAAATGTACTAAAAAGTATAAATTACTCGATAAAAAAGTTAATTTTATATACGGTAAAATATAAAAAGCTCTAGACATTATAGCTATTCTTAAATAACATGAATAACCTAATTAGAGTCTTGGCACAACAAATTATTATTCCCTAACTGAAATGAGTATATATGCAACAATTCGTTTTCTATATATATATATATACGGGAAACATAGAAATATTTAATGCGGTAGACTGTAAGGTATTTTAAGAATAATCATAATATTGCTCCTTTAAAGAATATTTCACCGCATGTTATATTAAGTAAAAAAAAACCTTATTATTTCTAAGGATACTCCTTTTTTCTTTTTCTTTTTTTCCCCGTTTATTTCAATGACTGCTGAGTAGCAGAATTTATGCGAGGAAACTAGTACTGATCGGAACAATTTCTAATAGACAACAAAAAAGTCGTCAAAAGTTATACGCAGTAATGATACATTTTCCCGTCACTGATCGGCTCGTTAATGGCGATTTCAAAATCGTTTTCTTCATTCGAAATTATTCCGCGGAAATTAATATATTATTTTAATTGTTTGTCTTATTAGAAATTAGGTTTTTTCAAATTTACATATCTATAACAAATTGGTAATATTTTGAGTGTCGAAGACGTTTATTATAATACCAAAAAACTTCGCTAGGGAGACCAAGATCTTAATGACCAACGCGAGTATCTGTGCTGACCGACATTCATCAGCACTCGCATGATAACACTGTGACTAATACTCTTTCCGATGAATGAAGGGGGAATCATCGAAATTGGCGCAGATATATGCGAATAAACGTTTTACAAAAAAAAAAAAAACCGAAGGGAAAAACATACTTTTCAAAGTCGGTAAAAACAACAAAGCGCCCGGAGAAGATGACGTAACGAATAAAATTCCGAAATGTCTTGCAAAAATATTCATGGCGCTAGTTCTGCACGCGCGCAAACTTTTTGATACGGCATTTCGCCGAAAAAGGGAAAAATCGGTTATTGTAATAATCTACAAACACGGAAGTTTCATCGCACAGACACCGTAGATAAGCTTTTAGGCGCGTTTAGAAAAATATTTTTCAAAAGCATTATACAAAACCGATTGTTCCAAAAAAGAGAAATCGAAAATAAATCGATTCTGGAATACCACGCTTACTCATCTGTTCTACAACGCGAATATATATTGCTCGACAGTATTGCTAGATGCAGTCAAGGCTTTCGACCAGACTGGCACGAAGAATTTCATTATAAAATCCGCGACGAATTTCCTCCAGAAATGTATTCACACTCAGATGTTATCCCCGAGTAGCAGACTATTTCAGGTTAAAAAAGGCAGTATTGCGGAATATGGGTGTCCTCGAGGCAGCGTTGTGGGTCCATTGTTGTACAACACGTATCCACGCTACGTTTGCAGATGGTATATATCTTTTAATCACTGGTTGACGAGTCCAATTTAAAAAAAAAAAAAAATCTTTTAATCTAAGCTAGTTCTAAAAAAGTACTTCAGCGGGTAAGCGTTGCGACCTATTATCATCTGACATCATTTTTTTTTTTTTTTTTTTTGAAAATATATATATTTATTAATATTTAAATACATTCCCTCGTCAAGCTATATATTATCGACGAGTTTTCTTAGTTTTTTTTAAATTTTTTCCTACAATGATACTATTGCTAAATTTTTAATTGTAATAACCTATAATCGTTTTTTTATATGTTGCATCGTGCGGTAAGACAATTCGTCGATACGCTAGTTCAACTTGCACTGCTAACGTTATGTTATATCGTAATTTGCATAAATATATTCTTTCTTTCTTTCTTCTTTCTTACATCTAAATATGCCTACATTATACTACTTATATACTATACAATTTTATCGCCGCGCAAATATTTCATTACGTAAATTAATCCTATTTTTCCTTATTTCTAACTTAGCTATAACTAATCTATTATTTATTTTATTTTTATTTTTTATTATTTTATTTATTTATTTTGTTCCATCTCTTTCCCTTTCCTTTTTTTCACTTTTGTTTATTACCATTTCCGTACCCTCTTCTCTTATTTAATGCTTATTATTGTTCCTATATTTCCCTCTTTCTGTAACCATTCCCCTTTATTTGCTTATTTTCGTCCTAATTTTTTCCTCCTCTATTATTTCTTCAGGCATTTTATTTAACAACTGCGTTATATTTGTCTGCTTGCTCTCCCATCTTTGTTTTAACTAACGGTAGTTTGTACAAATAGTTTTCCCTCAGCCCGTATTCTATTTTTATTCTTTCTTTCAATTCTATTTCCTTCTCTGTCATTATGTATTCCCATATCTTTATGAATAAGTACATTCCTTTAAGCCTCAGTACGTCTTCTTTTTGTATTATTTCATTTTCGGTCTGGTATTTATGAGCTGATATTCATTTCAAGCATTTCATTTGCAATTTACTTACTATCCCCACGTACGTTTTTCTAACCATTCTCCATGCCTGAATTCCATATCTGATTCTCGATTCCACTAGCGCATGATACACACCATTTTTAACGTTTTATTTGTTGCATATTTCTTTAAAGTGTATAATGCTGGTAATGTTGCCCTAATTTTCTTTGCAATGTATTCCGTATGAGCGATCAAAAGCCAGTTCATGCGACATCGTTTGGAAGCCAGCGTCAGAACTGTCCGCCAGTTTACACTACTGTGTGATGGTCGTGTAGAGTAAGGTGGCAAGTCAAATAATTAGTCTCACATATGATTGATACGGAATCAGTATAAGGGAAAAACTGGTATACAGGATGGAACTCTAAAGCCCCGCTAACGAAATGTTACTTTACGATACAGCTTTCGTATCCTTCAACTGTGGCGTAATACGCGGATCTTAAATCACATCTCGGCGAAATACAGTCATTTCCATAAAGAAAATGTGCTTAAAATAATTGCGCACGCACCTAAGTAACGTTCCTGTCAGATGATATAAAGTTCTCGTCGGTATATACGTAAGTGGCATAAACATCGATACAATGAAATTCGAGCGAAATGCCAATACTTCGAACGTGTAACAAAAGCCTGTCGGGCGACTAAAAAGAAACCAGTTCAATCCACTAATTACCGAATAATAAATAGTAGTTTGCTGACAATTCGGCGCTGATAAAATATTGTAGATTTGGAAATTATATTTTTATGGCCAACAGACAAAAAATTAAAAAAACCACAAAAAAAACCTTTATAATAGTCCCCAAAAATATCCGATTGCAAAATTGTAATTTCAATTCGTTTTTTTTTTTTTTTTTTTTTTTTTGTACGACTGACTTATTACGAATTTAAAATACGACGGGAAAAATAAATCGCGAATATGATTTTTTTGCTAAAACGGGAGAGAGAAAAAATATAGATATAATTTTGTTTGTAGAATTTTTGTTGAGGGAAAGGGGGGTTACACTTTTAACGAGCAAAGAAACATTTTTTTTTTTTTTTTTGGGTTCGTCTACAAGGACATTGGCCCAAGAACAGAAGAAAAAAGACAACGAAACTTAGATCTTTATACGATCAGAGATAGCCGACAAAAAGGAATCAAGAGCCTGAACAACAGAAGGAGAAGGAAGGGAGAGAATGAACGAAGCACTGTATGGAGTGGGAATATGTAAAAGGGAGGAGTAGAAAGCAGCTTGATCGGTTACAAGAGATAGAAACATTCTAAAAGCGTATAGTTTTTGTTAACTTGTACACTTTGAAAAATTTATATAACCGTTTAGTACTTTTTTCCCTCGTTCATCTGACAATTTAAACACATTTGCCAACGCACAAATTCAAAATTCCTCGGAACGGAAATGCGAATAATAACAGTAATAATACATTTTAATTGCATTTACGTCTTTAACGTTTCATCTACATATGCACGAAATAATAATAGTTTTACAAGTATCGTATAACAATAGCAAATTGTCCCCGTACATCGACACTATACTAACACTAACAGACTGTGTTTCGTAATACTGCTAATTGAAAGTTCTTTGAACTTAGCTTCGCCGAGGAAAATTAAGAATTCGCGATGCCTTTTGCGTTTCTGTGTCTTTCAGAAAATTCTTGCCCCATTGAAAATGAAAACACTTTGCCCGAGTTAACTTTTCAAATACAAACAAAACACAATGTATATATATATATATAACATATATATATATATATATATATATATATATATATATATGTATATTTAAACGGTTTGCGAGATTTCTCAACATAATACCGTGAAAGCGGCTAGCGGCAAAATTATTTTCTCGGCTGCGAGGATATATTTCGAAACCCCCGCTTGCGAACGGCTACTCTACTACGCGTATGCTTTTTACCGTCTAACGCGGTGTGTCGAGCAGCGCATTTTTCTGTTTATTGATCGATAATAATAATCTAAAAAATAAATTACAAAATTAAATATAATTCTTTATAAACAGATGCCGCATATTCGGATACACTTACGACTCTGCCGCCAACATTTGGAACGCATTGAAAAATAAAATGGAATACACAGAACGAATACTGGAAGACAACCCTGATACAATGAAAGTGAAACTGCTGGAAAACACGCGAAAAGTTTCGATAAGTTCTAACACTTTAAATGCAAATCGACCAGTATCAAGTTCTAATTTAAATCGCCGCGTTTTCGGTTCCGTCCCACTGGAAAGCGGCCTGGAAGTCAGTTTCCGATATTTCCGAATAAGCTAAAATAAAGAATTAATCATAAACAACGTAAATAATAAATATTATCAGATATGTCAGGGATTTCGAGCATCTCCCGTCTAAGGCTAAAAAAGAAATGTTTCAGATTAATAATCTAGAATCTTAGTCTATTTCTAAGAGAACACACATTCGGACACATCTCCGAATCTTTTCATCTTCCCTCTTTCTGCTCTATTTTTAAATGAATTAATTAATTGTTACCCTACGTGCGATCTCTTTTTCTGATAATATTCAACTACTTCGTGAGTGCCCTTCAATTTATTCTCTTTTTTTCCCTCATGCGATCATTCTCTTCGCGTGCAATCTCTCATTCGAATCTTCCTGTCCAGCTCACCGTACACACTATTGCGGGTTCCTAGCCATATCGAGGGCAATGAAGTATGGCTCAGGTTACCGCTTGTTCCCGCTTCTATTTTAAGAAAATTCCGGGAATGTAAAAAAAATCCCACTATTTTGTATATATCGCTCCTCTTTTACGATCCTATCTCTCCGCTCAACCTAATTTCACCTAATTCCTGCTTCTTAAGAGTTTCCTTCTGTTCGTTGTTCTGCCGGTGGTGTCTTTATTATTCGCTTACATTTTAATCGAAATTTATTGCCTTCTCCTCACTTTTGTCTTTCTTCTTGATGTTTCCTCTTCCCATCTTCATCGCAATGATACAGTTACGATTCTAATGCTTTAGAATGCTCTTTGCTCTCCTCTCTATAGAATACTTTCTTTACATTTGTTAACGGTTTCCTGCTCTTTATTCTTTCCTTCCCACAGTCTGTTATTCTTGCCACTGATTTTTTTTTTCATACTAACAATCTACAATTGAATTAAGATCTAACTAACTCGTTTTCCCATCATTTCTGAGCGGAATAAACCCCTAAAAAAAAAAAAAAAAAAAAAAAAAAAAGGAAACAACGAAAAATAAGAAGAAATATTAAGAAGTATGAAAAGGTCTGAATTTGGAAATTTACAATTATTCAGAAAATAGATATGTACACTAGTTTCGCATGTATAAAAATATTATTAACGCTAGTACGAATAGAGCACAGAAAACAATGGAAAAAAATTTAGTGAAAAAGGACTAGAGGGAAAAAGTATCGAAATTCGGAAGATGGAGATACTTGTAAAAAACTAACGACGACCAAAAATTTAATGATGAATGCATAAAATATGATACGACGGTGTTTAAAAGAAATTTATTTAATTAATAAGTTGCGAACAGGCGTTTAAAATGTTAATAAGAGGATTTGTGTTATTCGGTATTTGATATGTCGTTTTCTGGTTTTGTTGCCTGTGTTAATTTATGCGACAACTCGTTCGGTCTGTATTTTAATTTTCAAATATAATTTTAATTACAGAGTTTTCTGTTGTGCCGAGAAGTTCCGCTTATTTTTAGGATTCCGTATGCACATATAATGCACGGAATTCTAATCAGATGGTTCGGACAGGACAAAAATATTCAATTAAAATATGCAATAATTCAGGAACGGTTTGACATAAATTTCAAAATTGGATCATGCATTATAATTAAAGTTCTATGACAAGCTATAACTTCAAGTTAATCAATTATTCAAAAATCGTCTAGAATATATAACATGGAATTTAAAACGACCTTAAAAAATTCATCTCATCGCCAGATGATAAACTTTTAAAAGTGAAATTCAAAATATTAAAACGCAGAAACTCTTTCATAAAATCGAAAAATTACGGTCAAAAAATTATCTATCCCCTCCCCCCTCTTTAAAACCACTAAAAACAGTAAAAGGATAAAATTATACCACCTCTATGATGGATAATACCCTGAAGGCCAAGCTCCCGACAAGAATATTGTAAAAAAAAAATAAAAAAAAGAAGGTACCTGAAAATTGCACACTACTGCGCACACATTCACCGCAGCTTGGTTCGAGATTATAAAAATTATCTATCGTTTAATTACAATAAGTGCACCTCTCTCGACACTCAGAACTGACTAAAAATGATGCGGGCCATGTACCTACTAATAATAAGAGTTATGTCGCAAGATTTCCATTCCGAAATCACACATGTAAGTGTCATCTTTTGGTTACATTATTATCCATTATATGCCCCCTAAAACGGGTTTCCGTGAGTAACACTCAATTCCACTCTTTATTGGACATTAAAAAAAAAAACAAAAAAAAAAACAACAAACTAACATCACTAACGTTTACATCTTACATGTATCCTATATACTATTCGATTTATATATACAAAAAATGATAATTTAATGCATAAAGAAAGTAGTGTACATGATAAATTATTCATGTACCGTAAAATAGTTTTATTTATTTACTTAAATAATGATCATTTAATTGTAAATCTATTGTTTATTTGCTATTAGAGATTAAAATCGTTTACATTATATTTATTGATAATCTTATACTCTATAATAGTATCATATATGTATGTAGAAATGTTAAAAACTAAAAAATTTCAAAAGATGTTAAAAATCTTTCAAAGGCTTATAGCTATAAAAATGATTAAATCATATAGAACAATCAGTTATTTGTCGGCCATAATTATAGCTGGTATGAACCAATCGAATATGAAATAGAAAAACATATAATCTTGGTGGTCGCAATTAAAAATAATATTAATATAGAGCGCATCCGTTCAATAATGTAATATATAAGACACCATTTTTTAAATATGAGGATAAACTAATTAAAGTAAAACAAATGAACAAATTTATGGATAAATTTTATATAAATAAATTTCAAGAAATATGGAATAATTATTATGGAATAATTATTATGGAATAATTATAATAGAATAACGTATCAATTTTTCCCAAGTATAATAGATAGATTTAAAAATAAAGAATTCTATATGGAATCCAAATATCCTCTAAGAAAACGGAAATTAACAAAATAGGTTAAATTCAGAGAAGCTGTCGGAAACACTTAAACTACCACATTAGAAGCAGATTGACTCGATGTAAACTTGATGGAAGGAAAATAATGAAATATCTCCCAAGATGTACCATTATATAGATTACTCGAATATTAAAATATCAACAATATAAAGTTATCATCCAGGAAAAAACTCAGATAACAAGAAAACAATATATATTACATTTATTACCCTAGAGAGGGGCAAATGTATGATAGTTTTTTTTAAAATGTATGATAGTAATATTCAGTTTTAATTAAATAAATGAGAATTATCCCCAATCATATTCTAAACGAAAATAGCATATTGATGTGTGGAAAAAGGAAGTAGTGAAGTAAGAATGTTGCAAAGAATAAAAACCAAGCTACGTCCCGAATTTATCCATTTTATTTTGCTCGGTTATGCATCTATTTGATTGTATATCTTCTTTTTTGTTTCTCCTTTTTATTTTTGTGTCGTTCCTTTGCCGCTACTTTTCTGCTTGTATTTCTTAAAGAAGATCATGTATATTGAATATAGATGCATATCTAGAGTGAATGCATGCGCATAGTTTTTTTTATATATTTAAACTTAGACATATATTAATTTAGTTTTATTCCTTTTCGATTTATATAATAAGCATGAATAAGTTTATTATGTGTTCAATTTGAATAAACGATAATAAGAGCGTCGGACACTCACACAACGGGCGAAATTAACCATGCGAGACTCACAACTTATTTTAAAATAAAAACAAACAAAAAACTATAGAACTCAGCCGAGAGTTGCACAAACCAACAATTCGAATGTCCCCCGCGCAATATACAGTAAATTAACACTGCCCGGCATATGGAAGAAAAAATTTTACCCAAGAACGGAAATTTCAATCAGCGCATTAAAATGTCGCAGCCTAAAGTAAACAAATTCAGCAGAAATTTTTAATGAAAGCGAAAGCGACTAGCCTAAAGTATAATTTGTCATGATTACGCTACGAAGGAGATTAAAAAAAAAAAAAAAACTAAACAAATTCTAATAAAAAATTTAATTTGAATTGGCCAAAAAATTTAAATGAATAAGCAATTTCGGCCTACGGAGTATTTTTAAATGGTTGGTCAGGCTACTTCGGAAAACATCATAATTTAAAGTTTGAAAAAAAGACGAAAACAGAAATGTAATGTTTCCCAAAATATACGGCACGAAATTAACAAAATTTAAGCTTTTCTTATATTCATTAATTTCACAGCGTACATTTTGTCAATCGTTATATTTCTATTGCTTGCGCGTTTTTACTATACTGATTTTTAATTCAAATGTAGAGATGGATGATTTTAATATTAATTTGCAAACGTATATAAACATTGTGATTACTTTGATGTTTTACATCAAAAACTATATTCGCAAATTTGCCCCGGGGTAATTCGGTTTCACTGCAGTAGTCGCTCAAAAAATCATCAATCTAAGCAAATTCAATTATTTTGCCTTTACGTATAAAACTACCGTTAATTATTTTTTATCGCGAGCTATTATTCTTAATCGATCCGTTTTTAAGGAGTATCCTTTTTTCGCGCTCCATTATTATTTACTATCGGGGATGGATGGATGGATGGTTCTGCACTGCCGCTAGATCGAAGTTACGGAGCAGACGGTAAGTGTAGCATACAGCACAGATAATACAGGTAAAGCGTATTAAGTTCATCGATTAAAAAAACACTCGTCTATCACTAGAACACAACACGAGCAAGTCGTTTATAGTAAGAAAATTCAAAGACCACAATTACACTTAACGACGCTTTCCAGTTATGTCGAATGAAAAACAGACAAATGTGATATATCGGTAACCGAAATAAACAACCATCTTCAACGTGTAGTACGAAGTGTATTTTACTCGATACATTAAACGATCAATCAAAACGGAAACATCTCGTTCGCGCGGGAAAAATTTAAATCCAATAAAAAAAAAATCCATCAACAATTTTTACTATCATCCTAAACGTGATAACCCCCTTGTATTCTCTTTATATTTTACCTTCCACCTTGTACTAGACTATTTCACGAAGGTTCATGGACAATTAACTTGGTATTAGCTTACGCATTATTAAAAGATAAAACCTAATCATCTTCTTAAAATCGCTGGCAATGACTAACATGGTGTACGCGGATAATGCAGTTAGCCCGTAAGAAATTGATACATCCGCAGCGTCTGAATCAAGCGCTGATAAACTGCAACGGACGACGGTGTGGCCACGCAGCCCATAATCAGTAGTACTTGATGCGAAGCTGGCTACACATTTACATTTCGGGGGAACGGAGATTAAAAAAAAAAAAAAAGGTTCGACTTAATTAATGAAGAGAGGTCAGGCTGGATGATTAGATACGAAAGATGTACTGAATTAAACGGACCCTACCATAAGATACGCTGGGCGCTGTAAAACAAAAGGAGTAGCCGGAGAGATCAAGCAAGTCAGACTTTTGGCTGTTTCGCGATTTTACTCGCAGCCATCACTAGGTGTTTATGAACTAAAATTCGTTTCCGTAAAATCCGTTAGGAACTTCCTTCTGTTCTTGATGACATCAGGACATCGTCCCTTTGACCACACACCATTATGTCAAATAAAAAATTATGAACTGCAACGGTCAATTTCAATATCTGACGGATATTCTGAAATACGATTTATTTATCGCTATCGCAATGTGTACATTATACATACACATTGTAGTAAATAGATTAAATAAAATAGAAAATAAATCTCGGAAAACGTGGTGAGATAGAAAATCGACATACGTGTAAAGTCCTGTAGTCGGGGTAGGGAACGAATGTACTACCGCGCGGTTCCGCTGAGTGAAATCCCATTTGGGGGGAAATGATTGTGATTGGTCATGAAGAAGACAAAGGCGGGATAGGACACGACGCCAAGGTATCAAGGTAGAGGTCGGGAGCAATAACTGTTTTTGGTCCCTCCTGATCCTCTGTAGGGATCGTGATAAAATAAAAAGTCATTATTACGGTCACCTTGTCTGTTCACTGATTCGGTCGAAAAATAAAAGAAAAAAAATACACGCTAGAGGGCCCCGCCGAGTAAGCATTAGCGTAGAATTTCCTCAGGAATAAAAACTCATGAAAGGAGTCTACCACCGCTCATCGAAGTATCAGCACACCCGAAAGCACCGAACCGCCAACACAACGAACTACCGATCATTGGCGACCACGGTGACACGTAAAACTTTAACATTATATTTAATTACTTTATTCGTCGTAATATTCGTAAATCGTTTAATTGTGCTTTTCAGCGATCGATCCTTCTAGAAATATAGATGTAAAGGAATGTAAAATGTACATATACACACACACACACATATATATATATATATATATATATATATATATATATATGAAAACGTAAAATATGACTGAATATTAATAATAATAACAACATAAATCACTACAAATAACTAAAATCCGTTGGTTCCAAAAGATCTCGCGCTTGACAAACTTGAGGGCGTAATAAAACGACTACAATATCGTTTCACATCCTGCACTTTTACGAATGTTCTTGTATGAGCTAGAAGTATAGGAAAAACATTGTCATCTAACATCAATGTATCTGACATCAATTTCTCGCAGAATGAACGCATCGTCCAGAAAAACAAAATAGTTTCATCCTAACGATACTTCTATATTTCATCGAAAATCCCTTTTTAAAATCGACCTCTCGTCTACTTCAGTCATAGATGTAGTAAATCGATCAAATGCAAAATTCAGCGGTATGCGCAACTCGTCAGTGGATCTACACGGAACAACAGCTTAAATGTTTTTCTCTTAATGAACCCCACGAGCATAACCATAAAGAATTTTCGTACGTGTAGGCTCGCGACCGAATCAGCGGGAGAATCGCAGGTCACTACAATACCATTGTGCCGAACCACCTTAAAAAAGAAAGAGGATCTTGCGACAGACGGAGAACGGGAACGAATCGTAGTGAAACCAGGTGTAAGCAGAAATAGACGATAGCCAAATTAAATAGAGGTGTAGTAGAGTAAAAAGGCAATTCTAAAACAAACGGCTAAAAATAATAAACACTCCGCCGTACTTCGGATTATTGGAAAAATTTAAATTACATAAAGAATAGATTCTCAGCAACAAAATCAGTTATGATATCGGGAGTACTCTTCCACGAGTATTAAGTAAACAACTTGACAATAACGCAACTGCTCGCAATTTCACCGCACATCCTCATCCAAACTCCAGCTCCGGTATTGACTATCCTACAGTCGGAAAAAGGGGCATAATGATATGTAAAATCTTGAATTTCTCAAAAGACGCTCTACAAGGAATTTTAATACCATTTTCTTGCAACGAAATGTAAACCTAATCTCACGTTCTGCAATTTATTTATCGATAAATATCCCATCATCTACTCTATATACTGATGAATCGCATGTTCCTTCGAGGCCAACGACAGTGCAGAGGACATACCACTGTGTACGATACTGTTTCAGATACCGAAAAAAGAGGTATAAAGTTCTATTCTGTCTACAAAAATCGCAGCCACGCGGGATATTTTACTTGCTACCGATTCCTTCAATTCGCAAACTGTGCTATTACTCCTTTCAAATCGCCCAAAAATGATTGTAAAAATATTTTTCACCTTATCTCGTAGTATTTATTTGCGGAACTTGCACGCAGACCTCCCGGTTGCTCGGTAAATGCATCAATCACGGACACATTTAGACAATCGTTTACTGCGTTCCTCGCGATTTTCAAGAAGCCGTATGAAAATTTTTTTTAATTTACTTCCTGCCCCCATTCGTCTTCGTGTGTCGTCCAATTACACGAAAAATGTGCGATTATTTTCAGCTTTTTGGCGCGTTAGAAAAATTCTCACCTTTCGCTTACTGGTCAAATCGAATAAAACTATTCCTGCCTACACTCAAGAAACAGATCGAAATTAACCGTATTATGGTTTAATTTCGAATATGGGTTTCTGTAGCACTAAAAAAAAAAAAAAAAAAAACAAAAAACAAAAATGAAAACTAGGAAACAAAATTAAAAAAAGAACCTAGCGACGAAAAAAGAAACGTAAAATAAATAAACCGGAAAAAACTGAACATCTAAACGTCTTAAAAGCATCGTTCTATTCTGACGGCGATACACTCAATCCGGGTGACAGATTAATTACGTCATTCTGTTAATCCGGCCGAAAGCAACTAGCGCAGAAACGATGCGAGCAGCAGTTCGAATTGTAAGATTTTTTTTTCTCCTCATCTTCTTTTACCATCTAGGGCTTTTAATACCGAAATTTCTTACTTTTCTCTTGTTCCACAGTCCCCCCGGAGAACCGCTTCGTACGAGATTGTCATCAGTGTTACGATAAGGTGCGACAATAATTCTGATTTTACACTTTTTTGACTTTCTGAATAATTTCTCATTCGCTTCGTTCGCATTCTCGACTATTTTATTTCCTCATCAGCGAATAGCACGAACAATAAAACGAATGTGCATTTCTAAATTGCTTTCGGTGTCGTTATTTAATTCTTACGAAATGTGCCATATCATGCGCGCGTTAAACATCGTCTAGCAACGGACAGCTACGCAGCGAGAGCATTGCACATCTACGGTTCCTGCAACCGAATCGTTTCGTCTATTGTAAGATCGCGTTAAAGTTGTCAGTTTCGTAAAATTCGGTAAAAAACGCATAAACGAAAAATAATGAGTTTAGGAGTAGTTGTGACGTATTTTTCTCGCCAGGGCAGAACCATTTGCGAATCGTCAAGGAAAAATATTTACCGAGTAAAATCGAAATCGAATTAGCTCGTGCGATACGGTATTTTCCTCTTTTTATCGCAGAAATCGTTGGAAAGGTGAACATTTTAGCAGCCCGGAGTGCGTCTCGTAATAACGCTATTTCGTTAGACGCATGCGAAACCATTTTATACACATTAGAAATCTTGATAAGAAATAGGACAGAAATATTTTTACATAAAGTTGGCGCGCGGAATAAAAAAAAAACAAAAAAAGTTGCATATTCGATTTAGATTAATATTCTGCACGCACAAATATGAAAGTAGCTAAATTTTAAATTGCGATATTTTACGTAATACATTTCTCTGGTACGATACAAAATGGATATTATATATTTAATTAGCCAACTCGTTTATCTTTCTTTATGTTTATGATTTGTGAAATACATTCAACATTTATTCCCGTGTTTTGTTTTTGTTTTTTTTTTTTTAATAATTGAAAAATGATGAAAAAAATTAAATATTTTCTTAACGAATAACACGCTTTACACTATTTTCCCATAGAGCCGGGGCGCCCAGTTCTCAGTTTTGTTTTCTTTCCATTCCGTTCATTCTACTATTGTCTTCTTAATTAGACTAAGAATTAATCATTCTCTTTTTCCCAATTTCGTTTTTCTTTATCTTCTTCTCCCCATTCCTCCATAATACTGATTCTCCTTTCGAATGCGACGCAAGCCGCTCCATGTTTTCTTCGAATGCTCAACTCATTTTAAACTACCTTTTGAGCTATCAATAAAAAAAAACGCCATTCGTCTGATGTGTATTCAAGTAAAACCCATTGCTTCTAAGAGTCTCTTTTTATATCATTACAGAATACCAGGTTATTTTCGTGAGAGAAAAAGGACAGCAGATCCGTGTTTCTCTTTTACCGTAAAATGTAATGTTAGTACCCAGTTTAAGCAGATTCTTTTCTTTTAATCTGGAGACAAGTAATTCTGAAGACTTCTTTGAGAGGTTCAAGTCTCTACATAGATCGTTCACAGTTCTTGTTGACTAGAACGTTGAGGCTCGTCTGCATCTGCTTCAAAACACTATCGCTGTCTAATTGAACATTACCACCTTCATCAGATACCGATGGTTCGATTTCGTTTCCGAAAGTCGTCCAGGCAGACTATTAAATAATGGAATGGGGATTTCATTCGAATACGATACCGGCCTCCTTGCTGAATTAAGATCGGGATATGTCCATTTGTGTCTATTGTTCCGAGAAATGCCTTTGTTGATATTTACCATAGAAAAATAGCAGTCATCATAATGGTTCCTCAGTTCCCTCCAAACCATTGTTGCTCCAAACTTTAGGGATTTTCTCTTTCCAATTGTTCACTGTCGCAAACGTTCAACGCATATTTTACCCGCTTTATTTTAGATTTCCAAGTGAACGCCGAAATAGGCAAGATAACACCGTTTCACAAAGGCAGAAATAGGTTTTCTGCTTTCTATTAAAGTGTATTCGCCACACACATAACAAAAAACGTGAAAACACAACTGTAATTACGCCAAATTAATTGTAAATTGAACCGGATACAGCAGTGACAGATACCGGATAATATATATCGGCGGGTGTGAAAGGCTGGGCGTTAGGCAGATATAAAAGGTCTAAGTTGTACGGCTATCGGCAATTCTTATTGCCTAATATAATCTAGTTTTAGGTACCATGTTTCCGTTTAGCCCTGTAAAGGTACCATTATTTCATTATTTGTGCCTTTTATAAAAATAAAAATCAATTAACCTGTATCTCGAAAACTAGAGCTGCTACAAAAAAAATCTAGGAATTTTTGAATTTAGATGGCTATTTTACGTGCTATCCTTTTTATATCCTCATCATCCAATTTATCAAAATTCGTCATATGCTCTGATTCGAAAAGCGTTTTATCAGCCATCTCATCTCCATTCCCTAAACCATCGTCAAATCCTATTATTCTTTACATTCGTTCCTTAATTTATAATTTATTAACATCCCGTTCTATCCTAATTGACCTGTTCTGGATTCCGGGCCACTGCGGCATCGTTGGTAACGATCTTGCCGATTCATTGGCAGGTCTAGCTGCAGTAAATGGCCGTTTCATAGACAGATTCCCCTCCCAATGTCTCTGTCTACTCTCTTATCGTTTTCACCATGACTTTTGGACTGATCTTTATCCATCTCTTTTCTCCAATCCTAACTCTTTTTACCTTGCTATACAACCCTCTCCACCTACTTCTTCCTGGTTTAATAATTTTCCCTGCATCAGCCGTTCTGTTATTTCTTCCATAATTCGCCTCCGCTTTAATTACAGTCTGCTTCCTGCTTCCCTCTTTCGTTTTAATATTGTTCAGTCTCCCTTGTGTCCCTTCCATCCTCCTATCTTAAATTTGACCTGTGATGTAAATCACCTCCTATTCGAATGCTCATCTATCTCCTCAGAACGCGCAGTCCTGTATTCTAATTTGCTTGGCCTTGGCATCCCGACCCCTTACTGTGGCCACTACATTCTTGCTCTTCCTTCTCTTTCTGTTGTTCCTATATTGGCTATCTTTATTTCTTCTGTTTCTAATCGCTTCCTGATTTAACTTTCAAGTCCCTACGTTTCATTATTTGTTAGTCCTTTATGCTGGGTAAATGTCCTGAATTGACGCGCCCAAGAAAAAAAAAAAAAAATTTAGCTCATCAAATATATCCAAAATCAGTTTCAAGTTTTCCGGCACCAAAAAAAAAAAAAAAAATTGTGTTACTCTGTGTTATTTATATAAATAAATACAAAAATAATTATTCTGAAATGATCGAATACCTAATAATAATAATCCTCTTTTTAATATAAAAATTTAACTTCCTTTAGATAATCTGTATATTTTCTTAGCCTATTTGTTTTGAAATTTTGTCCGTTAAATTCATCACTATTTTTTGAAATCTTTGATTGCAGTTATACCACACCATGTGCTTATTATTATTTTCCTATGTATCTATCTATATATATATTTATATATATTTATATACATATATTTATATTTATATACATATATTTATATTTATATTTATATATATTTATATTTATATTTATATATATTTATATATATATATATGATATATATATGATATATATATATATATATACATGTAGTCTTATGATTTCTTTGCAGTGTGTTTTTAGTTCTATTTAATTGTACTCTGTGTTGTTAGATGACGACGATATGCCCGAAAAAACGCGTTTCTTTAAATTAAGGAATTTATTCTGATTTGTTAAAATAAATTATTTTATACTTATTTAACACAAGGAGAATTTATTTATTGCATATTTATAAATATTAACAAACAAGTTATTTATCTATATTTAAATGTTTTTTTTTTGTTTTTTGATCTTAAAGTAAACTCTTCTAAATTAAAATAAATATAAAACGTAACAGCTGGATTTTTCGTCTTATTTGACTCGGCGCGAAATAGTCACCATTAAAAATTTTTTTAAAAGAACTATAAAATGTAAGGAAACAAAAGATCATGTTGGTCCGTCCAGCAACCGGCGATGCTCGCTAAAATAATACTACGAGTTTATATTCGTATCCAATATATTTCGAAGGAGCCCGGCCGTAACCAGTCTGAGAGAAGGCAAGAGAAAGATCATGGACACTGCAATAAAAAATGTAGGTGCGTCAGCGAATATTAGCAGCGGGATAATTAGTAATTGCAGCGGTGAAGAGATCACCTGTAAGGCTCGCAAAGAGAATAAGACTGAATGCTTCCTTTGATCAAAAATATTTCCATCATACAGCTGTAACGGAATATTTGATTGATGATAAGTTATTGATATGTTTGGCAAGTGAGTAAAAGCCTTTAACATATAAATGTAAAGCGTCAGCTTATGTTATTTTCGAGGGCACGAACAAAACTCATTATTGGCTAAATGATTAATTTACGCTTTTTTTTAATGAGCTGATTTAACCTTGTTTCTTGAGTACCGCAAAAATTGGGAGGTGGAAAGTAGGTGGTTCACGGAAGAGTCAAAATCAAAAACATCGGCGGCGCATTAGTAAAAGTGTTCATGCTAGATTATAAATCGTTGATTAAAAATTTACTCTCTATGAAGACTTTCAAACTGATCCCGAACCCTTTGATAAGAATGTAGATTTTCTTTTTAAGGGAGAGGGTTACTCCGCGCATTGCCTGTAACTCCCTCGGCTATCGTAGTATACCGACTCCAAGTTTTAAATCGGACCCCTCAGACCGGCAGACCGAACGAAAGTCATGAGCCTAATAATCACAGCGGCAGGAATATTTAAGAGAATGCCTGGAATGATGTAATCTGACCGCGTCTTGACCCATCAGGATGTGTGCATTTATACTTGGCGTTCAAGCTTATCTGGGGAGGAAATCGTGGAAAAGAGACATATGCCTCGATCTCAGGCGGTTGACTGCCAAGAACACTCTGCGCTCCGTTCCATCTGAGGGCCACCACGGCTCCGTCGTAGGCTTTATTTCCCGGAGAAAATTGAATTGAGACAACCAGTCATGATTCCACTGTGCGAAAACTACGTGTCCGACAAGAAATACCACCAAGTGAATAGCGGCATTGGCCACATCACCGGTGACCGAGCGACCAAATCAACCTGCTCACTCCCCGGAACTGACCCATGAAAAGACTGCTCGGCATCATCTCTGGTTCAGCTGGCATGTGGTAGACAGAATTTCTAGGACCATTACTGCAAGGCATGGATGGATGGCAAGAAATCAGTCACCAGTAAAATTCCGAACAGTTTTAGATATGTATATATATATATATTTATCTTTCTTTCATAAAATACAACATAAAATGGACATCCTTCTTCTAGCATTTTAAAAATGCGCATATAAAATAATACTTTAACCTTAGAGAACACTCCATGAGGTACAGTCATACACGTAAGATATTTTTATTTCACACGATTCCCAAATGAGATTTCTAACAGGGCTTTCGTAAGATTAAATTTATTTCAGATTACATACCCATTTTGTTTATATTAATTTCATCGTTTATTCTTAATTTAAATATTTTTTTCTTAATAAAAAGAATTATCATTCCACCTAATTAAATGTGGTTCGAGAATTATTTAAACTTCGAAAATAGTTTTAATCGATTAAATCGCGACTACTAAATTTAACATTTTTTCACCCCTTTACTTCGGGTCACCTTCTTTTTTCGGCGAGATCTTTTCGGCGTGGATCGTTTAAGCGGTGGCAAACAAAAGTTTTTGCTCAGACCGTTTCAAGGGTATTACCCGCGATGATTTTCAGGTATCATCCGCTAAATACTATCATCATTTGCGTTGTTAGTGAGAAACATGGGTTACCAGATTTATTTCTGTGCCACTATAAAACATCTATTTACTGGTATCAGAAACTCTGCGCAAAATATACCGTTCCTCATTAGTAATTTATCGACGTTGTTTATTTAATATATATATATATATATATATATACATTTATTCACAAAATACACGTTTCACATAATTTTATTAGATTATTAATGGAGAACTCTGTATTTTTTGCGCGGAACTGAAAATGGATGATGTAGAAATAAATCTGGTAACTCGTATTTCTCGCTAACACAAATGTTGACAATATTTGATAGCTGAAAATCATCGCGGCTAATTCGTAAAAAGATCTCGAGTAAAAACGTCGTTCGTTACCGTCTAAACGATCCACGCTCAAAAACGTCTCCGCCAATTCTTTTCGGGCCGGTCGACGTCGAAACGCATATGTGAAAAAATATTTTCGAAAACACGATGAAACGTAACCAAGAACTGAAAAGGAAAGGGTGAGGAAAGCGAACCGGAAAGGGGTGAATATTCAGGAACCGTAAAAAAGAAAACAAGGATGAAAGTAGCTAGGAAAGAAAAATAACGTTTACAAGGAAGTTAGGAGAAACTGACAAAGAAGAGGGAAAATGAAAGCAAAAAGAAAAAGAAAGATCAAAATATTTATCAGCGAGTGCCGACTTAAAAAAGCCCACTATATAACAGTGTGATGATAAGAATTGTGTAATAGGTAGCTACCGTGGCGTAGTCGGTTAGGCAGCGGTGTTTCATTCAGATAGGATCTGGTCCGAATCCGACTGCCGCACATTAAAAATATACAAACATTTCATACATTAATGTTCATAGTCAACGAGTCCAAAAAAAAAAAAAACAAAAAAAAAAGGAAAAGAA
Source organism: Icerya purchasi (assembly GCA_039619475.1). Classification (NCBI taxonomy): domain Eukaryota; kingdom Metazoa; phylum Arthropoda; class Insecta; order Hemiptera; family Monophlebidae; genus Icerya; species Icerya purchasi. Next base: position 154,359,174 of record CM077115.1, read on the forward strand.
TAAAAGGATTGTGAACTACTGAACTATATTTCCAATACTCAATGAACGATTACACTGTCCGAGACTGTGTACGGCTTTCTCATCACCAATAGGCCTAAAAATGAGAAATCCATCGACCGAAAGGGATAAAACGGTTATGTGCAGTATCTGTTACGGTAAAAATGAGAACAAAATTGTAATGAAATTAATAAATCCTACTTTGACATTCGACATATCTGCGTTCTCGGAGGAAGAAATCGCTGACTCGTTTCGAATCAATGATCGTGTACGAAAAAGTCACCGCGATCGGTTAGAAATACAAGTGCACAAAGCTTTCATTATTCTACAAACAGTGGAGGAAGTTGGTTAGATCATCCTTGTCAATATAATCATGGTCACAACAGCCCTGAGGGGTCACCGATCGATCAAATGATAATGATACGACAATAAAGATTTCCGTCAGAAACGTGATAAAAATCTGCCGTTCAAAATCTTCGTTGATTAAATATTTTTTGCGCGAGATCCCGGAATTTTAAGACCGAAATTTGACTAAACTTCGCTTAGACTCCTCTAAAAATGTATACAGCGTCTACTTAAATATTTGTTTATACGTGAAATAGTCAACGGCGTTGTTCCGAGGAGTTATTCGTTTAAGTTTATGAACTAGCACAACTGCTGCAGTCTAAAATAAAACTATCCGGGAAGAAACTCAATAACGAAAATTTACTTTAAGCATTATAAACGAATATTTTTAATTAAAAAATTAAGCGGTCCCCCCTATATTAGATTAATTTAACCTCAGGTTAACGGTGATAAGAAAAGATTACAGTGACGCTTCGTGAAAAAATAAACCTGCAATTTTTCGTGCTTAACACCGATTTTCAAGTTCAACCCGGATTTTATAGTTCGTTCCGTGTCCACTAGATCTAATTGTAAAAAAGTTCAACAAATTAAAAACAATCAAGTACCGCGCAGATTATACTGTTCACCGTAGGAGAAATGAGCGGTATATAAAAAACTAGAATTCAAAATGAAAAAATATAGGTTTTCTTTTTGCCTGCCTTTTTTTTTTTTTTTTTTTTGATTTCTTCACTATAAAGTAAAGTAGGTCCCATACCTTTTAACAGGATGTCAAGGGTTGTGAAGTTAAGGTTCACAATATACTAAGCCCAACGGCACTGATGAAAGTAGGGAGCTCAGTCCCTTTCTACTTGGGATTCACCTTTACTTACCCAGATTTATCTGGTACCCAATTATTTTACTCGATAGCCTTGAGGTGCAAGAGTTTCTTTCGCTTCCATAGTTTTAAGTCAACAGTCAGACTTACTATAGCAAGATAGCATTCCAGTCTTAACGTTTTGCAACTAAAATTGCGGTACCGAGGGTATTTTTGTTTTCATTTTTTTTTTTTCTTTTTTCAATTATTTTCCCGATACCGTCAATGATGGTCGAAACATCGCGTAATAAACATGAATAGCGAAAGGGATTTCGTTTGGAAAATTACATAACAGAATTTTACGAAATTTAACTATTTACAAATTTCCATCGAAATACCTTTATCTTTTTGCTTGGCCGGTATCGAATGTGCACACGTTATCAGAAGTAACGGAACTAGACTTGCGATCATCAGCGAGCCGGTGACGCGGTGCGGCAGCAGTGACATTTTCGAACGGAACACTCGAGGCAGCGAGAAGCTTTTGCAGATTCAGGGAGCACACGGCGATCGGAAGACTCGAGATCCGGCGAATACGACTGTAAATATAACAGCGCCTAGCGATAAAACAGTAGCAATCGCGACTATCGCGTCACGACGTCTCTGGCTTAATAACGGTAACGCGCATCGCTGATACGGCACCAGCGATCGACTCTATCGCATTCTGCGACTGAATAGCCGTCGTCGCGCTCCCAAGTATCCCTTGCCGTGGCGTCCGACTGTACGTCGCCTCGTAGGACCACAAATTTCCTACAACCCCCTACCTTTCCGCGTTCGATAAACCGCTGGCCCGCCGTAATTGTCGCGGGGTACGGACATACACTTTAAATGACAACCCTTACATGCCCCGGTGCCTCCGATTCACGATGTAAACTCGCCGAGGAACGGTTAGGGTACTTCAGAAGAAGACAAGGCGATAAGTGCATTATTGCCTGTATCGGATAAGTTGCAAAGTGGAACTTTCTTGCTTTTTTTTTTTTTTGTCCCCCGTCGAGTGAACAGACAACTAGCAGGGTTAACTTTCTGCTTTATGACGTGACAACAAACGGTGACGACATTAAGCTGTACATAGTTTCGAGACTGGCTAAGTAAAGGCCACCAAGTATTGCCGGCTGCGTGTTATTATTATTGTTATTATTATTCGTCAGACGCCAAGAAAAGAGACAATAGTCGTTCCGCATACGTTAAATTAGTAAAACATACCTGGATAATGAGCTCATACCTACCACCGAAACTAGTATGTTCAATATTAAAGGGTAAACGACGTAGTTGATACGGACAATTTCTAGTAAGTACGTGTGCTTCATATGGTTCTAGGTACTCGAGCTAAATCGAAACAGTTTCACAAACAGTTCAACAACGTATAGCGCATACAATGTACGCGCAATGTAAAAACTACATACTGATACACGCTATTCGCTTTTAGACTGAAGTATTCTTTCGCAAATGTTTTTTTTCCTTTTAAATCGATTTATGGAATATTTTTCTCTTTTTTCTTTTTTTTTTTTTTTTACATGTGGAAATACACTTCATTCATACGGTCAGTAAAACTGGATTCGGCACGCAATTCCTAACGTATACACATATATTAATGACAACGTCATTCTTTGCCCGACCCGCATCTCACTCTTTTTGTTCCAAAACATTACTGTATATATATATAAAACGAAAAGTATTGACAAAATAAAATTCTAGGAAATGACCACGTTTCTGCCACGGAAATTTTTTTGCGTCACAAAAATGTTTCTTCTGTGACGTTAAATAAAGATTTATTTTCTCCGTTATGCATTCGAAAAGAATATCATTGTCAATTTTCCTCATTCTCTACGAAATAAAGAAGTGATGGAGCTGGGGTCCGGGGGTGTCCCCAGGTGGGTTGAGGGACAAAGCCCCTTGCGAGATATGAAGGGCCAAGTTATGTATATATATATATATATATATAACTCGGCCATTTTGACCTCGCAAGGGGCTGTGCTCCATAACCCCTCTTGCTTACATTTCTATCTCTTTTTCTTTTATACTTTGTATAAAATTATCAAAATTTACAACGTAATTCTAAATCGGTCCATATGAATATAATAACATAGTCACAGAAATCCTATATAATATAACAAACGTTACATAAAATTGGGACACTTTTTCTAATGGGGCGTAGCCTAAGAATTACGTTGTAATTAATAACGGCCATTTTGACCTCGCAAGGGGTTGCGCCCCTTGGCCCTCTTGCTTTCATTTCTGTCTCTTTCTCTTCTACATTTCGTATAAAATTATCAAAAATTACAACGTAATTCTCACTGGCATCAACACGAAAAAAATAACATAATCATAAAAATCCTATCCTAACATTTAACTTTCATTATATAAAATTAAGACACTTTTTCGTTACATTTTTCGTTACATATTTCGTTACATAAAATTGTGGCATTTTTTCTAATGGAGCGTAGCCTAAGAATTACGTTGTAATTAATAGATATTAATGGCTATGCCATTTTTACGCCAGCTGTCATCAAGAAAAGTGTCTGGTCACGAAATTTGTCCCATATATAAGACTTTAATGCGATATTAGCGCTCCTAAATCCCCTGGTGATGAAAATCGGAACTTATCCAAAAAAGTGTCCTTTCATAAAAACTAATAAAACGGTTCGGATGCGATATTAGCGCTTCTACATCCCCCGGTGGTGAAAATTGGAACTAAAATACTTTTTTCTGTCGAACGGCGTATCCAATGAAAAAGTTTACTCTTCTTTAAGAATTATAGAAGAACTAGACCTGGGGGTAAAGGGGGCTTGCCCCATTCCGAGATCCGAAGGGGCCAGTATATATGTATATGTGTGTGTATATATGGGCGTCGCCAAACTCACTTTACTTTGTATAAACAATAGTCAAGATTGTGGGGATTGAAGCGACCACCGCTAACGTATTATTAAAATTATCCTGCGTATATGAAAACGACCTGTGTGTACTTTAATCGGCTAAATATTTTAAATCGCTCCGATATACCTTCTTTCTTATTTTCCCACATTATTACCGTCCTTTATGCTTTTGATTATCGGTATGAAGTAAAAAAATAATAAAAGAAAAATACCGGATTACCATCGGACCAGCTATTTTACAAGCCTTCATTTGTTTTCAATTTGTTGTTTAACCGTGCATAAATAGGCGTTTTCCGGTACTTTTTTGCTGTTTTAACCTATGTTGATTCACTGCTGACTGTAGGCATTCTAATAAAGTAAGTTGGCCTAACGTTGTTCCGCGTACAGCTCGAGCAAATTGGGAGATACATTTTATATCTACTGCCGGGGTTTTTATTATCCTTACTTTGTAAAAATTTCTTGTCGCTTGGAATCGAACTCTTTAAACAACCGCCGATTGCGAGTAACGATTAAAACACTGTTCGCCTTCTTTTTCGGAATAGCTTGTTTAATGGAATTTTCTAGAAGATAAGACTAATATCGATTTTTCCAAAACCTCTGATTCGCGAACTACATCAAATTCGTTAAGAGCCATTTCCGAAAAGTCAGATGCCCACTTATATACTATATACATATAATCTCGGCTCTTCGTGCCTCGAAAGGGGCTTCGCCCATTAACTACACCTAGAGACGCCCCCAGTTCTAAATGGGGGTCGTCGGGGTAAGGATGACGTTGTTATTAATACACAAAATTAATAAATTTAATTTACAGTTTGTGTAGAAATGTCTGTCATTTCTTCCATAACGCGAGAACGTAGCAGAATTTCTCATTAACCTCAATGAAAGAATAACATAGCTAACCAGGACATCAATCCATTTTGTCGATACTTTATCTTTTTACATATACAATATGTGTAACGTTTTGAGATGAAAAAAGTGATGAGGATCGGGCTAAGAATGACGCTGTCATTTTAATATATGTGTATAAAGTAGGTCACACTAATATAATCGAACACTCTGTTTAGTACTCGTAATTTATAGTCGAAAAGAAAAGAAAAGCAAGTTATTTTCGTCAGTTTTATCATAAAAAAGAAAACTTTTTAAATACGGACGTAATAAAAAAAAATCTGAATGCACAATTTACCGTTCGGATTAATTTCGGACACAAACGAAACGGTGCATTATGAACAGCCGCTGCATTCCCAAAAACGCAATCAGCGCAGTGAAAGAGGTGCGCTTTGGTTTCACTGCGGCAATATTAATTTAGCCTCGAATAGTTGAAAATAAATATGATGGTGCAGTAAAATGTTACGTAAGAGTTGAAATACGAACTGCGCCAAGTAGTGGTATAGGATAATTAATAATCGGGACCCAAAAAAAAAAAAAAAAAAAAAAAAAAAAAAGGTTTGAGGTCAGATCTCAAAATTACCGGATATTCCAAGCAATACTGCATATATTAATCAATTAACGCATTAAAGAGTTTCACAAACAATTCAAAATATACAGCACACAATATGCACGTAATGTGAATGCTACATATCGGTGTATACATACGCGCCGTTAGCTTTTAGTTTTTTGTTATTCATGATAAATTGAGTTACGTAAGTTATGTTTTTCTTTTTTTCTTTAATACATGGAAATATATTTCATTGATCTCCGTCATACGGCCGAGTTTATTTTAATTTAAATTTCCTGTGCCCGATCAGGGGAGATTCGCCTGTGCAGCTACTGTAAAAGTTTGAGCGTTCATGATAATTAAAACATTACTGATTGCAATCTTTCTATCACCTAAGAGTAGTAATTGTTTGGGAAAGTGGGCATCTCTCTCACTAAGGGGGATGATTCCAATATTAAGTTCTTAAAATTTAACTTTCGCAATCGATCGCCATCATGTACATGTAAGAGCGATTTCACATCTGTTCGCGTACCGAATCATGATTTAAAGAAACATTCAGAGATGACCTGTAATGAGCACAGTTCTATTAGAGAATTCCCGACAAAATCATTACCTTGACTCCTAAGTTTTACACACCAGGAGCGTATATGACTTCAGTGTCATTTGACAATTTTGTACTCATCTGCTTGGCATCGATTTGGAACTAATTCGGAACAGTTTTTCATCGAGTGAAAATAGTAGTAACAGCAGATCCGCAAAATCATTAAGATTTGCTAGCTTTCGTCTTATCTTGGGCGGTGCGATATTGCTCAATATGGACAGCCACGTTGTAGGACTTTATTTTAATTAATCGCATTGTTTCATTCAGCACGGTGTCTATCGTTTTTTTTTGTGTGAGCGCTATTTAACCATACCGACGCGGCGTATTCTGCAGTAGAATTAACAAGTGCTAACGCTGATGTTCTCAAAGTACTTTCTCATGATCCCCATGTTATGCCAGATAGTTTCTGGATGATGTTTGTTCTAGCTTTAGCCTTAACTGCTACTCTTTCCACGTGCTTTTTATAGGTAAGCGTTCTGTCCAGAGTGACTCCCAGATATGTAGGGTGTTCGTTATATTTTAATGTGCTTCCCTCAAAGTTTACTTGGAGGTTCTTTTTTTTTGCTAGTTGTGTACACAGATGGAAGCACGTTGTTGCAGTTTTAGCAGCATTTAGTTTCAACTTCCAGAGGGAGAAGTAATCGGCCAGTATCTTGTCAGTTTCTAGTATTTTCTCAGCTTTGCTTACGTCTGCTGTCTGCGTTACCAGTGTGATGTCATCGGCATAGATAAATTTTCTGGCCGTAGTTGTTGGCAAGTTTTGGATATATAAATTAAACAATAACGGCGCCAACACAGAGCCCTGTGGGAGACCATTATTAAGTCGCCGACTACTGCCTTCTTTATCCGTTATGCGCATGGTAAAGATCCGACAACATTTCATTTATCGGGGTGCCAATGGTGTTACATGAAATTACCTTAAAAAATTTATGGAGCAATCCGTGCCGCCACACTATATGCCGAAGATAGCTCTCCTTGGCAGCACAAAAGCAATGGTCAAAATATAAACTTATGTCGGACTTACCTTTACATCAGGATACGGGTCAGACTAAACGTCTCAGGTCAAGAAAACCCGTATGCCTAATGGCTGAGAAATTAATAGCTGAAGATTACGATGGGCAACAGGAATGGAAAGAGGAATGGACGTCGGCAAATCTGGACAAACACAGACTGACAGGTGTATCGAATGAAATGGTTAAAAGCCATGACCTCCCACGACGGCAGTGGGTACTACTCAATCGCATTCGCACGGGACATGGTAGATGCGAAGATATGAAATCAAAATGGGGCTCATTAATTAATAATCCGTCTTGTGATTATGGTCACCCGCGACAAACCGTTGAACACATAGTATTCGAGTGCCCAAAAAAACGCTTTACCGGAGATTCGCAAGATTTACGTTCAATGACGCCATCCGCTTTGTCACGGTTACAAGGTCTAGATGTAGAATTATAATTAAGTAAAGTGCTGGCACGGCTGTTCGCCATACGAGGAGAAGAATATTAAAATTTGCATCGGGCAATGATAATCCTAAATCATTCGGGGTCTTTTCATAAAGTTCATGAATAAAAATATCGTTCTAGCCAAATCGTTCGTTCGTTAAAAATGTCTTCTAACGAGCGTGCTCGTGAGTTTGCGATCATTTGAAACATATTATCACACAGTTTCAATTTTGCCCCACAGCCAGCAAAAGATTAGAATAATTCCGAACAGTTCTCGCAATTTCTCGGCTGCGTTCAAAACTGTCCCTCATATAATCTCTTTCTCGACGGTTGTCGCTTTGTCTCAATGTTGGAAACATACGGGACACAACATGATACAGAAACATGGCCCCGAAGAAGAAAATACTCGGTACAGTGTTAGACTGCATAGACTCTGTCTGACGCATTTGTTTTATATCAGGGGGCCAGCCAGGAACATCAGCAGCACGACTTCCTTTTGTGAACTTGTCATCGCACCCCGGCTGTAGTATGCTAGAACTTTTCAATATAAAATTGTTTTAGCCAACGATTGAGGTTCAAAAACACAATGAATGTCGTCTTTGAACAATGTTCCACTTGGTCCCGCGTATATTCTCCCTAGAAAAACATACTTTTCCATTGGGTGAACAGTAAAATGGTAAACTATCGGGAATCGTTCGTGAATTGCGAACTCAAATAATAATCTTCGAAAGGCTCCCGAAGAACTAAAGTAACGATCGCCTTTCTCGTATTTTTCTCTGTTACTCTCTTGACCAGTGATTTTATTTATATGCTCGCACGAAAAACATTCGATGAACGGAGTAACAATACCCAACACGTCGATGTGGAAGTAACGCAAGCATTCCGTTTTTCGTTTTCGCAGGTAGAATATTCATTTTTACTACGCTACCTGTTTCTGCGATAAATTTTCTGGGCTATATGCTTTTGCGAGCTACCTTCTTTCATCTATAATGAACACGAATGGAATTCATCCAAGGAACGTGCATCGTGCTTTCAACTATAATTCCGTACAGGGGTTTGGGTAGTTTCTTATTCAAATAACTCACGTACACGAATAATGCGATTAATATTAATCTTATTCGTGTTATTCGTCATTTGTTAGCGATTACTCGAACAGGGTCTAATCGGTTGCTCTATATAGTTTGATCGGCAAATGAGAATCAAATTCGAGACCAACGTTAGAAAATCTGTTCGGCTGGTTTTTTCTATTTTTTACATTACACATATTTTGTTTTCCAGTTGATAATTATTTAACATAATTACAACCATTGTTGTTACTTTATATTAATTAAACTAACTGTGCCCGCGGCGTTGCTCGCGTGAATTACGATTCTAAAAAATTACTTTATTTGTTAAATTACACCCGCGCGGAATTCAGTTCATGACTGTGTAAGAGTATCAGTAAATGATTATTTGTCAAAAGATTTTTTATTGACCGTGGCCGCTCGTGAATATTGAGGAGACTAACTTTTCCAGAAGCACAGCACATACCATAAGGTTCATTGGCCCATTTTTTGGCAGAACACTTGGAGCAGATCTTATGCATGGCTCCGATCGTATCTGAAAGCCGATCTGTTACTGTGAGCTACAACTCGATTGCGAACTCTAGTCGTTGACGTCTGTTGTCTTTCTCTCTGATCTCGAAGGCGTTGGAAACGCTCAGAGCTCGACTCCCTAGTGCGTACTTGAGAGGTTCTCAAATTTTGTTCAGCAAGCCGCTGCGAACGCTCGATACTCGACTCTCTGGCATGCGATTGCGATGCGTATTCTCTCTGACTTGCAAAACGATTTTCAGTTTCTGATGAAGATTCTCCATTACGACGTATTTTTGATGCCCTCGCCTGGGAACTATTTCTAGAAAGTTGAGATCTTAATCTTTTGGGCATTTTGTACCTTTTACAAAAGATCACGGTAACGCTCGAAAATTTTCATTCCTTACGTTAACACACTATTTCCATTGATGATGAGCTTGTAAACGATGCTAAGGCGATCTTTATCCGAATTTACATTTCCATGGTAATTAACATTGGTATTTTAATGTTCTATAAAAAAAGTTAAATTCGTTTTCTTTATCCGAATTTACATTTCCATGGTAATTAACATTGATATTTTAATGTTTTATAAAAAAAGTTTTTGCAGCGCACGCGCTGTAAGGAATTGTTTAGGTCATTTTTTTTACACCTTCAGTTACATTATTGGAGTTTTAATAAGGATCCCTAATTTTTTTAAAAATATAATATAGCCTATGTTACCCGGAGATAGTTTAGCTTCCCAACAGTGAAAGAATTTTTCAAATCGGTCCAGTAGTTTCGGAGCCTATTCAATGTAAACAAACAAACAAACAAACAATCAAATCTTTCCTCTTTATAATATTAGTATAGATAATAAATTTAAACCACCGAAACATTCAAACAAAAATTGTGTTAATTCTCAGTATTACACTTAAATAATTAGTGAAATATCATAAATATTAAGGGTTTTCAACTTTAGTCCGTAATTATAGATTGTTTTTTTTTTAAAACTGAAACTAGAGTCGACCTATTTGTAATTTTTATTGATCGAGTTTATAGTATTTTGTGATTTTATTAATGTATATGACACTTTTCTGAAATTCGCAATATTATCTAACACGTTTCCATGTTATAAAATACACATTCATATTCTCTTATAACAAATATATATATTGAACACGAACAAAAAAATCAAAAGTATTTAAAATAATTATCTACGTTTACATAAGTTAGCGTCATAAATTTTAAACAAATGACTGGTAAATTAGAACAAACGTACCGTTTAAACACCTTTGCCGAATGATTAAAAGTTAAAATTTTACCTAATTTACATAATAGTTTATATATCAGTGTACATAGAGTCACTAACACTTGAGACACCTGTTTTGGTTTAAAGTTATTTCTTAGTATACAAGTTATTTCGTTCTATATAAGAAAAAAGAAATAAAACAAGCACAACAAGGAGCGTGAGGAAGCTTTATCATCCGCACACACGAGAAGAATTACTATGAAAGAGACGCTTGGTAATGATGAAGCAATACTTTTAGATTCTTAAAAGCTGTAAACTTATTCCAGAAGATATGATTTTTAGTTTACGTATTGAAAAATTATTTGTAATTATTGTTTTTTTTTTGATTTCTTATATATGTGTAAATTTGTAAAAGATATATATATATATAACTTTCCGTTGAAATACTATAAAATTATCTCTGAATTGTAATGTATAGGGGACGCAAATGACCTTGAAGTTGAGCGTCTATAAATAAATATATGCAATTTGATTATTTATAGCGCACATTTTCGGTAATGAAATGATTATGTAAGTCAAAAACAGTGGTATTAATACAACCGTCTAACATTAACAATCTACTTACTTGTTGGTTTTAATCGTTCTAATCTGCTACATACATATATGTATCAGAATTAAGAATGTCGAAGGGGGAGGACGCTCCCCTAACATTCTTATATCATATATGTTTTCTTCATGCAACGTTCCTGTAAATATGACTATATTTATGAGAGCTTAAAAATTTTTGTCATTATTAAACTTTTCCGAGATATTTTAAAACCTGGAAAAGTCCACGATAGAACCAAAATATAGAGCTTAGACATTTGTTCAATATATTACCGGGCCCGGAAAAAAAATCTCAAAATATTTTACGAGATGTTCAGAACTAGAAAAATTTCATTGAACTCGCATATTTAAAAGTTGCAACTTACAAAAAGGGGGACACATCGCTTTTCCATCCTTCTGAGCTTTTCGCTAACTTCGAAGCTTTCGTTTAAAAAAAAAAACCGAACTATGCTTTATTACCAAATAATGAGATCTCTCCATCGATAATCACGTGATCGAAGAAAAAAATATGTTTTACCAAATTTCAGGATTTACAGGATTCCCCCTCGAAGCCAAATATGAAGATCTAGAATTATCGGTTATATATTTTGACGTGAATATGTCTTATGGCTGGGGTTCATTTCAAAAATTTGTCCGTCCCACAAAATGCCACACGAAGTTTCCCACGAAATTTTACCATAAAATGGTACTATGGAAACGCAAAAAAAAAGTTTTATTTATACATATATCGGATTATCCACTGTACCCGCTTTCTTTCCTCGCAAAAGATGACGGGTCTCCAAGTGGAATCACTGAACTCGTTTCGCAAATGTTCGCATCGTTTTCGTCGACGAGTATACAGTATGATTAGTTCCGCTCTCCTCGTACAGATGAATTCTTGACTTCAATGTATGATCATGAATGTTCATTCGCGGGTATGTACATGGTATTTATCGGCGATCTCCGTTAACTACCGCCAGAATGAAACGTTTGCTATCTTATCTCCTTTTATTGTCATTTCTTCATCCTCTTCTCGCTTCTTTCTCTCTATATATAGTTTTTTTTTTTTCGAATAAGCTTTATAATTTGTAAAATTTGTAAAAAATTAAACAAAGCTTTTTTTTTTGCTCTCTCTCAACGAAACATCCCTTGTAGTCTTTGTTAATAAATAACGCAAACCGCAATGTAAACAAACGAATTATATGTTACAAAAGAAAAAATTAACGACGAACAGTAAAACTTGGAATTCGACTGGCAATTAATAAAGATATTCCGCTAATACGTTGGCCGAACCTGAAGTTTCACACACGATCCCTAAAAACTAATAGCATTTCACGAAGCAGGAACTTATTATTGATTAATGAAATGTGAAGGCATATTTAACGCACCCCAAGAAAGATGTGTCTGTATGCTGAAGCCCATCGCACCACTGGGCCGAATCTGCGAAATCGTCATGCAATGCTAGCCTTTCAGTTTTATCACTATATAATGTTATTTCACCCAGATGATAATTTTGTCGCAACAAACGATGGTGTATCATCTGCGCCGATGAGGAATTTTGTAGGCTCGACGGTTCTGAGTTACCAAAACCTTGTTTCCTGAGTGTGTATGTGTGTGCGTGCCACCGACAGCACTTGCTCTGAGGAGAGTTTGGCAGGTATTGGTACATACACGCGTGTTAACAGTGCCTAGGTAAGTTTCTGCACACTCTTGTGAGCCCGAGTGGCTGCAGTGTTCAAATAACAATTAAGTGGTTCTGAAAGAGGTTAAGTCTTTCTCTCGCACCACGTATGTCTTTCGAAAATGTTCGGGATTGATCCGTATAAGCCACCAATTTTGCGTTTTAAAAGAAAATACCTATTTTTTCTCTCGCTGTTGTACCCTGTAAATTCGGGGTTATTATTTGTTTTTTGTTTCGTTAGCCATCGAATATCACTCAAATTTGAATAGAATTATATAAAAAATTTAAAAGCCCGATGCGCTGACAGTATATCTTTCGTACTGTGAATTTTTTGTTCACGTTTTTTATTGTCTTCCTGCAATCAATCGTCTTTCTAAGTTACTCAGTCTTAGAGCCTTTCGCACCGTTTTCTCTATCTGGCTTCCGGGAAAAAAGAGGTTAAGAAGTTACTTTTCATAATAGGGCGCACAGGTATATAAAGGCACTTTTTTTCTGTATCGACTTACATCATTTGAAGATAAAAGAAACACAACAGGGGTTAACGAAAAGAGGCGATAGAAACATACGATAAAATAACAAATTAGAATCGAAATATAAAATAAACAAAAATATAACACGTCCGAAAAATGAAAATTGCATTTTTTACATTAAAATCTTTTCGTTTATTGCTCGTCAATTACAGTAACCCATCGCAATTATCCTCTATTTCGAATACAGAGATTATCGGTGTCCAGCTTTATTCAAATGAAATACCATATTACCTAACCAATTTGCAACAGACATATTAACCGTGTTGAACAACTCTATATAAAATCGATACTATTGACATCTGCTTGACATTATTGATTTTATTAATTTATAAGACTACTAGTTGTGTGATAGATCTTTAACCTCGATTAATTTGTATCAATATGGTTTAACTAAAATTCTTCAAGTAAATCAAAGTTTGAACGCGTTTTTGGTTGTACAGAGTTTCGAATGATGTTGGCTGTAGAACGTGTGTTCGTTTTGATTCAGATATTTTAGCTGGAACGAACTAAACTGCAATATTCATTTTTCGTAGGTCTTTTGAGACTTAAAAATCGGCGCAAACGCATATAATCACTGATTTTTAAGGACAAAAATACTTTCCGAATGGGTTTTTTTTCTCGTCTACGCATATGCAGAAGCAAAATTCAGAGAAGTGCTTGATGAGAATGACAGGATGATCAAAGTAAATAGAGTCACAGTTAATAATATACGATACGCGGATGACTGTCTCATCATTATAGCTGATAGTCAGGAAGAATTACAAAAAATAGTGAACAATCTTATAGACCATAAAGTAAAGTAAGTTCCATACCCTTGAGAGGGCGTTGGGATTGTGAAGTTAAGGTTCACAATGGACTAAACCTAATGGATCTGATGAGAATACTGAGGCCAGTTCTTTTCTTTCGGCCGCCTTTACTTTCCCAGATTTCTTTGGTACCCAATTATTTCAGGCTGGGTAGGCTTGGGAGCGATTTGGATCCGGGACGAGACAAGTCTCGAACCCGAGACCTCTGACTTGGTAGCCACACTATCAACAGCTCTACAACAGAAGTAATAGTGTTCTCTAAGAAATCTGTATAATGAATGATAAAAGCAAATGGGATAAAACTGGAACAGGTAAAATCAATTAAATACACCGAGGGTACCTTTCTCGATGATAGTTGCAGCTGTAAGAAAGAAATCCGATTGCGAACAGAGCAATTGAGAGCATTGCTCATAAAAATGAAGAACCTGCTTAGCAGAAGGGAATTAAATCTTGGACTACGCATTCTGCGGTGCTACGTTTTCTCGAGCTTACTGTATGGCAACGAGAGCTGAACGCTGGATGCTACCTCAGAAAGAAACATACAGGCCTTTGAATTATAATCGTATAGGCGTATGCTGAAAATTCCCTGTGGATCTTAAAAATCCCTAATAAAGAAGTTTTCAAAAGAATGAATAAGAATCCGGAATTATTAAAAACTGCGATATCTATTACATCATGCGAGGGCAAAAATACGAGATTTTACGTTTTATTTTGGAAGGAAAGCTTTTCGGCAAAAGATCGAAAGGGTGCCCACAAAATTCGTGGGCAAAGGATCGTCATCGTTTGTTGGCCCATTGAAATATTCAGATCTGCCATGTCGAGAAAAGACATTGCTGTGTTGATTTCGTAACGGAAACGGAGGTAAAGAAGAAGAAGAATGTTTTTTGTTCTCGTCTATGCCCGAAAGGCTAATAGTGCGAAGAAACACAACAAAGCCCAATATAATTCTTCAGCAAGTCTCCCCGCGCCGCCAGCGGAGATCCGAATACTAAATGATTTATCTAATTGATCTATCCAACGTGCCGAAATTCGACATATCTTTTTCCGTTTACTTTTCTTAAAATTAATTAATTCGCATAACTATACATTTTACGGTTTCATATAAATTCACAACCCTATGCCGTATCATCGGTAGAGTGTTTCGATTTTAATTTAGAGAAAGTACGTAATCAATTTTACTGAAATTATATCAATATAAATCACTGCTCATCAAACAGTATAAGACACGGCATATTTCTCCGGTGATAATGTAGGACGTTCCTAAAGCATTGTTCGACTTTTAGTGAAGTAAACTTTAAGAATTCCGGTTAATTCTGGCAACCGGTTTCGTCTATAAATGCGCGACGAAACGGAGGAGGGGCACGTGAAATGAATTCGAAAATACTAACGCGTATCGAAAAAGAAAAAAAAAACAACAAAAAACAGAATACATTTCGATCAAGGGAACTGGCAAAGATACAACGATTCGGGCAATTTTCAAATTTCTCCACTAGTTCGCATCATAAAACTCGTGCAGGATTAACACGGCAATACACCATTAAGAACTCGATACGCTACTGACGCTATGTAGTGCACTTTGAGATCACTGCTCTCTACAACCGAATGCACTGGAAGCTAGAGGAATCAGTGGATGTAGGTAAACAAGCGAGTCGTATTTCACTCGGATAATGTAATAGGCTTCAAAAATTGTAAACATTTATAAAATTCATATAAAAATTTAAATTTATTAAAATTAAATTGCCGACATGTTTCGGACAGCTTGGTTCATAATCATGGCGATTTTAATTTTAATCAATTTTACATGTTTATATGTATATGTGTTTTTACTTAATACAAGTGTTTTACATATGAAAGTATATATTATACGGAATACAAAATTTATAAAATTGTTGAAAATCACATTTGTATTGACATAAACACAGACCGTATCAGTGTATATGGTGTGAACTAGACAGAAACCCCCCGTTTAAATAATAAAGTTACAAACGGGCGGATAAAAGTGCGTAGGTTTTTAGGAATCAAAATAAAAACACTTCAGTATCAAAAGCATCTGCGATTACTTCATTCATCCAAACGCTTATGCTTAATCTATCCGCATCACTACAAATGGTAGCGCTCTTCAAGGTCAAGTCTTTCGGTTGACGCTCTTTCGATTATTGAAACCCTTTTTTTTAACCCCCCTTTGGGCATGTCAACAAAGGATCTTCGCCCAGAAACGACAAGAGGGAGAAGGATCAGTTAAATGCAGATTCGGTCAGTTATTGATAAGATAAACGGATAGGAACGACGGAGATCGACGGAAACGATAAGAGATATACGAGGCACAATAAGGAGTAGGGAGTTTGAGTGATAATAGATTGGAGTACAAAGAAGTGCGTTCGTTCACGAGGGATGGACATTCAAAGAAGATATGGCCAGGATCACAGACGGCTTCGTCGTCAGAATGAAGAGGATAATTAGGGGAAAGAGTGCGAGATAAAAATGAAAACGTGAGGAAGGAAGAAGAGTATGGATTCAGACGTAAACGGATAATAGGGACAATAACGGAGCGGCGAAGCGAAGGAAAATCGTAAAACCAAGGCCGCGTGGGAAGATTAGGTTGGATGAAAAAATTTAAGAGGAAGGTTGATTAGAAAAGGAAGAAATGTAAAAATCTGAACAAAATCTAACATGAAATATTGGTACCCTAGATTTACCATAATGTCACTTGGAAGTTTTTAAATTCTTCCACTTTTTTTTTCTATAATTAAATTCTCTTTTAGTTGAACTTGTTTTTATTTTATTTTATTATTTACGAGGTACATATTGCCAACGAGGGGGCTATCACCTCGGATGAGGTTATTTACATTATTTTAAGGTTTGTAATATTTATAAATTTAATTAGTCTGTATAAGTTATTTATGTTTAAATTCGCGGAGTGATCGTCTGTAAGTGTAGATTGTTGGCGTTCGGCACTGTAGATGGGGCATTCAGTGATGGATGTGTTTGACTGTGATCTGGCAATTGCATTGAGTACAGGATGGAGGCTCCTGGTGGTCCAGCAGGTATGCATGGGTGGTTAGAGTATGGCCTAGATAGATTCTGTTCAAGGTTGATTCGATATCCCAGTTTGATGCAGCTTTGACTATAACGTAAGTCCAGTCAGTAATCGTCCGTTTAATTGTCAGTAGTTTGTTCGAATGGCTGCTGTTCCACTCAATCTTCCAATCAGACATTATTTTGAATTTTGCGTATTTCTTCAGTTCGCTTGGGTGTAACACTGGTACGGCGGCGTTGGTCGATAGCATGAGAAGGTGATCAAAGATCATGATGTAAATGGTGCCTTCATGGTAGTTTGGACTCCACGGTGGATCGGCGGAAGGCATGCGCTTAAGTAGATAATTCGGAATGTCCAGCGTAAATTCGTCTTGACATTTGAAGTAGCCGTGGGCAGCAAGGGTACCGTCTCTGTATAATGGGTTTTTTGATGGACTGTAAATGCTGTGGTTTGGATGGTTCGGGTAACTTAAGATGGATATGGCGTAATCGACCGATAATGTTTGCTGGCGGTATTTCAGGGGAGGAATACCGGCGAGCGCGTGCATACTGGAGGCAGGCGTAGTTCGGAAGGCTCGTAGAGCTATACGGAGGCCCGAATTTTGGATCGTGTCAAGACTTTGGAGCAGGCCTTTGGAGGCGGATGAGTAGACGATGCAGCCGTAGTCGAGTTTTGGTCGGATTAAACTTTTGTATACTTTTAGTAATGTGGAACAGCTGGGTCCGAATTTCCTGTTGTTCAGCATCTTCAGTATGTTCAGTGCAGAAAGGCTTCGGTTTCCAAGGATAGGATGTGGTTTCTCCACCGAAGTTTTTTGTCAAAGATTAATCCGAGAAAACGAGCTTCTTCCGAAAACTTTAGTTGTTGGTCGTTGAGTGTTAAACTTACGGGTCAGTGTCTGCGTTTTCTCGTGATCCAGTTAGCTAGATTGTCCAAGCATGCTTGGAGAAGGCTTTCTGCGAATTGTAGGTTAGTAGTTTTAACAGTTATGTTTAAGTCGTCAGCGAAAAGTCTGTGGTTAATAGGAAGTGGAATGATTGCGGAGATAGTGTTTATCAGGATTAGGAAACAGTAGATACTAAGGACACTGCCTTGGGGGATTCCGTTTTCTTGGTGGTATTCATTTGAAAGAGTATTTCCTACTCTGACCATAAACGTGCGATTATTCAAGAAGTTATTGATAAATTTCGCCAGACGCCCTCTGATTCCAAAACTCGTGAGTTCCTTCAGGATTCCGAATCGCCAGGTGGTGCCGTACGCCTTTTCTATATCGAAGAAGATGGCTACTAGGTATTCATTGTGTTTGAACGACTGCAGGATTTCGTTTTGCAGTCCCAGTAGGTGGTCGGTAGTGCTTCGTTGCTTTCTGAATCCACATTGGTTTTTTGATAGGATTTTTTGTTTATCGAGATACCAGGTCAGTCTGTTGGCAACTATTTTTTCCAGTAGTTTGCACATGGCACGGGTAAGAGAAATGGATCGATATGATGTTGGCAGGAAGCGGTCCTTTCCTGGTTTCAAGATAGGTATAACGATGGCCTTGCTCCAGATCTTGGGGAATGTGCCTTCATTCCATATTGAGTTGAATATACTCAGCAGTTCTGTTCTAAGGGTACCGGGTAGATTTTTGATGAAGGCAGACGGAATCTTATCTGGACCAGGTGACGTGTTAGGCTTCAGGTGCTTGATGGCGTTAGAGAGCTCCGGCATGGTGATGGGAGCGTTGAATTCTTCTGAGTCGTCACTGTTTAGATCGTAGGAATTTATTTCTTCTGCTTTTTTGAAATTCAGAAACGTCTGGGTGTAGTTTGCATCAGATGAGGTCTGTGTAAAACTTGAGCCAAGTAGGTTGGCGGTTTCGTCAGAGTCTTGCGTGTAAGTATCGCCTTTTTTTAGGATGATTACATTCAAGGGCTATTTAGAGCACCGTTTAGGATCCTTATTTTCCGCCAGAGTTCGGTTTGGTCAGAGTGCTCGTCTATAGAGGTTATAAAGGAGTTCCAGCTCTGTTTCTTCAGTTGCCTGGATAGTCTACAGGCTACTGCTCGGTAACAGTGGAAGTTGGTGAGATCGCTTGTGAGTCTGGTTCTTCGGAACTTAACAAGGGCCTTATTGCGATTTTCGATGGCTAGTTTGAGGTCTTCATTCCACCAAGGAACGTTTTTTGTGGATATTCTGCCGGTGGATTTTGGTATCGAGTTTTCAGCTGCGTGTAGGATGTGTTGGTTAAAATTTAGGATACAGCAGTAGATGTCTGCTGATGGTTTGGAGAGTGGGAGGGCGCAGATTGATTTGATTTTATTCCAGTCCGCCTTTTTTAGAAGCCATCTTTGGGTTGTAGAAAGTTGTTGGTTCATCGAGCTGGTGGACATGTGGATAAGTATAGGAAAATGGTCACTATTACACAGGTCGGAATGCGTTTTCCAGTTGAATCTGTGAGCAATGTCGGAAGAGGCAATTGACAAGTCGATCGCAGAAAAGGTTCCATTAGAGCTGTTGAATCTGGTTTGTTGGCCGTTGTTTAGCAGGATTAGTTGGCAGTCGTTCTGGAGGATTCTGTTGATTATGTTTCCTTCGCTGTTATTTCCAGTAGCTCCCCAAGCGGTGTGATGAGCGTTCATATCTCCTAGAATGATGAACGGCTGAGGCAGTTGATGAATGAAGTGGAGGAGGTCATTGTAAGTTGGGCCTTCATCAGGTGGTATATATATGTTGCAGATTGTCAAGTTCGCAAGTTGAGGACGGCAGCAGATTGTGACTCGAATGGTCACATTTTGAATGTTTGATTGAGTTTGTGAGCAGTGGTTAACGATAACGGAGTCTCAGATGAGGGTAGCTGCGCCTCCAGATGCTTTGAGACCTCTGCTGCAGTCTTGACGGTAGATTTGGTAGCCTCTTATCGTGGGTTTGTGTTTTCGTAACAGGTGGGTTTCTTGGGGGCAAGTGATTATAGGTTGTTTGAGCGAGAGTAGTTGGCGGAGTTCTTCATGGTTGTTGTAGAATCCGTTAATATTCCATTGTGTTATTGACGTCTCCATTTGGGGTCGTTTTCAGTTTCATGATTAGTTTGGTGATACGGATTTTCAATCCTCTATCTGCCACGATGGAGTGAGCCGTATGGAGCTGGATTGATATAGTTTCTACGTTAACTTCTTCGCTGGTGATTGTTTTAACGATTTCTTGTGCTGGAAGGTTTGGTTTGTTCGTTAGGATTAGTTGTAGTAGTTGATCGAAGCTGAGAGCGTTTGGAAGTGTCTTATATTGGCTTTCGATGCATCCGATGCTGAGAGTAAGGCGTTCCTAGCTTGTGCGGCATCAGTGTCGATCGGTTAATTTTCTTAACTTTCTGTCAACAAGAGCTCAAGTTAGTGTCTGTGCTTTCAGGAGAGGAGCTGGCGGATAATACTCTCTTCGTTGATGTTGGTGTTGCTGGCGTTGTATTTTTCAGTTGTGTGTTTGTCAAGGGTTGATCGATAGAGACTTTTCCTTGATTTTCATCTGTAGTCGTAATCGCATTATCCATAATTTCTTTTTTAACAGCCTGTTTGGCCGCGGGAGGGAGGTTCAACGGAGTTGGTAAGAGATTCACATTGAGTAACGGATCTACAAGTAGGCTGGTTGATGATGTCGTTGGCCCAGATACGTGGTTGATTGGTCCTGGTTTTGTTCCCTTGATCTTTGATAGTACACCTTGCGGTAGAGTGTTCATTGGTTTTGCAAAGACTGCAGTAGGTGTCGTTGTCCGAGAGGTATACAGTGAATTTCTCGTCTTCGTATTCGATGTGGATGGATGCCGGTATTGGAATAGGTTCTTCAGGGTCATTGATTATATAAGTTTGTCTTCTAAAGCTGTATATACGAGTATGTCGGTATTAGTCTTCGGTAATACCAGCTTTCATGTAGCTAACTCTGGTGCTGTTAGTTTTAGATTGATGTCCACCAACTTGCGTTCGATGACGAAGTGGGGTATGTGGGGGGAGGCGTTAGAAATTATTAGGCGTTTAGCGGGATTGATTAGTTTACGTCGTTTTAGGATGCGAGAGTTTACAATGATTTGTGAGTGGGATTGAATTAGGTCGTCTGTTATTTTGATCGAGGCTAAGTACACGCATATACGGTTATTCGATATACGAGATGCAAATAATATGTCTTTCGGAGGTATCAGGGTGCCGATACATTGTATACAGTCTTTTAGTTTATCATCTTTGTTAACTTGGATGACGATTGTTTGGTCACGTGAAGGAGGTTTATCGAATTGAGCGATAGAAACATATGATAAAGCTGGTTTACCGCTTGTAGGCATGGTTGAACTGGTGGGTTTTTCCGCCATGTAGGCGGTTAGCGATACTGCAACTGTCGAAATTATCACCAAACAAAAAAATGTAGATTACAAAAAAATAAATAAATAAATAAATTTAACACATACCAGAAAAAAGGAAAAAGATAAGATAAGAAAGAGAGAAAAAAAACTGTATTTAGAACACAAGAGCGCACGATTGTTCACTTTCACGGTTGATGATAAAAGTGATTTTAGTTGAACCAATTGTTAAAGATCAACTTTTACGAACTCCACTGTTTTTTTGTTTTTTTTACTGTTTGCACCAGTCTTTTATCAAAGGAGAAAATAAAAAAACTCGCGATGATGCGAGAATCTCACACTTCTCTGAACTTCTTGCAGCCTATCGTTTTTACAAATTTATTTATTATCTCTTTCCGTCATAAATTATAAGATTCGTTTTTGAGGACCACAAAATTTTGCCATTATATTTTTCTTAATTTCATTTCGATTATCTTTTTACATAATTCATCGGTCATTATTCTGCATTTCCAATATAATTTTTTTTCATTTTTAAAGCACTACACTTCACTTTATTCTATTACTCACCTTTTCCGAGTGCGTTAAAATTGTATAATAGCATTTCGTACATTACACGATTAATTCTGCAGCAGTCTGGCTAATTTCTCTTTCCTAAAGATTTTATTCAGCCATCCGTGGGTAATGTTGAATATTTACGGTCATGGTTGTCTGTAACCTTTTTCCAAATTAAATATTACGTATCTTTCATTAGTTGGCATCATTCCTACATCAACTGGTCGGTTGCCAAATGGCTTAATTGAAGCTTGGATCGTTTCTATTTTAAATTTTATATTCAGTGATTACGAATAATGGATATTGTTACCTCTTGGTTACGTGTTACCTGCATATTACATAAACGTGTTACTCAGATATTTATTTCCGCTTCGCTAATAGTTCTGCAGCTTCCTAAAGATTTTTATCCTCATCCTGATTTTTACATTTTCCTTTGTGTTTTATATACCTCATCATTTTTTCTCTTAAAACTCATTCTCTCCTTATTTTTAGCATTTGCGTCCTCTCTATATTCGGCATCTTTTAGTTTACGTGTAATATATGTCCTCTCTATAGCGTTAGTTTGCCTTTATGACCTTTTCTTTCCCATATTTCTAAAAATGACTGGCTCCAGATTTTGCCGCTATTTAATTCAACCAAATTTTATACGTACGTTTTTAATACGATGGTTTCCTCAATAACCATAACGTAACTTAATAAAAAAAAAACAACAAAACTGGCTAGTAAATTTTAAAGCATTATTTATCGTTTTAATTTTTTATTTTTTTTTGAGCATGTCGGCTAGACAGCATTAATGATTATAAAGGAAAACTATTAGAAATGGAACATAAGAATGAAGCTAACAAAGGAATAACCAAGGGAAACGGAAAAGAAAGAATGTTGTGAGCGTTGTAAGGCGTAGGATAAGACGCAAAAGACCGGAGTACAATATCGCGCGTTCTGAAGAAATGAAAAAAGGACATTCAAGTAAAATATGATTTGCATCACAAGTGAAGTTTGCTTCTGACGGATTAAACGGGCAAAGAGGGAGAAACGGAAAAGCGAAGCAGGAAGCAGGCTGTGATTTAACCGAAGTCTAATTATATAACGTAACTTAATAAAAAAAAAACAACAAAACTGGCTAGTAAATTTTAAAGCATTATTTATCGTTTTAATTTTTTATTTTTTTTTGAGCATGTCGGCTAGACAGCATTAATGATTATAAAGGAAAACTATTAGAAATGGAACATAAGAATGAAGCTAACAAAGGAATAACCAAGGGAAACGGAAAAGAAAGAATGTTGTGAGCGTTGTAAGGCGTAGGATAAGACGCAAAAGACCGGAGTACAATATCGCGCGTTCTGAAGAAATGAAAAAAGGACATTCAAGTAAAATATGATTTGCATCACAAGTGAAGTTTGCTTCTGACGGATTAAACGGGCAAAGAGGGAGAAACGGAAAAGCGAAGCAGGAAGCAGGCTGTGATTTAACCGAAGTCTAATTATAGATGAGATAGTTAACCGCCTCATGTTGGGGAAATTAAGAAACCACGGAAAAAGAGGAGGAATGGGTTGTACGGATAAGTAAAAGGAAGCAGGATTAGAAAATGAAGAAGGATAGAGATCAGACCAACAGTCGCGGTGGCAACGAAAGGAAAGAGGAAGAAGACTTAGGGCTGGAAAATGATACTAATAAAGCGACCGTCTGAAACAGCTAAACGTGCCAACTGACAGCCAATTTTTAATTTTTGGCTAGTAATAATGGCTAGCGCATGTATAAAAAAGTGAAAAGTCGAATGTTTATTAAAAGAGGCGGCTGGACAGAAAGGCCAAGTGGAAGTACAGGTTTGTTTCGCTTTCTTTATCTGAACACTTAATGATGCTTTCTCGCATAGCGTGCTTTTAGTATTCTGTAACGGGGTAAAGATTGTTATAACTAGAGTATAATTCTCTAGTAAGTAGTCACTCGACCGTCATCAGGTGCTAGTCTCATCGACGGAGAAACGAAACAACAACCATGTGAGTTCTGTACGGCCACGTCATACAGGGTGGTAATTTCCTATTCGGAGGGCTTAGCGCTGACTAGGAAAGCTAAATCGGAGCTCTCGACAACACATCTTGCTGATAGAAAAACGGAGGAAGGTTCACTTGCCGAAAGTGATCCTACCAATAAAGCCCATTGAAACGTGTTACTGTATTACAACAGCAGACTATCAGCAACTCGTTCGTGACAACGTGCCCCAGTCGGTTTGATAAATGTCAAACTAGAACGAGCAGGCGAGTATCCGGCGCCTTAAAACCGGGTCCTTTCGGCTAAGGGAGCAAACCCTGATAGAAACCCGGCGGAAGGCAAAAAGGAAACCACCGCTGTATTCCATCCTCAGGTTATCACAATGGCAGCAAATAATGAAATAATGGCCCTAAGTCCGGTACGGCCCTTCAGTGAGCATAGGGTACGAAGAATCTCACCGTCCGCTGCTACTAAGGATAACACAACGAATTCAACAGTTAAAATAGCCACATGGAATGTCCGAGGTTTATATCAACCCGGTAAATGGGAAAATGTTTTACAAGAAATGGAAAGGATGAAAATAAAAATACTAGGAATATCTGAACATCATTGGCTTGGAAATGGGGAAATTAATACCCAACATAGCAAACTATACTATTCCGGTAACCAAAGCTCAAAACACATTAACGGAGTCGGAATAATTGTTAGAAAAGAATATGTTCCATATGTAACAGGTTTTGTACCATTTTCAGACAGGATAGCCCTTATCAGATTCACGTTTAAAAATACTATCATGAACGTTGTACAAATATATATGCCAACAGCTGATACAAAATACGATAATGAAATTTATGATATTTACAACGATATTGAAGAACTCAAGAAGGATACTAAACCACATGAAATTTTAATTATAATGGGAGACTACAACGCAAAGATTGGTATGGGAAGACGCGGAAACCTAGTCGGACCATTTGGGTTAGGTCAGTAGTCGGCAAACTTATTAGCCAAAGAGCCAAATATGAACATTACAACAATTTTAAAAAAAATTGGGAGCCGAATCTGCTTGTTTAGTAAACTTTTATTACAATAAATAAGTAGTACACTAAATAAAACTAAATTTCATACTTAATAAATATTTATTAATGCGAACAATGTGCTTGCATCTCCTTGGAAAGTTTGAGTAAGTCACGTTTGTATGTTGTTGTTTTTAATTCTAGGCATGATTCCAAGTTCTCATCAATAAGACGACTTCTCAATTTACTCTTGGTAATGTTCATGCTTGAAAAAGATTGTTCGCATATATATGTAGAACCGAAAAGGGAAAGAACAGCAAACGCGAGCATTTTCAGCTGATCTTAAGAGTCAGGAATACTATTCCAAGCGTTGAAAATGATCATGTCTTCCTTCTCCAGGTCATTCAAAGCAGACCACTTGTGTTGTGAACTAAGATCACATTTTTTCTTCTCCAATATTTCCAATTCAACACAAAGACGTTCGAATTTAAAGCGCCATATCTCCTTGTTTTCTAAATCCAGCAATTGTATTTCAAAGCTACCAATGTCAATTTCAAAAGGAGAAAATTTCAACTCGGTTATCGTAGCATTAAGAGGATTTTTGACAAATGCTAAAGTTGCTCTGCTGTTTTTAAATTTCTGAAACCTGCTGAGAAATACTTCCCTCATATTTAAAATTATTGTTTTAAAATGGTGTTCGTCAATAGAGGAATTATTTTCTTGGCGATGCTTCAGCAGGCTCGGAAAATGAAACAATGTTTCCCTTTCAAAATCCCGAGCAAAAATGGATAATTTGTTTTCAAATGTTATTACTTCTTCTAACATCGAAAAAATTAAGTTTCCTTTCCCTCGTAGTTTACGATTAAGCTGATTTAGATGAGACGTAACGTCTGCCATGAAATAAAAGTTTTGGATCCACTGATCTTCTGTTAGTTCTGGATAGCGAATGCCCTTCTCAAGGAGAAATGCTTTAATTTCCGGAAAAAGGGACGCGAAACGTTTTAAAACGTTCCCTCTTGATAACCAACGTATCTTGTTATGAAGCAGAAGATCAGCGTACTTACTCTCCATTTTAAATAAAAATTCTTTGAATTGGCGATGATTAAGAGCTTTAGCTAAAATGGAGTTGATAATGGTAATCACTAATTCCATAATTTTACAAATTTCATCCGGAAATGTTTGCGCCCAAAGCACTTCTTGGTAAATGATACAATGGTAAACAAGTATCTCGTGATTAATTTTTTCTTTCAAAATAGCAACAAACCCTTTTCTTACGCCGGTCATACTTTTGGCCCCATCTGTTGAAAGCGACACAATTTTATCGAGGGGAATATGATGTTTATCCATACACTCAATTACAGCATTTGCGATATCTTCTCCAAGCGTCTGACCTTTGAATGGCAATAATCCTAAAAGTTCTTCTTTAGGGCCTGAATGATAAATCTTACAAAAAGTGAAACTTGCGCTGTATCATTTATGCCGCAAGACTCGTGAACTGCTATTGATAAAGCCAAAACCAATTTCAGATCTTCGATATGCTGGGTGGTTATATTCGAACACATTTTAATTGTTCTATCTTTAATGGTTTTGACAGACAATGGTAACTCTTTAATTCTTTTCAGAATATCTGCTTTGTTCTTAAAATCCCGAAATAGCTCTTCGGATTCATTTATAAAACGATTTTTTTTTATGTATTCGCCGTCTGTGTACGGTTTCCTTCTCTTAGCAATCTCTTGGCTAAAAACAAAACTTGCCATATTAATATTGCTGGAAGATTACATCCAGTTATTAAACACAGAAGTTGACGACTCTTGACTCTTCTGAAGTTCTTCAACTGCTTTCTTCCTTGCATCACCGGTAGGATATTTAGTGCTAAATGACGCGTGCTTTCTTGTAAAGTGTTTCTCTAAATTTGACTTCTTTTTATGCGCGAATTTCTCCTTACAAATAAGACATGTCGGAAGTTCATTCAAGTTTTGAATAAACGCAAAATTCTCGGTCCACTCAACTTTAAATTCGCAGTTTTCATCTTCCGTTTTTCTTTGCTTTTTTTTGGTAGTCATGTTAATTGGGGTGCCTATAAAAATATTCCAAATATATTTTTTTCTAAAGCCACCAATAGAAAATTATTATCATTATTAAATTGATGAAAATAAAAATTAAAAAAAATTCTTTTAAAAAATACAATTTTATTAATATATGTAACTGCGCTAAAAAAAAAAAAATAATAATTTTTTCCATCATCAGAATAACAATACTTTTAATATGACCAAAAATGGAAGAAAACTTCCAACATTTGGACAAATAGAAGTTATCGAAAAATCGATTACAAATTTTGTATCGGAACCACAAACATACATAGCAGTTGTAATAAAATCGTATAAAAATGCCTGTAAGATGTGCAGCTAGATTGAAAAATACAACAACTTTTTAATAAGACAGGACAACGGCAGACACGGTAGATAAGACAAAACTGTTCACACTGCAACTGCTGGTCTGTGATGCCAATTTGTACCCTCACTACTTTAGAAAAAGAATTTCAGCCGGTAGCTTGTGCATGCTTTGTGTTTACGTTTACGAAAACTAATAAAATTAAACTCGATGTTCATTACGTATTTTTACAACAATATAAAATTTTAATTACCTACCTATCTTTTAACTTAAACAAAAAGTTATACATGTTCTCGATTTATAGAAGAATTTTAATTTATCAAAATAAGATGTAATTTTTTTCTTACCAAGTTTTTTTTAAATGAAAATATTATTGCGCCTCCCGTGGATATTTGTGCCAGAGCCGCACTTAAGGAGGCAAAGAGCCACATGCGGCTCTGGAGCCGCACTTTGCCGACCACTGGGTTAGGTAAAGCCAATGAAAGAGAAGAAAGAGTTTTCGATTTCTGCGAAAAACATAAGATGGTAGTCACGAATACGTGGTATAAAATGCCAAAGCGAAGACTGTACACATGGGAATCACCTCGTAGTAATGAAGAGATAACAATTCGTAACCAAATTGATTATATCCTGATTAACGAACACTTTAGAATCTCCATTAAAAGAGTAGCAGCATATCCAGGTGCAGATGTAGGTTCCAACTACAATCCTATTATAGCAAAGTTTACGCTTAGATGGAAACGAACTAAAATGGCAAGAGCACATAATAAAATAGATGTGAATAAGCTGAGAAATATCGAATACAAAGCAAATGTACATAATCAAATAAATCAAACCTTTTCAGAATTATACAAAGAAACAAAAACAAAGAATGTAAGAGAATGTATAACAAGGATTACAGAAGGTATTACAACAGTATGCACGCAGACTTTAAAAAATGCCTACACAGCAAGGAAACCATGGATGACACAAGAAATCTTGGAGTTAATGAACCAACGTCGTAAGGTAAAAAACATAAATAAAACATTATATAAAGAAAACCACAAATGCATACAATATAAAATACGGAAAGCAAAGAATAATTGGATGAAAGAACAGTGTCAAGAAATCAATGAAATGACGAAGAAACAGGACTCCTTTAACATACATCGGAAAATAAAAGAAATAACAGGTCTACTCAAAAAGAAAATCCCAACAAAATTAAATAAGGATGACGGTACATTAGCATATGATGTAAAAGATAAATTCCAAGTCTGGGCAAGATATATAGAGAATATGTTCACAGATACAAGAAATATAAAATTAACGCAAACACCCAAAATTGGAGATTTTACAATCAAAAACTGAATATGCTATAAAGTTAATAAAAACTAGGAAAGCGGCAGGCCCGGACAATGTACCAGCCGACGTTATCAAATTGCTAGACAATACAAACATCTCAAGATTAACTAAAATTTTTAATAATATATACAGCACAGACGAAATACCCAGGGAATGGTTAGAGTCAGTGTTTATAACCTTACCTAAGAAACCACAGGCTAATACATGTAATGACTATAGAATGATCAGCCTGATGAGCCATATGCTGAAAATCTTCTTACGTATAATACACATGAGAATACGCAATAAATGCGAACAAGATTTAGATGAATGCCAGTTCGGTTTCCGACAAGGTTTTGGAACCAGAGAAGCTTTAGTCGCAGTCAATGTACTATTACAGAAATGTTGGGACCAGAGACGGGATGTGTTCATATGTTTCTTAGACTACGAAAAAGCTTTCGATAGTGTTAAGCATGACAAATTAATACAGTTATTAAAACAAAAATACATAAACGAATATGATCTGAGGATAATCCAAAACCTATATTGGGAGCAAAGTGCTAAAATTCGTATAGATGATATGGAGTCAGAAATAATAAACATTTCGAGAGGGGTAAGACAGGGGTGTATTTTATCACCTCTATTATTCAATGTATATGCTGATGCGATTTATAAAGAGGCATTTCAGAACAAAAAGTTTGGAATTAAAATAAATGGAAAACGTATTAACAATATCCGATATGCAGATGATACCATACTGTTAGCGAATTCCTGCAAAGAATTACAACAACAAGTGGAAAGAATCGACTTCATAGGAAAACAATATGGGCTCACTATAAATGAAAAGAAAACGAAGTTTATGATAATAAGCCATAACAGGAACCGCAATGCAAATATCACAATCAATGGAAAAAATATAGAAGAAGTTGTAGAATTTAAATACTTAGGTAGCTACATCATAAATACCCTTGATCCGTCTGTTGAAGTGAAACGAAGATGTGGCTATGCTAAAACGGCTTTCGGAAGAATGCGAAAACTACTCACGGACTCATCTTTAAGTCTGCACATAAGACAAGATTTTATAAGACGCTACATATACCCCATTTTATTATATAGTGCAGAAGCAGCAACATACATGAGTAAAACATTAAAATATTTAGAAGCGTGTGAAATTTGGCTAAACAGGAAAACAATGAAAATATCATGGAGGCAGAAACTGACGAACGATGAAGTATTACAAAAAGCAAAAGCTAAGAGACAAATATTGGACATAATTAAGAAAAGGAAGTCGAGATATTTGGACCATGTTATCAGAGGCAGGAAATACGAAATATTGCGAATAATTATAGAAGGGAAAATTAATGGAAAAAGAGCACGAGGAAGAAGAAAAATTCGTGATCCAAGAATATAAAACAGTGGACTGGAAAAAACACAATAAAAAGCCTAATTGAAGCAGCGAACAACCGGGAAATCTAGACAATTAGTGATCGTCCACGCGCAGATGCCTGCGTATGATACCAGAAGAAGAAGAAGAACTAAAGGTTGCTTCTTCCATTAGTTTAATTCTCATTACTAGATAAACATTTAAAGGGCTGGACTAGTTACTGCCATGGAAAATGGAATGGAGATTTTCTGGATTCTTTGAAAAGAAAAAAGAACAAAATTACCTAATATTATTAGATTTCAGAACTGTATTTTCACGTTCCATTCCTTAAAAATACTTAAAAAAAAAAAGGTCACAAAATGGCTACATGTCTAAAATAAAATAGAAAAAAAATAAAAAAAGCATTAAACTAAAAACATTGAACGAAGATCTTTAACAGATATTGAAAATTGACAAAATGGTGGTGTTCTAAAAAAGAACTTTCAAATTTTGAAAAAAATAACCATTTTTTGCATTACAAATTTGCTTTTTTTAACAAATCATGTAAAAAAACATGCGCTGAGTACACCCGACAAAATTTCAAATCGGTTCACCGATTTGTCGCGAACAGCAGCTATTTTGAAAAATGTGCCCCGTTTCAAAAAAAAAAAAAAAAAAAAACGCCTTTAAAGAGTTTAAGTATTGATTTTTATGTTATAAAATTAATCGTAATTACAGATGCCCCGCTACTCCAAGCCGATACAATTTGGCTTCCTTTTGCTGAAAAAGTTATTCCTCAGTCGCTGCATTTTTCTTGCGATCTGTTCGAGCCTCCTTTGAAACGTCCTGGGGCCTTTTCTCGTTTAGATGCGTTTCATCGTATGCGCTAGTCGACATAAGCACGGAGACCGGTAATCACTGCCGCGGTTTTAAATGTACTTAATATTAATTAAAAGCCGTCATTAAAAATTCTGACAGCGAAATAATTGGCCAGTTGAATACGAGAATAGTTTCTAAGCCCCTTTGGAGGTGCGTTTGTAGCAAAAGTGCCATAACAAAAGTCATTATAATTCTCATTACTATTTTCAGTATTCCTTTGCACCTACCTGCGTTCAATAATTCGATCCTACCCGAATTCGGGGTGAAAACATCCGGATCTAGGGGAAAATAATCTTGCTTGAAGTCCCTCTTATCAAAACTTTCAGCTTCCACTGGCCGATATACTTGGAATCCGTGCCGACCGGGCAGTTCTTCCCATCAGCTAAACCCATATGAAAATTTGTAGCCCAAATCGTTTTGTACATTTCGTCTAGTTTTTCAAATAAACTTTCTGTCATCGTATTCCAAAGTATTTTACAAAATCATAAAATATACTTGGCGTAATATCCTAAAAAATCATGAACACACCCTACTACCGTTAAGTCCTTAACGTCCTTGAGTTAGAATGTATTTTTAATAATTAAATGCGGAGAGGTATGAAGCAAACCATAAATCAAGGACGAAGTGTAATCAGTAAGTAAAGAATAAATGTACTTCAAAATTTTTGAGAGATTTCGCGGAATATATACACAGTCAAATAGCAATACAAAAACACTGTATAATAATTTTTATGGACTTTATAAAAGGCTTTGACACAATTAGGCATGATATATTGTAAAAAGAATTAGAAGAAATAGGAATCTCTGGAAGATATTTAAATTGGTTCAGAAATTACGTAACAGATAGAAGCAGTGTTGTACGAATAAATGGAACGGCCAGTGAAAAAATTAAAATAGTAATATATGGAGTACCACAAGGATCTATATTAGCTCCAATACTATTTACAACATATATTAGGAATATTAATAAAACTTTAAAATCTAAAAAAATATTCGCATATGCTGATGATGTAGCAATTGTAATGTCCCATAAAAATTATAAAGTAGCAGAGAACTTACTGCAAAAAGACACTTAGGTGAGCTAACAAAATGAACACATGTATATTAACCCAGACAAATCAAAAGTAATGTGGGGATAAAACCAAGCAGTAAATATAATATAGATGAAATCAAAAGATAACAGTTCAGAATGTCAGCATTTACATAGATAAATCATATGTAGTTGTAATAATAATTTAAAGGAAGTTTGTAAATATAGATACTTGGGTGTCACTGTCGACAACATGTTTAGATGGAATGAACATATAATAGATGGTGTTGCAAATAAACTGAGAAAAACGCTACCCAGTCTTTATCAAATGAAGAACTTTGTTATAAATGCATCAACAAAAATAATGATTTTTAACGCATTATGTCAAACTCACTTGTACTAAGGTATTATGACATGGAGGACACGCGAATAATACGAAACTAAAGCAATTAAATTATTTACAGGGTAAATGTTTAAAAGTCTGTGTGGAAGAAAAATATGAAACTCTCGCAAACGTAAATTCTTCAAATATTAGAAAAAGACATTTAATACTTACCTCGACGAAAATGATACTTAAACACAATTTACTAATTAGATATCTAGAAAACGAAATCAGTGTAACACCAAGAGATAAATGTAATTACAGTTTGCGTAACGTTAGACAATATGAATTTCAACACAGAAGACACGCTAATAAACATGAAGACAAACTACAACAAATGGTTTTAACAAAGTTACTTAATAATATACCCATAAATAATATATTACAGCAAAGCAATAATAAAATAAGAAAACTAAAATAAAGGAATTGCTGCTAGAATTTAGTTAACAACAAATATTTGCATATGTGTGTATATATATATATATATAAAAGTTAGTTCGGTGAAAGTTTATATGGGTACGTCACTACTTAAGGCTTACTTGTTTCTGATGATATGTGAGAGATAGATATTAAATGGTTTATGCCTAATTAATTATAGATGAATAATTAAGTTATAGAAACTAAGTATGTAATATATATTTATTAAATAAATATACTCATGTGTATTTATTTTAGGAACCCGCCGACAAGTCAACTGACTTGGTGAGGACTAAGATATCGTACATGGTTTAAATAGAAAAAAAAAAAAAAAAAAAAAAAGTAAAATTTATTTGAAATTATGACAATCTAATCAACCAAACAAACCGTTCAACCAACCTAAAAGGAAACAGACTTAGCTGTTCCACCATTACATACAAGCATGCAACGAAGTCACACATACCTCATTAATTGTTTATTCATTTTTAATTGCAAAATTAATTAATTTCCAAAAATGTAAAATAATTATTACTTTTTTAATATTTTTTGTCATAATTTTGTTGTTTTAACAATTTTAAATCGTATTTTAATAGTAATTTTCAAAATTATTTTAAGTAAACCGTTAATTGAAAAATAAAAACAGAAAATACATTTTTTCAATAATTTTGTCTTTATTAACGTTATAAAAAAAACGAGAATATTAGTTTTCATAGTCTCCAGTTACGAATTACATTTTTTCAGAACAAAAAATTTTAAAAATACTCAGGTAATGTTTACGCACGAACCGCATAAGTTACTACTTTATAATACCTTTTGCTCGGGTGACTTCGATCATAGCTAACTTTTAATATTTAACATAATTATTTATATTGACTTTTATTGAACAATTTTTTCTTTATCGCATGTCGATTGTGTAATTTTACACTTTTATTAGTTCTGCTCCTATCAGCATTAAGCTCGAACAGGTGGTCCATATAAAACATAATCAGATATGAATAGTAGGAAAAAAGCGGCTAAAAAAATTAATTTTTTCAACTCTTTACTCGACGAGATTATCATTCATCATTCGGTTCCAGTCGATTCTGACCGTTATATTATAACGAAATGCGATATTAAAATGAAAATCCGTAACAAGTAAAATATTGAAAAAGTAAAATTATAAAATACATTTTTAATTAGTATTTACTAATTAACATAAATACACATATAGCAACAGCGAAACAAGAGGTCATGCATTATAGTTAGGAAAGTGATAAATCAAATATATTTAAGAGTTCCCTACATTTATACAACATCTCTTTACATAGTAAGATTAAATTATCGTTAAACAATCTGTATTGCATAAGAATTTTACAAATAAATATACAACAAAATTTGCATCGACACTGGTTATCAAACATAAACATAAAATATAAGCATAAAAATATACTTAAACATTTCTGGAAATATGCATCCTGAATGAAAGCTTGATCATTAATACAAATCGAATAGTTGAAATATTTGTACGTTTTTTTTTTTTTTATCGCTTTTAAATTCAATCTTTCCTAATCACAATTAAAGATTTTAACTCTGACTACTATCAAAAAGATGAAAGATGTTTAATTTATTTACCTTAAAATTGCGTAAGGTCGCAAAACACTTGAAATTAACAAGCTGGCCTAATCGAGTGGAATCTGTAAGTTTTAAAAAACTACTAATTTACCAAAACTAAAGAATTCCGACAGAAACCCCGAGCTTGATGTGTGAATTAAAAGAGTAATAGTAAAGTTATAAAGATAAAAGATTGCAAGTTATATTTTAGAAAAAATTTAAGTAGATTTATGAGACCAATCCTAAATTTATAGCCGTTATAGTAAGTTTTCTCAATTTTTAATACTGGCCATAATAGGAGAAAAAAATAAAAAAGACCACTCCATTTCATACTTTAAACTTATACGGCGATTTTTCTTGAAACATTAGCAAGTTACATGATAATTATGAACAACGGAAAGATGATATTTACAAATTTATTACCACATTAAAAAATAATTTTTCGTGTTAACTGCTCCATAATTTTATCGAGATTAATAGAGGTGTGAGTATCATATTACATATGTAAAAATAAAATTAACTTTTGTATCGATAAAGTTAATTTCCAGTCGTAAAAACCAATGCTTAAATTTAATTTTTATACATATAGTTCAAAATCTATTCTGTCTATAGCGTAAAATTCACCGTTAGAATCGTATTTCCTAACCCAAATTTTCTTTTTAAAATGACCTTCTCGTTTCCACTTTATCATTTGTGTAGTTGAATAGGGCCCTTCGGTTTTTTCAGAATCCCTGTCCGTTTTATATTCCCACTGAGGTTCCTTTTCTGAAAATAATACAAATCACAAACATTTCATATACTAATATCATTCAAAACGTTAAAATATAACATAAAGCGTCTTCAACATTAAAAACATGCATAGATTATTTTTAAATATTTATTTAAAAAACAAATACTTTAAACACATTTCAATCTTGTATTAAAAAAAAATAATAATAATAATAATAATATAACATCGAAGGTCGTCATCCATTGAGTAAGAAACCAGCAGAACAGGCCAGCTCCAAAGACATACCGAAATTACTGACGGGAAAACAGTGGGGACCGAAGAAAGAAAAGAGCAACATCGACAGCGAATGAGACAATATTGGACACAAAGGAAAACTAAAAATTCATACAATTGAAATATCGTCGTGGTCCTAAGCTAGCCAATTCAATAGAAAAAAAAAGTAAATAACCGAATAAAGACTATGAAACCAATAAGCAAAATTCAATCGCACTTATACTTTAATGTACATTTGTTTATTTGATATTTATTAAATATATTAATCTGATAACCGTAAGTGGAAATCATCTATTTTTTTTTTTTTTAATGGTTATGAGTTGTTTGGTGACAACGCGTTTATCATTCACATCGTAACAACTTACCAAAGCAAGCAGGATCAAGTAGGATTGCATTACCCACTATTAATTATGTAGCTAACTGAAATTCGCATATAGCAAAATTAAAAGGAAAAAAACCCAGTAAAACCAGTAATACAAAAGATATTAAAAGATAACCTAGTAATTATAGCGCATCCAGCACTGAACCGAAAACCCGCCCACCAAAAAAATTATCAAGGGGAGTATGAGTCTGATTCAAACTTTCAAGACGTACGATATATATAAATTTAAAAAAAAATACACATATCCTGGAATAAATTTTTTTTTAGAATACATCTTAAATAAAAATTATGACATTATATACAAACGAATGATTTATTAATAAACGAAATGAGAGCTCTGCGCGAGCAAATTCACTAATGTCCACGGGGTAACAGAAAGACCAGGATATTCCGGAGACCATAACAAAAATTGCGAAAAAGTTAAATTTAAAATTTAAAAAAGGAAAGATATAATTGCGTGTTATCGGTTATCAAGCAAAATTCGAAACCTACCGGAACCAATCATCGCAAAAATCATTTCGCAAAATAAACAAAAGGTAAAAGTATTTGATAAAGAAATTATTAAAAGAAGTGAGATGAGCCCACTTGAGACTTACATAAATGACAATCTGTAGAAATACTATAAAAACTTTCCCTAATGGCAAACTAAGCAGAAATCCGGAGCAAAGAATTTTACATATGCGCGGACAAAAGGAGACAAGATATTCGTTCGGAAAATGAAAAGGACCATTTACTTCACATCAAGAATAAAGAAGATATTAACAAAATGGTATAAAACGTGACATAACAGTCGCGGTAATCGTAAATATTTATAATTTATATGTATATATATATATATATATATATATATATATATATATATAAAAAATAAAGAATATAAATAAGATAAATTTAAATAGATGTTGTTATTCCAGCGATAAGTGCTTCTGCAATAAGTGTCCGTATCAAATAAGCGTTAGAGAGCTCACTAATAATGTTTAAGTAAGCACCTCAGTGCGTACACGTAAAAGAATGTATACTACTGCCGTTAAGGTTATATGAGAGAGCAAGACCGTATATGTGGATGTATTATTTATACTTGAGTGTGCATGCTACTGAATTTCGAATATATCAGAAAGAGTAGGAGCATTAATTATCAGAAATCAGTACTAACTGTACCCATAAAAAGTGAATAGCATATAAAGAACTGATGAAACAAAAATTAAATTGTTAAAATGTATATGTGCATAAATCAGGCATATATAAAGAAAATATAACAAAAATTAAAAAAAAAAGAAGCAAAATTTAAGATTAAATATTACAGATATGAACATAAGATCGTTAAGGAAAAACTGGACTGAAATAAACATACAGTCTGCAATAGAAGAAATAGGCATATTAATCCTAAGAGAAGTAAATCTTAATCAAAATGAAATAAATTTCTAGAGCACGAAAGGATACGATAAAGTACATAACCAAAACATGGGTTAATAATTTACCGAAAAGCAGGGAATAAAATCAAAAAAAAAAAAAAAAAACTGAATGTATGGAAAATGCTGAAAATATAATACAAGAAGTAGAAATAGATGAAATGAAAACAATTATATGGGCATTGTACAGATCACCATCTTATAATATAATAAAGTATATAAAAGAAAAGGGAAAAAAATCATGAAGAAAAATATTTTGAAAATAAATCAGCAGTAATATAATATAGGAGAAACGAGTATAAACACTGAACTGCAAAATGGAATAGTAAAAGAATATATAAATACAGTAATACAAAACTCAAAATTATTAAACGTAAAAGGATTATACATATTTAAGTATAAAGATTTGGGAACGCATAAAAATATATATAAAAAAAAAAAAAAATAGAACAAAACATAAAGGAAAAACAAAGGTACAAAAACTACCAATTACTAAAACAAAATATGAAGAGAAAAACAGAAAATATGTATTGACGCAAATGTTAAATAAAATACCGAAAAAAATAATAAACGAGAAGATGGAAAGAAATTGAAAGAAAAATTTAACAAATGATTACCAAATAAAAGAAAATATAAATGAAATAATAAAATCAAAAAAAAAAAAAAAATACAGGTGATTATCCAGATGAATACATGATATTATTCATTTTCAAGCCCTCGGGGATGCCAACCACGAGATCCTTTAGAAGTCGTGAATTTAAATTTATGTTTTTAAAGGTATATTTTTATTATCTTTCTTAAACGGCTAACCGCTAAAAAACACAATGATTAATTATATATAAACGGACAAGCGCAAAAAACGATCAATTAAAAATATTGTAAATTATACGTAACACTCTGCTGCAGCTGCAGCTGCTGGGGTGTCGTTGGTCTTTGCTGGCAGACGGGCGTACGTCGATAGTTTTGTCTTGGATTTTCGATGAACTCAACGAGCAGATCCGGTAATCAGAATTATAATAGTTTACGAAATTTATAGAACAACGACTGATTAGAAAACCGAGTTTTGGCGCGAACTCGTTACTAGTACATCTTTTGAATCGAACCGGTTTCAGTTACAAGACGGACTGGTTATTTTTCAAAGGAGTCGACTTTAGGACGAAAACTTGACGAAGACTGACTTTTTTTCTTATATCATTTCGTTTTTCCTTCCGAACTATCTACCTCCACACCAGGCGTGCTGATCCATTCCTTTGCTGATCAATAACCGCGCGTATTCATTAAAGGCGACAT
Source organism: Icerya purchasi (assembly GCA_039619475.1). NCBI lineage: Eukaryota > Metazoa > Arthropoda > Insecta > Hemiptera > Monophlebidae > Icerya > Icerya purchasi. The sequence continues at coordinate 154,397,485 of CM077115.1, forward strand.
CGATCTGGATACGATAACCCCCAGCCAGCAATCGGTTCTCATTTACGCACACTCTGTCATGTTTTAATTTTTATTTAACCTTAATTATTTTTATTTTATATATGTTTTGTTTTTTTATTAGTCCTATGTAATGTGCACATTACAATATAATTAAATTCAATATCCTCATAAAACGTTTACATTGTAAAAAAAAAAAACAAAAAACGATTAACATTGTTTTGAATTTTGACTTTGACATCTTCGCTTTTTTCATTCTGGGAGAAGCGAGTGTTTTCCAGTGTATCGATTACCTCTTAGTTTCAACATCGTACTGAAAAATCCAAGTTTCGTCGCATGTAATGGTCCTATTCATCAAATCCGATTTGAAGAACGTCAGAACAAATCTGTTGACGGCACAGCTTTTGGTCAGCACTCAAGTTTTCCGGTAACGGTTTCGCGCAGACTTGAGACATGTATTCTTCATGTAAAATTCTTCTGGCGGTTTCTTTATCAGCGTTTACCATCTCGCAATCTTCCGAATGCTTAAACGACGATCTACGCGCACAATTTCATTGATTTCGGCAACGGTTACAGGAATTGAAATCAAGACAGATCGACCTGGATGTTGGTGATCTTCAACACTCTCTCGACCTTCAGAAAATCGTAGGCACCAAAAATAAAACACGTGCACGCGACAGAGAATTCTCACCGTAAGCTTCTTTCAGTAATGCATAACATTCGGTTCGAGTTTTCTTCAATTTCATGAAAACTTTCAGATTGATTTTTCATCACACATTGTACCCGACACGCAAAAAAATCACGTACTCTTCAACACTCAATAGAAAAAATACTACTATAGCTACGAAAATGTGGATCTGTGTTAGTAGACATTTCAGGGTCTTTTATTATTGAATGTTAAACATTTAATATAAATTAGTTCAAAAGATTATGAAATATTACATTAAATAGAAATTACACTAATTTAATACTTTCAATGTAAAGTGAGAACGATCTAAAACCATAAATTTGATAGGATGGGACGTTTCAACCTTATTCATGGTAGCTATTCAAATATTGGGGTTCCTGGCGATGAGCGGGTTGACTTGGCTGCCAAGGCAACTCTATGTAGCCCGATGCCGTACAACACTGTGCTACGTCGATTAGGACCATTAATCTTTCTAATGCACTTTTCCGAAGAGTGGAGCAGCAAACTATGATCAGAACAAACGACCTGGCTCAGGTCCATAAAATCCAACACCAACGCATGGTGTCCGACGTTCCCCATCTAACATAGGGATTTCTCGATTCTGCCTGGGACACACTGCACTGTCACACAACTATGTCTTTGAAGGAGTTCCCTCTCCGTCTTTCTGTCCTCTTTGCGGATTCATGGCCTCGCCAACCGTAGAGCATCTGCTGAAATGGTGCCGGCATACTTCCCGTACTTCTAGCTACACCTCAGCCCACCCGCTGTTGTCGAACCATCCGGACTGTGTTCGGGCAGTATTGAATTTTGCAACATCCAACAGACTGTATCGCCTTCTGTAACTTCCAGTGGGTCTAGGTGCCATAATAGCTCAGGTAGTTACAAACGGCGCCTAGATTTATATTTGTAAATTTAAAAAAAGATATATATATATATATATAATTTTTAAATTACCGGGTTAAATTAACCCGATCTCTCGGTTACTAGAATTGTACAAGAGTTTACACAAACGTTCTTCCACTTGTATAATAATAAATGCTACAAATTGAAGCGAAGGCAAATGAAGTATCAGTAAAAATTAAAAAAATTGCAAATTAAATTTGTTTGGTTTTCTTTTGATTTCAATAGTACATGTCTCCCCATCTCATTCTCCTCTCTTCCTCTTGGTGCTAACTCCACTCTCCAGAGTACAGCGGTCAGTGAATATGTCCACATCTTAAATTCTTCATTTCCCCGTCATGTAAAAATTTTCAGTGATGGTTCCAAAAATGATAGCGAGGTGGGTGGTGATTTTACGGCCCCCTCGCAAATCCTTCAAATTTCCTTCCTTTTGTTCCATTTTTTCTGCTGAAGCAGTCTCCTTTCTCCGTGCTGTCTCCTTTATTTCCTCTTCAAGAGGGATCTGTAAATTTCTCATTATCACTGATTCCAAATCTGTGCTACAAGCTATCTCTTCTTCTCCTTCCCACTCGACTAATGATATCATTCTTTCTGTTCGTGTCTCTATCTTCAACTTGCGCTTAGCACGTTCTATCCTTATTGACTTTTTATAGGTTCCTGGCCACTCTGGCATTGAGGGCAACGAAGCAGCTGACTTCCTAGCTCGATCGGCGTCTCTCAATAGTCCACTCCTCCCGCATTTTCCTGCCTCAGGCATCCTTTTCCTCTCCGCAAGTCTCCATACCAGACTATGGGTTGACATCTACCCTTCCTTTTTTGCCAATCGCTCCTCCTTCTACCCCCTGCTACAGCCTACTCCCAATTCACAGCCTTGGTACCAATTTCTTCCCTTTTCTCGGCGCTCGACTATTGTTTCTTTAATTAGACTGAGACTTAGTCATTCCCTCCTTCCCTTTTCTCGTTTTTCTTTTTCTCTTTCACCTTCTCCCTTTTGCCCTCTCCACTCTACTGATCCTCCCTTTTTATGCGACTCCAACCATATCCTTTTTGAATGCCCTGTTCTTTTTTCTGAGTGCTCTCATCTATACGCCGAACTCCTGGCGTTGGATCTTCCTACCCCTTTCAATGCTTCCTTTATCCTTTCCTTCCCATCTCTAGCCGTTATTCCCCTCCATCTTTCCTTTATACTCTCTATCTCCGATCACCGCAGAATCTGAGTAGGTGATCTAAGTCCATGTAGTTGGGTCAGTGTCGACACCGAGCCCATTAAAAAAAAAAATATTGTTTGGTTCGTTGAAGTTGTTTTAATTACATTTTAAATATTTCACCGTTATAGCGGCTACTAACTAACTTGAGCAATATATGATAACTTTATTATAACAAAAGTTGATGAATTTTAAACAGGGTGATATACCCCCCCCCCCATTTTAAATAGTTCTGATTTTTTTAAATTTATTTGACGTCTAATATTTATATTTATAATCGTACGCGCTGACTTTAAGGTGTTTACGGAGTTCAAGCACCTCCAAAAGTTTTACTGAATGAGTTCAACCCTTCAAATAATTTGAAATGCATAAAAAAAAAAAAAATGTTCGTGCATTTAAAATTCGAACTAAAATGTACTGGCAATAAATATAAATATTACTCGTCATGAAAATAAACACTTGCATCGCGTAGACTAATAGTTAAGGTGATTGGCTACCAAATCAGAGGTGGTTAGTCTCGTTCCAGATCCAAGTCGCTGCCAAGTTTACCCAGCCTGAAATAATTGGGTACTAGAGAAATCTGGGAAGGAAAATGCGGATCCCAAGTAGAAAGGAACTGGCCCCAGTATTCTCCTTAGATCCATTAAGCTTAGTACCATTATGAACCTTAACTTCATAATCCCCGACGCCCTATCAAGGGTATGGAACTTGATTTACTTACTAAATGTTTGGAATCATAATTGTTAACTATACAAAATAGACATTTAATAACTTTCAAAAGGTAACTTTATATTTTTCTCACTGCGAAGTGATTTCGCATTAAACTTTTTTGTAATATGATAAAGAATATATATTTCGGAGATATACCAGTAGAAATATTGCGTTTCTTAAACACACGGTGCCTTTTACATTCTTTTAAACATACAAATCAAATGTTAACTTTATTTCTATCAGTTTGACATTTTTTACTATCGAACAAAAACGCATTACATTGTAAAGTAAACTTATTTAAAAAAACTCTCGATCATCTAAAATACTGTATTTTTACCTAGAGTAACAATTAAACAAGCTTGTTACCTTTTAATTCCTGGATAGCTAGATATTTTTTTGTACTTTAATTTTTTTTTCTTTTTTCTTTTTCTTTTACCCACGATAATGCATAAAATAAAAAGTTGTAATACATTTTAAAAGCATAGATGAGTCCCTCCAGTTCATTTTCGGTGAAAATTTCTGTTCTTCAAGTTTTGTCTTACTCATACTGTCTGAATTAACACAAAGCATGGTTTTAAAATTTATAATTTAAATTTAAATTTAAATATCAATTTTTTGTTAGTAAAAAATTTTGTAAATGTTTTTGAAGCGTAACTTAAAATTTTTTAAGTAAAAAAATAAATTTATCACTCAATGTAAAATAATTTAACCATAAATTTATAACAACTTTTTTAAAAACAACAGTAAATAATTACACTAATTATTTCAAAATTGTTTCTCAAATTTTAAAGTTAAATTAAAATTTTTACAATTATTTTTTATTTTCAAATTATATATATATATATGTATATATATATATATATATATGTATTAATATTGGAACGAAACGGAGAAGATTAGCTTGACTCCTGTGCAAAGGTGATACGTAAAGTCGTGAAGTATTAGACGTTTTTAACGCTTCTATATGTAATTGTTAAATTTTACTTCTTATTTCATAGGATTATTTCCAATTTGAAAAATCTATTTTCTAACAATAAAATAAAATAATCGCAAAAATGAATCCACAATTTACAAAAATTACTTACATCAAATTTGAAGTATTTAAAAACCTAAAAATTACAAATTTGTATATTTTTTAAGTTTTCATTAAGATATAACATAAATTTATCGATAATTCTTCATATAACAATTGAACTAAACAACAACATTGTACGTAATAATATAAACTAAACTAGAAGCACTCATCTAGGACATAACTCAATTTCCTTTAACACGATTTAAAAAGTTTGATTACAAAAATTCAAAGTAGATTTTAAAAATGAAACATGTACACTAACCAGAATTTTCTATGCTATTGCTACTTGTTTTTTCTTCCGTATTTATTCTTGCTTTTTCTTTAGAATCAAAATCATCCGAGTACATGTCTAGATCGTCCTTGGTACAATTCACATCAGTGCTTTGCTTTTTCTTTTCGCTTTTTCCAATCTGTTAACAAAAGATAAAAAATTGTTGCTAAACTTACAAAAAAATTATACCAACACAATCACACAAATAGAAACCCTAATCAAACATAATCTGTTTTATATATAAAGCATTTGGATACGTTTATTCGTTCCAAAAAGTAATATATCATGTTTATCAAAAGAAAAAATGTACATTTATACCTATTCGACTAGTTAAATTGCTTTGCAACTAAACATTTCATTAAAGTTCAAGTATTCTGCGTTAAAAAGTACTGCTTAATTTTAAGCAAGCTATAAATCACACGAAAATAGTGTCTTTAATTTTAAAAAAGAGCGAATAATATAATCCAAAAAAAAAAAAAAATCTTCAAATACAAAAAGAAATAATAATACCAGTTGAAACACATAAATATATTTAAAAATTAATTTAAACGAGATAATTCTCATAAATTGTAATTTATAAATAAAGCCAAATTCGCATTTCCACATCTATATTATACGGCTCTATCGTTACTTTTCTACAAAACAGAACGTTTCCTTCAGGAGAAACAGAAAACAATTTTCTCTTTTTTTATATATACACTTTTATTTTCGTTTCGCTTGCTTGTGGTCATTTAAAATTTTTTTGCGTAGACAAATGATCAGTTACTCCGCCACCAAATTTGATGGTCTTTCTATATGAATGCGACTAATGTAATATTAGCATTATAAATATTTTATTAAAAGGTTTAATTAATTAATTAAAATTTAAACAATTTCTAGGAATTGTATAACACATTGGTGGAATTCGTAAACCTCGTATGCACTTCAGTTTTACACATTTCCAAAGTTAAACTACTCGATATAAATGTGTACCGAAAATACATATAACGCAACAACCATTTCAGTTCGAAGAAAAAAGAACATGCAAAATCCCGTTTATAAATTTCACGAATGAAATATGTCTACATATCGCCTACATATTATGTCATACACCCAATGCCCAATGTAAAATAAAGAACAATAAAGAAGAAACATCGAACACTGTTAAATTTAATAAACAAAGGTCAACGTTTACCAAATTCCGGGGCCAGAATTAATACAGAATCAGAACTGACTGTATCAAATAGACCCGGAACAAAAACCCAACGAATTTTAAACTACGTGAGAATTTTGAAAAAATGATTCACCAGTTTAACTAACTATACTAGACTACACTACAACTGGATGGGCGGTTACATTAACAATTGAAAAAAGAAATTAATAGCCATAAAGTGAACGTCACTATCATTAAACGTTTTTTTATTACAACGAACACGGTTAATAATATACATTTTACAATTCTTACAAAATCTGCAATATCATTATACGTTTGTTGGTAAATATCCATATTTCCAGTACGCGATAATATAGTATTCGCCAATTCGGTTAATCTAGTAAAAGAAACGTTATCACCGCATTTTTCCTTTGGCGCTTCCTTGCCTAATTTTTTTAGTTTCAAACGCTCCGAGGCGGATAAAGATTTTGTTCCTCCTATAAAAAATAAAAATAAATAAATGAATAAATAAAATAAAAAAAATACACTTAAAAGTTCTTTCAAGAATTTAAATTTATAAAAAAACAGATATAAAATAACATTAAATATCAAAGAAGATCCTTTTAAACATTCGATCAATATTATATATATATATATATATATATATGTGCGTGTGTGTGTGTGTGTATATATATATGTATATAAATTTAAAAATTCTACATCGTACTTCCTTAGACTTGAAAGTCAGAAATACATTAAGAACTGGCAGGACAAGACCTAAATTTTATGTGGGCAAGGAACATTTTGCGAGGCCCTCTGGTAGCGCAAAAACACGGATTTTATAAAATAAAAAACAGTTGCTATTGTCCAATTTTTATTCGTATTTACCAGTATTGTTAGCAAAATTCAAATGAAAATGTAAATATTTGGGTAAGTTTCTTTCAAGCTATTTTCTGTTATGTATTGGAGCAGATGTTTCACATCTTTAATGAAGTTGGGTAAATTTGGGAGAACACTGTTATTAATTCTTCACAAAATTGGTAAAATTTGAAGTCGCTGCCCTCATCTTCTTGCAGGGCAGTGTGTAAATCTTGACAGTTTTTTAATAATTGCTCTTTGGAAATATACTTTGTAATTTGTTTAGATCGTAGAGAAAACCAAAATTTTTAAAATATTATTTAAAAGAAATAAATCCTCAATCCATATTGCTTATTATAGAATCAATCATAGTATTTAAAGGAAATCTATTCATACCGGCTTTTGGGAGAGGGGACCGCTCTTTCGGGCGCAGGCGAACTCAGAACTTTTACAGACCACCTACGGTGATTTTCAGGTGTCATCCGTTAAATGTTATCATCTGTGTTAGTGAGAAACACGAGTTACCAAATACTGCTATCAGAAATTCCGTTAAAAAAATACCGTTCTTCGTTAACGATTTAGTTTTTCCGCGCCTATAGCATGTTATATATGCATATATAATCACAAAACACATATTTTACATGATTTTATTTGGTTATTCACTTTTTTGAAATATTTTCTATTTTTTTTTTTTTGAAATAACGACTTCAGCGTGAAATACTGATAAACAGACTTTCGCGATGTAAATTTAAGAGTTCTGTTAACAATAGTGATACGAAACGGACGAAAATTATTAATATTAACAATCGGTCAAATGAATTGTCGGTTTTCTTCATTTTTTTTTTTTTTTTTGCTAACGTATAGTCAACCGTATTTAAAAAATTACAAACTATCAACTCTACGTCATTTAAAGTGTAACATAACTGGACTGAATTTGCTTTTGATACATATTCCTTATATTATCTTTCTTTTTTATTCGTATCTAGCAAGTCTATTTGAGGATACGTTTATTGAAGTTTTTTCTGTTATCTATGATTTTAATTATATATTAAATTCCTTGACGAATCAACCCTGGTTTCAAAAAAATATCGAAAAAGACAAGCAAAGGCGCAAAAATTTTTAAACATAAACACATTTATGTTAATACTGGACGAGAAATATATACGATATTTCAAATTAAAAATTAAATACCTTTGTTTTGAATTTAATATTATGTAAATGTAAATTATTGTAATCTTTAAATTAACTCACAGAATGTTCAGTACATGAAACATCCTGCCCGGCTAACCTTTTTTTTCTTTTAGTTCGTTTAGGAAGTTTCATTCGTTAATTCTCCGTATTACGGTCATTATTAACAATAGTCTATTCGAAAAATATTCTAGTAATTCATCTTCCACCGAAATAATAACTGCTTTACAATAAACCTATATTCAATTCCAAGAAAAAAAAATACAATTTTTTCCATGACGATTTTATCACTTTTTCTTCTTCTTTTAGTCCTACAGATTCGCATATTGTAAAATATTCGAGGTCCTATTCATTACCTCTTTTCAATCACTCGCACTAAATCTCCCATGGTGAAAACCGAACCGACAAAAAAAAATTGACGTCCGTTTGAAAAACATTAGCAGTTTACAATATATCCATAAAATTATTTTCCGCATATATGTTTTTAGTGCTGTTGTATTTTTTAGGAATACTCACTGGCGATCAATATTTACTTGTTTTCTAAAATAATTACATATAACAGTTATAAAACAAATATATACTTTTAAGATTGTCAAATAGTTGTTTAAAAATCGGAAAATTTTTGTTACTTAATTATGTTAATTTTATTACTAAATGAGCTGCTTTATTGATGTTTTTGCATGGTTTAAAAGTGAATTCTGGTTTATGTAGGTTATATTTCACAATAATAAGAAAAACAGATTCCAAGTGATTAATCCATGTTACATAACGTGCTGGATTAAATATTTAGCTCTAAAATATTTATTTTTCAGGTAACTATATTTTAGAAAAAATAAATAAATAAATAAAAAATAAATAAAATATAATTTTATCGCAAATACAGCAAAGCAGTTGAGCATAATGTGTCAACCGCCAAGGATTTAATATAATAAATATGAATTACCGTAATTTCAGTTTACATAATACTAAATTAAAAACAGGGCCAGTCGATTTGGCTCAAACGAATGGGTTCCGTTAAAAATAAACATAAAAATAAAAGAATAATTTCTTAAAAGTAATAAACAATTTTTTTAGTAGTTTTTCATAATCATTAAAGTTAATTTAATTTTAATTTTTTGTGAATGTAAAAATTTATTATAAAACACATAGATTTCCTTTGAAAGCAGAAAATCTGTCACAGAGGGAAATTATTCCTATGATCTACTAATTCATTCTGAAATTTTTTATTGAAATAACCCGCTAAACAGATACATAATCAGCACTTCAAGTTTTTATAACCGAAAATAATTCTTTTTGCGATATACAAACGCAAAAGAAGCATTGAAAACAGCTGGTTTATTTTCTAAACAAATTAATTACTAATTTCACGGGTGTTTTTTTGATTGATTATGCCTTAAATATGATAATTATAGAAGAAAAAAAAATTAAAAACTCACTAAGGCTAAACTAGGTTTACTTGGAAAAAGAACGAAGTCGAAATGTAACGAGGCGATTCGTGCTGCGGCCGAAACGATGATACTCCCCAGGTAGATATAAAAAGATTATAAAAAAATGTGATGACTCCTACACCCGGCATGAACATGTAGGTTACTAATTAAGCGTTAGTAGCTAGAAAAAAAAAAAAAATCACGATACTGCATTTTTAATTTCGTGAAAACTATCCGCCAAAGTACGCCAGTTTATTAATTAATAAATATTCTAAAAACTTTCAATTATTATATGTATAAAAACTTTCACTTACTGTATTTACTCGGACTTGGGACGTTAATGTTCACCACACTAAGGTTAATGAATCATTATATAATTACTAAGTTATTAATATTTTTAAGTTAATTCTAAAAACGGGGAATATGTCAATTTATATATTCTTGCTTGTACGAAATTTCAGGTAAATACGAAAAGATTATAAAAACCGTGATTTTAATTCGTCATTTAATTTGATGAGTCCATGCTATTCAGTAGGAGTGTTGTTCTGGGTTGATTAAATCATTTTGCAATGTAGATGTATCTCATATATTTACAGTTTGCCACTTCAGTCACGTGTTTATAAATACTAGCGTTCCCCCAATGGTCCAAATTCGACCATAATTATCATTAAAAATTTTAGAAAAATATATATGAATTTGTATATTTTCAAAAAAAATTCCCACTCTTATACATTCGTTCATTATATATCTGAGTACATATACTTTTATATGTAATTTCAATACAAAAAATAAATGACACCTTAAGATTTAGTACATTTTAAAAGAACCAATAATGATGATTATTAAGAAAAATTAAAACATTTCAATAAGAACAGATTGGCTGCAGCAATTTCCTTTTTCACTTTTTGTATTACTTTTTTATTTAAATACGAAACAATTATCCATTATTTTTAAAACAGAATTTCACGCAGTGCATTTATCGGGAATATTTAAACAAATTCAGGGTTTGAAAGCTTCTTCCTTATTGGCTATATTAAAATTTTTACGAAAATAATATTAGTCCGGTGTTTTGAAGATTGAAAATTTTCCTAAACGAACTAAAAGAAAAAAAAGGTTAGCCGGGCAGGATGTTTCATGTACTGAACATTCTGTGAGTTAATTTAAAGATTACAATAATTTACATTTACATAATATTAAATTCAAAACAAAGATATTTAATTTTTAATTTGAAATATCGTATATATTTCTCGTCCAGTATTAACATAAATGTGTTTATGTTTAAAAATTTTTGCGCCTTTGCTTGTCTTTTTCGATATTTTTTTGAAACCAGGGTTGATTCGTCAAGGAATTAAATATATAATTAAAATCATAGATAACAGAAAAAACTTCAATAAACGTATCCTCAAATAAACTTGCTAGATACGAATAAAAAAGAAAGATAATAATTCAGTCCAGTTATGTTACACTTTAAATGACGTAGAGTTGATAGTTTGTAATTTTTTAAATACGGTTGACTATACGTTAGCAAAAAAAATAAAAAAATGAAGAAAACCGACAATTCATTTGACCGATTGTTAATATTAATAATTTTCGTCCGTTTCGTATCACTATTGCTAACAGAACTCTTAAATTTACATCGCGAAAGTCTGTTTATCAGTATTTCACGCTGAAGTCGTTATTTCAAAAAAAAAAATAGAAAATATTTCAAAAAAGTGAATAACCAAATAAAATCATGTAAAATATGTGTTTTGTGATTATATATGCATATATAACATGCTATAGGCGCGGAAAAACTAAATCGTTAACGAAGAACGGTATTTTTTTAACGGAATTTCTGATAGCAGTATTTGGTAACTCGTGTTTCTCACTAACACAGATGATAACGTTTAACGGATGACACCTGAAAATCACCGTAGGTGATCTGTAAAAAGGTCTGAGTTCGCCTGCGCCCGATAGATTTGCGCCTGATTGATCGCGCTGACCCTTTGGCAGACTGTACACGCTGATCGCTGCCTTCATAAATGAACATCCTTTTCTTCTTTTTGGCTACCCTTATATTTTTAAAGTCTTTTGTAGATCATAACTGCTTTTCGCAATAAATTGATGAGCATGAGACAAGCATTTTTCGAGTCCAGTTTGTCGGTATTCTTTGACCCAGTCACAAAATGTACGCAAATATTCAAGAGCAATGCTTAAATGGACATGTACAAATTACCACAATTTGCTTATGACATTAACTCGTAATAATATCTCATACCATACATATAATGATATGATATAAATTCTAAACCGAGCATTTCGTTTAAATCCGAATCACAATAACTGAGTGTGCCAGATTGTTTAGTTTGATTTTTTAAGCTTTCAATGCGTTCAACATCATCATCAAATTGCAATAATACGGCCTTCACTGCTTCGATTCTACTTTCCCAACTTGTGTCTGATAAAGGCTTCATATTAATTTTCCTTTTTGATTAATTTCCAGCGTTTGCTGGAACTTGAAAGTATCAAAGAAATTTTCTGAATAAAACCAAAAGGTTTTCGCTGTCACAGAAGAATTAGCTACGGCTACCAACAGTAGCAGATTTCAGCTATGACAACCGCAGGGTGTAAAAAATGTCCTGGGATTAATATTTAATATTCGAGTTTTAACTCCACCATTTACGCCTGCCATATTTGCGCCATTGTCGTATCCTTGGCCATGACAGTTTTGAATATTTAAACCATTTTTTTCAAGCTCTCCCAATATTACATTAGTTAAATGTTCTCCAATCGTTTCAGTAACAGCAAGAAATACAATAAAATTTTCTTCTATTGTGATCTATATGTTTGATTAGTTTACTCTGACAGCCCAAAACGATCATAAATCGACAACTGACAAAGCAACACTCAAATTCGACATGTCGCGACATCTATCTATTGTACTTTATTAAAATTAAACTAAAAAAAAAAATCTGACAGTTCGGAGAGTTGCTAATTATATTATCATTTTATGACGAGTAGAATTTTTTCGTCGCGGTCATGGCTTTTAACTATCTAATGCACAAACCTCTGAGGCGCGAGGCGCCTTAGACCGCGAGGCCGTAGACGGTCGCCCACGCCTTACGCCGCCTTTGATTAAGAAGGACATCATTGGCATTATTTAGGTAAGGTTTCCCCATTAAGTAGTCAAGAAAATACAGCAAATCTGATATATACTGTCCAACATGTATATATAAATATATATATATATATATATATGATGATTGGAATAGGAATAATTTTAGAAAAGTTCCACTGCCTATATTTCTTTAAAATTATAAATTTCAGTCTACCGTCTAGTGAACTTTAAATTTCAATTTTTGCACACACACACACACGCAAAACTTTGTAAAAACTTTTCGTTTTCTATTATATTTAATACCAAAAAAAGATCGAAACAAAATACAAAGTGTTTTAAATGAAGGATGTGCTGGTTAAAAAATACATTCAAAGTATTATATAATTTAAAAAATGTGATAAAAATATCTTTAACTCCACTATTGTAACCACTGTATCATTTGAAGCATTGCTAAAATCGATCAAAGATATAATGAAAGATAAAAATATGAATTTCTGTGAATATATAATATTAAAAAAAAAGCTGATCGCAGTTATCATTGTTCATATTCAACGTTAAAAAAATAATTTAAATGGCACTTGTACTTTAAATAACAGTTGATGCTACTGCAGGCAGAAGAAAAAAAAAGAGACCGTCAATAACTTGATTTAATATTATACATCTACGAAATGATAAACTAAAATACAAATGTTAAACTACTGAGCATTTAACCACGGATATCTACAACATAAAAGTCTTATGTTATTACTACTGCATGGCAGCGGACTAATTTACACTTTTCTACAATAACAAGTAAAAAAATTGCTTCTTTCCTCAGCGACTACACACCGGTTCATCGACTTTTGAAAAATTTTCCCGTAATGAACTTATCGAAATTCTAAAAACTACTACAAAACTAACATGCGCAAAAAAAAGGAAAACATTTAAATGAACTGCACAAACCACGTCTTTTGCAAAAACATTAAACACCATCTAAAAACAAGATATGTTCTTGATATAAAGTCCTCGTTCTTTCAATAATCCATAAAAAAAATGCGTGTTGCAGTTGGTAATGAAGATAACGAAAAAGCAACAATGAAGTGTATTTTAATCTTTTTTTTTCAGTATGAATTTGTTTTAATAAAATATAGTAGCGGTAGCTTAGCGAAAAAATTATTTCGATCATAAGCATTCATTTCAGTCGAGAACTTTAAATAGAAATACAAATTTAAATAACAATCGTGTATCTTCATAAACAAACCGCTGCTAAGATTAAATGCCGTGAGTAGATGCGTTTTTGCACAAATAGATCGTAATCGCATCATTTAATTAACAGATTGATTTCTGATAGCAGTTTATATATAACTGCATCGCGCACAGGTGCGTATAAAATAAGAGCTTGCCCGTCTACTGTCATCTTCAATATGTAATAATGGCGATAATAATGAGCAACTATTTTTTCTGTTAAAATGTAAACGAAACAAAGCGTTAAAGTATCTAGAATAACAAATAAGAATAATCGAAGAAGAAACAAAACTGAAACGATTTTTTTTTCGGAAATAAATCCCCGATACCATCAAGTTCCAAATGCTATAAATATAAATTTAATCATTATAAAATTTTATAAAAGACTTACAAACAAATCGGTTAATCATTTTTCCATTTTACCAATCAAAACAAATATTAAATTTATCGACAGACTTTCAAGTTCCAAAGTTCTGACTACACAAAATAGCTAATGAACAATATTTTTTTAAATCTAATATTCATATATTCGCGAAAACCATTTGTTTATATGTTTGTGTTTTTAAAAATAAATTTTCAAAGTAAAAAATAAATTCAAAACACGATTAATTTAAGTTTTTAACAAATCGTAAGTACCGTGTCTTCTAAGCGCTCCGCTAACAGTTTCCCCTTCATTCATATATTGTAACATTTCTTTATATAAAGGTAAAGCATCGAATACAATATCATCATCTGGTTCAGAATCTGAATCAACCTTTTTATCAGTTCGCGGTTTCACCTTAAATAAAAATTTGCTTGCTATAAAATATGTATAATATACATCGTTAGGTAGTAACTATGATAATTTCCCCCCTTAAAAAACAATTTAAATAGTAACTTATAATTTAATACCGAAATAAGTATATCATAGAACTATTCCCTCAAGAACACAGTTCAGCTTGGAACAAATAATAATCAATACCTGTACTCCGTGAACACTATCCAACCAATTATCCCTAATCATGTTTTCTTTTTTCCAGTGATACATACCGTCCGTATCGAAATGGCCTTCCTCGAGCTCTTCGTCCATATTAAACGGAGTAATTTGAACGCCATCATCATACGTTAATCCGCTTTCTTCTTGTCCTATAGTGAAAAATATTTTATTACAGTCTAATGTATATTTCTTTATTATGAAAGACAACAATTGCCGGCAATACTAAACAAAACTGCTCGGGTATAACTAAAATAAACACGGCAGGCTTAAATAAAACAATTCTTCATTTAAACTAATTTAAACAACTGATTATAACGTCATAAATAACTATGAAAAATTAATTTAATAAATACCCTCAATGTCATCTTGAGAAAGAATGTTATAATTTGTTCCATCGCCTTCCTCCTCTTCATCTGATTCTTCGGAATTATCATCATCTTTTGAAAATTTATTATTTACCCATTCGCTTTGATCGATTTCATCTTCATCTGTTAACTCAAACTTACGTTTACTCATTTATAAAACGCTCTACCGCAATATGTCAAAAACCTATCAAACACGATAAATTTACACCACAATTTAAACTTGGAAAAAACAACAAAAAGCAGCAGCGTTGAATAAAAACAAATTATTCGATACCGCAATATCGTTCAGTCGGGTTTTCATAATTCAGATTAATCTCGATTTCGCTTGCGGAGGTTGTATTTTGTGGTACATATTTTTACTTCTTTAACTTAAGTAAGTAAAATCTAAATATTTTAAAAATAAAAACTATTTTTATAATTCTAATATAAATTTTACTAATTTTTTAAAATATTAAACGTAATTTCGTATAGTTTTACCATTGGATAATTTTTAATATATATTTTAGCTAATATATCGATAAATTTTTAATTTCCTTGTAACAATTAAAAAATATTTTAATGGTTAATGTATATTTTCACACAAAGTTTATAAGCGTATATTCCGTATATATTAAATCTTTGAAATGTGACTTTACGTTTGGTTATTCTTCAAATTTTAACTGATAGAGATACGTAGGAAAGGAATGACTTTCGCTGCAGTTTGAGAAGAGTGGTATTGTTGGTTTTGGTAAATTATGTCGGATATTGGAAGTGGTGACGAGCGATCTAATGATCCAAGTAAGCTTCTATTATAATTATATTTGTTAATTCACATACCGCTACTGATAAACGTTATGTAACAGACACCGCTCACTGACATGTTCTATATTCTTCGCTATATATTACAATATGGTGCATTTCTGTACGTTAACTTAGAAACGAAGTTAAATTTGATAAATTTAAGTACCGCGTAATCATGAATTGTAAATTGCTTTCGTACGTGAAACTGTAATTATTGAAGTAATTTCAGAATGAATTATTCGTTTAGATATGTTAACCGCAATTATATGTTTCAAAATGATTATGCGAAAGGTAAAGATGGATACTATTTTAAAATAAAAGTCAAATATAATTAATCTAGCCCGTCTTTTTTTTTCTTTTTTTTTTTTTTTTTTTTTATAATACTATTGCATTAATTTCTGTTAACCTTGATAATGTATTCTATTTTTTGAGATTAAGTCGCTAGAATGATTGGCACATTAGTTAAAATTGTTTTCAATAAATAATGAAAATAATTGAGTCAAGTGTGCAACATTATCGGTTTCATTATTGCGTTAAATTTATAATAGTACACATTACTATTATGGTAAGTGTAATAATGGAACATTTAAACTTTTTTATGTTAATTTTTATTGTGAGATTATGTATTTTTCTGCGTTAGTTATTGACACGAATAAAATTTGTTCTTTCATTTAGTTTATTGCGATAACGAATTTAATATATTTTATTACAAATTTAATTTTAACGAAAAAAGGTTTTTGAATATATACAGTTTTATTATGAATTATTAAACTTACTGCGATATTATTAATATTTTCATAAATTTTCTATTTAATAGCACAGTAATTTTGTTAAGATCTGTAAATTCTAATATGAACTGTACTATTAGATACTAATTATTATTAGTAACACGTAAAATTTTTCCAGGTTTTTTGTCATTACTATACATTTCAACACATATACAATATACATATATACATATATATTAGTGATGTGAATAATCGGGTTATTTAGATTTTCGGTTAATCATATTCGTTTCATAATAATCCGGATTAATCCTCATATCGCATTAATTTTTCCGATTCAGTAGAGAATACATTAAATCGAAATATGTGAAATAATTGCATTAATCCATAATGTAAATATTCGAGTTTAAATTACTTTAGAAATAATTTTTTTTACGATCGGCATAATTAAACAGTTCTTCTTAATTTGATAAAGCAGTTAATTAATTAGCCATTAAATAGAATTGATGAAATTTCAGAGAAGTATAATACTGCAAACAATTATATCCTGCAAATAACAGGTTTCTAAATAGCCTTTGGTAAATTAAATTTAGAATTTGAATCGTTAAAAATTATCCGTAAAAATGCATTTTTCTACTAGTATTTAATATTTCATTAAAAAAGATTTTAAATTTTTCTAATGATGTACGATTATCTCTTCGAAATGTTAAAATGCTGATTTATTAAGTATCCTGTATGGAAAATTTTATTTCTGATACGAACTGCTTTAAAAGTCTTTATTTTTTAATATATCATGTTATTTTATTGTTTCTAATTTTTACTGAATATTAGAGTATAGAATTTAAGTTTTATGAATAACAAATAATTTATCGGCAAATGTACACAATTTTATGTTACAATTTGCCAAAAAATTCTTATATTCATTTCTTGTGTAACTACAATTATTTTGAAATAAAGCTGCAGTGTTAGGTAACTATTTATTTTCATATTTTCTATATAGATAATTTGCTAGAAATTATTATATTTTATCATTATCGACATAATTTATGTATTAGATTTAACGACCTTTTTTAACATTGATCTTTTTTTTTTTTCTACATATCGTATTATTTATTGTATTCACTAAACATTTAATAAAACATGTAATTACTACACGCAGTAATAAAACATTTACATAATTTATATTTAAGTAATATAATTAACTTTTACGATTTAAATTATTAACGATTCAAACTATTTAAACAATTCTCATAATGATTTAAAAAATACCAGGATTTTAAGTCGAATCGTAATCGTATTTAAATAATTGCACTAACCGAATTTTAAATAATCGAATCTTTTCGGTTATTCTAATAGTCGGACCATGTAAGCATTTTAATTCGAAAATTACTAATCCATATATATATATATATATATATATATATATGCTCGCGCATGTTGTGATATGATGTGAAAATAATATTTAAAATCGGTAAAAAATATATTACAAAACGAATTATTCTTTTTATCGTTTTATATAACAATTTTCTGATAAGTTGCTAAATTGAATCTATTACGTTTATTATCATTGTGTTATAGTAAATAATATTATATTTTTATTTACCATTCTGTGGCTTGCTTTCAAAATGAATTCGTTTAACCTATTTTAATGATATTTTATGTATCAGTAAGCTTTAGTTTTTTCACGTTCGAAATTTACTAGGGCTTATAACAAATTAATATTTTTCTTGTTCAATATGAAATGTTTTATTAAAATAATGAAAATATACACATATTGCAGGAAACTAATAAAATTAAAAATTTTAAAAATGTCGTTTCAAGTTAAGCAGAACTACTTAATCTAAAACTAGACGGTATTTTTAAAGTTTTTAAATTCATTGTAATTTCCTGTGATTGGTACTTATTTCCCTATTATATAACAATACAGAATAGTATGAAGAGAATTATAATGCAATATTATGTACATATTTATTCATCTAAAAATATTATAATAAATACTATTGCAAAAATACTTACATCATTTTAATAATATTTAATATGTTTCATTACATTTCCTTTATGCATTAAATATTACTACATTAAATTACGTTCTAAAACTGGTTACAAATTATAAAACTTTTTACAAACCGTATTGGCTGTATTCGATTTCTAACTTTACCTTTTGTTTTAACATTTGAAGGATAATAAAGTGCTTTTTTATTTTTTCTGTGGAATAACATTTTTTTGAGACACGAATTGTTTCAAGTTTAATAGATCCAAATTATATAAATAAAATTATTTTTTTAGTGACATTAAAGGAGCAATCTGGAAACTATTCAGAAATGCAATAAATCTTAGCATGATCTCGTGGTCTGTAATAATTACAAGACTGATGATCAGTATGGTTATTAATCCTGTATTCGCAAAAAAAATCATCAATAATAAAATTGTACACTTCTCGTTTTTAATAAAGTTGTCAACAATATATTAATGATTTCTACCAAACATACTCTGATTTCGGAGCAAATAATAAGAAACAAAGTGAAACTATTCTACCAATCACAAATTAAATCACTTTATGAATTTAAAAGATAATTATGTTCACGCTGATTAGAATAGTTGCAAAACGTAAATTTGATTTTTTTTATTTTCGTATTTTAATTAACGTCAAATATTAAATAAATAGCCAATGGTATTAATTTTGCTTTAATAGTTTTTTTTTTTGAACTGTCACAGTCTTTCAGCACATACGAAAGATAAAGTTAATATTGGTTCTTTTTATGATAATTAAATTCAAAAAAAATAAATAAAAAAACATTCACCGCCCTCTTAAATTTCAGATTTTTACAGTTCTATTGTGTAATTTCTTGAATATTTTTATATTACGAAAATTATACGTTTTATTCCTGATGTTTAATGTCACATAACGAAATATTAGTTCATATTTCATTTACCAAAATAATATACCAAAGTATTTCCAAAAAAAAAATACAAACAGGATATATTTTATAATCAAAATTGAAGTAATACGTAGGTTTTTTATAAAATACTTCATTTGAAATGTAAAATTTGTGATTTTTTTCGTATAATTTCAACTTTTTCTATTATTTTATTTTTATAGATACGTTGATGTGCATATCACTTATACCGTATGGGCGCTTATACTTTCATGATAAATACCAATTAAATTATAAGTTTCCATCTGTTTTTTTTTTTTTAAAGATAATTCATTATTTTTGGGAGCATATTTTGTAATAATAAAGAAAATTTAAGCTTTAAAAAAAGGAGGGGAGGTATTTTTATAGAGCTGAGTTGTACAATTATTGACGAAAAAAATAATTTGCGTGACTAAGAGGGTTTTTTTTTTATTTTTAACAGCTCCCTGGGGGATTATTGATGGGTCATGAATTTAAAATTAAAATATTCTTGACTAATATAAAACAACAGCCAATTTGCTATACTGGAAAAAAAACAAACAAATTTTGATAAATTATATTTATTGTAATATTAATAATGATGAAAATTGGGGGGTCGTTATTAATGTAATACATTTGGATGTACAGTAGTTTTTGTTTTATCTTCTAATAAATAATAAATGAATATTTTTTTTGTGGGTAATTTTTTGTCCTGCTAACAGTAAATTTGGAAAATTTAGGAACAATTCGTTGAGTATTATTCGAGTAAACTCGGGTATACAAATATATATTCAGATATCAGCCGTTTTTTGTTGTTTTTTTTAATGCGAACACACACATACGCGTATGTATATATGTGTGTGTATGTATATATATATATATATATATATAGTTTAATTTATTCGTTAAGAGGCATATTTCCCTATTTTTTCATTCTCAATAAAATACTTCGAATTTCATGTGTTGGTTCAATTCTTTATTTTATTATTACTTTTTAAATGGATTACACTGAATTTCATTACAGAGATTGTTACGTAATTTAGCATAAATCTTAATATTAAATTTTAATTATTATTATATAAGAAATTTCGTGTTCTTCATACAATTGGTTAGTGTATCTAAATATAAAATGTGATAAGCGAAATTTCATATTTAGTCTTTATTTGAAATTGTCCCGTATATATTTTAATTGGAATTTTTCCGTCCATAGGACAAGATAACAATGGCTATAGATCAAATGGTGGTTTCCGACAAAATGGAGGATATCGACAAAACAGTGGACGTCGAAATTATTCAGGTACACAAAAATATTCATTATTACGAATTTATTTAGAATCATATGATTCGGTAATTTAAATGCTACATTAATGAAAATGATATATACCGATTTTAAAACAAACAACGTTTATGTATTATTACAATGTTGTTTATTTGTTGATACTTAAGAAGTATAACATCTTTGTTTGTGATAAATCATATTTCTTTACTATACATAGCTTTGATAATTCCATTCATTGAGATTGTATACTTTTACATTAAATATTCATTATGTTTGTGGTGTAAACTATTATGGAGTGTTAATTTGTTAAATAATATTATCATTTTTTTTTTTTTTTTTTTTAATAAAATCCGTTGAATTATTGTTTCATAAATGAAATGTGTACAGAATTCGAAATTTGTAAAATCTAAACTTTCTTTTCGCATGCAATATTTATCGTGATTTTAATACTTTCAAGCGACAATACCATACTCTACTTAAGTAACTAAAGTTATCGTTCGGTACACTTCTGCTATTTTCTGCTTATTTATATGTTATGTCGGGGCAATACTATTAAATTGATAAATTTTTCGTGGAAATTTATTGTTAAATTTTAAATGATAAATTCGTGTACATTTGTTTTGTTGTTTTTTTTTTTATCAACGTGAGAAAGTAAATAAACGTTCTTATGGTTCAAAGCGTGTCTTAAAAAATTTTAGATTACTTACAACTATGGTGCAACCATAAATTTCAGATTCAGTAAATACGCACACTCTTTTCAATTTTTCATTATTTTCTTCTAGGCTACAAAATCATTATATTAGATTTCGCAGTTAATCCTATTTTCTTTAAAATTTTATCTACACCTTGCACAATTTTGATAAGATTTTTTTGTCTTTAGATATTGATCCGTCGGATTTTTAATTATGCCGAAATAGACATTTTTATTTCATTACACTGCACTCATTTTATATAATCACAGATTTATTGATGATTATCTTTTATTGGAATTTAAATTTATGATTCCCAATAAAAAAGTTTATACGGATAACATCGTAATTTTAATACTTTCGAAATGCATTTTCGAAAATTTCTTATTGATGTGAAAATGTGAACTTTTCATTTAACTTTTACGCAATTGTAAGTTTATTAATTAATTTATTAATTTATTTATTTTTTGGTTGTTCTAAGTTTTTTAAAAATTTGAATAACATAAAATTAACCGCTAAGCAAGCATTCTAACTAGTATAAACGAAATTGTACCCAAAACGAGCAATAAATGGTATTTTATGTTTCCCTACTTACAGGAATGCTGACGAAAATGTTAATAATTTACATATTAGATAATGTTAATTTTATGTTTCTTATAAATTTCACCCGTCTAATGATACTTTTTTTACTGGTTGCAAAATGTAATAGTCTTAAATTTGAGTTGTTGAAACCCTCATTTCAAAGTTTAAATGTAATCTAAAATACATTTGAAGGATTTTTCATATAACGTATCCGTCATTTTTTTTCTATTCACTTTTTTATTTATTTATTTTTTTAAATTTCACTATATCTAACAATGACGAGCAATAGTTTTCATAATTTGATATACACTCCTTATTTCTTTCTTTCATTGTTCTTTGTTGTTATTAACTTACATCTAGGTAAAAAATTCCTTACCCCATTTCTGTAAAGTTTTTATATCCATTAGATTACACTGTTAGTAGTAACATGTGCAAATAAGTTAAGCAGCATAGGAAAAACAGTGAAAGCGTGAATTAATTTCAAGTATTACTTTAAAATACAATATTTCTTATTTATTAATCTTATTTTTTTTCTTTTTCTTATTTAAGAATATATTAAATTTTGACTTTCTGGATATCGCTATTAACATTTTTTTGATAGGAAACTGTTTTACGGAGAATTTTATATACCTAAAGAGAATTGTATAACGTTAACTTTATGGGTTTTTTTTTCTCGCTTTGATATTATTTATTCTTCAATATATTGTGAGGAGCTTTTAATTAATGCATTTGTAGCAGTAGAATATCTCTTCGAAACAAGAAAAAGTAGTTTTTCACATACACTAAGTTAAACTGTTAACACTGCTATGAACGATAGATATCCAGCTTTGCAACAGGTATAGTTTTATTATTTTTAGAAAAAAACAGGTACATACTGTTTCGAGTTAATGAGTGTATTGGTCGTTAATTTCTCATAATAAAGACAGTACTACTTTATAATTTTGAAATCCAAAAGTAGCAATAAAAAAAATAATTAGATTTATTTTAACGTGAGTTTATGCGTGTTTTATAATAGCTACAATATTTAGATCTTTTATCCAAAAGAAATCGTTTCATTCTTTTCTCCTGTCCTATTTCTTTTTAAACAGTATTTTAGTACAGTTCCATAAAGCATATAAGATTGTAATCATGGTGAGGTGAATTAATATTTCCTTATACTATCGTATCCGTGACAAATTAATAGTAAAATTATTTTGGAAGAATGCAATTTAAAAAAAAAAAAAAATAGTAAAAGAATAATATACATAGTAGTGTTAAAAAATATAAATATATCGGGTACCATTAACGTTTATGCATAGATTGTTGAAATTGATTCATACTCAGCAAATAAGTTGTGAAAATTGTTTTTGAATGCGTTGTCAATTTGCGTATTTCAAATGTAAATACATCGATCATACTTGCCACTAGATAGAGAGTAATTAATATTGCTCAACATTTTCACCTGTTGACAAAATCATCATTGTTTCCTATAAATTCATTATTATACAGTTACTACCCGCTGTTACCGTTTTTGAAAATGAAAAGATTCATATAGTGGTGAATTAGGAAATGATTATCGTTAGTACCTGTAATTGTGCACCCGTATATTTTTCTACACGCCATGCAATTGATATAATAGTTATACAGTTCAAAGGTTTTATCGGAAAATGGAAAACAGTCTAAAATTTTAAGAGTCGATTTTTAAAATATCTTTATGTTTGTGGAAATTTGGTTTAATCCGAAGTTTTTAAGCCATTAAAAATTTTTGAAAATTTGTATTTTTTTATTTGGAGAGTTTAAAAAAATTAAGAGTTTCGGATGACTTTACGGTCGTCGCAGTGAAGGGTTTTGTGTGCAATTATAATTTTAATCTTTGATCATAGTATAAAAATTATCATGAGGAAAAATCGATGTAATGTTAAAATTTCTAGGCATTTTCTAATTGAAAAGGAAAAGAAGAAAAATAAAAAGTTTCAATTTAATTAAATATAAAAAATGTCGCACACTAGCTCGATTAAGGGGAGGTTCTCATCTGGAGGCCCCAAAACAACGTAATTTTCTCGAATTTTTTTCTAATAGAGGGAAATAAATTAGACGCTCAAACTTTTTGTCACTTGCTTAGTATGTTATAAACTATAAAAAAAGTAATTTTTTATTAAAAAATATTGCGACAATAATTTTTGATACGCCTTGTACCGTGACCGTCTCAAAAAAAGGTACCTTACTGTTGGCCACTCTAGCACCTGCAAAAATAATCAAAAATCAATAATCCAAAATTTTTTATAAACTATATGAGTGTAGTTGGAGCCCCTACTAGAATCATCCATGAAAGTCAAAATTTACCAAAATGGCGGACATTTGAATTTTTACATACAGTTTTTCACGATTTTTTGCTCTTTAAAGTACTGTAAAAAAAATAAAATAAAATATGCATATATCATCTTTATTGTAGTAGGGGCTCCAATGACTTAAATCTACTTTAAAATGAAAAAAGAAAAAAGGCGATCTGTCAAGTAGTTTTTGAGAAATCTTGGCCAACAGTTTGAAAAACACGATTTTTCAGGAAACACGATTAAAGATTTTATCAACGATTTTTCTGTGTTAACATAAAAAAAAATATACCTTGTGGCTAATCAGCGATTCTAGGGCCATACATCAGTCCTTCCTCAAGTTCATAATGTTTCTGAAGGGTTCGTTGGTCGGCTTTTTTCGAAAGTGCAGCTGCCCTTGCTCCCTCCAACAAACTGCTCTCAGCCGCAGTAACGCGTTTCGTATTAGCTAAGTGGGCAAATTATTGTCTTCGAGCCCAACTGTAATTCCTAAGATGTCCATAATTTTTAACAGTGCTGTATTCATTAAATAAACTAGTAGCGATGAAAGCGGAAATTTCTACAGTCTTTGCACCGCAGTGAAGGTGTTTCGGAGCGAGCTTCCAGACGCAAGAGTTCACTGACTTGTTCGAGTTTTGTGTGTTTCCTCCAGTGCGACGCTCTATCAAATCATCCAATAACAAAGACTCAAATATAGGCTTGATTGCATTTTGAACGTTGTCTGCAAGAGGTGGTTTGCGCTCAAATAACTTAAGAGTACCGTTGGCTTCTGCTACGCGCCATTTACACCAGCTATCCTTTCCAGCCGGACAATATTGGTGCTGCGGATTTCTATCGGTTGAGATATTATGGTAAAAGACAGCCCACACGGCATCCTTCATTGCCCCTGCCGAATCTAGATTTCGTCGAATCGCCAATCCATAATATGTTAAGTTACAAATTACTTTATCAGTCAATTTACCTGTACCTTTACCTCCGAGATTCTTTGTTTTCTTTTTTAAAGCCCTGAGACGAGTTCCCAATCGTTTCTGGACATGGCCCACCCATTCTTTTTTTCTTACTATGGGGTCGTAAGGATTTACATCTAATATGACCTTGAACGTTTTCGTATCGCCATCACCAATGTATGAGTCATACTTTATACCGAGTAATTCTTGAGAACGAGATAACATTTCTGTGATTGCGTCCACTTCCATTTTTCCGGAACTACCATGATGGCTTGCCGTGTATGTCTCTTCATGACTTTCTTTCCATAAACTAAATCTGACGGTTCCTTCTTTGCTTTTTTTATTGGCACTAGCTTGACAGAAAGAAGATTGCACGCAAACATTAAGAACCTTACTGGTATTTTTTCCGATAACGGTGGCAAAGCCAAGAGTCGTACCTTCAAATTTTTTCGGAGTCATAGCATACATGCGACATCTGGTGGTACTTTTAGTAACTCTACTTACCATAGTATGGATATATGCACGCGTTATACAAAAATATTGATGTAAAATACACTCCGCTCGAACTTCCGCTCGATTTCAATTTTTGACTAAAAAGGTGGGTCTCGTTTTTGTTCCATAAATTAAAAAAAAAAAAAAACATATTCGAGCAAACGGTTTTGGGAATATATTCTACATATAATTTACTATAAAAAAATGGAAAAAAAAAAATCGATTTTTTGGTCGGTCCTGATGAGAACCTCCCCTTAAGGAAATACGAAAAATGCAAAAATAAGAAAAAAATATATAAGTTATATATGGTCTTATCGGTTGTCAGAATATACACTAAATTTTATTTTTCATCCGCGGGCCAACCACAGTTCTGGCTTCATTATAATTTTAATAATTATTAAACATTTTGAACACGCATAAAGTGCGTTACATTTATTAATGTTATTATTACTATGTAAATTTTATCTTTATAGTAAAAGTATTATCCTTTAAAAATCAATATAACGTTTAACGTTGCGCATAATTGGATACAGGATTCCATCTTTGGTTGAAATATTTCAGTATTTAAATACAGTTACCGAAATTTCCGATGATAATGACAATTTTTTGCATATTCTGTTAATGAAAGCTGTAATGGCGTACAAATAATCCTAAAAAAAAATCATGTAAATGGAAGCGGTGACACCTTTATGTTTTTTATGAGCAATTAATCTAAATAACTTATTTTACGGTTGAATTTTTTCGTCGGCATTTCTTCTTCTGCAGCTGTTCGTCTGGTTAGGTTATTAAACTTTTCACTATGTCACGTTGGAAGAATTTATTAGTTGAACACCGATCTTTAAGATTGTTTATCCGAGAAATTCTTGATCGTTTCCTGTATTCTCTTCTCAAATGTTTTTCTGATGTTACTTTCAAGAGTTTGTATTTTTTTCGTAGATCGAATAATTAATGTTTTTTTTTTGTTTTCTGTCTATTGCTTTAGTTGTTTTTCTCCGATCCCTTAGTATTTCATGGCCCATATTTGAGTACATGAATGTTTTTAATAAACTTCTGAAAATCCGCATCCCGAACATTTCATTTTTTCATTTTAATAAATATTGTGGGTGTTTTTTTAATTTTTCGTAAGATTTTAGTGCTTTCTCGTACCATTGTACCGAAATATTTAACTCTGCGATCATCTACTCTCGTACTACCTTTGGTTTTTGTTTTTTTTTTAAAGGTAAACATTATTTTTGTTATATTTATCGTGAGATTATATCCTTTGGTCCGCTAATGTGTATTTAATTTGTGCTTTTGCTGTTAGCGTAATATTCCCAAGATACCCTAATATTGTTAATTATCTTTAGTGCTCCAAAAATATCTACACTTGTAGTTTTAATTCCATTTGAATATATCCATTTCTTAATAATAATATATCTGATCGACCGTTAAAAAATATATTGGTGATTTTGACGGAATCAGTTACATCAGCGCACTAATAATTTTCAAACTGTGAAATTCGAATGTATTCTCGACATTAGTCGGTATATCGCAAAATGAATCGAGGCGGTATTCTTCTTTTTTTGAATTAGTAATCTTAGAACCTAAGGAATATACACTTATTTTTCATTTAAATTTACGAGCACATTTGCTATTTTGTTACAAATATATTTAAATTTTTTTTTTTTTATTTCACCATAAGTCGTGTATAGCTCGGCATACGGTAATTACTAAAGGTTAAATGGCTGGGGTGATCTGATTTGTTATGTGCCAAGGTTTGGGCGACCATTGAAGAGAAATTGGTGAGGATCTTTTGTAAAGGAAAATTTAGGTTAAAGGACAATCGGAATGTTGAATATGGTGAACTGAGGAAATAGTATGGTTGGGAAAAGAAAGGGCAGCTTATGAGAGGCGAAATCCTGTGGAAAACGTAGTCATGAGACAAAGAAATGTACCCAATTCCCAAGCGATTAATTATTGTAAAATCGCATCGGGACATACCCTCCGGCCGTCATCAAAGCACAGTTAATAGTTTTATGGATCATAAAAAGGTCAGTTGACAAGCCCAGTGTGACCTTCATTCCAGTTTAGCCTTATGTTGGAATAGTCTCTTTATTGACGATGGTTGGATGACATCTGGTTCACAGAACAAATTGCTTCCCGTGCGGTCACGTCTACCACCTTTTCATTGTCCGACGCACCGGTATGACCAGAAATCCATGAGGTGTCAACCCTGATCTGTTGGATTTGACAAACCAGTGTGTCTTTGGGTTGCTAGCTGGGTGTGGAATAGAGAGATGCAATTAAGTCTGTAATTATAAGGCCTTTCTGCAGATGGGAATTAGGTAGATATGATGTAAACAATACAATATATAACTCAGCGACGAGTATTGTGCACCAATTACCCAGTCGAAATGAATGGACCGAGCCAAACGCTTCGAAAAAAACACGCTGCTGCCGCCTGGGGTGATACTGTATCCACTTTTAAGTCTATTTGAATCCTGAAATCCGTTATTTCTAGGTTTAGTCTGAAGCGAAGTGTTCTCACCATTATATAAAATCAATTTACACTTCATCAATTCACAAAAGAAATCTTTAGCGCGCGATTTCCCATGTTTAACGTGTTTACGGGCTTAAAACTTTCCGGAAAGATAAACCAGTTTTGGAACAGAAAAATTAAATAATCCTATAATATTAATCATAAAAAAGTTCTGATAATTAATATGTATTTTAAAAGAGAATATTACAACTCGGTTTGTAATATTGAAAGTATTTTAAAAATATCTCTTTAAACAGACTGGAATATTTAAAACAATTTTCAAAATTACAAAAGAAATATCTCGCGCCCTGTTATACTACCGAGTACCAAACTAAAGGTTGCAATATCATACAAAATATTCCATTACTCGTAAAAAATACGCTTGTTTCTTTAATCGAGTATTTAATCTGCGCGTTACGAGCTTTTCGATAATTCGACTAGAATATAGATACTTAAACATAGATCAAACCGGTAATTGTTTTTGTTTTTTTTTATTATTATTATTATTATTTTTGAAGTACTTATTGTTTGGAGTGTTTCCCCGTGTTTAAATACTTCTAAAATTGAGTTTTTTGTTAGTTTCTTTTCCTGCGGGCGTTTGTAGCATTAATCAGTAACTTTAAGTTTGTAGCATTCTCTCGTCGCCTACTGGTAAGAGATAAATGCTGTGTCCTATGTCTGTTTACGAATTACTAAGAAAAATATTTTATTAATTAAAAAATAACCAATATCTACCGCTGGTACTGCTTCTACTTATATACATATAAAGTTTCGGTATAAAAATTATATTGTATAGAAAAAAATGATACTCTTAATTGAATTACATAAGGAAAATAAACGAATAGATAATTTGTCGTAACTTATAACGCATACGTAAAAAAATATAAAATTAGAAATGACATTAATAATAATACTCCAAAACAGAGATGTTTAAATGAAGAATACACAAGTTTCTGCTGAATTGCATCTTTTCTAATGCTACTGACTAGAGAATGTGTGTCGGTGGCATGGCTGAAAATTTTGAATTTTTATATAATGCGCAAAAATCCTTTTAGACATCAACTCCTCCATTTAATATATCAGCGTAACTTTAGGGAAAAAACAAGCAAATAAACGTACAATTCTTTCCGGGTTCGTAAGCCGCTCCTCCGCTTTAAAATTAAGCAGTCTATGACCACCGTGCTGATTTTCGAGTGAAATTTAAACGCCCACTGAGTTCCATCTCACGAATAAATTTAACATTAGTTTAATAATTAGAAAAAACTTTTCACTCTCGGGGGTTCAGATTCTGATGAGCCTTTTTCCCCGACAATGCACCGTCGACTACATCATCACTGTGCAGCAATAATGTAGTTTGTGTAAAACTAAAGAGAACACTTTAATATCTTAGTGCACGTGAAGAATTTGTTAAGCCAAATTTTTGCAAAAATGTATTAATAAAAATACTTTTATACGTTTAAACTAATCGTAGTAAAATAATCCTTGCTTCTCCCTTTATATACCCTAACAAGAACTACTAAAAATTACAGCTAAAAAACGAACGATTATGGATTTTTACGTCTCTTTATTAATATTTTATTATTTTTTTATTTTTATATTTTTGATGTTTTGTAGAAAACCAGGAAAAAACTTGAAATAACAACAAAAAATAAATAAAAAAAAACCCAAGTGATTACTCTTTCTTGTTTTTCAATTTTTAAATTATTCCTTGCTTAATTTTATAAATAATCGATCGCGATAAATAAAGAATTTAAAAAAAATGCGTAGGTGGGAAATAAGAATATATAAAAATGGTTTGTTTATTCCTCGATGACGATTAAAAAATTACAGGGCTACGCTTTTCTCCAGTACATGTACGTTGTTTATTATCTCGTTTTAAATTCAATTTTAAGAGCGCAGATTAAACTAAAAAAATTTTAAAACAACTGAAAAAAAAAACGAATTATTTCAACGTAACTTGAATTATTATATCTTCTTATTTCACTTATTGTTTCTTTTATGTTGTACGGTAATTAATTTTAAACACCAATTTTTGAAAACAATTATTTAATTTATCAAATACCCCGACGCGTTTCGGAGACAAAGCTTCATGATCATGGGAGTTATTATAACATTTTTGAATTATGTTGATCAGTTCGTTTATTGGATGCTTTATTTATTTCGTCTGTACATTAACTTAAACTGTACAGTGCATAAGTGGATAGTGTCACTTTGTTCGAGTTCATTCCAATCGGCTTTTTCTCAACTGCTGCCTCATGGCTTTTTTTTTTATTTCTGGCTGTGTATATTGTGTATGTACTACATTTACTGCATCAATTATGTATCACATCGAGTTGCATTAGAAAAATACGTATCGAAAATGTTTAAAAGAAAACGATTATTTTTAATCTGTTAACTTGTAAATGCGTTAATGTATAAAAATTGTTAATTCGATTCGCGTTAATAATGTTCATCCTGAAATGAAAACTACTGGTATACAAAAAAAAAAACAAATGTCAATTATGTTTTGTAATGTAAACTGTTAATAGTTCTATTAATATGCAGACACACACACACGTTGTTGTCCCCGTAACTTTGTGTAGGAAAGTAATTTAAATTCTTGTGCCCTGATTTCTTATAATTTCAATGTTTCTGTATTGCCGAAATTTTTTAATTCTCGTTTTCCTCCCATTTTTGTTATTAAAGTGTTCAGACAGTGGTGGTTTAGTTGCGGCCGTGTTGTAATGCTTGAATTTATTCGTGCTAATTAGGGAGGGAAGTTCAACGAGTAATTTTGAAAACTAGCCCGACTATTTATTAATAGGTCTGTAGCAACGGATGCAATTTTTGCCAATATAATACAGTGGAAAAATTACATCCATGCTGCCTTAGTTGTTAAAAATTTTCAATAACGTTAAGTATTTATGATGAACGCTAGTAATGAATTTGTCTGACCGCATTTAATAATAAAATCGCTTTATCACTGTAAAAAAAGTTTTATATGAAAAAATAAAAAACTGGTTGATATTAAAAAAGAAAAAACTGGTTGATATTAAAAAAGAAAAAAAAAAAAAACAGTAAAAAATCACTGAAAGATGAAAAGAATTTTTTGTGGTGAGTGGGTTACTAGCGAAGCCGGTAAGAATTGTAAGTACGACTAGATTATGAGTGGCGGAAAATGTAACTAGTCTTACACAGGTATGCAGACCAAGCAACATTAAATATATTAGAAAAATTTCTATAAAAGTTGATGTGCGAAATTAAAGGGGAATATTCCCTCGTGTGTATTAATGTACAAGTCAATTAATAAATTTCTAATGAAAGAAATTGCATGTCCGAATTAAAAATAAATCCACAAACATACACACATATGTATTAGTAAAGATACAAAATTGAAGTTATTTAAGAGCGGTAACTAGACACGAAATAAAACGTTAGTCAGCGATGAGTTCGATCATTCATGTAGTGTTACTTCGTATCCTAGTAATGGCGTTAAAAACTGGTAAATTTATATTATAAGAAAAGTGGAAAATTAAAAATTATCGATCGTTAAATTTTTAAAAAACGTTAAAGTTGTTGTTTTTTTGTTTTTGTGAGTTGGGAGCATATATGACAAAATGGATTCGACGAGCTTATAATTTTCAAAAAAAAGTGTAATGTAAGGTTTCAGATCAAATTCCTTTTTTTTAAAAAAAGTTTTGGATGCGTCAGTTACGGAAATTAACCGAGCACGAATGAAATTTTCGGAAGTGTCAATATGCAGCAGCGGGAATCAAACCCGGTTCTCTACCCCCAAACGAGTCGGCACTGCCTTACCAGCTACACCACAGTAGCTGACTGATAAAATTCTTTAGGTGCAGCTGTTGCTGGAAAATTCGTGGGGTACAATATTGAGCAAAGCGGCAGTGAACGAAAAAGGAGCGATTGATGACAAGGTTCGAAATTGTGAATGACCATTGAAAAAGACACGAGGTATTTTATTTCACATTAAGGTGTAACACGTGTAAATGTTAACGATTACTTTAAAAGGAAATTTTGAAAAGATCGTATTTCTGCCTGGATAAATTGAAGTGTACCGTAAATGGAAAAAGTGCTTAAAAATTTTAAAATAGTCAATCGGAGTCTAAGCCCTTTGAATTACAACAGCGAACGGTGGCTGTTGACTTTAAAACTAAAAAGTGAACTGGCCATACTGTGACTAAATGCAGGTTAATCTGCGAAGCAGGTGGGCGACAATAGAATGTGTACGAATAAGAACAAGGGTAACTGTTGTCGGCAAAGTAATGGGAAATAAGTAGAGCATATCGCCGGAAGTGACGAAGCAGCTGAATAGCGATTGTAAATCGAAAGGAAAAGGTGAAACAGTACCAAAAAGAATAGTAAAGTAGGTACTTTTTAATGCCGAATGATGGAATACGAGTCAAGACATATGCGAAGATGGCGAAGAGACTGTCGTGTCTAGTAGTCGAACAAGCCGAAAAATAAAAATGGCGCGAAATTTGCGCAACATAATAAGCCATTAGTAAAATGCAACTCAGTTACATTTCGGAATTTTAATTTTCAAGTACTGCGATCAGAAGATAAACAACGACGTGGCTCATGGGCGTAATAATACATAAATTATACAAGTATATATGGATCATGGATTAGTTTCGGAATTTCTTAATAATTTAACAATTATTTTAATTTAACTAAAATAATTAAAAGGTGTTCATTCTGTACTCCGAGGTGAAATAAATGTAACAATATATGTAGTAATACTCTGGTCCCTTTGTTTTTGATTTAAATTCACTGCAGGAAGAAAATTCTCAAGTTCAAAACGGGATACCAAATCGCAATACACCGATATACGTTTTTTTCTTTTTTTCAATGACTTCGTCACTCTTAGCCCAGGGTACACTACATTTGTTGCCCCATGATTATCTCCTATTAGTTTATATGAGATGATGAAGATTGAATGCTGTGCCGTATAATTGCTAAGATTTTTTTTTTTTTGTTCTGGTAATAAAGGACGAATAAAAATGACGTTAGTCAATTGAAAACGATTTTTCTAAAAGAATTTTAGGATAAAAAAGATCGAAGGTCAAAAGGGTGCTGCCCCTTGTGAGTCCCGAAGACCATCGGAGTATTACGCATATTTTTTTTATTTCTTTCTATTAAATCGTAATAGAATACGAGTGTATGGTACCGGGTTTATTTATTGCAAACATTGTTACAGAGATTAAAACAAATTTCGGTACCGTTCATGGTAGAACGTATTTCTACAAATAATTATATGTGATAACAAAAACTCGAGGTGTAAAAAAAATCAGGCTATTGTATTGATGATAAAAATACTGGTGTAACCGATGAAAGGAAATGACTTTATTTTTATTTTCATGTTTGTGTGTATGTAGTATGTGTGTGTGTGTTTATAAATATATATATATATATATATATATATATATGCATGCGCAAATTAATTCGCCATTATTGTCATTATTAATGATGGTGCGAATTTTTAAGTGTACGCGGAATAATTACTGTTGTATCATGCTGCAATGTGCTTGCGGTATCGTGCGACTTTACCGCATTACGTCATGATAACGCGTTAGACGCTTACCGCCTCGCCGGTAGCGTCGAATTCGGATGACGCGACACGTCATTGTTGACGCTGCATCGGGATCTGCCGATTTCGGAAATTCTCAGAATAATTATCGTAGTCGTCGGTGACGTCATCTTAGCCGAGGAACATTCTTTCTCGCACATCGTAACATTTGCGGCCGCCGGTTTCCTACGGTTTTTTATTATAAGAGATGACACGCCGCGTGCCCGTCCATCCGTCTGTCTGTCCGTCGTCGACGACACCGCGGCAGCTCCTTTCGTCCCACTCGTGACGTAGTCTCGTGGAAAATGTTGCAGAAAGTATGCGTTTCTTGAGTTTTACGGACAAGAACGGGGATAGTCAATTGAAGAACAACACGTTCTAGTTTCGTTCCACTCCGGTAAGTCGCCTCGGGCAATTCGCCGGTGGTAGTGTGGGTCCCCGATTGATGTTGATATAATCTTTCTCGGAAAAAAAATAAAATAAAATAATAATAAATAAATAAATAAATAAATAAATAATAAACTTCTGCGATGATTCTTTAGTAGTAAGTGTTTCATTTTCGCCCGGAGCCGATGTTCGGATATGTTTTGCGTCGCCGCTGTGCTTAATCAGTGCCGTTTCGCGCTTGATGCATGGACGCCTGCAAAATGGAGTATTCTTCAATTGTGCCACCTTTTGCGTTTGCCTTTTTGTTGTCCGATTTTTCAGTTGTTTTCGGTTTTAATTTTTTTACATTATTATCGCGTACGCCTTGATGTATCGAGAGCAATTGCACTAGTCTAGAATGGAAGTAATGGAAAGTTCACGTGATGTTGCCGAGTATTCCCCGTTCCGGAATGGTAGCACTATCAACGAGGATAATAAAAATTGGTACTCAGGTCGTATACAGTATTGGCGGCCCCCAGGTAACTTTTTAATTTTCTCTATTTTATTTATTTATTTATTTTTTAAGCGAAATGGTTCTCGGGCATTTTAATCTAATTCAAAGTAATTGATCGCTGCGGCAACTGTAGCTCGAAATAATTCTGCATGGTAATTGATCTTGGTCTCTGAGATAGGTAATATTAATGTAGTCCTGCTTTTATGCCAAAACTTCATTTCATCGATTTATCCTGCGCCGCTGATTCGATTTTTATTATTATTATTATTATTATTATTATTATTATTCGTATGTTTTCGTGTAATAAAATGGAACAACATAATGCACAAATTCAATAACTTGAACGAATTAGATATTATAAAGCATACCCTAGTTGAAATTATTACCATAAATGAGTAAAAAGTTTACAAATGATTCGTAATTTAAATGGACATAATTGTGCTATCCGTGATGTACATATTTTTTTTATGCGTAAAAATTTTGTAGCCATTTCTTCGCACAGACTAAATCTCGTTCCAGTCTTTTTCCTAAGCTCGTGTCCTACATTCTTTTAGGATGTGATTCATCGATTGCGTCATTTCTCCGCAATATATGCCACTTTGCGTTTAAATTCATCTTTGTTCTTCATCGGTTCTCCTCCATTTGAAACCGATTCAGTTTTGTCCAGGTGCGTCTTAATCGATCAAATCTAATGGCCTACCACTTGAGGCTTATGAATAATCCTTCGTTTATCTGAGTTGTTTTGTATCCATTCCTTTCTCTAGGCCTAAACCGTATTAAAAGTTTTCAGTGATTAATAATTTGACTGTTGTTTTGTTTGCGGGCTTTCTTAATCTTAATCTCCTTTTGATTTATGCAACAAAAAAATAAATTAATTAACAAAAATAGGAGGTTTTGTATTTTGTTCGTTAACCAATTTTAAAAAATCATTTTAAATCATCAAAGGAATGAAGGTAAAAATTAAGAAGAAGCTTGTGTATTTTTATCATAGCGTGAACGAAATTAAAATGAATAGAAGTGCGTGTGCTCGATCTTTAAATTTCAATTGACCGTAAGCTTGCGTAGGGGGAACTGGTTAATAGTTTATCATCCGCGTCTGCGTTCCGTGGAAAAATTCGTCCGAATTTGCAGAGCATTCTGAGAAGAACATTTCTGAATACAATTTCAATCCATAAAACGTTCAATTACGAGAAAATTAATGTCAGAAATTTAGCCGGTTTCAATTTTTACACAAGCCTTTCTAAATGCTGCAACGGAGAATATCCAAAATTCTGATGAAAAACAAGCAACTACTCGATCTCGTAAAAAATCTCTCATTATAAAGTTACAAAATTAACAGTCTGCTATTATACGGGGTTTGTTTTGAATTTTTAGCGTGTTATCGTGGTGTCTTCTTTTTAACTCAGTGCTCGGTCGAATAATTTTGCTTTAACAAGAGAAATAATACATTTTCGATGTGGGGGTTTATTTGAATTTCTCCTTCGTTATAAAGAGAATCGCGCTTTTATAACATTCACAACCAAAATATTTCAAATTTTGAAAATTCGACACTTTTTATTCGACGATTTCGCCTTTTTGAGATTATCAGTAAAAATAATCGCGTATAAAGCTCGAAGCGAAAAACATTTTAACCGCGTTTTCGAATTCGTATTGTCGTCTTAACGATTTTTTTTTTTTTTTTTTGTTCTCGTAACTTTTTCTCTATTTCTTTCGACATTCAATTAGCGCACTCGCCAAAATTAATGCTCCCATATCGTACGCTTTGTTCCTTCCGGTCTAAAACATAAATAAACGTGCGAGGGTGTTTATTTACTTTTTATTTTTCGACGTGGCCCATGGCTGAACTCGATCTAAAATTTTTTTTTCGATCACAAAGAAATGCCATGAAATTTTATAGTGATTTCCACTTACAACCAGTCGGTAGCTAGGGAAGTGTTTTGCATATATATATACATAGGGGCCGTCATGTAACAACAAGATTGCGCTTCGTATAGGAATACAACCCACCTATCGATTAACGACTAAAGTAGGGTGGATATACAACTGATTGACTACCCGCAGTACAAATTTACGATCGCCGATGGTACCGTTGCAGTACGTTGAATGAAAGTAGTAAAGTTTTAAGTTTTTTTCAAGGTCATAAATAGTCGTATTTACAGAAATTTACAATTTTATTCGCTATCAGTTCTTGATCTTTTTCAAAATAATACTGACCATCAGAATTGATACACCTTTGCATTTGTTTTCTTTTTGAATTCGTCCACAAGGGAATACGTTTTAAAACATTTTGTACTACATTTTAGGCGGCGGCATCACTGTTCAATATTTGGCCACATAATTATTTTTTGAGCTTTGGGAACAATTTTTAATCGCAGGGAGTAGCGTCCGGACTGTAAGGTGGATTCGCTGGCACCTGGATTTTTCATTTTTTCAGAAAAGTTCGTGTAAACTGTGATGTGTAAGAACGCGCGTTGGCATGTTGAAGCAACTACGAATTATTAATTTCCGGTTGTTTCCTGGCCACGTGTTCCCCTAATTTTGACAGAACACCGCGATCGAGAATCTCATGAAATGGACACCGATAGCGAATAAAATTGTAAATTCCTGTAAATATACGATTTTGAAAAAGAAAAAAAATCGTAGGGTAAAACTTTATTACTTTCATTAACGCGCGGTGTGCACTTGATATCGTGGGTAGTCAATCAGTTGTGTATCCACCCTACTTTAGTCGTTAATCGATAGGTGGGTTGTATTCCTATACGAAGCGCAATTTCAGTTACCACGGGACCAGCCTATGTATTTACAAAATGGTAAAAATTTTATTCAATTTCTGGTCGGAAACTTCGAAAGAAAAAAAAACATAAAGTCAACACTACGCTTATCCGAAAGGCATCTCTGTCTAAAAGGTACGAAGGTACTACTGGTTTCATTTTATTTCTTTTGCGAACCATTCAACTATATTACATCTTAATTAGTCGTTAAGAACGTATTTAAATTGTAGAACGAGACAGAACCAACTGAAAAAAGCGGGTCCCTCCAAATATACTTTTTCGGCAAATTCCGACAAATGTAATCTATATTGCACAGATTTGTTTGTGTAAAGAACACATTGGCTGAACAACTTAATCGTAAATGTTGAGGTATATTCGTGTATATGTAAGTTTCTCGGTAAATCGAGCGGATAATACGATGTTTCTTAAGTATCGAGCAGTCATTAATCAACGGGAACGATTGCGATACAAAATATAAATCATGATTAAACATTGGTGGAAGCACGAAACTGATTGGTAGACCCGATTGAACTACCAAGAATGAAATACCTTCCACCTAGTAGTGTCAAAGTTTTTAAAATGCAAAATGTTCAGCTGCTTTCGATAATCTCCGCATAGACTGCTGCTAAGTCTGCTCTGCTGTGCCCCATGCCTTGTTCTCCACGCCCCTCCGTCCCCACTCCCTCTGACATAATAAGATCCATAAAAAACGTTGTGCACTCCCAATGGAAGCAAGATTGGCTCTCCAAACAAGTTTGCTTTCTAAGGGAGATAAAACATGCTATTCACCCCTAGTTCCCTCCTTCCCATGACAAGGCTCGGCATCGGACATATTTGTCTGACACGCGATCATCTTTTACTCAACTGCGAGTCTCCTTTTGAATGCCCTTTTGTTCCCTCCCCTCTGCTCATTCAATAAAACCGCTGCTCCTGGAATGTCCTTCTTTTGCTCTTCAGCGCATAGTGTTTCTGCAGTCATCTCTGGCTAACTCGTCCTTAAATATTGCAGACACTATTCAGTTTCTTTAAACAACTGATTTGTTTCGAGTCATTTAACGTTCCTACCGTGATAGTGTCGTAATATCCCCGGCAGCTGCACACGGCACTCAAAATATAAAGTCGGCCAGAATGAAATCTTAACGTAGTATATCCCGTTTTCTAACCAACATAAGGTTTATTTAAAACACCTTTAGAAAGTTTTTTTTAGACAGAAAGCAAACGCTGAAGGGCGAAAATAAGATGATTTTTTTTTTTTAGAAATAGGAATAATGATAAAAGAGTTCGAAAAAGGAGAAGAGAACCAAAGGGTAAGAAAAGGTTGTATATATTAAGGACAAATTCAAAAGACTAATCGGGAGATTTTTAATATACCTAGAAATGGGATACTGTCCATTCGCGAGCTAGTAGAAATGTAGTTCATTTATGTAAAATGGCGCGGTAAGGAAGTGCAGAGGAGAATTAAAAGACAATGATACAGGTGTTGTTTCCTGTCTATTAGAAACATAAAAAGGTACTATGGAATTCACAGAAGGAATAAGCTGAATGTTTCACATGTTGACCTTAACTACTGAAAGCGGGTTATATTTTTCTACTAAAATTTCTGTAGCTTTAATTATATTTAGTTCGAGACTTTATTCCCTTTTCCCGCCATTCCACTCGCCTAATATATACATATACTAATAAACTCGGCCATTTTGGCCTGGCAAGGAGCTCTGCCTCTTGACCTTTCTTGTTAACATTTCTGTCTCTTTCTCTTCTATACTTTGTATAAAATGATCAAAATTTACAACGTAATTCTTAGGCCGGCCCCCATTAGTTATTAACCTCCTTCCTTTTGGAAGTCGGTAAAAATTAAAATATAACAAACGTTACATAAAATTGGGACATTTTTTCTAATGGGGGCCGGCTTATGAATTACGTCGTAATTAATATATATATATATTTGACAGGAATAATAAGTGTCGCACCAGTATCGCTAAGGAAATATTCGGTAGGTTTAAGAATCACGAACTAGTGCAAGACTATTTATCAGTGTCGTCACGAATCAGTTATGTCACTTTTACTTCATTTTATGGGAACCATTCGAAGAAAGTTCTCGTTTTTTTAAATAATTAATTAACACGGAAATAACCTATACCGTTTCCTGATTCCGATTTGAACTACTGGCACCGTTCTGTTACGAAATAACTAACAGACCATCGCGTGACTGCTTTGAAAGAACTTTAAATTAAAAAATTATTGTAAATCCGCTGTTTAAATGCTGCAATTGTAAAATTTTAAAAATAACAACGAAAACCACTATATAGGAAAAAAATATTTAAAAAGAGACAAGCAAAACCTTAAAAAATTGCTAACTATTCGCCAGTGTATTGAATGAACACTAGAAAATCAGGGAAAAATTTTATAAAAGGTTAATTATGGACGCACGAAAAAAATACAAAATCAATATTTTGAACCGCGACTTTAAACCTTTTTATAAGTATGGAAAGTTAAATTCGGGATCACGGCTCTGATTGAAATTTTTAAATTAAAAATAACGAAATCCTAAATTCAAAAAATAAAAACCTATGAGCAAGTTTAAGAAAGAAAAAATTTGCATGATTTTCTATTTGTTGAACTGTTTTAAGAACAGGTATTCATCTCCGTTAAGTACAATCAACTCTGTAAACTGCATGATTCCTAATGAATTTATCTGTTATATAATCACTGCTATTAATTTATGCTGGAATTGTCAAATATGTAGAGGGGCTTCAGCTAATAACAACAATGTCTGTTGTATAACAGCGTATATTCCACGAATGTTGTAAATTTATACATATCAAAGCAGTAATTGCGCTTAATTTAACAAAAATTCAACCTTTCGAGCTAGCCGGTTTTAATTTATTGTTTTATTATTATTTTATTTTTTTTTATTTTTTTTTTGTTACAATTTTGTCCGTGATAAAACTCATTTATTCGCCTGTACTTATAATATATACTTCGTGTCACGCAATGGTGATTGTTAATTTATTCTCAGATCTTTTCAATGATTTTATTTATTTTAATTATTTTTTTGTGGCAGAGATAATATCTTTAATAATGATTATTATTATTTAGATCAATGTTCAACAATTATTATTACCTATTTGTGAGTAATTGTACGCCGATAGTAAATTTTCAAATTATAAATATACGGACAAATTTAATATATTGTGTATTCAGTTTTTTTCTTAATGCTTTTGATTTCCTAATGTACACAATATGTGTAAACGAAAGAACCATTAATAGTAACTTAGATTAAGCCCAACCATTACTAATAACTTATAATTCACTTGTGCGATTATTTAAATACGAACACGTATGTAATAATAATTGTAATAATAATGACGATAAACGTTTGTAATTTTAAAGTCACGGCGAATCAGAAATTTAAAAGAGAAGTGTCTATAACAATATTTTTTACGTATTGCTGGTATTTTTGATTTGTTTATAGATAATGTTGTTTTATGATTTACGCGGCAATCATCATTGACATCATTGCTGTATGTTTTTGCAACAAACGCGAAATTATTGCATTTATTAGTACTATCAATAATTTTTTCAAACAAAACATAGTTTTTTTAATAAATCTTTAATTTTAATACAACCAATCAAAAGAACATATTAATCGTTTTTGAGCCAGCTAAGTGGAAATAATACTATTTTAGTCTAGTTATCAGGAGAAAAAAATTATAATTTATTTTTGGTATATGTAAATTACAATGTTCTTGCTTTCGATCATTTGTCAACTAAGTAATTTAAATTTTTTCATTTATGATATTTTGATTTTTTTTTTCCATTTTAACATTATTTATTTTCCTAATGTGATAAATCAATTCCATC
This sequence comes from Icerya purchasi, assembly GCA_039619475.1. NCBI lineage: Eukaryota > Metazoa > Arthropoda > Insecta > Hemiptera > Monophlebidae > Icerya > Icerya purchasi. The sequence goes on from CM077115.1 coordinate 154,438,892, forward strand.
AGGTTACGTCAGCCCCAAAATGGGACATTAAATCGATTAGCAAAAACTCACACGGATCTATGCAATAATGACCACTGCCTTATCTTCCTTTTATGCAACATATCCAATTTTCAACCTTCACGTTGTCCAAAATGGAAGATAAAAGTGAAGAGACAACTGGCAAATATTCATCGAATTCCTAATCGAAAAAATTACGCAAATTGTCCTCCTAGCTATACCTTCACCTCTCAAAAGAACGATCTCCTTGGTGGAACAGCACTATTACGAAAGCAATTAATCAGCGCATAAAGGCGTTAAAAGTACTAAAAAAACACGTATTCGCGCACTCTCACAAAATCATTTAAAAAGAAATGCTGGCAAAATTTTACTGTTTCCATCAACCAGAATACGCCGATTTGCGCTATTTAAAAAAAATCTATCTGATAAACGGAAAAAACTGTATATCGAGTATCACTGCTTTATCCACAGATAATCTCGTTACTGACATTAGCGAGATGGCCGATTTGTTGGCTTCTCATTTTTCTAGCATATCTTCTAAATCCAACTGCTGTTAAGTATCCATCTTTTAATTCTTATAACGAAGAAAATTACAACGGTCCAATTCGCTATGTGAACTAGAACAGTGTATTTATATATCCGCAACTCTTCACCAGGACCGGACAACGTTCATCCGATCATGTTAAAGTATGTGCAACCTTCAGCCAAAATGTACTTACTAAATATCTTTAAGAGATTATGAAATACAAAAAATATTTCCTACAAAATGGAAAATAGCCATAGTGTAATTCCAATATTAAAAAAAGAAATAAAAAAGAGGAATCGAAAAAACTGACTGCTGTCCTATCACTTTAACATATGTTCCTTGTAAACTGTTTGCAAAAGTAATTCAAAAAAGGCTAGTCTGGACTCTTAAAATGAACAACATATTTACTCCACATCCGTATGGATTTTGAAAATAACGCTCCGCAATTCAGATCATCATAAATCTCCAACTCAATACTTAAAAGGCATTACTAACCGCTTACCTTCGACTTGCAAAAAGCTGGGATACTGTATGGAGGTATCAGGCCCTTAATAGCTTATATAAAGCCGGAATCCGCGGCCCGTGGCCAGTCTTAACCAAAGTTTCTTAGCAAACAGGCAAATCAAAATATGGTTAGGTAACAACTTTTCACAGCTTTCCCATATTGAAAATGGTGTACCACAAGTATGTGTTCTTAGCGTGACACTTTTCCTACTATAGTTATTAATGGTATCCGACTAGTCGCCGAATCTCCTGCACAGTTCATCCTCTTTAAGAATGATTTAACGATTACATTCGGATCTTCTTCACTAATAATCGTACAATGATGTATCATCGAAATCCCTAAATAGGTTCTGCACGAGGCTTCAAATTTTCAATGGAAAAACAGCATGTGTAAATTTTCATCGAACTACCAAGTACAGTCAACCTTCTCAAATTTTTCCCGACGGTTTAGAATTACATTTCCGAGAAACAGCGCGCTACCTTGGTGTAACATACGACAGAAAATTGCTATAGAACGTGCGTATCAAGAATCTCAAGAAGATGCGCATTGAAGTTACGTAACGGAGACGATCGAAAAATGTCGTTATTGTTATATTGATCATTACTCCGTTCTAGATTAGAAGACGGTTGTGGAGAGTTCTATTTAGCGGCTCTAGGTCTGTTGTTATTTTCAGATACCGTCCCACATTCCGTCATCCGAATAATCACTGGAGCCTTTTACACCAGTCCCTCAGCCAGTCTCAAAAGGGAATCTGGACTACTTATTTTATATTTCAGAAGGCGCATTCTAACAGCTAACTTTCTTACATCCGCCCTTGTCAATCCAAAGCATAAATGAACTTCTTTACAGCTCTCCTAATCAAAATCAAACTTTCATACGCGGTCCTCTAATTACATGGCCAACATCAAAAATAATTTTTAATCTGTTTGACCTCAATTTAATAGATTTATTCAGAATTCCTTCGCTTTCTTCAATTTGTCCAAACCTCCCTTCACGAGTTTTTCAATTTCCAGATATTAATCTGCACTTAATTCATTTATTCAAATCCTCATGTCCAATCCACATCCTAAATATGCTGATTCTGTATGCTACTTAAGGTTCAGCCTTTTTTGTACTCCCTATCACTCACCAATCGTAGCTTTCAAAGCGTTGTTCTGTATTCTACGCTACCTTTAAGTGTCTTGAATTCCTTTCTACTACACCGCCCCTTTCTAAATGTCTTATCCTTACAGATTCACTCAACGTCGCAAAGTCTCTTCATCAACTTTATACGAATAATTTAATTATACAGCGCGTCCTTCTTCTCCGTAATCGCCTTACTCGATACCAGATCTCCATATCTTTTACCTAGCCATATCAGTCTCCCTAGTAATGAAGTCGTTGACATCGAAGCTACTAGGAGGGCTTTTTTGCTTCTATCTAAATCCTCTTACCTTTTTTCTTTTTTTTTTTTTTTTCTGGCGATATAAAAACATTCCTAAAATCCTTTATAATTAAATCTTCGAGTATGGAGGTCTAAACATCAAAATCATCTTCTATCTATAAAAACACCTAGTCTTCTATCTCAGATTGCCCTCACATTCTAATCAAGACAAAAAAATATTATACTCTCCCGGACTTGGAATTTCTCACTCGACCCTTCCCAATTCTTGTCTTCTACAACGCATCATCCTTCTGTCCTTTTTACCAAAGTTCGATTCCTGGCATATAATCATTTTGCTACACTGTTATCCGACTTGGGATCCAACACAGCCTTCTTCCATCTGTATCACAACTTATTCGATTCTGCTTGTTATTATAAAGTAAAATAGGTAGTTTCAAGCGGTATTTACATTCTAACGATTATTGTTTAAATTTAAATCGAAGTTAACTCAAGGATATCGATAAAACTTCATATAGTATTACTTGCTCGCCAAAATATACGTTATCCGTACGTATACCAGTTTAAATGCTCCTCTAGCCCATAATTCCGTAATCTATTCGAGCTAGTCGAGTTTTTTTTCCTATTATTGTCTATTTATTTATTCTTTAAATTCTTCCATTTTTACGAATTAGTTTAAAAACTCTTCAGTTACTTTAGCGGAAGGTGGTAGCTTTCAATGAATAATCTTTATTGACTGATGATGCCGAGGAAAATTAATTTTACATAAAATTTTAAAAGAAAAATTCTGTTCCCAGTTTAATTTATTTTAATATATCTTTTTTTACAGTTAATATTACTATTGTTGAATTTCGCTGAAATTCATTTCGCATATCAGACGAAAGACTGCTAAAAATTAAAATAAGATAATTAGAAAAAATGAAAAGACGCGTATTTAGATTCAGCAGAATAAATTAATCATTGCGAGTATGTAAATATTATTACACTATCAACAGGTGTTACGTGAAATGTTCGCATTTTGTTATTAAACGGGTTTGTTACATAAATTTGAATATTGTTGGTTAAAATTCTTTCTGGTTTATTATTACGTATTGTCTTTTGCGAACTTCTTTTCTTGTTTAGAATTTATAATCCATTCGAGTTTCTAATCTTTTTTGTTGAAAAAGAAATACAATCTGGAAAGACTTACTAAAAAAATTCGTGAGTACCTGGAATAGAATTTTTTTAGCGGTGTTCAAAAAAAAAATGATGTAGTAGGAAAAACGTGCTTTGTCATTTCGTGTTTTGGAGTGGCTAATAAGGGACAGCGAACGCTGCTCTCAATTCGAGTTTTCACCACCTTCATGGTTTTGTTGCTGTTATCGATTTTACTTGTTCCTAGCACCGCACTGGTACTCAAGTGCAAGCACCGCTTGACTGGAATGTGTAATCTGTGTCTATGCGATATACTTCCTCATAAATTTACCGCCTTGTCCAGCGTGTGGGATGAAGGAAAAACTTCGAAATACGTAACAAATGCTTTAAATAATTACCATTGTTTTAATCGATTGCTATAGTGTTTTCCTCTATTGTTAATAATTAATTTTTTATGAATAGTTCTACATCCATAATTGCTTATCTGTCTATTGATAAGATCATACGTCAGTAGAATATTTCGTTTCGTTAAGAAAGCATTCGGATTTTATGCAATAAAAAACGAAATACACAAAACATGCGGCAAAATGACACTAAACTATTATGTAATATTTAATCGATTATTAAAATAAAATATTTCGGTAAAACCAAAATAGATCAAATTCGAGATATTTCAAATTCCAATTCCGGCTTCATTGTAATTAAAGTCTATTTTCTTTTTTCTTTAATTTAAATAATTATTTTATTTACTTACATATGTACGCGTGTGTGCACATATATATATATATAATCGAAATTTGTACTTTTTAAAACGCCAATTTATGAAAGTAATAAAATTTTCATTTTTAAATTTAAAGAACGCGTCTTAGCGAAGACAATAATCCATTTTTATATATATATTTTTTTTTTTTGTTAACCATAGTTCTGTTTCATATAACATTACGTAATTTTTTGTTATTTGAGGTACTCTTTCGGTTTCATTTACCTCAATTTATCGAAAACTTTACTGTAATAATATTGCATAATTTGAAACTATTTTAATTTATGTGTAATTTGTTGCGGTTTTGTTTTATCGTGGTTTTCTGTTTTACAATCAACTAACGCTGCATATTTATTCATTTTATAATTTTTATTCCCAGCTTGAGACAGTACAAGTATATCCGTACCTACAAAAGTTTTCAGAAACCTTTTCAATCGACGAAATAAACAAATTTTCGTAATATATCCAGACTACTGATGGTACCAAATCGTTGGTACTGATTAACGATTCATCCCGCTTACTACGATGTTACGCCTATCAAATACACAACTGTACACACACATTTCGATTATAAAATCTTATATTTATGTACTCAGCCGAACTTTTTTGTCATCCTACATTGCCTGATTCAGAATTTGAAATTGTTTTCAAGGAAATCACCGAACATTTAAACAACCCATCACAATATATTAAAGAGCGTCTTCTGGATCCGTTACACATAATGTCAGATAAGTCTTCTCAGTTGTAAAAACCGTTACAGTTAGAAACAACACACAATATATATGCGTGTTAGTAGCAATGTGCAATCGTTTATACATCGGTAATAGTTTCGATTGTAAAAATTAACTGTGAATATTTCCTACACTCGAAAGTCTATATCGGATTTTAAATCAGAAAATGTGAAGGGACGCTGATCGGGAATTAAAGGTTGAAGTAACTTCTAAAAGGATAATATAAAAAAAAAAAATAATAAAATTCCTAAATATTTTAATCGATAACTTCTTCTTCTTGTGTCTTACGCATGACTGCGCGTAGACGATCCTTGGTATTTCAAATTTTCAAATTTTTCGCCCTTCTGCAGCCCTCATTAGATTTTCCACTGATTTTATCCCAGTCCATTGATGTATGTTACTTAACCATGACATCTTCCTTCTCCCTGGACCTCTTCGACCTTCAATTTGTCCTTGTATGATCAGTTTTAATAATTTGTATTTCTTTCCTTGTATAACGTGTGCGAAGTATTTTATCTTGCGTTTCTGTATTATTTCGACTACATTTCGTTCAGTCTTGGCTAATTGCAATACTTTTCTGTTACTTAACTTCCACGTCCATGGAATGCGCAACATTCTTCTGTGGAACCACATCTCACAAGCTTTCAAATGATTAATCATTTTAGCTGTGTATGTTATCGTTTCCGCACCATATAACAGAACTGAATATACGTAGCATACGAGCATCCTTTGCCTGGTTTTCAAATTAATCGAACGATTCATCAATAAATTTCCCAGCTTCTTCAGAGTTGTTTTAGCATATCCGATTCTACGTCTGACTTCAACTTCAGGGTCTAAATTCTCTGTTATAAAACATCCGAGATATTTGAATTCTCGTAGTCGCTCTATTTCCTGACCATTGATTAAGATTCTTGTATTCGGATATTCTTCCCGGCTTATCACCATAAATTTGGTTTTCTTCACATTTATGTTAAGCCCGTATCTTATACCTGCGTCATTCGTATTATTGATTATTTCTTGTAGGTCTTCTATCAAATCAGCAAATAGTACTGTGTCATCCGCATACCTTATATTATTTAACCATTTCCCATTCACTTTAACACCTTTTTCGACCTCATAGAGTGCTTCCTTGAATATTTCGTCAGTGTATACATTAAATAGTAGCGGGGACAATATACAACCCTGGCGTACCTCTCTGCTTATTTCGATGTTTTCCGATTCTTTTCCATCTACTAGGACGGTGTCCGATTGCTTCCAGTATAGATTCTTGACAATCCTTATGTCATACGCATTAACATTTTTCTCCTGTAATATTTGAATTAACTATTGAAATATATAAAATTGACTAGTATTATTTATAATTAATTTGTAGGTGTGGCAAAATTAAAGGTATTAATAATTAATATTAAGAACTCAGCGGTCAATCGGCTAAGAATAGGCCATATAAAAGTCATGAATACGTACTACAAACGATAACTACCCCTAACACACATGTCCATACTGTGCTGAATTAAAATATCCGTCAATACAACGTATCATAATTGAATGGGGCAGTTTTAATGCAGCCAGCTCAAGCTCTTTCATATCGTTAGCAAAAATATTAAACAACATAATTGTATAGCACTTTGAAGAAGTACATTCAGGATGGCGGACTACTGTTGGGTGGTCTTTAAGTAGTCGAGGCAGCTCTCACCGTGATAACCCTAGTAGTTAAAAACGGCAATTCAGCGGGAATAAGATTTGTACAAAGTAAAATATCTATTTACCGATATTTTTGAGAATGATATTGCTTGAAACAGTGCTGTACATGTAAAATATAGCGCAACGTACAGTTCACAGATAGCGTATATTATAAATATTTGTGATTGCTTCATCTCCAATAATATTCAATTCTAATTATTTTCTCCCTCTTTCTCACTAACACAACCTAATGTTAGGTAATGCCTTCGACTGGCGATCCCCCCTCTAAAAAAAAAAAAAAAGTATTTGTTGCGATTATAAAAGGGGAAAAAATATAAACAGGGGATTTACCCAACCGGGAATAAGGCGGGACTTTTGTTTTAAAACCAGGAAAAAAGTAAAAATATCCAAACGATATTTTTAATAAAAAAAAAAAAAAAATCATTTGAAATGAAAAATGAATGCATTTTTTAATGTATTATTCTTTTTTTTTTTCTTTTTTTTTTTTTTTTACGATTCTAGTAATCGAAAAATCGGAAACATTTGAACCAAGAAAACCGGGAATAAATTGGAAATTTAAAAATTATATTTGAGTGACCACCGTGAGACATTTTTATACAAATTCGGTTTTTTCATTATTAGAAATGAGTTGTTTAACCCATTTTTGTTGTAGTTGTGTTTGTCTTTGCATATTGTATATGTTGCACGGTGCTCGTTGATTTTTTTTTAAAATAAAAACGCTGTTCGAACGAAAAATTTTGAAAATATTAACGGATGCTTGTAGTATAACGTTTCTGATGCAGTAGTATTATTGTTAATTTTTTTTGTTTTTATTAAAAAAACCCTCGGATAAAAAAATATTTTATATTTTATTTAAAAGTAGCAGAATATATAACTGCCTACAGTTTTTTTCGGTATCTCTTAAAAAATTAACTATTATTTGCCAGTTTTTATGGGTTTACATATATATATATATATATAAAATGTTAAAAAGCATATTATTAATAGAAAAATCTATAGCGTGACCTATTTTACTCCCGAAGTATAATTATTAACTGCAACGGTGCCCCGTCGTCTATTTCAGGGCAGATTGGTTGTTGATTACTAATTTTTTATAGTTATCGATAAAATTGCTCGGACTTTTCTAGTTTACTCGACGAATATGAGGAATGGTAGTATTTTTGGTGCAAGGAAGCTTTATTTTATTCGTTTCTTCGAAATCTGAACGAAAAATGTAATTTAATTCAGAATTGCAAATTTGTAAGCCTTTGGTTTTGAGTTATGTCTCGCTTTCAATGGTCAGTAGAGTTCAGAGAAATAGCTATTTTGAATAGATGGTCGAGCGATGACAATATCTAATGGTGGCATGATCAACTGATGTCATCAACGCCTCGCATTTCAGTCCGGAGCGCAGTAGCCATTAAGTGAAAATAACATTTAAATAATGATGAATTATTTTGCGTAGAAGATAACGTTATGTAAAAGTGGATTAATGCGAACATATATGTGGTGAAGACAGTACTCATTATCAGCAGGTATGTTTACGATTACGATCCCATTTGGTACAAGACGAGGGAACAGCGGGTTAACCGCTATGTTTGTTTGAAGGGCAAAAAAATTTAAGTAACAACACTGACGATCATTTTACTTTGATAGAATTATTTATAATTTCATTATTATCTTTCTCGAGGAACAATTTCACTGAGAATCATCAATCAAAACCGCATATTAATTAAAAATTTAACTATGCATTTAAAAAAAAAAAAAAAAAAAAAAATGTACCGTAATTGTTTAATTTTGCTGTTGATCGACATACATTTTTGCTATCGCAATCAAGTAATCATGTATGGTTCTAAAAGATTTTCTTGCTTTATTCAAACATTTCCTTACTTTCCTTTTTTTTTCAATATTTAACTAAAATACAGTAGTTTGTATGTTTTCTTCATTTTTTCTCCCCATTATTGCACTTTGTTTGAAAAAATTAAAGTACTTTTAACTTTATTTTTCTAATTTTTGTTTTTAACTTAATCGGTTTTACAAGTACTATGTTCGTGTGTGCGTGCGCGTGTGTGTGTGTTGTAATGCATTGTACAGGCTGTGAATAAATAAAATAAAAATATAAAATTTCAGAAAACGTGTTGAAAACGAAAATGTGTGTGTATGTGTGAGAGAGAGACCATGTTGTCGGCCGGGGATGAATAGGTTACCAGGCGGTCCCGCCGAATGAAAGGCCACTCCATTAGCGAAAATGGTTGCGATTAATCATCGAGAAAATAAAGAAATAAATGATCGAAAAAACATGGTTTCGAGACCGTGGTCGGAAAGGCAATCGCTGTTTTAACTTTCTCCCCGGAATCTTTGTTTTTTGTCCTCTCTCCTCTCGATCGTGACAGAAATACTGAATAAAAAAAAAATCGTCAGTTATATTACGGTTGTGCTGTTGATTAGAGTTGATTCGATCAAAATTTCGGTTTACATGAAGGTGAAATCCCGAGTAAGAAACATAGCGAATCTTCAGCAGAAGTAAGAGATCTCGATAAATAAATAAAGGATTCCACCGATTATCGATTGCAATGCCGACAACAGTGGTACCTAAATTTTATATTATATTTAAATAATCCTTTTTTTTTTAATGAACGCTAATCCAACGGACTACGGATCACCGCCGACAACAATGATATGTAAATTTTGTATTATATTTAAATAATCCTTTTTTTATTCTTGTATATTTGTGAATTGATTAACTACATTTTCAGCGGCCGGTCGGTTAAGAAAAATTGGTGTCGGCAAGTGTGTAATATAAATTTTAAAAAGTAACCAATATATATAAAAATAATAATGTTGTAACAATGTAATTTTACGCGTACGCTAATTACGAAGCTGTGGTGCCATCCCTGAGGGCGTGGCTAAACAATAATGTTACATTTGGTATTCCTGGTAGAGATAAAACCAATTATACCGTTGTTTGATATATATATATATATATATATATATATATATATAAATTAAAACTCGACCCTTTGCACCTTGCTGTAAGGGTACCCTCCAGATTCCTAAGAAGATCCAGTTTTAATTGACTTCGTCATTTTTTAATGTTATCTATAATTGATATAAAAATGTTGCATGGAACTTTATTGTCGTTAGATCCTAATTTGTTCCCTAGTCCTTCTCTAAAGCAGAAAAATGTTGCAAGTGGAATTAACTGAGCAAGATAAAAATTAAGGAGCCCCACTTTTTTTTAAAAAATTCCAAAAGTAAAAAAAAATAAATTTCGTTAAGAGAAAATTGTGATCTAAATTTAGATAAAGAAAATTAACAAGTCTATTCTGAATAATGAAACATTTTAAATTGCTTTATGTAGAATTCACTAAGAGACTTGACCAGAAGTGCTTCGAAATTTTTACTCGGCTGTAATTGCTAAGAATTTCAAAACTGTTTTACGCGTTATTTTAAATCGTTTTATGTCGAATTATACCGGGCAGAATAAAATACAATCGGGGAAAAAAAAATACCAAAATAAGACGCCGAAAATCAAAGTAATTATTAGATTACAAACGACTGTGTAAATTCAAAGGCAACCGTGCGTCATTGCGATCATTTCGCTACTGCACGCTAGATGGTTCAGTGGAACAAGTATTAAAACTTATACTCTTAGATGTAGTGCTCTTTATTGCCACCTGATGGCGCTGTAGTAGTGCCTGATTGTAACGCCGCCATTAACCATAACAGGTCAAGTCCGATCATATATGGAATGGTCTATTGCCCTGCTCAAAATATGTGTGCAGTGCACAATGCGCTAGTCGCTCTGCCAAAGTAGAAAAGTACCTGATTGGTTTAAAGCTCGATCGGATTAGCTGTTTATGCTGTTATGTGTGCCTATATGCTTCTCGGCGTACTCTTAGTGGCTTGCGAATGTCACAGAAGTACCCAGCACCCGGCGAATACAACGGGAAAGCGAGTAAATCGTCAGATCGGAACTCAACTATTACCAGCCGACACTAACAGGGCGGCTAGCGTCTTTAAGTATCTTTCGCGCGATGTTCAAATAGCGACTTCCCAGATTTCTGGCAGCAAACTGTTAATCTCTGCTGCTAGAGAAGTAGTAATAGTGTATTTCTTTCTTTTCCAATTTTCTTTGTTATTTTGCTGCATTGTGTTAGACGTACGTACAGTATATGTTGCCCGCTGCTTCGCTAACACATTAATACGTGTTTAAACATTTCATTTTTATTATGTATTCATTCAATGCGTTACATGTTATGAAGCTGTTTTCCGCATCTTGGGCCATAAATTTCTACTTTCTTTGCTAACATAGTTTAAGAGTCAATTGAATATTATGCTTTAGGTCTTGTTGATTTGATTATTACAGTGTCGTCATCCGTTTTATTTATTTATTTTATTTTTTGTTCTTCCCCATTCCATTTTCCCCTCACGGCTTTCGTTTGTCCCTTAAACTATTCATCTATTTATCCATCCGCTTTCTTGAGCTTTAAGTGTAGATAATTTTTATTTTATTTCACACATAAAAAGTTAAATATTAAAATATTTACTCAGAGAAGCCTCTTGAATGTTGTTAATTGAAAAATATTGGTCAACTATTTGTCTTTAATTTTCCTATGCGGCTAATAATTTAATTAATTATTAAATATTAATTAGAAAATAAAACGTATTCCGACCTTTTTTTATTCTGGAAATACCTTTTCTTTACAACGTAGCGATCACTAAAAGCAGCACTGTTCGTTTTCCTTTTAACATAGCGCGATGAATCGCGAATTAAAACCTTTCTCACAAGTAACCCTTACACTCACTGCGAAAATTGCATCAAAATCCATCCAGTAGTTTTCGCAATTAACAAATAGACACATTTTTTACTTTAATTTAATTTTATATATATATATATAAATATATTTGCGTGTGTGTATATATACACTAACTGTTGCCCATGACGTGGCCGGCATATTAATATCCATTTAAATGTTTAACTTTCATTCGCTCTATACATAGCGAAATGCATTATATTTTCACTAAAAATGTATTTCCTATATTACTCTCTTATTTTGAGCATCTTAGATATAGAATAATTCTCACAATGATGGCAAGAATTTAAGATCCGAATGTAAATAATATTTCCAGTAACAACAATGGAAAATCTTAATGCACGATTCTTTAGTATACTTCCGTGTAATTTGAACTTGTAAAATATTCTTTATATTGACATATGGGTTTGAATGTATAATATTATTCAAAGTTGAGAAACCATACCAACATTATTAGTCAAAAGGACATATGAACCTGACGGGTACGGAACATTTATTAATAAACATTAATAAATGACTCACAAAAGCCAAACTAGTTTCGAATACTTCGTGATTACATGCTACAACTGTGCTAATTGTTTTCATTCGATAATCTTGATTTAATAATATCCGTCATAACCAGACTGTTGCGAGCATTTGTGACTCAAGAATGAAAAATCATTATTATTATTATTAATTATTTTCTTTATGTTGCGTAGTATAGTTCGTAACTTGCTACTCCTGCAATTTTGCACATGAGCAAAATCACCTCGTTTAAAATAATACGTTAATCGATTATTATTATTATTATTATTATTGGCGTATGCTTAATTTATTAATATTAGATTAAGTTAGGAGGGGGTATGCATGAATTTTTCCACATTCTCTTAATTTATTTAATTCATAGCCCGTATCATCGTGAGATCCCATGTTGGACCCCTCTGCTTTGCACGTTCCCTGCCTGTAGTTCCTGGACGGTGCCCGCAGATGGCGCATCGCTACTCCGTCCTTTTGGAATTTGTCTTTTGCTCGGTGGCGGCTGTGCTACTTATCGAGTCGAGTTCCTACGTTGGGCCCGCCGCCCGTTTTGTACAGCTTCTGTGTGCCGGCAGCGGTGGCCGCTGTGTGACCGTTTGATTATTTCGCCGCGAGTCGTCGGTACGCCGTCGACGTGCGTGTACGTATGTAAATGAACAAATCGACAGTGAACCTGCCAGCTCCTCGGTCGCACGTCTAGTTCGTTGGGCAGTCGCCGTGCGGGGTTGCGGTAGGTTTGCGTTGTTGGTTCGCGCGCCGCGTCTGTCTCATCCGTTCCGCTGGTCGGCCAACGTTCGCTGTCGCGTTTAGCGTTTTTCACACTGGGCCGGCTGCGTCTTGTCCGCATTCGATCGTCCGGTCACGTCTATCGTTGTAATATCGAACGCTTGTCATTTTGCGATCGAAGCTGCTCCGCATTATCGACCGTCGTAATTTTTCTCGATTTCAGAATCGATTTTTCGCCGCGTACCGTGCCAGTTCGATTGTTGTCTGCTCGTCTCCGGATTCGTTCGTTTGTTTTCCGCATAATACGCGACTGCCTGCGCGTCGCTGGTTCGGTGTAATAATGCGCGAGCGGTACTGGTAATATTCGTTAATTTACCTGGGTGTCTGATTATTATCGGAGGTTACCGACGTGCGCCGAACGTGATTACTCGACGTAATATACGTATCATCGTTCTAGAGCAGCGCCGAAATGTTGGAAAAATTATTGCTTAATCGCGATGACCACCGTCGTCGTCCATATTGCTGCTGAGCGGTGCGGGCGGCAGTAACGACCACGATAACGACAAATCGTTATGGGCAGCGGAAATTGTCGTTAATAGCAGCCGGCTGCGGAGGACGGAATGGCGGTGTAATTGTATCTTTTCCTGTCGTCCCTTGTCGTCGTCGTCGTCGTCTAGAAGAAAAATCAATTTCGATTAATTTTTTTTTCTCTTCGAAACCTCATCGAACGACAGACTCATGTATCGAAGTAGAATTTTCAGGCCGGAACACCCGTCCAGTAAGTTTAACGTACACTAGTTTTTTCTTCCTTCTTTTTTCCCGTTGATTATAAAACGCGCCCGCAGAATAAGCCCCCTTCTCTCTCCGAATACGAAAGAGTAGCGCTAATCGGTTTTCATATCGTGAAAATTACTGAAGCCGAAAATCGGAGCCCCCCCTATCGATTCCCCGGCATTTAGAAAACTGTCGCCGACATCGAAAAATACCGAGAGAACGATTTTATCGTATAGAACCCCTAACACACTAATGATTTTAAAAAATTAATGCGATTCCGTAATGTCATTGTTTTTTATTGCACATTCGACGGTACGACGCGATTGCGCGTTCCAATGCAGTCAGTACAATTCAGCAAATTCAATACATTGGAGATTCTGCATAACGCATAAAATGTGACTCTGTGAATATAAATTCCATTGATCCCTTCAAACAAATAATTCAATTTTAATATATGTGGGATAATAAAGCTGAGGCTAGCTCTCGTCGTTTCCTAAGATTTTCAGCGGTAGCGTCACAAGAACACTATTATTTCTTACGTGAACATGAAACTTATTTTTACTTGAATTTCTTGAAAAGGACCCCGTTACGAGTTTCTTTTTTCCTTTGAAATGAAACTGTTTATTGGACACTACCAACGACCCCCTTTGGTAAACTCGTCGAGCTAACAAAATCTGTCATGTCCTTTTCTAATGCCCGTTCACTGGAACGTAGAGCGAGAGAGACAGAAAAAAGTATAAGGAAAAAAATTAAAAAAAGGGGGGGGGGATCTAGATAAGAAAATTTTAATAAAGCGTATAAATTCTAGATAAAAACAACGCATTATAGAACTTGCTTGGATGCTGTTTTTTTTTTTTTGAAGATGCTTAAATTTATAGCCAATTATTATTTCTCCTTCCGAATAAAGTGTTTCAACGTAACTCCATTGTATCCATATGTCGTCTTCGATTTGACCATTCACTCCTCCCTGCTTCTAGTTGCCAGGTTACTCTTTCTTCATCTTCATTCTATCCCCTTCACCCATCGGAGACGAATTACGTACGCGACGCTAACCATGTGTTTTTTGAGTGCTCCTCTTTATTCAATGAACAATCCGTACTATACTCTAATCTGCTACAACACAATGTTCCTGCGTCTTATAATCTTTCATCGACTTTTTTTTTTTTATTGGCATGTCGGCACAGGACATTTACCCAACACAAAAGGTTAGAAGAATAGAAAGACATATGGAGTGACTGGTTATATCAAAAAACGATTAAAGACAGAATAAATGAAGACAGCTAACATGGGACCAACAGAAGGAGATGGAAAAGCGAGAATGTAGAGGGCACTGTAAGGAGTAGGGAGGTCAAGGCTAAGAAAATTGGAATAAAAGATCGCGCGTTCTGAGAAAATAAAGGAACATTCGAATAATAATAGAACGTGGTTTGCGTCACGGGTGACATTTATAAGGTAGGAGGATGAAAGGGACACAAAGAAGATTGAACGAAGCGGGGAGCAAACTATGGTTAAAACGAAGGCGAACTATGGAAGAAGTGACAGAACGGCTGATACTGGGAAAATTGTTAAACCAAGGAGAAGAGGATGGGGAAGACTGTGTAAGGCAAGCTAAAAGGAGTCAGGTTTGGAGAAAATAGATGAATAGAGATCAGTTCAAAAGTCACGGTGAAAACGAAAAAAGAGAGAGTAAAGACTTTGGGAAGATAATCTGTCTGTGATACGACCATTTACTGCTGCTGAGCATCCTAATACACTTACATTTCCAAACCCTCTCATTTTTCCAATAATCGCACCCTTCTTTTGCCCAAAAGCGAATAGTATGAACATTTAAATTATCTCAAAAAAAAAAAATGAAAAAACCAGAATAAATAAAGACATGGGTTGATGCTCTTCGTTATGCCCCTCCCAAAAAGAAAAGAAAAAAAAAGTTACAGCGAACATAAAGATGATGAAGAAAATGTGCCTCGGTCGAAAATTAACGGTGTGTTAGAAGTGTAAAACTTTTTATGGAATGCGATAAATTTTAAACGAGGAAACTAAAAAAAAATACATTGGACTAAAGAAAAATTTACTCCAAAAAGTATAACAAAAATAATTTGTAATATTAATAATAACGTACAGATAATCTGAAATTAAACACTACAAAAATTTCACTTGTATGTACATATTTATTGTTACATAGACGTATATAATTAATGCATGCAAGACTTCTGTAGTGTTTAATTCGAGATTATCTGTATGTTGTTATTAATATTACAAAAAATCATTTCTGTTATACTTTTTAAAGTAAATTTTTCTATAGTCCAATGTATTTTTTTTTAGTTTCCTCGTTTAAAATTTATCGCATTCCATAAAAAGTTTCATTTCTAACGCCGTTAGTTTTCGACTGACGCGCATTTTCTTTACCTTTTGGCTGGTATATTTCTCGGCTACTGCGGAACGGTTCCATTTTAATTGCTTAAAAATACACTTTTTTCTCTGTACCTTAAACAAGTTTTGGCCATAATAAAAATTTAAGAGAAACATAGTAGTTCGTTGATAAATGAAGAGGAGATTACTAATTACTTCTGGCTATTTGATTATATTATAATTTTTTTCCCGTAATTGTTGGAAATTACGTTTACATGAATATACATTTTTGAGCTAGGGGTCATGCTATGTTAGAAGGTAATTTCGTGACACTAACGCTTGTTTACGCGATTTGCATATCAAAATCAGTATTTATATTATGCTGAGCTCTAAAGTATATTCGTGATTCTATATTTGCGACGAAGAAAACGTATGTTTTTTTTTATTATAGTTTAATTCAAAAACCTATGCGGTTATCATGTGATGAAACCATTTAAAAGTAGCTTCTAAATCGATTTTGTCGCTTAATCTGATTATCAACACTGGCCAATTAATCAGCTAAACTTTAGGAAGAAAAAAAAACAGCTCTCGTATGTTTGTCTACCCTCGTAATTCTTTACATTCCTTCAATTCTCTTCTTGCCTTTACAAAGCCTCATTCGTCTTAAATCTGTTTTTCTAATTCCTCTTCAAGTACAGACACAAAAACTTTTTCTTTAAAAATCTCCGATTAAAGTTTCTTTCTCTCCTTCTTCTTCAAACTTCTTTTGCTCTACGTCTTAGTAAATATTTTGAACCTGTTTAATTAACAAATATCTCGTTTTAGCAGACTCGAACACACCAGTCTGTTACTAATTAACGGATTTTTTTTCTTATCCTAGGCGCTATACGGTTCTTCTGACTATCAATACATTTCAGTTAGACTTTATTGAAAACTTCTTAATCATTGCGTTTGATCAACTGCCTGTTATCATACTGCTTTTTTTTAACAACCCTATTCCCCTATGATATTTGCAGTATAAAACTGTAATTCTTTGTCATCGTTCTTTCTTTTCTGCCACGCTATAAAATTAAACTTTTTAAGTCTCCCGCAACCTCGCGTCTTGTTAACATTTATTTAATCTTAATTCTCTGCATATCCCTCCTTCTCTTTTTACTGACAGCATTCTCGCCAGCTTCATTGAACACAATATTTCATTACGTAGTAAATTCACAACTTTTATGACCTTTAGTATCATTAGAAAATCTTTTTTTCTCTGTCTTCAATTCTTTACGTCTCCTAAATCCTCTTTTGTGTCTTTACTATTCGTTCCTTTAAACCTTCTTTAATTAATCTTAAATAACGGTTCCATGCGTCTCTCGTAAACTCCATTCGTTATTAGACGGTACAAATCTTGTTCGCTCCCAAAAAGTCTTAAAAAACTGATTTTGTAGTCGGTTTCCGTGTGCCAATGTTCGATAAGTCTCTCGTCCATTTTTATTTCATCTGTGACAACTCGTCCGGGTCTTTCCATTCCAAAACTAAATCGTACTTAAGTTATCGATTTTCAATTAAAAGTTGGCTTTTTTCTTATGCATTCTCATTTACTTCTTACATCCTTTTTAAAGAAAAACCCCTTTTCGCTTGATTAAACTTTAATCTTATATCTTATCTTTATTCGTCTTCCTTAATTTACGATGTCCTTCTGCAATTCCTTTTAAAGACCCTTTTTAACCGCGTCATCAAAATTAAATTTTTTCACTGACTAGTTTCAAAGAGCGGTGACCTTGTTGATCCAAGTCCTCTAAACTTACCCTCTTTCGCTCAATCTTCTCCCGAAGATCCTTGCCCGTTCAGAAAATGAAAATAACGATTCAGCAGATTCATTAGCTCATTCTTCTCTTCAATGACAGATTCTTTAGCTTGCTTCTAATCCCTAATATTCTTCTTCCCTCGACAGTTCATTTCAGACTATTGCTCAGTTCCCCTTCATTTTGAGCGTTTCTCTTTCTTTGTATCGCTTCTTAACGAGCAAATATCAGAAAATCAAATTTCGAACAAAAATCACTGAAAATCGATTTCTTAAATTTTCATTAGGATCTGTTGTAATTCGAACTAAATTGTGATTACATTGAACTGTACAGATCGAATACAGTTTTCCCGTAACGCCTTGGTCAAAAATCGATGTTTCGTAGAGGAACATTGCCAACTGATACTGTTTTGTTAGAAAAGAAAAGACAGCTTCAACCAGCCGTTTAGTTTTATATTTGTCTCTTACTAATGGACACAAGTGGTGTACGGTTGAAGCTTACGACGAATTATTGTAACTTTATATTTTATAATTTTATTGGATTACATAATGATTTGAATAATACGAGGCAGCGAAGGAATTAGTCGCTGACGACCAAAAAGCAAATTTAAATTAGCCGCGCTCCTTTGTTTATCATCACCGCTAGCAATTTAAGTCTATACCAAGAGATACTGCACAATGGGTAGGCAAGCCACGCGGTGTATTTCATTAAGGTTTTCTGTTGGTTTTGTTTTAAAATTTTATTTTAATTCTGTTGTCACTTATTTATTATTACTTTTAACGTTTTTAATGTCTTTATATATATATATATATATATATATATATATATATATATATATATATATATATATATATAAACATATATACGTACGTTATAAATATTTTGCTGCGTGCTGTGAAGAAATTTTAGTAGCAATTAGTCGCTTTGTAATTTAGGAAGGGGGGAAGAAAATAGAAAGAGAGAATAGGCTTGACGGAAATTACGAATTTAACGCAGTACATGTATCGAACAACCACTATATGCAGCACACTGATTAATTTAAACCGGTTAATAATGTGGTAACACGTAAGTGATGAAATAGTTTCTTTTCTACAATGTTGACGCATTTTTATGAGTATTTTCGCCTGTTATATGTAATTTGATTTTCGTGAGCGAGAAGGTGACTTCCTATGTTCCAAAAATATTACCGTGATTAAGAATTAATCTCGAAATTACATTTCTTAACTGATTTGACTTGGTTTAATATTTACAAATTGCAGTTTCTTTTATTTAAACGCTAGTAAACCTATACACATTTTGTTTATTAATTAGTTGAGATAAAATAAAGAATAATTTTAAATAACAAATATTGAAAACGAACTGTGAAGTGTGTTAGAAACCTTTTTTGATGAATGTATTTCGTCTTCATTTAGGGAAACAAAAAAATATTAATAAAGATGAACATAGTGGTGGTCTAAATCTGAAGGATAAAATTAAACTGACAATAGCACCTATCTAAAAACATTTCTAGGATATCTATATTAATTTTAAATATTTATTATTTGCAATTATTCTTTATATTTCGCTTTGCATAAACAGAAAATTACCGTACGAAAACGAGTATAAAATGAAAATTGAAATGTATAGATGCGTGTTTTTCAAATGTTAGGAATGTGTAGCAGCTTAATTTCGGAACGATTTTGTCTGCGAAACATGTGAACAAATTGTAATTTTTGCTGTTTATTATTTACATTTTAACGCAATATGTGCGTATATATTAAGTATGCATATAAATCAAAATGTTCTTTTTTTTAGAAAATAAAAGTAAGCTAAAGAACCAAGGTTGAGTCCATGTTAACTCATATATTATTATCATGGTATTTACACTTGGAATATTAAAGATGAAACGTTATTTGTCACTTTTCCTAAAGCTAATGTGACAAATACCTAAATTCATCGACATTTATTAATTATATAAAGGAAAAATATTTATAATAGTAATATTTTCGATGACCGAATTTATGCAATATGTATAGAATAAAAGATCTCTCAACTACCGATCAGCAGTTCGTCGTGTATTAAATGGAGTCGTTAACTTCAATTGCTGCTTTGACGTACTTTCATCAATATTTTTTCATTTTCTTTTTACTTTTAAAGATAAATTTATTATTATATTGACTGTTGCCAGCGGCTTCGCCTGTATACCCGATGAAATATTTAATTTTCCCTCAATTTTTATATATATTTTCACTTAGAGCACTTGATTTCCATCACGGAACTGTGTTGAATTCGATCCCAGGTGACGACAAAAATTATTACAAAATAATTAAATTATATAAACCGCTAATAGAATCATATGGAAGGCAATGATAAACATGTATAGCACCATATTCGCGCTAGTTTTGTATGGGGGCAGACACACTTGAAATTCCGCATTGGCATATCGATAATTGAAACATTTACAGGCAATTCCAAGTATAGTCTTGCGTCTACACTAACGTTGTATATAACAATAACACTACCTTTAACCGTACAGCTAGAACGTACGAATAAGTAGTCGCCTACGCGCTCGGAATTGAGTATGGCGCTCCAAAAAGAAAAATACATATTTACACTAACTCGATGT
The DNA here is from genome assembly GCA_039619475.1 of Icerya purchasi. NCBI lineage: Eukaryota > Metazoa > Arthropoda > Insecta > Hemiptera > Monophlebidae > Icerya > Icerya purchasi. Next base: position 154,459,183 of record CM077115.1, read on the forward strand.
ACTTTATTCATTTTGTTCGCTATTTTGGGCATATCACTAGTATAATAATAGTTCAAATGAACTTTAAACGAAATCTCGCGACATCAACGACCGTTGGTGACACTTCAAGATTTCAATGTAATATTTACAGTAGCATTCTTTGATATAATTTCTGTGTAATATAAATTTCTAAACTATATGCGCAACCACTCGCTCTGGTACTCAACCGCACTATTTTTTTTTGTTTTCATTTTTGTTATCACGTAGAATCTGCAATTAGTTCTTCTGACTGTTACGTCTTATCCAGATAATTATTTGTTAAATTTATCTACTGTGATACTCTAGAGTAACTGTTAAACGGCGAAAGAATTTTTAAATAGGTCCAGTAGCTTTTGAATGAATCTCGAGAGAAAAAAAAAAAACTTCTTCTTCATATATATATATAACTCAGCTATTTTGGCCCCGCAAGGGGCTGTGCCTATTAACCCCTCTTGTTTACATTTCTGTCTTTTTCTCTTCTATACTTTGTATAAAATGATCAAAATTTACAACGTAATTCTAAATCGGACCATACAAATATAATAAAATGTAAAAAACGTTACATAAAACTGTGACATTTTTTCTAATAGGGCTTAGCCTAAGAATTACATTATAATTAATATACACGTATAGTATACACTAATTATAATGTAGAACAAGAAAAAAAACACCTGACTGCAAACTTAACTTTTTGTATAGAGGTGGGAGATACGGTTCCATTTTGTATTAGTTTTATCTACTGCCCAGTTTTGTCTCTTCAGTTTATTAAAGATTTACACGTTAACACCTTTCGACGAATATCTTTAACGAATGCGTGTTTTGAAGAATCGTATCGCCACCGATAAAAAAAATATGTTTAGCGATTTTCGCATAATTTACGGAGGTGCCAAGTGGCGTTCTTTTCGGGTAGAAATTTAGCACGATTAGATCGAATAATGCTTAAATTATTAATTTTTTCCCGTCCGTTTCTATATTTCAGATTTTAAAGTAAGTGTTTGTGTAAAAATCAAAAATATATAATCTATAAAATATATATATATATATATATCAGTAGCAGATCCATGGGGGGGGGGCATATCCTCTCCCCCCAAATTACCAAACCCTTTATGAAAAAATTTGTTATAACAGAGAAACATAATTTATGCTATAAAAGATTTGTACGAATTTTACTTACGGATTTAACTATATCTAATATTTAATACTGTTTTCTAGTAGAATGTTCCTTTTTTAATCTATTTTAAACATAACTATAGTCGATTTTTTGCCATTTTTATTTATTTTAAATTTTTATTTTGTAATGTAAATGAAAATAGTTCAATGTGAAATATATATATATTTTTTACTTGGTCATGAACAAAGAATTAGGATCGGATTACTAACAAAAGTAAAAAAGAAATAAAATCTAATATAAACTATCTTTTTGGGGGGGGTCGTCAATCGGGGACCTTTACCCAGAAACAATTAGAATAGAAAGGAGTCAATTATATCTTGATACGATATCAAATGTTGTTAGGAAAAAGGAAAAAATAATAGGAACAATCTGTGGAGAGGGAAGAGATAGGACATAAGAGGCGCAATATAGAATAGGCAGATCAAGCCTCAGCAAACTGAAATAGAAAGCGAAGCACTCAGAAAAAAAAGATAAATACTTAATAAACACATGATCAGCATCGCAAACATGCTTTTCGTTTGAATGGAAAAGACAATATGGAGAAGCAACCAACGAAAAACGAAAACGAGAGAAAGATAATAAAGTATGGATTAAGAGCGCAGATGAATAACGGAGACAACAACAAAACGACAAAGTGAAAGAAACAAAGAGAACCACGGATTGGCAGGAAGACTAGGTTGAACAGATAATGAATAATTATTAGAAAAAGAGGAAACGTACATATCCGATACCATAATCTAAAATGAAAACTTCTACACAGCGGAAGGAAATTAGACGATGGGACCTTTTTAAAGAAAAAGTGAAAAGAGACAGAAACCCGATCTAAGGAGTCTGCTGCTTTATTACTGAAGATGCCCGAATGATTAGGAACACATAGTAAATATCAATATAAATGCAAAGGAGGGAAGAAAGAACGTGGATAAGTGAGTGTATGTGGAGTATGATAAAATCACAGGTTTATTAAAACTAAATTTAATATAATTGTAATAATTACATATTTTTAAAACATTTTTAAATTTTAATAAGGGTCGCTATTTGATTTTCTTTATGAAACAAGGGGTATTTCTCAAGTCTATGGCCTACCGTAGAAAATTTTATGTAATTACATAATTCTCTACCCCCCAAATGTCCTTCTGGATCCGCCCCTGTATATATACAAAATTTGTATTGACAAGGGGAAAAATACGACTTCCTTTTTGTGTTATTCATATCGTTTTTATGAGAGACAGTAAAGGAAGAGTGCGTTTTCTACTTAGCTGAATCTGTTTTTTTTTTTTTTTTTTTTAAATAATTAAAATTTTTATACTCGCGCTACTTCAGTTAAAGCCGCCTATTCCTCAATTTTAATTATGTACGAAATACATTTTTTTTTTTTTATGGACATTAACTCAACTTAAGTAAAATTATTAGGAGTTACAATGTACGACAACAGGATTCAAACCCGGTTCTACTCAAACGAAACATCACTGCCTAATCAACTACGTCACAGCAGCTAACTTATAAACTACCAGGTTTAATCGAAGGAAATTTACGACTTACTATCCGGTTTAATCTAAAAGTCTGCTGTACGTCCTTTATGATTTCGTTATGTATAAAAGCGAACTTAATGTTAGAAACACATTTAATAAGGCTATGCCACCACCATATTTGACGATTTTATAATTTTCACCAATAGAACATTAATATCGTGTTTTGTTTTTTGTTTTTTTTTTATAAGATAGCTTCACTTCTTGTTTCTATCGCTGATCTAGAGAAACCGCTAAAAAAAAAATCCGGTAGTGATGAACGAAAAATGTTAAGTCTACAGACGCGATTTTTCCGTACAAATACATTGAGATAAAATATTTCTAAATTACATTTTCGAATTCGTTTAAAACGTATCAAACTATACTTTTTTGTACTTGGTTATAATCAAAAAATCTGCTATCCGAGTAGCACTCAACAAACTGGCTCGTCGTACTTCAAGACTGCGCGGAAATGCTCAATTTTTGATATTCACGATGAGCTAAGTAAAATTCCAAAAAAAGAGCTATTTGCTAGACCAAGAATTTGAAATTGGCAAAGAACCGATCGCTGTTATTAGTCAACTTCATCACTATATCGAAACGAATCCTACTGGGAGTCTCGTGTTATTCTGTGATAACTGTGTAGTAACTTTTAAAAAAAAATTAATGTTTTCCCACTTTTTTCCAATTTTCTTCAGTCAGTTTTGTACCTTTGAAGACATTAAATAAACTTTACAAAAAAAATATTGCATTTTATTCTACACACTTTCGAATATTGGAATCCATGCTTTATTCAAAACCCATATTTTCGCATCACAAGTCACATATACGTATGATACAAATATACAAAAAATATAAATATTTTGTGTCGTGTTAGAAATAGTAAAAAACATCTCGAGAATTAATAAACATCTCTTTCGCACCAAGCCCATTCAGACGAAATTCCATAATATTCGAAGTGTAGAACGGCCCGGAAATTGAAAGTGTAAAATTTAACATGTAAATGCGAATTAGTGAACTTCTATTAGTTACCGGTAAATTACGAATAGAGCAAAGAACAGTGGAAAGGTATACACATTCCCTGCAGGGTATAAACTAGATAAAATAAAATGCTGGAAAAGATAGAAAAAATCTCAATAACAGATATTGATAAGGGTAGTAGGGTCCCTAGGTCGTAGAGTGCGACGACCGATAGCTGATGTGAATCATAAAAATACCATGTGTTACCCGAGGATATTAAAACTTAAAAAGCAAAGAGAAGGGCCGTTATTGTTTTTATTTATTTTTTTGGTTCGGTTTTATTCATTAATGTAATAGTGGGCATTGTTTAAAAGGCTTCACACTACAATCAATAAAGCGGCATGGTAATTAACGATGGCGGATTAAAGTTAATCATTGTGACACGTTTCAATAATGTGCATAATTCGTTAAATATAAATGAATTTTAAATATAAACGTGATCTTTAACATTTATATGACTTTAAATCTTTTCGTTTTTTTATTTTATTTGGTAAATAAACGATGTGTCTTTCGTTCTTTCCCCCTCTGCTACACTTCTAGCGCGCTATAAGTCTTCTTAAGCACCGTGATATCATATGGGTTATATTCGTTTTTGCGATTATCGAAGAAGTGAGATATTCCTTTTTGTCGTAGAGGCTGTTTACATATAAACCAGTAAACTCCTCTCCAGTTAAAAATAAAAAATTTTCCGAAATTGATCGCATAATATTACTACAGCACGAGAACGGACCAAAAATATAAAATGTTCTTATCTTCCGGTTTTGCAAGCAATCTTATGTCCCGAGCTCAAAAATGAAAAATAGTTCGCCTCCCGATGAAAATCCTGTCTTTAACTGTGCAAATTTCTTTTTAATTTCGCTTCTACCTGAGTACTTGCTGATAAGCGATATAGGCACGTTCTTGATTTCTCTTTTTGACCTAAAAAGAACGAGTAGAAGAAAGAGAATACGAAGAAAAAAACGTTATTCTATTATTTATAGTTTCGAACGAGATAGCTCTGTAATTTCGTTTGCTGTGCCGTTATCATTAAATTATAAATATAGACATATGTGTAGCGGTTTTATCACAAAAAATCAGCTGTTTGGCCGCGTTACATAATGACACGTTTTCTCGGTCTGCCTATCATTTACCCTCGCTCTTCCTCTTTTCCCTAACTGCTTTATCCGGCCCCAGCCATTCCGCGTTCCGATTGTGTGTTGTTTTTTTTTGTTTTCTTCATTTATTTATGTGCATACATAGAATTTGTCTTGTTCGTAGTGGACTTTTATCAACGGAGCCGTCTGACTAACTGTGATTTTCACGCAAAACTCTACGAGCCAAGTTGTTGCGTACATAGTCACGCGAACGGCAGCACCGTGTCGATCGGTTCTACATTCTATACTGCCGCATCTGCCCATTCGTCACAGCCGCGATATAGCCACTTGAATTTTTATGTATTCATACTTTTACCTTGAATGTCTGCGTTGTAGCGCTTCTGCGATTTGTCCAGAGTTGCCTTACCATTATTATCGCTACCCCGGTGTTATTACTATTCTCGATAACGGTTTCACTATTTGGCCCGGTTCTGTCGTGTACGCTCTTCCAAAAATCCCCCCCCCCCCCGCTGTTTATCTATTAATCAAAAAACGGGTAGATTTTCCTTTTTCAGATTTTCAACGACATTGGGAATTTTTATTAAGGCAATCGTGGGCATTTTGGAAATGCCGGACAAAACTTTTTTCTATTTCGGCTGCTTTTATTCTTGCTATTTTTCTGTATGCCTCGAAAAGTTTAGGGATATTTTGCGTACTTTACATATACGCGATGTACCGAAGAAAAGGAAAAGGAGGCTTCGAATATTTGTTCACGACCGCTATGATAGTATATAATACTATAAATCAAACAGTTTGACAACTATTTATCAGTACTTTTCTTACGTATGTCTAATAATTTAAACACTAGTCATAACAAGCGGCTACTATCAGTTCCGAATGTAGTCTTGCGTGTGGTACTACACATTCGTACTGCATAAAACAATTGCTATGAACACTATGCCTGTGTCTGTACAGCTGAGATGTACGAATAGGTAGTCGCCGACGCTCAGGAATTAAGTATGGCACTATGAAGAAAGTCATCGCAACGTAATAATTTTTAATTATTACCGGCAAAGTAAGTTTTACTTAATTTTTAACGAACGTAAAATGTCTCTTTTCTTTCAGCATAATTTTGTGATCCCTAAATCTCCAACACACTGTTTGTTTCGCTGTTATTATGACGCGCTAAATCGTGGACTACTAAAATCTTTCCTGGAAACAACGGACAGACAGATATTTTTTTTTGGTTTCCGTTTACGTAGACTGAGCAGTTCAAAAAAAATACATTATTGTTTTGGCTAGCTATTGTTAGTCGTATTTTTTATGTACGACCGTGTCCAGAAAACGCTATTATTTGTTTTCATCTTTTTTTCATGAATTCCCAATTCACGACTATTTCATTCAAATTTCGTATCGATGTAATGAACAGTTCCTTGAAACGATACGGTCATTTTATTACGCCCTCAGGCTTGTCAAGAACGAGATTTTTTTGAACCCGTGGACTTTGTTAGTATTATTACCATTCAATCGTATTTCTGGTTTTTAAATATATATTTTACATTCGCTTGCGCACACCTACATTTCTTGAACGGAACCGGCCGCTTGAAAGTACACAGTTAATAAATTTACGAATACTACGACAAACAAATTAAATATAATATATAAAATTGTACGTTTCACTGTGTACTAGGTGGTCGACATTCATTACGATGAGCGATAGACTAATTTTACGAAGGTTTTATTTCTGAGGAAATTCTACTATTATTACATTGTTATTTCTTTTTTTGTTTTTCGACCGAATCAATGAACAGACAAGGTGACCGTAATGACTTTTGAGATCAGAATCTCCGCAAAGGATTAGGAGAGGGCAAAAATCCCGCAGCGAGATAAAGTCTTGAAACCGTGTCTCTTCGATTCTATCCGCCTTTGTCTTCGCCATGACCGATCACAATCATTTTTTTCCCTAATGGATATTTCAGTCAGCAGACCAACCACCGGATATCGTCACACACGGGCACATTTTCTCTCTCATCGCGTTTTTCGAGATATATTCTTTATTTCATTTAATTTATCTATTTATTACAGTATTTGCAATATAATGTATACGTTACATTATTATTAGCAATAGAACAAAATAAAAATAAATAAATAAAAAAAAGACGGAACAACCATATTTCTTTTAATTAGATTGTTTTCTAACTGTATAGAAAAATAAAATAACCTAATTAAAGAAAATATAGTTTTACTTTATTTTTTTTTCTACTCCATTGTTTTCATAAACAGTGTTAACTGTCATATAGATGAAACGCTTCTGAAAAACGTTTTAATAATTTATTCATAGAAAATTCACATTTGTATCTCACTGCTGCTTGCAAAAAACTTTGTTCGCTGTCCTGCTTTTTGGCACAAAAATTATTTTAACACGCTGGTTAACTAAAAAATGTAGTTACTAATGACCTTTTAGTCTTTGTTGTTGTTTTTTTTTTGTTATACTTCATTTATATATTTTCCTGTAAAGATAAATTTCTATTAAATTACGGTTATATTTAAGGTTTTTTTTTTTTTTTTTGAACATAAACCCTCTCGAAACGGACTTAAATAAGATCGTATCACGGTTACATAATTAAAGGGTGATCGGGTTTGAAAATTCGTCTTTTTCACGCAGCAAAACTCGTTTTATAATGATATATATATATATAGCAAATGAAATGTATGCAGTAAAGTTTATAGGTTGTATGCGGGCAAATGAAAGTATTGCTATAAATAAAACATTATTTACAATAAATGTGCAGAAATGATGCGGTTTTATTGTTATGAAAACGAGAAAGGAAGTCTGCTTCCTGCTCACACCGTAACAATTTCAAATAATATTCGCTTTGTAAAATTCGATTTTAATGCTAAAACATTTCTCGAATAATATGCAAAATTATACGGGAAAGTAACACAATGTGTACTTTACATTTAAATGTTTTAAAAGGGTAAATTTATGCAAGAAAATATCGGTCATTTCTTCATTATTAATACAAGTTGTATTGTAATTGTTTATAATTGCGTAAAAGAAAATCCGCTGTGCGCGCGTGTCTGTGCGAAGGGGAAAAGTTTGTATATCCGTACGTGTATAGCTGTTTATTGTGCTTCTACTCGAAAAGTACGGAAGAATACCTTAAAGGGTAATATTATGCTTTTACCAGAATCAGTTCGCAACACTCACTAAAATCAATTTCTCCGGTTTGACTCGGAAAAACACATTTTTCTGTTAGAAATTAACCAATAACCGGAAATAATCTTACTTTTATCGTTTTAACCAAAGCTAAAATGCGTCCAAACACGTTTTTGAATATAAATACATTGACCGGAGCGGGTGAAAAAATATTACATGGTTACATATTATTTATTCGATTACAGGCCAGCAGCAACAGCAAGAGCAAGAATTGGCCACAAAAGCGTTGCAGATTCAACATAAACGATTCTACCTAGACGTGAAGCAAAACGCCCGAGGACGCTTTATTAAAATAGCTGAAGTAAGTTCGATTACACATTATATACAATTATTACCTCTTACAGAGGAAAAAATTAGAATGTTGGCGAATTTGTCTATTTCTTTCGCTAAAGAATGCGTTACAGTTTTTCTCCACCTTTAACCTTTCCGATGATGATGCTCCACTCATCATTATAACATAAACATGACAAATCGAATGGGGGGGGGGCTGTTTAAATTGGAAGATTACTACACTAGTCGAGTAAAACAAAAAACAGTAATTGGCCAATCAGGACCTCTCATCCATGATTTCAGCTTATCTATTTAAGTCACCGGTTAATCCCCGGTACAATGTGTTCTTGTTCTGGCGACGAGCGGGAGGTATTACTGAAGATCGACAGAAAAAAATGTTGACAATGACAAAGGTCTTTACCGTAAATAAATGGTGTGAATAACAAAAGCCGTGAAAATTTAAAATCATTTTGATCAGAGGAGTTGGTTAATGTCGAAAAATTTACCTGAATGTAAATTTTCTTTCAGCCAGTAAGTTGTGTTAACATAATGAATCTTGCTCTTTGAATGACAGTTGCCTGGCGTCTTTCTTACATGCCTAGAGGTATTTCTTGTTCTACGTGCAATTAATTTCATTATGTCGGCTAATCCTATTATTATTATTATTATTATTATTCGATCTGAGTGCTCGATGATTTCATTCCTTCGGTGTCCTGTGACATTCAGCATATCATTCGTCCTATTTCTGTTAATGTTTGTTCGTTCGTTGCCCTTTCTGTCCATGCTACAAATGTTTCATTCTAAGTTATAACCACATATCGAAAACTTTTAATCTTCCTAGATATTTACGCTTCGCAGTTTTAACCATTTATCATAAAGTGGTGTTATATTCTTAGGTGACAAAAGTCATGTTCTATTTGTGACTATTCTTTGTTTTCCGTTTATTATTTCACTGTCTGCTGGCTCCTTAGCATATACCTGAATTTTGGTCTACCCGATATTTATTTTCATCCGGCATTCTTACTCTAACGTATGATTTGGTTAAAAAAAAAAAAAACGATTCTTATAATTCCGACACTTATTTTCACAAAAATTAATGCAGTATCGCATGCGCGAATCGTTTGGCGACGAATAATTGTTCCACGCATTTGTTTTAACGTATCTTGAAAATTTTAATTCGACGACCACAAAAGAAAATTGAAAGGCTCGTCGCATCTGCAACTGAATCATCTTTACTTCATCAAATTTTCATCTTTTCTTTAATCTACGGCTAAAATTTGATTACCAATCACTACATAAGATACTTAAGATGATCGCGCAAGTTCCCCTAATACATGCATCACACACTAGAGGATAAAAACTTGAAACTAAAAAAATAAAAATACCTGACGGCGGCAAACAAGAATTAACGAATCAATACAGAAAAACTTACAATCGATTGTTATTTATTTAAAAAAAAAAAAAACACACACAAAAAAAAAACATGTTAAACTCGATTCGAAAAAAAAAAAAAAGTATGTTAAATCCGATTGAAAAGAGAGAAAAAAAATATTGACCCTCGCTTTGTGAACTGCTGTTTATTTCCTTATAACAATATCTTCCTGGCTATATTATTTGAAGTAGTGACAACAAAATTACGTGGATAGAAAATTTCGCTTTGGAAAAACTACGCCTAGTAGTCCTTAAATGATTTGAACGTTAGTTTTTTTAGAGCCGAATATCATTTAAAGCGTGAGCAAAACTAAGATTTTAACGATATTTGCGCAATTCTGAAACTCTCTGGTTATTTTCCATTTACTCTAAAAAGTCTCCGTTTAATAATTCCACTTTTGAATGTATGATTTTTATATCCGATATTATTTCTATCCCCGTTATGATGTAGGAAATAAAGGGAATTTCGTATTCAGTCATTTCGAAAATTAACTAAATATTAGATATCCTAATTCGGTACCGAAACATCCAAAGACACATATTCTCATACACGCTTGACTTCCTTATTCCTCCCCGTATAATAAACGATGGTACAAATGAATCACATTTAACTTTTACATAACATATGTATATAATGACGCTAACGAAATCTAGTGCCAACACGACGGTGAAGTTTAAAAGATTTGTACCCGAAACACCTCTTCACTCTGCAATATCACCTGATATATTATGATGATATACCCCTATACCGTATTGCTACTTTTTGGTATAATTAAATAAAACCCGTCAAAAGGTTAGTCTTTTAATTATTCTTTCGATGCATGATTTCGTGGATTATAAGTTGTATCAAAATCCACAAAATAAAAGTTACTAAATGTAGGGAGAAAGTTTCGAACGGAAAAGGTACGAGTGACACATGAAAAATGAAAGAATCAATATTTTCCGACGTTCTTAATAGTTGGAAATATTAAAAATATTCTCATTACAAATAATCGAGTAGTAAAGAAATAATAATCGACTGTTGAATTTATAAATATCGGCATAAATTAAAATTAATTAATTACAGTCGAGGAGAATAGATTATTTTCGGTGAAAACTACATTTTGTTCTTTGCGTTAGATTACACTTTTTTTTCTTTCTTTTCCCGATTGTGAATACCATTTAGCCACTAACTTCTCATTATTAATTAAATCAGTCTATTTTCTTTTTGGCCGTCGCTGGGAATCGAACTCTTGACCACTGTCTCGGCAATCAAGAGTTCACGTCACTAGGCTATCGCGACAGCCAGATCACCACACGTGTTCTTCTGTACAAAGTTTGCATTTCAGCTTGAAGAAATTTTTAGCCGAATATTTGCAAAACTGAAGATTAATCGGTCTTTCTCGAATGAGCTCTTGGAAACCTTATTGCTCCGCGCTGCTGAAAACAAGCTGATCAATTTTGTTTCCTCTTGACAATTGTTTGCGGTATAAAAATCCATGGATACGTCTGCTATCCAGGTGAGACTAATTTCTTGATAAGTTTTTGTTCGTAGGCGCTGTTGAAATTAAAATTACATCTGAGAACGGAGGCTAGCAGTTAAATAAGTCCTGTGTATATTAACATCATTGCCGAATGAAATTTTAACGAATTGTAAAATCTGTAGCCATATACTACGGAGGTTTTTACAATTTTTCGTATTTTCCGTTTGCTTAAAGTTTCCTCTGGGCGTTGATTTTTATTTCTTCCGTGAATTAGAAATTGTACGTAATAGAAAGAACACCGCAGAGGTCGGTGTCCCTTGTCATTCGCATCCTTTCTATTATAGCATGGTATGTGTTGCTCATCGAAACTTCTTGCCTATATTTCAAAGCGACGACTACGAAAGAGCATCTAGCCGCTAACATATTTTCATTTACGAATTTCGACTTTGAGTTTCACCTTCGCACACGCGTGCATCTGAACAAGCCATGTCGATCGAGCAACAACCCGATATCGTAACTCTCCCGGACGAAGCCTGGATCACAACGTATAACTATGCCTCCAACTGCGAGGCTGAAGAAGTCTTACTGCCTCGAGTCAAGTTAGACTTTACTGTCCGAGACAACCAGCAGACAAGCCGGTATCAACCCCCCGAGCCACTTTCCTATGCAAGCAAAAGAGGTTTACTAGACATAACAAATTATTGATGCTGCCCCTATCAGCCGACTTTAATATATCGGGCATGTACTTTGGAAAACTTTTTTAATGTGGCAGGAAAGTTTCCCTAAGCCAGATAACTATTGAAGAAGTGAAGGAAATAGTCGTGTAGGTTGACAGAGCAACAATTCTTAAGCCTTCTAGCGACATTGATGGTGATGTCGCGATGGTTGTTTATGGTTTCGTCTCTTGCGCTACTACACCTTAGTCCAGTTAAGACGCGACGAATTCGAACTGAGCCATGCCCTTCATCTTCAGCGTTGTATATTGATTTAGAAAAACTGAAGAGACGGTCTTGGCCGCCATATCCTTCAGACCAGCACAATTGTCAACTAACCGGACGCGCGCCGAAACGAATAATAGGCATGCACTATATAATATACGAAAGGGGCCTTCGAAAATCTAATCGATCTTGCCGATCGATATTCTTGAAATATTACTCTGTGTCCCGCTTTCGGCCCCACTCGGGTATAGAGAATAACAGAAAGTTATCCACTAATTAACACCGAGTGTACTCAGCTTTAGAAGTCGTTGCTTCGCAACATCCTTGTCCGAATAATAAAATCGAGATGGGGCAAGCGAAAATAATGCTACACTACATTCAAAAGTAGCCGATATAGAACCGCAAACACTACACAGTTAACATGCAATCATATGGGGGGGGGGGGCATTACAGTTTATCATTAAACTCCTCATAGCGATATTATGACGGAGCACCGACAATCGCCCTCGCCACCTACTTTTCGTGTGTTTATTGAGGCCCCTTTTGTTTGCACGTTGTGCATGAAAAACAGGACGATGCATTCCTAATAATGCTAACGCTCCGCGATCTGTCTGCAGATAATTTGATTTATAATGAGTATGTTGTGCGACATTTCGAAAAACTAATTGTCGCGCTGATAGAGTTACGTACGTATTAATTCGGAATCATATTTTATCCGTTCGCATAGAACCAACGGAGGTTGAAATTATCGAAGAATCGAACTAAGTCGACAAAATAATCTTTTTTACAAATGTGTACAGAAGCGGTTGAATGGGACTGGTATGTGTGTGTATGTGTGCGCGTGTGCCATTAAAACGTTCTTTGCGTTTCTAATTTTAATGTAAAAATGATGCGGTTCCGACTTGTACCGTTCTGTACTTAAACGAGAACGGCAAAGCGCTTTGTCGTAATCTATCGGACGTTAATAATCACGCAATGGATAGATTATATCGTTAGCGCGAACAGGTTGAAATCATTTTCATTACTAATTCATCGTGTACTAACTGAGAACCGTCCCGATAAATCGGTCACCGCTCGTCTAAGATATGTATGTCATCCTGCTAAAATTTACCGTGCACGCGATATATTCTCGTTCCTTAGCTGGTCTGTTCCCGTTGATTTAGGTTATTTTTAAATAGGAACATTATTATTATTATATGTGTGTGGGCTGGAAGGTATATGTGCAATTAATAAAATATCCTAGCGAAAATTCGCAACATGCAGATACAGCGATTCCGGGATAATTTCGGCATTTCTTTTTGAAGGGTGAAAGGTAGCTGAGAAAAATGTGAAACGAAATTAGCCGTTTTGTAAAGAGCTGGGAAAATAAACCTTTCCCCTTAAAATTATGCTTTTGTACTACACTTTTGATTACCTTCTGACGCTTCTCAACTTTTAGTCGGTAAATTACAAATTTTAATTATTAATTATGTTATAACAAATTTCGACGCTTCAGTTGGCGCTGCAAAATATTACGCGCAAATAGAGCCCTTTATCACAGTAAAATCAATAAAACGATTTAACTTTCCTTAAAACGCTTATCGTAGTGTTATTAGTTGAATGAGTTTGTTCTTGATTCTCACAGGATCAGTTTTCTACAGGTAGCACACAATTGATGTTAAAAAAAAAAAATATAAATAAAAAAAAGCTAAAATTTTCAATACTCAGTCTCAGGTCGATTAAGAGTTCAATAAATAACTTTTTGCGTGGGTACGTATTGTTAAAGTAGAAGATTTAAAATAATACATTTTTACTTAATTTTACAACATTTAACGGAGCTAAAATCTACCGCAAGATGAAAAACATAAAAGCAATAGAATACTTTTTTCAAAATAAAATAAAATTTTCAAAATAAAAATTACCTAACAAAAGGTGCGTAGACGGATCAGTGCAGAAGTTTTTAAGATATCGCGTCCACCGACTTCAAAAAAGTCGTTTCGAGAAAAATAAAGTTTTAGACTATGAAAATTAGAAGAAAAACATTTTTTTTTCACACTTACACTGAATCGTCGATGCCCCCACACCATTAAAGCAAGTTACCTGCTGCACTCGCATTGTCTAAAGCTTTTTTTTTTTTTTTTTTTTTTTTTTGCTCCATTCTTTCCTTTTATTCTAGCCTCTTTTGTCTGAAGCGCAGTTTTTTTTTATTCGGCTTTTTGAATTCGCATTTCATCGGCTGTTTGAATGTACTGATGAGCACTTGGGCCACCGACGCTGATTTTCATCTCTTATAGGAAGACTAGTAATGCAAAATTGCTTTCATTAAAAATGCATCCGGCTACATTTGAATAGGGCTACTGGATAAAATTTTTGGAGTGATCTTCCAAATAATATTGTTTTCGGTAATAAATTCACCAACACAACGCTCTAAAAGCTCGTCCTTCATAAATTGGCTCGATTGCTTTTGTTACATCATCCGGAAAAGGTGCTGGAAATTTTCTACCCCGGTGGTGGCCAAAGCTTTTTGATAAGCGCACCACGAGTCAGCGCCGGCCGAACACGTATGGTGCTATGGATTTTTGTTCGTTAATTTATAACGGAAAAAGGTCGCCTAAATCGCATCTTTCATTTTTTGCACTGAATCGCAATTTTTTTCGATTGCTAAGCCATAATTCACCGTTAATTTATCAATTGTTTTACCAGTAAGTTTCCTTTTTCCGGACAGACTTCTGCTTCTTCTAGTTTGTCCGGGTTTTTTTCGTTTTTTTTTTTCGGTCCCTAATGTTGTGTTTTTTACAAGATCACGTAGCAGTTTGTCCATCTTTTTTTTTTGAACGTGGCCAACGCATTCTTTTGTATTTATTACAAAGTCTTCGCCATATGGACGGGATTGAATTACACACTCCGGGGTATACGTTTTACTGTCACCATCGCCGATGTAATTTTTATCTTCGACGTACTTTTCCTCCGATCGTTGAACATTTATTTTATTGCTGATACTTTCATGTTTCCTGCTGGTCCATTGTGAGTTGCTTCACAGTATTTTATTTTTTCTCCCAAGTTTTGACAGTGCTCACTTTTAACGCAAATATCTATAACTTTTTCAGTTTAATATTGTAAAGAATTCACTCTCTTCACAAGTCCCTGTTCCGGTAGTCATTTGTGACTGACCAGCTTCCGCGATGATAAATTAAAAAAAAAAAATAAAAAAATAAAAAAATAAAAGAAAATAAAAGAAAATAAAAGATTTCGGGCGCCAATGATACTTAACCCCGGTGTGTCATTACCGGAAACTCAATTCGTAGAGCTTTAGGCCTTCTTAAGGTTTAACGAAAAAAAGAAAGTCTCCGCGGCGGAGATGTCACCGGGACCCACCCCGTGTCCAATAAGAAAGATTTCGACTTTAAACGCGTATATTTTTCGCTAGGATTAAAAAAATTATAATAAAATTGTTAGGATGATTTTAGCGTTCACCCGAGAAGTATACTTGTGAACAAATTAACATATTGAAAAATTTTCTACGAGAAACGCGTGCGGCAGAGCACGTACGATTTTAAAACCGACAACGCGACGAGTTGCTTGAGGCAAAAGAGCCTCGACGATGTTCAGCCTAAGACTCTTGCGAGAGACTAAAATATGTCTGGCGAGGATCGCTCGATGTCCTCTTGCCTTTCGCTAAAACGACTAATTTTACACAAAAATATTTATTATACAAAACACCGCCGAAAGATCTATTTAGAAAGTTAGTCGTTAATTTATATTTAGCGGCGATTACCCTGCCGGTATTCCTTTTCGGGTTTTTTGTTAAAAAACTTCTGCCGGCTCAACATAGCTCGGTACGCATTTCAAACGTCTATACCGCCAGCAAAGGCTCTATCTCCGCTTTTCGGCCACCCGCATAGAAACCAGTTCGCTACCCCGGCGCAGCGGTCAGAACATCTGTGCCGGGATCCTTCGATTTTTTAGCCGAGAAAGCGTCTTTGACAACCATGCCGCTTTTTTGCCCGCTGCCGAGACCGCCGAGAAGTAAATGATTATTGCCAAATTATTATTTTCTAGCTCGGACAGCGTTGACAAAGGCCGTAAGGAATGCCGAATCCGTCTCAATATCCTATATTAATGAAGAAACATCATATTATAACAAAGATAAACCTCGCTTTTGCCACGTGTCATCACCGGAAACAGTCCGTCTCCGGTATTTTCTACTTTCTTTTCATCGCATGTTTCTTTTTTTTTCTCGTGCTGCAGTCGTGAAGCTAAATGTATTTGCGCACAGATTTTCTTTAAGACGATTATATCAAGCGAAGAACAATGTGTTCTGCAACAAAACGACAAAAGGCTACGCCGACTGTTCTAGAACACTTGTGTGTAGATCACCGCACTAGCTGTCCTGCCTGATTCTATACAATCTTCCCTTAACTCAAGGTTGCACGGCACACAGCACAACTGAGCGTACGCCGCTGGCACATGTCACTGCCTTAGCTTTCGACCGCTACCTCGGCTAGGCGCTTTGAAAAAGAAGGAAATAGCTGCTCCGATTACCTGCCTGCCGCTCTCGCCCGGTTCAAAAGGGGTGGAGCGCGCAGCTTACTATCCTAATGAGTTTTACTCCAAATGACCTGAGGTCTTGGGAAAATGTTTCTAAGAAATTGTACTTTTATATGAAAAATGTTCAAAAAAAACAACAAAAAAAACGGATTTTTCAAAACAATTATCCCTAAGAAATATTTCTGTCGTCTATATTTTCTAACCTCGCTCTAACTTAATATAAAGTCTGTGTCTTCCCGACTATTTGAGAACATTTTGTTTTGTAATTATCGCGTTAATTTCTATAACTCGATTTGAAACGTTCTTTTTTGAATTTTTTATTAAGAAATTTACAAAAACCAGGAAAAACACCTTGTTTCCACCTACCAACATACTATCGTATGTTCTTAACGAGTTTAATAAACCTTGTTCATTATAGTGTAAAAGTGGGAGTCTGATTTGGTCTTGTCTGCGCAATATATTTCCAACTTCCTTTTAAAAACCTTTAATTATCCAAGGAAATCATTTAAAGCAGTCTGATTTAATATTTTCAGATTTATCGCTTTACTTTTTGACCCTTTACATTTTCATTTGTATTTGCAGCCAGATTTAATGTTATTTATATCGACATAATAATTTTTTTTTTTTCGGATATATTAATGAATTTTATAATATTTTCATGTCATTGAAGTAATGTGTATTTTTAATTAGTTTTAACATCAAAATTATATTTTAGTAAATATCTACAATTATGATTTTACTGAAGAACACAGTACATATATATATATATATATATATATGTATGTACATATGTGTGTATGTATATTATAAAGCTCGTTTTTTTTTTTGTTTTTTTTTTTGCTAACAACTTCAGGCAAACGTTCAGTTTTAAGAAACATTGCTGAAGAAACTATAGGTATAAAATTTAAAAAATTCGCCTGTCTTTTGATTTAAAAGTAAATCTGTAAAAAAAAAAAAAGACTGTTTTAAACGAAAAATTTAAACGTCACCAATAAGTGCAAATAATTTTATAGTCATTATTTCTAAGAGTACTTCTTGTATACTGAAACCAGTAGACTATCAAAAATTTTGCTTTAAAGTTAGAAGAAAAATTATTTTCAGACCATTTTTATGCAAATGGCTGAAAAATGTCGTTCTTGCAACTTTAAATAATTTTATAGCGATTTAAATTTGATGGCAGTAAATTGTAGGGAATTTAATTATCTTTCGTTTTAAAGAAAAAATCCATCTCGATATGTTTTTTATGCGCAAAATTAGATTTTGTAAACCCTTGCTAAATTTGTTGCAAATATTTAAATGGATTATAATAAATTTATGTAAAATCTTCTTTCTGCAAATTATTCTTATTTATAATGAATTATTTATTTGTAATTGTT
This sequence comes from Icerya purchasi, assembly GCA_039619475.1. Lineage (NCBI taxonomy): Eukaryota > Metazoa > Arthropoda > Insecta > Hemiptera > Monophlebidae > Icerya > Icerya purchasi. The sequence continues at coordinate 154,477,195 of CM077115.1, forward strand.
ATTTATTATTCATTATTATTATTGTAATATAAAAAATTTGAGAAATATATTTTCATTGTTAAATACGATGGTTAAAAAAGTCATTGCAGATTATTCATATTTTCTGAGAAAGTAATACTTGCAGTGATACTTTATCGCAAAAAGTCAGTATACCAAATGGGATATAATAAAACTTTTTTGCCAATAAGAAATAATTTATAGGAAGTAATAAATATTAAAGGTTATAAAAAAAAAAAAAAAAAAAACGCAAATTAATTTCCATTGTAACGACATTACTGATATGTTTGATTATAACAACGAGATTCAATTTTTTTTAAACTGCCGTTTAGAAAAGACGTACCCTACCCAACGTGTACAAAATACAATTAGTTACGCAATCGTCAGTACCCGTAATTTAAAAAAACAAGCATTAATATATAGCAATTACATTCGAACCCAGAATAATATTTAAGTACAACAGCAAAAAGTATTTTTAACAATAACAATATAATTCTCAAATCTCAATTTTTTTATAATATTACGTGTATAAGAGTAATGAAGAAAGATATAATATGTAGTTACAAATAAATAAATTAAAACATTATAAATAAGAATTATTTGCGGAAAAAAACGAGGATTTAATTTAAATTTGTTATAATTCGTTTCAGTACCTGTGACAAAAATTGTAAGGGTTTACAAATCTGATGTAGTATAAAAATCATATTGAGATATTTTTTTTTACACAGACTTACATTAACTGTAACTTAAATTGCAAAAGTTGTTCTATTAATTTCTGCGTGAAGACCGGTACCGGATAAAATGGGGTAAATTTGGTAGATTTAAATACCAGTCCTAAAATATCTTGTCTAATGCGTAAAAAAAAAGTTCCGAGTCCAAATTGCTCAGGACTGCTAATATCATTTTAAAACGTACTCTATATATAACTTGCAATCCCCCGGGGCACTAGAAAGAGCAGAGTCCCCTACCCCCTCCCATAAGAGTTTATCTGTAATAATGCTTACAAATTAAATGGTTCCAGTGACACTACTACGCTTTCTTACCTTTTTTAAATCTGTCAGTTATTGCTTTTCGCAAAATCGCTAAGCGGAAAACTATTTACAATTCGCTATTATAACAGTCCAACATGTCCTAACAATCTGGCTATGGATAGCTCCTTGCCCTCTTTAGAGAGTTCCATTTTTTTTTTTTTTGCGGGTTTGTTTTTTGGTCTCTACCATTAAACAGCATCGTTCAGCCACTAAATAATCATTAAATTAATCTTTACTTTTACCGCCGCTAGAAATCAAACCTGCTACTACTGCTACGTAATAATAAGCGCTCAGGCCACTAGATTATCGCAGCGACTAATATAGTACTATTAGAAAGGTAAATTTCAGTTGACTACATACTATTTTTTTGGAGGGGGGCGATAATTTCTAGTTTTATAGAAATTTCTATACAATTCATAACGGTGTTTATAATAACCCTTTTTTATAATGTTTCTGTCATATTACCTTTGACGTAAGAATAGCATTGCATACATGTACGTGGGTAATTCGGAAAGCAATGCACAAGTCCGCTGCAAAGATAAAATCAAAAAATTAAAGAAAAATACGTTTAAAAAGTATTTGAATTTTATTTTTCGACATAATCGTCAAAGAATGTCAGACATTTATTATAACGGTAAAAGTCCCAAGTTGGCACCATTTGTGTGGAACATCTCTAGATTTAATTAGAGCTGTTTGTGTCGAATGGCGTGCTTTAAATCGTGCAAAATCTCGCAACAGGTATCTCTGTAGTGATCGTCGAATGTCGCACAATCGAACCAATTAACAACGGCCCAAGACAATTCCGAAATACCGTAGCCATTAACTTCCCCGTAGAATGTGTTCAACTTTTGCTTTCTCGAAAGCCGGTTTACCGTGCGCTCACCACTGTCTGCTGCTGTTTTTGTCGGGTATGTAACCCGGGTCTCGTTACCTGGTTCATCGTTTCTTTCGCCATACCGATGATGCATGATAATTTTCCTCTTCTCGTTGTCGACAAATGAGTAATCGCAGAGATTTTGCTTTGCGTGCACGCCTTAACTGGTAACTGCATGACTTAATACTGCCGCATGTGTTGCTTTTATATGAGTTTTTATCATTCCGTTTTTTCATACACTCGAATATTGTTGTGCTTCCTGTGAATTTCGTTTATGTTACAGTCAGCAGTCAGTGTTATTACTATGTTCTTTAGCAAATTTTGCTGTGCAGAATTTAACAACAAATTTTAACGGCATTGTAAACATAAGGGCAATATTTAAATGTTTGCGGATAACAGAATAAATGCCATTTAATTAAATTCATCCATTTATTTTGTGACGTTATATTCTTGATGTGTGTTACATCTCCACCTAAGATGCCACAGGTGCAACATTATATAATTCTCTTTATGCCCTCAAGCATGCCAGTAGTACGGTCCTGTATCACTACTGCGGATATATAACTTTTTCTGAAATATTGCCTTTTTATTTTGTTTATTATTTCGACTATTATCATTAAGAGTTTATGATATAGGTAGGCGATTAGGTTTTTGAATTTTACATTACAAAAATTTCCTAGATTAATTCTTAAAAACACGTAGCTAGCAATAAACACGAATGTGCAAATTACAACGATTAGTGTATAATAAATTAAATTCAACGTATGACTGTTGTCGACGGCGATTTGGTGCCTGGAAAATTGGCGATCAACGAATTGTTGGAATCCGGTGATTACATCGACGAAGGTTGGAATTTCGCAAATAATTGCAATGAAGTTTTCTTTAATCAACGAATTCCGGAAATAATATTTTAACCGCACTTAACGATATTATATTTAAAATACGAAATAGTAAATCGAGAGCAAGATACCCGGTCCTTTTTTTTTTTTTCTGCGGCTCAGCTAAAAAGATGAAACGATCAACTTGGAAAGATCTAAAAATCTGACTGACTGCCTCCTGACCGCAATATTGCGGCTGACTCTACTTCGATCCTTTTTTTGTCTTCCAACTCTACCGGTGTCGATCTGTGAAATGGTACGTACATCTACGGCCACCGATAAAATCATGTATACGCGCGCGTTCTTTCTCCTACCACGTTTTCCGATCTTTTAGAATTTATTTTAAACTATGTGTTACATGTAATAGGCACATTGCAATTTTAAAATTCATGTATGCCATGAAATTTAGAACGAGAAGAATTTACTGACTCGACTTATAAATTGTTACATAAACTATATCGGTGATGATAATGATGATGATAACTTCTTTTACGTGCCATGTACCGCTGCAAGACCGAAGCTACTAAATTGTATCGGATTGCCTAGCAAAAATTATTATATAATTTCTATGCGCTGTCTTTCCGTTTGTTTAATTTTTATTTTAAAAACTATCACGAAAAGTGTTTTGTGAAATCATCAAATGTTTAAAAAAAAAAAAAATCTTATAAAATCGTTTACGAAAAAGAAAAAAAGAAGAAGAAAAAAATAGCCCCCGGAGAGAAAAGACAGATATCAAAAATTTTGAAATTTGGGTAAGAATCAACAATTGTTGTGCTTCTAAGTAATGTGTTCTCGGTAAGCCCTGAGTTTCATGAAATAACCATTTCGAGATAGAGGCAGCGGCGGTGCAGAAAAAGATAAAGGATCAAGTAATAGTCGAGAAAGAAAACAAGGGAACTGGAATTTAAATAAAGCCAAAGTACAAGTTTTAACAACGAACGTTACGGCATCTTAGAGCTTATACTGCAGGATAAGAGTTGAGCAATTTGTGATATCCTCTGTCTTCTGTGAGTCTATCTGTATCTGTTTGCACGAGTTAATTTCAGTTATTCTAGGTTAGGGGTGACTAACCCAAATGATCTGGCGAGCCATTTTGGAAATGCATCACAACTCTGCCAGCCGCATATATACAATTATATATAATCCCCATATTAGATTTAGACCCACTATAGACGTTTTTTTATAGTGAAAAATTGAAACATAATGACCGTTATTATTAATTATTGTGTTTACGATTATTCTTACAAGTAATCGTAGATTGTTATATTAAATATTCCAACATGCGTGCGCATTATGAGTTCACAGAACATACATTTTTTACTACTTGGGCCATCTCGCGGGCCGCAAAAATGTTCAAAGAGGGCCGCGGGTTGGCCACACCTGTTCTAGGTGAATAGATTAATTCTCGATAATGCATAATTTATAAACGCGAATAAAAAATTAATACGAAAACATAAAATTAGCGGGAAACGGGTGGGGGAAGATTGTAATGTTAAGTGAATATTAACATAAAGGAAGTATACATATATATAAACAGTTTTATAATGTTATATAAAAAACAAAACAAAAACGTAAGCCTATATTTGGCGTTATTTCTATAAAGTGTGTAAACTAAATTAATTATTAATCTAGAATAATTCTCACTTATTAATCGAATGTATGATAAAAAAATGTGCGTCTGTCTGTCACGTGTTTGCTAATTACAGGAACACTGTTAGACTGATTTTGTTTCGCGGGAAACTGATTCTTAAAGAATACATTGTTTATAAGGATTTTTGATATAATTTAGCCGACCTATGAGAGTGTGGGAAAACGGGAAATAGAATTCACTCGATAAGATAAAAGAAAAACGCGCAAAAAAAACTTTTTTTGTTTAAGGAAAAAAATTTCGAACGGATATACAGGCGAAATCGTAAGCAAAAACTAGTATGTATTAATAAAGCCATTCTTGCGCCGGGAGTATTGTGAAGAAATTTTGTAATAGTATCATGTTTTATGCCTAAAACGGATTAGTAATAACGGTGTCGGAAGTAAAGTAAAAATTTATGATGTCAATTTAAAAAAAAAATAATAATACTCTATCTTATCATTATTATATTTCCACTGCTTTGTTTACTTTCGATTCCGAACAATCAGAAGTCGGCTGTTAAAAAATACAGATGAAATTTTTAAAATGTAGAAAATCATTCTGACAAAAAAAAATTGTTAAGAGTTATTCATCGTGGAAAAGCATAATTTAAATGTTGAAAGATATATACTAAACTTCTATAATTTTCTTTAAATGCCTTAATTTGAACATTTCATTAAGTAAAGTAAAAAATTTTTAGGAAAAAAAAACTTCATTCAAGCCTGTGATTTGATTACAGTGTGATTGTTAAATATACGCATCATTAATATATGTATATCCAGTATGAACGATAAGAAAAAATAAGAAAATTTAAAAAAAAAATGCCGACATGAACAATTTAAATTACAAGCACTAAATTTTTTCCCTTTTGCAAATGATTTATTTTAAAATCGCAACTTAAAGTTTTTGCATTTTCAGCGAACAGCACAATGAAACGGATTTTTTAAATATAAAAAAATTATGTATCGCCTTCCTCTTCCAACTAGTTCTAATGAGAACTGTTTCCTATTTTAGCGAATAATAAAAGAGATATAACTCCTACAATCTATACAGCAGACACAAATTATCGAAAATTAATCACAGTTTAATGAATGTTTGAATTATGCGGGACACGGTTGAGGAAGAATGAGCTATTCTAATCTACGTCTAGTCAAGTAGTAAAACGAAAAAATATACGTAGATATAACATTGGAAATAATTTTAGATGTAATCTATTATCTAGGAGAAGTGAAGGACGCTAAAAAACCAAAAAAAAAAAACTGAAGAAAAAATATCTAATTCTCTTTTAAATCCCATCAAGCTTAATAAAATCCGATAAACTAATCTATTTATAATAATAATAATAATAATAATAATAATAATAATAATAATAAAATGTTGCATTTTCGATTATTATTTGTTTTCGTTCTTTTTCTCCTTATTTGCTTTTTGCTTTCTAACGGATTTCACATTATTTCTTTATGAATGTAAGCATAGTCGCAAAACAAACAGTCTTCTGCTAATTTGTCTTGTTATTTCTCGTAGTAACCAGAAAATATACCAGGTCCGAAGCTTGTAAAAAAGACTAAAAAATGTGGAAGCTGATAGAAAAAATTTAATACGTGACGACAGATCTTTTGGTTTTTATAGGGGAGTTTGCATTGGTTAAACCACACGTCCGTTTGTGGTATAAACCGTGTCCAGATTATTCGAAAGTAAGCTTTGAATATTATATACCGGAAATAAACGTATCATTATTACAAAAAAAAACGACGAAAGTTTAGGGTTTTTTTGGTTCAATCAATTTGTACATAAATCCGATGGGGAAATTATAACCACGCTGGAAATTACACTCCTCTCGCGAGTACGGTGAGAAAATACACTAAACCGTATTCTAACCGAATAATTGTCAAGAAATTTAAAAAGAAATCAAAATCAAATGAAGTATTTTCGGATAGAGCAAAAGACTGACTAATAAACTGAGTGCGAACATATATAACATAATTGCTCAAACTCATTCTAAGTTTTTATATTATATTTATAAACAGCGTTTTTAATCGTGTCTGAATTTTTGTTTATTTTCAATTTTCTTATAAAATTAAATGTAAAAATGCGATAAACAATTAAATGGAAAACAGTTAAATATCCCGGGAAATGAACGCGCGAATCTAGAAGCTCGGTCTTCTGCTATATTATCCCCGAAGCCACATAAATCTCAAGGCCCAACAACGCTTGACACATTTCTACGAGAAAGAATAACTGAGCAGTGGAGCAAAGAATGGATGTCCAAGACTACCGTTCTTACCCCAAATAAAGCCGATGATCGAACCATGGTGGTGGCCGTTGGATTAATAGTTCGCGTGTCGAATCCATAACGATCAATCGGCTCAGAATAAGGCATGAAACTAAAAGCCATAACCACCTACTGGAAAGGATAACTCCTACTAACACGCATGTCCATACTGTGCTGAATTAAAATACCCGTCAGTACAACGTATCATAATTGAATGGCACAGTTTTAATGCAGTCCGCCCAAGCTCTTTCATATCGTTAACAAAAATATTAAACAACAAATAATCGTATAACACTTTGAAGAAAAGTACATTCAGAATGGGCGATTGATAGATCGACTTTAAAGTAGCCTAGGCATATCTCACTGTGATAACCCGCTAGTAGTTAAAAACGATAATTCAATGTGAAAAAAAAAAAAAGAAACGATTATAAAGTACCCGATATGTTTTAAGGACTAAAAAAGTAAAGTAAAATGAGTGTCCATACCCTTGACAGGGCGTTTGGGAAGTTAAGCTTTTCATAATGGTACTAAGCCTAATGGATCTGATGAGAATATTGGGGCCAGTTCCTTTCTCCTTGGAATCCGCCTTTACTTTCCCAGATTTCTCTGGTACCCAATTATTTCAGCCTGGATAAGCTTGGGAGCGACTTGGATCCGGGACGATGCTCCACAATCATTATGTTAGTGCTGAATTATTATGTTTTATGATCCGGAAGACAAACAGATCTACCATTACAAAGTTGTTCTTTTGGAAGTTTCGCCCTAATTTTACTGCACTTAAATCATGTACATGTATTAACTTTTTTTTCATGTTTCGTAAAACGAAATATATTTCGCGTAATCTTGCTATATTCGCCGCTTGCAACCACTCTGTAAGTGTGAGAAAAAAAACTTATTTTAAAAACTTATTTTGAAATTAAAAAATTCCGCCAACCCTGCGTGCTCGGTCAGTTTTTTCGAGCGATGAATTCTAAGGCTCTAGTTCAAAATACCGGAATGTCTTCAAAGAACCTTCTGCTCAAAAGACTCTACTGTATAAATGCAGTCTATTTATCGCGTGTAATCGAATGTAGTAACCGGGATAACATAAAACTGTATACCAATAACAGAACCAGCTCGTAAATTTTATTTATCCCGGTGAGTCCAATTTTACTCGTAGTTTGTCAGTGATACAAAGAAATGGTCTGTCGAGTACTGCACTACATCCTTATACATACGGTTTATTGGAACTAGGGGGAATATAGATCAAATTTACACTTACTAGTAATAGTTCTCAAATCTTTTTTCTATTTTTATTTTTGAAGTAGCAGACAAAATATTTCGAAAAATAATTCGCCTTACCTAAAACTAATAATGCGTACTGTCTAATTTAATAACTGAACGTTACACATTTTCAATAAGTAAGTGTGCACTGATTTAATAGAGAGTCGTGTGAACCTTAATTAATAACTGTCGCTTGTTTGATAGTGGTCGAATTGCGAAACGTGACCCGATTGTAATAAAATATCCCCGCGTTAAAAGTGTTTTATCACCTGTCTATTTTCGCTATCCAACAAAATATATTAGCGGACGAAACGGTGTTGTTATTTTAACACGAGCCTATTGAGGCGTGATGTTAAACATTTTAATAGAAATCGCGATGAAATAACCGAAGCATAACACGTTAAACTCTACGACGGGGTATATGACGGATATTCGTAGTCGCGGTAGGTGAGGTTTAAATTTTTTTGTTAAGTAAAAATTAGTTTTCCCAGAAAACTGCCGTAAACATGTATTCTCGTTATTATTTTATCTATTCGCTTTTAGCGCATTGAACAAAGTAAACAAGCAAAAAGTAATCAATTAAATAAATGGTAATAAATTTTTAACGGCTCGCCTATGTCGCCTCCAAGGCCCTCTATTCCTGGGAAAATATTCAATGGATAATCGATATGCGGACTGAAAAATTAAAAATTGATTTAAATAACGTTCAATAATGTTGCCGAGGTATCGGTGAATTTATTATTATACGACGTATATATATATACGAACATGGGGCTTCGCTGATTTAATAAATCAGAAAGAACTCCGTTTTAAATAAGGGTTCCAATTTTTTTATTTTAAGCAATTTTATGAATTTTTTTGTTCAACCTCTTCCAAAAGACGACGTGCATTTTAAACAACAACTTAAACTTGCACAACATTACAAATCAATACCTTTTCAATCTTCACTTTTATTACCTAAAATTATGACAGTAAACGATTGTAAAAACGAGCATATGTGCGTTATTTATTCAGCATCCCCCTCTTTTCAGTAATATTTTTTCCATGCAAATTAATTAAACCATACCGCAGAACAAATTTAGTATGTATTTTTTACGATATATCAGCTTCTACTTCGTTCTTGCGCATATATGTGCATGAAAATATTTTCGCTTCCAAAAAAAAGTGTGTGTGTGTGTGTGTATGTGTATGTATATGTATATATATATATATATATATATTAGCTGACCCGGCGAACTTCGTACCGCCTCAGAATTAATAAATGTGTTAACATATTAGCTGAATTAAATTCAGTTTTTTTATTAAGATAAAATTAATACTAGAAATGAATTAAGTTCAATAAATGTACAAAAATCAAAATGAAAAGTATTTTAATTATATTGAAACGAATGTAATTCACCTAGCAACAACGCATTATTCGCCTTAATAACAAAAATCAGTATAAATTTATTTTAAAAATTTAAAGTAAATTACTTCGGAAACATGTTTTTTTGGACTATATCATCGGCTAACAATACAGAGTACACACTCAATTTATATACGTTTTAATAAAGTGTGTACTCTGTGCAGTTAGCTAATGACGGGCTATACACGAAAAAACGTGTTTCTAAAGTAAATTAGTACCGATTTTTAGTATTTCGTACACGTAGAATGTACCGAATCCCAATAAGATGGTTCAGAAACGACAAAAATATTAAACTATACAACAGCTCGGAAACCGTTTGACTTATCAGAATTGGATCATAAATTACACAATTTAACTTCTATCTGTGACAATTTACAACTTTAAGCTGAGCGATTGCCCTGGGCAGCAAGAAACCGTCTAAAATATATAATATGGAATTTAGAACGACTTCAAAAATCACCCTTAAAAAATTCATAACTCATCACCAGATAATCCTTTAAAAGCGAAATTCAAAATAAAAATACAGAAGCTCTTTCATAACATTCAAAAATGATGGTTAAAAACCCCCCTCCCTTTTGGAACAAAAGTAGCAAAAAAATTGAATTTTCTTCATAAATTTTGTTTGAAATTGCGTATTCTGCTATTCGGGTTGAAGAAAAATCCAACAAATCAAAGATCATAAAAATCGGTCCACCCGTTCTTGAGTTATAAGTGGTGTAACTAACCCGACTTTGTTTTATATATATAGATATATTAATTACAACGTAATTCTTAGGCTACCCCCTATTAGAAAAAATGTCCCAATTTTGTGTAACGTTTGTTATATTTTATAGGATTTTTGTTATTGTTATTTTAAAAATGTCACAATTTTATGTAACGAAACAATGTCTTAATTTTATATAATGAAAGTTAAATGTTAGGATAGGATTTTTGTGGTAATGTTATTTTCCTTTTTGTGTTGATGCCAATAAGAATTACGTTGTAAATTTTGATCATTTTATACAAAGTATAGAAGAGGAGTCCAAAATGGCCGAGTTTTTATATATATATATTATGTAAACTACATAAGCCCCAACAATGTACGAAAGAAATAATCGTCATTCACAACATGTGGTTTTATAAAAAAATACGATGTATACATGTATTAAACGTATATTTCCTGGGTTTTCGGGGTGGGGGGGTGACCATAAACAATCGTAAAACGCGAAGAGTTCTGGTTTTGTGTATTTTTCAGCAGTTTTGCGAATTGTACCGGGATGAGCTTGTAAAAATCTCTCATTAGTATCCGAGGCACAATTTCAATTGAACGCGAAATAAAACGGCGAACACAAGCACACTTCATTCCTGGAAGAAATTTTCATTCCACTACGTCTCAGGGGGGAAATTTCTCCAAACTTTTTATGTAATGAAACGTTTACGTTAGTTAGTTTACGATCCTCATCATAGGGGGTGGGGGGAATGCTAGTCAATAGAATTTACGTAACACTGTTCTTTACGCATTACCACCTCCACTTTGCACCTATAAAGACAATTTTTTCCACTGGCAAGTCCCAAATGTATTACTACCACTCTGCCGCGACTAAGTTGATCGGAATTCTGTATTTGTAGGCAGGTGTACGTTGATGTTTTCGACTGTGTTTCCGATGAACGTAGAGCGGAGACTCGATAATCGAATTTTTACCTTAAATTTCTCTGGACTTTACGAACAAAAAACGAGTTCATTTTTTTTTTTGGCAATTTTTAGACCCTTCCGAATCGTGCGTTATTTCGTATATCGTGACACCGACTAATTGCTATTACCGAAATTTGGTGAACTATGTTCGTCTACCATCTTTTTTTCTAATAATGTACTTTTTCGTACTGTGTTTCCTTCCCCACTGCCGATGTACCGATTCGTTGCCCAGTCACCGCGCGCACATCCATCTCGAAGGCAAACATAGATCTTGGTCCGTCAACCAACCAGCAACTGATTCCTGTATACAGACATATTCGGCTTTCTTAAACCACTCTAATTTTATTGAATCTTTTTTTATTGTTTCCTCTTTATTTTATGTACATCTCAATGGTAATACATTACAATAAATGACACATTTACGTAATTAATGTGTTTTAAAACTCTTGCAACAAAAAATTAATTCAAATCGACATAAATAAAAATTGTTTTGAAAAAAAAGTATTTCTGATATTTTTAATACTGATAGAAAACGAGTGTATTGTGTTATATTTCGATATGGTTTAATAGTTGCAATTTGAATTTGGTGTTGATCCTAATAAGTTTAATGTTGTTTAAAAATAATATTACTCTGAAACGTTTAATTTTTTTAAATTTTTAGCATATTTCCATTAAATTTTTAGAGAAAGTCAGTATTTAAAAAAAGTAATCGTTATTTTTTCATAATTGTTAATACAAATCTTTATAAGAAATAATAAACCAACCAAAAATACTGCTATCTTTTGCACTATATAAGGCTGAGTATTGGCTAAAGAGACTACAATGTTCGAAAGGAATATGTCAATCAGTGGTTAGCATATGTAAGTCGTGCTATGGTGGTTTCAAATTCGTTATCTTCATTTTGAATGAAATAATGATAATATTTTACGTATCAATAGCGTTTAAATGTAGGTGAATACATCCTGTTTGTTAAAATGGTATAATAAAATAAACTTTAATAACAAACAATATAGATCAATAAATTAGATAAATACCTATTTAGAAACGTTTTCGGGGATAACCCATCATCAGCTAACACTAACTTAAAGGAAACTTAAAACATACTGAAGTGAATATAGGGAATACATGTGTATATATAGTAGATGTAAAGAGGAATAAACATGGCAGGTATAAAAATCTATAGGTTGAAAATGCTAATAATTAATATAAAATAAAACAAGGAGACAAAAAGTTAAATTTTTATATTAAACAGTGGATTATTATTATTAGGTGTTTGGTCATTTAAAATATTATTTTTATATTTATTTATATAATAATTTTCTGCAATGTTCATATTATTACCTTTGTGATAAGTGGCCAGGATGGTTACAGTATTTTCTATTGAATTAGGTTTATGTTTATTTTTAATTAGATGTTCTGCATAGGTTGATTTTTCTATTTCATTATTATTAAATGCTTTTATATGTTCTTTATATCTGCAATTGATTTTTCGCCCTGTTTGACCAATGTATGATTTCTCACAATCAGTACAATTTATTTTATATATACCGCTATTTTCGTAAATATTATTATTTTTTAAATTTAAGGTGTTTATTTTATATTTTAAATTATTTTTAGTTTTGAATGCTACATTTAAACCTTGTTTTTTGAATAAATTGGTTAATTTGTATATGTTATTGTTTATAAATGTGAATGTTATCCATCCTTTATTGTTAGTAGCATTATTGACTCTTAATTTTTGTATATATTTTGATTTTGATTTTATTTTGTGAATTAGTTTATCTATTATTTGTTCATCATAACCATTATTTCTTGCCAAAGTCTTTAATATATTAATTTCTATTTGTTTTTTATTTATATTCATGGGTGTAGTTAATAATCTATAATTTATTGATCTATATTGTTTGTTATTAAAGTTTATTTTATTATATCAATAGCGTTTGTTATATTAATAGAAAAATTTCTAATCAGATACCACTTTTCCATGTTATTCGGTGACTACTAAGTGTATCTGTGTTCTCCGATACTTAACAGTGTACTTATACTACGGGGTACCACCACTGACCGACCCCCATACATCATTAAAATCGGCCCGCATGTTCAAAAATTTACCCGTGAGCAAACATTGAAAGAAAAAAACAAACAAAACGGAGCAAACATATAATATGTCCTTTTTTTTTTCTTTTTTTTTAATCGAAAATAACAATCAATGTTAAACGTGAAAAAACTTTAAATGTAATTTAAGTTTTAAAAAAATAAGAAAATTAAATATGTAAAGTGTACTAAAATATTTGCAAATATTAATAAATTCGTTGAACATGTGTCGAATGCACATAAATGATAGATGATTAAAAAAAATGAAGTGGTAAACTGAAAATAATGTAGTACAAAAATATTGATATACATACACACGGTGTGTCGGAAAAGTTCCCGAACTTTTAAAATAAATGAAGTATAATTGGATGTAAAGTAATTTATTCGAATTAATTTTCAACATAGTCACTTTACCGAAGTATACAGGTATTTGAGCGCTTGTATAGCAATTCGAAGCTTCTCTGGTGCTCCTCTAAAGTAATTGCTCTGGGGCACTAGGTACAATAAGTTTCAATGGCGACTACGTCTTTAAAAAATCGTCCTTTCAGGTACATTTTAAACTTCGGGAGCAGGAAAAAGTCGGTAGTTGCCAAATCAGGCGAATAGGGGACGTGATTGATCAGCAGTGGGGTTTGATTTTTAGCGAGATAACGCTTGACAGTGTTCGCAGAATGCACGGGCGCATTGTCATCCAACAGACTGTGGAGATCCGGACTCCTTGTACTACTCGGACCGTAGGCGCTGAATCCGACGCTTGAGACGTTTTAGGACCACCTCGATGTAGTAGGCAGCGTTCACTGTTTGATTTGGAGGCAGGTATTCGTGATGAATTAACACCCTTCTTTTGCATCAAAATAAGCGATGAGCATAGTTTTCACCTTGGATTTTGGTTGGCGCACCTTCTCAGACCGTCCTTGGCTTATACCATGTATAAACAGTCGTACTTCACCGAAACCATCATCGATAAATTTTCGAGTTTCCGAAAACGTTTTTGTTAAGTCTAACGAGCAGAATTTAATCGCGGAACGAATTTATCGCTTTTCATCCATTTTCAAATTTGCACCTGCGACCCAAACACACACCTTCACTAAAGATACACGTCTAACTCGAAATCCAATTAACGGAAACTGCTGAAATTTTACACACACACCCTAGAAGGATGTATACAATAATACAGTACGGGTATTGTTTAATAGATCGCGTCACTTGTATGCGTGCTAGAAAAGAAGTTCGGGAACTTTTCCGACACACCGTCTATATATGGTTAATAAAAATTTGATTTGACAATTGTAGTTTTGCCTGTGACATAAGGGAACTACAATTTCTTCCACGAATGAAGCGTTTGTGCGTAGCGGTATATTAACCAACACTATCCACAGTCCGTATTAGATTGCGGGCTGCGCGAAATTACCTGACGGTGTTCGGAATGAACATTGCGATACAAGAATATCGTTTGGTGGCCATTGATAGTCTGTTCTCAACATTTGGTAGTGAACGGTTCAGTTTCTCTAGAGATCGATAAAAAAGATCGTGAAGTTGGCTGACAAAACTACGTCAATTTTCGAAAAATGTTTATTTAAATGATGAAGATTAATTAGAAATCATTTAATGGTCATTGGGGTAGTCTATTCGCAATAGGGGCCGATTAAAAAACAAAAACAAAAAAAAAAACGCTAAATTAGCTAACAAAATTGCAAAGTTCGCATTTGATATAGATGACACAACGTTTTCATCAAAATAATCATTTACATTACTGTAAATTCGTTTTCTTTTGAATCATCTACATATTTCTTTATAGTTTATACCTCATTTTATTTTTCATAGATGTAAATATAAAAAGTTCTTCAAAATCTCTAAAACACTATCTGCCATTGGTGAAACGCGATGAAACTTTTTGATGCAGCTGTGACAGTAAAGCCCTTAAGTAGTCACAGACTACTTGAGTCGGTTTCAGAGCTCCCTTTCGTAACAACCACCATTTTAGCTGGTAATTAATTATTTTGATGCCATACATCTTTGATAACATTTGGTAAATAGACAATATCGTTCTCTCAAAATGGATTGCAGTATTATTATACAGAAAAATATGGGATGATTTCAGTTTTAACGGTTGTATAAAACTGCCCGTTGCATCAATACTTGCCGATGAAAAAAAAAAAATGTTTCTTTTATATTTCTTATATGCATCCTATCGTATTGGGTTCCACACGTAACCCAAAACGGGAAAGAAGCTAATTCATGGATTGTGAGCCAACATACATATGGTGCAATGAATTTAATTTGTTCGAATGTTCGAATCAAATTTCGCCCGGCATTCTTTTCGCATTTCGAATCGACATTAAGGAAATCTATTTTTGCTCGCTATACGCCTGATGATGGCAAATATGGTGTGGTAATATATCGTCTATTTTCGTGTCTTTTCATGTTATTCTTTTTAGATAATTTGTACAACTTTCTGACACTGGTTCTCTTTCATGATTTCTATTCGATTTGGTCCGGAAAGAGAACACGTGTTGCAGGACGATAATTTTCGTAAGTAATGCCTCTCGTTCTTACCAAACTTCGAACTTCACCATTACCCCCGGATCTTCATCAATAATACCATAAAAAATGTTACGGTTTCTTTCCTTACATTTACTATCGATTTTAAGGTAATATTTCTTTTCGAAAAGGAATATTCACTTCGGCGCGTTTAAACATACGAAAGTCCATCTTCCTAAAGTACTAGGCCTTAATGCATAACTGCGTCATTTGTTTCATTGTAACAGATGCTTTCATTTTTATGCAATTATCTGGAGGAATAATTTTTAAATTTTTCTAAACCACTTACTTCATCTATACCGTGCGATTTGTCGCATTGCTACATTTATGGTTACTAGGATTTTCGCTTTTCGAAGAATCTGATGATTTATACTTTCAATGCAATTTATTTCGTACTATAGACAAGAATATTCCTTCGGTCGTCTCCGCATATAGCAGCTCTATATACCAGTTACAGAGAAACCTCGTCTGATTTACTTTATTACTTAATTGTTCATATACCTACGAGGTAATGGCCAATCTTTCTTTTTTATTATCCTTGAAAATAATGAAAATATTTCTCAAAATTACTTCTCCGCGAGAAATTTTACGTTTCCATTCTATTATAATAAAACCAAAAATATTTGAAATTATTGATTATTATACAAAAAACAAAATCGTATTTAGTGTCGCAAATAGCGGAATTATTTCACGTACATTTACGGCATGCACCCATGCATCGCTTTTTCAGAGAAATGATTCAAGTAAAAAAGAAAAAAATCGATTATATAATTTTAAAAGTTCTCTAAAATCGCCGAGATATTTTATAGCGACACGGAATTTTAATAGTAAAGCTACTGAAGAATAATAGAAGCGGAAAAAAGCACCTTTTGTAATATTTGATTTCGCTATTACATTTTTTTTTTTTTTTTTTTTTTTTTTTGTAAAAACAACAAAAACGTTTAATGGAGAAATCGTATGCAGAAGTGAAAAATGCTGTTAAAAACATTTAATGTAAACATACGAAATGACTATTCCAATAACGGGGGAATATTTGTGCAAGTTACTCCACTCGAAGTTTGGCGTGGTGTTCCTGAAATCCTAGCCGCCTTCATTGATATTTAATGTGATACGTACATTACAAAAATGCCGAGTCGTGGAAAGGAAAAAAAAAAGGATAAAAATACTTTAAATAAAGAGCAATTTGTAAGGGAATAATAAACGCTTTTATTACAAATTGAAAACGACGCACATATGTATGTGCTATGTTTCATTCTATTTGTTAATTATTTTACTCAAAATCAGCAATGTGTAAATTACATGAATTACTTTTACAATAAAGCCATCATAAAAGATATTCGCCTTTACCGTAAAGCTTAATTTCAGAAATTAAATATTTTCTATAAATTTCTATTCCGTATAATTTTTTTTTGTATTACATTATCCGTAAAAGCTGCGAACAGTATTTCAAAAAACTGCAGCGGCATTAAATTTGCTTTAAAAGAAAATTTGTAAATCGATAAAAATCAATTGACAAAAATATATTTTCTTCTACAAAATGTGCCACCGTAACATTATTTTCAAAACTTTTTTTGTCCCAAATTCTACATATTTTTTAACGTAATGTTAAGGACTGAAAAAGGTGTTTTATGATGCTTCGTTTTTATTTAAATATACGGTAGTGTTTTCAGTTCGCCACAAAAAAATTATAATTATTGTTTTTTTTTTTTTTAATATGTATATGTAAGAAATGAACCACCGATATTATAATTTTATAGAAGGATGTTCATCGCGTAAGCAATAGCCTGAGTAAAAAAGTTGAGGAAATCAAAACGAATCTCAAACATATGCATGGGGGGGGGTGCTTTATAAGAAAACTATAGCCGTACACAACTTTATATTCTAGGATTTGAATTTTTTCTTTTCGCTAGGGAACATGGGGTTGGTGGTACATCGATGAAAAGATCGAACGAAACTGTATTTCATTTCTTTAACGAAACTATCGAAGTAGGCGAAAAATTCTTAAAATCGTGAAAAATGGCACGTGTCTCTTTAAGGCGCGCGAAAGATTAGATTTCTTTGTTTTGAATTTAGGGGGTACTATGTAAATGTAAATTATAGATGTCTTTGAGTTAACACATCGGAATCCTTGCTTGACTGAACTCGTTTTCTAGCGATCTCTAAAAACTGAACCGTTCACTGCGAATTATTGAGAATGAATAATAACACCACCAAACGATTTTTCCAATGTTCATTTTGAATTAACAAAAATTTGTTAACCAATTTTACGATTGCAAGCAGCTACCTGTTAGATGGCAAAGCTGGTTTTATGTAAATACTACGATGATAAGGAAGTTTTGTTGTTTTTTTGTTTGTTTTTTTTTTTTGTTTTTTTTTTTTTTAATGTTATTATTATTATTTTTTATTTGTAATATGTACACTTTGAGAAAACGCACGCCAGTGTAAAATTAGTTAATGGGCAGCAGTGTTTTATTGAGTTTTTAACCGACTTCAAAAAAAAAAAGGAGGAGACTCTCAATTCGACCGTATTTTTTCCCCCAATATTTCTTCCGTACATTTTCTGAAATTTTTATCCGCTTCTAGAACATACACACTCATTATCGCGTGAAGAAAATATGTGAGCATTTATGACAACGATGACGTCATGACCAGCTGTATAAATTAATGTGCGCTATGCTAAGAATGTATGAAATGGTTCAAAACTACACTACAACGGAGGAAGAGTCTCCATGTCGCGAACACAGTAGTGCACCTACTTTTGTTTAATGTTCCCGTGATTAATTGAAATTGTCGTAGCGTTTGATAAAAGTGACGCGTGTCCTTGCTCAGTTTTAAGTCTATTTTTATACTACTATATCATCGGTATTTCTAATTGTCTGACGCTCCACCGATCGCGCTGTTAATTAAAACATTGTCCCAGAGCTCTCTTTATTTATTTAAATTTGTACGCATTTATTTCACTGTAAGTATATATTAACACTGAACTATTTTACTTTTGTAATGCGAAAATAAAATTCTGCTTTCAGATCACAGTGGACGGTCGAAGAAATCAGATATTTCTCAGTTTATCAACAGCAGCTGAATTTCGCGATAAATTGAATATATTCAGCGAGTTTTATTCGCAATTAGGTAAATGTACATTTTTGTCGACGCCCTGTTGTTTCGTTAAAGTATGCGACAATGAACAAAGTTTGTTTTTTTTTTTTTGTTTTTTTTTGTTTTTTTTTTTATTCTTTTTTGCAGTATTTGTAAATTTTAGAACGTGTTTCAAAAAATTTACATCGAGTATTATATAATACTCTCTCTTCTTACTAAATTTTTATTTATTTTTTATTTTTTTCATGATCTCTGTTTAATATACGTAAAAAGAACGCAGTTTAAAAATACACATGATAAATAATTGTACTTTTTAAACAACCGAAGACGTTAATAAAGCAGCGCCGGGCAATGTGTATTTCTCCGGTTGCGATAGCATTCAAAATTATATTCATTAGCGTTCTTGTAAAATATATTTTTTTCCTATATATGTTATTTTGGGAAAAGGAATTTTTTGGATATCGATTTCGATCGGAAAAAAGTGTTTTATAATGATTTCGACAAGTTGAATGAAAGAACATTTTTACCTTTTTTCTTTGCAGTTAATTAGCGATCGAAATCGCAAACGGCAAAGTATTCGTTGGCTAGGAGAAAATAATTATAATTCATCTTTGACCGGTCCGGAAATAAATATATCTACATATCCGTAAATTTCGATTACAGTGTATATTTAAAATATTTTCGAAAGAAATACTCAGAGTAAATGTGAATTCGTTTTTGTTTGAATTTTTTTTATTACCGTAATTTTGGCATTTCGTTAGCTTTTTATATTTCTGCAAACAAAAGTAATCAAAAGTGTTACTTAAGATGGGGAAAAAATCGAATCACTTACGTGTGAGGGGCCTGCCTCCCTTCTCTGTGTGTACGTTTTATTTGTCAGATTAAAAAACTCGCTGATAAAATAAATTCCATGTCCTCCCCACTTTAAACCATCGCAATACGATAAAAATGAACGCGTAAGCAAAAAAACGGCGACACATCTTGAATGGAAAACTTAAAACCTTGTATCAGATACTCCGAAGAGTATACCTGACTTGATGAAGAAGACTGTTTAAAAATAATAATAATGAGGCTGTTGATCGATGTTAAATATCGATAAAGGATCCCGTGTGCCAACAGTAAAATTGTTCTCATACCTTCTACATTATATTATAAATTTATCGGCCGTCGAAGTTTACGTTACGTTGAGTGTTATCATAATTCTGAGTGTCCAAGTACATTAAAAATCAGTTATAACGACATTGAGGGAGGTGAATAGTCTGGTCGATAACCGGTTCATCGTTGTAATCAAATAAAATTTTATAATTGTTTAATCCCCAAGAGTTACACTTCTTTTACGGATTAAAACTTCCATAAAATCAATGGCTTAGTTTGATTTTTCCTTTTCTTTTCTGAAGCTAGGTTCTTACGTATTCCCGGATAAAATCAGTAGCAACGATTTAAATATAAAGTGTAGGGGGTAATATTAAAGACAGTAGGTCTGTTGTTGGTGTATTATTGTATTTCGCTCATGGACATGTGTACGATCATACACAACCTTTTTAAATTAGGTTAATAATGAAACACCGTGATTAGTTTTCCCTTTACGTATTATCATAGGAGAATTCTTATAAGGTAGAGAATGTTTAGAAAAATAGGAATCGTTCATTTAATTCTAGTTGATTCTTACGGCTTCGCAACGAATAAAAATACATTAAAACACGTAAATCTACAAATTAAAAAAAAATAATAGTATCTTTTTTTCCAAATTAATTCCGAGATTTCCGGTATGCAATATTAAGTCAGTAAATTATTGAAAGCGGAAACAATTAAAAGACAGGTAATTTTATTAAAAATGGCGAATTTGCAACTTACAAACGCGTAAATAACAATCATAAAGTATACCTGTTATCTACCGAACAATGTAGGGCACTAGTACGATTCGCTGCTACGTAAATTGTTCGAACATATATAGTATGTAACGAAAGGTGCCCTAAATTTTTGGATAGCGTCAGAAGTACGTCGTACTCGTATTTTTTTTATTCATTTTTTCTTAATGGACATTTCACAGAACGTGTAAAAATTAGACTCTATACGCACCAACACATACCCTAAAGGGAAAGCGAATTCAGTGTGATGAGACAAGACACATCAGTCTTAGTTGCCATGTTACTGCTCTTAATGTATGACAAAAATTAACCAAAGGCAAAACTATTTTTTCCATTGTGTGGGATTTTAATTATAAACATATCGTGTTTACCAATAATGCTTCCTTAATTCAAAAGGGGAGTACCTTTCATTGACTACATTACCGCATGAAATATATTTTGTAAAATAATTTTTTATTGATTAAAGAGATATCATTTATTCTTATATTTATATTTATATATATATATATATATATATATATACGGTTAAACATATTTTTTAAAGAATTCAAAAGCGCAAATTTTGAAATTGCGATGATGACACTTTTTTCTTACTTTTAAAGATGTCTGTAATTTTTGATTTTCTATTATAACGAAATGAATAGTAGTCCTTTTTTAACATTTTTCGCAATGTTATCTATCGCAGGTTTCTATTAATGCCCTGTTAGGTTTAACGACAAACATTTAATATGGCTCGCTAGTAACATAAGCAGAACAAACATTTAATACATAATATCTGTTCTGCTTGTACAAACTTTATTTATTCATAGAAAGACCCTCCGGGGACGATTTTTTTCGCAAAAACCTTTCGAAATTAAATTACCACACGTCGTTAAAAACGATCATTTTTATCCGCATACCAAAACTTTGCTCGTAATAACCGTTATTGTCGATACGGTATTATAACCGATAAAAAGGTCAACATGAAATTTTGTTTCTTCCTGTTAAGATTATCTGATCGTGTTAACGTGTAATTGATTCTTTTTGTTTCTGGGTAAAGGTCCGTCCCCCCGCCGATTGACTAGTTAAAAAAAAAAAATGAATTATCCCGGTTTTAGCAATAGCTAATTTTTCCTGTATTATATTACATGAATCGCTTTTGATTATAGTTTAACGTGTAAGAAATCGTCTGTAAAATTCGCAAACATCTTAATTCCATTATTTTCTTTTTCACGCATATTTCTATATTCGCGTCAAAAAACGCGCGACTGGAAAAATTTAAGAAACTAGGGGACTTTTTCCTGATTCTGCCGACGATGACATTTAGTTGTTTTCTTTCCACCTTTTACTTAATACCGTAAAGGTATTTTGTTACCTTTACGCGTGTTTATTCTGTAAAGTAACTCGATTTTTATTATACTTAAAATGTTTTCCATACGGAATGAACCATATAATTATACCTGTACGCATATGGTCTATGAAAAATAACCCGTCAAAGTAGCAAGAAAATTACCTTTCCGGCGTATATAATATAGCTTTGGTAACTTTTAAAACTATCAGTTAATATTTGAAATTTTGGGTATAATACGAGATTTTTTAATTATTTATTCGCAAAAAAATAAAGGCAAAGAATATATATATATATATATATATATATATATATATATATACGTTATTTATATTATTATTGTGAGCAGCAATAATCAATCAACCCCGTCTTTAATGTCTAACACAGCATCGGCAGCTTAATTTTTATTAGTTTTGAGAAATTTTCCCATCGCTGTTACTTCAACGAAGGAATTTCTCTTTTCCCAACAAATAATTGCACTCTTCTTATAAATACAAGTAAAAATGGCAATATTTTAAAAAATCACCGCAGTGTTCTGGGCGAATTATTATTGATTTTCTTATTATACAATTTGCAATGAAATTTTAATGGAATCCTAGAAATACCCTTGTTCATGACTGAAAAATTACGACTAGATACGATCTCGGCCATAAAAATGCTTTGACGCGGACGGTTCATAAATCTGCCCTCTGCAAGTACAAGCGCAACTCGCTGCACCGAAATTCATGACTACACGCTTCTTAATTAAAATCTACATCGATCTTACAGAACGTGTAAAAAATTGCCCCTCATAGCGGTCGACTGTGAATGCTACTGGAACAGATTGCTACAAAACACTGAACAGGCATTGCATACAATCAAGTATCACGATTCTTCTCTATTTCTAGCTGGGTACATCCAGCTACTCGATATTTGTTAAATGTGCCAAATCTCCTCGAACATTTAAATTTAAAATACGTTACGTTAATCTCTGCTCGAGTTTCACCAGCATATGAACATGATGACAAGCTATGCGCAGTTCCCCAATTGCCCGCGACCTAGTAAAGCTGTGCAATACATTAAATAAATGTGAAAATTCTCCATTACGTTACTCGTTGGCTATAGTTGGGTCATCCCCCGCAGTACGTACATGTATATATCATAATGATTGAAAAATTCGCTTTCGAAACTTTAATAACTCGTATAATAACAATGTGTTTAAATGTTACATCCTGTTTGATCATGTGATACTGTTTTTTAAGCGAGTAAAACCGCTTTCATCCTCTTAAGTATAGTTTTAAAATCGTTCAATCGATCGGTGTACCTCTTTTCTGGTTCACAAAATAAAAAACACTGATCTCTCTTTATACTAACGTTGAAATGTCTCGATTTTTAAAAAGAAGAAGAAAACAATTTTTTTTTTTTTTTTTGACATTTTATAAATATAAAAGGGCGGCGAATATTATTCATATAACGAGAGAGATGTATATATTTGACGTGGAAATGGCATTTTATGTCGCGTAAAATTTATTAATCCGTATTTTTATTTCGAATTATACTTTTATTACACCTGTCGTGAATAAATAATACTTCTAAACAGTAATAAAGAGTATCATCCGCTCCCGATAATAAGCTCGCAATAGAAGATGGAAAATGTGAAGTTGGATGTTCAAATGGAGCACTGTGTGTATACTATTGCGAAGGTGAAAGAATTTAAAAAATAAAAAAAATGTTTCAATAATGAACTAAATGTAATAACAATCTCAATCGGTGGAGTATTAAAACTGCACTACAAGGTCTGTACAAAATGTTCCCGGACTACCGCTATAAAATCTGTACTAGTGACGCGATTTGTCTGAAATTCACGGTACTTTTATACTTCAATGTTGTAAGAGATTGTCTTTAAAAAATTCGAGCCCATATCGGCGGCTTCAATGAAAGTCTCGCTCGCTTCCACGCTGTATTTTTTTTTGTTCGGCCGTAAGGAAATTTGGTACGAACCTCGCACGCAACTTTTTTTTACCCAAAACATCGGTAAGAATGTTATGAACGGACATGGTACTAACATTTAGTTCATTTGCGATGAACCGACGACACGTCACTGGCCGATTTTCAGCGAGTACAGCTTGCACACGAACGACGTTTTCAGCGGTAATCGTCGTGCTCGGTCGTCCATCGCGCGGACTGTTCTCCAACGAGCTCCGTCCACTTTTAAATCGGCGATACAAAACACGTTGTACGGCTTACACCCTTGTATGCTTTTTTCATCAACTCGCACGTTTCTGATGCGGAATTATCCTTAAAAAAACAAAATTTAATCGCGGCTCTTTGTTCCATTATCGCAAACGTTACGCAGTCCACGGAGGTTCACTCGCAACAGGTGATCTACTGAGTAAACTAAAACAGATAGCGACCTGAAACTTTTGTCATCTCTTCTTGCGACATTAAAGTATAAGTACCGTAAATTTCAAACAAAACTAGTACGAATTTTATAGCGGTAGTCTGGGAACTTTTTGTACGGACCTTGTGCACATGTCGTTTTTTAACTAACTTCTGAACTAATTTTTCGACGGAGTAGTATTTTTTTTTTGCTAAAAATAACTTTTACAAATATGATATATTCGCTGCGGACAAATTTGTTGAAAAATCTTTTTGAAATAATAGGTATATTTACGAAATAGCAAACAAAAAATTATATAAATAATTAAGTATCCGTGGAAACATTTTTAGATAAAGTCCATCTTCGGCTGAAAAATTAAGGCGCGAACGTAGAACCGAAAACATGTCTCGCGAGTAACACACGCGAAAAATCAATTTTTTGTTCGTGGCAAATTTTCCGATTCTATGTTTTGGTGTTTTAGTTTTTTTTCGGGCAAAGATGAACTTTGCTCGAAAACGTTTCTGCGGATACTTAATTATTTATATAATTTTTTGTTTGCTATTTGGTAAATATTTATCACATTTGAAAAACAATTTTTCAACAAATTTGTCCGCAGCGACGCTACGAACGCCTATATTGTTTTGTTCCAAATTGAACAATCGCTAATTAAAAAACAAGCTGCCATGTGGTGGCACTGCATCATCATACTATAAATCCAACGTCGCGGACAACGTTAATAATGAGTTTTATAAAATTACCCGTTAAATCTATTATAGAAAAAACTGATCACCCGTCCGTATGACAAAATAAAACGAATGTATACAAGATTTTAAACGACATCCTAAATTAAATGTGTAGCTTACAAGCTTCGTTTCGAAATAGAACGTAATATTTGTACTATTTTTATTATCGCAGGTCCATTGAACGCAGAAAACATCCCTCAAGATGGAAAACTGAAATCTGAATCGATAATAAAAGATACTCGACGTTACTATTTGGATTTAAAAGAAAATACCAGAGGCCGATTTCTCAGGGTAATTTAATCTTTTGCTTTTATATAATGTACAACGACTCTCATTTTTAATTGTTTGAATGAGTTATCAAATATGTGGATAGCTGAAGTTGCGACTCCATTAGATGTTTGAAATTCTACAAAAATGTCTGAAAGTTGCATTTTTATTTAAATTATATACGGGAGCCGTTCCAAAAGTCAATTGCACACATTTTTTTCTCTCTGGCCCCTGATAACATACGGTGTCGTGTTCAGAGCGACCATCGGATCCTTATTATTAATTATTATTATTATATTGTTATTAATAATAATTATTATTATTATTTATTAATATTATTATTGTTATATGCGAACTAGGGCGGCCAAGTTATTTAGTTAAAACAGCTAGAAATTATAATACACGATTAGAAGCGTACATGAATATTCAGTTTAATCATTAATATTTTATTTTTAACTAAAAATACAGCATTTACACAACAGTGCGTTTCGTTAGAAAAATTAAACCGGATGTGAGTACGCCTCCATTCATAGATAATAATTTTTAGCAGTTTTAACAGAATAACTCATTTAATAGGTTATACAATGATTTATTCTGTTTTGTACTTCGCCGATATGCACATTAACAAAAAATTATACATTGCCTAGACATTTTGCAGTAATTACATTTTTATAATATTGTATACTTTAATATCAATATTAATATGTCTGCTTTAAATATGGTCACTCTGAACACGTAACCATAATACACTAATGACAAGGTTCGACCGGTCTGCAATCGAAATTTCAAACTGATACATTTGATATATTTCGCGCGTTAAATTTTACCGTGTAACTACTACACGACCGTTCGATTATGCAGTGCGCGCAATTATTGAATGCCAAAAAAAAAAAGGCGAACGTGCCGAAATTTACTGTCGATTGTGTGTGTGTGTGTGTGTCGTGTATGAACAAAAGATGATGAGCCAATGTACCACCACGAGATTAACCGCAGTTAGTTGGAAGCGGAAAGTTCGAGAAATTCCGTATCGGCGGGCAAAATTATGACTACCGTTTTTTTTTTTCTTTTTGTTTTTTTTTTTGGCCGTAAGCGCATTTTGTTAATTGAATACCTACCGCGCAACGTTCGACTATCGCGGCGAGGTAAGCACTTCGATATTCTTACACGTCTGCATGCTACAATCAAATCAAAACGACCGGGAAAAATAAGTAAAAACGTGATTCTCTTGCACGATAACACTCGTCCACATACGAACTGCTCTCACTCGCATTTTACCGACGGATTTTCAGTGGAAAATGTGTTCGGAGTAACCCTCCATATTTTCTCGACTTAGCCTCTTCAAGTTTCCATCTCTATTCCTCGGAATGAAAAAATCACACACTAGGCGAAAAGCATTTTACATCGGCTGACGAGTTGGAAGAGCCGTCAGTGCAAATCAGAGGACGGCACGTATCGTGAAAAACGTATCTCTACCGGTAGTACAATAATAAATTCCTTGACGGTTTAGGTGACTGTGTAAAAAAAATAGAGTGCACGATTGGAGAATATTATACATTTTTTTCCATGTCGCTAAAATCTTTTTTGTTTAGTCTTGTAAGCTTTTGGGGCGGTTCTCGTAGAAGAAAACTGGAGCAATGTCTTAAAAAGTTAATTTCTTATCGTTTTTCTGGAAATACCAGTTTTTCTGACGTGGCTGAGCGCAATTAAGTCTTCGCCGAAGAATGTCATTGCATCAGTGGTTAGAAATATCGTGTTACGTTCACTAAAATCGAATGCAGTCGTATTGATTTACTATTAGCGCAAATGATAATTATAGTTTAATCGCGTAGTACCCAATGAAAGAACAACATAATTTACAGTGATGACTGTAAATTAATATTCTTCCAATTTTCCGACGTCATTAAATATGACGTGTAGGACTTACAGAGACATTCCTGCGTTTTAATTTTCGCATTACTCTTTAAATTTAAAAAAAAAAAAAAGAAAAACGTAAAAAGTAAAATCATCACTAAAGAGGGAGGAGTACTCTACCTCTCAGATAACACCGACCTAAAATGGTATAAGCTATTCTTCTAACGGTGTCTTAACAGCTAAAAATCAAAAAGTTTGCTTCGCGATACATTCCACACACCGCATACATAAACAAAATATCAGTGTGTACCGATGATATAAAAAAAAAAAAAAAAGCCCTTAGAAATTTCGTTATTTACTTTAAGAAAATTATATAAATAGCGAAATTCCGTACTCGGGATATGCGCTACGTGAATATAGCCGAATTTATTTTTACATTTTCGCCCATTTAAAATTTATTTCGTACTCGTTTTCTGAATTGCGTTGTACCTTTCTAAAAATAATTACTATAGCGAATTTCGGGTTATTAGTCGAATTAGTAATTGCGGTCTTCAAAAGCTGTGTGCATCGAAATTTCCCTAAACGTCTAACGAGCGCCTCTGTGAATAAGTTCTAGGCCGCCGGCAGATTTCTAAACAGCGTGTGACGTAATCAACAAACGGTTATTAGCGATTAGTGAAATCGTAAATGAGCTAGCTTTATCGAACCCTGAATGTATGTGTCTACCGCGATATTTAAAACGAGATCGTACATTTTTCACGCAAAAACGACAACAATTGAAATTACGCTCTCGCATTTCGCTTAGCGTAACACGATGATTCATGTAGTAAACTGTAGGAAACGCCCTGCCTAATTAGTTGCTCGGTACAGAAGTTCCGGAACAGACGAACACACACTTTATTTTGTCTTTTTCTTCTTCTGCGTATTGTTTCAATTTTTACATTTACCACGCGCATACGCGCCTATGTAGTAGTAGGTGTGTGTGTATACGTGCAGAGTTATGCGTAAAAAAAAATCTGACCGTACGAACGTGATATATACATATATAGGTTTTAAACTGTCCTACTTTTCAACTGATTTTATTCGATAACCGATTAATTTTCAAATAAATTCTCTCGGTGTACTTTCTAAAACCTCCTTCTCACGCCTGTCAGAAAATGTGTCTATAGAAAGTGTATGTGATTATTTTTCGAGAGGTGACAATTTCTCTAGGGTAATTGAAAAGTGTGCAAGAATGTGAAGAAATCATGCGCCCCTCGGAGATATATAAAACAGGTGCACGCGACGTGTGGTGGTAAATTCTTTACGATGATATTTGAGCCTAGGGATTATACCGGATTTGACCAATTATTAATCTCCGGGGGGCATTGATTGATTCATGAATTTTTTCCGATAAATAGAATAAGAACATTAATAAGTACGCGTAAGAAACTTCGAGCACGCAAGCCAAAAGAATGTTAACCTGTAAATGCTTAGCGTTTGAAAAAATCTCGGCAACAGATGAATCACACATCGCAGACCAGCTGATTACGGATAAAATTATACAATGGAAATTGTTCAAAAAAGCCGACTTATCCGTTTCCGAAGCCACATCCCCATATAATAACATCTGCTCTGAGAATTGTTACTTTATAAACTTTTCTGTCGTGGCCTGCCGCCACCACTTCCTTTTTAATTTCAACACTAGATCTAGTTGAAGTGACCTGCCTTTCATTGTTGTTCTTCTAAGGAGCGCTTTTCGTTTCACCATTTCCGTTCGTGCTGTCATCAGATTGTTTTTCTCTACATCTACATATCATGTTTTGTTGGTTTTTTTTTTAATTTAAATTTGAATACATTGTACGCGTAGTAAAGTGATAAACCCCGAAATTCAAACTCTCGTTTTAACATTGTTTATCGGTATCTATCTTGTCGCTAATTTTTAAATTTAACTTTTTACGCATTTTCTCGCTTCGAGAACTTCTTATTAAGAATGCTGCTCAAATACCCGATCTCAGATTGTATTGCGGATAGACGGTTTTCCGTATAAACTTATACTTAAACAAACACTGGAAATGGAAGTAGCGGAAGAAAAAAGTTAACATTACCGAAATTTCGATGAGACCGATATTGTTTAAATATTTGAACGATGTGCTTACTAAATCGATTCGTTCACGGTTCCCTAAGGGTAGTGCGATTACTAGGGAAAATAAAAATAACGTTTTAGAAATATTACAATATTCAAGTTGGCCACTTAACTTGGAATAAGCTGAAAATGCTGTACATCTAGAAAAAACGTAAAAATAGCCAAACGATAGTTTTGATATTAAAAAAAAAAAAAAAAAAAAAAATCATTTAAAGCGAAAAGTGAATGCGTTTTTTAATGTACTTTTTAGTCAGTTGCGAAGTTTTTTTTTTTTTATTATTATTATTATTTATATAAAATGTGCTACGGCCATTAGACATTGGCAATAGTAACGAAAAAAATCGATTCTTTTACAGTTTGGCTCTAATTTTTCGATTAAAAGACTTTTTCTACAACGGCAGGTTTTTTTTTGTCTTAATGAATAACATTTATATTTATTATATTGCCTGTACATTTTAATTTAAAGAATTTTTATCATACATTCAAGTTTATTGGGAAGGTTGAACAATCAAACTTTTGGAAGAGTTTCTGTTCCGCGCGAAGCCCTTTAAGACAACGCGTATGATTAAATATTAGTCTCGTCAAAAATAAATTTTATAAGTCAGCACTATTAAAATGATGATGGAGTAAATCAACATGTTATAAACTTTACTATTAACTTTTATACTAATAAAGTGTAAGCATATATATTATTACTCGAGTTAGTTAGTGATCGTTATTATATAACGGTGAAATATTTAAAATGCGAATAGAACAACTTTATTAAAAAACCAAAAAATTTAATTTGCAATTTTTTGTTTCTGTTAATATCTTATTTGCCTTCGCTTCAATTTTTTTTGTTGGGTTTTGTTATTATACAAGCGTTCGCGTAAACTCTTGTACAATTCTAGTAACTGAGAAATCGCGGGAGGATGTGGACTGGAAATAAAGCGGGGGAATTTAAATACTTGAGTGGCCACCATGATATTGAATAGAAAAACGTCAAAAGCACAGTCCATAATTAATCTACTGTACGATCCGCATTAGCAGAGAACACACCACAAAAATATCTGATCACGATATTACGACTATAAAATAACTCTACTCCTAAGAACAAATTAAAATTATTACAAGCGATGGTACCGAAATGTTCGATAAGCAAAAACAAAATTAATATGAAAAATGCAATTCCTCCGTCAAGGAAGATAGAGCTTTGTGCTGAAATTAAAAAGCATATTCCAGAGTATGAAGTCATTGACATTAAGGATATAACCAAACGAGAGTCCTCCGCGTCCAGTCAATAGTGTCCAACCCTGAACAGTATATACGGTACTTCCCACTGTTGGTAAGCGAAGAATTAATTAGGAATTATTGAAGTTATTAATCTGCGCGTATGTGTTAAATGCCACAGATTTTTTGGACATAAGTTTTGAACATATCATTATATGTTCAAAGTGTACATATCATATAATTAGAACCATTCCTAATAAAATTAATTCAGGTGATAAGTTTAAAGTTTATTGAATAAAAAAGTTGCAGAGATTGATCATATTACGAGTAATAGATATACGAAAAAGGCCTATGAGAACTTAATAAAAGTTAGACTTCGGTTCCCCTTAGGTTTTCAAATCTTAATGTCAATAACTGTCGTGCGGTACAATTAATTTTCTTAAACGACTTTTAATGATGCAGAGGTGTTTCTGCAATGCTAATAGATGATCTAAATGTTATAGACTACAAAAAAAAAAAAAAAACTAATCGTGTTATTGTTTTTTAAATTAGTCCCCGCTGTTGATCCCATAAAAATGTGTCGTATTTTTACAGTATAAAAATTGATTTCGATATTGTAGGAGTTTTTTAAATTACACGCATGTTACATAATTTTGTAGAATTTAAAAGTACTAAATTCATTGTTTTTAAAAGCCTGCATTATACTCATCTTGTATTTAATTTTTTTTAATTATTATTTTTGAAGAATTAATTAATGAGCCTTATTTAATAAAGATACAACCCTTTGAAAAATAAAATAAAAAATAACAGAATAGGAAAAATAACATCAAATAAACAGCAATTAAAAAAATATGTTCCTTTAATTTGTTTTTTTTTTTTTACTATTATTGAATACGCGCCGAATTTAACATATATACTATTCCTTGATATTTTTAATTGGCGTTTTTTCGCTTATGAAAAAACGAGTCTTATATATTGTTATTTCCTGATCTCTCGGATAAATTCCAGTATTTCATTTCATTTTAATAATTTAAAAATTCAAGAAGATTTTGCCATCATTTTCACCAATTTGTCATCGTCAGCCGAAAATAATAGCTTTCCTGAGAAAGAAAAAGAAAAAAGGAAACGATTGCATTTCTTTCATTACAGCATAGTACTGTGTCAGACGCGTAATAGGAATCGTAGCTTAAACCGTATACCAAAACTGTTTAAATAACGACGAGTGATTTGATTAAGTGCAATGAAGATTTCAGTTGGCGGTAAATATTATTTAAATCGATGCGTTTACTTTCGCAGTGTTCACTAAAAATTATTATTGGCCGTTTAACTTTTAACACGTCTCGCAAACTTGTACAACAAATGTGTTTACTAACTATATCCTAAATATCGTGTTCGTAATACAGCGGGACACATCGTCGTGAAAAAATATATGGAAATTTTAAAACATGTAACGCACATTTACTTCGAAAATCGTTGACAGTTATCGCGTAAAAAGCGAACGAACAAAGAAACAAACAAAAATTGCAAAAATTGCAAATTTAGCATACTTAAATAAATAGAATACTGCGTTGTGTACCGATTAATTCGAACCGAGCGAAACACCGCGTTATACGCCGCCAATGATTAAAAATAAATCGAATAAATCACCGTTTGTTATACGCGAAGCGTGTTTTTACTTTTTCCAGGTATCTCAGACAGTAACCCGTACTGGTTCGAGATCGCAAGTGGCAATTCCGGCACAAGGAATGATTGAATTTAGGGACGCACTGACAGACTTGGTCGATGAGTTTGGAATCGAAGTAGAAAGTTTTAAAGGAGATTTACCGGAGGCGCGGCAACTGCGAGTGGATAACAAGTATTTCTATTTCGACGTCGGTCAAAACAACAGAGGAGTCTATATGCGCATATCCGAAGTAAATGTTACATTTTAAAATTATAACCGACATCGATCTGAAAAAATCGCTTCACCACCGTGACTGTCGTCGCCAAAATTACCACATTGCGCTAAAATGTACAGCCGTATTATTATCGATTTCGTATTAAATGCCTGACAAGAACAGTGCTCCGTTGCCTACCGCCGCCGTGTATTTTTAACCAAATTATCGCGTTGAATCGCGGAGTCTTCAATATTAAAAGGCTGTGAAAACCACCCGCCTGCTCTTTTTGAAAAAAAATACGCGTCGTCCCATCTGTCGACCGCTGTTCTCTAAGGCATCCTCTTTTCTGCTCTTCTCCTGTTCGCTTACCGGGATTTATTGCTATCTCGGTACATTATTAATCTTTTACATATGATTACGATGAAAGTTTGATGACAGACTGTAATTTTCTCAGTAGCGCTGGAAATGAAACAGTTGCGATAAACTTCTCTCTAGTTTCGAAAATCAAAAAAACTTTCACAGAGTGGCCACCCAACTGGGAATAAGCCGGGAATTCTGCCGTGCAACTGGGGGGAAGGAGGAAATAAAAATAACCAAAAACGATATTTTTAATAAGAAAAAATAATTTAAGGCGAAAAATGAATGCATTTTATACTGTACTTTACTTACACAGTAAATCACAAAGTTCTGTTTTATTCATATAACAAGTATGCTGCGGCAGTCAAATATGATCAATAGTAACAA
Organism: Icerya purchasi; assembly: GCA_039619475.1. Classification (NCBI taxonomy): domain Eukaryota; kingdom Metazoa; phylum Arthropoda; class Insecta; order Hemiptera; family Monophlebidae; genus Icerya; species Icerya purchasi. The sequence goes on from CM077115.1 coordinate 154,510,315, forward strand.
AAAAAAATCCATTCTTCTTTTTGTACAATTCTAGTAATCAGGAAATCGGGAAGATTTCCGATCGCGTCTATACCCTCAACACTGTGAACATCAACCGAGATTGTTATTGATAATGGCTGTGCTCCCCTAGCACATAACGGGGAATTCGTTTTAAAAATCGTTAATTATAAAATGAACGGTATGCACGACGAAGAATCTGTACTAGATTCGTAGGCCCGTAATAAGAAAGAAGATGATGCGCGAAAATATTAATCTTTGTATAGGAGTAAAAGATATTCGCAAAAAGCTAACAAAGCATGTGTAAAAATTCCGTCAAAAATTCGGGTAGTAAAAACTGAGGTCTGTTTTTAAAAATTTTGTATCAGAAAAACTCATGATCAAAAAAAGGACACCGGATAGAGAAGGTCGTCTCTTTAATAACTCGGAGACGGCGATCTAATTATTGTTCGATATTAAGATAAAAATAATCTCTGAATATGCACTTAACACATTCGCGCCGTATCTATTACTGAAATCCTACTGCAGAGTTATGTTCGTTTTATTTCGTTACCATCAATGGAAAAGTTCCCCCGTAACATTTTATACTGGTAAAAAATCGATAATGAAAACAGAGCTAAACACCACCGGTTTAGTTGTAAATCAAACGAATGGTAATATTATAGTTTATAAAAAAAGAACCTGAATGAGTCACGGGTGATGAATTCGCATCAGATACAGATTACATTTGCTGCGAAGTTCCGTTTGAGAACCATTAATGCAAGACGCTATCGAGATAAAACGATTAATAAATCGATGCGATATTTATTAATTAATAATCGGTTGGGTTCACTTTTCCGAGAAGGATGATAAATTTTATTTTACAGTTTTAGTACATAATTGCCTCGTAGCGACAGTTTTCCGCTAGTTTTGCGTAACGATAACATCACCGTAAAAGTACGAAAATAATACTTGCAAATTATTGAAATATACAATAATATCGATCGGACACGATTAAAATTTGTTACGAATAATAACGAGCAATTAATATAACACTACGTTGTTATATCCGATTACATTGCTAAAAGCGGAAGATGGGGCTGTTAAAAATTTCATACGAGGCTTTGAGAAAAACTGTTGCTGTATTAAGAAAATGTTAAAACTCTTTCACCTGTCGCTTGTAACTTTTGCGAGTTATGTAGGACATATATTAAGCTGAATAGAATAAGGAAAAATGAACTGGGTATAAAAAATTGATTTAATATCGAAATCGAAATCTATTTCGAACTATCAAAAATAATGGCATTCAACAAAAATAAGAACTTCCAATAAGTACATAGAAATGTCACTTAAAAAATAATATATATATATACATATGTGTGTGTGTGTGTGCGTATGTATGTATGTATAATACTCGGCCCTTCGGTACTTAGAAGTTGGTAAGCTCCCTTCTAGTTCTAATATATATATATATATATATAACTGGGCCATTCGTACCTCGCCTAAGAACACTCCCGAACCCGCAGCTCTATCACTTTTATACTTCGTATAGAACGAGGAAAATTAACGAAGTCATTCTTTCCGACTGCCGCACATAAAAGTAAATCTCTTTATTTAATGTCACATTTTGGGACAAATTTTTGTGGCAGAAAAAATAGTGGGAATCGGGCTAAGATTGATCTTGTCATTAATATATATATTTTTCCTTTCTTCTTTCGTTAACTCAATTTTGAGCTACGAGATTACCTATCTGTACAATTCCAGCCCTACGGAATAGGTAGAGCGGCGTTCTTGGCAATTGCTATTGAGAGTACAAATAAGTTTTGAAGGTTTTTTTTAACTCTGAAGTTTTATTCGGAGAAATTGGTAAAATGTATTTTATCCAAAGTATTGACCATCGTTAGCTACAACTTTTCCCCATCGTTCAGGCAGCATACAGATTCCGCGTTGAAAAGATTCTTCATCTTTTGAGGAGATCTAAGAATCCACCCAATTTTTACCTTCTTTGTAAGAAAATGCTGCTCGGCCAGGCCATGAGTCATTGACCAGAATAAGTGTTAGTCGGAAGGAGCAATGTCTGGTGAATACGGTTGGTGGGGTAGGACATCCTAATAAAGCGCGTCCAAGGTTTCCTCGGCGACTTTTACAACGTGTGACTGAGCATTGTCGTGCTGAAAGATCACTTTGTTATGTCTTTTGGCATATTGCGGATGTTTAAGCTTCAGTGCTCGGCTTAATTGCATCAGTTGTTGTTAGTAACGTTCTCCAGTGACGATTTTGTTAGGCTGGAGTAGCTCATAGTAGATCACTCCAAGCTGATCCCACCAGATACACAGTATTAACTTCTTGCCATGAATATTCGGTTTTACCTATGAAGTTGATACATGACTAAACTTATCCCACGATTTTCTGCGCTTTAGGTTGTCGTAGTAGATTCACTTTTCGTCCTCCGTCACGATTCGTTTGGTTTGAGTTCATACAGAGCCCAATTTCCTTGTTTTTGCACCGTACCATTGACCCTCAGACGGTTTGAAATCGCTTATTGAGTCACTCCCGAAGTTTCAGCGAGCTCCTCTTGAGTTTAGCACGAATGTTAGTCCAATAACGCCTCCAACTCAGTATCTTCAAACTGTATTGGCCTGCCTTCGCACATTCTTTGTCAAAATCGCAACTTTTAAAATGCCGAAACCAATACTCACATGTTTTTATAGCGCGCATATGATAGTGTACGTGGTAGATTGCCACCATGTTCCACATGTATTAGCGATTATTTAATTTTAAATTTTTGTAATAATTTCTGTCGTCGCCCGAGATCAAACCCGTGACTTCTGGAACGAAATCCAAACGCTCTAACCATTAGACTACCGCGACAACAAGATATACATTTATGTATGTATGTATACTATATAACTGCCAAACTACTTGTCCTTAATAAATTGCCATTAACTCGACATTTTATTTTCTATTAAGCTTTTCAAATATATCTTCTTCTCTGCCTTTATTACTTTACATGATTAATTGAAAAATTTTAAAAAAATGTTACATCATAAAAAATAATTATTCAATCACTTTTATGTTGTAAAAACTTTGAAAAAATGAAGCAATGTATTATTAATAAGAGACCAATATCGAGTTATAATGGAGTAACGAAATATGAATAAACTTTCATTAGTCTTTAATAATTATGTAAAGTAATGAAAACGGAAAAGATATAAAATTTTCCTAAAACAGAAATATAAAGTTAACGTGAACGTATTACGAAAAAGTAACTTGATCATTAAATTGCATTGCTTCTTTTTTTAATGGGCAACTACTTGAATATAATATAAACTTGTAATGATCGTACTTACCTATTTGCTATTTTCTTGGTTTACAATCATGTAGATTGATTCCTACAAGTTTAATCTTTTTCAACCATCTTATGGTTAATATGCATAATATTCAGATAATTTTATCGCGGTTTTGTTATTGGGTTTAATTTGTCGTTTGCAGGTGAAACCAAATTTTAGAGCAGCGATAACAATTCCGGAAAAATCCTGGACTCGTTTCCGCGACTATTTTGCCGAGTATTGTGAGAAAATGAAGGATTCTTCTGCGAAGGAAGGCGGTTCCTCATCTGATGCAGCTACTTCTGGCGCTGCTTAAATATCACCGATTTTACAGAGTATTCAAAAAGAAAAAAGAAAAAAAAAAAGAATTAAAAATAATTTTTAAAATTGGAGCTATTTAATATACATACATATGTGAATGTGTGTGTGTATGTATATATACACATATATACATTTAAAAAATTTATTCTATATGTATAAATGAAGAGTATTTTATTACATTTACTTTCGCACAGAAACAAAAGAAAAATAATATATATATATATATATGTGTATATATATATAATGTTGGTTAAACCAAAATAAGATGAATAATAGTGAGAACTCAGTCACGACATAAATGATCATAAAAACAACCTATTTATTATAACTGCTATCATGTACTATACAGTATCAGTTTCATTAGACAACATAATTCAGTTTATTCGTGTATAAGAAAATAATAATTATTGTTATTTCGTGTGTGTGGAATTAACGTTGCATTTAATGATAGTTTTAGCATTGCATCAGTTTCGCACACTCAACCCTTTTGTTTCTTTTTATGTTTTTTTTTTTCTTTTTTTTTTGTAATATATAATTATTCTTACTATTAATGGTACATATTAAATATTGTTATCATCTAATAATATACTGTGGTACTGTTGCTACAGTACCTTATATAAAAAAAAAAAAAAAAAGTAAACACTTCTTGTTTTGTTTCTCTTTTTCTCTCTCTCTCTCGTTCTATGTTTTTCTCTATTTCTGTCTCTTTGTATTTTATAAAAGGACAGACGTTACATTTCGGAGTCGGTTTTTGGGGTTCTGGTATATTATCCGAAGAAACAACCAGTTGTTCCGATATTTACCACAAAATTGTTAACCATTTCTTTGTTAGTTACAGTACTGTTGTTAGTAATTTTTAAACGATTTTTAATACACGACAAAATAATGAACGTATTATAATACTATTATTATTATTATTGATATTATTATTGTTATTATTAATTATAGAATCATTGACCTTTTTCCAGCGTATGTTTTACTTGATAAAATCGTCGTTCTGCATAAATAAAAATAGTAGGTGTGTAATACATAACATAATTGACAAAAAATAAAATGTCGATTTTAATCCTTTATATCTGTATTTTAACTTATTATTATTTATTATTATTGTTATTATTATTGTTATAATTTTTATTATTATTATCATCTTCGATAATTTTATTAATCTTTAAGATGCGCACACCGCCGCTATATTTGAATGGCTCTGTTTAATCTTGGAGGGAGGAGAAAAATTATTTGGAAATTGAAGTCCATTTTTAACATTTTTGTATAAATTAAACTTTTTAATTAATTGACATAAGTGTTGTTGTTATGACCACATTGAACAGTTTTAATAAATTGACTTAACTGTTATGACCACATTGAACAGTTATTAAAATGATTATGCGAATACGCCGCACAGTCGTCATTCCGATGTAGTTATTAATTAAGCGTGTGTGAGTTGCGTAATAAATTTTTTTTCTTTTAACCCTCATTGAAGGAAGTTTAAGAACCGATTTCCGTTAATAGAGAAGTAATTTTTGTACTTTATCATTTTCTAGCCATTCAAATATCGATGTGCATAATATATACTGGGTATATTTAAAAGAATGTGAAATTATCGTCTAAAAGCGTAATAAAATTTTATAAAAACGGGTGACGTAATTTTATTGCTAAAGCGTTAAAAAAGAGTAGCAATTTCGGTATGATTATCTAGTCTCTACTAATCTCCTCCCGAGTACTTTACTATAACTTTTAAAAGAAGCGGGATTTTTTTTTTTTTTTTTTTTTGTATTTTTATTTCTGTATTATTTTCTTTTTTTTTTCTGAAACATTCACTTTATGTATATAATATGTAAATTTATACGCAAAAATATTACTACAAACGAAAGAAAAAAAAAGAAAAGCATACAGCTTACACGAAGATTCTTCTGAAGTATTAATTGTTCAGAAATGCAATTAAAATTATGTATACCCAGTGTAATATCGAAGATAAATTTTACAAAAATTTTCGTCAAACGAAAAGTAATTTCTAATTATTTGTAATTATTATATGTTATTGTGTTGCGAACGGAATCATGTTTCGAAATAATACTAAGGAGCGATATGTGAAGGTGTACCCATTGTTCCTGAGCCAGAACTTTTTTGTAAACAAAAGAAGAGACGAATTATTCATCTGTTTTGCTTGCTGTGAGTGAGTTTGGCAAAAAAGGAGAAAAAAAAAACGGCGGTAACATTTGGAAAATGAAAAAATAATTTCCTTTTATTTATATTTATATATAAATATAATATATCGATTTCGTATTTACCTTTTTTTTTTTTTTTAATTTCTCAAAATTATTACGTTAGTCGTTACCATAAATTTAAGAATACTGTTAAAAGTGCGTGTGTATTACTATGTTGTTAAGGGTGCCTTATATAATTATAGTGACGACAACGGTGATAAAATGATGATGACAATGATGATGATGATGATGGTCTTTGATAAGCGCAGTTTAAACAAAATCAGAGTTGATATAAAAAGAAAGCTTATAAAAAACTTTTCGGTCTCGTAAACTGTTTCTTCTTGAAGTAAGAAACGAAAAAAAGCTGATTATAAAGACATTATTTAGGTTTATTCTCAGATTAATTTGTAGTTCTCTAAATTTTCTCGGTAAGTTTTACGCGATTTATAATCGTCTAACTGAAAGTAAGATTATTTTATCCGTGTAAAATGGTGGTTGATTTTGTACCAACGTGTATGTGTAATAGATGTGTAATTTTAAACTTTAATTATATTTAGAAAATGTACATGTGTATAACAAATTAAAAGATATCGATTAATTGCGTTGAGAAAAAAGTGGTAACCGATAGATAAGTATTCATGAATGTATGTAATAAATTCAAGTTACAATAGTTGGATTAAGTTTTGTCGAAGCGACAAAGAAATAATGTTGGAAATATTTTGAAATTTTTTTTTTTAGTAAACATACACGCTTGATAGTGTAACGAATTAAGGACGGCTAGAATAAAAAAGAAAAATATATTAATGATATTACGATGGGGTGACTTTTTACAGATATAAAAAATAAAATAAACTTTTTTGAAAATAGGAATAAAAAAAAAAACAAGCAATTGCCACACATGTGATATCAATTAATTTTGAAATAGTAAATATAACATTTTAAGCGTGTTTCGTTTTATAAAAGGCACTTATCAAGAGAATTCTACCACACTCAGTGTATTATAACGAATATTTTGTTGCAATCTTATCATGTTCACAGCAACACTGCTGGAAACAACTCAGCGCCATTATTCTTTTAGCCGGTAAGCGCTGAAAATATTTCTCATAATTATTTGCTATTCTCATTATATTAATTTCATTTTATTTTGATATAAGATACGAGATTTTTACAAAATTTTCAGATTGTTTGTTTGCTTTTTTTTTTTGCTCGAAAAAAAAAATGAAAAAGAACGTTGAAAAAATTGGTAATACAAAAATATGCCACGTATTATAATAAATTCGCTAAGCAGTTCTTGCAAAGAAAAATAAAAAACAAAGGGGGAAAACATCTAATTATTAGCACTGCCATCATTTTGTTTTGGTACTAATTCAAACGAAAAAGGGAAAGAAATAAAAAAAAAAAAAAAAAAAAAAAAAATGAAAATGCGTGTGAGTTAAAACGGGGAATTTAATCGTTAAAAAAGTAACGTTACATGATATGATACTGTTGACGGAACGAGCTAACTCGTTCAATCGGTGTTGCAGAAACGACGAAAATATTTGTAGCATATAGGCGCGTGTTTGTATAATGCTTTAAGTATTCTTAAAAATTATTAATTACCTCTATTTATTGTACGGTAACACTATTTGTAAAATTACGGCGATGAATTTTATTAGAGAATACTACTATGTTGTACATCTGTCCCGAACATAATCTTGTTGTAAAACTGCTGATGAAAAAAATATATGAATTTCGTGTATCGTTCATTGTTATTTATTTATTTCGCGAATTAGTCGCTTTCTCTCTCTCTCTCTCTCTCTCTCTCTCTAATTTTGATATTTTAATACACGGTCCGCTAATGAATTGATCGCGTTAATTTCATTCGTGAAGAAACCCGTCTATGATGATGCGTATCGTACATTCCCGTTAAATATGAATTAAGCCGACTGCAAGAAGTTATTGTTTAAGAATAATCAATATCTTTTTTCGTATATTACTCTGAAATATATTACTTTTTAATTTTTGAAGTAGATTTTGATTTTTTTTTTTTTTTGTATGTTTGTTTACTGTGATTACTAACCTAATATCTTTAAACGAACAATTCTTGTATGCAAATTTATTTCGCGTATCTCGGAAACGGCTCTAACGATTTGGATGAAATTTGCGGGTCGATAAATCGATCTCTCAAGGTCTAATCCATGGTAAAATTCGGTTTCGCGAGTTTCAAATGGATTTTAATGTTTTCAGTAGTAAACCTCACAAACAATCATTTATTGATAAGAATTTTATATTTAAATAAGAAAAAAAAAAATTAATAGCTATTAAACAAAAAAAGAAAAAGAAAATCGGTTAATAAACAAAGGAGGAAAGGGTACTGAACTTAGTGTGACCAGAGGTTATTACCGACAATTTCTGATAAAAAATTTGCGGCCACAAATACGTAAACATCGTCCTGGAATGCTCGACACAGCGGAATTGCGATCTTTCATGACAATGCCAGGCCGCATATTGTGGACGCAGTTTCTACGATCTTGGACAAGTACGGCTGGAAAACGCTTCCGCATCCGCCGTATAGACTGGATCTCTGTCCGCCAGACTTCGACCTATTCCCCAAGCTAAAAGAACCGATTTGGGGGAATCCGTTTTACCAACCTGAAGGCCCTCAGCGCAAATATGAACCGACGGATTCGCAAGCTCAACTCCAGCGGAGCCCCGACGGGCATTACGGCTCTTCCGGACCACTCTGGCAAGCGTGCATTTCGAAGCAGGGGAATTATATTGAAGGTCTGTAATAAACATTTTTTCCTAAAATAAATACGTTTCGAGCTATGGTCAACAATGCAAATCATTTAGGACAACCCTCGTATTTATATAAAGATATTAAATGTTTTGCGTATTTATATATTTGTTTGTGAACGTAAGAATTACTGAGAAATATGTTGTACACATTTTAAAAAACCCCATCCTTATTACATTTTGTAGTGATTTAGTCGGAAATTTTTTCCAACTAGTTGGAAAACAGCTGATCACAGGTAAAATTACGAGACACTTTTTATTTATTTTTATAACGAATAAACCGATATAGATAAAGTTGACGACCACCCTATATACCTAAAATTTAATTTTTCTAATAAGAAACGCATAGAAATATATTCATAAAAATCAAAAATTAACGAAGCTTCCCGGAGAGTACAAAATTTATCACAGTCATGATACGGTGAAAGACCAACCTGAAGGAGCACTTGAATTTAAATTGAAATTTTAAAAAAATCGTTAATAATGCTGTTGCGTAATTTGAATGTATCAGAAGACCAACGTAACGGTGTAAGACTCAATGTGACAAATCTGTGTAATAACATAATAAAAGCAAAAGTCGTGACTGGTGAATAATCTGGCGAAGTGGCACATATACCAAGAATAACTCGTGACTCATCAAAAGGTCAACTAGGATGTACCAGGCAGCGACACCAATTTCTCCACTAGGATCTGCATTCGCCATGATAGGACACAAATCTCAAGGCCAAACATTCAAATTTGTCGGCGTGGACTTAAGATCGTTAGTTTTCATACATGGCATGTTGTATGTAGCATTTTCCAGATTTAAGCGACTAACTACGTTAAAAGTACTTCTTCCAAACGAAAATCCTCGACAAACTCGGAACATAGTAGGGAAGAGGAAGTATTAGGTTAAGACACGATTTCGTCACGGTAAAACTGAGTTTGTTCAAATATATACGTAATGATAGATAAACTAAAAAAGTACTGTAATATAGCAAATTGTTTCTATTACAATGTTAAAATAATTGCACTGGTGATTTTATTATTTAAATAACCAGTTCATACGTAGGTAAGATCGAAAAATATTCATATTTAATCAGTACGTGATTCGTATCTAAGTATACTTTCCGAAAAATACGCGATTTTACAAAAAAAAAAAAAATATTTCGCTCGGTCGCCCAGATACTAATAATAATTTAATCAATAAATTACTGATTTATATTTTTTGATCTATAAAACAAATTCCCATCAGCAATCACTCTTAAGGTATTCACATATGTCAACGGTAGTACTCACGGTAGAGAGATTTAAGGTACGAAACATGTAGGATTTTACTGTCTGTAAATTCCTATTATAACCAGTAAACGCGACGTACTTATTTCTGATCGTTGAAATAACGAGATCGGTCGCTGTTGTATTCATCGTGTGCATAAATGTAGAGCTCTTATCTTTTTCCTGTACTAAGATTAAGATTAAATCTCAATCAAGAGTTAATTATATGGTATTCGTTTCCCTAACAATTTAAAAAAAAGAAGAAAAACGTTTCAACTATTAAACATGTAAACTTCTTTCTCGTGTTATGCAAAAAACTTTACTAATCAATATTTATTTTATCGTTTTATTACACATTTATCATCGTATTTTAATTTATTTCATCACCTGTCATCTATATCGTTTCATATTTTTTGTACAAAAAAAAAAAGCGCGATGCAAATTTTTTGACTGACTTCAACCGTAAAATGCATTGTTCGCATTTTAAGTTATCTATAATATTTATTTTCGTAATACAGTATTCGGTGGTCGTTCCAACCCTTCACCATTATCTTCTACTAGAAGAGTGTGACATAATAAGGTGAAATTTTTAACCCAAGCAGCAGAGACCGGAAAGTTCTAAAAACAATTTACACAAAACTACTTACCGTAAGTAGCAGCTGCACAACTGGAAATTCGAAAAATGCCAAACAAAACAGTGGAATTGGCGTTCGCCTTTGATTATTTTGTAAATCTGCCGTTAAATAGAGAAGTTATCTGCTTCATTCCCGCTTTTGATAAACTGTACTCCCTAAAGTGAATTAGATCATTCGTATCTAAAATAAATTACATCTTTATTTCAAAGGAGAGAAAGGTGTCGTGTAAATATTTGTAATTAAATGCGAGGACATAAAGTTGAACCTTATCAAAATGTATTTTCTTACAAGTTACAACGATAAATGCTCTTTCGATTATAAAAAAATCAAAAAAAAAAAAAAAACGACACATCCAGGCTTTATCAAATTGCATCAATTTCTTATAACATTTGCATGTCTTTTTTGTTAATGAACCATTGAGCTGGAATAAGTAACTGATGCGTAAGCAAAGTTGACAATTTTGTTTACATTGCAATATTTTTCCAAGACAGACTGCTATTATTCAGAATCAACTCTCATTAAGGGTTCATTTTTTAAAAGTCAAATTCCGTTTCAGTGACATATTTTTATCCTAAAATCGGGTCGTTTTGGTGCGAGTCAACTCTAGCTACCCTAAGTGTAAGTGGATTCAGAGTGGTGACTCTATCATTGTTATTATTAAGACTTTGCTCGGCTTACAGTTTCATGATGTACTTTATAAAGTACTTAATATTCTGTCATTACGATATTTAACACAGTTCGGATCATTTTCGATGTATTAATTACTAATAAATACGGAAAATGGTCTGAACTGAAAAAAGAGCACCTGTAATAACTAAATTAAAAGCCTACAGAAATATTAAATAAACATTGTATTTGAAATGTAAACATAAATATACTTTTATTAATATTCGCTATACCTTTTATTGAGAATTCTATGCGGCATTAATGCGATAATCTATATGCAATAGCCGTAGTGAAATCACAATAAAAATATTTAAAATATGTGTAAGTAAAATGGATATCGCTAATACGCACCGATGAAACCCATCCGTTTAGGTTAAACAATCTGTTTTTTTGTGCGCTTTGAGCATATAAGCTGAAAATTCGAAGTGATTAATCATCTGTTTATTTTCTAATTCAGTGTATTCCATAAGCTTATAAATAAAATGTTTAACTCGGGCGCTGTTTTCGGATTTCGTCACCTTTCATAAGAGTCAAGAATGCAATTCAAAAAAGAAAACTACATTCACGATTAAAAAAGATATGACGAAAGTGCGGTTTTTAGAATATAGAATATTTGTAAAATCTCAAAAATAAACAAAATTTCCGAAAATCTCTTAGTGAAACTTGGGAAAATATAATTTCTATATAAAACATATGCAAATGTGGAAAATTTGGAAAAAATTTAAACACCGCTCAAAATAATTGATTACAACATAATATTTAGCAGTAAATACTCAGAAAAAAAAGTGGTCAAGTAGCAACGAAAAGGAGTACAAGAGTCTTTGATTTGAAGTATCTCTGCCCAAGCCGCGTACTGTAATGTTGATAAATTGTACCACTTATATAAATTAAGGAATTCATTAATTCCATAGAAGTCGCCGAAAAAAACATTCGAATTATTCGATACCTGGAACTAATTAAAAATTTTGATTTTTTAATAGTTTAATTTTGAAAGCTATATATATATATATGTTCTCCGGAGATTTAACTGAAAAATTTTAAAATACACAAATGCCAAGCATAATTCAAAACTTACCGAATACTTGCACTGAATTTATTTTACGATCTATTAATAAATTTTAAAAAAATCGTTGAATTGCACTTACTTTGTCTTTGATACGAAGAGTAGTTGCTCTTGTGGTAGTCCAATGGATTCACTGCTTCTCAAAATGAGGTACCCTTATTACCTTGCTTGGCTTTCCCATTAGCTAAAACTTACCATAAATTACTGAAAATGTTTTCATTTATCCGGATGAAAACAAATTATTTCCGATTAAATGTTTGTTTTCTAATCTAAATCTTTCCAAATGATACACTATCGGATAATGTATTTTTACCATTTTTAAGTTCCCTTTTTGCTTCCTCTGGGAAAATAGTTTACTACATCGTTTTTCTGTTTCGCCTTCCAAATTTGTTGTACTACCATCTTCATCCAACATCTAGTAAATTGAGGTTATAGTCCAGTCGATTTAACAAATCTGAGATGCGTCTAAGGCCTCTTTATTATAAGCTTTCAGTTTTTGTTTGCAAAACTTGTTGAAATTTACACACTCATTCAAAAAGTTCCTTTAATCATTTTTTGGATTTTTTATTACTTCAACGATTTCATTTTCACAATTATTTTAAAATGTACAAATTTTCACACTTTCTAATCACCGGGTAATATTGGTACCTTTTCCGTATTATCCACGTTTAATAATGCATCTTGCGTCCGTACTCGTAAAACAGATCCATTTCTGTCAATGATAAAAATGAATATTTTTTCTCAACCATTTGCAATCTCACACTTCATGGGCGTCGCCAGCGGGGGCAACTGCCCCCCCCCTGGAGCCTTGAAACTTTTTAATCAACTGGCCATGATGAGTATTCATAAGCGCGTAATCATGAACAATTTGCCAGAAACCCACGAAAATTATGTTTTGATTAAGATTTTATTCTTGTTTAATAAAATATTAAGCCTTTACAACTTATAAATATTATTTTTCCTATAACTCATATCCATTTTCTACCATCTTGCCCCACCCGCCCCATCGGCTGGCGACGCCCTTGTCACACTTAATTGCTTTTACATCAACATTTACACTTTTGTCCACAAATACTTTCAAACGAGACATCTTACTCGCACTTCTTTAAATCCAGCCGACTAGTTGGCATTAATATCGAAATTACTTATACCAAAATAAATTTCTCTACATTACGTTTGATACGGAGAAAACCCCCTTAGTGAAATCCCGTTCAGGTTTAAACTACATTAAAAGGTATCATCGTGAGTTTCTCACTTTGGAGGAGGGTTTTCTACGCTTTTATTCAACACATGTACAGTGAGCATGTGTGACTGCAATAATTTTTCGTGGTTGTGGTAGAAACGAATTATTGCAGAATAGAAGAATCGAAAAAAAATTTCATTTCACCCTGAAAAGAAACGTGTGTGAGGAATTGAGAAAATTTTTATTTTCTTTAAATTCAATTATATATTTAATGGGTTTATTAATTTGCTTATATATATATTATACGGTACCTGCGTATAACATCAGTGACCTGCATATAACATCAGTCAATGATGTTATTAAGCAAATGACCATTAAACATGGAAAACGGATTCATCGACATGTTAACGTAGAAATGATTCGACTTTTTAACATCAAAGAAGACGTAAGGAGCCTTAAACGACGCCATCCATCAGATTTGATTTTGCGAGAATTAAAAAATGTAATGAGGAAAATCAGGGAGAACGAAGCAACAGGAGAAGATAGAATACCGGAGGATGTACTACAATGTTTTGGTACGAAAACGGCGAGTTTACATGAAATTTCGAATACATGTGACGATTAAGGAAAACAACTTTGTGCCTCTTCACACATATGCGAAAGTACTGTAATGCGTAATAAATATGAGAGGAGGAAAAAAAGTAGATATGCGTAATAAATCCTTACGCAATTTGGGTTTATAGCCAATTGGAGAACGAAAGATGCCATTGCATTGTTGGAAATAATGTTCAGCATGCCATGAATGCAAACAAAGAAATTCGGAGTTATTTCGTAGGTTATGAAAAAACATTTAACCGTGCAAATCGTGAGATGTTAATAAAAATAATAAAAACATTACATGAATATAATCTAGACGAAAAGGATGTAAGGTTAATTAAAAATTTGTATTGGCTAATATTAAAACAAAAAAATAAACATCCCGATAAAAAATGGCAATTGTAAAAGGGAGTGAGACGAGTGTTCACTATCGCCAAAACTGTTTAACGTATATGCTAAAGAAATATTAAAAACGCCGGATTAAAGAAAATGGGAACTAACATAAAAGTTAAAATAATGAATGACAGTAGGTTTGCAGATGACTAAGTAATTATTACGGAAACAGCAAAAACAAATAAATAATAAAAGATGCTGCCTATTATTAATAGGAAAGGGAAAAAATATAGGATGAATATAAATATAAAAAAAACCCAAGTGATAAATTTTTACAAAATAATGTCAGTAACATAAAAATCAAAATCAACAGCACTGAAGAACTAGAAAAAGTAACCTAACATTATGTAAATATAATTTTTTTTTTTTTTAAATTTATTTATATATATTTAACAAAAAGAAAAGAACTCGCTATATCAATTATGACCTTTCAGCTGAGTTCCCTCATCTTCCTGTGTTGTATTTAATTATGGTTGAAATATTTTCATATTATATACGTAATAATAGTTTATATATTTTTACGTTATATGCTAAATTTTTGTTTTATTTTTCATAACGAAGGTTACAAAAATTATTATTGTTTTATAAAAATCTTGCTTATTACATTCACTAAAAGATTTAAAAATACATGGTCATAGCCGGTGGAGGGGGTCTAACACCCCCCCCCGAAATGTTTTGATTTTTTTTATTAAGAAAAAAATGACATTTGATATTTAGAGGGAAACAAACAAAAATATGAATAAAAAAAAAAAAAAAAACATTTGCTACACAAATTGAAACAAATTTTGCCAACTCAATGCAGCGAGCAGTTCCTAGAAGTACGATAGGCATTTCAAAAAAAAAAAAAAAATAGCTGCGGAGGCAGAATTGTTATCATGTTCCAACATGATCTTAGGAGTTTTGGAACTGAACGGAAATTTCAAGTTACGATTGTTCGATAGATCCGCTGCGGCTCGCGCACACAAATAGTATCGAGTAAGCTACTAGCGACGCTAATGAAAAAAAAAAAAAATCTTAGGGGAAAAAAAGAAATGGTCTGCGTACAGTTGTTGAAAACTGAATGTGTATAGCTGTTTTTTTTTTCTTTTCCTTTTTATTGTAAATAACAGAAAATAAAGAAGAGAGCGTTTTACCAATCGGTTTTTCTGTACTCTTCTTAGCTTCCTGTTTCAACTGATTTTTTCATTTCTTAATGTATGTTTGCGCAAAGTGCAGAAGTCTTTTTTGTTTCATTATTGTGTTAATAAAGTTTAAACGTATTTCGAATATAGTTTCCGTCTTTGAACCAGTTTTCAAATTCATTGCTTATCTTGAATTTACTTCGTACTTGTTTAAATGCTGAACATTCTAAAAAGGTATGATCCAGCGTATCTGTTTTAATGTCATACTCGTATATTTTGCAGTTATGATTGTTTGTTACTTTAAATTTTTTCAGGTACGTCTGAAAATCCCCATGACCGGTTATAATAATTCGGTACCAAGTCCTTCTTTTGTAATCGTTCTTCTATCCTGGGAATTAATTTGTACATTCGCCGTCCTACTTGATCATTATCATATTGTTTCTGCCATTTTGCTATGTATTTGATTCCAATTTCATTGATTCCTTCTTTTAGAGTTCCTTTTTTGTCAAGATTTTTCATTTTTAATGCTTTCATCTCGTTTGCTTTCCCTAATTGCAGTTCTATGGTAGGTTCACTTGCGATAACATTCGTTGCACAGTAAAAAAAATTGTTTTGTAAGCAGATACTACATTTATTAATATTTTCCTTTGTTCTGATTTTATTTTATGTGTGTTCTCTTTATTTAATTTAGAGTAATAAATAACACTTGCATATTTTACTACTGATCGGAATAAGACTGAATATGGAATCCTTTCCTCCTTAAATTTGAGCCCAAAAGTATTTCTATAAAGAGCAATCATCTTGCAATGTTTTTTTTTTTTGATTTTATCTAAAATATACTTGAAATGACTACTGAAATTAAGATTTTCGTCAATTACTACTCCTAAGTATTTCATTTCATTCTTGCAGAATAATTTTTTTTCTTCTGTTCTTATAATTTCTTTCTTAATTTTAGATTTATCTATTTTCCTAGTTATCAAAAGCATATTAGTTTATTTCTGATTTAAATTTAATCCTAATCTCTTCAGTTCTTGAATAATAATCCTGATTTTATCATTAATATTTGCTGTTTCTTTAATGTGCCTGAGGCCTGCTACGAGTAGAAGATCATAAGCATAGCTTATTAATTTTATGTTGGTTTTGAGCCCTGCTACTTTATGTACCTGCGCCATAGCTATGTTGAAAATTATTGAAGAGAGATCTGATCCTTGGGGCACACCAGCTGTGAGTTTCCGTTCATATATAACCTGTTCGTTGCTGTAAAATCTTATTATTCTGTTGTTTAAAAAGCTTTTAATTAAGCTGATTAGGCCCGACTGGATTTTGCTTTAAAATTGACGACCATTTTATCCTGTCAAACGCCCCACTAATGTCGAAGCTTATTAATAGAATTAATTTATGTTTTTCGTTAACATTATTTCCATATGTTTCAATTATGTCCATACAAATCGTAATGGCCTGTTCAGTAGATTTTTTCCGTATGTATTCAAATTGGTAACCGTGTAAACATTCTTTCTTTTTTTTAAAGTTCTTTCTCAATTTTGTATCTTATTATTTTTTCTTACACTTTCTTAATGTTGGGTAATATGGTTATAGGTCTGTAAGACTTCAAATCTTGCGGATTTTTATCAGGTTTGTTTAGTAGTTTGATTTTTTCTATTTCCCAGAAATGTGGAAATCCCTTTAGTTCCAAATGTTTATTATAGATTATAGTTAATAAATCAGGGTGATTTTTATTTACAATTTTGATAATTTTATTAGATATTTCATCATATCCATTTGCCTTCTTATTATTTAATTTTTTAATTATAGAATTTACTTTATAGCTTTCAATTTCAATATTAGTATTATCTTCTATGTAACCGTTAATTGGATCGTTCGTATTTGGAAATAACTTAGTGCATATTAATTCATATTTTTCTGTTTCATTTGTTACTTGTTCGTTTCTTTCATTTATTAAAAGAGAAAAATTAAATCTTTTGTTACTTGCTATAATTATTTTGTACGGTCTACTCCAAGCCGTAGATTTTCCAAGCATCATTTTTGTTTTTAACTTTTTCCTTTTTATATACTTCTCCTTTAATTTCGATATTATTTCAGCCATTATTGTTGCCTTTAAATTTTGTTTTTTTTTTTATTTACTTTCATTCTTTAGCCTAGTTAGTTTCTTGATAAATCTTTTGTAATTTTCAAGTGTTGCATTCCACCATACATTTTTAGTATTATTTTTTTCACTTCTGTACTTAAATTCTTTATTTTATCAAATTTGTTGAGAACGGATATTACGTTAACATTTGTTTCCTATAAAATTTTGAGCTTTGCTTATTCATTTTATTTCATTTCCAACAGTAGTGTACCTGTTTCTCAAAATGAAACGTAAGAAAAATCAAGCGCCACTTACTAAATACTTTACCAAGAATCCAAAAAAAGACAATTCAGACTTGTCTTGTCAGACTGAAGCAGAGCAATCTGCCTCCTGCGCGACTGCTGTTTCACCTGTAGATGAAAAAGTGCTCGATAACAATACCTCCACCAGTTCCACCACTTACTTTGTCGCAAGAATCGAATCGAACAGGATCACGTCGAGCAGTCTCATTGCAAAAGGAAGGGGATAAGCCTTGCGACATTGGAGTGAACAGGTGCATTTCTAAAATCGGGGGGTCAGAGTCTATCAGACGAGCAAAAAGAGTATTTCTTAAGACGGGCATGGATACCTCCTGCAGACTGTAACTTCCCAATTAATAAACGCAATCTCAAGTTGAATGCAGGGTGGTTCGACCAATTTAATTGGCTACTATATTCAAAACGGGACGATAGTGCATACTGTAAGTATTGTGCTCTTTTTGCCATGGATACTGTAGGAAAAGGGACTCATCAGGGACTTGGATCACTCGTTAAGAAAGGATTCCGCAATTGGAAGCAGGTGAAAGAGGAATTTGGAAAGCACGCCCTCTTAAGTTATCATATAGAGGCAACCGAAACGGCTGAAAACTTCTTATCAATATATGATGATAAAACGGAGAACATTCAGGAAAAGATTTCTTTTGAATTTGCCAAAAAATCTTTAGAAAACAGAGCCATATTAATCTCTATTGTCAAAACCATCATATTATGTGGTCGCCAAGAACTATCCTTGCGAGGAACATCCGATCATGGAAATGTTTTATTACGTTCGACAATGCTAAAAGGAGTAATTGCAAAGTAAATGCCTGATTCTATAAAAACGACGTTAATATGCGAAACTCGGTGGGTCCAAAAACACAACAGTGTAATGCGATTTAATGAACTCCTCTTGCCTATTGCAGTTACAAGAAATGAAGACTTCAGGAAATACTAAGACTTCATAAGCGGCTAATCAGTTGCTAATTACGATTCAGTGCGAAGAATTTCTCATTAATCTGAACATTGCCAGTAAGTTATTCTCTATGACAATCAATCTGTGTAAATTTTTACAAAGCTCTAACTGCGATCTCGCAACGGCATGCCATGAAGTCGACGATATAATAAACGCTCTCGATACAATAAGAGCGCAAGCAGAGACTCAGTTCTCAGTAATGTATAGACAAGCTAAGGATCAGGCAAGACAACTGAATGGCGATGACTTCACTATAGATATGCCACGACGAGTAGGGCTCCAACAACATCGAAGCTGAAATTCCGAAGGAATGCTATAGACGTGCTTTATTTATTCCCATTATTGAGCATGTTATTAGTCCTCTGGAGGAACGGTTCGTTAACCACAAGTCGGCTATAGGGTGCCTATCGTTGCTAATGCCGCACAAGCTTCCCGTTAACACCAGCGAACTTCAGAACGCAGTACAATTTTATAGTCCACTTCTCTGCGATGCAATCAGTTTTGAAGAAGAGTTCGCGGCTTGGAAATCAAAATGGTCAAAAATAGAGGTTGCAAAATTGCCCGTCACACCGATAAAAGTGCTGCATACTTGTAGCCCAGATATCTTTCCAATGATTCATAAGCTGCTTTCAATACTTGTGACTCTACCTGTGTCGACGGCGATACCAGAGCGGACTTTTACTTCACTGAGAAGGCTGAAAACATTTCTGAGGAACAGCATGGGACAGGAGCGGCTCAGTAGATTGGCGCTGATGAGCATTCATCGTGGTATCGAGATTAATCCAGAGGTAATTGTCAGACGCTTTACTTCTCAAGGGCATCATCGTCGGATGCAGTTTTAATCAAATTTATCTTCTTCTTCCTTTGCCATGTCCGTTTAGTGGACATTGGCGACCAAGTTACACATGTCTCGACATCTAATAAAAACAAATTTGAAAGGGCTGAAGAAATGGTAGGAGGTCCAAGATGAAATATATGGGAAAATATAGCGTCATGTAATTATGGTACAATTCGTGGTAAATTGCGTATCAATACTCCAGAATTTATGTGCAACCCCCTCTCACCGCTATATTAAAAATAAACCCGGAAAAAAAAATATCGATGCTTTAATTTATAGTTATGTACAATGCTCTAGCATATTGACTTCTATGTCAAAATTTTTAAAATTTATATTTACAACAAAAAAAAAAAAACGTTTTACATCGTTTAAATCCGAAATATTTTAAATCTTGTGGTTAACGTACGAATTAATATGCGAATGAAATACTTACAATATTTGCTGTCTACTGTTCGTTTTCTATTTTAAAAATTAATTGGACATTTTATTTTTTACTTACTTTATAACTTATAATTTTCTATTATTATTTTTCTAGTTCTTTTTGACACATTTAATCTTTTAACGGGGCTACTTTTCTAAAGTCCAGACAAAGCTTTCTGACTCCTCTATAGTAGTTAACCTCTGCCTGAC
Source organism: Icerya purchasi (assembly GCA_039619475.1). Classification (NCBI taxonomy): domain Eukaryota; kingdom Metazoa; phylum Arthropoda; class Insecta; order Hemiptera; family Monophlebidae; genus Icerya; species Icerya purchasi. Next base: position 154,530,655 of record CM077115.1, read on the forward strand.
ATAAATTTTAAAGGATAATATAAACTTTTCGATGACAAACATATTATATAGTTTTCAATTATTCAGTATAGAACACCTTACTGAAAATTTAGATCGGAATAATCTAAAAAGTGTAATTTAGTGAAGTAAATTAATGTGTTAAAATCGATCGCGTAGAAACAAAAATCATGCGCAGAAGTCACCTTTACTGCAATAAAAAAGTGTTCGAAAAACGTGATTTTATATATTCACTCAATACTGGGAAATGAAATCTTAATTTCCCGGTAGATCAGAAGTAAATTAATTAATAATATAAATTCTAATTCTAACTGATCGAGATTTAACGATTTAATAATAGAATATAGTACAAAAAATGCAATAAGATTATAAAATTATCGAATAGACAAATAGATGTCTAATAAAAAGAAAACGGTGACGACGAGTAAGGAGCAAATGAACAAGAGTATATGACTAAAACCATTAAACATATTAAACAAATTCAGAAACTATTTAGAAGCCTTCGGAGATTTTATACGTTTACACAAATTATAACGAATTTCTTATTAACAATCAGATAATAGTCCCCACCACAAACTTCAAACGATCAAAATTTAAAAAAAAAAAAAAAAAAGCAACAATAACTTCGTTCTTTAAAAAGCTATAATTAATTTAAATTCATCGAACAATTATTAATCGCGAAATTAATTTTCCAAAGATTATATATATACATATATATTCTGAATTTATTTATTTTATCCCATCTTAAGGGGGGGGGCCTTCGTTGGCTTATGGGTAAAGATGGCACTGGATGAGACTACATTTCAACGAGCTGATTATATACGTCTATGAACATTATGCAGATTTTTCGCTGTAATTATGAGGTCTTTTAAGATTAATGAAAAATCACTCAATGGCACAAAATAATAAAAATTTCAAATTAAATAAATTTAGCTACGCTAACACGATTTATTATAAATTCACGCAGGTCTCCCATATTTTCCGTTTCGTCAAATACACCATGACTTGACAGTAACAAGTTTTTAAAGAAGAAATTTTAAAAAATAACCTTCAACGACGAAATTTGATATAAAAGGAAACAGAATATGGAAAAAGCTAGAATGGATATTGAAAATGAAAGATTGATGAAAAAATAAAAGATATTGGCTTCTACTAATATACCAAAAAAAAAAGCAAAAAAACAAATGAAGTTATAATTTTCAGAGAAACTAAATACTGCAAGCATTTGTCACTAAATTTTCTAGAATGATTTTGTCTAAAACTTTTGAGAAATAATCTGTATGAAAAGTGTTTTATTAAGATTAATTTCTTTATAGAAAGCATATTTCGTACTAATTGAAACACTTTTTTTACGAGTGACTCTAAAGTAGTGTGAATCATTGTTATTACATGTAATTAGTGGAAAAACTGTTTTCAATACACATGAATTCAACATCCAACCAATATGAAGCATAATTATAGAAATAAACTAACTTTCGTTTATAAATTACTACTAGATATTTTATTTCGCGCTTGTTTCTTTTAATAAGCGTAAAGCGATAAAATTAAAACCAATTTAACGGAGCAGGTTAAACCTGAAAATTACGAAATAAATAAAAAATAATCGTAACAACTTTCGCCTTTAGATTTCTAAAAGAAATGGCAAAAAAATTACATAAAAGGTATTCGGTGACTACTCTTTTTTCTCTCTATTCCCAACTGTATTAAATGAAATGAGGATTACCATAACTAAAAAATGACGAAACCGGTTTTTTTATTTATTAAAATTGAAAAAATATACTTACCACATTAAATAAATTATATTTCAATTGCACTGTTATTTAGAAATTATAAATAAATTACTCTTCCGTCTGATGTACTTTTAAAAAAAATAAATTGCTATATAAAAAAAGTATATATATATCTTTTTGAATGTTTCCGGTTACCTTAATAAAATTCATTCTCTCAGGAGAGCTAATATTTTTTTTGTTATCACCCGAAGTTTCTAAAAAAAAAAAAGGCAAATAAAAAAAATTAATGTCCGGAAAGTAAACGTATCGTAACGGATAATTATCGCAACGATATTACTAATAAATAATAAATAAATGGCAAATTTGTATTAAAAACATTTTAACCTCAACAAATTACATATATTAATAAAATACATAAAAATGAAAGTTTATAACGCAGGAAAAAATAAACAACTTAAAAATTGAAAAGTAATGTACATGTACAATATTACCTGCTCTTTGCACGTGGAAGGGAGACAACGTGATATATTTTCATTCCAGGTAACTTTTGGATTAGGAACAATTTCAGTTTATGAAATCGATGGGTTTAAACGTCCAATTGTATGCGCTTTTAAAACGCTTACAACCTCGGAAAGTAATTTTATTCACAGCTGGCAAGGAGGAATTAGCTATCATATGGGATATCGCGAAATTCTTCATTTATCTCTACAGACAATGTTTTATGCTCATTACAGATCACCAACCACTGATGCATATTTTTAACTCTAAGAGAAAACTGCCAACACTTTCAGTTAAAAGGCTATTACATTAAGCGCCGTCCAGTTGCAGTCCGTTCAATTTGTTATTTAATAGAGAAAATCACAGCTACATGGAAATGTAGGTGCACTTTCTAGACTCTTAATTACGTTAAAACGGTTACATCATAATGATGAAGCTACAATTTTTAAAATGTTTCCTATTTTAGATAAGCAATTATAGTAAGGGCTACTTTACAGCATCCAGAACTACTTTCAACTGCTGAAGCCTTACGATGAGACATTAGTCTCGGTACAAAATATGACCATTTTTCATTACATGACGATATTGCATTCCATGAAATTCGTGTTTACATTTCTTAGAAATATCGAACACGGATTTTAAAGCATCTACATAGAAAAACCATATAACGATAGTAAACATAAAAGCACTCGTTAAATCATATGCTTATATGGATCGTGTGATATTGAAGTATTAGCACGAAGCTGTTCTCCACGCCTCCGTAGCGCCAAAAAACACTAATAAGTATCCCATACACCATTGGGAATTTTCTTCAAAACCATAGATGAATATATTCATAAGTCGGTGCACACAATAAATGGCCTAAGGTTTCCCTTATTACAAGTTTATTGTCATAAAAGATTATAGAGATGCTGGAAGGTACGTTTGGCCGTTTTTCTTATTTAGTTTCCATCATGCGTCTCAATCTACAACAAATCAATCATTGGCCAAGTTGTTTATCTGCAGAGAAATCCGTTCAATACTTGATCTACTTCAACTAAACATCCCAAGGCGAATTAAGAAATATACAAATAATGCGTTAAATACACATACTACAACTTTTACTACTGGAGAGAAAGTTGCTGTCTGTAACTACCGAGAGCCGAATTGTGAGTATTTGTTCATGTAGTTGCGGTAGTAAACGTTAAGAGAAATTTAAAGAATCCTCATGTTGAGCAAAGAATTTTGTCATTCACAACCCCGTTAATTTCTATTATATGTTCAACTGGTACTACATTTAATCCGTCAGAACCTTAAACGAGCCAAAAAAAAAAACATCGGAAACAGCCTCACTCCAACAACCGTAGTACTATCTGCATCAAATTGTACATTCTCCGATCCAAAGGATAAAGGAAGGCAGGAAGCGAATCCTTCTAATCCAGTGTCACAACCAGTTCCACTGCATCGATTTTCACAAACGGGCTGTGGATCAAATCGATGCAATTAATAATTCATGTCAGTTGATTTTATTTTTAATTTTGTCATTGAAACGTTCAGAATTTATTTTTAGTTCCTTTTTTTATTGAATTTTCTGTTTGAAATGTAGGTTAGGTCGTTACACTTGCATTCGCGTTATTTCAGTGTAAAAAGAGCGCGTGCTAAAACACTATTAAGTATTTAATTTATTATATTTATTTCCTTAAATACAAAATACTAACTTTCTATTTCCAAAAATGAAATGACTTTTTCTATATATTACAACAAATGAAAAGTTATTTAAAGGTAACTAAATCGATTGTTTATTTTATACTTATATGGAAACCTGACTCTATCGGTTAACCTGAATAAAATAAGCGAAAAATAAGTTTAATGTAATCAGTGGTTGTATATTGTTATTCATAATTTACAAATCAGTAGTGTAATTTAGCCAATTTTAATCGGTTAAGCAGAATCGATACCGAATTTTTTGTAAAGTTCAATAAACCGATTGTTAAAACGATACTTTTAGTTTTCTCTAATCTAAACACCTGAACAGTCGCCAAATGTAAAACCTCTAAATTTCTAAAGAATGATATTTTCGCTCTGCATGTAGGCAGAAAAATTCAATTATTTTAAACAGGATTTTATATAAGCGATAGCGCAGCTACTTGGAAGAGAATTCAAAGTGAGACCTGAGAATTAAAAAAAAAATCCCAGACAAAGCTACCATCTGCAACCTACTTTAGATAATTAGACAGAGGAAATAAATTCCGCAAATCATTTTAAAATATATATATACATTAAAACAGATTCGAATTTATTTCGCTAAATTTCACGGTGATCAGAATTAATTTATTTGTTAAATACAAATTTTTACTTTTTCGCTCTATTCAACAATCATTGTCTAGCCATAATATGTACGTGACCGACTACAGATTTTATTCTCGATCTTGAATGGGGAATTTTTCAAATTGGGTAGTTTTTGTCACATATAGTATTATCATGCCGATTAAGGGGTTATATCGGCAGATATCAACACACAAAACTGCACAGACAAGCCTGTTCGCACGCAATAAATGAGGAGCATATCTCTGATATAATATTCTATTATACACGGTTACTATTGTACTTTTTCATTTTTCACTGCGTTTTCGGAACTGCTATACTATTTAATCAAGTAAAATCCAAATTAAGCTTTCTAAAATATCCGATCATTTTTAAATTTAAATAATAGTAGTTTAAAGTCAATTTGCTAATATTCAACGTTACCTCGCTTCTTTTTTTTTTTAAATGCAAACACGGGTCGTCATTCCATCCTCTCCATTCGCTGTACCATAAGTTTGTATGCAATATCGATCACATGCTCTTTCAATGTTCTTCCTCTTTCTATGAACAGTCTCTTCTTTATTCTAAATTCTTTCAACTCAGTGCTCCCACTTCTTCTAATATTTCGTCTATCCTTACATTTTCTAATCCCCATGTATAATTCATATTTTTGCTTCTTTTATATATTCAATATATAATGAAATTAAAATCTAACTTACTGCGAAATAATTAGAATATTATTTGCAATGAGTAGGTACTCCATGCTGGCCCACCTCAATTTAAAAAAAAAACCAAAAGTTCCGCATAAAAGTAAATATTTTATAACTGATTGTAATTGAAAATTAAATTTATCTCTTTCTAAATATATTAAAACAAAGAAATAGAAACACAATAAAATTTATTAAAGTTTTTCAAATGTTTGAAAAGGAAAAAGATCTATTTGAAAAAATTTTAATAAACTAATTACTTCAGAAACCTTTCGAAATATAAAATTTGTTAGAAGTTGTAAGTTTCAGAACACCTGTGTCACCATTGAAGACGAATAAAAATAAACCAGTTTGTATGCTTCATTGAAAAATCGTAATCACCTCGATATTTTTAGATTGCTATTTCTTATTTTGAGAAAACAAATCTCGTTTTTCTTTTTGTAAAAATACTTTTTCTTCTTAAAATTAAAAAAAATATCTCTAGACCTTGAATATTATTAAATAAAATAAATAAAATAAACATTCTCGAGGTAATGAAACTAACAGTATGATACTCGTATACATAATCCGTGTATTAAAACAGATATTCAATGTTCTCAAAAGTTGGAAATCTACTTAACATTAACCAAACATGTCCGAAAGATTGTTGCACAACTATTACGGTTGGTTACATAACCGAATCTGACAAATTTTGTACTGATGCTAGCAACACAAAAATCCGATAAAAAACAAACTTTACGAAAACGAATGAAACGCTAAAAGTATAAAGTTCAGAAATTCAAAGTAAACGCCTGGGGAGAAGCAGGAGCCTGCGACGCTTGCAAAAATTTAGAAAATAGCTTTCGTCCAGCAGAGAGATGAATAAGGCTGAAAAAAAGAAGAAAAATTCTAAATACGGCTATTTATTTGTGGCGATAAAATGAAAATACTTTTACAAGAACTAATAGTAATGCCAGAAAATTACCACTTAGTATTTTAGTTTATGTTTCTAAAAAGTTTTTTTTTTTGCTACATTTCTATGATATATACTCGTATTTCATAATTTTACGATCTACACTATCATATTACATAAAAACTATTACCCCTAAAATGCAATTTTTCTTTCTCGCATTGAAATATCTCATAATTGTCATACACGAAAATGTACGCAATCTATTCATTGATACTAACTAATAAACTAATACACACAACTTAGGGTAGCACGTTAAGCTTCTCTTATAATTTAAAAAAATGTATCTGTTGTATTCTCTGAAAACTAATTTACTCTAAACGATGTGATCGGAAATCAACGGTTCCAGTTATAATTGGCAAAATTTATTATGTCCTGACTTTGTATTACAAATAATACTGTAAAAATCTCACACTTTGGAAATAATGGAGTTGAATATTTCAGTGCATTTGAAAAAAAAAAATATTCTGTTCCATGGGTTTGTATATAAAATATATACCATAAGGTGCTATTCGTTCTAGAATTTTATTAAATCTATCCGTTACTTTACTTCGAATGATCTTCAGAAATTTTTTGAAAGTTAAGAATTAGGAACAATCTGACGTCTTTCACATCAAGTTTTGCGGAATAAAAATCTTTCTCCCAGACTCGTAATTTTTAAAAAAATCCAAAGCTTATTTCTTATGCGAGATAAAATACGCGGACCAAAAATTTGTAAGAACAATATAATGAAATTTAATTTTTGCGATTAACGTTATTTTGGGTCGTATTAATAATATTTTTTAAATTTTAACTCTAAACTGCTACGCTCGGTTGTTGATATTTTAATGTTCCTCAAACAAATGTTTTTATGAACCTAATGAGCTGTACAACATTTTGAACGAATTTGTAGTATCATCTCTTAAATATGTAACTCTCATTTCGAGCAATTAGTTTAAATGTTTTTTTTTAATTTTTAAATTTTAACAGGTAAAATAGATATAATAAAAAACTTTTCAGTGTATGTTAACAAAACATTTTCTTCGGATGTTAAATCGCGTAGTATTAACTTTTTAAATAAATAAAGAAAAGTACTTACTTCGTTTACGTTTTTTTCAACAACCTCTTTTCCGGTATCTAGATTCAACAATTTTTTCTCTTCTGATATTAAGTAAAGTATATCGCTTAGATCGAATTCAGCATTTTTTTTCTTTTTGTTTGGAAATTTATGATTATTATCTTTCACGAATGCAGTTAACATACTATAATCAGAATAGAAAATTATTAATTTTTACATCATATTAAATATACATAAACTGCACTCTTTAAATAATGAATAATGAATTAGAATTATAGTCTATTTTATTATTAACAAACCTAAGTATTTGAATTTTTTCTGTTAGTTTTTCTATTTCATCGGAGACTTTTTAAATGCATCGTTTTCTCTTTTTTTTTTTTTCGGACTTTTAATTAAGAAATACTAAAGCTACCAAACCAGAAATCACGAGATCAAGATTTGTCTCACTCCAAATCCGAACAGCTCCCAGGTATATATCGAATCTGAAATTAAATTCGGTACCAGAGGAATTTAGGAAAGTAAATTCGGTACCAGAGGAATTTAGGAAAGTAAATTCGGTCAAAAGAAAGGAATTGGCCCCAAATATTCTTTTCACATTCATCAGACTTAGTACATTACATAATCCCCAATACCCTGTAGTATAAGGTCTAGGACTTATTTTACGTTTACCTAAAAAATTAACTGTTTTCCTCTATTTCGATAGCAATATAAACCTGCATAATTCCATCATGTACCACGGCCCTACGAGTTGTCCCACCGCGGTAAATAATTTTTTATATAACTACCGCTTTTTTTTTTTATTATTATTATTATTTTTATAGTGGGTGTTTTTAATTGCTATGATTATTACACCCAGTGTCAGGTAGGTATTTTAAATGCTGGTTGTTAAGTTTAGTTTTCTAATCAGGGTAAGAATTTTTTAAATTTCATCTTGGTTGTCAGGGGCAGTTGTATTATTTAAGGGGATTTTTAGTTCTAGACGAATTTGATTAATGTTAGGGCATTCGTAAAGAAGGTGTTTGACTGTGATGGGGGTGGAGTTGCAGAACTGACAAGGGGGTTCATCGATTTTTAGGAAGAGGTAATTATGGGTAAGTTTCGTATGTCCAATTCTAAGTCTGGTGATTATTAATTCTTCTTGACGATTTAGTTGGGAGAGGTTTTTTCAAGGTTGTACGGATTTTTTGTGTTGAAATAATTTGTTATGGGATTTTGTGTTCCGTGATGCTTGCCAATTAGATATTTCGGTTTGATTTAGTAAATATTTGATGTCCGTGACTGTGGTAGAGGTTACAGGAGAGGGTGTAGAGGCGGTTTTGGCCAGGTTATCTACTATTTCATTTCCCTGGATTCCGATATGATTGGGTATACACATTAATTTGATATTAATGTTTCGAGATTTTAGCTTGTTTAGTTGTTGGTGAATATCTTGGACAAAATTGTCAATTCAAAAATAATGTTGAGGATGGATGTTAGTGAGCTTATTGAGTCACTTTGGATTAGATAATTTTTGCTTTTTTCTTTCGTTTTTATGCTTTTCAAACAGTGAAAAATTGCTATTAATTCAGCTGTATAGTTGGAAGAGCATTTATGAAGTTTGAAGTTTTTAACCTCTCCATTGATAGAAAAGCATATCCAGTACATTGATTTCCGATTTTTGACCCATCTGTAAAGCATGGCACATCGCTTTAATTCTGTGTAATATAATTTTACCATTTTTCTGTTAATAATGGTATCGTGTATTTTAAGCAGCATTCTTTAAAAGTAAGATAGGTTGTATTTAGATAAAGCTGAGCCAATCTGAGATATTAAAAACTGTACTACAACCGAATAACGAGAAACCGAACCCTTAAAAATAACGAGATACCAAACCATGTGGTCTGTACCTTCAATAAATTACATGTGTAACTTCTGTGTATCATTTTGCATAAATTATTTTATATTCGATCATATAATTCCGCATTAGTCTACATATCTTTGAACTCCATACTTATCCCTCGAAAATATTGCTTCTACTATCTCGGTGTCTTCCTTAACAGTCGTTTATCGTTCTACGAACATATTAATTTTCTCTCCACCTCGGCTCTTAAAAGACTAAATCTGCTGAAAGACCTTTCTTCCACAAAATAGGGAGGCGACCCTCTTCTCCTTATTTTCCTTTACAAATCCATTATACGTTCCAAATTTGATTACTGCTCCTTTATCTATGGTTCTGCCTCTAAATTTCTTCTTTCTAAATTGGATATAATTCAGAATTCTTGCCTTCGTCTCTGCCTCAGTACTCTAAAATCTTCCCCAATACTAGCAATTTTTGGTGAATCGAGTACGCCTCCCCTACCCACCCGCAGATCCTACTTAGGCTATCGTTTTATTTCCTGACTTCTTTTAATGTTGTCCTTTTCTATCTCACTATTTTGCAAAATTAGCATTTTACTCCAAAGAAAATCCCTATCCTGCCTCATGTCTCGTCACATCTAAGCTCTTTCACACCTTACATAACTTCTTTTAACAACCTTCCTTATTTCTGTTTCAATTTTGCTGAGCTTTCTCATCCTCCCATTATATCCTATTTCTCTGCTGCCTCTAGTCCCCTCCCAATTCATTAGTTTTGCAAGAATTTCTTAGTGTCATTAATTCCCTTTTTCTCTCGCATAGGACTATCTTTACGGATGGTTCAAAGGGGTCGAGTGGAGTTAGAGCCTCCTATATTCTACTGCACATCAATGTCTCTGAATCTTTTTGTCTTCCTTCCGTCTGTGCCATCCTTACCGCTGAACTAATGGCCATCCTATATTTCATTGTTTATATTTCCTCACAACGCTCTGTTCCCCGTTACTTGATCATCTCCGACTCCATGTGTGCACTTTAAGCCATTTCTTCAAATATTCCTGCTCATTCCTGCCCATTCCTACAACTTTTTCACTCTTTGCATACGTTCCCTTATCTATAATCTTCTCGCAAATCATTCCATTCGTATTCATCTGCTCTGGGCCCCTAATCACAAGGAAATAAAAGGTAACGAATTGGCAGATTCCTTGGCTCGGATTGCCGCATCCTCCCGCCTCTTTCTTGCTAAAATTCCAATTTCCAGCCTGCTTCCTATATGTAAAATTTTCCATTCTAGACTCTGGTCAGATATTTATGTTCCCTCCTTCTCCAACAGACAGTCCCATTACCTGTCCATCCAGCCGAATCTTCCTGCTCACCCTTGGTTTTACAATTTTTTCCTTCACTTCGTCGTTCCACTGTTGTGTCTATTGTTCGTTTGCGCCTTAACTAGTCTTCTACCTTCATCGCGCTTTCGTTTTCTTTTAGCTCCCTCCACAAACTGTCCTCTTCATCTTGCTTGAGGCTATTTATGATCCTAATCATATCTTTCTTGAATGTCGGCCCCTCTTGGCAGAACGTGCTATTCTTTATTCTAATTTATTATCTCTCGGGCTTCCTACTCCTTATTGCGCCTCATATCCTGTCATTTCCTTCGTTGTTCATTGTTTCAGTTCTTTCTACGTTCATTCCGACAACCTCTGATCGTATACTTGTTTAATTAACCATTCCTCCTTCATATTGTTTCTGAGCGGAGGTCCTTTGTTAACGTGCTCAAGTAGATTTTAAAAAAAAGAAAGGTTTACTTTCTTATTATTGATATATATTATTTATTTCATTTGCGATTTGGCTTTGTTACTTAAGAAAATTATTTTTCACTTTTTATTATTTAAGCTGCGATACCACTCTTTAAGCGTTTTTTATATTAAAGCAAGTGTTGAGCTTAAAAACAGAATCTCAGAAGAAATTTGTTGTATCGGAATAATTAATTAATTAATTATAGAGAATTCTATTACCTTGCTTGATAAAAGTAATTTTTAAATAATTACGAAATAGTAAATAAACATAAACGGTATATAATAATACAATTAAGTATACTTGTATTATTATATACCATTTACTTTTGTTTGCTATATCGTAATTGTATTTATATAATGTAGCTCTGTCCACCGAAACTAAAGTGAGTTATATTATTCTAATAACTAAGTCATGAAACCAAAAAATTTTTTACACCAAAATCCAAAAATGTTTGCCGTTTTTACATTTTTTTCTTTACCAAAATAAGTTAAAAGTTCGGTTGGTACTCCTCTAGCAGTTTTTTTTCCTGTTACCACCCATGTACCATTTTTAACCCACCAGGGTGAGAAAGTTACTTCATATGTTACCTAGTAAATTGTTGACTGTAAAGAACCCAAGTAGAATTCATATGCGAATTGGTTCATTTGAGAGAATGATTGAAGGTGGAACGGAGCACACTCGAGTACATGGTTATGTGAGACTGTCGCATGCCCAACTCGCTACCGATTCAAAGCTAAAGAAAAGGAAACCACGGATCGGCTGTAAATTTTATATTTTTCATTAAGGATAATTTTCTTTGCCACCGGCTGATCCACTCAACCATCATATATTCGTAGAAATAAACCTTCATTTTGCAGATTTTTGGCGCTGCTGACGGCATTGGTGCGAGCAGTGCAGACTTGGATGCTAAGTCGACTCGCTGTTTTTTTTGAATTCCTATATGATTCAACACCCATAAAAACGTTACCTGATTTCTTGCAAGACGGAGCAGCTTCAACGCATAATTAACCTTTAAGGATAGGATATCATGTTGTTCTGTGAGGAAATCTATTTTAGAGATGCCAAAGAATCAGTTGTTAAAAGTACGCTTCTATCTATACATCCTGCTTGTAAACAAGCCTCAAAGCTACAGCATACGGTGTACAATTCTGCTTCTTATATCGAGCAATAATCGTTTAGACAAACTGAAATGATTTCACTGCCGATGTCATAAGCGCAAACGGTTGGTGATGGGCCAATACGCAGGTATGCTTTTGTAGCATCAATATAAATAATTAAAGAGTTAGGATGACTATATATTTTCTCAGTGACGCAGTGAGTTACATTTGCCGCCAATCCGTGCATTATTGTGTCTAAGAAGGATAAGTTTATTCTTGCAGAAATGTCTTCCCAAGGAAAAAGTTTGTAATAAGGGGTGTCGTAATTTGGTACTTGCATACAACTATCAATAATTTGTTTTACTAGATTAGGAATTGGGTCATTGGGGAAAGCCGAAGACGGAATATCTGTACGGTTAAGAGCAGAAGGTCATTACTTCTACCATATTAACATCCTTCTCATTTAGCAGACATCTCTACCACATTCCCTTCATAACACCACACCAAGAATGTGTAATTTCAATGATGCACTCCCCCATCTCTCTACTACTTCTCATCCTTAACATTCTAACAAGAACCATTTCCATTTAGTTTATTTATACATTGAGTTAACTTTATTTATTTAAAATTTAATAAATATGTCTTAAATCATTGGCATTTCCTCCACTCAGCGATACTACTATTACATCAACAGCATTTTCACTTAACAGACCCCTTTCCCCCACTAAAGATCTAACAAAGACCACTTCAGTTTAGTTCCTTATAAATTATAATCATACCGGTCAAGTTTATTACAAATTTAAGAACATAAAATCAGTTAATGAATACAAATGAAAACCAGCAATATATGAAAATAGCGCATAAAACCTACATGGTCACCACATCAACCCCATTTCCTCATGCCATTATACTAACAATATACAACCACAATAGTACATGTGAACTAACACCAACATTGGCCTGCAAGATTTTAATAAGTAGCACCTCTATTTAGTTCATTTCACTTATTTAATTAATTCTGTTTATTTAAAAAATAAATAACAAATAAATGTTGAAATAGTATTTTTCCTCATTTATCAGACCTAACTCAATAGCAGCATTCATACCTAAAAGAATCACCCTCCCTGCGCTTCTAAGACACCAACACACAACCATAATATTACACCTCGCTCACATTATACAGCACCATACATAAGTACCAGTAGGAGAAAGAAACACCAATTTGAATATGTTTAGTAGTTAAAGCCAAATACCCAATCCATGTTAGTGCTACTAAGTAACCCCTGTCACACGAACACCAAACCATGCAATACCGCTAAATTTTGCATACATAGGCGCTTATTACCACTACCTACTACATCATTACCTTTCGCAAGACATAATGGACATATATCAAATTTTTGTTTATGCCGCTACATACTTTTCATTACTTTCAAACATGCATCAAGCTTTGTTTCATCAATGTTTACATATTTTTTAAGGTCCTTTTTCACAGCAGCTACTATATCATCAAGTTTGTCATTACGTAACACCATCTTTCAGATGACAGTCATCATTCACATGAATCAGTTGTTTACCTAACAAGTTTTTATAAAACCAGTCTGTCTGTTGACATGATTCCTAAAAACAGATTAAACACGTTCAATTAAATTTACTGGATTCAAACACCTCTTGAAAATGTTTTCCCATCACTGCTTCATTATGTCCTAGTTCCTCGCCAGTAGCAGCAGCAACAGCAGTCGGCATTGTACTAGTGTAGTAGTTTTTTTTCTTGGAAATATAAATCCCTATTCAAATCAATATTGAAATTAACAGTACCTTTAGACTGTAGGTGGCTTTGCAATATCTACACTACTATTCTCCGCTTTTATATAATGGCACTTCGAGCATATACACACATGCACACACACATTAAATATTTTCCAGATTTATGATATTGGTTCAAGAATTCTCTGAACTAGGAAGACTAAGCCATACGACCAAGGGTTTTGTTTCTCTATATTGAATAATATACTAAATTAAATATACGTCTAGGTATGCAACATGTTACAATTCCTTTTTGTAACACATACCAACCAGTGATTACCACTATGAAATTTAATATATACCAGTCAAACAGGTTTAGAACACTATTGCTGTAAGTATAATCTGAATACATATTCCCCGAGGTTAGCAACGTTTTCCCTTTACCGATGTGGATAACATCAACAACTGTAAATCCAGGCTGTTTAACTGAAAGAGGCTTAGATTAACTACATACTTTCACTATATTCCATGTAACTCTATTTTCCACACACTTAGTAATAGCAATTGGAATCTTGAAAGTCAAGGGTAGGGTAAGTTGACGCTTACTGCTGTGGTTATACACTGTTAGTATGACGTCATAGAGGAATAGGGACGGGATGGTTTTTTGTACGAGAACAATGTTGGTGTGGTGATCATGTAGGTAACAGGTGGTAAAGTTGATATTTTATGTGCTGTTTCTTACTTTGCTCGTTTTCATTTGTATTTATTAACTGATTTTATGTTCTTACACTTGTAATAAAGTTGACTTGTATGATTATAATTTATAAGGAACTAAATTGAAATGATTTTTGTTAAATTCTTTAGTGGAGGCAGAGATCTGTTAAGTAATAATGCTGTTGATATACTGAAATGCTGAGTGGGGTAATGTCAATGATTTAAGATGCGTTTATTAAATTTTAAATAAATAAACTAACTCAGCTGGTAGTAAAGTAATAAATAAAGTAAGTCCCATACCCTTGACAGGGTGTGTGGAATTGTGAAGTTAAGGTTCACAATGCACTAAGCTCAACGGCACTAATGAGAGTATGGGGGCCAATTTAATTCTCTCGGCCACCTTTACTTTTCCAAATTTTTCTAGTGCCCAATTATTTCAGGCTGGGTAAACCTGGGAGCGACTCGAATCCAAATAAGACAAGTCACGAACTCATGACCTCTGGTTCGGTAGCCAACCTGAACCACTAGACTACTGTGCTACCAACTCAACAGGTAAATGAAGAAAAATAATAAAAAAAAAAAAAAAACGATGAAGAAGTACTGGGAATTGCATAAAAAAAGAAAATTAGCTATTTCCATATATAGATGGCCAAATTCGAAAAAGAAAAAGACACTAATTACACTTTCGTAATAAAAACTTAATTCCATCACTTTATTTTACTTTATTGAAGTTAAACGATTTTACAAATAACGGTATTCTATATAAACAAATTATAAATAGTTTTTTAATTCTTTAAAATAACTGATTTTTAAAGAGGCCCACAATAATTTTAACCCCGACCCTCTAAATCCACCTTTCTAAAGCCAATAAAATAAATGCATAAACATTTTTAATGCTTCGTTACGTAAACATTTCATTCTCTTCTAAGACGGATTAAAATTCCAAAATAATAGATACGAAGTTTTAATCCGTCTTAGAGGAGAATAAAATGTTTTCGTAGTAAACACACTAAAAGTGTTTATGTATTTATTTTGCCTAAAATACATGGGAACTTAATATTTAGTTTATAGACAGCAACTCTTAATATTGCAAACTTTGTTCTATAGAAAAAATATTAATTTTCTTAATAGACACTTCTACTATTTTTAAATATTTAAGGAACTATTTGACAAATACCTGACACTAACGGAATACTCTGCAATCAGATAATTCTTCAGCTGTATTAAAATTAAGTAACCAATAATGTTATATTCACAGTAGCGCTGGGTATTTTCACAATTTTCTTTTGCTTTATTACTTTTGTCTTCTACCTGTAAAGTTAAATTAATAAAGTTAAGTTTAGCGTAATTTCTAATTTATTTTTACATATATTTTAATACGATCCGACTAATTCTGAAACCCTTGCTAGCAAACGTTATTTACACAATATTTGACTATTCTGATTTTTTTTTTTTTTTTTGTTGAATGAACACGATCGTATTTATTCTTAATTTTTGTCTCTATTCTTAAACTAATTTTATATTTTAAAATGAATTTCTTAGAATTACTTTATTTATTTTTTTTATTTCCTTTATTTAAAAACGCACAGTCATATGCGTCTTTTATGTAATTACAGATGCTAATTACTATACAGCATTATAGAGATCGGTTAATTTTAAAAAAGTAAATAAATGATTAATATTATTAATATCATTATGTCCAAAGTAGCATTCCCAAAAAACAATAATACTTTATTTTCTTTATTTTTCAAACGGAATACTAACCATTTTGTAGTGTTCGTTAAACCGATCTTGAAAAGAAATGATTAAATTCGTAAGTACCGATATCACATATAAAACGCTGCTCATGTTGTTGTAATCGAAATATGCAAAATTTTCAGAATGGAACAGTCTCATTTCCAAAGAAAAAATATCCTATGTATTCAAAATAAAACAAAGTGAAAACTTAAAAATAAAAATATTAATATCACCACTAGTAAAAATAAGACTGACTTGAATAAACATTCTTTTTTTATTATTTATTTATTTATTTAATGAGCCTCATAGCTACACCGAATGAATCCAGCTCCGATAGGAAAGAAATAAATTCAAATGAGATGAGACAGTTAGTTACTGCTTTGTCTGTAAAGATGAAGAGAGAATTGGAGAGAAGCTAAAGACAAGCATGTAAAAATATAGTCAACCGTTAAGCCCTCTGGCCGAAATAAGGACAGTTGAGGGGAAAGAGATTAAATAAAGGATAAGCGAGAGTAAGTCGGATTTATCCAATACATAAGAGAGTAACTACTATTTATTCTTGACGTAACTTCTAATTTGAGGAGTTCCAAGGTGTCAGGTTTACTTTTAATTTACAAAGTTTATTGCTTTCCATGTTATGCCAGTGGTGCTTCACGGAAAGAGTATTAGTTGTTTATAATGCTGCTTCAGGTCTTCAGCAGTAGGGCGAATAAATGGAAATTGTGCCGTTGAGTGTAGCATTTTTAGCGGCCGTATCCACGGTCTCATACCCAGGGATTCTTGCATGTTCCGGAATCCAGCTGAATTTTGCTGAAATATATTTCAGAAACATTATATTTAAGATCACATTAATGCGCCGAGTAACTGAGTTTAATGAAAATGAATCTCGCAGTAGTTAAATCGACATAAGGGAATCAGATAGGATTAGGTTTTATTGTTGAAGATGAAGTACAGAATACTGAAGACATAAGAAGACGGTTGTTAGCTCCGCAGATAAAATAGAGAGTCGACTGCTTAAACGATATGAGAATATTTTTGCATTAACAAAATATGCACGAGTCACTCTATTTAGGGTTTTAGAGCCATCGATGTAGCAGTAAATGAGGTTAGTATACTCTTAAAGGATTGATTATAATTTTACAAAGATTATATTTTAGTCGATTAGTTTAAGAATTTCTGTCAAATCCAATCGGATCTCGGGGAGTTGAAATACCCACAGTGGAAGTTTGGAAAATATGATTAAGAGAGAATGGATATCGTAGGGCAAATTTTAGCTGCCTGGTCCACATAAAGTTTGATGAATTATTTGGATTAAAAAGGTACGAGGGTTGCTATTTATATTTCTGACCTTGGCAATTAGGCGCCACCTGGCCTTTCCATTAGAAAGTTTGACTCTTTTTAACATAACCTTCATGATAACATTTTTTTATTTGAACGCGATTTGGGTTGTTTACAGGAAACTGAAAAAAAAAAATGGAATTAACTCTGAACATTTTCGTGCGATTATTTTTCATAACTTTTGACATGGATTATCAAGACAAGAGTGTATCGATGAACTTAATTCTTTATACGCCGAAAAAACATTATCCTACAGCACTGTAAAAAACTGGTATAACGAATGGATCCTTCTTCATCATGACAATGCGAGCTCTCACACATCAGCTCAAACAAAGGAATATTTCACCGGGAAAAACATTGAATTAATGGGTCACGCGCCGTACAGCTCTGATTTGGCCTCAATGACATTTTTTATTCCTGTACACTAAAAACAAATTACGTGGTCAACGATTTTCGATAGCCGAAAAAGTGGTTGACGTGCATTTAAAACGCACGTTTTGGAGTTAACCTCAATCGAAGTAGAAAAAGTGCTTCGAAAATTGATTAAAACGTATGAAAATGTGTATTGATCTTCATGGAGAATATTTTGAGAAGCAATAAACCGGTTTCGATCATCAATATTTGTTTTATTCATTATTAGGCCAGAAATATAAATAGCAACCCTCGTAGTCATATAGGTAGTAATCGAGGTTTTGAGCGACTATAATAACGAAATTAGAGGTAAAGAATAATGGGCGATAGTAAAGTGGGGGAACAGTTACTTCAGCACATAAACGGTTTATTGGAGTAGCATGAAACATTGCTATAGCGATTTGGACAGCTGTGGTCTGGACCGTTTCCAGAAGTTTTAATGCTAAATTGTTGATATTGGTGCTTTATAATCGATTCTAAGAAATTTATAGAGTTGTGATAGTCTATTTCTATTGCAGCCAGTTACTAGGTTGGCTAAATATTTCATCGCATTAACTGCCCGTTGGCATTTTGCTTTCAAATTTTGTTTTGTGGGGCACAGGTTTAGTTTTGGTCAAAGTGTACGCCTAAAAATTTTGTATTATCTTGAAATAATACTGGTTTTCTATATAAAACCAGGTTACGGAAAAAATATTCGTAAATAATAATTATTGCCATATTTATATAAATGCTTCTCCTTCTAAACAATTTGATTTTTTTTTTCTTTTCAATTTTGGGCACATCAATCACCCAACAGCAACAAGAAAGGAGAAGATCAGTTAAATACTAATTCGGTTAGAAATAGCCAGATTGAAAGACCGAGTACTGCGATAATGAACTGGGAGTAAAGGGACAAGATGTAGAAGACGCAATAAGGACCAGAAAACCCAAAGGATAACACGTTCGAATAAAGAATAGCACATTCAGACGAGGGGGAGGACGTTCGAAGAAGATATGGTTGGGATTACAATAATTTAACAGAGAAAATGTTAAACTGTAGATTTTAATCTTTAAATTTACGATCGGATTTCCAACGCTTTTTAAATTTTTTTTTAGTAAACACCAACATTCTAATTGTTAATTACACATCAACATTGAAGCTTAACTTTTATGTAGATTTAGTCGTAGGTGGTGTTGTTATATTTCCCGTTTTTGATCTGTTAATGAAAAATTTTTGAAAACTTTTCTGTCAAACACTCATAATATCTGCTAACGAAATTTTATTAAGATTTACTCATTTATACAAATAGCATAAATCCAATCGTCTTTGAATTTATTAATTGAAAACTTTTTCTGTGATTTTAATTCCTAAAACATTCTAAATTATTACTAAAAAATTATCTGTATTGTTACGCTTCTTCCAAAATAAACATTTACGACTATGCAATAATTTAATATCCGTTATAAAGCTGCATCCCATAGCTTCGACTATAAATCTGTGCCTTCTTTGCCGAATTACTTATTAAAGTCTCAACTGAATTGAGATTCTATCGCTTTCATCACTACAATTGTCTAATTCCTTCTTCACCATTCCATTTTTCTCATATCATTCACTTGAACTAAGAACTATCTACCTACTTCTCCATCCACTTCCTTGGGTTTTAAATGTAAATTATTTTTATTGCTTTTTGTTTTTTAATTAACAAATCTATATGAAGAATCATTTTTCTATTGAGAAACATGCCCAACACGGTCCAACAATGAGCAGATCTCACTTTCAGAGGAAATTGTCAGCTTCTCTGTATACCGCGATCTAACGTCGACAGTTAGTTTTGCTCGACTAAAGATTTGTTATTTGTAAGGAATTGGTTTTCTTATCATAAACTTCTCTTCTTCATCATATTCTCTTTTGCTCCCTCTCTCTCATTTCTATTATTTTTTACTAAACGCATTATTTTAATGTTTTAATTTCTACGCCTAAAATGATTAATATTAAAGAACTAATGGAATTTATTAGCGGACTAATAAAAAACACTTTTTTTACATATGCCGAAAATTTAAAATTAATATTTAGCATGATAAAAATTTTATTCAATTTTTTTTTTTATTTTATCAAATATATTTCACCTCTGTTTTCCCCACTTCACTGGCAAAAACACTCATAGGTCGGCTAAATTACACCAGAAACTCATAAATTATACACAGAAACCTTTCGCATCCTCCGATGAAAACCAAAATAAAATTAGTTCGGTGGTTCGTGAGATTAACGCGCACAGATAGATATACAGACAAACAAGCAAGTACATTTTCTTTAATGTTCGTATTGAAAAAAAAAAAAAAAGGTCGTAATCCACCTTCAGATTTTAAAATTTACATGAGTGCCCTAAAAATAATAATTAAACGTTATTAAAAGCAAAAAAAGACAAAAAGAAACTTGATCAAATTTTATCCTCCTTAATGCTCTATTAACAAAAAAAGGAAAATAAATTAAAATAATCTAAAATCAACATTTATCACTAAAAATGGCTCACTATTAATATTGAACAGATTTTTTTTAGAAAATATAGAAAACACACGTTCTAAAATAATTACCGTAATTTCTTGTTGTAAACAGGTAACAGCCGTAGATAGGAATAATTTTCTACATCGATTTATCGAATGTAAGATAAAGAAGAAATATTGATTTACTGCAGTGACACCAGAATGTTTGTCGGAATTATTTACGATCTGTATCACGCTTCGCGTTGTGAATGTAAAATTTAAACTTTCTTTAATTGTTGAAAAAACCATTGTCGCATAAGTTTCTACCATGGATTTTAAAACTGACTTAGCCAGATCACTAATCCGTGCAATATCAGTTGTCATCGCTACAATATGCGGGATTATCTAAAATACAGAAGTCCAAAAATATTATAAGAATATTTTTTACATTTTTTATTTTTCAATATCTTACTAGAAAGGGTATGAATTTATTCAACTCTTTTGAAATACAAACAAAAGAAAATAAAATAAAGAATGATTATTACCTCTACTGGATTAACAAGGCCGTGATTATATACCAGCCGGATGAAAACCGCAATACTGTACCGTAATAAATCGTCTTGATGAGGATAGCACTTCATTACCAAAACGAAGTAAGGGTAGATGATGTCTGTCATATGTGGTTTCGAATGAATTAAATTTAAGCTATCGATTTGACTCATTGAAATTTCTACAAATAAACAAAATTATATTATAGGTGTATTTACTGTTAAAATCGATTATTTTCCTACCTTGAATTTTTTTAGTCAGTCATATGTTCTTTTACGAATACGCTAATCGTTTAAATATACATTCAATGCAAAAATTTTAAAGCTGTATTCTCAGAAGTTTCTTGCAACATAAATAAGATGTTTCTTCTATCAAAAATATTGTATAAATTAAAAGATTATATATACATTTAAAATTTGCAAATTTATTTTTTTTTACATTTTCTGAAGAATAACATATTAAGAATACAGTGTTTAAATTTAAACCCGGTCTAAACAAAAAAATTTGAATAATCCGAATTTATTTCAGAGATATGGTGGCTTTACACAAAATAATGAAAGCCATTTTGGAAATTGAGTTCTAAAATTAGCACCGGTGGATTAAAAGTAGTAGAAATATCGGCACACATAATACAATATGTATGGAGGCTTCACATCATTTCTATATATATTTAATTCAATAGGGATCAACGTTGGTCCCAATACACACATGTGTGCTAGAAAAATCAATAAAGAGCGCTTCACAAAGAAAATAAATAAGGCAAAAATGCTCTGCAGATAACACCGGATTGAAGTTTTGAAAATTATCGTATGCGCCTAAAATATATGATTAGCGTAGGGGTAAAAAATTAAATTTTAATCATATGTAAATCATTCTTGAAACTTTAAATGCATTTTAAATTTTCAAAGTCGATGATCAAGATATTTTAATAATCACTGGACCAATTGCTCTGAAATTTTAACTTATTTTTCTTAACATAATTATTTTATCTTTAATCTAAAATCCTTTAATCAAAACTGGATTTTTTTCCTAAAAAATCTCTTTTTTCTGGAGTCGCCATTTTGTAAAATTGCAATTTCTCTCCCCCTCAATTAAAGGCAATATTGGCTCATAAACTAATTACTTTATTTTTTTTTAAACTAACATAATTTAGGAGATAATTCACCACCAGACACTTCTCTTTGTCATCCTTTAGAACATCATTCACATGAACTACAAATATTTATATTTTTTCAAGACAATTTAATAATAACTTGTTGAATATATACTCTTTTACGCGTAAAGTTTTTTTTTAATTATATGAACATAAAGTAAAAAAAAATCCTTAAAAACTATTTTTTAACTCCATACCTTCTTAATGCGCACTATTAATTTTATTTCTATTTCTTTGTATATATGAAAACACTGCTAAATCTCTTAATTCAAAATTCGTAATTTCTTCTATACCCAGGGATAAAATTTAAATGATGTTTTAAAACACCCTGTATAATACTTTTCATTTGATAATTATTAACAATTTATATTTTGGGTACTCTACATTTCGTAAACAATATTTTGCAATACGCTGATGTATTTATTCAATTAAATACTTTTTTATAATCTAAGAACTCGTGATAAATTGCAAGGCAATGGAAAATTTTATTCAATGACCCAGTTTAACGTTTAACATTAACAGTTCCTTAAGAAGTAGTATTTATCTTCTTTTGAAAACCGATTATGTAATACTTCTCATACGCTCCCTCCCCATTCATGATCTTTTCCTTCTTCACTCAATCGAGATTGATCTTTTATGTATTCCTAGTGATTTGGGAATTGAGAGCAATGAGGTGGTGGATTCCTTAACCCGTTCTTCCATTTCCGGTGGCAGATTTCTAGTCACCTTTTCTGCTCATAATATTATTCTTCCTTCTTCAGCCGCCCGTTCCAAACTATGGCTTAACTCTCTAATCCCGCCTCCTTTTATCTTTCTATTCAACCGTCTTCTCTTCCTCGCCCATGGTTCCTTGACTTCCCTTCTCTTAAACGCTCTACAATCTATGCTATTTGTCGTATTCGCTTTAACCACAGTCTCCTTTCCACATCATTTTTACGGTCTTTATCTACTTCTACCCCATTTTGTTCTTTTCATCCCCCTTCCGCATACATTCCTTGTGATTTTTATCATGTTTTGTTAGAATGTGTGATCTTCTCTGCTGAATAATCGTTCTTCTACTCTTTTCTATTAAAACTCGGTATTCCTACTTCTTATAGTGCTTCTTACATTCTCTCATTTCCTTCTACTTGTTATTCCTGCTCTTGAATTATTTTAATTTTAAGAATATAACGTTATTTTCTCCTTCTTCCCATTTCTTGAGCTAATGTCCTCGTTGACAAACCCATTGGGGGGGAGGGGGAACTGCCGGTCCATATTATTTTTTAAAGAAGTATAAATTCTAATGTTATTTTTACTTCTCTGTTCCATTAACAGTTTTATCTAATCTATAATACAATTATTTTCGTTTTCTTATTTTTCCAGCTATTCTGTATTGTATTTTTATATATATATCCGTACCTAGAAGCAACTATCATGATGTAAATGTTTTAAAAAATTGATTTTTTTATTACAAAGATATTAAGTTGTATACTCTCTTAATTACTTTAAAGATAACTAAAAGAGTAATCTCAGTTATGTTTAATTCTAAGAATAAATTGCTCTGCAATCACTTTTTGGTAAAACAACGTTTTTATTACACGTGTCAGTTTACTTCTAAAATACAGACATCAGATCTATTCATTTTACGACAAAAATAAATTTTTAATACTTAATTAACAATTATAAATATAATTTTTATATCCCCGACGCGTTTCGAAGCAAACACTTCATGTATAATTGTTAATTAAGTGTTAAAAATTTATTTTTGTCGTAAATATATTTAACAATGAGTCTGAATAATAAATACAGTCTATTCAAGTTTCTCATTACTTTTTTCTTACACCATTCTTATATTTTTTCTTCATATTACGACTCTGAAAATATTTCAAACGAAATGTAGAAAATTAATATCACCAAAATTTTTAAATTACATTAACCATTCTTATTGTACAACAATTTTTCAATATAGACGAAATAAGGAAAAGAGGAAAATTATTAAAAATTAATTCATTAAATACTCAACTATTCAAATCATCATTTGTTTGATTCAGACGATTTGTTAAGTTTATGATCACCTATTCAAAACAATCGGCAAGCATTAGTAATCATATCATTACAATTAAAAGTATATATATGTATGTATATATATATAAAATAATTAGTGGAAAATTTAAACTATTAAACTAATCTACATAGTTGATATTTATAAAATAATATAAAAAATAAACAAAAAATTACATTAATTATTAATCATTTTTTACGAATAACCTTTTGTTACTTTTGTAATTTATACCAAAACAGATTAAACCTGAAACTGTAAATCTAATTGACATAAAAAAAATCATGTCGGCTAATCCGGTTAATGTTGATTAGACTGGCTTTCCAATTCGTCCATGGCAAATAGGCCTTAAAAGAAGTGTTACATATTTAATCAAAATTAACGCCCTTTTTTTATTCTGCAAAAACAGTAATTTTTTTACAGTAAAAATTTAATAGTTTTTTCTTTTAATATTATTTACGTTTTGGATTTTCAAAAAAAAAAATTACAATACGTTAACTTTAAAAGACAAATTTGATAGAAGGGATGTAATTCTGACTGACCATTAGTTGATGTATTAAAAAGAAAAAAAAAGAGAGTAATAATGAATTCTTTCTTTTTATTAAAAAGAAGTATCCTTCATGGCTGATTAGACACAAAATTAACATAATTATGATGAAAAAAATGTAAAGAAAACAGAATAATCAGGTCTCTTTTCTTCTATTTTTAACCGACTTCAAAAAAGGAGGAGGTATTCAATTCGACTGTTTTTTTTTTTTTTTTTTTTTGTGTGTTACCACAGAACTTTCTTCTAGATGAACCGATTTTGATGATTCTTCTTTTATTTGAAAGGTGGTGTTTGTCATGTGGTCCCATTTAAATTTGATCAAGGTCCGACCGGTAGTTTTTGAGTTATCCTTAATAATGCGGGAGATTGAAGCTTTTCGGATGCTTTTCATTCATGATTGTTTTCACCGTCGGATTAGATTTTTGACTTAAAATACTATAAATTTGCCAAATTACCATGGAAATGTAGCTTTTGGTGTTTTTACCGTGGAAATAAATGTTTTAATTTAATTGAATAAAAATGCACTAAAAAGTAAAAAATAAAATGCTTTTTTACAAAAAATAAATACCGACTTCAAGGTTTATTATAAAAATTTAAAAATGCACTAAAAAGTAAAAAATAATTACTCCCGATAAAATATATATATCAGAGTGATATAACTTAAGGTGATATCGTAATTCTTATACAACATTAATTTTTTGGAGTTGGCATCAAATTCATATTAAAAGAATAATTAAAAACTGCATTAAATGTTGATTAAATTGTTCCTAACATGAATTTAATTCCAACTCCAAAAAGTTAATGTTGTATAAGAATTACGATATCACCTTAAGTTATATCACTCTGATATATATATTTTATCGGGAGTAATTATTTTTTACTTTTTAGTGCATTTTTAAATTTTTATAATAAACCTTGAAGTCGGTATTTATTTTTTGTAAAAAAGCATTTTATTGATTATACTTCTAACCATTACATTAGGCAACATAAAATTATCAATATATTTAAATGCTAATAAGGCAATAGACAAAAATATCTATTTTAATTTAATAATCTTAAAGTTTCAAACCATAAATAAGAAAAACCAATGCGCCGTTAAAATGACGCGAAAAATCGAGATCGGCGGCAATAGATAAAACTAATCATCAAAAACATGTTTTCAAATACATATTATACAGTAAAATTTAATGTAAAAATCAATACATTAAAATTAAATAGTTAATATATAAAAACTGATTATTTTCGAATAATTTGTTCGTGATTACTTCCTGCACCATGAAGTAAAACTATTTCATTAGCACGCATGTATCTTGGCACATTGTTAATCGTAGATCGAAATAAGATTAAAAAAATGGGAAGAAAAAACATTGAGATATTTAGAAACACGTTTTCAAATATCCAAAAATAAAGCTGAATTTCAGCTAAAATTATTGTTTGTTTAGTGCGTAATGGATTGAAATTTGTATTTTTTAAAATTTCAGACAAAAAAATTAGCACGTCGAAATGAAGACGTGTAAAAAAATTCATCAAATTAAACAAACTGATAAAATATTTCAAGAAAAAATGTTATATTGAAAAGAAACAACAAATTCTACTGGCTGTTGTTCAAAAAATATTTCAAAAATAAACGTTATTTAGTCTTACAACTTATTGGAAGGTCACTGATAAGTCTCTCAAACCTAACAAGCACAGAATAAAATTATATTTATTAAATTCTGCACACGATATAACAACCTTCTATTATGAAAAAACTTGCTATTAATCGTATTGAAATTTTTTTATTTAAAAGTTATTTCTTTTTGCTTACAATGCAGAACATATTCTAGAATTTTTTAATATTCGTGAGTTTTAAATTTTTTTATTTGAATATATATTAAAGCTATGCTTTACTAGAAAATATTAAAAATGATACTTGAATTTTGGAGCTGACGGTCTGATTTTCATTTTTCAATATTGCTTTATAAATATTTATAATCCGTTTATCGCGAATAAATGCTGAATTTTTTTTACAATACTGTCCTAAAGATCGCACTAAAATGGTCTGGAAATCATTCTGCTTGTATATCCAATGTAGTATCATATTTTCGAAATGTACATACAATTTCGGATTCTAATTTTTATTATAAAAATAAATCTTTGTTAGTAGATTTTAAAAAATTTGTAAACATATATTATAATAAAATTTATCATGGAGTTTTCTGCTCTCGAAAAATTAATTAATCTCTATAAACAAATTTTAAAATAAACTAAAATATATAGTATAATTTTCGAAAAACATAACGCAATAATTTTTTTTCTCTTTAAATTATATGAAATTATGTAAAGTACTTGAAAGTGATTATTAATTTTTTTCACACAAGGACAGAACTTTCCTCTTAAAATTAATAACTTTTTAAAACCAAGTAATTTTGTGTTAAATTCAAGGATGAAAATTCAAATAGGATAGAATGAGGCACATGCTTTCTTAGTAACAGACTAGAAAATTAAGCGAAAAATTTTTAGTACCACATAAATAATATAAAAAAGTGTTTAATATTTAATTTTACTGTCAGATAGTAAAAGAAAATAAGTTATTCAAACAATTTAATTTATGCTATCAATGGAGAACTATATTATTGACTACTTGATCTCCACCCTGAATTAATATGTTCATTCTGGGTCACGGAACTTTAATTTTTTTATCAAAACTAAAATCGCAATTTTTTTTTAGAAAGCCTTAATTCAAATCCATTGATACATTTTGCTCCTTATAAAGCAAATCCGCAAAGATACTGCTTCGAATGAACTAGAAGATTTCATTGCGATCTTAATAAATAACGAATCTTTTTTATTATACAAAAAAAGGAACGCTTGTAAAAGTAATGAAATTACCTTTGTTATAAACTGCATAAAATTTGGATTGTTTTTGAAATCGAATTTATCGATAATTTCGCTTAGAATGTAAATTATTTTACAAATTCTTTCTTCTACTTCCTTCCTTCGAGTATTATGTTCAGATACCTTTTTAGTTTCGTTAACCAAATAATCTGGAATATTCAACATTTATATTTAAAGAAGAAGAGAGAAAAAAAGGAAATAAGTAAATTATTGATATAATTATTTTTAATAACTTTGAAATAATTACAGAACAGATATCTAACAAAGCGGAAAATTTAGCATATAGTTTATTTTATTATTTTCTTAGACATCTGATAAAAACCATTTGAGAAATCATCAGTTATTTTCGTTTGTTAATGATATTACATATTTAAAAATTAGTTTAAAATCTTACAATAATTGCAACAAAAATACTTACTGAAATAATCTGTATAAATCTTTTGTAATGGATCAAAATCCTTTAATGAAATCGTTTTCGATAAGTACACTAAGATCAAAATGCTTGCTTCCAGACAATTTGGTGATATTTTCGTCAGAATATAATTCTTAAATTTTTCAAAATTTTCATTTTCCGGCTTTATTGATTCTATATTTTTGAGGATCTCTAATGCCTTTTTAATTATTTTCACATTTTCCTTCTAATGTTAGGAAAAAAAAAATACAAAACTGAATATCAATAATTGCATTTATACGAGAAAATAGTATAAATGAATTGCACGTTACGATTAAATATACCAACATTAAAATACATTACACGTGCCTATTACTACCACTTCTGTAATCCGTGAAATCTGCCTGTATTTGCATGCATCACTACTAATTGTAAGCGGATCAGACCATAAACTTGTCAAAACGTCTATAAAACTGAAATTATATAGCAGAAAGTTAGAAAGACTTCCTACTAGGTTAGTAACTCCTAGCGAGAAAGTATTATAGGAATACCTAAGAGCAATGAAATTCCCTGATACAGATGATATGGATGCGAATAAAATTTGGCAAGAAGCAAAGGAATCTATACAGTCGACTGTTGGGAGCAGTACTAAGAGACGACCATTGAAATAGCGAAAACACTGGATATCGAATGAAACACCAAAATTGGTAGAAAAAAGAAGAGAGATAAAACGGACTAACTCGGAACAGCGAGAACAAAGAATGGAAGAAATTAATAACGCAATCAGGGCAGCATGCAGAAAGGACAAAAACAATTATATTAATAATATATATGCGGAAATACAAAATCATTCAGAAAGTAACGAATCAAAAGATCTATACAAAAAGGTCAAGATGCTTACTAAAGAATTTAAACCGCGAATCCAGACAATACAAAACGTTAACTGCGAGACTGTAACCGATCCTCTTATGATTGCGAAAGTTTGAAAATAATATTACGAAAAGATATTCACAGATAAAAGCACGGATAGTTCCTAAAAATATCAAACTGACAATATAGATCTTGAATCACCAGTACTAAGAATGGAAGTAACAAAGGCAATAGAGAAGATCAAAATAGATTACAATTGAGGTCATAAAGTCCATGGGAGAAGTTGGAATTCATATTATGTACAAACTATGCTGTGAAATATGGAAAACAGGGAAATGGCCTGACGACTGGTACTTTACCTCACTAATACCAATTTATAAGAAAGGATCTGCACTACAATGCAGTAACTACAGACTGATTGCGCTAATGTCCCTCTGCAGCAAAACCATGCTATTAATTATAAATAGAAGATTGAAATCGTTCTTAACAACAGAAATTTCCCTGAACCAGACGGACTCTATACCAGGCAAGAGAACCAGAAAACAGATTATCAATGCAAGGCAATTGGTAGAGAAAGCCCGTGAGTTCAATATGGTAATGTATATGGGCTTTATAGATTTTTCTATAGTCTTCGACTCTATTAAATGGGAAAGATTATGGTGCATATTGGGAAGTATGAGTGCACCCGAACACTTTATGTGCTTAATAAAGCAATTATATGGAAATAGCTCAGCTGCTGTGTTTGCGAATAATGTAAAATCATCTAAATTCAGGTTAGAAAGGGGAGTGAGGCAGGGTTGCCCTTTATCGCCACTGCTATTTAATATTTATACAGAATATATTATATGATTGGAATGATGGCATCGTAGTGGGTGGCAGAATATGCCGATGACATTATCATTATAAGCAGGTCCAAAGAGAAGATGATATCCTTTATTGAAAGATTCGAAGATCAATGTAGAGATTATGGGCTACTTATAAATAGAAGTTGATAATAGACAGGAATGACAAGGCCAAGCATGACAAACTATGCGGACTTGATGTTGTAAATAATTTTATATATCTCGGGTCAGTATTAACTAAAAATAGAAGTTGTCTACCAGACATAAAACTGCGACCAACTATAGCGTATAGTGCAATCATTAGACCGACAAAGATTTGGAAAGATACAATCTTGTCACTGAACATAAAGTTGAATTTGTTAAACTGTCTATTTTTTCCAATCGCCACATATGCAGGCGAAGCCTGGTCCTTTACCGTGGAAAGCATTAACCGGATTGATGAATTTGAAATGTGGGGCTATAGGAAATTGTTAATAATATTGTGGATGGGCCGTAAAACGAATGCTTACATTTTAAACAAGCTGGATATACAGATGCGCTTAGCAGACAAGATAAGAAAAAGATTTTTAAAAGTTTTTCGGACGTGTAGCGCGAGACGTAAACTATTTACAACGCCAGATTATTACTGGAAAAATGAACGGGAAAGGAACAAAAGGTAGACCAAGAACACGTTGAGTCAATCAATTAAAATTATTAATTGGTTTGAGCCTACATGAGGCATTAATGTTAACTCAAGACAAATCAACATGGAGAACTGTGACAGATGCGGCAGTTTCATATAAAACCTTATCTGTGTACAAAAAGAATTACATTGATTTTTGACGTGTTATTTTTCTTTTCCTTAGAATAACATAACTTTATGCAAAACGATTTAAAATTATTTTCAGGTGTAACTAAATTAAAATTTCAAAGCAGTAGATTTCTGGTTAGGTATTTTCTTTTTGTGAATTTTACTTAAAACAATTTAAAATGATTAATCATTTATAATAGATTTGTTAATTTTCTTTATCTAAACTTAGATATTAATTTTCTCTTAAATAAATTAAATTCTTCATTTCTTGACATTTAAAAAAAAAACTTCTTAATTTGTCTTTGTTTGTATAATAGTACGTACAATTATTCAACATTTTTCTGTCTTAGAGAAGTACTCGGAAAAAAATGAAGATTCATCACTAATACATATTTATATATATACGAGTAACAAATCCTGATTTTTTCCCTGGTATTTCTCTAAGACAAAAAAATTTGACATTTAAATTAAATTAAATTTTTACGTGCCATGTGCAGCAACTATGGCTAGAGACACGGGAGGAGAAGGAGGATTAGATCAGTGAGTAGAGTCCGGACTTATGAAGGAAAAGGATTAAACTGGATAATGAAGAGGAGTTGTCTTTAAGGATGAGGGGAAGAGAAGAAAGTAGGTTGAAAAATAATTTGACATTTAATTGCACGCATTACTACAAAAACAGGAAAAAATAAATAAAAATCCACTTTTTTTTAATTTGTAAAAATAAAAAATTAAATTTATGTAAAAAAATGTTATTTTTGTGGGGTGCGCGATAGCAAAGATTCTTGCAGAGAAGAAATATAGAAAGGAAAAAATCAACAGTTAAATAGCATCACAGCTTGCTTCCTGCTTCGCTCTTCCATTTCTCCATTACCCAGTTTCCTCTTTGCCCGTTTGATCCGTCAGAAGCAAACTTCATTTGTGATGCGAATCACATTTTACTTGAATGTTCTTTCACTTCTTCAGAACGCGCGATACTGTATTACGGTCTTTTGTGTCTTGGCCTCCCTACGCCTTACAGCGCGCACAGCATCCTTTTTTTTCTTCTCCCTATCTTTTGCTAGCTTCATTCATATACTCCATTTCTAATATTTTTCCTATATAATCATCAATGCTGCCATACCTTTGGATTGGGTAAACGTCCTTAACCGCCAACATGCCCAAAAAAAAGAAGTTAAATAGCAATTCGGACAGAGATAGATTATAAAAAAGAACCAAACAAAGGAATGACGGACAAAGAAGGGAATGACAAGATATACGCAGTAGGGACGTCAAGTACTAGGAGTTGAGAGTAAAAAATAGATCGTTCATTTAAAAAGGACAGACACTCAAAAAGAATATGATTGAAATCATAGAAAACCTCAGAGTTCAGCTGAAGAGGGTAGAACGGAAAACATGTTAAGGAAAAACAAAAACGAGAAGGAGGTAACAGTGAATTGTTAAGACGTAAACGAATAATGGAAGCGATGGCAGAACACCGAAGTAAGGGGAAATCAAGGAACCACAAGTTGGAAGGAACCATAAGTTAAATAGTCAGTTAGTGAATAGATTATTAGAAAAGGACGAAGCATAGATGTCAAGTCAGTATTCGGAATAGAGTTTTTTAAAAAAAAGTAGGAGATTCTAACCTGGAATTTCGGAAAAGAAGGTGGGCGAGGAAGCAGCAGCTCGAGCCAGAGAATCCGCCAATTCATTGTCTTCTATGCCTACATGACCAGGAACCCATTACAAATCAACACAAATTGAATGAAGAAAAAAAAGATCATGAATGAGAAAGTGTATCAGAGATAATTGTGAAATAGCGATGGGAAAAAATATAAATAACAAAACGTAGGATAGCAATGAGTTCGACTATAAATATAGAGCAAAAGGAAGATAGTCTAAAGGATTCAAAGTGTTTAATTTCCGAGGGGATAAAGGAGGCTCCAACTCCACTAATATTCTTCGAGTTATTAGTAAAGATATTCATATGTAGCGAAAATAAAGAATTAAATACTGTTATGGAATTCCTGCTTAGCAACTATTCGAGATAAAAATTCGCGCGGTAAGAACAAATAGAGAACCTTAGGAGAATGCATGAGATTAGCAAAATTGAAGAAAAAGAGAAATGATTATTAAGTAACATAACTTTGTGAAATATATACAGCACCTTCTCTTATAATAAAAAATGATAAAATATATTATTTAAAAGAAAATTAGGGCATATTAAAAAATCGATTTAAAAGTGAAATCAATATAGTTGCTCACATTAACAAACTCTTCTAAATTGCAAATCTAATTTCACCAGTTCGCTGCATCAGCGCTTCTATATCGCTTTTCATTTGTCACGGACGATAGATTTTCGCCAACCGTTTTTATAAATTAGGTTTCACTATGATAAAATAGCGGTAGCATAGACATAGATTTTTACCGCGAAAAATTCACTATGCATAACCCGCTGGTCCCTTTGTTAAATTAAAGAAGTATCTGGTTAGTTAAACGCTTCGATCTGTTTTCCTGTGTACGCTGTTGCTGTATATGCGTGTATACTTCTGAATGCAATATCAAAGAAGTACGCGTAGTGCCTGGCGAACACAACATGAAAACGAATAGATCATCAAATCGGAATTCAGCTGCTACTCGACACTGACGGGTGATTGGCTATATATATATATATGTGTGTGTGTGTGTATATATAAATATACGCACCCAAATATATTTTTTCTACACTGTTCGTGTAAATTAAAAACATTATGCTTTTATTCGATATTTTGATAACAAAAATACATTTATTCTTTCTTCCCAAGTTCATAAAACTGCACCACTCAGTGTTATAGCAGTGCACGTACCAGATTCTCGATTCAAATTCAATGGTAACTCGAAAATTCTTGTACATTTGAGCATAAAATTATATAACTAATGTTCAAAAAAACAATTAAGGAAGATACTAATATAGTTAGTAAGGACAGCAATTTCTGAAAAATAAGGAAAACAGTGCTTGAGTGTATTTCAAATACATAGTTACGTATAAATGTTATTTTTAATAAAACTTTATAGTTCATGCAAAATAGTGTCAGAAACGTTTTTGATTAAATTCATATGAACATAATTAGTTACTTTCTAATATATAATAACATTACAATAAAACTTTGTTCTTTGTATAAATAGCGTAAAATAACTAAAACATTTACCATTGAATTTTCGATTGATATTAAATTGGAAGCAAATGCTGTTAACTGGTTAGTGTAGCTAATTAACAAGGAGGCTTGTACTTTAGAAATCAAAGTGATAATTTCTAAATGTAAAGACGTTTCATCAATTACTTTTAATTTATCCAATTTGTCAACTACAACTTCAATAAACCTATGAATTACAAAATGTACAGACGGTGTATCGCCCTTATCATTTATCGTACTGAGTATCTGAAAAAAATAACAATTAATATTAATATATGAAAAGAGTAACTTTAATCATCTGTTTCGCGTATTACTACATTAAAGGAAACAATTATTACTAAATATAGAACCTTTTTCTATCCGTATATTTCTGTATATTATCAAATACTTATACAAATATATTTTTAATACTGTAACAAGTCGACAACCGAGTACAAAGAAAAAAACAATGTTCAATCAATTACAGCGGCGTACTTGGGGGGAGCAAACCCTCTCCGAAATTTTATTGAAATCAGCGCCGGCCAAATGAACAGCAAAACAAGCAACTGCTTAGAGCGTACAATTTAAGGAACGGTATTATGTTTATCATACTTGCACTATAAAGGAGTTATTTTTTAAACCGATACCCTTATACTGGGTTATAAGTAAAATATTTTGCCTTGTTCATTCATATTCGATTATATTTTATTTATAAAATAACCTACGTTAAAAGGACTAAAAAAGCTATGTGAGAAATAATATCGGCTAAAACGCTTAAATGGATTGACATATTTAAGCAT
Organism: Icerya purchasi; assembly: GCA_039619475.1. Classification (NCBI taxonomy): domain Eukaryota; kingdom Metazoa; phylum Arthropoda; class Insecta; order Hemiptera; family Monophlebidae; genus Icerya; species Icerya purchasi. The sequence continues at coordinate 154,564,991 of CM077115.1, forward strand.
TTACAGGGAGATAACGGTATCTCCTGAAGAAGTAATAGATATTTTTGCGGGAAAAAAAGAAATATTGCTTTATAAATTTAAAATTTTTATAGACAAATGTTCGCTTTAACCGTAATTGTGATAATAAAAGATATCAAAATAATAACACATTTTGTTTTATTTTCTAATTATTCCGGAAACTAGGGCAAGTAAGCTGAAACTATTATTCATTTCTTGGATAATTGGGCCCCCGACCGATCTTTTCCAATTTTTTTTTTTCAATTTTTGAAACCTCCCTAGAAAATTAGTTCAAGTACGCCGCTGATCAATTACACACTGTTTATATGCGATAAAATCAATTATATACTTTTGAATACTAGACAATCATAGTAACTGCATAATTTACAGTTTCTCGTTTAATTATTTTTTTATCACCATTTCGTAATATTATTAACACTATCTCATCATCATATTTTAAAAATTCAATTTTTATTTTTATTTTTTATTGTAAACCTATGTGTTTTACAAGACATGAAGTGTAGCTTTTATTATCATTTATTTTGAATCACCGTCACATTTTACAGAAATTGGTTGTGTTTAATTTTAAATGTAACCAACACAGAAATAAACAAATAAAACCAATAGTTGTAATAATATAAATGTAAAATAACACGAATTACGTACCACATGGAACCAAATTTTAAAATCATTATTATACCACAAAGCTAAATGATACATTTGCTCAACCTTACGCATTATTTCGATTTCGTCTGATTCGTTATACATGAGCAAATTTTTATATAGATTTTCTTTAATAATATTTTGTAAAGCTGTAAAACAATTTTCAAATTTTACACGCATATTAAATGTCTCAATTACTCACATATTTATTACTTACGATAATAATTTTTTTTTTTTCTGAAAAATACTTTTAAAGAATCTTACACAATAATAATTAATTCCACGTTATTTAAATAGATACTAAAAAAATTCGCAAGTTTTGTTTTCTAGATATTTTTAAAAAATATTATCAATTTAGTTAATCATGAAGTCGCCCAAAAATATCACAAGTTTGTAGTTATAATAGAACTGACGTAAAAAATATTTATTAATAGAAGTGCGGGTTATAAATATCCCATGCAATCAACATCCAAAAGCTATTTGATTACTTGAAACAATGTTGAAGCTTAATTTCTGTTAAATACTTAAAGAAGTCTGTCATTTTGTAAGCCGCATATTCCATCGAAAGTTTCCGTTTTTCAGCATATTTTTAATTTACATATACATATCGTTGAGATCCAATGAGTGATGACCCAAAAATCGCAACGCTGCTTTTTTGTCACTGCTCCGGCAAATGCTCCGACTACTGTTCCAGAGCAGCGGGTGGGAAAACGGCGTTGTCTCATCTGTTGAATGTTCCACTGCCTCTACTCATCCAGGCGCATTACATAAGCAAAACATACATCAAAACACATAGCTAGACGAAATATACGCCTCTGCTAGTGCTACATGTTTTTTTCTGTCACATAATTTCCTTCCTAATCATCTTTCATCTTATTTTCCAAGAATTAAAATGAATGATATATGAATGATTCAGAATTTATCACAAACACTAACGTGTCCGCACTTTTTTTCACTATTTTTAATATTTGACACAACCTGGCACGACGGACTAATTTACAAAATATTAAAATATAATTTTCCAAGATATTTTGCAAGAATATTGGTGATGGCTATAAACTTTTTTACAACGGCACAACTTCAGTACGAAATGGAGTTGGAATTGTAGTTAGTGAAAGATGGTGGGACAATGTTACAGAAGTAAATAGACTCACGGACAGAATTATAGCTATTAAAATCAGTGCAGGCCACTCACCGACAAGAATTATTTCGTGCTATGCGCCACATGCAAGAAGCTCGGAGCATGAGAAGGAAAACTTCTGGGATCAGCTGAATGCCTTCATACGCAGCATACCAACAAGTGAACGCATATTAATAGGTGGAGACCTAAATGAACATGTAGGTGCAGCAAGAGAAGGATATGAGCGGCACCATGGAGGTCACGGTTATGGAAACAGAAATTACGAAGGGCATAAAATCCTCGCATGTGCGGAAGAACAAGATTTAGTAATAGCAAATACCTTTTTCAAGAAAAGGCGAGCACACATTGTCACCTATGTGAGTGGAAATCATGCTAGCCAAATAGACTACTGGCTCATAAGGAAAAGAGACGCTAAACTTGTGTTAGATGCTAAAGTAATACCGTCAGAAGACATAGCACCACAGCATAGAATGTTAATTATGGATATCTTTCTATATTTAGATAAGTCCAGTCGCAATCGGCTGACAATCACAGCCAGGATTAAGTGGTGGAAATTACCACAGAAAAAGGACCAGTTACTAATACCTTTAAACAGCATAAATATAAATAACGAAAGTAACAGCGCTAATACTTCAATTGAAGAGTTCTGGAACAACATCGCCAAACAAATACTGGAAATAGCCGCTAGAATACTCGGCGTAACAAAGCCGGGGAAAAAATACATTGACAAGCAAACTTGGTGGTGGACGGAAGAAGTCTAACAAGCCATAAAGGCTAAGAAGCAGTCTTTCAAAAAATGGTGGCAAACAAAAGATACTAAGAATTTGGAAAATTATAAGCGTCTCAGATCAGAAGCGAAAATAGCAGTAGCGAGAGAAAAGGAATCCCATTACCAACATCTATATGATCAGCTAGAAGCAAAGGAGAACGTAAACTCGATATACAGAATTAATAAAGCGAGACAGAGAGCGGCTGAAGACATCGGTCCCATAACACAAATTAAATCCGCAGATAACAAAATAATGGAAAACCCAAAGGAAATTCTGCAAAGATGGTCCGAACACTACAAACAGGTCTGCGGAGAGGAATTTCCCCACTCCCGAATATTGGACTGCTTGCCTATTTATAGGCCTGCCAAACAAATAGAAGTAGATGACGTGGTTGGTACTTGCCATAAAGAAGATGAAGAATGGGAAAGCAACGGGCCCGGATGATATTCCAGTTGAAATTTGGAAATTACTGGGACAGAAGGGAGCTGAAATACCGCTAAGTTTATTCAATCGAGTAATGACAGAGGGCTGTATTCCCGAAATCTGGTCCACCAGTACAACTATTCCTATATGGAAACTGAAAGGGGATGTTATGGATTGCAGCAACTACCGCCCAATTCGCCTACTTTGCCACACCCTCAAAATATTTGAGCGCATACTGAATCGCCAATTACCGGAAGTCATTCAAGTCACCCCAAACCAATGTGGGTTTGTAAAAGGACGTCGAACAACGGATGCGATCCATATGGCACGCATATTGGCGGAAAAGCATCGGGATAGGAAGAGTCCAATCCATATAGCCTTTTTGGATCTGGAAAAAACTTCTGACAAGGTTCCGCATGAACTAATTTAAAAGGTGCTACGAGCACACGAAGTTCCAGAAGAATACATAAAGATAATACAGGTTATATACATAAAAGCAACCAGCGTGGTGCGGTGTCCCATAGGCATTTCACCACCATTCCAGGTTACGGTGGGAGTGCACCAAGGTTCAGCATTATCGCCGCTACTATTCATCCTTTGTATGGATACTATAACCACAGACCCGCAGACACCCGCACCGTGGATATTGCTATCCGCGGATGACGTCTTCCTAGCGGATAAAAGCAAAGATAATTTAGAAAAGCGCGTGCAGATCTGGAAAAATAGATTACAGGAAAATGGACTTCAGCTTAACATCAGGAAAACTGAATACTTGGAATGTGGAGCAGCTACAGATAAGTCTATCAAAATAGATAACACGATGTTAACGAAGACCGTTTAGTTCAAATACCTGGACTCAAATATTACCTCAGATGGGGATACACAATGCGACATAAATTCCCGCGCCCAACCAGCATGGATGAAATGGAGGCAGCTAACCGGGGTATTATGCGACAAGAGAATACCAATACATCTCAAATGGAGGATCTACAAGACGATTATCAGACCTACAATGCTATATGGAAAACCACAAAAATGGAACAAAAACTTCATGTGGCTGAAATGAAAATGTTACGCTGGTCTCTCGGGCACCACTCCTCGACCATATTAAAAACGAGGATATAAGGGAGCGTATAGGAGTTGCATCTGTACGTTTGAAATTACGGGAAGCGAGACTCCGATGGTACAGTCACATCATGAGGAAAGCAGACAATAGCCCTGTGAGGATGTTAATGGATTATAACCCTGGAGGAAAGAGACCATGAGGAAAACCGAGAAGACGGTGGATAGACTCCATCAACAACTACATGATGGAAATCAGTGTTGGGATAGAGGACGCCGAGGACCGCAGAAAATGGAGAAGAAAGTTTCATCAAGCGGACCCTGCACTGGGAAATCGTTAGGAAAGAAGAAGAATTTAATTAAATTAATTAGAAGTTATTTGCGCAACAGAAGCTTTTACGTTTCATTACAAGATGCTAAATCAATGATCAGAACTGCCATCGTAGGGGTTCGTTAAGGTAGTGTGCTAGGGCCTTTTCTCTTTTCAGTCTACTTGTCCGATCTACCTAAGTTGCAACACATGAGTATGGCTTTGTATGCTGATGATATTGCTATTTATTGTAGCTCATATAAAAAGTCTACTATTTATAATCGTCTGCAGCTGCACAGTTCTCGGCTTTTAAAATTTTTAGACGATGTTCTCATGTGACCACATCACATATATATTATAAACCAATTTGTCTGTAGAATAATATTAATCACAGTCTCCCGTTTTTCTTACACGCATTCCAAATTTTCTGCCCCTATCAATTTTCAAATAAAAAAAGAACACATTTTGATTGTGACTCTTAGAAATCTGTATTAAAACTGTGCCTTACCTTCTATATTCATGCTTTTATTTTATTTAACCTAACGAAAATTAACTTCTTTTTTTGTAAAAAAAGCAAATCAAGAACAAAAAGAAATCAAGGATTACCGTAAAAAGAAATAAGGCCTCTATAAGAAATTTTTTTAAAAAGTTTTGATCAAGCAATAATGGTTAACCAAAGACAAAAGAAAATAAAATCTGTAAAAATTCTGATAACTTCCAATGAGAAGTCTAAAGAAAATATCAAAGAAACATATGATTCACCAAAATTCTGTGGTTTCATCAAAATAATAGTGATTTAGCAACCCGTATAAGCTAACTTGCAATAACGGGGCAACAACACATGACAGGTGAAACAAAAAACCGCGACAGAAATACACTGGCTTTCTGTTTAATATTAAAACTAAAGACAAAACAGGGATGAATTTAGAAATATTAAAGACCTTTCGATATTTAACACACCGCACTAGAAATCGTTTAATATCGTTGTTACTTTTAAAATGCACCTTCCTGTAATATTTGGCTTTTATTATTATTTAAAATTTTTAACGTTAAACTTACCTTCATTTGGGTCACTTAAACATCGAAACATCCTTATAACTATCATAGTACGTTTAGATTCATCATTACATTCTGTATACATTTGTTGCAGCAAAATATTAGCGCTTTTCCTAACACCAACATTTATATCCTAAAAAAAATGTTTTAAAAACTATGTACAATTCGCCATTTCGGATTCCACCAAAAATAACATAATTTCATTGCGCTACTAAAATTAATAGAAAATACAAAATGGTTCTAAAATTATATACAAGCATTAAGATTTTAAAAAATTGATTCTATACTCCATTCACTAATGTTTGATTACAACAGTATAACCCCAAACGAATTCTTATCAATTTGTTTTAAAAGTATGTCATAAAGTACTGGGTAACATGAACTATATTTTATTTTATTTTATTCTAAATTTTAATAATTGATTAGTCATAAGAAAACATAAATATGAAAAAAGCAACCGCAATCGAAGCAGCCCAAATTTAAGTCAACAAAAACTTTAGTAACGGAAAGCAAAAAGAGAGTTTTAAAGGTTCTACATAAATTGATTAATGCAATGCTTTAACCTAAATCTTTCATTTTTTCTCTTTTATTATTCTTCAATATTCTGTATTTCTGTAAATAAAATACAAATGATTAAAAATAAATAATCTTGAAACAAAAAAATCATTAAGGAATAAGAAATACTTTGGAACTGAGATAAAATACTTAAGATGCAACTTTATGAGCCTACACCATTAAGTTCAGCTGAAGAGAATATTTATAACAAATTTCATAAAACAAATTAAATTAAAAGACGTCAATATTTCAGTTACTAATTAGAATTTTCTTAAAACATAAAACCAAATTTAAAGGAAAATCGACTGAATGCATACAATTTTTTTATATTTATAGCAGCTTGTTACAATTTTAAAATTATAAAAAACTTTGATCATGATACTTTACAGTTGAACTGACAGTTTATTCACACCGATTTCAATCAAATGAATACAAGGAACAATATAAAATACTCATTATAAATGAAGTAGCTCTGTTTTATAACACGCCTTTTATCTAGGCAATGCTAGCTAGATACTACATTTTGTTAGATATACCTTTACTGCACGATCAATGGAGTTATTAATTATTTTACAATGACAACATTGTAAATAAAATAAAATATAAACAACCACTTAATTTGGTTGGAGTACAAGAAGTTTTAGAAATTTTTAAATGCAATACAACAATAATAATTATTGCGTATGAATCGTTATATTAATCATAATTGTTAGTGATCTGTTTTAAAAAAAAATGGTGATGTTACGATATTACTTTGTTTAACATTCCAGAGGAGCAAAATATTTTCAAACAAGTATTAAACGCAAAAAATGAACCGATCTGTTAGTACGAAAGACGATTAAATATTAAATAGAAATTCGTAGCCCGAAAAAGGGCTGTTTCCAAAAAAAAAAAAAATAAAACAAATAAATATAAATAGGAAAAGAGTTAAACCAAAAAAAAAGAAGAACGAAGAAAGGGGATAAATATTTCAGGATAAAAGAAACAAAAGAAAGAAGATGAAAGTAACAACAAGATAACTAAGTAACAGAAAAAGCAAATTACGGAAAGAAAATAAAAACCGTATATCGTCGCGACATGACAGAGGAACGAATGGCCTTAATTAATAATCGGTTAAATAACGACCAGTACAAATATTTTAGATAACGAAGTTAAGCTTATCAAATATGAACATTTTTTTAATTATAGAACTATATGATGATAAATTAAAATAAATAAACTGAATTAAATAAAAAAGCGAAAATTAATGAATATTATATTAATATTATTTATTAACAAGTGGTTCATAACTGAAGAGTGTGGAATCAAACAATTAAATAATTTTTTACTAGTCAACTTTTTAAATCAAAACTACAGCTAACAATGCTGCAGTGTCATAATTGTACATATATGATACCCCACCTCCACACACATAATGAAAAATATTGGGTGTACAAATAAGTTCCCGCCGTTTGACAAAAAATAGCGCCACCAGTAAGTTATAGTGAAATTGTCAGATGTAAAACGTCTTTTCATAAGTTTAGACATCTAGCAAAATCGTTATCTAAAAATATTCCCGATTTTGCGCATCAGTCAGTTATTTGTGTTGTTACGAAAATATCGCGTTTTGAACCGAACAAAAATCATTAGCGGGAGCTTTTGATTTATTTTTTTAATTTGAAGAAATCTGCAGCTGAGACGCATCGATTGCTTGTAGAAGCATATGATGAGGCTGCTTTAAGTGAGAGAAGTTGTCGTGAGTGGTTTCAGAAGTTTAAAAACGGTGAGTTTGACATAGAAGACAAAGAACGTAGTGGAAGGTCGAAATTTACGAAGGCACAGAATTGGAAACATTATTGGAGGAACATTCATGTCAAACGCAAGAAGAACTTGCAATTACATTAGAAGTAACTCAACAAGCAATTTCACACCATTTAAAATGATTAGGAATGATTCAAAGACAAGGAAATTGGATTCCATATGAACTGAAGCCGAGAAAAATTGAACGCCGACTTTGCACGTGCGAAATTCTGCTTGCCAGGCAAAAAAGCAAGGGCTTTTTGCATCATATTGTCACTGGTGATGAAAAGAGGATTCATTACGATAACCCAAAGAAGAGAAAATCATGGGGACCACCTGGTCATGCTTCAACATCGACAGCCAACCTTAATGTTCATGGAAAAAAATCATGCTGTGTATTTGGTGGAATCAGCTTGGTGTCGTGTATTATGAGTTGCTTAAACCGAACGAAAAAATGACTGGAGCTCTCTATCGAACCTAATTAATGAGACTGAACCGAGCATTTAAAGAAAAACGCGCCCATTATGACTCCAGGCATGAAAAAATTATTCTTCTACAATGTTGCTGCGCCGGTTAAAACCTACTTGAAAAAACTTAATTGGGAAGTCATACCGCATCCGCCGTATTCATCAGACATGGCCTCTTCCGATTATCACTTGTTCCGGTCAGTGGCACAGTGCCTGTCTACGCAGCGGTTTAAATCTTATGAAGATACTAAAAATTGGGTCGATTCATGAATAGTTTCAAAAGATGAAGAGTTCTTCCGACGCAGTATCCGAATGCTGCCAGAAAGATGGGAAAAGGTAGTAGCTAGTGATGGACAATACTTTGAATAAAAGGTATTGTATCGTTCTTTCACAATAAATTCCTAATTTTTGATAAAAAACGGCGGTAACTTATTTGTACACATAATAGTAAATAAAGTTTCTTTCTCAATTCCACTTTTTGCTAATAATTAATGGACTCAAAAGCAAATTATGATTTTTTTTTAAATTTTCCGACTAATATTACTTAAATTCTTTTTATGTTTCAGGCAAAAGCGTAATCCAAATTTTATATTTTTAATTTTTTAATTTAAACGAAAATTTCCAAGGAAAACAAATGAACTAAAACCTAAACTGGTACGAAACTATGATTAAAAATCAAACTTGATACCCTCCTATTGACGTGCTCCTGTCCGAAAGTTGAACAAATGAAACTGAAAAAAGCGACTGCAAAAAAAGATGAAGCGGAAAAAAGGGAAATACAACAAATGAGTGCAACAAAGAATTATAAGAGATACAAAGAAAAACAAAAAAAAAAAAAAACAATGAAGGCGGTAAGGTTAGACTAAAGCGGCGTTTCTACTGACGTAATTAAGCATGCATAACGCGCAGATAAAACCACTTTTTGATAGAAGCAAGAAAAAAGCATGCATAAATAGAGTGCACGCATATATTGCCAAGTCTTCCAGTAGAATGTCGGAAAACAAGTGCATTATGTTCCTTTTTTTTATTTTCTTCCATTATTTCACGGTAAAATTCAGAATATTCATTTTTATTTTCTATCAATAAGCTTGATTTCTTGTTTATATTACAATTGCAGAATGAAAAATTCATTGAATTCGTTGAAAATATTTTTATCTATTTAACGAAAGACTAGAAACATACTATTTCCGCTTATTTTGTTATTAATATTACTAATCAACTGGATTTTATTCGTGGTTTCTACATTCGCAAATGAAAAAATAGTAAACGGTTTTAAAGACAAACTGAATCCCTTCGACAATGTTTAATAATTTTTGAGGGAAATTTCCAAGTGAGTAGACGATCATACACTAATTCTAGAGTAGCTCGAAGCCCAGAGAAAAACAGTCCAATGGAACAAAAATAAGATAAAACAGATATTAAGGATCGTATGCGAAAAATGGTAGGATCATAAGAGCAAAAAACATGTAGTCGAAAACTCTTCTGCAATCTGATATTGCAATAAACTTATTGCAGTCAACAATAGAAGAGACAAATTCAGTTGCATGTAAAATTGCCAATGACTCTACATAATAAATGGAACAAAAAGAAGGTAGTTTAATATTAAATGATTTATATCGCAGATATAAACTAAGTCACCCATACTGTGGATTGTTTTAGATCCAGCAGTAAAAACGAAAGTATGTTTCCAAAATGTAAAGTTAACTTTATGATTGAATTTATTAATTATCAAAGAAGAAGAATAAAATTGAACATAAGGAAAAAAAAAGTAAAACGTTAGAAGAATTAATGATGTCCAAAAATTAGAAATAAAAAAAAAACGGAAGCTTGGCAGGAAGAATGACAAATGGAGAAAATTTAATGAGCAAGGAACAATTTGACAATGACAAAAAAGAGATATCTTACTAGTACTGAAACACCAGTGGATTTATATATCACAAGAAGTATTACGGGATCACTGATCCATTTATTACAAAACAAAGCTTTAAAGATGTTAAGACATTTTAAAATAGGTGAATAAAGAATTCATGTGTTCGGAGAAAATTTAGTGATTATTGAGATGAATCGCTAAATATCGGACACAGCTCATTAGCAATATAAAAAAGTTCTTGCTGGATAAATTAATCATTGCCTGGTTGTAAGAACAGTAGGTGAAAATGATAAGAAAGATTTTGAAGGACAAATAAGATGAACATCGGAGAGGGAGCTTGCATTTTATAGTCAGCTTCTGAAATATTAGGAGCTGTGGAACTGAAAAGAATATCGTCAATAAGAAACAAAAAAGAAGAAAAAAGAAGAAGGAAGAGGGAAGAAGCAACGTTTAGGGTATAAATATTGTACAGAAGGAACGTAGACGAGAACAATGTAAAAGATCGCAAAAGACAGTTCGCGAAATAAAGAAAAGTGGAAATTAAAGAATAACAATTCAATTCAACTAAAGTTTCATGATCAAAGGGAGTAAAAAGGGAGAAAGATTAATCTGAAGAGTGGGAAGATGCATGCTTTCGAAAACACAAGAGATATTAACAAAAATGGTCAGAGTGTAATTCTTGTGGATATACAATTTATATGTATCGGACAGTAACAGACTAATACAATCAAAAAGACCATGTCCGTGTCTAAAACCGCACACTTTATCCGGCGGGATACTGTTATTTTTAAACCACTAATCAAAATGTTTAATATCGATTTAAATAATTTTCTAAAGCAATTAGCAAGAGATATTCAATGAAAAGATAAAGAATCACGGTTTTTAGGAACAGGTACAATGATAAATGAATCAGGTGGAGGAGAAACAAAACTAATAAAGAGAATAGAGTTAAAAATACTTAGAAGAATAGACTTAGGAAATTTTTTGGGAATAAAATAAAAGATGCCGCCTAAACCAGGAGAAGAACTTGAATTTTTGAGAAAAGAAGCAAAAAGCTCATCGGTGATGAAATAAGAAATATTAGAGAGAGCTCGAAGAATTAAAAGTGGGATGAATTTCTTCGAAAATTGGAGCATTAGAGGAAGCGACGCTATCAACAAAAGAACATGTACATAATCTAGCCACACTTACGTATATACACAAATACGTAGGCAAATATGATGCAACTCATCCCTTTTATTCTGCTCCCCTCATTTTCCCACTTAAAAGAATATAGTTTGCTATTATTTATATTTCTTTTAAACACAATAATTTTTTCGGAGCAATTGCTTGAAAAAAAGAAAAAATAATAATTAATATTGTAGATAATTAATAAAATTCACATACCAAAGTTCGAGTTAAAATATCTTCATAACAATATTCAAAATAGTTAGCAACGCAATTAATTTTTGAAATTATATTTAATGCATATTCACGAATAACCGATGACCGATCTAAAATTAGGCCGCTGATAAATTGCTTTAAATTATTATTTCCAACGAAAAATTCTTTAGTGCTCTCAGCAAAATTTAAAACACATTTCATTGCTTTAATTCTAATATTTAATATAGTACTTGTCAACAACACCCGTAATATCTGCAAGCAGAAAAATAATTAAAATAGTTCAAATACAATTGCAGTATAACAAAAAATTAGTATTTACTTAAATTGTGATATAATTAATTGTATTTAAAAACAGTTTGGTTTCCTTAATGGATTTAGGAATACTTAACTGTAATTAATAACTAATGCAAAGGAATAGAGTATAAGAAAACTGTGAATTTCAAAAAATCGGTATTTTTTTTATTACATTGAAAGACATACGGGAAACATCTCTAAAGTGTACAATTATTAAGCTGAATTAAGTCAATAAAATAAAGGTTAAATGTTTATAACTAATACCTAATGATTAGTGAATTTACCCATTGATGTGCGTGTGTTTAAAAATATAGTAATATATGGACAGTTGAAAATTGTGCAAAATTAGAAAAAAAAATAAATATAAAATACGACTTAAGAATGAAATTTAGCAGTTGTAGCTTTCTAGAATAAAGGAAAGGCAACAAATCGACCGAGATTTTATAACTTAAATGTTAGGTGCCTTCAGGAATTATCGAGGAACTTGGACGCTAAATAGTAAATTGAGTGTTTGGTTCACAAAAGAAAAAAAAAATATGATCGTGTAAAACAGAATTATTAAATAATTTACTTCTAAATTTAAACATTAATCACATAAAAGATATAAAAACAGTTACATAAATATATAGAAGACTCCCCTTTCCAAACGCCCTGTACATTCTTCTCTCCCACTACCACAACTTCTTTCCTTTTTAGATTTTATCGCGCCCGCCTACGCTCCTTCTCTTGAGAAAAGCTCACTTTCCGTCCTTCCACCCAACTCAGAGTTGCACTTCTTTATCTTTTCCTTTCTAGTATGATGAGCTACTATCTATTTTTAATAAATCCTCCAACCCTTCACTAGGTTTAAATGGTATATCGTTCGTTGTGCTTAAAAATCTTTCCACACTTTCATTGCATTCTCTTCTGAATATCTTTAACTTTTTCTTACTTTCCGGATCCACAACTAAATCTAAGAATGACTTTATTATCATCCCCATTCCTAAAATAAATAAATCCACGTTTCGTCCTATTTCTTTGGCCTCCTCTCTTCGCAAACTCTTCGAAGGCATAAAACTCTAAATAGACATGATAGATCTTTTAAATTCATGGGTTCGGAACTACAGCGTTGAGCAAACTAAGAGCTTTACTAAATTTTATTCAATTTAAAAATTTCAGCAGAAGCATATGCTAACAGGTCGGTTATTACACTCGTGTATGTTAAAATGTATAAAAAACAACCTGATAAAAAAGTATTAAAAAAATAAATAACAATCAAAATCAAATACTGCAATTGTATTTTTTTTTTTCTTTCAATATTATACATAGGTTGTTCAATAAGTAATTCCTCCACCGCTAGGTCTCAGCACTGCGAACAGATACAGTGTCGCGCATGTGTTCACTGGAAAAAGGGAGGAATCTAGTTTCTAGTGATGTGTTTTCGAAGGCTTACATGTGTTCTCGCGTTAAATATGGTAGAAAACGTAAAACGAAGTAGTGAGCATTGGTACAAGCAAAAGGCAGTCATCGAGTTTTTAACCCGTGAAGGACTTCAACCAAAGGCCATTCACGACCGTTTAAAGGTTATTTATGGTGAATTCGTGATGGACATTAGTGCTGTGCGCAATTGGGCTCATGAAGCGAAAAAAGATTGGATACCATTATTCGACAGGAATCGTCCGGGTCGTCCGGAACTGCCAAACACAGGTGAATTGCGTAGAAAAATCGATAAAACAATTCGTTCAACAGCGACTATTACCTCTTTAAACACATGACGAGACATCTAAAGGGTATTCGCTTTACATCAGATGATGAATTACAGACCGCTACGTCCGCTTGGCTGCGCGAACAACCACAAGAATTCTACGAGAACGGGATTAGAAAACTTATTTCACGGTGGCAGCGTTGTATTGAATTAAATAGCGATTATGTGGAAGGTTATCGTTTGTAATTTGTAGAAAATAAAATTTCCTGTATTTTAAAATCAAAATTAGCGCATAATCTTTTTTTGTTCCCGAGATATAGCGGTGGAGGAATTACTTATTGAACAGCCTTTGTAATTTTTATTGTTATAATTTATATTTTTAATCATAAATCAGATCGCGAGACCCGTTACGATGCTTTTTCAACCCGCCCGTCCGGCTTGCAAAAAATGGTAGGGGTCGACGACACTTTTTTTTCAAATCGATGCTGTGATCGAAGGGGGGAGGTAGAAACTTCCGGTTTGTTGCATTCGATAGTTAATTAAATGGGCTTTAATATGTGCCCGTAGCGAAAGCACTGTGAGTGGTTGCCTACTCACACCAGAGTTGCTTTCACTCCCCACGGGACAGCCATTGTATATCGAGATTACAGCAGGTGAAAACCAGGGCATTCAATTTCTTTAATATATAAGCAGCTCCTTTCGAGAAAAGAGAATAAGCGAAATTGATATCTTTAAAAGCAGAAGACAGTAGCGGATCCACGAGGAGAGAAATGCCCCCCCCCCAACAACGACAACAACCTTGATGGAAAAAATTTTTACAACAGAGAAACTTAATTTATACCATAAAAGTTTTGTATAAATGTTACCTATGGATTTAATTATAACTAATACTTAATACTGTTTTCTAGCAAAACCATTAATGTTACGTTTTTATTCTGTTTTAAACGCAACTATTGTCGATATTTTGTCTCTTTTATTTATTTCTAATTTTTATTTTGCAATGTAAATAAAAATAGTTCAATGAGAAATATATATATTTTTTTACTTGCTCACGAACAAAGAATTCGGATCGAATTACTACCAAAAATAAAAAAAGAAGTAAAGTCGAATAAAAATACTATCTTTCTACTCTTTCTAGTAATTTACTATTTAAATTCTAAACTACGATTTTAGCTACAATTTTATAATTTTTTTATTTTTCACCTAAAAATAAAACAAAATTTAATTAAATTGTAATAATTATGTAGTTTTAAAACATTTTTAAGTTTTTAACCTGCAGGAGGTCGCGCCCGGTCTAAAAGACCGTTTTTTTTTTATTTTCTTTTATTTTAACTGTGCTGTTACCTCAGCGAAAATATTTCTAGAATAACAGATAAGCATGAGGATTAATCAGTTTTAACCAGAATAAAAACCATTGTACTTAACCGAGCTAGAGTATCAGTTTACATACACGACCGACGCGACCGATATCGTTCCGATTTATTTAGTTTGATTCTCTTTTATCTTATGTTCCTAAAAAATATAGATTGATTCTCTTGTTATCATTACTCCATGAAAATTGCCGAGGAATCAGGTGCAGCTAATAAACCAAAGATGCTAACATTTTGTAACTTAGATACTTCAGATGAGTTGCAAAATACACACTTAGTCTCAAGGAAAAGTTATCCAGGGAACTCAAAGTTCGGATTCGTAGTATTTTACACGAAAGGCAGAATAAAGAACAGCTAAATACTAATGTTGAAGAAAACAATTTACAAAAAATTAACGAAATATTCCTGGGCAAGGTCACTTTTGTGACTGGCGCAAAAATACAAAAAACTAAAACACAGTGTAATAGCTGCAAGTGTTTATATGCAACGAGCATACCAGTTCCAGCATGTTTTAAATGCGCAAATGAAAACAAAGAAAAATCTAGTGGTGAGTGTTAACTATTTGATTATATATACTGTATTTTATTATTATCTATACTTCTTTCTAAATTTTTTTTGTGTAAGCTGAGAATTAAGCTATTTTTTATAAAGTGTTACAAACTTATATATTTTTTTGAATTAAAATCCTGTTTATTCATGCTAAAATAATGAAACAAAAACAAAACAACATAAAAAGGAATAAAAATAGAATAAAAAAACTAATGAACACGAAATATTTCTTTCAAAAACACAAAAAAGTAGTTTTTAAAAACGTTTTTATAAAACCCGGTCAAAAAGACCGGCGCGACCTCTTACGTTATAAAACATGGCGCGACCTCTTACGGGTTAAAGAAGTCATTATTTGATTTTCTTTATGAAACAAGGTATTTCTCAAATCTACTGCCTACCGAATAAGAATTACGTACTTATATGATTTCCTTCCACAAAATGTCTCTTTGGACCCGCTAAAGAAAAGTAAAACAGTGCTTGAATAAAATACATCCGAAAAAAAAGTTTTACAGAAAAAATAAGCGTGTTATCTGTTAATTATGAAGCTACAAATAACTAGGTAACATCAGTTTAAGCACTTTAAAACTATTTTTTTTTATTTTTTGTTTTTTTGTTTTTTTGGGCATGTCGGCTAAGGACGTTTACCCAATCCAAAGGTATGACAGCATTAATGATTATATAGGAAAAATATTAGAAATGGCGCATATGAATGACGCTAACAAAGGAATAACGTAGGGAGAAGAAAAAGAAAGGATGCTGTGAGCGCTGTAAGGCGTAGGGAGGCCAAGACACAAAATACCGGAATACAGTATCGCGCGTTCTGAAGAAATAAAAAGACATTCAAGCAAAATGTGATTCGCATCACAAATGAAGTTTGCTTCCGACGGATCACACAGGCAAAGAGGAGACTGGGTAATGGAGAAACGGAAGAGCGAAGCAGGAAGCAAGCTGTGATTTAACCGGAGTCTAATTATAGATGAGATAGTTAAACGCCTCATGTTGGGGAAATTCTGGAACCAAAAGAAAAGAGAAGGAATGGACTGTATGGTTAAATAAAAGAAAGCAGGATTAGAAAATGAAGAAGGATAGAGATCAGACCAACAGTCGCGGTGGGAACGAAAAGAAAGGGGAAGAAGACTTCGGGCTGGAAAGTGACTAATAAAGTGACCGTCTGAAGCAGCCGAACGTGCCAACGAGTTAACTAACTCGTTGCCCGAAATTCCGCAATGGCCAGGAATCTACAACAGATCAATACGGACTGAGTGGGAATGAAATAGATGCGAAATTAAGGAGCATATGTGAAACACGATAGGATCAGCAGATAGTTTAGGAAAGGGAGTAACAATAGCTTGTAAAATGCCTTTTGAATCAGAAGATAAGAGATCCTTGGATATATTGCTAGTAAAAGCTATAAAAACGATTGCTTGTAGGATTGCAATAGATTCGGCTAGAAATATGGAGGAGAAGAAGAGAAGCTTGAACGCCTCAGAATAGCCGAAGTCCGGCAGAGTAAAAACCGCTCCAACCCCAAAACCGAATTTGAGCTATCTGTGAAAATTAAAGTATAAGAAGGAAACAGCGAGGATAAAACATAATTAAATTCGTTGTGAGCGGCTGGAGAGGGAAGAGACTTGACATGTGAAGGAAAAAAGAGTAAACTGAGCGAGTAAATAAATTCTGGGAAATTATAAGTAAAATAAGGGTATTTGGTGTAGGAAAGAACGAAAGGAGAGAAAGCCTTGAGACACGAAGAAATCAAGGAAAGGATTGGAATTTTACAAGGAGAGAAACGCTAGTTGTTGGATATAAACAACTACGAATTAAGCAAGTAGGAATTGGTAATGTGAAGACGTTTGATTGGAAATATTTCACTTAGATAAAGTTTTCGTGCGAATAAAGGATAAGAACAGATTTCTGCCAAAATGGCTGCAATTGGAGAGGAGTTCAAGACACCGATACAAAGGCGGAGAAAGATGTTATGGATTTCATCAAGCTTAAGGGGAAGATATTTAGGAGCACCAGCGTAAAGGAACGAGCAATAATCGAATTTGGAAAGGATAGTGGCCTTATATAGCATCAAAAGAATATAAGGCCCCCACCCTAATTACGGGATTAAAACTAAAATGTCAGTTACTTACTTACTAATTCTTAAACTTAAGTACAATGTACTCCCTCTGAACCATAATATACGTAAATTTTAAATTTAAGTTAATTGATTTCAAGAAGAGAAATAGAAATTCGATTTATTGAAATAAATTAATAAACTTATTTATTGCGAGAAAAATAAATAAATTTACAATTATGTTTGTCTACATAAAGCTGCTTTAACATACACTTAAAGTTTCTTTATAAAACAGCGTTAGCTATAACCGCAAAAAATTAAATATATTACATTACATACACTACCTTTACCACCTATCCTACTTTGTCCTTTGATATGCCTCTGATTGCACACATATTTAAAATAAATAACCATAATGTAATTAATTAAGTAAAGCACAAACGTATATCAGGTATCACATTTAGTTTATTTTTAACTCGGGTTACTCACAAATCTGAAACAGGTCTCGACACATCGGTTAGTTCTTGAACTGCATTTCAGGATATCATTATCCGCCGTTTTTTCTGAAACGTCTTCCATTAATTGATACAGATAACATAATTCGGTTGAAATTTCATTTTTTATTACAGCTGCTACATGATAAACAACAAATCAAATAAGTTTATAATAATAAATAATAATAACTGGAATAATTACAAAAAATAATGGTAAAACAGTTTCATTTAAATTGTTGAACTATTTCAAAAGTGACAAAAATAACTTTATTCAAAAACTTATAACAGATACATACTTTAACCAACTTTTAAAACATTGTTAATTATTTTGTAACAAAAAAAGTCTTACTTCTGGCGAGAAACAAATTAGTATTGATTAAAAATGAATTTATCTTTACATTACCAAATAAATTATTTTTATTTATACAAATTTTAAGAATCATTATTGGAAAATACATGAATAATATACCATTAGCTAATTTTGAAAATCCCCTAAACTCAAAATTTTAATTTTAGTTTCACCTAATTTCTATAACTCAAAACAAATGTTAAATTAATTATAACTAATATTTTCGAATTTATTTAATTACTTTTCGTTATTTAAAATAAAGTAATGACAATAATTAATATCATTCGCAAATAAAGGGATCAGTTTAACATACTACAATAAATTTTATGAATAATCTGTTATATAAAAATATTTGTTCAAAATAATTAGTATATTTACAATTCGAATATGTATAGGGTGATTTTTTAAGAGTTAAGTTTTTCAGGTTGGCAGCACCGGTTGGTATTGGCGTCCAAACGTCATCTGTCAAAGTGAAAAGTTTTCAGTATACTCTGCCATTTCATCATGGAAAGATTTACAAATGAGCAACGATTGCAAATTGTTGAAATTTATTATCAAAATTCGTGCTCTGTGAAAAATGTGCATCGTTTGTTACGACCAAAATTATTTAAACATTTCTTTTCGGTTTTCATTTAATCTGTTTTTTTAAAGCAACATGATTTATAGACAACTTAATTTCGGTCTCTGTTGCTTTTTTCTTGTTTTTTATTTCCAAGAAAAGTCCATTTAAAATAACTTAAACCACAGCGTATTCGTTTATTATAAAAAGATAATAAACCCGTTAGAATGTTTTTACAATATGTTCTTCAATGATACAATTAAAATTAATAATTTTAAAATAAATTGAGAAAACATTGTTGTTTATAATCGGTTATTTTACTTGAAATTTATTGTTCATCATTGCTTTTTCATTATTTTAAATTACATAATAAATCATTTTTTACATATTAGGTTTTATTCGGGAATATCCCAAAAAAAAATTCTCAGTAAAAATATAAAAAAAATCTCTGCCCCCCCCCCAAAAACATAAATTGCCCCCTGAAACCAGATTCCTGAATTCATCCCTGTTACAAAGGGTGGGCCAAAACAACTGCAACTACTCCCCGTACGGAGTATAGACGTTATCTAACGGTCACAAAAAGAGTGAAATATGAAGTTCATCTTTTTCCAACAGAACAAGCGCAGAACGAGCATCAACGGAGCAATACGAACCGAGATACAGCTGTGTGAATGAAGTGTGGTTAAAATTCGCATAAAGATTATAGTGTAAATGTATCGTGCGCTTATCAGTTGATAACATGGATATCAAAACTGAACAAAGATGTGCAATTCGTTATTGTGTTCGAAGGAAATTATCGCCGATGGACACCGTTCGAGAAATCCCAGCTGCATACGGTACGGAAAGTTTAAACAAGATCACAATATTGCGATGAAATAAAGGATTTACCAATGACCGTGAAACAGCTGTATTGATCCTTTTTTCGAAAAGTGGCCCGAAAGGATGAGCAAGTGTATCGCGAAGAACGGCCGATACTTTGAGAAGGAGCCTATTTTTTTAAAAATTGGAAGTAGTTTTTAAAATAAAAAATTTGAAATACAATATTCTACGATAGCATGTGTCGCTGTTTACCCGTAAATTTTTTCATCTTAACTACATATTGTGCTTACATTATGAAGAGCAAAAAACAAATTAAAAAACAAGATGTATACACTGTTTTAATTCAATTTTAGTGTAATATTCAGAAATTGTAGCAACAAAACAAAAATGTGTGATTTACTCAGAAGTTTTATATCGGGACTGAAATGAAAAAACAATATTATAACTGTATATTTTCTATACGTTTATAATATTTATAGTGTAGTATAGCAATCAACATTCGAGTCACTTAAAAATGGACATTTGAATTATGCATACGTTAAGTAGTATTATTGAGGTCATTTCAGTTTACGTTATTTAAAGATATGAAAAGAAGCAATTAATTTCGCTTTAGTTGGTGACTAATATACAAAATTTAAAAGAATAAATGTGTAATAAACAAATACTAAAGAAAACTGCACGATAAATATACAGAAAAGAAATTTATAAGAAAAATAAAATTAACATATTTACTTAAAAGCCAAAAAGTACATAAAACTAATATTGTAAGAAATTTATTCCTCCTTGCTGGTTACAATGTATAATTTTTACGTTACTTAAAATGATATCATACCTATATTAAATTACCCTCTAATATTTATACCTCCTCCCATCGTTCGTCTTTCAGTTATTTGACTGCTTCTGATTCCATGAGTGCTGTCCAGACTATTTGTTCTTCTTTCCCTACTCACTTCTGCAACTTTTTCATTCTTTGTGTATGCTGCTTCATCTACAACCTTTTCTCGCTTCATTCTATACATATCGATTTACTTTGGCTCCCTGCCACTTGGGCATAGAAGATAATGAAATAGTGGATTCTCTGGTTCGCCCTACTGCATCTCCCATCTTTTTTTTACTAAAATTTTTTCCATTCCAGACTTTGATCGGATATCTACACTCCATCATTTTCCAGCCCTTTCTCCTTCTGTCCGTTCAACCTAGTCTTCCATGTTATCCTTCATTCTATGACTTTCCGTTGCTATGCCGCTTTGCTATCACCTCCATTATTTGCTTCCGGTTCAATCATTCTCCGTTGCCTTTCTTTCGGTCTGCAAATTGTTTTCTTCATTCAAGTGATGAAACCTTCTGCGATTCCAATCATATAGTTTTTAAATGTCATCCCTATATGCCGAACGTTCTATTCTATATTCCTACTTGTGATCACTCGAGCTTCCTGATCCTTATTGGACTTTGTAAAATAATACAGGTTATATATTTGTTTTATCATCAATTTTTAATTCAATGTTCCGCATTAAAGTTATACTCTTAAATTTAACTGGAATGAAAATTCAGTAAAATGTAGTTTACATTGAGTTAACAAAAATACGATAATTACCATCTCTTAAATCTAATTTTAGTTTCTTATTTCCATAGCGCAATGAACTAGAAACAGATTGATGGTGTAAATCAATTTCTGAAACCTTCACAGTAAACAAATATTAATTAACTTCATGTAAAAAGAACTTGTACCAAATTTAAACGTTTTTTAAATTAAATTAAATAAAAACCAATCATTTTATTATAATTAAACAGTAATATCATAAAAACATTGACTAGTTTTGAACAATCCATTCTTGACCATAGCATGACATCAATATTAAACTTTATAGTAAATACTTAATAGTAAAAACAAGTATAAAATTGAGAATAATAATTTTTTACAATAAAAAATAAATTTATCGGAATTGAAAGAAGACTGCAAGCTTAATTTTGAGTGAGAAAACAATTAAGGTGCAAAGCACAAAGAAATAGTTTTACATAAATTTAATCAAAGAACGTAAATAAATAAATAGAAAATATGAACATTAAACGAAATACAAAAAGCCGAATTTCAAGAAATAAACTATAAACAAGCTAGATGTATGACATTTGTTACAATATTTTCGTTCATTTATTTATTTCTTTTGTTTTTATTTTTTTTTATTTCACTAGGTTTGTCAGCAGGGACATTAGCCCAAGAAATGGGAAAGAGAAGAAATAAATTTATATTATTGTGCGTTTAAGGACAAAAGGTAAAAATAATTCAAGGGCAGTAATAACCGAAACAGAAGGAATTGAGAGAATACAAGTAGCACTATAAGGAGAAGGGATATCAGTTATTAACAGCGAAGAATAGAAGGACGATTGCTCAGCAGAGAAGGTCACCTATTCAAATAAAATGTGATCAGCATTGCAGGGAAAGTATATAAAAGGAGGATGAAAAGAATAAAGTAGAGTAGATACAGATGATACAGATAAAAACCGAGAAAATTATGCAAGAAGAAGACTATGGTTAAAGCGGAAGTGACAAATGGCAGAGATTGCAGAGCGCTTAAGAGGGGGAAAGCCAAGGAACCGTGGGCGAGGAGGAAGAAAAGGAGGCAGGATTAGAAAATAACGAAAAATAGGAGTTAAGCCATAATTTGGAATGAGCGACAGAAGAAAGAAGAGCAATATTATGGGTTAAAAATGTGCCCCTGGAAATGGAAGAGCGGGCTAAGGAATCCACTACCTCATTGTAATACCCAAATAACCAGGAATCCACAGAAGATCGGTCTTGACCGAGTGGGGGAGGAAAAAATCATGGATGAAAAAGCGTATAAGAAGTGTTACATAATCGGAAAAGGAAGCAGTAGGAGAAAATGAGATAGCTTGCAGAACACTTTTAGAATTTCAGATAATGAGCACTTTATAGAAAACCAGTGATGAGGAAACAAAAAGAATAGCGTGTAGAATAGCAACAGGTTCCGCATAGAAAATTAAGCATAAGGGGGGACGCTTAAAAGATTTGGAATAATTCAAGGCCACAAATAAAGCAACAATAGTCCGGGACGAAACAGATGAAGGATTTATAAAACATAAGGAAAATACAGGGATCACCTCCTCAACTAGTATGAGAAAGAGCTTTTAACAAATTGAACTTTTTAAGAGAGGATAGATACAGATGATTAATGTGTGAAAGGAGAGACGGCTGTCAAGAAAGATTCCTAAATAGCGAAAAAAGAGGGATTGGACCGCTATTTAAGGTAAGACTAATCAAAGAGCGATCAAAATGACGAACAGTAAAGACAACAGACGAGGATTTAAGAGGAGAAATAGAAAAATGAATATTAGAAAAAGCATTTTCTAGTAACATTAGAGAACTCTGAAGACGAAAGTTAACTATCAAGATATTTTTTTGAGGGAAGTAGATGAGCACATCGTCAGCAAAGAAAAGCGAAGTGGGGTTAACAGGAATAAAAGCGATCCTTGTAGCAGAGTAGAAAGAAGTAGAAAGAATTGCAGTTCTATATTGAAAGAGAGTAATAATAAGAGAAGCAAAGTGAGCAGGAATGTTAATTGAGAGCATCGTATCAAAGATTGTGGGAAAGTAAACGTTATCAAAGACAGCTGAAATATCAACAAAAGCAGCAATTAAAAATTTTTTGTTAATAAATGACATAAACGTCCGATAGTGGTAGCCCACGTCCAAAACGAACCGAACATATTGTTGAGTAACAGATTGCTGTGCTCGAGCCACCAAACGAAACGTTTGTTAACTAATTTTCGGAAAGCTTCCTATCATATGAAGCAAGGGAAATAGGACGAAACGAAAAAGAATAATGTTTTAGAATAGAAACAATAATAAAACTGTTCTAGGAAGAAGAAGTAGAACCGGATCCAAAAAATTAATTAAAAATATTTAAAAGTATCCGGAGAGAGAAATCAGAAAGATTTTTAAGAACAGAAAAAGTGATCCCATCTAAGCCCAAAGAAGAATTACAAGCATTGCTTAAAGATGAACGAAGTTCTGATAAGGTAAATGGAGAGGTGAGCAAACGTGTAGAACTAAGAGCAGACGGGAAAAGACATGATTCCTGAAAGCCAGGAACATATCTAAGAGCTATAGAATCCATAAATGGTATTAGTTTTTCAGGAAGAAAATTATGACTGGAAAGACATTAGGAAAAAAAGGATTTAAAGGCCTTAGCCATTTTCCACGCATGAGAAATGGAAGTGGATTGCGAAAAAGAGGAGCAGAAGCTTTTCCATGAATTTTTCTTAGCTATTTTAAAAACGAATCTGGCCTTAGCATTAGCATTCTTATGAGACAGAAAGTTGGAAAGAGAAAGACAAGAGCAAAAAGTTCTATAAGTAAACTTATTTAAATTAACGGCCACCTTACAGTCCTCATTCCACCACAACGAGGAGAACGTCTGGGTTTCTTATGAGGAGTTGATCGGATAGGAGGAGAAGAGTAAGTTAAGACAGAAGAAATTGATTCAAGAAAGAAGTCGTATTGAGCAGATGTGTTGAAATTAAGAGGAATTGAGGAGAACGCAAAGTGTACGAGAGAACGGAATATAGGCCAGTCTACTTTAAAGAGGATCCATTTGGGAGAATGAAGTCTTACATTAGGAGAAGGAAAATCACCAAAAGAAATAATGAAGGGAATATAGGTACCATTGAGAGCTGAACATGAACACTTAAGACTAAGACGAGGAGAGGTAAATGTCAGGTCGAAGGAGCTGAGAAACGGAATATTTTTAGCACAAGTGGGAAAACCATCGTTAAGAAGAATTAAATCATTTTGTAGGATAATGTTTACCAACACTGAATCATTGCTATTGTAACCATTACAGTTCCGAAAAGGAGAGTCAGCGTTCTAATCGCCGCCCATAATAAAAGGTGAAGAAAGAGAATCAATAAAGAACTGAAAAGGGAAGCTACATAAATCATAGTTAGGAGGAATGTAAGCTGAAATAAAGTTAAATGGTTTAGATTTATTAGGAATGAAAATGTGAACAAAATTTGGATTGGACGGATCAGATGGAACAGGAGGATTTTTTTTTTTTTTTTTTTTTTTTTGGGCTCGTCAACCAAGAACCTTTACCCAGAAACAAAAGGTAAGGAAAGAAGTCGGTTATATTTTGATTCGATCAGAAATTTTAACTAAAAAGGAACAAATAGCAGGAATAATTAGTGGGGAAGGAAAGGACAGGATGTAGGATGCACAATAAGGGGTAGGAAGTCCAAGCTTAAGTAAATAAGAATATAAGGCAGAACGCTCCACGGAGAGGGATGAACACTGGAAGAACACATGATCGGCGTCGCAAATAATTGCATCATCCGGATGGAGAGGACAATGTGGAGAAGAAATCAAGGAGAAACGAAATCTGGAGGAAGGCAGCAAAGAATGGCCAAAGCGCATACGAACAATGGAAACAACATCAGAACGACGAGGAGCGGGATGCAAAAGAAAACAGGAGGATAAATGTCGTGAATTAAAAAATGGATATAATTTCGGATTAAAATAGCTGAACCGGCATATCCGACACAACGATTGGAGCTAACCAAAGAAAAACCAGCGGAATTTTTTAACCAAATTTCTGAAAGTAGCGCAATATTTATACTACTCGTATATAAATCCAGCAAGCCTTCAAGAGAATTTTTGTTTACCCTAAGACTCCAGCAGTTCCACTTTAATATTCTAAACTGACAAGACATAATAAGGAGAGAAAAGAGAAATATGGAAAATAAAAAAAGGAAAATAAGCTGATGAGATGATAAAAAAAAAACGAAAGCCAAGCAGGACGAGTGTATAAATAGAAATTTAAAGACTATAATGAACCAATCACTGCAGTCCAACTTAATATAAATCCGATTAACGAAAAAATAAAGAGAAAAAAATCGGATAAGCAGAACGTTTACAATGGGATGTTTTATAGGTATTTTATTTCCCATACATTCGTATGCTCGATTTCGAGCGTCGAGACCCATTTTATGGCATTGCTGAAAGTTTGCGCCATACCTCTATGTTCTCGGTTTTGCGAATGAGTTCTTAGGTTATTGCGGCACCGGTTGTTCGTTTTAGTTGGTCGATGAATCACGTTGGTGGTCGATCTCTTCGTCCCGAACCCCGTATTTTTCCCTGGATCTCCAACTTTTCGGTACTATTGGCATGAATCACATGCCCAAAGGATTTTACCATTCTTTTATATATCATAGAAACTATTCTTTGGTTGAATTAAATATCTAACTCCTGAAGGATTGAAGCATTTGTCCTGTGACTCGTCTATACGATTCTTAATATCCTTCTGTAAGCAGTTAATTCCATCGCTTCTAACTTTCTTCGCGATAACTTATTTAGTATACATGATTCGCACCCGTGTAATGCAATAGGGAATATTAATGTACTCAACAGGTATAAATTAACTTCTTTTCGAATACCATAGTCTTTCCATATCTTTGTTAGTTTCATTGTTACCAGTTTTGCCTTTCCTATTCGTCGCTTTATTTCTTCTGCCGAACCTCCCTTTTCAGCGAGATATACTTCCAAGTATATCACACTATCTTTTCGTTCAATATTCAGTATTAGTTTTTACTTCGCTCGTATCATTTTGTCTCTGTCTATTACAGAATGAAACATTTTTTTTTATTTAATTTAGGGCAGCCTCTTCACTGGTCTTTTCTATTAGCTCTAATAATTGCGAGTTATTATGAATACACAAAAATCTGAAAAAAATCACAAATTTAAAATAAATATTGATGATTTTTTAGGCTGTTCTTACCTATCTTTAAAAGAAAAAAGAAAAAATATGCTCCATATTTTTAGATACTTCATTAATACCTTATGCAAAATTTTTTATTTCGAGTATAATTAATAACATATGTAATTTTATTAATGTTTATATGGTAATTCATTTATGTGAATTATTAATATATAAATCAAAATGATAGAAATTATTAATAGTACGAATATTAGTGAAAAATGTATTGTTATTTATAAAATAAATATGCAAAGAAAATCCCCCCCCCCCCCCTCCAAAAAAATTCTGGGCACGGACCTGCTGTACTCTATAACTATGTGTATATACAACTGTTGTAGATAAATACCTGCTGTGGTTTCATTTTGCAAAATTCAATATCATTCGTCCGATTTGTAGAATTTTTTAAAGCAGTTGCAACTTTTGTTACTACATCCAAAATAAAGCAAACCAATTTCGTATCAAAATTTTTGTTCTCAATCAATAATCTTATCTAAAACAATTTATGAAATTACAAATGTAATAAATATTTTTCACTTTCACTTTATTTTTAAAATAAATCTTAAAAGTAATTAGTAAAAATACATTTTGAAGCTGATTTGTGGGATTTTGAAAATAATAAATGTTATAATCAATTGCCATTTCACCTGGAATCAATTTTGCTTTATAAACTATTCACTATTTTAATTTAGATATAATGTTAAAAAAATTAAATTATAAAAAAATGATTTAATTTTCACTATCATTAATCAAAATTTTTTAACAGTTTAAATAATTTCTTTGGGACAAATACAAATATTTTCTAATGTAACTATTTTAATTAGATTGACTAAAACATAACACACTAATTGAATAATCTTTATAATTTAAAGGTGGAAATTATATAGAACTACAAAGCAAACTACACACTAGGTTCTTATTTTACTACTGATGAATAGTTAACGACTTTTTGGAGTAATTGCAAATTTTGAATATGTATTCCAAATAAGCCCGCAAAATATGGTATAAAAGTTGTAATGATATTAGATTTAAGCACAAATTATATGTTTAATGCTCTTCCATATTTAGGAAAAAGTACAAATAAAGAAAATATATCCGCAGCTGAATTTTTTGTAACAGCTCTTACAAAACCAATACATCGAACCCATCGCGATGTAACTGGCGTCAACTAGAGATGTGCCCGATAACTGATTGCCGGCGCAGCTCTGCCCGGAGAAATTCTTCGAAATGAGCAGTGATTTTTTGCTGCTGCGCAACAAAATTATTATTTTTACCCTCACAACTGAAAGATTATTTTTTTTTACATAATTAAAAATATTGTTACACCAAAGACTTATAAACATAAATTCGCGACGATGAAAAAATTTTAAAAATTTAATCACTTACAAGGGCGTTACCAGCGATGAGCGGGGGGCAAGATGTGTTGCCAGCCGCCAGGAGGGGTGGCAAGATGATAGAAAGAGGATATGAGTTATAGGAAAATAAAATTTATAATTTGTAAAGGCTTAATATTTTATTAAACAAGAATAAAATCTTAATTAAAAAATAATTTTCATGGGTTTCTGGCAAATTTTTATAATGAAATTATAAAAGTCTTCCAAGTTGTCCATGATTAGATTACGTGGCTATAAATACCCATCACGACCAGTTTATTAAAAAGTTTCAAAGCTCCAAGGGAGGGGGGAGCTAATGATAGGTAACTTTTATGAATCTAAAATAAAATTGAAGCAAAATCTTTTAGGATAATCAATTATTATTTAATACTAGAAATTTAATTTGTTTTTTAGACAAAAAATGTTTGTATTTATAAAAACAATGAAACAAAAAAAAAAAACAAAAAAACAACAGCACTTACATGTAAAATTAGTGAAAAAAATTGTTTGTGATAAATTCCAAATCGTTCATATATCATTCATTTTAATTCTCGGAAAATAAGATGAAACATGACTATGAAGGAAATTGTGTGACAGAAAAAAACGTGCAGTGCCAACAGTGAGGCATATTTCATTTGACTATTGTTTTGATGTTTAATACGTATACGATGCACTTGGATCAAAGCAATTATCACCGAAGCAGTAGTCAGAGCAATTGTCGCGGGAGCAATTACCGGAGCAGTGACATAAAAGGAGCACTGCAATTTTTAGACCATCGCTAGTGTCAACTAATTTATTAATGTCACAATGGTAGAAAATTTTTTTAGAACCATCAGTTTAACATATGTTGGAACTATTAAAAAAGAAATATCAAAAGAAATGAAAACGAAATCCAAATCCATAGGAACATCATTTTTTTTTTTTCAGTAGGTGGACAAAAACCCCTAATATTGTACAAACAAAAATCAAATAAATCTACATCTACTATACTACTAACAAATAGTAATCAGTAATAAAATCATTAATAATGGTTGAAAATTATGTTTTTTATTCCAGATCACTGTTATCAATATTAATATAATTTTATTAATTTTCTGAAAAGACATCACCCTTCCAACTTTTACTTGGGGAAACCATTCCAGTTCAAGGCCGCATCTAGACCAAAATTTCGGGAGGGGTTACGAAAAAATATATATGTATATATGTGTGTATGTATGCGTATTATCATGAAATATATCTATTTATAAATAGTACACTAAAGCCTCATAGTCAATATGCAATATTTGAACACTATAATAAAAACAAATAAAAAAAGTCGTTTCCATAGAATTCATAAAAATTTCAATTCTTTTTCTTTTGTTAAAAATTGAAAAGAAATAAATTTATTCTGAATTTCAGTCCATTTAATTCAAGCAATTATTATTTCGCAGACATTTCGGCGGGGTGGAATGAATCCTGAAAACCACCCCTCCGATACGGGCCTGTTCCTGTTATCCCTATATTTAATGCACCTCTATTTTCTCACTGATATTTTTTAAAAATTACTGATGAATATTTGTGGTCTAAACTGAATATATAATCACAAAAAGTAGAGTAAAAAGCTAATTCCTCTTCACTGTTCTAGAACATCATAAATAATTATACGTTAATATTTTTTTAAATTTTGATAATACTTACATAAAAATATAGCATTGTGATTAATATAAAATGAGCCACTGGCGCATAATTTGTGTTTAAATGTGTAATTATGTAACTGATCATTATTTCCAATGCTTCACATAAATAATCCTCTCTATTATTCCAATCACAGCTCATAATAAATGTATGTGACCATTGCATTATTGCTTCCCGGCATGGTTTTAAATGTTCTTCCACTGTATTTACTACCTGTATAAAATTAAATACATATTAGAAAAAAATGATTATTAAAAACAAAATATGTACTTCATTATGAACCCTCAAAAATATAAAATGTTGTAGTATAAGTTACACATTTACGAGGGTCACCCAGAAAATAAGATTCCCACCACTCCCATTTGCGTAATAATAAATACAGATTCATTTTTAGAACGTCTAGTTCTTTCTATATAATTACCTTGTAAATTTAAACATTTATCACATCTGTCAATAAGCTTCACGATACTGTCCTGAAAAAAAAATTCGTCCAGCTCGTCGAATATTTCCATAATACGGTTCTTGAGTGACTGGTCGTTCGCATGTTTTTCTCCGGCCAATTCTCGTTTCAAGTGAGGAAACAAATCATGAATACTTGGCGCGGGGTCCGGGATGCAGCCTGGGTGGGGTAAGATTAACCAATCTCGGTTTTAATGTGAGACACCAACTGCGACGTTACCACTGAATGGTTTGTCATTCAATTCTTCTCGGCCCAGATTGAAATTACAGCATCATTTTCGGACATGCTGAACTGTCATTACATCAGGACCATACACACTCACAAGTTGACCACTTCCGATTTGGATGGATTTGGTATAGAGACATTAATTTCAAACACATGTAGCGATCCTTCTAATAACGATGCAACAACCAAATTAGTCTCGTTTTAAAAAAAAAAACAAGCAGTTGCAAAACGTGATCACGCTGAAAACCTTATCCCCATCCTGAGCCAAATGGTTGCCATGGGAACCTTACTTTCTTGGTGACCCTTGTATCATAATGATTTGCTGTATTTTCCAATTTTTTAATCTTTTTATGAGTGTCCAAATTCACCTTCAAATTTCCACGGCAATTATTACTATATTCAGTTTC
The DNA here is from genome assembly GCA_039619475.1 of Icerya purchasi. Taxonomy (NCBI): domain Eukaryota; kingdom Metazoa; phylum Arthropoda; class Insecta; order Hemiptera; family Monophlebidae; genus Icerya; species Icerya purchasi. The sequence continues at coordinate 154,595,550 of CM077115.1, forward strand.
CTTTTTTTGACATATATCATACATATAATTTTTTTATTTATGTATACATACATTTTCCTTCCTTTATAAATTTTAGCCATTCGGTTTAATATCCACAAAATAGTTCTTACTATAGTCTTAGACTATTTTATTTATATTAATTTGAAGTTGTTTATAATAATATTTTATTTCAAATAAATTATTTCTTATCGCATCAAAATTTATTCTTTTTATTTTTTAGTACAAGAATATTAAACATTCTGAAATCTATAATTGACCATGTGAAATTTTCAATTATAATTTTAGTTTGTTCCTGTTTCATGTTGCATATACTGTTTAATTTTATATTCCTCTTCATGCCATTCTATTTATTATTCTATAATTAGAATAATCCACAAACAGTAATAAAGTTGCCTTTTTTACAATATCAAATTTACACCACAGACCAACAGAAAGGTAGAATGAGTGCACTGCGTTATCAAAGCAGTCATTTAATGCCACATCAAACCATGGAGAAGGCGTTACCACTCATACTTTTAAACATCCACTCTATGATTCTCAACACTGGGTACATACACACCAAATTAATATATGCCAACCCAATATGTATCCTTAATGAATTCATCAGCGCTACAAAACTATGAATCAACCACAATGAATTAATCTCTATATCATAATCCAGCCTCAATAAAATCAACCACAACCTATATAAAAATGAACAGGGAAGATATTTGTACATACCAACCTTCAAGTAACTACATGTATTTGTAAACAATGATAGCAGAAGAATGGGATTACATAAACCCCTCAATGGGTCTTATAAGATGATCAAAAGAAAGAATATGTACTATATTTCAGAAGTGAACGGCTGTACCAATACAGTAAATCTATACTTATTAAAATTAGCCTGTAAAATAAACAACAACTTTACAAATGAGCAATTTTGAAACCACTTATTCAAAAATTTTCCAAAGGAACCAACAAAACAAGACAGCCACAACGCCTTCAGACGCTGAACCTGAATTAAATAGTCCAGACACTCAAGTTCAATTAGATCACTGTGAGAGGATTACAAACGCTAGTAGTAAACAGGTAAATTATCCAAATGATACCCAAACCATTAATGTAGACTAACAGTAAAATTGAGTGCATGTTCAATTTACTGCCTCATTTTATTTTAATCTTACCAAAGTTGATGGTTGTTACATTATATAAGCCCCATTACTTTATACTGTGTAAATTATTTTCCCATTACACTTTTTTTTTTTATGATCAAGTCTTTCTTTTAAACTAGAACAATTGATGTTTTGTTACAAAGACTGGTCCATTTAATTTAAAAATAAAATAAATAAACATGCTTGAACTTTTGCTTTCATTATTTTTTAATAACTAACTGTGTAGAAACAAGAAAATTTTATACTAAATTTCATATCCCTAGCCTTTGAAATTTTTGATACCATCAACAACAAAACGCAAAAATTAATAACAAAGCACCATACAAATCTATAAAACACAATAGTATTTTTTATGGAAACCATATCAGAATTATTTCTAAATGTCGAATCAATAATTTGAAGTCAACAACAAAATTTTGAAATTAGTTGTGGGAAAAAGTAAAAGGTAATTTTTATAAATTTAACTAAAAGTTAATGTAAGTTATTTTGTAAAAATAATACACAAGTAAATATTTTGTATAAGAAAACTAAAAAACAGAATCTACTAATGAATATTAACAGTTCCTTTATACTTTTAAGTGGCTTATATTATCAAGCAGTTTTAAAAAGTATTAAAAAAAAAACATTACTTTGAAAGCAGTGTGCAATACATGGAACCACTAGATTAATCAGTTCGATATATTTTAATTAATTTAAGTTTAAATGAAAAATTTTTGTCTTCATATTAGCACAAAATACACTTTTTTCTTTAACTTTATAAATAGATAGTATAAAGATAAACTTTAATTCATAATATAAACCAGAGTTGAATGCGAGATTACAATTAAAATTTTTATTACAGAAATAACAGTAAAGCTATTTTTCATTTAAACATTGGATTCGTAACCAGTTTAATTTTACAGCAACAAAATTTTTTTATAGCTGTTTTATTAATAAATATCTACAAAAATGTAAAACAATACTTTTAAAACAAACCAGTTTTTCCGCGTGTGATTTTTGTATTTCAACTGATAGAGAATTAATGAGCAGTATAAGTAATTGGGCTACATCATTGGCATATAATTTTACAATATTTTTTGACTTTATCAATTTAAATACAGTAACTAATTCCATGAATACTATTTTCCTTTGTAATGGAAGTTTACGAAATAACTGAAAAAAATAAATAAATAAACTTTAGACTACAATAATAATAACTATATGATTTCATTACAGTATAATAAATTTATAGGTTAAAATTAAATCAACATACCTTTAATAAAACTCGTGTAACAAGTGATCTATTTTCTTTCATAAGATATAACTGAATTAAAATGGATAAATAAGATACAACCAATTCATTAGCACTAAATTTTTCTATATATAAATCGAGTTTATGTACCATAAATTTCAAATTTTTGGTTAACATCTTCCATTCTTTTACTTTTGTAGTTACTGAAAATTTTAGATATATATTTGTATTTTAAATATAAACATGTTATTGATATTTAGAAAGAAAAATCATAAATTATAAATATATATAAAGATCTATTCTTATATACTTTAAAAGAAAAATTTTTAATATACTTTTCCATTTTTAATTTTTTTTTAAATACATTTTTCAATTTACAAAATTTATATATTCTGTTTATTCTTAATCATTTTATGAACAACTTTAATTCTACTGCTTTTAAATCAAATTTATTAAATTCTGGCGCCTTTCGACTATAATAGTGGAAGTTCGAAATTTTTAATATTTGAATTACCTATTCATTTTTATAATAATTTCAAACGATGTGATAAAAGAAGCATATTTATAAAATAATTACATTTCACGTTTGCGCTATAAAAATTAGACCACAATTGCTTCAAGAAATATTTAACATAAGTTAATAATGTTTCAAGTTCTTCTTCCCCAATATTTTCAACTCGAGGTTCATCCACATTGCAAAATCGTTTTAAATTCTGTATTACTTGAGAACAAATCTTAGAACACTCTTCTTCCAATTTTCGATTAATATTAAGCTGCAATTTAGAACAGTTTGTTACACACAATTATTTTGACCAATTCACAAAAATAAAAAAAAAAGCGGTTAATTAACATTGAAAGTTTCTGTTGTATTTACGTAACAGCGTTAAAACTAAGTACTTACGTAAAACATTTCTAAAACCTAAAACTTCTATAACATAGTAACTAATTTCATGACTGTAATATTTTAATGGCGTAAAAATGAAACAAATACAAAGTAATCAATGAATAATAATATATAAAATGTCGAGTTTAGTATAAACGATTAAAACAAATTTCAGCTTTCATGAAATATCACAACAGCAAAAGTATAATAATTAAAACTGAATTAATAGAATACAAATGAATTCAGCGTACCGCCAAAATAATACAGCAACCTTACTATTCCCGCCAAAGTTAATAAATCTACGCCAAATCTTTGTAAATTGTTTTCAAAAAAAATTAACAGTTACAAATGTTAATAATTAATAATAGAACAAAATTAAAATTTATAAAACTAAATAAAAAGTTATTCATTATACAATCAATGTGAACATCAAAATTTTTATTTAATGTACTTACCCACATTATATAACAAAATTATTTGCATATGGCAAAAATGAATAATTTTTTGCATAAAGATATCTAAAATATCAATAAAATTACTTGAATTAATAAAAATAGAGGAATTCTGTTTTATGTATTTCTAATATTTCTTGGTACATTTTTATTTTTACAAATAACATTTTTATAATTTACATTAATATGATGTATTTTAATAATTATAAAATTCTTTAAAATTAATTTTATGTATACTTATTTTAAAGCAAATATGTTTTGTGTAAAAATCGCATTCATTTTGAACAGCACAATGAAGAGAACTCTGCCAAAAAGGGGAAATAAGAAAAACAAATCATGGATAACTGAAGAAGTAATTGATCTAATGGAAGAAAGAAGGAAACTTAAAAAGCAGCAGATCAAGAATGTAAGCAAATAAACAAATTGATAATCAAGAAATGCAGAGAACTCGAAGAACTGTAGAAGAGACATAGGACAAGAAAGATGCATGTACAAATAAAGTACATGATGATACAAATGAAAAAGAAAAACACACACATTATAAAGATAAAGAATAGAAATGGTCAAACTTGCAAAAACAGGGAGGAGCAAAAAAAGGCATGGACGGAATACCTCAAGAAGCTATATGGTGATAAAACAAGATCCTCTTAAGTCAATAGTCAAACTGAAGAGGAAGTACCGATAATAGAGATGTGGGAACTTGAGAACTCTATAAAAAAAAGCGAAGAGCAATAAAGTTGTAGGAGAAAATGATAAACTAACAGAGTTTTTGAAGTGCTTAACATTAAACAACAAGAAACAGTTATTAAAATGGCTAAATTGCATATATGATGAAAAGGAAATATCAGAGGATTTCAAGATTATGACCTTCACACCAATTCCTAAAAAATCTATATGGCAAATGTATGCGGAATGCCGAATAATCGCACTAATGAGCTACATACTGAAGCTTCTTTCAATAATAAATGCTAGAATAGAAGGAAGATTGGACGCGCATCTTAAGGAAACATAATACGGATTTGTCACAAACAAGGGTACGAGAGATGCAATAGCACTACTAAAACCCGTAGTACAGCGAGCATACAATGTAAACTGAGATGTAATAGCATGATTTATAGACTACAAAAAGGTATTTGATTGAGGCAATCATAACAAGCTACTACAAGTTCTTCATAAATAAAATATTGATAATAAAAACCTACAAGTAATTAGGACTCAAAATTAAGAAATGAGTGAGACAGGAATGTCCACTTTTCCTCAGATTTTTCAATATTTATGCAAAAGAGATCATGAAGAATGCAGACATAGATAATGCTGGATTTAAGATTAATGGCTACCCAATAGAGAGTATTAGCTATGCAGACGACAAAGTAGCCATTGCTGGATCGGATGGAGAACTGCAAAGGATGTTAAACAAAATAAATCAAGAAAGCGAAAAATCTGGTATAAAAATGAACTTGGAAAAAATGAAAATAATGTTTACAAAGATTCCAACTGAGAAACCGGTTAAAGTGAAAATTAGAACAGAAGTTAAAACAGTAAAAGAGCTCAGATACCTAGGCGCCCTTTTCACAAGTAATGATCGAGACACAAAGGAAATAAAGGCACGCATTGAGATAGAAAAACACGCTTCCTAGAACCATACTGAAAAACCGGAAGCTGAGAATGAGTGTGAAAATGGAAATATGTTGATAGTAAAGTTTGCGGCAGAGACATAGATATAGAGTGCAGAAAGCATTAAACGAATAAACGCTTTCGAAATATGGACGCTAAGGAGGGTATGAAAAATTCCGTGGATGGAAAAGACGACAAATAAGGAAGTGTTACAAAAAAGCAGAATGGATTATATATGTATATACAAAATCGTGCACAACTCCATACAATATTAATCTTTCTTTTTTATGTTGCGACCATTTTTTTTGTCTTCATTTTAACTTTTACTTGCATATAACACTGCCTCTAGATCATTACTTTCAGGTTTTTTATAATAAGAAGTTTTGCATTATTTAACCCTGCAGTGTCCTATTAGTTTAACAATGTTGCAGCTCTATGACACCACTGATGTAATCAGATAGTGACAAAGGCCAGCTCAATATCGGCAGTGCCAGTGTTACATTTTAATGTGCTCCGCACGATATTAGGTGATGTCTGTACACCACTAGCATAGCTTTATACAGCCGTTGATAAAGGAGGGTTCTGCAATGTAAATTTCTTTTCCATTCATACATATGGTGAGGACTGATCAATTTCTACAGCATGCTACTGTTTCTCTTCTTTTCGTAAATTACCAGTCCTGATCTTTTTCGCTATCACTATTAGAAATGTTGTAAAGATAGGTTTTCACTTAAAATTATGTACATTTAATTTATTTTAAAAATGCAATTAAATCTCAAACACAAAATACCACTTTCATTGTTTGATAAATTAATAATGGTTCTCTTATAATCTGCTGATTAATTACTTTGGTTTCCGAATTGAGACACTGATCCAAAATATCACTAAACAATCCACAATTAAATATTTCATTATAACATTTGAATTATAAACAATTAAATTGTTACAATTAAAAAATCATTAATATAATTTGGAAATTTTGTACTGGTAAATTAGTATCAAAATTTCCGCAGGCAATAAAAACCTTATTCGTCAATCTGTATTTTATACGCAACTTTTTCTTTTTATCTTAATTTTTTCGTCACTGTTTGAACACTGTACTGTTTTATAATTATCATTTTTTAGGATTCCGTACACATACAATGCACGGAATCCTAATAAGATGATTCAGAAACAATTAAAATAACAAATAAACATCAATAACTCACTAATGGTTTGACTTATAAACTTCAAAATTGGATTATAAACAGTTAAAATTCTCTTTAAGACAATGATGACCGATTACCCTAGGCTGCAAAAAACCCAAAAGACCGCCAAAAATATATAATATGGTATTTAAAACGATCTCAAAAATCATAACTCATCACCAGATAAACCTTTAAAGGCGAAATTAAAAATATAAATTAATGTGAAGAAGTTCTTCCATAAAATTAAAAACTTACGGTAAAAAAGTTATTTAAACCCCTCCCTCTTTTAGGCCAAAAATAGCAAAAAAAACAAAGTTCGTGTAAGTATTAGCCCAAGCAAAAACGTTGAAGAAACCAAAACGTATTTCAAACACATGCATAAAAGACCGCTTCAAAGGAAAAATGTAGCCAAGCTTACAACTTTATATTCAGACCCTCGGACCCCAAAAGCTCAAAAATTTTGAATTTTTTTTTCCCTCACGTGATATATCGTTGGAAAGATCGCTAATTATCGAAAACAAAACCACAAGTCATTTTCTTAACGAAATTTTTGAAGTTGATGAAAAGTTCAAAAAAACGCGAAAAATGACGTGTTCTCCCTTAGCGCCGCGTTGAACATAGTAAGAATATGCGCAGCCCGTATTGTACGAACGATAAATTACCTTTCTGCGCTTTAATTGGACAGCTTCTCATCTACAAAAAAACGAAGAATTCAATGAAATTTGGAGAAAATGAGTGGAAAATATGATAAGAAATAATGGAAAACGAAATTACAAAAATACAAAGGCATAATACTATAGACGAGTACATAGCATTATTATTACGAAATGATATTATTCGAACAGTCTTGCGATACCCAAACCTTCTTTACAATATTCGCAAATTTTTTCCCGCAAAACTTTCATTCGGGCTCCTGAAAGCCCCGGAGGTACTATTTTCTTCGGCCACCTTCTAAGGAGCAACCGTTTTCCTGGCATGATATTCATTAATTTCAGTCATACACCGTCGTCATCAAAGCTTTTTTGACATAAGACAGTACCAGGATACGTGGCGTCGAATGTGAAGTGATAGTACTGCCTTATGTGGGGAATCTTCATCCATTTTTTCTTCGCGAAGAATTCTGTCCAATCATAAAGGTCAATATAAACTTTTTCCTCCTCAGTGCCAGTTCGTATCGCTTCATTAACTTTTAATTGAGGCGTTGACGCATTTACAACTTTACATAAATCGTCCATATCGTGTACTTCTTCTTGACGGAACTTTTTCTTAATGAGGCCAAAAGCCCAGTCTCACGAAAATTCCGTATCGCCTACTGGAAGGAACATGAATTTGATTTTTGCATTTAATTTGAGAAGTACACGAAAGAGAGATAATAAATCATGGAATGATTTTTATTCTGAGCGCAGCAGATATCAGCATGCAGTAGCATTTCTTTCTCGTCTATGCAATTTTTTTCAATGAAATCGTGTAAGAAGCTATTGACACAATTAGAGCTTTACTGGTGACGACACTCTCGGGAATTAAATAATTTCCTTGATGATTAACATCAAATAATCCCATTTTATAAGGGCACAAGAAATACAGCGGCCCAGGTTGCTCGTTCGTTTGCAGCGGTTCATTCTCTCTTCTCTTCTCTCCATTGTGTAAAAAACAGCTGTTCCAAACCTGCTTCGGCTGGCCGTCTATTACACGCTCTCCCATGTACCTACGTCTAAGAAACTTCGCCACAGTGTAGTCAAAACATGATAGAATAACTTTCCACTAAAAACTCAATTTCGATAAAAATTAACTTTTTGACCGTTTTTCACATCTAGCGCGAAATTGTTTTTCACCCTAAGGTATGATTTCTCAGAACGCGTTACATATATATATATATATATATATATATATATATATATATATATACATATAAATAATACTTTTTTTGCGTTCCCATGGTACTATTATATTAGCAATATAGTCTTTACAATATGGTAGGACTTCTTATTCATCAACCTGCACAATAATAAGAAGTGTATTTATTATGTTTCAAAAAAACGAAAACCGCCACCGAACGCAAACGTGAATTGCGAAATCGAAAATGGGACAACGAACTCTGCAATAGCGAAGAATTTGCTACAGTTATAAGTGATACGCCTTTTGGTTCACAAACGATAGATATAGAAAATTTTGAAGCGTTTCTCAATCGCTGAACGTGTATTCTTGATATAAATTCAGACTTTGTGCTGTCGCGCTGCAAATTACACCCGCTGTCGGAGACGTAGATCGAAAATGATCAGTCAATTGAAATAGCAGCATTCCGCATAGTATCGCTACTCAAACGAAACATAGTTCAGTCAGGCGGAGTGACCCTCTGCGAAAATACTACACATTCAGACGCTTTGCAATCTGTAGAATACAGTCTCTTAAAATTCGATCAGTCGGAAATGCGAGTCCAGAGGATAGCGACAGCGCACGACGGCGTCGCCGACATTTGCTCAGTGCAAATAACTATAGATGGAAAACGCGCCCTACTCGTATCGGTCTACATCTCGCTAAACACTTCCTTCGAACGCATTCAAGAATTCTGTCTCCTGAACCTTTTAGCTTACAGTCGGAAATTAAAAAGTTTGTTTAGATCTGGATGAATTAAGTTACCACAATATTCCAATTGTTCTCAGTGGTGATCTTAACTTAGATTTACAAGGGTCACACGGTCCCACATTCATAGAATTTTCACGTGCACTGGCGCCGTCTTTTCACGACACGTAGATGCACTTGAAACACGCAACTATATCTCCTACTTCAGTACGCATCGTCCTTTTCTTTCGGTAACGACGCTTACTTCCGATGTCAATGTAAATACTGAATCTGTCTCTAAAGAATCACTTTCTGTACAATAAAAATCATGAACAGGTCGGCTTTTACACTCGTTTATTTTTGTGTACTCTAGACCGCGAAAAAAAAAACCAGCCCACCGACAGTTTAATCAAACAAACTAGATAATTCCTATGTCTGGTTAAAGAATAAAGGAAACGCGGAGCTGTCCATAAGATATATTCATGTGTCTGCGTGAAGTATAGATACTCGTTTGCTTTCTATAATTTTTCTTTAAAAAACACTGAAATTTTGTTATTTTTACTTTTTTTCATATATATTAATTACCTTTTATAATTAATTTGATAACAGACTATTGGCAAAGTAGTTACCGCTGGAACAAATAATTTGGAAGTGAAAAACTCGTTTTTTGTTGAACAAAAACAAATTTCGACAAAGAAATATTAAGATAATTTGTGGGCTGTTAATGTTATTATGGTAAAATGAGTGGATATTTACGTTTTCTCAATATAATTAGCAACAGAGTAGTAGTATACATTAATTTTTTCTTTACAAATTCTCAAATTTACAGTAACAATCAATGTTTTATTTATTTCGAAACTTTCACTCTAATTTGGTATTGATATTTATGAATAATCCAATCTCAAATCATTAAGAAGGTTATACTGAATACTTCGAACAATTAAAAGCAATCTATAAATTATGTTTTTTTTTTATTTTTAAACAAAGAAATAATAATTACTTAAAGAACACAAAATTGTTAACTTCCTGCCCGTTATTGCACCTTCGTTTTAATTCTGTAAATTAAAATGTGATTTATATTGGTTCAGAAATTTCTTTGATCTTGTACATGATCTTGATTGGCAAACTTTGTTTTATTTAAATTTAGTATATTTACTTTTAAGCAATTTCCACCTAATTTTATCAAAATTACAAAAATGTTTCCTTAAGTTTAATATCAACAAGAACTTTCTTAATTTAGGTAATTATTTTAAACTTGAAGCTTATCCAGCGTAATTTATTTCAACATTCATAAGGAATGAATACATACAATTTTAAAACAATATTAAATTATCTTATTTTTTCAGATTTATTTTGTATTTGAGCAATACTTTTTAAAATATTAAAAATGCACCGCTCCACTCGCTAAGATAATTATCTGTGAAACCAGTTCAATTTTATCTGACAATAATGTTTAACAACTAAATAAAACTGTTAATATAACCGAGATAAAGACTAAAGCAATTCGGTAGTAAAGGTATTGTTGATTACAGAGAAAGTAAGCCAACTGCTGTGGCGTAGTTGGTTAGGTAATGGAGTTTCGTTCAGGTTTGATTAGATCCGAATTCTGCTGCCGCACATTGAAACTTTTAAAAGTTTTATTTACGCTAGATTAATATCATAAGAAAAAAAAAAAAGATACGACAGGAAACATCCTCATCTCGTTTCGAATACTTTTATTACATAAACTTTTCAAGAACTTAAAAAATACTCTCGGGTTAATGCATATCTCATCTAAACTTTACAATCAAGTAAACTGATTTTCGTAATTTTTCTCTCAACATTAACAAAAAATTCATAGAAATTATGAAATAAAATTGAATTATAATAAAATACAATTATTTTTACACAAACAAGGAATTATTTTATTAATGTTTTCGCACATTGAACTTGAACGAAATTTCAAAATTCGAAAAATGAAGATGTCCAAAAACTAATTTTTTTAGTAATCATCATTTAAGTTTTTAAATTATAATCCTTATGATATCTGTTTTTTTTTTATTTCATTTAGAATCCTTAATATTTATGTAATAATGTACTTTCGTTAAAACGCTGTTTGTTCAGAAATTTTCTGAAGGTAAGGACATAATAAAATTCTAGAATGTAATAAAAATAATGGTAGTAATTAATTATTATTTTTTAGAATTTTATTATATCCTTCATATTTTTAAAAAAGTTTTCTGAACACTATAAGTTTTATTAAGAAATTTTCATAGTGGATTTTAATTAAAAATAGATGAAAACATTTTCAATCATTCACTATTGATCAAAAATTATTTAATAGCGTTGATTTTTAATACAACTTTTCTATCTGAAATTAGGGAAGATTAAGTAAAAATAAAAATGTTTCGTTTATTACTTGTATCAACTAAAACTGCTACTATTTACTGTTTTTAATTTTTTTTCATTTTATTTAATTAAAATTTACAATCCGAAAGACTAATAATATTTTAAATGTTAATATGGCTGTTCTAGCCATCGAACAGTAATACTGAAATATATAGCAGGAATCTCGAAAGCACGAAATAACTGTTACAACTGATTCCTTTGAACACCTGAAGTATTTAAATAACTATTTTATTCATATTTTTTAAAAATTAATCATCTAGCACAACACAATGAAAAAGGATTACACCAAAAATCGAACAGTCTACGGCCTGAAACAGATATTTTTATGATGCTGATAATTATCAGGCTCGTGAAAAATTATATTTAGATTCCGAATTTAACTTCCTCCCCTATCATCTGTCCCTATAACTAATATTATTATTAAAAATATTATTTCGAAAAGGATATTTTAATTAAGCATAAAATGCACAAAAAGTTTTCAACAGAAAATAAATATTAATAACGTTCCATTCGTCGCATAATACATTATGATATAAACTTGCCGCAATCTAAATATCACTAGCAATAGAGACATTACTTTTTTAAAACAGCTACAATAGATTATTGACATATATATTCTTGGCGTTATTAAGAATTTTGTTAATGAATAAATTTGTTGAAAAATTCTTCCAGCTTACATATAAATTTAATTTGAAATAATAATGAACATTATAAAATAGGATGTTACTAAAAATATGATTTATTTCCTACGTTATTTTTCATATAATTTATTCAACGTATAAAGTTCTTTTATCATTGCATGAATACATTAATTAGTACTTAACGAATACTCTCGAAATTTATGTAACTGGTATTTAATCGTCACGTAAAAATGAAACTGCAGGAACATATACGATTTTCATTTAATCAATGAACGTGAAACGGTGCATTATGCCACATTAATACTCTTCATTCACTCAGTTCCTCTTCATCACTAAAATAAGTACTTTTTCGTATACGCTTTTTTGTCGGTAAATCCTGCCTCACTGAACTACTGTAACCATGTAATTCGGCTTCTTGTTGCTGTAAACATTAAATAATATTACAAAAAGATTAAACCTGTAAAAATGTTACATACTCAGTCTAACTTTAGGAATAAAATACTACACAGAAATTAAATGAAAACATATATTTTCCGGATCTGCATTTATGCAGTTATTGTTACACACGATTACCGAGTTCATTAAAAAATTAGAAACCAAAAAAACTGGTCGTTACAGATTATCGTTATATATATATATATATATATATATATAATATAAAAATATAAATAGTTCTATTGCGTCTTATTTGTAAACATCTTCTTGTTATAATAAGATTGTCGTAAAGAAGCACACCAGATCTCCCAGTTCGGGTTGGTTATGTTAGTTCCTATTAATAGGTATTATGTTATCACTTATTAGTTCATTTCTAATTTAATTGATCTTCGAATAACTATCGGTGAATTTTTTTTCACATTTTACTGAAAATTAAATGAAAATATACTTTTTTTTTTGCGTTTTAAAATATTTCAAACATAATTGAAGTAATTTAGTAAGCAAATAATGTACAATTTAAAAAAGTGTTAGACTATTTCTGCAATATATATTTTTCAAAAATATTGAAAAGTAATTGTAAAAATTATAATAACATTTAAACTTTAATTACAAATTTTAAAACAATGTACTTGGTTAGAAGTCCGTTACATCCATTATTGGTCATTCATTACAATTATTCACTGGCCACTTGTAACAATTGTTGACTTTTTGTCAATTTTTTTCTATTTTTTTAGGTTTTCTTTTCTTCATTTTCTTTTTTTTTCTTATTTGAAATGATGCTTGGCGAAACATGGTCTGTAGTATCATTCGATCGAAAATTAATTTTATATTATCAACGAATTAACAAAAATTTCAAAAATAACGATTACGAACCGTGTTATTTCTTCATTTATAGTCAATATACACTGGTCATCCCACCGTGGTATTAAGTACAGTTCATAGCGCAATCCTGCTTCAGAATTGGTGGTGAGAGAAGAATGAAAGTGCTAGATGAAAAGTTTCGCGAATTTTATAAAAATATTGGAAATTTATTCATATTTGACAAAGAAATTGACTCCGTAATTATGTGCTCAAAAACAAAAGTTGCATCTCGAAAAGCAACATAATAATACTGGAAGTGCTTTCAAGAAAATTAATGTTTTACATAAGCTAAATTCTAAAATATAATATTTGAAATCCTTGTTTTTTCTGCCTTGACTACCAGTGCTCATCTAACTCGCTTCGTTGTTGCTCGATTAAAGGAATTATGTTAAAACTACCGAAAAGCCTGCAAACCGAGCCAACCGAAACGAAAAAATTGGATGAATCGATAATAACTCAATTCTCTCACTTTGACAAACTTGTTTACATTGTAATGATTGGAAAGAGCTTTGAACACAAGCACTCACCGCCGTCTATTACTTTGATTCAGTTTGATAATGCTACAAATTTGTAGGAGCGAAAAGTAAGTTCAATTGCCACCGTTAGTACTTCGGTATAAATTCCAGAAAAATTCGGATGCGAATTATTTTTCAGCTGCTACAGGTTTCAAGAATCAAAATAAATCACACATTGGAAATATGATGATTGGGTACGAAAGATGATTAAATATTATTTAAAAAAAGTGACGGACACTATTTATTTTTAATTTTTTAAACTCCAATTAACTATTCTCATATAAATTAATTGAAAAAACAAATACATTCTCAGTCAACCAGTCAACTTAATCGATTTGGCAAAAGCGGTTAATTCTCAAAGTAGATGACTTCAACTTTAGTTTTACTTAAACATTAAAAACTAATGTGTAACAGGTCAAAAATTTGAAAAAAACATAAACCCTATAGAACAATAAATATTCTTGTTTTTTTTTTTTTTTTTTTTTTTTTCGTGCTAAAAATAAGTAAAATTAAACATCAACGGCAAAACACTTTTCTGCAAAATTATCAATTCTGACTTTCAAGGTTTAAATTTATCCGTTGTACATCGATATTCATATTATACAGGGTGCGGCAGAATAACTTCCTTTTTTAAAATGCGCCACTTTTTTTTTTACTAAATTTTGTTAAACAGAAATAAAAACAGAAAATCGAAATAACATATTCTAGATCCTGCGTTGGGGCAATATGCATGCTTCTTGCCTTGCAGTTTTATTTCGATTTTCTGTTATTATTTTTTAAAAAAAATGTAGTAGAAAAAAAATGGCGCATTTTAAAAAAGGAAGTTATGCTGCCGCACCCTGTACTTAAAACAAAAAATTTAAGTCACTTTATAATAAATAAATATTTGTTTATAACTTTAACGAAATACCTCCAATTGAATGGCTGCACTTAAAGTCTCTAAATCAGGTTGTAACACTTCGCTATTTCCCTCATCGCTATCATCACTGTCGCTATCTTCCTTTTCTTCTAAATTCTGTTTCGTCGAATTATTACGTTTTTTCGAAACTTGTGTAACTGATTCATTATAATATTCATCTTCGCTAGACGAATAATGCACAGTTTTTATAGCCTAGAAAGAAAATAAAAATAAAAATATTTTAAAATATAAATTCTTAATACATTTTTTACATAAAGTTAGTGAAAAAAAAATCTTTTTTTTTTCATTAAGAAATAATATCAAATAAATTATTTATATATTGAAAACATGTTAATCTGAGGGAAAATCAAAAAATAAAATAATTAGCGACGCGAAACCAAATGTCACAAAATCGGCACAATTCAAGTTGACTTTGCTTAATCTCGTTAAAATAAATATCAAGTGACTATCATAACTAACGGTGTCACTAAAAATCAAAATTTACTTCGAAGACTGTGCATTACATTAAATTTAATATGCTCTCCACAATATTAACGTGACGAACTTTAAAAACAGTTAATTACCATTTAATAGCTTAACACGTTATCCCTTTCTTGCAAACATCGATTAACTTGTTTTTTTCTTTCTTAGGGTAAATGTTAGGATAAAAATAACCATTAACTGTATCAAGTCACAAACTAATATTAATTAAAATGTACAATTCATTATGTATTTATATTTTCCCAATTATGAACTAACTTATTCAGCAATATTCGTATACTCTTAATACGTAAATGTTGAATTTCATAAAACCAGAACATTTGGATATTGGTAATTTAGAAAGTAAGATGACTGCCGGTAATAAATATATTAAAGCCGCATAATTCACTAGTGTAATGCAGAAAAATAAATTTATAAAAATTTTAATTAACAATATTAGAACAATCTAAAAAACGCATATTTAATAATTAATAAAAATTTCGTTAATATTATTTTTCAATCTTATACATATTCTATAATAACAGAATTATAATTTTTACAGTTTACGATAGCAGCGTTTAGACAAAAATGCAAATTTAACGCAACCCTTTAGGCACTCGTATTATTAACAAATATAAAGACGTTTATCGTGCTAAATTTTACTGCTTTTGAAACTGATAAACCACTACAATGTTAATTGCATTTGCAGAAAACTGAAAACTCGAAAGAAGTAAAATGCGATTTTGATGTATAATATTCATAACATTTTCTACGGTGATAAAAGTTATTACTGTTATGTTATTTTATCTTTACGTTACCCAAACTACTACAAGCAAAAATAAAAATGAATGAATAAAACAATCAAAAATATTTTCACTCTAACTAACTGAATGAAAATAACCAACGTTGATTATCAAATAATTAGCTGGGCCGTCTTCAACCCGTGGCCCAATAGCATAATTTCTGTAGGCCGCCGCTATCCAATGAATAATATACCATCGAAAATAAACAGGTGTAAAAAATATGTACTTGCTGACGAATTTAGTTGTTTATCAGAAAGTCAAAAGGCGCAGCATCATTTTTCTTCAGATCAAATGACGATTTTATTATTGCACAGAATATGTAAGAAATCTGTTTAGAAAGAATTTATTATCTTCGCTTTGATTTCTTAGAATACTTGTGGATATTAAGCGTCATTTTTCCTTTATTTATATATGTATTACAGGCAGTTTGAATTATTTCAAAAAAGCAAAAAAAAATACATATATTCCGTGCAATACCTCACTGTATCAGCAACATTTATGTGCGAAATCGATGAATTTCGGGAATGTTATGAAAGTTCTAATCAAGGTTATGGATTTGATTAAATTTAGAGAATTAAATCATCAAGAATTCTAAGTTTTTCATTTAGATTGCAGCGGAGAACGTGAAGATGTTATTTATTTTCCTATGTTCGATAACTTTCTCGGCAAAAAAATGTTAGAGAATATTTGAAGTGGAAAAAAATCACTGCTACCTTTATATAAAAAACAAAGGCAAATCTGTGTTTGAATTTTCAAAGCCTCAATGGTTAGCAGATTTCGAGTTTTCAGTTGACATCATGAAATTTTTCAATTATTTAAATTTACCGCTGAAACGGAAAAATAATATGACAAATAGTCTTTACGCCTTTATCAAAGCCTTTCAAAATTAACATATTTTACGGGAAAACTAGTTTAAAAAGTGCGATTTAATTTTTTTCCCGAAATTATCTCAAAGCGCATGTTCTAATGTAAATAGATTCGCTTCAATTTGAAGGACAATCTTCACTCGGGTTAATCGCGTTTTATAAAAGCACGTTAGGAAAGAAATTTTTCAAATTATTCAACAATATACTTCGAAAATGATGCCAGTAATTGGATCGTATATACTCTACATCAAGACGCTTCTATTGACATTATACTGAACTTCGTAGTAGTTTTCACAAAATGAATAAATTAGTCTCTTTTATTCTTCTTAAGTTACAAAAAAAACCCTCGGACAAAACTGACTTAAAACTAGTGATGGTTATTTTAAATCAATAAGTATGGAAGTAAAAAGCACCATTTCTTCAAACATAAATCTGTTACAAATTTCTGTTTGAAATTCATACATATACACATGCACACGCGCATGCGTTTACAAATGTTTGTTTAAGAACTTTTTTTTTTTTTTTTTTTGATTTTCCGCTTTTGAATGAAGTTTCCAAATTCGATTTTTAAAACGAATAACTTCCGTATTTCAACAATCTACAAAAAGAAAGAAAAGGGACAAACAGAAGCATAGAAAAGAACGGATGCCAAATATCAGAAAAAACAAGTTTAAAGATATAACGGAGAAAACGAACATTATAGAACATAAAATACGAATTTTGGTGGAAAATAAGTAAAAAAAGCGGTTTCTATACTACCATAAATAAACTTCTATACTACCATAAATAAACTTCTAAAGGGGAAAAAAGTAAAACAATAAATTAAAACGAAATAAATCAAATGACTATACAAAACCAAAAAGTACATTTTCGTGTTCTGGCTTTTTTTTCTTTTTCTTTTTTTTCGGTGGTTCGCGGAATCCTAGCAGATTGCTGGGGCACTTATAACTTAAATGACCAGTCTCGCCGCATTCGTAACATCGTGATTTATCTTCATAAACACGTTTTCTGATGAATTCTCGACTGCGACCGTTATCATTGGCTATCTTACAACATAATGTTCTACCGTACAACTATAAATTTTAAAAATAAATAATAATACTATTATTGTAGGTTTTTATTTCAAATCGGTAAATATACGTTTAGGAGATATCGCTTGTTTTTGACAATAAATTTCTCAAAAATATTAGGTTAAAGTAATAGTCCGAGAACTGAGGGACTAAAACTGCAACAGTTTTAGAAAGGCTGATATTTTGACATTAGGTTATATAGCGGTTGTATTAGCCTACCGCAATTTCACTAACACCTGGCGCGGGGGCGGCTCCAAACTTGTAAAAAATACCTGTACGTCGCAACTGTTTTATAAAATCTGAAATTTCGTATACAGGCAGCAAATATCATTTAAAATATGAAAAACTTAGTCACTATTTTTATGCACAAACGCCGTCAGCAGTAAATAGAAGGACGCGCCATATGCTTAATTTATATAGCGTACTCGGCTGTATAATGCTTGTATGTAATTTTGAAATATATTGTAATTTAAAAGTTTATTTAAAATATTAAGCAGTCTGCTATACTTGGTAAAATCAGGAGCAGATTAAGGATTTGCGGGGCCCGGGACTAATCTTGAATGAGGAGCCCCTCTTCGAAGAGAATACAGTGAAAAATTCATTATCATACACGTGGAAACAAAGGAGCAGATAAAAAAAGAAAAAATTTAAATTATGCTCTCTTTAAAAAAATCAACTATCTTACCCTAACGAACTGGATACTATATAAATTGAACGTCAATAAGGAATTTTATATACATATATACATATATATATACCATATTAATGTTTGTAATTTAGTATTTCTAACATTATTTTTTTTTCTATAAAAAATCTTTATATTATATGAAAAAAATTAAATATTGCGAGTTGCACAAAAATAATCGTTTTTTTAATAAAAATAAAAACTTTATTTATAATGCATGACCTACAGCGGTAGCGCCGAAGCCGGCGGGTTGCGCCGCTATTGCTGCTATCGCGGTTTTCAAGCTAATTTTGATACTTTGATCATGTCCTTTTCGCTATGTGAATAAACAGGTATATTTAAAATTCCAAATTGTTTATGTGATCAGAAAAAAGTGAATGAAGCACAGAATGGTTTATTAAATTTTTCGAAATACAAAAAAAATATTTATAAAACCAGCAATCGATTAAAACTCTGTTTTATTTTAAATAATTTTTGAACAATTAAAAATATAACGTATTAACTTTCGATAAAAAAATAAAATAAATATTGTTAAAATTAAGAATATTTCAAATTGTAAAACGTTTTCACATAGAAAAATTTACAATAATTACATAGATATCAATATTTCAATAGAGAATTGTTATTAATCGATTTGTCGAATGTTTATTTATTATTCAAAAAAATACGTTAAGGACTCATTCACTTTTTTTTAACACAATAAACTAGATTTATCGTAGAAAATATATATAAGTGTCCTTTCCGACTGCGGATATATATCCGCTTCTCAACTCAAACTCCGGCGGAGTTACGTATCTCATATCTAGTGTATAATCGTACTGTTCGTTGCGTATTCAACTCCAACTTCGCGTAGCACTTCAAACGCACAAAGCAGCAAACGTTTTTGAACACGATGCGCATTTTCCAGCACTTTTTTTGACAAAACAGCTGGTTCGCACCGCGTTAAATAACATCTACCATTAAATTCGTGGATCACATTACTCATCCAGATTTGAAAATTTTAAATCACACCGTCGCTATCACCTCTCTATACTGCAATCCATGCGTACAACGTAATTCTATGAAACAGTAACAGGGCAAATTTTGACAGTCTTTCAGAGTTGAGATATATTAAATCATGTCGTCGGGGATATACCGGACCATGTCCGACCGCGGACATATTTCCGAGGGTATAAATGTGTCCAAAATTACCCATGTCTACCAATCAACCTCTATTAAAGATTACGAGTACGCTCTTCGAGACACAAGTGAAAAACGTGACTATCTTATCACTGGAGAAGTACAGAAACACCCTGCGGATTTCACAAAAGAACTTCGAAATATAAAGTTCAATTTCAGGTACTGAATCCGAGCTTACAGATATTGAAGAACATGATGATGAGTCTGATCAAGCATACAAATGTAGCAGCGATTCTGATTAGAAAAGTTATTTTTGTATTTTTTATTATATAAATACGTTATCAAAAATTAATGATCGTTTTTTTTTTCTTTTCTTATTTTAAATCTCAAACCATTTATTTTCGGCCGAGCGCGCTATATAAATTAAGGGCTCGGCGTGTCCTTCTATTGACTGTTGACGACGTTTGTTGCATAAAAATAGTGACTGACTAAATTTTTCGTATTTTAAATGATATTCGCTGATTGTATACAAAGTTTGAGATTTTATAAAACAATTGCACGAACAAAGAGGTTTTGATGACTTTAGCGCGCTGCTGACGCGTCCCGTTGCAATTTTTTTCTGACTGACTATACCCGTACAGTTTGTTAGTTGACCAATTGTCTATAAACTAATTTTCAGATTTCATAAAACAGTTACGACGTACATGTATTTTTTAAAAATTTGGAGCCGCCCCCGCGCCAAGTGTTAGTGAAATTGCGGTAGGCTGTGGATATACAACCACTATATAACCTAATGTCAAAATATCAGCCTTTCTAAAACTGTTGCAGTTTTGGTCCCTCAGCTCTCGGACTATAAACTGTCACACAAAATTTTATCCGAATCATTAGTAAAGTAAAGAGAGCTCCATACCCTCGACAAAGCGTTGAAGGTTTGAGTAGAAGGAAAAAATTGTTCTTTTTCGATTGCTTTTACTTTCGCAAATTTCTCAAATACAAAATTATTTCAGATTGGGTAGACGTCAGTGGAACTTAAATCAGAAAGGAGGCGGATTTCGAACTCACAATCTTCGGTTCCATAGCAAAGTCCTACAGCACACTGTCTAAAAGTCAGTAGGATGATGTGAAAATAATGAGTATGTCGCATAAATGACGAAACCGGTCGAACTATTTTATTGTATTTATTGTCTTTATATATAT
Organism: Icerya purchasi; assembly: GCA_039619475.1. Taxonomy (NCBI): domain Eukaryota; kingdom Metazoa; phylum Arthropoda; class Insecta; order Hemiptera; family Monophlebidae; genus Icerya; species Icerya purchasi. The sequence continues at coordinate 154,616,588 of CM077115.1, forward strand.
TATTCATTCGTTTTTATGTTTTTTGAACAATTTAAAGTTTATTACAATATAAACAATGCTATATACTATTTTGTGAATTGTGAATGTCGTTCGAATAATAAAAAATATAACATTAGTAACCGCATATTAACAGTTATTTTCAATTATTTTCATTTGTAATATACAGAGCGGTTTACGGAAGAAAAACATTTATAATTAACTATGTTTCAACCCAGTTTCAGTAATTGTGCAATAATTATAATTATACATTATTTGTCCCTCTTTCAACTAACAAGAAATAATATTTTTATTCAATTACCAACATCGTTAGCCTCAATCAATATTATACAATAGAACACTATCGATTCAGCTTAAATTACAGAAGGCAAATAAATTTTTGTTATAGTGTAAAAATAAAAATTTAATTCGAAGTAAAAAATAAATCGCATCAAGTAAACTTACTCTTGAAAATGAACACCGACTTCTAAAAATTTCTACTAGAATGTTATGAAAAAAATAAATCGATTTTTTTCCAAAGTAAAACCTGAACGAAGTAATATTGCATTTTCAAAAATGGTTTGTATCAAAATTTCCTCAAGTTGATTTTTATAGTAACGTTAATATAAAAAAGTATTCAAGGTTTTTTACGAATTGCGAAATACAAATTTTTTCAGTAGTTTTATTACCTGCGTATTGTGGAACGTAGAAACACATTTGTGGGCATCTTCAATTTTTAAAAATAATATAAACGCCACTCCTTTGCTTTCACGAGATTTACCTTTAACAATCGTCACTCTATGTAACATATAAATGTAAAAATTAAAATTAAGGCGGTAATTGTATAGAAATGAGAAAAATAAAGTTATCTTTCCATTATAAAAAAAATTTTCTATGCTATTTTAGTTGCGCTGTGATTGGTTTAAAAATTTTCCCCATTTACTTCGTTCGCATATACTTGCTTCTATTTATTCATTTATTATACATGTATATCCGTACTGCGTTCAACAACAAAGGTTAGAAGTAAGGAGACTGGTAAACGTTTACGTTTTGTTTACAAAAAAAAAAAAAAATACTAAATAAATAATAATAACAATAACGAATAAATAGACACTTGAACATATCCAGTAAAAGACGTATTGAAAACTGTAACTTATTTATAAAGGCCCATCGGCGAGAAACAGGATAAAAACAGGTCGAGGAGTAAAACAAAAAGTGAAACAAAGGAACTCCAGAAATATATAATGAATAGTGAGTGAAAAGTAACACATAAAGGATAAAAGAGCTGGACTGCTGTTAAAAAGAAATTTATGGGTAAGACGTGTGTGCCTAAAAAGTATTCGAGAAAGCACAACACCAAAACCACACTGACAGCTAATATCAAATTCCATGTCAATCACTTCTTCAATGACGATAAGTTGGCTGTTCTACCTCTAAACTGTATTATTTTCAATAATAGTTATATAAATTCACAAAAACATCAATTATTAGACTAGCTTCAGTCACACACAATCATAATCATGACATTAAATTAAAATAGTTAACGTAATATATGCAAATATGTACTAGTTTGAAAAAATACGTCGATTATTACGGTAGAAGAGTTCTAATATTTTTATTACATAATAATTTGAATCTAATACGATTATCAAAGCGAATTTGGCGTTTCTTCAACAAAAGAAAAAAATTTATTGTACTTCTAAGAATTACAGCTTAAAATATCGTAATTCACGAGTGCCTAATTCGAAAAAAATAATGATAAGAAAAAGATAAATTGTATAAACTTGATACGAAAAATTATCACTGTTTTACTCCCAAATGCTTTAAAACCTAAACGAAACGCTGTTTCAGTGTATTTTAAAATAGTTCTTCATAATGATATTTTCATACAAATTTTATAAGTGTGTCTAAACTATTCCATATTGTTAGTTTCTAAAAGTACAATCGAAATGTTCGCTGAACATAGCGCATTGATATTTTATAATGAATTTAATAATTTGACCGCAGTTCAACCTTTATCCTTACTAGTAGATTTTCTTAATATTATTAATTCATAAAGAAAATCAGCTTTACCGAAAATTATTTTTAAAATAGAATATAACAGTAAACAAGAAGATTAATGTAGCGAGAAAAGAATGAGCCTACCAAAAAGTGGTTAAAAGCTATTTATCAAGAACTCAAAACCAAAATGAAAAAAAAAAAAAAAAAAAACGATTTAGACAAAATTTAGAAAGAAAATGAAACAGAAATAATAATACAAACAGACAATAATAAAATAAAAAATAAATTATAAAGGCGACAAAGCATACAGATTTATAAACGAAAATAAAAACTGTGAATGCATAAAACATCTAGTAGGTAAAATAAAATTTAAAAAAAAAACAAAACAAAAGAGGTGCAATAAGCATAAAGAATATCTATTGTTATACGAAAATTAAAAAAATAAATACAGTAGTACACCGAAGCATTTTATACATAAAAAAATTAGAAAAAACAAAATAAATAATGAAATAGATTAAGTGTAATGAATTAAATAAATAAAGAAGAAAATAAACAGTATAAAAGAGAAAAATTAGATAAACTGTAAATTAAAATGTATATTAAATATATGTATACTAGTGGGTTTTGCCTCTTCAGTGTGCCCTTTGTTCATTAACTCTAATAATTTTTATAAATTTATCAATTAAGTACTATATTAACCTCAAATTTTTTCAACCAATCAGAGTACGGATAAAACTGCGACCAAAACTTTTTTAATAAGGAGAGAAATATATGCGCTAATACAGCTGTCACACTATTTTAACTTTTCCTTTCTTTTTTTTTATTCTGTTTTTCTATCAACAAGTAAATCCAATTAGTTTCAAATATACGTAGTACAAAGCAAATGATAGAAATGAATAAGAATGAAAGAGTAAGACGGTATTCGAAATATTATCAGAATATACAATGAAAAGAACAAAAAAAATTTTTGAAAAGTTAAAGAAAAAACTGGAGTCAAAGAATTTGAAATAAAATAAAATGTTCGGTAAAAAGAGAGATATGAAAAAGAAAGATGGCTGAAGTTAAAAAGAAAAAATCAGAGTAAAATACTTTTCATTGAACAGAAAATCTTTACGATGAACTATTAAAGAAAAAATAATAGAAAGTAATAGAGATGTTAAAATAAATTAATGTTAAAACCAACTGAAATATCAATTACGAAATACACAGTTTGCATAAATAAAATGAATGATTTATTAAACAATTCGGAAAAACCTGCCATCTATTTGATAAACAAAATTCTAATCTTATAATATGATCAAAAATTGTATATACGTATTAGTTTAGACAAATTGATTGACCGAGGAGACCTTATTGTTGAGAAAATTCTACGAAACGGGCAATACGAGCAATTTTAGAAGAAGAGACAAATATCTGTTTTAGTAATTATCGTATTACTAGGGTTTATAAAAAGGCAATGTGTTTATGCCATGGTTAGCTGAAAATAGGTAAAGGCATAAAATTTTTATTTCGTGATGAAATATATTTATTTACACTTTGCTCAACAAACTTAAATATTACGTGAATTCCCAAATACATAAGACGTCGTTATAGAGTTATGCAGATGATAATTTGTAATAATATTTGCGGCTTACGAAGATTAGTTTTTATTTTTTGGAACGCGAGAATGCTCCAATAAAAAAAAGGAATCTGCAATGCATACGAAAATTTAGTTTTCATGTCATGTGCATATTGCTGTTAAATGCTTGCGACCATTAGTGAAATTTATTAATCCACCGATTGATTTGCAAGTTCAAAACAGATCCGAACAAAGCTCGATTAATATGTATATTAAAAATTTCTTGTATATGCATAACTAGGTTGTCAAAAACAGCTCTGATTTTGATAAAATTCACGAATTAGGGTGTTTTACGGCCTATAAATCGAAGGAAGTGAATGCAAACAAACTTGTATTTAGAATTAAAAAGTAAATAAAGAATAATTCACTTATTTACCACGTTAAATGGAAAATTGAAATTTTTTGATGAAATTAATTTATTTACGATTTACACAGCAATTCTAAATACTACGCAAACTAAAATATACTTTCAAAATTAAAATGAGTATTATTGTTATATTTTTAAATATTTATGAAACTTATAAATACTTTAATAGATCTGCAAGTTCAGAATAAATCCGAGCAAAGCTAGGTTACTGAGTACTTTTTATACTATATTATAGAAGAGTATATATTCTTATGCTAGAATTGAACGAAAACGAAGAAAAAACAACAAACCGATATTATGCAACACAGTTATTGAAAACACCTTTAAAATTAACTGAAACGTTTTCACTATTTTTCGAATTTTCAAATTTCTTTGACATATTCCGGATCTTAATAGTACTTATTTTTTTGAACTGATAAGCGATTTTTTTCGATACTTTGTTTTTTTAAAACCATTCCAACAAACGTATGTAGTGTTCCTTCTAGAAATGATTTCTGTATAACTCCGGCATATTTTTCAATTGTTTTACTAGATAATTTTTATAATTTATTAATTCAATTAACGCGATTTACAAAACTTTTGAATTCATGTGACAACAATAAATTTATAACTCAGCTATCATTACGTTTTTAAACGCCACTCAAAATTGGCATTATGCAGCCGAGTAAAAAACTAATCAATTAAACTATTGAAAGCTGAAAACATAACAGTATTAAATTTAATACTAATGTAAGATTAATTACAAGAAATATAAATATTAAACGTACTGACTTTACGATTTTTCCGCATTTTTCAAAAATTTTGTGTAAATCGTTATTTGTTAATGTAAATGGTAAGTTTGAAACATATACTGTACTTTTACTTGGAGCTAAACCATGACTCATTGTCTAACTGTGAACAAAAGTATAATTAAAATGTAAGCGCGTCAGTTTTGTACCATAAAAATACATAACTTAAAGAAAATTTCCATTTTAGACGAACAAATAGCACAACAACCCAATTTAAGTTAGTATAAATACTTACATACCGGCATTTAATTAATGTATACTTCGCTATTTTCCTTATTTTAATGCGAGATTATCGATGTTCATGCATTTATCGCAATTTCGATTTTTATCCACTTCGTACATATGGTATGAAAAATAATGAGACTAAATAAATAACGTTACTCAAATATACATTTTTACACGAATTAACTAAATGCAGCTAAAACACTTCTTACGCAGACAGCGCTAAATGAAACATAAATATCAAACTGAAGTACACTATTATTTAAAATATGCAAACAAGGTTAATACAAAACTTTTATTTTACGATGAGGATTTCGGATTGTACTCAGCTAATTATGGTACTTAAGTTATTATTTTGTCAATTTGACGTTTTATTTATTTCGGTTTGTTTTTCTGTTAATTGGTATTTCTCTCGTGTAGTTTTCGCATTTCTGTTACATAATATATTCATGGTTATTAGCTTTAATCATGTTTCATTGTTTCAGTTCGTTCAATTATTACTATTATTTTTAGTTCATTACGATTGTTTCTAATTAAATCAATCAAAACTAAATAATTGAATGGATACTGAAATTATGGAAATTGAACTAATAAAAATGCGTACTTTTCCCCGTTTTTCAGTGTTTCTTAACGATGTATCGTCCTCATTGAATTATGGCGGCAGGGCCATATCTAGACCAAAATTTCGGGAGGGGTTACGAAAATATTTTTATAAATATACATATATGTATATATATGGATGCGCGTGTGTATGTGTTATCATGAAATATATTTATTTATAAATAGTACACTAAAGCCTTGTAGTCAATTATTGTATATTCAATATTTGAACACTACAATAAAAACAAATAAAAAATAGTCGTTTCCATAGAATTCATAAAAATTTTATTTCTTTTCAATTTTTGACAAAAGAAAAGAAAATTGAAATTTTTATGAATTCTACGGAAATGACTATTTTTATTTGTTTTATTGTAGTGTTCAAATATTGCATATGCAATAATTGACTACAAAGTTTTAGTGTACTATTTATAAATAAATATATTTCTTAATAATATATACACACACACGCACACACACACACATATATATATATATATAAGTATTTTCGTAACCCCTCCCGAAATTTTGGTCTGGATACGGCCCTGTCGATATCTATTTAATCTGAAATAATTAGATATCAGAGAAATCCGAAAAAGTAAAGATGGTCATGAAAAGGAAATTGGTCCTTCTACTCACATCAGTGTTGGCTACTTCTCGATGCCCTATCAAGGTTGCGAGGTTAGCTTTACATAACTTAAGTACGTAGGTAATTTTTTAAGTAAGAACCGTTTTGTAATGGATCGTAAGAAAAACTTTATTTATGAACGAAAATTGTATCAGAAACATAAATATGAACATTTTCTTACTTTTTAACGTAGTCACCATTAATATCTAAACGTTTGTTAAGTCGTGGCACTAGCTTTTATATTCCCTCGTCAAAAAACTCTGCCGCCTGACTGTTTAACCAGTTAGTAACAGTTTCTTTCAATATATCATTACTTCTCAATCGCTTTCCACCAAAAAATTCCTTAAGTTTTGGAAAAAGATGAAAGTCTGATAGTGCTAAGTCAGGGCTGTACGATGAATGTTCCAATAATTCCTAATTAAAGTTGTTCAGTTGTGTTTTTGTTCTTGGCGCAACGTGCGGCTGAGCGTTATCATGAAGCAGAACAACGCCACTAGAGAGCAGTCATTTACTGTTGTTCCTCTTGACGAAAAGTCTATAAGAAGAATGCCTTTTTAGTCCCAAAAAACTGTGGCCACAATTTTCCGTGTTGAAATTTCTTGTTTGAATTTACGTGGTTTCGTTGGGGAGTTTGAATGATGCCACTCACAGGACTGACATTTAGTCGCAAGAGTATAGTACGCAATCCACATTTCATCATCGCTCACAATGTGACTCAAGAACTCGCCACCATCCTTGTCTCATCATATCTGCGCATAGGTTTTTTTAAATTTTTTCCTACAATGACACTATTGCTAAATTTTTAATTGTAATAACCTATAATCGTTTTTTATATGTTGCATCGTGCGGTAAGACAATTCGTCGATACGCTAGTTCAACTTGCACTGCTAACGTTATGTTGTATCGTAATTTGCATAAATATATTCTTTCTTTCTTCTTTAAAAGAATGTACCAAACGCTTTGTTTTGTGTTTTTTTGGTAATACTTTTGGCGCCCATCTCGCACACAATTTTTTTTGTAAGGAATGAAGTTTGTCAGTAACAATTTGATAAACTACTGATCTTGAAACTTGTGGGAATTTCTGATGAAGCTCGCCAATAGTGAAACACCTATTTTTATGAATTTCCTCATCAGCTTTTTGTGCCAAGTCTTCGTTAATGGCAGTAGGCCATCCAGCATCATGAACATTTGTCCCTCCTTCATCAAAAAATCTACACCATTAACACACATTTCCATCGTTAATTACACCTTCACCATAAACTTCAATAAGTTGCCGGTGAATTTCAGCAGGACGAACTTTTTTTGCGTTTAAAAACTAAATTCATAACCGGCCGGATTATTGATCAACATGGTGATAAATAAAGAAGTATAACCACAAAACCAACATAGGCAGAGACGTGATAGTTATAGCGGCGTAGTGGAGGGCTGGTCAAGAGTGGCTAACCTTGAACGAACGTCACAATCGGTTCATACTTAAAATATGACCCTCGTAGTTACTGACATAAAACAATTACCACGTATGTATTAAAATATCATCAATTCAGATGTTATTGTTTTAATACTTTTCTTTTATTAATTTGAATGAAAGAGTATAGTAGGAACACTGGCGGCTTTAGGGTGGGGCGACCCGGGCGCCGCGCATGCCAGCACAATGACAAACGGAGTCGATTCTAGAAAATAATTCAGCTTGCAGTTTAGTTTAGATGTAGAGTTCAAAGTGTAAAGACGTGCTATCTGAGCACGGAAATAAGTAAAAATAAATAAATAAACAAGTGAAATTTAATAAGTAGACTTCTGTATACTTAACGTATAAAGTGTACACCTAATGACTGAAGCGAGTGCTGCGACTGTGATATTATTTTTGCTTTTTGGTAAGTCTGAACAACATTTTTATCTTTCAGTTGCATTTTTTTCTAATTACATTTACTTACAGATCAGGGGCGGCTCTTCCTAGGGGGCTCAAAGGCGCGAGCCTTCCTGTGTGAGTTTTCAAAAAATACAGAACAGTTAAGTGATACGCGCTAAGAAGATCAAATTGAAAGCGTCAAAGCGGTTCGTTATCAGTTATGTGAAATGCATGATGCTTTGGTTTCCCTGGCCGATGTTACCAAACAAAGCGATGCTGCGACGTCACACGAAGCGACCGCACTGGCAGGACAAATAAAAGATTTTAACTTTATTGTTTCTCTTATAATGTGGTATGATGTTCTTTTTCAAATTGACGTTGTGAGCAAAGCAAGTCAGTCACCTAAAATCAGCTTTGTCGACTTCACCGAAATGCTTGATAAATGCTGCTCTTATTTGGAAACATATAGACAAACAGGTTTCGAACAAGCTATTGTACTGAATTAGCATCTGAACTTGATATGCAGTCATTTTTCAAACCACAAACGCGACTAAGACGCATTAAACGTGACCAGGTGAAGAGGCTGTTGATGAACCAATAACTGATCCAAAAAAGAAGTTTGAAGCCGAGTTTTTTAATGCTCTTTTGGACACTGCTTATATCTATGAAGGAAAGTTTTCAACAGATGCAAGATTTTTCTGTCACGTGGAATTTCTCGTTTAACATAAAAAAAAAATCAAAATAAAGAAGAACTAATGCGACATTGTTCTGTACTGCAAGAAAAGTTAACGGTCAATTTTAAATCTGATATTGATGGAGATTTGTTGTGCGATGAAATTTTCGGTTTGCAACACTATCTCGAAGACAGTCAGGCAACACCTATCGAAACATTAAACTTTATCAAAAAGCACTATCTTCAAGAATTATATCCCAACACCTGGATATCGCTGCGTATTCTGTTAACAATACCAGTGACTGTGCAAGTGGCGAACGCAGTTTTTCTAAACTAAAATTGATAAAAACGTACTTGCGGTCTGCAATGTTTCAAGCAAGATTAAATAGTTTGACCGCGCTGTCCATTGAAAATCAAGTTGCAAAAAACCTAGATTTTGCCAGTCTTATCAGAGAATTTACTGACAAAAAAACTAGAAAAATAAGGTTTTAGTTGTATTTTAATTGAGTTTAAATTTTTCGTGACTAACTGGCAGACAATATAGGTAGGTACATTGTTTAGAGAATGAATGGGTAAAATATGTTATTATTAATAATAATAAATACATGTTTGTAGTTCTATATTAATTCAATAAAAAATATGGTACAAAATTCAAAATAAGTTTTTTAAATTATAATCACATCACACTAATTATAAATGTGAAAGTTTGTAAGTTTGGATGTTTGTTTGCAATTCAATCACACTTAAACGGCTGGACGGATTTGAATGAAATTTCACACATAGATAGAAAATGACCCGGACCCGGGCATAGGGTACTTTTTATTCCGGAAATAGATTCCTGTAGGACAATGTCTCAAAAACTGGTCCACACGGGCAAATACTAGTCAAATATAAAAGAGCGCCAAATGAATGACTCGTCCGGGGCGCCTAGATGGTTAAGGCTGGCCCTGAGTAGGAATATAATTTATTAACGATTTTCATTGATAATGTTGTCACGATTAAATTCACTTCAGTTAATACTTTGTAATGTGTACATTACATGTATTAGTTTATATATATGTAAAATAAAATAAAATAAAAGTAACGTAATAAATAAGGAGCGTGAGTGTGTGTATGAATGGGACCCAGTGTGGACCGGGGGGTAATGGAGCGAGGCGTGATGATACGTCACAAATGACGCAATGCAACCCGGAGGAAGCGCTCAATGTACCACCGCTGGAAGATATGATCAGTAGTTCAAGTTCTGGTCCAGGAGTCGGACATAGTAGAAGTGAAAACTTGTTATCGTAAAAAAAAAGGGGGGGATCGATGCCGGTTACGCGTGACCCTGTTCTGAGTTTCCGCTTTTAAAATAAAAACTAAAAAAAAAAAAAAAAAAAAAAAAAAGAATTGCATATATAAACGAAATAAAAACAATCACCATCGAATACCCCAGCGAAAATCGACCAAGGAATGCAGCACCGGATCATCGTCGTCAAGAGCGCCGCATCAGGACCCTCCCAGACTACCAGATATGTATATATTTTACTTTGATATGTTATATTAATTTTTAAATAATTCGTGATATTTTTTTGTGCGGTCGACTGCTTGCGCATGCTGTGTGTAATAATCAACAATAAACAATAAATCCTATCTTTTGTGTCTCGGTCGTGGATACCAATTAATAATAATAAATAAAAATAATAGTAAAAATAATAATAATCAATAATAATAATAACGAGATCTTAATAAAATAAACTTCAATGTTAAAATTCCGCAGGAATAACTCCCGCGGTGGCATCCCTGTAATAGAAGTTAACACTTCAACTTAAAATACAGATAATTTTGTTAATCGTAACTTAGAGTTGATGGGGGTATCGTGTAAACAAGAGATCAGTATTAAGTTTCATTATGAAGCAAAAATCAGTAAAACGCAGATAATATTTTATATAACTAAATGGTAGAATTGATAAAATAGTATGCTTTGAACGCCGCTTTTAATAAAATTCCATAGATCTCAACATCTTTGCACTTTTTTATTTTAGAGTCGTATTGAAAACCTTATCTTCTCTGATAATTTATTTATTTTCAATGATTCCTCCCCCACATACTTTAAGAGTTCATCTATCTCCAGTTCCTTGGATTTAACCTTCTCGTCCCCTAATACCAGCCTTAATTACAATTGGACTACCCTAATGGGGTCCTCTATGATAATGACCATATTCTTACCTTAATTACCTCTCTGGATTTCCCTTTTCTCGCCTATCCTAAACCCTTTCATTCTCCTCGAAGGATTTTTTACAGATCAAACTGGATTCTATTTAGTTCCCTAGTGGATTCGAAGCTTTCTGCGTCTAAACCTGTCTCTAATGCTATACTTCATCACTAGTGCTTTTTCGGTATCCTCTCCTCCTTATAATCCCGAACAATTTAATTGTTGTCTTAATGTCTCATCCTTTTGGTTAGAACTGATTCCGAAAAAAAAACTCCCTCTTACGTTCTACTTCCTTAGCATCCTGCTTCAGAAAATTATTTAGGGTGCGCTTAACAAGTGCCTTGTCTGTTGGCTTAAACACAACAGCGTGCTTCCTTCTTTTGGTTTTCGTCCAGGTTTTGGTTCTGCTAACTATGTTAGTCTTTTTGTCTCAAACGTATATAAATCTTTCATCAATAAGCAGTATACATTGGCCACTCTCGTTGATTTCTCCAGCAGCGCCTTTGACAATGTTCATCTACCCACTCTTAAAAATAAAATGATTGCAATATTCCTTTAAATTTCACTTCCCTCGTTACTAATCGCATGCTGCATCATACAATCCACTTCACTTCTCGTTTTGCTTTAAGCTACAATAGACGTTTTTCCCGCAAGGTTCCTGTATTAGTCCTACACTTTTCAATATCTCTACTGTCTCTGTCACTTTCCTCCCTATCGACAGCTCCACTCTTTTCTTTCGGATGATATATTGCTTTTCTTTTCCTCCCAACATATTGTAACCGTGAATAATGAAATCAACCTATCATCACTTGCTAAGCTAGAGCATATTCCTTTCCCTCTTTGCACCTTTCAATTTTGAAGGATCCTTGAATAACGTTCATTCGTTAAGTAGTACTTGGGTTTTTTAGATTCTTCCTCTTCTTTTTGTTGTCTAGCTCGATACAGGATAGCGGCACATCAGGATTTCATATTCATGTCAATAGTGCCGTTATCATTTTAAGAATTTCGTTAAAAGTCCTACCAAAAAACCTGCTTAGATAGTTAAGCGCGATATGTTCAATAGTTCGGTATGGCTGGTCTGTTGTTTTTTATTTTCCATCTCGCTAGGAGCTCGTTACACAGCACCTGTGCTCAGTGCAGATACGATTTATTCGTACCCACTCTTTCCCGGTTAAGTCAAATGCGTTTACTACAGTGTCCATGAATAGGATTGGATTCCGTTTACCTGGGTTTAATGACTCGCATTGTTCCCGCCGTTTCATTATACCATCCAAGTTCTCCGCAATAAAATTGTCGACAGTTATGCAGACCGGTTTTCTCGAACAAAAACGAGTTGAGCTTATCGCGTACTCTTTTATAAGAAGCTTCTGGGTTTTTTAAATTAAAAAATAAAAGACGAAATTATAAAACATACTCGTGATTTATGTATTTCTTTCTGAAGAAAAGAAAACGTAGAATGTCTGGCTGGAAATATACATTTATTAGATACTTGCTCAATATTTATGTATAATATGCATCTAATTTCTTAAGCGCTTTGAGCATATGGCCAAGTCATCCGCTTATAGAACCGTCAGCTATTCTCGCTGCTTAGTTGATCGCTGTTATGTATGTTAAATAGCGTTTGTGGGAATTTGTTTCGCTATGCATCTGCTATTTGTTTTTCTTAGCGTTATATATATGGCATGGAACCATTTCCCGAATAGTATATTCTGCAAAATTTTTGTCAAATGGTAGTCGTTAATGATATCGTAGACAATCGGCTTTTCCGCATACGGCTCTTAAATCTACAAATATTACACTAGTAAGCATTTTTGTTTCGTATCCATTCTTGATGTTCTGGGGACCAAGTTTGCTGCCCCCTATCTGTACTGATAAAGAAATTCACCTCTTCCTTAAATCTGCAAACTAAAGAAACCAACAACTTTTTAAATCGAGTCATTTTAGGATGTACGTGGATAAAAAGTTAAAGAGACAATAGCTCGTTTAATTTAGTTAATCCGAGTATATAGCACTCATATTTTTAATACACTGTTGTATTAAAACTTTTGGTTATTCTTGATTTTTTCTAATAAATTATAAATAAAAAAAAAAAAGGAGAAAAAAAAACAAAACCGTCAACAGACTAAGAAAATTACTTTTTAAAATAAACAAGTAGTAAAAAGCAATAAGAACAAATGATTACTGGTTAAGGAAATTGTCGTAATGTTGTTTTTTCCAGATTCTTTTGATTATTATTTGATTAACGGAGCTTAATGCTCATCGTAACAGTATTACTAACATTTCAATGGAAAGATGGAGCCTGGGAAAAAATGCTTGTATACCGGTTCAAGCGGCAGGTAACAGTACTTGTATCATTTTTCTGTAATGCAATTTAAACAATTATCTAGCGAATTTTTGAGTAAGTGTAACTCAGCGGTAAATTATATTCGAGTACAAAGCAGTTCTCCATTTTTGAGACCTAGCTCTTTACTTTTAAAATGATATTAGTATGTTTTTATTAAAATTTGAAAAATGTAGTAAAATTTACCAAAACCAATTGTTCTTGTAATCCTGATTCAGGAATGGACATAAAATTTGGGTTAAATCCATAAATTTTGAACTTGTTCATGTATTTTCGTTTAATAATTATTCAATCTAAACTCGACTTAATCGATCGCTCACAGTTTCACTTAAACAGAAAAAATGTTCTTAATTACTAAATATGTTTCATTGAGCTTTCTCGGCTTGAATGATCCTAAGACCCCTGTAACTGTATGCCTAGTCTTGTTTGCTTTACATCATTTTAATTAAATTAAAGTAGGTAATTTTATTATGATCTTCTTGATTTTACATTTAATGAAGAAGATATGGAAGAAAACTAACTAAATAATGAGAGCTATCATTTGTAGCTGTTTTTCTTTATTCTAACTTTACATTTTTTGCGGTAACTAAATGTGGAGTTTAGTTTTTTTGAAAGTTACGGAAAGCAAATTTGTAAAATGGTTATCGAAATAAATCAAAATTTGTTATCACATTTCCATAACTTAAGAAGAATACGATTGACTACTATGATTCATAATACGTGTTACGGATGATTAGTTATCAACTTTATTTTGAGAAACTATTTATCGCAATTACCTACAAGTACGCCTTTTTTGGACGCGAAAGCGCTTAGGTAATACTGAACAGAGGGTTTTTATCTAGACCTGTTTCAAATTGCCAACATTCTTCTGTTTGCATTAGTGAGAAGCGTAGATTCTTATAATTCTTCTATATAACTATAAAAAGCATTTTGTCATCATTATCAGCAGTTCTTCACAAAAAAAAGGGTACCTTTCTCTGTTGTATTCTGTATATGGCAGTTTACTTTCATTTTCTTAAACACTTTTAGTCTGTTTTTTTATCAGTGTAATTTAATGCAGTATGTAAGAGCGGGCCTTCGAACTCTGTACTTATTCACTCGGAACATCATTGTCCAGTCAATTACGCTGTGCTCGCGACCAGTTAATTATATTGCAAAGAAAGAAGTAGCAGAAAGTTAGTCTATCGATGGCTCTTACTAAAATTAAATATAAGTTGTTAATTTTTTTGTTTTTTTCAAAGAATTGCGTTGGATATTCTTATTTCAAAATTTGATCTTTAACTATACACGATTTGATTTTTAAGGGTTATTTGTAAGGTGATTTTTTAAATTTAGAGGAGAAAAATCTCTTAAAATTCTATATTATATAATATATTTTCTATAGAATAGGATCCCCGGTATTTAAAAAAACTAAAAAGCTTATGTTTTATGTTGATGGAAAGCTCGTTATGTTGCGAGGTAACCAAACTACATTTAAGTTCTTTAATAGAGGACTTTTGATGTTTACGAAAAATTCAAAAAAGTAAAAAATTATAGCCCTTTGTTTTTATTGCGATGCGCGTGTATAATACTTAAACTTTTGAGCACTCCATGAATTGCGAGACAAATAGAACCGATACTGTTGCTTCGAAATAAAAAATACTTCTCTCGAATTTACTGTTGCATAAATGTAAATTATAGACATACTTATCCGAACATACAGAATCCTTAACGCGTAGTAAACTGTACTTAATACTGCGCTTATTTAAAATAATTTTAAAAATTTTACTTTCAATAACGTATATTTTTAAAAATATTTTACAGTATTGCCACTTGATCTAGATAAATATATTTTGAATCCAGAAGAAATTTATTGAATAATTATAATGATTGCATATATATATATATATATATATATATATATATATATATATATAAGAAAAGATAAAACAAATTATTTTAATAATTTTTAACTGATGTCACTTCTTTCGCAGTTTTACAGCGTTCTTTTTTCCATCGTGCGTCCATCATAGTACACACATGCTGTAAAAATATTTATATCTTCGGAAATTTAAAAGTTACAGAACATTGTTCACTAAGCTTATTAATTTTAAAAAATCGTTTTATTTTTAAGATGATATATTGTAGTTATATTTCTTTTTTACAATGTTTTAAAAGCACTTGCGTTATTGAATTTTTACAGATGAAAGAGATCCAAATTTAAAAACTAAGTTCTACATCACTCAGCCAAGCAATCGTTAAAGTTAATTTTAGTATCAGTAATTATTTTTGCAGTAAAAGCATATTTTTATATTTTTAAATAATTTCCCCGCGTAATAATGTCTTTTAACTTTATTGAAAGACAATAAATATTGAAAAAAAGAAGGCATTTTCAGATAAAATATAGATTTATACTTCATCACATTTACAACTTAAGGAAACAACTTTATGTTGCTCAGACCTGCCAAAAAAAAAATTACCAATCGAGCTAGGATACTATATCCTCTATTAGACAGACCTTCTACTCTAAGCCTAAATCTTAAAAAGATCCATAACTATCATAGCACTAATATGGAGGTATGTGTTGGAAATATATGGATGCACTTGTACCAGTAACTTATCAAAAATCCAAAGCCAGCAGTCCAAAATTCTGCGGAACTGCCCCTGAACTTTAATATGACCTTACACATTAATTTAAGTATCCCCTTTGTTAATGAAGTCTATACCATACAATATGAAAAGTTTTTTGAAAAATTAAAATCCAATCCGTACCCTTATATACATAAAATGTACACTAAGACTCTACCAGGCAATCCTAAAAGGAGGTTAAAACGAAGAAAATGGTGCCGTGACACGCTTCCAATAACATAAACACAATTAGTGCTGAACGCATAATTCATATATATGTATATATATATATATATATATATATATTATTAATTTTATAAACCTATAAGCTAATATTCTTAAGAGCCATATATAGCAGGCGTTAAATTTACTGTTAATATCCTCAAATTCTTCTCATAGTACTGGTAGGATTCTATAGGCCATACTTCATGGAATAGGTTGCCATGTTATCTTGCTGATTCTATAAAATACGCCTTTTCAATAACATAAATACAATTGCTACTAAACGAATAATTCATATATATATACATATATATATGTATATATAAAAAATTAATTTTATAAAACTAAATGCTAGTATTCCAAGAGATACATATATAGCTGGCGTTTAATTTAGTGTTAATATTCTCAAATTCTCCTCATAGTACTGGTGGGACTCTATGGACCATACTTTACTGTATAGGTTGCCATATTATCCCGCTGATTTTATAAAACACGCTTTATTATTCCTTAGTTTTCACACTATCCATAACAATACTGGATGCAATCCAGAACGATTCCTGTTATTATAATATTATTATCACTGACTCAGTCCTTCATTGGAAGGATAGATTGGCTACTATGTGGTCAGTAAATTTAAAGAAGAGAGGTCACGAGCACTGTTTATGGTCCTTACCGGCACAGTGAAAAAAGAAAAAAAACATCGCGACGGGCAAGTTACAGAAAGATTGATAATCTTCAACTAAACGTGAAGCGTGAAAACCATTTTTTATTAAACGGTGGTAAACGTTTCCCGAAGAGAAACAGAATCTTTACAATTTTTTTTTATTAATTTCCAAGTACAGCTTTTAACGGGTTGTGTAACAGGAAGAAGACTGGAAAACGTTCGAAAACGCAACGCTCAAGTTTGTTCATCGGAAGCAGACGAGCCCAGTGGGAAGCAAAATTAAAAACTGTTAGAGTACACACACTGCTCAAACACGTTTGTCAGAAACTAATGAACAACGGAAAGCAGAACTGGAAACCTTTGAAATATGCAACGCGTAAGTCCATTCATCTGAAGCAGGCGAGCAACGGGAAGCAAAGTGGAAATCAACATGTCTCCCAAAGAGAGAAAGAATTTTTACATAAACATAATTCCAGATAAAACAAAAAATTTTTTATGAATTTCCAAGTACAGATTTAAACGGGTATTAATACAAACAGCGATGAAGCAAAACCGGAAACCGTATTTTTAATATTTGCTAATGGGAACGTTATTTGTACTCAAATTTGAAATAATTACTCAGCTACTATAGTTTTCTGTTATAGTAATAAATTAATTTTAATAAAATAGGTTGAAAAATATAAGTGAAGGTGTTTTCTTAAATGTGTAATTATGAGAGATCACCGTGTAATGAACAAACAAATTATAAGAAGATTAATAATCTTCAACTAAACGTGAAACGTGAAGACAATTTTTTGTGGATGGTGATTATTATTATTATTATCGTATCAATTACGCGCTTATCAAAGTTAAATATGAAAAACATGTTTCCCGAAGAGAGAAAAAATCTTTACATAAAATAATTCCAGATAAAACAACATTTTTTTTATGAATTTTCAAGTACAGATTTAAACGGATATTAATACACGGACCTAGTAGTTAATAAAATTCAAATAAAAAACGGAAAAGTAAATATATACATAGTTAAATTTAATATTATATGTTTCTATATTTATTTATAAAACGCGCGTGTACCCAACTTATGCACTGAAATCTAAAGGAAACCTAAACAACCTATTTTCATTTAGAAAAAAAGACCAAAGAATATTATTAAAAATGAACCTAAATGTTTGATTTTAATTTGAAAAACATAAAGATATAGTAACAGTACTGATATTGATACTTATTAAAATAATATATTTATGAGTACCTATATAATTCTGATTAACGATTCGTAATCACGGAAATGTTACGGTGATCATGAATAATTTTATGACGCCTATAAGAAGAGTATCCGCTTTTTAACTATTGTTTAGTTGATAATAAAGAAGTGTTTTTATAGGAAATTACTTTTTTTATTTATAATTAAAATCATATGAATTTTATTCTCAGTTCTGGCACATCGTCCAGTGGCAAAAGTAGCTCAACATCATCTGCTAGTACATGTAGCCAAGCCAAAATGGCAGCAGCGTCAGCTAAAATGGCAGCGGCGTCAGCTAAAGTGGCAGCGACGTCGGCGGCTGCGGCGGCGACTTCTGTAACGGCCAAGCCGCCAGTCACCTGTCCTGAACCGGTTAAAGAAAAATGTAAAAAATGCGAGAAGGAGCGTACGAAGGATTTTTCGATAAAACATCCTTCATCACAATCGAAAAATGTTTGTTTGGCAAAAACTAAAGGCCAGTTCAATTTAGGCGGCATGCTATCAAATGTTGTTACACCGGTAGAAAACTCGGAACACAAGATAACTATTATAGGTTGTGGAGCCGTTGGAATGGCATGCGCAACCGCTATTTTGGCTAAAGTAAATATATCCTCTAATTGTGTATAATTTTTCATCGTTATTATACATTTTTATGTAAAATAAGGTAGTCTTCTGTATGAACGCGGTAATTTCTATGTACGGATTTTGTTACAATTTTTATAGAGCGAATGAAGGTTTTTTTTTGAAAAAGATTTTGGTCTACGAATCGTCCCGCTATCCTAAAAGACAACCGGATGATAACGATTTAAAAAAAAGAACAAAATTTCAATTTATTTTAAATAGAATAGCATTGTAAAAATAATTATTTCGCATAGGAACGCATCTATTTATAATTTGCGTACCGATTCAAAGTTATTTTGTCTGTTACTTTCCGTTAAGGAATTATCACTTAACAGTAGACTACGAAGTTTGAGAAAGAAAAAGTCATGGGACGTTCACTAAGAAAAAGCTTAACAGTAAACTTAATTCGATTTTTAGTATTATTCGTATTTTCAATTTTTAATGTTACCTCTTCATTATTGTTGCACGCAAATACATCCTCCCATCGTATGTCGAATTAAGAGCAATAGATAATGTAGAAGTCCCGTTTAATATACGAAGAAATACTACTTAAAAAAGAAAAATATAAACCAAGAAAAATAAGCGATACTCCTGCGTCGATTTATAAAATGTTTATCAGAAATTCCATTAATATACGCACACACTGATGCTGCAAAATAGGCTACTATAACCTTTATGTACCCATCCCACGAAAGCAGATGAATTTATGAGACAACCGAGGCGAGTATTGCAAAGAAAACGCGTTTCTCATTCTATTCGTATAAAAGCCTAAAAAAAATCTGTTAGTAAAACAACATAAAAAATAAAAGTATTAAAAATTAAATTGTTTATCTTTTGATTATATTAATAAAATGTTCAATACAATATTTTGTAGCTTACTTACAAAAAGTCTTTTGAATTTTGGATAAACTGTAGGATGAAAGAACAGATTTTAAAGAGTCAGAAGCGATAAAATACCCACAATCAATTTTTTTACCAATAAACCCGTTCTCTTTCTATCCGACCTCTCTTATATCATGTATTGGTGAAACCATTTAGTAACGTTCAAATTCTTTAAACTTGTACCGATTTGAAGAAGCATCAATATTAGTAAATAATTAAAACCCAATGGCGTTTTGTTCCTCATAAAATCCCGATCCTTTCTCTTGTAGCAGCTCGAGTTTCCAATTTTTCGCCTCATGTCTTTTCTTATTCCAAGCTTCCTTACTTTTCCCATGACTTCTCCAACATTTGGCAGACTATTAATAGTATTAATCTCTTCTCGCTCCCTCTCCAAACAAGCTCCATCGCACATTCTACAATGCAAGCCGAATTCCTCCACTTGCTTGATACATCTTTTCCTTCTCATCTAACATTCTTCACTGACGGTTCTTTCCAAGAGAAACGTATATTGCTACACCCCCTGAACGCTTATTATCTCGGCAGTTCGTATGTAGAGTATACTACCCTGGAATGTTATACCTATTTATTTTATCTGAATATAATCACGTTTCCGTTAGAACAATAATATCACAATAATACGATAGCCCATTTAAATATAAATTAAAATCATCGAAGTGTTTCCTTAAACTTACACAGTGTTTAATGTTAGAACTTTAAGTTTAGTTACACTCATTATGCGATTGTGTTAAATTTATAAAGATAAGTAAATTTAATCTTAAGGCTGTAAATTTCAAATGCGATATGTTATCCTTTGTTTTAATAAATTCGTATCAATTACATTTAGTAAATAAAAACTAAAATGTATTACGTTAAGCAGTAAATATGTAAGCATTTGCCAATTTTGTATTATAGTATTATACAATATAATATGGTGCAGCCTACATACGATTTATATTCTAATAAATTTAATAAATTTCATATACTATTTAAAATCTTTGAAAGGCACAGTTCACAAACAGAATAATTTAATTTTAATATTTGCAAGCAACATTTTCTTTCATTGTTTCAGATGTAAAAACGTTAATAGCGAGTATGTAAAGAAACTAATTGCTGAAATGAACTACAAATTATCAAGATGAACTATATGATATTATTTTTCAAATTAATGTATATATGTAATTTATCTTCGCAAAGTATTTATTTTAATAACAAATAACTAATTAACTCTTAGAAACTGCAAAGAACAACTTTCATTTATAAATTCAATTTTGACGCTAACACAAAGCATTGGAAAATATTATTTACCGATATAAATATATTACGTCGATCTACTAGTAATATAAAAAGATAATTTGCCATTTTGAAATCATCTTTCAATATGTAATACAATAAATTTTAACCTTTATAAGCATTCCAGTAGGCAGACAAGTAGTGTAACAAGTTTTGGCGTTTAGTTTTTGATAAATATTGGAATCTAATTTATAATAAACAAACATTTATATTAGATTTATTTATAGCCGAGATACGTGTATACTCTAGAAATTAACTATAACAAATTATACTTGTATACAATGAATTTAAATTGCTTATCATTTATTTTATTTTCCTATTTGCATTTTATAGTACCTTTAAATTTAGTACTTTATAATTATTTTATTCAATAAAAATAATGATATTACGGATATATCTCGTAGGTGAGACCATGTAAACTTTAATGTAACTATAAAGAAACACTGGCGTATAATTTATACCTAAACTTAAATTTTGTTTTAAATTGCAATGAGATTTTCGTACTTTATCGTTAATCGCTTAATCGATGTTGACATGAAAAATTTGATCCATAATTAAGATTTAAGAGTCAATTTCGTGTAACTTTATCTAAACTAATATCAAGGATATTGTAACAGAAAGAAAGAAAATGTAAATATTAAAACCAGCACTTACTTTACACTTCAACTTCTGCATACATACTGAAATACTTATTTTGAAGCTATTCATGTATATCCAAATAAATGTCTAAATACCGTTTAATACTATAATTGCGAATTCTGTTATATATATATATATGTACCAAAATAATTCGCGGGAATATTTTAACAAATGTAACTTCAGAAACCGGAAAGAATTATTACTGGAATCTGCTGAACTTAATCTAACTTTACTTGTATTATACGAATAAAACCGCAACGAAACAACACTATATCGAACCATCAAGGGCGTCGCCAGCCGATGGGCTGGGGGGGGGTCGGTAATAGAAAAAGGATATGAGTTATAGCAAAAATAAAATTTATAAGTTGTAAAGGCTTAATATTTTATTAAACAAGAATAAAATCTTAATTAAAACATAATTTTCGTGCGTTTCTGGCAAATTATTCATGATTACGCGCCTATGAATACTCATTACGGCCAGTTGATTAAAAAGTTTCAAGTCTCCAGGGGTGGCAGTTGCCCCCCTCCCGCTGGCGACGCCCATGCGAACCGTATATCTAGTCAATTGTTTTTAGTACTACCATTTAGCTGAGCCAATTTCTCAAAAGTTGTTATTTTTATGATTTGTGAACCTTCTTCTTTCCACGCAAAAACTAATAATAATAACGGTAAATGTTTTCAAAAATTATAAAAACTAACGATAATAATTAACATTTACTTTCATTACAGTGCGTGTAACAGATACAAAGGTAATGCTTGTTTGGAAAATTTATTCTTCATGTAAAATCTGTCTAATGTTTTTTCTCTTTTTTCTAATGTTTTCGCTGAACTGTTATTATCCTTTTTATACTATTAACCGCTTTTTGATATATATATATATATATAAACTAGGGAATATCGAGGCAACTTTGTTTGATTGATATGTTCGCGGACAAAGTAAAAGGCGAATTATTGGATTTGCAACACGGATCAGTATTTATGAATAGCCCGAAGCTTAGTGCTGGAACAGGCAAGCTGCTTAATCTCTTTATAAACGTAACCGAGTTTTTAGTAAAAACTGATGGAAAACAGTTAATGAATACTGAAGTTTATTTCAGATTATGGTTTAACGATGGACTCTAGGATAATTATAGTAACAAGCGGAGCCAGACAAAAAGAAGGAGAGACCAGATTGCAGCTATTACAAAGAAATGTAGATATCTTTAAAGATGTCATTCCGAAGGCTGCTCGGTGCAGTCCTGAAGCTGTTTTCGTTATAGTTGCTAATCCAGGTAAAGTTACGTTATTTAGCGGGAAAATATTGTTAATAACCAAATGCAATGCATTTAAAACTTTCATTAGCTCTCCCTCGCTTACTTCGATTGTACCTCGCACAATTGTTATTTATTATTAAACTATTAAGAGTTGTATATTCGTGTACATTATAAAGGAATCGTCCTGTAAATTGTAATTTATAATAAAAACATGTCGATACTCCCTTGTACAATTATTTTTGTCTATAAAACAGATTTTTTCTGATTTCAATGCTCTTAAATTCTTAATTTTTAATTAATTTGATTATGGTAATTTAAATTATTGCACCATTTCCATCGTATAATTGTCAGTTGTCAACAAATTTAGTCTTTTAAAAGCAGAAGAGGAAAATAAATTAATATATTTGTAGAAGAACAGATGATTGTTGAGGAATACACCGAGAAAGCAGAAGCAGTCTTTGTGAGGGATAATTATACAGTTTAAAAATACATGGATTGTAAAAGGGAAAAATCGATACAAGAAGATTTTATAGGAAAAATAGATAAATTTAATGAGAAAAGAAATTATTCCAACATAGTCAAGGACGAATTGACTCTCTCATTCGCATTTACAATATCATCGGACGAGGAGTAGAGTAATATGTCAGCGAGACAAAAAAAAAGAAAGAAAGAGAAGCAGCAAAGTGTATAACTATTGAAAAGGATGAGGCTTAGACAAGAACCTTCAGGAATACCATGGGAGAAAGTTCTCGTAGCCTGGTAAAATGGAGAAGAGGAATTAATAGAACAATTCAGCCCCGTGAAATAGGAGCTCTCCTGCTTATTTCTCCGTACAAATCCGTCCTACGTTCTAAATTCGATTATTGCTCCTTTATCTGTAGTGGTGCCTCCAAATCGCTGCTTTCCAAATTGGATATAATCCAAAATAATTTCACTCGGAAAAACGAATTATAAACGCGATACTCGTAACATTGCAGTACTAAAAGTGAATCAACAACCAGAAAAAGTTATTGTTTCCCTAAAACAATCTGCGTCCTCTTCCTAACTGCAGGTAATTGTAAAAAGGTAACTGGTAACTAGATTTTTTAACCCCCCCCCCCGGGGGGGCATGTCAGAAACGTGGTAACTAGACAAACAAATCAGTGAAATCTTACTCACATTTTTTGTAAGGGGAAAAACTTAACTAATCTTGTCCAAAGAATCCTTCAGCGTGTTTTCTACTTGATCTTTTGACGCACATCTTCTCTTATCGACAACAGGAACCCTCTCCACATACCCTTTCTCTTACCACGTACTCAGTATTTCTTTTATTTATTAAATTTATTATTTTTCCTATAGATGCATTTCGTGAATACATTTAATAATATTATGTTGCTCAAACTTTTTTTCTAATGTAAATTTAAAGTGGATGTCATGACGTACGTAGCGAGAAAGCTAAGTGGATTTCCACCCAGCAAAGTTTTAGGATCCGGCACACATTTAGATTCGGCGCGTTTTAGATTTTTATTAAGTCAAAAAATGGGAGTAGCTCCGAACGATGTTGGAGGTTACATAATAGGCGAACACGGTGACACTAGTGGTAAGAAATAAAAAAAAATTAACTCATTAACTTCAAAAACTTTACATATTTTTAATAATTGATACAAGTCTGACGGTTTGTTTGTTGGTGTTAACATCCCGATACAACACGGGTGCGAATCGGGCAGGCCAAACAGAATATTTCCTCGTCTTAGGACACGTACTATAGAACGCGCTTTTTTGTGCGACAATTATGTTTGAACATGGAAGCAACTGTCGTCGAGCATTTGAAAGGCGTCCCGATAGAAGCGTCAAAAAAGTAGTCTAAGGCTAAGCGTATAGTGACACGTCGAAAAGAGTTGCGACGCTAGCGAACAAGCAAAACGGAAAGGAGTATAGCATTGATGAGAGAGTATCAACACATAGTGGCGCGTCTCGAGCACAGCGAAGAACGACGAAGAGTTTTAGATAACGCACTAGTATATTCGTCTGGTCAATATAAATTAAAAATGGATATTATTTTAGTGAAAAATTCTGCGCTAAAAATATTCTATTTAATGAGAAATGGAAAAAGTACGAGAAAATGTAATGTGCACGAAACAAATACGAGTAGAAATATAAGTATCAAATTTCACCATTTACATGGAGAATTAAGAAGGCACCCGCAAAAATTTTATTCGTATTTACGCATGAATATTTCAACTTTTGATCATATTTTACGAAATATTCAATCAAAGTTAATGACAAACTATTTTTTCGTTGCTAAATTTAAAGTTCATATATTATAAAATATGTCAAATGTATAAGATCTTACGATAAAATAAACATGATTGCTTCCAAAAAATAAATATTACGGTAACTATAGAAATAAAAATTTCACAACTAGCCGTTTTTGTTTCTAAAACATTTGGTACAATAAAAGATTTTTAACTTGGCGGGCATAAATTTCCCAATATAGAAATTGCGTTAAATTGTCTATTTCGAATTTATAATTAGAAAATATTTATACAAACATTTAAATCAAATGTTAATATGTACACTTACCGTATTTACTCGCGTAATTTACGTACTTTTTTGCCGTTTTTAACCTGCCAGAAAAGGGGTGCGTAAATTACGCGGGTAATTAGACCAACCTGCATTTTGCGGGTTATACATAATAGGTGTGTATTTCAAAATTACCTCTTACCTCAACAAAACACTGATTAAGTGAAATAAGTTACAACTTTATTTCGAAAAATATATTTATACAATAATGGGTGTAACTACATTACGGTAATTTATAAATTCGAGTATCGGTAATTTACTTCTAAGAAATTAGACATTGTTTAGTAATGTTGAACCTATTAATGTATTTTAATAACACGAAAATATGGTTTATATTATTTCTCCAAAAAAATATGTGCAAAAATTAGGGTGCGTAAATTACGCGACTAAATACGGTATTTGTAGATTTCATTAGCTACTTCATCCTAGAGTTTATTCAAAATAAAACGGTTATAAGGAATCATTTCGTTGATCCAAAAGTGGTTTTCGAACGAAAACACTACTAATAAGTAATTCTTTATTCATTTCCATATAATTTTAATTAAAATAATTATAAAATTTGAAAATAATTTAAGATCGCGGCCATTACACTTTATCTTTAAAACTCAATAATAAATTGTGCAGAATTTTTAAGAGAGCTATTGATAATAAAAAAAAACTAATCTGTACGCAAATATTACAGAAAGTATGTTTTATGGTTCTCTAGAAGATGAATAGGCAAAGATCAAATAATAATTACATCCACATTCTTTTTTTTCCAAAAATATGTGCCCGGTTATATACCGGATGAATAAGAATTTTTTCCAGTCGGCGAACGCGACAGCGAGTCGCAGTATGCTAGAACTGATTATCCGGTTGAGGTATGTGGAGAAAGAACGGAAGAGAATGAAAGCGACATAGCGGCGAAAACAAATCAGTTTGAATTCTGCGCTTTGCTCGTTGATGACAGATCTGTCGCGATCATCTTTGACGCGCCACTATACTCACTTTCGTAACAAGCCATGCTTTTAATTTCGTCGCTTTACTCTTAGCTATCATCGCAGCTTTCTTCGACGCGCCACTATGTGCTTAGCCTAAGCCAGATTCGCACCTGCGTGGCATCGGCGTCTTAAGGAAGGCTCGTTTAAAAATTTTCACGTATAAAAATAAAAAAAAAATCTTTTTTTGCAATCTTCAAACATGTAAATAGAGTCACTTTTATTAAAATAAAAATTTAATATATTATTATTATTATTCGGCATTTAAAGTGTCAAAATTACTGGTACAATTAGGCAAAACCAGCGTAATATTCCTGTGCCTTTAAAAGTGAAAGCCAACGTTGGATATTCACGTAGTTTCGTTTGCGCCAAAACAAAAAAATTAAAATAAATAAAATGGTAATTACCGTCGCTACATCGCTACATCGCTACATCGCTTACCGGAAATAAATGAAACCACGCAAAAACCGGAGATCATTATGTTATATAATAATAATAAAGCAGGAACAGATGCGTTTGACCAAAAAAATACTACTCATACACGAAGGATCGACTGTGCGTTGGCCATTTAAATTCCCTTTTTTGCAATATTTTTGATCAGACTGAGATCAACGCTTTCATTTTGTACAGTTTAAATGCTGCGAGTGAAAGGCTCAATAGGCACGATTTTTTTTTTTTTTTTAAATTGCCTTTAGCTTAATAGAAAGCCAACTGTGCCGACGCTTACAATCACGAAGTTTACGAACAGAATTTAAAAAAAATTAAAATATTGTTGGAAGCAGGCGAGGAATTTTTTTTTTTGTGGCTCATTAACTAGAGACCTTTATCCAGAAACGATTAGAAAAGGAAGGAGACAATTATATCTTGATACGGTCAGATATGGTATAGTAGGAACGATAAGACAGGATATAAGAGGCGCATTACGGACTATGAAGATCAAGTCGAAGCAAACCGCAATACAAAGCAGAACGTACAATAGAAAAAGGTGAACACTTAATAAACACGTGATCAGCATCGCAAACATGCGCTTCGTTTGAGTGGAGAATACGGAGAGGAAATCAACGAAAAACGAAACGGGAGGAAGATAATAGACTATGCCTTAAGAACGCAGCCGAATAATGCAGAAAACAACAGAATGACGAAGTGAAGGAAACAAGAGGACCACAAATTGGCAGGAAGACTAGGTTGAACAGACAGATAAAAAGAACAATTATTAGAGAAAGAGGAATACATCCGATACCAAAGTCTGAGATGAATTACACAGCGGAAGGAGATTTGGGACTTTTTTAGAAAAGAAGTGGGAAAAAGCAACAGCCTGAATACCAAAGAATCTGCCGCTTCATTGCCGAAGATACTGAAATAGCTAGGAATGTACGAAATAAATGCATTTATTTGCGATTAAAATTATTCTTTTACCTTTTCCAAATTATCCATATTTTCAAGTACCCGTTAAAAATAGTTAAAACATAATTTTTCAAATGAACCTTTTTTTTCTTTTAGTATAAGCATTTTATTATTATATTTTCCCATAGTTTTTATTGTCATGTATAAACGGTCTTTTTAGAAAAAATATAAAATATATTTTCAAAAAAGTTTACGTGAAAACTGTTGTTTTCCGATAAATTAGTTTATAACGGTCTTGCTAATGGAAAATTTGAATTCCTAGAAAAATTTCACTCCGAAATCATTTAGTTAATAGTAATAATCATTAAAATACATAGCAGTTACAAACATTTAAAAGCGTAAAGCCAAATTCGCACCCACGTGGCATTCACGTTACTGAAGAAAGATATGGTATTTGGCGATTAATATTTTATTCTGAACTTCTTTTCTAACAATATTTATTAGATCTTTTCAAAGTATATTTAATTCGAACATTTTTCGAACGAAATTCATCACTGGCTTATAAGAAATACGATTTATCGACAAATTATTCTAAAAACGCAGCGATATTGTATGGAAAAGTTTTTACATTTGCATATGGTAAAACTGAATAAATTGTTGAGGACATTTTGTATATAAGTCTTAGTTAGAGGAATTCTACGGAAAATTCAAAAATTTTTAGCGAACCGAGCTGTTACTGCTATGCGCAGTTGCATTCAATTTAAAATTTGAACTTTGCTTCAAGACCGAAGAATATATAGTATGCAAAAGAAAACAGATAACTCTTACGGCTGTGCAAGTATCATTTTAACAGTCTACAGAAAATTTTGTTCAAATAGAAATTTAAAAAAAATGTATAATTCCTCTTTTTATCACGCTTTTATTAACTTGACCTGTATGTAAATGAGTAATATGTAAGTGTGTAATGGAATTTTACAAATCAATTTTCACTGAGTTCCCGACGTCTGAATAATTTGAAAATTTACGAACGTATTCATTTTGGATGACAATTCAATAATTTCCTTAATTTTATCTTAATGTCCTAACCAGGTTTATCAGGAAAAAAAAGAAAAACAATATGACCCCTTCTACAAGTACCCAACGTGTGTTTTAATAATGACCGTCATTACAGTATATATTTTCGCTTTATCATCTATTATTTTTATCTTCTTCTTTCTTTTTGCTGTTTTTTCTGCACTCTACTTTTAACTAAGCTGGTTGGTTATAGTAAAGTACATTTTTTTTTACTTTACGCTTCTTTTTTTTTAAACCTCTCGGGCTTGTTAACGAAAGAGACCTTCCCCACGAAACAATTAGAAAGGATAGCTTATTAATATATATTTATATAAATATGACTTCAATGGCGTTGCTTTTACAGTTGATATGTTTTTTTCCTTCTTTTCATTCACTCATTATTTTTTTTCCATTTGCTTTTTATTCACTACTTCTTACATTTACCAGTCCATTGTGTTACTCTTGATGTTCTTATTTTCTTCATGCGTCCATCTATCTCACTATAATCCTGATTTTTTTCATAGTGAAGTGCAAACTTAAAATTATGCAGTGGAACCGTCGCAGTCAAAGCGTCAACAAATGTATTTTAGAAGGTTTGCTAGATCAATATTAAATTTACTCTCTGAAACGTGGTTAGAAAATCCTTGTGAGCTCAAGATTAGAGGTTTTACCTTAATTAGTTCTAATCGAGATAATACCTATAGAGGAGTTGCTGTTTTGATTAGAAACGGAATTCTTTGTTTTTCACGTGATATTCCTTTTTCCTAATTCTTCTTCTCCCCTTTTTTTAAAATTCAGTCCATATTTCCATTCCTAACAACTCCTCTCGTCCTATTAACTTTATCCCCGCCTACATTCTCTCTAATTTTGATATTCACAATTTCCCTTTTTCGTGTTTCCTTTTATCATAGGGGCAGATTGGAACGCTTACTCTTCCTTTTGGGGCTGCACCAATTATAATAATAATGACATTATTCTTGAAGACATTTTCCTTCGTAATAATTTCATTCTGCTCAACGATAATTCTACTATTTTCTGTAGAAATGACTCTACTTTTAGTTCGGTTGACCTAACCTTTACTTCTCGAAACCTCAATCTTGACTGTTCACGGACAACCTTAAATGGCACATTCGGAAGCGACTATGTTCCTACAATCATATCACTCAACAACTTTTCTCCTCCTGCATTGTCTAAACTTCTTCGTACTCTTCAATGGTATCTTCCCAAAACCGATTAGACGAAATTTTTCTCTAGTTTGTCGATTCATCTCTTCCTTACATTAATGTTAACAGGAATCCTATGTCCTAATATCAGTCATTTTTGGTATAATCATTGATTATCGGCTCACATTTCTACCACATATTGAATACTTATACAAGAAATGCGATAACGTTTACAATAAACTTAGAAGACTCCAGCCTAACACCTTTGGCCTTAAATATGGGGAGAGGGTCATCTTGTATAAGGGTCTGATTCAGTCCCTTTACAGGTATTATGGATCTATCATTTATATAAATAACAAAACCTTAAATGCTGTTGGGAAACAACAGAAGAAATTTCTTCTAAATATTTCCTCTTTGTACAGAACCTGCCCTACGTCTGCTGCTAATGTCATATCAAACATTCTTCCACTGGATCTTTTTGTTACTGGTGCCTCCATCATCTCGGAATACAGGGTTGTTGGAGATCTATCCCGTGTTGAGAATATCCAATTCCTAGATATCGATCTTTCCAGTTTGCGTCTTTCCCCAAGTCTAAAAATTCTTAAAAACCATATTAATGGCACACTCCTTGCAATATAGCAGCAGAGGTGGGACAGTTGTCAAACTGGAAGGAAGACATATATGTTCTTCCCGAAAGTTTTTGACAGATCAAAATTAAAAAACTTAAACATTAATTTTTACAAAGCGCAGGTGCTTTCATGGCACGGAAAGTTTGGCTCCTACTTACACAGGTTCCGTCTTTTTGATGGCCCTGGGTGCACCATGTGCACCTCTGGTGTTGAAGATAACATTGAACATCTTTTTTACTGTTCCAGATTTGAGGATCTTAAATCCAAATATAACATTAATAGCTCCCAATCTCTAATCATCACTAGAGAAAATTCTACAAATCTCCTGTTGTATATGGAGTCTGCGATTCGCAGGAAGTTCATAAACGGAAACTAATACACTATTAACTCCCTACACTCAAATTCAATCGTGAAACCGCAAATTTAGCATGGCATTTTTCTATCTTATGCACTTCCTGTAAATAGCCAAAAAGAATTCAATCATTGCACATAATATTTTTAAGTTATTTTAAGTTATACTTTGAAAAACTCATCTTTCAACACACACGCTTAGTGAGTGAAGGGACTATGTTTTTCATCCTTTTACCACCTTAGTTTAAGTACATTTTGCAGGAAACTAACACACACAAGATTCTATATTTATTAATACGTTATTTTAGCTAAACACGCACATACACTCACTCCTGATTTAAGCACACTAGTTCCCTGCACCTTTATACATATTTTTTTTTTTTTCTTTTCTAAATACACCATTTATAAGTTTTAAAAAAAAATAAAATAAAAAAATCAAAAAAAATTGGTCATTTACTCAATCTATTCTTTTACTCTCTCCTTATCTTCCCGTTCATTCCACTCTATAAAATTGATTTATTTATGCTCCATTCTTATAGTAAAACAATGGTTGAAAACCTGCATTCCATCTGAGTACTTACACCTTTAGGATTTTTTACTTCTGTTTTTTCTTTAACTTCCTGGCACATAAAAGAGCTAACGCTAAGGCAACGTTTATCCTTAAAAGCTCAAAAAGAGTCGCCTGGAAAAATGTCTGTTCCTCTTTCTCCCATTCCACTCCTACATCACCTATCTGGAAAATGGCTAAAAACTTTAGAACTCCTTTATCAGAACGTTCCTTTTACCTTGATATCCCTCAAGATAGACAATTTCGTTCATGGATTCCATTGCTCCAACTTGCATTCCTTGCCTCGAAGAGCTTCATTTTGCTCCATACCCTCTTCCGCAATTCTTATCTGTTAACTTCAGCATTAATGAACTTCGTTCTTCTTTAAGTCACTTTTCTTCCAAATCCCCTCCTGAAATTTATAGTACATCGCTAAACTAAAAATCCTTTTTGATTAGTCTCTTGGACTCGACTTAATGTATTTAATTATTTGTTTCTTACTAGTTTCATTTCTTTTTCTTGGAATTCTTTTATTGTTATACCTGTACCAAAAAAAACAACAAAACTCCTCTGCTTTTTGTCTAATATCTTTTGCTCCTTGTTTAAGGAAGCTCTTTGAGAACATATTAACGGCTTGTTTGGTTTCTTGAACATAATAAGTTAATCCATCCCCAATGATGTGTTTGATTTCCGTCTTTATCTCAGTCCTCCCGACTGCACTAGTTCTTTGCGTTCTGACATTTGTCATTCTTATATAAACAAAAAATTTTCTATCACAGCCTTTATTGCTGTTTCCTGCGCATTTGACAAGATCCACACCTTCCTACTTTCAGAAATATAATGCTTTTTTTGCAACTACCTATCTATCTTGTTTCTATTATTATTAGTCTTTTTCAAAACCATACGGTACATTTGTCTACTTCCCTTTATTCTACTTTAAAGAAGATTTTTCGTGATCTTGTACCTTAGTCTTACTCTTTTTAACATCTCTACTTCATAAATTTCCTTTTTCCTTGAACTCGACTTCTTTATTCTATGCCGATGACATCCTTATTTACTTTCCCTCTTGCAATATTACAGATGTCATAACAGAGCTTAATAGTTCATTAATTGCTACGGAAAATTCTTTTTACAACATTTATCTCTTCCCTTTTCCTCTTAAATCTTCCATGATTTTTACTTATCGTTCACATAGTCCTTTTTTAGTCAATCTAGTCTTAAACAATTATCCTATCCTTCTTGTTATCTCCTTCTATTATTTGGATGTAATTCTTAACCGATGTTTATCCTTCCATGAATACATTAATCATTTTTATACTTCTTGTCTTAAAAGAATAAAATCTTTTAAAATCACTCTCATCGTATTGGATTGTGATCCTTATATTGTTACTTTAATAAGTTCCTTATTTTTTCTAGGTTGGACTACTGCTTTTATATATATATATATATAAACTCGGCCATTTTGGCCTCGCAAGGGGCTGTGCCCCTTGACCCCTCTTGCTTTCATTTCTGTCTCTTTCTCTTCTATACTTTGTATAAAATGATCAAAATTTACAACGTAATTCTTACTGGCATCAACACATACAAAAAATAACATAACCACAAAAATCCTATTCTAACATTTACCTTCCGTTATATAAAATTAAGACATTTTTTCGTTACATATTTCATTACATAAAATTGTGACATTTTTTAAATAACAATAACAAAAATCCTACAAAATATAACAAACGTTACATAAAATTGGGACATTTTTCTGGAACATTTTTTTGGGACATTTAGCGTTACATAAAATTGGGACATTTTTTCGAATGGGGGGTAGCCTAAGAATTACGTTGTAATTAATTAATTACAACGTAATTCTTTTTATTCGCAGTCTAATTCATAATTTATCTTTATTCCGTTCAGTTCAAATAGATCTACTGTGATAGCTAGTCATACCGGGATTTTTCCTACTCACAATATTAAAGATCTATCTAAACATTTTCACTATAAATTATGGAATGATATTTTATTCGTGTCCTTTTTCTCCAATCCTAATTCCTTTTATCTTTCTATTCAGCTTTTACCTTCTTTTTCTCCTTGGTTGGCATTTTCCTTCTCTTTGTCGTTCCCTGGTTACTGCTATATGTCGCCGTTTAAGCACAACTATCTCCCTTTGTCTCTTTTCCATTTTCCACCCATCTCATCCCCATATTGTCCTCTTTATCCTAATGATAATTAATTTTTTCCATGCGATGTCAATCATATTTTCTTTTAATGTATCCAACTTTCCTCTGACCGTTGTCTCTTTTAATCTCAGCTTTTGGATCTTAATCTCCCTACCCCATACGATGCCGTCTACACTATTTTGTTACATTCCTTGTCGGCCGTTCCTGTTTTAGTTTTCTTTCTTTATTCCATCTCGTACCAGATTAATATCTAATATGTGGCGTCCATTTTGCTCTAATCCATACGTAACTCGGTTGATTGAGCCGATGCTCTTAGTTAGCATACCTAAAAAAAACACACACAAAAAAAAAGTATTTTTATTTAAAATATGTAGAACTTTAGTGGTTGTTCATTATCGTTGGAATAGCCGATTAATATTTTGCGTGTGAATTATTTTTTGTAACAGTTCCGGTGTGGTCCACCGTTTCCGTATGTGGAATGAATTTAGGGGCATTTATAAAAAATGTTGGATCGGATTCCAGTTGGAAGGACATCCACAAGGAAGTCATTCAGAGGTAGTAAATTTTTATCCAGCTACGACGATACGTAACTTACAAATTAACTGAAAAATTATTACTTCGCAATAAATTACCAAAAAACATTCGTTAAATAATTTATATAAATGATAATTTTATCATCAGTAAAACTTCGCTTTTAACGCCGGATCTGTGTATAACAATTTCATTAAACTCTCTAATGAAATCGTAATTTAGGAAAATCTAGTAGCATAATCCGTGCCGCGTAACACCTTAACTGTATACTAAAATGCAGAAAAATTAGGTAATACAAAGCTAGTATTGTTTTGAGTAAATAGTGCGCAACGTATACGAGGATACATTCTCGAAATTGATAACTTAATTTATAAAATTAAGTGAGTAACGTGAAAAACTTTTACTGTTTATATAAAAGTCGTAACCTGTATGAAAAATTCCATCAGATTAAAATAGGACAACAGAAGTTCTAATTTACTATGTTAGGGCCAGCAACACGACGCATGAAATAAGATAACCATATTACTTGAAGTTCCTTACACTATAATTATTTTTATGGTTGCACAAAGGAGATATCAGCAAGTTATTCGTTGATTTGAGTGTTGTTCATTAAGGTGATTAGGCATATTTTTCTCACGTTCAAATTCCAAGCGTTTTAATTAATATTAGTTATTTTTGTGTTTACTCTTTGTGCTAATTTAGTATAAAAGGAGGTGTCGTCAACGAGGTATTTGTCGATCTGTGTGCTGACCATTGAAGTGATTAGATGTGAATTTCTCCACATTCAAGTTTTTACTCATGTAATTTGTAAATTTATTAATATCATTCATAAAAATGCCTTCAACATATTTTGTAATAGTACAAATACTATTTACAAAATGTCTGCAACATTTGTACAATGTGATGTTTCTATTCAAAATGTTAGCAAGCATTATTGCAAGCGTTTAGCAACATCGATTGCAAAATATTTGTCTGGTAATATTTCTGCAGTAGTCAAGTTAATTAAGAGAAATATTCGTCTCCGATTACAAGTAGATCTATCATTGCGTTGTTTATTTGAGAGAAGAGCGGAGCTTACAGATATGGATGTTATACCGTTTTATTTCTCAACCAGTGCACAAATGTTTTCCCACATTTATATGTATGTATCATCACAGAAAATACTAGAAGTGACAACTTTGCCTGAAAAGAGTTATTTCTACAATTCATTAACGAAATCGAATCTAGTGAAAATGACTACTCACATGCACCGAATGTGTAAAATTCAATAAATATTCAAACACTCGGTGGGTATAATGGCACATGTACCTGAAGACGGATGTGTTTGAGAATTTCATAAGCGTTTGCTATAAAATTTATAAATTAAGTTCTGCATGGAGTTTTACTGCTGCTGGATTAGCCTTCCACAAGCGATGTTAAACTTGAGAAAGGTTCAATTAGAAATCTTAACCGATTACAATGCTATTTTATTCTTTGTAGCTAGAATACACGGTGGCATGTGTCAGCGTACAAAACGTTATAGCAAGGCAGAAAGTTGCTACATTAATAACTGTAATAATAGTTTTGGCAGTAATGGTACGAATGATACTTTTATAGCATAGTAAGATGCAAATAACCTGTATGGCTGGGGCATTAGTGAGCCAATTTGGATGGTTTCAGATGGCTCAAACAAAATGAAATATTACAATTAGATGTTGGGAGTATGCCTGATGATTGATTATGTACTTGAAATTGATTTACACTAACCGTCAAATATATATTTAGCGTATAATGATTTGCCTCTATGTCCCGAAGCTAAAACTATTAAAAATTTTAATTGACAAAGTTTCTACTACTCATTACTGTAACTTATATAGGGCTTATGGATTTACTAATGTAATAAACCAACCTACCTATTACCGACTCAAGAAGAGTACGTTTCTTGCTTGGATCATATTCTGATAAGAGGTGTATGCACAACAAAAATACATTTGTGAAGGTTAAACAAAATATTATTGATATTCCTTTTTCTGATCATATGGGTTTAGAAGCTGAATTTACTCTCTTAAATGGCTCATATCCGTTTCTTGAAGCATTACTTCTTTGATAAAATAAATTTAATAAAATTACATCCAGTTGGAATATTGAATATTTGTTTACTAGTTATGTATCTGTAAATGATAAGTTTGATTGGTTTATTTCAAAAATCACACGGAATTTATCTACAAGTACAATAAAGCATTAAAAACTACAAAACAAAGGCGTAGAAGAAACTTGTGGGTTAATAATGTTGTGCTTCAACTTTCATTTAAAAAAAGAGATATCCTCTTGTTGCCTCAACCTTTAGATAAAAATGTACAACTCGTTAAAATTGTTTCAAAAAAAGTCTAAAACGAAGTAAGGAGAGCTAAGTTTGATCATTACAATAGCATTCTAAACAAGTATCAAAGCAAGCAAAAAAAGTATTGAGCAATTATAAGTAAAACTATTGGTAAAGACCCCTTCAAATTGAAATAAATATAAATTTATCAGTGAATGGTAACGAGGACACAGTAGCAAATTAATTTAATATTTACTTTAAAGATTGCGTATGTGAGACATTATAAGTAATGATAAATTATGTAGCAGTACAACAGTGTTAAATAAAATCATTAGGACAACTTCGAGAAAGATTCTTTTGCCTTTACACAAAATTTTCTTATGATGATGTAAAAATGCAACTTTGTCCATACCAAGTAAATCATCATTTTTCAATTGAACTATTAATTTAAATCTCAAAACTTTATCGTAGCCCATTAGCGTTTTTATTTAATGAATCCGTTTTTGCGGGAACGTTTCCTAAACTCCTTAAATTAGAGGTTATTATTCCGGTTTGTAAAAATGGTGAAAAAGCATCATTACAAACCCTTATGCATTCTTCTCACTCCATCACAAATTTTTGAGAAGTGTTTCAAAATAAAAATGATGAAGGCTCAACACATGTCACAAAAGCAGCTTTGATAAAAAATGTACATCAAGTGGATCCTTTGTTGCAATTGAATAGTAATACAGGTTACTAGGCTAATTAGTTTTGGTCAGATACAGATCAAACATAAACTGAAAAGCACATTGCTAGAACAGAAAGCGTAGTAAAGGTAAACTTGTCTCACTCTAGTTACTAATTCTCAAAACATCTCACTAGAAGCGCGCAGGTGAGAACAGAAATAAAACACCAAGAAGTGTTAGTATGTGGCTATTTTGGTTAGATGGATGCTAAAAGTCCACTAAAATCTACGTGATAAAACATATATTCCTCTCATATACTTAGACTATATGCTTAAATGCACATTGACAACAAAAGTCAGCATATAATCCAATTTGAGTTAGACTGCATTTTAAAACCAATCTCCGAGACATATTCATTCAAACATGAGAAGTATAGCAAGTATTGGGTTAACATATTATTAGCAATGGTCAGTTATAGGTGCAGCAAAGCATATTTTTAAAAGCATACACACATAAACGAAGGTTTTAGTAAAGTTTGGAAAAGTGTTAAAGTTAGTTACTCGGCAACAAATGCATTATCGAAGCCTATGCAAACATATGAATATATCAAACATCTACGCACAAGTTAGCAAATTATTACACTGGTTAGGCAATGGTAAATGCACCCCATCAAAGCACATGCAAATATACCAAACAACTTAGTACAGATCAGAAAATTATAAAATTGGTTAGTTAAAGCCCCTCCCCCCAACCGCTGTTGTGTTTAAGTACTGGTACTAAATAAGAGTATACAACAGTTGCAGACTTTCTAGATTCTGACCGTTTTGAACTTGATTTCTTGTTTCTTGTTTCATCGGGCACTGTGGGTACTGCTTTGCCGTTGCGTCCATATTGTTTGATGAGGATATTTTTGTGGGCGCTGCCCAGCAATCGCAGTCATGGATAACTACTTATCTTTTGATGTTGATTACATCGCATTTAGCTTTATATAGATATATCATAAACAGGTAAAACGGCTAGCAAGACATGAGAGCATTCCTTTCCTCTAGGACATTCCTCATATCTTTCCTCTAGAAATTTATTTCCCTTCGGACTGCTAGTTGAACAGGTTCCAGAATGAATCTCTTTTGACTCTTTTGTTATTTCCTCATAGTAGTTCTGGCCGTCTCCTTCTTCCCCGATAACTCTCTTAGCGACCTCATTTTCCTTTCGTCCTACATTCTTTTTTCTTGATGGGCAATCATCCGTTGCTGACAAGCCTAATAAATTTATCGAAAAAAAACACAACTTATAATTAGACATAGAAATGGAAAAATAAATGTGACCGGGAGAGAAAAATCTTAGTTCCCATACTCTGTTCAGTGCTGTTGGACTTGGTCCATTCAAGAATTTTAACTTTACATTCACTCGAGGCTTTAGCAAAGATAAGAAACAATCATTTTACTTTCCTCATTTCCTGTATTTACATTCACTGATATTATTAGGAAAAGACTTATTAGAGAACTTCTAAGTGCAATGTAGATCCCACTGCATTCAAATGTAAGTTAATAATTTTATATTTTTGCCTCTATTTCTATAATAATTAAGTAAATTTCCTTAATGTCAAACATTATTGTTACTGAATGTTTAATGTGAGTTCAAGACCAGGATAATTGACTCAAACTTGCGAGGTGCCATATTTGAAGCTCGTATTATTCTCAATTCTATAGTCATTTTCAAATCTTCAGTTAACCTAAAATCAAACTGAATATCAGAAAATCCGGCAAAGTAAAAATTACCAAGGAGAAAAAACTACTCCCTTATTTTCATTAATAATGTGGGGACTGAGACAAATATCCGTGATTTCGGTCACAGGGCTAGGTGATTTAACTTATGTCACATACTAATAATTACGAATCAATTGTATAAAATTTTCAGCGCTGCTGAAGTAATTAAACTAAAAGGATATACAGCATGGGCGATAGGATATTCCACAGCTGATATCGTCGATTGTATTTTGCATAACGATAATTTAATAAAAGTTGTATCAGTTCCAGCAAAGGTGAGTGTAGTAGTGCATTTATAAACAGTTTTTTAAAGTTCTTTCATGGTTTAGTATTACTTCGTGCAACAATTTCGATTGTTTGTTTGAATAATTGCAATGTTTTATCGCTGCCATCTTAACGTTAATCAGATACAACATGTAATAAAATCACATATAAATTAATTTTTAATAAATAAGATATCAACAGGATCATGGGCGTCACCAAGAGGGGGGGGGGAGCGTTGCCACCCCCATGGAGCCTCGAAACTTTTTAATCGGTATTCATAGGCGCGTAATCATGGACAATTTAACTTTTATAATAAAGTAGTAGAACAATTTGCCCGAAACCCACGAAAATTATGTTTTAATTAAGATTTTATTTAATAAAATATTAAGCCTTTCTAAATTATAAATTTTATTTTTCCTATAACGCATATCCTCTTTCTATCATCCTGCCCCCCCCCCCCGGCTCATCGGCTGGCAACACCTTAAAAATAATTAAATTGTTCAATTAAATAATAAAACTAATACAGTCTGCAGTGCACGCTATAGTGATTTTTATCTGATAAATTAATGTTATAAAGGTTCGCTGCTGATTTGTTGAGGGTAAATTCTAAAAATCTTAAATCACTAAATAAAAATGTATTGAAGTATTTTGTAAGTTATTAATAAAACTTACAAGATGCCGAACATAATTTATTAAATAACAAATACATTAACGAAGGAGAGTAGCATTTTATTTAAGAAATTTAGAATTATTCTAATATCCGAAATATGGAAGAATTTACAATGTTAATACAGCATGATAGACCGAAATTTAGAATATGTTTATTCAATAAAATATATTGAAATCTAACGATATACTTTTTTCTTTTTAATTTTTTACAAAAGAAGAAAAAATCGAAATGTTCATGAATTCCATAGAAACGACTGTTTCGTTTGTTTTTTTTTTATATATACATATATATTTCTAAATAGAGTAAAGGGGCATATTATGTAGTATTGTTTAATTTTAAGTTTCCTTCGCGTTTAGTTAAAAAAGAAAAAAAATGCGAGATTCTGCAGAAATATGCCTTTCTCCCTCATTAATAAATTTGACGACATGCAGTAAAATGCATTAAAACTGGTTTATTTGCCCGGTGCCATGGTTTTAGAATATAAATAAAAACGATAAAATGAAGAAACGCTAACCAGATAATACTTACTTCAAATCCACTACCGTTTTATGCATTTCGATGACTAAAAATGTTAAATTATTCACATACCACTCACCATTTAAACTACTACTAATAATAAAAATAACGAAGATGACACTAAAACGAAAAATATTTTATGTCAAACCGATTCAAAAGAAACGCGTTAAGCAATAAAAGTGTAAGCAAATAAAGTTATAAATTTAAAGTTGGAAGAAAGATAGCCGCCATCAGTTAATTAAAAATAGTACCACTTTTTAACAGGATATACATGGAATCAAGGAAGATATTTATCTGTCATTACCGGCTGCACTTGGCGAATGCGGTATCGTTAATATACTCCACCTACCGTTAACTGACGAAGAAACGGACCAACTGCGACGCTCCGCAAACACTTTATGGGAACACATCAAAAATTTGAAATTTGAAATGAAATAAGCAGATGGACAAATATTCAAACATTTAGCGAAAATTCAGTTAAAAATCATTGTATTTTTTATCCTTTTAACAAAATTTCGTAATATTGATATTTTATAAAACAAAAAATAAAATTTTCATTGCGTGAATTAAATCAACGCGCTTCACAAAAACAACCCTCACCGTAGCCTTCTTTCCTACATTGCATCTTACTCTCGCATCGACTAATACCTTTAATAAAATTTCTAGTTAATGTCAGCAAAATAGAATATTTCTGGATCTAAACAATCGTTTTTTCCATAATAAACTGAACTAAACAAACAAAAAATTTACAATACAGCCTTTTTATTCTAATCTAGAAGAATGTATCCATCGTCATATAAAAATTTGTTTATAAGAATAAAATTTTTTTCAGAATTAAAATTTTTTATTTGCAACGACGTAATTAATGGTAAAAAAAAACAAGTAAAATAATTTAATATTCAGAATGTTTTTTTTTTCTTCCGTTTACCGACAGTAGCCTGTCATAAACAATGGTGATTAAGAGAAAAGAAAGAATGGGAGGAGAAGATTGGAGAAAAATAGAATGAATAAGAAAAGGAAAATAGAAACATATATTAACCTGACAAATTCAACAAATAGCCTATTCAGGTCTTCTAAAAGAAAACGATTTATTTATCTTTTTTTTTCTCCCCTCATCGCTTCACGGCCAGGTTTAGAATTGATTTCCGCCCTAGCACAACGGCCGTGGCAGTCTAGCCCTAGTTATTATAGATCTTTTTGTAGTTTCCACGTGATCACGCCACGTTAAACGCTTATCCATATGCATCCCAAAATAGTGCACGAAGTCTACTTGTGGAATTTGCGTGTTGTCAAATGTCAAGTTTAGACACCTCACTCGTTTGTTTGTGAATAAAATGTGTCGACATTTAGTTGGGTTGAACGATATACGCCAGACACATGCCCATTTCTCTAGTCGATTAAGGTGATTTCGAATAGCAGCATTTGCATACCTAACATTCATATTAGACGCGAGTATAGGTATGTCTTCAGCGAATGTAGCTAGCAATGTTAGACTAGAAATTGGCATGTTCGCGGTTTAGATGGAATACAATAAAGGTCCTACTGTCTTACGGTACCGACGATTTGATTGAATGTATTTCGGAAAATGAATCATTTATTCTAACAACAAACGAGCGTTCAAACAAGTAAGATTTAAGCAATAGATAAATGTCCTCGTTAAGAATTTGCCGTAATTTATATAGTGTAATACCTTATAGAATGTCTCTGCGATGTCGAGAAATATCGCGGAACATACCTCGCGTTTTTCTAAAGTTAACGAAATTGCATTAACTAATCGGTGATACTGATGAATCGTAGATTGCTTCGTCTGAAGACCAAATTGATGATTAGGTAGTACATCTCGATTTTTTATATTCGCAGTTAAGAGAAGTTATTCCAAGAATACCTTTGGAAAAATCAAAAGCCTGCTACAATACAAACATACAAATATTTATAACATACCACATTCATGCAATGCTAAGGTTCCAGTCAGCTAAAATATATATATATATACATATACATACATACATATATATTAATTACAATGTAATTCTTAGGCTACCCTCCATTAGACAAAATGTCCTAATTTTATGTAACGAAAAATGTTCCAATTTTATGTAACGTTTGTTGTATTTTATAGGATTTTTGTGATTATGTTAATGTATTCATATGGACCGATTTAGAATTACGTTGTAAATTTTGATCATTTTATTTATATAAAGTATAGAAGAGAACGAGACAGAAATGTAAGCAAGAGGGGCCAAGAGGCACAGCCCCTTGCGAAGTCAAAATGACCGAGTTATATATATATACATGTTTACGACCGTAATTTTTGGTTGTAGTAGTATGAAAATTTTGTATCAATTAGATGTAATATTTTAGGTAACGTAGATTGTAACAGAAATTAAATGATAAATAGAAATTGCTAAGCACACACCGCGTAATGAAATCAATTAAAACCAATTCTTCAAGAAGAATTATGAAAACATTTGAGCGTTCAGGAGATATCCTGTTGGTAAGGTCCAAAGGATCATATTTTATATATATAT
This sequence comes from Icerya purchasi, assembly GCA_039619475.1. Lineage (NCBI taxonomy): Eukaryota > Metazoa > Arthropoda > Insecta > Hemiptera > Monophlebidae > Icerya > Icerya purchasi. Next base: position 154,659,293 of record CM077115.1, read on the forward strand.
AAAATGTGCATTTCTTTTATACAGATTTCACTGCAAACCCAATTTCTCTCAATATATTTACAGTCGTTCTGATTTGAACAGCTTTTTAATGAATTGGATAATTCTGCAAGTTAATACCGTATTGGTTTTTTCATTACCCTCCCAAATGTTTTAAATTTGAATCCAAAAATTAAGTTCAATCAGAAAGAAAAATTCCTCTTGAAACATGTTTATTCACTACATATGCCGGTAAAAAATATGAAACAAAATATTACCATAATCTACAAAGACACTTAAAATTATGACTTTGTCAACATCATCACCGTTACGGTTCGAGTATATTATATATAACTCTATCATCTTGTTAATAATCAGTACCAGTCTTAACAGATTACAATAACAGCTAATATCTAAAACTGAAATTTAACTTGTTGGTTTTATTCACAGCTTGTAATATTATAATAAATATAAAAGTAATACAAAATACACCGCTTTTAAATAGCACAACAACCGTAGAAAATTTTGAAAAGAAAAGCTATAATAAAAATTAATAAACAGAAAAGCAACAAGTAGGATAAAATCAACAATACATCAAATCCAGAAAGTAAGATTAGACACCTAAAAGGAACTGAAATGATAAAAACGCAACACAATTAACACAAAAGCAAACGCAAATAAATCGGACATGAGCAAAATTAATCCATTTAAAAATTATCGCTGCAGTACATCTTCATGCAAAAAAAGAGATTAATAACTTATAACAATAAAATTCCGAACTTACAGAAATAACAGAAACACTTAGTAGATGTAAGATTATGCGGTGAAGATTGTCTTTTCAAGTTATATTCTCGATCCTTTTGCTGTTTAAAAATTTTAGTAATTTTTACGAAAATAATTTTTCTAAAATGGTTAACAAAGATGAAATTTAAGAACCAAGTCATATTTAAATATGTACAATTCAATAACTACTACATTCGCGCATAATTTAAAATAAGACCGCGTAAATTCGCCGGTTAAATATGTAAAGCATTATAAGAAAGGATAATACCCCCCTCCCCCACGACAAAAATAAAAGCACACCAAAACCTTTTTTTTTAAATAAATGACCGTATGTGCATTTCTGTTTGCATATGTATTATGTATAGCAGTAATCGTCAGCAAATTTTACGATGTATTTGCAAATTAAATAAACGACAGTGCGTGTTTTAGGTTAATGTACGGGAAGTGGAATGGTAGTTATTAGATTTTTAACAGGGCGAGTTTCTTCGTTATATAAAAAAATATAAAAATTCCGGGTGCTAATTTAGATGTATAATATATTCTCGGGGTAAACAAAATTTTGTGACAAATATGTGTATATAATAAACTGAAAATTTTTGATGTAGCACAATACGTTATCAATTTTTGTTCTTTATTTTTTATATTAATAAAAAGATAATCTAAACTAAAGAATATATCCATAATGTAATCTCATTTATCATCGTAAGTAACGCAACTAACCTTTAAAATAATAAGAATCGTTTACGTTTTGTACTTTGCATTTTTGGTGACTTTTTCAGTTATATTTCAGATACTTAATCATAGTGTAATTGAGTTCATATTGTTTGATGTTCATTAAAATCAAAAAAAAAAAAGGAAATATCTGCAAATACGATACAGACACCATAATCTCTTAACGCAATTTGAAGAAGTTGTGCAGAAGATACATTTTAAAAAAGAACTTGTATTGGCAGAATGATTTTATACACGAAAATATAGTTAATCTTCAACTAGTGGTGCGTCAAAATTATTTGCTACCTATGTGCGAATTTTTATCGGCAGCCTTAAAAAAATTCCATTTAACATTCGGCACAATATGTAATCCGTGTTAAATTACGCGTTTTAACTAAAAATATGGAATAAGCGTAGTTTTGTATGCCTTTTTTCAGTTAATCTTATAGTTCTTTACAGCGAATCCGGCCACCCTAGGTTGGTAATTTAGGCATGGGTAACTCCGGACACAGTTATATCCTTGGAAATATATCCGCGATCGGACGCAGTTGGATATATCTCTGATGACATGATTTAATATATCTCAACTCCCGAAAAAAGGTCACACAACGAACAAATGTCATTCCGAGCACAGTATATCTCTACTCCGAAAGGCGTCAGCTGAACGCGCAACTGTCAAAATCTCCTTATCATTACTGTTTTACAGAATTAAGTCGTCTTCATAGATTGCAGTATAGAGAGGCAATAGCGACAGTGTGATTTAACATGTTCAGATCTGAATGAGTAATGTGATCCACCAATTTAATGCTACGCGTTATTTAACGCGATGCGAACTAGCTATTTTATCGGAAAAAGTGCTGGTAAATCGGAACTGCACGAAAAATATCTGCATCGTGTTCATTCAAGGACGTTCTGTTGCTTTGTGCGTTCTGAGTACTACACGGAGTTGGAGTTGAATACACAGTGAAGAGTGCGCATACACGCTAGACATAAAATAGATTACTCGATCTGAGTTGAAGTTGAGAAGCAGATATATGTATATCAGCAATCGGAAAGGACACATATATATATATATATCCAACTCCTCTGGCGAAGTTGATTTTCGCATCTCTAGTTAGTATGACCTCGACCGCAGCCAATTTGCATGTGCAATTTATAAATACGCTAAGCGAAATATACCGCTAGCAAAATGTGTCGATTGTGACAAACGAAAAGTGGTATAGAAGTGGCAGCGAACCAGCAATTATTAGATCGGACATTTAGAACAGTTTATTCTACTTAGACTACCTACTCGTATTGTTTTACCATCGACGTATAAACGTGATTGTAGGTTAGTCAGACTGATTCATTGTCAAACTTCCTTCTACATCGTTTTATATTAACTCTGTGTTCTACGAGTAATTCTGCGGTAAATTAAAAAAAAAAAAAACAAAACACCTACTGTCGATTAAATAGTTCGCAGCATTAAAATAAACACTAGTATTTCTCGCGCTGAAATTTTTAGTACTCCATACGCGAAAAATATACAGAATATTAATACGATTTGAAAAACGGAATAAAAAAAAAAAAAATAAAAAAAAGGAACAACCGTTTATGCATAAATCTGAAGTTCTACTCATAAAACACGGATAAAATGCTGTTCCAAAAATGTGTAACGATAATAAAAATCGCAGATAAAACAGCAAAAATAAATATGTATATTAAAGAAATTTTATTAGTTAAACATAAATAACATTAAATTTTTAATAAAATATACATCTTACCGAAAACGTTTGCATCTTCTTGAGGGTAAATTAAATTTAGCGGTCAATTTAAATACAGCAAAACAGCACATATACGGTTAACGTTTAAATTTATTTAAAATAATAAAGAAAAAGAATATAGTGATTATTACATTCGAATTCGATTCCTTGCTCTTTTGCCGAAATAAAATGTTCAATGACTTTTTTGTCAAAATCGCGAATTTCGTTATAAATTAAACTGTTTTTCGCTGAAATCATTAAGCCTATTTTCAGTTATTGTATTCCTTAAAAACGTTTTCATCCGTTCACGAGTTCAAATATATCGCTTGAATTCCGCAGTTGACATGGGAATAATAGTTATGATAATTTTGAATTTAATATCGTTTTACTAAAAGCGTGTCATTTAATCTGTTTTCAAACAACTAAAAGAGACTACTAAACAACCGACAAAGAAGAAAAATCTTTTCCAGAATAAATTTTTAACTCGGTTTTTAATTTGGATACCTAACATTGGATAAAGTCGAAAGACCGATCCGAACATTGATTTACAGAAATGCTGATTCCTGTAAATAGCGGAATTTTCAGGTTCTAAACGACTTTTATACGAAAGTCTGTCTTTTATTTGAAAAATTATCATTATGCCGCATACTTCTCTTTAGCAACAATATCATTTGTATTCCTCTCTGCGATTAATAGCTTTTACCACGACTTAAACCACTTCCAACTTTATTTAGGTCAGTTTTAAAGGTAGAATTTCGAATACGATTTCCTCGAAAGTTTCTACGCCTTTTAGAAGAGTTATACTGTGTCTTTACAAATTAAAATTGATTGTACAGTGTCACAAGCGAAATAATTTTTAGACTAAGCGCAAATAAAAATTTGGTCTATTGCAAAGATTCTGTAAACTGAAGGTTTGCCTGCATTTAATTGTTTCTTATCGCATGTTTCCTCCAGCCGTTCAAAATATTTTATCTTTTACAAGGTTCTCAAGCCGCATTTACAATCCGTATATTACTAGTAACAGCGTGTTTTACAAACTGTTGTACAATTTCACCTAGTATTTTACTTCTGTGAGTTGAATTTGGAAAAAAATGTAAGGATTCTAGATAAGTTAAAAAGGAGAACATTTTCCCTCGCAGCTTTTTGTAAAATTTAACTAGTGTGCGTAACAGTGGACGCAGTAAACATATTTCTTTTTTTTTTTTTTTTTTTTTTTTTGTTTTAATTGTACAGCACTCGCACCCCAGATATTACATTAGCGCTGCCAAAGCAATGTACAGAAAATTTAAAATGAGCACATCTCAGAGGTTAAGCATTCAGTCGATCTGTGACCCTTAAAGAACTCCAAAATGTATATAAAGCGGTGATATAAATATCTAAATGCGAGAACCCCATCTGACACGATGACTACTCGAAATATTTATAGTTTCATCACACCGAATTGCTAAAAAATTACCTTTCGTTTATTTGTTTTCGGCGAGAAACATTACTTTGTAAAATCCCATTTCGAATTCTACAACTTTGGGAATTATCCCTTTCATTATTATGTCCTTGTAATGATTGTTTTCCTCAAAATTTTACACAGTTAATTATTTTTTAAAAGATATATCTATTTTAGTTATCAGTTCATTATGTTTACTCTTTATTCCCTATAAGCACTATTTAAAAGCAATTCAACATTATGAAAGCACAGGAATGGTAACTCGGTAGAACAGTACTTCATATGAATTTTCGAATTTAGGTCTTTGTGTTTGAGTATAATTGGAAATGTCATATTAGTATGTTTTTTAACCATAAAAATCTGCATATTCAATTCCCCTTGAAAACTGGTGTAACGCACTTTTTTAAGATTCCGCAAGTATAATCGAATTAGCCCAGCTGTAGGAAGTGTGAAAACATCCTTTATACCTTGCTCCCAACCGTCAAGAATAGATTGATATCGTTTAGATCCACACAGCTATCTACCCAACTAGCGGGGCATATTTATCACTGTTTCGAACGTGTTATTAAATAAAATTATAGGAACACTTGGTGGGGCAAAGACCCATAAACCTTCCTGTCGCTAAATACTACGATTGCTCTTTGCTTTTTTGAAAACTTAAAGCAGCACATAAATATGAGTATTTAAGGGAATATTATAAGAGATATATAGCGGGGTAAATGCAACTAAAATTTAAACCTTCGAAATCCTTAGTTGAACGACTGAATGTTAATTAGTAGTAAAAAAAAACGAATAAAATTGTTCTAGTATTATAAACTGTATGAAATCGAATATCAATCCATACGATCCCTTTAAATTATCGACAAGTTTTAACTGTACTCTATACGCTCAAAACAATTATAATATACGCGTCCAAAATTTGCTATTATTTATTTATATAAATGCAAAAGTTCAGATGCAAATTAAAAACAAAAGAAAAAAAATTTAAAAATTACAAAGGGAACGATTACACACTTAAACAAGAAAAAGAAATTTGCGTTAGTAACTCGTAGGTGTTTTTTTTAAAATAAATATTTAATTTTCGTCTACTTCTTGTTCTTGTTCGTCTTCAAATTCAGCATCCTCATCAGCAGTTGCTTCTTGGTATTGCTGATATTCAGACACTAAATCATTCATGTTAGATTCAGCTTCAGTGAATTCCATTTCGTCCATACCTTCGCCGGTATACCAATGTAAGAAAGCTTTCCTTCGGAACATAGCGGTAAATTGTTCAGAGATTCGTTTGAATAATTCTTGAATAGCAGTTGAATTTCCGATAAAGGTAGCTGACATCTTCAATCCTCTTGGTGGTATATCACAAACAGCGGTTATTACATTATTGGGAATCCATTCGACGAAATAGCTGGAGTTTTTATTTTGAATATTAAACATTTGTTCGTCAACTTCTTTCATCGACATGCGTCCTCTGAATATGGCAGCTACTGTCAAATATCGTCCGTGTCTTGGGTCACATGCAGCCATCATATTTTTGGCGTCAAACATTTGTTGAGTTAATTCAGGCACAGTTAAAGCTCTATAATCTTGACTACCACGGGATGTTAATGGAGCGAATCCTGGCATGAAGAAATGTAATCGTGGGAATGGAACCATGTTTACAGCTAATTTACGAAGATCAGCATTCAACTGACCTGGGAACCTTAGGCAAGTAGTAACTCCGGACATTGTTAAGGATACTAAATGGTTCAAATCTCCGTAAGTAGGGGTGGTTAGTTTTAAAGTTCTAAAACATATGTCGTATAGAGCTTCGTTATCTATGCAGTAAGTTTCGTCTGTGTTTTCAACCAGCTGGTGAACGGATAATGTAGCATTGTACGGTTCTACGACGGTATCTGAGACCTAAATGAAATAATAAAAACTTAGAATCTCATCTATTATTATTTTTTATTTTATAATTTTTAATGAGTCTTAGTACACATATTCTCAAAAACATTCTACTGAACGTTTTTAAAAACTTAAGCCTTAAATCATTGGAAAGTTTTTCAATGGCATCAGAGGTTTAAAAATTGTAGAGGTGACTGGAGGATCAGAAATCTTGCCATAAGCATTACGAATACGAATGAAAAACGATTTTACCAGTTATTAACGGCCGATCGACACACGGTAATGGAAATGGTGACCAACAAATTACATATCAGCGTTGAACGAACATTTTCTGTGATTTACACGAAACTGTCAAAAAGGGAGCAGTGCTCAAAAATTTAGTTTTCCATTTCTTCATGGAGATCAAAAACGAGAACATATGCAACCCTGATGATAAGACGTAATTCCAGTACGGTTTGAAAACTAAAGTCAAAGTAATGAATTGCGCAGCCCTAACGTGGAGCCATCGACTATCGTGCGCGCATAAAAATCGAAAGTGAAATCCATATTAATTGCCTTCATCGATTGATAGAGTATGATCTTTAAAGAATTCATGCCCCGGAGATAGACGGTCATTAAAACTTTTTACCTTGATGCGCTAAAGCACCTCAACAGGTGATTTGGCACGTACGGCCCCATGAAGGACCGGATGTTGTTACACAACGCATTAGTGCATAATTCCGTTCAACGTAACAAGTTATTTGGCAAAAACAGATCCCAATATTACGCTAGTCTATATTCTCCAGATTTGGTCTCAGTCGACTCTTTCCGTTTAGCAAACCTAAAATGAGCTTAAAAGAAAACCATTCTGAGACGATAGGAGACGTTCCCAATACTTGTTACTACTGATTTAGTGTCGTTCGTTAGAACCTTTGTCCAGCTCATGGTACGTTAAACTGTGTATATTGAGCAGTAAATCCATTATTTTTTTTCGATTTGTTTTTCTTTCCTAGCGCTGTCCTGTTTCATTTTGAACCGACGATGTATTGCGACGAAATGAAAAATCATCAATGTATGCACTCATTTGCCAGCAACATGTTACACTTTTTCCCCATAGTTTTTAAATTGAATTACTTAAATTTAATTGGATAAATGTTGGTTCAATTTTTTCCCATTTTCTTTGTCTATTATTAAAAGATACCGTAAAAATACATGAAAGAATATAAAGATTGTAAAAAACTGAAGTACGAAAAAATTATACCATATTATAAAGTAATCGAAAAATACTTCTTTATGATGAACTTGCTAATGAAGCTAAAAAAATCTATTTCACATTCATGGATCAAAAAGCAAACTAGCGTATATAGTTTGTACATTCAATGTTATTTGTTAAAAAAAAATTTATCTTTAAGAATTTTTAAGAAAATCTATTATTAGAAAACAAAATCCTACACACGCCTAGCTGACCTAAATAGTTTATAGAAGTAATTAAAATACTTCGATTACTCGTAATTAAAACAATTCTATATGTGCATATATATATATTTCTATGGTCCATAATTTTAATCACTATGATCAGTCAATTGTTAATATGGTAATATCAGTTTTGTGCTTCCGCGATACCGCAAATTAGAAAACAGCCTCAAAGCTTGAAGGCAATGATTTCGCGCAGGTCAATACGAATACAGATTTAAATTATACTTGTATTGCAATTACAAGTATTTACCAATTTAAGCTATATCAAAATTTCGTTGTACGTCAACAATCTACTTCTACAAAATAAATATAGAATAACATTAGGTAATCTACATCCTTCTATTCAATACTACGCTGTATAAACGAGATTTTTCGAGAAAAACTAAAAAATAAGTCAAACCCTAAAGAAGTAGAACAAAGAATGTTATCCTAGAAAAAGTATTAAGTTTTCGGTTAATTTAATACTGCAGACATTTGATACCAAACACTTCCAGGAGACATATAAATTAAGCAGCTATTCTATTAGACCTACCAAAAATGCTATCAATAAAATTTAAACTGAAAAACCAAAAAATTTAAAAGCATAAATAAAATTAATCTCGTTACAATAGCAATATTATAACAGTACTTCTTTGATTGACATACATACAAAGTTCAAAAACTGATTTTACATATTATGAAATGTAATATTTTGAAGTTTATGTCAAAAATCATAGAGCAACCAGTATATTTTGTTTTCTGTTGTCAAGCATAAAAAACTATCTCTCGCATTTTGTCACATTTGGAATCACATGCAATTTTATTGACACGAGAAACAAATTTATCGAGACAATAATCTCTCCTCCCTGTAATGCTGAAAATTATTCCATAAAACTGATTATATGAGTACTACAGAACTTTAAAACAAATGACATAACCAATCAAAATCCCTAAAATTGAATTAGTCGCAAACTTTTCCTACAACAGATAGTGAGATTTGAACAAATATAACCGTTTTTAACAATATTCACCTTAGGTGATGCCAACAACTGAGTATATGTTCATTATTCGATACTCGTTTTATTTCACCATCAGCGTATAAACGTGATAATAGGTTAATCAGACTGTTTCATTGTTAAATTTCCTTCTAAGTCGTTTTATATTAACTCCGTGTTCTACGAGTAATTCTGCTGTAAATTTTTAAAAAAAACACCTACTGTCGATTTAATAGTTCGCAGCATTAAAATAAACACTAGTATTTCTCGAGCTGAAATTTTTAGTACTCCATACGCGAATAATATATAGAATATCAATATGATTTGGAAAAGGAAAAAAAAATAAAAATAAAATTCAACAACCGAAACATCCATTTAACGCATAAATCACGGATAACATGCTGATCCAAAAATGTGTAACGTTAATAAAAATTGCAGACAAAACGGCAAAAGTAATAAATGTGTTTATTAAAGAAATTGTATTCGTTAAACATAACCAATTTCTAACTCCCAAGTTGGAGTTTCGAAGACTAAAAAAAGGTGCGTTGTACTGATGGAAGTGCCACTGCATAGTGATAACAAAAATATACTTTGACTTTTTATCAAAATTTAAAAAGCGTGAGAAAAGTTCCCAAAAACACAAGAAACAGTGTGCCTCATTGCTAGTGTCACTCCTAACAAATCCGGGAAGCAAATTAAAAAAAAACACAACACAATTACCAGTTATTCAAAAAATATTAGTGATGAAAACAGTTAACAACACGGTCTAACAATCTTTTTAAGTTACTGGTTCGTATATAATTTTAATTTATTATCAGTTCTGAAATAATAGTAAATAGAGAAAATATTTTTCCATTATTTCGAAACAAAAACGGTAATTACACTAATAAGATTAAATTTTAAAAAAACATACATCTTACCGAAAACGTTTGCTTCTTTGATGAAGAATCCATCAGAGCGAATACTTGAGGGAAAATTAAATTTAGCGGTCAATTTAAATACAACTGTATACGCAAACAGCACATATACAGTTAACGTTTAAATTTATTTAAAATAATAAAGAAAAAGAATATAGTGATTATTACATTCGAATTCGATTCCTTGCTCTTTTGCCGAAATAAAATGTTCAATGACTTTTTTGTCAAAATCGCGAATTTCGTTATAAATTAAACTGTTTTTCGCTGAAATCATTAAGCCTATTTTCAGTTATTGTATTCCTTAAAAACGTTTTCATCCGTTCACGAGTTCAAATATATCGCTTGAATTCCGCAGTTGACATGGGAATAATAGTTATGATAATTTTGAATTTAATATCGTTTTACTAAAAGCGTGTCATTTAATCTGTTTTCAAACAACTAAAAGAGACTACTAAACAACCGACAAAGAAGAAAAATCTTTTCCAGAATAAATTTTTAACTCGGTTTTTAATTTGGATACCTAACATTGGATAAAGTCGAAAGACCGATCCGAACATTGATTTACAGAAATGCTGATTCCTGTAAATAGCGGAATTTTCAGGTTCTAAACGACTTTTATACGAAAGTCTGTCTTTTATTTGAAAAATTATCATTATGCCGCATACTTCTCTTTAGCAACAATATCATTTGTATTCCTCTCTGCGATTAATAGCTTTTACCACGACTTAAACCACTTCCAACTTTATTTAGGTCAGTTTTAAAGGGTTGCCCGCTTTTAGTATCGTTACGATTGCGTCGCGCTGATGCACGAAAATTATTTTAAAAAACTTCACAGGAAATATTTTCTTTTAACCTTCGAGTGCTCGCATTATGAGCCCGCGACAAAAAATTCGTGTTATTTTGTACACGATGCAACTTGTCAAGATATAGCATCCTAGTAGCTGCCCCCTGTACCTCGCCCCCTTGCTTAAAAATTATAAGAAATCCCGTGCGCAGGTGAACGCAAGACAACGGTTGTTGTCGGTGTCGCGTTTGGCGGCATATTGCTCACTGTGCGACTACTCATGTAAGTAAAATTCGTGTGTCTGATTCTTTACTATACTTGAAATATTACTAGTTTTCATTGTGTATTATGTTATTTTGATGTAAATATCGTAATAATATTGATATTTAGTTTTAATTAATTATTGTTTTTTTTTTTATTTTCGTTTTGCTTAGTTTATTTTATATCTTTTTAGGTAACGCGTGACGAAAAAACAAAAAATAAATTCCACCCTGTTTTCTAGCTTCCAAAAATAGAGTTAAGCCGAGTACAATATTCGGATTTGGTTAAAAGAAAGTTCTAATATCCTACGGCCTAATAAAAAGCAAAAAAAAAGTGGTTCTACTATTGTCAACTTTACACGATGATAATAAGATCGATGAAACTATGCCGGTACTGCTGAGAAACTAGAAATCATAACATGTTACAATTGGACTAAAGGCGGAGTTGATGTAGTCGATCAAATGGAAGAATATTCCGTAGATAGAATGACACGCAGATGGCCGATGAGATTATTTTTCTCAATTCTGAATATTGCCGGCATAAATAGTCAAGTAATATATAAAGAAAATACCAACCACTTGTTATTATTACGACGAATGTTTTCGAAAGAAATTGCTCTGGCTATGACTAGACCACATATAATTAGAACAGGATTTCCCAACCTTTTTTTCGTCGACCCCCCCGAATTATAAATAACATTTCCATGCCACCCTTAATATTTTCATTTAAAAAAAAAAAACGTTCATTAGTTCAACGACTTATTTATTTTAATTCCAAGTTGTAAAAAAACTCAAACCTAATTTAAAACGTTTTTTATCGAAATAATTTATTATAATTAGAGTACTAATGAGATACTTGAGCTTACATGCTCTGCACCAATTGGTTGATTCTAGGTTGTTTTTGCCAGAGCTATCGTCAAGTCGTTGTTAACGGCACGACGATTTCGCTGCTTAGTTTTAATTAAAACCAAAGCTGAAAACACTGTCTCACATAAGTATATCGAAGAAAAAGGAACAAGTATTCTCAAAGCAAGAGGCAACTTTCGAATTAACAAGGAATCATTTGATCCAAAATTTCTCCACTGTCAAGAGATGGAAGTCATCTTTCGTTGTCGAATCGGCCTTCATTTCTAGAAATTCTTCTGGTAATTATAAGACACTGACAACAAATGTTTCTGGTTAGGTGCCATATTGGTGACTCTGAATTAATATCTCGATAGTATCAGTGAAATTCGTCTTCCAGCGTTTGCAAATGAATTTGTATTTCAACTTTTAAATCTTCGTCCAGTTTTTTACTTTTAATTGCTTCCAATAGTCGAGAAAAATATATTATTACATTTTCAGCAGATACTTTTTGATTCTATAGTTGAAGCTTTGATACGAACCCCTGAGTATGATCATAGTTACTTATTACAGTGCCGTTTCTATCTTAAAACTTCAAGTTTAGCTGATTCAAGTCAGCAAATAGATCAGTTAAATAAGTCAACCTCCATTGAAATTGTTCATTGTTGAACATTTGCAAAAAATCTTTTTTTTCTTTTGAACGCAAGAAAGAGGATCACCTCCTCTTTCAATTCATAAAGGCGAGCCAACAAGAAAAAAAACTCTTTCGACTTCGAAATCAGAGTAGGATGTTGCTGGCTCAAATGCCTTTCAAGGCGATTGGGCCTCATGCTATCGTTACTTAAAACTTTCAAACATATCACACACTGAGGTAATTATCGTTACTTAAAACGTTCATACATATCACACACTGAGCTAATTTTAGCTGGTCTTTCTCTCAGAAGGTAAATCCAAACTTAATACAGTTTTCTGAAAACTTTCTCTTTTTCGCTACCATTTTGCGCCTACAACAGTAAATTACCTGCATGTAATTGCACTCCTTTTACCTACATATAGCCAAGCGTTTGCGTTCTTGATTTAGATATGACTGGTGATGGGCATGATGATTAGTAACAAATACCACTACATTACTGTTAATCCAAGATTTTTATAAGTTATTCATATTATTATAATTTTATAATTATTTGTCCCGCGTCTTGTTACATAATACATAAAACACTGATGAAATAGAATGGTGGCCGCTCAAATATAATTTTTAAATTCCCCGTTTTCCTGACACAAATCCTCCCAGTTTTCCCAGTCCAAATTCCCCCGATTTGATGGTTATTAGAATTGTACAAAAAGAATGGTATTTTTGTTACTATTAATAATATTTGACCGCGCAGCATATTTATATGAATAAAACAGAGCTTCGTAATTTATTTTAAGTAAAGTGCAGTAAAAATGCACTTATTTTTCACTTCAAGTGATTTTTTCTTATTAAAAATATCGTTTTTATTTATTTTTACTTTTTTCCCGGGGTTTCCCAGTTTCCCGGTTAGGTGGCCACCCCGAATAGTTTCATAAAGATTTTTAAAAATCTTTAGCAACCATTTATGTAACCAGAATTTTTAAATACCTACGCGTAAAATATAGATTTCATCTAATTTCTTTGGTATTTTTTTTATAATTTTTAGTTGCCTGAAAGGTCATTTTTGAAGGCATGTAATATTATTTATTGAACGCCCCTCGACCGATGTTTCATTTACCCGTTAAATTAATTTTTCTTTCGAAAATTCAAATTTACTGCGCCCCCTTGACATCTTTCTATGCCCTCCTAGGGGGGCGCGCCCCCTGGTTGGGAAATTCTGAATTAGAAGATCTGACGTAAACACTGCACAAACAGTTAAGAAACCAAATCACCCGATTTGTGCCATCGGAACATCAAAATATACTCTCAGGTAAAAAAGGTGTATGCGCAGTATGCCTGTCCAAGTAAAATAGGATCAAGAAAGGGTGCAATAGATGCGTCAAATTACTGCGCAAAGAACATTTATATGTACATGTGTCACGACTGTTTTGCTGAAATACAGTCGTAGATAATGAAAATGTTACATTTCTCTTTCTTTTTTATGTAGATTAAGATAAACATGTTAAAATTCAAGAAATTATACCTAAGATTTCCCAATGCATTTTTCTTCTTCTAATAAACATAAAACTTTAATAAATGTTACTTTTCATGATAGTTTGTTTTATTCTATCCGTTTAAAATCATTTTAAATTTATTTAAATATTATTTTCAAAAAAAAATCATTTGAAGTATAGGTGGCAAAATGCTCCCCACGCGATCACTCACAATTCACGGAAAGGCGCGACTACTCTAGGGTTAATTTAGTATTATATAAATTTAAATTACAGTACTTCATACTTCATCATACAGAATCTTTGACCCTTGATATATAATGCCTGATTAGCTTTCTATATATGCGATAACAATTTATCTTCTATTTTTTTCTAGAATACTGTTAACTAAAAAGTAAATGTTTAAAAGTTACATAGTTAACCCTGAACTGCATAATGTTATCGAAAAATAACACAGAACTATAGTATCGTTTAATATTTTTAACCTCTTTTCCGGAAGTAATAAAGTCTAATCACTTCGAAATTATTCTTTGAAATTCGATACATATTAAACCTGAATTCACTTTTAAATAGCAAATATCAATGAAACAGTTACCCCCTAGTAATAAAATTTAATAAAAGCAACAAAATAAATTAATAAAAATTTTCCGACTTTAAAAAAATTATTCGACCTTTCTGAAAGTACAAATTTGAGTGATAATCATTGTCACTATTTTAGAAAATAAATATGAAAAATTGATTGGTGGCGAGCATTTCCAAAAATAGGTATGCGAATAGGAATATATGGAAATATTTTAATCGGCTCGTTATTAAAAATTTTAACTTTGTACCTTGAGAACGTTTCCTTTTTTCTTATCATGAAAAAATATTTCAATTAGATATAGGATAGATAATACGATAGGAAGTGTATTTACTTTTGAAAGTAATGTACACTTTATTAATATTAACTAAATGGCAGTTATATTTGAAATAAAGCAATGCAAATCAAGATTATTTGATGTTGGTATAAATGCAGTTACAATCTTTCAGCTATAGTCGATTTAGAAGTATTCCTTTTTTATAGATTTTTTTGTTTAAACGGTACCCCCTACCACTTAGTAGAACGACTGAATGTTAATTAGTAGTAAAAAAAACAAAAAAAAAACGAATACGATTGTTCTAGTATTATAAACTGTATGAAATCGAATATCAATCCATACGATCCCTTTACATTATCGACGAGTTTTAACTGTAGTCTATACGCTCAAAACAATTATAACATACACGTCCAAAATTTGCTATTATTTATTTATATAAATGCAAAAATGTTCAGATGCAAATTAAAAACAAAAGAAAAAAAATTTAAAAATTACAAAGGGAACGATTACACACTTAAACAAAAAAAAAAAAATTTGCGTTAATAACTCGTAGGTGTTTTTTTTAAATAAATATTTAATTTTCGTCGACTTCTTGTTCTTGTTCGTCTTCAAATTCGGCATCCTCATCAGCAGTTGCTTCTTGGTATTGCTGATATTCAGACACTAAATCATTCATGTTAGATTCAGCTTCAGTGAATTCCATTTCGTCCATACCTTCGCCGGTATACCAATGTAAGAAAGCTTTCCTTCGGAACATAGCGGTAAATTGTTCAGAGATTCGTTTGAATAATTCTTGAATAGCGGTTGAGTTTCCGATGAAGGTAGCCGACATCTTCAATCCTCTTGGTGGTATATCACAAACGGCGGTTTTAACATTATTGGGAATCCATTCGACGAAATAACTGGAGTTTTTATTTTGAATATTAAGCATTTGTTCGTCAACTTCTTTCATCGACATGCGTCCTCTGAATATGGCAGCTACTGTCAAATATCGTCCGTGTCTTGGGTCACATGCAGCCATCATATTTTTGGCGTCAAACATTTGTTGAGTTAATTCGGGCACAGTTAAAGCTCTATATTGTTGACTACCACGGGATGTTAATGGAGCGAATCCTGGCATGAAGAAATGTAATCGTGGGAATGGAACCATGTTTACAGCTAATTTACGGAGATCAGCATTCAACTGACCTGGGAACCTTAGGCAAGTAGTAACTCCGGACATTGTTAAAGATACTAAATGGTTCAAATCTCCGTAAGTAGGGGTGGTTAGTTTTAAAGTTCTAAAACATATGTCGTATAGAGCTTCGTTATCTATGCAGTAAGTTTCGTCTGTGTTTTCAACCAGCTGGTGAACGGATAATGTAGCATTGTACGGTTCTACGACGGTATCTGAGACCTAAATGAAATAATAAAAACTTAGAATCTTATCTATTATTATTTTTTATTTTATAATTTTTAATGAGTCTTAGTACACATATTCTCAAAAACATTCTACTGAACGTTTTTAAAAACTTTCCTCTCAATTCACGAAGTAATGAGGTCTTGATTTCTTTGGATTTTAGTTTGAAAAAGTAAAAAAACAAAAAACAAAAAAAAAACTTATAAATATATAAAATAAAGAAAATTTTATATTTCAACATGACAACAGAAAAGAAAAATTGTAGTTTTCAAATAATTTGATAAGTACAATCGAAAAAGCAAGCAGGAATCTCTTTTCTGATCATTTTCAACACTTCTTGGACTATATTCCACGGCACACAGCTAGTTCGATGGAAAAAAAGAAAAGAAACGAGACTGTTACGTTAAAAACAGTACAAATTACTCAATAATCAATTAGAAAACACCGAAACCCTTCGCAACCACGATCATATTTCATCAAAATTGAAGCAGCAGATAGTACCTCCCTCCCTGCGGTGAACAAAACGGTAAAAGATCGATTGTGTCACATCCTATTCACGCGGAAAACGGGGAGCAATGTAATGCGATCAAATTATGTCATAATAATAGAATTCAGGTACAAAATCATGCAGAATGGAAAGTTTGATACTGCGCACAAGCCTTAAATCGTTCGAAAGTTTTTCAATGGCATCAGAGATTTAAAAATTGTAGAGGTGACTGGAAGGTCAGAAAGCTTGCCATAAGCATTACGAACATGAATGAAAAACGATTTCACTAGTTAATAACCGCCGATCGACATACGGAAATGAAAATGGTGACCAACAAAAATTGCATATCAGCTTTGAACGAGCATTTTCTCCAATTTACACGAAACTCGCAAAAAGAGAGCAGTGTTCAAAGTACGTTCTCAATTTCTTCATGGAGATCAAAAACGAGAACACATGCACCCTTGATAGTCTTTCCTTGATGACGTTGCAGTCGATAACAACATGCTAGATAAAATTATACCTGAAAAGACGTAATTCCAGTACGATTTGAAAACTAAAGTCAAAGTAATGAATGACGCAGCCCTAACGAGGAGTCATCGACTATCTTGCTCGCATCAAAATCGAAAGCGAAATCCATATTAATTGCCTTCTTCGATTGATAGAGTATGATCTTTAAAAAATTCATGCCCCGGAGATAGACGGTCATTAAAACTTTTTACCTTGATGCGCTAAAGCACCTCAACAGGTGATTTGGCACGTACGGCCCCATGAAGGACCGGATGTTGTTACACAACGCATTAGTGCATAATTCCGTTCAACGTAACAAGTTATTTGGCAAAAACAGATCCCAATATTACGCTACAGTCTATATTCTCCAGATTTGGTCTCAGTCGACTCTTTCCGTTTAGCAAACCTAAAATGAGCTTAAAAGAAAACCATTCTGAGACGATAGGAGACGTTCCCAATACTTGTTACTACTGATTTAGTGTCGTTCGTTAGAACCTTTGTCCAGCTCATGGTACGTTAAACTGTGTATATTGAGCAGTAAATCCATTATTTTTTTTCGATTTGTTTTTCTTTCCTAGCGCTGTCCTGTTTCATTTTGAACCGACGATGTATTGCGACGAAATGAAAAATCATCAATGTATGCACTCATTTGCCAGCAACATGTTACACTCTTTCCCCATAGTTTTTAAATTGAATTACTTAAATTTAATTGGATAAATGTTGGTTCAATTTTTTCCCGTTTTCTTTGTCTATTATTAAAAGATACCGTAAAAATACATGAAAGAATATAAAGATTGTAAAAAACTGAAGTACGAAAAAATTATACCATATTATAAAGTAATCGAAAAATACTTCTTTATGATGAACTTGCTAATGAAGCTAAAAAAATCTATTTCACATTCATGGATCAAAAAGCAAACTAGCGTATATAGTTTGTACATTCAATGTTATTTGTTAAAAAAAAATTTATCTTTAAGAATTTTTAAGAAAATCTATTATTAGAAAACAAAATCCTACACACGCCTAGCTGACCTAAATAGTTTATAGAAGTAATTAAAATACTTCGATTAACCGTCATTAAAACCATTCTTTGTATATATATATATATATATATATATATATATATATATATATATATATGTATAGTCATCACGTTTGGCCTAGTGGCTAGAGAGCTTGACTTCAGATCCGGAGGAGTCTCGAGTTCGATACCGAGCGACGACAAAATATGCGGCACTAGTTTAGTATACAGCAGCTGAGATACATTTGGGCTGCATTTATAGCGCGATAAAAACGTCCATAATCAGTTCCAAATGTAGTCGTGTGTGTGTGTTAATGTCGCATGAATATATATAGCCGGCGAACAATCGGATCAACGTGAGTAAGGCCAGTCGTCTTGGTTTCACGTTGGTCGGCAACACGAAAGTTAGGTTGCGTTCCGATTTCTGTGCTACTCAAAAGCGCCGTTACTTTATCCTTACGGATAAAACTCATACTCGTAAAAGAGGGAGAATAATAATAATAATAATGATATATATCTCCATGGTCCATAATTTTAATCACTATGATCAGTCTATTGTTAATATGGTAATATCAGTTTTGTGCTTCCGCGATACCGCAAATTAGAAAACAGCCTCAAAGCTTGAAGGCAATGATTTCGCGCAGGTCAATACGAATACAGATTTAAATTATACTTGTATTGCAATTACAAGTATTTACCAATTTAAGCTATATCAAAATTTCGTTGTACGTCAACAATCTACTTCTACAAAATAAATATAGAATAACATTAGGTAATCTACACTTCTATTCAATCTACTGTATAAACGAGATTTTTCGAGAAAAACTAAAAGCAAGTCAAACCCTAAAGAAGTAGTACAAAGAATGTTATCCTAGAAAAAGTATTAAGTTTTCGGTTAATTTAATACTGCAGACATTTGATACCAAACACTTCCAGGAGACATATAAATTAAGCAGCTATTCTATGAGACCTACCAAAAATGCTATCAATAAAATTTAAACTGAAAAACCAAAAAATTTAAAAGCATAAATAAAATTAATCTCGTTACAATAGCAATATTATAACAGTACTTTTTTGATTAACATACATACAAAATTCAAAAGCTGATTTTACATATTACGAAATGTAATATTTTGAAGTTTATGTCAAAAATCATAGAGCAACCAGTATATTTTGTTTTCTCTTTTTAAGCATAAAAAACTATCTCTCGCATTTTGTCAGATTTGGAATCACATGCAATTTTATTGACACGAGAAACAAATTTATCGAGACAATAATCTCGCCTCCCTGTAATGCTGAAAATTATTCCATAAAACTGATTATACGAGTACTACAGAACTTTAAAACAAATGACATAACCAATCAAAATCCCCAAAATTGAATTAGTCGCAAACTTTTCCTACAACAGATAGTGAGATTTGAACAAATATAACCGTTTTTAACAATATTCACCTTAGGTGATGGCACAACTGAGTATGTGTTCATTATTCGATCTGGGTATTCTTCGCGTATTTTCGATATTAATAAGGTACCCATTCCAGAGCCGGTTCCACCTCCAAGTGAATGTGTTAACTGAAATCCTTGTAAACAATCACAGCTTTCAGCTTCTTTCCTGTATTATATAAATAATATAAATCAGTAATATCTTTTAAAATGTTCACAATGAATTAATTTGAACACAGTTTACATATCCAACATACAAAAGCATTTTCTTCCTATAGATTTAATTTTATCTATATAACTAGCTAACTACAAGTCTATATAACAATTAAACAAGAGGTTTCGTAAAAAAAATTTCAGGCGAGATTGTAGGAAGACCAATTTGCCTAGTATTAGACGTCATCTCGTAGTAAAATTTATTACTGATATACAGTAACATTGTTGATGAAACATCAGTTATTTTTTAAATTTACTTATGTTTATTAAAAAAAAAAAAAGCGACATAAAGTATTATGTGAATGTTTTAAGTGAAATAATTACAATATTACATCAAATATTTATCCATTTTTTAAATTTCAGGAGCAGCCAAACTAACTTTATCTACGCACCGTAATGGAAGAATAGACATTTCTAATAAAAAATCAGGATGACCTTTTTTTTTAAAAAATAAATTTCCCTTACTTTTCCAGAGATCCCGAAGTTCTTAGCTTTTTCTTGAACATGAAAAATAATAAACTTCATACATTTCGCTACATGTTTTATCATAGTTTCAAAGAAAACAAATAATTCCGATAAAATTTCAAATCACTAAATACAATTCTTACTTCTCAACACAGGCATAAAATTCGTTACCAACTTTCAATTTTCTTTTTCATTCTTTTGAGTACCAGTAAAATATAATGAAATGTTTTGTTAACTACGTGGAGTAAATGTACATACACTAGAGTTTTTCAATCATTTTAAACACTACTATGTCCTATACATTATATAAAACGAACGTATTTTCTTCAAATTACTTGGTTGTTTCCTGATTTATAAAATTACCCGACCTTTCCAAAAAGTAGCCACTTTGTATTAGTTTCACAATTTTTAGTACTTTTCAAGTTCTATGCATCATAAAACCCGCAGGTATTTCTGTACCTTCTACCAATTCCCTGACTTTTTCCGTGTTTCCAGAAAGCGGTCACCTTGAAAATATATTCTGAACGAATACCGTTATATATATATATATATATATATAAATAAATAAATAAAAAAATAAACCCTCGACGAATTTTACAAATACTCAGAAAATGTTATAATTTATTTTAGTAGCATTTTTAAACGAGGCTTCCTCGTTCTTTTGGAATCCGTAATCATTTTATAAGTTTAATTATAAAACTTTAATACAATAATTATATTTAAAAAAAAAAAAAAAAACATACGTCATAAAAACAACGAAATAGGGATGTAATCACACAAATTAACCATATAAATTATACCCCCTCTTGGTCGAAAAAGTTTAATTAGAATCATAGTGCAAGTGAATAATACCGTATCATTCCTACTGCCGCTCAATTTGAAAAAATCAATGTTTATGAGTTCAAACGGTTTCTCAGATTTTCTTTTGATAATACTACCGGTGAAATTTTTAGTAACCGTTCTAATAATAAACTATTACGTGAAATTTTACATTTAAAAATTTTATATATTTATTATTTTGATGATCAATCTTTAACTTAATGTCAACAATTTTTATTATAATTCAAAGTATATAAATCTACAATAGTGCTTAACCTTCAAATAACACTGCCACCCATACTCTAAATAGTTAACGTTACAATCATTAAATTTGAAACAATCGCGATAAAAAGGAGTAGTATTTAAAGAAATATACAACTGCAGATAACCATTCCAATTTTACAATTATAACTAATCTACATATTCAGATTGTACGACGCTACTAACATCACTTTTCAAAAAATGATTACTTGTCAATATTATTCGCTCCAAACATATTCATCTACCACAACTATCTATGTATTTTTATAGTTCTTGTTTTTAATATATTTCATGACGATCAGTAAAATTAATCTTTGCTAGGACTACCAAGTTTTTACCAGTTTTATTCCTATTAAATACACATTTTAAACAAATGGTATTGTACAGTATGATACATATATTTATCATCTTAAATATTTTAAATTGTATTAATATTTTATCAAATCTTGGTAACCACTCAAATATAATTTTTAAGTTCTCGGTCCAAGTGCTCTAGATTTCCTGATCACTAGAATTGTACAAGAGTTTACACGTCCTTCCGCTGGTATAATATCAAATGCAACAAATTGAAGTAAAGAAAAATAAAATACCAGTGGAAACAAAAACATTTCAAATTAAATTTTTTATTTTGAAGCCATGTTAAATATTTTGCAGTTATAATAACCGCTAACTAACGCAAGCAGTATATGCTAACTTTATTATTACTTAAGTTAATAGTAAAATTTTTAACAGGTTGATTTCAGTACCCCTTCCCTCTTTAAATAGTTACGACTTATAAAATTCATTTGCTGTCGAATATTTACATCTGTAATCATATGCATCGACTACAAAAGGTTTACAGAGCTCAAAACCCTCCAAAGTTTCACTGAGCTCCCAATAAATTGAAATGTATAATTTTTTTGAAGGGCTTCGTTAAAATTTTAACTAGAAGGTACGGGCAATAAATAAAAATATCAATTAATACGAAAATAGATTTGTCGTTATAAAAAGTATTTTAATCGAAAAATTGCAGACAAATTTTTAAAAAATAATGAATTTTTTTGGTTACTATTTGTAATGTTTGACGCAGCGTATTTTATATTAATAAAAAAAAAAATCGTAATTTATTGAGTAAAGAGAGTACACTAAAAAATGCGTTCATTTTTCGTTTAAATGATTTTTTTTTCCTAAATCAACTATTCGCTTGGCACTTATTTTTTCAAATTTCAGCTGGGCGGCCATCCTGCAAATATAAATTTTTTCTTAAACGACGGGCTTGCAATTCGATATTAGCGGAGGGAAAAAAAAAATAAAAAACATTAAATTCATACAATGAAAAACAATGAAGTTTATTGGTAGAAATGAGCTTGAAGAAGCTAGTTAAAATCGACTGTTATAAATTTTACATGCTGTGTTTCAACAATCCAACGTTAGTAACATAAATAAGAATATTGGGTCTACCTTCTACACAGTTATCCATGTTTCAGCTATTCTAATTTTTATAAATCCTTTTTAAAAGTAAATTTGAGCAAAAGCCTCCAAAACGCACTTATAAATAGGCTACGACTAAATGAAAAACAAATAAGTGTGATATTTTTATCGTATAACATCTCACCGTGATCACGCCAGGGGGAAAAGCAACACCCATAGCAGCTGAACAGTGGGGTGTAACTTTTCTTTTTACAAACGCAAGTTATTTTTATTTATATTTCATTGGTTCAACACATCTATGTAAACACGTATAGTGAAATTTAATGGAATATCATATTTTGAGTTGGCTTCAAATGAGAAAACTTCATTTAGTTTTGAAAATTTATCTTTTAAATCAAAAGTCATTGATCTCTGAAAAGAAGTACAAATAATAATGTTTCTCCACATGTCGCACTTAATGCAATAAAAAAAGTAAGAGATTGGAATGTAATAGACATTTTTTCACTCGGCATGCAACCCTTATAATCGGAATAGTACTCAATGAAACAGTTTATCTGATTAGCAACCAGTTTTAAAGAGTTGGAAGAAGCCGGTTAATTATTTTATTAGAATTTAAACTAAATGAATGACACCAAAACCAAATTTAAGGCTCGCTAGAAGAGTTCGGCCACTGAAATTAATTCAATTTGTTTTGTAGAACAAGTCTTTTTGTTTTTACTTTACGATGAAAATAATTAATACTAAATCGTATTATATATCGTGCGACAACTTTAGAATGTTCATTTTATAAAATGTGAGCATACTGTTATAATAAAATATTAAATAAGTGACTAGTTTAAGATTTAAAAACAACAATCATTGCAACAATAATAGTTATAACCATGGGCGTCACCAGCCTATTGGCTAGGGAGGCAAGGCTGTGCCAGTTAACCCCCCCCCGGACTGGCTTATCAGCTACTCGTGCGTGAGAGGACGATTTAAATTGAAATAAAGGCGTTTTATGTTTATTACATCTATTTATTTATGTATATTTTATATATTATTAAACATTTGAAAATTGCTCCCCGTGAACAAACGAGCAATAATAAAAACCCAAGTTAAGTTAACGAAATATATCATAAAAATGATCGAAATATGATTCGTAAACACTTTTTCATTTAAATAACTTAGGCATTTTGAAAGAATAAAATTTTTGTAAAATGTTTTAAAACTATTTTCATAAGTTTATTGCGGAGTTTTAAAGGCATTCAAAATTTTCAGGGCTATATATGTATGTATTACTCAAGCTTTTAGGGGGACAGGTGTCCCCTGCCACTCTGGCGACACCCACGGTTACAACTTATACTATTACAATGATTATGATTTTAAAATCCAAAACTAATCGATATATTCAATATTTTATTGTAATAGTTTAATCTACACGTGTATACGTGTTATCGCTTATCAACTAAACAGGACAAAATAATATTAAAATAAAATGGATCGCTACATTCAAAATTCGGTTTACCTGTCATAAAAATACTTGACTAGCCCTATGCACCCATTTTCTTTTTAACCTTCTTCGAACAAATTAAACCACAAAAAAAGATTAAAGCCTCGTTATTTTTTCCAAAACTTAAACTTTGGTAAATTGCTACCATATAGTACTCAAACAACGTATATGTAAAACTACATAGTAGACACAACACTGCGTTGTTTTAATCTCGTACCTAACAACATCCAAAACTGAATCTACTAATTCTGCACCCTCGGTATAATGTCCTTTGGCCCAATTATTTCCAGCTCCAGACTGGCCAAATACAAAATTATCAGGTCGAAACAATTGTCCAAACGGACCAGCACGTACGGAGTCCATAGTTCCTGGTTCCAAATCGACCAATATAGCGCGTGGCACATATTTACCACCTATACAAAAACATAGAATGTTAAATAAACACTCAGCTATATTATAATAATAAAAATAAAAAAATGTCAAGTTATAAAAAATTTACTGTAAAAATTTTTGATTTATAAAACCAAAGTTAAATAAAAAAAATTTAATTCATGCTACGATCATTTTTATATTTTTAATCAGTTTCCAACTATGGGTTAAAAGTTAAGTAACAGTTCAATAAATAAATAAAATATTAAATTTCGAACACACTAGTTATTTCCCAGCAATTCTCTAAACTTAATAAAACCACCTCTTTATTAAATTTCACTTATTTCAATTCTCATTTAAAACTTGATGAGTAGAAATTTTAGTATTAATTAAAAAACGTACATATATGTACGAACATATGTTATATGTTAATTTGATCTACGTAATAATAAAACCAAAATGCGAATCCACAAACCCGATTATTATCTTAACAAGTTAACATCACTGAACTATACTATTATAAAGTATGTAAATATTCTTACTCATGAATATACAACAAGAGTAAAAATTTGCCCATATTTGTTAACATTATATAAATATAAAATGATCAAATAAGAATATTTACGAATACCAGATGCTTCATTGTAATAAACATTTATTCGTTCTAATTGAAGATCAGAATCCCCGTGGTATGTTCCGGTACAATCTATGCCATGTTCATCGGAAATTATTTCCCAGAACTGTAATTCAAATCAACAGATAGAAAATTAAAATTTCGTTACCGAAAGATTACTTAAAAATTATGTTTAAACTTTGATACGACTGAATAATTAAGACCATTAAAATATATAAGTTCAAATGTAATCTTATATACACGAACATTAATTATTTAGTTTGAGTTATTAAAATCTAAATAACTTAAAGGGCAATTTTTAATAGCTTAAAAAATAATCAGTAATAACACGAACAAAAATCTTGCTTTATATTAATATTCACCGACATGCCTCGGAATTTCGAGAAATTATCGTATTTTATATTTTTTCCTTCTAAAATATAATATAAACCAGTTTCTTTACCATACAATTTCATCAATAAGAATATAATTGATAGACCAACCGAATAAAAGCATCTGCGTATTTTGTTTTTACACTTTTGCTTATAATATAATAATCCTATTTGTAATACTTTAAACTTTAATTAAATTTGAAACTAATTTTAAAAATAAATGCAGCAGACCCCCTTAACATATGCGAAAAAAACTGAGCAATTTTAACATTTATGGCTTTATGTTCACGAAATGTGAAACTTCATATCTGTGCATATGCTTAGTTCACTGCAACCTATATCGAAAATCGGCAATTTTTATTGTTAGATTACAACAAAAAATATGACTAAACGAGTAATTATTTATAATTCTTCATTTAAATCTACATTTTTTTTTGTAACGACTAAAAAAATCTGCATAAATGATGAATGTGGTTATTTTAAATTTATTTTTAAATTCTCATTTAACTCGTGTAATCTTTTAATTACTTTTAAATTACACTGAATTTTCTTATAAGTTTCTATGAAGCAGTTGAAAAGAAAAATATTTTCCCCTAACCTTAGTCCTTAAACTTGTTATTACTTATAAAAACGTAGATTTAATATTCGCGAAGAAATTTCGACCGTAAAAATTAGTTCTAGTGGTTCCAAAATACGTAAAATAAACAATCCGGTACGATAAGGAATTGTCTGCGGATTATTTAAAGAAATAAAAAGTAATACCGCTGTACTTAAGGTAGTTTTAACTGTTAAATAAACCGTGGCATTATTTGAACAGTGCAGAATTTAATCTTATAACAAATTACGATTACATTGCAATTTATGAGAAGCGAAGAATGACTATAAGTCCTTCGTAATTCCGATAATAGTATAAATTTAGAAACGCATGAATCATTTGTTATGCTCGGGCGATATAAGAAAGGGAATAAACACGTTCCGCTGTTTGGATACGGCAAGAGAAATCAAACAGAACGAACCATTACCTTATATAGTAAAGCAAGTTACCGGTTGTCAAGAACAAAATAAAATCATCTCAAACAAACCACGCCCTTCTTTACAACGTACAATTTATGATCGAGTAAAGCGCTGCTGAATATTCCATGGTACTAACAAAATTATTTAATTAGGAAACAAGAGCAAGATTTTAAAAGAAAATTAGCTAATTGCACAATTAATATTCTCAAGGGACAAGACAAATCGAACATTGTTCAGAAGTTCAGAAATTACGAATAAAGTTAACAATATGGCTAGATTGAACAGATCTTTCTTGAATTTTATATTCGCAGTAAAAAAATTTAACCAGATCATTACGTTTTATTTACATGATTATATAAAAAAAAAGGTTACTTTACACTCCTAACCCGACTGTAAATACTAAACGTAACTGCAATTACGTTATACATAAAATTTACTTTAATTACACTATGATACATTTTAAAGTATTACAACTAAAAAATAAAATGAAATAAAGTACGATGGCTTTTTATTTCAAAATACAGTCAAAAATAAACATACGCTGGAGAAAAAAAAACAATAGAAAACCTTAAATATTTAACACATACGGGGTATATTTAAAAATTGTTTTTTTTTTAAATTTCTCATTTTTTAAAAAACTAACTTCAATATTCACACCATTACGCTTTTACCGCGTTTAAACACATATGCACGTCGTTACAAGTTAGAATATGTGAAGTAAACTTATCTTTTCACGAACTAAATATGCTTATCTAAAGGGAAAAAAAAAAGCGAAAAAAGCAACTTTTGAAAATAACATATTTCTAATATGTACTTGATTGGACAATTCACTAAGAATATCAACCATTATCCATTAACAAAAAATTTTTAAATAAAAAGTTGATCTTAGATTTTATTATATTTAATGTTTATAATACCTTAGCTCCGATTTGATTACCGCATTGTCCAGCTTGAATGTGCACAATTTCCCTCATTTTTAAATATTAAAATATAAAAAACTTAATTAAAACAAGTTAACTCAAAAAAGTGAACACGTTTTCTGCCGAAAAGACCGTTAGAACGAACAGCAGATTGCAAATGACAAACAACGCGGACAAAGGAAGTTAACGGAATAAAGAATTATGTTAGCGCCAAGCTGGTTTTACTCTAAGCGAGCTATTCTGTGATTGGTTGAACAACTTAATGTGATGATGTCACATCATGGCTGCTACTCGCCTACTAACGTAAAATTTATCCAAGGTTGTCTTTTTTAATTCGTTCCTTAAATGGTTATTTAAAAGATTCTGCTTCAATTTTTAAAGTTGTCTACTTAAAAATTTATTTACTCGTCTATTTTTCAAAAAAAAGTTAGTTTCTTTATAATGTATATTCTCTGCAATTTACGGGTGAATATAAATTACTTCTTATTACAGTTCTACAGAATACGTTCCGGGTTCCTGTCTATAACAATTTATAGCAGTCAACGGGGATAATCATTTAAAATAAGAATGTTTTTACAATATTTATTTGGGTGAACCAAAATTTTTGTTTCACTTTATAATTATTATCCAGATTGTCTTCTTATAAATCTAATAATAAAAATATGAATATTCCGAATAATTTTTATATTTTGTAAATAATCGAAATAGTAACAATAATTTTTTAATACAAAATTCTTTCCAATGCGTAAACAGTTATTTAAAGAGCATTGCTCCCTCTTTCTTTCTGGAAACCATGAAGAGAAAGTATTCAAGTTCAAATTTTAAAGCAGAAATGAAAAAACAAAAATTTGTTGGTATTAATTTATTAGTTAATAAAATTTAATTTTATTTAACAAATTGTTATTGCGCAAATCAGTGCTTTAGAATAAATCATTACACAACCAAAATTAATAACAAGTATAAACGGCACCGCGGAAGCTATTAATTCAAAAAGATGAAATTTCGAATCGCTTCATCAATTTTTCTAATAATCATAGAATTTACATAGAATGAAGAAATACTTCATCGCAGAATTGATTATATTACACTACAGAACAAGGCCGTGTCCATGGGTGGAACGGCGAAGGGGTAACCCCCCAATTAGAACTGAAATTGTTATTATATTTAAAATAAATATTGATGATTTTTTAGGGTGTTTTTACATTTAAAAAAATAGAAAAAATATGCTCCACATTTTTAGGTACTTCATTAATATTTTATGCAAAATTTTTTATTACGAGTAAAATCAATAACATACGTAATTTTTATTAATGATTATATGGTAATTCATTTATATAAATCATTAATATATAAATCAAAATGATGGAAATTATTAATAGTATGAATATAAGTGAAAAATGTATTATTATTTATAAAATGAATATGCAAAGAAAATTTTCATCCCCACCCACACAAAATTCTGGGTACGGCCCTGATATAGAACCTTACGCTGCTCACAACTGAAAAAACCCTCCATTATTCGTATTCTATATTTTATAGGTATTCATTTATATCTTAAATGTTTTAAATCAATTCCTATAGCCATTTTTGTGGATTCACCATCCTCATAAAAAACAACACCATCAAAGAAATTTTTTGTACAGCCAAATAAGATAAAGCTGTTTATTGTGACCCCTGTACTTTCCCCTATTTTTCGCGCTTATTTTTCTAATAAATCTATTACCAGTTTCCTTTTTATTCGTTTCTTCTTCTACTCTTCTACATTATTTTTATTTACTTCTTCGCTTTATTTCGTTCTTTTTCGATTTCTGATCCGTACACGATTATTAAAAGTCCCGCGATTATAGATTCTAATAAGAGCTGGAAATCATTCAACAGCCCAATAATGGGGTTGTACAGAATTATACTAAATATTATTATTAATCCTACGATAATATGGTGAATCTATCCGTATTTTATCTCTTACTATGGTATATGATCTCGTTTGTTTTCAATATTGTTTTATTCTACTTTGATTCTATGTTGAAATATTTTTTCATTACATATGAATTTTCTGATAACTGTAAAAATTAACAGAGATTTTAATTTTAATTTCTCTCCTTATCACTGATAGAATTTTATTGAACTACAAACTTCAGCAGTTTTAGTTATTATACTATTTATATGACTGCCGTTATTCTCCGTTAACATTAATGCACAGAAAACAAAATTTACATAAAAGATGTAAAAGATATGTTTATATTTGTGTCTAATCATGATTTAACGAACTAACGGTTTTTAGCCTGCTTGTGAACTTTAAATTTATAATCAACTGCGTACTGATAGGATAGTCTCTTGCCCGCCGGCTGGCGCGATGAATTATCAAGCGCTATTTTCAAGAAGTTCTAATTTACAATTTTAGTTTTTTCATCGAAATTTCACTCAACATAAAATTGTAGTTATAACTAAAACACAAAAATGATTTAAATAATACAAATTATAATACTGAGTTGGTAGCAAAAGAAAAGAAATTGGCTGGTGTCTAGCCCCTGAAACTCCTCACAGATCTTATCAGTATTTTGTTTCGTATTTGTGAAAAAAGTTCAACACAATTATAAGTGAAAGAGTGAATTATTTGAATTGGGTAGAATTTTTAAATTGACCTTCAAATAAATAAATAAAAGAAAATTGTTTCAACTCATTTTAATCATATTCACAAAACAATAAATATGAAAAGGGTAACACTAAGAAAAATGTAAATAAGTATGAAACAAAAATACTGATAACATACGTGAGGAGTTTCCTAGACACAAATAAGAAATTGTAATCGGCATTCATAAACAACATAAACTTCTTAGAAAGCTCCTGAAAAAGCAGTGTATAACTTTTCACTTTTTTGTTTTTTTTTTGTTTTATAATGGATAATAAAACTTTTGCGACTCGAAAATTCGAAGCAAATTATTTTTTGCATACAACATACTTTATGGAACATCGTTGGCTTTTGTTCGTAAAAAAAAAATAATAATTTAAATGTAACAAGAACACCGTAGCCAGTAAGTAAAAAAAAATAAGAAAAAGGTAAGAACAAAAATTCAAATGAAAATTATAATAATAAGTATTTCCAGAATTGAAAATGTTTGATATAGTGGTCGTTTTTAAATCAAGTAAGAAACCTTAATTGTAACGAATAAATGAAATCACTATTAAGGAAAAAAAAATGTATATACATATATACAAGAGCGTCGCTAGCCGATAAGCCAGGGAGCGGGAGGAGATGATAGAAAGAGGATATGAGTTATAGAAAAAATAAAATTTATAAGTTGTAAAGGCTTAATATTTTACTAAATAAGAATAAAATCTTAATTAAAACATAATTTTCGTGGGTTTCTGACAAATTGTTCAACTACTTTATTATGAAAGTTTTCCAAATTGTCCATGATTACGCGCCTATGAATACTCACATGGCCAGTTGATTAAAAAGTTTCAAGGCTCCAGAGAGGGGGAGGGGGCAGCTGCCCCTCCCTGGCTCCCGTTGGCGACGCCCAAGTATGTATATTATTTGTTTTAAATTAAATTACATATTTTCAGGAAATATTTGTTGTGACTGAAGTTTGAAAACGGGGAAATAATTGACAATATGAGAGAGCATAAGTTAGAAAAACTACCTTTATGGACGTGGAAACAATTGTAATTACTTTTGCAAAAAGTAAAAAGAGAAAAATTTTTATTAAAATTTGTTCAGATATTTAGTTCTACATTATTATTTTTGCTATTTTACGGTTTACTCCAGTTCAAAAACAAAAAAAAAACAAATGTTTGGCTAATATTTGCTTTATTATAATTGCGCCTCTCTAGAGTTTCTGTGATGACAGCGAGAGATTTAAAACTCCGTCGCTGTTACTTCGGTTGTTTAAGAATTTTAATTATTTACTGCAATGTTGAATATCTACGAACGTAAATTTATTAAAATTATTATTTTTTTAAAAGTTTTTTTGTATTCGGTGTTATTTTATTGTTTTTCTAAACAAAAAGGAATGATAATAAAATTAATCGGTAATATGTTCGGGATAAAAATAGGAAATAAAAAAAATTCTCAAAAGTAATAAAAACACGAAGAGAAGAGACAAGTAGAACATGTGTTACGAATGGAATTCTAAAGTGCATTAGAAAAATGACGAAGGAGGTGGAAGCATAAGAAGAGGTAAGAGATGTGGTAGTTATTTTATACTTTAACGCGAAAAGAAAGTTGCAAAGCAAAAAGTAATAACGAGAAAAGTAGTACTGGAAGGGCTGTTCCAGATCATCCTTGATCAGAAAACATACCATTAACGTAGCGATATGGTCAGAATAAAATTATAGTTTTAAAAAGTACATTGGCTTCCGTGCGCTTTGAAAAAACGAAACACTTTTACGGACACACGGGGAAACATTTATAATTACTTTTACGGTAGTTGGGAGGGTTTTTTAAAAGACCAAATAGAAATTCGAACGAAGACCGTAATAACACGGTCATTTTTGATGTTGTACCGTTATATTTACATGGAACAGAACGATTATGGAAAAGAGAGTGAAATTTATTATGGAGAAGGAATTGCAAGATATAAAAGAGAATAGTATTTGGTCGTCGCAGCCAATCAAGTAGTTAGTTAAAGATTGTAATTTCTCAGCCATCAGTGAGTGTATAACTCTCTTCACTAGGTATATTCTTTCAAAAAAGTCGGAACTGTGTATCGTATAGAATTTGAAAATATCGAACACTCTTTTTCAAATAAAAAAAAAAAAAACTAAAAACAAGATATTGGTCAATATCGAAATTAAAAAATTAACCACAGCAATCGCTATACACACTATCGCATCAAAAAGAACAGCTAATTTTGGCGTAGAGACAATTAAAAATCAAAAGTAAGTGGAACCATTCGGATTAGCCTTCATATTCTGTACCATCTTACTAACTCCGCCGTTTCTAGATAGTATATTTTTTAAGAAAAAAAAGGGAAAAAAGAATGAATCAAAAAAGAGATTTATTTCATACAAAAACGACAAAATCTTGAAAATAATTCATAGAGCAGCAAAAGATTGAACCGTTATTGATTAGTTTTTCGGGAAGCCAGTTATCGTGGCGTAGTTGATTCGGCAATGGTGTTCCCAGTTCGGCTAGAACCGGGTTCGATTCCACACACTGACACTTTCAAAAAAAACCTCTTCGGATTTTACTCTATAGCAGGAGTTCCCAACCTGGGGGCACAGAGAGATGTCACGGGAGGCGCGAAAGAAAAATTAATTTAACGCGTACATTAAACATCGGACAAGGGGCGTTCAATAAATAATGCGACATGCCTTCGAAAATGACCTTTTAAGCATCTGAAAATTCTCACAAATATCAACGAAGTAAAATTATTGTCATTTTTTGCATTAGTTGCGATGAATCCACCGATATCGTTAATTGTGCACAGTTAATAGTTTGTGTTTGTTACGTTAGTAGAGATCACATTGAAGAAGAGTTTTTGTACTCCTAACCTTTGACAGAAGGCACTAAATCTGAAGATATATTTAATTTAGTATCTGATTTCATCGAAAAAAATGATTTGGATTGGAACTTTGCACAGATGGCGCCCCTGAAATGATAAGTGTACGATCAGGATTAGCTCAAAAGCTCAAGGAAAAGAATCCCGCAATAGTGTGTACTAATTGTTTTATTCATCGGCAAGTTTTAGCTTCCAAAACATTGCCACAGAAATTACGTCAGACTTTGGACTTAGCTGTAAAAATCGTAAACTACATCAAGAGCAGCGCTTTAAACAGTCGATTATTTAGTTTACTTGGCGAGGATCTCGATTCTGATCACAGAGTCCTATTCCACACAGAAGTACGCTGGTTGTCTAAGGGCAACATGTTGGCTCGTCTATTATGAATTGAAAGAAGAGGTTATCCTCTTTCTTGAGTTCAAAGAAAAAAAAAGATTTTTTGCAAATGTTCAACAATGAACAATTTCAACGGAGGTTAACATTTTTAACTGATATATTTGATGCCTTGAATCAGCTAACTTGAAGCTTCAAGGCAGAAACGACACTCTGTAGTAAGTAACTATGATCATATTTAGGGGTTCATATTAAAGCTTCAACTTTGGGATTAAAAGTAAAAAACTGGATGAAGATATAAAAGTTGAAATACAAATTCATTTGCAAGCGCTGGAATAGGAATTTCACTGATACTCGTACTATCGAGACATTAATTCAGAGTCAGCGATATGGCACATGACCAGAAACACATTTGTTGTCGATGTCTTACAATTACCAGAACAAGTTCAGGAAGAATTTCTAGAAATAAAGATTCGACAACGAAAAATCACTTCCATTTCTTGACATCGGAGAAATTTTGGAGCAAACGATTCCTTGTTAATTCGAAAGTTGCTTCTCTTGCTTTGAGAATACTTGTTCCTTTTTTTTCGACTTACTTATGTGAGAGAGGGTTTTCAGTTCTGGTTTTAATTAAAACTAACCAGCGAAATCGTTTTGCTGTTGATAGCGACCCGACGATAGCTCTGGCAGAAACTGAACCTAGAATCAACCAATTGGTGCAGAGCATGTAAGCTCAAGTATCTCATTAGTACTCTAATTATAATAAATTATTTCGATAAAGAACGTTTTAAATTTGGTTAAAGTTTACTATTTTCTACAACTTAGAATTAAAATAAATAAGTGTCGTTGAACTAATGAACGTTTTTTTTTTTAATGAAAAAATTAAGGGTGGCATGGAAATGTTATTTATAATTCGGGGAGGGGACTCGACGAAAAAAAGGTTGGGAAACCCTGCTCTATAGAATGATTCGGGTGAAGATGAAACTGACGGAACGAGAGACTTTTTTAAAGGAAGAGAAACAATTATTATAAAAAAAAAAATCATTAAATACATATTTTTAACTTATTGTTTCTGTCACTTTAACATATAATATTATAAATTACATTTACACAAGACGATTAATTTATATATTTATATAACCCAACGCGCTTCGAAGTCAACAATTCATGATCACGGAGTGTTATTAAAAGTTTTTTTTTTTTTTTTTTGGGCTCGTCAACCAAGGATTTTTACCCAGAAACAAAAGGTAAGGAAATAAGTCGGTTATATTTTGATTCGATCAGAAATTTTAACTAAAAAGGAACAAATAGCAGGAATAATTAGTGGGGAAGGAAAGGACAGGATATAGGATGCACAATAAGGGGTAGGAAGACCAAGCTTAAGCAAATAAGAATATAAGGCAGAACGCTCCACGGAGAGAAATGAACACTGTGGAAGAATACATGATCGGCGTCGCAAATAACTGCATCATCCGGATGATGGAGAGGACAGTGTGGAGAAGAAATCAAGGAAAAACGAAATTTAGATAATGGCAGCAAAGAATGGCCAAAGCGCATACGAACAACGGAAACAACATCAGAACGCTGAAGGGAGGGATGCAAAAGAATCCATGAATATGAAGGAAGAGTAGGCTGAACTAACAGATGAAATGAATAATTATTAGAAAAGGAGGAAGCGTAAATATCCGATACCAATACCTGATATGAAAACTTTTACAAATTGATAGGAGGTTATCGGATGGAATTTTTTATAAAAAAAAGACGAGAGGAAGCAGCAGCAGCCCGAGTATCAAAGAATATCAGCCGCTTCATTACCAAATATGCCCGAGTGGCTAGGTACCCACAGCAAATCAATATTGATTGAATCGAGATAGGAAAGATTGTGAATGAGTGAACGTATGCGGAGGATAACAAAGTGTCATACGAATGATCAGGAAGAGGAGAGGATATGGCCTGAAGGGCGCTCGAAGAGCCAGAGATAATTAAAAATTTAGAGGAAAATTGATTCGAGGAAATGAAAATAATAGAGCGAAGGATGGTCAATAATTCGTTTATGAATATGGAACAGAAATAAGGAAGGTTTTGATTCTGAGAGGTTAAAATCAAGAAGGATAAAGGGAGCGCCAACACCACCAGGCCTCCTCGAACCATCTGCGTAAATGGTAACATGAGAGTGAAATAGGGAAATAGTGCTGTAGAATACCTGTTTAATTGCGGCTTGGAGGAGATTTTTTGCAAATGAGGGAAGGATAAATATACCTTAGAAAGATGACAGATATCAGCGAAGTCGAAGGAAAAATAAGGGAAATTATTGAAAGGGATAATATACGGCCAAAATGAACCGAGACGATGTGAAATAAAAACCAGAATAGAAGTTTTGCTGGGAGTGAAGCGCTAGCTGTTATAAATCGAAAGGTAAGACTGAACAAGAGTAGAGGATGCGAGAGGAAGACGTTTAACAAGGAAACGTTAGCCTAAATAAGATCTACGAATGGATAGGGGTGACGAACTGGATTCAGCAAGAATAGCAGGGGTTGGAGATGATTTAAGAGCGCCAAGACAGAGACGAAGGCAAGAATTTTGAATTACATCTAGTTTGGAAAGACGTGTCTTGGACGCACTACCATAAATAGAAGAACAATAATCAAATTTGGAACGGATAATAGAGTTGTAAAGAAAAATAAGGATATAAGGATTATCGTTACCCCATTTAGTTGTCGACAGAGCTTTCAGCAAGTTTAACCTTTTAATAGTAGAAGCAGAAAGATATCTGTTCAAGGAAAGATAAACGAGTATTAAGAAATATACCAAGATAACAGAAGCAATTAACAGGAGAAACAGATATATTGTTTAAGGATAGATTAACCAAAGCAGTGTTACAGGGACGGAGGGTAAAAATAGTATAAGAAGACTTAGAGGGAGAAATTGAAAGATTAATTAAGGAGAGAGAATGTTCCGGCACAATGAGCGAATAAATTTACATTTCAGTCTGTCTTTATTAAATTTATAACATTTTAATAACATCCCGTGATCATGAATCATTCGACTTCGAAACGCGTTGAGTTATGTAAGTATATAAATTAATCGATATTAGTGTAATTTATTTATTATATGTTAAAAAAAAAAACAATAACCAACACGTTCCGTAAATGAGCCGATTACGGAATACAATTAAAACGAAAGTATTTATTGAAATATGTGTTATGTAAATTAGTAACGCTGTTATTTTAATATTCTTGCAACTAGGTGAGGTGTGCAGATATAAATAATAAACATTTTTTCATATTTGTTTTCGAAAAGGGTCGAATTTTTCGCTCTCGTCAAAATGTTGAACCGTAACCGATTAAGTTGCAAGGTTTTAGCGTATAAACGAAGGGAAAATAAGAAACGTGGACGGGAGAGAGAAGCGAACAGCTGTTCCCGTAAGATAGCGTAGAATTATTAACGACCTTAGAGACCTTAGCTGTATTCGGAGACTGGGCACGCCGGTTTGGCGCCTATTGATTTTTCGCTACCGTTTGCCGCCAGCGTACACACTTCTGTTAATCCTGTTCCGTCGAGAACTGAACAAAATTTTTACAAATGACACACTACTCTGATGCACAAGTGTGTCGTCCCCGATGATTGGCTTTTTAATTCGAATATAAAACATTTCGCTCGCACATTTGCATTGAAAATTCCGTTGCTTAACATCGATCCATTATGTAGAACAAACGCGCATAGACGCACACTTACATGAAGCGCATAGGCGGATTACTAAGGTCAATTCTCTTTCTCAGCTTTATTCGCTGCACATACGAGCAACTTTATCAGCGTGAAAAATAATTTGCGAAACTAATTAAATCGGTTTGTCGATTTTACATATTTATCGGTAACCGACTAGTGTAATTTACGATAAAATTCTGATACGAATCGAAAAAAACCGAAAAACATTTTAAACACACGCGATATACAATAATTTGTACGTTCCCGCCGCCGTATGTTTGGACTAATTTCGAACACTTTACGGACGAATTTAGATTTTTCCGTTAATAATCACACCCTACACGTTAATAAAAGGATAGAAGTATAGTTTCCGAGGGTGCTGCGAAGTATTTTGGATTTCAACGAACGCTACTAGAAACAACAACGCGTGCTATTTTTATTTTCACCTCTGCTTACCAAAAATAACTTCTTCAAAATAATATATTTACGAAATAGTAAGGAAAAAAAAAAATGATAAATAATCTTATCGCAGGAACCTTTTTCAGGCGAGGTACTTAGCCGGAAAAATGCAAATTCGAGAACTGACGTGTCGCGGCGAACGCGAAATCATTCGCGCGTTAATTTTTTTTTGTTTTCAATTGAAGATGAACCTAGTCTAAAAACGTTTCTGCTATCGGATTATTAATAATTTTTGTTTGTTTACTGTTTAGGGTGTATTATTCCAAAAAGTAATGTTAAAATACTTATACGATGTTGGCAGCGCATTCGAGTTCATAAAATAAAAACCACGACGCAGTATTCGGTTATTTCAAATGAGAAACACGGATGTGACATGCCCGGAACATAAGACACAGTCAGCAATGCGATAAAACCTTAATCGTGGCGCGGACGGTGCGGAAGTATTGCACGCGTGAATTCGATTAATCTTTTTGGTCCCCGGCGACGTTAACTAAAAGAAGTCTCTAAGAAGACTCTTTTCTTTCGAATGTTGTTTATTCTGCTTGTAATAACACACAGAGGGGAGCAGCGGAAAATGTAAAAACGGACGAAAACTCGGATGTCTGCGGTGTACGTCAAAATTTTCAATTTGCGTATGATGCGAGGAACTGCTCTCAGGTAGACGCAGGAATTTTTTTCAAATTTCATTTTGGATTTGCTAAATTTTATTTTTCGAACGATGTTGTGTACTGTACTAAAACTAGCAAAAGCAGTGCAATTTTTTAATAACGCGATATTTCATCGTTGTTAATATTGTCGATTTTAAACATTCGTGTTTCCGCTTTGCCGATATTTACGTATTATTGGGAAGTCGGAATAGCCCTGCAGGCAGGCCCCATTCTGAGACTAGGACACAATGGAAAAACACCGCTGAATCTCTGAATAAGAATTTTCAGGTGAATGTTTTGTTAAAATTAAATCGTAAAGTCGTAAATTGTAGATCTAGGAAAAAAAGAGTTTGAAAAAAATTGTCAAGCTTTTCATTTTAAGGACGAAGATGGATGAAAGTTTGCAGCAAACAAATACGAATAGAACAAAAACAATTATTTCCTAAAAAAAAAAAATACAGTCGAATTGAATACCTCCTCTTTTTTTGAAGTCGGTTAAAAAGAGAAAAAAATGAATGTGCCTCGGAGCACAGGGCAGAAGTAAAATTTGAAATCGGTTTCCCCAATTTCGATTTAAAGTTATAGTATTAGTACCGAGTTCACCAAGAGTAAAAACCAAATGGGGAGATCTGTGGTTCTCATAAACACATATCGATAAAGTTTCATTAAAAGAAAAACAAAAACAAATAAAAAATGAATATGTATTTGTTTTATTAATGTTTTCATTGATTATTGGATTCTATAAAAGATACAATAGATTTATGGTAACTAAAATATGAAATGTAAAGGTTTTTTTATGTAATTTTATCAATACATGTCTAGAAAATACTGCATTGCCGTTCATTCATCTGGATTATCATTAATACTTAATTGAAATTCGGTTTGGAGAAATTCTATTAAAGGGCAAAAAAAATTGCAAAGTTAACGTTAAAAACCCCATCTAATATATCATTGGAAGTGTATGTAAATTTTCTTCTTTAAATAACCTTGAGCCATCGGGGGAGTGAAAGGGAGTAATCTTCTATGTATAAATTTAATTAGATCACGGACACTTCGATTTTTTGATAAATATAAATGGCGAATATTATAATTTCTTTTCCATCTTCCGTCTTACATTGAACAGTACATATATGATTCCCAATATCTCATCATTCATCATTGTTGTTACTGGTCCTAGGACTGGTTTTATTCCATGATAAGTGTGTCTTCCAGCACAACCGATTGTTTGGCCAAAATCTAATTGCGTAACATTGTGTGTATATTAACATATCAATATAAGAAGTGTAACAATATTTGACTTATCGTTTCTATGACAATAAACTGCAACCCCTCCTACTCGAACGTTCTGTGGCGTTCAGATTTCACGGTGCAATCGAAATTAGGTATGCCGATATTATCGTCATTATTCATGCACGTTTCTGTTAAGATTAAAATGCGGCTTGCTTCAGTTACAGTTCCTTTGAGATTTTTTTTTTTTTTAGCATCGCCAGTCGAGGGGGCATTACCCAAAGTTCCTTTGAAATCATTGATATTCTCTCTGTATGTTCTCGATTTTTCCGATTATTTATATCCGCTTTGAGAATCTTCATTTTTGTTTTCATTTTTTTTCTCTCTCTCTCTCTCTCTCTATATATATATATGATCGATGCTATCTTTTTCCGATTTTTATGTTTGATTAATTTATGATATTTTAAGTTCTAATAAATTTATTTTCGTTTTTTTTTTTATTTTTTAAATATATCTCAAAGTAGACAGCGTGATAGCCTAGTGGTTAAGATGCTTGGCTACCAAATCAGAGGTCACGAGTTCGAGATTTGTCTCGTCCCAGATCCAAGTCGCCCCCAAGTTTACCCAACCTGAAATTGAATTCGGTACCAGAGAAATCTGGGAAGGTGAAGGCGGATAATGCAAAAGTAGAAAGAAACTGGCCCCATTATTCTCCTTAGATCCATTAGAACCTTAAGTAAATTATGAAAACCTTAACTTCACAATCCATGATACTCTATCAAGGATATATGGGACTTTACTTATTTATCTCAAAGTGGTATAAAATGCAATAACATGCAACATAAATTTTAATTCAATATATACGACTGGCTACGTGTCTATTACGAATTTTCAGATGTATTAAAAATTCTATTAGGGTTATTCATAACGTACGCTCGCTCGTTTTTCGTGTTAACTCCCGATAAATTTATTTATTTATAAGGCGCATCTAAAGAAGTTTCACGTTAAAAGGAAGGCAGATTTTGTCGCTATTATTTTCGAGAATAACTCGAACGAATTCAGACGAACAGACATTAAAAAAGGTCATGGTACGAAGACTCGAAGGACTTGTGCAATGATATTTAGCCGTAGACGGTTGGTGGCCGTAGGGAAAACAGGTTTTATAGAGCGGTCTCTTTTTATTTTACGCGAAAGTTTACCTTATCAGTGAATTTATATGAAGAAAGCTAACAACTTCTGCAAAAAGAATAGAGAAGTGTGTGCAGCTGTGCTTGCAACACAGCCTCGCAAGTAAAATATATATTATATAAACCCGATAATTTTATGATTTCAAAACACCTACTTTTTTGATCGAGGTGATTTTTGTTGAACAAATTATTTTATTTCCGCTTATTTAAACATTTTTTTTTTTAAATTATCGATTTTTCTTTATCTCCTACATTGGTCGACTTTTTTTTTAAGGAAAATTACCTGCTTGGTTCGTATCTGTTTCGGTTTTCTTTTTCGACACGTTAATAAAAATCATTGCGGGAGAGAATCAATCAGAGGATCCGAAATTAATAAACTAAAAGTAGGAATCATTGGCAAAGAGGGAAATGATGAAATATAAGAAACGTAATAAATTGTGAAAATCCTGAATATTAGCATATAATAATAAGTACCGATGCGAGAGATGGACGTTTAAAGAGATTATGATTGAAATCACAGTAACAACTTCATCCTTCGGATGAAGAGAAAACCCGAAGAAGACGTTAGACGAAAGTGCGAGTAAAATATCAATGTATTTAAGGCGTAAGCAAATAACAGAAACGATAGCAGAACACCGAAGTAGAGGAAAATCATAGAATCGTGGAAAGGTTCGGATTAGGTTAGGCAGACAAGTAGAGAGAGACATATATTAGAAAAGGACGAAACAAAATGTAGAATGAAACTTTTCCAGAAGAAAAAGAAGGTTCGAACCTGGGACTTTAGGGGAAAACGCGCTAGGAAGCAGCAACTAGAGAATCCGTCGTTTCATTATCAACATAAATTGAACACAGATAACAAATGAGGGTATGTGAAGAACGATAAGGTCACAAGACTAAGTTAGAAGATGGGGTCCGTGTGGCTTGAAGAGCACTCATGTAATCAGAAATAATTAAATAATTGGAGAAAAAACAATAGGAGAAAATGTAAGTAATCGAACATGGGATAGCCGTTAGTTCGATTATAAATATCGAGCAAAATGCGGCAAGTTGGAAAGAATCAGGGAAGAATGCCCGGGAGATTGAAAATAAACTTTAGAATATTATTAATAGTCCATGGAAACAATTTTTTTTTTTTAATAATTAATTTCTAGTTTCGTATGCATGATTATTTAGTAAAATAACATATATATGTTAAATATATTATTTTTAAAAGATAAAAAAACTATTTAGGACTGTATGCAATAACATACGTTATTAATGTTGTTATCTAGAGTAGATTTTTGTGACGTTAAAAATTTTAATCTTTTTACGCTTTCAGCTTCATAAAATGCCAAAAAACAATAATTACGATTTTTTTTTTTTTATTATTTTTTTTTTTGTGCTCGTCAACCAGGGACCTCACTCAGAAACAATAGGAACAAGAGTTGTAACTAATTAAAACTTATTTCGATCGGAAATGGCAGAAATAAAGGAATCAATGGCAGGAACAACAGCCTAAGACGAAATGGACAATATATAGGAAGCACAGTAGGGATCAGGAAGCCTTGACTTTAAAAGGAGTAAATAAAGGGAAGAACGTTCCGCTGAAAGAGCAGAACACTCAAAGACAATGTGATGAGCATCGCAAACAACTGCTTCGTTAGAATATAGAGGACACAATAAGGAGAGGAAACCAAAAAGAGACGATAACGAGAAGAGGGCAATAGAACAATAACAGAACGTGGAAAAGAAGGGAATTCTGAGAACCAAGAATTAGTAGGAAGATTAGGTTGAATTGAAAGGTAGAAGGAACTATCATTGGTAAAAGAGGAAGGGTACATATCCGACCAAAATTTAAAGTGAAATTTCTTACTTAGGACAATAGAGTAGTACTATGGATCTTTTTAAAGTAAAAGCGGGAGCGGGCAGCAACCTGAGCCAAAGCATCCGCTATTCCGTTACCTTCGAAGCCTTTATGACACCAGGAACCCGCAGAAAATCGACGCGGGTAGAGTGATGAAAGGAAAGATTGTGTATGGGAGATCGTATACGAAGAATGATGAAGTCTGAAGAGGGAGGGGGAAGAGGTAAACTGATAGCCTGAAGGAGACACTAATGAAGTCAGATATTATCAGATAGTGGGAAAAGTTACGATTGGAGGAAATATAAATAATTGCATGTGGGACAGTCATTAATTCATTTGTGAAAATAGAACAGAAAATTACAGAATGTTATAGAAAATAGTTTATTTCGTAGAAAACAATAATTTCCCAAATAGCATTTCAAAATGGCTGTTCCTTTTTTTTTTTTTATCCTGAGCACTGTAATGACACACTCTAGATCTGTGTGTCTGGGATATGCATAATCCAAAATTTTAAGACGCGAAGTCAAATTTTCGTACAAAATGATACATCGATGATCGTATTTAGCTTGTTTGCTCGATCCTGTCGCGCAGGTGATAATGCTGTTTCTTCTTCGTCATCGATGTTTTTTTTGTTTTTTTTTTGTAATATCAACGCGGATGCACTAGAAAAAAACAATAACAGCCTAGGTTTCCTATAATAAAGCCAACTAAATAAATATTATATAAATAAATATAAACATAATCACGCTTAAACGATCAAATACCGAATAATAAAAACCCTCTTTTTGATTATAATATAAAAATTTAACTCCTTTTC
Source organism: Icerya purchasi (assembly GCA_039619475.1). Lineage (NCBI taxonomy): Eukaryota > Metazoa > Arthropoda > Insecta > Hemiptera > Monophlebidae > Icerya > Icerya purchasi. Next base: position 154,702,585 of record CM077115.1, read on the forward strand.
GATTTTTATTCTGTATGTATTTTAAATATTTGTTTTGAAAATTTTGAATCCTGATTACACTTTGATTTTTATAATATGTATATTTAACCACCTTTTGATTTATTTTGTAAACGATTTTCCGCCTTCGATTGTAATTATACCGTCATTCGCCTATTATTATTTTCTTATATAGTATAATCGTGTAATCCTATTATTTCGCTGCAGTGCATTTTTCAGTTTTAATTGAGTGTACACACTGTATTGCTTGCTGATGATGGAATATGCCCGAAAACGTTTCTTTAAATTGAGGTATTTATTTTAATTTATCAAAGTAAATCATTTTATACTTATTTTCGTTTGTTATTAAGGAATTCATTTATTTTATATTTAAACATTTTAACAAAACAGATTATGGATAGAACAAAAATGTTTTGAAGATATCAAAGAAAGTATGTCCAAAAAGAGACATCAGCCGACTTTATTTTACGCAAAATTTGGCATATTTAAATTAGTCGCGAAAACAGCTGAAATGGGCTAGTGAAGATAAAAGCATTTTCCTTCAATATCTCTTTATCGTCAACATATAGGTGAAAAGCGGTAACGCTAAAAAGCCATCGTTTATATCTGTCACTAAGTAAAATTAATGAAATAAACAAGAAAGGAAAAATATAAATTTAACTTCATATTAAATATCATACAGCCATTTCCGAATTTGCTAAGATCGAATTGAAATATTTTTCTCAACGGCAGATTAACAAAAATACTTCAACAAAAATTAGCGCGTACAAATTACTCTCGGTAAAATATCAAGAAAATCCAAATTCATTCAGCTTCATCAGTTAGGGATTTAGACTTGTCACCCCCCCCGCCCGTAATATGTTATCGCTTAATTTTATAAAGTTGTGTTCAAATTTCATTAATTATAAATTTGACCTGATTACACGAGAATAAGGAAATTTTCAATCGTGGAAGCTTGGTTAAGAAATGGTTTTTCATTCAAGTAGAATCCGATTCAAATCTGTCTGTCGCACATTGAAAATATAGGAAAATTTCGTTTGTGCTCGGTTAATGTGTCCGTAACTGATGAATTCGAAAGGGGAAAAAAATTAAATTGGTCATTTTATATCGTATAAATATATGCTTAATTATTCCCAATCCTTGGGAATAATTGTAATTACTGTTATCTCAAAAATTGGTTGCTTTTAGCAAATAATTTGAAATTTTTAAAATTCCATTAGGGGTATTTTTCTTCTCGTATTTTATATGTTAGAAAGGATTTTCTTTTTTATTCGGTGCATTCACATGGAAAAGATCGGTGTATGGACTGATAACGGAAAGAAAAAGAATTGCTGTTAAAATAAAAGCCATCGTTAATGTAAAAATGAATATGTGTAGAATCCGTTGTTAACGAGAACACCGGCAGATGTGATTTAGAGTTTAGTTTGAATGTGCGTATATTTTAATTGTTAACGAATACGTGAAATTTTTCAATGACGGTGAAATCGTGGGAGACATTCACATTTGAACTTGGAAACCGTACATGTCGATATTACGCAAAATCTCCTGACTAGTCACGAGAGAGTCAGTTCTTTAAAATCATTCGCACTAGATTTTACAAAAATTAACTTTCATTTTCTACTTCTGATATAAACTTACAGATTAATCGAAATATTCACGAGTTTCATTAAAAATTTAAAAAGTAAAACACGATAATAATGTGCACATAATACGAATGAAAGTTACAATTGCATACGAGGTGCGATTGCTTAATCTTGAAAATACATTTTAGTTTGTTAATATTTAAAATCGTAAATATCGCGAACAAATTTATTTCATCTTCAATTTTCTACTTAACACGGTAAATGAGTGAATTTTTATTTACTTTTTAGTAAACTAAAAGTACAATTTTCATCATTAACATCGACACCGTTTGTCTTCACATTTCCCGGACCAATCGATTATTTCTACACCTTAAAATCACCGAGACTAATTCGCGAATTTTACATCAATTAGAGTGGACTAATATGTTTCACAAGTAGTTAAACATTTAGCAGTAATATGTACAGGAAAGCAGCTACATTTTTATATGCGCTGCATCATTCTTTTATATGTTAAAGTAAAACGAATATTTAGCAGCCGGAAATATTATTAATTGCGAATTACCGTAACGATTTCTGTTTTTTGAATTCGGGTAATATTTAAACATGAGTGTTGGTAGTTTTAGTTTAGATGAAATTTGAAAACGAAAATGTGTACGCGTGTTGCAGTAATATTCTTCTGCGAAAATGAATATGGAACGTATTTTTGGAATATCGGTAGTGTTCTTCGAGTTTCTGAAGAAAAAAAAAAAGCTAACTGATATACGGAGATGGATAAAATAAAAACTGCTTTGCCAGTATTTCATTTTAGGCGATTCCGATTGAAAATTTTCCCAAAGCACTATTGTGTGATTCCCGCGATTGATTAACAAAAGCTCAAATCAGGAGACAAGTCTAAAAAAGAAAAGCGATAGCTGGAATTAGCTTGTGGAGCACAGACAAAAATAGCATTAGTATCGTTGGAAGAAGTTGTTCCCGATGTTGAGGCCACCGGTACAGGTAACTTTTTGCTTTGTTCAATGGCCCTCGGTCGAAATAGAATACCGGTCGTTGTTAACTTGACCTAAGACTACCGGTGCGGTATCTACCCCTCCTCGCCAACCCTTACTACTATCTGTTCGTTTAATCGATACATTCTCTTAGTCTGTTGTTTTGTTCCCTCACAATGCTGCATTCGCTAATTTAATTATTATTTTCTTTCATCGTTGTTTTATCAATATTTTCATTTTCACAAAGATCATTTTTTCTGTCATATATTTTCGTGTAATGCAAATTCTCTTTTTCTTCGCGAGTTTTCTTTCTTCCGAATGATTTTTGTTCTCTATTTTTTCCTAGTTCGTGTAGTTGCTTCTAAAATTCTCTTCCTCCCTTCCCGATTCATGTCTATAATAAGATTAGACTTTGATTTATCAGTGATGGTAATATTTTTTAATCTAACTTCATTTTGCCCCTTTTGGTTGGACGTTTCTAGATGCCTTTTTTTTTTTTTTTTTGTTTTTTTCTTTTTAATTCTAAAGTCATCCGAACCAGCTCAGGGAACACGCTTTCATTTACATACGAAAGTATAAAACGATGATATAGTCTATTTTCTGAGCGTTATTATACCTTGTACGTTGATTGTGATATGTGCTTAGATTTTGACACAGAGTCCATTACATTGCATAGTTACGAACAAGTGTAGCGGTGATGTTAGTGTTACCAATTAGTATATATTAAACAGGGACGTATCTAGACTAAAATTTCAGGAGGGGTTACGAATATATATATATATATATATATATAAAAAACTCGGCCATTTTGCCCTCGGTAAGGGGCTGTGCCCCTTGACCCCTCTTGCTTTCATTTCTGTCTCTTTCTCTTCTATACTTTGAATAAAATGATCAAAATTTACAACGTAATTCTTACTGGCATAAACAAAAAAAAAAAAGATGCAACATAACCAAAAAAATCCAATTCTAACATTTAACTTTCATCATATAAAATTAAGACATTTTTTCGTTACATTTTTCGTTACATATTTCATTACATAAAATTGTGACTTTTTTTAAATAACAATAACAAAAATCCTATAAAATATAACAAAAACGTTACATAAAATTGGGACATTTTTTTGGGACATTTTGCGTTACATAAAATTGGGACATTCTTCTGGGACATTTTTTCGAATGGGGGGTAGCCTAAGAATTACGTTGTAATTAATAATTAATATATTAATTACAACGTAATTCTTAGGCTACCCCCCAATTCGAAAAAATGTCCCAATTTTATGTAACGTTTTTGTTATATTTTATAGGATTTTAGTTATTATTATTTAAAAAATTTCACAATTTTATGTAATGAAATATGTAACGAAAAATGTAACGAAAAAATGTTTTAATTTTATATAACGGAAGTTAAATGTTAGAATTGGATTTTTTTGGTTATGTTACATTTTTTTTTTTTTTGTGTTAATGCCAGTAAGAATTACGTTGTAAATTTTGATCATTTTATACATAGTATAGAAGAGAAAGAGACAGAAATGAAAGCAAGAGGGGTCAAGGGGCACAGCCTCTTGCGAGGCCAAAATGGCCTATATGTGCGCGTGTGTATTATCATGAAATAGATTTATTTATAAATAGTACGCTAAAGCCTTGTAGTCAGTTATTGTATATGCAATACACTACAATCGAATCAAATCAAAATTCCTTTATTGAGAAAATTATACATTATTAACATATTATACGAAAAATGAATTATCTATAAGTAAAATTTCCTTGGCCCGTGAAGAGCAAAAGTATTAATCGTTCCCATTCTGATCTATTAATTGCTATTTTTTCAAAATGTCCATTATTTAAAAATTGATTTATTTCATCTTTCCATCTACCTTTTTGATGACCTCGTTTCCGTCTGTACTGTGAAAGGTACCAAAAAGTGGACACTTATATGTCCAACGGTGTGTAAAAACAAATAAAAAACAGTCGTTTCCGTAGAATTCATAAAAATTTAAATTTTCTTTTCTTTTGGAATTACGGTTTATTTAATTCAAGCGGTTATTATTTCGCAGACATTTCGGTTGGGTGTGTGTGTGGGGGGGGAGTTTAAAACTCCCCCTCAGATACGTTCCTGATATTAAAGCTTATTGTCGTCATAATTATTAAGATTTAAATATATAGGTAACAACTGATTTCCCCTTATGTCTCCCAGACAAGTATCAAATGATTATTCCTGATAAGTGAATGCTACACAGTTACGGCGACATATAATTCTGTATAACTAATAGAAATGTATTAATTTTATTAAACGATTAAAACGATTAGAATCAAGTGTAATTGTAAGTAATTTAGATACAATTAAAGTGCGTCAATGTAATAAAGATTTATAATGTAGGATGAAATTGCATTACGTTTGAAGAAAACAAAATTGCATTACATAAAAATGTATCGCAGAAAAGATAAAAATACCTTTGTGAAAATATACCAAAGAAGAAAATGCCGATAAAACCTCTTCATTAAATTAGAAGTATCATTATTGAGACTACACTCGACAGGTCTATCAGTTTTTTACATCGGGCTTGACGCGCTATTTCGTCGTCCTACATGCGATGTCATTCCACTTAGAAGAAAAACAATGACGAACCTATCAACTATAGAGCGGAGGAGAAGTACTTTTTTCCGGGAAATCATAAGAAAGTCGCTTCATTCGCGACCAAAATAAAACAATCGGCGTTATGAAAAGAATTACGGCGGAAATAAAAATGTTGCATCTAGCTTTATTTTCAATATTTTCAAACCTGATTGTCTAGTAAGTAGTCTATATTATTATTCAGTTAGCCCATTTATTTGTCTTTATCGTTCTTTCTGAAATTGCTTTCAAAAAAGTGATCGCACAGTAATTAGTATGGTCGTTCGATTTTTCTAAATCATCGTTTAATCTATCATTTGACTTTTTTAAGTGTTTTTGAAGTTGGTAATTAAAAGGCTAACCATATTTTTAGACGAGCATTCTTATGTAATCAAAAGGAAGCTACTACGTGGAAGTCTAGAAGATGGGTAGTGTGAAATGTAACGAGAAGATAAAAAGTAAAAGAAGATCTATTAGTTTCCGTATCGGAGATATTTAAGGAAGAATTCGAGGAATTTACGTTCAACCGGAAACGTACGAATTGCTAACTAATAATATATCGCTAATTATAGTGCAGTCTTCGAGATATTTGATTTTATCTGGCAATTGCACTGTTTTGCTTGAGAAGATATTACTTCGTTCGTAAAGAGTATTACTGAACTCGGGAAATATTATTAACCGTTTTATGATGAAGTTTGTCTACCGCGTTTAAATGTCATCGTATCAACTTCACAGAAAACACGCAGATGAATCGTTCCCTTTTTGTTTTTTTAATCATCTTAGTAACATTTACTTCGTACATTATTTAATACAACAAAAACACATAAATACGTCTAACGCTCGTAGAGCGCCGGCCTCGTATAGAGACAGATGGTGATGACGAGGAGGAGGGGATACTCGATCACTCTGATAACGGCCTCGAATAACGTGACAATAACGAACGCAATAATAACAATAACCGAAGCCTAAGCAAATGGGAATAAGAGATGAAAATTAAAGGAACATATGAACCGGGTCGCAAAACCACTGCATCATTTCAACGGAGAGGACAATGAAAGGAGGAAGAAAACGCGAAACTGAGAGGAGTATAACAGGAATATAGCCAAAAACGCAGGCCCGGAGTATTGCGGACAACAAAACAGAACGTCAGGAAGAAACAGTCGCATGGAATGGATGAAAAAATATAAATGAGAGAACGTATACAGAGAATAATAAAGGCATAGCAGTGATCATCAGGGAGTGGAGAACAAATGATTCGAAGGGCATACTCATGGAGTCAGAAATAATCAAAAAGTTGCGAGCAAAACAATTAGAGGAAATGAAGAAGCGACGGTTAAATAAACGCCGTCACAGATTATCGACATGTAACTTTACAAAGGTAATTCTGATATAATAACTCTGTACAATAACTAAATTATAAAGCTGGTCTTTATCGATCTTATTTATTAATTCTTAGTAGAAAGATTATTTCTATAAAGGGCTAAAAAGTTGGTGTGTAACGAAAGACCAATATTTACGAAATTATTGTGTATGTTAACATCTGAATAGAGTTATCTAGAAGTTAATAATTTAGTAAATCAATTTAAATTTGCGAAAGGGAAAAAATATTAATACGAGTAAAGAACCTTTTCCAGTGCCCCATCCATAAGTTTGGAAATTATTTCAAGTCTTCAGACATTCTCTATGCTCACGTACATCCAGTTTTAATCCTCCAGCACGTAAACTAGTCGCTCTCTCTTGTGTTCTATCTATCGAAGTAGAAAAATAAGGAATGGAAAGCAGAGAAAGGGAATTCCATTCTACAGTATAGTAATTCATCCTTCTCTCAGTTCTCCAAATGCCTCCCGACATTTCTTAAGCGCTTCTCCTTCATCGTTGATGAGTTTTGACTTATCTTCCCGAAAATTCAAAATTTCCTCCCGGCACAGACGGCAGTTCCCACCTTGTTCTCAAAAAAAAACAAACTATACCCAGTCTGTTCTTCTAAATATTTTTAACTTTATTCTCCTTTCTGGTCTTGATTCTTAATTAATGTATAATTCAATTGTTCCTATTCTTCGTGAGATTCCTATCATCTATTGGTTGAATATCTCTTGCGCTAATTGCTTTAGGAAATTATTTGAATTCATGTTGAATAAACATCTTGATCGATGGTTTAAAAACAACAGTATCCTGCCGGATAAAACGTTGCCCCTTTCCTATTTCCCCTTCCGCTTTGTTCTTTGCTGCTGATATTCTAGAACTTAACTCTATAAAATATAAACGATTCTTTAACTATATTATAGAACTCCCTCTCCCATATTCATCTTCTTATTTAAAAATATTCCTTATCATTTCCACCTACCGTTCTTACAACCGAGTAACACGTTTAATTTATCCAGCAAGTTCTACAATATCGCTGACGATCTGTGCCCGTTACTTAGGGATTCTTCTCAATAATCACCTAATTTTCTCCAAGCATATACTTCATTCATCTACTTTGAAGTGTCGTAAATCTACCCGGTAAAGAGATATATTTACCTAGAATAGGAAATAACTATATACAGAATGGAAATCATGCAACCGGAAGTAAAAAGAGGAGACTATCTCTTGCATGGCCGATGTTCCGGAAGTTATGTAACGTGGGTAGATATAAAAACTGTTTTGTGTTCGCGATAGCCCGGTTGCTAGAGCGCTTGACTTCCGTTGCGGAGGTCTCGATCCTGGGCGACGATAGAACTTATTACAAAGAACTAAAATTAAAATACTCCCTAATAGAATCATATGGAAGGCAATGGCAAACCACCACGTTCAACATCATATGTGCGCTAGGTCAGTACATAAAAGGCATAAATAGGACTGCACTTTTGTAAAACGATGTAAATATCAAACGATTACCAATCAGTTCCGAATGTAGTCTTGCGCGTGTACACATTCGTACTGTATATAAACAATTGCCTGGTACACAATGCCTGTGTCTGTACTAAAAATGTACGAATAGGTTGCGCCACCGCACTATGGTACCGTACGACACCTAAAGAAGAAGTGTGCGGTTTGTATTCCTGTTTATTAGGTTTTTTTTTGCAGGGGAATTTTTTTGAGGAGCTATAAATTTAAATAATCACACTGATTTGTTCTACATCAACTACTATACTTCTTTCCTTCTAGCAGACATAAGTGCTCAGAGTTATTGTAGTTCATGAAACTATCTCACTAAAATAAACGTCCTCGCACTTCTACCCGATTTGCTGGCAGACACGTTTTCATGCGTGCCCCCTCACTCATTGTCAGTAACAGCACTCGTCTACAATGGAGATTAAGCTTTAACTGACCAATTTAATCATTTTCTAATCCATACTGACTTGGTTTGTATGCTAGTGTGTTCGCATGTACTTCGACGATGCACTTGCTATTTTCTAACCAATGTAATAATGCTAACCTGTTCATAGTTCTTTTGTACGTTTGCGTGCTTGCAGATGTTTTTTAGCTTGTACATTTTTTTGCTGACTTTCAAACTTTAACACTTCTGCAACCATTATTAAAGCATTTGTTTATATGTATGTGTGTGCTTTTAAAGATGCGTTTTGTTGTACCTATAACGGACCACTGCTAATACTATGCTAACCCAATATTGCTATGCTTCTTATGTTTGTTGAATGTGATATGTCTCTGAAAGAATGGCTTTGATATGAAATATGATCTAAATTAAATTACATACTAACTTTTGTTGTCAATTTTGTATTTAAGTATACAATGTGATGCATATTTCACCTTTATTTGAAGTATCTGTTACCTGTATGTGATTTAAAAGTTGTATCAATGTATATTTTCAACTAAAATAACTATGGTTAGCAATGTACATGTAAGGAATCCATATATTTTGACATGTTGATTTTGGAGGATATTTAACGTTCAATTATCTAAAATAACCATAGTACTAATTCTTATTACGGTTATATCCCTATTCTCATCTGCATGCTTCTCTAGTGAGATGCTTTGTATGCAAGTAATTGGAGTGAGACGATTTAGCTAACCTCTACTAATTGTCCGTTCTAACAATGTGCTTCTATAAATTTATGTTTGCTTTCTAACTAAATCTGGTTAACTCAATAACTCACATTACTATCCGACCCCCTTTTCAGTTTATACAAAGCATATGTGGAATCTACCTATTTAAACGTGTAAGTTCTAAGAATGAGCGACCGTGTAAATACCTAAAATTCTTCGTCGGTTTGCTCTATTATTTTCATCTTCCAGCATTTCTTTTTCTTTTAACTTTATAATATTATGAGAAATTTAAAGTAATCCGTGCCAATTAAATAATATTCAAAGTTTTTTAAATAATTTATTTCGTCATTTTCACCTCTGTTTTGATAATGATTTTAACTAGTTTAAGTTTTTTGTTTTTTTTTTGTTTCCGCGTTTTTTTCTCTACTTTTTTTTTTTTTTTTTTTTTTGGGCTCGTCAACCAAGGATTTTTACCCAGAAACAAAAGGTAAGGAAATAAGTCGGTTATATTTTGATTCGATCAGAAATTTTAACTAAAAAGGAACAAATGGCAGGAATAATTAGTGGAGAAGGAAAGGACAGGATATAGGATGCACAATAAGGGGTAGGAAGACCAAGCTTAAGCAAATAAGAATATAAGGCAGAACGCTCCACGGAGAGAAATGAACACTGTGGAAGAACACATGATCGGCGTCGCAAATAACTGCATCATCCGGATGATGGAGAGGACAGTGTGGAGAAGAAATTAAGGAATAACGAAATTTAGATAATGGCAGCAAAGAATGGCCAAAGCGCATACGAACAACGGAAACAACATCAGAACGCTGAAGGGAGGGATGCAAAAGAATCCATGAATATGAAGGAAGAGTAGGCTGAACTAACAGATGAAATGAATAATTATTAGAAAAGGAGGAAGCGTAAATATCCGATACCAATACCTGATATGAAAACTTTTACAAATTGATAGGAGGTTATCGGATGGAATTTTTTATAAAAAAAAGACGAGAGGAAGCAGCAGCAGCCCGAGTATCAAAGAATATCAGCCGCTTCATTACCAAATATGCCCGAGTGGCTAGGTACCCACAGCAAATCAATATTGATTGAATCGAGATAGGAAAGATTGTGAATGAGTGAACGTATGCGGAGGATAACAAAGTGTCATACGAATGATCAGGAAGAGGAGAGGATATGGCCTGAAGGGCGCTCGAAGAGCCAGAGATAATTAAAAATTTAGAGGAAAATTGATTCGAGGAAATGAAAATAATAGAGCGAAGGATGGTCAATAATTCGTTTATGAATATGGAACAGAAATAAGGAAGGTTTTGATTCTGAGAGGTTAAAATCAAGAAGGATAAAGGGAGCGCCAACACCACCAGGCCTCCTCGAACCATCTGCGTAAATGGTAACATGAGAGTGAAATAGGGAAATAGTGCTGTAGAATACCTGTTTAATTGCGGCTTGGAGGAGATTTTTTGCAAATGAGGGAAGGATAAATATACCTTAGAAGGATGACAGATATCAGCGAAGTCGAAGGAAAAGTAAGGGAAATTATTTTTTTCTCTACTACTCATCCTTATGTTTCTTCTTCCGATAAGCCCGTTTTTTATTTCAATTCCCAACATATACTTTTATTTCTGCTTTTCCCCTACATATACCGGTAATATAATGTATATAGACGTGATTTCTATAATATTGCCGAGAAATTTAAAATATTCGTTGTCAATTAGAGATAGTCGGAGTTTTAAAAATGTATTATTTTACTGATGTTATTTTCGTCTATATATTATTTTATCTAGTTTACGCCAAGTGCTGTATACATTTTTATTTATTTTTTCCTTTTGTTGCTTTTTATTTCTTTTGACGTGTTAAATAATTTGCAAGTGTTTTTATTTTATTTTTTAAATCAAAGTTTAAATTTAAAATATAAATGTTCGAGTCCATTTTCTGTATTATGAAAAAGAATTACGCTTAAAATGTCGGTCTAAAAGATTAATCACTTCGATCATGGGGGACAAACGAAATTAACGGACGCGGTAGAACGAATAGTTGAAATTTGGGCTGGACAAGCGGCATGTGGAAATGGCGCAAGATGATCAAAACATTTGCTGCAACGGCGACAGTTAAATTCTAAAATGATAAGAGGCAGATCAATAACACAATGGCTCGTTGACACTGGGAAAATTGGATCAACCAGATTCGGATCATACAAGAAAAGAATCAGAGTAGTCTGGGGAATATTTCTACATTCAGCAGTGACATAACGTGACAACGCGATGTATGTATACATACATATATACGTATGTATATTTGGTGAAAGAGCAGGTAGAGTTGAATTATTTCTAAGAAGTAGTGTTAACAACCGGAAAGCATTTATGTGTAAATTATGACTCACCTGCGCGCTAGTCATTACGAAGGAAGCATATTGAAGTGTGTAAATATTTATTCTTTGAAAACACGTAAACAAGTTGCGATAAAACGATATAAAAAGACGCAATGATTTTTTTAAGTTTTTAAAATTAAGTGAATTAAAAAGATTTTTTCTTTTCTCTTTCGTAAAATCGTTTGGCTGGAGTTTAGATTAGCGTGTGATGGAATATTTTATATTTTCACGCAGGAATTTAGGGGCACCCCTTGTGTAAAATTAATTTAAATCGAGTATTTGACGACAGCAGTTTTTATGAAATTATCGATGAAATGGGCCAAAAACAGCTTCTGTTACGCATTTGCAATGTACAGTTGCCCCCGAATTTTCTTTTTTTTTTTCGTATCGACTAAAAAATTGTATACATTAGGAGATTTACTGGGGCTAAATACACCGACATGCTATCTAGTGAAAATAGTAAAGCTACACTGCCCTTCTTATATAAGAACAAACCATTTTTAAAACCAGTTACCGCGTATTTCGCGATATTCTCTACAGATTCCATTTTAAGTGCTGTATGTAAAACTTAATTTCACGATTTAAGATATCTTATTAATGTCCCGTCCCAGTCGGATTAGGTACTCGGTTTAATTAAATCGAGATCACTTTTTTCTACTTCTTGTTTAGCAGTTCTTTTTCGCGTAATGGGGACCAACGCATCAAATTGTAAATGGTCGCAAAGAGAATAATTTAAAAATTGAAAACAGAGCTCATTTAAATTATGCCTCGGACCATTACCGAAAATATTCCTAATCCTCAAAATTCTGGAACTTTTCTACAACTTCTTTTAGTCCCGTTTACGTTAGTTCCACTTGTACCGGATTCTCCCCACTTATATTCGTATTCGTCATACCCGGATCAGATTCATTTTGTTGCATTTCTATGTCTCGTTCAAAACTGTGCGACGATGTAGGCCTATCTGGAAAAAATCCTTAGTCTCTGAACCCATTAGAAAATCAAAACGAAAACTACTGTAAACAGAAATTTAGCTTTTAACCGTTTTCTTTTAAAACCCTATTCTTCGCAAGATGTCTTTTACTCCTTTCGACATATGTAAGGTTTATTCTGAATCCTCCTATTAGCGCACGATATAGAAAAAATCTGCAAAAAAAAAAAAAAGATCAGGCGTATCGAATTTAACTGAAACTATTAGTGGAAAACTAAAGACCATTTCACGTATAAAATTTCATTTGTCATAATCTACATCATAATTCGTAGAAAACGAATAACGTCTTTCAGCGGCCCAAATAGCGCATGCTGTTAATGAAGTTCATTTATTTTCAATTTTTATTTTTTCATTTGGCTCCTTATTGCACATTGAGTCCGCGCTGGTAATTTGCTGGACTTCTCAATATTCGAACAAGCGAGCCACATAAACGATAGCTAGCTTGAAGTTTTTATTCCCCCCCCCCCCCTCCCCCCGTTAAATTACCGTTTTTAACTATTAGGGGGTTATCGCAGTGAGAGCTGCCTAGGCTACTTTAAAGTCGACCTATCAATCTGCCATCCTGAATATTAATCCAGCGGTCACCATGCTTTGATCATCGGTTTTATTTGGCGTAAGAATGTTACGTCTTGGACATCCATTCTTTTTGTATCTTTTTCAGATTGCGCAGCATTTCGGACAAGCATTTCCTCATGTATTCCATTCTGGCATCGGGTAGGCGCCCGCCTGTCCGGCATCCTACCACCGGTGGATCGCAGACTGTCACACCCAGCACTAACTCCAGATGTTCCTCGGTGTTCCCCAGGCAGCAGCCTTCTACTTTTATTCCTCGTCATCATTTCTCCATAAAGAGTGGTGCATTTTATCCCTACTGCCAGGTTGTTTCTGTGTATTCATTTGTGTTTGTAGATTGTTTCTTATACTACTGACTGTTTTCTTAATTGTTTGCTGTATATTACCAGTATTGTACATATTTCTGTGTGCAGATTGGGAGTTTTTAGTCCTTTCCCACCTTCCTCGTTTGTCACAATTCCCTAAGCTACTACGAAGGGCATTTGGTTACCCAACAGTTCGCTTAGTTCAAAGTATGCAGGTGTCACAACGTGCCTGTGAGGTAGGTGTTGACACGGAGAGGCTAAGTGGAGTTCTGAGGCTCCATATAATCGCTTCCAGTGTCCTTTGATTCATCTGTAGATTGTATTTCATTACAATAGATATTTTGAAACAAACATGAACAATGATCCATTATGACCAAGGACCCCGAAACTTGTAAGAAAAAAGATAAACTGACCATGTCGTAAGAGTATGTTAATGTTATTTCTTAGCTACAATCTTTTTTTAATTTTTGTTTAATTTATATATATATATATATAACTCAGCCATTTTGGTCTCGCAAGGGGCTGTGCCTCTTGACCCCTCTTACTTACATTTCCGTCTCTTTCTCTTCTGTAATTCTTACTGGCATCAACACAAAAAAAATAACATAATCACAAAAATCCTATCCTAATATTTAACTTTCATTATATAAAATTAAGACATTTTTTCGTTATAAAATCTAATGGGGGCCGGCCTAAGAATTACTTTGTAAATGTTAATTATTTTATAGAAAGTATAGAAGAGAAAGAGACAGAAATGTATGCAAGAGGGGTCAAGGGGCACAGCCCATTGCGAGGCCAAAACGGCCGAGTTTATATACACACATACATATATGTATGTATATTCCTTCGCAATGATAGTGTGTATTCGGCGGGGGCAACGCTCTCTTGAAATAATAAATTTAAAAAAATCAAATTAGAACCGGGCATGCGTGTTAGTTAAATTGACTCGATAAAATTTTATTCAAGTTTAGAATAATTTCCATTTCGGATGGGCGATCGATTTTATAATTTCGTGCTGAAATAGTAATTTTGACGCGTGTTCGTGTTCAAGAAAGTAATTTATGTAGTCGAACGGCGATGCGGTAACGTTTAATAATAGAAATTGCGTTCGCAGAAGGCGGTAGCCTGTATGGAACATTGGCCGAGAATAGGGGGAACAGAATGAACGGAATGACCTCATCGACGACGCTTTGTCGCATTGCATCGATCGATTGTTGGGTTAGTCTGCTCGCGATATTCTCGCCTAGACTATTAGACGAAGAATGCACCTTGTACCTGAATTTGAGCAAATTCTTATTTCTTATTTGCCGACAAAACCGTTCACACTCTAAAACACGGTAATAAACGCGTGAACAGTTGTTTATTAATTGAGTATTTTCGATGTTCCGGAAAAGAATTAAAATCCATAATATTTACATAATCGAATTTTATCGCATTGAAAAAGCATTAACGAAACTCGGCTAAACCGTATTATTTCCTCGATTTTCTACAGCGTTGAGGAATTTAATCGGCACTTATATGCTGGTGGTCCAGATAAAAATGTAATAGCCTTTAAAGAAAAATGCTACCAGCGCGCTCTTCAAAAGAAAAATTCCAAATTTATTTTCTGAGATATTTTTTACACCTGCATTATTGCTGTTTCTTTTTTATCTTCACACCGACTTCATGTTTGTTGTTTTTTTTTCCAGTGTTTGTTGACGCACAAATTTTGATTATTTAGCAGATTTTAATGATTATTCATTCGAAAGTGTAATAGCCCGATCAGTGGGGTGGTGCATATTGTTGAGTACCATCGTTGACAATTAATATTCGCAGCAATCATTAAAATAAAGATAAAAAAAAAATGGAGGAGGAGGGGTTCTTTAAAATTATCAATGTTATCTACCATACAGAAAGGTCAGTTGAAAAAAAAAAAAAAAAAGATTAATTTCTAATATAGTCAGATAAAAAAAATCAAACATTTTCAATGTTACTTTTCCGGGGATAAATAAAAATTCGAGTAAAGAAAACAGAAACCCTCCCATGGCGCACAAGCTGGCGGAATACCTTAACACTACTGCGTATAAATATTGATATCCATTTTCTGTTTCGTCACTTTATTAAATATAGCTATATAAAAACACCTATTACAGAAAATTATAGTTATAAAAAATAATTGTCATGATTATGGGGAGTATGTAACTCCGAAACATGTCGGCTATATTTTATATTTTTTATAACTATAATTTTCTGTAATAGGTGTTTTTATATAGCTATATTTAATAAACTACTGCGTATAGCTTAAGAGGCGCCATGCCTCTAATGAGATATCTTGTGCTCGTTAGAGGACAAGGATGAAACCGTAAAAGTATATCAGTAAGTATCGGTAAGAACAGCGAACTTAAAAAAAAAAATAAATAAATAAATAAAAAAAAAAATAAATAAATAAATAAAAAAAAAAAGATGTATCTTTTTTATTAGAAAGCAGTATTTTCTTCCATATAACCCAAGACAAAAATAAGCCAAAAAAGTGTCATTAGAATAATGATATTTCTTACTGATCCTAATCAAATTATTAATTAAGTAAATAAATGAAACACAACCAACAGCAAACTTTTACGTTATTGTAAACACCGATACTAGTTTCGAATTTACCATAATAATATCGTGGTAAATTCGAAACTAGTGTCGATGTTTACATTTGATTATTTTAATATTTCAGACATTTCCCGTGTTTTACGTTTCATTTGATATTCTATCGTTAAAATAATAATAGGGGGGAAGTATGAAGATCGAAAATTTTAAAATAAAAGCAATGATGAGTGACTTAAAATATCATCAAGAAGCCTATCGAAATATAGATTCGAATAAAGATAAGCGTGATTTCCTCGCCCATAACTGATGGAATTTCTACATGACCGCTGAACAAATATTCAGCTACCTACGGACTACAGGAAATAGTAGCATTTTATAGGTCTATCTACCCAAAAATCTAAAAATAAACTATTATTTTAAAACAAAAGTACCGACTTCAGCTTTAGAAATTTAATAAAAATGTGCTAAAAAGTAAACAACAATTATTCGATAAAAGAAAATACTAATAAAGACAACATCCTCCTGTTTGTTAATTAATAAAATATAGTAATTCATTACAACTATCAAAATATAAAAAACAAATTTAAGAATAAAATTAAGGCTTACTTAGAAACGTTTTCTCGGGTACAACCCATCTTCAGCTAAGAACACAACTCACTAAGAGTGTGATTTAGAATTTGTTTCTGATCACATATATTGATTATTGTTCTTAGCTGATGATGGGTTGTAACCGAGAAAACGTTTCTAAGTAAGTCTTAATTTTATTTTTAAATTTGTTTGTTATATATTTTGATAGTTGTAATGAATTATATTTTTAAAGGAAAATGCGTTTTGTACACAGTGTGGTGTGTCTCCAGGGGGGGGGGGGATATTATGATTCATTCTTAATCAACCTTAATACTTTTTTTACAATATCGCGGTATATCATATTCAATTGAAAACCCATGGTAAACATTTCTCCGATGACGTTTCTAATACTTTGCTTATGGAAAGCGAGTGTGTATATGCCCTTATTTAATATGACGTCTTAATTGTTGTAATGCGAATTTCGTTAAATAATACTGTTTAAACATAATCACAATGTCCTCTTTTAAGGTAAAGTACCTTTTTCTGGGCACTTTTAATAAATTTGTATAGATCTCGAAATGATTTTTTCAAACTTTTTCATTATTTTTCTCGTTCTAACTTACGAAGAAAATCTCGATGTGTTTTGCATTAACCAACGCGGACTTCATTATTCGGTTTTTAAAACCTTTGGCGGGTACAAAAAAATATATTCTGCAAAGGTAACACCGTTGCAATCTCTTTCTCATTCTCTCAAGTTATTTTCCAAAAAAAAAAAAAACCGATTTCTTAAGCCATAATCTCCAAACGAGAATTCCGGGCCACTATCACTTCTATAAGGATAAAAGGGAACTCCTGGTGATTAATTAATGTTTTGTCTTCATGCTTCTCAACTATGATTTAAAATCATTTCGACATTTTCTATTATTTTACAACCAAATCGTGGCAGTCCAAACGGCTAAATAATTTTCGTTTGTTCCAACCATCGCTTACCCAATTCTTCGGTTCTTTGAACTATCCCTTCTCTCTATCTCTCTATTTCATTAATTACACCTGCTGCTGCAAGGTTGTTTCCAACCGTATTCTACGATCCAGTCGACCTTGTTTGCTATTAGTTCTTAATGATGCATGTAAACCGTTTGAACCATTATTTCGAAAAAATAAAAAAAAAAAAAAAAAAATAAAAAAGTTTTAAAACAACTCGGTTTGACGTTTGCCTCTCTTTCGTTTATCGGTACTTTTTTATCTGTCTCTCTCTACTTGGTTTCTTTTTATTAAGCTCTGTCTCCCAGCACGACATACGAGGTTCGCTATCTGCTCCCTTTTCCACTTTTTCACGTTTCCCCAGCTTCCAAAAATGAAATTACTTGCGATTCAGATTGCGTTTTCTTTTCGAGTGATTTTCTTTCGAACGGGTTCCATGTTTTGTTCCCATTTGTTAAATCTAAAACGTTCTGTTTTCTATATAGCGCCTTTATTTTCGGTTTTGGTTTCTTTCTTCCTTTAAATGTTTTCGAACAGAGGTTCTTGTTGAATAACTTATACTCAACAAAAAAAAAAAAAAAAGGAAAAAAAATACTATCCATTTTTCACTTCTAACATCATCACGTTGATACATTATTAAAATCATTTTCGGATTACACGCAAAATAAGTACCCGGTATTTGATGTAGTCTTTATACGTCATCGACTATGAACTTTCACACTTTTTTTCTTTGAATTGTATCCCCCAATGCATCCCCTTTCGCAGGCATTGAGCAACATGATTTTCGATTAAAATGTTCTAAAACTGCAATAAATCCAGAAGCTCTATTTGTTCGTTTCTATTTTGCAACCTAATATGATTAAATTGATGCAAGAAATATTCAATTTTATAAACTACCTCAAATTTACGAGCATTACGGGAATCCATTAGCACGATTCAATTCTATTGGCGAAAGAAAAATTTTCGATCTTTACAATAATTAAACATCACTGACTAGTCTATTTTCAGGAAATAATTATAGAAGAGAATATGTTTTTCTTTGAAAACCGCGACAAAACTAATGCAAAACAGAATGCGTTGTTTTGAATTCTTCGACAAATATTGTTTGAGAAATTCGATTTACTGCATTGTGTCCACGCAATCAATGCGATAGGTGAAATGCGTATTTAGCATATAGAATAATCTTTTATATCGAAATATTTAAACAGATATTACGTATTTTACATTAGAAAGATCTTCTGTTTTATAATAAGTTATATGCGCAATGTTCGGAGTTATCGCATTTTTAATCGATATGAAATATATTTTTTATACAATTAACACTTAACTCGAAATCATAACCGCTGATAGAATCACATGGTGGAAGGCAATGGCAAGCCACCACGTCTACACCACACCATAAACGCGTTAGCTGATGTATAGTAGGCAAATACACGCAGAACTGCATTGTAATAGTAAGCGATTCTTCATTAAGTATTTTTGAATTATTAGTACCGTTTTTTTTTGTTTTTTTTACATTATACCTTTTTATACATCAAAATATGTTTACTCCGTAATTTAACTATCGCCGAATTCGGGTCTGCCGCCAAACGTTTTCAAGATAACCACTAACGGAAAACATATCTCCTGCAGAGTTTTACGCTCTGAACCGACTACGAACAAGGCATATAGTCCTGTCCCACGACTATATGTTCCATCCCCTACATTCTGCCTACAGAGCAGCGTCCCTACTGTATCGCACATGCTATGTATGCGCTCAGTCTTTTTCAGATCGATAATTTCATGGAACAGCAACGATAATGTCACTAGTATCATTGCTAATTCATCGACGATAACGGCATTTGTCTTTCAGTTTATTAAGACAACCCCGAGTTAATTAGTTATCTTTAAATACTAACTCTAGGTCCTGTAGTAGCCTTGGCAGCTAAAAACAGCACTTTTTTAGATGGTATGCTAGATATATGTATAATAATAATAATAATAATTTCAATTCAATTCAATTCAATTCAATTTATTCAATTCAATTATGTACAATCTTAAATATTAGAGTAACTAAAATAAGTTTACCACAAATGCGCATTGTTGCGCGAGCAGTGGTGAATATTATTATATAACTATTTATTACAAAACCAACCTGGTTATTGATTGTTGGCTGTTGTTTACAAAATTTTATCTTATTAAATATTAAATATTGTATACAGATTTAAATAACAGTATAAAATATGTAAAGCACAATTACCAATACATTATAGTAAAGTATTTTTCACTTACGTACCACATCTACACACCCAAATATAGACCCAAATACACTCCTAGTTATACACGCTTACAATCCATACATTCCATAAACAGTAATACAGACAAGCTTTTCACACCTATGCACCTCTCAAATCTCCACATGCGACATTTATTATTACTTAAGTAAAGTCTAATTTTGCCTGCGCTTCATTTGCACTTGCCCTCCTACCCCCTTAATAATACAAATACCAACGAACAATAATGTTAACAGCCTTTATAATAATATTTCTCTGCTAAATATATCAAGTACAGGTTTGTTGTATACATAGGGCAATGTTGCAGGAATCAGATTTAAGCACTGTTTCGTTCCAAAATTATAAGTTAGATAGCTATATTGCCCTATGTTCACAGAATAATATATCAATTAATTATAAAACTAGTCATAAAACTAATCATAATAACTAGTCACTTATTCTCCCTCAGTCCCTTAGTAATAAACTTCAACTGCAAATCATAAATAATATCATGATATAAATTGCTATATTAATAATATAAGAAACAATAATAATAATTATAATAATAATAATAATAATAATAATCAAATCAAATCAAATCAAATCGTTTATTATTACTATTACCTTACATTTCCCATCTATGCGCATATTTGCGCGAGCGATGGGTATTTGAAAATAAAAAATACAACAATGAAAATGAAAAATCTTTACAATTTTTAAACAAAATATGAAAGTAAAATACTAAAATAAAGTGAAATACATTAAATTGCGCGTGCATCTGGATTAAATGAAGGGAACTGAAACGGTTTTCCAAACAAAGTCCAAGTTTACAAACGAAATTAATCTAATTAAATAGCTAAATAATTAATTAATATAAATTAAATCTAACCGGAAATATAATATTAAACGCCAATTTAAAGATGATAATCGTGTCAAACTCAATTGGAACTTTCTGTAAAATAATTCGTTAAGCATTTGCGTCTCTTCTTATAGTTTTTAAGATTTTCTTTCACGTGATCCGGTAGTAAATTATAAAGTAAACGAGCCATGTAGACCATTTGTATTTTGGAATGGTATTTATTGAAATTAGGTACCACTGCTATTTCCCTACCAGAGCTTCTGGTTTTACCCTCCTTATATAAAATTGTAAATTCCTCTCTGTTTTTAAACATATAAAGTAGTACCCCTGAATCTTATATAAAATTCTTATGTTCAGGAAATTGTATTTGCAACTGATGTTACTGTCTTTGTTTATGAGCTTAAATATCCTATTTTGCAAAATGTCCAGTTGTCTTCTGTTACATTCAGCTACTTTCCCCCAGTGCATTAGTCCATAGGTAAGGACCACCGGTAGGTATAGAGATTGATATAATCGATAGATATGGTTTCCTTTGAAAAATTCTCTCAAGTAATAAAAAAAATGTAATTTAGCTTTCTTAATTTCTTTTCCGAGAAATAAATGTGTTTGTTCCATGTCAACCTGCAATCGAGAGTTAGACCCAAGTATTTGATCTCGTAGGCTCTGTCTATGTGTATACTGTTATTTATTGTAATCTTTATATCGTCCCACTGATTCTGTGGTAGATTACTGTAGACCACGAGCTTCGTTTTTTTTAAATTTACTATAAGCCTATTGTTATGGAACCAGTTTAGTATTACATTTACCCCAAGCTGTACCTGTTGTTACAAAATGTCGGTATAGCGTGAACTCATAGTGAACACAGTATCATCAGCGTAAGTGAATATTTTGCCCGGTATAATAAGATCACATAAATCATTTACATATATTAAAAATAGAAGTGGACCCAAAATACTTCCTTGCGGCACGCCACAATTTTGACTAACACATTCACTGAAAACCTTGTTTATTTTAGTTTTGTACTTTTCCTTTGGTGAAGATACGATTCAAACCAGTCATATATATTACCCCTAAAGCCCAATGAATACAATTTTTTCAATAGAATGTTACGATTAATTGTGTCAAAAGCTTTACGCAGATCAAAGTAAACGGCCAGACAGGATTTACCACTCTCTAAGAGCTTTTTGCTATATATGATATATGTGCTTAAACAGTGCTGTGCCAGTACTTTTCCCCTACAGGAATCCATACTGATTAACACTAAAGAACTTCTTTACGTGTAAAAAGCTTAACATCCTGGTTTTAATACATTAATAATAATAATAATAATAATAATATTAGTAATAATAATAATAATAATAATAAATCAAAAAAAAAAATCGTGTTGTTGCGAACGCATAAAATAGTTCTCGTGTTGGCAGAAAATTTTGTTTTAAAGGTTTATATCAGCCTATGAGAAAAACTGCAAGACTTGTCCCGCACATAAGAGGAAGAACCTTTTATTTAGACCTTTGTACGCTCGAAGAATGGTCCGTTCTATTCAAATCGCCTATCAGAACTTCCCTGTTTATTATTACCATAGTAAGGAGTACGAAAAAAAAACAAAAAAAAAAACAAAAAAGAATGCATAAAGGCGGAGAAAAAAGGAATATTAAAAGTAGGTAGTTTTTTTTTCTTTTTGTTCAAGTGTGATCATGGTGAGAAAGAAGTGCACGTAATTTAAATGGCCGTCGTTATTAATTTTACAATAGAGACTGTCTGCAATTGAGATTTATTTCCGTCTACACTTGGAATTTTGGAAGGCGGCCAATTTACGGTTTTTTATACTACATAAATTTTTCTTCGAACCGAATAACCGCCGTAAAAAGCACAAAAACACACTAATGAATTCCCCTATCCCCCCGGTGGGGGGGGGGGGGGCATTTATGCCAATTTAAAAAATCGTTTTTTTTTTTTTATATCTCGAGAAAGGAAAAACAATTCTCTTCCATTTTACCTTTGAAAATTCTCTTCCGATTTCGGTCGATGGCATCCCAAACAGAAAACTAATAATGATCTCTAAATTACTCGAACCGGAGAACCTCTGGAGATTTACGATGAAAACTTATTTTAAATAATAAACGCCCCAACTTACGATCAATCGGAGAAACAAAACGTGGCTAGATGATATGCACCATGTGCTGCCAACAACAGAAATCTATCGGAAGATTTTTAAGCTTGAAATTGCGGTTATCTAGAAAATTTTGTTCCGTATTTGCTCTTGTGTATAATTTTAATTAGGTGAGGGTGAAATTGAAGGAAAGAGAAGACCAGGTAGAAGAAAAATGTCCTGGCTAGCAGATTCATGAGGGGGTGGTATGGACGTACCACAGCCGAACTACAACAAGAGGCCGTACAATCAAAATCAACAATAGCCCCATGATGGTCGCCCAACTTCGGACGGAGACGGCGGAATGAAGAAGAAGAAGGAATAATCAAAATATAGCGGCATGAAGAGATAACTGTGAATGAAAAGGCGGATATAAAAAAGGAGGATTCCGAAATAAATTGTAGATCGACTGCGCGCAGTGAAGAGAAGCCAGAAAAAGATGTCAAAGAAACGACAAAAAAGTGCATTAAAATTCCGAAAAATTGATGGCAACGGGAATAGGACGCCGCGATGATTAGCGCCCAGGTGAAAATAAATAATCGATACTGTAGCGAAGAAAAAAAGTCTTTCTCGGCGCTGTAGGATGCAAATATTTTTACGATTTTATAATATAAATAAATATAAATGAGATCATCGGCAAGAAACCGATTTTTTTTTGTTTTTTTTTTTTTTTTTGGAATAGTCAAAAAACACTCAAAACCCGTTCTATATAAATTAAGATTTATTCAGTTAATCTGGATTATTCTCGTATTATACTCAAGTCCCCCTCCCTCCATACTCTTGACAGGGCGCTGAGGATTGTTGAAACTTTTCATAATAAGCTGAAACTCTTTTCTAAAATTTCTCTGGTATAATCAATATTCAATTTCGCATTAGACATACATAGACACTTCCGGTGTAATTTAATGTACTCCTTTTAATTTTCTTTAAAATTTCGAACGATGTTTATTATTAAATTGGTTAAAAAGATCATCGTTAATTTCTTCTTCGGTTTCTTTTTTTGGGGGGTTGAAACGGCTACCGACGCTTCCGATAATCTGTCGATTCTTGCGAAAAGACAAGGGAAAATAATTTTAATTATAAAAATTCGAAATTTTTCGTAACCTTCAATAATTCAACTGGAATAGACAAGATGCGGCAGCAGACATGTAAAGGTTACTTCGGAAAAGTTGTAATAAAATTCGCCGGGATGCTTAAACGTTCTCATCGAGCTGGATATTTCTCGTGCAATGTAAAAGTCACACTTGCGGAGAAAGAGGATAGCGAAAAAGCTTGACAACAAAATATCACAAACTATGTGCTGAGCTGACAATAACGCAACGACTTTTCACGGTTCGTACACGGGAATGAAAATTTTCGGTAAAAACCATTTTTTTTCGTACCATCTCTTTGTCTATCATCA
Organism: Icerya purchasi; assembly: GCA_039619475.1. Lineage (NCBI taxonomy): Eukaryota > Metazoa > Arthropoda > Insecta > Hemiptera > Monophlebidae > Icerya > Icerya purchasi. Next base: position 154,726,779 of record CM077115.1, read on the forward strand.
GAGAAATTTAATTTCGGCCCGATTTCGTCGATTATTATTTCCCTCTCCGAATTGAAAAGAGATGATCATTACACTCATTTCCATGGCTAGTCTCGCTACGACGAAAAATTCAATCATCCGAGGAGGAAAAAAACGTGGTATAATCTACGAAACAAGTGTTAGCTTCACAGTTTGGTTCTTCTGATGATGGAATGGTGCAATCGGAATTTCTCGATGACGGCGAACTGCTACCGAAAATATGTTAATTTTAACTTGAATTTCTTTTGTACTATCTTTAATTCGCGAAAGAACCGTGAAATATTAAACGGTTCGCTTTGTCGCGAACCGCTGATGTATCTAGTAGTGAGCCGTTTAATTGGAATAAAAGGCAAACACGTTCAAGAAAAAAGCGAACACCGCCATGCAGAAGTATTATTAGAACATAATTCAGTGTGTCGCAATTAGCGCGCTTCCAGTAGCGCAGACAATTTTCCGATGGGGAACAGAGCTCGGCACGAGTTCATTATTCGTTGCGAGTTGGACCGTTACCTTTTCCGTCATGGCTGCTTGACGCCGATGTGCACGTTCTCTCGTGTACACGGCTTTTATTTTTGTACTCCGAGGGAAACAGTTTCTATACACCAGCTGCACTTTACCAGACTTGGCACAGTGCTACATTGTGTGTACACTATCCCCCCCCACACACACACTATCCGTTTAACTGCTGCAACATAATAATGTGCCAAGATGTACGCGGACACAGTGATTATTACTGCATACGCAGTTTAATGATGATGCGCGCAGGCAGTATTTAATATCTTCTAGCGAAGTTCACTTTTATCAGATTGGAACGAAATTGACCCGTTTTCTTATAACGGATGCACAATAACGAACGGAACTGCCGGTGGCCGATGGTTAGTTCGTTCGCGATCAACTTCACCAGCAGACGAACGATAATATTCTCACCGTGTTCCTTCTCTACCGGAACAGCGGAAAGAGCACGTACCGCGCTCCATGCAAGTCGTCATAGCGAGTTATAGAGCTTCGCACTGTATTATTTGCGTAACTCCCATCGCTGTCCAACTGCTGCTGCTGCTGCTACTGTGCTGGTCGCTGTTTTTGTGTGTAGGAGAGAGTATGGAAGTATGAAATTCTCTCTATTTGGCGTTCGAAACCGGTTTCCACTTGCAACAATTGCTCCGGTGGTACGTTCATGTGTATGTACGCGCCGGCGTGCAGCGAATTAATAGAGGAAAACAAACTGTACTCCATCCTGCGATGCGCGACGCCCACAGCTTTGACCGCCGTCGCCAACAACATCGTCATCAGCCTTGAATTTAATACATAATTGTGTTTTTATTAGAACGATAAAAAGCGATTCATTTATGAAAATTAGGCGAAATATTGTTTCTTGAATGGAACTGCGCAAAGTAGATAAACAGAACGTAGGACGCGGCAGCCGAAGGAGTCCATGAGACTTATAATAAGCGTTGCCGCATCCAAAAATACCGACTCAATACGTGTGCAAAACTAAACCTGTCGCATACACTGGACCTTAATTTTGTACAGCGTTTGATGATTGAACGATTAATAATAAATTGTTTTCTCTTGTCTAGTTAGAATATGATTTTATTAATTTGCAAAACATGTGCATAACCCTCCACTTTATGAATAAAGAATACCATGATCACCACTATTACACAGCGTTATGTGCCGGTTTGGAAGGTTGTTTATATTTTTTTAATGATCTATTTTCTATTCTTCCGTCGTCGTGTGGATAAACTATCGAAATTTAGTTTTATTATTATTTTCAGATTATTTTATGCATGCAATTAAGATTAAACGATATATGTCGTATTTCGATGAATATTTACTCAAAACAGTAAAGTGTATTTTACTATTAACCCAGCTGACCCGGCGAACTTCGTACCGCCTCGGAATTAATAAATGTTGTGTTAACTTACTGGCTGAATTAAATTCGGTTTTTTTATTAAGATTAATACTCAAAATGAATTAAGTTCAATAAATGTACAAAAATCAAAATGAAAGGTATTTTAATTACATTGAAAAGTATTTTAATTACACGTGGCAGCAAGGCATTATTCCCCTCCATGGCCGTCGCCAGCGGGGGGGGGGGGCAGAGGGGGGCAGCTGCTCCCCTTTGGAGCCTTGAAACTTTTTAATCAACTGGCCATGATGAGTATTCATAGGCGCGTAATCATGGACAATTTACCAGAAACCCGCGAAAATTATGCTTTAATTAAGATTTTTAATAAAATATTAAGCCTTTATACAACTTATAAATTTTATTTTTCCTATAACTCATACCCTCTTTCTATCATCTTGCCCCCCCCCCGGCTCATCTTAATAACAAAAATCAGTATAAATTTACGTTAAAAAATTAAAGTAAATTACTTCGGAAACATGCTTTTTCGGGCTATATCATCAGCTAACACCACAGAGTATACACTCAATTTATATACAAAGTGTGTCCTCTGTGCAGTTAGCTAATGATGGGCTATACACGAAAAAACAACGTGGTTCTAAAGTAATTTAATTCCTTAAAGTAAATTTGTACCGATTTTTAGGATTTCGTACACATATTATAACGCATAGAATTCCAACAAGATGGTTCAGAAACGACAAAAATATTCAATTATACAATATAGTTCGGAAACGGTTTGACTTGTCACAATTGGATCATAAATTACAATTAAAATTCCATCTGTGACAATTTACAACTTTAGGCTGAGCGATTACCCTAGGCGGCAAGAAACCGTCTAGCATATATAATATGGAATTTAGAACGACCTTAAAAAATCGACAAATGCTTAAATTTAAAAGATGAGAATATGTGTGGAAAAGTAAATAAAAGTATGCTGAATTCAATGCCAATGTCGGTTTTTTTATAACTTTATTAGTTTCGAAAATAAAAAATATGGAATCTTACTTTTTGAACGTGCCTCCTATATACATATATATTGTTATTTTTAATTAGAATAGCTTCTTTCATCAAGCTCAAACGCTTGTCGACGAATTATATCTAAGCATTATAACTTATACACATAATGTCTTCGTGCTGTAATATCTATTACCCAAAATCTTAATCTATTTTTGTGCTTATTGCAGCTGATCAATTTTCTTTGGTAATCTATACATTTCTTTAGTTATTGTTGCGCATTCTCTTATGTTTATTATTTTTTTTAACATTTCTTTCTTTCTGAAGCCGTTACTTTTTTTGTGTCTTCTTCTATCTCACTATTATTTCCTTAGGTATTTTATTTAACATCTGAGTTATGACATATTTATCCGTCTGCTCCCCCCATCTTTGTTTAGTCACTAAATAGGAAACTGAACGACTCTTCTGTCGTCGAATTGAAGCGGCTGATTAATTAGCGGTTCCAAGCCTTGACAACTGATCATTCTATGGCTAAATAGCTCGATAACTGAAGCCGGGTCATAAAAAAAAAAAAAAAAAAAACTAATCATTTTGGCTAAAAGTATTTTATTTCCGATGTAAAGAAGGAAATTCGAATTTTTGTTTTTACGCAAAGTTAACAAATTGTAAAACTCGGATAAGTTTGGGCGCCCTATTCTGGCTTTTTGATTGAACAAATATTAGTTCGTAATTGAATGTGATTTATTGTCGCCTCAATTCGTTACCGAATAATCCAGAGAAGCATTGGACGGGCTACATTTTCACCTGCATCAGTTGCTTTTTTTTTTTTTTTTGAAATATTACGATTATTCAGTTATGCATTTAAAGAGAGAAAAATATTCTTTTTGGCTCTCCCCATTAAAACACAGTTCCACCTTAGTTAACGTGGGTGTAGGATGCACACTGCGTGGCTTACAGTTCCTGCGACATTCTAATATCCGCCATTTTGCCCACCCTGCCGTAATGATATTTCCTCCTGCTTGAACATCTCTTGTTTGCATTTTATTTTCGAATTCCGCATTTCTACGATCATACAGAAAATATTTTTACCCCATACTCTCTCGCTCTCGTGCCCATAATCTTTCTTGTCGCGATTCTATTCGTGTGTTAATCTGCTTCGAATTCCTGACCGTACATACAGGGTACAACAAAACGACTAAATAGTTGGTTCCCACATCTTTTCTCTTTTTTCGTTTTTTAAATTGAGTATACTCGATATAAAAAAAAGTCAAAAAGGTAAGAAAAGTGGGAACCAGCTATTTAGCGTATACTCTGACCTATTGCGAGTATAATCGTCTTTTTTATATCAACAATCTTCGGATTCATAGGGTTTTCTATCATTCATTCGCCTACGCCTTTTCAATTATGGGGTTACCTTTCTCTTGTTTTCTCGTTGCCTTCTTTCCCATATAGTTCATTTCATCCAAATGAGATACCTCCTTTCTTCAGAGCTTTTTTGAATGTTCCTTCCGTCAAATTCTTCAGCTTGAAAATCTCGTGTCTTTATGCATACCTATTTGCTGGAAATAACCTTTACAAGCCGCACATCCAATAGCCGCAACAGTTAAACACGGTACGGGGTGTTTCGTTTGTATATGCAAAACAAAAAAAAAAAAAAAAAAAAAATTATACAGAATTTTAAGTAATTCTTCCTCTTGCAGTCGTCCTGTTGGAGCGCTGTTTGAATTATTCATTCTTCTTTACTTACGAGCAAAATATTACTTTTTTTCTTCTCGTATTTTTCTTTTTTTGGATCGTTAAATTTTCCCAGAATCACCTTTAAATATATAAAAAATTAAATAACACGTTTACTGTGGTAAATTTAAATTCCAGATAAAAAAATTTATATCGATATATAACCGCCATCGGGGAAACTCCAAAATACATGAGGACAAAGTATGGCAGTATTTACAGAGCTATGAAATTTAAATATCTAGAAGAAATGATAGAGCCAAACGTGCTGGAATCCGCTCTTAGAGCTATTTCCTTACATTTCCCCTCGCACTCCTCTCACCTTTTTATCCTCCGTATTCGCTCTCTCATTCACATTCTTTTCTCACTTCATTCTATCCGCATTGATATGCTCTGGATGGTCCCCAGTTATAATTCGGATAGGGGGTAACGAAATGGCAGATTCTTTAGCTCAGATTTATCCTCCCGCTTTTTTTTCTCTAAAATTCCCGTTTCTAACTTACTCCCATTGTGTAAAAAGTGTTTCATGTTAGATTTTGGTCAGATTTTTACGTTTCTTCCTTTCCTAATCAACCTTCCTCTTAAATTTTTCGATCCAACCTAATCGATTTTCCTTCGCTTCGCCGCTCCGTTATTGTCCCTATTATCCGTTTACGTCTGAATCATACTCTTCTTCCTTCCTCACGTTTTCGTTTTTATCTCGCACTCTCTCCCCTAATTATCCCTCTTCATTCTGACGACGAAGCCGTCTGTGATTCTGACCATATCTTCTTCGAATGTCCATCCCTCGTGAATGGCACTTCTTTGTACTCCGATCTGTTATCACTCAAACTGCCTACTCCTTACTGTGCCTCGTATATATCTTATCATTTCCGTCGATCTCCGTTGTTCCTGTCCTCAGTTCTATCATCTTATCAATATTTGACACCGACTTTACATCTAACTGATCCTTCTTCCTCGTGTCGTTTCCGAGCGAAGATCCTTTGTTGACATGCCCCAAAGGGGGGGTTAAAAAAAACGCGCTGGAAAAGGAAAACATTATGGGAAGAGCGAAAAAAATGGAAACAGCATTTCAGTTAACGAAAAATCTATATAACAAGAAATCGTTGTCTAGAAATGCAAAAATACGACACTACAATACAGCGATCAAGCCGGGGAATGTCTTTATGCATCAGAATGTCTCACAATGAATACATTAAAAAGTGCAAAGGAAATGGAAAAGAAAGAAAGAAGGATAATAAGAAGAATTCTTGGGCCAAAATATGTATATATGGAAACTAAGAACTAATAAAGAAGTATATGAAGTTGTCGAGAAAATAACAGATAGCATACACGTAAGAGAAGGTTCTCGTTTTATGGCCATCTTAAACGGATGGAGCCGAAAAGACTAACCGGCAAAAAGATATTCGACTTTTTTGATGAAAATCAGAGTACACGAATAGGTTGGTTTGTGGAAGTTAAAAAAGACACTAAAATGAAATGAAGGTAGAAGAAGAAATTCAAGATAGACAAATATACTTAGAAAAAAAATAGCAATGTTCAAAAGTTTTAAAGAAAAACAGAAGAAAAATGGCAAAATATGGACGGAGGAAAGAAAAGAAGAATACCGGCAGAGAATGAAAAAATATTGCCCGGAAAGGAGGGCGTTGAATCGTGCTTAAATTATTTTACATGATCCTTAGATGGCCAAACTCGAAAATAATAATATATTAATTACAACGTAATTCTTAGGCTACCCCCATTCGAAAAAATGTCCCAATTTTATGCAACGCAGAATGTCCCAAAAAAATGTTTTAATTTTATGTAACGCAGAATGTCCCAATTTTATGTAACGAAATTATTATTATTAATCATTGAACCCAAAGGTTCGTTTCCTCCATTCCGTTCTGTTTCCGGCCATCCGTTTTAGGTCCGAGTATGTTTGGCATCCCATATCTTTAATGATCTGTTTTATGTGATTATTCCTTGGTCTTCCTCTTCTTCTCTTCTTCCCGGTTTTTCCTTCTATAATCAGTTTTAGTTTCTCATCGTGTCTCAGTATGTGTCCCATCATTTTCGATCTGCGTCTTTTTATTATGTTTATTAATTCCCGTTTTTCACTAATCATGTTCATGACTTCTTCATTGCTCTTCTTATCTATCCATTTTATCTTTAACATCTTTCTCCACAGCCACATCTCTGCTGCCATCAACCTCTTTTTATCGGCTTCATTTATTATCCAAGATTCGCATCCATACAGTAGTGTGCTCCATACATAAACCTTTATTAGCCGCTTCCTTAGTTCTATGTCCACATTTTTATTGGTGAGTAATGCGTATTTTTGCATAAATGCGTACTTGGCTAGACTTATTCTGCGTCTAATTTCTTTTTCATTTTTACCATCTTCTGATACCATGCTACCCAAATATACCGCATCTTTGGCTCGTTCAATTATTTCATTATTTAATAATATATTTTTCTTTTGTGGCATTGGTGTCCTTTCGCATATTACTATTTTAGTCTTTGTTTCGTTTATTTTCATATTGTATTCCTCTAGATGTACCTGTGCTTCTGTCAGTGCTTCTTGAAGTTCTTCTTCAGACTTAGCAATAATGACAATGTCATCTGCGAATCTTATCATTTGTAGGCGTTCACCTTGTACTTGTATTCCAATTTGCTTATTCCGCATGCTGTTTTTTATTAAGTTTATTGGTTTTTCTATATATATATATATATATATATTGAATAACGCTGGTGACATGACGCAGCCTTGCCTTACCCCTTTACCTATTTTTATTTCCTCTCTGTTTCTTCCTACCATAAATTCTGCTGTTTGGTTTTTGTAAATTGTTTTGATTGTTTGTATTTCTGCTTCCGGTATATCAATTTCTCGCAGAATTTCGAACATCTTGTTCCACTTCACTCGGTCAAAGGCTTTTTCTAAATCCAAAAAGGCCAGCAATAGTCTGTCTTCCGATTCTAGCTGTTTTTCTATTATAAGTCGTAGCGCTAGTATTGCTTCTCTTGTCCCTTTTTGTTTTTGAAATCCATATTGATCTGAATCAAGATTTTTGTTGATTTTCTCTTGTATTCTTTTTAGGATTATACGTGTCAGTATTTTTGAGGCATGCGACAGTAAATTTATTATCCTGTAGTTTTCACATTTATCTGCTCCTTTTTTCTTTGGAATCATCACCAGTCTGCCTTTTTTGAAATCTGTCGGTGCTTCCCTGCTCTTTATTATGTGATTAAACAGCTCTTTCAGTTCTTCCTTTAGTTTTTCGCCACCATTAATTATTAGTTCGATTGGTATTTCGTCTATGCCTGTTGCTTTCCTTGTTTTTATGCTTTCAACAGCATTATTGAATTCTGATGCTAGCACTTCTAGTACATCCTCTCCTTGCCAGTTAGATCTGTCTTCTATTCCTTCGTCATCTTGGTATAATTCTTCTAGATATTCTTTCCATCTATTTTTGATTCCTGTTTCATTTGTTTCTATTTTTCCAGTCTTATTCTTTATATATAGTATACTGCGCATTTCTTTCCTTCCAAAGAATAATCGTATCTTTTTATAAGCCTGATCGAGTCTCTGATCTTCTATCATAGATTCAATGTCTTTGCATTTTTTATTCATCCATTCTTCTTTTGCTTTCTTGCATTTCCGGTGTATTTGGTTCCTCAGTTCATTATATTTTTTACGTATTCTTTTTTATTTTTGTATTTTCTCCTTTCTTCTATATCTTTTAAAATATTTTCTGTCACCCATGCTTTTCTTTGTGTTTCTTGTTTCCCTGGTCTTAGTTCTTCGTTTGCTATTTTTTTTAAGGTTGTCTTAATTGTTTCCCACTTTGTTTCCGTATTATCTCTTTCTTTGCAAGTATTGTATTTTTCTAGTTCGTATGTAAGGAAAAATGTAATGAAACAATATCTTAATTTTATATAATGAAAATTAAATGTTGGGATAGGATTTTTGTGATTATGTTATATTTTTTGTGTTGATGCCAGTAAGAATTACGTTGTAAATTTTGATCATTTTATACAAAGTATAGAAGAGAAAGTGACATAAATGAAAGCAAGAGGGATAAAGGGGATATTTAACTCAATAATAAATTTAATGCTGTATTAAAACGGCGACATAAAAATTTACCGCGTCTTCTTAATGATTTCAAACTTATTAGCCGGAGTATTGTTAATTAATAAATCAACTATTATTACGCCGCCCCCTAAATGTGTTTAATTAAACGTACGATATTGAAAGGGTTCTCGACTTTATTCTATTTATTTAAACTTCGAAATAACTCAAGGGTACGTGAAAGATAAATTACTCGAACCTTTTCAGGCGAATCGGATTCTAAAGAATGCACTCTCCGGGCTATGCGCGGCCCTATACCTCTTCGATAGGAATAAGCGCCCCTGATAAATTCAATGACAAAAAAAAGAAAAAAATCTCTACGCATCCTACTACGATTTATAATGATAACGTGTTCTCGGGCGATGGCGCGGGTTGCTAGCGGGGAGTGGATGATTAATTATTCTTGGCTTTCCATTTATTTCTGAGAAAACGATAAAATTCCGAAAATCAATCCTCGTATTGTTGATTAGCAGAAGTTGATGCCCTTAAATATAGTGAACATTGTTTTTAAAATACCTCAAAAAAAAAAAAAAAAAAAAATTACGAAAAGATGACAAATTATCCATAGAAGTGATGCAAAAATTTTAAATTACATTTATGTAAAATTAAAATTATTAAACACATATTTACAACTATATACAATTTATATAGATAATAAAATTAAACATTATTTATTTTATAAATGTATATTTACATTTATCTGTCAAAATATCTTCAGAACCATGTAATATATATATATATATATATGTTTATATATTTAGTAACATCTATTTTTTTTAAAGCATCTTTATTGTTATTGTCAACCTGAGCAGAGCTATCATCCGATAAATGTACACAAAAAGCAATTATTATTGTATTAGTTATTTTGATAGAATCGGTGTAGTGCTGGAGAATCCGTTTATTAATTTGTTTCCAGATTGAACGGCTGTTTGTGGCTTGGAAATTAGATAGAATAAAAGCGGTCGATGCTTCTTGTTTTTTAATGTGAATTACGTCAATGTGTAGCAGCAAGGGGCATTTTTTAAGGCAGCGAAATGATAAGCTAGTTGGGTAGACTTATATTTATTAAGAGCTCTTTTTTTCTTTCCGAAATTGCAGCATAAATTTCGCCGCACCATCAAGGAACACGTGATAGGAGGAGATTTGCATTTGAGAACGGGGATGCATTATAGCAGCAATATCATTTTGCACTGAAATGGATGTTACGCTGGCATGGATTCAAGGAGAACGCTGAAAATATTTCAGTATGCCTGTTGATAATTGAATTTTGGACGACGTTGAGAATACGGTCAAGGCAACACATTTAAGGCTAGGAAAATTGTCACTCGAATATGTGTCACAGTGAATTAATTTCTATTTCCTCTTCCGTTATCAGTATTAGAACCTCGGGGGAATGCCCGTTGAAATTTACGTAAAGAATGATAGGTATTTATGTTGAAGAAGAAAGTGTCAAGTTGACGAGTAGATAAAATTACATTTGAAGGAATATAAATACGAACAATTGTTACAGACGTCTGTGGCAAATCTGCAGGAGTTGAAAGTCCGTGTTATATTACGAACCAATAGTAGCAACACCTCCGTAGGCTTTTTAAATTTGATAAAATTGGATGCGAGTGTGGCGAGTGAGTTTTTCGAGAAGAATCCTCCCTCCCTGTAGCCATATAATTGCTAGGAAAAATGAGACGTCAAAAGTTCTACGATTACAAGATATGAATGCTTTAGCGTTCTGATGAAAATTAAAAGGTTGTAATTGTTAACTCCAATGATTTATAAGAGGTTATTTTTACTCGTATTGGTAAGGAAGAATATAAAGTTAAAAAATACGAAGACAAGTGTAATCGCGGTGGAAAAAATGTATTATATATTGTTAGACGTCATTTAAATATACATAGAGTTGACAGATAAGCGAACGGGACTTAAAATTAGGGTAACAATCGATACGGCTTGTTAAAATAAAATTGTTTCAATGAGTTTTGTCAGCTTTGTCTTTCGATAAGCATAGCCTTCTTAATAGATATGATTTGCTGAAGTTAGTGATAAAAGAAATTAGAACGGACGGATGGTAGGCGCGAATTTGTCAAAAGTTGGTATTAGCGCAGCTTCAATTAATGGATTTGCACCGCTCGTAACTTAAGTGAAGTTCGTTCAAAGAGTTTTTAAAATTCTGCTGCGATGCTGCCATTTGTGGATGTTGCTGAGTAGTATTCCTCTCTACGTTCAAATACTTCGTTTCAGCTTATATTCCCCGAGTTCAGTGTTAGCGGTTGTGTGTTTACAAATGCGTTGTTGACTTGCGAAACTGGTGGTTTATCGAATGAAACTTTCTCGTTTATCGTTTTTTTCTTTTTTTTCTTTTGTGGAAATTGACGGTGTCGATGTTGGGAGACCGTTGTCCGGAGAACAATGGGAGTCTTGTCAATAACGAACAAACTATGCGAGAGCAGACTGAGATGGTATGGGCACGTCCAACGTGCTCGAGAAACCAGAAGCGAATCGCTGCTGGCACTGGTAGTACAGGTCAATGGCAAGCGGTCGGTGGGTAGGCCGAAAAGAAGATGAATGGATGCCGTCGCGGCTGATTTCAGCAGAGTCGGAGTGGACCCAATGCACGGCTATTTGACCGTTCGGGCGCTGGAAGCGTGGCCATAAGTCAAGCAAACCCCGTCCCAGCGGGAAAATGCTGAAGAAAAAGAAGAAGATTTCGGAAGATAAAAGTGTGCCGAGATTTAATGACGTATGAGTTGCGGAGAAATCTTTCGCCTTTTTTACGTACGGTGAATTCTTGCTTTCTGTTTAAATATCTTTTACTATTTCTGTTAAACGTAGGATCTGGAAATTGACTAGGACTTGAAAAGGGCCAGTCGAACAGCGGAGAATTAATAGGATTACAAATTTTAAAAAAATCTTCATTCAGTAGCTGAAGGAATTCATGGTCTTCGCGTAAATAATCTGTACATCCGGCGTTTTGTTCACACAGGTACCTCCTTAAACTAAGTGACTAGCAAAAATTCTTCATCTTCTTAACTAATACTAGTATTACGTACGCTGAACTATTCCGAGTTTTGTGATTATAGCTTCCCTTTCAAGTCGTCTGAGTTCTTCACTTATTCTATATCTTTTAATGCAAACTGAACCGTATAAGTTTATTCTTGAAAATAGCATTAGCCATAATATATCATCTCGCTGTAACATCTTTTATTTTTCCGACTTTTTCATTTAAAATTCTGCTCAACCCTTCTTTTACACAGCTTTTACACGACTTGTATTTAAAACTTTATTTTCCAATTCGAATTTAACAGCTCCAATCGAAATCGATTATTGTTCCGTGTCATCCATTTACAGTGTATATAAAATGTTACAATTGTTTCCTTGTTATTTTAATTCATTTTTACAAGTGAGTGTTTGGGTCAAGGCCACTGAAGGTAGGATTTAAAAAAATAAATAAATAAATCATTTTAATTTATTATAATGGGTGACCCGAGAAAATAATTTTGAAATGGTTCGGTGTTTATATTTACACCCTCATACTATTAAACTTCGTTAACATCCGTTTTTCTTAAAACCACAATCATTTTTCGTGCTATTCGAATAATCGCTGTAGATTTCAAGGTGCCCACACAGCAGTATTTAAATATACGCTTTTAACAATTACTATATTTAATTTACACTTACTGATCGCATTTTAATAATGCTCACGGTAATAAAGTGTTTCTAATGTACAAAGAGAAGAAGAACGCCTCTAGAGCAATTTATCCTCGTTTCTAAATATTATTTACTTATCGCGCGCTTACGATGTAATATATCGTTTATTAATTATCCTAGAAAGTGCCGGGGATCATTGTGCACAAAATACACCCGATTTCACAATTGTGACAACAAAAATTTACGTTTATAATTCTTTTCGTTCTAACCACACCCTTTCCGTCACAGTCGATGCATAAGAAAGTTAATAGTTTCTTAAGTAAATTTATCTTTTCTATAAAACCCGCGAACACTTCTATCTCTATCCCTAGCGAGATGAACAACTGTCAAATGTTCGCCGATATATGTAAATATTATTTTTTTTCCGGCCAATCTACCGCGAACATTCTGCTATCACTATCGGAAGACCCTCTATTAACGTCGGTAGTATCAACGAAGGGCATTTTACGTGACATCTTCAAATATCGTACAGTTAGCGCTGACTGCAATCCAGAAATGTTCCGTTATCTTCTACGCAGCTGGTGAAAAAGGCGTAGTCATCGGATTCAAGTGGCGGTTCCTTCAAAGTTTACGGCTATACTATACTCTATAGTAATAAATTTTAAATTTTCACAAATGCCGAAAATCTATGTGAAATTTTCTACTATCTCTTCTTCTCGAATCTCTCAGAAAGCGTTTAATGTTTCTAGATTTACCTTATTTTCGACGTCCGCAATATCCGGCCATGTTGCAAGCTACTTGAAAACAAAATTCAGAACTTCTTACACAACAAATCTTCTAGAGAAACTATTCTGTATCTTTTCTGCAGGAACTTGACCTTGTTGAATTATCCGAAAGTGGAAAAAACTTTCCCCGATGACCGATTACCCTACTATCTGTCAAGTTTTTCTTTTCCTGGCAACAGCAAAACCGACTATGATGATTGATGCATCGGCCAAACTTTCTCCAAATGATTCAGCGCCATCAACTGAAGAATCATGTATAGAGTAGTCTTAAGCAGAAATATCTCTCGCACCGCTACGTATCGTGCAATTACATTTTCTAAAAACCGTTTCACTCCTGTTCCTGAATATTACTCCTCTCCATCTCTCCGCCCATATTCTTTGATCACCTAGCTCTCGTTTAATAGGACGAAAAAAGAAGGAAAAAATGCATTTCCTAATAAATAATGCTATTACAAGTTTTTAAAAAGATATCATTGTATACTAGCCATTGTGTCCTACCACATTAACGAATATAGACATAGATAAAATTTATACATTATACGTGTATACACATATTATTATACATAGAGTAGGCCAATAAAGTAATCGTCATGACATCATTTTTATTTTCTGTTATTTGCTATTCGTTAATTGCAAGTTCGTCATTTATTGCTTAATTGAAAGCCATGTTAAAGAGTTATTAAAGTGCACTATAAAAATGATGCAAAAAAAAAAAGAAAAAAGAGAGCTTCTTAAAAATCGTATTTACGTCCGATACATCATAATCTTTTTCGACAAACGGCCTAGATTGAAATTTAAAATAAAACAATAGATTTAGTTTTATCGCTAATCCTTGAATTTTTCATTTGCACTCAATTTACCGCGTCAGTTTTAGCGAATCCTCGATATACACATATGCACAAGTACGTGTATGTATGGATGTTAAATACAGGTGGTATTTCTTCTTCTTCTTCTTCTTCTTCTTCTTCTTTTTCTTCTTCTTCTTCTTCTTTTTAAGAGCCTTGCTCTTGTCTTGTAGCTTAACCTATTACCCTTTTCCAATTTTTTCTGTCCTGTGCTGTGTTCTTAATATTATTATAATCCATTTTCAGTTTGATTTCTGTTTGTTGTATCCATTTAAGTCGACGTCTGCCTCGTTTCCTCTTCCCTTCTAGTTTCCCTTCTATTATTGTCGTTATGAAGGTGTTGTGGCGCAGTATGTGTCCCAAAAATCTGTCTCTTCTTTGTTCCGAAATTTTTATCAGCTTCCTTTCTTCTTCTATCATTTCCATTATTTCTTTATTTGTTTTCTTCTGCGTCCATGAAATATTTAAAATTCGGCGCCATCCCCACATTTCAAAGGCCTCCAATCGGTTTTTAAGATTCTTTGTTAATACCCATGTTTCGGAACCATATAACAACACACTCCATATGTAAGTCTTTATTAATCTCTTCCTTGTACCTAGTTTGACCTTTTTGTTGAATAATTCTCTCTTTTTCATGAAAGTTTGTTTGGCAATTGCTATTCTTGTTCTTACTGCTATATCACTTTTTCCTTCTTGTGCTATAATAACTTCCCAAGAATATATAAAATGTTTTACTTGTTCTAATATTTATTTGCCTAACTTTATCTGTGGCTTATTTTCATTAATACTAGCTAGCAATATTTCTGTTTTTCCTTTATTTATTTTTAAATTTAATTGTTCGAAGCCTTTTTGTAATGTTAGTAATTGCTGTTGTAGTTGCTCTTCACTTTCAGCTATTAATATCGTCCGCGAATCTTAAGCAGTGTATTTCTTCTCCGTTTATTTTCACTCCTTTAGTCTTTTCTTTCATCGTTTTAATTGGTTCTTCTATTATTAAATTAAAAAGCATAGGCGATAACGGACATCCCCCTGTCTTACTCCTCTTTGTATTTTTGCCTTTTCACTGTACTCTCCGATTCTTATTTCCATCTTTTGTTCCTTATATAATTCCCATATAATTTTTCTATCATTGTAGTCTATTCCTATTTCTTCCAATTTTGAGAATAATGTTCTCCATGTTACATGATCAAAGGCTTTTTCTATGTCTACAAAGGCTATATATAGTTCTTCCCTTAGTTCGATTTTTTTTTTTTTTCTATAATTAGCCTTAATGCCAATATAGCCTCCCGGGTTCCCTTTTCCCTTCTGAATCCATATTGGTCTCTACTTAACATTTCTTCTATTTTATTCCTTATTCTTTTCATTATAATTTTTATTATTATTTTTGAGGTATGCGGTATTAAGTTTATTATTCTATATTCCGAGCAATCTCTTGTATTTATTTTTTTAGGTATTGTTATCACTGCATTGGTTTTGAAATCTTGTAGCAGTTTACCTTGCTCATAACATGTTTTTATTAACTCGTATAATTCTTCCTGAGTTCCTTCATCAGTCATTTTTAATAAATCGGCTGGTATGTTATCTATGCCTGGCGCCTTTTTATTTGTCAGCTCTTTCAATGCCAGATCAAATTCTTCTCTCATTATTCCAGGTCCTTTTTCGTCTCTTCCCTCTCTGTAATCGTTTGTTTTTATTTCTTGTATATTTTCCTCTCCTTTATATAGATCTTCTATATGTTCTTTCCATCTTCTACATATGTCTTCTTCCGTTATTAGCATTTTTCCCTTTTTATCATTTATAACATTACCTGTTGTTATTTTTCCTTTTTGGGATCATTTTATTTATTTCCCTATACGCTTCTTCTATTTTGTTTTCCTCGAACTTTCTTTCAATGTCTTTACATCTATTCTCTATCCATTTCTGTTTTTCTTCTCGACATTTTCTGGTGATTCTATTTCTGACTTCTTTATATTTTCTTTTGCCTTTTTCAGTTTTTATTGATTTCCATTTTCTTCTTTCTTCCATATCTCGTATTATGTCCGTTGTTATCTAGGATTTTTTAATTTTTTTTTTTATATTTACCAATTTTCTTTTCAGCAGCACTTGTAATTACTTGTTTTATCATTTTCCATTTTTCCTCTATGTTTTTTGTCTGTTCCTGTTTTTTTCCCTTTATCAATTCCCCTAGCTCCTGTTTGTATTCTTTTTCTTTCATTTTTAGAACTGATAGATTCCATTTTCCTTTATTCCTATCAATGATCTTCTTTCTTAGTCTTAATTTACAGTTAGCAATCACCGGAACATGATCGCTGTCTATATCCGCTCCCGGATACGTTTTACACCTCTTAATTTGGTTCCTATACCTTTGTCTGACTAGAATATAGTCAATTTGGTATCTATTCGTATTCCCTGGGGCTATCCATGTATATCTTCTTCTCTTATGGTTTTCGAAGAGGGTATTGCACACTGTTAAACTATGTTGATCGCACCATTCAATTAATCTCTTGCCTCTATCCTTTTTTTTGTCCCAGTCCATATTTACCGATTATTATTCCATATTCCGTTTCTCCTACCACTGCGTTAAAATCACCCATGATTATTACGTTTTCTTTATTCTTTATGATTTGTAATAGGCCGTCTAATTTCTCATAAATTTCCTCTACTTCTTCATCTGTGGCATTACTTGTCGGCATATATACTTGGATTAACGTTGTTGTTATCGGTTCCGTATTTAAGGTTATCATCATTATCCTGTCACTTATTGTTGCTATTGTTCTGACACTATGTCCGTTTTGTGCATCTAATATGAATCCTACTCCATTACTTCCTTTGCTCCTTCCGCTGTATATTATCCTGTGTTCTCCGCTCCAGAGAAGTCTCCATTACCTTCCCATCTTATTTCGCACAATCCTGGTATATTTAATTTTAATTTTAACATTTCCAGTTCTAATTGTTCTAGTTTCCCCGTTTTTAAAAGGGTTCTGATGTTCCACAAGTTCCTATCCTTGTTTTTTCTTTTGTCCGGTTTTCCGCTACTTTTCCTGGGGAATCCTCTTCTTGACCTCCTTCAACAAGTATGCTCCCTCCTGCAGAGTTCTGCACCCTTAAGGGCACAGGGGAGCTCGAGTCGTTTGGCATGTTTACCAGCGACCGTCCAATGCCTAATATACCCTTTTGGATATACCCCTTGGATGCAGCATTCTTTTTACTATTTCTTGTACTTGTCATGATTGATCAATCGGGGGATATAGTTTTGATGGTGGTTTCCCATTGCCTTCCATCTTTAAACAGCCGCACCTAACATGGTGAACCGACGCTGACCAGACAGCCGTTCCTAACCTGGAAAACAGACGCTTCTGGATTTCAATGGGATTGGCTTATAGCGGCCATACTCGGTATTTAGATTAGTTAAAAAAAAAAAAAAAAAAAAAAAACAAACAAAAAACCGCACAAGAAAGAGAGGAAAAAAATATCAGTGAAATTTCACCGACTGTAAAAGTAACGAAAAGGGAATTAAACTTGTGCGATTTTTTTCTTCTTTTTATATGTTTTGGCATGTGGCATTATTACCCTTGAGGATCCCGCCAAGCTATGTGTCGGCAGGAGGGTACTAACGCATGCCTCTACTCTTTATTTAGCTAATATCGTACAATTGTTGCTATATTTAACCAATATGAGATATGTTAATCGGTAATACTTAATGTACGATGTATGACCCGCATACATATAATACACATATACATATATTTTATAATCACAATTATCTCATACCTGCCCCCATACGACTATCGACACCTCGTAAAGTCAAAAAAAATAAACTCGATGAAGAGGTAACCATGATTATTTACTTATAACGTAATATTTTTATGAGTAATTCACTTTTTTATAATTAACTTAGTTAGGCAGTAGTCGCTTGATGTATTCCTCCGGTAATATGTTTATTTTGGTATTATTATTTTCTTCGGTATTGAAGTTGTTATGATTTTCATAAAGTCGTATTTTCCTGATATTATAGCCTAGAGGGCCCCCTTTTTTTTTTATGTTTATTTTTTTGTTTAACCATTCCGTTATAATTAAATAAGATAGCGTTTCGCAATTTAATGCACTACCGTTTAAGTCGACCATGCTTGTATTTAATATAATTAGTTTATTATTCGCCCGCAATCGTGGTTACCGATGGAAGTAATTATTACGTTCACGTGCATATACATTACAGAATTTAAAGTTTAATATTTCGTACATTATTTTAATACTCTTTACGTATCCACACAAAAAAGAGCAATTACCAGCATTCTCCAAAATTTCAAACTGTAAATATTACCTTTTTTTTTTAAATTTGTTAGGCTCGTCAGCAGCAAACGTTACCCAAAATATTGTTTTAATATTAGATTTAAAAAAGAAAAACAAACTGTTTGAATTTCCCCCTATGTAACCTTTCCAAAATTTCTCATTTATTTTTTCTATATCAATTTATCCATTAGACATTTTATTATTACGATTTTATCTTTCCGCACTTAACCGAAAATTGTGATTTTTACTTCGGTTAACTTCGTATATTTTATAATGGCATCTTTCTCTAAATCAACTGCTTTGTTTTACATTGATAATAACGCAACGGTTTACCTTGTTTTCTCATTGTGTCCGCTTTAGGAAGAAGAAAAAAAAAGACGCTTTTTCGGAAATAATCTGGAAAATTAACGATATTTTTCACTTGCTTAAATAAGTTACCGCAGAACTTTCATTTCTCGTCATAATCGCAGAGACACGCGTCTGAATTTGTAATCGCCCTTCAGGTCTTCGTCAGTGACCTGCTCAAAGAGGAGTTTTTATTTTCATATTTTTGATACACTCTAACATATCCTTTGTTCCATTTACATAATACGGGATCTTTTTTTTTTTTTTTTTTTTTTTTTTTGGGAACGCCAACCAAGGGCACCCATCATCAAAGAATTACGAAAACAGGATTGAATTTTGATATATAAAGAAATAGAGGAAATGAACTCCGCTAAGATTGGAACAACATCTGGTGAAGGAAAGGAAAGTATGTAGGAAGCATAAAAAGGAGTAGGTAGTTTTAGGTGGAGAAGCTTGGTGTAAAGGAGGGAACGCTCCTGTACAAGAAGAGAGCATTCAAGAAGGATATGATTTGCATCAAAAACACAGTGTCATGATCCGAGGGATGAAAATTACAGTATGGGGAAGAAACAATAGAAAAACGAAAGAGAGACGAAGAAAGACAATTGTGGTTGAGACGAAGACGTGTTATGGAGGAAATAGAACAGAACGACTAAAACCAGGGAAATCAGCAAACCAGGAACGTGATGAAGGAAGAGGCTGTATTAATTTGTAAAAGGAATGAGGATTAGGAAAGGAAGTAATGTAAATATCCGATATCATGATTTGAGGTGTGCTTGTTTGGATGGAAAGAGGATATTATTAGCAGGAAATTTATTGACAAATTTGCCGTTATAGGAAGCAGAGCGAGCAAACGAGTCAACTAGGTTGTTGCCTGCGATGCCGCTATGACTGGGAATCCAAAGAAGATCGATCTGAATGGAACGAACTAAGAAGAGATTTGCAATTAAGGAACGAATGGAAAGGATAATGTAGTCGCATGTAGAGGATGGAAAAGGGGAGGATATAGCCTGCAAGACGCTCATGGAGTCGGAACAAATAAGGTATTTATTATTATAGGAGGAAAGAGTGCAATGAAGAGAACTGCACGGAGTATTGCATACGATTCTGCAGTGAAAATGGAACAGAAGGAAGGAAGTTTATAAAGTTCGTAGTGTGGAAGAGAAGAAATAAGAAAGGAAGCTCCGACCCCCTCATCGCTTTTGGAACCATCCGTAAAGAGGAGTTCCTCTTAAAAGATACGATACAATTTCCAACTGGTATTTCAAGTAAAAACGACTTTAATGTAATACTGCTGTTAGAGAATAACATATATAGATAACCAATAAACAATCCCAAATTAATCAAATTCAAATGAATCGCGTTCATTTTAATAACAATGCAAGTATATTATATAACGTTATATATTATTAACGGAAGGAGATTTCTCTGTGTAGCCTTACGGGAAGAAGGAGTAATTAGAAGATTTGGAATGGTCAGAAATTACAGAACGGAAACCTTTGGAACCAATCTTAGTGGTCAAGTTGGCATAATATTTTTTGATGTTTAGATTGAGAATGATGTTTTGGAGCGGGTAGTCGGATATGTGAAGAAGAAGAAGAACTGCTGCAATGATTCTGACGCTTTCTTTTTGAGCTGTTGGAAGTTTTAAGGCGGGAAAATGGGTAGGATTAGAAATATCAGTAAAAGTGAAAACCGGGGAAACAAACTTACTATGACTGATATTCTTAGCTTCGAAGTAAGAAAGGTTTTCAAGACTGATGATTATATGTATTTTTATTTGCTCCTTAAATACCGGGGATAAGGAAAGTCAAAAGCAGAGTGCTTTTCGCCGCAATGAACACAATGGAAGCTAGAAGGATCATTTTTTTGAGTGATGATACATTCAGAAGAAGAATAGCTATCAGAACATAAGGGGGACAGATAGATTTGTTGCGACATGATGAATTAAAGTGACCAAATCAAAGGCAGTTGTAATAGCATACTTTAAATCTACGAATCGTCGGTTCATCAACTTTTGGCACGGTAAGTCATCGTAGAATTTAATAAAGGACGGAAGAATAGAAGGAATCTAAAGAATACCTGTTTCTTTTACTAGGGGGACACTCTATCGACAAGAGCTGGTCAGGCAAAGCCCAAAAAAAACGTTTAATTTTCCTCGACAAAGTATGGGGTGACTATTAATGTTTTTTTTTTGTTTTTTGTCGGCTCGACACTAGCATGATGGAAAACGATTTACACACTTCAACCGTTAACCAGAAATAATAAAAAGTAATGAAAAGAAATACAAACACGTAAAACTCGTACTTCGCAGAAGTATTCATCGCCTATGACTAAGACGATGACGTGGTTAATCTCGCGTTGCCGTAGCAACGATCGCGATACACAAAACTCGCCGCATCGCTTTAAACAACAGGAATTCTGCAAAAGAACGTTTCACTTTTTGACCCACGTTAATAATTTAAGTGATGAATTTTACTCACAAGTGCCACTGCAATGTATTTCTTCATCACTCTCGATTTCGAAATAACAACGTTAGTTCGATGAAGAAATCGCCGATTGATCGATCCTGTTTAAAAATATATTTCTCTGTTTATATAAAGATAATAAAACTACTGGAAAAATTAAAATTGGACAATAACTTATTGGAGATTCTAAATCAATATTATGATCAAAGATATACAGAAATTAATACAAACAATTACAAACGTAGATACAGGTATATTACAAGGAGCGGTGTTAAGCCCATATTTATGGAATATACCGTTTGCACAAATATATCAGAATTACCGAACGATGTTAAAATTATAACATTTCTAGGCAATTCAGTAAATTATGGCAGCAGATAGAAATACAGAAAAGTTAGAAAACAAAGTAGCACAATAGTATATAAGAATGTAAAAGAGTTTCTAGAAATATATAATCTAAATATGAGAGCAAAACAAATTTGATGATATTCAACCGCAGAAAAATCAACATGAACTTAAATAAATACGGACTACAGATCATCACAGTAAAGGACCAAGTAAAATACCTTGGAGTACTGATGGATAAAAACCTTAAATTTTACACAATCACTGCAAGTACATAAATGAAAAAATTACGAAATTTATTAAAATATATTCACAAAGCTGTTTAACAATAACAATCAGATGAATTACAAAAAAGGAATAATATTATCTAATCTATTATGTAGTAGTATTATTTATAAGGATATGCTAAAGTTCAATAAATTTCAAAAATTTTTAGCAAGCATACACAGAATACCATAACAATAAAACTAATCAAAGCTTACAAAACAATAAATTATACAGATGCATTAGTCATAGCTGGAATATTCATACTTAGAAATAGAAATACATATCATTTGCAATTAAAAATGAATTAAAGGTAGGACAAACTTTCGAAAAAATCACATACATAAACAAAAAATATAGAGTAGAGAATAAAATAATAACAGACAATTCAAAAAAAATTTATCATAAAAGAATATATAGAGAAGTTTGAATCGTACTGAACGAATCATAGTGGAATAACGAAAGGTTTTTTCTCAACATTCAAGCAGAGATTAAACAACAATTATTATACACCTAATTTCTATAATGTACAATTTACATCAGGCCATGGGAATTTCAAAATATATCTGAAAAGATTCAAGATAGCAGAAACGGAAAATTGCATTAGATGCAATGAGCAGGTGCTGCAGCATATACCGAATGGATGTAACATTTTAAACATGGAGATGGCGGAGGACTGTGGGGAAAAAATAAATATATTCAATAATTTGGCCAAAAAGGAACTGCAATACAGAAAATACAATATCAATTTATATTAATATTATAATATGTTAAGATTAAGGATTGTACAGTGTGGAGGAGAGGAAACCAAAAACTTAATTGGATGGTTTCCACCGCTAACCATATTAAAGTTTTATATGTAAAAAATAAATAAATAAATAAATAAAGGAAAAACATTGTTAAAAAACTGGCTGAAATAATTATTATTATTAATATAAAAAAAAAGCTATCAGAAAACTGTATTCGTCCCGTGGAATGGGTTGTTTCGTTAAATCAAATTGGACAGACGAAATAATCTTTTATTTACAAAAACCTGTTTGCTTATTCAATTGTACAGACTGGTGCGACGCTTATAAAAAAGTTCTTAAATAATTCATTAAAAGAAGAAAAAAAATCGAATCACACAAAATAAAAATCATATAATAATGAAATTATCAACATAATAACGAAACATTAACACAGATATTAAAAAACATAAATGAAAATTCTAAAAATGTTTTTCGCGTCTCTTTAGCTTGAAAACAGAAAAAAAAAAATATTAATAAGTATTAGCTGACCCGACAAACGTTCTATCCAAATTTCAATAAATCTGTTTGTGATCGTTTTGTGACTTTGTGAAAAGTTATCGATGTATAAACAAAGTAAAAATGAGAAGAAAAAAAAAAGATATTTCTGAGTGGTCATTGTATCTACATATTAACGTTTGCGGCCATGGATATCCAGTTTGAGGAGGAGTATATTCAGAAGTGTACACTAATGGAAAACTTTAAATGCTGAATAAATTCTTTCGCTAGTAATTCGCTGAAATGCTGAAAATGTGTGATATGTGATCAACATGGAACAATGCGCGGTTTTGCTCTAAAATTTAAGTCACAATTGAATTAAGTTGTCAGAATTTCATGTAAACCAAATGATTTATTTTCTTCTAATTAAATTTGAAATCACAGTGAATTTCAGGGTGTTTTATTTACATTTCCATTTCGAATGCAACATCAAACTGTTCAAGTAAACAACCGGGAAATGCTTTGTTTCGATTGGTTCACTGTAACATCGCCATCTCGTTCATTGCAATGCTTTATGATGCACACGATTGGCTTGATTCACAATTTGGCAACCAGATATCAAGTGACATTTGCGCACGTAGCGAAATAAATTGGAATAGAAATAAACTAATTACATTTGTCGAGCAGATTGCGAAACAACACAAAATTTTAACTTAGGCTTTAGAATGGTCTTTCCAGATTTTTTTTTCTCAACTGAAAACATTCAATTGAGTTATTTCCATGCCGGGAGCATAACGAACAAAACAAAAATAGAATCAACGAAATATATATAACTCTTTTCTGTCGTCAGGTATGATCGAGAGTGCGCGCAAAAATGATTATTTTATTTTTGTCCGAATTTTCCGACTATCCTTTGTAATTGCCTCGAATTTTTTTCTCTGAAAACTTTTCCAGAACCCCATAACGAACAAAACAAAAAAAGAACTACTCATATCCATCGTTCGAAACGTGAATTTTGGTCTTGAATTCATACAATAATCCAGCAGACAAAAATTACTTTCGGTTTTTCCCGGATTTTCCATAGTTTTTCTTTCCCTACTATTACGAACATTTTTTTTAAAAAAAAAATAGCCAAATCGGTTCAGCCGTTCTCAAATGATGCGCTTACTAACGAACAGCATTTAATTTTTATTTATATAGATAAATTTAGTTTACGTGTTGGAATCTCTGAAGGAGACCTATATAATTTATTTTTATTTAGCAAAGAAAACAAAAGAACATTATAGAAAACTAACCTAAGTACTTTAACTTTTAAAAAAAAAAACTAATAATAATAAAGTAGTACGTTAGGTAATTATAATATGATTGAATTATTTTAGAAAAAAGGAATTTGGTGCATATTGTTGAATTCTGCGGGAAGCGCTAATTAATCGTATTTTCATTTACGAAAGAAAATCAAAGAAATACTGAACGCAAAATTCGTGATCTAAATTTGAAATAAATCTAAATCACGATAAATTAAAAAAATACACTGACATATATATATATAATGTTTTTTTTTTTTTTTTATTTTTAAATAATTTGCGGGTCCTACGAGGCATTAGCCTGTCTATTGGTTCCCAACATAATTATATCGTTTATTCGTACAATATGACATTAACTTAAATAATACTTTCTATTATAACAAAAAAAAATTAACTTATATATTACTATAAGATAATACAATTTACACTATACTCTAACTTCTTTATCGTTTGTATTATAATATACCATCGACTGAAATAATACTTTCTATTACAATATCTTAATTTGTTAACTTAAGTATTTATTTTTTAAACGTGTCAGTCATTTTTCAACTAATGCAGTTTACACAGATTTATTAGATACATTTAATTTTAAGACTCCCGCGAGTCGCAGACGTGTTACTGGGGTCTGCTTCTTGTATAAAATACTTCATGGAGAGATAATTTCTCCATTTTTATTGGAAAGAATCGGTATTAAAGTTCCATCATCTCACTGCTGGAAAAATACGTTGTTTCACATACGGAAAGCCTTTTCATGTTATTCAACGGAAGCATTACTGAGTGATTACAACAACATTTTAGATAAGTGCGGCGTGACATCCTGGCTTGCCATAATTTTAAAGATTTTAGTCGACTGCTGGGCACTATCAACTGAACTACAACTCTACTTCATATTCACATATCCACTAAGCTTATTATATATTGCTGAGACTGTTCGTGTGTTTAGAGTACATTTAATACTCTTGTCTTTTCAAATTTTATGACTACTTGCCAGCTGAAGTTTTTGGGGAAGTGGAATGCTGGTGCGTATAAATAGGTTTGAGTAGGTATGTATGACACTGAGTTTGAATGTAGATGCGATTGCAAGTTTCGAGAGATGCACGTCGACATATTATAATACTTACCACTATGAGTTTGTTCGATCATATTGTTTTAATCTGCCAGTGTGGGTTTATGTGAGTTTGTTTCAGCTAGATTAATAATTTATATACTCTATAAGTGTAAACTATAATTGACCGAAAGTCTGTTGTTTTTACATTGTTGCAAATAAATATATGTTACAATAGTACAATATAATTTATATTACATACTAACTCACGCAACTACCACTCACTCATTAGCAACTTGATATTTTTCGTAACATCTTTTCGAGTTCTTGATATATTTCTTAATAACTTTGTCATCATTAGCGCTACAAGT
Organism: Icerya purchasi; assembly: GCA_039619475.1. Taxonomy (NCBI): domain Eukaryota; kingdom Metazoa; phylum Arthropoda; class Insecta; order Hemiptera; family Monophlebidae; genus Icerya; species Icerya purchasi. The sequence continues at coordinate 154,752,429 of CM077115.1, forward strand.
GGGCATATACATATATTTGTACAATATGTAAATATGTAAATTGGGTGGTTTGCAATTAGGGGTCATTTTAATTATCGTTCGCTTATAGATACATATTATTTAATTTACTTAGTCATATCATTACTGATGGCAAATGCAACACCGCAGTGTGAAGAATCTACGAACCGGAACAGCATATCTCACTCATTTCCGTGTTAAAATGCCTCTACTCTTTCCAGTGCATTTTTGACAGTCCAAAAATCTGAACATTTTCTCTAGCAAGTTAATTTTTAAAATGGTTTTCTTGTTCGGTTGAGGCCTCGAACATTCTCCATGTACCTATTCTTATTTGCTGTCTTAACTGGAACTTGTCTTGTTTTATTATCCTAGTAGCTCATTTTGCACGGGATGCCTGGTTAGCCACATCACCATGCTCAGTAGACCATTTATCATTGATTGGTCTGGACCCAATCCAGCGCCGGTTGCCAATCGGTTCACATGGCATAACGTTTGTGTATTTCACTAGGCGACTTCGAACATAAATGTTCGAAATTCATAATTGTATATTTTATTGCATTGTAAAATACATTTGATTTCATTTCATTTCATAACACTCTCGTGGAAACATAATCAGATGATATCCATTGCCTGTCTGATCGCAGTACCCCACAGTCGGAAGAATTGATATGTAATTTCGCCTATAAATAGCCCAGTCAATAAATGAAGTCCTTCTTGAAAGGATAATGGTGCCGCTGTTGACCAGCACCATATGGATTCGTACCAAGGCCTTAGCTCGTTATTCAATTTCCTATGGCAGATTTTTAGACATCTTTTCTGCTCATAATATTGTTCTTCTTTCTTCAACGGCTCATATTCTAAACTATGTCTCAACTCCTATTCTCCTTCATTTTCTAATCCTACCTCCTTTTATATCTCTCTATCCAGCCGTCTCTTTCTCTTCGTCCATGGTTCCTTGACTTCCCTTCTCTTAAACGCTCTACAATTACTGCTAATTGTCGCCTTCGCTTTAACCGCAGTCTCATTCCCACATAATTTTCACGGTTTTCATTCCTTTTTGTCCTTTTCATCTCCCTTCTAATTACTTTCCTTGTAACCTTGATATCATGTTTTATTTGAATGTACGGCCTTTCCTAATGGACAATCGTCCTTCCACTCTTTTCTATTAAAAAACTCGGTATTCCTACTCCCCTTAAAAGTGCTTCTTACATTCTCTCATTTCCTTCTGCTTCTGTTATCCTTGAAATTATTTTTATCTTCTATCCTCAAACACGTTATTTTCTCCTTTTCCACATTTCTTGGGTTATTGTCCTAGTTGACAAACCTATTGGGAGGATAAAAAAAAAAACAAAACAAGGTCGGTTCCTTTCTTTCGGCCGCCTTTACTTTCCCAGAGTTCTCTGATATAACCAATATACAATTTCAGATTAGGTATATACCTGCTAATGACTCGGATCCGGAACGAGACAAGTCTCGATAATCTTATGACACCTCCGATTTGGTAGCCAATTATAACCACAAGGCACCGCGTTATTTAGATGAGTACGTTATCATAATTAAAGGTTTTTATTTATTTTTATTTTGTTTCAATTTTTTTCCCGTTACTTTTTTTTTTTTTGAAGAATGTAACCGAAAGGTAAATATTGCGTAATACACTTATATAAACTCGCGTCGTAAAACAATTACTTTTTTTTTTTTTGAGCATGTCGGCTAAGGACGTTACCCAATCCAAAGGTATGACAGCATTAATGATTATAAAAGAAAACTATTAGAAATGGAACATACGAATGAAGCTAATAAAGGAATAACCAAGGGAGACAAAACAATTACTAGGTCAACCATACTACAAACATTTGTGTTTTTAAAGATGGGAATATGCATATCTCGCTTAATATGAATGAACTGCGGAGGAATGGAAAATTAAGAACAGTTTCAATTTATCTCCGGAATATATCAAAGAACGGATTTGACATCGCTCTTACAAGGGATTCAATTTTGTTGCTAAAATTTGGTGCATCGCTAGTATGATGATCTCTCTTTCATGACGTGGACACATTAATGACCGACATTTTAACGTTGGGGTTAATATAAAAAATCTTCGTATAATCCGCTGATTCGATCTCTAACGATCTCACGTTGTTAATGTCAGATTGTATTGCCTTTTTCTTAAAGTGTGTTGTTCAATGATGCTACTGAACGGAAGTCCTAACACACCCATAAAGCAAGAAAAAATAAAAACAAAATCGTAATGACGTTGTTTAGAAAATACAGATGGAGGACTCTGCGAGTGCACACATTAATTATTTTACTGGGTTGGAAGAAAGGGGGACAACGGTATTCGGTTCGTTGAGCATAATTCGATATTTAATGCCGAAGAAAATTTAAGCAGCGGATGAAGCCTGATTGATGTTAGTCGATGTAGTATTAATTTTTAATGTGCCATTGTATTACAAATTTCGATTATTTAAAAATCATCATTAATCTCAGTTATAATTTCTGTCAATATTTCAGTTTCGCGCTTTTTGATTTTCAAACGATTAGGTACTAGTTTATTTTACATCCGAATTATTAAACTTTTATTACACCATTTCTACTTTGTCGAATAACCTACATACTTCGTTCAACCATCTTTTCGCGACAGCCTAGCTGTACGAATATCTTCGATTATCTGATTTAAATAAGTTTCCCTCGATGTTTCACACGGTTTTCAGGCATCTACACTAATAATGGTCTGTTCCAGTTATACGTACTTTTCGCTTCTGCCACTGTTACTATTATATTCCTGTTACAGCCTGTTACGTTCCATTCTGTTACAAGCGCTTTCACTTATTTAAATTGTGGAACTTTGCACTCTCTCGATGGCATTACTCTTAAATGAATTTAAATTTAAATTATCCCACTTTTCGGTAGATTGAAAAGTGCATAATACATATTTTGTCTCGTTTTCATTTAATACTAATTTGTTTTTAATCATCCATTTCGCAATTAGATCAATTCCATCTTGAGATAATTTTTACAAGATAGATAAGGAACGAGAATTTACCATCAGAACAGTATCGTTTGCATATGTAATAAGTTTACACGGCACATTTAGATTGCAGAGGTCATTAATGTAAATTAAGAACAGTACAGGTCAATACTCCCTGGAGTGACTCTGAAATACCGCGTCGTTACATTACTGAAAATATTGTTTATTTCAGTAACATATCTGCTGTCGGACATGTATGTTTTCAGTCAGCTATGTATCAATCATCGGAATCTAGCATCATATAACTTACGTAGCAAAACTTCATGATGGACAGTATCAAACGCCTTTTTTATATCGGAGTAGACGGTTGCAACTATACCTGCCTTCAAATTTTCAGAAAAACAAGAAACGTGATTGTGCACCATCCGTAAACATTGATTTTCAAAAAGATTATGTATTTTAATCATTGTGAAGTTAATTTTGTAAATTGAAACTGTATATTATAAAAGCACAATTAAATACAAAATCTCCGAATCGGTAGACGATTACGTGCAATTAGATATGAAAACGACAAATTATTGGAAACATCTACAAACTGAACACAAAGAAGTTGCAGATAATCCAAAGTTTTGCTGCTGCATATGGCGTGTAGGACTGTGTTTTTCAGTTTAAACGAATGTAAATAGTGTGTTAAAAATTTATAATTTGTGAAAGATTAAAAAGAATAAAATTATCAATTCAGCGATTATAAGATGTAATTTTAATATTAGTTTAAATAATGATATTTAAATAACGATATTTAAATTACGATATTAAATAAGGCTGCAATATTACGGGAAATAGATCTGTTTGCAATTAAGTCTCTTGCACTTTATCGGCTACAGTATCAATAGCATTGCAATTCTGGGGTGAGCAGAGGGGACACATCGCATCCATGGTCCCCTAAATATAACGATAAATTTAAGTTTGCCGAGATTTGCTCTTACTACTCCTTATTGCGCATCTTGCGTTCGGTCTTTTCCTTTTCAACACATTGTTCCCGCTACATTGATTACTTCCTACTAAGAGCAAATTGGTTCCTTATTTTTCTAATTGTTTTTGGGTCAAGGTCCCAGGTTGACGAGCCCGAAAAAAAAAAAAAAAGAAAAAACTTTTAAACTATTATGAAGAAACGGAATAAGTCAAATGACGCACGAGGCATATAATGAACGAATTTTAGTTCTTTCCATAGGCGTATTTAGTGAAAGTAAAAAAATATAGATAAGTCCATACCTGTTTGTTAATATTTATAAAAGTTTCTAAGGTATTTATTTTAATTTATTAAAGTAAATTATTTAATACTAATTTTGTTTGTTATTAACGTATTTATTTGTTTTATTTTATAAAGTAAAAAAATCACTAGTTAGAACGAAGGTGAAATAAGATATTCTCTTCATGATTATACATCTACACACGATTATCAGAAATTGAGCGAAACCCAGGAATCAGCTAAAAAAAAGATTCCATGGATATAGGAATATGCAGATTTGTATTAAAAATCGGTGTATTTTAAGGGGCTGATAAATTAACTCTTTTTATTTATTTTTTCATTAAGTATAATATAATTTACTTTCGATATTTTGTACATATTTTCAATGATAACAATAAAGATACATAATTACTTTTTAGACTCTGAATAATCTTTTTATTTTTATATTTTTTCGAAATATATATATATATTTATTTTCAGTTGCATCGATTTCTTTCGTCGAGGTAAACGTTTGCCAGTCGGATACTAGAAAATACAGTTATAGACGGTAGCGACAATAAAACAGAATAAGAAAATTTCAATTTAAAACATTAAAACACGTATTTGGACTATTATTAACTTATCGAAACAAAGAAAACCACGGGGATATTTACATTTCCGCTTAAATTAAATGGCAGGGCGCTATCGTTGCCATAGTGAAAAAAATAACATTGGCAAACAAAGATACCAACAAATATTTATAAACGGTTAAATCGCTTCTTTGACCTCTATTAAAAATGTTTATCGTTTTCATTACAATACGTAGCAATATTAAACTTATCTCTTGCTAAACCTTATAAAATCCCGACATTATAACACTAAAGTGGAATTCGGTAAACTCCATCAAAGAGAGAGAGAGAGAAAAAAAAAAAAATATATATATAGTATATAATAGTGAAATCTTAAACGATTCGTTGAATAATCACTTAAAAATTTTGAAATGTATCACACATAAATGAACTTACAGAGTCCTTCCGAAAATGGTTTACCTACGGCATTTCTTCAGGAAAGGTAGAGTTTTTTATTCGAGGTTAGACTGTTCACCTAGTACGTCTAATCAAATACTTAAAAAATATATTAAAAGATAGTTTATTTACAGGTAAAACTCCCCACCCCCACCCCACCGCGTTCATTTTTAGGCTGGTTAATATCGGACGTTCACCCATATCGTTATGAGGAAAATGTCTTAAAAGAATGGAGGAAATGGTTAACCAAGAATAGGGGAAAAGACAGGGTGAAATCTAAAAGAAAGGAGGAAATTCGAGAAAAGATGAATAGAATAAAAAGATACCGGTAGAAGAAAACGAACTACAAAGGACAAGAGAAATTTGGAGAGACTAAAACTGGTTAACTGATTCTCCTTCTATGTTGTTCGCCTCGAAGTTTTTCGCTATGATTTCGTGCAAAAAAAAAAAACGGACTAAAGCGGCAACGGCAAAATGAGATTGCTAGCGATAAGCGAATTTAAAATTCGGGTTATTTGTTGATTATTACGATTAAATCGTTGTACATTCATTACAAATTATTCATAAATCCGAATGAGAGATAGTTTGTTTAAATTTAAGTATAAATAATCCTTAAAAATACCTACTACGATCAAAAAATTAACTAATTTAAAAAAAAAAAAAAGGTTTTTTTATTACTTTTTTTTTTTATTTTTGGGCTTGCCAACTATGGACACATTAACAATTTAAGGTACAAATCGGTAATTTAATCTACTTTATATACACTTTCCCGTGCCGGCATTCTAAAAATTAATTTTACACAGTTATGTAAAAGAGCTGCTCGTCTCGTAAGAAATTGAGAAAAGTAATCTATTTTTTTTTTTTCCATTATACATAATCTATGTAGCGCGGTAGCCTAGTGGTTAAGGGCTAACAAATGTCACCGGTTCGAGACTTGTCTGGTTTCGGATCCAAGTCGCTCCCAGGTATATACTTAATCTAGAATAATTGGGTACCAGAGAATTATCTGGGGGAAAGTAAAGGCGGCCGAGAGAAAGGAACTGGACCCAGTATTCTGCTTAGATCCATTAGAACCTTAAGAGTACCATTATGAAAAGCTTAACTTTACAATCCATGATACTCTATCAAGTATATATGGGACTTACTTTACCTTTTTTTATACATAATCTCACGGCAAGCTTTTACATTTGTTAAATTAATATAATTATTTTAAATGTACGAGAAGTTATTTTATAATTTACGATAATTTTTATTTTACCTTCATTAGAATCCACCTCCGTGTAAATCACATACGTAGGTGTGGGTTTCACATATTCCTGGAGCTGTCACCCTGGTCAAAGAAATACTTCTTTTTATTAATTTTAAGAGTCGTGCACACTGGCGCGAAAAACGATGCGGGAACTGCAAATCGCGAAAGAAAAAGTTGCATTGTGCTTTGTTCAGTTGAGAAAATGTCGTCAGATGATGATGAAGCCTTTTTGCTACTTGCTTCGAGTGATGATGAACAATTGTGGTAAGTGCCTAATTTATCCGCTGTATTTGTAAGCGCTTACTTATAATACGTGTACATATTGGTTAGTACATAAGACATCCGTACCTATTGATCGGTAGGTAGTAAGTAAAGAGCTCATGATTATTTTCGTTTTAGTATTTGCTTTATCCATATACCCACCCATAATGTTCATTTATTGATCTATTTATTTAGGCACACTTTCTTATATTCCGTACATTCAATTATGCTTTTGTTTCAGAAGAAGAAAGTGGGTACATGATATTAACATGGAGAGAAATTTGTTTGGAGAATAGCACACTCTCATGTGCTGATAGAAAACTTTTTTACATGTACACGTTTCCGGAATATGTTTTGATGAAATGTTGGAGCTTATACGAGACGACATTAGAAAAGCTGATACAAACTACCGAGAAGCAATTGGGCCAGAAGAACAACGACTTGTTGCAGCATTGAGATAATAAAAAATTGATTTTTCCTAAATGTTACTGTAGCTACGAACATACATAAGCTTTTGAATATTATTAACATTGGTAGCTAACTAACAGTTGAAACACATCAGCCTTTCTCACTCTTGTAGCAGTGACTTGATTCGGTTTCATGCTTCATTCAAATTCATCTGTGACTATTTACAAAAAAAAGTTTAACGAAAGTAACACATCCTCGTTTATTTCAAATCGCTACTACACATTCGTATAACACTCTTTTTTTATTTAAAAGAAAATTAAAAATATATCTGACACATTTTCCTTGAATGTACCTATTTAGGCTACATAGGTAATACTTTTCATGGGTTTGGTATCGCTTGCGGTGAGAAAACAGCAGCAGTATTCTACGACAACTGGTCCGTGCTCGATCTGTTCGTATTGTACGTACTGAATGAACGTTGTTCGTAATAATCCTCCACTTCCTGTTGGCTCATCAATTCTGCAATCTTCAATTTTACGTACGCTTGCCGTTTAACTGAAAAAGATTTGACGATTTGAGCGTATCCTTGAAAAATTTTATCAACCGCATGGTTGTCCGTTTGTTTTTTTCTTTTATTTTCCAAATATTCAATTACTTCGGAGAAGGAAGGCGTATTTTGTTCACTGTTGCCTTCTCCGCCGTTTTTTCGCTTTGTACCTGAATTCTTCGGAATTTCCTGACTGCTATCTCCTACAGTAGTCTCGAGCGTAGAAGTGTTTCTTTGAAAAGTTTCCTCAGTACCGTCCCTGTTATTTCCTTCGCCATTGCTATCATTTAAACTTTCACTGCATTCTTCTTCATTCGGTTGAGACGGTAAATCTTCTTTGTTTGTTGTCGTTTGTGCGAATGACAAAAATGGCCTGAAGTGCTCCATTTGTTGTGCCCATTGCCAGTGTGCATAATTTTTTTTTGCCTGTCCGGTTTTGGTTTTAGTACTTCTCAAGTACTTCGCGTATGTGTCTCTTAGATTCTTCCACCTCTTTTTAAGTTCTTCCCCTGAAAAAAAAAAAAAAAAATCATGTACCTGACTGCACATTCTACATATTATTTTACTTTTATCACATTATTTTTACTTATATCACAACTAAATTTTGATATTATACTCGAATGTACTTATAATGTTAAACATTTGTGTTCCAAATATCTAGCCACAGGTGATTCTTTCAAACGCAGCTTCCGTATTGGTTTTAGGACCGTTTCCGGAATAATCACAGAAGTCTATCAGTCAATCGTTCGGCGAATGCAACAGCTTCACATGCCAGCACCTACCGAAAACAAATGTGGCTTGAATCAGCTGTCCAGTTTAAAAGATGATGAGGATTTCCTAACTGCATCGTTAGTCTGGACGGCAAGCATGTTACTTTGAAATGTCCTCCAAAGAGTGGTGACGGATGAAGGTTTCGCTCTTAAGCCTTACCTAATCAGACCCTTTCCTTATAGACAATCAAAAAGTGATCCTTGCAAAGAAAGATATCATGTTACGCAAATCAAGGAGAACAGTTGAAAACGCATTCGGAATATTAACTCGTAAATGGAGAATTTTGCTAAGACCGATAATTGATGTAAAACTTGATACTGTCAATTAAAATAGTTCTTACACTATGTATCCTACACAACTTATTACGAAGTGTAAACAACCGCAAGAAGAATTTTTGGAAATGTTAGAACTTCCTGAGGCACCAGCATTTGACTCTCTTCAACATGATGACAACACCCAACCAGCTACAACGTCAGCTTTTGATGTACGAGGGAAATTCGTTAGGTACTTCAACAGTAATGTACTAGGTGCATTCGGTTCTTATATTACAAAACCACCTCTATACGTTATAAACGTAACCTATTCATTATACACCTATTATACAATAAATAAATGTTTAGGTACTTACCATTTTCATTCAATTCCCGTCCGATGTCGTTCCATACTCTGTCCTTCGTACGAGGATTTTTGTAACCCTCGTGCCTCAAATCGAACAAAATGTGATGTTTTTTCACTGCCTCAATCAACTTTTTCGTTTGAGACATCGCGAAAGACTGATGAAAAATGTGGCGGGATCGTGGCGGGACGCGGGAAAAACGTGTCAAGCGCGAACCGACAACTATTCGCTACAAGGCGGCGTTGGTTTGCGCTCACTCGTATCCCGCTATGTTATTACGTCCCGCGCGAATTTCCCGCTCCATCTCGCGTCCCGCGAGTTTTTCGAGCCGCTGTGCACGACTCTTTAATGTTTTTTAAAAATAGAAATTTGTTTTTAAACAATTTTTTCTTTTTACTTATATTTTATTATATTTGTAGCTTTAAGGCCTTCCGCTGGGAATATAAAATGAGTGATTTAGACCACAAACCGATAGCGGTTATAAGGTTGTAATAACTAAAACACTCGGTAATTCTCGTTTTGATCTCAACAAAATGCGAACATACTACGAAATAAAGACGCTACTCTATGATAAACATCCTTGTAAAATTTATAATAATAATTCTCGTGTCAACGTAAATAGTTTTGCTATATCTATATATTTTTAATATATTCTAAATCTAAAATATAATGATTTTTAATTAATACGACTTTTCATTTCAAATTCCACCTTGTAAAAGCAAGAGCAGTGAAATGAACGTCTTAATACGAGAAGACTTGCACCGAAGCTCTCTCTACAATAAAAATGCGGATTGCAAAACCTCTTTTATTTATTAATTTTTTTTTTTGAAATCCCGATGTAAAATGAAATTCCGATAGCGGGAGTGAGATTGAAATCGGATATTATTCTTTTACACCGAAGAAAGAATACGTAACAATTTTGACTGAGCGGCACCAGTACTCTGGCCATATATGGACGACAACAAAACTCGTTGAACATGGAAGAGTGGTACGCGTTCTATTGGCTCGCTGCAGAATAGATCGTGAAAAATCGATAATGCTAGAATATTATGTCGTTATCAAACGCAAGAGAGACATTTAATAAAAGAGTAACAAACCGGTTAATCATATTTAAAAAACATAGAGCGGTGTGATAAAAACAAAAAAAATAATAGAGCAGTGTGAGATACGGTAATACACTTTATTTTTGTTAATAAATATATATAATATATATATATATATTTTTTTTTTTTTTTTTTGATAGCGAAATAATTAAGAAAATAATAAAAAAAATGTTTTTTTACAAAAAATAAATACCGATACTTGAAGGTTTATTATGAAAATTTAAAAATGCACTAAAAAGTAAAAAATAATTACTTCTGATAAAAAATATATATCTGTTATAACACCTTAAGGGTGATATCGCAATTCTTATACAACATTTATACCTTAATTAGAGTCGGCATCAAAATCATGTTACTATATCTAGGAACAATTTAATGAACATTTAATGCAGTTTTTAATTATTCTTTTAATATGAATTTGAGGCCGACTCTGATTCTACGCTGTTTTCCTTTCTACACCCTAGAAGTCCAAACACACTATATAACTAATCTTCTAATAGATTTCACGGCTTCTACTCCTTAATATTTTTTTTATCTATGTTGCGATTCCTTGCTTTTTACATATTTCTTTATTTTTACTACCGCTTATCCATAAAATTTTGCCTTTAGAAATATACGCTTAGTGTTTATGGGGCCGACCGGTCTCAACAGTACGAAAAATTATTATAATTTCGCTAGTTAAAAAAATGCTTTTTTACATAAAATAAATATCGATACTTGAAGGTTTATTATAAGAATTTTTAAATGCACTAAAAAGTAAAAAATAATTACTCCAAATAAAAAATATGTATATCAGAGTGTTATAACACCTTAAGGGTGATATCGTAATTCTTATACAACATTAATACCTTAATCAGAGTCGGCATCAAATTCATATTAAAAGAATAATTAAAAACTGCATTAAATGTTCATTAAATTGTTCCTAGATATAGTAACATGATTTTGATGCCGACTCTAATTAAGGTATAAATGTTGTATAAGAATTACGATATCACCCTTAAGGTGTTATAACACTCTGATATACATATTTTTTATCAGGAGTAATTATTTTTTACTTTTTAGTGCATTTAAAAATTCTTATAATAAACCTTCAAGTATCGATATTTATTTTTTGTAAAAAAGCATTTTATTTTTTGCTTTTTAGTGCATTTTTATTCAATTAAATTAAAACATTTTAATAAAAACAGATATTTCCACGGCGTGAAAACATCAAAAGCTACATATTTCTATGGTAATTTGGAAAATTTATAGTATTATTAAGTCAATAAATCTAATCCGACGGTGAAAACAATCATGAATGAAAAGCATCCAAAAAGCTTCAATCTCCCTCATTATTAAGGATAACTCAAAAACTGCCGGTCAGATCTTGATCAAATTTAAATGGGACCACATGAGAAACACATAACCTTTCAAATAAAAGAAGAATCATCAAAATCGGTTCATCTAGAAGAAAGTTCTGAGGTAACACACATAAAAAATACAGTCGAATTGAATACCTCCTCCTTTTTTGAAGTCGGTTAATAAAAGAAAAAGTGCAGCCAGCTACCGTAACGTAGTTGGTTCGGATAAAGCCGGGTTTGAATTCTATCGCCACGCATTGAAACCTTTAATAATTTCACGTGTCCATAGTTACCCCCCCCCCCCAAGAAAGAAAGAAAGAAAATAAGTGTTTCTCTTAACGGATAAGAACCATTTTAACCATGAATTTCGTAAAACATTTTCAAGGTTTTTTTTAAGTCGACATTCACAATAATACTTATAAACGCTTAAATGTTTACAGTAAGCAGAAATGTTACGGGATTAAACGAAGGTATGAGATAAACTTTAAAAAAACTCTCATCCCATGTTTACAATTGCCCTGTTTTCACCCCATGAATCTTGTTTATGTGTAGAGCTTGTTCAGATTCGAACGTGTTTAAATTAATGTACTTGGGACCGAGCTTGGCTCGGATTTTACCGGTCAGTTAAAGTATTCATGAGTTTCAAAAAGATTTAAAAATACAACAATAATACGCAGCTATTATGAAATTTATAGTTGCACAGGCGTACGATTTTGAAAGAGCGTTTTAATTTGTGTAATTATTAAAATCGCCGTATAAACATAGTAGATCAATTTATTTTATCACGAAATTTCAATTTTCTATTTAATATATGGTAAATAAACGAATTATTAAGTGCTAAATTTTACTTTGAAAATACAAGTTTGATCACTAACACGAGCACTGTTCGCCTCCATTTCTTCGATCAGTCGACATTTCTAGACCTCCAAATCTCCTACCAATTCCCGAATTTCATGAAAGCTGTTTTTCCCACAACCCAGATACATACATACGCATATATGAAATTTTTACTGATGTTGCAAGATTTAAACGTTTATAAATGAATAAAAGTAGATATGATTATTATTTGATCGTTATTCTTAAACATTTTCTTTTGTTACCATCTCTTCGGTTAAAAGACTTACAGTTTTTCTTCTTTGTATTTAGCTCATTGTCAATGGCGTGGAATTTCATAAACTGCGGACGTGACATCGCCAGTATCTTTTTAATTTTCTCAACGCGCCATCATTTTCCAGAATTTCCAGCCGGCTACTGATTCTACTGATTTTCGTACTGGAATAATTGTTTTTTTCCTCGACCTGCTGACAAAGACGACTCCGTTCAATGGCATTCCAATTTCGATTGCATTTATTCGATTTAGTTTCAATCTTCGCATATTTTGATTTTTATTTTTTATTTTTTTTTTTTTTTGATATATATATATATATATATATATATATATATATATATATATATATAGGTACCATCACGTTCGTCCAGAAATTTTGACTACGATTTTCGTGCCATATTATTTTTTATTTGCGTTTTTATTCTTCCGTTTTTTTCTTTTTCTATATGTATATATAAAAGGTGTTATTGAAACCAATGCTCCTCGTGCATGATAGTTTATGTAAAATTATGGTATATGCCGCACCTGAAAATAAAATTGGCGGAGTTTCATACTCAGTAGTGAAAAATTCATTCTGCAATCAATGTGAAATTTCTACGCACGATGTTTCCGATTGTACTCTATTTTCTCCGAGGCATTGCGGCCATCGCAAAGGGTTAACTTCGGGTAAACCTGTTCAGTATTTATGTCAACAAAATTCTTCGCTCGGTAGGACTCAATTTCTGTTTATTTCTGTCTGTTTTTTTTTTTTGTGTTGTAGGTGTATTGTAAACCGACGTTGTAATCGATTCTTTCAGTCACAGTACAGCGCAATAAGTGTATAAGAATCTCGGAGACTCGGGAACAAATAGCACATTTAACAGTTTCGACAGAATAACTTCATACTTCGGGATGTACAAAACTATGTCATTAGTCAAACGAGGTGTATGTTAGGTTATCGATTTTTCATGAATAGATTGTTAGTATTCTATTACTAGTGATTTCATAGAAATCTTTTGAAATAAGTGTTAAGGGTTTCTTCCGGTTTAGGTTTTCGTTAATGTTTATATCAAGAGAGTCGCTGAAAAGTATTAAAACGGTATAATTTTGATTTATTAATGAAGAAAGCATTACAAAAACCATAGGTGAAGTTTGGAAATTATGTAATTATAAACAAAATGGTTTAGGAATTGACGTATATAACATTTGCTACAAAACAGAAAAATGATTTGGGTCCTGCTACTATACATGTTAATTACAACGTAATTCTTACGCTACCCCCCCAATTAGAAAAAATGTTCCAATTTTATGTAACGAAAAATGTCCCAAAAAGTGTCCCAATTTTATGCAATGTTTGTTATATTTTATGGGATTTTTGTGATTATGTTATTATATTCATATGGACCGATTTAGAATTACGTTGTAAATTTTAATCATTTTATACAAAGTATAGAACTGAAAGAGACAGAAATGTAAGCAAAAGAGGTGAAGGGGCACAGCTCCTGGCGAGGCCAAAATGGCCGAGTTTTATTTATATATATATATATATATAGCAGGGGCGAATCCAGAAGGACATTTGGGAGGATGGGGATTATAAGACATTTTGGGGTGTAAATTATATAGCTATAATAATTACGTAAAATCTTCTACGGTAGGCAGTAGATTTGAGAAATACTCCTCGTTTCGTAAAGAAAATTAAATAGCGACCTTTGCAAAAATTGAAAAATGTTTTAAAATACATAATTATTACAATTTAATTTAAATTTAGTTTTATTTCTAGGTGAAAAATAAAAAGAAATTATAAAATTTCAGCTTATATGGTAGTTTAGAAGTAGTAAGAAAAATAATATTTTTATTAGACTTTACTTTTTATTTTTGTTAGTAATCCGTTCCGAATCATGAGCAAGGAAAAATATACATATATATATCTCATTGAACTATTTTTAATTAAAATTGCAAAATAAAAATTAAAAATACATAAAAAAGACAACAGATCGACGACAATTACGTTTAAAACAGAATAAAAACGAAACATTAATAGTTTTACTAGAAAACAGTATTAAATATTAGTTATAATTAAATCCATAGGTATAACATACAAATTTTTTATAGTATACATTTAGTTTCTCTGTTGTAATAAATTTTTTCATCGAGGATTTGGTTCTTTGGGAGGGATGTGCCCTATCCCCCCTCCGTGGATCTACCATTGAATAATTGATGGATGAATATCTCAAATGCCGAATCATGGATATTGAGAAGGATCTTTCGGCTTGTGTTATATTTCCAATTAGGAGCTTTAGTAAATGTGAGTTATAAAACGATTTGGAATCGAATAACAAACTTAGGAAAACTTGACTTCAGTTCTGACAATAATTTAAACTTTTAAAACCAAGATATTAGACGTCTATTAGGAAATTTATCATATGTGGACTTCTTGATATTGAAAATATTGAAAAATCGAGAGTCCTCTGTTATGATATGTTAGACCAATGTTATCTATGTAAGTGGAATAATTTCCGCGTTGTAAGAGCTGCTATATGACAAGGATACGTTCGAAAGCCATGCTTTCGTTCGAATACATTTTATGTCTTCCATTATGCAGTATTATAAGTTTCGGTTGTAATAAACTTAAATCTTCACCAATCACTATTCACTGTTCGAAAACTGCGGTGCCAGCTACATCAATAACGGTAGACCGACGGATTGCATGACGTCGCCCCCGGGGCAGACTGTTCCGAGCTCCAAAATCGTAAAACTTTGGTAATCGACGTTGGCATATTTCGGTTGTTTGGAATGAACATTGGCGAGCTGGTTGATAAGACAAACCGATTGCAGGGTTATCTTCCATGATGGTAACATATATAGTTCATGGTAGAAAACGTTGAACGACCGGGGGTAGATTGATTCACTGTTTTCTGATGTAACGTCTCGTTAGTGGAATATTCATGACAGAAGTCGGGGATGCCCCTTGGGCAGTTGCTTATCCTCTGAAGATCTGAAACCGTGTTAAGATTAACGCCTAGTGTATAAATCTACTCCCGCTAAGGTCCTATCGTGTTCGGAAATGACTATTCAATCTTTCTATTCGGAACATTTTGTCGTTTAAGAGACTGCATAAATAATTGCCCGCATTACCTTCTCATGCCATTTGAGGTGCAATAAAAGGGAAACGGTATATTATTATTATTTATTTATTTTTATTTTATTTACTTTTTGCGTTTATCCCTGTATTCGCACTTAATTTGTAACTTGTAGATTTTATGTTTAATTTACGTTTTGTTTTCACTACTTGCGCTACGTAGCGCATTTGTGAAACTTTGCAATAATAATAATAAATTGATTTGATTTGATTATTATTATTATTATTATTATTAATAATATTATTATATTTTTTTTTTTTAAATTAGAGGCTTTTATTAACTACGGGTTTTTACAATTTAGATTGATTTTACGGAATTTTCTTCGTATTGATTTACATAAGTTTTTTAAAAGTAAAAACTTAATTGGCATCAATTGAATTTCAGCAATCAATGACAAACCGTGTTAAATATTTAGTTATCTTTCTAAATAATCAGAATTATGCGGTGTTGCGCGCTAAAAAGGTTTAACAGAAATGAAAAGGACCGGGCTAACTAAAGTACCGTATAAACGAGTTGTTAAGCAGTCATTTGCGTTACAAACTAACGTAATTGCGGTAGGAAAGTTGTTTAGGAAGTGAAGAAGAAAAATACGCCTGTCAAAACTTTTAGGGCCATTTCACGCCAAATCAATCTGACTATTTGTCCACAATTTCGTACATCACCGACTTCTCAATGGGTCAGAAGCACTTCAAACATGCAGAAAAGTTTTCATCGATCAAACGATATTTATATAAAACCAAATCAGAAAAATTTAAAAGGTCATTGTTTTTAATTTTTTAGCGAGAATTTGTTATTTTACATTTATATGAAGAATTCTAGTCATCAAAACGGGTTGATATGGAAAAATTAATATCCCCAGCGGAAAGTTATAATGAATTCTCCGAATAATACGTGCAAAGTAATAGGGGGGAAAAACGTTTGCGCTGATTTCGATTGTATTTCTTTTTTTTAAACTGTATTTAACAAATTTCCGAACTTCACTCTAAAAAATTTACGAAACTTCTTAACCGTGATGATATATTATGAACAATATTCGTTTTTCGTTGAATCTGCCTTACCGTTCTTTTTTTTGATTCCTTCAACCGTCTAGTAAATATGATTTTAAAATATCGGACATTAAAATAAAAAAATGGCATATTAAAAAGTGCAAAATCACAAAAAAGGGAAAAAATAAAACCACAATAGACTGATCGATCCAATGTGAATATGAAAATTTAATTTGACTCGACTAACATGACAAGTTTCCTAGTGAAAGGAGCTTAAATATTTCCAATTCCAATGAGGAGATGTGCGATCGCACGAAACGAACGCTTATACTCTTTCAACGCATATTTCCGTTGGTGCTTTACACTACCATAATTTCCTTCGAAAATTTTTAAGAAGGATTGTGGAATAGTTAGTCTAAAATCTTGAAAATGGCAAGAGCGTTTACATTATCCAAAATCGGTATGGATCGTTTGCAATATATATATATAAAATGTAATGGTACATATTCTTAGTACTAAGGAGAATTACTCTGTGAATCGTGTTGATCCACAGCGAAATAGTTTAGGGTTACTTTCGATCGCAGGCTGCTTCATTTATCAGCTGAGAGGCTGTGTGTATCGAATAATTTAAATTTTATTATTATTCTGGTTTGCGCTTTTTCTAATTTGATTATTATTACTGGCTTTTTTATTTTTTGTACTACTGAACTCGTCATATTCTAATTTTTATTATTACTACTTTTGTTAACTTAGCGTTATTAAAAAAGAAATATATATATGTGTAATAATTAATTTTCTAGAATTGAGAACTAATGTTGTTTATATAATTGCGTCCCTGATTTCGATCAGATTATATACATTTATCGGATAACATATGTAAGTTACTGAAATTAGTTTTGAATATATATATTTATACATCTTAGTCAAATAACAATTAATTTCGACCATCGGGCGAAAGGAACTTCATTCAGATTAGCAAATTAATTTACAGCAGACGATCTGCGGAGACGATAGTTGGAAAATTTTAATTTAATATCGAGTATTATTTGTAATTAGTTCCAGGAAACCGGGTGATACAAGAAATAAAAAGTCGAATTAATTGATATCGATATATTAAATGGTTACATCTTTTAGATTTCGTCATAAAAAACGTAATTAAACATTTCTTTTATTGTAGATATTCCTAAAAAATGAACTATAACAATATATATATATATATATATGTGAATAACGTAATTTAGAGTCACTATGATTTTGTAAAAGCGCGTATACGAGGTGTTTTAATTTTTCATTGCTGTTATAAAAGTCTCCGAAGTTTCACAGCGTGATTATGATTTTCAGTAGTTATAATCAGTATTTATTTATTCCGGGCAACCGAAAAGTTCCTATTTCTTCGGGATACTTTCTGCACTGGCAAATCCGTTTCTCAGCCAGTATTAATAAGTTTTCTATCAGGAATTATATTCGCTGCTGGGACAATTTTTTACTCAAACTATTATTCCCATAGTCGAACACTTTTTTTTTTCCATCGCACGCGAAAGTTCATCAACTGCATTTAAGAAGCCAAGGCCCAAACGTGGAGTTGTAGTACAGTACAATTAATTTGCGAATTACCCCCTCCCCACCCCCCGGAACGGTTAAATTTCTCTGGCGGCTAATTGCTGCACTCCTCATTGACCTTATGTTTACTGTTCGATGATGCGAGAGCGTGTTCGTGTTTTACGCTCTCTTCATTTAAATTGATTTGTGTAGTTTAATTACATAAATAAAATCTTAAAAGTTGTAATTGAAATTAAAATTATCTTCATCCATTTTTGTGTTTCCTTAGTGTTAACACTTTTTAGTAATAAACAAATACTTATACATAAACAGATATAATTCAAAAAATTAATTAAATACCACGGACTAGTTGTTACCAATTTGTAAAGCCATGATTACGGATCTCTGTTATCCGAAACTAGTCGGCGGTATTTAATTAATTTTTTGAATTATATTTATTTGTGTATAAGTATTTGTTTATTACTAAAAAGTGTTAACATTAACGAAACACAAAAACGTACGCAAAAGTTTCGGATAACTCGATCCATATCTATGGCGATGTATGGTATAATTAATTTGACTTTGTAGTTAGTACTGTCCCGAGTAAAATTTACGAAATTCCGGGGTTGGGCTTGAAATTGATTTACGCACAAGCATATTAACCATCAAACATGATATGAGTTAGCGTGCGTCTTTCTAGTGTTACATTTTATGTATATTCGATTAACGATGTTTTTGTACTTTTAGTGAAATAAAAATTTTTGTTTTTCTCGTTTTTTCTTTTGTTATATGTGATATTTTGTAATCGAAATCAATGTAAGAAGATACTCTGGCCGATAAACGTAATTTCTATCTTTACTTGTTATATAACTTTATTTGTTTCGGATTTTTTTTTTTTTTTGGAAATAAATTGATTATCGACAAAGACAACCTAATTACACTAGGCGATCGGAAGGCAGTAGTTGGAGAAGGAAAAGATAATGAGCGTATAGGAAAATATGGTTCAGACAAAAGGAATAAGCGAAGGGAAAAATTATTAAACTTCTGCATTCAAAATCAAATGATAATAAGAAACACACTTTTTCCAAACAACTACCCAGAACGCATGGAAAATACCCGAAGATCAAGAGAGATATCAAATAGATTATATCATAATTAGAAGTAGATAGAAAAAACAAAGTACCCGGGAGCAATGATATAGACAGTGACTGTAACCTAGTAATTGTAGTATAAAAAGTTGAACTCAAAATAAATCAGCAGGAGAAAATTAAATGTATAAAAACTGAAAAATCATGAAATAAAATGCAAACCTCAAGAGCAATTCAAGATTAGCTTAGAAGCAATAAATAAAGGAAACGATGTAAATGAAAAATGGAATAACACGAAAAAAATATAGCAAAAACCCTTTTTGCTTTTCTCTTCGGCACTATCATTCCTGCTCTTTTCGGGATGCATATGTTTGACGACTCTGATGATTATTATTTCTCCATCCTTGGTATAGTGTGTTCTTAGTCAGGTTCCATTCCTTGTGACCCCTAGTTGCTACTGTTTGCACGTGTTGATAATGTCCGTTGTTGTCAAGCCCAGGGAATGAGAAAAAATATATGTATAAAAAAGTAAAGTAAGTCCCATACCCTTGATAAGGTATCATGGATTGTGAAGTTAACGTTCACAATGTACAAACGGCTCTAATCAGAGTAGGGCGGCCAGTTCTTTTCTCTCGGCCGCCTTTACCTTCCCAGATTTCTCTACCCAATTATTTCAGGTTGGGTAAACCCAGAAGCGACTTCGATCCGGAACGAGACAACTCGCGAAATCCCATGACCTCTGGTTTGGGAGTCAAACGCGTTAACCAGTAAGCTACCGCACCACCTATATATGTACATATATTAATGGCTATGCCATTTTTACGCCAGGGGTCATCAGGAAAAGTGTACTGTCACGAAATTTGTCCCATGTATAAGACTTTAATGCGATATTAGCGCTCCGAAATCCCCTGGTGGTGAAAATTGTGACTTATCCGGAAAAGTGTCCTAACATGAAAACTAATAAAATAGTTCTAATGCGATATTAGCGCTTCTACATTCCCTGGTGGTGAAAATTGGAACTGAAAGACTTTTTTCTGTCGAACGGCGTAGCCAATGAAAAAGTTTACTCTTCTATAAGAATTATAGAAGAACTAGACCCGGAGGTAAAGGGGGCTTGCCCCATTCCGAGGTCCGAAGGGGCAAGTTTTATATATATATATAGCTCGGCCATTTTGGCCTCGCAAGAGGCTGTGCCCCTTGACCCCTCTTGGTTTCATTTCTGTCTCTTTCTCTTCTATACTTTGTATAAAATGATCAAAATTTACAACGTAATTCTTACTGGCATCAACAGAAAAAAAAATAACATAATCACAAAAATTCTATCCTAACATTTAACTTTCATTATATAAAATTAAGACATTTTTTCGTTACATTTTTCGTTACATAAAATTGTGACATTTGTAATATAACCATCACAAAAATCCTATAAAATATAACAAACGTTACATAAAATTGGGACATTTTTTCTAATGGGGGGTAGCCTAAGAATTACGTTGTAATTAATATATATATATATGTATATATGTATATATTCGTTATCAAAGATCCGTTGAGAAAGCTTAAAAAAAAAAAGAAATTAATAATTCAAACATGATAATATTTTACTTTCTACCGAATTTTCATCAATTAGTCTTGAAAGCGAATAAATTCCACGCCGAAATTGTTTTTAGGCGTTCTCGCATAAAAACTCTTCTTAATTATAGTACCATCCTACAGCTTCGTCGGTAACATAATTCTGTTTATTTTCCTGGTTCGCCGAAAAATTCAGTTCATTAAATTTGATTAAATTTTCAAAATCTCGAATTTTACAATTAAAATTCCGCCCTTACAAAACACATTAATCACAATTAGTCGCTGTACTTCGCGACGAAAAATAAGAAAAATGTCTATGAAATAACCGCTATTACTTTTAATCCTACGTCTTATAATGAACAAGGTCTCTCAGCGTAATACGAATAATTAATTTCATTGGTTTTACCTTGAATTTCATTAACACCTTGTTGTGTTTTAGTTCGCCGCAAATGGAGTTATATATTTCCCCCCCTTTTTTTTTATATTTCTAACTTAATTTTAACCTTCAAAAAAGGAAAAAAGGTTCTTGTTCCTCCGTTATTATTACTTATTTAAATATTTTTTTTGGACCCTTAAGGAATATTCCGGTTGTAGTTAGGAAGGTGTCTGAAGTGAGAGACGGATGCCATAGTCAAATTACTTATAGTCAAAGAGTGATTGCACAAAAGTTAGTGATTCGCGCAATAGTAAAAAGTAGAAACTTTTTCTTTAAAAATTGGCACAGTTATTACCAACCAATTCTAATATTTATTTCTTTTTTTAAACTTATCAACCGATAAAAAAGCGGTGAATTTTCTATACTTTCAATGGTACCATTTGAAACAGGTTCTATTCAAATTGAACAGCACGATTAAATTAACTTCCAACATCTATCCGCCTTTAATAAGAAAAGCTAAAAGAAAAACATTGAAGAGTGTTTTTCGTAACAACTCCCTCCTTCAGTCTGATGCTATCGCTGATTCATGAAACACTTTCATTGTTATAAGAAAAATTCCTCCGCTTTTTTTGGCCCATTTCTTTAGCTCATTGTTTGAGAAAACTTTTTTTCAAAGCATGGCGCTTTATTTGATGGCTCAGAGACCACAATAACTTACTTTCAGACAATCAGTTTGGTTTTCGCCTTGGCTTGAGCTTACCAGATTGCATCATTCCCTTCTTTGCTGACATTTATATATCATTTATTTATTTTATTTTATTTTTTATGGCCCGGCTTTAATTTATATTTCCAAGAATTGACAATTGCATATATATATATATATGTACATATATGTATATATAAATATCACTAAAATTGGTTTTCTCACTTTAAAATCGAAATCTCTATTCTTCAAGGATATTATTCTTGTTCTTTCGTATAGTTTTCTAACCGCTAATGACGAACTGAATACCCCTTACACGAACTTTTAGCCGTTCGTTTGCCCCGGTCCTGACAGTCCTCCTTCAACGTCTTCCGGTTACTGTATTCTTCATTGTAATGCTGCATCTACTTCTGTTGAAAATAATAGATGGAAGATATATCGCGAAAAGAAGAAGGGAAAGATCCATCTTCCTCCTCAATCCGCGCCGAAAACTCCCGCAGAGCGACTGAACCGAAGTCAATACCATATTATATCCATCTTTTTGTCCGGCGATCTGAAGAAACCTGGAAATCACCGATTGGTTCAGTTTACGGAAAAAACGTTCGGATTACAGCTGAAAACAAATATCTATCGACTACTCGAGGCGGATCGTGCATTGATACAGGCTTCGCTCGTTAAAATTGAAAGGATCGATTCGATAAATTATATCAGTTATTTTCGTTATCACAAACCGGTGACAGTACCGGTACTCCTAACGACCATGTGGTAGAGCAAACAGAAAAATAAAACGATTATCCGTACTTTTTGTATTTCTTCATTCATCAACAGAACAACAGCAGTTATAAATTCGGCATTCAGCAAATTAGGCTAAAGCATGTTCCCCGTGTCTCATAATTTTAGCCGAAGGCTCTACAGTAAAGGCGCGAAGCGGCGAGTTTTTAATTTTTTTAGAACTTAAGTAAATTCAACAAAATACGTACATTTTCAATATTGCCCGGGTATGCGTAGAAAGTGAAAATCTCGTACATTTTTTCCTCTTAATTTTCGTCGGTAAATACTGCGCACACGATTTTTCAAAAATTAAACATATGTCCAATATATGTTAGTTCTCTTAGGATGTCGGAATTGTGGCCTGATCACGAACCATTCGGAATATAATAAAATTATCAAATGTTTATTACCGAATAAAAACTCACCATCATGTCCATCAATGGTATACATATGTCCAGTAGCGGAAGTTTCACTTAGAAAATGTATCAACAATTTTTCTAGCCTGCTTTTAAACTATTTCTTTCCTATTCCGCATACTCATCCAATCACATTTTTTTATGTAAATAACGACGTTAACCTTGAGTCAAAAATAAACAATATTTTTATCGATAACGAACAGATTCCCCCCGTAATCTAGAGTTCACTCTAACATAACTTTCCGCCAATTATTTTCCGACCTTTCAACTCTGCGTTTACTTTGAAACGAATACGTGTACCGCTTTATTTACGATTCAGCCGCGGGTAATTTTAACAATATCGTTTATTCGAATTCAACATTTGAAATATGTAATCTGAATATTAAGTGGGAATTCGAAAGTACCATTTTATAGCACTGCAACCCATAAAAAAAATTTTATAGGAAAAATTGAATTGTTGAAGAATGGGTTTAATATTGAATCTAATATATATATATATATTAATTACAAGTTAATTCTTAGGCTCCCCCCCCCCATTAGAAAAAATGTTCAAAAAATGTCCCAATTTTATGTAACGTTTGTTATATTTTATAGGATTTTTGTTATTGTTATTTAAAAAATTTCACAATTTTATGTAATGAAATATGTAACGAAAAATGTAACGAAAAAATGTCTTAATTTTATATAATCAAATGTTAGGATAGGATTTTTGTGATTATGTTATTTTTTGAAAAATTAGAAGAAAAAAAAAAAGGGAATCAGTAAACGGAGCTTTAGGTTTTAGACGTTTTATCTGTGAAGAGAATTATGAGCGACCTGATCATATGTCGAAACTGCGTTTTGAAAATTCCTCTCACTCTATCTATGCAGATAGTAATTGCATTCTCCCTAATGATTCTTGGAGAAATTTTGGAAAAATCGAAATGTTAATTGTTTCGAGTTTCCGAAATTGAGTAGCTTTCTTACCTAATTGAAAATTCATGAGTAAAATCTTTGCTTCTGCAACTACAAGCCGACGAACATAATATTATAAAACCAGGCAGCTTATAAACTCAAATTAATTAATATTCTTCACTTTTGGAAATATTCTGAATACATCGGAAGTCGGTTTCTAATCTATTTGTTCTTACGTAAAACATTGTCACAATAAACTAAGTTATTGTAATTTTAATTTGAGCAATGCCTCTTTTATTTATGCCGAAAGGTGGTACCCCCATTTTTTTTACTCATTAGTGCTAATTACACATTAATTAGTTAATCAAATAGAGCGCCGACATTTTAGAATTCAATTAAAGTATCAAAGTTCGTATTATTGATAAATCGGAATATTCCGTTATAATAATAAACGCCCGTTATTAAGCAATTATCGCCAGAGCTGGTCTTTGAAAGATGCCACCTGCTTATTCTTTTAATTACATTATTTATTATTAAACGTTCATTGCCGTAATTAATAATTACCTATATCGGAGGCGCGCAAAATTTAACTTTTATTTCGCATTCATGTACTTCTTCTTTTCTCTTAAAATATAATAGACATTCCTTTGAAAAAATCAAACTGACAACATGAATCAAATTTATAATGTTTCTATGACAGGTACTTTTTGAAATTTATATGCCGTAAGCGTTTTACATAAAAGTAGCGGAGAATTTTAGTTGAATTTCTTTCTAAATTTCAAGTAAGAATTTATTATACGCGAACACTAGTAAAAGCAATCTTTCACAGATCCAAAGACAACAGTCAATCATTCTCCGTACAATCAGGTCGGCTCCGAAGTATGTCTCTAATTTAACTTTACATAAAACAGTACCGACGGTTCTTCGAAACATTAAAATTAAACACAAACCCGAAAATAAGTGGAATGCATATATTAACACTCTTCCAGATAATCTAAGTCGAAGGCTTAAGAAATAGTGTCGTGACGCCCTTCCTATTACTTAATAGCAATTATTACTACTCAAATTATTTTCTTAACTATATATTGAAACCGTTACCTCAATATGGAACATTACATCCTTCATTGCAGTTACAATAATGTCACAATCCTTTACTCGGAATAGCTTCAACCACGACTCTATGGATAATACCTAACCGCATCTGCTGCTATAAGCTTTGTATATTTCTGGACTCCTATGGGCTGTGCTTGAGTGCATTTGTTGCCATAGTGTCCATGTTCTATATGAAATACATTCTCTAACCACCAAATCGCATTGTCGCCATGGGAGCTGGGTACTAATTGGTACTAATTTTATATATTTCCTATTTTACATCCTCACTGCAGAAGTGGTATCTCAGACCCAATTCTCTCATTGGAGGGATTGGCCTGGTTTATATTCTCTGGTAGGCTATTTTGACGAGTCACTGGCGCTGTTTATGGTCTCGTAAAGCAAAAAAAAGTAAGAATTTATAATAGCATTGAAATTTTGCGTATTTTTTAACGGAAAAGTTGGTTATAACTGAATTCAAACTTTCTTACTATTCCTTAGAGCGATAGAAATAGATGGTCTAAATTTTGTGGTAAATAATCAAATTCCTATAAACATGGAGCCGCAAATGCTTCGGAACAGATCCAGTTAAAAAACATGAAAAAAGAATACATAAATTGTATTAAGAAATTTTTAAATGAACACTTTATAGAGTATTAAATAATGCATGTCGGTTGATTAATACAAACTGTAAGTATATATCAATACGAGAAAGAAAAAGATCAACAAGAAGAAAGTCTGAAATTGGCCGGTACATTTAAAGATTTCATAAACATTCACATTCAGCTATGTGATGTTGATTTACACAATACAGTAAGTGTTGGTAAATTACAATTATCCGCATACTCTCCTTTTTCGTCGTTTTTTATAAACAAAGTTTTAAGTGTACATATATGTGACTTTAATAATTTATCCTGAACAGATTATCATAATACATGATAGCTATGTGAGACAGACTAAATTTTTCTTTCCATATCAATATATAATTTTTATCATCTTTCCCTTACATTGTGCTTATTAGTAAAAAATGATCTCTTACTAATAAACTGTTCCATCTTATTATTCTTGTAAACAGCACTTTAGATATATACAACTTTGATGATTTATTCTGTGTAGGTTATGATAATACATGACAGCTATGTTGGATTGAATTTAGCCAACAATATTTCTTCTCCCCATATCAATACTTAATTCTTATTATCCTTTTCTTGAAGTGTGCTTACTGGTAATAAATTACCAAAAACAATATATATATATTTTATTAAGATATTGCTTGCAATAAGGTAATGAAACATGAATAGAGTTTATTGGTTTGAATTTTTCACAAAATTTATTCATTCGATATAAATGCAATCTATTTATTTCTGAGTTCATACAGTATGATTAATGATAATTTATCATCATTTGTGGACAAAACTACTTTCCTTATACACTATATATTTAAAGTTTAGTGTTTCCTAATAGTACTTCTTTAGACGAATATAAATTTTTAGTTACTCATTTATCCGGTGTTTATAGAGGTAATTCATTTGTATTCATCGTATGCTCTACTTAAAGTACAGTATTTTCCTAATTTACCTCTTCTAGACAGCAAGAGATAACTGTATCGAGCCTAATTTTACAGGTGCGTCCCCCTAATCCTCGTTCACAGAGGCGTTAAAGTTGTAGTAAAAAATTATTTTATTCGTATTTTCCACCTAAAGCGTTGGCAGATTTGATTAAACGAAGTGTCATTTCAGGATCTAAATAATCTAATAAACATTAGATGTTATCAATTTCGACAAGGAGAATTTTAAGAACAAAGATAAGTTCCGAAAACAAAAAGTTGTCTGACCGCTTGCCTTATTTGGTCCTGCGCTGCATATAATCCAAACATTTACAAATTATATACTATGTAAAATACTAAACATCATAGCAGTAGAAGTCGTTGACTTCACATTTCATTCATCTTAACCTATCTAAATAATACTATATTGCAATTCGGTAAATAGTGTAAATACAAAATTCTTATTTTCCACTTCTCTTCCTAGCAACAAAATCAAAATAATTCATTATCCGTAATAAATGCGTTCGTAACAAAACTTTAAATTATTAAAGTAAAACATTTAATATAACACCGTATACGGTTGCTTACCTATAAGAAAAGGTATACAAAAAAAGGAATGATACCGCAACAAAAACGAAATATTGTAAAAACTACAGCCAAGTTCATCATAAGAAGTATTAAAATTATGCAAAAATATGGCGCAATTAGTTCTCTTATCAACCTTAAAACTCTTTGTGATTTAAAAAAAAAAGTACCAAGTTTTTTGAAAATTATAAGGCCATCTTGAGATTCCTTACTAATATAATTTATATACTTCTTCGATCCACATTGTTTTTTTACACTTCATGAAATCGACAACTAAATATATGCATATATATGTATTAACATCAACACCAAAAAAAAAAAAAATTATCCCCATATTCTTATACTTTATTAATTTTGGTGATGTTAATTCAATCATTATTTTTATAAATAAGGCATGTTAACATAAGGGATGTTAATATCGCCAAGTTAACATACATTATTTATAAAAATAATGATTGAATTAACATCACCGAGATTAATAAAATACAAAAATATGGGGATAATTTTTTTTTTTTTTTGGTGTTAATGTTAATGCATATATATGCATATATTTAGTTGTTAATTTCATGAATTTGTAAAAAAAAAAAACAATATGGATTTAAGACGTTTATAAATGATATAGAGCCGGGCTCTTTCTTTTTATATCACAAAGAGTTTTAAGGTTGGCAAGACAGCTAGTTGTATAATATTTTTGCGTAATTTTAATACTTCTTAAGGTAAAAACTGATAAATTTAGCCGTGGTTTTTAAAATATTTTGCTTTCTATTTAGATACTTCGTTATAACAACAACCAATGAGTACCACTAACAGTAGCATCAGTAAGCGCGAGAGTGGTCACTTCCTGCTGCGTGAGAGAGGAAGATAATTCTAACTTCCCTTTTAACGTGTTTTATTTACTGTTACTGTGATTTTTAAAATCACAAAGGTTAGTATACTTTTATTGTTAATGATGATGTTGTTATTATTAGGAGCATTTCACAAATATCAAAATGCTAATCACATTCGTTAAAAATGCAAATGTGTGCAACAAAATATTGTTCATGTACAAATGTATTAGCTAACTTTCGAATAGATTTTCCTCTTCTTCCCTTTTACTGATTGTATCATCATACTAATTAGTATTAATCAATCGACATGCAGTTTTTAGGAATGCGCCAAAGCAAATTCTTTTAAGATGTTTCCTCCAACTGCCTATAAGATGGAGTGTATGTACAATGATTTGATTTTTTTTTTTTTAATTGGGCTCGTCAACCGAGGGGACCTTCACCCAGAAACAATTAAGGGAAAACGAAAGTTATATAGTGAGGCGATCAGCTATCGCTAATAAGAAGGAAATAATAAGTGTAGAAGAAAAAGACAGGATATAACGAGCACAAAAAGGAGCAGGAAGCCCCAGCCCAAGCAAGTGGGAATATAGAGCCGAGCGCTCCACCGAAAGAGCAGAGCACTCAAAGAACACGTGATCGGTGTCATAAACAACCGCATCATTTGAATGGAGAGGACAACATGGGGAAGAGGTAAACGAGAGGCGAAAGCGTGAGGAAGGTAGCAAGGAATGGTTTAAGCGCAAACGCACAATGGAGACAACAACAGAGCGAGGAAGTGAAGGAAACAGAAGGAACCAAGGATTTGAAGGAAGATTAGACTGAACGGACAGATAAAAAGAGCGACAATTAGAAAAGGAGGAAGGGTACATATTCGACCAAAATCTGAGATGGAAATATTTACACAAAGGCAAGAGATTAGAGGATGGGATTTTTTTGAAGAAGAATGTAGAAGGAGCAGCAACCCGAGCCAAAGAATCAGCCATCTCATTACCTGATGATTTGATTTCATGACTTTCATTCAGTTCTAAAAACAGAGATGTACGAAATTCTATTTCACCTTAGGGAATATATTTCAAAGTGATTTATGTACTGTCCTCATTCAATAGGATTTGTATAGATTATTAACCAATGAAATCAATTTAGTCTAGGCTAAGAAAAAAAAAAATATAAAACAAAAAAAAGCAAGACTCCCGTAACCAAGGGTTACCGATGCGTAAGACGTGTATTCAACCCAGAGCAGGAAAAAATTTTTGCTGCATATATTATTAGGACGGCTAATGTATTTTATGGATTATGGTCCAAAAAAATACGAAAACTGGCATATGAATTTGCCATAAAGTATTCAATTAATGTGCCAGAAACGTGAATTATAAATCACCTAACAGGAATAGACTGGTTTAATGGTTTCATGAAACGTAATTCGGAGCTTTCAATTCGTTGTGCTGAAAGTACAAGTCTGTCGAGAGCTACGATTTTTAATGCTAATAATGTCAAACTATTTTTTGATAACTTAATGGAAGTTATGGATCAAAACCAGTTTGAAGCAAAAGATATTTATAGTATTGATGAAACCGGCGTAACAACTGTTTTAGCCGTTCGATTATTTCCTCCTGTGGTTCAGTTATAGTTTGCTTCCCGCTTCTCTTTTCCGTTTTTCTCTTCTTGTTCAATCACCTTTATGTCCTTTTGACCCTCCAGAGCTCAATTATACCTGCAATGCAAATCACGTCTTGTTCAAATACCCCTTTATTTCCTCCGAACGTGCTACCCTGTATTCTAATCTTCTGCGCCTCGGCCTTCCCACTCCTTATAGTGCCCATGCCATTCTTGCATTCCCCTCTCAATATAATTCCTCTGTTAGCCTTCTTTATCTCCTCAATTTATAATCTTCTCCCCTTATATAATGGACAATTCTCTGCGTTGATTAAATTCCACCGTTGACGTGCCAAAAAAAAAAAAAAAAAAAGAATATTTCTGTTTGGTTTGTTTGGAACCTTATGGTTCAAGCCGACCTAAAAAAAAAATGGGTCCAATGCATAGAATGTCGCAAATGGTCCCACGAGGAATGCACTCGACAAGACTTAACCCCATATATACGCCATAATTGTCTTTCTGAATAATTCACAAAGTAATTCGAATTATCAAAGCAATTCTTATTTTTCATTAATAAATATTAACTTTTTATTTTGATATAGTGATTTAATATTTTATTATTATTTTTAGTAGTCGGTATGCATGAATAATGTAAAAGGGGGTATCAGTTCATTTTTATCGTTTATAATATATAAGAAATAAATATTTCAAATAGTTGCGTATTATTCATCACTGTTGTTACAATTGTCCCTGGATTCTGTTTCAACCATCCCCCTCTACCAGGGACAATTGAAACATATTATCAGTTTCTTTTCAATATTTTTTGACTATATGGGAATAAGACAAACATGTAAATATATTTACAAACCTTACACATTGAGCAAGCAATATACACTATAAATTAATTTAAAAAATAAATATAGGTTGGCTGTAAAAAAATAAAATATGAAAATTGTTTCAATTGTCCCCAGTCTCTCCTACTATGAGCAAAACACACTTTAATATACTACACACACTTTCACATGATCCTGAAAAACGCTAAGATATTATCTCAATCGTTCATTGTTTTACGGTTTTACATAATATTTAGTAACTGTTATATCGCGATATGTTTGAATTCATCGCCAACTTTAAGAATTTATATCGAATAATATTTTCATTTATAACACCTCGAATTTTCTCCTGTTTTGCGTCTCCGTTACCTAGTTTCTGGTCTGTTAGCTGAGCTGTTACGCTGTTTATATATGACACTGACGCGTGAAATTACTATGAAGACCATTTTAATTACACCACCGAGGTACGACAGATTTCGTTAAATTAAAAGTCGATTTCTATTTAAATATATATTAATTCATTATAATAAACTATTGAAATTAAAAAAAAAAAAAAAGAATAATTTATAAAATTTTAATTAATAGTCTATTCGAATGCTGACTTCGTAACAAAATTCAGAACGGACTTTGAAAAGAAAAACCAAGACCACAGATTAGGGCACCGAGTGTTTTCGAACTGCGACGATAATTCAAACGTGAGACTTATCAAATGTAATTCCGAATTTTACAAAAACCTGTTAAAATTTGTTTTCCGAAATTCTGAAATATAACTGTTAACTTCATAATTACCAATAATGAATAAAAATATCCTTGACGCAGTGGTATTTATAAATCGCAACGCGCGTAAATTAATTTAAATTATTTTCAAAAAGCGAAATATACTAATAATATCTTTATCTAAATTCTGTTTACATTAATCATTGAAACGATGCGCGATAAACTTCTAGTATATACTAATTTAAAAAAATGTCACTTATCAGCTGTGTTCTTTTTGTTGTTCTTTTTTTATTATTATTATTATTATTTTTTTGGTAACACATAAATTCTTATCAATTATAATCATTAAATTAACCTACTTTTTCATTTTTCCTCGTACATGTAGATACATACATACGCACATATACATATGCATGTATATATATGCAAGTAAAAAGTATGTAGTAACTTTAGAAAATTATTTACGCTGTCGTGTGTGTACACGTACAGTAATGTAAGTCCGCGCTACAGCAAATTAACCGGTTGCGTAGTTGTTAATTAGTAATTAAACAAAAACTAACGAGTTTAACAGCTAGACTAATTGAAGGTTGTTGATCTTATAACACGAATGAGCGTCTAAAACAGCGTACAATGATAATCCGCGCGCCAGGGTGATTTTTAAACTTGTTAAGGAAAAAGTAATTCCGTACATTAAACCTATAATCGGTAATTACTCCGCTCTTTAAAACAATTTTACGGCTATCGCGAATGAAAAATTTTGACAAGCATAACATCGTTAGACTTGTTTCATTAATTTCCGTTATCTATTTCCGAAAAAAAACAACAAAAAACCTGAAAACAATCAATTTATTAATTTTTATAAAAAGCACCCCCCCCCCCCTTTAAAAAGACATTCATTTTCAGTCAGTATTTCATCATTGTAAGGTAAACAAAAAAGGAAGTATTCGTGCAAATTACGACATAATATAACGTTAGCATTGTAAGCTGAACTAGTGTATCGACGAATCGTCTTACCGCACGACGCAACCTATGAAATACGATTATAAATTATTACTAAAATTTATCAAAACGTCGTTGTAAGAAAAAAATTTAAACAAAAAACCTACGAGCAAATACGATGATTAGTTAAAATTAAATCTGTTTAAGGAATATACAGATACTACAAATGAGGAACACAAGACTGCAAGCAAAAGAAGAAGGGGATACTGTATAGTGATATAAAGATTACTGGAGATTATGTTTCAACCGCCTATGCCTACATTTTGAGTACATAAATTGTAGTCGCCTGGAATCGTATTCCCGATATGATTGATAAGAGGATTGCTGTGGGTCAAGGAATTTTCAAAAAATTTCTATGCCGAAGAAAGTATATAATTACGAAGATACGGCAACTTGAGGAAATTATGCATCAGTGGAATCCTGGTATAGCGGGATGTGTATAATACGTACCTAAGACATCTGTTTTGTATGAGCTGTAATTTTTTTTAACGAGCGTTAGATATTAAGGACCACACAGGCGATGCGTAGGTTAAGATTGGCCTAATAAGTGCTTTGTATAGAATTAGTTATGAATATTTAAAACGGTTTACGATGGAACGATGGGTATAAATAGTGCAAATAGCGCGATTAGTTTTAACGATAGCGTGATCGATATGTTTATTAAAGTCAGCCTTTTATAGAATATCACGCCGAGGTAGTTGATCAGACCAAGAAACATCGGTACCCCTTGTATGTGCACTTTCTTATGGGTCAATTGGGGTACCTACGAGAAAATAGAATCGCCTCAGATTTAGCCGGATTAATAGAAATATGCCATTTTTAAGAAAAAAGCGAAGAACGCGGTCAACCCCAAGTAGTTGGAGCTAGTTGGCGATCGCGTTCGGCTTGTATGAGCTCCAACACAGTGTAGCATCACCGGCAAAGAGCATCGTGTTAATGCGGGACGATACAGGAAAATCATAAAGGACTATATTGAATAAAATTGGCCCCAACACGCTGCCCTGCGTGATTGTTTTGAATGACAAAGAGGTATCAGAGATGTGAACAGCAAATGTTCTATTGCTTAAATAGCTTTTGACTAGTCTCTAATTAGGTAAGCCGGAAATCTTGATCATTTCGAAGATTATGCCATCATGCCAAGTAGTGTCAAGTACTTTGGCTACGTCTAGTAGTAACATACCTGTGTGTTTATTACAGTTAAAATTGTGGATTATGAATTCTCCGATTCTAGCAAATTTTCTGCACTGTACAGTGCTCAGGCTTGCACATCCCGAACTGCTCCGGAGGAATGATATTTGAGCTATCAGAGTGTGTAGTATGAGACGTTTTAATATAATTATTTCTACCGCTTTGCTTAAATTACTAAAAAGACTAATAGGACGAATGTTGTCAATGCGCGAAGAATCTTTCCCAGGTTTAGGAAGCGCGATGATTTTGGAGGATTTCCATTGTTGCGGATAATAGCCAAATTTGAACATAGCATTTACTAAAGAAGTTATTTCAGCTAGGGCTGTCAGTGGGAGATCTTTTAATGCTACATTAGGAATATCATAACCAGTAGGTTGTTTTATTTTAGGATGCGAAGTATCTCGGCTGGAGTAACAACGTTAAATTCACGCGGTACAGAATGTAATTTAAAGTAGGTTCGAAGAGTAGAGTGAATTTGGGAAGTTTTTTGTTTAGGTAACACATCTGTATGACGGGAGTGAATTTGAAAGTAATATCGGGTAGCTTGCAATTACGCTTTTCCAAAATCAAAGTACATGTGCGAGTTAGTACTCGGGTCAAGAAGCGGAGGGAGTGACGAGGCTTGACGGTTAAAACTCTTGTAAACTTTCCAGAGGTTTTTGTCTTTAGTGGTAAGGTTGGATAAGTGTAACAGTTGAAGACCTTATTTTTATTTTTAACAAGAAGTAAGCGAACAGCTTTGGTAAGGAAAAGTTTTGGAGTTTTTTTAATGATTGACCACGTGCTGTGAAACGATATAAAATGTATTGTCTTCTGATACAATTCTTTATTTTTATGATTTGAATAATTTTGTTCTCTTTCAGTTAATGATGTCATACTTGCAAAGCGCACTTACTATAACTACAAACAAGCCAAATGAGATTTCTTTAAGCATCACATAGCGGCAAACTTAGATTCAAATAGCACAACGCTAAACAGCAAAAATAAATGTCGAATCAGCTAATTTAACCGAAATAATCAACACTGCTATCGAATTGGCAGTCCCTATATGGAAATGTACTTCATATTGAAATACATAGAAAAATAATTCCCCCTTCCACATATATTTTTGTGAACTTCGTATCATGTTTTATTTGAATGTTCAGCCTTTCTTAATGGACAATCGTCCTTCCACTTTTCTTTTCTAAAACTCAGCACCCCTACTCCGCTCATTTGTGCTTCTTACGTTCTCTCATTTCCTGTTATTCCTGCCCTTGAATTATTTTTATCCTCTATCCTCAAAAACGTTCAAGAATATAACGTAATTTTTTCCTTCTTCCCATTTCTTGGGCTAATGTCCTCGTTAACAAGCCGAAAGACTTTAAGCGTGTTATCACGTTTGATTGTTCGTTCGCATTGTGCTCTTATCAGCAATCAATTATGTTCCGAATGCATTGTTTTCTATATCAGCTAACTCGATGAGATCGTTCTTATTTTATTATTTCATCTTCTAATTTTAGTCAAGTTTATGTTTGATAAAGCGTAAACCGTCCAGTCCTCTTTCGCCGATCGCCTCAATCCCTAGTAAGGATCTACGGTTGTCGGAACTTTCTAACTCAATCAACAACAATAATAACAATAGTTGCAATAGCAGCAGCGGTAATAGTACCGGTGGTAAAATTAATACTAACAATAATATAGCTAATATTAATACTATTGAAGCTATTAAAAACTTTAATATAAATAATTCGCAAGATAGCATTAATAATACCAATAACAACAAGAATAGAGGCAAATGTAATATTAACAATAAAAATAACAGTAATAACGAAAATAATAATAATTTCTGTAATACTACTACTAATAATAATGGCAATAATAATAGTAATAATAATGATGATAACAACAACAACAACAACAACAACAATAATAATAATAATAATAATAACAATAACAAAAATAATAGTAATAATTAAAACAACAGCAACAGATATCACCCATACGCGAAGTCCCGATGAATGCTATCCTGCCAATTATCTTAGTCCTTACCCTATTATAATTGAATATACCTCATCCGGTGCTAATATTTAGCTTTGGCTAGGCTTATAAATTCAGTACCTTCGTTCTTTATTAATATTCTTCCTCGCGAAAGAAATTGAATTTACCTCTCATCCCCTTCTTCTGTAACTGCTATCCACTTCCTTCAAAATCATAACTTCTTCCTCAAACATGATCTGAAAGCATTTATTTCTTTTACTTCATCATATAGATTGAAAGTAATTTCAGACGTCCATCTTTCCTTTTTCGAGGGTGACATTAGAGAGGGTCTTGAATCCACCATTCCTGTGATCTCCATCAGGAAATTCCCACAAAAGCCGTGGAACTTAAGTTCGCGAATACCATTCTTCCTGAATTTATATCTATTTTCAAACTTCGTTTTCCCATCTCACCTAGTATCAAACCCCCTACTCAATGTTCTAAGTGTTTCCTTTTCGGTCACATTGCGAGACACTGTTGTGCAATAATCTTCAAAATCCTCATACATGTCGAAACTGCAAAGGTTCCCATTGTTCCAATGACTGCAGTTGTCCTGAGTGATCTAAACAAAAGGATATCAAAAAAAATCATGTCTTACGAGGACATTTTTTTCCACGAAGCCTCATCCATAAAAAAGTTCTTCCAAATGACTCACAAGTTCAACATACTCCAGTGGAATTGTCCGACTTTTAGAGCTATTAAACAAGCCTTGGAAGGTATACTCGACTCTTACTCCATCCACATTGCTCTGTTATCAGAAACCTGGCTTAGAGAATCCTCAAATATATCTATTCGAGGCTTTACTTTAATCCGTTCTGATTGCGTGGACGGCTATGGTGGGGCCGCCATACTCATAAGAAAAGATATTTTCTTCGCTACTCATGATCATTCCTCTTGTTTTCCACTTAATCCTCAATCATCTAACTTGATCCATATTCCTAATGTTCACCCTAACCTACTCACATATTTTCCGTGTACATCCCTCCGTATTATGATCTTAATAATTTCCCTTTCACGTTACTAGCCAATCATCATTCTCTTCCGTTCATCATGGGGGGACCCACGCCTTTTTTTTTTGAAATCCCCTCCCTCAATATAGTTCTTTTGTTAGCCTCCTTTATCTCCTCAATTTATAATCTTTTCCTTATATAATGTACAATTCTCTGCGTTAGGTAAGTTCCACCGTTGACGTGCCCAAAAAATTAAATTAAAAAAAAAAAAACAACCATACAAAAAAAACAAAAAACTACTTAATCAGACAATATACATTGTCGCCGAAATGTGCGCATGATAAGAGAACCTACGCTACCCCAGATCTT
This sequence comes from Icerya purchasi, assembly GCA_039619475.1. Classification (NCBI taxonomy): domain Eukaryota; kingdom Metazoa; phylum Arthropoda; class Insecta; order Hemiptera; family Monophlebidae; genus Icerya; species Icerya purchasi. Next base: position 154,789,226 of record CM077115.1, read on the forward strand.
TGACGATACCACTGAGAGAATACACTCCCAACACCATAGAGTGTACTGAACCCCTTCGTCACATCACTGGGATAACCACCTTCACAATATAAACATTAAATAATTTACACTACGAATACATATCTCTTGATACATAATCTGGAAACGCTGTTAATCCGTTGTAATTTGATAAATGCGAAATTGTAGTACTTGATAACAAAAAGGGTCTAGTCGTCTTGCTACAACCATCATTTATTATGAATAGAGACGTTGATAAAATAATGTAGAAAAATAAAAAAATATACATTGACATTTTGATTAATAAATACCACGACACCGACAAATATACTATCTAAATTAAACTGTTCTCATAAATATCTAGGACTTATGGCGGAACATACTGCTATTTTAACTTAATATACTTTCCCTGCATTTGTCTAATTATTTATTGATCGAAATTAATATTATAACATGACATTGTTTTCACATATTACTAGAAACTTAATCGGAATAGTATTGTAAAAAAAAAAACGCTAAAAAAGCTCAATTGTAGACAGAATACTTTTTTTGCATATTTATGAAATATTAAGTAGATATTAGCGTTAATTTTTAAAATTTAATTTTTTACTTTTTCATACAGTATACAGTTTATCTATTCTAGATTTTTATTAAAGTTTGCTGTGGAGTGTCTTGCAGAAGAGCTACATAATGTAGGCTGTTAAAATAAAACGAGTAATGATTAAGAACAGAAGAAAAAGGGGCTGTTGCGCACTATGTAAACAGTTACGAGCTTGAAAGACCTCGAAAAGTATTATTATTTACTATCGAGAAAATAAAATCGAATAAATCAACAGTGTTCGGATAAAAGTTGCCGTGAATCGTAACAAACGACCGTGTATATACACTTTTATTCATAGTCTCGTGTACTCTCAAACAATTAGTAATGCTCCAATTCCGCATTAATATACACTTTTCTCTAAACAATTATTCTTCATACGTGTTTTTTTAGAAGACTCGTCTTCACCCGTCCTATTCGGAGCTCTTATCACTCTTCAGTATAACAGACTAGCTACTCAACTACTGAAGAATATTGGTAGTATTTCATTAACAAGGGAAAATAATAAAATTTCCATTCGATTTAACATTGCGATAAAATTTGATATTTCAACCATCAGCACGCTTTCTTCTCAGTGAATACTTTAAACATCGTAGACTGCATCAGAGGCTTCAGAGTATGAAAATTCGTTTCAATTAAGGGATCCGCATCGTAATGAACCCGCGTTCACGATGTTAAATGACAGCGCTGCTATAAAGAAAAAAACATTATCGCCAAACCAATTTTTTAATATATGCAATCAAAAATTGAACTGTATACAAACGTATTGTTGTTATTCGCTGAAAAAGTCTACTACTTTCCTTACTTAAAACGTACCATACCGCAAACAATAACTTATAAACGTTTAATTTCATCATTCTGACAAACGCAGTTTTCTAAATCAAGATGTTCCTTACCGTAATTACCGTAATGGCAATCATTCTATACAATGCTTGCAAAACCAAAGTTCAAATTTAATATTTATGTAAACATTTCAGTGTAAACTCGAAATTAGCTAAATTTTCGGAAAGCGCAAGCAGCAACAAAATGTAATAAGCTAAAAACCATTTATATCATCGTTTCTTAACCCTGGGTCGCGACCTAAATTCGGGTCGCGGTCGGTATTAGAATGGGTCGCGGGAATTTTCTAAATGACATTGTGAGCGCCATGGCGAAACGGATGTTAACTTATAAACAACATTTTTCAGCATTAAGATTTATTGACATAAAAGATCGCTCTGGTGTTCCGTAATGCGTGGTCTGTATGCAACTTATTTCAAATGAATCGCTAAAACTCAACAAATTAAAAAGACATATTGAAAGAGTCTGCGTCCGACTTACGTCTTTTGGAAAGAAAAAAAAAACACAAGCAAAGCGTATGAAAAACTTGAGATGCACCCCATCAAGTTCGGCAACAGTTTCGTTACAAAAAATATGCTTCTATTCAAGTAGCTTTAAAAGTTGCTCAATGTAAAAAAAACCCCACAGTATTGCTGAGGAGTTGATTAAACTAGCTGCGACAGCCATGGCGAGAACTGTCTGTGGAGATGAAATAGTGAAGAGAAGCTGGAAATGGTGCCAATTTCGAACGATACCGTAAAAAAGAGAATAGATTTAATGTCATTAGATATTTTAGAACAGTTAATAACAGATCTCAAAACAGCAATAACATTTTCAATTCAAATCGACGAATCAGTAGATAGACTTTCCACAGCTGTTAGTGTATGTAAGATACAGAACTCCAAAATTTTAATGAAGAATTTCATTTTTTTTTTGTGAAAAGCTCTCTGTAACTTCAACTGTTAGTTGACATCTTTTTTTTAGTTGACAAGTTTTTTGAGAATCACCAATTGCAGTGGCAAAATTGTGTCGCAGTTGTACGGATGGAGCACCAACAATGATAGGGAGTCGCACAGGGTTTTGTGCCAAAGTCAAAGAAAGAAATCCAGAGGTTGTTACAATACACTGCTTTTTACATCGAGAAAACTTGGCTACACGGGATATATGTACAGCCAGATCTATACCAGCTATTAAAGGGCGTAATCCAAATTATTAACTTCATAAAGGATCGCGCTTTGAACTCCCGGATATTTCGATTGATGTGTGAAGATCACCAGCATTTATTGTATCGGGTGGGCCAAAAGAACATCCCGAATTTCAAACGCTCGTCAAAATCATACACTGTGAGTTAGCATGGCGATTGCAACTCCATCTGGCGCTAAATAATATGCCGTTTAATATAAATATAGTTGATTAGTAGTCATGATGTCGTGGACGCGTAAACAACGCTCTTTCGTTGTCGAGTACTTTGTGAAAAACGGTGAAAGTGTAATCGCGGTACAACGCGCGTTTAAAAAACAATTTGATTTAAAACGTCATGACAATCCCCCCGACCGTAAATGTATCCTCAAATGGGTAAAAAACTTCCGAGAATACGGTAGTGTGGTGGCGGTCAACCATCAAGGTCGCCGTCGATCGTCTAGAACCCCGACAAACATCGAAAAAATGCGCGTAGCATTGTCGCGAAGTCCTTGAAAATTCCCCGTACTTCACTCAGAAGAATAATTCGAAACGACCTCAATATGCACCCATACAAGATACAACTAACCCAAGAATTGATACCAACAGATAAGCCAAGAAGGTTAGAATTTTGTAATACATTTTTGGATATGCTGGAGGAAGAAGACGTCGATTTGGATTATGTTTTTTTTAGCGACGAGGCGCATTTCGATTTAAATGGTAACGTTAATAAACAAAACATGCGGTATTATGCTACTGAGAACCCTCGAATCGTTCACCCGGTACCCTTGCACTCCCCTCGTATCACGGTATGGTGCGCAGTCAGTGCGAAAGCGATAATCGGTCCCTACTTCTTCGAGGGGGACGGAGCGAATGTTACTGTGAACGGCGACCGCTACATCCAAATGTTAAACGAGTTTTTTCTACCGGAGCTCAGACGGAAGAGGATTGCATTATCTAAAACGTGGTTTCAACAAGACGGGGCCACACCACATATTCGTAACGATGTTTTGCGGTTATTAAGAGAGAAGTTTCAGGACCGCTTGATTTCGCGAAACTGTGAGCTGTTTTGGCCGCCGCGCAGTCCGGATTTAACACCGACAGATTTTTACCTATGGGGCTACTTGAAAAGCAAGGTGTACGAGGGTAAACCAGCAACAACCGACGAGATGAAATTGGCCTTTCAGAAGGAAATTGCGGCGATTAAAAAACCAACTCTTAAAAAAGTAATGCATAATTTTGAGGAAAGATTGCAACAATGTAAAAATCAAAATGGTAACTATTCATACGGAGTATTGTTCAAAACTAATAGTGTACAATAAATGGCGTTCTTTTTGAAGTATTTCAACGTTTGTTTCATTTCCGTAAGTATATTAGTCTTTATTTGACGAGCATTTAAAATTCGGGATGTTCTTTTGGCCCACCCTGTACCATTCGGATATCCGTTGGTTATCCCGTGGAAAGATTTTAGCCACAGTTCTTTTTCTTAAAACAGGAATAAAAATATTTTTGTCTGATTAAAAACACGAATGTACCGATCGCTTGATTGACAACAAGTGGATGGCCAAATTGGCATATTAAAGCGATATTTTTCACCACTTGAATCAGTTGAACACAAAAGAAATGCAATGCCAAAACCGCACCGTAGTAGACATATATGAAAAAATTACTGTTTTTAACAATTAAACAAAACTTTGGCAAGAAAAAATTGCTAATCGTCAATTAGCAATGAAATGGCAAGATATATTCCACAAAATATTCGTATCGAGGAATACAGTTGGGTAAGAAATCCATTTGAAGTAGATGTAATGGGGGTTGAAAATGATACGACTGGATTACAAGAAGAATTGCTTGAATTGTAGGGTGATGGAGTATTAAAAGAAAGATTTGCCAGAATGAGTCTCGTGAAATTTCGGGCAGAATTATCCGGGAAGGCTATTCTGAGCAATGAAGCTGAAAATGCTCTGCTACCATTTCCACCTACTTATTTGTGTGAAGCAGGATTTTCGTGCCTTGCTATCTTAACAAACAAGTACAGAAATAGACTGAATCCTCAGCATGACATGTGTACTTTCCATAAACTTAACTCCACCTATAAAAATCTTCTTTGCTCAAAAATACAACATCAGGGTAGTCACTAATTACAATTAGCGATAATTCTCAGGTTATGTTTATTTTTTTATGTTTTACTTTGTTGATGAAAAAATGAAAAACGTTTTTCTACCATGAATGCCGATATTGCCGATTTATGCTTGTTTAACTTAGATTTGAATAAAGAAAGAATTAATAATGTTGTTTTTTTAATATTTTATAATAACATCAATTTTATTAAACCACGGGTTTTTAGTTAATCCTATTATTTTATTATCACTGGAAGATAAATGAAACATTAGGGTCGCGGGCTTCAAATTTATTTATACTTTGGGTCGCCAGCCAAAAAGGTTAAGAAATGCTGATTTATATCGATGTACATGATGAGCTGAAATTCAACAGGAATCAAATCTGGAATGAGGAAAAATAAGAAGACAACAATAGACGTCTATCTATGGAAAACCGCCTTTGAACGAGAAAAAGCGGCACAACTTTGCGATGGACATGTAAGATTAATGCGTGGTTATCAGATAAAACGGAATCGTCATTTAAGCGCACGAGCTGTCTCCAATAATCGAATGTAGCTGATTTACAACTAGGAGAAAACAATGAACCTACAATATTACTCAAAATGTGAAAGATTGATTGATCGCCTGTGATCAATTCGTCAAAGAATCAATAATAATAACGATGATCGAATCAAATCAATACTATTGCATAACTAGATGTTTCTACACATACGTAAACATTGCGCCAGCAGTAGAATACATTACACTTACGAAAAAATTATACAAACTGATACAGTAATTTTCACATAAAATGTATATTCAATATCGAAAATTTACAGCCACCGCATCCTGTAGTTGATTAGTTAATTGTGTTTCGTTCGGATAGAGTAACCCGCTGTCGCACGCTGAAAATGTACACAAGTTTCACTCGGGCTCAGTTAATGTCCGTAATTGACGCGCCCAAAAAAACAACAAAACTGTCTTGATATAAACGTATATAACACGTATACATCTATATACTCACACCAACGGTCTTTTCTTGCTCCGTTTGACATGGATGGTAACTATCTAGCCACTCTACTTCTGATTCTTTTACATGATCAGTAAGTCAGTTAGGATAATTTATCTTCCAAAGATCAGGACCTACCACCTTAAATTATATTCATGTTTATATCTTAGTCCCAAACTATTTATGTAATATTTACGCGATATTATAATACATATCCTACACGATTCCGCGGATTATTATTATAGCGTATATTATTCGACTCCAGACTATCTGCTAAATAAACCCCAAAAGTAAACAGATCTGACTCTTCCGTATCTTTTCGATGATTTTGGAGTTAAATAGTATCCTGTTTCTAATCTACTAAAATGCAAATATAGTCCCTTCTTATATCGTTTCTAAACGTAAGTATTCGCGACAAGATTATAACGCACGTACCTATAGTATACGTGCCCGCACGAGCATAAATGTTTATATATTGTTTACGCACGTATATATAAATTACATAGAGCAATCTCTTCTTGCTGTAAATTTACAAGTGTTCCCTTTTAAGATAAATTCAAAGAAAGATGCAATAAAATAACCATACTAATGTGTAATAAAAATTAACATTCTCACAATATATGTATATTAATAACTATGTGATTCTTCTTATGCTGGAAATGGTACGAAAACCTTGTATCTTTTTTTTTTTGATCACATACTTATAAGAAATCTATTTCATTTTTTCAAAGAATATTGAACATCTATTTAATTTTGTAGCAAATGATACAATCCATTAAAATCAACGTCTCCACCGATATTCTAGGGGACTAAGGGGTTATGGCGAGGTCCAAAAAATAGAGAAATATATATATATATATATACATTAATTACAACGTAATTCTTAGTATACTCTCCATTAGAAAAATGTCCCAATTTTATGTAACGAAAAATGTCTCAATTTTATGTAACGTTTGTTATATTTTATAGGAATTTTTGTTATTGTTATTTTAAAAATGTCATAATTTTATGTAACGAAATATGTAACGAAAAAATGTCTTAATTTTATTTAATAAAAGTTAAATGTTAGGATAGGATTTTTGTGGTAATGTTATTTTCCTTTTTGTGTTGATGCCAGTAAGAATTACGTTGTAAATTTTGATAATTTTATACAAAATATAGAAGAGAAAGAGACAAAAATGAAAGCAAGAGGGGTCAAGGGGCACAGCTCTTGCGTGGCCAAAATGGCCGAGTTTATACCGATCATCTAAAAAAAAAAGTGAAATATTTAATATAATATAACTTACCTAACGATTTAATTTCCATTTTAAAATAACAGTTTTATTTATTATACATATATATATATATATATATATATTAATTACAACGTAATTCTTAGGCTACCCCCCCTTCGAAAAAATGTCTCAATTTTATGTAACATTTGTTATATTTTATATGATTTTTGTTATTGTTATTTAAAAAATGTCACAATTTTAAGTATATATATAATATCCTCGCAAGGGCTGTGCCCCTTGACCTCTCTTGCTTTCATTTCTGTCTCTTTCTCTTCTATATTTTGTATAAAATTATCAAAATTTACAACGTAATTCTTACTGGCATCAACACAAAAAAAATAACATAATCACAAAAATCCTATCCTAACATTTAACTTTTATTAAATAAAATTAGGAAATTTTTTCGTTACATATTTCGTTACATAAAATTGTGACATTTTTTAAATAACAATAACAAAAACCCTACAAAATATAACAAACGTTACATAAAATTGGCACATTTTTTCGGGGCATTTTGCGTTACATAAAATTAGGACATTTTTTCTAATGGGGCACAGCCTAAAAATTACGTTGTAATTAATATATATATATATATATATACGTATGCATGTATAATAAATAAAACTGTTATTTTAAAATGGAAATTAAATCGTTAGGTAAGTTATATTATATTAAATATTTCATTATTTAAATGTTTCACTTTTTTATTTTAGATGATCGGTATACATCTTAGAATACCGATATAATATTAATTACATTAAAGTAAGAAATAATGGACAACATAAATACCGAAAAATCAATGAAAAGGAGAAATCAATAACAAGATGGGATATTTTGATTTATGAAATGTAAATCGATAATCGATACGTTGTAATATTACTGCACCCGTGACGACATCTTTAGGTACTAATCAGTTTGTTATCGAATGTCAAAAATTTCCACATAATCATTCTTAATGTGCGCTCTCAGTGTAGATTCCCAACCGGTTAGTTACAAAGGTTGCACTATTTATAAAGATTTACGATTCCGGCACGGACGCTCACATTAAACCTTCACAACGAAAATTATGCAGATTCAAAATTCGTCAACTAAAATGGCCCTTTCAGTGAAAAATAAATAATGCTCAACCTACATACCTATACTACAATTTAATCGATACGAAAACACCTCATCTTCGTCAGACTCTTTGTGATGAAACGTACAAACTTTCGTCATTTCGACCATATTTTCCTCTTCCAACCAATCTTAATATACAACCTACCATTAAATATGTCAAAAATTTTAGCGCTCTAATACCTCAACTGACAGCGGACCTTCTCTTTAACTAATGAATATTTGTATACCATAGTCATTAGTTTTCCTTTTATGCCAACGAATTTATCTTTTATGACAAATTAGACTCGCACGGAGAGGAAAAAAATTATTATAATAGAAAATATTTTTATCGTCAACATTAATCTACACGTTGTACATTTAGTTACATACAGATGAATCTGTCTCACAGTGGCACACGAAATAATGTTCAAAATTTAATCGAAGGTTTAATGAGGTGTATTAACACCCCCCATACACACGAGCACCACAACACACACACACAAACAGAAAATGGTCTCATATAATAAAACCTTATAAGAACCATCAAGATATGGTGTACTGTGCACAGTTAACGTTCGATATATTCAAAGGGGAGAACTGATGTTTTGAATAATAGTGTGGCTTTTGAGTTCTAATTAAGAGTACTTTGTGTTGTTAGCTGATATGGTCGATAAAACGTTTCTAAAATAATAATTTATTTTCTTTTATTAATAGAATATACAACAGTTTATTAGCTATAGGGTGTTTACTCCAACTTCATTTACGATTAAATATAATTCTCAAATATTTAATTTCATACATATGTATATGTATATATACATATGTGTGCGTGTGTGTATCTTATAAAGCTGCAAGAAAAAAAATCGTAAAGCCCGTTCCATAGTAGCTAGAGAGTTAATTTTTTTTTTCAATCGACATATTTTCTTCATTAGATCATAAGAAAATTATAATACCCTCAAAATTTTAAAATTAAAGGTCCAAATTTTTAAAAATGTGAAAATCAAGTTTTAAGAAAAAAAAATTTAAAAAATGTTACAATCAATTCTATATGAGTTATGGTATTTATTTATTTTTTCAATCTGCACACTAAGGTCTCCAGAATACAGGAAAAATATAAAATTCGAAAAATTTTGATATTTAGGGACCAAAATTTAGAAAAATGCACGCTTAAAGCGGTAAAAAAAAGTACACAGCCCTTTCTATGGTAACTGAAGGGTCATCCTTTTTTTTTAAATGGCGTATTTTAACCGCTAGAATATAGGAAAAATACGAAATCTCAAAAATTTTTAAAGGGCCCAAATTTCGAAAAATGTGAAAATCAAGTTTTAAGAAAATTTTTTTAAAAAATTCCACAGTTGATTCTATGTGAGTTACAGTTTTGATTTTCTTTTTAACCTGCATACTAAGGCCTCCAGAATATAAAAAAAATATAAACTTCGAAAATTTTTGATAGTTAAGGACCAAAATTTGGGAAAATACACTCTTAAAGCGGTAATACTAGAAACTAAAAAAAAAGTCCACAACCCTTTCCGTGGTAGCTGGAGGATCACTCTTTTTTTAAAATCATGTATTTCAATCGTTAGAATATAGGAAAAATACGAGACCCCAAAAATTTTTAAATCAAAGGGCTCAAATTTTAAAAAATGTAAAAATTAAGTTTTAAGCAAAAACTTTAAAAAAAAACTCTATAGCCGGTTCTATGTGAATTACGGTATTGGTTTTCTTTTTAACCTGCATACTAACGTCTTCAAAAATAATTAAATGTAATATATTCCTCTCACATACATTACCCTGCTAACAATTTCAGTTTTTCTGATATTTTAATCTAAATTTCACTTTTTTAATTTACGTATTGGTGAACTCTTTTTTTTAAAAAAAAAAAAAAAAAGTATATATGAAAGCGGCAGTATTAATGAAAATTTACAAAGTAATAGAATTTAAAGTCCGATATAAGGTAGATAGATAGGTAGGTAGATAGATATACAACTGAAATTATTTCGGGAATTATAAATTCGGAAATATCGGACCATTACATCATCTGTTGTGCATTTAGTATCCTGAGTCGGAATTGTCAACATATTAGGAACTCTATGAAATATGTTTTTGATGAAAAAAGGTTGCAGAATAAGATAATTAATTATAACTGGAAGGTGGTAAGTACCTCCATAACTGCAAGAAGTATGTATGAGCAGATACATTCAGTTTTTAAGGGCTTTTACAAAGAATGCAAATTGGAAGTATGAGAGAGTAAAAAGTTGACTAAATATAGTCCTAAAAATGAATGGATGAGTCAAAAAATAACCAATTTTATGAAAATCAGAGATCAGTACTTTAAGCTTAGTAAAGGAAATAGAACCAATATTCGATATAAAAGCTTATTTAGAAAATATCGAAATATAGTTACAACTGAAATAAGGAATGCAAAACAGAAGTTTTACCAAAGTCAAATAGTGAAGGCAAATAATGATAGTAAAAAGGTGTGAAATGTAATTAACAATATCGTAAATAAAAAAAATAAAACAACAATAGATGATTTCATTATAAAACATTTTGAAAATACTGTAATAGTAGCTGAACAATTTAGTGAATACTTTATGCGTTCGGTGGAATAACATAGACACAAATGTCACATTCAGTTATTGAATACGAATTTTGATAATTTCATTTTGTCTTCCTTTTATATTCCACCTGCAAATAAATCTCAAATAGAAGTAATAATTAAAGATCTAAAAGTTTATAAGGTACCTGGATGGGATGAAATTAGGGTTGAGGATATTAAACATAACTCAAATATCTTTATTCCTATTTTGACTAACATGACGGAAAAATTATTACAAGAGGATGTAGATAATTTGAGTAAATGGGCGCACATGATAGGAAGTTATGTATAAATATAATCAAATCAAAAGTATTACACACTCGGAATAATTCTAAACATAAGATACGCGACCCGCGAATTGTCCTTCATAATAACGATTGCCTTCATCAGCTTCATGTAAATATCAATACCCATCTATATTTCTGTCCACCGTTAGAGAACGTACATGACTTTAAATATCTATGTATATATATATATATATTGATAAATCCTTAACTGGAAAAAACACATTCAAAGTTTAAACTCGAAAATAAGACAGACAATTCCAGCTTTATATAAAATAAAGCAGGTACTAGCACATTGAACACTAAGGAATATACTATAATTCAATAATAATGTCTAGAATTTTATACGGAATTCAAATATATTACGTGAAGCTAAGAAAACAGAAATAAACAAAATAAGTAAAATACAGAAGAGGTGTTTGAAACTTACACTCACCTACTGGAAGAAAAACTACTCGGGGACAACGTGGTGGAAGGAAAACGATGAAATGTTCCCCCTAAGATATGTATTATTTCTATTATAGATTACTAGAATTTAATGTTAAAAATATAAAATTACCATCCAGAGGAAAAATTCGGGTAACAAAAAACCAAAGCAATACAGATCACATCTATCCCCGCGGTGTAAATTTATGAATTGATAAGACTGATGATTCAGTTTTAATTAATTTAAATAAGTACAATCCCTAATGATATACTAGAGGGAAAAAAAAAATTGGTGTGTGGTAAAAGAAGATGCAAGAATGGGTGAAGGAATAGTGCAAAGATTGAACATCAAGTTACCGATATCTCGCTACTCTTTAATGTTTCATTATTTATGCATTTCGGTTTTGACACTTTATCGTGTCCTTTCTGGTCTTTAAGTTTCTATCAGAGGATTTTCGATCTGGAAATATTAAGCTGTCTGCATGTACCGGTGGTGTACAGATGCATATTACGCGATATGTTATGTATTGTCATACATATGTATACTCTTACTTAAATATTATGTTAGGTTTATTTTAGTATTGTTATCTATGGAATAAGTTAAAATAGTTGTAATTTTTTCGTAATTTGAATCTTTGTTTAATAAACGTTGATAAGAGTGTTGATCACTCACACAACAGACATTTTTGCCCTGTGAGACGCACAGCTTATTTTTAAAATAAATAAATAAAGAAAAAAAAAGATAGATAGATATAATATATATTCTTCTAATAAAATCATTATTGTACATTATTTAGTCGGCTTTAATTGAATTTAGTATTAGTTTATTTTTATCCGTTTATTCTGATGAAATTTTTCAGTCCTACTTTGAGTCAACTTTCTTACGTTATTTAAAAATTAAAAATACCATGCCATATCTACGTATATTATTAATTTTCCTTCTCTATTTAAATTACATAAATTAAAAATAATAATGGACCTAAGATCTCATGGTAGGTCGAAGCTTTGCTCTATTTACCGATTAAGTAAAGTTTTAACCCGTTATGAACACACCCGCGCAGTCTCGTTCTTTTATAGAGAGAAAAATTTCAACAAGCCCCCGAAAGTTAATGACACGTTATCTTTTTTCGTACACTTATGGCACGAACTTTGAAATGAATAATATATGTAGATGAATGTCACTTTTTTTGTGATTTTTCGCGCTTTTCGATTTTATAGGTGTCATCATGTTTTACCCTTTGTAGGTTACTTTTTTCGCTTTTTAGGCCATTTTTAGAAGCGTCTCATGGAACTTTCACTAAAATTCGAAATTTAAAATTTCAATATAGAAACTGAAAACAACTTTTGTCTGTTCGTTGCATTCTGAAATCAATCAACAGCGGGCTTTCAGAAGTGAATTTCTTTGAAATAAATACGCACACATGTTTCGTTACCTACACCGAGCCTCTATTATAAATGTACTTACGCAAAAAACGTAGACAACTGCGGTAGCCTCATTTAAATACGCGCTGATTCCGTCGCTGAACGGCGTTTTCAATGCGCGATCCTTTCACTTCTCGAACATATTTCAACGTATATACATAATGACTGTAAATACCGTTGATAATTTAAATTTTAAATTTTGCTATTTATACAAGGCGCGTATATTTATGTAAATATGTTTAATTTTTTTTAATTTTATATAAATATAATTTAACATTTTTACGACGTTTTCATGTAATATTTAAAGGACCCGAAAATTTGACACATTTTTTGAAATATCGAAGTCATTTTTCAATCTTTGTAAGGCCATTATTATTAATTTTTTTGGATACTCTTTATGAGTAATGTGTCAAATACTTTTTTTTTTTTAATGTCAATATTAATAATTTATGTGTAGAGCAATATAAAATCACGATATTTATTTTCGAATACATGAATAAAGTTTTTTGCCTAATTATATATATATATATATATATAATATTGAATATATGTATATATGTATGTTATAAAAATAAGATGCTAATGTACATTAGGATTTAAAACCTTTTCCTAGTGGACAGTCTGTTTTTCACTAAAACACTACTAAACTCTGAATTCGGTCAAATATATAGTACCTGAAAAAGTTTCAATATCTCAAATAGGCGATTGCACTGCTCTAAGTAAAAAAATATTTTAAATGAAGAAATGATAGAACCTAATCAAATTACCTTTTTTAACCATCACTCCTTTAGTTTCAGTTACACCGGTGTTGCCTACCGTAATGTAATAAACATAACTATATATGCGCGTACATATACACCTATAAGGAATGTTTTTTTTTGTTGTTGTTTTTTTTTTTTGGCGCCTCAACTATGGACATTAACCCAACACAAGTGAAATTTTTTGAAAGTGTCAATTTGCGATATCAAATCCGGTTCTACCCGAACGAAACACCACTCTACCCTACCAGCTAGGCCACGGTAGCTGGCTTATAAGGAGAGAAAACTATTTTTAAAAAAAGTCAAAACCTTTTTTTAAAAGTTGAACCTTTTTTTTTAAAGTCAAACCTTCTTTTAAAGATCGTAAAGCTTTTTATGGGTGTAATTTTAGCATTCAAAACCGGAAAAGCAAAATATTTTAAAAACAAGCATGTAAAACTTGGTTAATTTTTATGCCGGACAAAAATAACTGCGCGATTAACATCCGAAATGTTTCGTTACCCATCTAAAAGTGATCTTTACTTTTCGAGAACAAGCCGAAGAGTAAACCTAATGAAGTTACGTAACATTAAAATTAATTTATTCCGTACGGATGAAGGCGATTAATAGAAAACGAAATAATATTCTTATGGAACAAGAAGACAAGCCAGTTGATTTAGTGGGGTAACCTATATTACATGTAGGACTGAAATATCAGCCTACGATGGAACCGGTTTGTCCGATACGTCTGCTGCTAAAGCGATGAATAATGAACAACGAAAGCAGCCGTTACTATAAAAGGTTCAGGTTTATGTTCTTATGAAAGGGTGAAATCGGAGACTTCGGTTTATTACCCACGCTGAAACCAGTTATTTCATGCCGTTTCTTCGTGGGCATCAAACAGATAACAGCATCATCAGCGCCATTTTTGGTAACAAACGGCCCATCTGTTCGGCTAAAATTAATTCAGACGCTAACTACGCTAGCCATGTTTACGGAGAAAACTGAAAATCATTCGCGTCAAACGAAATCCGACAAGCTAGCACTTTTCCTTTAGTACACTTCGTACTAGAACGAAAATTAACAAACCTAAAGCTGACCATATGCGCACGGTAACCAGACAGAAAACCCGGCGCAGACGCAATAGAAAATGAATATGATTTAACTGGTTACAATTCAAATCGATTACTGAAAGAAAACGTACACAAAGAGTGTACGTGATGTAATTTGTTCGTACATGATTATTCGTAAATAGGGCCGAATAAATTATTGAAAATTCTTTTTTTTTTTTTTTTTTTTTTTTTTGTGTCCTTTCTACTAAAAAGAAACCTAATAATAATAATAATAATAATAATAACAATAATAATAATAATAATAATAATAATAATAATAATAATAATAATAATAATAATAATAATAATAATAATAATAACAAAAATAATAATAATCGGGTAGCTAATCTAATAAATTTAGGTATATTAAACTATATACTGAATAAACTAGGTTTATACCGTTCCACACGATACAGAAGATTTTTTTGACAGCAACTACAGATAGCTGGAAAATTTGGCGAGCGAGTGCTCAAAAATTTTATCGTACCGATGATAGACATTAAGAAATCGCCGGGAATTAACACAGAACGGATGTAACTCTGATATCTTTAAACCTTAAAACCTAATAGCGTAATCTCACATGATCCGGGGTAAAAAAGTTGACCAAAAAACTACGCGGTGAACAACAAAACTGTAAAAATCATCTATGGCGGCGAGCAAATATTTAATTTCCATTTGCCGTGTAACTTTCGATCTTTCTCATCAATGTCAAAATCATACACAAACGAATTAGACACGATCACACATATTACTCCGTAACTGCTACTTTCTGACAATGAAATATCGCGACAGAAAAGTCGCCAACTGGAATATTTTCTACTCCAATTATAGCCCCTTCGTGTTTGACTTTGTTCGGTTAAATGTTTTTTCAAACGCTGGATTTGAACTTTAAGACTGTAAAACGTTATCGTCAGATTAACAGGCTAATAAGTAGTATAACACCGAAGCGTGATGTCGGGAAAACTATTTCACGTTAAGAACTTACGATCGATAAGGCGTACGAAAATGGTAATTGTAATCCGTTAATTTCCGATAATAAAACAGTTAGGCGAAGAATTCTAAACATGAAAAAGAACAGCGTTGCAAGAAATATAGCCAGAGTGTATCGCAGTGTATTTAGAAAATTGCAAATTCAGCGTTAAAATATAGTTAAATTTATATTATCGCGATTTATTATGTAACTTATTAGGAGGCTCGTATTTATTTCGAAGTTGTTAATTAGCCGTCAGTAATTTTTTATGCGAGTATTTAATACATTGCTTTTATTCAAGTCCACTATGAAGTTCTAATAACAGCCCTTTTTTTTTCTTTTTCTTTTTTATCATATAATAGTTTATTTAACTATTGGTAATAGTATATTATTCATGTCTAAATTTTATGTCGATCAATTTTTCTTATCGGTCGAATCGATCGCTGGGTTTTTAATCAATAATTACAAATCGATTTTATGCGTGAAAAGAAGAAGTAACATTAATCAAAGTGAAAAGTCTGCTGCGGTTTTGAAGGGAAATGTAAATTCTAGACTGATTAATGATATACTTAAAACCGCCGGATAATGTAACACAAACGGATATTTCTGACCGAAAACAAAGTTTTCGTACAGAATCATTGAAATAAATACGATCGAAAATAATTATATATATATATATATATATAAAAAACAAAAAAAACATAAGGCGAAAACTACGAAATTCTAAAGTTTTACACACATTAGCGCAGCAAGCAGTTACGATATGAAGTATTCAAGAAAGTGAAACGGATGATAAGGGAAGCAAATGAAAACTTTATCACGAAGAATTAGATGACCAACAAAAGATATTATCACAGTTCAAATTTATCAAAAATCTTGAAGCACAAATGATCTCTTTCTCGCAGTTGTTTACCTGCCAACGGGGCATCACAACCACGTGTCCCTTACGATATTAACGTCCGCCAATACTTGGAATTCTAACGAATAGATTATGTAATAATTCGCTGTCTCCTAAACTCTATTATTAAGCGTCTTTCTATAAAATCAGGCGTGTACTTTCGTTTGCATGATATGTCCGAAATATTTTCTAATTCGCGTCATAATTTCGTTGAACAGCCCTTATTTTCGGTTTAGCCGGCCGAGATTTATTCATTTTCTTTACTGTATTCTTAAATACTTCCGTATGATATTGCAAAGTTGTCGATGCGTTTTTTACGATTCACGTTTTCGATGCATGGTTAAACGCGAAGGACACCAAGAAGCGTACACTGGTTCCGATTTTAACTGCGCTTTTAATTGACGTATCTCGTTATATTTTATTTAACTCGTGACATCGGGTACTAGTGTTAAGTTCTTAATCTCCTACACTCTCTCTTCAATAACCCAAGTACGCATATCATCGAGCCATATTTTGACTCGTGGTATGAGTTTTTAGTCTCTTACGCTTTGTCTCTTCAATAACCCAAGTACGCATATCTCGATACAGTTTCGTATCATTCCTCAACTGTCTTCCATTTTCTGCCATGGAATTCGCTCTACCAATGATGATGGTCAATTTGGTTTTCTTTATATTGAGGTGTTTAATTTTAGTCATTGTAAAGGGATTTTCATTTCCCCTATGCTGTTCATCAGTGAAACGTCAAAGCGAATCATAAATTAAAAAGTACGGGCGAGAAACTCTGTCTCACTGCTCTCGAAATCATTCGGTACTGACGCGTACACAATGTATCACACGGTTTTTCGATTAGTTAGAAAAATCACTTTTTTTTAATTAGAGGTTTGCAATAAAATCAAAAAAGTAAGTATCTATTATAAGGGGTTCGATTTTAAAATTTTATTCGCAGTTTAGACGTTTTAGCTATCAATTTAGTAAACTGTTCAAAAATCGTAAGCGGTTTGAAATAATAGCGCTGAAATAGCGGGGAAAAAATTATTTCGGGAGTCATGCCAGATAAAACTCGAGGCTTTTTAGACCGGACGCAGTACTTTTGAATACTTTTCATTACGCAGCCGGTAAAATATACAGAGAAACAAAAGCAATCATAGAAAATCGCGGATATTATACTCAAAAATACGCTCGATAGTTCGAATAACTAATTTTAAAATTTTTTTCCCAGTCTCTTCGTGTTAGAAAAACACGCCATTTATCGCAAAAGATGACTATAAATAACGTTAAAACTATCTCATCGAACCGGCATTTAAAATAAAGAGGATATTGCCTGAAAATTATTTGTAACTCGGAGCGGATCACGGTAAATTAAATTATTTAACTGAATTATAAAATCGAATGAAAAATTTGTTAATTTTCAGATAAGGAAATAAGAATAAATATTTCAAAGGCGATTACACAGAAACTTATTAAACCTTGCCCGAATTCCCCCTTCCTCACTTCCGTGTTTGTTAAAAGCGATTCTCATCTTCCCTCCCTGTCGCGTTCGTAACTTTTCCCCATAATTTTCGATGCGACCGGGGAATTTTGTAGACCAGATCTTGCACAACTTAAAAGACTATTATTAGTGCCGCGAATTATTACGAGAACTCTTGTCGATCGCGAAATGGGTGCAGCCGAACCGGGGGGTAAATTCCATCGGTCCATCTCCGTAAACTTGTACAACACTGAGTATCGGTCTCATGTTAGAACATTAAATTGCTTATTGTTTCTTCGAGAACAACAGCCTGTTGTAATTTCTATAAATGATTCTTCGGAAAATCTTCAATTTTCACCGTTTTAATATTGAGCTAAGAAATGTAGGGGGCAGGCAGCCAACGAATTTTTAACGAAAACCTGCGCTGCGATGTTTAATTTCTCTTTAAATTACGCTCTAACAGACACCGCCGACAAGTTGCAATAATTTGTCAAACCATAATTTTGTCTGTGAAATATTTTCTCAAGAATTTTCTTCGCTCGCATCAGTATTCAATATAAAACGGTGAAATTCCAAACGACTTGTTGAATCTCCGGGTCCGCCGCCTGTGATTATAAATATCTGAAACATGCACGTAAACAACACACGGATATTCCCCTCTTCACAGTGTAACGTTAAGCAAAACCCGCGGTAAATTACCTCGGCATTTTCTTCGTACACACAGACATAATCTTAATAATCCGCGAATTAACGTGATAAAAGCTTGTAAGAAACAAATTTGTGCTTACGCGATTTAGAGTTAAAACTATCACTGTTTTATTAAATTAACAGAAAATTGCAGATAAAATTCAGCCGATGATTAGCACTGTCGATAGTTTGATATGATTCTTCAGCTCTAACGCCCGTTGTATAATCAGCTGGTAGCGGGCAGCCAATCTTGGAACATGTTAATCGGCTACTATATAATTTAAATCTGCCAGGCTTTAGTGGTTTTGTCGTCAGCACTTCCAGCTTTTTCCTATTGCTTTTATTTGTTTCGCTTCTATGTTACCCCAGTTACTGTAAGTACTGCATTTTTCTGAATTTTATCTCGCAAAACTCCCCAAGTTTTCATCCCATTATTTTACTATAACAAAATTAGTCATTATTTCAAACTGCCAAGTATTTTAGACATTTCACATCGAATAAAACTATTTCAAATCGAATAGATCCTTACTTATTTAAACAAAGAAATAAACACTGGCCTTAAAAACTATTAACTTTCGGACAAGCAGACACCGTGAATTAAGTTGCATTTTAGCTCATCTCTAGTACACGTTTCTAATTACAAACCATTCTCATCCGGAGATCATCATAAAGTGATTAGGCTCAAAGAAGGAAAGAATTGTGCTTCAACTTTTACTCCTCATTCTCTAACCCAAATTCTTTTCACTTGTCCGTTCAACCTTTCCTTCCTCTCTATTCCTCGTTTTCTGACTTCCCTATCTCAGCGATATGATTACGCTCTGGGTGCAGTTTGCTCCCTTCGTCGCTTTTCCGGTTCTCTCTCGCGCCATCATTGTCCTTTAGCCTTGTATGCAACCCTGATCACATAATGTTCGAATGCTCTTCGTTTTCAACGGAACGATGTTCTTTGTAGTTACTACGCCTTTCTATTGTCAAGCAGTGTTCCTACTCCTTATAATGCTTCGTTTATTCTTTCCCTTCCTTCTCCTCCTTCCGTTATTCAAGCGCTTGAAACGTTCTTACTGGATATTTCACGTCGCATAAAAGTTCGATTCTCTTTCTTCTTCTCTTCCCAGTTCTTCGGCCAATGCCCATGTTGACAAACATATTATTAAGAGGGACACAAAAGAGAAAAAGAAAAGACCGATGTCAGCAAATGAAATATCCAAAATGAACTTGAGAAATAAAAAGTGAAACTAAATTACTCGACAAGGTATGCGCTTAAGTTAAGAGAGAATAACTTCAGTTTTTTTCATTATTATTTTTCTAAAATAAATTTGGTAAATCATACAAGAAAAAACAAAATCTGAATAAATTTGTGAGGAGTCCATTATCGGAAAAAACTTGGGCGTAACAGTTAACGGAATTGTGGTTAATAACATTCGCTCTGATACAGTCGTGATTACAAAGTGCCTTGAAGATTTACAAGAATTAATGAAAGTAGTAAAAAAAGATGGGCTTACGTATAAATACGACTAAAACAAAATGGATGGCTATCGGTAGTTTAACGAACACATGGTTAATGGCATACTACGCCCCCCCTCCCCCCTTGAGAATGTAACGATTGAAGAGACCCACTCAATAAAGTATTTGGGATGTCATATCAACGACAGGTGGAAAATATCTACCGAGATTAGAGTTTTTTTTTTAGAAATAGTCGAAACGAAATGACGTCAGAAACAAACGTAATTGTTTAAATCAAGAAACCGGCAACACAAAATTGATATTATTTTAGGGAAAGAACAGGTAAATATAAATTATCTAGAAAAACTGCACACATCGAATCTAAATCCCGTAAGAAGTAGAAGTATCGGCAAAAATACTTAAAGATTGCGAACAGAAATAAAATCGGAAAAAAAGCAGCGCAAATGGAAGCGAAATACCACAAATACTTATTTAGCGTATATATAAAGTATAAAGCAATTAAAAACCCGCAAATACAAAAAACAGGAGTGAAGAATAAACTGATGTAAGTGCGCGTGAATCAGTGTAGGAGACAAGCTTAATGATTGGACGGATTATTTAACCATAGGAGACGATATTAAATTCAACCAAGTTATTATCTGAGCGGTAGAATGTAAAGTATTTCATAAAGGGACAGACTGCAATAAGGACAACGGCGAACTGGTAAGGAATAATATCTAAGCATGGTCAATATTTTTCTATATTACAAAATGACGTTATTTGTATGGGAGAGTTTTATGCTACGACACCATGCCTAAGAAAATAATTGATTTTGGATTTCACTTTTGATGTTTTTGAGAGAACGGAACAATGAAAAAGTGTTTTTCGAACTAAAGATGAATAAATTTGATATCTTATGAACAAAAATTAATTACAAACGAAAAATCAAAACGAGCAACAAGGAAAAAACAAAAACAAGTGAATTTTGTTGACAAAAAAAAGCAAAAAAAAAAAAAACAAACATATTTAAAAGGAATAATTCAACAAGTTTCATGGAAAAAGAAAAATAAGTAAACACTCATTGATAATAACATTAAATTCTCGAGAGTACTGCTAAATAATTGTAATTTAAACGAAATAATCAAAAAATAATCCGACGAATTAAAGATTTTTTTTTTTTTTTGTATATATACAATATAGATAAATATAAAAAAATGAAATAAAAAAAAAAACAAAAACGACGAATTTCAGTGAATGAAGTATCAAGAGGTGTAAATAGAGTAATAATTAAGTATATTAAGTGATTTAATATCTCGGAAGAGTTTTCTTATCGGGTAATGGTAGAAGTGGCGGGTATTAATAAAAGTAACGCAAGAAATAAAAAGAAAAAAAAAAACAATTAGTTTAACACGAGAAAAATTTACAAAAAATACATTTATCGGAAGTAAAGAAAATAACTGCTTACAGTATTATCCTATTATATATGGCTAAAAACGCCTGAAATCCAACATTATTATCTGGACTGGAATTAATAGAGGAATGTTTTGCAAATATAAAACGTAACACCTTCATGAACTGAAGGAAACCGCGGAAGTCCAAATTAAAAATTAATTTTTAAAAATGATCGCAGTAGGAAAGATCAAAGAACAAAAAAAAAAAAAAAAAAAAAAACTTCTTCAAGCAGTACAATCATATTGAGTATGCCGTTCCGTAAATGCAATTGACTTACATACTAAACATCAACTCGTCGAGACGATGAAGATGTCGCGGTTTTGCTAGACTGCTCGCACATTAAACTCTACCTGTAGGAATACACTTTTTTAAGGAAATGAAAAGAAAAAAAGTTAATTATCAGGTGATTTCTAAAATTTTGAATCATTAAAACGAAAAGTCATTTCTAATTTACGTTTTTTCTCTCCGTCAAAACTGAGCTAATCAGTCGATTAGGTTAAGTAGGAGGATACGCAAACAAACGAAAATGTTAATAGCCAACCCGTAAAATTGAACGATGAAACATCTCGTCAACGGGAACACCATTTAACGTTATCAAATGACAGATTAAGCAATAAAATAAAAAACACGATAAAAAAAAAGGTGTAAACAGTTCAATCGGAGCAGATGTCAAAAAATCATGTCAATTTTGGGAGCGAATGTCGCGACTTCAGGAAGTCAGTTTGCTGCGGGCTCCATTCGTGCATTTTTGGTAACGAAACGGCGGATTCTTTGGGGCTCGGGTTTTTACTTCTTCTTCCCATTTCCTTTCTTAAGAAAAATTCCATTCTCCAATCTCCTTCCGTTGTGTAAAGGTTTCTATCTCGGGTCATGGTATTCTTATTTTCTAAGAATTGTTCCTTTTACCTGTCTGTTCAACCTAGCCTTCGTTTCCTTCACTTCGCCAATCTGTTGTTGTCTCCGTTATTCAACTACGTTCTTAAACCAAACTCCCTTAACTTCCGCCCGTTTTCATTTTTCGTTAGTTTCTTCTGCGCATTGTCCTCTTCACTCAAACAGAACACGTGTTTGCGATGCTGATCACGTGTTTATTAATAATACGTCTCTTTTTATTGAGCGTTCTATATTCCAGTTTGTTACAACTTAGTCTTCCTACTCCGTATTCCTATATCCCCTGTCTTTCCATCAGCTCGGTGACGTTTTACTATATACTATACGATTTTAGCTCACGATTAATTTTTGATCAAGCCGCATTGGTGGCGTTTGTTAGATGTTACCCATCTAAAATTTTTTAAATGTGTATCGATATTTTTACATCATCGTATTTCCAGGTTAACGGTATGAAATAAACTACTGGTTATAATTGGTCCTGTCTTTCTTTGCCTCAACGCCAATTCCCCGAGAACTGTTAAAGCTGGATACATTAAGTGTATGTGATGCAAATATGAAATCTACTTAAAATACTAACTTAAAAACAAAAAATTCTCCGATCTACCGAGTCACTGCCGTTTAAAAATGTTTGTTTTGAACACAGAACTGCCGTTTTAAATTTGTTTAGCGTCGTTTTAGCGATATCGGATAAATAATGCGTAACGAGCACATATTCCACCCCTATCACAAAGTTGTTATTTTGAATTTTTTTCGAAAACAAAACATTTTCTAAACATCAGCGCGTTATTATTAACTATTTTGTTGAAAGATTAGCAATTATATAACCATCGGAGTCACCGTCGTCAAATCACGCGGCAAGCAGGATTATATATATATATATATATATTTCTAAGGTGCCCCCGCACACATATCTAGCGACATTAAATAAAACAAAATCGATTATCTAAGAAATCAAATGTTGCTGGAAAATATAATAAAATATTTATTAATTTTATTAAAAAGTCGACAGGATTTTAGTATTACATGCGAAACAAGTAAACAAATACAATGATATTACAGATTGCGAGAAACATAAGAAAAGTAGTGGGTTAAACATCACGATTACTTTACTTATCAACACGATTATAATATTTCCATTATGGCGGATAACGAACAGTTCCCTTAAATGAATGTCAATGGAATAGCAAGAAATCTAATCAGGATTGCTCTCTTACTCACGTCACCTTTGCCTTTTGAAAACAGACTCGCAAATCACTAATAATAATAAGTAATGTTGTTAACTTAACTGAAAGATACGAAATAGTCCATAAGTAAATATATATTCACGGAACCTTCAAATCGTGCTTGCACTTAACCGGGGCTCCCTTTTATATTAAAAACAATGTAACATCTATGAAAAAGGAAAAGTGCAGTGTTATTTACCAGCTAGGTTAATAAAAATGTTAGCAATAAAAGTAAAATTTCCATCTTAAAATTTATCTTCACTATTTATTTTAATTACTGATTATTTTTTTTTTGGTAATTTACAGAAATTTTAAGGAATCATTCGATATATGTGTATGTGAATCTGTCCTACTTTTTCAAAATTATTTATACAGCGATTTTTCGGATGTTAGGTCAGAAATGATTTCGGGACTTTTGGCGTTTCTGATAGAGTGAACACTGCTCTTTCCAATGTCGTAAACCGCAATGTGATTCGACCTCGTGTTCTATGGCCAAAAACCTATGGTTGCCGTGCAAAACTTTAAACTCGTTTTTTTCAAAACTATGTTTTTTCAAATTTCAGCTTCAAACGCAAATACCTCGGCGAGTTATGTACTTTTTTTAGAAGGCTCCGTGAGGTCTCAATCGATCAGAAATTTTGTCTAGTATACTGTACTGGGCTTAACTCCGTACCGACAAAATGGGACCTAGTTATGTTTACGTACACATATATGAATTATAATCAAAAAATTATAAAATTACAAAAAAAAATACGAAAAAAAAAATGAAGCATAGCGACATGCTTTTTTAAAAAATTTTAGCTTTATAATTTTTTATAATTCATATATTTTTAAACAATCTCTTTAGAAACACACATGCATTAACGGTACACTTACATATTTATTCTCTTATCTCTTTTACCTTGAGATTTATCTTTACTCTTTTTACGCTAAGCAGGTTATTATAACATTTTAAATGCAAGCGAAAGCTGACCGAAAATAATAATAATGATTCGAAAGCTAACCCACTTTGATCTGATCTTTCGAAAATTTAGATTCGCACCAACAGAATCAACCTATTTTTATCCATATCTCCGGACCGCATAGTTTACTACAATGCTAATAAACTTAACAAAATACATACAATCTAAAAAAATAAAAATAAAAAAGGAACTATTAAAAATAATGCTTCATCAAAATTAGAAAAATGTTTATTAATAATACGGAACATTAATTTTAAAACTAACTAAAAATAAGAAAAATCGAATAAAATAATAATCTATAACAAGTTCAGTTAAGTACGAACGATTAAGTACTATTCCGTATACGAATTCATGCAATAGCAGATGCACAAAATGAAAGCGAGATGATATACATTTTGCAGAGAAGGAGACACGTGAATTTTACTTATACATAGTTTGAGCAATACCAGGGGCGGATCCAGAGAGACATTTTGGGGGAGGGAAATTGTATAATTACGTAATATCTTCTACGGTAAGCAGTAGATTTCAGAAATGTTTCATAAAGAAAATCAAATTATAGAAATTCATAAGAATACTTTAAAAATACATAATTATTACAATTTTCAATTTAAATTTTGTTTTATTTTTAGGTGAAAAATAAAACGAAATTATAAAATTATATCTAAAAAATGGTAGTTTAGAATTTGAATAGTAAATTACTAGAAAGAATAGAACGATAGTGTATTTTGATTAGACTTTATTTTTTATTTTTGTTATCAATCTCTTTGTTCATGAGCAAGTAAAAAAAAAAAATATAACTATCTTTCATTGAATTATTTTTAATTAAAATTACAAAATAAAAATTAAAAATAAATAAAAAAGGCAAAAGAACGACGGCAATTGCGTTTTAAAATACAGAACAAAAACGTAACATTAATAGTTTTACTAGAAAACAGTATTAAATATTAGTCATAATTAAATATCCATAGGTGTAACATACAAATTTTTTATAGTATACATTAAGTTTCTCTGTTGTAATAAATTTTTTCATCGAGGATTTGGTAAATGTCCCCTATTTCCCACCCCGCGGATCCGCCACTGGCAATATACGTATTCAAATTTCGGAACTTTATACGTTCTTTCTAGAATATGCAAGCTTGACTACTCGTAGATTTGTTTACCAATTTAAATTTTACCTATTTCAAATTATTCTTTTCTTATTCTTAAATATCTCATTTAAAAAATAATCAAAAATCATTCATTATCATTTAAATGGACGTCAAACTTTGTAACAGATCCATTTATCTTCGCAATTTTCGCCGAAGAATTTCATTGCTAGTTTTTTGCCAATTTCGAAAACATAAAAAACATGGCTACTTCCAAAGAAGGTTTCAAACTACACGCTTGTAACCCAACATTTATCGCATTGTAAAAAAAATAATAATAAAGAAAGCCGTCTTCAATTTTGGCTTCTGCGAAAAAGAAAAAAAAAATGAAAATTAACCTAAATTTGTTTATTATGGACAAGGAAGTTTTCAATTGATTCGGATCGATTTTTCTGTGGAAAACGAATAAACGTGAAAAATTTAAAAGGTAATGAATTACCTTCATCAGTAGTAGGCATAAAACACCGATTTTTAACATTCTCCTTTTTACGCATATTAACAATTAATGTATCTATCAGTGATGCTTTAAATTACTGGCCGCTATGGTTTCCAGAAAGTAACTAAGTTCTCATCTCCTATTCGCTCACGTATCATACTCATCAACTGTTCTATTATTTTTCATTTTGCCTAAACACTTACGCTGCCCTATCTTTATTCCTATTTTATTTTGGTCACTCGTCTTTTCGAAACCATATTAACCGTCGTAGTGATATAGACAATTGCGAAATGTTTTTACATTTTTATTCGAAATAATCACTGGCAACGAAAAATTTATTGTTTCGTTTTATTCGGAAAGTGTTCACTCATTCAATTTGAAATTATCGATTTTTTTTAAAAAACTTGAAATTTCAAATGAAATAAAGTCATATTTATAGTAATTATACTTTACAAAATTATATTTTAGAATAATCTATTGCAAGGCCGTGTCTAGGGGGAGGAGGCTTAACCCCCTCCAGGAGAACTGAAATAGTTATTATAAATACACAGAAATCTGAAAAAAATCAAAAATTTAAAATATTTTAGGGTGTTCTTACCTTTAAAAGAGAAAAGAAAAAATATGCTCCATATTTTTAGGTACTTCGTTAATATTTTATGCAAAATTTTTTAATACGAGTATAATCAATAACATACGTAATTTTTATTAATGTTCATATACGGGGAGTAATTCATTTATGTAAATTATTAATACATATAAATCAAAATGATGGAAATGATTAATAGTATGAATATTAGTGAAAAATGTATTATTTATAAAATAAATATGCGAAGAAAATTTTCAAAATTCTGGGCACGGACCTGTTCTATTGATAAAAATATAAAATTTACTGTCATTAAAATATTTAAAAATTCGTATTCAATAACAATTGTGTAAATAATACGCTATTTCGCTAAGGGGCAAAATTAACAATTCCAAATGATTGTTGCGAATAATGCAAATTAAAACTATTCGAATAAAAACCGAAGCCATTCGAACATCCGCGAAAGTTCGTTAAACATCGGCTACATTCTTCCGAGAGAAATAACATTCCGAATACAACTAAATACCGAACAATCGGAATATTCAAATAAAACATTTCGCAGTCACCTGCCGCTAATTAACCGTATACATTTAAAAATTCATCGAAATCCTTACCGAGTAAAATAAACAGCCGAGAATAATAATGCTTTGTTTCATTGTCTAAATTAACTTTTCATTTAAAACTCGGTAACCGTTCTTTGTCTATATGACAATATTTTCAACTCCATTTTTTCAAAGCCGCGCGTCAAAAAAGAATGTTTCTATAATTTTACCTACTAAGTTTTTAAAGAAATTCGATAAATATTCTCTTTCCATTCGTGCGTATATTTAACAAACTTTACATAGCGTCTCTCTTATTTTTACATTCTTGCACAGCTGGAATGTTTTCGAAAATACTATTTATATTTTATTATTTTGCGTTTACGTCCAGTTCACGTCAACTTCTTCTACGGGCACCTTCTTAGGTGAACACGCCTCAATGTTTACTTTCACCTGCGTCTTTAATTAGATCTTATCCCTTCATTATATTATTTCAACACTCTGTATTATTTCCTTACTGTTCGTAGTGGCTTTAACAAAACATGTTCACGAATAGTTTCTTTTTTCAACATTTAGGTGAAATTTCGTGATTTTCATTCACTTTGATGTTCAACTGCCCTTATTTACATCTGTTAAAACCTTATAACTTTGTATGTAATTTTATATAAATTGTTTTCGGCGCCGTTTAAACGCTTACAAATGGTTTCTTGGAGATTTCGAAATATGACGATAACTATACTACTACGTCGAAAAATATTCATTTTGTTTCTCGGAAAACGATAATTTAGAAAATATTCAAAAATTTGTTATTTTAACGGCGTGAACGATTTCAGGGTTTTTTTCAATAACGAGAAATTCGGTGCGAACTTTCATCTATATGCTCCATAATACTGAATTTAAAACATTACATTAAGTACAAGAACAATATACATATTCTAGGCAAAGAGGAGACTACCAATTATTACTACTTCGTATTAACTATTGAAATTTCAGAACAAGCGTTGTTACAGTTTTCTGATTCTTAAATATCGTTAAAATATAAATTCATTAACATATATTTACAATTACAAAATAAATTATTAAGGAATTTATTTATTTTATATTTATACTATCGAAATATAGCTTCCGTTTAAAAATAAACCGTGAGGAAAACTTTTAAATAATTTTAACGTTTTATCTTTTCACACTTATTCTGTGTACACATTTTAATCGTTATTTATGTACTAAAAAAAAAAGGGGCAGGAACAAGAGAAAAATGGTTAAATTTAAACCGATATCAAAAACTATATAATTTATCACCGAGTTTGTGAAATAACAATTAGGAGAATAAGCCGATTTAAACTGGAAATCTGCAAGAAAGAAAAAAATTGTTTCTCTTTAAAGTGAAAAAAGCGAAGAGATAAAAAAAGGGAAAAAAGAATTGAAAATACCAAAGCGCATAAATACAAATTTACAAAAATGCCAAAATTCAAAAATTACGTAACAATTTTTTCATTTATAATTTATACACATAATTGGCATAGTATACTTATTACGAACGTTTAAAGTACCGAAAAAAGAAGAAAAAAAAAAAAGTATTAAAAATAGTTAAGAATAGCGTATAACCCCTTATAATTAACGATCGGAACTAAGTGTTTTAAAAGAATCTGCGCGTGTAGGCAGCTTATAGACTAGTACTGCTTATTTTTAAAAATTCTCTTCTATTAAATTTTTTAGAAACTATACAAGTTTTTTTTATATGTAATAAAAATAAAGTCGCGCTTAAAATTGTATAATAATCATAATTTAAGGTTACAAATGGAACTGAAATATTTCAGTAATAAACAATTTTCCCATACCATAATAAATAATACGGATTTAAATGCGCAAATGGAATTGAAGTATTCCAATAATAAAAAATTTTCTCAGACCATAAGAAAAAGAAATTGAAAAAAATATGTAAATAATACGAAAAAAATAAACACGAAATATTTCATCGAAATGGCAAAACAACTGTGAGACTTTTTAAAAGCGATATAGAACATTTTGTAATTCTTTTTTTAAAACGAAGGCGGTGCTTTAATTAAATTTATTTCGATAGGGGAAAAAAAAATTCATTCTAACAAGTAAATATTTTCAGCGTCCATATCAATAATTAAAATATTCAATTTTTTAATTAATTTACAACTATCCATATAATCTTCTTAAATATTATTAGAAATTAATAAGTGATATGGCGATAAAAAGAAGAAAAAAAAACTATTAATTAACAAGTTACAGATGGATAAGTTATTTAATCATACAAAAGAACCAAAAAAAAAAATTCTCTGATCCTATCGTGCTTTACATACGCTCCTTAATTTCACATCTATTTCATTCCCGCTCTGTCCGTATTGATCTATTATAGATTATCCTAGTTATTGTGGAATTTCGGGCAACGAGTTAGTTGACACTCGTTGACACGTTCAGCTGTTTCAGACGGTCGCTTTATTAGTGTAATTTTCCAGCCCTAAGTCTTCTTCCTCTTTCCTTTCGTTGCCACCGCGACTGTTGGTCTGATCTCTATCCTTCATTTTCTAATCCTGCTTCCTTTGATTCATCCATACAACCCATTCCTCCTTTTTTTCCGTGGTTTCTTAATTTTCCCAACATGGCGCGGTCGACTATCTCATCTATAATTAGACGTCGGTTTAATCACAGCTTGTTCCCTGCTTCGCTCTTCCGTTCCTCCATTACTCAGTCTCCTTTTTTTATCCGTTTGATCCGTCAGAAACAAACTTCACTTGTGATGCAAATCACATTTTACTTGAATGTCCTTTCAATTCCTCAGAACGCGCGATACTGTATTCCGGTCTTTTGCGTCTTATCCTACGCCTTACAGCGCTTAATGCTTTCTTTTCCTTCTTCCTTTGGTTATTCCTTTGTTAGCTTCATTCATATGTTCTATTTCTAATATTTTTCCTTTATAATCATTAATGCTGTCATACCTTTGAATTGGGTAACGTTCTCAGCTGACATGCTCAAAAAAAAAGAATACAAAGTTATAACGGAAGAGATTATGAAAAATTGAAAATACCGAGAGTGAATGAAAAAGTTAAGAGAAACACAAAATAAAATCCAGAGACGGATAACAATGACGATGCAAAAGAAAAAATTTCGGGTTGTCGAAGTAACAAATCAAATGTGAACAGCATCGAAATTTGATCCACATCAAAAACAAATCGTAATACCGATATTTTATATGCTAGACTAAAAGACGCAACGATAAATAACCTACCGGAACTGAAAGGTCTGGATTTGATCGAATTTCTAATGGGGGCATGACTGAACGGGTTGCGCAAATAGCAGGCTTAAATAACTTTATAAACTGGAGTATCTGCATTCTTCAATAGTGGACGCACCGAGCGACAATTATATCGGGTGAGATTAAGTGAAATCTACTGAAGCGATATAGCTTAAGATAAAAAAAGCGGAACGAATATGTAAGCAAACCGTATCGTAGGTCATAGAACAAAAATCTTTTTTAGGTATAAAAAGGCAGCCCTAAAAGGTGAAATAGTGGCCAAATGGTATTCACAGCCACTGTAAAATCTTTGAAGATCATACTCATAATCCTACTACTCTTAACCGGAAATTAATGCTCTCTTCCAAAAAAAAAAAAAAAAAAAAAAAAAACAAACTCGGATTTACGTGTCTAATTACAAATAATTTCATGTTACCCAATTCGTGAAAGCTAAAAAAATTAGGCGCGTATTTACAAGTATCGAAAGATATTAAACACCGACGAAGAGTGTTACAAAGAATATCTTAACTTGAACAATGCAACAAAAAAATACTTTTTCTCTTTCTGGACGTCGCGTCAAATATACAGCACCCTCGAAATAATAATAATAATAGTTGAGTAGACTTTGGATAAATTCTCTGGGGCGCGCGCACCCGCAACATACATATACTTATTAAAAATCGGTATTCGTTATCCTAACGAAGAAAATGATGGAACCTTTGATTAGAGCGATCGAGAATTGAAAATAAATTAATCGTACTCACTTTGCGTTCCGGAGTAAAGAAAGCGTGCGCAGAGACCTTTACACTTTTTTGGATGTCTTGACTCAGCATTGTTTAAATGTGAACTATGATACACGCGGCTTTGTTTTATCGACATCTGTATAGAGAGAGCCTTTCGCGAGAAAGTAGCTGAAATTGTAAAATCCCAACGAATTTTATAAAAGGTATCTGTACTTAATAATTTACATCGGCAAACGAGCCGCCGAGATCGAAATATATAATCGTTTTTCCGAACAAATACCGATCGAAACGGCAGTTTCACGTGAAAGTATGTTTCGGCGCAACCAACTTTCAAAATTTATTTTCCCGGTTTTTCCGGGGAAAGAAGCTGTAGAACGAACGGTCAATGTTAATGGATATGAGAATGCTAACAAAAGATGGCGCTCATGTACCGAAGACTGTTCATGAAGTACAACGAAAAACGAGTTCTAAAAACGTATCGTAAGTAAAAAACATTATACCTCACTGTAAGTACTCGAGGACAATAAATAACTCAAAATTATAGTTCCGAGCAAAAAATTAAATCCCAAATTGTCAAGTTAATGCCTTTTAAGCGCACGTAATAAATCGCTGCGGAATCCAAAATTTGCAGGCTAAGATGAACACATTTTTACAATTTTCCGGTAAGACTGTTTAAGGTCTCTGGGGAATTTCCGAACACATTAAGCCTTACGAAGGGGAAAAAAAGCGTTATCGCTACACGTACGGTTAAATAAAAGAAAATCACGCATTGCGAGCAGATTACGCGGGACTATGTAAAATTTTACAAGTATTGATTTCGTAAGAAAAATTCAAAACAAAACGTTCAACGCTGGACCACTAGAAATACATCAGATTGAAGACCTTCGGGATTAGTTGAGTTCCATCAGGAAAATTCTGACTGGCCGGGTATCCGATCTGCCGACTGCATCGCCAGCCTAAAGACGTGATAATAACAGGAATTTTGAGCAGAGAATCTAATTTTAGACAAACGAAAAAAAATTCGTCCCCTGGATTCTAAAAAAATTTGCGAGACAAGTGCGAGCAAAACGTCAGTTTGAATTAGATAAATTAAATTAATTATAAATTTAATAATTTTTATTTTCATTACGTTTATTTTTAATCATGCAAATCGTTTTTTTTTTTTTTTTTTTTTTTGATACCGTCATTACAGGTCAATAAAAACAAACTACAAACGATAAAAAAAGTAAAACAAACGTAAAACGACTTCAAATATGCGGTGTAAATCGGACTACGTTCAATTTTAATTCGTTACAGAGAGAAAATTTAATACACACAATCACTACAAATATGAATCACATAACTTAATTTTTTAGAATAAATTTCAGCGTACACTCCGTTTCCAGGTTTTCTATAATAAATATAGGTTATTACAACGTAGCGAACAATAACAAAGAAATTTTTAAATATTAAATTTAATAATGACTTACAGATAAATTAGGTTCACGAAATTTCACAAGTTCGTTTTATATAGCGTTCGCAACAAAAGCGCCACTCCAACAGTCGGCGAAATCATCTAAAAATAAATATTCGTAAAACGCAAAAATAATAATAACGTTATAACTAATAAAGCTAAATAAAAATTCTCAAACGAATATCGAGTATCTTTAAATAACGTAACTTCGTCAAACAACTATGACAACTAGTTTCAAAAAACGATTAATACCTCGTCCTATTTCGAAGTACAGTTTGGTTTTGGTTGATTTTCAATTTTTCCCCCCTTAATTAATATCATATTTAAGAGGGCAGCCGGTATTTTTTTGTTCACCTGACGGAAGATATCGAAATCATGTATGACAACATTTCGCTGCTGTTGGAACTACTTCATATCTCATTTTCTGTATAATACCATTGATAATTACATTATTTTTACCGTTGTATTTATCAAATTTAAAATCAGCTAATTTTGTTTCGCCAAATCTCTCACTGTGGTCTTCGGTTGCTTGCTTTCCTTTTTCAATTCATTTATTTGTGTTTTTTTTGCGGTTGTGAAGTCAGTGTAGGTGATCTCACGTATTTATCACGTTTAACTTTTCTTTGTCTTTGTTTGGATAAAACTCGTTTATTCATAAATAATATTTGTCTATTTTAAATATATATCGAAAATTTCGTTTCTCTATAAGTTACACACTTCATATCGATGTGATCTGTGGCGACCATTTAAAATTTATCGTTGCAGAACCGTAGTAATTATGGCCGATTTTGTTTTTGTTTTTTTTCGTTCGTTATCTGTTCAGTTTACGTAAACCTAATTTCTTTCGTTTCGATTTTATTATTTTAAATACAATTGTTCTTATTATTTGTTCATCATTGTGTACAATGTTGTTTGCATCCGGCTAATAATTAAAGTAAACGAAAGCCCAAATCTGAACCATATAAATGCGCAAACTGTGGGGGAAAACATACCGCCAACCGGAAAGGATGTCCAATCTATAAAGCCAAAGCAGCTGCTGCAGAAAAACTTAAAATGAAAGCAGTAGAACGTGTTCGACAAAAAACTTTTAAAGCCGCCGAACCAGTCACTGCTAATAAAACATTTGCAGTCGCTACAATAGGTACTAAACAAGTGTCCAAGGAAGGTCAGCTACCAAGCAAACTACAATTGCTGATATAATGGCCTTCTAAAAACAATGAATGAAAGAATTGATCGATTGGAAAACAACCAACAATCGATGATTACTAAGTTCAAGAATTTGAAATAACAGAGCCAGTTTTAATTATTATTATTTGGAATGCCAATGGCTTAACTTCTCGACGAGATTAATTAGAAACTTTTATTAAACATAAAAATGTCGATATTGTACTAATATCAGAAACTCACTTTACAAACCACAGCCATTTTAGGATTAATGGTTATTCAACAAATAATGTGAATCATCCATCTTTTTAAGTTACTGGAACAGATTTTACGATCAATAAACAAGTTTACGCAATCTTACAGAAGAAGAAGCAAACCAACTTGCTAAATTCGAAGGCGTGGGCCTTGATCTGCGCAAAATAAGCTTCAATGCCTTGCATTTCGGTGGGCGTCTTTTTCAACAATATCTGGTCGATACATATATTCGTGTAGAGTGTGATCGCATTCAATGGATTAAGGCTAACCAGAAAAAAATGCTTACGGACCAATACGCTGGAGTTGCTCGTTTTATTAGCGAACTAGCTGGAAAAAAAATTCTGTTGTTGGCGAAAAGATAATACTGCCTTCATCATTTACTGGATGCACGCGATATTACATCGAACAATTTGAAGATGCGATGGCCATTATTTATCGTTATGGATCATCAGATTTCTTCATTACTGTAACCTCTAACCCTGAATGGCCAGAAATAAAACAAGCATCAAAAATTAATTTAGAAGATGGAGTTACTCTCGAGCAATCAGCGCAAGACCGGCCATAATCTTGCCGCTCGAATATGTAAAATACAACATAATTGAAGACCCGGTTAAAAATCAAATATATGGGAAGGTTGCCGCTTACGTCTATGCAGCAGAATTCCAGAAATGTAGTATCCCACACATGCACTTATTGCTGATCATAGCTCAGGAGGACAAAATCGTCAACACGGAAGAACTTGACGATTTCAGCCGAATTGCTAACAACGACGACCCTGAGTTACGAAAATTGGTGCTTAAATGTATGATTCATAATCCGTGTGGAGATTTAAATCAAAATGCTCCATGCACGGCTAATATGGATCAGGCCCAAGAAGAGTTGACTGATACGGATGAAAAAGGGTTAACGCTAGAGGCTTATTTTAGACTCAATGAAGAACTGAAAAAAATTGAAGAAAAGACTGCACCGAACCAAATTCAGGAAGAAATAATTTATCATTATTATTGGCAAATTCCAGAACATTTTAAACGGATTGGAAAATCAAGTAAATGGGTAAAAAAGATTCGCCGTTTGCCTGTTGTTGGACGAATACATATTAATTTTATACCCCAGTCTAAGCTTTTACATTTGCGAATACTATAGTTTCACATTTGCAACAAGTTTCGAAGATCTCTTAACAGTTGATGGCAATAAATATGCGACATATAAGCAAGTTTTCTTGGTTCGAGGACTTACTTATAATGGATCAACAGTGGATTGAAAGCCTGCGAGAATCTGCCATGTCAAAAATGCCCAGAACTATAAGAACACTTTTTTTTGGCAGATTTTAATATTCGGACCTCCTGAGAATCCTAAGGATTTGTGGGAGGTGTTCAAGGCAGACTTGGCGGAAGATTTCATCCGGGAAGCAAAGCGCTCGGGCAGTTCTATTGAAGAGACGATAAAACGTGCTCATCGTACTATCGCTTGCAAATTAACTCCAGAAGCAGCGGAGAAGGAAGAAATTTTCGCTACCGGGTTGAAAAATTTGACATGAACGACATTGATTGCTATGAGAAAGCATTGTACCAGAACGTAACAAATGGCGATGAATCAAGCGCTCTTGGAGAACAAATGCGCCAACAGCTTAAGGGAATGCAAATGGAAGTGTAGTTGAAACAATTTTAAAAGCTATACATAATGCAAATCTTGGATAAAAATGTTTTTTTATTGATGGACCCGATGGTACACAGGTAAGACTTTCATTTACAAGACTTTGTATCATATCATTTGCGGTCAAAAATACAAAGTAAAATTCATGACATTTACTGGAATTGCTTCTACTCTTCTTGCCGAAGGCCCATACATATGCCATAAAACTTTTGTACTTAAGGTGCCATTGATGTTAGAATCAATATCAAATATCAAATATCAAACCTGGGTCTGTATATACGATTTCGAATAGCAATCCTATCGACGAAGTGTTTGGGCATTGCTTAATTAATAGAAATTATGGCGAAATAAAAGGCAGAGCTATAATACTCGCTCTTCTAAAGTAAGGAAGTCAGTAAAATTAATTCAGAAGTTATTGACAAATTTCCCAAGGAAAGTAAAATATACAAAAGTTACGACTCCGCTAAAACGCAGCCTGAAGGAGTACTACAGCTCACTGCAGAATTCCTCAATGTGGCTGACTTACCAAAATAAAGAAAAATACCATCATAATGCTACTCCGTAATTTAGATGTTTCAGAAGGTTTATGCAATGGAACAAGATTGATTGTGACTGAACTATGTAATAACATAATAAAAGCCAACATTATTACTGGGGAGAACAATCGGGCAAAGAAGTACATATTCCCAGAATAACGCTCGATTCAAAGAAGGCTAACATTGGGTGCACAATGCAAAAACATCAATTCCCGGTAAGATCTACTTTCGCAATAACAATACACAAAGCACAGGGTCAAAAACATTTAGGTCCGTTGGTATGGATCTTCGAATGACAGTTTTCATGCATGGAATACTCTACGTAGCTTTTTCGAGAGTTAAAAATGGAAACAACTTGAAGACAATTTTACCGCACCAGAAAATGAACAAATATTGAATGGAAAGAGGCTTTAAATTCTCATAAATGTGTTGATAAATTAGTTTTAAAATATTTTATTTTTTGTGAATACGTATAAGATTAAAATAAAGTTAAGATTTTTGCATATAAATAGTTTATATTCAATATTTATACATATTTATTTCTAAGGACGGCATGATTTTGTGAGCCAAGCAACTGCTCGGTGCGCCAGGTACTTTATTTAAAGAGTAATCGTTTTTATCTTCTTTTTTTTTTTTTTGTTTTTTGACTTTCGAGAGAAATTATTACACATAGATTTTGTAATATAAAATTGCTAAATTTTAAAACAAATAACTAACAAATAATTATTTGTTTTAAAATTTATTCATGAAATGATCGTTTACGGAACAGTTCTTTAAAAAATTTATTTCGTCGACAATAGGATTTCCTAAGGAAGCGTTACACGCTTTAACTGAACGGTGCTTAGCCAATAAGTATCACCTAACCATCGGCATTATCATTTAAAGCAAAATATAATATTTTTACATACGATGAGATACCTAGTGAAATAATAAAATTATTGAACAATGATAACGTTGAAAAGATAACAGTTCTGTTCAATGAAATATATAATTCAGGAGAAATACCAGATGAATGGTTTCGATCAACATTTGTTACAATACCCAAAAAAGTAACGGCAACCAGATGCGACGATTACAGAACGATCAGTTTAGTGAGCCACCTTCTTAAAATATTCATCAGAATAATACATGCAAGAATCAGAGGTGTCTGTGAACAGGACTTGGATCAAAACCAGTTTGGTTTTAGACAAGGACTCGGAACCAGAGATGCACTGATGGCTGTGAATGTACTTTTCCAAAAATGTCGAGACCAAAGGACAGATATCTTCGTTTGCTTCTTGGATTATGAGAAAGCATTCGATAGAGTTAAACATAACAAGTTAATTCAAATATTACAGGAGAAAAATGTTAATGCGTATGACATAAGGATTGTCAAGAATCTATATTGGAAGCAATCGGCCACAGTCCTAGTAGATGGAAAAGAATCGGAAAACATCGAAATAAGCAGAGGGGTACGACAGGGTTGTACATTGTCCCCGCTACTATTTAATGTATACACTGACGAAATATTCAAGGAAGCAATCTATGAGGTCGAAAAAGGTGTTAAAGTGAATGGGAAATGGTTAAATAATATAAGGTATATGGATGACACAGTACTATTTGCTGATTTGATAGAAGACCTACAAGAAATAATCAATAATACGAATGACGCAGGTATAAGATACGGGCTTAACATAAATGTGAAGAAAACCAAATTTATGGTGATAAGCCGGGAAGAATATCCAAATATAAGAATCTTAATCAATGGTCAGGAAATAGAGCGAGTACGAGAATTCAGATATCTCGGATGTTTTATAACAGAGAATTTAGACCCTGAAGTTGAAGTCAGACGTAGAATCGGATATGCTAAAACAACTCTGAAGAAGCTGGGAAATTTATTGATGAATCGTTCGATTAATTTGAAAACCAGGCAAAGGATGCTCGTATGCTACGTATATTCAGTTCTGTTATATGGTGCGAAAACGATAACATACACAGCTAAAATGATTAATCATTTGACAGCTTGTGAGATGTGGTTCCACAGAAGAATGTTGCGCATCCCATGGACGTGGAAGTTAAGCAACAGAAAAGTATTGCAATTAGCCAAGACTGAACGAAATGTAGTCGAAACAATACAGAAACGCAAGATAAAATACTTTGCACACGTTATACGAGGTAAGAAATACAAATTATTAAAACTGATCATACAAGGACAAATTGAAGGTCGAAGAGGTCCAGGGAGAAGGAAGATGTCATGGTTAAGTAACATACATCAATGGACTGGGATAAAATCAGTGGAAGATCTAATGAGGGCTGCAGAAGGGCGAAAAATTTGAAAATTTGAAATACCAAGGATCGTCTACGCGCAGTCATGCGTAAGACACAAGAAGGAGAAGAATATTACTTTAAATAAATTAGACGTAGAGATATCAATTCAAATAAACAAAATACATGAATTCCGGTTTTTAATTTTTAAAAAACTCGATTTAATTTCTGTTATTATATGATCACCGCTTATTAAAAAACGAAAGGCGATGATACAATGCGATATGATGAAAAAAGTTTTTCACTTAAAAACGATTTTTAATATATTACCCGCTTGATTTAACAAATTAGATTAACTTCTTTAACAATGTGGGTGCAATTAAAGATCTTAAATAGGACGAGGATATATGTTTTAAAATATATCTAAAATTATTATTATTAAATAAATAACAGCTACATTTGAAAATAATGTAAATTAAGTTTGTTTTGTGAATGTAGAGTTAACTCTTTAACTATAAACAGTTGATTTAGAATTTTACATTGATTTTTTTTCTTTTTAAAATGGAAAGGAATTATCAGCAAGCTAAGGTTACTGCGAATGGAATATTTTACAAAAACAGATCATTCGTTCTAAAGACCGTACTACAGAAGGGCTTAATAGATGAACTTGTTTCCCATAAATTATTGTTTGTGTAGTGATGACATAGAAAATGCGCTAATTTTTTACATTGCCGAATTGTAGGGTCTTTTTGTTCAGCCGAATAAAAAAAAAAATGCCTGTTATTTCATACTAGATTTAGTGGTATTAGTAGCTTTTCAATTTCGCAAAATAATCATTAAATCGAAAAAGGAAAAAATCAAAAAAATCGGAAAAATTAGTACTTATTTCGTAATAATTTCATGTCACAAATATGATATTAGTGTTAAAGAAAAAAATGACTAAAAAATCACTAACATTAAACTAAATCTACTTCGAAATATAATGATAGAGCGGTAAAGGGTAGTAATTAATTTTTTTACAACGTTTAATCGAGCTTAAATAGTAAATGAGATTATTTTAAAACTATTAATAATTACAGACTAAAAAATAATGATTATTTTTAAAGTATATACAGAGAAAAAAGAGAAAATATATTTACGTCAAAAGTATCGTTAATAGCACGTTTAAGTTGGAAATATTGTTTGAATATTTTTATAATAGAGTACACAAGGCGCGCAAATTTTAAAAGCGATAATATTGTACAAGAAAAACACGTAAGCAAATCACACAAGTATGCTAGCGCATGCAAAGCAAATTTTACACACCTCGTCTGTGTGGAATTAAATTCCGCGAAATAGACACCGTAGGCAAGAAACAAATCCTTCATTCGACTGCTAGTTCGAAGTCTTCAATTTCTCTGAATTTCGAATTCAGCGATTCCGCCATTAGCTTAAATTTATCCTAAAAGTAAACAAATTTGCGTGGAATTAAAAATTGTGCACTTTTTATACACGTTTTCTGCAAGTACACAGTACACGAGTATAAAAATAGCTGCTAAAATTTAGATTTTTTGTTCTCTTACTAAAAAGTCAAGCGATATTCTATCATTAACTTCCGCCAGATGAAAATTATTATAATAACCGGGGTCCGGAAATTGACGGCATAATTTTTCTTTCTTTCTTTCTTTCTTTCTTTCTTTTTTAACGATGCTAATTCCGAACGAAGTAACATGTCTTTAGAAGAAAATATGTACATAGGTGTCATCTTTTTTTCGTGTCATTTTTTTCACTTTTCCTGTTACTTTTGAAAGTTTTAATGGCTCGTGTGACGTTTTTTTCAAAAATTCAGAAAAAATTAAATTCTTACCAAAACTATGAAACAAGAAATTGGGTTTTTGTAATATTAATAGTTCCGTATTTTTGTTCGTTCGTTGCTACTAAAATTAATTAACAGTAGGACTTAAGAAGTGAATTTTTTTGAGGAAAAAAAAACTGTATTTACATATATACTCACGTGAATCGTGCACCAACATCGATGTAATAATAAAAATGTATTTACAAAAAAGATGCAACCAAACGAAGGGGAGCGCTTTATTTAAATATGCACCGATTGGATTTTTCTGGTTGAAGCTCTAATGCACAAAAGTGTATTACATGTTAGCATTTGCCTTTGAACATTTGAGCACATAAATTCTATTTACTTCCTGTTCATGCCAATCGCTGAGAAATGATGTGGAATTGTGAACAGAAGATTATAAGCGAAATTTCGTCTAGAGTTTTGAGTAATCTAAGAACTTGTGAAAGAAAGTAATTTAGTTATTTTATAAGCGTCTCGACATGGAGCATATATCGTTTAATGGTGAAAAAACTGAAGCAGTAGTTACAAAAAAAATAGAATATGCGAAGGTGTACAAAGCATTTTTCACGCAGATTTCGTAACAAAATATGTACGTAATCGGGAAGTTTTTGTCGTGACCTTTACTGGTCACATTGCCATCTTGTTTCACTGTACATTTCATACAATTATATATTTAACGAATGACTGATAATTCATCTAATTTGTTGCGCTGTCTTTATAAAAGATAAATATATTAATTTTATAATTACTTTAGAGAACAAGAAAGTTCGCATTAGTATTTTTGTGCGGGAGCCTTCTTTCAATCCGTCTCATCAAATTCCATCCTAACTATAAACCTATTATTCCCAAAATCCGTTCCATGATTTCCGTTTTCTCTATCTCTAATTCGTTCCAGATAGATTTCTCGTGGATTCTTGGCCAAATAGGAATCAAAAGAAATAAAATTGCACTTGCACTATCGCTCTTTCGGGAAATATTTTTAATCAGTTTCCTGCCAAC
This sequence comes from Icerya purchasi, assembly GCA_039619475.1. Classification (NCBI taxonomy): domain Eukaryota; kingdom Metazoa; phylum Arthropoda; class Insecta; order Hemiptera; family Monophlebidae; genus Icerya; species Icerya purchasi. The sequence goes on from CM077115.1 coordinate 154,830,719, forward strand.
GATACAGCTAAAAGAATACAATTTTCAATTTGGGATAGCCTTTTCCGTTTTTCTTTTTCTAAACTCCGTTACCGATACAGGCGACTATTCAAATTACATTTTGTTTCTAGGTTCGCTTTCCCGCTTCTCCAATGTACCGTCTCCACTTTGTCTTCTTTTTACTACCCATCGTCCTTTGCGTGCAATTTTAATCATATTTTCTTCGAATGTTCTTCTTTTCCTTTTAGCGTACTGAATTGAACTATTGCCTCTTGGCATTCCCCTCTATAATGCCTCCTTTATTTTCATATTACCATCTGCTTCAATTATCAATATTATCTCTGATTTCCTATTATCAGAGCTATACTTCACCTTAAGACATGAATTTCTCCTTTTTCACCTTCGACATCAGTACAACCAGTGATAAAAAGAATTCTGCCTTATCTTCAATATGTTCTACGCTGTTTTCCTTTCTACACCCTAGAAGTCCAAACACACTATATAACTAATCTTCTAATAGATTTCACGGCTTCTACTCCTTAATATTTTTTTTATCTATGTTGCGATTCCTTGCTTTTTACATATTTCTTTATTTTTACTACCGCTTATCCATAAAATTTTGCCTTTAGAAATATACGCTTAGTGTTTATGGGGCCGACCGGTCTCAACAGTACGAAAAATTATTATAATTTCGTTAGTTAAAAAAATGCTTTTTTACATAAAATAAATATCGATACTTGAAGGTTTATTATAAGAATTTTTAAATGCACTAAAAAGTAAAAAATAATTACTCCAAATAAAAAATATGTATGTATATCAGAGTGACATAACACTTACGTGGTGATATCGTAATTATTATACAACATTAAAACCTTAATCAGAGTCGGCATCAAATTCATGTAACTATATCTAGGAACAATTTAATGAACATTTAATACAGTTTTTAATTATTCTTTTAATATGAATTTGATGCCGACTCTGATTAAGGTATTAATGTTATATAAGAATTACGATAATGTCACCACTTAAGTGTTATATCACTCCGATATATATTTTTTATCGGGAGTAATTATTTTTTACTTTTTAGTGCATTTTTAAATTCTTATAATAAACCTTCAAGTATCGATATAATTTTTTTTTTGTAAAAAAGCATTTTATTGTTTACCTTTTAGTGCACTTTTATTCAATTAAATTAAAACATTTTAATAAGAACAGATATTTCCACGGTGTGAAAACATCAAAAGCTACATATTTCCATGGTAATTTGGCAAATTTATAGGATTTTATTAAGTCAATAAATCTAACCCGACGGTGAAACCAATCTCATGAATGAAAAGCATCCAAAAAGTTTCAATCTCCCCCGCATAATAAAGCATAACTCAAAAACTACCGGGCAGATCTTGATCAAATTTAAATGGGACCACATGTGAAACACCGCATTTCAAATAAAAGAAGAATCGTCAAAATCGGTTCATCTAGAAGAAAGTTCTGAGGTAACACACATAAAAAAAAAAAAAACAAAAAAAAACAAAAAAAAAGCAGTCGAATTGAATACCTACTCCTTTTTTGAAGTCGGTTAAAAAGAGATGAAAATAAACAATATAAACAATTACCTCGAATTTTTTATCTTCCACTACTTTTTTATTTTTCTTGTATACGATTCTTTTCTTCTTCTTTTCAGCCGCTATATCATCATCTGCCGAAGAAGGAGGGAAGTTGTTTTCTTGCAGGTACTTTGTAGCCTGTTTTTGACGACGGATTATGCAACAACTAGTCTGTATATTAAAAATAATTTATATTTAAACATAGTTCGTTTTTTTGATTTTTTTTTTTTTTTAATTACACGTTTTTTTACTGATAATTTTTAGTTGTTTAAAAAAAAAAAAAAAAAAAAAAAAGAGAGAAACGAGTGTCTAAGCTATGCACAGATACATTAATACATGAATATATCATCTTATGGGCAGCTTCGCCTTTCCTTTATTCTTTCACTCTACATCAGAATTTTATCTAGGTTTTTCTTTGAACCGTCATTAGGCTAGCTTTGTATCTTATGGACAACGAATGTGAAATCCGACGTGTTTATGATTTTTACTGTACAGAAAGTGATTTTTTAGAAACAGATTATACGGTATTTACATTAACATCGTTGACAGTATTTACAACATTATTAACATCGTTTACATTATTTGTATCATTAACAACAGTTAAATTATTTGCACCATTTACAACATTAACACATCGGAGGTATGCTATCGAAAGGAAAGGACGATCGATCCGTACTAAAGTAGGAGGTATAGTGGCGCGTTTCAAGTGCGTCAACGTGTCATAAAAAGAGACGGCACCAATGCACGTGGAATTGCGTGATGTGGAAATGGTTTTAGTTCATTCTTCAATTCGAGTTCGAATTCTGCGCGCATAAATTCCATGAATGCGGGACCGTGCAACTCTCGTAAATCCGAGTTAAGATCACCACCGAGAACTTCAGCGCCTTGTACGGAATCTACATTAAACTGATTGACGGCTACGATGCAGAAGAAGAGGCTTATAGCCCCTGAGGAAACTCGCGACCATCCAAGAAGCGGGACTCAATCATTGCTTTCTCCTGTGGATGTAAGAGCTAACCATCACTAATCTTGGTTAGTACAGATAAGAAAGCTACCTTGCTGCATCACTTGCACGAGCGGGTGGTATTGTAACGGCTGCCAGTTAATTTTGCAGCAGAACCTTTTACTTGATCGCTTGTAAATCCGTGTCTGGCAAACGGTGGCAGTAGTTGACGAAGGTCGCCAGTAAACACCCATGAACGGACACTGATGATTATGCATAATGTGTTGAAGTCGAAAATTTATCTGTCCGAGGAGAGCGGATCCGATCATACTGCACTCGTCGACGAAAACGATGTGAAAACGCGTTCAGTGCTTCCACTGGGAGGACCATCATCTTTTGCGACTTCTTGATACGGAAGGCAGCGTATACACCGGATAATCCGATATGTGTATAAATAATACTTTTTTTGCGTTTTCATGATAAAATTTTATGGTAAAAGTTCGTAGGACACTTCATGTGCCATTTTGTGGGACGGACAAATTTTTAGAGTGACCCCCAGCCATAAGACATATTCATGTCAAAAAAAAAATATTCTTACATAAAGGTGTGTACCTAACTATCACCATCAGACTTAATATAGATCAACCTCTTATATTTGCGAATACGAAGCGATTAAACAGATTTTAGAAATTAATTCTTAATTAAAATTATACATCAAAACTACCACTAATGCTCTAACCACTTATAAATTAACCAACTGCAATATAAAATATAAAAATGCTTTTTTACAAAAAATAAATACCGACTTCAAGGTTTATTATAAAAATTTAAAAATGCACTAAAAAGTAAAAAATAATTACTCCCGATAAAATATATATATCAGAGTGATATAACACTTAAGGTGATATCGTAATTCTTATACAACATTAATTTTTTGGAGTTGGAATTAAATTCATGTTAGGAACAATTTAATCAACATTTAATGCAGTTTTTAATTATTCTTTTAATATGAATTTGATGCCAACTCCAAAAAATTAATGTTGTATAAGAATTACGATATCACCTTTAAGATCACTCTGATATATATTTTTTATCGGGAGTAATTATTTTTTACTTTTTAGTGCATTTTTAAATTTTTATAATAAACCTTGAAGTCGGTATTTATTTTTTGTAAAAAAGCATTTTATTTGTTACTTTTTAGTGCATTTTTATTCAATTAAATTAAAACATTTATTTCCATGGTGTGAAAACATCAAAAGCTACATTTCCATGGTAATTTGGCAAATTTATAGTATTTTAAGTCAAAAATCTAATCCGCCGGTGAAAACAATCATGAATGAAAAGCATCCAAAAAGCTTCAATCTCCCGCATTATTAAGGATAACTCAAAAACTATCGGTCGGACCTTGATCAAATTTAAATGGGACCACATGACAAACGCCACCTTTCAAATAAAAGAAGAATCATTAAAATCGGTTCATCTAGAAGAAAGTTCTGTGGTAACACACATAAAAAAGAATAAAAAAAATAAAAAAAATAAAAAAAAAAAAAAAATACAGTCGAATTGAATACCTCCTCCTTTTTTGAAGTCGGTTAATTAAAAATACAGATAAATCGATAATAACTCTATGTATTTTATGAGCTTTAATGATATGAATAAGAACTTCTTAGCAATTATGAAAACATAAACGAAATGGCAGAAAAACGGAAAAAGCTGAAAATTGTTTGTTTCATCAAATTATTCACTCATAAGCGTAGGAAAACAAAAAGAAAAAGGAAAAAGCACGAGCTTAAAGCCAATAACTTATTTTATCAACAGCTATCTAAATATAAGTAACATAAACAAAGTAGCGACACTGAAATACTAATTATGCGTATCACTTTAATACTTTACATCAGTTCAAATTCATACGTACATTTACCTAAATACTTACGGATCTGAAATATTCGTATGGAAGAGTTAAAAAACACTTCACATACACATACACATACTCTTTTACTCTCTGTTACAAAGGCTACCACCCACTACTCTATAATTAATATTGTTGTGTTTGTGATAGTGCGCCGCCTTGATTTGGTAGTAGGTGTTACTTTATCGAAAGTAATTCTTTAACTTATATTCCACTCTACGATTTAACTTTATCAACGCGGAAACTTTTCCGCAAATGAACTTAATTTTTATTTGCTTTCTTTTATTTTATTATTATTTTTTTTTTTTATGTAGCTTTTGTAAACTGATTTTTGAATAGCTCGTAGACCAGTTGCCCACTTGAGCGAAAAAAATGTGAAATTTGGAATTGTAGTCTGAAAATCGATTAACAGTAAAATAGAACGCCGCTCATTTCAGCGAGGAAAAAGGTGGTTCTCATCTTATTGCATTCAAAAAAAAAGGGGATTTTTCAAACACATTTTACGCATTTTCAATTTTTTTTGTTAAAAAAGTTTAAGTTTAAATATTTACTCGTATTTTAATTTATTCAAATTCCTTTGCTTACCCTCACAACATCATTTTACCTTTAATTTACATTATTATTTTTGTTCAGTTTAACTCGTTACTACTTAAAAAGTTCTTTTAGGAATTTTTACATACCATAAAATGAACATTATTTTTTCGGTATACAATGGAAAAAAAATGAAAGTTTAAAATAGGCGAAAACTTAAATATCGAATTAAATTAAATCTATTTCACATTTAATAATAAATGAATACATTACATAACGAGATTCAAGATTTAGCTCTCTTTGAAATAACGTATAATTCATAAATCACCTTGTATGAAAGATGGAAATGTTCTAAAGCATATCTAAAACGTTTTGGAACAATCATCATCGTTGAAAAAAATTACTGACTAGATCGGTTATCTCAAAAAGGTAGATTTACTACATAAATTCCTATTAAGAGTAATAATATTCAAGCAAATGATAGGTAAATGATCACATATTCACCGATACATTCAAGAATGTTTGAAATATATATATATAAATATGAAGTCCTGTAATCGTGTCGATGGTATTAAAAATATTAACATAGGTGATGGTCGCTGACGAAAGGTAGACATGGTGTCAGAGAACAAGTTTTCAAGAAAAACGTGTTTTTCGCAGTAAAATACACTTTTAATTTTAAACATACAATTACGATTTACAACAGGAAATAATTTCTTTTAGCACCAGTTTGACCGATTTCACGTTAAAGAGCATGCTGAAAAAGTGTACGAAACCGTTGTGTTAAGTCAAAACCGAATTTTTGACACACACACTATGTACCTCTTGTCAGCGACCGACACATATACATATATATATGTATGTATGTATGTATATAAATAAGCTACACTTCGTATAATAGCCGTAATGAATTGTTTCCATGTCAGTCTGAACGGTACATGTGTAATTCAGAAATAGTTTAGAAAACATTGTCGTATTAAGCGCATAAACGATTTCTACATGTCATATGTATATTCAGATAAGTTCAGTTTCAATTTTTGTTCTGACAAAAATAACGGTTCTTTCGGTTTTCGGATTTACGGCCCAATTCCCGATTGTTAAAACTAATTTACTAAGAAAATTATCGAATAAATTAAACTTTTTAAAATCGTCAAAAAAATTAAGTTATAAGTTTTTCTTATTTTAAATTAAATTCTTATCACCTAAATTTTCTCTGTTTCATATAAAACTAAAATATACTATATCATGGTGTTCATCTTCTTCTTTCTTGCACTCTACTTTTTAATGTTAACATTCAGTCTCGTTAAATTCTAACAGAAAGTTTCTTTTACATCATTATCTTTGTTGACAAAATCTATTTAAAAAAAAAAAAAAAAAAAAAAAAAAAGCTTCAAGTTATTACAGCGATGAAATAAAACTCCAGTGAGATATACTTTTTGGGATCGTATGTTAAAGGTACTTTACATTTGCCGAATTTGCAAAATCGATAAACTTATTTTCCACCTTACACACTAATCCTCACGTTTGCATCTAATATTAAATCCGACACTGGTGCGACAACAACAAATCGCGTATAGCGATGATAGAATTTTTGATGAATAAATGCAGTGGAATAGTTTAATGCCGGCAAAATAGTATCGCACATCACGTTACTCGAGACAGAAGTAAAAATTATTACATTTATCATTTCTTTTTTAAACGTAAACCTAAAAACACAAAAAAAAAATCAAAACAGATCAGTTCTGATTCCCGTGCAAAATTTGTTTTTTTTTTCTTTTTCGGTTTTTAATTTGATTCTGCTTCAGAGCCCTGATTTATCGTAAATATAGTAAACGATACTTTTCGACGATTAAAGCAAGTATAAAAATGAACTAAACTTTAACTATTAAGCGTAATTTTAACTAGGTTAAAAGGAACCTAGGAAACAATTAAAATGAATATAACATACTATTAACTAAAGAATATTAAGTAAATATTAAGTAAATATTAAGTAAATATTAAGTAAATATTAAGTAAATTTTAAGTAAATTTTAAGTAAATATAAGAAAACTTTATGTTGCAATACAACGATGTTTACGTAATTTAAATATGAATTCCTTATTTATCAAAAATTAATATGGTTTTTTGGATTTTACTTATAAACGGTCAGTTGTAGTTGTCTAGCGTTTAATTCGTTACTGTAATCAATCTTATTCGTAATTTTATCGTCTATCTTTAATGTGACTGGAGCGCAAACGGGCTACTTTTAAATTTTTTAACCGATCAGTTAATTTCGCTGCTTTGTAAAGCAGTGCCCGGCACTCGAAAAACTGTCTTTACAAAGCATCTCAACCAAAAAAAAAAAAAAAAAAAAAAGCGAATTTCATTTATACCCATTGGTCTTCTCCTCTTCAGAGATTGCGAAAAAATAGTTTGTTTTTAACGAATTATCAATAATCTTTTTACTTCTTCTACTTCCTTCGTAATTTCTTTGTGTATTTCATTAATAACTCTTCAACAAGTGTTAACCGTTTTGGTAGTTATTAAATTGTTACATTTTATATCGATTTCATTTTTAATTTTAATTTTTTCAGTTTAAAAATTATTCATATATCTCCCGACTTTAATGATATTTTTTAAACCATTTAAACACGTTGTTGAACTGACGCTTGAAAAGACGGTGTGCCGTTAGTAACAGAGTTTCTAACGATAAAGTAGAGTTAAACAGGGCTTAGCCGATTTTATAATTCTTCGTTTTCTCTGCTCCGTTGAAACTGTTTGTGCGAAGTTTAGTCCGGATAGATTTTTATTCTTCGACAATTTATTCGATTTTAATTCTTTTTAATTTCCTCTGTTAGTTTGTAATTATTTTAGGCTTCTTTTAAAGGCTCTCGGACACATTTTTGATCATAACAACTTCTTCTCGCTTAATAAGTACGGTGATGAATTCTATTAATATAGAGTAACAGGATAAGTGGACCATCCGAGATTTCGCTTAACACATAACGGATGATGACAGCGAATTATGTAACTATCTTATCTCGGAGCTTTTCTTCTAAGGTAAATTTGAATTACTAATTGAACATCACAAGCGAGAATAGAATCAGTGAGGTTGAAAAGCAATAGTTGCACTTGCGCGTGAAAACAATTTTTTTTATCTACCACAGTACTGAGAATTTACGGCTTTTAGTAATCGAACGCAACTAATTTAAAGACGTGAAAGTTAGTGACGACAAACGCCGTGCCAATAAATAAAAACGTGGAAATATCAAAAATGGCTGTTTTAAAAGAAATTGCGATGGAACTGTGTTACATTCGCTGAAAAAAAGTTTTGAACACATTCTAAAGTGAACCTATATTGTATTTCAAAATTCTTATTAAAATTCATTAGTTACGTACTAAAGAAATATAAAAAAAGATACGAGTAAACAAAAATAAAATTTTGCACCACCCGTTTTTGTTTTTTTTTTTTTGTTTTAAAACGATTACAGAACTCTACGTTTTCTTTTTATTCCATTTTTCGTTTTTCGTAATCGTGAAATATACCTAATAGAAAAACTTTATTAAAGAAAAGCGTTATTTTACATCAGCACTAGATATCAAAAAGCAATGTGTTGAAAGGTAAAATTAATTTGAAATTTAAGCGGTATTATTGTCAATTACACTTACCGTTTCTTATACAATATTTAAAATTACACTTAATGTGAGACGATAATACACGTCAAGGACGATAGACTAAACAAAAGGTGAATCAAAAACAAAAAAAAAACAACAAATGTTATTCACAAAATACTTGAAAAACATTTTGTAAACACTCATTATATCGTCTTAAATTTATCAAAAACAAAATTAATATTATCCTATGGGTAATGCAAACTACAACTGTTAAAACTGGAAATATTAAGATGCCGTTAATCATACAAGAGAATATTATTTCTAAGTGTAAAAGAGTCATTTTGTTAACAATTTATCCTTTTTATTTAAACACGTTAAGTTCTGTTTGTTTTTTATGTTTCAAATTTAGAGTACTTTTCTCAAATTTTATCCTACATACACAAAGTGAAGATTTTACCATTATAACCGGAACTCACACAAACTGCACACTTCTTAGGCGAAAATGTAAATTGACGACTAAGCTCGATTCTCAGCATAATCGAAAAACAACCAAATTCCTGCAGTAGGTTTTTGTTTATTTTTCCTACTAAGTTAAACGTCGCATATTATGTCTTATTTATATTCATTAATTCAGTTATGTGGTAAGACTCGTGTCGGTACACATATTATTAATAATAAGTCTTCTCCTTTCTTTCGTTCAAATAATGTTAACAAAAAAATAAAAAATAAATAAATAACTAAATAAACATATAAAAGATAAAATAAGAATTGCACACATCAAAAATAATTCCCACATTTTAAAGAGATACGAATTTATTTACCTCTGTGCTTTTTTCCGTTAAAGACTGACTATCAAGAAGTAGTTCTTGGTTCGTTATATCTCTTAAAATACCATCATTGACTGTAGTAGTACTACTATTATTCATATATTCTACTGCACTATCGTCACTGCAAATAGTAGTGTCGCGCTCAATGCTGTCAACCGATAAAAGATCCCGACTGGGCGATTTACCTCGAAGTAAAGCTTGAATTTCTTCGATAGTCATTTTCGCAACCGGAGAGGGTGTCTTAAACGTGACTTTCTTCTTAACAGCGCGACCAGGTATTCTCGCAGGATTTTCCTTTACGTTATGACGCGGCACACGATCTAGATTTGATTCGCATTCGAATCCGAAGTAGGTGCAATAATCTTCCGTTTTATTATCCGGTTTACTTACTGAATGATCGCTATTCTCTTTTAAATCCGTACGTGAAGGTATAAAGGAATCAGCTGCAACAGGCACATTTACATCATTCATGATCGGTGGAAATTCCTCTGGCGCCGGAAGTAGTTCTTCAAAAGAATCAAAACTCAATTCGACATTATTCGAACATAGAAACTTTCTACCACTTGAAACTGTTCCGTATTTACTATTACCGTCTAAATCGTCAGTTGTCGGTGTAGAACAACTAGCAATAACTGGTACATGTTCAATTTTTTCCACATACCCGATTGCACGTCCGGACGTTGTTTTTATTATCGAAGCCGGTATTTTGGAATCGGAACGTATTTTGGCGCCATTCGAACACACCGAGTTTTTAACATTTGAAGCGGTTTTACGTTTACTATTACCGGCTAGACTAGCGATCGGTGTAGAACAAGTAGTAACGGACGGTGCATTTACGATTTCTTTCATAGATCTGGTTACACGTTTGGACATATTCTTTACCACTGAAGCTGGTATTTTGCCGTCGCAAAACGGTTCAGCATCATTCGAACTGCCCGGATTTTCTTTTTTTGGTGCGGTTTCACATTTAAAATCGACACTCGGTACAATGACTTTTTTCGGGAAAACCTTCGCGTTGGCACCATTTTTTTTGTCCGGATTTTTCTTATTCGTATTTGTGCTTATTCCTATTTTTATTCGACGAGCTACGTTATTTTTTGCTTTTCGTTTGTACTTACGTTTATTAATTTTTTTTTCAGCAGAATTGTTTTCGTCGTACTTAAATTCATACAGCTGAGATTTTTTATTGGTAAATTCGCCGCTAATTTCATCGTATAATGCATCGGTTTTCTTATACACAGGAATATGTTGATTGGCTGTACTTGTATCAGCCATAATACAATATTAAAACATAACTGGACAACACATACGCTAATCAAAAGTTAATTTCACAAAACAAACATTTTTGTTCCTTCGAAAAAACAAATTTATCACAAAAGTATAATTGTAAATCGTTAACAGTAAACAAAATTCAAAATAACAAAATTCTATGATCTACGGTTTCGATGATAGCTTTTTAAATCAACGGCGAGAGATTATTTGATGTTTTCCAATTTCCTTTTATACATATATTATCAAAATCTATTCCTAAAATAATGTAATTTCCTTTTATAAAAATTACAATATCGGTATGTTAAGACTTTTAGACATTTTTTTTTTTTTTTACTCTATTAAAAATTACGTACAACGTTTAAGCTTGAAGAAGACGATAAAGCGAAACCATGAACACATTTGCGATACAACTGGTTTAAAGATCTGCCAAAAATGAAAATTTTTGTCAAATGTGCAATTCTTAATTCCCCTCTCGTATAAAACTTGAAATACAGTCAAAAGTTAAAAGCCCAAAATCGATCACTATTTGAAGTTATGAATTTAATCCAAAAGCCGTATTGTGTTTTCACGAGCTAAAAGCTTAAAGCTTAAGTTGTATTTTTGAAAAAGCTAAATAAAGCTTTATATTCGGCTTAAGCTTTCTTTTTAAATTTCTTCATTTTGCATTTTTGACATAATTATTCGCATAAGAAATTGTTTCTAAAAACTTTTATTTTGTGCGTAATGAAAAAAGTTGAAGTTTCAATAAAAATGCCTATTAGTTTGATGCATAGTAATTAGTAAATGATTTTAATTAACTTCTATTGAAATTCATTTTGTAAGCCGAAAGCTGAAAGGTTAGGCCGTATTTTAAATTTAAACAGCCAAAAGCCGAAAGCTTAAGCTGTATTTTTCAAAGACATAAGCCGTATTATTATTCAGCTTTCAAGCCCTGCTTACAGGAGCTTTAAAACAAGTTACGTCCAAATGGGAACAAATACAGCCCAATGGTACTTTTTTTTTACTGCATGATATTTTGTTACTAACCTAAACTTTTTATATATTCGGATTCTGCTAAAGTGTAATATATAACATAAACTATATAGAACTGGTTGAACAACATAAAAAATAAATTTTATGTTTTGATAAATTTTATTCGCAGGAGTCAAATTTTCATTGACGTATAGATCGGTTTCCTCTGTATTCACAGTTTCATTTACATCATCCCAATCTTTATTAACCTTCCATTAATCACGCGCAAAATAGTTTAATCGTTAGTCACGCGGATGACATATGTCATCCATTTTTAAAAATAGATTTGTATCTTCAAAATTTTACTCTTTAAAAATTTCTTCTACAATATAATTAGTTTATGCGGTATTCAAAGTGTTTATTATGTAAAATTTTAAATTATCAAAATATTCCTTAGAAGAAACAGTGTAGAAAAAAGTATAATCATAATTCTAACGTAATTTCAATAAATTTTTTATATATTATTTTATTAGGTCTTTTTACAACATTTTAGTTTTAAATTAACAATTAAGGATGTATTTCGTGTTTTCATATAACTAATACGGTACTACAAAGACTTACTCTAAAATGAACTAGTTTTCTAAACAATTCAAACAAATATGTTTTAAGTGATCCGGACAAAGAAAATTTTTACATTTTATGCACCATTTTTGTGTGGTTTTATTCTGTTTATGACCGCAGATGTAGCATCTTCCGCGTGATCCGGAGGGTTCTTGAATTTCTATCGAACATTTTTGTCCATAAACTAATAGTATGTTGTAAAATGTAACAATTTCAGGTTTTTAAGCACTACCGGTTGCTTCATCTATGATGTCAACGAAGTGCATTGAAAATAGTAACAGAACCGCCTTTTTTTTTTTTTTTTTTTTTTGAGCAGTAGGATACTGTAAAAACTCTATAGGAATTTCACCTTGGTTTTTACATACGGTTCCAACATAAGTCAGTTTATTATCTTTTAGGATCTTCACTAATGACAAACTAGAGAGCCAGTTATCGCTAGTAATATTTCTATTTGTTCCTTCCACTGGCTGAAGCAGCCTAGTTACAATATCTTCAGCAGAATTGCCCACATAATAACGTCCACTGGGCTGCTTTCCAACATATGACTTTAAACTTAGCGTGTAAGCTGTTTTTACATCGGATAAAGCAAACACCCTCAGTCGATATTTTGCTGGCTTGCTGGGTATATATTGTTGAAATGGACAGTTTCCATAAAATGTCAATAACCGTTCATCTACCGTTAAATATTCTGACGAAGTAAAGTATTTGCGAAAATTATTCACGAATAATTCGTGTATTTCTTTTATTGCAGCTAATTTATCTGTACTTTTCGGGAATTTCTGTCATGGATATTATCAAATCTAACATCGCAGTAAAAATCTAAAGCGATTTTTACTCACGCATAAATAACACGAAATAAACGTACACAGAGAAACAAGGCGTCTTTATTATTACACAATAAATAACCGAAATAAGAAAGAAGTTATTAATCAACGCAAAAATTCAACCTGGAAAAAAATACTTTGCTGGTTGCTCACGCGGAGGACAATCGTCATCCAAGCATGTTTAATACACTTTATTAAAAGTATACACATTACGATGATTTAACTGATTTTTGCAATGTGTTTGATAAGGTTTACATAGAACATAAATGAACGGGTAATGTTCAATTTTTTGTATATTAAAAGTTATAACTAAAAAAAAAACAGTGGATGACATATGTCATCCGCGCGACTAATCGAGGGTTAACTTCATTTACCTAATAACAGTGTATATGGAATTCATATAGAAAGAATAATTATGATTTTCATATAAAACTGGTTGACTATTATGAAAAGATGCATACTTTAATTTCTTTTATCAAGTGATCAACATTATGGTACAAATTTGTTTATATAAATCAACAAATATAATACAATAGATACTGTAAATAATGTTAAAAAGCAGAATATGGTTACATATCACTATATACAAAGCAGAATGAACACTTGAGTACTCATCAAATCAAGAAACTTAAAACCTCTACCAATTATGGTTAAAAACGTCTCAAATTTTTCTACAAATCATGTACTATTAATAGAGGTATATATATAATCAAAACCATCAATAATAAAAGAAACCTCAAACAATAAATCACCAAGTGCATTATCAATATGATTTCATGTCCAGAAATTATATAATTCTTAAAAAATATATTATTTGTTGGTTTTTTACATATGTTAACAAATTGAAAATTAGTAAATTAAAATCATAAATACATTAATGATATTTATAGGTATATAATATTTAACAAAAATCAGTTTTGTAGAATAAAAAAAAAAAAAAAAAGAGATAGAAATAAAACATTACTTAATCAAAACTAATGTATATGCACACTTACGAACTGACTTTTTAGGGTGCACCGGGGAAATTCAGAAGTAAAAGGGCACTTTACAGCAAAGGTGCGGAGGCGGTGATAAAATTTTGAGAAAATTAGAACTGAAAAAATAAATTAAATGCTTGGGCGCACCGGCCAAATGCCAGTTTTCCCGCTTAGCCAGTCCGTTAGTGCATATATGCATAACAAGACAATATTGAAATGGACTCTGTTGTTTTCTGCTTAGGATCAAGTCTCCTTTTATAGAGTCAATGAAATGAATTTGTTTTAAGTTGAACTGGCAGCTAGTGTAATATAGTTGTTTAGACAGTGATATTTGATTAAAGTAGGACCTGGGTTAAACAACATGACCATACATTGAAAATATAGACAAATTTTACTTGTGCTAGGTTTATTTCCATATTAGAACAAATTAAAACATCTTTTTAAAAATAAATTAAAAGAAACTAAAATAGGAAAATTAAATTTAACTTTCTAAAAAATGAAAGAAATTCCTGTACTTTATTTTGGGAAAAATGTTATGAACACATCCCATTTATAAAAAAAAAATCAATCAAAATGCTTAAAAAATTGAAGATTCCATGTGTTAAGTTAAAGTTTGCTATAATTTACGTTTTCATAATATTATAATTCAAAACGAAGAAATCTAATTTTAATATTGTAATATCACACATTTTTCACCTAGAATTTTATTCCTGTAAAGCATGTTTTGATAAAAATAGCGATATATCGTAATATGTGCCATCATAAATGTTAAATTTTGTTGATCTGCTGTAGTACTCGTCGGAGACATGGGTAATTTTCTCTTGTAATTTGAAAACATTTGTCAGCACTATCAAGATAGACAAAGTTCGTGAAAGCTTTACACACCATCATATAATTCGATTTAGGTGTAAGGAAGGGATAGATATTCAAGGAAAAATTTGAACATATAGGAAAAGAAATCAGTCAACATAATTTGTAAATTCATAAATTTTCGAAAAGAAATTCAGCATGATCAACAACTCTGGTCATATTATAAGTTTGGCTGTAGTGCTATACATTTCTATTGTTATTATTGCTACCTAGAACATCATTATCTGTAAAACAAGGTGTTAACAGATCGATAAGGTACATAGCGTTTTTTTTTTTCCTGTTAATATTTCGACAGGGTTATTATCGTTTTTGGATGGCCGTTCTTATTTTTTTTGTTTAACAGATGAACTAATTGATTCTTTTTATATGTTTGTTGGTTCATTTTTTTTTCTTTTGTCGTAATCGTTTTGATTTTAATTTTAATGTATTAGATTTTCTGTGGCAATTTTATGCACATTGTTTAATCGTAATTTTAATTGATCATAATATTTGTTGTAAGAATATATTTAAATTCAAGTTCGCGAGTAAACAAATTTAGTATGCGAGCTTTTAACCCAAACAAAAGTTTAAACGGTGTTTTGCCGGTACTTATATGTATTTGGGTATTATAGTACAAAACATTGCATGTGATACATATAGTCATCCCAATTGGATTAATCCATTTTTATAATATTTCAAGTAATCATTTAGCGTTAGATAGGATCTTTCTAGGCTTCCGCTAGTTTTTGGATCATACGGCGTGAAAAAAACGTGTCGTATTTGAATAATTTTGTCAATTTCGTTGTTATTTTCGATGTAAATTCAGTTCTTCTGTCGGATAAGCTATGTAGTTGCAGGAATTCCAAATAAGTTAAAAAATTTAATTAATCCTTCCCCTATGATGATTGGTTCGTATCTATGAAGAAGTATAGTCAAGGCGTATTTGGTTAAATCGTCTTGCATCGTAGATCGTAAGAATAAATTTATTTCCTTTTTCCGAAATGGTTAGTGGACCTACTATGTCAATAGGCAGTCGTTGTAATGGGTAATAACTGGCAGTCATAATTTCCATTTCGGTTTTTGGAGGTTTGAAATTTGTCTTATTTAATTGGCACGAACGACAATTTTTGATGAATTTTCTTATATCCGTGTTTTTTTGCTTGGATAATGATATTCCTTAATTTTATTGTAAGTTCTAAAAAATCTGCTATGATATCTAATAGAAAAGCTACGACGAATATTCTTTCAAAATTTGATTGATTTCATCTTTTTTCGATCCGGATAATATGAAGGAAATTTACAAATTATAGCTAAGTTTAAAGATAAACTTATTTAAAACAAACTGCAATTTCCGACTGTTAAATGTGAAAAATACTGGCCTCTACGGTTTTATCTTTACCTACATATATTTCGAGTATAATACAAATTTATATTTATTAAAGTTAGTTTTTAGTTAAAGAATATTGCTAAATATTTTTGTATGTGTGTGTATGTGTGTTATCATGAAATATATTCATTTATAAATGGTACACTAAAGCCTTGTAATCAATTATTGTATATGCAAAATTGAACACTACAATAAAAACAATTAAAAAGTAGTCGTTTCCATAGAATTCATAAAAATTTTAACTTTCTTTCGTTTCCATAGAAGTCATAAAAATTTTAACTTTCTTTTCTTTTGTCAGAAATTGAAAAGAAATACATTTATTCTGAATTTCGGTCCATTTAATCCAAGCAGTTATTATTTCGCAGACATTTCGGCGGGGGGGACCCGGACCAGCCCTCAGATACGGCCCTGATTATTACAATTTCTTAACAAAATAAAAGCTCCTTATATTCAATACCGTTTTGGTAATAAAGTTAATCATGGTTTACTATTATTTTATTGTGCTTACGCAAATTTAAGCGTACTTTTACTAAATTAACATTGCACTTAACGGAAAACTGAAGAAAAAACAATAATTTCCCAAGTTTGAAAAAATATAGTCATTTTGTTCTTCCATAATTCATTTTTGAAAAATTCTATTTTCTCATTTATGCAATAAATAGCAAAAATTATACTGCAATGGTATTTTAGTAATTATAGTTTACTATATCAAATGTAAGTAATACAAGGCAATTACATTTATGCGTAAGTGTAATAGATGTAGGGAGAGTATAAAACTTCGATAACATGAAATAAGTATTTTATAAATTCCCTAATTTTTCGTTACTCTTAGTGATTAATAAAATAATGAAGTTGTGGAAATAAAAAAAATTCCGCTACACAAAATAGGTAATATAACTAAATTAATCAAAAGCCATGCAGATGTACAATTAATAAAAGTTTAAAAGAACAATATAAATTTAATTTACAATTATAGATTTTTAGTTTAATTTTGTTTATTTTTGTATAGTTAGTGAAACAATTTGCAGTTCTTGCTTGTTTGTTCGTTGGTATAGTTGTATTTACGACTTCACGTTTTTTTTTGTTATTGTAAAAACTATCGAATAGAAAATGGTTGCGGTTTTATAAAACCACGTTACAAGTGAAACTTTTTTGCCATAAACCTGAACGATTTCATTCTGAAATTACTGAAACTGCGTAACTTTAAAATAAACGAAATTACAAATAAAAGACGTTAGCTGAACTATTTCTATTATTTACAATATAGGGTAATTTTGTCATACAATTTCATTAATTTTACATTTACCGTCAATTGTGTAGTCTTTAAATGAAATCATTAATTTCCGATAACTGAAATAGTACATAAGGATTCGTATTATTGAAGATCGCATATTTCGTGATCGGTATAGACATCGCTTGTCATCGTAAGACTAAATATTTCATTTGAATAATTCAATTAAAAAAATGTTATATTTGCAAATTAACATTACAATGGCTAGAAAAAATCATTAATTGTGAATAATTTTGTGTAAATTAGAAAATTTTCGCTGCAAAGAAAGAAATGTGAGTTAAATGAAAATTTATAATTATAACGCTATAGTCGACTGTCTGATTAAGTTTTACATAAATTTAAGATACATTTTTACGTTCGCGATCAACTTTCTAAATAACTGAGAAATAATTCCAAAATAACACTTCATTATGTAATTCAATAGTTGACGTGAAAATTAATTGGTATTAATAGTTGTCGATTGTACACCGTGTTTGATATTTGTAACCGAACCAAAATCAAAGCTAAATGGTTGATAGAATTTATCGAAATAATGTCATTCGTTACTGCATAGCTGAATGTAGCCCGATTTGGAGTATAAGTTTACAGCGTTGATACTCCCACGGAAGAATTTCTATTGTGCGATTACAGTACCATCAGTCAGCAGTTTGATTTCTTTATTATAATGATAAAAAATCATATTATAAAAAGAAATATTCTGCAAATATTACACATAAACCTCCGATATTAGTAATACAGCTTAAAATAATAATGTCCACACATTACTGAAATAGAAAATAATTTGTAACAGAAAATTTTCTATTAAAACAATACATCGCATTAACCAACTGCACCGATTTAAAATCATTATCCTTCCATCCAAATTTTAGTTCTTCAACTGTACTGATTTCTTAAAAAATTTTTTGGAAACAGTTTAAGTTATTTTCTTCATTACTATAGGTATTTCATGTTTTGGCTATTTTAACGTTTTATTAATCTTACAAAAATATAATATTGCATCATGGACTGCAATATCTATAATAAGAAAAAAATTGATAAGTAAATACATTTACATTAATGAAATTAAAACTTATACTATTGTTTGATTTATGTGAACAGTACTTAGTATTTAACTTTTAAAAATTTTTATTTCAAAAATTGAATGTAAGCACCAGCAACCACATTCATACAGAGTAAAGTCAAAAGGTAAGTGATCACAACAAAACTAACGAGCCGGCTTTTCAGTTCCGCGCCATTATTCGTATCGATTACGGAATTATTTAAATCGATTGATGGATAGTTAAAATCGATTAATACATAATTAAAATAAATTTGTTAGTTGTTCAATATGAGTTAAATTATTTAAATCAGTTGTTTGTTACGTTTGTCTTTTAACTGAACTTATTAATATTTCAATTGAAACATTAACAATATCAAATTAAATAATTATAATTTAAACTAACTAACAAACTTTGAGTAATATTTCAAAACAAATTATGTATTGCATTTGAAATTATATTAATATATTGTATTAAATTACGTTTAACATCGAATAAGTTCTTAATATTTTGATATTAATGAAATAAGTACATTTCAAATAATTAATACATTTTTAATATTGCATAAATTTTTATTGAAATATGTCGTTAAATATACATAACAATAGAACCACATAAAATGGAATGTAGTATTAATTATTTCCAAATGTTTTTCTATAAATAAACAACACCGCTGTAGATCGGATATTTTTAAATGCTGGCTAAATCATCGGTCAACATGATGATGTTTACTAATTTGAGCAGTTATCTTTCTGGAGATTAAACAATACAGCAGTGATCTCGTATTGTTGTTTAGCGGAGCGGAATGTAACGACGCGGTTAGTTCCGAAATTGTTGATTGTTGTAGGTGTATTTTTAAGTTGTAACTGTTGGTTTTTTTTTTTTTTTAATAATTTTAATTATAATTTTTGATTTTCACTATCGAGTTCGTGAACTTAAATTTTGCTTTTTATCGGTAACGTGGCTAGTCGGTAAGTTGCAAGTTATTGTTTACTCGGCTGTTATTATTAAACCGCTTCGGTGTTTGTTTATTGGAATTTCTTTTGTCTATTAGTAATCCGTGCGTAGTGAATGTGCAATAAAAATAGGTGTGTACTTTCTAAAATAACGATTTGCAAACGAAAACGTGTAGTAAAATAACGAAACACGTTTGCTACATTTCCGTTTTTGCGATTTGCCCATCATTTGATATATAAACATTTGCCTAGTTTAAAAAAAAAATCATTCAAACATTATTAACGCTATTATTTATATTGTACGTTTAACAGTCTATATAATATATGTGTATGTACGTTTTAATTGGCCGACGAGGTAGACTGCATTGATGTGGGAAATTATTCGATTCGAAATTATTATTTTTTCTATTTGTATATAGAAATTGTTTTAAAAGGAAAAATTACCGTTATTTATCGACGAATCGCCTTTGGGGCGGAGGGGCTCTTTCGCGTACTATAATAGTGTAGAGCTACAATTCGTTCATCAGTTCAATCAACTAGTAGCTTTCAGCTCGTGACATTAAGAAATGACCGTTATTTCGTAGGATTAATCTACCCTATTTGTCAACTTTAAAAGCGCACGTAACAATTTATCAGTTTGGCTAAAATGGCCTTCTTAAATTGTTGAATGCCGTTTTTTTTGTTTTTTTTGTTTTTTTTTTACTACGTTTACAATTCAAAATTTTTACAGTCGAATAAAACGTATTTTCGCACAATCAAATATTAGTCTGCTTCGGAGGGTTACGTTAAATAGTTTTATACTTACCGCTTATAAATGGAATTTGAATTTTAAAACTCGTACAAGTTTTACGAATTTTAGAGTGTTTATCAAATTTTTCGCACATAATATCTTTAGACAGCGCGGGTATTTGAGAATTCTGCGATATGCGGTAAAGTCTAGCGGAATTATCGTAAAAAAATTTTTTCGAACAATATTTGCAATAATTTTACTGACTTCTAGTGTAACTTTTGCGAGGATGTTTATTGTATTTTATTTCGTAATCTATTAACTTTTGTATACTTCGTCACAAGAAAGCCTAACGTTTTACTGTTGATTTTTATCACCGTGTTTGATCAGCGTTTTACCTGGTTATCGGAAGGAACTCACGGTGATGATGGTCGGCTCGTTATAAGGTAACGTATATGCTCAGGTCGCATTGCATTCTCTAATATCATTTTGCAAGTTGGAGAAATTATCGGTACTTGTTTTTCACTATGCAAGATTGAACTTAACGGTGTCGATGAAGCGGTGCAGTTCAAGGTTAACCTGTGAGTCACAGCATCGTCTATTTTGAAACTGTTATACGTTCCTTTTTATTGAATTGCAACAGTCCTAACAAACGACCGCCAGCTCCTCTACTGGTATGTGATTATTCGGAAATTGTGGTAATACTGCTAGTGTGGCGTTTTATTGATTCTGCATGTTGGTAGTGAGCTTGCCAAAGATATACATGTATATATATATATATATATATATGTGTATATATTAATTACAACATAATTCTTAGGCTACCCCCATTAGAAAAAATGTCCCAATTTCATGTAACGAAAAATGTCCCAATTTCATGTAACGTTTGCTATATTTTATAGGATTTTTGTGATTATGTTATTGTATTCATATGAACCGATTTAGAATTACGTTGTAAATTTTGATCATTTTATACAAAGTATAGAAGAGAAAGGGACAGAAATATAAGCAAGAGGGGTCAAGAAGCATAGCCCCTTGACCCCTCTTGCTTTCATGTCTGTCTCTTTCTCTTCTATACTTTGTATAAAATGATCAAAATTTACAACGTAATTTTTACTGGCATCAACACAAAAAAAATAACATAATCACAAAAATCCTATTCTAACATTTAACTTTCATTATATAAAATTAAGACATTTTTTGGTTATATTTTTCGTTACATATTTCGTTACACAATATTGTGACATTTGTAAAATAACAATTACAAAAATTCTATAAAATATAACAAACGTTACATAAAATTGGGACATTTTTTCGAATGGGGGTAGCCTAAGAATTACGTTGTAATTAATATATATATATAGGTGTATATATCGTTTACTTCTGTTGAGTGGATGCAGAATCGGAAATACGTAAAATAACGAAATGTGCGAAAGCTCGAATTATTTTTAGTCGAATGTAACGGCGTGAATTTTAATGATTAGGCGACGTTAATGTGAACAGTTATAACGATCGCTCGAATGAAAAATTGTTCAAAATAATAATCAGGAAGGGAGAAAGTAAAGTTTTTTTTATTTTTAAATTGTTTCGTAGAAATTCCAAAAAAACCTTTATCGCTTAAAAAGGCTAAATTGTTTTCATCGACTTTTATCGCTGGTGGTTTCACGGTTTTACACAGGGCTTTGTAAAGGAACTTTCAAATTGTGAGTTAGTTTTTATTATTTCGCTATACGTGTGTAGATGATGTCCGTTGAACTTGTAATATAAATATTGATCAAACTTTTTTCTCGCGCTATTAATATTTGCTCTTCAATTGGTTTGCGTCAGATACGGAGGATGATAAATGTATTATTTATCTCTTTATTTCATGAATTATGGTTGCGCAAATATTTATTCGCTCTTCGAAAGAATGTGTCGTTGCCCGTTTGTTAGTATTATCATTGATTAGATGTGTCTTTTTATCAGTGACGCGAGAGATTTTTTTTTGGTCTTCGAAACACCAATTATTAGCGATCGATGGAAATTGGGCAATTTTTAAATCTCAACGTGAACAAGTTGAAATAACGCGGATGGGTACATTTCATCGAACAGGAATTGAAAGTTCTGCGTTTCGCTTGTTTGTTATTTTTCGAAATTAACCTTAAAAGAATTACGAAAATTATTGCGTCACTTCTTACGTAACGTGTAAATAAAAGATAAGCCGAAAGAATGATTCAAATTTGCGTAACGGAAAGCTGTAACATTTTTGGAGCGTATACGGATTAATCTGCCTGCTAAAGAGGTATGTGTTCGTTTGTTAATAAAATTACACAGTGACTCGATTATTTATTTATTATAGGGTTGTTTTAGGGTTTCGCGTGTGTACTATGCGTGAGTGTAAATATGAACGTGTATAATGTGTGCTCGGAATAATTTTAATTCGTGCGATATTATTTAACAATGGGCTGGCGCTGTTGGCGGGAGGCAGAGTTGTATCAAACAAATTGAAAATAAATAAATACATAGGATGGAAGTGTAGAGATTTGAGAATAAGGCCGAGTTGTATTGTACGAAAATTTAGGTAATATAAAATAAGCTAGCAAAATATAAATCTGAAAGCAAGTTAAAACGCTATAATTGTTTTGTTTTTGTTTTTTTTCCCCCACCCTTAAATGGCTACATCCTGAGAAGATGAAAGGGTTGTTAGGAGACATAGTTTTCGATTTTTAAACGCGCTTAGAATGTCTGTCTGCGTAGAAGCAGAAAGTTTTCTATCACGTTTTATATCTTATACGAATCTCGCATCTCCTATTAATTCTTGCGCGATATTATTTTTTGTGTCGAGCGTGCGAATTTAATTTTAATAATTTTCGAATTTACGGAGTACAGGTGTTCTCTGTTTACCTGCGGGGCAACTAAATTGTCTCGGCGGGGTATTTGGTGAAAGTTAACGAAAACGGTAGCGAGACCGCGTTCAACAGAGCTGACGGTGCTGCTGCTACTGTGTTCAGCCTGGAATGATTATTATTACTTTTTGTTTTTATGTATATTATTTGTACGGCGAACTTTAGAGATAAGATACGAATGCAATACCGGTTAGGTAGTGTTAATTTTACACGCCATTTCCGGTTAGTAATTGTAAAAATAAATACCGAGCTCATTCTATGATAACGGCAACAGGATGTAAATGTGTTGCACAAATGGAGGATGTAAGTAATTATTGGTTTTAAAATAAGACGATATTATATCACGGCGCTTTCATTGTCCGAGTGTGTCAGTCGATCTAAAGAAGATCACCCGCAACACACATATATATATATATATATATATATATATTTATATATATATATGTGTGTGTGTGTATTTTTTAATTTTATTTTTTTTAAATAGCGCGTTTATTTTTGAAAATCTTAATTTGTATAAGATTGGTTGTCTGGCTGAGAGGGGGAACCTTCAATATATTGTCGTTGAAATCTGCACATTTCCCCCGAATTGCCACAGTATTATTCGGTGTATGTGCGCACGAGAAATTTGTATAACGCGAAATCAAAAAGACTAAAGTAAAAACGGAATTGCAAAGTCGACGAATTTACGTATTTTTCTGAAATTTTTTCGAGTAATATTATAAATTGCGGTAGTATTCACGTGTCTAGTCCGTTGTTCGCAGTAACCTGATGATTGTAATGTGGAATGACGTATAACAATTTTTTTTTTTTTTTTTTTTTCGTTTTCATCAGATTTCGACAAATTCGCCTAAATTGGTTAAATAAATTAAGTTGTCTTATTTTCGGCGATAACTTTTGCGGACCGAGTTTAAATTTTTGAATTTTTTTTGTAGA
The DNA here is from genome assembly GCA_039619475.1 of Icerya purchasi. Taxonomy (NCBI): domain Eukaryota; kingdom Metazoa; phylum Arthropoda; class Insecta; order Hemiptera; family Monophlebidae; genus Icerya; species Icerya purchasi. Next base: position 154,854,816 of record CM077115.1, read on the forward strand.
TAAATCAAATTTATGTTAGAAAGCTGTCATATTGTGATTTTGTTATGTATAATTTCGCTGCTGCCCTTACTAATGTTGCAGTAAAGTGAGATTAGTTCTATACCTCGATGAGCAGTTAGCGAGTTGGCGACGCTTCATAGTGTTGTATCGATGGATAAATTAATCTTGGCATTCGATAGATTACTTCTCCGGTAATACCCATAGTTATTACAAACTGAGTGACCAATTCCTTCCGAAATGATTGGAAGGAAATTTAATACTCGAAGTCGAAAATATCCGATAATGGGCTTCATAATAAATAATAAATAAGCCCCAGCCGGCTGTGCGAACTTGTTCTTTTTACTACGTGTGTACACGTGTTACGATCGTTTTTCGTTAAATCATCCGTAATTTACATTTGTTTTAAATAAATCAGCGCCCGATCTCGGTATGTATTTATATAAACAGTGATTTATATTGGTTCGTATTAAAATTCATCGCATTCAAATAGGATTAATGTTTTGGAGGCGAATTGAACGAACATTCTGTACGCAATTTGAGAGTAAAGGAGTGTAAAATCAACTTTTATGGAAACTTACATATATATACATACGCATATCTATATATATATATATTAATGGCAACGTCATTCTTGGGCCGACCCCCAAAATTATTTTGTCCGAAAATGTTACATGCTGTATGTATAGGAAGGCAAAGTACTGACTAAATGGATTGCTAGGAAATTACGTTATTATTAGCCCGAAGCCCGGTCATGAAAATTTGTCCCAAAACCTGTCACCATGCTGCGTGTATAAGGAGACAGAATACCGACCAAATTGATTGCTTGACATTGTCAGTTTTCTCCTCATGTACGAAGTATGGAAGTGATATAGCTGGTGATCCGATTAAGTAAAAATACACATACACAAACATATAAAATTTATTAAAATTATAATTAAGTTTGGGACAGCTCGGTCCATAATCATTGCGATTTGACTAAATGCAACTAAATTTAAATTTAAGGTAAACAATTCAAATTAAAGTCGATTTCAGTTGTTATAAATGTCGATATAAAACGTAAATATAAATTAAAATAATAAATAATAGACATAAACATAAATAAAATAAAATAAAATAAAAATATAAAAATATTGAGATCGATTTGAATAAATAAATAAAATGCTATATATTGAATGATGGATCGTTATTTTTTAATTTATAATATGTTTGTATTTATTAATGTAATAAGTTTCCTGTAAAATTTAATAATTTCTGGTGTCTTATTATTTTCATTTCAAGTTCGATGTTATTGTTAATACCGTTTCTTATAAGATGTTCTGAAAATTTTGATTTTTCTATATGACCGTAATTATAAGCATATACATGCTCCCTATAATGTGTTTTGAACGATCTTTCAGTTTGTCCTATATTTATATATATATATATATATATATATTTATGTTTTATTACAATTTTTACATGTTAATTTATAAATTCTTGGATTATTATAATTACTATTCTTATTGGTTAATAAAATATTTACGATTTTGTTGAATAAATTGTTATTAGTTTTATATGTAATGTTTAAATCATTAGGTTTGAGTGGTTTTGTAATTCTGTATATTATAGGATGTATGTAAGTAAATTTTGACCATTTTTGGTTATTATTTGTATTGTTTTTATTGTTATTTTTGTGTGTTATATTTCTTTTATACATACAGAATAAATAATTTATAAAGTTTTCATTATAGTTATTTTCTATAGCGGTATGTTTTATTAAATTTAGTTCGTTTACATTATTGATTATTGTCATCGGTGTATTATGAAGGCGATGTATGTAGGAGAGGTATGGTAACTTTTTATGAGAAAATGGGTGGTTCGAGAAACCATTAATAATAGTATTTGTTTGTGTTTGTTTTCCGTATATGTCATAATATATGTCATTATTTTGTGTTTTAATTGTTATGTCTAAGTAATTAATTATTTTGTTACCTATTTTTATTGTACATTGTAAATTTGTATTTAATGAGTTTAAAAAATTTAGAAAATTATCGTAATTATCAGCATTACTATTATTAAAAATAACTAGTACATCATCAACATATCTAGTGTAAACAATTATATTATATTTTAATAAGTTACTATCTTCATAGTGCTGTAATATTATTTCACCAAGTATTGATGAGATCGGCGAAAGGTGTAGGCCTTTGTTATTTATGTATATATTATTGTTAAACATAAAATAGTTTTGTTTACATATATACTTTCAATTGTCGTAATTAGTTATTAAATAGATAATTCATGTGCGAATAGGTATATTCTCTTTATGGATTTTTAATAATGGAATTAAAGTTGGTGGCATAGGATTATTGTTTATAAATTTGGTTTTATATTCTGAATTGTTATATTATTTTTTATTATTTGTTTAATTTTTTATTGTTATATTTTTGTGTTGGCTCGTTGTTAATCAAAATTAGGTTATTGTTATTTATGAAATTTTGTGTTTTTTGTATCTTTATTGTAACAGTTCGAATTATTGATAGCATTATCTGTTTCAAATATAAGTTGTTCTAAAACCTTTTTATTGTTATTTCCGGATATAAAATTAAATTTATATCCATTATTCAGTAAACTTATTTCATCAGTATTTAAATTAATGTTTGATAGATTTACTATTCTTGATTGAAATTCATGTTTACATTTTGGATTACACATTTATATTGAAAGTGTTCTTAATAAGATTGTTTAGTTTTTTATTATGCTTATGTTATTTTTCCGAGATAATTCTTTTTATTTTTATTTTTATATTTAAATATCGTGTGTAATATTGTTCTTGTATATAGGCGGTCGATTATCATCAATTGTTTTCAATCTGTAAATTCATTTGGAACAACAGCACGCCATTCCATCCTTTGTTTCATCGGTCTTTTTAATTCCACATAATTTTTCTGTATTTCAGGTTTTTTATAATCGGAATCAAATATTCCGAATTTTTTTAAACATGATATCAGTTGTTCATAAGGTTACAAAACTGTGCCTTGAGAAGCTTTTGCACAGCTCTCCATGTTTGAACTTTTTTTGTTTTCTATTAGAAACTTCGTTTGGCGATATCATCTGCTCGCACTCCATACTGATCGCGTTAAACTTACCATGGGTTTAGTATAGTTGGAATCGTTCCAAGACTGGTCCCGGCGGTGGAAAGTTAATAAAAAATATAAGTGATCCTAATATTTACGTAGAAGGCAGCAACTTTATACTCCTAGAGAACATATTATCACCGGTATCCCCACAGTTTCGACGTAAACGTGCCGGAATAGATTGATCTGTTAAACTTGTACTTATCCTGTTCAAGTTTTTCGGATCGTATGTTTTGCTAAATGGGCGCGCGTTTATGCATACTTCTAATATGCGCTCTTGTGTGTTAAGGTTGTTCAGTCCACGATAATAAAATTAGTAGGCTATATTATTTAGTTCGACTTTTTGAAATTAAAAAAAAAAAAGCTCAGCCTAGGCAAATCATTCACCTTTAACAGTTTCTAAAAATGTTGTTCCTTTACGTTTCCTTATTGCAGTGGAGTGGTGTTCGTATTGAGTAGTGATTCTAAAGGTCGCCTCGAGAAGGTTGTTTTAAAATGTTTGGCACGTATTAAGAATGGTTAAAGATTTTTTTCTGCGGGGGGGGGGGGGGGGGGTTAAACAGAGATTGATTAATGGAATCCTCTATTGATTTAAACAAGTTTGCAGCGAAGTTGGCACTTGAGTAGCTGCTATTTTCGGCTGACGGAGAACACATTACATTTTTTATCGAATAAAAAAAACTTTTTCCATCTTACGGTGAAGTTGGTATATTAATGATATTTCAGAGGAGGGGTTTTTTGGCGCCGATTTTACGGGTTTAACGACCTTTATAAAGGCGAACGGGTAATTGTTAAAGGTTATCTTTCAACGCAGAACGCGCTTTCCTATTTAGTGGCAAAAATTAAAAATTCACATTAAGCTTTGTAAAGCTGTTTCTTAACGTTTTCTGTTTCGGAGAGAGGTTGTGTTTTGTTTTAATTGCAAACTTTGCTTGTTCCGCGCAGTCTGCGCAGTATATCGTGAAAGTGAAATATATATTTTTTATCGTCGACATAGTGATTAATGAAGTCTGTTTCGATGCAAATAGAGGTTGCGCGGCATATGTTTGCCATAAGGAAAAGAGTCTTTATCGAATTTCCACTTTTCGATACTTTTGGAATTTCGAATTAATTTCTGGAAACGAAGCGGTTGTATTTATATTTCCGGCCGAATGATTTTGAGTGTTGGTTGTGTTCCGGCTCTGGTAATTAATCGGATCGTTATTTCCGTGTTTATTGTTTTTATTATGAATGTTTATCGGCGCCGTTAAATAGGGGCCGAAACAGACTGTTGGAATTTTCTACGCAATGATATTTCCGCTCCTCTTGAAGTTAAAATATGTACTATGGGGATAAAATCGGGGACTACTAAATGTTAGTGAAAAATGAGATGTTACCTCAGTTCAGTAAAATCGTTCGATTAATTCCGCCAGTTTACCTCGTAATTCCAGTTTATTTTCGGAATTATTTTGATGATTTACGAACAAGGAGGATGATGCTCTTTCAGCCTATTCTGATAGTTTGATTTAGTTTTCGGCAATTGTAAGAAAATTTAATGCAACCATACATATAGTATTTCAGTATTTTACAGGAATTTATTACATTTTTAATTTTTACCTAGTAGGAATTTTCTCTTTTTCATTTTAGGGTGCGTCAAATATGGAGACATTAATCTCCAGTGCAAGTGAAATTATTAGAAGTTTCAATGTGCAGCAGCGGGATTCGAACCTGATTCTATCCGAACGAAGCGTACCACTGCGCCTAACCATCTACGTCACGGTAGCTGGCTACCTAGCAGATTTATTAACCCTGTTTCTCGTCTTTTATCAACTTTTCCATTTGGTCGATAAACTTCACTTTTTTGGAATTCTCTGTGTACGCGACCTTCTTATTTTTAATTCTAAATGCTTCAAATTGTAAAGTTCTGTGGGTAGTCATAAAAAAGGTTCTTTTGCTAATCATTGAAGATTTTCACTTCCGACGTTTGTATTAGTTTTACACCGGGAATTTACACAGCAAAATTACTTTATTTTCTAGTGCAGAATCACTTAACCTATAAATTATAATGTATTATTTTTATTTTGTAAATCTTTTCTTTACGCAAAGGATCTGTCCAAAGCATTATCAAAAACGTTGTAACCTGATTGAAAAACAATTTTTTATTCGTAAAATGTAAAATTTTTGTTTTAACGAAATAATTTCATTTATCGTGTGTGTACTTTTTTTTTTTTTTTTTTTTTTTTGTTTTGGTAACTGGAACTGCAAAAGTTTAAAAACGGCGTTCTTTTGCGGAAGGGCTCGACCTAGTGTGTGCTAGAACTTTAACCTTTAAACTCAGATTAGTTCATCAATTTACATATTTTTCAAGTCATCGAGTGGCGTTACTATTTATTTGGTTATGAGACATGGCGTGAACTTTCAATAAATAAAAATTGGTTTCACTTAAAATTTGTTCGTGTTTACAGCGCTGATGTATGATTTTAATTGTAAACAAAAATTTTACCATTAATAGGTGAACGAAATATCATTCAGTCAGAAGACAGCGATTCTAGTTAATAATGAAAAAAGTTTTCCCTAGTTTTTGTCATGATAACCGTTGCAGACATTTAACTGTAATTTTTTATTTTATTTATTTAATTTATTTATTTGTTTATTTTATATATATATATATACAACCTAACATTTAAAAAAGTAGAGTGGAAAATGAAGGAATATCATTGTGCAGCTGATCTTTTTAACAGTAAAAGAAGTGTTTATATTCAAACAAAAATACGTTTCTCTATTTGTCTGTTTACCTAGTCTTCCTGCCAATCTGTGATTTTCTCTGTTTCCTTCGATTTATCGTTCGGTTGTTGTTTCCATCATTCGTCTGCGCTTTGGCCACCCTCTGTTGCCTTCCTCTCGTTTTCGTTTTTCATTGGTTTCCTCTCTATATTGTCCTCTCCACCCAAACGAAGAACAAGTTTGCGATGCTGATCATGTGTGATCTCTTTTCTGCTTTCTATTCCAATTTGCTGCGAATTGGTATTCCTACTCCATATTGCGCCTCCTATATCCTGTCTTTTTCTTTTCCACACATTGTTCCCATTTTTTGTTAATATCTGACTGACCGCATCAAAATATAACTGATTCATTTCCCTTTCTAATTGTTTCTGGGTAGAAGGCCTCTAGTTAACAAGCTTCTCCCTCCAAAAAAAGAAATAAATAAATAAAAAAAAATGAACAGCGGCAATAACAAAAAAAATAGAAGTATCGATTATAAATTATAATTGGAAAGGATGGATTTCAAATCGCTGGGTAAGCAAAATGTTGCGAAACTGAAATAATCGTCGGATAGACGGTAAATTTTTCAAAATTGAAATGATCGAGTCGACGGGAAAATAAGTTGGTGCATTTTTGCCGTTTAATTTTTTCCTGAATCTGGTTTTAACATTTTAAATTTAAAGCGTTTTCATTAAGGTATCGCAAATTCACATTCGTTTACATAGCATCGCGATATAATTTCGTTGTAATTATGCTTTCACCGGTGAGAAAAAATATTAAAAAAATGTTTACTTAATAATTTATAAGTCACTAAGTTTTGAACGTTTTAAACCAATAATAAATGTTATCAGTTTTTATTGCCGGGCAAGTCTTTTTTATTATTGTTTTTATTATATTTTTGCATCGCTAAAGATCACTCTCTGTTTTTGCAACGAAACTCGATATTCCAAGTATCAAGTTATGCGCTCATATATTTGAGACCATTTAGATGTTTTAGATCGCTTAAATGGAAAGAGTTTGCAAGAAATTTTAATGAAAAATTTGAACTAAATTTGAAAAAAAAAGGAATTAAAAATTTCTGGATTGATATGGGGATTAACCGTTTGCCAAAATACTATTCCACTGTCTTCTTACCCAATATTTCAAAAATTTGTTGTTCTATTTCGGTTTTTTTTTTTTTTTTTTTGCTCAATTTTTAAATTACTTCAGGGTGTGGTCACTCAACCGGAAATAACCCGGAAATTTTGTCTTAAAACTGGCAAAAAAAGTAAAAATAGCCAAAAACGTGATATTTTTAATAAGAAAAAATCATTTGAAACGAAAAATGAATATGCATTTTTTACTGTACTTTACTCGAAATAAATTAGGAAGTTCTGTTTTGTTCATGTAAAATATGCTGCGGTGGTCAAGTATTATCCAATGGTAACGAAAGAATTCCGTTCTTCTTTTTGTACAATTCTAGTAATTGGGAAATCGGAAGGATTTGGACCGGGAAAACTATGGGGATTTGGGTCGGAAAAACTGGAAGGATTTGGATCAGAAAAACCGGGAATTTAAAAATTATATTTGAATAGCCACCATGTAATTTTTCACTGTAACGGCAATAAACGGAGCTAATGATGTTGTGAACGTATTAATAAATGAAAGCAAATCTGTCTTGCCAGCGGGGCTAGACCGATAATGACATTTGTACCAGGGTTAAAGAAGCAACTGATACAGTCAAGTATGGTCCACAGGAAATTGTTAGAGCAATATTAAATTATTTGTTCCACGTTATAGATCGATGAATTTGTTATGCGTGATTATTTTAGGTGCTTAATGTGTAAAGATCGGCAAAGACAGAATAGCGATACATTTGAGTGCAGTCCATAGAAATTTTAACGAAATCGCCAGATGTGGTGGTAGTTGATTGCATAGCAAACAATTAAGTTTATGAGCCATAGAATCCTGTCAGTAGTGTTCGGAGAGATACATCGTTTTTTGTTTTTTTTATATAAGTAACGTTACCTTCGCTATATTCCCGGATGAATGGTGCCATTTCCTTCGTTTTAATCTCCTTTTAAAATTACTCAGTAGTGTTCTACATTCAATTAATATAGAGTTTAGTATTAAATAATGTGAAAGTCTTTAACAAAGGGAATATATTTAAATCATAGGGTCGTCATACTAGAAATATATTTTCAAGCCGCTGCGCTGATTCCAATAATATTGAACTGTTGTTTTTAAATTTTCTTTTTTTTTCTTCGTAAAACAGCCCCTTAAGGGAACTTGTATGGTTATTGCAATCTTAGAACTATTTCTAAATAAGTAACATTTATAACTAAAAGTAACATGATGCAAAGGAGTATAGTCCACTATAACTATTCTTTGCTATTTATATACACATACATACAATAAAACAATAAACATTTACAATACGACTAGGTCGTTCGGGCTTAAAACGTTTAAGCCGTCTTACATCTTCTGTAGTAAGCAAAAGGTCCAATGTTTCCGGGTTCGGATGGATATGGAGTCTTTCTTCGTGACGATGGGCAAAGTCTTTAACGATTTCGTCCACCCATTTGATTCGTAAATCAGTATGTAAAGATTCGTTCCGTTGGAACCATCGAGCATTGGTTATCATTCGGAGGAATTTATTTGGGGCTGCTTGAATAACGTTTCTGTTTGATGTTTTGGTACATCAAACATTGGTGTTTTGGTACATTAAACATTGATGTTTTTGTACATCGAACAGAAACATTATTCCAGCAGCCCAAAATAAATTCTTCCGAATGATAACCAATGCTCGATGGTTCCAACGGAACGAATACAACCGAAAAGTTACTCTTCTACACGTGTTTGCCCATACAGTTGCAAGCCTTATTTCAATAACAAAATGGACCCTTTTAAAGTTTTAGGGTTGATTTTCTCCCCAATAGTGGATGGAATAAATCGGCACGTGCAGCCATTTTCTAACGATCTGAGCAACATGATGACGTCAATTAAGCCGATTTCTTTGAAAAAAAGTACTTTAACGAAATCGAAATTCACGGGTTTCGATTAGAAACGTAAACAATTAAAAAGTTACTGTCAATTAAATCGAGTACTGCTGCGAGTGCATTGTTATGGATTGTTTGGTTTCAGTTGAACGGGCAATTTCCTGGAATTTTTTAGTTGAAAAAAAAAGAGAGAAACTATGTAACATACGCGCACGCACGCATCTGCGATGTAGTTTATATGTAGTGTAATTAAAAGAAACCTGGAGTCGTACACCGGAATGGTTTATCTACTCCACGCCAGTAGAAAATAATACCGTTTCTGAAATTCGCGCATTTGTAAACATTTACACCTTTTTGACGATCTCTCTGTTATTATGTAATTTACGTTTCCTCTTGTGTATTATTACGTCATTATTACCTCAAATGCGTTTTTTTCTTCACAGTGTATTTAATCGTGACTGAAATTAAAATTTTTTTTATCGAAAGAAATACTGTTGTTGAAACTGTAGCAGGAGATTGATGTTAAACACTATAGATGGCCTTTTAGGTTAGAGTTACGAGCTGTAGATTTAATAATGTAAATGTTAGTAGGATTTTTGTTTGATTTTAATGGGATTTAGGTTTCGACTGAAACAAAATTGAAATGTTTCATCTTATAGTGTGAACAGTTGAAGCGGCCATTTCGAAAGCACGTAAATCATTGGTGTCTCTTGATATGTAGTTCAGTTTCTGTTGTCCGTAGAACTTTCATAATCTGATCCCCGTAGGCTTTCATAGTTTTGCGTCTTGGAAATTGAAAGTTTACGTTAAAATAAACAGTTTAGTTCCAACGTGTTGTGGACATTTGGGTTTTTTCCCTTGTAAAATGAGGCAGAGTTGTCGCGAAATGTACTTTGGTTAGTTAACCGACTTGGTCATGTCGTTGTTTCGTTTGGTGTATTTCCTTTTTTTTTTTTTTGTGATTTTCTTACGATTTTTAATTTGACTTTTTTGGTTTAACCTCTGCGGTTCGTTTTTGTTATTGGTCTAGTTGCGGGGGTCCCTCTAATAAAAAAAAATCCGAAGAGAAAATAACATTTGGACTAGTTACACTTTTTTGTCGGCAATTTTGTTGTGTCTAATTATGGCGACTTATTAAACGAAAGGGTAAAAGCGTTACACTCCCCACATTTTGTTAAAACGATTGTTAGACACAACATACTCGCTCTCTCCAAAAAATTCTTTACTTTTCCACTCGTTTTCAGCCTAGTTTCCTGTTTGTGGTTCTGTTATTTTCCCGTACTCTCAAACGTTTTCTCATTATCGCTATCTGTCGTCTGTGGTTCAATCACACTTTGCTCCGGTCTTCTCGATATCGTTTTGTTCTTTCCCCGTCCCCTTATTGTTTATTGCATTCTAGTGACCTTACTTTCGTTTGTGATCCTGACCACGTGCTGTTTGAATGTTTCAATCTTTCTTCCGAACGTAATATCCTGTACGCTCAATCTTAACTTTGCCTTCTTCAAAGGTGGTTCCTATTCTTGCCTCTTTTCTTTCATCGATTTCTGACCGGATTAAAATGTAATCTCTAACATATCCCAGTTATCCTGGATAGCTGCCCTTAATTGCCCGAGCTCAATCACTTTTTTTTTTTTTTTTTTATAATGCTCCTCTAGAAGTTTTAAAATCCCTTTCTAAAGTAATGGCTATTTGTATATTTGTATCTTTACGTTTTCGTTTCATTATTGTTCGATGATTAATAATAGTCTATTAATAGATGAGCTGAGGTGTATGAGAAATAGATGCCGATTACTAAGTAAAACGAGTAATGTCAGTTGCACTCGTATGTAAACTTAGTATACTATTCTAGAGGCTTAAAACTAACCAATTTTTTTATTATTTTTATTATTTCTTTGTTTTTTCAATTTTTTGTTTTGAGCCTCATAAGTAACACTCCCCAATTCCTCCGGCCGCATCTAGCCGAAAATTCAAAAGTATATATTCAGATTAACCAATAATATATGTCCGGGGCCCTAGAACTTACCTAGTCTCTGAGCCCCTAGCGGTGTACTCGACTGGTGATCTGAACTTCTGCCTTGGGAAAAGGCCCCTAACTTTGTTTCTCCCGTCATCGTTTCCAGTAATCTGTTTCTAAATTTCAAATTACAGTCCAAATGTACTACTACCCCTATTTTGAAAATTAAACCTATCGGTCGCTCCGACCGTTGCGGAAACGTACCAACCGTACCCATGCCGCACCGCCAGAGTCGGCGATCTATTTTGAACATAGTTTTATTATTTTTTTTATTTTTCCATGCATGTCAAAGACTTAGAAACTGCTGTAAGTTTTCAGTCACCTGTAATCAACTTTCAAAATTAGTTTAATCCCCCCCCCCCGCCCCTTAAAAACGATGGTATATAATTTATTTCAAATTTTCACTATTGTAAGACTCTCCGAAAGAGTATTGTTCCCGCACACATCGAAATAGTTTTTCGGCATTTTCTATTCTATCTCTTGATCGGATATTGTGTCGCACGCTCCAGAGACTGTTAACAATCATTTCAGATGCGGATACAGACAACTTTCACGAAAGCAGTGCAGTTCTATACAGTCCTTTACCACCCGTCAAAAAACATGAAATAGTGATCAGATTTTTATAGTTCCAGATAACATGAAATATTTTTTCTCCTTATTCAATGCAAGTACTAATGTAAATAATACGCGAACATTTCTTTCAATCGCACACGATTGATATTCTTTCGTCTCAATTACCATTCATACTATACGCCAAGGGCGTCCTCAGCCGTTGTGCCAGGGGGGCAAGATTATAATAGAAAGAGGATATGAGTTATGGAAAAAATAAAATTTATAAGTTGTAAAGACTTAATACTTTTATTAAACAAGAATAAAATCTTAATTAACACATAATTTTTGTGGGTTTCCGGCAAATTGTTCATGATTACGCGCCCATGAATACTCATCATAGCCAGTGGATTAAAAAGTTTCAAGGCTCCAGGGGGGTAGCTGCCCCCCGCCGGTGACGCCCATGCTATACGCACTATTAAAGACTCGCTTCATCGTCGCTCCGCGTTAACATATTTCAGGAAAACATCAGCGATAGACGTAGGAAATAAATTTTTATTTTTTTTTTTTTAACTTTCGAACTGTATACTAATAATACTTTAATTATATTTCTTCGTTGCACAAGCAGCAACATATATCGTACACGCATCATACTGACATGTAATTTTCATTAAATCCGCTAAATGTTCCTGAATGGTAAAATCTCCTAACAGTAATACATTATTTTTTATCATTTCGTATTATTTTCAATATTAAACGCATATGTGTACCGCCTTTTAATTGAAAAACACGCACCAATTCATAGACTCCTCATCTCTTGCGATAGATAATTCCAAAACTAAAACTATATCGTAGTATGAACCATGTAAAACGATTTTTTTTTTTTTATTTATCACACCACGCACGTATTTCCGGTATTCGGTTATGTATGGTTTGAGCGTTAGGCAGTTCTAAGGTTAGTTTTGGAGTCCGGGGTGATATACTTGGGTTAAATTTTGGAGGGAAAGGTAGGAGGTGTTAAGTTTTGGCCTCAGGACAAAAATTAAAGAAAAATAAGAAAATAAAAAAAAAAAAGAAAAAGTTTAGGTTAGAAGCCCGTGAAATATAGTATTTACACTTGAGGTGGCATCGATTTCTCATACGCCTCAGCTTACCTATTAATAGACTGCTCTTTCGATGCTATTATTCTATACGTCATCAGCTTATTTCCGAGTCTTTTTGTCTCGTGTTTGTGTCGGTTTAATTTTTTGGTGGAAGTATTTTGTAACGTTTGATTGAAGAGTTTTTCCTATAATTGCTGTTCCCTGTTTACTGCTTGGCTCGTCCATATTAAGATGTATCGATTATGCCGAGCTCCTGCTCAGGTTGACTTTGCGTCTGTAGTAAAATTTGCTTTTAATCTTTTTAATATTCAGTTTTCTTGTTTCACCGCATCGTTTCCTCTTCCAGTAAAAAGGCCTAGTTAATATTCCTCATGGAAAAGTCGTTTCTGAACTTTCCGTTATTCTTGAATGAGTAATTTTTGCTTTTTTTAAAACTCGATAACTGTTTGGAAATGTTGTTCTCGTCAATTTTTCCATCAACCGTCGTCCCTGTTCACGAGGTTAATTTATTTTCTGCGGTAGTTTATAGTTTTGCGCACGTATGTGTATCATGCAATAGTAATTTTTACGCGTTAATGCGAATTTGTTGAGCAGTGTTTTCAGGATTCGATAAAATGCAGCATTGTACACATGTTATATTTTTATTTTTTAAAATTGACTATTTTAAAACCGATTTCTATTCTTACTAGAGTCGCTTATGTATAAATGTGTATATATTTTTTTTTGCTATTATTTCTTTCCGTAACTATTTTACACCTAGTCTTTTCCACTATTTGGTAATCTGTGTTATCCAAGTTAAAATAACATGAATAAGCAGCCCATCCAGTGAAGGGTGCTAAAGTTAACTTATCTATGCATACGCAAAATGCATACACACTTATATTCTCCCGTAGGCATACATACCATATATTTACGCGCCCGCGCTCGCACGCACACACAGATATTTATATATTTATAACTTATATGAGGTCTTAAGGTTGCTTTTTATTTAGCCTACATGTCTTGCCTAGGTCACTGAGCAGTTTTTTTTTTGTTGTACTATTAGGATGTCCTTTCAATCTGGCAGCATATCGCCGAGCAGCAGTTGCTATTTCGTCTTTTACAAATTTAACTATAAGATCTTCACGAATTATGATATTAGTTACGTACCGTAGAGAGTAGTTATTCTGGACTTTTTGCATTACTTTTTTTTGGCACAGCACCAAAATTGACAGCCGTATTACCAGACCGGTTTTAAAATTTGTGAAGTAGCAACTTGTTTTCGAGAGAAGATACTATTGATATCTTACCCAACAGGTAGTACAGTAGCCGTAGTTTGATGTTCAACTTATTTCGCTTTGTTATAATGTGCTTTCTCCAAGTCAAGTCAAGATGTATTTACATCTTTTTTTTTTTTTTTTTTTTGAAGAATCTTCACACCATTCATAATTATATTTTCAGATGAATCGATCCTTTGGTTAGGGAAAACCTTCATTGATCTTTATTTTTCATGTAATTTTACTCTATTAACTGTTATCTGCGGGTTCTTGCGTGCATTTTTCGGACATTTATTTGAACACAAGATCGCTGCTTCATCAGTAAATAGGAATATCCATTGTGTAGATAAGGTAGAGAAGCAATCCAAGTACACTCCCTAGAGGAACGCCTGCTCGAACCGGATATATGTACTTGATTTGTCATCTCCATATATTTAACTTAGAAATATTTTTCATTTGAATAATTCAGCCAGCTAGTAAAATCGTCAAAGTTTTTGCAATGGACCATCGTGCCAAACTCGATCGGATGCTTGGCTTACATGTGAAAAAAGAAAATACGATATCGCAGACCCTTTTCTCATCCAGGGATTTTTAAATTTTATGAACATTCCGATGCACTTCTACTGCCTAAGCAACTACGCCATGATAACTTTAGAGTGAATATGTTCATTTATTTAGTGAGAGATTTTCGCGGATGGATTGTTCATATTGGAAGGAAGTTTTACTTGATGCAACTTAGAGAGCGAATAGACATGTATAAAAATGATACGCTAAAAAAAAAAAACACGTAATCACAGTAAAATTCAAGTGGGCTCTGGTCTTTTTAATGTTACATTTATTTCTAAAATTTATTAGTATACTATTAAAGACTTTTTCGTTAGTAAATTTATACAACATATATATATACATATTATTATTATTTTTCATTATTTCGATTATTTTCATCATCGTATAATGGAACTTTAAAAGTGGCAGCGATTGAAATTGAATTTTAGAAATAGTGTGAAATAGCGAATTAAGATTGGCAAACTCTTCTCTAAAAATACACCGAAAACCGACTCGATGTATATACTTAGTTGAGTAATTCTATCTTGCCGGATTACAGCGGTTGCTGATTAAAACGAAGGTATGGCTGACCAAATTAGCGAATTTATTATGTTCAGCTTGCTATCTTTCAAATAAAATTTCTGAGCGCGGAATGATAATACTGTCTCGGACGATCGAAGAAAATAAGGCTCTCGATGGAGAACCGACTTCCAACTCTCTTTTATTTGGCATTTTCATTAATCGACTGCGCGCGGAACGCCTCTTTTCAAACTATTCACTTTTCAATCAGATGCCGTTAATCATCTTCCGTCGGTTTTTATGCAATGCGTCAGTGTCTCTCTTTTTCGAATTCTGTCTTTTCTTCCAGTTCATTATCTGAACTCATGTCTAATAGACACCAAGAATCTTTTGCTACAGCAATTTCCTGCCAGCAATCCGATTTTTAATAGTTCCAGTTCCTGATAAAATTCAGGTAGTAGTAAAAAAGATGGTCATTCGAAATATTAATAGTATGCAAAATCGATCGGCCTTTTGAAGAGCGACCATTTTTTAGACATTTATCCGGCAATAAGATATTGCTTTACAGTTTATGAATTTTGTTTTAGGACATTTATTTGTTCAGTATTAAATCGGAATATACATGCATATATATATATATATATATATATATATATATATATATATATATATATATATATATGCATATACGTATGTATAAACAGACGGATAGATAGAGAAAGAGATAGAGAGCGAGAAGAATCAATCGATTTTTGAGGAAAAAGGTGGATGATAAAGGCGTATTCGGGTGGCTGGGCAGGTACTTTCTCTGCCGATTGAAAAGTCGCAAATACGTGTAATAATTCGGTCGGATGGTTGATTACGGTTGCGGCTGTCTGGCTTTCTCTAGAGCGGCTTGTAAAAATGCATACGAGTATAGGATACTATTATAATTAAGCCCCGGTCTGCAGTTGCTGTGAACGATTTCCCGCCGTTTTGTGATCTCTTAAATAGCTTTCGTATGATTTATAATAGCCAGGCCTCACTGTAATTATCATATTTTTTTTTTTGTTATCGTACGTGATATTTCACAAACTTGAAGAACTTAGCTGTTTATTGGCGTTCATTCTCGGCTTTTTAAAAGCGGAAGTAATAATTGCTTGTAAACAGTGAAAAATGTTAATTCGACCTATAACGGTTCATCATATTGCCTTGTCAGCGGCCGATACAGGCCCTGTGGCGAAATCATTTAATATTTATCCCCTCGGCGCGGTGAAACTCGGAACTTTCTATTTCAGCGTTTCTTATATTGCCCGTCTTATCACGTGATAAGAAAACTTTATCAATGGAAGATGATCTGTAATTCCCGACGAGACAGGTACTCTCTTTTAATCTTTTGTATAATAGATTTTTTCTGTCTCTTTTTTTTTTATTGTTACTTTTAATATCATTTTTATGAAGTCGGAATTTCTTATGTACGAATTTTTAACGCCTATCGAATACTGGTGTAATTGATAAAATCGAACAGGTTTCTGCTTTTAAGAGCTGAAAGAAAAATAACATTAATAATGATTTTGAAAAATTATCGTTTGTTCTTTCCTGATGAATTTATTTTTTTAAATTTTGCGGATTGCGTGATGTGTGCGAGTAGTGGGGAGATCTAATGCTGCAAGCTTATATCGTTCGGAGTTTAGAAAATGCGGCGAGGTTGGTTTCGCACTTTTAAGGAAATGAACATTAATAGTATATAAATGGGGCGGCAGCTGACGGGTCTGATGTCACAACTCCAAAACCGTGTCCGCAGGTCAAAAATTCACCCGATTACTTTATTCAAGGGCCAAAGGTAACCACAGTTCTTGTCCCGGAGCTCAAAATTCATCCAAGTTTCCCCCCAATTTCCCTCAGTTCCTCTGCAGTCCCGCTAATCCGAACACCCTGCCTCCCGCAAAAGGGCCCCCAACTAGAATTCTTGTTCAGGAGTTATAAAGTAACCTATTTTTTAAGTTTACTTGTATTTAATTAAATTATAACCCAATTTCCCGCCAGGGGATCCAAATTTCATCCAAACCCGTGCGCTTTAGGCTAGGGGCAGTTCGGAAACCTGAATACCCTTCTGGTGAGGGGAGGCCTAACCGCTGAACCCGTTGTATGAACTTATCAGATATTCAGAATCATATAAAAATTAACTAATAGTTTAAATTTACAGCCCGAAACTAACCTTAGTCCCCTCCGTCCGTTCGACCCCCTTCACCGATCGAGTATAATATACATTATTTATTTTTTCTTATTCTCTTGGAAGCCTACAATCCAATCCTGTGCACGCGCAGCCGCCGCTTCATATCTAATATATTGCATTCTATTTACTTTTACCATGACCAACGAAGCCTCGAACGCTACCCCCACCGCCCCCGACAATTCCTATTGAGCGGTGATTTTTTTTTTTTTTTCAGTCAGCCACCAAAGCTCACCATCAGTTCACACACATGCGTACACCGCTGCAATAGCTGGTATCAAAGTGCACCATCCATTCCGGTGCACGCTTTAGCCGCTAGTTTCCCTATCGTTCATAATAATTTTTTCCAACCCGAAATATTATAAAATTAATTTAGGTATATTTTTACACTTCTGTACATTTATTCCGATCGTTCATAATTTTTTTATTTTTTCACACTTACCGATTACTTGTATCATCTGTTGTAAGTATTTTTTGTTTTATGTTTCCCATGGTTCTAAAAATTATCCCGCAGAACTCACAGTCTGCTATTAAAGCGCACGCATTGTACGTTATCCTATTATGAGTTTTCAAAAATTAATTCGAGTAAATTTTTCATTTTTCACATTCCCAAAAATTCCTTCGTTCCTCCCCGCCACCCTAAGCCAGAATTACTGATCTTTCATAATATATTTTCCAGAGCCCGCCAAAGCATCAACCGCCGCAGAAGCGTAGACGCTGTCTGCGACACCTATTTTACTATCAGTTATTGCATATTATTGTCAGATTCCAAAAGCCATCTGAAAATTTTTTCCCTTCGTACGTATTTTTTTTTTATTTTGACGGTTCTAAAAATTAAGTCGCTAATTGCGTATCATCTTCATCTGTTTCTCACCAGCGTAACTCTTTTAATGTACGTATCAGAAGTCTGCTTATTTATGTTTTACACCGACGTCGGTATTTCAACGGAATATCGAGTGATGGTGTGAAACAGGTTTCTGTTTTATTTACAACAGCCGTTTATTACGACCCTTTTCCATTTTTGTTCATTTACATTTTCCTTCATTTTCGCCTTCCAACATTTATCCATCCCTCTTTCATGTTGTTAGATATACACTTCGAGTTATCGACTTCTTACCAAAACGTGTACTTACTTAGTTAGTAGTTCCGTTAAAAGAAAATAAGTAATCTCCGCAATAACGTACACGAATAGTTTATTTGTATTTGTAATAGTCCTATTTTGAATTTCATAGCCTCCAGGCTACCGCCTTATTTTCATTTTCGCTTCTACATAAAAACATTAAATGATTGGCAAACTATATTTTTATTAATTCGTGCTTTACAGTTATGTATCAATATAAAGTACATTGATGAATAGTTTTAAAAAAACATTTAAAAACGAATAATGAAGTATAGTATTCTTATCACGTAGAACAGTATCGCAGGCCAGGAAAAAAATATGTTTCTCCAAAATTTCGGGCTTTCAGCGTCCTGAGGGCCCAATATTGATGCTGGAAACTCGGATTCTCCAAATTACGGAAATGTGCGTATTTTTAACCTCATTCAAAATTTTTAACTATATTATACTCGCACCGCAAAGACAGGGGATATAAGGGACACGTCGTCATTTTTCACGATTTTTGAACGTACCGCTAACAATGAATATTTCGTTAAGGAAATGAAAATATGGTTTTGTTTCCAAAAAGTACGGATCTTTATACCTACTTTTTTCCCATAATTTCGAGCTTCTCCGAGGTCTGTAAACTCGGCTATATTTTTCCTAGAAGATACTCTTTTATGCACATGGTTGAGACGCATTCTGGTTTTCTCAGCTTTTTCCTCCGGCCGATTACAAGAACATACTTTTTTTTTTTTTTTTTTTTGCTGTTTTTGGCCCAGAAGGGCATAAGGCAGGCTATATAATTTCTTATCGGTAACTTTTTTATTTTATAAAAGAGCTTCTGCATTTTCTTTTATACTCTGAATTACATTTTTAAACAGTTTTTAAGGTTGAATTTTGAGGTCGTTTTAAATTCCACATTACACATTTTTGACAATTTGTCTCTTTTGTCGCTCAGTGTAATTGATTATCTTAAAGTTATATATATATATATATACTAGCTGATTCGGCGAACTTCGTACCGCCACAGAAATAATAAATTTTATATTAACTTATTAGCTGAATTAAATTTAGTTTTTATTAATACTCAAAATGAATTAAGTTCAATAAATGTGCAAAAACCAAAAAGACAAATATTTTAATTATATTGAAATGAATAATTCACCTTAGTAACAAAAATCAGTATAAATTAATATTAAAAATTTAAAGTAAGTCGTTTTAAATTCCACATTACATATTTTTGACAATTTGTCTTTTTTGTTGCTCAGCGTAATCGATTACCTTAAAGTTATATATATATATATATATATATATATATATATATATATATATATATATATATATAGTCATATTTATGTTGTTCCTAGTTATTGAATTCAATTTGATATTTTTGTCCTTCGAAATCATTAGAATTCCACGAGGAATCCTAAGAACAACGTAAAAACATTTAAACTAGGGTGACTACCCAACCGGAATAAGCTGGGAATTTTGTCTTAAAACTGGTAAAAAAAAGTAAAAATAGTCAAAAACGATATTTTTTTAATAAAAAAAAATCATTTGAAGCGAAAAATGAATGCATTTTTTACTGCACTTACTCGAAATAAATTAGAGAGTTCTGTTTTCTTCATATAAAATACGCTATGGCGGTCAAATATTGTCAGTAGTAACAAAGAAATTCTATTCTTCTTTTTGTGCAATTCTAGTAATCAGGGAGTCGGCGGGTGAATTTGGACCGGGAAAACTGGGTGGATTAGGACCAGAAAAACCGGGAATTTAAAAATTATATTTGACTGGCCACCATGTAAACTCTTTCAGAATAATTATAATACGAAGCGCCGAAAAGTGCTATTTTTGTCCATTAGAAGAATCGCGGATGTATGTTTATTTTGTCCGCATTTTGCATTTCGATTGATAATATATACGATTTCTGTGCGGATTGCGGGTTTGACTCAAAAATTGCGTGTGCTGATAAAGTAACTAATTATTAATTGGCTTGGAAGCAAATTTAAGTACGAAGGGAGATTTTTTCAACGATAGCTATTTGTATACAGAGTTATCCATTTTTTTTAGCAATAGCCTACAGCAACATGTGGATTTAATTTCAATGTTTGTTTTAATTAGAGCGGTGAATCGTGATTATTGTAAAACGGTATTTTTGAATACGTATGTCGCTTTAAAAGATCTCATTTTGAGTTGTTCGTATTTTTGCATCCAGTTGTCGATAAGTCATCATATTTGGCGCGCTATTATTTATGCTGTTAAGCCGTGGTAATTTTTTCAAAAAGAAAAAAAAAAGAAATTTATCATGTAAATGCTAATAATTATGGTATTGTATAGAAGCATGTAGAGAGCTACTTTGAAAAGATCTCATCTTTGTTTTTGTTCTCCGTTTTTAGTGTACTCGTCTTTTGTTTATTTTTATTTTTTGGATTTTGCGTACACGCTCAAACGGTATGTTTGATGAGGAGGGGGGAATCTTTAAATTCTGATAGGTCTATAAGATGAAGGAACAAAAACTTTCGAAAGCAACGTAAACAAGATTTTGTAGCTTCGACAGAACAATATTCAGCAGCGATATTATTTCCCTTGTTTACTGTAGGAAACACACAATACACAGCAAATTTTTCACAACAAATTAGAAAACAACAACAGAGTTTCAATTTATGTCCGTTTCCACTCGTGATTCGCAGAGATGCGTTATCCGGATGGTAAAACTTTGCACGCTAATTGTAGTTTAAAAAATGTATATTAGAAAAAAGAAGGTAAATCTGAAGAAGAACTGAAAAAGAACTGAAAAAGAACTGAAAGAGAACTGAAAGAGAACCTATAAAGAATGGTAGTAAATTTAAAATGCGTATCTGAATAAGAGTGCAGATAGACTAACGTCAAAATCGCGTATGTAGGAAAAAATTTTTAGTCTGTTTGAACGCTAGCGTCACAGTATGCGTCATCCGGGGAGAGAACGAGTCTGATCATTCTGACGGGTCGCTGAAATTGTTTAATCGATGTTACGCTCCGATGTCGCGAAACCAGTTGATGAACACTTTTCGTCTAGTAAAAACTCAGTCAACCGTCATTGACGCAGTTCTAACAGGTCAGTTAAGCCACGGTCCGGTTGTTGTTTGTAGAGTGTTATGTAGCGAACTGTCTGTTACAGCGCCGAGCGTGTGAGCTGTTGATGCAAACGATTGACGCGCGAAACCGTCGACCAGCGGAAACGGGCTTAAAGCGTACATGTTCGTCGCTTGGAACCGCTCAAAATGAAACTGGTTTGAGTTCTATTCGCTATTTGGCTGTTGCACGTATTTTTCGTTGCTGGCTGGATGTCAGGTGGTTTTTCGATTACACATTAATTATTTTCGTGCGTTAGACTATTTTGATTCCCGAGAGGTATGCGATGAAACTGATGGGGAAATTTTAAAATTGACGAAATTTGTGGAGTTGAATTTATTTAAATGGCAAAATCAAGAGTCAGTTTTTATCAGCATTATTGGAAGGAATGGTCACTCGAAAATCACGACTTTTCCGATCTCAAGAAATATGTTGTAATAGAGTTGTATTTGTCGATTCCATCTGCTTAGTTGCTTGCTTGTGTCTGTTCTCAGTGTCCTGCTTCGAGACGACCAACCTATTACTCAATATCGGTTGCGTTTGACGTTTTTATAGTGCGACAAATAGCCATTTGGGAATATTTTACGCGCGGTAGAATGTAGTGTTTGGTGTGTGGCGACGCTCTGCGCTGCCATAAACTGTAAGCTCTTATCGGAAATGTTGATGAATGCGTGTTGTTATATTTTTCCTAAAAAAATTATATTTTACCAAGTTTAATCCCCGTAGGGAATAATTCCTGCATTTTTAAAATGAATCTACTACCGGTCGCGCCCTATATTGAATATTTAAAATTTAATTTTTTCATAGCGTTAAAATAATAAGTTTCCGTGTGAAAACAATGACGATGCCCCGTTGTAGAGGTAATTATTTCGTATTGGCAACTGACGAAATCGGTAAAGAATGTGTTACGGAACGTGTCATGCGTGTATGAGGCACGCCCATGGTGTTGTATAATTAACGGCAGTAATTCCTTTTAACACAGAATAACTGATTACGAACTTGTTTAGCTACAATTATCATTATTATTATTATTATTATTATTATTATTATTATTATTATTATTATTATTATTAACTGGAACTTGCGCATTGCTGCGTTTAGTAGTTTGGATAATACTTATAGTTACTGCTCGGTTTTTATTTATTTATTGTTTTGTTATCTTATTTATATTGCGGTTAACCGGAGAGGACCAGCAGTAAAAAGGGAGCATGGCCATATTAATATTTTATTTCTTTGAAATGTATAATTCCCCAAAAAATTTCCCCTGCGAAAAAACCCAATAAAACGGGATTTTCACACTTTAACACAGATAGATCTACACGGACCAAAAACGGTTAACAGAATAAGTCCAAAGAAAGAAATTACAATGTTAATATCATTTAAATTACAACGGATGGACGAGGTGGTCTCAATATGACTAGCATGGAATGCTGGATTAAAACACTACTGGTAAGCGGACTTCATCTTTAGTACACGGATTTCTTCACGTAGCGGAATAATAGCCGACCAACAACTAGCCAGATTATGAATTTCGAAAACTAATAACTGCGCTAAGGCAAATCAGAAATATTTTCATTGCTCGAATTAAGAAAGGACTAATTTCATTTCGGATCGGTATCAAGAATATAAACACGTCTGAACGAACGAAAGGGAAAATTCTAGCCGCTGTACGAAAGGAAGTACCGAACTTGGATTGTAGAAAACTCAGAATCACCACCTCTAGAGATTATTTAGGAAAAAATAAATGTGTGGGACAGGGACATCACTCTTCTTCAGTTTATTAAAAAAAAAAGAAGAAAAATCATTCAAGACAATTCATGCGAAGTTTGTAGAATACCAAAACTTTTTGGAAGACAACATAGTACAAGATTTAACGCAGGGCAGAAGAATGTAATTTCCAGCTACTTAGAAATGTGGCCGATTTCTGTAGCTCAGTTAATTGTCTACCGAGCTTCGAGAAAATGCTGGTTTTTATAGTATAAACGATTATTGCGACATAAACGTTTTAGAGTATCTTAATCTTTTGCGCTCAGTGTTTTTAATTTATCTTTATTCAGATTCGAGTTAATACTATATTTGTATTTAAATGATCATCAAAACTGGCCAAATGGCGATAGCCAGACCAAAAAAAAAAGGAAGACTTTGTGGGTTTCAATTGTTTTCAAAAAATAGTACTTTTTTTTTCACGTCGATCAGGTTCAGACCCGATAAAACTGTCGTAAACGTTGCATGATTTTTCCAAGTCATGTGCAAAACATAACAGAATTTTCTCCACAGCGTAGGATTAGATATAAAAGAAGTTAAAACCGTAACACGGAGGTTTTGGTAAATGAATTTCATCACTTTTTATCTTCTCATTTCCTCGACACTAGTATTTTTCGCTATCCGTTCCTCCTTTGGTTATTATGTTGTTGCTAGATAAAAGGTGATTTTTATAAAATTGCATAGATATTTAAACATTACCTTTTTTCGAAAGACCTATCGCTTTTTCAGTGTGCAGGAGAAATATATAAGATGCTGGCTAAGAGATGGCACTCTATTTTCCAGTAGAGATCATTATTCGTTTTTTTTTTATTCGATTTATTCGTAAAAGAAGTATATTGTTAGCCATTGCCTACGTTCTAGCTTCCGATACAAAATCAGAATCATATCTGTACTCGAGTCCTAATTTAATCTTTACCGGCGTAATCAGAGGAAATAATTCAATCTACCTTTGGCCTCAGAGATTCGTTATAGATAGATCCCCCCTCTTTATTATTATTTTTTTTTAACGGTTAGCGTTGAAAAGGTGAATTCAGTTTTTTCCTTAGTTATTTTTCGGCCGGATAGTGGTAATCTCAAAAAGATTCGCTAACAACTCGTGCCCTCTGCCACGGGGGAAATAGAAGTTTAGAGATAATGTAATGTATAATATTAGATAATAGAAGGAAATCGGCGGTCGCATCGAACGAAAGTGATTCTCGTCGGAATATGAAATATATCATAAATGCAGTTTTGACGTCATTTCGACAAGGGAACTTTGAACTGGTTGTTTTAAATATGTATGTGTATTTAATTAGATCGGCGCGGTGGAGCAGTTAGGGAGAGCTGTTGTGAACATAGTTTATTGAACTAAATGCTCTGGCCCACGAGTAGTGCGTATTTTGATTTTTTGTTTATTTCGATTATTTCACGTTCGACGGTTAAAAAAAGGTAAATAATAAAGCGCATAAACGTATTGCATTTTTCCATTCGGTGATTTCGTTATCTTTGAAATGAGTTTTTTGATTGATAAACTCGCATTCCGATCAATTGGAAAATTCCTCTCTTGCCTATTATTTTTATTGCGCTTAAAAATAGTAAACAGATTGTCTCGTTTTTGTTTTATATATATTTTGGAATTATCGGAAGAATCTTTTTTTTTTCGAACACCGTTATTATAATAAAACTTGATTTTTTCGCAATCAGCGCCTAATGACACGCGATCCACCAAAAATTCCGTTTGACGCTCTTTTTTTGGATAAGAACTTTTTTTTAGCATTCCGTAATGTTTGTGATTTTTCAAATTTAAGCATGGTGTTTTAACATTTTTTTTTTGAAAAATAACCGAAATTAATAATTATTATAACTCACATTCGAATTAAATATTGTAATGTGTCCATTACATGGCAACTAAAAAAAATTCCGAGAAAAATAAAATAATATAAACAAAACAAAATAATAATAAAAATAATTTGGAATGGGCGGTGCGGGTGCGAATGTGCGCGTGCCTGAAACTGTTGTCGGTTGGGGCAGTCAATCCCCGTTCAGCAAAAAAAAAAAAAGGATCTAGTCCAGCGTTCACAGACGGGAAGGCGGTCTAAATTTGGAAAAAAACCGGGAGAAGATTTTTAGAGAAAATCAGTTGCGTTCTACCTGTGGTCAAGTTAAGGTGTCTTCTTTGGAAGCATCGAAAATTAACGTTCAGTTTCAGTGGAGCAATCGTGGTCTTTCCAGAAAAGCTGTAAAAAGTGTGTCTATCGGTGGACAAAGTATTCGATATCGTTCGTAGTAGTGTTCTTAAATGGTAAAATATCGAACTTTAGAAGTCCAGTAAGAATTAACAAATCGCGGAACCTGCAGGCCCGAGCTCTACGTACGTAATCAACAAACCGCCAACAGAGATACGTAGAATTTTGTTATTAACTTTAATGATTTTGTATATAACACTTGTTGTCGTATACGTAATTTAATATTATTGTGTTTCTAACGGTTGACCGGTACCGAAAGATAGGTGTCTGGTTTAATAAAATACATATTAGTTAAAAATTTAAACTGATTATTTACTATAATCATAATAATAATAGTAACCGAATAAACTAAATTGAGGATAAAATTTTAAACAAATAAAATCTACGAGACAGAAACCTAGGGGTTGGCATCTCTGTGGGCTAAAACTAATTAAACGATAACGTTACATTTGGCATCCTTGGTGGGGAATTAAAATATAACGCCTAAAAAACAACGATAACGTTACAATGTATTATAAAATATTTTACATTAGACCGGTTCGGACTCACGTTTAAAAAAAAATTAGAAACGCCGATGAGTTAAATGTGATTGCTGTCGTCGCGATAGCCTAGTTACTAGAGCGCTTGACTTCCGTTACGGAGGTCACGGGTTCGATCCCCCCGGGTGACGACAGAACTTATTACAAAAATTAAATAAATAAATGAATAATCGCTAATAATCACGTGGAAGGCAATGGCAAACCACCACGTATACACCATTATATGCGCGCTAGGTCAGTACACTGCAGACACACACGGGACTGCACTTGTATATCGATAAATCAAACGATTACTAATCAGTTCCGAATGTAGTCTTCTTACGTGTGTACACATTCGTACTGCAAATAATAATTGCCATGAGCGCTGCCTATTCTGGATAACTAGAATGTACAAATAGGTAGTCACGACGCTCGGAATCAAGCGGTACGATTGAAAAGAAAGTTATGCAAAATATATCTGTTTAATTCTGAATAAATCACAGTTAAAAAAGGGATCAAAAAAGAACGAAAAAATGCTGAGTAACTCTTTACAACTGTTCTCTGGGTAGTTCGGTCGCGGGCTAATTTTTAAAAAGCCTATAAACTTGTTACTTTAATTTTTAAAAATTAAGTACGTTTCTACAAGGCGAGCACGCTTTACTGCTATATGAAACCCGGAAATTGTGAACTTTGCTATGTTTATTTTCTCGTACACGTGCATTCGTCTAATTTATATTCTATCGAAATTCATCTGGTTATTACCATCATCCCGAAAATTCGCAGAGGGAGATGAGCGGTCGACGCAAGAGGAGTCATGAGCGTGTAAATTTTTTCGCAATATACATACATACAAGGCCGTGTCTACGGGGTGGATTTTGGAGGTTAACCCCTTCCCCCCGAGAACTGAAATAGTTATTATGAATATACAAAAATCTGAAAAAATTCAAAAATTTAAAGTAAACATTGATGATTTTTTAGGGTGTTCTTAAAAGAAAAAAGAAAAAAATATGCTCTATATTTTTAGGTACTT
The DNA here is from genome assembly GCA_039619475.1 of Icerya purchasi. Lineage (NCBI taxonomy): Eukaryota > Metazoa > Arthropoda > Insecta > Hemiptera > Monophlebidae > Icerya > Icerya purchasi. The sequence goes on from CM077115.1 coordinate 154,881,598, forward strand.
CATTAATATTTTATGCAAAATTTTTTATTACGAGTATAATCAATAACATATGGAATTTTTATTAATGTTCATATTCGAGGTAATTCATTTATGTAAATTATTAATATATAAATCAAAATGATGGAAATGATTAATAGTATGAATATTATTGAAAAATGTATTGTTATTTATAAAATAAATACGCGAAGAAAATTTTCACCCTCTCCCCCTCAAAATTCTGGACACGGGCCTGCATACATACATGCATACATATATACATATATACATATAAATATATATATATATATATATGTTTATACATATATACATATAAATATATATATATATGTTTATACATATACACACTCGAGGGCTGACTTAGCCTCCTCCTCGCTTCACTCGTTTACTCCTAGATCCTCTAACTTGTTTGCTTCGGTCGCACCCACGCAGCTTCGTCACTTTTGTTAAACTGCTAAAAATGCTATTCGTACGTTTATATTTTAATTGTTTCCGGCTATTTGATTAATACTGAAATATTTTTCAACTATTTTGTTACAAAATAAAATCAGAAGCAAAAAAAAAAGCGGGGACCGAAAAGTGATAAATTTGCGATGGGCCCCCTACCGCACGCTTTCTTTCCTGCGTTATCGTGTGACATCTCCTCGAGTAAGTTTTTATTTTTGAACGTATCTTGTTTAAGTTTTTCCCACTCCTTTCTATGTGCCAAGCTTTCGCCATCTGGCCATTCAACACGAATTGTGTGGTTCTCATGCCGAGATTCGAACCCGAGGCTCCTGGGTGAAATCCAGATATACTAACCACTAGACCATATGGGAACCTTGTTTAAGTTATTACTTGTTTTACGGGTATTTATTGTGGATAGTCTCCAAATTTAAAAATTACCCGTATCCGGTGTAATTTTGCACTAAAGACGTTATAATTAAATCGATGGGAATGCAAAAAATTTTGCTCTCGGTAAAATTTTCATTGTAATGTCACGATGGCAGTTTTTTAATATCTGAACTACGTAGTAATGCATTCAGTTAAGAAATGGAGTAAAATTGAAAAACACGTATGAGATCCGAACTGACACCACTTATTTATGCATATCGACGAGTAGTAATAGTAAAATATATTGAGTAATGCATAAAGTCACTAGAAACCATTTATTTGTCAGTACACTCACTTAGCTTATGCGCGCGTTCGTAATATTTTACAACAAAAAGAGAAAGGCGATACCGTTGTACTGCTCAAAATAGAAATTTACTAAATAAAAAATGAAACGCGAAACGGAATTAGCGGCGTAAACGACGAATATATTAATTTTTAACGCGAATGATAAATATTGTATAGGAAAAAAACGAATTTATTACCGCGGACTGAAAATAGGTGGTAAAACAGCGGCGATAACTGAATTATTCGAATCGAAATACACGAAACGAACTAACGGCATTTCACACGAACGAATAAATGAACTACTCCCGTGAATTACAATAAGTACACGAAAAATCGCTAATTATCAACAGCTTAATAAAACGGATTGAATCAGTAAATCGATAAAATGGATCGAAACGAAGAAAATTACATGAAAAAATGGAACGATAAAAAGTATAAAATCAACGATAACTAACGAAGAAAAAGTTAACGCAAAAAAACAATCAGGCCGAACATAATACGCAACTACATGGCGCCATTATACAGTATATCTCGAAGCCAAAACGGTTAACAGCGTCCGTTGCAAATAAAAAAGCTGCCAAAAAATCGCTGGCCACGGTAATTCTAAATTAACATAGTAATCTAACTTTATTGTTTCTTAACACCTGTTCCACCACAAATTTAGGTTAATAGTACAGCGATTGTGTTGTAACATATATATATATATATATATATATATATATATATATATATATGGCCTCGCAAGGGGCTGTGTCCCTTGACTCCTCTTGCTTTCATTTCCGCCTCTTTCTCTTCTATACTTTGTATAAAATGATTAAAATTTACAACGTTAAAAAAAATAACATAATCACAAAAATCCTATCCTAACATTTTACTTTCATTATATAAAATTAAGACATTTTTTCGTTACAGTTTTCGTTACATAAAATTGTGAAATTTTTTAAAGAACAATCACAAAAATCCCATAAAATACAATAAACGTTCCATAAAATTGGGACATTTTTCGTTACATAAAATTAGGATATTTTTCTTTTCACAAAATTGGGATATATTTTTGGGACATTTTTTCTAATGAGGGGTAGCCTAAGAATTACGTTGTAATTAATATATATATACATTAATTTTTATAATGCGCTCCTGCTCCTACCCACTATATAATACTGGGTAGGGACTGGGACCTCTTGTTTTTTTTTTTTTTTTGTTTTTTTTTTATAATACTAGAAACACGTATAGGGGTAGTGTAATCTGCCGGGGCCAGTTGACATGCGTTTAAGTATATTTGTTATTACCGTCTGATATGAGCATTGGATCGGTGTAAGAGAAATTTTTGATTTTAACCTATTTTTTTAATTGAAAGTTCTGCAACCTCGCCCTTTAACAAAATTATGGGGAAATCCCCCCCGGTATTTCTTAGCTTTCCGTGTATGCATTTTACACGTACGATTATATAGAAGAACCTTCTTTTTTTTGCAGTTGATATTTATGGCGTTTTTAATGCAATTTTTCAGAAATGAATTAAATTTTAACTTAGAAACCAGTCGAAATAGAGAATATTGCAAATAATAATTTACGCGAGTAATTGTCATAAAGCGACAAGATGAAAATAACTACCTTGTGTCACGACTCTGTCCAGTATTGTAATTAAGAGCAAGAACATTGTGATCTCGATAGCGGTCAAAAAATTTGATTTTAAGTTTTGAGATGTAAAGTAAATTGCGTTCATTCTATTTCAATTGATATTCTTTTAATAAACGAAAGGTCAAAATAAGCAATTGCGAAATGTACGATATATATATACATATATATATATATATATATATACATATATATATATATATATATACACACACACACATATATATATATATATATATATAGAAGCATTTTGCATTAAATCTGATTTGACATGGTTTAACAGACTGTGGCAGTGAGGGAAATCAGTTTTTAACAATTTAAATAATTTTACAACATTTTCGTTTATTATTATTGTCGGCTTTCAAGAAACATGAAAAGCTTTTCTTCCTTAGTACAATATTTAAAAACAACAAGAAGAACAATTTTTACACCCTGTTTCCTGTTTATCCTTCTGATTGCAGCGAGTTACTCAGTTTTTGTTTTTAATTTGTACGGTTTTCTGTTTACGATTTATTTACATCAAATTCATTTATTTGTTGTTGTTTTTTTTCTCTGGTATTGATGGTCGAGAAAAGTACCTTTAATTCGAGTTTCAGATGAATGGGACTTTTGGAATCATATCAATCGCCGAGTAAACCATATTCGTTTTTTCGTCGCTATATTTCCGTAACTTCTTCAATTCTATTTGCATAAAACTTTTTTTTTTTTTTTTTTTTGTATAAGTTTTTGATTGAAGCATCAATAAAAAAAAAACAAACCTGCAAAAATGTGATACTAAAAATATATTGATATATCGTATATATTTTTTTTTCCTTAAAAATATTTAAAAAAAAAAAAAAAAATGTTTCGATTCCGTAGCATCAGAGCCGCTAACACGCATCGCTTCAAAGCACGGAGAAAAGGAATATCGATTTTCGGAAACATATCGGATACATCAATTTCAGCAGCGTGTAGCTTTTCGCGCAAGATGGAACATTTAAACGTTCTTAAACATTTATTTTTGTACATTGCGCAATATAACGGTCGCGTTTTATTCAATTACGTCGCCGCTTTATTCGTCTTTTTCTTTCGTGTCAGTTTGTCTCCCGGAATTCTCGAATTATATCGCTTTGCGGCGCCGTGTAATTTAGAGTCTGAACATTTTTCCTCTATTCTATAATGTTCACCGAACGCGCACGTACACGGTCACATGTTTTACGAGCGTCATGACGTAGGCGGAATTGTCGAATAAAATGTATTCGGCGTGCGAGAAGCATTGCATATCATCCCATATTTAATTATCTCTGTTCTTTTTTTTTTTCATTTTTTTTTTCATTTTTTTTTCTTTTCATTATTCGCAAAAACGAAACCGAGATAAATTATTTTCTACCCGGTGAGATTTTAATCATTTACACTTCTTTGTAGTTAACGTTTTAACGTTATAATTTCTTCTTTTTTTTTTTTTCTCACCTTTTTCGATTTAATCGTTTACCTATTGATTCCAAATTTTAAAAGTTCAAATTTAACGTCGATGGGCGTTATAGCTGGCTGAATTGCGAACAATATTTATGCCCCCATTCTTTTATCGGAATTCCGGTTTGGTAACTTTCGTTCGAATAATTTTTAGTCGACTGCAGATTGTGCGGTACTCCGGTTTTTAGAAGAATAAAAAAAAAGGGTTTTTACGGTTTATCAGCATACCATTTTCAGAGCTAGTGTGCATAATCTTGCAAGTGGAGATTATGCAAGCTATTTCCGTTGCCTCTAGCATCTAAAGCGAATGATCCTTTTTATCATTTGCGAGACCCCCCCCTCCCCCCGGTTTAGGGTCGAAGCGTTTTTTGAACGGTACAACGGGAGGAACAGCGATATTTTCGACAATCAGAATAAGTACGATGAAAGTTAACTGCGAAGTTTCTCGTTTCTCTTCCGTGTTTTGTCTGTCGAGAATGATTTTTATTTTAAATGAGATTTACGTTAATTTGAAATAATTCTACCTCTATCGACGGCGAATGCAGTTATGAAACGGAAATTGGTTGCTTGCGTTTATTCAGAGACGACTCTGTTTTAAATCAGTGATTCGTAATCTAGGGAGTGTGGCTACGAAAATTTCATTAGAAATTTTCAAATTTCAAAATTTTTTAAACCAAATAGGTCTAGCGATTCCGGCGTTACTCTATAATTTTCCGCTTTGTAATTTCTGTCTACTTTGCAATGCAACATTTGAATTACTACATCGAGGTTTTTTCGTTTGTTGCGTTTGAGTCTGCATTCGGTACGCGAAATCCATTAAATTAAATACTTTCGTCGCGATCAATATACGAAAATAATTACGTATAAAAGAAAAAAGGCGATCCCCGAATAGTTCCGAATTAATTCCGATCATTCGTTGTTTTATCATTTATGAATAATTTAAAACTAGCGCGGGAGTATTTTTAATTGTTTTTTTTACACGGTTTATTTTGAATATATCGATTGCGGCAATATTATTGTATATTTAATATTAATAAGTTTCGTTTTCGGATTTTTCTTTTTGTTTTCTTTATTATATGATGCTGATAGTCGGTAACACGATTATTTTGAAATAATTTAATATGCTGCGCGCGAACAGTGTTGGAGAAGCGTTATTTTATCTTGTGAATTATTACAGTACTTAATCTAAATTAATAAGAATATATAATATGTACATTGGTAATAACAGAGATCATTTACGCATGTATGTTCTTTAGGTATTAATTTAGTTATAAGTTGCTTAATCTTTATATTAAAATTAACAATTTGCTGCGTTACTAAATTTATTCGATCCACACAACAAGCGTCGAAATTATTCCTTTTTTTTTTTTTTTTTTTTGACTCGATGGAATCGTTAACCAAATTCTAATAACCGAATTTTAATGTATACTTTTTTAACGAATTCTTTTGAAAAATAACTTAATTCTAACGAATACATTTTACGAATTCTTATTAATAATAACTTCATATTTTAAATAAAATTTCATTAGCTTAATTCTCAAGAAACGGTGGCAGCAAAACTACTTTAAAAATCGGCAACCAAGAAATAGAAAATGTAGACCAATTCAGGTACTTCTTGGGAGTGATGATAAATACAGACGGAAAAGGTTGTAAAGAAATAGGAACGCGGATTGGTATGGCGAAAACGGCATTTAATAATTTGTACAAGGTGCTCGGAAATCAAAGCCTCAGTCTAAGTTTACGGAAAAGAATAATGGTTATGTACGGAGCGTATTAAAATACGCCTGTGAAACATGGACAATGGGAGCAGACTGCGAAGGGAAGATAGCCGCTTTGGAAATGTGGTGTTACAGACGATTGATGAAGATATCGTGGATCACACACACACAACAAATAGCGCTGTATTGACAAAAGTAGGAGAAGAAAAGTGAACACTGCTGCAGGATATCGAAATCTGAAATACCTAGCTCATAAACCCGAGAAAATGGAATTTTCATGATGGCGGTGCAGGGGAAAATTCCTGGAAAATCAATAAGAGGAAGGAGACGGTTAGAATTAACAACAGCGAACCTACCAATAAATCCGCCGTGCAAAAACCTACAGAAGATAATAACTCTTTGCCGGGAACGAATAATATGAATGTATGCAATCTCCTGACTCAGGAGAAGCAACTATGATGATGATGATGATTCTACATATTACCCTGACTAGCCAGAAATTATCGAATATAATTAACCAGAAAAATATTAAAATTATTTGTATAGTTCGCGTATACGAACTTTTATTTTATTATTATTATTATTATTATTATTATTACTACAACATCCGAGAATTTTCCTGAGCTTCTTAGTTATACTTAATACCTTATCATTTTTTATAAATTCTGTTATACCCTATTATGGCTAAAACACCATAACATGTTCTATTTTGATAGTTATTAAATATCAAATATCAAAATGCGGCATACAATTGTTTACGTTTTAAAGTGAATTTTAAAAGTGAATTCACCGGCTGATTTATAAAGCAGGAAATTTTTGTATGAGTATAAACATTAAAGAAATATAGTTTAAAAAAAAAAATATCCGTTTATTTCACAATTTCGCAGATTATATTTTTTTCACTGTATCTTGTTTAGAGTCGTGAGAGTTGTGAGAGTTGTGAGAGTTGAGCACTGATTATACAGAGCAAAATGGAATTTAAAGAGAAAAAAACGGATGATTAATTGTTTATTTTACCGATTAATTTAATAATTTTGTGACAATTGCGTACAATACACACACACTAATAAATAAATATATATATATATATATATATATATTGCATAAAATTGTCACAAAATTACCAATAAAATAGAAAATCAATCATTTTTCTCTTTAAATACACGTATATCAAATGAGTAAATGTATAATATTCCTTTAAATTAACCGCCAATAGAATCCATTCATAAGTTCAAAAACAACTTTATTTTTTTATTTTTTTATTTAGGTGCCATAAAAGCAGCTATACGGCTAGAGACACGGAGAGGATGTGTATTTCATATAAATTATCTCTGTTGTTGTATTATATATTTGTTTAGATTATGCGAATTGCGTTTATGGCTCTTGTGTTTTGATTGAAATTGACGGGGGATAAATAACGTTGATTTTAAATGACTTATGTTCTTTTCTTTTTGTTTACGGGCGGCGGGGCATTTTTGCGTCCGTTTTTTGGAAAAGAATAGAGAGGAAGATATATTTTTATGTTTCTGCTTTTATGGGCCAAAAAAATGTATACAAGTTTAGTCGTAGAGCCAAGATTCTAGAGTAATGAATATTCGTCCGCGATAACTGTTTTGTTTACGATTTCCCTTATGATGACAACACGTAAACATTGCCTGCATTCATCTCTGAATCAAGATCGCCAAAAAATGCGTCGGCATTTGAAGTGCCTGAATGTGCGAGCGAAAGGAACTCGTATGATTTTAGATCGCTCGCTTTTTAGTGATGCACGATCATTTTGACCACGCCTACGTCTTACAAGCCGCCGCCATATTGTATGTATTACGAGTACGTTTTGCATCCCATGTACGCACGGTGCGTCGTATAATATCCATACATACATACACACGCATGTTTTCAATTATATATATATATATATATATGTACATGTGTGTGTGTGTGTGTATGTATGTATGTATCGAGAAAGACGTTAATTGACTAGCATAGGCGTGTATGTATAGTATGCGATGCGGTATTGGTAATTGCTTTATTTCATCACGATCGTTTTAATCTATAAAGACTACGTACTTCGGTGGACGTCCTAATGATACCACACACTGGTGGTAGTTCGACATTTCGTTTGTTTTAACGTTAGGCGCAGCGGCGTAAAACACATCAAAGGGATCATCATAGTTTCTTCGGTATCGATAATCATGAAGATGCATTTTTCGTTCATGATTTTTCGGTTAATCCGTTGACCATGCTTGGATGGTGATTCGTATTCGATGGCTGCATCATGGTCACTTTGTGCCGTTGTGTGTGTGCGCGTGCATGATGGCAACAGCGAAAGTAGGAACGACAGCGTGCCTTCTCATAAGGCACGCTCGCGGCTCAGGAATCTGCAGTGTATCGCGTTGAATAGCGTTGCCGTGGTCGCAGTGAAAAACGACGATGACAAAGGACGAAAACGCCTACAACGAGTTTACCACCGGTGCTTCTTCTGCCTAGCCGGGCTTCGTTTGTTGGCAACGTGGCAAGACGCTCGTCGCACATTTCTAATAGTTCGTCATAGGTCATTGGACTGGCAGCGATTGTTGTACTTTGCCCTGCTCCGTACTGTTCCGGACTATCAGTCCTTTTCCCTCTCTCGCTCGCGCGCGCTTTACCTGTTATAGGTATTCGATCTTATCGATGGAAATTAATTTTTAATTTAAAGCCGCTTCGGTCCTCATATGTCGTCGCGACCTTGATCTCGTCGGCTTTAACGATAATTAAAAGTATCGATCTAAATTCAATTGTTATCAGCCCGACTGACTGGGAATTGGTCGACGCGACCAATATGATTGCTAGCTCTATACCGATTACTACGCTATTTCGGTTCTATTGACTTCGGCTGTACTTCTTGTCTGGAAGTGTGAAAGTTGCGCCCTCTCAGTTCGCTACGATTATACAAACGACACGATGACTGCTTCGGATCGAAGAAATAATTTTATTGCGCGACGTTTGTGGTTTTGGAAAATTATCTTTCATCAGCAAAAAAAAATCAGAACAAAACCCCAGAGTCATAGTTTGGAGATGACCTTAATGAATGGGTTATCATTCGCGCGTAAATAATTGATACATTTGCACCATGTTAGAAATAGTCTGTCACGGCTGCGAGTAGAAGAAAAAAGTCGAATTTACCGCTAAACGTGTTCTAATTTAATTGTTCCGTACAGTAATCGACAGGAAGTACGCAAAAAACGGTTTTTTGCAATAAATGGCGAAAGAAAGACCGGAAGTAAGTTTTGGTAATTAGTTAGCTGCTGCTGGTCCATTCCCTGTCCGTGTTTTTTTCCGATTTCGCCGTAAAGTCGATATCGCCGTCCACCGTCTGTTGCGCTAATACGTAATGTCACGCTTGGAAATATACGGGGAAAGGGTTAATCTAAATTTGTCACGCTATCTGCCACGCTAAATCGGTGCTCTGCATTGCTCGTCCAGCTGAACGTGGCTGCCGTCGACTAGAGCTGGTTGCGTACGGAGATGTAGTTTACAAGAAATTCTATGTATACATGCGCGCCTAAAATCTGCAGTACTGAACATGTTTACTACTTGGCGATGATATCGGAAAAGGTTAGCGAAAATTAACGTGTAACGGCGTGTGCGTAAGCGTGAGTGTGGGTGTGCTATGTTTGGTTCATCTGCCGTATAAGTTGTCAGAGATAAAAGCGCAGACCCCGGACTGCGATATTTCGAAAAATACTACGATTAGACTAAGGTCGCCGTCGCAGTTTATAATTGCTGGAAATGTCACGATTTTTCTCTGCCGGCACGATCTTTCTAGTTGATGGAGCGGGTGAGCAGGAACTGAGCATGTATCGGACACAAAAAAAGTGGGTGGCTAGTCACTCGTTGTCTCCAATTTGCGTTTACAATTCCAGTTGAAGGAGCACAGTAGTAATTAGTTAGTAGGTTCTTTTGTAGTTCGGATGTTACGGAATGAGATTCCCCCCCCCCCCATTTGCTGCACTCTTTGCAGTAGGAGGAGGAGAGTAAACGATTTAAAATTCCAGCGATCAGATGAAACTGGATTTAGAGATGCGTAGAGGTGAAGAATACGAAATGATGCAAAAGATACGGTCAAAAACATAGAATACGCGGCGGAGTCGAGAAATTTGAACGCGAACGGTGATGGCCAGGTAAAACGGGAGATCTACACATGCGGGGTAGCGCTTGCTTTAGTGGAAATGTCGGAAGATGACTGCGTAGCCTATCGAAAGCGGATACGACGAAGGACATCTCAAATGCGGTTAGTATTGAACCGAAAATTATTGCCGGCAAACAAAGACTCGCGAAAATTTGTGAGAAACTTAACAAGACGGGCGAGGAAAGAGACTTGAACCTCCGACTTCTATGAAAGTGTTGGTTGAAAGAAGATTCGGTCATATTTTTTGATTCTGGTCCGATCGGAAAATGTCGAATATTTCTCGCTGACATTATTAAGGATTCTTTTATAATTAAAAAAAAAAGAAAAGAAAAAGGAGATAAAGGGAAAAAGATTTTATAATTCTCTCTTTTTTAGTCTGTGCTGTATATGTAAGCTAGAAGGTAAAAAGCTATCCTAAATCGCTTTTATTCTCAATAATATGCCGGTTTTATCTTGGTGTACATTAATATGAAAAAAATTGTTTTTTCTCATTATATTTATTTTTTTTACGGTAGTAACGCATTATCAGAATTTGCTGCCTATTCACATCAAGTTAAACTTGTAGAAGACATCGGATTTATGCACGTATTGTAGGAATTTATATCTTTTGGAACCGAGAGTTTTTTTTTTTTTTTTTTGTAATTCTGATACGTGGTAAATACGAGCAAGAACTTAAGTGAATTGCGGAGTTTAAAAAGTTTTTTACTCTGCACTATAAACATACACATTTTGAAAACTAAAAAAATTCTGGTTCCAAACGAAATAACAACGTTTCTTCTTGTTTTTTTTTTCCAGTTTTCGGGTACTCGAAACTTTCTAAACACAGATACCCATATCGCGCTGGGGAATGCGATAAATTTCACCCAGAAAAGATCCTCCTCTACTACTCCCTGACGGGCCGGTGGGCAGTAAATGAAGCGAATTTTTGTAGGTGTAAGCGTTACGCTCAACTCCTTCCGTTGATTTATAACTGTTAAAAAATTCAGCATATTTGTACTTTTATTTATTTTTTTTTTTTTTGTGAAAGCGAACCGCGATTGGCTCGCGAAATCTCATCCTCACCATAAATAAATGTTGCCTAGATGATAATATTAGCTCCGTCGGGACTGGTAATAAAATTCGTAATTATTTTGAAGTACGCTTCGATCGTGCACTCGCGTTCAGATGACGACACGCAGCCGGCAGTAGGAAAAAGAAAATAAACAAGAACAGGAATATATTTAAATAAATTGATTGCAGTAAGTATTGCCGCCAAACGATAAGAAGAACAAAAAACGAAAATTATTAATCCGATTCTGAATAGTGACATTGCTGCTTCGTGTGTGTGCGTGCGCGTATTATTTTATTATTGAAAATAGTGCTAAATGATTCGGATAAAATAATAACGTTATCATCTAGACGTGTATATTATTGTTTCAGTCTTTAAAGTTGTGCCAACGAAGAACGCGAACCTGCTGGTTGAACGGATTACATTAGTCGACCATTGAAATTCTGTTCGGTGAATTCGAAGAATTGCTGCGCGCTCCCTCTGTAAGTAATTATTTAATTTGTACGGTGGCGATAAATTGTTTTTTAATTTTCTCTTTCAGCTGCAGAATCAACGCGATTTTCCCGCCTATTATTAAACTGCAACGTTGATGTCTGTTCGCGAATTGTATTTTTATTTCGACGGTTCGTTCGCGGTTAATTGTTTCACCTAAAGGCGAATTACTCTGACGGGCGTTATTGGCGGTGTTTCGATCTCGCTGCTAAATCACACCGAAAGCTGTTTGTTTACGATTGCCGCCTCCTTGATATTCCACATATCGCACCCCCTGACTATATTTGCGATAAAAACTAGCGCGAGACTGTTTCCGAAAATCCATCTGACCTGTATTAATCGGAGAAATATATCGTATCATGATATCCTTTTGCTTTCGTATTTGTTACGGAATTTGTTTTGCGCGTGTCTTCGTCTGCTTTCATAATGTAAAGTTCGCATTTTCTGTCTAGAACGAAACCGCTATTATCTTGGTTTTTTAAATTTGCGATCGAACTACATTGCTTTTTTCGTTTTTTTCCCCTTAAAATATTACGAACGCGCATAAACTAAACACACGGGTCTATTAGCTAATAAATAGTTTCTGGCGTATTTATGGGCTTAATTAAATTTTTCTATTACTACCTGGCATTTGCGTAAAAGTGTTAGTTCGAATGCTATTTGTGTTTTGATTTAATTTTAATTCACTTCTTAATTGAATGCGTTATGTAGTTTAGGTATAATAAAAGTGCGAGAAAACCCGGTATATCATTCGCATTACAATAAAACAAATTTACGAACATGTATAGAATTTTTTTTTTTTTTTTTTTTTTTATTGCAAAATTATACCGGATCGATCAATTATTAACTAATTTTAAAAGTTATTCGCAACAAATACCGATGAATCGTGTAGTAGTCTAAAAGTAAGGCATGCTACGAAACAAATTGATTACAAATGTCACACGACAATGGAAAAAAAAAAAAAAACGAAAAGTGGTCCACTTATAGGACATTGCAAAAGTTCCCTATTATCGTCGGAGTTCTAACGATTAAAATAAATAATTTATCGGTAGAAATAAAATGGGTAATCAGGTATAATATGTATACCACTTAAATATAAATAAAATACGGCCGATTATCAATCTTTTGTGCGGCTGAATCTGAACTTTTGAATATATGCATACCAACTTCGAAGTCGAGTTCGCTATCGTATAGTCTATGTCAGTCTAACAGCGCAGTGCTTGGCGACTTAGTCGAACGTGCGTGCCGCGCAAAATGTGTAGTGAAATTGGTAGAAAAATGTCGCAAGTTCGTTAAGCCGGACGGTAGGAAAACAACTACGGGTTGAAGCATAATTTTCACTTGAAATTTTTACCCGACATCATCGAATGGTGTAAATTCTCTCTATTTTTGCAACGTTATTAAAAAAAGCCAGTTTCGTCCGTAGTTATGAATTTAATAGGTTTATATTAGCAGTGGACGTTGTCGGTCATTCGGTAATTCTGTCGAATGTAGCCAATAAGGAGGAGGCGGTTAGAGAGTGTAGGCGTCGTGTTTGTCTGAGATGATGAAGAACTTACATTGCATTGCATGTTGGCGTACTTATTAGCTGACCTAGAAATTACAAACGATATTCTTCTTCGTCACTCTAAATTATTTTGGTACCCGATGTCAGCCCGGGGGGCAGATAGAGAATACCGTTATTATTGTTTTAATTAACAATGTGCCGCGCTTGTCTCGATTTCCACGTCTCGTCTCCGCATCCGGAACGGATGTCACGATAAGTGTCTCTGGTCGTCAGCGGGAACTTTTGATGGTGCAAATTTCACAGCGAAAAAATATTTATAGCTGTATAGATTAATCGGAACAACAACAAAAGCTGCCGTTGTCTCGATGTTCAACAGAACAGCGTCAACCTTAATATTGGTCATTATTATTTTTACTTCAGTACGATGATGAAATTTACATTTTACGCGTAATTAATTATAGCCTGGTTAACACGTTTTTCTTTAAGCGATGAAACTGAAATGTTGCCAAAAAATTGTAATTTAATAATCACGTTAGAATAACGCCATTTATTTATTTATTTATTTATTTTTTTTTTACGAATAATAATACCATCTATTTATTATCTGGTCGAAGCTGCACATCTTTTCACGGCTCCGGAATATTATGAAGAAAACTTCCGATAAACTTTTTTATCATTCTGTTAAGAAGCCTTTTGAAAAATACGTTGTGGCTTACCTATAATACACGTTTGTGTATGTGCGTTTTTAATTAATAATTTAAAAAAAATAAAATCAGGAATTTTTTATCGAACAAACATTCGGGACTGAACGTTTTTTATAAACTATATCGTATACGTTCTTTAATAACGGAAGCAATTTTAAAATTTTGAAACTTTTTGTCTTCGCAAAGTGGACGCGTACATTATTAATACTATTACGCATGTATATTATTATCTGTTATTGAGATTGATTTTATTGAAAGTATCACCAACATGTCTTTAACTATTCCATTTTTGAGATGGTATATGCATCTTACTACTTCAAGGGAAACAGTTGGCAGACGCAGCCGTTTCAAAGGTTTTCGGTAAATACTTGTATTTAAGCGTAATTTTTTATTTTATCTGATTACTTTTTCAAATTCATTAATTAGCCGGCGAGTTGGATAAATAGCGTATTTATGAGCTGTGAAAACATTTCGAAAGTTTCGTTATTTAAGTCGCGTTACAGTGTGAATGAAAACCGCGATGCGCGCAATAATAGTCTGTGCTCATCGGAGCTAGCGATAATAATAATAGGATCGGAGAGACTGTTTGCGGTGGACCTTAGAAGAAGGCGTTACGTAATGGAGTTACGTTGTAAGTTTTTTCATTTGAAGGCGTATGTGAATATGCATATACTTCGAGAGAATTCCTTCCTCCCCTATTTGGCCTTCTGTCTCATGTTAGAGATTTTTCGCTTTTCAGTCTCATAATAATCCCCTTATAATTAGCGCACATTAGCTGCGACTCTATGACATTTAGTTGTAAAGAGCTACTACCTATTCTCACCTGTGGTATTGTTCCTTTCATGCTTAATGCGTCTTTCCCACGATAATGACCTTTTTCAAGTTTCTCAATTATTACTTTAAAATTATTGTTCATTATTTTTTATGACGCGGTTGTAAGATCTCTTTTTTTTTTTTTCTTCAAATTTTGCATTTAGTTTTTAAATCGGAAATCTACTTTAAAAAAAAACCAACTTCGATTGAAGTTTAAAAGCACGTAGTCAAAGTAATTTTTCGTGTTTTTTTTTTTTTTTTTTAATACTGCCGAAATTCTCCGATGATTCAGCATTTTCAGTGCATATCACTCTCGGTTTAATACTTAAAATATGCAGAACTTATAAAATTCCATTGAAAAGTGCGAATATGTACTATTATAATGAGATTTGAGTACCACCTGTGTTTATCGATACTTATATCTTTGTATGGAAATATTGACGACTGGTACACTTTCGAATGAGTAAAGAATCATTACAATTCTCCAAAGAGATCACATTTTTTTATGTTATTTGATGACTACTGGATATGTTCACCGATATTCAGTGGTGTACCCATACCGAACCATCATTGCTTGTGCATTTTCCAATGAGCGAGAAATCATTAAATTGGTCTACATGAGGTATGCGTGGACGAACGTTTAAAAAACATATGCGACGAATATGTAACTCCCCCCCTCTTTTTTTTTTTTGGAAGAAATTATCGATCTGCTAAAAACGAACTAACAAGTTACGGAGTGTCATACGTATCAATATGAGCTAAGATAGAAGCAAAACGAGCCGTTGTGAGTTACTTGTAACAAAAATTATTTACCAAGTCAATGTATAGGTTCCATATTATGTCGCAATAACGAATCTCTTTTCTCGAAGAAAGCCTTTGCTACTGTGTAAGGTAATACAAACCAATATTACTGTCGACTAAACTGATCAGAGATAGCTTGGGTGTAGTATTCAATAAGCGTCTAACATTTATTAATATTTAAGCATAAAAGCAGACCATATACCTACATTGTTCAGTGCTAAATTATATCTCATTGTAAATAATAAAATGATATTTTTTAAAATGTTAATGAGACAATCATAACGTATGCTTGATTAGTATGGTCTTCTATTTTTGATACTACGTACTATAAATTATGACCACAAAATAGGCGCTTGAGATGTGCTGTATTAGGTGCTAATCGATATGAACAAATTGTGGAAATGGACGAATATATAGTGTCATTCTGAATGATTTTGTTTTTGGCGTTATTCGTAAGTTTTGCAGCAGGTGTCAGCATCATAATAATCAGCTGGTTAAAACAGTTGGGAATTATGATTTTTGACGCATAGAGCATATGTATATTAAACATAAACATCGTAGGTCTAAGCGTAATATATTAATATAAAAATATGTCGATTTAATTGATGTGTATGGTATAAAAAAAAGTTGATTTTTCGAGGTATTTTTTGGAAGTGTTTTACTTTAATTGTACCGTTTCATAGTTTTATATATATGTATATATATATATATATATATATATATATATATATATATATATATATATATATATATAAATATAAATATAAATATAAACTTGGTCCTCCGTGCTTCGCAAGGGGTTCCGCCCCTTGGTTTGCCTAAGGACACCTCTAGACCTCTAGCTCTACCACCACTTTGTATAGAACGAGATAAATTGATAACATCATTCTTTCTGACTGCGCGACAAAAAAAAAAAATAAATCTTTATTTAATGTCATATTTTGGGATAAATTTTTGTGACCGGAAAAGTAATAGGGGTCAGTCTAAGAATGACGCCATTAATTATATATATAATAGAGTATTGCAGTGCGACGTAACATATATTATTATTAAGCCATTGTAAAATAATTAGTATGTAAATATGTATGCTTCTTTCATCTTTTTTGTTTATTTCCTCACATACGTAGAATTCTGTAGTCAGAAATGTTCCACAATCTATGAAATTTTTTGAAATAAATCTTCGGTATAAATCGAAATTATTCGGTAATTAACCCGACAAAGTGCAGAATTTGTTGCGACCTTCTGTTGAATTCTATGATGTTATACTGTCAACAGTGTAAATCATACTTTACAGGTGGAGGAAGAACCTTTTACGCCATTTGGCTTGTCAAAACTAGCACACGTGGCTGGGAATTTTTAGTGAATTCTTCGAGATTTTCCGCTTCTATTTGATTTCTTTCACATGAAGAAGCACGCAAAGTACATTATAACATTAGGACTAGTGAGAATGTAGCTGAAAATCTGCGATTTATTGAATCTAGTGAAATCAGTAATCAGATCGTATCAAAATTAATCATGTTTACGTAATACCAGCGATGTATACAAATTTTTTTGATTTTCTCCCAAGGGGGGGGGGGGGGGGGGGCACATTATCTGTGAAAATGATAGTGGCTATTTTGGGTGCAGTGCGTCCGGGGTCATGTTTTTACGATATTTTTTACTCGACTACAGTCATTCGATGGCTCCCAAGTTGTCATTTTTTTCTTTTCTCTTTTTTTTTTATTTTTTTATTTTTTTTTGTCAAGTTTCCGGGAATTTACGATCGCAATTTGGTTTCCGTTTTGTTTTTCATTTCCGTGTTTTCCATCAGTTTCTAAAACAACGTCGAAAAAATTACATTGCGTGCAACTTTTACTAGTCACGCCACATCGATGTATGCCGGTGTGTCGTTAATATCATCGTTTTCGGTATTCAGATCGATTGAACCCGTTCATTTAACTGTACACTTCCTTTGAATATTTTTCACTTTATCGCGTGTATTTCTTTCATTTTTATTTACTGAATCTTCACTCTTTCCTATATTGATTGCTTTCTTTTATAATTTTAGTAGTATGGAAATTATTCTTTAATTTTTGGATATACATTCTTTCGACGTTTTCACGTATTTTACATCTTTTTATTTTTTATTTTTTTTTAACAATACGAGCACGCTGTAAAGCAATTACCATTACTTGTTCTCACTAAGCTAATTTTTTTTTCTTTTTTTTTTTCTTTTTTCCCCCTTTTTTTATATTCGCAAGTATTATTTATTTAGTCCATCTGTTGTAATTACTGTGTTAAAGAAAACAAAGCTTTAACAAAAAAAAAAAATCTAATATTTAATTACTTATGAAAAAATCAGTTTGCAGTTTTTTAATAATTAATTAATAGAAACATTTAAAAAGTAAATAATTTTTCTCGAAGGATAATTTAAAAAGGACGATTAAAAGCTCGGGACGCTAAATATATATATGTATATATGAGTGGAAAATTAAAAAGGCCCCAGACTCTTTATTACAGTTTAACAGATTTTTTTTATTTTATTTCTTTCTATTACATGTGAAGATATATATTTTTTTTAAAAATATTCTTTTTTTTTTTTTAAGTTACCGTTTAATAATACACCGCTATTCGCATGATACTTGGTGCCCATCGTACATCGTTTATGTTCATTAGCTAGTGTCCCACTTTTATTTTATAGCAAAAAATTATTCACTTACCGCGATATGCTTTCATGGGCTGCGGAGAATCGTAGTAACGTAATTATAGAGCCGGGATTTTCCGAAGATAATCTACCTGAAGTCAGTGTAATTTGGTTGTAAAAATTCTACACCCAGAATGAACTATTCGAACCTACCTGCACCCTGGGCTTCTTTTCAGGTAGGAGCTATTACAACCCTCACCGATAACAATCAGCCATCAGCACTGCAATGACACAGCGCGCTAGGCATTATTAATAAATTCTCCACGTTTTCGAAAGTATAGACTGATGGATCCAAAGCCAATAAGTCCAAGGTTGCTCCAGCTGCATGCGTTTTCGAAATAGACGGAATCAGTGAGGGAATACGGTTGAACAGTGTGAGACTCCAGCCGTTTGGAATCTTAGTGGTGACTGATTTCTTCTGGTTTATACGTGCTTTGCAGTCGGATCACCCCGACTCACCAATGGTCCTAGAAGTTCTGTCTATCTTTTACGAGCTAAACCGAAGAGGATGCCGAGTTTTTTTTTTTTTATGGGTCCCTAGCCATGCCGAAATTCCGGGGAATGAGCGGGTGGACCTGGTCGCTCGGTCGTCCATGATGTGTTCAATGCCGCTATTTGCTTATGGTCCATTATCCCTAAGAAGTTTCCTGTCGGATGTAGTCTTTGCGCAGTAGAATCATGACTGGATGTCTCACTCTACCATTCTCGGAGAATTAAAACCTATGACGAAACCACGGAACGCAGAGTGTTCTCAGCGGTTAATCGCCTGTGAACAAGGCATACGTCTTTTTCCCACCACTTCATCCTCAAACAAACTCCAAAGCTAAGTACCGGCCCACTTTGTTCTATCGATGAATACCCATCAGTTTCGCACATCTTGCTGAAATGCACACGGTCTTAATGGATTGCGACGCGGCTAGATTACATCACTTGCAGACATCCTCTCAAATACCCCTGCCGCTATGAATAACCCCATGACTTTCGTTCAGTCTAACGAGCTAAGGAGTCTGCTTTAAAACGTGGGTCCATGTACTGCGATAACCTAGGTAATTACACGCAGTGCGTGGATTATTACCCTACTCCCTTAAGTGGGAAAAAAAAAGATTAAAAGTTGTGAGTTGTTGTTTTTTTTTTTTTGTAAATTAATGAATATTGTAAACGTTAAATGGATTTTTTTTTTAAAAATCCACGAGTTCGATAGTATCTCTTGGTTGACATCCTCCCTCTGAGGAGTTGAATAAAACTGATCAGCATTCCCGGTGAGGATCTAAATTGGTAAACGTCTATTTAACATTTCATTACATATCGTCTGTTTGGAATAAGAGGAACGCATTCCAAAAAATAATATAATTTTTCGAGATCTGTTGGATAAATAGACGTGATTCCATCTATGAAGTTTGTGGACATACGGTAAACGGCTTGGAATAATTACCATAGCGCAAAAAAATCAAACATGTCTCATTTTTTATTACGTTTTTATGATAGTTGGTAGGGAGAAAAATAGTTCGGGCTTAGGATAACGTATATATCGGTACATTACTTCTTTTTAGTGGTTTTTTTTTAGGCGAAATACGGATTTTTTTTTTTCAACTTAACGACGCTTCAAATTATTTTCATTGGCAGCGGAAGCTAATTTTAAGTTTTTGAAACAAGTGTAAAAAATTTATATTTCAATGTCTTTCTAATTAATTAATTTATTAGCCATTAAAGTAATAAAGTAACGCGATGTTTATATAAGGTTAATATGTGGGAAATGTAAGAATGTAATTGTACACCTGCACTTGATTTATTTGTGGCTTTTACGCGATATTAAATTTAAAATTAAAAGCGTTCTTTATCATAACTGATAATATTTGGAATGATAAACAGCCGTGGAATTTACCTGCGTCAGCATATTTCCAAAAACATGAAATAAATGATGACGATAATAGATCGGTATTTATTCTTTCATTATGTACTACCCGAGATTATAAATATACGAACCTTAGTTGTTAACAGCGATCGGTGAACTATTCGCCGAATGTTCTATAATAATTATGTTAAAAGAAACTTGCGCGCAAAAGTAATCGTTTCGATATTATTTTCTACATATTCCATTGGTGAATCGTTAGTTCACCACCTTCCATTGGCCAATGCTTCCTTGAACAACAACCGTGTGACATTCGCAAACGCAGATTCTGTTTATGTATAAAGGTTTTCGAATAATTTCGATATTTATGATCGATCTTACACAACTGACCGAGTGACCTGTATGAATAGAAAATATGAAGTTAAAGAAATGGAACAAAAAATTTCGTAGATATTGACATAATTCGAAAAAAAAAAAAAAAAGGAAATAAAAAATTGCCCTAAAAAAACAAAACAAATTCGATGTGGTGTAAGTTACTTTAGTTCAGATTACTGAAGCACGAAATTTATGATTATAATGATGAATTTACGAAAATTTCCGTTCCGAGAAAGTTTCTTAACTACTGAATTTCAGCTGCAGCCTAAATATTATTATAGTCCGTGAAAAATTTCGGGTGTAAAATCGCGCGATTTAATAGATTTGTGTAATTCAGGAGTTAGAAAAGAACAATATTCCAGTTTTTTCGGGGATTTAAAATAGCGGAGTCGAGTAAAAGCTTTTAATTAAAAAAAAAAGAAAAAAAAATTCTAATTGTGTGTTATGTATTTCTTATAATTGTATACAGAAACTAGATGAGTTGTATGAGCTACGGAAGTAAAATTTGTTTTATTCTATTCTTTAAATTTTTTGTGAATCCTAATATTTGTAAATTAAACTTTACAAAACAAAAATTAATTAAAACTATTGGCGTGCAGTGTGATTCCGCTTGTGTATAGTTCTGTCAGCCGTCGATTTCTTAAACAGAAATATACCATCTATCGCCGTACTGCTGATGTAGTAAGTTTTGCGTATTACTTTTTTTTTTTTTGCAGGGCCAAATTTTTCAGTGTCACGAACTAAATTGAGCAGTGCTTTTATATACTCTAGTTTAATAAGAAATTAACTAATTTCCATAAATACATTTTGATAATTATTCCCCCCCCCATTTATAACCCTACTTCCGCGATGTTTCAATCATTTTTTTTGTATATCATTAAGTACCGCGTTAGTCACGACACTTTTAATGGTTTGTCGTTTTAAAAAGTAAGAGGCACTAAACGAAGTAATCGGAATGACGTGATATGTGTATGTAAATTATGGTCATTTGAATATAATGAGGAATGAAGGGATAGATAAAATTTTATTATGATACGAGCGGAAATTTTAAAAAATTGTAACAATGATGAGGTCGTTGAAAAACTCGTAATACCGGTTTTTTTATAAGAAATAATTAATTCGCCGCATTAGAAGAAGTGCGTTGGTTTCCAGATTACTGCGATAAATAGTATGATTTGCATTTTTAATTTTCTGCAAAATGTGTCATTATTTTGATTTTTGTTTCCTGACACCTAATATTAACCGAGGAGTCTATACATCAGTTTATCAGGTCGATCTTTCTGCACACATTTCAGGTACCGTTATCATATTTAATCGTGTGATTGATTCTTACGAAATGTAGCTACTCAACAATGGTCTCCGCCATCCGCCGCGGTACTTAAGTTTTGTGAACACAATCACCAAAGGTTTTCCAGCGATTTCAAACCATCCCTTAACCGTTCTTTTTGTCCGGTTTTCCTTCAACAAAGAGAAAAACACTAGATTCAACCTCTGTTAATAGTCATTATCAGATGGGGTGCGTAACGTTCGTATTCAGTCGCTGCATTTCTAGAGAATCAATGCGTCCATGTTTTACTCCTCGATGTGGAGTGTTCAGGTTTCAGTATCTCGCACTCTGTGCCTGATCCTTTGTTATGTTTATGTACGTTGATCGGCAGTAGTCTGTTGGCCACTCTCAGTTTTCCGTACGGCATTGCACATATTATCAGGGTGTTCATCTTCTGGAAAACTGAGAAAAGTTAAGCAATTTAAAGAAGGTACACTTGCGTGATGTTATAGAGAATTTGAAAGTCTTAAAAATAATTTGCAAAATTCTGCTACATGTACATTTACTCTATGTAGATGGAAAAACATACCGCGTCGGATTTTATTAGTAATCGAAAAAACAGGAGGCAAAACGCGCGGTAACCAATTTTATTCATTTTTAAAAAATTCGAAGTGAGGTTTTATCATCGAAATTAAACGGTATCCGGGGTGTGTTAAATAACGCATTGTGAAATATTGAGAAATTAAGTACGGTTTTTTCTGCATGGTTATTTGTTTTCCTCATCAAAGAAAAAGGCTGGAAAAATCTGGAAAACTGCGAAAAGTCAGGGAAAATAGTGGCAGTCACCCTGATTATGCGGTACTAGTTCATTATTCCCAGCTGCTTTTAGATGTTCCATCCGGTCTAGATTGTTCTTAAGATTTGTGATTGCATTTTGTTTTTTCCCGAGTAGTATTTCTGATTCTTCTAGTTTGTCTCTGTAGTCGACGCAACTCCAAAATATATTCCTGCACTGGTATCTTTTCCATACCTTGTTTACTTCTTGTGCGTTAGTTTTGTCTAGTTTAAATTATCGGGTAATAAAACGTGTTTTTTTTTTTTTTGGAATAGCATTTTTCTTTCGTGCTTCTTTGTGTACCGACTTTTTTTAGTACACAAGGAAGATGTGTAGATTGTTCTTACTTCTCCTTTAAAGTTTCTTTCTGTTATTATTCTAGAATTTCCTGTACTCTCTAGGTAGTTTCTACTCGCACTTCTACGCATCTCTATTACATTCTATGTAAAAAACCGACGTTTTCATTGCTTCTGTATATTGTGTGTTGTCGGGGAGACATTTTATATGATTTTTTTTCTTTCTTTTGGGGGGGGGGTCAGCTAACAAAGAATGTCTTATTTATTCTAATTCTTTTATTTTTTTTAGATAATTTAAATTTTAATTCTAAAAAATGAGAGGGCTTGGAAACGCAAGTATCGATGAAATATTATAAGGCCTAGGAACATATTGATTAAGTAAAAACATATACACTATAAACATATAAAATTTATTATTTAAATTAAAATTGCCGAGTAGTTTCGAACAACTTGGTCCATAATCACAGCGATGTGAATCAAAAAAGGAACATGTTTAGTTGTAATAAATTAGAGTTCAAGAACACACGTGGTTAGTTAGTGCTTGAAGGATTGAAATTGAAAAATATGGCAGATAATTTAAACGATCCAGCATAATAACGTCTACTAGGAACAAAAAAATACAGCTCAAACTCCCTGCGGTCCCTTCGATTCATCAGTGTAAATAAGGTTGTGTTGAGAAAATAAGTGATTAATGATGTTGATGAATTCGCGGTTAGCAATTTCAGATTTTTCAGTTTTCATACTAACGCCCTCGGGACTAGAATAAGACAATTTCAAAGACCACGTGGGTGTATGAAGTATTCTGACAGTTCACTACACCGGAAAAAGTGGAAATATCGGTTCTCATGAGAGACAATAGATGCGGCAGGGATGCGGAGAAGACTCTGAATGCTACGAGTATGAACTATTCCGGAGTCAGGACATTTTGAAGTAGTTTTGAATGCACTGAATTAACCCTCCCACCATCACCTTTTAGAGTGCACACCTTTGGTGTTTGTGGAGATTTCTTTATCGTTCGTTCGGACTGCGGGAGTCATTCAGTCAAAATTCGACTTCTAGAGCTGTACCAAAAGAGCATTGGCATTTACTAACAATCAGTTTAAACTCCATTTTCTCTGTATGGTATGTGTATACGTACGCAGTATTATATACTTACAACCACACTCATCGTGTAGTATTTATAGTTTTGTCGATAGCTGAACTTCTTTGAAACTTCTACTAGTTATTAATTAGACTTCATATTCGGCAATCGCCGTTTTAATGCGTAGCCATATTCTCAATTATTTTCAAATTGATATATCGTACCGTTCCTTTAGATTACGTCAAATACATGATGTATATATTTACACACACACACACACAGATATATATTATATATCTGTGTATAGATATAAAAATAATTATGACACGTTTTCGATATTTATTTATTTTCTATTTTCCATGGAACTCGTAATTTTTCTATTTTATTAACTCATCGGTAGCGAGCGGTTTGAAATTCCGCGGTGACGGTTTTGTAATAAGAACAACCACACTCTATTATTCAGACTTTTTGCTTTTATTTCTAGACGTTACCGAAAAATTCGATTATTTAGAAATTAATGCGAGGATTCTTACCAAATTCCTCTTTATTATCGATAGACGCACTTGCGTTCTAGCCTGTTCGATTCGTTCCATATAGATGAGTTTTACTTTCTTCGCAATGAACGGGAACATTCCGATACATAATCTGGATTCTTTTCTTCATATTCTTTTTCTTCACATTTCGTTTAATAACAAAAGTACGACCTAGAATCGTCATCATCTAGTCAAACCGAGATTAGATACGGTTACGGTAAAATGCGTGCTATAAATAAGAATACACGGAACAAGGATTTTCTGGCCATCATTGTTACATGTAAGCGCTGTGATGATGTGACAAGGTGATTCGTATGTTTCAACTTTCTACCGTTTGACTGATTAGCGAGTTGGAAAGTATCGAACTGTTCAGATGAAAGGGAGGCTCCCTTTCACCCTTTCTCAAAAAAAAATATTTTTATTTCGTTCCGCGTTTCTTAATGTAAATTTTACATTTGTAATAAGGCGTTTGTGAATGGCTCGTGAAGGTGATATCCGTTAATATTACATTGAGTTTCGATAAAATAATCGCTTATCCTTTTCAGCGTACGTGTAATCAGTTAGGTTTTCTGTTGGACTTGGTGCGGTTGACTATGTCGGATCGTCATGTATCTCTGAACTCCAAAAGTTTCCGAGATTAAATATTGTCGATTAAACGCGTATCTAATGCGGGTTTGAATTTTTGCAAATATTTTCGACGCCAGAAAGCAAGTGGAGCCGGGAAAAAGAAACCCAAGTGTGTGACGTTTAAGTGAGGCGATTTATTCAAGGAAAGTATGCGCTTTTGTGTAGTGTGAAAGTTGTTATTGGACAGATGTACAGCTCTTTGCGACGTATTTCATGGCATCATCCGAGCGTTGGTTGCGCCCGCGTCATATTATTAGCAGCCAGGTTGTTGAATGGATGCCGCCCCAGGTTTGAAGAAGACGAGCGCCAGTACGATGTTTTTAATCTCGTTTTACGGATAATATTTTTATACCAAGTGAAACATCACGCTAAAAGTATAATACTACCTTTTGCGGAAGTAACTGTAATGTGCGTTTTCGGACATGGACCTTGCGGCTGAGGGCTGTTTCGCAAAATTCGTTGTGTGTGGGCCATTCAAAAGTGTTCCTCTGATGACGCCATCGCTGCGGTCGCGTGATCAACGGTCTGAGTTCAAAACCGAAGAACGCCTCTTCTTCAAACGGTATACCCGTTCTGTACAAAAGAAACCGCCGTGGTCCTAGTTATTTCCCCCCTCTCCCCACCACCTTTTTTTTGATTTGTTTTCTCTTCGCCTCAGCGAAAAGGTTGGAATGAAAGACAATTGTTAGCGTATATCGAGCAGAATTACCATTCGCGTTATTATAAAACATTCTGATATACATACGAGCTTCGTGTTTTTCGTAAACATTAAAAATCCGTGGCGCGTGTACAACGGACGAAAAAACCTTTATAATGATTTTATAAACGTCATCCTGCATAAAGTATCGGAATGATAATAATGATCATTGAGCGAGGACTATAACGAGACATCGCTGAACTAGCCAGTGTTGGACAAAAGCGATCTATCGTCGGACGATAACAGTAATCTGCACGTGTTGGAAAGCGAACGTAGGAATGTGGCTGTATCACGCGAACGTTGACGTTAAAAATGCCTTTTCGCAGCACGACTGACCTCGAAATGTGTGCTGGTTGCGTTTGCTTCGTATCCTGTCGCGTTCGTTCTTAAATATTTATATACCCTTGCCGGAGGAGAAGTTGTGTCGTATAAGAAGAAATAGTATTAGTGGCGGTGTGTTTGTTTTTTTATCGGTATTCGTGATTTTGTTTTTCATCGATGTTTTTTCATTTTAAAAAAACGATTTTAGATTATGCGCTAAAAAGTGATCATATTGCTTCGGTAATGAGCGGAATGCATTGTAATACAGTCAAGCAGTGAGAAAACCTTCTCGACGATCGATGGGAAGTGTTTTTTATCACAAACATCCATCTAGAGGAACCTCGTACCTGCCACCGGTAGTAGTCGGAACTTTTAAGGAAGATACTTAAAAACGGAGCATTAGAAGTCAATATTTGTTGCGGTCCTATCGATCATATGTTATGACTTTGAAATAAGTAAAGTTAAAACTGTCGCGTAGGATGTACGTGTTGATTCGATGCGATTCTACGTATAAATACAGTATTGCGCGCGCAGATCAGGTATTTTAAGGATCTTCCCTTTATGCTCTGCATCGTCACAAATTATATTCAGCTCTAAGGAATCATCAGGTGACATTTGCGACCAGTTCGAAATCGTGATGATTTATAAATTACGGTATCTCGAAGCGAATATTTTAATATTAATTTAGATATCAAGTCTCTATGGGTTTTGTATTATATAAGTTCTCCTCCTTTACTACCTTCCAAAAAAAAAAAAAAAAAAAAAAAAAATGAATTTTAAAATACATTTACCACTTTCCGGTATTTCAACGTCATAGACACGAGCTGGATGGTGAAAATGAATCAATTTTGATGCTATTTTTTTCCGGCTAACGTAAGAATTTTTGCTCTAGTGATCATGAGTTTTCCCGAGCGTTAAGAATAGTTATGCTCATTATTCTTCGCATATACACACACCATTCTTATTATTTACCGAACTTACGAATCGCAGTTTAACTCTCTCGTTACCTCGTCCATTCTTTTCATCTCTTCCCTGTTTAATTTTTTCAAATTATCGAATATCTTCATCGTATTCATATTCAAGGAATATTTTCTGCAATGTTTTCTACAATGATTATTTGTCCTCTTCAGTATTCGTCGTATTTCAGTTTTCTTTCGCTGTCTTATCTTATTTTCCACTGTCTTATCTTATCTTCCGCTGTATTATCTTATCTTCCGCTGTCTTATCTTATCTTCCACTGTCTTATCTTATCTTTCGCTGTTTTATCTTTCGCTGTCTTATCTTCCACTGCCTTATCTTCCATTTTCTTATTTTTCGTTTTTGTGTTTTTGCTCCTGCTGATTTATTGAACTTCAGTAATCTTCAACAAAATCCCCTTTTCATTTCAAGCATCTTCAGTTTTTTTTTCTTTCACTGTCTCCGATATGTCCACATCTTTCAGAGTTGTACGAAAGAAATACTCTGATTGAAGTCTTATTCGTTTTCTCATACTCTTGTAAGCATATATGTATATTAAGTGTTGTTTATCTTCTTTTTCGTAGCTATTCTCACTTTACTTTTCCCCCTTCAATGCGCAATAATTTTTTTGCTTTTTACTTCAGGCAATGAAAATATCGCGAAAGTAAAATTTTCGTTTGATCCGACAGAAGAATAATTAATTATTAATTCACATCGATATTTATCATTCATACCGGATTCGGCGTGAATGGTAGAAAAATCCAGTTCGTGTTTGCTATTTTGCGGAATGGTCAAAAACCGGAGCAAGAGATGTGTAGTGCAGTAAATGCGACAATTAACCGTTCTGAGTCGCGACAAATAGTGGAAGGCGGGCGGCCCAAAATAAACTGAGCGAATTGGTCTGGCGAACGAATCCTTTAAACGTATTTGGACTGTTTAACTGACAGAACATATCGCGTATCAAAACTACTCTAGTGTCTGATTTTAAAATTTCATCGATGCGATGAGCCAGATTTTAATTTCTTTGCCGAATGACGGTTGTTACTCTAGTGAACAGTGTCGCGTTAATTTCACGAACGAATCAATAATACGCGTCTGACTATTATGAAAAGACGCTCTATCCTCAGTGAACTGTTTCACAGTGTTTACACGCTTTTGTCGTAGATTGACGACACTTGACGTATGCTATATTGTGCATTTTTCGATCACTGACTGTTGGTACAGATGTCCGAATTTCAAGATTAAATAAAGGTAAGCTGGTAATCACAGTTAGGTGAAGCAGATTTTTGATCGTTTTCAGTCCATTTCCAGCGAAAAGGCGACATATTTTCAGCGTAGGCGGCGGTAAACGTACTCAACTGTAGTTATTTTCTCGTTACCATCAGCGGTTTTTTTTTGTTTTGTTTTCTTTTTTTTTGCTATTTTGAACGTACTCGTTAATTCTGAGTTTTCTGTCGTAAGATTTCTCGCTCTCATTAACTGCTCCCCGCATGCCCTTTCGGTTTTTCGGGTTGATGAGGAGGATGCCCTCTTATATTTGTTCGAATTCTTAGCAAGCTGTACGTGAATTTCATTTTCAATAGAAATCGCTATCAGTTACCGGAAGTGGTGTTCATTTATGTGCATCTAATAACGTGTGTACGGGTTATAACGTAGAATAATTATTATTTGGATACCGACGAGTACATCATAATACCGGTCCTTCTGTGTGTATGCTCATGCACCGCATCGACCGAATAGCTGTTACGCAACTTGCTTTTGTAATTACTGGGTGTACGTACTGCTTGTATATTTCCGCTTTCCTAAGTGAAATTTAAAGAGTAAGCAGGGAAATAATTCAATTCTTAAATAAAAAAAAAAAAAAAAAAGTAAAAGGAAAAAAAATTCGATTATTTAGATATTAAAAATGTCATTCTTTTGTTGTTTTTTTTCTTAAATTCGTTTTTCATTCTTTTCCCCTTAAATATGAAAAATTCTGAATGATTGTAATTTTGCTATATGATTAATCTATTATTTTATATGTATATTAATGGAATTTTTACGTCGGGGGTAATAAGAAGAAACCCCTATAACAAAATTTATATTTTTTTCTTTTCTTTTTTACATCGCGCTAATAAAACATTAATTCTCATTTTCAAGGAGTAGTACAGAGTCGGTTGAAACTAAGCCTTTCCGTAAGGATTATGTAGGACTCTGGTCTCTGTAAGTATCTTCTTATGGTAACGTCCAACGGGTCGAGTTTTATACATGCAGTGAAAATCGGTTATAGCAATATTTTCTGTTTTTAGAGACGAATATTGCTTTGAACTGACAGAATTTCGTAAAATTATAAGAGTTGACTGAGCAACTCAAAATTTAACTTCAAAAGATTCTTACGGGGATTAATTTAACTGAAAAAAAAAAAAAAAAAAGAAAAAAAATTAGTCCATTTTTTTCTCTCGAAATTAATAAAATTTGTAGAGATAGAATAGGTGTACTGTTATTCTTTATGCTGTTTTTATCGGTATAACATGTTAAACGCTTATTGTAAACGTTAGGAAACTGATGAATACCTCACGTGTGTAGAGGTCATTACAAAAAAAATATTAGAAAAAGGCCATAACTACTCGTGTCATTATTAAATTATAAATTTGCAGTATGTGTTATTAGCGCACGTCATAACGGTTACACGTTTTGTAGACATTTTCACTGCAGGAGGAGCTTCCTTCGCAGCTTTCGATGCTAACGTTCTATCAGGTAGCAAATTCAGTCCCGTCTTGTCAACATTAAAAATCTGGTCCAGAGAATAGTCACCACCGTCGTAAATTAAATCTCCTAATTGTATTTTTTCGCCACAAACATTCAACTGTCGAATTCGAATAAAAAGCTTTCCATCTACTCAACCAACCCTCACTAGCTGTAAAATTCTCACTTTCTCCTGGAAATTCTTGGAAAAGATTCTCACTTTCTCTTTGATGATAGGTTCTGATGTAGGGGAGTCATCGACTTCAACGTGAGTAAAACTACAAATAAACAGCTTCATTCGTTTTTGGTAAAGAAGAGAATTTCATGGTTTTTCTGTCAGTACCAATTACTACTGCACTTTTAGCGACGAATCTTTAGTTTTTCTTACAAACTCGACGCTAATCTCCGACTGGTGTTGCTAGGAAACGTTATATGAGGCAATGACTACACGTAGTGTTTCTCCTCGATCAAGTTTTTCGATGGCTTCGAGTTTTTTATCGATGGAAATGACGACTCGTTTACGTTTTGATTTTGTCGAGGTTTTTGTTTTTTTTTGTTTCGGTAACAAATTTACTTTTTGATTTGGCATCCATTTTTCAAACACGGCAAAAACACGAAATTAAGAACATACAGAGTTTTTCAACCGATGGACTAAAAAAAATACACATACATTATAGGAACAGAAAAATGTTTTACATCGCGTATCAATTTTGCCCGCGCATCAACTCAACAAAAAAATAACATATGTCTCCTACTCGAATATAACGATTAATAATACGTATAATTGGAGAAAATGACAATTATATTTCTCACGTACACCCGTCTCGTCGCGTTTCGGTATTAACATAATCAGTGGCGTCATGTAAAGATAAGCGTTTTCTAATCGTGCACAATCGTTTTTCCGTTGTTACTATGAAAATAACGATTAAATCGGATACAAAAAAAAATTAACCCACTTTTTGGCATCGGTTTTAACCGGAGAAATTGGATGCATTTTTTTGCTCGGTTAAACGGAGGCTATACTGTATATGTATATGATGTCACCGTCTTTTAAGGACCAAAGCACAATGTTTATTTGGGCCGGGGATTTTCCTTTTGATTTGCGACTCATCGTTTCAATACACCATGGAAAATAGTAATGTACCAGGAGGATTAGCTAGACTAAGACACCGAGTGCGCAGCTTTGTCGTCAGCCCTTAATAGGTAAGTAGTTATTTGTATAATCAATGAAAAAAGTTATTCCACGAAATATTTCATGAAAGTTTTATGACGCAGCAACCGCTCGTAAATCGCTCATTAAATACAAGAACGTCATAACTCAAAATTCGCAAAAAACGCAAATTAACATTTCGATTTACTATAATTTGAACGGTATTCCAAGGACAATGCTCACATTTTGTCCAGTTTCTTATTTACTTAATATCGGGCATTCTAACCCCTCTAATTGCACTCATATAAAATGCATGTCAACTATATACACGTTACTTAAATTCGCTATTTTTTGAGTTATCATGTTATTGTATTTAATGAGCGATATGTTAGACAATGAAAAATTAAATACATTGGTATCGGATATAACGACAAAAACCGGTTAGAACGAGCAGATTATTTCCCTCCTCTCTAGTAACCGATTTTTTCTAGTGTGTATATTAGAAAATTCGGAAAACGCTTATATAATCGAACGTTAATAATGGTAATAATAAAAGGATTATTGCTAAAAGGTGTACTAAAATGTCAAGTCTAAAACTCTGTAAGTGGAAAATCGCTTGTGGTACGTGGGAAAAGTCGTAATATAAAACGGTGAAGATAAAAAAAACTGATATAAGAAGGCTCGCGTGTCTGTCGATGCGTGATAGTTTACACAATTAAGTACTATACACTCTCGTTTGTGGTGGGATGATTATTATACAAGTTCGGATAGTAGCAATAATAATATCGAAGAAAGAAGAGAAAAAGGCGGGGTCTAAGTGGCGGATTAGAAATAGAGTTGGTTCGGTGACAAAAGTGTAATATATTGTGGCCAATTTTCTGCCGCTTACCAGACATTGTTTTTCGTCGGTAAATTTTAATCGAGAAGAAGGTCTCTCTAGTTATTATTTAAATGATTTTAAAATTCTGGAAATCGTTTAGTTTATTTATTTGCATGATTATAGTGAATAATATTGTTTAAAATCTGCTTTGATTCAAATGTATTTGAAAATTAGCGGTACTTAAAGGTGTGTTAACAAAATGTTGGTGTTTAATAAAAATAAAAAGTACATTTGAATGTATCGCTGATTGCAGTGTAGGAAATTATAAAAGAAATAAAGTTCGCTTTGGGGAGGAGAAAAAAAAAGAAACGCAGAAGTCATCGAACAAAATTAGAACGGGAAATTTTCTGATAGGTTTAAAGTATTGACGATTAAAGCGACGAATTCGTTGTTTTACATGTAATTCAGATTTTACATTAACGTTCATGCGATGAGATCGGTTTCTTTGCTTGTATTTCGAATTTATAATTTTTCGGCAGCTGTCATTCATTCTATTATTTCTATATATTGGTTAACTAATTAGTTTATTTAATACATTTGTAAAGTTTAAAGCCTTTTTGGGTTTTCAGATTTTACCTAGGGAAATTTAATTTTATAAATTTTCAGTTTCATAATCTGATGTGTATTTTTTGATTCAGTATAAACAAAATTTCGCTGTTTTAATTTATTGTGAAATTATTTACGCGTACAGTACACAATTTCCTAGAAATCTATCTGGCGATTATAGACTGGCCGAAGTAGAGATCTATAAAAACGATACTTAGTTGTACCGGTTTGGAAAGGTTTTCGCTCTGCCGGACTACTGTTGTATTCATATTGTGAGTGTTAAGGCCGTGTCCATGGGGGGGGGGGGGGGGGGGGGGGGTTAACCCCCCCATGAGAACTGAAATAGTTATTATAAATACAAAAAAATCTGAAAAAAAACACTAATTTAAAATAAATATTGATGATTTTTTAGGGTGTTTTTAGCTACTTTTAAAAGAAAAAAGAAAAAATATGCCCCATATTTTTAGGTATTTCATTAATATTTTATGCAAAAAATTTTTTATTACGAGTATAATTAATAACATATGTAATTTTTATTAATGTTCATATAAGGGGTAATTCATTTATGTAAATTATTAATATATAAATCAAAATGATGGAAATTATTAATAGTACAAATATTAGTGAAAAATGTATTATAAAATAAATATGTAAAGAAAATCCCCCCCCCCCCCCCCCCCCCCCCCAAAAAAAAATTCTGGGCACGGGCCTGGTGAGTGTAGTTTTATCTGAAATTGAAATCTGTTTATTTTTAAATTTGTGTATGTGGAGTTTTTTTTTTTTTTTTTTTTTTTAGTAGAAAGAAATTTATTTGCCCAATCCGATTTAATAACTATATAATATTATTATAAGTTTAGTTAGAAGTCGTTTAATTTAAATAATTACAATCGGTATACGTTACAAGATAAAATCTTGTGAGGAGAGCATTTGAAAAAATGAGTACCCCTCCATATCTTCCATATAGAATTTGTAGTTTGATATGTCTTCCATATAGAATTCGTAGTTTGATATGCCTTCCGTATAGAATTTGTAGTTTGATATGTCTTCCATATAGAATTCGTAGTTTGATATATGGATATGTCTTTCGGCTGGTGTGTAAAACGACTATTGTATTTCGTTTTGGTCTTGAAGTCGAACTTTTGATCACAAAGTGAGTAAAATGTTCACAACACTATAGTAGTATAAATATAAATGTAAAACTTTAAATAAAATTTCTTGGCAAAAACATGAAATCAAATTGTTGATTACGCGATCGCTGTGATTCATCACGGTAACGCTTTGCCCGAGGAACGCATTTTGCGAAATGACTCCCAGTCATACGACATTTCCATGTTAACACCGCAAACGATCGCCAGGAAATATAAAAGAATGCGGTTAAATGTATAACGAACCATGTAATATTGCATTGGAATAATTCAAACTCTTGTACGTAGTTACGTAAAGTAAAGTAAAGTGAGTTCCATACCCTTGACAGGGCGTCGGGATTGTGAAGTTAAGGTTCACAATGTACTAAGCCCAACAGCACTAATGAGAGTAGGGGGGCCAGTTCCTTTCTCTCGGCCGCCTTTACTTTCCCAGATTTCTCTGGTACCCAATTATTTCAGGCTGGGTAAGCTTGGGAGCGACTTGGATCCGGGACGAGACAAGTCTCGAACCCGTGACCTCCGACTTGGTAGCCAAGCACCTTTCTTCCTTTTTGTAGTGATGTACTCAGTTCTGAGCATAGGCGACTACCTACTTTTCTATGTTCTAGTGGGTACAGATTTAGTGTTCGTGGCAATTATTGTATATTGTTCGCCACTGCCTTCCACGTCACTATTAGCGATTATTTATTTATGATAGTTCCTCTCGTCGCTTAGGTCCGAACTTAGGACCCCCGTGACAGAAGTCAAGTCTAGCAGCTAGGCTACTGTGACTATTATAACGGATTTTACGAATATTAAGTAGTAATTGGAAGCAGTGCAAATTTTGGTTAATCATTTTAGCTTCCTCTGTGAATTGATTTTACCTTGTGAATCCTCGGAACTTCTTCTTGCTACTTTTCTGAACTTCATTCTTTCTAGTTTATTGTTTATTTCAATCTTCTATTTCTCATTTTTCGTATATGTATTCGATCGTTTAACGTGCCGCATATAACTCGCCTAGGCCAGAGGAGGAAACTCTTGGTGTGAGAGTTGATTTTGAAAAGGACCGGATAGGTATTGTTTTTCATCATGCAGGGTATGGTAAGAGGAGAGCAAGAAATGAATTAAGAATAAAACGTTGTCGACGATAACGGAAATGACGCCGTAACAAACCGGTGTAAGCACAGCAGTAGAGTTGATTGTTAAAAAGTGTGACTGTGTGACACATTTGCGTGACCTAGGTGTATTTATGTGTTGACGATTCCTCTGCCTGATTTCAAAAGAACATGTATCATCTGTGCAGTCGATGAATTTACGCATTGATAGATGCTTAATTAGAATAGTTATCGTTCGAAAGTTCGGAATTGGGGCATCAGGAACTGGAAGCGGAAAACTCTATCTTCTTTAACTTTGCTTTTTTCACCTAATATTATCACGTGATATCATCGTCTATTTTACTTATTTTTATTTTTCCCCGCCTCATATTGTTCTTACTCCGCACATTAATTGGTTAACAATTAAGTATACAATTACATAATCTCCGAACAGATATACACTAAGGGTTGCTATTGAAATTCGAGATTGTAAATAATTGGCGAAAAAATACAGTATTTTTTCGAGGGATGTATTAAAAAATAGTTATATAGGATGAGATCCCGTCAGCGATACTTGTTCTATAAAGCAATTATTAAACATCTAAATTAGATTTTTACCCGAATCGGTTTTGGAAATCACTTTTTTTTTGATAAAATCGGACGCTTCGTCAAATGTGTTAGACTTTTTGAAAATGTTTTTCTCACATGTGGAGGACCGGGATATCTGTTTCGATAAGTATATTAAATATTTCAGTTGCCACTACAAATTTCGTAAATATTTCCAGTGTCAATAGAAATCGTACCTTTTCTTGTCAGAAAAGTCAATGGGTAGTAAATAGGATACTGTCTTACCTTGTTCCCGTACTGCTATCCAGTTTTTTTAAGCTTCCTTCATTTAATGTTGTGAGAATGGAAATTATAAAAGGATTGGTTTTCTAATACATGATGCAGAACAGTCAGTTCTCATCATTTTTGAAGTATTCTTTTTGTAAACAATGCGCAAACTATTTTAAGGGACTATTGGAATGACGGGTACCACATTTCCTGCAAAGAATACTTCAGTATGTAAGTTGAAATTTCGTATCGAAAGGACTTTAGCCGAGGCACTAACTCTATCGATAAGGCTCCCTATTGACGTGTTTGGTTATTTCATCGTTTTTATCCGCCGTTTCTTTAAAATACAGTTGAATCTTTTAAACATTCCGTATTTTTTTTTTTTTTCGATTCCTAAATTCTTAAGGGTACGATATCATCCAAAGAGATGCTTTGCGGATGAAGCTGTATATTTTTGCTTTGAATAGGGTTAAAAAAGATAATCACGTGCTGAGATTTGAACTCATTAGCCGAATTTTACGTCTCTT
Source organism: Icerya purchasi (assembly GCA_039619475.1). Classification (NCBI taxonomy): domain Eukaryota; kingdom Metazoa; phylum Arthropoda; class Insecta; order Hemiptera; family Monophlebidae; genus Icerya; species Icerya purchasi. The sequence goes on from CM077115.1 coordinate 154,917,491, forward strand.
TCAACTTTCTCTCTTTTATTCCTGACAATTTACATTTATGATTACTGTTTGCAGACTTCGGACTTATGCGCATTCCCGAATGCGATTAAATTTTGTCGACGATTGCTCAAACGCTAATCTGTTGGGGTCAGTTGGTTGAACTTACCGCGAGGATATTAACCATTTGCTGTTTATCAGTGAGACATTCGAAGTTTGTAAAATTTTCTTTTTCGTGGAATTTAATTTGCTTATAATCTTTGTTTCCCAGTTACATGCTAACTTGTTGCGCATACGATATTTATAGAATTTTACTTTACAATTTTTCTTAATACATCTTAATCGTATATATAGGATAGCTGTTTTTCTTTTTTATATATGTTTTCGGACTTTTCAAGTTTTTGTTTCAGCCAAGCAAAAATAAAAGCCTATAAAACCCCCACCCCCGCCAAAAAAAAAACTGTACGTTTCTATAACTTTAAAATGTGCCCTTCTTAAGATATTGTTTTAAAATTGTCGCAGTGACGACTACTTTTGGTTTGTATATATATACATATATATATATGTATATATGTATATACATATGTATGCGTGTATTCCAAGAAAATCATAATGACGACAATTCATGGGTAAAATTGACTACTTTACGTGATGAAACGGTTAATGTATTTGAAAACTTTCTCTTCGGCATTTTCATAAAGCTTTTTTTTTTTTTTTACGAATATTGTGTAATTTTGAGTGCGTAAATTTAACGTTATAGATTCTTAGCGAAAACTCGATTATACGAAACGAAGCGTGGGTGATTTTAGACTAATAAAGGTGCTAATTAGGCCGCGCCCGATTTGTTGTTCGTTACCTATTGGTTTGCTGTTGTTTTTTTTTTTGCTTGTTGTTTTGTTTTGTTTCTTACTTTTACATGGAATTATTTTAAATTTTAATATACATACATACATATATGCATGCAAATACGTCGGTGGTCATACCCTATAGAGTCTTCTACGTATTCCGGTATGTAGTATAATAGTAACCCATTTACATGTTCGCCGGTTGGTAGGGAACCCGTTATTACGTTGTTTTATTGACTATTGCGCGACACCGCCTGTCGTTCTATCTTCGGCTTTTGTTTTTATTCCTCTTTTTTCTTTATCATTATTTCGAACGGCCGATGAATTTTAATACTTCCGGCTATTTCCTCGAAAGGACACAAGGTACGGCGGCCGCTTGAGACCACCGCTAACATAGAGATAGTTTATCGCGTTCTGCCATGCTTCGTGAATAAAATATAAAAGATTACACTGCTAGAAAGCTGCTCCTGCTTCCATGCAGCGTCGGAAACACGATTGTTTTTCTGTGGCCGTTCTTTTAGTGCACTAACGCGAGATGCTCACAAAACTAGTTCTGGCTTCGGATATGGATAGTGTTTTCATTCCGCCATGTTAATGGCGGTGCTGAATGATTTTTTCGCAGTCTGCCGAAGCACGCCAGCTTTTTCTTTTTTCTTATTTCATTTCGAACAGCACACGTGTGTGTTAGTGTGAGTGCGGTAAATTAGAAAAATTGTCTGTTGCCGGTTATCGTTTCTGCGCTGTGTAGCTTTGTCGTCGTTACTATCATCCGTATATGGCACTAGTTTGCCACTTCTGAAAGAAACTTATTAACCAGTTGTCAGTGTGCCGCGATTGGAACAAGTGCAATAATCCTATTCTCCGCAATGGTTGTTTCTGCTTCGAGATGACTTTTCGTGCACAGCTGTTGCCCGGTATTGTTGTTGATGGCTTTTCTTCTGGTCGCGGCTATCCTACCACGCTCCTCCTCCGATAGTAACTTTTCGGATAAGTTTTGAGGGTTGTATTTCAGCGCTTCGTGTTCTGATTTAGTTTCAACGGATCAGAAACTAGCCTGGAATCCCCTTGGTTTAGTGTTCTGTTCGCGATGCAAATGCGAAACCTGGCTCTCTGGGATCTTCCCGGAGCTATGCTGGGATGCTTAGTAGCCTCTTCGGTAGCCATCAGCGTTGTCGATAGTACATACGTCTTTATTTATGTTGGGAACCCACAGACGGGCAATTGCAAATTATTTTTAATAAAAAAAAAAAAAAAAAAATTCATTTCATTCTTGAAACGAAGTTCAAATGGTTGTCATAATACTCCGGGCTGGATTCGTTAGTTGGTACAAATCTTACTCTCTTTCATAATTGCGTTCATTGCGTAAATTCTTCAATTTACATTTTTTTCTTCTTCTATTATTCACCGTTAAACATTGCATTTGGCTAGTTCTAACGGATAATAAACGTGGTTGAGAATTTCATCATTCGGATTTAGTTTATTTATTGGTTAAGTTACCGTAATATCCGGCTTAGTTGATATAAACTATCCCGGTCGTGTTGGGTGCCGCTAGCAGTGTAGTTCGGTTAATAACGCCCAATTCTAGGCAGCCCATTTATCTATTATTATGTTAAGAGCTCCGGGCTAACTTAAGTTTACCTTTAAGTGTCGGTAGCTGATTTAAGACTTTACACAAATTAATTTTGTAACTATACGCCACAGATAAAATTCTTACTGTGTTAACGCATCGATTCGTGAACAATATTCATTACACGTGTGAGTTCATCACTTTGCCACCAATCGCCAACCTAAATTTATCGCGTACGATCTTTTCATCTACCCGCTCTTCCACTGGTCGTATGGTACCCATTGAATAATTCTTTTTTTTTTTTTTCTCCCCGCTGATTAATAGTAAGAATTGCATTCCATTTTGGAAAATTAAATTAACGTTTTCACTGGTTTTACTCTTATGTCGTACTAATTCTAGCACTTCAGCTTTATGTGTGATCTATTAAGCCCCCTCCCCATCTCAAAAAAAATAAACAAACAAAAAAACGAAGAGTATTAATGAGTAAAACACGAACTATTTTATTTATCAACTTTTTCTCCTTTATTTTTAAAACCATGCTACTTTTATTTACCGAGATACCTGTTTTTGGGTTAACTCTATTATACACCAGTTCTGTTTACTCATTTACAGATATACATTTGCATATATCTTGTGATTTGTTGACATGCATCATCCAGTCATTTTTCGTCTGCGAAGATTAGTAAATGCATTCCTGTTTTGATGATCAACGATTAAAATAAAGTGCCGTATTTATGTACGCAATGTGTAATATTGTAAATTTACATTTATAGAATTAGATTCAGTGGTTCATTATCTTTGGTTATTTATATATTACCCTCGATCACCGGAATATTAACGAAAATATTTTGTGGGGAACGGTTAAAAGAGATTTTTCTCTTTTTTTTTTTTCTTTTTCAAATAGTACAGGCATCGGCTGATCTAGCGGAGACTATATGCGCTCAAGGTCTGAAAGGGATACTTTTTTTTTTTTTTGAAATAACTGTAAAGAGTCCCACGAGGCTATATATTGTGGGTGCTAAACACTTATTATCGTTTATAGGAATGTGGAAATGTGAAGATATTATGGATACGAAAGGAAGAATCGGATAAAAGTTGTAGTGAGAACGGAGGAAGGCATTACGGGGCTCGAAGCAGGATAAGAGCGCGGTAAGATGTTAGTAAGTGAGGAATTGAAAGCTACGTTTTTCGGGAAAAGAGGCAGATACGAAATCGGGACTGTTTAAATAGAGGTTTAATAAAAACACAGACACCTCTATTATATAGTTCATAGTCCTTTTGTTGTTGCTCGTTCTGAAATCATGATGTGTAGGTCACATTGTAGGTGAATTGCCATGGCAGCTATAGATGCATTCTGTATATTGCGATAAATCTGTACAATGGACGGAACCTGTGTCTGTAACAACCTTGCAAATGATTCGTATACGCTTTACTAATTGTGAATAACATTTTCTGAATTGCAAAAAATATCAGTCAAGGACGGATTAAAAGTATTCACAATGGGTGTTGACTTTATATATTAAATTTAAACAGATTCTGTTCGCCGAGTTTAATTACGAATAAAAGAATCATTTAACGAGATCATTTTCGTTTAAAAATTAACTCGATTCGCAGTTTCGCATCGTTTTCTTCCGCGTAAGCACCATTATATGCCAGGGCCGTGCTGTGCCGAATCAGCTTAATGCCTACCAAATGTTATTATTAGGGAAGAGAGGCGTAAAAGTTAACAAGAAAAATGTCTGATTGCGAAGCGATCTTATCATGGGGTTGTTCCAGTAAAAAAAAAAAGATAATATAATTAACCTGTTTGCAATGGTATCTTTTTGTTTCACTTGGATTTTTTTGTTTAATTTTATACGTGTACATTCTTAGTGTTTTCGATATGCTTTTTAGCTCTGCAGTATGTGTGTTTTTGGTTTCATCTTTCCGGAAACTGTAAAGCTTTGATTCTGTTCTTTAAGATGTAATTCTTACGTCTAATCGTGAAGGTTCAACAACTTGTGTAAAGTTATAAAACTATCTTTTACACTACACAGCGTATCCGTTCTTTTGAAAGAAGATATTTTCAAAATCCTCTTCATAAATTTTCCGCTCACAATATTAATCATATTTCCAAACAGTTTCACCTTAGATTATGGAAGGATATTTATTTTTCCCTTTTCTCAAATCCGAATTCCTTTTATCTTTTCGTTCAGCCCTTACCTTCTTTGACCAAATGGTTCGACATGTTTCCTTCCCTTTGTCGTCCCCTGATCACCGCTATATGTCGTCTTCGTTTCGGTCATACCTTTCTTCCTTCGTCACTTTATCGTTTTTCCCTCGTCTCTTCTCCGCGGTGCCCTCTTCACCCAGAGGACTCCTTTTTTCTGTGTGATATCAATCACGTCTTCTTCGAATGTTCCTCACTCTCTTCAGAACGTTCTCTCTTTTATTCTCGGCTTTTGGATCTTCGTCTTCCTACTCCATACGGTGACTCTTATGTTCTCTCATTTCCTTCCTTGTCAGTTGTTCCTATTCTAGCTTCTTTTATTCATTCAATCTCGCACCAGATTGAAATCTAATATGTTATTCTCCTTTTGAACTATTACTTAGATTCCTTGGCTGATTGGGCTGTTGCTCTTCGTTGGCGTACCCATAAAAAAAAAAAAAAAAAAAAATTCCAAGTTCTAAAAAATCAATTTATTCTAGTAAGTAGGAGAGAATATTATTATATAGGATAGTCAATTTTTATTTTTCCATAATGAATTGAAGGAACTCTGCTTTGTATATGTGATATTTTTTAGATGGTATTTTCGTTTATATTGTTAAAATATTACACGGGCATATATAAATGAAGTCATGATTATGCGCAAATAATTACTATAAAAACAATGTTGCGATTATTTTACTTAACAGCGGGGGCGTGTTCTAGCGTGTTTTTATCTATTAATGAGTTTATAGATAATTCATCGGCGAAGAAAAATATTAATAATTTCACGAATTGATGTTATATATAGTAACGTTGCTTTCCATTAGAGTGTACTCGGTATGTGATACTAATTAAATAACGTAAAACTGGTTTCGTTATAATTCCGTCTTTTTCTCCATTTTTCATTAAGAAGCTGAATTTTTCGGTTAGTGAAATTTCTAAAATGGCTTTTTAGAAATGCGATAAAAACTTCATTAAGATAAAAAAAAGGGTTTTCAGTCATTCGAACAGTCTCACGCACTTGGAATCTTTTAAGTACGGATGCGCCTGTTTGGAGGAGGGTTTCGCATTTGAGAGTTGAATAAATTTTATTCAACTTGTAAAAATACTCCTGTGAATTGCGTTGTATACCTACCTATTTTACCGTTTTTTCTCTCATGCTATTAGTACTTATTATTATTATTATTGTTATTATTATTAGTAGTAGCAGTAGTACTTATTATTATTTTTATTATTATCAACATTATTCTCATTAAACTATGTCTGAACATTATCCATACCATTTTTGTCTCGCTATCGTTGCCTTATTTTCATCAATTCTGATAATTTTCATATTTATTATTTGTTCCTTTATTTAACATTGTCCGCTGCTTAATTATTTAACTCCGAACCAAAGTTCATTTTCCCACCACTGTCTTACGCCTGTCTTCCGTTAATATCTGTCTATTGTATATTTACTCGATTCGTGTATACAGCGATATTTCTCATTGCTGATATTGTTAAAAGCCTTTTTACCACCGTTCATCGATAAATGATCCGATTAATGTAGTTTTCATTTTTACAACGTATAAAATTGTCTTCTATATTTACGGATGGTTCCGAGAGTTTAGGAGGAGTAGCTGCTCCTTTTTCTCTCCATCCTGCAATTCCTCTCAATCCTTCAGGCTGACGGCTTTTTGTTGTTCCATCTTCTCCACGGAACTTTACGCTATTCTTCGAGCAATTATATTTATTTCCACAACTCGATACTCGGATAGAGATACCTAATCATTTCATTCTCTCCCTTTCATACTCCCTTGACTTTATCGTTTTCCGTATACGGTTCTCTCATCTATAATAGTCTCTTTTTCTTTTCCATTCCATTTCCATCGACCTTTTCTGAAGTCATGCGGGTATTGATGGTGACGAAAATCCATATTCCTTAGTTCGCTCAGCGTTGCACTCTCCACATTTTGTTAAAAACATTCCAGGATAATACAACATACTTCCTCTGTCCAAAAAAATGCATATCAGACTTTGGTCGGATCTATTATATCCTTGCTCCTTTTCTAATCCTAACACTCATTTTAACTTTTTATTCAGCCTAGTGTCCTCTTTCCTGTCCGGGGTTCTATTATTTTCCTACCCCAAAACGGTTTCTCATTATCGCTATCTGCCGTCTGTGGTTCAGTCACACTTTGCTCCCATCCTCTCGCTATCGTTTTGCTCTTTCCCTGTCCCCTTATTGACAATTGCACTCCGGTGACCTTACTTTCGTTTATGATCTTGACCACGTGCTGCTTTAACGTTCTAATCTTTTCTCCGAATGTAATATCCTATAGACATAGCTATTAAAGCTGAATTCTCCTACTCCCTATAATGCTTCCTATATCTTCACTTTACGGCCTGCATATTCTTGCCTCTTTTCTTTCATCGATCTCTGATCGGATTAAAATTTAATTTCTAACATAGTCCGTAGTTCTGGGTAGCTGCCTTCGGTTGGCCGAGCCCCCCCTCCCAAAAAAAAAAACAAAAAACAAAAAACAATCTTCTATTTTATGTTTCTGTTCTGTTGATTTTTGTTCATCAAATACCATCCTTATGAAAAGCTATCCTAAGCGGCTTGCTCTCTGGTTATCATCGCTAGAATGACGAAGTCGAATCTGTTTTTCACCCCTTAAGTTCAATCGAGTCCGTATCTCAACTCTATTCGGTTCCAGTCTTCTCGGTTTTTCTCGATCTTCGGCAGTTCGAACGTGGACTTTTTAACCGCGCCGTTGGCTGGCTATTTTTTAGATGCTCGTCTCGTAAAACGTGTGGCTGTTATTGCACTTTAATAATAAATAAATAAATAAAAAACTACAAACCAGTTTCGGAAAGATTTTTCTTAAAGTTGATCTTTTGTTCTTTTATTCGTTTCCGTTCGACCGGAAGTGGAGAAATACAAAAATTAGTATCGCCGAAAGAAAGTGCACTCGATTGAAATTCGGTTAAAACGGAGATGAAAACGAATAAGGGAATGTTTTAGCCTACAATGTGTATCGAGCAGAAATTGTAGACGATCTCGCGGTCGGTTCAAAGAAATGTTTTACGCACTAACAAAATTAAAAAGAAAACGGTTTCTCGATTCTTGCTTTAGTCTCGTTTTGTAAATTGCTACGTTGAAAAATAAAACAGCAAAGAAAGCTTAATTTTTTTCCTCCCATTAAGAAGGGGCTATCACATGCTTGACCTAGTTTTTGTTTGAACGCGACTGCTCGCATTTAATTAGCGTCGATAAATGTTCTTCCGTGGCGCGATAATATTGCCGGGCCGTAATTCAGATGGCGATATGACAGCGCTGGAATGTAGTACGAACTTGGAGCGTACGACAAGATGTTACTGTCGGCGCCCGCGGCTCATCGGTCAAGTGCTCAGTACTCTCTGGAACAGTTTAAAAATAACATTAATTACAGATTAGAGCGGTAACAAGGTTATTTGATAAGGCGGGCATTATCGTTCGACGATTGTTATTGCATGGCGTGGTGGTGCTATATTTATGAAGTATATAGTTTACAAACAACAAGTCCCCGGGTTCATGTTACACTGTTTCACGTTTATCCATTTTGTAATATCTACTTGAGCACGTCCACAGAAATTAAACAATTGTTGCTGCGGAAGGGGGCTCGTACATTGTTGTAGTAGTAACACGTGTGTAGGATTCATTGATAATTTTTATACGTATATACATTCTCGTTGCCGATGACTGGGGTTGGTATTATTGATAAGATCGGAAAGCGCGCTACACCGGCCGTGGTGCTCTCGTTAAACGAAACCGGCTAAAAAAAGTTCAAAGTTGTGTGTCTGTTCGAGCGTTAGGTACTTTGCGTTAATTGTCAACATAGGATACGCTATTTATTTTCGAAACATCGACGATGACTGAACCACGACGAGTCTTATAATCAGCGGCACAAGTAATTCGTATAAAAAGTGTTTCAGTTATTTCCGTATACATAAAAACTTATGATCACATCTGTACCGCGTTTTTTGAAAACATATAGGGTTTCTAATTCGCCTGTAAATTAAAGGGGCTAGTTTGAGAAGGCGAATTAAAACTTGATAGGTAATTAGCGTACAAGCATAGATCTACCTACTACTTTTTGCCGATAAAAAGTAGCATAATATCTCTGGGAATTCTTAGAGAGGAGAAAAATATTAGTACTTTTGTCTACCGTGTTTATACAAAAAAGAACATTGTGACATATACCTTTCAGATGGTACGTGTGATTTTTGACGAAAACATGATCTTAAACATGAACTCAAACATGAACTCAAACTGTTGATTACGAATATTGATTATTAAAATGTTTACCATAGTGTAAATACAAATAAGGATAACACTTTTCCGTGACTTTCGAATTTTCCGAAACGGCTTCCAGTGTCATTAGACGCTTTGTTAAAAAAGATAAAAATATCGCGCGAATTTCGTCCAAGTCGAAAAGGCTTATCTTGTAGTAGAAGAAAGAATAAATGTGTGTAATTTTACTGTTCGCTATGTGCGCTAGTAATGACGTAGACAACAAAACAAAAAAAAAAATCGCAAATTACAATTAAAAATTTGAACCAAGCGGGCGGTGTTGATTCAAATTGTTCCCCGCAAATTATATAGAGAATAACGAAGCGGTGCGTAGCCTTTAGTAGTATTTTTCACATTGAGAAATGTATCCCGCGGGAATAAACGCGAAGATAGTTTATACAACGGCTAAACCGAAAACGGATAATCAGTGACCAAAGGAGCTTACTCTTCGTTTTCAGTTGGGCCCTGAAAACGGCGACATGAGAGTTACAAGAAAAATTTACGCTATAACACATTATATTAATTACCTCCTACCCCTTTTGTAGTGTGATTTAGTAATCGATCATCGACGAAAAAGAAAATTAAATTAAACGGTAAATGCCGCGATGAAATTATATTAAAATCATCACGTGCCTCCTTTATTCAATCAGCTTAATCATCAGTTTTAGCGCGTATGAAGAATTACTTTGTTCGTAAAGTGTTCGTTTCCGAGGAATAGTTTCGATTGGGAAATGTCTGACAAAACGTCTAAATTGCGCACGGAAAAATCGATAACGTGAACGAAATAACAAGTATTCGTTATGGGAAGTAGAATGTGTGTGTAAATACGATTATTTCGTGCCGGTAATTTAACCGCCAAAATGGTCGTGTCGGCAACAGGGTGTATATTGAAGTGTTTTGTGATAACTTTTACGTTTTCCCTAGTAACAGCCGAACACGTCATCTACTATCGATTTCATTTGTAATACTCGCGTTATTTGTCAAAGTCGATCTACGATATTATATATTTCGCCCCGAAACCAAGTCAATTTCTGCTATTACGATAGGAAAAATTCGATAGAACGATTTCTCGTTTTTATCTAATTTTTTCGTTTCTTTTTCACTCGCCTTTCTAAGAAACCCTTTTTTCTCTCAATCTCCTCCTTTGTGAGAGAACCAAGCGTCATACTGTTTCAGTGTGTCTGTTGGCCGCGCGCTCATCAAGATTGGATTAGACATAATTTTATAGAAAATTCGGCGTGTCCTCTGTAGAGGGCGCTTGGAAATTGCTACTGATGATGAGCTCGGTACTTATTTTGTTACACATTTATTTTTGAGGTCTCACGTTTTCCATAGCACACTGAGAAGTAAAGATGGTCGCCGATAAATCATTCGCGGAACATTAAAAAGAAAAGAAGGAAATTTTAAAGTAATGATAGCGTAAGTGAAACGGTAACTGGGAAAGGCGAAGCGAATGAAACATAACAAAGAGCGAAAATATTGACGGTGAAAAGCAGTGCTGTGGAGAGCTTAGAAAGAGATAGAAGCACTGCGAAAAAATATGGTTTGCGTGTTGCATAGGCAAAGCGAACAGAAGGTACAATGACGAAAACGGGATTATGGCCTGCGAAGACAGAATGTGGCCAAAACGCAAATGACAAAGATAAAGTTTAAAAGAAGTTGGGATAGTGTGAGGTTTTAATGAAAATATTTATACTGTAATATTGATTTATTTTTTTTTTTTTTTTTTTTTTAGCGGTGATTAATAATTTATAGAAAAAAAGAAAAACAAAAAACGATAGAGATCTTGGATTCCAGACTTGGTGGGATAGATACCCTTCCTTATTCTCTAATCTCGCTTCACACTATCTTCTCATACAGCCGGCGTTCTCAGCCTTAAGGCTATTTCCATTCCGTTTAGTCGTCGTTCTACTGTTGTCTGCTTAATTAGATTAAGAATTAATCATTCCCTTCGATCCCCGCTTCTGCTTTCGTTTTTCTATATCTTCTTTTTCATACTACTGATTCTCTTTTTGAATGCGACGCAAACTATATTTTTTTCGAATGTTCGGCTCTTATTAGCGAACGTTCCCTTTTGTCTTCGAAAAAATCTTAGCTCTTGGTCTTCCGGCTCATATCAAGTAAAAATAGGAAAATGAGGTATAAAGAGATTAAGAACATAGCAGGTAACAGGAAGGAATGGAAGATGATTGGCTAGCTACAATGACAAGAGCAAGGCTTTTTTAAATACATGGATGGATTGGCTTTTTTACACTGTACTAAATCTTAAGGTGTCATTTAATATCAATGAGGGTTTTTAAATTGTGATTTACTGTTATTTTATTGAATTTATTTTTTATTCAATTATAAGGGTACTGAGCTGTTTTGTATTGTAAGTACATATAAAAGTGTATATTTTCAGATATACCATGAACGAGAATGTATAAGAGTAGAAAAAATTTTTGGAAATATGCAAGTTCATATATTTTTCCCTCAAATTTTTAATAATAATTATGGTCGAATTTCGACCAATTGGTGAATACTAGTTTGGAGAAAATCTTGAAAGGTGAACAGAACATGATAAAACAGCGATTTTAGGGATAGAATAACGGAATTAGAGATAAATAAAAGATAACACTTTAGAATATGATATCAAAAGATAATTTTTTCCGGTCAACAATAAAGCAGACAAATTCAGCGGCATTTAAAATTGTCAATGATGTGATATTATAAAGAAGTAATTTCGGTAAAGTCGAATAATTTGTAATGGGATAAAAGCTATAACCTGTCAGACGCATCAGTGAGAGTAAAATACCGGAAGTAACTTTCTGGTTCAATTCGGTAACTATTGAAGAGGATAAGAAAGAAATTCACACAGTATGCGAGATGTGAAAGGAAAAATCATAAGAATTGCATTCAGAAACACAATAGGGATAACAAAGGTGTCAGAGAATTTGCGCGGAAATAGCGAGATTTTATTAATACGGAAATGTCAGTTTTGAGACAGAAAAGAGTGGAAGGTGAGTGAATAAGTCTGTTCGAGGAATTTGGAATTAGTAGGCAAGCGATCGGAGGAATATTGGATTCTACTAGCATTATCTGAGACTTTGTGCTGTCAAAAACCTCTACATTCGTCGAACTAAGATAACAGGAATAGGAGAGAATGCTCTTCGTAATGTTTCTGGGTGGAAATATCGGAACAACGCAGGAAATTAGAAATATATATATATATAAGGTTATCTGCAGTGTTAGAAAGGAAGTAGCCGAAAAAGCGGATGGGGAAACCCCCAGTTAGGGGATGCTTCTTTAGTTATGCACAAAATTTTTAAATTCTTATTGGAAGCGGAACTTTTCAAGAGTGTGATATTTCTACATTATGATTAAAAAAGATATTGGTCGGCTTTTTACTTTTTCTAGTTGTACTTTTTTAGTTGGACTGACTACTAGTAGTAGCAAGCTTGTCAGAAATGAATCACTGAAAGACCACACAAACGCTCTTGATATAATGCTGTCAATAGAATGAAACTACGATTCAAAGCCAGGATTTTTGCATCTTGTGATCGAGTTTTTTCTTTATCCTACGGGAAGTCTCGTCGTCGATGTGGCCCGAATGTACCAACTAAAGACCGCGGATAATTTAAAATTCGAATATACGTTTTTGGTATAAACCACTTAGTAATTATTTACGGCTAACATTTCGAATAGCATTACTTTAGAGCAAAAAAAAAACAAAAAACGTTGGCATTGCAAAACATGGGGCAGTAAATATGCTGAAACACGATAGATTTCCGAGCTTCTGAAATTAGTTATCCACACTCTGCCCGTAGCCAAAGATACAGGATATTTAGAAGACCGGGAAAAATATACTATAGAGAAAAAATCGAAATTAAGATAAATGAAAAAAAAACGCGTTGATAGAAAATGAATATAATACGGAGGAAGAAGCGATAAAAGTGATTAAAAAGTGTAAAAAAAAAAAAAAAAAGAAAAAGGAACATAACATCTGGCGCGTATGTGGCGGACAAAATTAAGCAAATTGTAGGAAATCAAACCAGTATTTAGAACAAAGAGAAAAATATACAATTCGTTTAAAAGAATAACAAAGATAGCTTACACCTGAACTGTACACTGCTGAAGTATATGCGACCCCAACCATATCCTTTTTGAATGCCCTGCACTTTTTCCTGGGTGCTCTCATCTATACGCCGAACTTTTGGCGTTGGATCTTCCTACTCCTTTCAATGCTTCCTTTATCTTTTCCTTCCCATCTCCAGCCGTTATTCCCCTCCTCCTTTCCTTTATACTTGCTATCTCCGATCGCCTCAGAATCTGAGTAGGTGATCCAAGTCCATATAGTTGGGTCAGTGTTAACACCAAGCCCATTTAAAAAAATAAAAAAAAATTGCGGCCTATCCATTTGGTAGGCTAGCGTAAGCGCACACTGATTAACCAAAAATAAACTTGAAATCAAATTTAACGGCGCTCAAAAATATTAGTCGAAATTGAAAACGCGAAAGGACGTTTAATAAAGCGGTTGAAATTGAAAAATTTTAATAGGGCAAACGTTCCTAAAATCGACTCACGTAATTGTAAGAATGAACGATGGATAAGTAATACATCAGAAGCCTGATAAAAAATGTTCCTTGTTTTGGCGTATTTGTTGCCTGGGTTTTTTGGTCTCGGCGTGCTTTTTCGCGTCGATGATGAATAGTGTGTAATGTCATTCGAAACACGTTAGCTGCTGATAGTTACATGACGTCATTTATATCGAAAATAGACAAATGACGAGCGGTGAAAACACGTTTAGCTAAATAAATGAGCAGGATTAAAATTAGAAGCTAAAATCAAAAATCACAATTCGAGTATCGGCTCTAAATAATATTGCAGATTGATTGATTGATTAATTAATTAATCAATCAATTAAGAAATTAAACAATTAATTAATTAATTAATTAATCAATCAATCAATTAAGTAATTAATTAATTAATTAATAATAACAAAGACTAACATTATTAGCAGTGACGATTATTACAAAAGCGATCTGTTTTCACTCTCCTATCAAATATGGGAAATAATTGAATTCGCCTATATGAACAAATATCGGCGAACAACGCGAAGTCGGACTCTGCATTTTCATTTTCAGACGGATAAAACGCCGACAACTATAATAATAAATTAGCGAAATAAAACATGAAGAGTATACATAATTTTTAATTGACGGAGAATTTACCGGCAGTAGTTAATGTGGTAACAGGAAGCTGGTCGTCGTAGAGAATTTCTCCGAATGGATTTAACATAAAAAACTCGTGACCGATTTTTCGGAATTGAGAACATTGTTGTTTTTTTTATTTTATTTTTAATTTTCGCTATTTATTCCATTTTGGGTCATCGCAGACCGAACGTAAATCCGTACGGGGGGACGTTGTTGTTCTATATTTGCCAGTTATCTCGTGGCAGCGTTGTTAGATTAATGATGTGTTAAATTTATTCGTCTTTGGAAACTGGACCGTAAAACCGGTACATGGTTTTTCGCATTCGTTGCTAGCGGAATATAGATTAGCGTTAGTGGAAAACCGCTGTCACCAAACATAGAGAATCGCGCTTCCATCGCGACCAAGTGAAAGCATCACAGAGAAGTGGTTTGCGAACTCGAGCATAGCGCTGCTGCGATGAGCAGATTAGCCGACTGAAACGCGGTTCAATGTAAATTAATCATTACCGCGCTGCATGTAAAAATTTTGCTTCTTACCTACCGTGTTACCCTTTTACGTACACTTTCATTTGAGAGTTCATTGGCGCTTATTCGACTGCAGGCAACGCCTTGTCTAGTTTCCCCTATCAGTTATTATTTTTCGGAGACTTGCTTGTTTGTGACATTCATTTTCCCTTCTTAATTTATTATTGATTTCCACGCTGTTGCTACTTAGCTTTTTTCGGAGTATTTTTTTATTCGAATAAATTCAGAAAATTTTCACATACCCCCCCCCCCGGGTAAAATTGTCTAAGTTACACACACACACACACACGTAATAAAGCAACATTTTAAGCGGGAAGATTCTTCCTAGTGTGATGGGTAGTAAGTTCGTTATTTTTTGGGATACCAACGCGAAACTGAATCGCAGGTTCAGGAACTGCATCCCGGATACATATCCGTCGGACCCATATAGGCTCAGTCCTTTTTATGTACACAATACGCTTGATACTCGTATCAGTATTGGATTAGATTACGCGCCATGTTATTTAAACAGATCATCGAGTAGCTGCATAAGTTGCTGATGTGGTAAAGTACTTATTGGCGCTTTTGTTGTTAGTCAACGTGCGTATAGAGTTCCGTTTGCGTTAAATCAATTAATCAAATGTTCTTTTTATCGCTATTGCTTCGGGAGAAGGTATGTTTCTTTTTCTTTCTTTTTTTTTTTTTTCCAAATGTGATCTCAAATCAAAAATGAAAGAAATTTTAAAATCAGAAAACTTAATCTTTCGTTATCTTTTTAAAATTGATTAAGCCAATCATACCTATATTATTATTATAATAATAATACGAGTGTCTAATAAATAATGGATAATATAGTGAATACTATTGAGCAGACAATTTAATTTTGTTATAAAAAAACGATATATAGACCAAATCGTCAAAGAAAAAACTCGTTGTTTTTATGCCTACTTTGCGACGAATAAAAAATATTCGGAAAAGATAGGACAGATTTTGAAGAATTTGGTGCTCTGTTGAAGGTCAATATTTTAACTCTTACAGCGGATTCGTGTAAATCTGGATCTTGTCACCAGTTGCTGTGTTGGAGGTACGAATACGTATCCGGAACTGCAGTGGCAGTTACATCACCAACTCTGCCGTGGAATACGGATCATACGTATCCTTTCAGATTTGCTCATCACTAATTCTTACTGTACTTGAAAATGATAAAATTTACATGTTTGCGAGCAGAATTCCGCAATCGATCGGTTTCGGTAGAATTGCTAAACCAGTTTAGGTTATGTAACAGTGATTGACTCTCGGATGTTCTGCATGCGTTTTGTAAAATTCGCTATAATGCTAAGGATAATATTAAAAATATACATAATTTTTTCAAAGGAAATCTTTGTTGATTCTTAATGGAAAACACACGTAGAATGTTAATAAAAAAACTGTTAAAAAACAGTGCGAGTTTTTTAAATTAATGCGTTTTTTTTTCTTCTTTTTTTTTTTCGGTATTACTACGAAAGCTGTTTACATTTAAATTAATGACCGTTATAACGTTTCAGTTACTTGTGAACGTAGTGGATTTCAATAATGAACCCATGCTTGTCCAAGAACTATAGCCATCGAATCAGCGCTACTGTATAATAATAGTGCGATACATGCCAACCGAAAACCTTTAAAGTAACATGAGCGCAAGCACTAGCGGATTGGAGGTGTGGATGCGCAGGAAATACAAAAAAGTAAAGGAGTTTACAAGTAAAATGTACTACCACTTGAGGAAACTCCGTTTAAAATATGACAACATTGTTTTCACTTGCTGTGTTATCATATTTTATAATTACTTTGCAATTATCTTGGTTTAACTGATGGAACATAAACTTGGGATAAGCTATTCGTAAATTTATCCAATAAAATTGAACAAACATTACCAGCACTATGCTTGGATCAACTCGAACAAAGAGTCTATGTGTCAAGAATCATATAAGGAATTTTATTACGAGGAGGATCAATAGCTGGCCAAAGAGGCGTTTAAGAAATATTAATTCCAACAAAAAGTTAGACTAGTAATAACATCAGCTGAGATGAGAGAAAAATGAAACGATTCCAAAGGCGTATTATTACTGACTACTTGAATATAAGATAAAAAATTTATCAGTTCCTTCGATGACAAAAGATAGAGCAACTAGAAATAATGAGAACTGTATTACATTCGACAGTAAGATAGATAACGTTGATGATACAATCTTAATTCAATTGCTCGATTGAATTCTAGAGTATATAATGAATACAGAAATAGGAAATTGGAAATTATAAATTAATCAAGGTTGTCAGATAACATAACTTTAACATTGAAGATTGTTTTAAATACATCTGTAGTCTGTTGGTAAAGAGTTGATCGTATCTATCTAATTAAGATCGGTGCGCGTTTATTAATTTGTTTTTTGTTTTTTCTTCTTCTTTTTTTTAGTCTTTCAAATGTTTTTTTAAAAAAATCATTGTGATTATATGAATAAACGAAAATAAGAGTGCTGGGAACTCGCGGAAGCGCATTTTGCCCAACGGGAAAAAAATCTTTTGGATTTTGGGTAAATATTGTAATTGTAAGAATCTACAGATTTAGAAATAATGAAAGCCTCGAAATCGATTATCCATAAACTCCTTTTCTACCTAACTGATCATATACCCGCACACAAACTTATTAAGCAATCAAACCTTATTTTTTTTTTTTTTAATATATATATTAGCCCGAGAAGTGAGAAAAGGAAAAAAAGGCGGTATCAAATGTTTACACGATATTAGATATGGAGGATAAAAAGGATTTAGTGCCGGAACAATTGAAGGAAAAGGCAAGGAGAAAATAAAAGATGAACAATAAGGAATTGGCAGGGCGACTGATAAAAGGGAAGAGAGTTGAAAGAGGAAGTTGGAAAACGATGCAGGAGCATTCGAATAAAATGTGATCTGCACCATATATGAAATTTTAAATGGATCGATCGAGGAAATAGAGTAGCGAGGAAACCAGAGAGAAGCGAAAAAGCGATGCAGGAACAAACTGCGTCCAAAAGACGACAGATTGCAGAGATAGTTGAACGTTACTTGGAGGGAAAATTGAAAAAACCGGAATAGCTTAGGTTGAACAGTGAGATTAATCACGATTTGAGAATGAGAAGGAATACGAGTTAAATTATAGTTTAGAACAGCTGCGAAAATATGACTAATATTGAAGGACAGAGAAATCTGCCGGTAGAGAGAGGAACGATCGATTGGCCGAGTGAGGAAACGTTCGAATCCAGAATATCCTGGAATCCCCAATAGGAGGTTAGTCTGGATAAGGTGAGAAAAGAAAATCGAAATTAATCCATCGTTTAATGTACGCTTCTAACGTTTTACACATTCATTTACAAATTCACTTTTATTTCTACCTGCACTTTTAATATAGTCCTTCGATATCTTTCGGCTAATCTCTATTTAATTTAATATCATTTATTTAATAAAAATAATAAGCCACACGAAAGACAATTAATGTATTTTCCAAATATGCCCTTCGCATGAACTCTTATTGCTTCATTATATTTCCATTTCGCGCGGGCAAAAAAATCTGTTTCTTTTTTTTTTTTTTTGCTCACGATTTAAATTTTTTATGATGATATTTTTTAATTAACTGAAGATGAGTTCTTTACTACTTGAAGGCGGCATTAAGGGGTGATTTATATGTTATATTTGTTAAGAAGTAAGTTTTCGGTGTTTGTATTTACATTACTTCTATTCTTTTCATTCTCACGTTCGCAGACGAATTGTTGATTCACGGTACGAACGTGATATTTGCCCCGAGTTTTTTTCGCGATAGCAATGATGTAACTCTTCGATATGAAGTTGTGTCCGCTAGATGTGCTGCGAGAATTGACATTCGGGTGTTTAAAATAGAAATTACTTCATTACTCTTTGCCAGTATAACGGCAGATAAAAATTGCGAACAGAATTGAAATAATGTACACAATATTCCGAGTAAATGGAAGCGATGTATACTTTAATTTGGAAAATTTTATACGGTTTGTGATGCAATTTTTACGAAAGCCGAATTTATATTTAGCAAAAGCCGTTATTAGCTGCTACGGTAATGACATAACGCACGATATGTATCGCAACGATAATTTAGGTCATTTGAAAATTACAGTGGTGCCGATGCATTCGTGACGTCGTAATTAACCGCAATGTTAATTAAAGTAACAAAACTGTTCCTGTTCATTGCGTACGAATTTTTTTCCTTCGAAAAAACTGTTGCAGATTATTCGTTGCTTTGTCACGTCAAAATAATGTAGTTCTTCGAAGCTAATGCCGACGTGTTACACCTTGCACGCTATTCCGATCGTTGCCATAATTGGTCGCACAGCTGATTTGATTTCCAGTTTAATACTTGAGGAATTGTTGCTATTTTATACGCGGATAATTTCATTTTGCGCAAAGTAATAATATTATCGGTTAAAGAAATGCGGGAAGATTACGGTGATTTTAATAAAAAATATCGTATTATTTATTTTCAGTAATGCATCCGTACCTACTTTAACTGTAGGCAATGGCCACTGCACCGATGGTTCGCGAACGTAAGGATCATTATGATCCCTCATTGGTTTTCTGTGATAAAAAAATTAAGTAAAACGGAACTCTACCAATGTTATTGTTTGTTTTATTATGTTGGCTAATATTGAACAATTACATCTCGAAAAAGTTCCGGGGTGATATTTAAGTCGTCATACCTTGTAACTTTTTTTTTTTTTTTTTCTTCATTTTTTCCTTAGATTAAATTACAGCAATATATGTAACACTCTGGAATGACTGCATTGAATGATACCGAACATGAAATGCTAGGCCAATATGTCATCGTCACTTTAGTATCGCTTTGGTAATGTCAGAATCAGCCGTCGCGCGCAATTATTGAAATGATATTTACCTATACGCGTTAACCTGTTCGGCATTTTAACGGTAAAACTGAGTCGAACGTAAAGAAATCAAATGCAAATGCTACGGTAACCGTAATTTTTCTTTACACGTTGAAAAATTCTCCTAAACATCTAAAAAAAAAAAACATCCTTCCCTTCAAAATCAGTTTATTTCTTTTGAACTTTTAAATTAACGGGCATTCTGTGCTTTTTTTTCGGATGTCCAAATCCGATTAAATATATTTAATAGATGAGAGATAATACTTTGTGAGGAGTATTTGAACATATTAGCATGAAACTTATATCATATCCCGCTTCAGAGGAATTTATCGTGCTAATGGCTAGATTAAGTTCTTCGAGTGTTAGTAATTTATTGAACTGTTGATGTGAGTCGGTTTCCGTTGTTATGGTTAGGAAAGAAGGAGATTTAGGCGAAGCACGATTTAAAGCCAACGAGAAGTGATTAGCGAAGGCTGTTGCTATGCTTTTTAGATCACCGATTTTTATGTTATTAACGATAAAATGATGGTTGGTAAATGGTGTGTGTTGTTTTGCTCCATGGAGTTGATCTTGTTCCATACGATTGAGGATGGTGTTTTGAATGTAATCGTGGATGTAAATTTTCACCAGGAGTCTTGTTTTGCTTGTTTTAGTATGAGTCTGGCTTTGGCATGAAGCTTATAGTATTAATATGGTTTTCTCGAGTGGGTTGTGCTTTTAGTTTCTTAAGGGCCTTTCGTCTATTCTTGATAGCGGTTGAGCAGCTTTCAGGTCACCGTGGCACGCATTTCCGCCCTAGCTGGCTGCGAGGGCTCTGAGTAGTGCACCGATTCGCAAGATCAATCAGCTGGGCGGTAAAGGTTTGTATATCAGATGCACGCTCTGCTGGATCGACGTTAGCGCACAGGTGTGCATATTTGTCCCAATTTGTTTTCCGCTAGTTTCAGTCAAATCTGATTTTACCTGTTGGTATTAGGTGTTTTATTACACCTGTTATTATGATTGGTAGGTGATCATTTTCGGCCAAATCAGTATGGTAATAAGCATGCGTAGAGTTAGCCAATGATAGTGATACAAGTACTAGATCCAGTGTGGACCATGTTTTATAGCTGAAATTATAATGTGTGGGTTCGCGATATTCAGTAAGATGAAATTAAATTCATCAATGATTTTTTCTAGTAGTTTACCTCTTGCATTGGCATACCTTCCGCCTCACAGTGTGGACTATGGGCATTGAAGTCGCCAACCAGAAGTATAGGCGTAGGTAGTTTTTTAATAAGTTGATGTAACTCAATCTGATCAATGTTGTCAGTGAGGTATATGCGACAGATAACTTCATGTCTATGATGAGCTCGGATGACTAAAATTCGCAAATTCGTTTGTAAATGTAGTTGTTGATAAATTGTGTTGTTTTGAATTGCCATGATAACACACTGCCGTGGGCGAATGGGGAATAGGAAGGTAGTGAAACTTTTTGATTGGTTCGAGACATATTATGAACGGATTATAAAATTGCAGCAGTAGTTGGAGATCTTGGTAGTGGTGTGTTACAATTCCAAGAAATAATATGGGATTGCTGAATCGCGTGATAGCTTATTTAGGAATACGATTGAGGTGAGTTGTTAAGCTATTTATAATTTTAGTAAATTTAATTTTTAGTGCGCCTGTCTGTAATTAGTAGGTGGCAGTCTTTCATTGGTGCAGTCAAGCCTGTCGTGTCGACTGTGTATAAATTAGCTATGGCTACTGGGGCGCTTTGTGGGCTCCGGCACATATCAAAGTAGTGTGAAAAATTCGATAAAGATAGTAGAGCGTTTTGATTCATTTCGAAGTATGGTTCTAATGGTTAAAGAATTTTTTTAATCGACGAAGGTCCAGGATCTTCCAACGCATATTCTTCATCCGACGATGTTGGATTGACAGATTCGGTGCTGTTTTTTTTTTAGTCTTTTCTTCGATTTGGTATCAGCCTTGTGGGTGCAGGAAAGTGAGCGGATGGGTTTTTGGAGGATGTTGAAGAAAGCGGCCTTTTACTGTTACCAAGCGGAAGTTTTATAACGGGAGTATTGTCCCTTGAATTATTTCATCGAGCGAGATAGCATCTGGAAGTGCTGGAAAGTCGTCTGAAATCAGTTCTGTAGGATACAGAGTAGAATTTGGAGGAGCTAATAAGGGGGTGAGTGGGCTTCCAGCTCCGGATAATCGAAATTTGAAATTGCTGCGAAGCGTTGGAAAAACCAAAATGCGTAAAAAAATATTTTCCGTTTCGAGTGACAAAAAACTCACTATTTAAAAGAAACAAGAACATATTTCGTTTTCTTAAACTTTCAAAGTTAACGAAAATTTCGGAAAAACGTAAAAAATTACTGATCGCCTCGCAGCGGGAATATTGTAGTTTAAAATTATTAATCAGCTTATTAACGCGCGCGCATTTGCTGATGTTTTTCTAGTTTAAAACATCCTAATTTCCAATTTCAAATTTGAACCCTCGTCTGGCTAAAAATTCGAGAAAAATAGAGTGGAACGGTTGACAAGTCCCTAATATAATAGGCCCTGCAAGTTTACATTAGTATATTTACCGTAGATAAAAGCTTTCTAGCTAAATGGGGATTGCTGTCGGACCGAAAAAAAAAAAAAAAAAATAAAAATAAAAGAAAAAAAACAAAAACTTTTATTTTTGAATTTGTTAAAAATAGGCTAGTGTAATTTACATACAAACACGTTTAAAAATGGAACTTTTTATTTTAATTATTTAGTAAAAGCTCCTTAAAAGAATTTTCAAGGTTTCTTTCGAATACGAATTTTTCAGTTAATAGAGAGATGATTTTTCCTTTCTAGAATTTTATCATCGGTGTACGTATATATTGTGATCAACACATAAAATAAGGACGCGTAGTTAAGCATGAGATTTGTCAACTGTTTTTCTTTTTATTTATTTATTTATTTTTTACACGGGGTTGCCTCATTTTGGTGATTGGTAAAAAAAAGTGCAAATAGCAAAATAAGAGAAAATCATTTAAAATGAAAAGTATATATTTTTTTTCAATATTTTATATCATACTTTTTTATGGTATTTATACCTGTGAAAGAAGTTATTTAATTTTCCATATACTGATGCGCGGAGAAAAATTATTTTTACCCGTAAAAAGATAAAAAAAAAAAAAAAAAACAAAAAAAAAACAAAAAAAAACGAGTTTTATTTATCGGTATCAATAATTTTTAGAATCATACATTACGAAAATCACGACAAGACTTACGAGAAATATTGGGAAAGGAGTTGACGGGTTCTCTTGAATTTGCAATTATACTTTATGTAATTTTAACTATTTCAAAATCAAATTTGTATTATTTTTATTAGAATCAAAAATTTTTAAAAAAGTCATTTATTTTATATAGAGCGAGTGACTGTGTGTTTTCAACGCTTGCTTATCCCTTTTAAATATAGAAATACTGAATGAAATTGAATTCCGATATTTCCGATATTTAACGTAGTTACATAAAATTTTTGCAGTTTGGGATCTTTTAATTTAGTTATTTTGGTTCAAATGCAACGTAGATTAATCGAATAGCGAGAAAAAAGAGGAAAGTGGCACTCTGAAATAACTTAGATATGAAAAATAAACAGACATATATATATTTAAGAATTCTGTTAGCAGTGAGAGAAACACATGAGATGATTGACACAATCGAGCAAAACCATTATCTCACTTTCAAAAAAAAAAAAAAAATTATTTCACTTTGGTTTTAACCAGAGTATAGACTCAAAAGTAAGATTAATTGAATTTGGTTCTAATACATATTCGTTATTTGGACTGTTCTTTTTACTTCCTTGTATATAGTAATCATGAAAAATGTTTATTTCCATTATTCAATGGATATTTCGACCATCCTCAATTACTTCCACTTATACGGATGATAAAAGGAAGTACCACTGTATTTGCGAAGTATTTTGAATTTCACATTTCAACGGAAATATCCATTTTGACCACCTCTGGGTACATTTTAAAAGTCGTTTTTTTGTGACGTGTGTATATAGGTATGTATGTTTTACGCTTAGCTTACAAACAGGAAGTTGAAATCTCGAATTTCGAATTCTTTTAACATCCAGTTGTATTTTTTTTTTGGTTGCAATCGATTGAGCAGCCACTTCTTTTGGAGGACTTCGTGGACTTTTTCTTATAACTCAAAAACGGGTATAGTTTTACAGAGAAGCCATGATGTGTTGCTCGCATCAGATTTTTCAGTGGTATTTTGTGTGCTTATGTGGTGGTATGTTCTTTGAAGATCCTTTTATTGCCTACGGTTTATGCATGTTTTTTTGTTTTTTTTTAAATAAAAAAGTCAAATCATTATATTGCACTATTGGTAATAATTTTTTTTTTATTATATTTTAATAAAATAATCAAATCTGCTAGTATACTACGATTGAAACTCGGAAAGTTTTAAAAGAAATGAAGATTAAAAATTTTTAAGCACTCATACGTATTCACGGGAATTTTGCGTGAAAAATATATGGGATATTACAAATTTAAAATTGGACACTATTGTTTTCAATTCAGTTTTATGTACGGGTAAATTACATTGATCTTTAACTTACGGACCCTCAACGCGTGAAACATTATGCGGTAAAGCTTGTTTGAAACTATTAGATTCGATATTGTTCTTGAATGCTTATTTTTCTCAATGTATATTTACGTTTACGTTGTTGAATTGTTAAATTTCACTACCGTAAAAATAACCGCCGAGGAATTGAGCGATAGCAGCAGACTTAATCGTTTCATTGTTTCCATTACAAACGGCGTCTAGTGGAACGGTTAAATTTTTTGTTTACGGTCGTAAGGCTCGTTTGAAATTTGATTAATGTTGCAACGAAATATTTATTCATTTTCATTTGTTTATCCCAAATATACAAGAGTAGCCGACGAGGGAAATCTGTTTTTCTTCTTCCGGTAGATTCGTCAAAATATAAGAGTTGAAACAGTTTTCCACAGAAAATTCTTCTGCGGTGTAAACGATTAATGAGAAAAGTTGCGATGGCCACATGAAAGTTTGTATTTTTTCCGTTTCTTTGAACTGTCTCGTGTTTATTTGTTCTTATTTTGTTCTTATTTTGGTCAATGCTTTTGACATTTATGACGTATTTCTCTTTGCAGATAGTACGTACTGGAAAATTACCGCCTAATATCGGCGCTGAAGGATAAAGCTACAGCAGAGGATGCCCGGTGCGGCTACGGTGACTCAGGTCGATTCGGAACCACCGCCGGACACAAACAACGCTAGTAAACAGACCCTGAAACGTCGAACGCTAACAAATCGCGGAAAACCAGGTGTAGCCAAAGTTACTTTGTTGGATGGATCTGTTCTGGATATTGTCGTCGACGTAAGTTGTACCACCAGTTTATGTAACAAGTCACTTTAATCGAAATTAAATATCGATCACACTTTCCCCTGCCGATTCTCGATGCATGCGACCAAATGTGGGCTCGTTGGTAGCTGTAGTTTGCAACCGGAGTGTATACCGATGCGTCAATATCCTACCAGAGGGGAGGATAAGTACAAGTAGTTTCAGGCGGAAATGCTTAAAAATCATCCTCCGGTTTTGCCGTTACTGCGAGCTTTTTAAGTTCCACCAGTTCTATCGATGGTGAAAAGGCTAAAAATTGCCTTGTGGTACTTGAAAATCATCGAATTCGCACTTACAGCCAAATGCCTATATATGTATATTGCAGTCTGTTTCATAAGAGCGTGTACGGCAAAACTTTGTCTTTGAAACCGCTAGAGGAGAAATCCAAGTTTGACTAGACAGCGACAACTTTCCCCTTAGATACTTTGTGCAAAATGTGTCAGTTGTCGTTTGATCTTCTTAGTGATAAAAGAACATATTTCACAATGTCTGTGATGTATGCATCACGTTACGAAGCCGTGTTTCTGTCTGTTTACATCCAAAAGGACCGAAAATGTCGCTCGGAGTTGCCGCTAAGTACATGAAAAAGTCGAAGACATTTGTAAGTAAGAGCGGGTAAAACGTTATTCCGACGTAAAAAACGTCGATGCCATACGAAAAACAATGAAAAAGGAGGATAAATTGATCTTACAGGTGTTTGAGAAGAATCCTTGTCAATCATTGCGTAGGAGGCAAACGATTTTGCGTAAAAAAAAGGATCTAAATGTGTCATGCGCCACCATAAGAAGACGTTTACTGGTTCATGAAGTGAAATTTCGAAGCACAGTGAAGAAACCGCTACTGTCAAAAAAACATGTCAAAAAAAGACTCAATTGGGCGAAAGAAAATTTGGAACGCGATTGGGACAACGTAATTTTTTCGGATGAAGCTTCTTTTTGGGTGGTATATTCTTTTATCACTCATACCTGGTCTAACCACGCCAATAGACTCATCCAGCGGACCCCTTAAACACCCGGTAAAGGTGCATGTCTGGGGCTGTCTCTCAAAGCAGGGATTTGGCAATTTGCACATCTTCACAGAAAATTTGACCGCTGCCAAATTGGTCAAAATATATCAGTGGGCTTTATTACCGTCTGACAAAAAGTGGTTTACGCAGAAAAATGAAAATTGGCTACTGCAAGACGACAATGACCGAAAAGATCGAAGTCGTCTTTGTACTGCATGGGAACAAGAAAATGACGTTAACGTACTGGATTGGCCGTCGCAGTCGCCAGATGCAAATCCAATAGAAAATGTGTGGGCGCTTCTCAAGATGAAACTCCGAGGGAAGAAGATCTGGACCGTCAAGCAGCTATTTCGACAAATTCGATTGATTCGGAGGTCTTTACCTCAAGCTTATAGGCTATACATTTAGTAGAAAGTGTACATCGGAGATGCCAGGCAATTATTAATTAATAATGGAGGGGCAATTGGACATCTTATTAATAATAAAGCATCACAATCTACACCACGTAGTAAATAAAAAAAAAAAAAAAAAAAAAAAAAAAAAAAAGTGTATTTCTTTTTCAAGTCATTATCCCCAATAATTTTTCGAGTTTCGCCGTACACGTTCTTATGAAACAGACTGTATGTAAAATACAAATTTACCGAAATAGCATGAAAGAGAATTTTAGTTCGTTAATCTGAGTAAAGTGACACGTTTTCAGTGGAGCAATACCATTTTCAATATAAAATTCTCAGATTAAAAAATATCATTCCCGTTTACTCCAAAAAAAAAAAAAAAATAATTCCCGTCTACTTTCCAAATGCTTTCTTAACGAAGACGATGATTTGCTGGACTGTTATCAAACTAGTTTGGCAGTTTTTAGTGATAACGAAAAGCGCCAATATTTTTTCTCGCGATCTTCGCTCACTAAAAATGATTCGGCCTTTGGTGGGAATTACTAAAAAAAAAAAGTAATATGTAATTAGCAATCATTAATCTGCGCGCATGTCAATGCAGAGAACCCCACTGGCCTATCTGACCAAATGCCAAGCCGATCACTTTCCAATTGTGTGTGTCAGGTTTATGAAACTATCTGTTCAGCAATTAAATGTTATTTCTTCATCTTCACTGTTTGTGTGGAAATGCGCGCAACTAAATTTTCCGGAATTTATTTTTATCATTAATAATTTACCTTTTTTTTTTTTTTTTTTATTATTTTACGCAATAACGAGGTTTTTTCTTCTTGTATCGTTTTCCCCTTGAGGATCAATATAATACAAGGTTCTTCTCTTTTCATTTTTTCTTTGCCGCTACAGCTAACTGCAGGCTTTTCTCTGACGTTTTGTTTTATGCAGCCTTGAAATTTTCAGTTTTTCTTTTCTTGTGGATTTTTTAGTTCGTTCGACTAATACAGCCACGTTCTAGATTAATCAGTCTCGATATTTATTTCAATGTTACGCATGTTGAATAATGTAAATTTTTGTGAATCGGCATTATTCCCTTGCAGTTGTTTTGTTGACAAAAGAAATACGCGTTGTTATTAGTGCATGGCGCACCGTTGTGCTTTCATTTGTTGAAGTGTATTTGCTTTTAATTTGTATTTCGTCGTATGTATACACGAGCATCGAATATATCTATTAAACCCGCTTGATAACGAGCATGCGACGTGGTTTATAAGAAATACGATGAATTGTAGAGTGTAGTGGGTCTCCATGCTGCCCATGTAAACCACTACTGTGTGTGTAGCGTGCTGGCAAGGATGATATACCTCGACTATTGTGGCACACTTAAACAGGTATAGTTGGCGGAGAAAATAAGTTGCGGGCAATAGTTTTTTCAGTTTTAAAATTGATGAAATTAACTTACCTTTCTCTATTTTAATTTTTATAAAAATACTTCAAATTTGGAAATTCGGGTCCATTTGAATTTCTATATACGTAGGTTTTTTTTGTTTTGTTTTTTTTTTTACATTTTTTTATCATTTTTTTATCATTTTCTTGTTGTTATTTTCATGTCCAGAGAACTGTACATACTAAATTTTAGTTGCCTATTTTTTCCAGTTACCGTTGTGTGTTTTTCGATTTTATCGGAAATATTTAACAATTTCGGGATTTGAGCCCAATTTCGGACTTGGTTTTGAACATTTTTTAGGTTTCGTAATGTTATTGTTTATTTATCCCATATTTCGGGGTTTTACTTCAAACGGACGTTACACTTGTGAATCTTTATCAGTCAATCTTTTGCTTAAAATGAGGTGTCCGATCTGGAGTGTGATTAACTCTGTAAAAAGCTGAAGCTTTAGTAGCTTGTAGATTTTTTAAATTCTGCGACAAATTTTAAAAATTACGCTTTTATCTATATATTAGGGCAAGAGTTATAGCAGCGCCTTTAAATGTATACTTTCGAGTGTTTCGATGGAATTTGTACAAACGTAATGGCAGTCAGTTCGAACTTGGCTCTCTGCATTCACACGTACGTGATGCAAACGCATTAAAAATAAATATTTTTATTTTTATAAGGTGCTTTTTTTTTTTTTTTTAAATTGTATTTTATTATATTATTATTATATAGAAAAACATCTTTTTAAATTAATATAACTACATAAACCGACTAGAAAACATCTAATATATTAAAAATTAAAATATCAACATGTTTCGGAGACACTAATTCATATTCATGCCGTGATTATGAGTTAGTGTCTCCGAAACATGTTGATATTTTAACATTTAATATATTGAATGTTTTCTAGTCGGTTTATTGCTTATATATTTATTATATTTTTACTTTTGATGAATAGTACATTTATTAGCCGTTTCTTTTAAATCAGAATTTATTTCAATACAACATTTTCGGAGGGACTTTTTTTATTTCTAAAATTTTGTGTGAACCGCGGGTATATGGCACGCAAATGTAAAACATGTTTTTTTTTTTGTTTTTTTTTTTTTTCTTCAAATATACAAAAGCGAGAAAATAGCCCGAAACTTAAATAACTCAGGTGATGATCAGGAATGAACAGAAAACCTTTTTGTAATCTTCCAATTGAAATAATGACTTTAGGGGGAAAGGAAAACAGACTTTTACGAGGTATATTTATGAATTCCGTTCACAGTTACAAGCATATGAAGATGGTTAATATTATTATTTTTATTTTTTTATTTTTTTGTTTTTATTTTATTTTAATGGGTTCGTCGACATATACATTGGTCCAAGAACAATGGAACAGGTGGCCAAGAGAGACTCAGATCCTTACACGATCAGAGATAGCCGACAGAAAGGAATCAAAAGCTAGGATAACAGAAGGAGAAGGAAGAGGGAGAGAATGAATGAAGCACAGTATGGAGTGGGAATACTGATTTGTAAAAGGAAGAATAAAAAGAGGCTTGTATCGGGATCGCAAATAAATCGATCGCTGGAGGGGTGCAATGGACAATAAGTAGAAGGCACGAGAGTACAACGGAAAGGTGAGGAAGGGAGCAAACTATGCCCCAGAACGTAGGCGAATAGGTCAAATGCACCCCCTAAAAAAAGTTAAGGCGATCTACAACTATAAAGTAGATTATCTCGGGCGGTAAAAAAAAACGGTAAGAATATTATGATGTAGAATTTAAAACAACATCAAAATTCATTTAAAAATTCACAACTCTTCCACTACGTAATCCTTTTATGATATAAAAAACCACCGATAAAATATGTTTTGAACCAACCCACTCTTTCGGCAAAAAACAGTAAAAAAAGAATGTTCATGTAGGTAATAGCACGAGTGAAGAAGTTGAAGAACCCAAAATGTATCTTAAATATATGCTGGGTTAATGTTCGTAGTTGATGCACAAAAAAAAAAAAAAAAAAAAAAAAGCATAAAAGCACTTTACGGGAAAAATATAGCCGAGCTTATTATAACTTCATATATGCTCCTTCGCGGTGCTAGAACTTCAAATTTTTTAACTTCATTCCTTTAACGAAAATTTCAAAATCAGCAAAAGATTCAAAAAAGTACGAAAAATTACGTGTTTCCTTTTGTGGTGTGAGTATTGTTAAAAATTTTGAACAAGGTTATAAATACTCGCATTCCCGGACATGTCTCTAGTTTAGATTACTCGGGGGTTCGAATTAAAAAATTAAGCCCTCGGGAGGAAGCTCGAAAATTTTTCAAAAAAATCTTTTTTTCCGATCTTTTAACTCTACCAATGAAACGTATTCGATAATAACGAAACTTATTTCCTTATTTGTTTTTAAAATTTTTCTTAATTATTCATCAATGTCCTTATTTTGACATAAGGATGAGTAATTTTTTTAATATACATACATACATATACATAGTCTAGCCATAAATACTGATACTGCTTTAAACGAACGTACCGCGAAAAGGAAGCACGATACAAATTCAGAAAAAAATTATTTCGAAAGTACAAACAATGCTCGTTAAAATCATGTCTTAGTTATTCAAAATGACCACCTTTATTAGCGACACGCGACGAAAAACGCCCCGGCCATTTCGCAATACATGTACAGATCGTCTCGAGAGGAATTCTTGCTGCTGCCTCAACAATACTTCGCTTGAGCGACTCCAAATTTCGGTGCGGTCTTCGACAGGCCATTTTCTCTAACTTATCCCACAGTTCGTAGTCCAGCGGATTTAAATCCGGGCTGCCGGACGGCCAATCACTAGCTGCTATGAAGCCGGGAACATTCTCTGCGAGCCACTTCTGTGTCGTTTGAGCTTTGTGTGCCGGTGCTGAATCTTGTTGAAATACCCAATCGATTCCGGCAAACAAAGTATCGTTCAGAGGCTTAATTACTGGTTCCAGAACTGTGTTTTGGTACACTCTGGCACCTGTCTTGACCCCTGTTTCGCAAAAATGGATAGGAGTTATCCCATACCACGATACGCCCCACCACACCATCACAGAAGTGGGGTGGTGACCTCGTTGAACGCGTGGAAATTTGGTTTTAGCCTCAGCAGATGAACGGGCATAAATTCTATCATTTTGCTTGTTATATTTTTCCTCTACAGTAAAAATTTTCTCATCTGTGAAAAGGATCTTTTTGTACCCATTGACGCCCTATGCCCCGTCTTCATCAGTCCAATTATTGTAACGCGTACGTGATCATCTGTCCAATCCATCTTCGTAGCGTGTACTGAACAGATTACAGCGAAGTTATTTGCTCTTCTACTGTGTTATGACGATGCGCTGACAGTGTTATCACTTTGTTCTGCCCAAAATTCCCCTCATGCAGCTACAGTATCAGTATTTATGGCTAGACTATGTAATATATATATAACAGCCATTTTGGCCTCACAAGAGGCTGTGCCCCTTGACCCATCTTGCATTCATTTCTGTCTCTTTCTCTTCTATACTTTGTATAAAATGATCGAAATTTACAACGTAATTCTTACTGGCACCAACACAAAAAAAATAACATGATCACAAAAATCCTATCCTAACATTTAACTTTCATTATATAAAATTAAGATATTGTTTCGTTACATTTTTCGTTACGTATTTCGTTACATAAAACTGTGACATTTTTTAAATAACAATAACAAAAATCCTATAAAATATAACAAACGTTACATAAAATTGGGACCTTTTTTTGGGACATTCTGCGTTACATAAAATTGAGACATTTTTTCGAATGGTGAGTAGCCTAAGAATTACGTTGTAATTAATATATATATATATATATAGATATATGGTGTGTCCCACAAGTTTTAAGGCTGTGGCTATAAAAGACGCGAAAAAAATTACAACAATCTTTTCAAAAAAATTTTGATTTGAAATAGTCTCCATTGGAAAAAGTAATACACATGTTGGCACGATCTTTCGAAAACTCCTTTTTTGAAATACTGTTTAACTTCATTGTCACAGTTTCTTATATCTTTTATCGACGCAAAATGTAGACCCCTTTCAAGTTCTTTGTTAATCTGAAGAACAGGAAGCGCAGTCAGGGGAATTCATATCAGGTAAGTACAGGAGGGTAGCTGAGCGCAGGAACCATTTCTTTGGTCAACAATTGAGTGTTAATCGCCGCGGTATGCGTTGATGTGTTATCGTGCTAGAGGAAAAAAGAACGACCTCTTTACAACTAGGGTCTAACGCGCGCAATTCTTTTGCAAAGGCGATCCAGCACTTGTTGGTAGAATGAATGAAGCATTCATAGTAGTAGCCCCTGATGAAGAACAAATTCTTTGTGGACGATGCCTTTAGAGTCAAAAAAAAAAAAAGAAAAAAGACTAACATTGTCTTAATTTTTGGTTCTTAAAAAAGCAACTCTTTTAATCGCGGAGAATTTTCGCCGACCCACTCAGCTGTTTGGCGTTTCGTTTCTGGATCGCACGCGGAACACCAACCTTCGTCGCCGGTAATAATGCGGATTCAAGAAAATTCGGCTGTGTTTGAATCATTTCCAGCACGTCACGTGCGTAAGAAACTCGTTGCTGTCGCTGTTCGACGGTTAGCGCGTGCGGAACGAAACGCAGCTTCTTTTCGTTCAAATTGTGCCTAATAATGCACATTGTACGACAGTTTTTGGTATTTCAGTTAGCGTTCTTCAATCAACCTGTAGCTCGCATTACGGTGGTCCTTTAACACAGCTGCGATTTTTGTTTTCGTTATTCTTCGTGACGTACGACTGTCCGCTCCTTTCGTCGTCTTCAACCGACTTTCTACTCTCCGCAAAAAGGTTGTGCCGCCGAAAAACAGTAGAATGAGACATAACAGATCCACCATAAGCCACTTTTAACATTTCGAACGTTTCCACCGTACTTTTACAGGCTTTAGAGAGATTTTATTCGTTATTTTTATTTATCGTGAATCTATGACCGCGACCACTTTGATACTACCACGCGAACTGCTACTGGGCAGCAGCTGGGTATGATCTGATGAACTTGAAACTTCGTGTGGAGAGAGAAGAATATTGTAATTACTAGTTGCCAAAATTTCATGACGATTGTGATAGTTGTACGGATTTTATAGCCGCAGTCTTAAAACTTACGGGACACACCACATGTAAATACATACATACATACATACATATATATATATATAGGCGAAAATCAAAACAAGATGGGAGCCTGAAGTATAAGTAATTCGAAATAGGATTATTACAAATTCAAATAAACTGTTCACTTACATTTTTGCGACTATCCTTTTTTCATATTTTTAAACAGTGTTGTTTTAGAAAGACGATAATTGGACGTTTAATGTATCGAAAAACAATGAATAATTTCTCGTTACAATGATATAGTCTATCATCCGTACTGTGTTCAGTTGTCTGCTGTAATTATCGGTGAGATGGTTTTAAATTTCTCTAATTTTATGGTTCTTCTTATCAGTAGTCGTACTACCATTACCTCGAATATTTGTTATTGTCGTCGTATCTTTCGTACTATTTTTACTCCATTTAGTTTTAGTGCAATCTAACCGAATGCCTGGCACGTCTGAATGGGCGGCGGCAAACCTCCTAATCCGTCTCGGTCTAATTGCAAAAACGCTGCTGGCGTCGCGCAATCTAAATCATCAAATAAATCTAGTGAACCCCGCTACAACAATACGGTTCTCCGTCATCTTTTAATAACACTCTGAACATTGTCGCAGCTCCGAACAATAACGTTCCGACAAAAACTACCGGTGATTCAATCGAAATGAACGGAACCGCCATTCGCAGCACTTCAGCTGTTTTACCTAAACCCGACGAAGCGCGAAATAAATCAATTTAGTCTTCATTATTTCCGAATAACCTTTAAAAGAGAAAGAACATCGTTGTTTTGGTGGAAAAGTTATAAAATAAAAATATAGCTCAGCTTCATCCGATGTTTTTGGCTAAGATGTTCTACAAAAGAGTTAGCGGTATATCGACAATTACTCGTTCAGGGAAGAAAAAAAATGAACTTGATTAAGCTTAACTTCTCCTCCAGCCTGGGGCAGCAGCCAATCAGTTTCTGCTTTCAGAAAATAATCATAAATAACTGAAAATACGTTCCTTTATTCCCCAATCTCTGCTATTTCATCTCGGAATAGTTCGCGATGTCCCAACTGATC
Organism: Icerya purchasi; assembly: GCA_039619475.1. Taxonomy (NCBI): domain Eukaryota; kingdom Metazoa; phylum Arthropoda; class Insecta; order Hemiptera; family Monophlebidae; genus Icerya; species Icerya purchasi. The sequence goes on from CM077115.1 coordinate 154,951,425, forward strand.
TATCCATTCATGGAACTAGTCTCAAACTGCACGTTTGAGGTACCAATTTCTAATATTCGGAGATTACACAAATGTATCTTACAAAATTATTTTGTACCAATCCCTGTCGTAGGAATTAAATGTAGTGGTTCTATTCTTCCGTCCTTTATTAAATTCTACGATGACTTACCGTGCCAAAAGTTGATGAACCGACGATTCGTAGATTTAAAGTATGCTATAACAACTGCCTTTGATTTGGTCACTTTAATTCATCATGTCGCAACAAATCTATCTGTCCCCCTTATGTTCTGATAGCTATTCTTCTTCTGAATGTATCATCACTCAAAAAAATGATCCTTCTAGCTTCCATTGTGTTCATTGCGGCGAAAAGCACTCTGCTTTTGACTTTCCTTATCCCCGGTATTTAAGGAGCAAATAAAAATACATATAATCATCAGTCTTGAAAACCTTTCTTACTTCGAAGCTAAGAATATCAGTCATAGTAAGTTTTTTTTTTTTTTTTTTTTTAAGTGTCGTGTACAGCTGCCGGGGCTGTTACGACACTATGGCAATCGGAGAGTTAAATGGTTGGAAATAGGTTAGTTGTATGAAGAAACCGAATAGTGTCTGCAATGTTCAAAGGCGAGTTGGCCAAAGACGACTGCAAAGACGCTATCCGGTGCTGGGCGCGCTGGAGCGCGAAGGATGGGCACTCCAGGAGCAGGTGTTTTACTGTAGGAGAGGGAGGAAGGGAGCAAAAGGAGCATTCGAAAGGGGGCTCGCAATTAAGTAGAAGATGATCACGAGTCAGCGAAATATGACCAATGCGGAGTCTTGCCATAGCCACAAAGTGGGTTCTGGGGAGGTCAGAAGGAGGGAACCAAGGGTCAGTTCCGTGTTTTATCTCTCTTAGAAAGCAAGATTGTCTAGTGAGCCAATCTTGCTTCCATTGGGATTGCACAAGAATTTTTATAGATTTTACTATGTCGGTGGGAAGAGGAGGGGAACAGGGCATGGGGCACGACAGTGTTGACTTAGCAGCGATGTCAGCTAAGTAATTACCCCTAAGTCCGGTGTGGCTTGGCACCCATAAGAAAGTAATTTGGTGGGAGGATGATCTTAATTTTAGGATTAGGGATTGTATAGAGTTGGTTATGTAATTCGATGGGGATTGTTGGGGAAGGGACTCCAAAGCTGCTAGTGAATCAGATACAATCAAAATGCGGAAGTTTGTTTCCCCGGTTTTCACTTTTACTGATATTTCTAATCCTACCCATTTTCCCGCCTTAAAACTTCCAACAGCTCAAAAAGAAAGCGTCAGAATCATTGCAGCAGTTCTTCTTCTTCTTCACATATCCGACTACCCGCTCCAAAAAATCATTCTCAATCTAAACATCAAAAAATATTATGCCAACTTGACCACTAAGATTGGTTCTAAAGGTTTCCATTCTGTAATTTCTGACCATTCCAAATCTTCTAATTACTCCTTCTTCCCGTAAGGCTACACAGAGAAATCTCCTTCCGTTAATAATATATAACGTTATATAATATACTTGCATTGTTATTAAAATGAACGCGATTCATTTGAATTTGATTAATTTGGGATTGTTTATTAGTTATCTATATATGTTATTCTCTAACAGCAGTATTACATTAAAGTCGTTTTTACTTGAAATACCAGTTGGAAATTGTATCGTATCTTTTAAGAGGAACTATTAAACTCGAAATGTGTCGATTTTTTTTTTTTTTTTTTTTAACTCTCGTTTGCTATATACATATGTCATCGGGGCTTTTATTGATTACGAGCTGTTCGAAATAAAATTTAAATTAAAACCAATAAGCTGTGTAGAGTCCGTTTAACCAATGTTCGTCTAAGTAAAATTTAAAAAAGAGAATGTAATCTAATTTACATATTATATCAAACTATCGATCAAATCGTATAGCGTAATTAATATTTTGCGTAAACTGTTCCATTTTAAAAATTACAAAATTGTGTTTTAATTCGAGATCAAAGATATAAGAGTGATGACGGTGAAAAAATGAAAGGAATAAATTTTAAATCAGAAGAATTACAAAAAGTTAACATTAAAAATTGTAGAAGAAAGGGGGATTTAATATAACTAACGTTTGCTGTTCGATATAATACTTACGATAATTATCATAATCGTTATGATGAAATGATTCGATTATTTTATTGTGCATAGTGTAAAATTTCTATTTTCAAGAAAAATATTCGAATTTTATGGGGGTAATTTTTGAACGGGGGTTCTGACCGAACTTCAATATCTACTTTTACGAGACCGTAATGCTGTGTTCACATTACAAAAAGTGATAAGTAATTTTGTAATAATTCTATTTTTTAATATTTTTAATTTCATTAATAGAGACACGCAGTAGTAATCGACGGTGTGTGTTTAGGTTTGTTACTTTTTCGACAACCTTTCGGTTTCTTCTGCAGTTACGGTTCTAGCAAAATCATTTAAACCGGTTTATTGTTTACGAAGAATTACTACTTTTTTCATTTCCGTTTTTCATGGAAATTGCTAATGGACTGGAAGAAAATAACTAGGACAATGTATAAAATTAAGATTTGTGCTGATGATGATAAAGTCGGATAAAAAAAAAAAAAAATTAAAAATGATAATAAAGTAAACTAAGGATGGTAATGAAATTTTTGAAAACGGTAAAATTCTTAAAATTCATATATAATGAGAAACCGATTTCCTAATTGATGATGCTCAAAAGAAAACTTCATAATAGAAGTTTAAGGTGGGGTGAATAAATTGACTTGTTCGGTTGCTGGTTTTGGTTGTGATGAGAAATGGTTCTTTTTTTATTAAAACATAGTAGTCGTCTGGGCGAAATGGTGGAAAGAAATCTGTGAGACTACAATGAGACGGACACACCTAATATTAAGTGTGAAACGTACGTATTTCTTCCGTCTGCCGCGTTGAAATTGCATTTAGAAGTTTGTAATCGGAGAACCGATTATTTTTCTATATAGGACTTAATAATTTAAAAAGATAGTAGGAAGATAGTATTTAGCCCAAATTAGCGCGCAGTGATTTAAATTTTACGTTTTAAAATACATCAATATTATATTTAAAGAAAACCTGTAATAATAGACTAGTTGTCCCCCCCCCGCCCCCTCCAGATTAAAATTTTAAAAATACATACACTTTCGTTGAGTTATATTGCACATTTTCATTTATCAATGTTTTATGAGTTTTGAGTGTCGTAATAGAATTCCAGCACTGAGGGGCGTTTTAAACTTCGTGGTTTATGTTAAAATACTCGTCGTAATTACACGATAGAATTGTTGTTATTGCGAACAGAATTTATTCAGTGATTGCAACAACAAATGACACATCAATTTCCGGTTGGTCGATTAAGTTTAATGAAATGAGAATGTCGTGGAGGTATCGACTATTTTTGCACGGTATGTGTGTAAGTATAGTTCATGCTACTCCTACACCTATTGCACATTCACAACGATAAATCTCGAAATTTTAAGTAAAGTATATTTATACTTCTAAAACCGAAAATTCCCTTTATGAACTTGATGAACATTTTATATGGTCGATAAACTAAAAAAATTTTAAATATGTAAAATAAAAGAATAGGTGTTATATGCATATTTCTAAATCATTGCAAAAAAAAATAATAATAATTATGAACTATATAAATTGTATAGTTTTACGTGTGGAACGTGTTTAAATAGTGTTGCGTGCGTATTTCTGAATCATCGCGAAAAGTGGTCTAGTTCCTTTGGTAGTAGTGTAAAACGCGTGAAATAATAATAACGCGTCGAGGTTTGTTCGGATTAATTAAAATGTTGGTGAGTTCGGAAAAAGGCGAGAATTTAAATACCATGAAACGTTTAGTTGATTAACGAAATCCGAAAATAGATTAGGCGCTTCGTTATCAACTAATTGAAAATCAGGGGCATAACAGTGCAAGCAGGCTGTTTAATTATGTTTCATTCATTTGGAGGACGCTTAACAGGTTATTTCCTTCTTATTAGACGAAGTTGTAAGCGGCACGCGACTGCGTCATTGTCTAGTGTTGTCGTTCTATGTTTAATCATCATTTATTAACTATTTCCTACAATGTTATTAAACATTGTGAGCATATTTTTAGAAGAATTCCCATCTATAGAATAATAAAATGAATATTTAGAAAAATGATATGTTCCGCACTTCTTCACTTGAAAAATTGGAAATTTAACTTTCGTCTTTTAAAACCGTCCGTCGGAATTCTGTTTTCTTCGGTTTTTTTTTGGTTTTTTTTTTTTTTTTTGATTTTTACTTTGAGCGTGTTGTTTTTTAAACTATTGTATCCTCTGGATATATACATACTAATTCACGGTGACCATATAATCGAGAATAAGCCGGGAATTTAGTTGTAAAACTGGGAAAAAATGTAAAAATAGTCAAAAACGATATTTTTAATAAGAAAAAATCACTTGAAGCGAAAAATGAATGTATTTTTTAATATACTTTGCTCAATAATAAATTACGAAGTTCTTTTTTTATTTGTATAAAATACGGTTGCGGTGGTCAGTCATTAATTGTAACAAGAAAAGTTTCTTACAATTTGCATTTAACTTTTTCGATTGAAAGACTTTTTTTCTATGACGGCAGGTTCATTTTAATGATAATAGTATTTATATTTATTGCCAGTGCATTTTAGTTAGAATTTTAACAAAACGTATAAAAAAATTTTTTATTGTGCATTTCAGTTTTCATTTGGAGGTTGAACGCTCCTAGTAAAACTTTTGGAAGAGCTTAAGCTCCCCTAAACCCAGTAAAGTCTGTAAATATTGAATGTCAAATAAATTTAGAAAAATCAGAAACTATTTAAATTGTAAAAGGTACCGCAGTCAACCTGTTTTAAAAATTCATTAACTTTTGTAATAATAAAGTAATCATATATTTCTCGTGTTATTCTTCTTCTTCATTCGCCCTTCTCCATTTTGAAGGTTGGCGATCCACAATTGGAATTTCTTTCTGTCAATGGCTGATCGGAAAACTTCTGTTGGGGAACAGTTGAACTAGTTGTTGCTAAGGTTGGCGATCTGTGAAATTTGACGTCTTCCTCTCGATCTATTCTTAGCAATTTTATCCTCAAGTAGTATTTTTCGAATGGTATGCTTCTCATGATGTGTCCCAAATATTGCAGCTTCCGTTTTTTGATGGTTTGTAGGAGTTCCTTTCCCAGTCTGTTAAATGCTTTAATATTCTTCACTTTTTGAGTCCACGGTATTTTCAGGCTACGTCGGTAACAATACATCTCAAAAGCGCTGATCTTTTTTCCTAATGTTGAGTCTAGTACGTCCAGCATGCACAACCATATTATAGTAGGATGGAGAAAGTGTAGCATTTCAGGAGTCTGATTCTTAGTTTCAATTTCAATTCTTGACCCGTGAATAGATTCTTCATTCTTATTAGTGCTCTTCTCGCTTGCTCAGTCTTGCTACGTATCTCAGACGTCTGGAAGTACAATTTTCTTCTCGAGTATACTTCCCAAATACTTGATGATGCGTAGTGGGATTTGTTTAATTTTTTCACCGTTTATTTTGATTGAGCATTTAATTGGCTTCTTTGAGAATACGAGATTACTTTTGTCTTGCATGTATTTATTTTTAACCCCGTTTTGCAGCACTTTTTCCGCAATCTTATCTAACATGCGCCGAAGTTCCTTATTGCTTGCTGTCAAGATTAAGCTGTCATCAGCATATCGAAGGTTGTTGTTCAAGGTAACACAACACACTGTTTATTTTCAATCCCCCGTCATTATCCTCAAGTGCCTCATGGAATACAGCCTCCGCATATACATTAAAAAGAAGGGGAGACATGACACAGCCTTGACGTACTCCTTTCTTTTTAATGGCTGCTTCTGCTGATAATGCATTATATCTACACGGATTTAAACTGTTTGATTCCAGTACAGACTCTACTAATTATCCTGAGATTATTCTTGTATCTGTGGATATGTTCTTCAAAATCTTCATCAATTTATCATGGTTCACACAATCGAACGCTTTCTGCTAGTCAATAGCACATGTATCGACATCAGCGTTCATATCTTGTACGTATTGCAAATAAGGCTTCACGAGTGTCCATTCCATTTCTAAAGCCAAACTGGGTATTACTTATTTGGTCTTCGCAACGCTCGGAGGAAAATTTTCAGGGCGTGCGACGTCAAGCTAATTAAACGGTAATCATCACATCGGTTCGCATTACTCTTTTTAGTAATATTCACAAAAGTTAATTTTATCTATTCTGCTGGTATACGTGTACTGTCCTGTAGATCTTGTTGAGAGTTTTCGTCGTTCTCTGTATGTACCATTTTCATTATAATCAGCTATTACTTTCAGCATTTCTGCATGTATATCATCGGATCCGACTGCTTTTCCATTTTTCTTAACGATAAAATATTTAAAATGTGAATAAAACAACTTCAAAACCCTAAAAAATTGAATTTGCAATATTTTTGTTTCTACACTGATATTTTATTTGCCTTCGCTTCAATTTGTTGTTCGGTTCGTTATTATACAGGCGGAAGAACGAAATCGGAAATTTAAAAATTATATTAAATGATACCTCGTAACTTGTTCCGTTATGCCTATTGCGAATTAAATTATCGTGCGAAGTACGGATTACTTTAATTATTTTCCATAATTATGTAATAATTAATTTTTGAAGAAAGTTTTTCTTCGCTATTTATTTATTTACATTTATTTCCGTTCGAAAATGTATATAACTTCTTGTGCGATTTGGTGTTTACCGATAATGAATGTTAAAAATAAAAGAAAAAAACAACTGAAAATGAAATAAACTGCGTGTTCTAGGCAAAAGCAAAAGGAAATGAACTCTTCGATAAGGTATGCGACCATTTAAATTTGCTGGAACGGGATTACTTCGGACTGAAATATTTGGACAAGTACGACGTGAAAACATGGCTTCAATTGGATAAAAGAGTACGAAAAGTTATTAAAGGTAATTTTCTCGCATTGCGTAAAATTGTATTCTCGAATTTTAAATCAGCGACAAAAGTGCTAGACGGAACGCCTTGTAAAAAGGAATTATTAACTACGATTATTAATGGTAGTTTTAATTTACCATTTCCTTGAACATGGATTCACTTTTATTCAGCGGGCAAAGTTAGGCATCCCGGCAACAACGCGCAGCTGAATGTCTAAAAAAACTCGGTTCAGTCGTAATGCCACAGACTTTACAGAGAACCTAATTAATAATACGGAAAACTGATGTTTCGTATACTTTTTAAATATCTCGGTAGACTCTGTTTACGTTTGGAACGTAGTTATAAATGAAATTTACTTGAAACTAGAGACTTCTAAAAACACGTGGCTATTTAGAGAATCGTAGCGAATTTAACTAAATTAATATTTGACTAATTTAAAAGGGAACACCCGAGCAGAATACCAAGAATCCTTAAAATTCCACATAATGTAATCAGTAGTTTTGTTTTAATTTTTTTTTTTAAATTACTTTTCATCAGCATGTTGCAAATACAAGCGTATTTACAACTCTCTGCAGCCCTCCCCTGGGCTATAAATAAAATTTATTTAAAATTGAAAATGTTAAAATTCCCTCTGTAGGAAGATTCGAAATAATTGATTCATTATTTTATATTGGTTGAATAATGAAAAACTGATAAGCTCCACGACGTTGTAGGTACGAATAGAATGTAATTCGGATGAGTAGGTGCATTGGCGGTTTATGTGCCTCAGATGATATTTTAAAGGCGATAGTTTAAAAAACCTACAACCCGTTATAATAAATAAACAATGGTTTAATTTTATATAGTTATTTCGGTTTTGCGCGGTATCTTTTTATGTTGATTTTGAATGTTTTTCTCGTATTGAAATGTAGTACTTATGTGAATATCGCGCAAAAGAGACTTCGTAAGGTTTTTGGTTAAAGCGCAAAATTAGTGTACGAAGGAAGTTGTTTAACGCTAAAATTAAAACTATAATTCATGCGATACTAAATTCTACGATTAAAATATTAAGGTAATTTTTCAAAAGGTAATTATTTTGTTTATTAAAAATTATGGCCCGAAATAATATATACGTAAAACTAACTCAATCAAAACTCAAAAGTGTGTTTTGAGTTTTGATTTAGTTTTAGCTGATGATGGGGGTTATACCTGAAAACGTTCCTAAATGAGGTATTTATTTAATTTATTCTTATAAATTATTTTTACCCTTACATTTGTTTGTTATTGAAGTTGGTTTTTATAAAATTTTTAATAATTATGAAGATTAATTCTTTCGAAATTTTATTCTGATTAAATATGATATATGGATGTAGTGTCTTTTGTCTGTACGACGAAGACATACATATGCGGCCTAGTTATGTAGAAATATGTTTTACCGAGAAAGAAGGCGATATTTATCATTATTTTCGCGATAGATGCGGGTTTAATTTTTTGTGCAATAGTTTCACCTGTTCGTTCCTCTTTCTTGATTTTCTTAAATGGTTTTTATAATCCTCCGGCAGCCATCTTAGTGCCCGTATAGGATTTGTTACAAAACGGAATATCACCTGGTCAAGTACTTTTTTATCTTTAAAAAAAAGAAAATCTTTTTCCTATCGGGTTCGTTTACATTTCATTCAGTCCCCACTGTAGTATTTAGTTCGTGTCGCTTACCGGCATTATTATTCCGATCCTCATTTACTTTATTCTTCCTGTAATTTCTTCTAGAATATTTCATTCACTGATCGTTCTACTATCCGCTTTACACTTCTCTTATCATCTATCACACTTCAAAAAGGGCAGTTAAATTTTTTATCCTATTTCCGTAATTATGTAAATTCCAATTCTTTACTTTTAAATTAAATTTAATAATTAAGTAACTGTGAGATACAGTAGCAACCTAATATACTGATCTACGTGATTTTTATTTGTACCCAAAATCTTAGGCGATCTTTGGAAATTTTATTTCGAAGTAAAATTTTATCCTCCGGATCCTGCACAGTTACAAGAAGATATAACCAGGTAAATTATTACTCGTTTCATTTATTTTTTAATAATCCGTTTCTCAGTCTTTGAATGTAATTCAATTTAATAAATAGAACGGAAAAGAAGCATCTTTTGTCGATTGGAAGAAACTTTCTATCAACGAAAAATTAAGAACACTGTTAAAATGTATATTTGAATTTTACGATATTTATATTATTACGATTAGAACTGGACATTGATTTAAAATGAAAAAAAACAATGAGATTTCATTTACTTTTTTAAAGAGGTTACTAGAAGACATTTTTATAAGAAAGATTTATTTTGAATTAGAAAGACATTCATTACGGTCCTCTAAATCATAAAGTTCGTTTTGTTAGTTATCGAAAACGAAAATATTAAGTCGCGCGCGCGCCTATGATGTGTTTCGTGGATAACTAACGAACAGTTCAAAAATATTTTCGGATACTATTGTCTTCTGGAGGAGAATTCGATTCCCAATTTTGTGACCAATTCGCTTGTCCAACTGTTCCATTTAATTCCGGGATTTCCGTGATCTTGATTTTCGACTATAAGCTCTGGAAAGATTTTCTCTATTATTTTATAATGTAATTGTTCGAAAAAGAGATAAAATGTTAATTACTCTATATTAAAAAATGCTGATTTCGTTTGCTATGAAAAGTATTACTGTTTTTTTTTTTTTTTTTTTTTTTCGCGAGTAAAAATTCTGTTGGCAAATCTGCTATGGACTTATTATATTAATGATTTGGATTAATTTTTTAATTATTTTCTTATTCATTTTTAAAACGAGGAGATACTTTTCTTATTAAAAACTGTATTTGCTGTTTGATGTAAAAGTTTGCCGAAAAACTGAATTTCTACGCGTCCACTTTTTATTCCTTTTTGTTATTGTTGAACTTGGCCAGTGAATAATTAATTGTTGACGAATGATAGAATCTGAAATGGATGTAATTTAGGAGTTTTGACGATTTCATCTTTTTTTTTTTATTCATCATTTCTTGTATTAATGAAGTTTTGCAGACTGATAGAGAACTAAATGATTATAGAATTTATTTATATTAATTTATTTATAAATTTGATTGTTTTTCTTTTCTCATTTTGTAATTTATTATTTTCTTTTAATAAAAATTCAATTTGTAATCTGCATATACTGATTGTGACTTTTATTGTGTTTCAGATATCAACTATGTTTACAAATAAGGAATGATATATTGAGCGGAAAGTAAGTTCATTATGAATAATTCATTGAATCAAGCGTGTTTTTTAATTCCAGTGTACAATGTAAAAAAGGATTTTAAGTTTTTATACAGGGTGGCCACCCAACGCGGGAATAAGCCGGGAATTTTGTAAAACCGAGAAAAAAGTGAAAATAGCCAAAAACGATATTTTTGAAAAAAATCACTTGAAGCGAAAAATGAATGTATTTTTTATGTACTTTACTTTAAATAAAAATTACGAAGTTTTGTTTTATTCATATAAAATATGCTGTAGCGGTTAAGTATTATCAATAGTAACAAGAAAAATCTATTCTTCTTTTTGTACAATTTCAGTAACCGGGAAAACTAGACAGATTTGGTCCAGGAAAACCGGGAATAAACTCGGAATTTAAAAATTATAATTGAGTGGCTACCGTGTTATATATAGTTAAATTTGTAAATTATAACCGAGAATAAATGTTTCCAAATGTTCTGCGAAATTAATACAGAACACTTAATAACCTATGAAAACTTTTAAAATAATGTAAGAAGAAATAAGTAAAATTAAGAATTACTTTCATTCATAGGTGAGTAATTTAAAAATTTTTCATGTAAGCCACTAAAGGAATATATATTAAATTAGCTGCAGTTCGTATGGGTTATGTTCGTTATACATACATACACATATATATATATATATATATATATATATATATATATATATATATATATATATGTATGTTGATGCATAGTACCCGAAACCACCTGTCTAGCCCTTTTAAAATCTAGAATATCTAGTAAAATAAAAATTCAAAGTCTCAGAGTAAAAATTGTCTATGTCATATCGAATGGAAATATTTTCGACTTCCGTCTACCACTGACAGTGGCCTATTTAGGCTGAAAGTTAGTTTTTTTAAACGAAATAGGGCATTTTTTTATGGATTCTAATACCTTGAACAAAATTTTTGTCTGAAACATTTTCCCAGAAACCCTTGTTTTCAACCCCAAAATTTCTTCCGAAATTTCATTTTTGCTTCACGTGTATGAAGTCTTATGCAAACGAATGCCATTGTATTTGAACATATTTAAACAAATTGATTTTATTTAATGTGTAAATTAAGTTGCATGTGGTCCAGTGTAGCTAGACACACGTCGGAAACGAACCGACGGCTCGAAGAATTTAGCTGATAAATATACTGTACAGCTTGCGTGATTCTATGCACCGTATTCTCTTTTGTTGTAAGTTTCTACGTGTATACCATACTTTTTAATATTTCCCATAAATAATAGTCTATAAAACCGTTAATGAACTCTGGGCCATATTTATCAATCTATCTTCTAGAAAACTTAGTTCGATTCGGATCACAGTCTTGATTTGTATGCCTGAACAATTGTCTTTTTGAAACAAAAACCGTTGACTTGCATATCACAATTCACATTCTCATCAAAAAAGCGACGACCGATGGTCTCAATGCAGACCTTTACTTCCCGAATGAATTGATTATCCACCTCTCTCAACCAGTTCGAATTCGTTTCAGATTAATAACGCGAAAGTACCGATTGCTAACCTAATAGTTACTTTTAAAAGTGCATTTGTCGGAAAACAGAATCTCCCGGAAACGGCCGGAAATTGTTGAAATGAAATAGGAAGTCTTATCAGCAACGTTCGTAAAGGTAGATCGAGTGATAATAATGACATCAATAATATTAGAAATTGCCGTCATTATTCGTAATAAATAAAGGAATACAAAAACAATCTCACTACCAGTAAAATACTGCGTTACATTTAGACGGATTTAAAAGACGTAAATGTTCATTTAAAAACTAAACCTGATAATAAATTTCAAATATTCTTCAATGTAATAATTACGCTTTTCGATCTCATTGAAGGGGAGCCCCCTTAATCTTCAGATAATAGGTTTTCTACAAAACTTGTAAAAGAGCCGAGTCAATGGCCTGTGTCATTTTTGACGGGAAAAATCGTTTTACTATTTTCGAAATTTCTTCATTGGTAGAAGAAATAAAATAATTTTCTGATTTTTTAAAACAATACGCCGATTGATAATAACTGAAATAGGTGATAAGTATAACGCAAAAACGTAACGGGACTTTTTTATTATCTACAGCACAAAATGATGGGTAGTCATTAATACCACGGAAAGAGTGGAGAAGGAGCTAAAGTATGGGTATGGAATATATAAATACATTAACAAAGACTATATATATTTTTATTATAGAGATTTATTAGCACGTGAAGAATCAAAAAAATTATTTCGATAGATGTATATATTAATTACAACGTAATTCTTAGGCTACCCCCCATTAGAAAAAATGTCCCAATTTTATGTAACGCAAAGTGTCCTAAAAATGGCCCAATTTTATGTAACGCAAAGTGTCCTAAAAATGGCCCAATTTTATGTAACGCAAAGTGTCCTAAAAATGGCCCAATTTTATGTAACGCAAAGTGTCCTAAAAATGGCCCAATTTTATGTAACGCAAAGTGTCCTAAAAATGGCCCAATTTTATGTAACGTTTGTTATATTTTATAGGATTTTTGTTATTGTTATTTAAAAAATGTCATAATTTTATGTAGCGAAATATGTAACGAAACAGTGTCTTAATTTTATATAATGAAAGTTAAATGTTAGGATAGGATTTTTGTGATTCTGTTTTTTTTTTTTTTTTTTTTTTTTGTTGATGCCAGTAAGAATTACGTTATAAATTTTGATCATTTTAAGCAAAGTATAGAAGAGAAAGAGACAGAAATGAAAGCAAGAGGGGTCAGGGGGCACAGCCTCTTGGGAGGCCAAAATGGCCGAGTTATATATATATATATATATGTAAGAAAAATGAATAACGGAAAATGTTTTTAATCGGAAAAAATTGCAGCCCTCCAGCTTTACATTGAAAAACAAAAATAACGTTTATGCTGGAACGGTCAATACATACAAACATTACATAATAGCATTACACCGTAGCACAATTAATGATTAAACAATGTTGCGGGAGACCTTAATTACTAGTCTGTTGCCTTCGTCAAAGCGTTCTTTTGGTCTTGTTGACGTTTCAGCGTGACAAGTGAATGAGCATTCTCTGCGTGCTAGAATGTGATGTATGCTGAGCAAGACGGAAAATCGAAGACCGTGCAAACATCGCAACATTTTAGTACATGTCGTTTAAATTTAAATGTTCTTTTCAACTGTTCAAAAACGTTCATATAAAACCCGTTTGAATTTGTATTGTCACATGTTGGGTAATGAAATATCGGCGGACGTACAATTTTACTTAATTTTTAACGATTAATCATACTTACACGCTGTTTAAAGAAACATAATAATAATAATAATAATAATAATAATAATAATTGTTGCCTTTTTCTTTCTCGAATTAATCACCGTTTCATATTTTTATAATTTTTTTCACAATTATCACGTGATTTTTTTCAAAAATAAACTAATCTTGCCATCGGCTTTTATATTCGGCATGAATTAAACATGTTTGAATTTCTTAAAAATATGTCGTATTGCGGAAAATTCGTAAACAGACAGTAAACCACTCTAACAAAAAGTTGAGAAGAATTTTTTTCTTTCGTTTCAGCGTAAAGTTGTTATTAACCTGGCAGCTATATATAATGGAGCGAATTTACAATTGTTTAAAGTTATAACTGTATGAATTTTTATTTTCGTTACTTTGGCAGATATGCACACACAGTACCACATTTTTACTTTTTCGAATGATTCTTGCCACACAATCGATATTATTTATTTCTGTACTCTTAATTTAAGGCCTGTAGAATACTTTTTCGGTGCGTCATTGCTGAGTTAAAAATGACGTTAAATATCAGATAAAACTTCAATTCCACGTTTTCACTTTTGTAATTAAACAATTCTCCCGCATTCTCGCATTGTAAATCGTTTTTAAACACTATAGCGTGTTCCCCAAATTCTAAAGAAGAATAAAGGAAAACCAAAAAAAAAAAAAATCATCGATTTTATAAAATAATACAAGAATGGCGCGGTATTGATATAGTTGATGAAATGCGATCGCTTTAAAAGATGGTTCTTGGTCCTAGACAAATACACTTTCCTGTACCTAATAGTGGCGGTTTAATAATGTATAATAATGTGTACATTACAAAGGCTACACATAAAGTAAAAATAAAATTAAAAATAAATAAATTAATAAAAATGTTTAAATGTCGAGTGTGTGTGTTAAGAGAGTGATAGTGAAACCGGTTGCTGACTAGGGATTGTCGGATCCAAATTGATTTCGTTTTTGAGGAATGCGTGCGATGATGTTGGCATATTAGTTTGGGGTTGAATGGAAATGTAGGACAAAATAAAAAACTTAATCGGAAATTGTCCTCAAGTCGAAAGACAGTCTTCGTTAAGTCGCGGAAGAAAGAATTACGATGTAGGAAGGTGTTAGGAACCAGATCGTCTCGTAAAATTTATAAAACATATTAATTTCGATTACTGCATCTCCTTCCTGCGCGTTTAATCTAGAACGAACCACCAACGTACACACCCGCTTGTCAGCAAAGAACACCGACACAACTCAGCAGTCGCAGCAGGGTGATACGTACCATTTATATTATACTTAATCTAAATTTTTCTAAATTGTGTATTTTCAACGGTCGGTTGATTAAGTAAAATTTACGTAGGAACTGAGTAATGTAAATTTTAAAAAAAAAGAAAATTTTCTATTTCGTAATTAAATAAGAATGTTAAAATAAATAACCGATTTAATCAATTTAAATCTACGAGTTCGAAAAGGCCCGGTGGTTGGCATCTCTGAGAGGGCAATATAAACAAACATCGCCCGATTCGCGCAAAATCAGATTATAAAATCGGAAGTATTTATTTGAAATTAAAAAGGTAAACTGGAAATAATTATCGATTAACCGTTTATTGGAAATGAAAACACTGACTTTCAGGTAGTACGCCGAAGTCGATCCTATACCTTAAAAATATTATAAAGCGGAGGCTTAATTGATTTAATCACATTTCCGAATGAATTACATTCATTTCCATGCTACACATAAATTCGTCGAGAGATAAAACTAAGGTCAATCCTTTTACCCGTTTTCTCTATTAACACTTATTTATAGCTATGTTTTCTCCAAAACGTCGCAGTTTTCAACCGGTAACGCTGAAATTTTAAAATCGCTATCAACATACTGCTTGCGATTAATTAAACTGCATTAGCACTTATACTGTATGGTCAGATATCTTGCAAGCTATAATTTTTAGAATACGCTGTTCTAGTTTACTGCCTTCGTTGTTACTGGAAATTAATTTTTTATTATATTCGGGTGCTAGTATTATTGTTTTATAGAATTTCTGTTAAATATAATTCAGAAACAGCTTTTATTATATCACCTATCTTATTGAATTTAGTAAATTCTGTTAAATATTACTCGTAAAATATATTTAGATTTTCGTAACAGTTTTTTTTTTTTTTTTTTTTTTTCTATTACAAATTTCAGTTTATGGAGAGAAATGTATGAGTCAATTAATTGCTTCGTTCATTTGTAAAATCTTTAAAACACGTTTATGGCATGTCGCCTTTTTTTTTTATTTGTATTATTTTTTTTAAAGATTTTTTTAGTTATTTAGGAAGGTTATATCCAAGGAACTATGTTAACATGTATGCTACGATAACAGTTAAGGAAAACTATATTTCACCATTACTTGCGGAGTACAACTATATTTCCCCGGCTAATTGTAATATTACTTAGATATATCTTAATACAACGACCGTTTTTGTTTCGATCAGACTTTTATGTAACACCAACGACTGTGTTAAATAATGGAAGTTTTTTAACACTTTTTTTTTTTTTTTTTTTTGCCCAATAATAATATGGAGTTGTCGCTGTAAGCATAAGCAAAAAATTGTTTTTACTAATAAAAGAATTTCCGTATTTAATACGTAATTTTTGCAGTTGAACCGAAATAAACAAGATTCATTACGTACACACACGCACATATACTCCTCTCAAACAGAAGATGGCAACACAACAGACGCCGTATATTATTTTAATTTTTATAAATTAATTTTAATGGTACGTAACCTATTTCTATAAATGATATGTGATTTCGTTTAGGTTACCATGTTCATTTGTGACGCATGCTTTGTTAGGATCCTATTTGGTACAATCAGAAATCGGCGATTTCGATGCGACCGAACATAAAGATACATCGTACTTGAAAGAGTTTCAGTTTGCTCCAGACCAATCTCCGGAGCTAATAACGAAAGTGATGGAGTTGCACAGATCGCATAAGTAATTTCTTTGTTTTTCTAAAAATTCACAAAATAAAATCACGCTTTTCGCGATTTTGCTAATGCGTGAACGATGAAAAATTTTAATTTGTAAATGATTAAAATTAATATTACATATTTCCCCGCTGAAAGTGTGTCATTTTTAAAAGGAATAAATTTGAGAAAATTTTGACTAAAATTAAATGCGTTTAACTCCCCTCTAATTTTCTTTTTATTTATAGAGGTCAAACACCTGCCGAGGCAGAATTGCATTATTTGGAAAATGCTAAAAAACTGGCCATGTATGGTGTCGATTTACACCCCGCTAAAGATTGCGAAGGTGTTGATATTTTGCTTGGAGTTTGCGCCTCCGGCTTACTCGTGTTTAGAGCCAGGTATGATTTCTTTAGTTAGCCAAAATCAATGTAATTCAGGTTAATTAACCCCGATTGTATAGCGTATGATTTAAATTTTTATTTTCTGATTATCGATTATTTTGAGTAAAATTAAATTCTTTATTATTCTAATCATCTTTCGCGCAATAAACTGTATAATCAAATATATGTTATTTCTCATTTGACCCCCTATTATTTTTAAGAATATTAATTTATTCGGTTTATTATTCTTATTTTTATTTATTTTTTTTTTAATGTATTTTTTAAATATGATTTCTTTTGTGAATTCTGTTTCATAAGATGAGCTCTATGGGATTTCTATTAAATCTGTGAAATAGTTGTTCCAAACTAAATTTTAGTGAAACCTATTACTTTGTTATCAACTGTGATAGTGTTTTAGTTAGCGAGTAATTTGAAATAATGCACATTCATTTAAATTCTATGAAATTCTAGCAAAGACAAAAATATCTCTTATTAGATTTGTTATCGTATCGGTGTTGCAGAGAATTTATTTTTGCTCGGAAAAACCGCTGTATTTTAAAATTCCTTTTCTTGATTTACACAGATAACATTTGTTTTAAAATATCACGTACATTTACATTAACCATACACAATATATAGAATTTTCATTTTTGTTGAAATAGTTATTGAACAGTTCTATAAAACAACAAAATATCTTTACAAAATTTTCTGACCCATACAAGGGGCTTCATTGAAGCTCAAAAATGGTCGTAATAAATCGCAAAATAATTTTTTCATAACGGCGTAGTTGAAAAAACACTTAATTAATAAACAAAAGAGTATATAAACACCTACTACTTTGTAAATAATACAAATTGATAAGAAATAATATTTTTTTCGATGTTACTAGCGAGTTGGAATACGATTTGTCTTAAAAAACATAATGTTGCCCTCAACTAACATTTTGCCGAATGCGTAGGAGAGCAAAGTGTCACGTTGCTTGTAAGTTTATTGTCTTAAGATTGAAGTCTACGTACGTATGTTTCCAGTGAGGTAGACAGGAAGCGATTAAAAATCTGTAAAAAAAAAAAAAAAAAGAGGAGTATCGTGAATTAATATAAGCTTCTTTGATCTGACACGTTCGCTCGGATCGGAACAATTTTCCCCCCTTCTTCTTTTAATTGCTAATTTATAACTAGCCAAATGGGGTGAGGCTATCTAATAAATGTTCCCAATTAATCGTAAGTAGAAGGTGCATCCATTGGTACTTCCCCCTCAAAAAATATTATGAAATTCAGTCTCTTATTTTAGTTAGTTTAATGACGCATCCGTGTGTAAAAGCGCGACTGCCAGCTGGTTTGGGTGGTTTCGTAGCCGGGTGTCGGATGCTTTTGTGCGAGTCTCCGGATAATTTCTTCCACTGTGTTTATTTTTAGATCCCGATAGATGACTTCATTAAACAAGTACCACGGCATTCGATCAATTAAGCGCAACACATTGTTCTGAAATCGTTCGATAACTAGCTTATTTGACGTCTCTTTGTCCATCTCCACAGTTGCATTACGTAAGTCCATACTGGTCGTCGCAATACAGTTTTGTATATAAGCAAACGATTTTTTAGTGACAATTTAGAGTGATATCAGCCAGTAAAGTTGTTTCAATCTGTTCGGTTGTGAGTCCTCCATGTTGTTAGTCTTTGATCTAAATAGACACCGCTAGAGGTATCTCACTTCGTTTTTCTTTGGAAGCTCTTTATTTTATCAGTTACTACTTGTTTGTTGTGTGATTATCTGTTGGAGAATGAAACATCTGTGTAGACTTCTCTGGGTTTATAGCTAGTTTCCGCATCTGCGCCCACTGGTAAAACTGGTCTGCACTAACGCAATATCACAGTTAACAATATCTCATTTTCAGGAATATGTTAAATTTTTTTATAAACCAGCAGCCCCGTTACTTGTTAAGTTGTATAATCGGCGATGTTTTTTGTAAAAAATATTTGTTACGATGAACAATAATTTAGTAGTAAAATTACAAAATACGTTTTTTAGACTGCGAATTAATCGCTTCGCATGGCCGAAAATTTTGAAAATTTCGTATAAAAGACACAATTTTTACGTAAAAATAAGGCCGGGAGAATACGAGGAATGCGAATCATCCGTCGGATTTAAATTGGCCAATCATCGCGCTGCTAAAAGGTTATGGAAAACCTGCGTAGAGCACCATACGTTCTTCAGGTTTGTGTCGGTTTTATTTTGAACGCGGCGAAAAATATCTTGTTATTTTTTCCGATTAATAATCCGCGTCGATTTTAATTGTGCGCAAGCCGAAAGTATCACGGTTCGTTATTCGAATGTTTGTAGGTTAATGACCCCGGAACCAACTCAGAGATTGGGATTCTTCCCGCGACTAGGTTCACGATTCCGATACTCCGGAAGAACTCATTACGAAACAAGAAAAATCCCAATTGAAAGACCAGCTCCACATTTTGAGCGCAGTTTAAGTGGACGTCGCCTAGCCTCGCGCAGTATGGACAGTACGTAGCAATTGTATTTGAATTTATATGCGACATCACGGACCGGCCAAATGGTTAAAACGTTCGGCTGCGATCCTCCGCACATTTCATTCTAAAACGAAATGAAAATAATCTTAGTAATCGCTTACCGAGCAATATTAAAACCATTACGCCTGCCATCCGTATTTGCGGTGGTCGGTGCAGATGCACTCTCTTGAACAATTCTGTCGAGCGATTGCTATCGGTCGGAAGTGTATCTCGCATATGTTTACCTTTTTATGTAGAATTACTATTGCAGCGCAAACGAACAGTACAGGTACGCAATGTCTCTTTGCAAAACTGTTTGAGATGAGAAAAGAAAAATGTGAAATAGAGAGAAATATTGAATTGTCGTTTCTTTAATTTTTAGCGATTCATAAATATGATTCAATGATTAATCGTAAATTAATATTTACGTAACATATTTGTTTCTCATGTAATTAAGCGGCAGTATCAAGTTGCATTAAGATTATCATAGCTGATATTAAAGTATAGGCAGGATGCCGATAATATTATAAATTGGACTGAGAGTTCTGTAAATAAACAATCATTTTTTTCATCACTGACGAATAATTTTCCTTCTTTTTAGTTCTGTTAATCAGTCGTCCACTTACTATTGAAGCCACGTCGAGAATATTTTCAATTATCGACGAGTGCATTAGACTGTGTGTACATGGTAGGATCATCGGATAGTTACAGCAAGTCTTCGTCAAAAAGGTTAAAACTTCCGCTAACAGAATATTAATAAAATCAGCTTTACATATCGAAAGAAAATATATAACATTTAACAGTTTTAGATTCAAATGTAACGAATCTGTATCATATTTTTTATTATTTATCAAAAAAAAAAAGTCAAAAATGTTTTGCTTGAAATTTTTCTTCTTCTAAGTTTATTAATTGAGAAAGTGGTTGAATTGGAAGAGTCATTGAACTGGTTTATTTATTTAATGTATCTTAACAAAGGGTTACGACAATTAGTAGTTTATATTTGAAAATGTTACAAGGCGCAGGGTTATCCTTAATTCGCTGAATCTTCACTCGTAATGGTTTGAAAGTTCAGACCACACGATAGCGTAGAAGAATGGAATTTCATAAATTTGATTTACAGGGCCTGGTATAACGAGATAATCAGTTCTTAGGTCTTGTGACATTTAAAATAGTTGATGAGGATGTCATTTTAGTAAAATAAAATACACATCTTGATATAATGCACTAAAGGGGGGGGGGGGGGGGGAGAAGAAAACTAAATATAAGTTTAAAGGCAACAAAGTTATATTTTGTTTCCGTACAAAATTCACTTGATAAGAAATTACTGTATGGATATAGTTATAAATAGAATAAAACGCATCGAACAATTAATTTTCGTATGCGCAAAAATATTTGCAACATTATTCAATTCTTAATGTAACAAAATAAAATTTTTAATGAGAACTACCAGTTCTTTGTGTTTTTTTTTTTGTATTGTATCAATTGGCGGAATTTAATAATTCTAAATTTTTTAACCACTCTACTATTTGTCATAAAAACCCATTAAGAAGTATCTCTTAATATTTGAACTGCATTTGTGTGTAAGGTTTCAGAAAATAATCTTAGTGAGTTATACATTTTAAATTGCGTTAAATTTGATGCAATACGTAACTCTTTTATTAGACTATTAATGGAGCAGTTCGTTTATTTTATAGCTTTAGGAGGAATTCATAATTTGGGTGAAGATTTCGGTCAGCCAGCCAGAGGTCAGTTGGCTGAAATGGAAAGTCCAATTAAACGGCATAAAGCTGAAAGAAGAACATCTCCCATAAAATCTAAAGGTAGTACCAAGGTAAGAGTTTCTATTATTTATTTATCTTTTTTTTAATAAAAGATTTTCATTTTACTAAAAATTTTGCTTTTCATATTCTAGTCTTTAATAGATGTGCGTTGTCTAAGCAAAACAAAATAAAAAAAATAAAATAAAAGTATTATTTCTGCGGTTATGATGAAGTTTAAAAGTGCAAAAAAAAAAAACAAAGTTACTTCAAAATACCGGAAATAAATATGTTTTTAAAAAAATTCTTGGAAACCTCCGCGAAATATATTAAAAATGATATGTACGTAATTTTATTTATGAAATTAACTTTAATCGATGACTAAAAATTAAATTTTCATTAATTAATACGAAATTTAGGCATAGCAATGTAAACTTGATAATTAATTTAGTTGAATTCATACTAAATACACTTTAATTAAGGTTTACCAAAAAAGAAAAAAAAAGAAAAAAAGAAAAAAAAAACGAAAAATCGATAGTATGCTTTGTACAATTTTAATAAATAGACATTTTTTTTGTAATGTAAAGGTGGGGTCAACGACGAACCTGCAAACTAATGGTCAATATATATTATTTTATTATTTTATTATTTTACATCCCGGCTGAAAAAAAATATAAACTGTACATATAAACGGATCAACACATGAATTTACAAATAACTTTTTACAATAAATATGTAAATCCGTGATAATTGAGTTAATTTTTAATAACTAAATTTTTAATTTTTTATAATTCGTACTAATAATTTTTACGTGGACTGGCAATAATTAATTTTTTGGTTTTAAATTACCGATTTATATAAATATTCCGAAGTTGCACAAAAAATTAAAAATTAAATTAATCATTTTATAAATTTGAAGTTTAAAATGGATTCGAACTTTAATGATTTCTCGAAATTTTTTGAAATCTATTCTTATTAGGAATAATATTAAAAATTCACGCACTTCTGGTAATGAAAAAGAACATAAACAAAAACAAAGATCCGTTCTACATTTCCTAAATCGTAACTAATTTCAATTTTAATGTGTGCAGTTCAGTACACTACACTTGTTTATTTGGATTTGATGGAATTATATAATTCGGAATTATTCATATAGTTTTACTAATGTAAAACTAAACGTTTGATGTGGAATTTTAAATATGAATACCATCTCCCCTTTATTTTGAACATTAGATTTCGTTTTTAAAAAATAAAAAGTGAACGTAGCAATACAAGAAAAAAACAATAGTATATTCGCTGAAATTTATTTAGTTAACCGGTGAGAAGGGTGTATTTAGTGTGAGACGTAACCGTATTTCAAAACCGGCTAAACCGAAAAATTTATTTCAGTTGGTGAAATTTTAATCACTATCATGGGGTATTTGAAAATATATACTTTTAACTGATTACTTTCATCAGTCCCCGGTGTGTGAATGCTACGGAGTAAATGAACGCCAAATTCATCGGTTTGTGATGTTGAACAAACCCTTTTTTTTTTGTTTTTTTTTTTTTTTTTGTTTTCTGTGTAATTATCGGATACGACTAAATTTTCGAGACCCGTAAAAATAGATACAAAAACAACAAATAGCAACCTACACACGACGCAACAACTAATGCAACTAATTAAAAAAAAAAAAAAAAAAGTGAAAGTGAAAATATTCGGCATTGCAAAAATTAATAAATTTGTTGAGGTCCGTTTAGAAATTATCCATAAATTTAATAAACAATTTTTTGCTGTCCATATACATACGTACATATATGCGTGTAAAGTAGATGGCAAATAAATTAAAATATGCGCACGTAACAGATAACTTCTTAAAGTTCGGTAAAAAAATCACTTAGTCGTTTTTTATAGTATTTATTAAGCCCATTCATATATGTGTGTATATATGTATGAATGTATGTGTGCATATGCAATATATATATATATATATATTCGTATTAAATATATATTTGTATATATAATTTCATTTTTCGTGCGATCACTTTGCCTTTTACATATAATTGTACATATGCAACAATAATGTACAATTTTTCATTTTATATATTATCGAATCAGATCACCGCAGTAGTATCATGTGGATATGGCGCATGCTATTTCTTTTTCATGCTTAAAATTTTAATGCACAAACGTTAAAATAAGTTAGTACGTTGCATGCTGTTCCGGCAGTTAATATTTTAATGTATTCAGTAATGTTTAACTTTATTTATAAATACAACTTAATTGAGTAAATAAAATTTCATAATGACTAAAACTGGGTGCAGGATGTCAGTATTAGCAGTTTTGATAGTTCTGGCAGTTCGGTGGAGGGTGAATACGAGGCAGAGCAAAGCAAAGCAGAAGACAAAAAGTCTGTTTCTTCGGAAAAGGTCAGTGGCCACTTCTCTATTCTGCTCTTTTTCAATGCATGCACTATTAACCGTTTCATTTTTTTATTATACCTTTTTATTATTATTATTATTATTATTATTATTATTATTATTTCGCATTATTTCGCATTTTATGTAATTTGCATTAACATATGCTATTCTTATAAATTATTAATGAACTATCCGAACTATTAAGACTATATTCTGAAAAAATTGACGGCGTGGTCTAGTTAGTAAATTCACGGATGTTGCAGACTGACAAAATTGTACATGTTCGTTCACTGAAGTGCGGTTAATTTCAGTATCTTTTTTCATGAGTAGTCCTTTTTAGCGATGAAAATTTACGACAATAAATCGCAGCATATGACCGTACGAAGCATATGAAATTGCGCAAATTTCATTATAAAAGTGCCTCTCTAGATTTACGAGTGTTACCACGTATTATTGTGCAAATAGCTGGACTGACATCGTTTTTCGGCAAATCCGGGGCAAAAAAAATGCAAATGAATTTACGGGTTACGAATTTTTTTTGGATCACAGCACAAATTTATCTATGAAATCAAATTGCGTAAATAAATACTCGATAAAGCACAATTATGCGAACGAGCGATTAAACAGATAATAATAAGAGGGAGGATCGATAAGTAAGTTACACTTCGCGATACAAAAAAAATCGTAAAAAATATTATAAGTATTTTTCTGTCGTAAACCGCTCTATATTATAAATGTAAACAATTAAAATTGACCGTTAACATTTAGTTACTAATGCTATATTTTTTATATTACACGAACGATCACAATTCACAAAATATATAACATCTATACTGTAAAACACATTAAAAATGAACGACCAATATATATATATATATAAAACACAATAAATATAATAAAATAGTCCGACCGGTCTCGTCATTTGTGCGACATATTCATTCGCCTAAAATATTCAAGTACTTATCGTAACGTGGTACCAATTTTTCGATGCCTTGTTTGAAAAACGTCCGTCCAACCTCGCCTAACCAGTTCATGACGAAATTCTTCAATTCGTCGTTCGCGAAACGGTCTCTTCCCAGGGGGCTGTTTTCAACAGACCGCACAGATGATTGATCCGAAAGAATGTGAGTTTCGACGGGCTTAACGTTTGTGCAAATCTGTGTGCGAAGTTGATGGTCGACCGTTGCGCGCTTCATCTTCCACATAATCTCGTCCTTTCTCTCAAATATAAGGCACCATTGACCTGGAAATTTCTTTATCACCGTACACTTTAGATATTTGTCGGCGAATTTCAGTGGGATTATGATTTTTTGCCCGCAAAATCGCACTATACTTTGTCTCTCAATGTTGGGCAACCTATTCACGCGACGCTCCATTTCAAATAGACACTGGAAGCGAGCCAAACAAGATACCGGTTTCATTTTTTCACGAGGAGATAGAGAATGAAAACCGGTTTCATTTAATCCGAAGTGGGGGCTGTACGTTAAGCTAGGTAGAAACTATGCGCGAGTGTAACTTACTTATCGATCCTCCTTCTTTACTGTTACTTACTTCTCATTAAACATTTACTCCCTTTCTACAGGAAATTGTTAAAAGTCACTTAAAGTTATATTTATTTAATAAAAATAAGAGATTGTATATTAATCGTTTTTGATATTACGTCCTAAATCAAAGCTATCGTCTTTATTTATTTATTTTTTTTAAATCATGTAGAATTATTACACCTTGTGTATTAATGCAATATTTATTGCATAAAATTCGCTTTTAGCAAAACTGAAAAGAAAAAAAATCTGTTTTAAAATTTCTGTTTATTCAGATATACAGTGTTAATAGACAGAACCAATTTTCCTTCGTTTTAAAAACTTAATTTTAACTGATAAACACTGACTAACGTGAGACCTATAACAATTTTTGAATTTTAATATAAACAAGCGTTCATAAATTTCGACCCTTATGACGATATATGTGCATTAGTTTTTTTTTCTTAGCCCGACTTTCGCTCTTTGGCCAGTTTTAATATGTACACTAAATAACGATTATCATTTCGTATAAATTTAAGTGGAATATGTATATGTATACATACATACATATATATATATATATATATATATATATATATATATATATATATATATATATATATATATTAAATATTAAATATTAAATATTAAAGTGTAACAATGCTTTAATTCATTTATTTTAGAACATAGTTCGCTTTGTGCTATATTAGTTTTAGATGATATGTATATGTATGTATGGATGTAAAAAATTTAAAAAACAGGTGTTGATAAATTATTCAGATTATCTGAGCATGCCGGGAATTTGAATATTAGTTTATTGAAAATGAAACTTTTCGTTCCGTTTTAATGTTTGTCATTAATATGAACCACTCACAAGGAAAATTAATCGTAGTACTATTTTTCTGATTTTCTTTTTTCGATTGTTTTTATCTCGTTGACTTTAATAAGACACATTTTTATTAAAATATGTCGATTATTTTATATTCAAATGCTTCGTAACGGGGGTTTTAAAGACCATGTTCTATATGTACTGTTTTTTTCTAAAGAATAAAAACTTAATATAAGCGAATGCTTTAACCAAGGTATCACATATAGTAATAGATGAAGAATTAGTTTACTTGATGAGAACATTTTACGATTGTTAAGTTCAAATTGGTCTGTTTAAAGTTTATTTTTGGTATTAATACATGTAAAATATCAACATAAATTAAAATTTTTCTAATATCATATTTTCCATTAAAATCGAAAAGTACTCAAACTTGTTTGATTTTTTGGCCGGTGTACTTTCAAAATTATAGATTCTTTTTAATCCATTGTGAATATAGAAGACCAAATTGTCACTTTAAATTTTCATTTTTCATATCGTGATTTATGAAGATAGTGTTCACCACAGATTCGTTTTGTGAACTCACGTTTCATGTTCTATCTGAAATCGAAACGAGTATAGTTTTATGGTTTAGTGACTAGTAAAAATCGTTATGTTTATTCTTCGATCATTTTACAATTTGGCGAAATAAATTGAAAATGTATTATGTTCGAAATCGCATCGAATACTTTTCAATTATATGCATGTTTGTTACAAAATTCTGTATGCGCTCAGAATGCATTAAATGGGGTTTTCATTTTTTTTTCTTTCAGAATTGAACCATTTATAAATATGCATCAAAATTGATGTCGTGTTTAATTCCGTATAATTTTATGAAATTATTTTTTTCCTAAATTTATTAACT
The DNA here is from genome assembly GCA_039619475.1 of Icerya purchasi. Taxonomy (NCBI): domain Eukaryota; kingdom Metazoa; phylum Arthropoda; class Insecta; order Hemiptera; family Monophlebidae; genus Icerya; species Icerya purchasi. The sequence continues at coordinate 154,978,172 of CM077115.1, forward strand.
TTTAGGTCTCACCTTCACTTAAAATCTAACAGGGTCAGATACATCATTTGTTCAAACGCAAACATGACATAGAATACTGTCTACGTATTTCTCTCAGCAAAAGCCTTCTGAAAATTTAAAAAAAAAAAAAAATTTTATTAAAACAAAATTTGTTATGCATTTTAACTTTTTAAAAAAAATATAATTCGGAAAGTAATGTTTAAGATAATTGCAAGTTATATATGTGTTGTTTTTTATGATGTTATATTTTTACCTCCATACTAAAATGTTTTAAACGTTTTAAAAAAAAAAAAAAACAGAATATAAAACAGAAACCAGTTGGCGGAGTTGCGGTATTACCAACCAGTAGTTCGTTACCGTTCAGTTTTGGTAGGAAGAAAAAAGATGCGGCCAAGCAACCGACAGCGGCGAAAACAAAGTAAATTTTCAAATATATTTTATTCGGATTTTAAATTTTCATTTTGCAGCAACAGAACCGTAAAATAAGGGAACGGAGCAGATATTTTTTTAACGCGACATTTTTACAAAGGGGATTTTATTAGTAGACAGCTAAAAGCATTAGTCCGTGCTTTTTGTTGAATGCAACTTTTCAGTTTTTTTCATTTCCTCAACGATAACGAGTAAGAAAGAAATGTTAATAATTTTTGTGCAAAATAAAAGTATAAATTTAAAGAGTACGGTGGCAGATTAGGAAACGGAAAACTTTATAGTCGAGTTATTGAGTGGAATTAGGTAAAAGCTACGTTTTCAGTATCGAAAATTGACCGCTAAACAGTATTCGATTTAATTGGCATGATATATCTTCCGACCAAATTGTTTCACACTACTTAAATGACCGCAATGTCGGTATTCGGCGTGTACTTACTTGTAGAACGACGCTTATTTTGAAAGAGGGTAAATTATAATGTTGGATTCAAGTTTAAAGAAAATTATGAGTTCCTAGTGTTCTGTACGCACATTTGTTTCCGCGTTTCTATTGTAATTTGTAATCTCGGCTTTTCTCGGTTATCCTTTGGAACAATTTACACCTGCGTGGTAAGTTTTATTTGTTTATCTATTCAACGCCGTTGATAAAATGTCTTTATGAAATGTACCGTCAGGTCTCACCGTACATGAAAAATAGCATCATGTGCCGACAAAACAAAATTGAAAATTACGCCGCTAACAAAAATTACGCATTCAGAAAACGAGCAAAGAAAATAGTTTTCAGTGGTGTACATTACAAAACCAGTGACTACCTTTGCTCAATTATGAATACTTCGTAAACGCCCAGGAGATATAGTCGCAACATCAAAAGTTAGTCGAAACAGAATAATCATAAAGAACTAGTCGACGAATTGAAAATCATACTGGCTTCAAAATTGAATCGTATTATGTTGAATGTAGAAGACTCAGGAATTTTCGAGTTAACCGCTTCTTTACCGCACGTATGGGCCAAGATTTTTCATATCTGCGAGACCAAATAATGGCTTACCTCACAAGGCTCTGTCCTGAGTCCAACACTATTTAACTTAGTTATTAATGACGTAACTGATCAAATAAAGCTCCCAATGAAATCGAATGATCAATTTAGTTTTGACTTATGCCGAGGGTGATTTCAGCAAAGTGTATGATTGGTCGTCAGAAGAAAATCACATTAGGAGGAGTAACACGCATATTTTAAATTAGTCGCGTCGTTGCATTTAAATTGTCATTACTATTCATTTGACGGCTGCGATGTTTTGGTAAACGAGTTAAATCTTATTTATTCTTACCGAATTTTTACATTAGTGGAATCGATAATGAAGAAGACGCTGGAAAGGAAACTGTTAATCACAATAGCGGTTCTGTTACTACAAACACGAATGTTGTCATTACCGAATTTGTTGATAAAGAAAAAGAATCGGCCGACAAAGCCAAGCCCTCCGAACAAAAGATAAAAGAAACGTCGGCTTTGAACGCTAAATTTGGCAAAAAGTCCCGCGATGAACACAAAAAGGACAAAGACAGTGAAAAGAAAGAAAAATCCAAAGCTACGAAGGTATTATAAATTTTTCCTTTAAATTAAAATGTTTTTGTTATTGTTTTTATTTTATTATTTTTGTACTGATTTTTTGCACGTTTCTTTTATATATATATATGTTTTTAAAAGTAGAGTAATAAATGACTTTGTCGGTCATTGCGATTCTTTTATTTTCCTTTTTTTTTTTTTTTTGTGAAAATAGGCTGCAGTTAATTTTTTATTTTTCGCGAATGAGTACTAATGCATGGAGTAGTATGACGCAATTTTTGACTAGCTTTATATATACATTTTTTTTTTTTTTTAAAAAAAAACAATTTTACTATTGAAAAATTGATTAATTTTAAATCGCGCGTTAAACCATCGCGACATCTATTAATTTTTTATTTGGAAATTTTGTCAAACTGTCAAAATTATTGATTCATGCGGAAAATTTATAATCAAATTGGTATACTTACAATTTGTACGCTAAACTGAAAAATATCATTTAATTCACTGGCATATAACTTGTTAAATGCGGGGTTTAATATTTACGAAGCGCGGGTGTAGCATTCGGATATCCGTGGCAAAGAGAAATAATAACTTTTTCTTAATTAAATATTTTCGATATTTAAAATATATTAAATTGTTATTCAAAAATATATCAACTTTCCTTATACCGAGTGAAAATTCAAACTTTAAGTACAGGAGAAGATAAAGTGACAGTTCACGCAATTTCAAGAACCATTTACACAACTGTTATCTTTTTTGTTTTTTACTTTCAATTCTAAGAATACAAAACAACGATTTTCTATTCAATCAAAAATACTTTTTTAGATTCGTGGTTTTTTGTACTTTCTGAAAATCGCCGCATAGTGCACATTTATTTTCGATTTATTCTCTATAGCAAACTTTTTTCTTCGCCTTTTATTTTAAAAACATTTTTTATTATGATGAAGAGTTCATCTTAAAAATACTACCGTCTCAATGTGATACGCTTTTGTTAAAAGGCAATGCTTAAGACACTAGGAATGTTTCCATTAGAAAATTAATAAAGTGGTTCTATGAAGGGGAAAAGTACAGTTACGGTTTAAAAAAAAAACGCATTTTTCAACATTTTTTTTATAAAGAAATTTTTATTCGATCATAATGAAACACCTGTACGCTTATTAACATACCCTTGAAGTATAGAAAAATATAAAATACGCGGCTATACTGCAAAGAGAACTCTGCAAATAATTTATGGGAATCTTGAACGTCGCAGTTTCGCTCTTAAATAGTCTAGCAAAAAAAAAAAAAAAAGAAAAAAAGAAGGGTATGTTAATTACACTTATATAATTTGTCGCCAAACCTGTAAAAAGTGAAGAAAAAAAATTCAACAATTGTTAATTTTTCGTAGGTTTTTGAAATAAATTTCGAGTTTATATTAATAAAATTTAAAAATTTTTAAGTTTAGTTGAAAGCTAATATCACTAAGAAAGATCCCGTAAGTTTTAGTCAAGTCGGGTAATAGACGACGAAAATAAATAGAAGAAGCTCGAAAACTTCAAAATGAAACTTCCGAGAGCGTATTTTTAACGGTAAATTTCGCGCCTTTTAAGAGGGAAAAAAACGATTTTTAAACTGCCCAATTGTATCTCCCCCCTTAAATGCTCTTCAGAACTTTGAAGCGGAGGTAACTTCACTTTTCGGAACTTAATACATATTTTCCCACGACAATTGAAATTGTGAACATGGGCAAAAATTTAACCTAGAAATGAATTAAAAAACACATTTATGTTTCGTAGTATATAAATTACAACTAACACAATAGTTACGATTTTATAAAAAAAAAACACGCTTCTAAGTGAGTTACTACTATCGCTGTGTATCGTTGTACAATTAACATATTTTCACTATTTTCCTTTGAATTTTTCTTTTTTGTTCGGGCCCGTCAGTGGTTTTAAATTCTTTTTTCTATATGCATTTTTACTATTTTATTCTTGCACAAATCCGATTATCGGCGATTTTAAGGCATCAGAAGCCACACAGTCTCGCGCGAACTTTTTTCTATTCACATCTCCTACTTCGGAATACATTCTCACTCGGTATTAGGAGGGTTAAACTCTTTTCAACGACGAATGATCGCTTAAATTAGAAAAACAATCCCTGTCTTCTTTTAAAGGTTTTTGATAAATACCGTAAAGATACATTTTTTAATCTTAATTTTAAAGAAAAACAATTATCTTTTATCGTTTTTGATGCACTACCCAATACCGCTGGTAACCATTAAAATTTGCGACCGTTTTATTTCAGTTAAATCGCTTTTCCCGCAAAATTGCCCTTATCATCACTGCGCTTATTTATTTATTTTTTTTTATTTTTCCCCCGTTTTATTTATTCCTGTTCTCGCTCTGTATTTTGCTACGTAGAAGTCCGTTGGATTGTTTAGCAGTTTTAGTTTAAAATCGAACAAAGTTAAAAGTAAGGAAGACAAGGAAAATACGAACAACGAATTCGACAAGGATGGTGTCAGCGGAAAAACGAAACAAGAAAAATCCGGCAGCGGCAGGGGGGGCAATAAAAAGTCTTTACCGTTCTTTAAAGGAAGCGGTAAATCATCCAAACTCAATTCGTCGGCCGAATCGGAAAATCTTTCGCCGGCCGAATTATCGATCGATCAGACCAATACCAGCGACTCGTTCAATACGTCCGATAACTTGAACGGTACTCCGAAATTCACGAAACAGTACGACTACGTGGAAGAAGTGAACGACAAGAAGCATAAGCCGGTTGTCGGAGGTTTCACGTACGAGAATAAAAATGATTCGCTAGCCTCCGATTCCGAACGCAGTCCGAAATATTCTCCGACCAAAAAGGTAACCGCGTTGGCCTTCAACTATGCTCCCGGAGAGGCGAAGAAGGTCGCTGAAACTGCGGCCGAAAAGAGGAAGGCGCTACAAGAGAAGAACACCAACGACAAACCGCTTACGCCGAAACAGGCACATGCGATCGGAATATACGAAACGATCGGCGAAGGTAAAACGACAACCGCCGCCGATAAATCGCCAGCGAGTAAAGTTAAGGTTTCGTCGCTAGCGGAGGATAAGACAATTCGAAGCGAGAGTATCGCTCCAACGAGCGCCGCTGCCGCCAAGTCGTCGGATGAGAAAAAGATCGCTAAAGATTTTATCGCCGTGGAATCTGGAACGAACGGCATCGGTAAACTGTCGTCACCGACTGCCGACGGTAAAAAAGCGATCGGCACTCCGGTAGATTCGTTTGGTTACTATAGCGAAGTGAAAAAACCGCAGAAACAACAGCTCGGAAAAGAAACAGAATTCGGTGTAACGGCGACAACTCCGCCCACCACGACCATTACTAGAACTACCGTTGTTAAAGACTACGATGAAGGAATCGCCAGCGGTACATTCCCGTACGGCGGACCTGGTCGCAGTTCATTTTCTCCGGGTCAGACGGCAAATCGCGATGTAACCGAAATGTTTTTGGACGCGGAGCGAAAACACTCTTGGCGGCCGTCGCTGTCGAGCGACGACGGTGTCACATCGCCCGGAACGAAGTCGGCTGCGTCCGGTAACACTCCGCTAATCGTGAAGACGACAACTAAACAAACGCTACTACAAGATAAGGAAGGAGTGACGCAAAACATCGAGGAAAAAGTCGAAGATCTGCGCTCCGGCGAAGTGACCGTTAATACCGAAGTGAAAAAAGTAATTATTTTTAATTATCCTTTTCACCAATCTAGTTTTTTTTTTATTTTGCGTTTGTTTGTTTTAGTTAGCTTATTTACTGTTAGTTAATTTAGCCAGGCGTTTTTCTATGGCTTATAGAAAATGTTTCGCTTTTCTATTAAAATGCGCGTTCAAACGCTTTTTAGCGCACCAGCAAAATTATTTAAAACAACAAAAAAAGACCCTTAATTCTGATAAATTCGCAGCTTCCCATTTAAAATGTTTCAGCTCCCCCCCCCCTCTAATTATGTAAGCGCAATTACAGTAATATGCGTATTGAGCAGGGCGTGAGCATCTGTGATGGGCCGACGACTTTGAAGGTCTTCTAATTTCGCCAAATTTACCGTAAAGTAATTTTATGGACATTACAGATTAAATCGTCACAATGGAGAGACAGGCGAGTTAGGTCCGTTTCATTTTTTTAGTCGAAGAAAACGTGTAATAACAGTTTACTGGAGAAATCCGTCAGTAAAGAAACAAAATTTGTCTCCATGTAACGTATTAGAAGTGTCGTGTAATTTAAAAGATTAAAATAGGAACTCGCTTATTTTCTTTAGAAACCTTGTGGCTTTACAACTTACTGTTGTAACGTTTGGTGTACAATAACGTACCATTATGCGCTTCCGTATGGTACTGCTGGTCCTGAGAAGAACACACGTTATCATTAGCTCTATCATTTTACTTGCGCGTTAAAAAAACATTTGCATGAATTTTCTTTTATGTACCGTAGATGCAAAATCTATAGTCAGTCAGCATGGTTATTTCGCTTTTGTGCATTTTCTCTTTTTTTGAATATTTTATTATAGGCTGAAGGATTAGACAGTAGCGGACGATCACCGTATATCATGGCTACTGCAGTTACCACGCGCACAGCTACCACACATGAGGATTTGGAAACTAACGCGAAAACCAGTCAGGTATTATTTATTTCACTGCAATATGTATATAATGTACACATACCTACTGTGTATATATAATAATCTAATAATGGCGACGGTGTGACTGATTAACACATTGAAGTCGGTAGGTATTTTGCCCGTGTCACAGACGGCCATTGACTTCATTGTGTTAAATTTATGTTGCGGTTTTGTATCGTAAATTTTAAGACATCGGAAAATAAAAAGGCATTAAAAATGTGTCACAAATAAAGAAATATACTCTTCTCGATATTTATTAGAGTCTTCCTCTTTATTTTCAAGCGATTAATTAGGTGGACTCGCAGAATAAGTTACATTGGTAAATTGAGTGGAAAAGAGTGATTGCAATAGAAGAGAAAGGAAACACACACATGTGTATATATATATATATATATATATATATATATGTGTGTGTGTGTGTGTGTGTGTGTGTGTGTGTGTGTGTGTGTGTGTCGCCACGATAGCTAGTTGTTACACCACTTGACTTCCGTCATGCAGATGATCCTGAATTCGATTCCGGGCAGTGACACAAACTATCATAAATAAATAATTGTTAGTAGCGATGTGGAAGGCAATGGGAAACATGCATTAAATTATATGCGTACTATAGTCAGTATACAGACACACATGTGGCTGCATTTGTATATTAATAAATCAAACATTTACAGTCAGTTCCAAGCGAAGTCTTGTGTGTACACTCGCGTTGCTTATAACAATTGCCGTGAGCACTATGTCTATGCGTGTGTACAGTCAATAAATTTACAGATAAGTAGTCACGATGCTTGATGCCGAGTGATACGACTAATGTTATGTATTATACGTATGCATATATATAAAAATTGTAATACGAGAATAAGGGACCCGCAAAGGTAACTTGCGATTTAAAAGTATGTTCTGTGAAGCCAGGTTCGTTAAAAAACTAATAGAATACTTAATTATTATTTCAATGTAAAAAAAATCATAAGCTAAAGTTATTTTAATGAATATAAATGTGAAGAAACGAATATAATGGATGAATATAAAGAGTGAAATGAAGGATATAATGCAAAGTGTAAAAGCAAAAAAAAGTAGCGTTGAGCTAAGTAATGCAAGTTGAATAATGACCTGTAGAAAAATGCCTATTATAGGATCAATATGCTGAGGGAAGTTAAAAGGATGTTGGAAAGGTGACTGAATACAATACAACGGCCGCTGGAGAGAGCAGAGCTTTCAGAAGGTGTTTTTCCTGCAATAAACAATCAGACGTCGGGGTGGTAGAGGAACTAACGATAAAAGTATTGATTTTGTGAGTGAAAGAAAAACAAAAAACGAAAGAACAACTAACATTTTTTGCATAAAACTAATTTTTTAAGTTTTCTTTGATATTATAGTTAATATGACAGGAATGAAATAGTTATTTCCTTCTTGGATTGTTAGAAATTTCGAAATAAGCCTATTATTAATTCTTTCAAATTTTACTAAAACCTATTTTGTTGATCCTTGCGCTCACACACAAACGTACACATATACCGTAGGAAATGTGTGTAACGTTTAGATATTTTCCAGAATGTTGATTTGTACCGAGAAAAGTATAAAATGTGTAATCCGCGTTTACGGTACATTGTATTAAAAACTTAGAAATATCATCAAGAACGTTGCTTATTCAGTCTGTAGATCATAATTCGTGATAAATTGGTTGGATGAACGTTGGCAATATTCAGAGGATATTGAACCAGAGAGTGAAGACTGTTAACTGATATGAGTCTTTCTTTATCTTTAGAATTCTCTGAATTATCGGACACATGATATATATGTATATGTATATATATATATATATATATTTTTTTTTCGGTAAATCGTGTAAAACGACGTGTTTACGAACATTATCAATTTCGCGCCATTCATTTTTGATGTATACAAATATGTCTTTCGAAAATATCGTTGTGAACGAAATAAAATGTGATCAAACGGTTACTGATGAATGCGGTTCTGAACGATGACTGATGGCTGCAAAATGGTGGGTTTATACAGAGAAGAAAAATATTTTTTTTTGCACTGTAACGAGACAGAGTCTCGAAACTGCAACGGGACCAATACATATAAATAGACCTTTAGTGTTTTTTGTTTTTACGAGATTTTATAAAACTAGTTCATATGAAAATGAATCAGTTATTTTCGAACATTTTCATCATTCTCATTCAAGTTTTTATTTAATTTTCCTAGATTATTCGGTATTAACGTAGCTGAGAAATGACGGTGATACTAGTATTATAACTGACCATTAACTAATTATCGAATATATTTTATTTCGGTTTAATGCAATGTTAATTTAGGTCGAGGAAAAAACAGTTGCCCATACTACGAAAACCAGTAACACTAGACAAGAACAAAGAACGGTAACGCAAGAAGTTAGATCAACTTCGACTATAGTGGATAGTAATCAGGTAAATATGATAAAATACCTTTGGTAACTTTTCAACTATTGATCGGCGTATTTCGATATCGTATTACTTTTCATCTTTAATCGGATAAAATGCGAAAAATTCGCCGAAAAATTTGTGCTCTCAATAATTTTATTTTATTGCTGGCTTCGAGGAATTTTATCTGCCACATGGTCTATTTTATTCGGTTAGTGAAAAATAAGAATAATCAATTGACGATGGAATGGTTGTACGGTAAACAAGTCTTTGACAGCGAGAAAACGAACGCGATCAAGCTCCGGCAAAGGGCGTGGGAATGTTTCCAGTATTGCAACCTAGATAGTGCCCTGAATTGGAAAAATTTTAACTCATTCTACAATGACCGGCGCGCAACCTACGCATAACAATCACAAATCTCGGGTGTCAAACTAGTCAGAACATAAATGTGATAAAAGTAAGGTAGGAAGGGAAGAACCTTGATTGTATATTTCCCATACCGCATTTCCCCTTTTGAAACTTTATCCAGAAGATTGAAGGATGGGATGAATGGAAACTTAATACCTGACTTAGTCTCTTCTTTTGCAATTGAATCGACTCTGTCACTAAGTAAAACCCCACAGTAACTCGGAATCCGGCAAAATTTAATATTTGCTCCCAGTTCTGAAATATTAAGATATGTTTCTTTTTTTAAATTTCATAAATAGATGGATGGAAAGTTACTATTCTGAAGAGACACGACAGAACTGGAGCTGCCGGATAATAATACAAATTCTCTCTTGAACTGCAACACATTTTCAGCAAATTCTGATGCTTTTTCAATAGCAAGACGCTCAGTTCTAAAACTAGAAGCTTCCGCAACCTAAATGTTTGCTCTTTAATACCTTTTACAATAAATCCTGCCCCGATACCTTCATTAAATCCGCAGAATTTAGCACCAACTGTAAAGATGAACCGGTAATTAGGGTATAATTCTTTCACAGTGCTTAGAAAAACAGAGTTCACAATGTTGCCAGGCAATTGATACATGTTTGGCTTTTAAAAGCGTAAAGATTAACATCTAATATTGAAAAATTAAGTAATCATTAACGAGTATAATGGCGGCAATGGTGATATATATTTTGATACGGATTAAAAGTAAATTTTCGTTTTTTCGTAAACCTGTAGCCACTAAGCCGTAAATCAAGCAGTTCGAGTATTAGCTCTACAGATTCCGGAACACCAATCGATTTCGATGAAACTGCTGGCGACGCAGGACTTGGCTTTTATAATGGCAACTTTCAGGTAATATTTCTAAGCAAAAAATCAATTTTCGTTTTTTTTTTTTTTTTTTTTTTTTGATTTAGTAACGCAACAGTGCGAATTAATAAGAAAAATCGACTAATTTTCACATAGCGTTTTTTGCATTAATTTTGCTATTTTCCAGCTCAAAGTAACTATTAAAATGATGAAACTTAAACGTCTTACAGTTTCTCTTGGAACTGATCTGAGCTTTGGTTCACTTTGATAGCAAATATAACTAGTGTGTTGAAATTACTGTTTTATATGGAGGAATGGAAACTCGTTTTAAACTGTTAAAAAATGCGAAAAATCTAACATTAGGAGTTATTTCTTGAAAGTCAAAGACGTGAAATAAATCTGAGAAGGGTATAGTGTTAATAGTAAATCTGCAAAAGATACAAAAGTATCATTTTTGTTATAAAGACATAAACATTATATATATATATATATATATATAAAACTCAGCCTTTCGGGTCTCGCAAGAAGGCAAACTCTTTGATCCCAAAATCTTTTTTCTTCTAAAATTCTTTTAGAAAAATCGTTTTCAATATTTAAAAAAATCTTAGCAATTGTACAACACACCACTCAACTTTTGTTATCTTCTATAAAGTAACGGGGCATAATCACGAGGCAAAAAGTGTATTGTACCTCTCCGGGCTAAGAATAATGTGGTCATTAATATATTAATAACAACGTTATTATTAACCCGACCTCCAAAATATTTTTCTGTCACAAAACGTGACATGCTGTATATAAATGAATTATTGTTAGGCTCATTCTTATATAGGAAGACGAAGTACCGACAAAATAGATTGCTGGACGTTGTCAATTTTCCTCATTTCATACGAAGTATAGATGTGATAGAGTTGAAGATCCGGTGGTGTCCTCAGGTGGGGCAAGGGGTGAAGCACCTTAAGAGGCAACGGAAGGTCGAGTTTTTTATATATATATAAACTCGGTCATTTTGGCCTCGCAATGTGCTGTTCCCCTTGACTCCTCTTGCTTAAATTTCTATCTTTTTCTCTTCTATACTTTGTATAAAATAATCAAAATTTATAACGTAATTCTAAATCATGAATATAATATCATCATAGAAGTCCTATAAAATATAACAAACGTTACATAAAATTGGGACATTTTTTCTAAGGGGGGTAGCCTAAGAATTACGTTTTAATTAATATACAAGTATTTCGACATCTCTTAAATATTAATGAAACGAGGTTTATAAAATAAAATAGTTTCACGTCATATGTAAGCGTAACATGTTTACGTGATGTTTGAAATACATTTTCATTAAAAGTATGATCCAAATTTTACCGGTGCGAATTATAATACATTAAAAAATCTATTTGAAACCTAATTGTTCCACTACATTTTTTCTCGAATTTCCTATTTTTAGCTCCTCAAAGTATCGATTTTAAAGCTGGAATTTGTTTATCTCAAACTAAAACAGTATTAATGAGTAATAACTAAAACCTATTTAAAAATTCTTACCTGCAATACACTCAAGCCACAATGAGGGCGTCACTTTTCGTGGTTTTTCGATATTTTTGTTAAATTTGAATTTTTCGTTAAGTAAACGAAATGTGGTTTCGTTATCCGTAAATAGAGCGAGCTTATCGATATGATATCATACACACCCGAGAAAAGTATTTTTTACTTTTTTTGGGATTTTCGGCGGACCGAGAATCATGTTTCGAAATTTGAACTTTAAAAATTGGAGAAACTTCCGGGAATGTGCATATTTAAGAACTAGTTTAAAATCATTCACTGTAAAAAAAATAAACTATTATTCGTACCGCAAAGAGGAGGGAAATAGTTTTTTTTGCACTGTTTTGAACTTTTCGTTGAGTTCCAAAATTGTTTCGGTAATGAAATTATCTTTAACCGGGTAAAAAAAATCCTAGCACTTTTTGTTGTTTTGCTATAATTTTTTGAAATACGATACTTCTCCCTGTCGCACCTTTAAATATATATATGTATGGGTGTGTGTGTGTGTATATATATATATTTTCATTGTTTAAATAGTTGATAAAAAGATGCCCCATCATTTTCTTCAATTCATACTCTTATTTGTTAAAAAAAAGTAAAAATATTTTGACTTGATGGTTGCCTTTCATACAGCAAAGCAAAACGATGTTTAACCGGATGTTATGTGACTACGTAACTATTTAATTATTTGCCAACGGAATATGCGAAACCTTCCATTTAACTACAATAGTTAATTTGTCGATGACGAAAGATGCAAATAACGCCACATGTTTAAAAGTAGCAGATCAATATCTTGAAATCGTTACTTAGTAACGTATATATTGATATTTATAACAGCGCTACCATTTATTTTGAAATTTATAAAAGTCCGAAGCTAATTATAGTAAAAAAAAAAAAAAATCTAAATAATAGATCCCCTCCTTCTCCCCGGAACATACTGTTCATTACAACGTAATTGATCGATGCTGTATTATTATTTAGAAAGGTGACGTTGCTATCGTTCATACGGAAAGCAAGTTGTACAGTGAAAGTCCAGGAATCAATAAATTACGAAGTACCACTCAAGTGCCGGTCGTTGCAACTGAAGCTAAAAAGGTTCACTTGGAATCATCCGAAGACGGCGGTAATTATAATATAGCTGGAGAGATTCTTTCGTCACAAACTATTTCCAGTAAAACTCGCACCGTAGAAACAGTCACGGTATGTAGCCGCTCTTATGCTATATATTTCTTATGTGTAATATTAATTATCTAGTCCATCCTCGGCTTTCGAATCTAACTGAAATCTTGGAGCGCATAGTTGAAGTACGCAGGGATTATAAATTATAAAAAGAACACAATTATTCAAGAAAATGCTATTTTTTAACATTTCTACTGGTTTAAAAATGAATTAGCACAATCTACTGTTGTCCTAAGGAATATTCAGATTTTTTATGTTTTGCGCTAACCCCAGCTGTTCTCTTCTTATGGACATTTTATAATTAGGCGTCTTTTTTTGAACTCTGCATATAAATTCCCATAGTGATCTTGAAAAAGTTTTTTTCGACATTATTAATGTTGCGCTGCTGACAATTCCAATATTTCATAAACGTAATCTAATTACGGTTATTTCCTTTTTTTTTTTAAAAAAAAAATAAATTAATTATTTAAAAAATTTTTCAGTACAAAACGGAAAGAGATGGCGTAGTTGAGACGAGAGTTGAGCAGAAAATTACTATTCAGAGCGATGGTGATCCAATTGATCATGACAAGGCGCTTGCAGAAGCAATACAAGAAGCCACTGCTATGAACCCAGACATGACAGTTGAAAAAATAGAAATTCAACAACAACAGCCGCAAACGTAGATGAGGTAAGTCATCCGGTAGTTTCTTCGGTTAGTATTAACTGAATACGGAGAAATCGAGCTAACACTAACAATTTACTTGATAATCGCTAGTCGACTTTTATTTTTCCTGAAATTTCAGTCAAAGCAAGTTTTTTTATACATATATACAGTGAGCAACATAAACGTTAAGACAAAAGTTTTAAAAAAATTGTGAAGGGTGATATACGGGGGGAAAACAGGTATAATATCAAATTTATTGAAAAATGAACAAATGAACACTGCTGATCATAAATATGATACAAAAAAAAAAAAAAAAAAAAAAAAAACGCAAAACAAAAAAATTACAGCCGATGCGAAAAAAGTAGGTAGCATAAATATTGAGACAGCAACGTAAACATTGAGAACCAAAATTTAACTACGAAAAATTCTAAAATAACAGCTTCTTAATATTTTGTACATAAGCCCTTTTGCTTGAATTACAGCACTCAAGCGTTGCGGCATCGACGAAACCAGTTTTTCAGTATACTACTGGAATTTGAGCCCATTCCTCTTACAATGGCTGCCTGAGATGGGTTGCGCCTAGTAATGGGAGTTTTGCGAACCTCCGGATCTACATAATACCATATATGTATGTTCGATTGGATTACAATCGGGTGATTGGAGTGGCGTCTCGAGTACACGCTGGAAATTATATAACAGCCCTGATAATAGTTAACCGTTTTCCTGAAGTCATTTTTCAGCAGATGTATGTAAATTGTGCCGCAATATATCAATATACATATTGGCATTCATTTTATCATCAATAAATACCAGCGAACTGACACCAGAGGCTGCAAAACAACCCCAAACCATGAAGTTTCCACCACCGTGTTTAACCTTTATATTGAGATTCTTTTGTTCTAATTCAGTATTCGACTTTCTACACACCTTTCCCTTTTCATCGTTTCCGAAAATATTGAATTTCAACTCATCTGAAAAGAGTACATTATTTCAGAAATTTGCAGTAACATTTAATGCGAATCCTAGGCGTCTTTTTTGATTCCTGCACTAATAAAAGGTTTGCATTTAGCGGTGCGTCCCTGAAATTGTACTGCCGTAGCAATTTTAGGGGCACTTATTTTTGGATTTTTTGTGACACAACGCACTATAAAACTCTCATCTTGAGCCGACAGCTTCCCAGGTCGTCCGGATGGCTTAAATCGATTCTGTTTTCTTTATTGAACCTGTTAATAATTCTAGTAGCTCGTGACATTTGTAATAGAGAAGTAATCTGCTGAACCGATTTTCCTTCCGCATGACGAAACAGCACTAGTTGACGCTTATGGAATGAAGTGTTGCCTGAATTTTTTGGCATTTTTATTTCGAATGCGCAGGAATTTTAAATTTATACGTATGTACTATGTAGCTGTGTACTATAAAATAATTGTTAAACAACGTAAAGTATTGCTCATGCAAATGCATGCATTATTAGCGTTTGCAGTGAATCAGGAAAAACCGAGTGTCGTAGATAATAGAATGAGTCACGCTGTCTCAATGTTTTGCTGTCCCGTTACCTACTTTTTTCGTATCGTCTATAATTTTTTTGTTTTACGTTTATTTCATCTTTTTTATTTATTTATTTTTTATCATATTTGTAATCAGCAGTGGTCATTTGTTCATTTTTTAATAAATTCGATATTACACCTGCCTTTACCCCCCTATATCAGCCTGCTCAATTTTTTAAAACTTTGTTTATGTTGCTCATATATATGTATATAACTCGGCCATTTTGGTCTTGCAAGGGGCTGTGCCCCTTGGTCCCTCTTGCTTAGATTTCTATTTCTTTCTTTTCTATACTTTGTATAAAATGATCAAAATTTACA
Source organism: Icerya purchasi (assembly GCA_039619475.1). Classification (NCBI taxonomy): domain Eukaryota; kingdom Metazoa; phylum Arthropoda; class Insecta; order Hemiptera; family Monophlebidae; genus Icerya; species Icerya purchasi. Next base: position 154,993,653 of record CM077115.1, read on the forward strand.
ACGCAATTCTTACTGGCATCAACACAAAAAAAATAACAATCACAAAAATCCTATCCTAACATTTAGCTTTCATTACATAAAATTAAGACATTTTTTGGGACATTTTTTGTTACATAAAATTGGGACATTTTTTTTAATGCGGGGTAGCTTAAGAATTACGTTGTAATTAATATACATATATAATTCTTTTTTTTTTCAATTTTATTTAATGTTCTTTCAATGCTTCATATGTACATTAACGATAAAAAAGAATCTAAAATGATCCTAAGGGTTAAATTGGTTTATCCGGAAGGCATTAAATTTGATTTGAAATCCGATTTAAACGGTAACACACACACATACATATATATATATATATACAGTGGGTCAAAAAAGTATTCGATCACTATCAAAAAAGGCTGTAGAACTGAAGCGGAACAAAGAGGGATGGAAAAAAGTGATATGTTACAAAGAGAATGATCAAATATGGGTAATTACATCAAACGTTAAACGTAGCAGAGAAAGATAACGTCGCAATGACAAAAAATAAGGGAAACCCCGGCAAAAAAAGTATTCGATCACTCATGAGCAGATGATTAATGCGTATGAGATAAGACAAAAACAAATGCATTACAGTAGACGTAAGCTATTCGATTAAGTGCAGTAGTTTATACACATTGCTGTGTTGTTAATAAAAATGATAAAGTAGTGTTAATCGTAAGCAATGCCACCAAAAAAGGCCGAGATACAAGAAACAGTGCGTGCGCGAATAATGACTTTACGAGAAACCGGGCTAAGTTACCGCGAAATCGCAAAAAATATAAATTATTCGTACTGGGGAGTGTGAGACGTGATTCAGAGATACAAAAATATCAAAAAACTTGAAAATAAAGCGCGAACCGGAAGACCGAAAAAACTAACGTGCCGAGAGCGGCGCGAGATTATCCGTCAATCGGTGAAAAACCCATTTACAAGCGCGTCTTAGCTAGCCGCTAACCTTCAATCAAGGTCGGGCAAAATTGTCAATCCGCAAACCATCAGAAATGTCCTCCATTCTGCCCAAATTAACGGTAGAGCACCACGTAAAAAGCCCTTCATCTCGGAAGTAAATCGAAAGGAACGATTAGAATTTGCAAAGGAACACGTGAACAAACCGGTAACTTTCTGGAATTCCATTTTATTTTCCGATGAAAGCAAATTTAACCTCTTCGGGTCGGATGGACAGAAATATGTATGGCGCAAAACCCAGAACTGAGCTACACGCTAAAAACTTGAGACCTACAGTAAAACATGGTGGCGGGAACCGAATGGTTTGGGGGTGTATGGCAGCTGGTGGGGTCGGAAATCTGGCCTTTATTGAAGGGCGAATGAAAGCAACTGGTTACGTCAACATTTTGCGTGGCAATCTAAAAGACAGCGCTAGCAAATTGGGTCTGGTGGAGTCATTTATCTTTCAGCAAGATAATGACCCAAAATATACCGCCATGTCTACACGCGAATGGCTTCTGTATAATTCCCCACGTCGGTTAATGAACCTCCTCAGTCTCCTGATATGAACGTCATCGAAAATCTGTGGAATTATCTTGATACCCGAGTCCGTAAATGCAAAATTTTTAACGTTAAGGATTTAGAACAAGCTTTATAAGCTTCATGGGCGGAAATTTCCCCCGAGACAACGCGTCGCTTGGTGAAATCCATGCCCCGACGTTTGCAAGCCGTCATTGATGCTAACGGAATGCACACAAAGTACTAGAATCGTCTTTTCGTTTGTGGTAAGTGTTTTTTTTATTGTAGTCATTTGTGATCGAATACTTTTTTGGCGTCATTTTTTTTATTTTTTGAATATCCTGTAGCTGTATTTAACTTCTTTTATTCAAATACATGTTTCTTTCTCGTCTTTCTTCTTTTTCTATTATATGTGGTGTGTTTTAACCCTGTGCGTTGACCTCCTCCAGTCATGCGGTACTTTTTAGTGGTGTTCGAATACTTTTTTGACCCACTGTATATGTATTATATATATACAGTGAGCAACATAAACATTGAGACAAAAGTTTAAAAAAATGAAAAGGGCGATATACGGGGGAGAAAACCTGGTATAATATCGAATTTATTGAAAAACGAACAAATGAACACTACTGATCATAAATATGATAAAAAAATAATTAAAAAAAAACGTAAAGCAAAAAAATTACGGCCGATACGAAAAAAGTCGGTAACGAGACAGCAACATAAACATTAAGACACGTGACTCATTCTATTACCGACGAGGCTGTGTTTTTCCTGATTCACTGCAAACGCTAACAATGTATGCATGCGCGTGAGCAATACTCTTTAGGTTGTTTAACAATTATTTTATAGTACGCAGCTACCTAGTACGTACGTATAACTTTAAAAAATTCTTGCGCGTTCGAAATAAAAATGTCAAAAAAGTCAAACACTTCGTTTGATAAGCGTCAAGGAAGGAAAACCGGTTCCAGAGATTACTTCTCTATCAAAAAATGTCGCGAGCTACTGTTTACAGAATTATTAACAGGTTCAATAAAGAAAGCAGAATCAATTTTATGAAGCCATCCGGACGACTGCGAAGCTATCGGCTCAAGATCAACGTTTTATAGTGCGTTGTGCCGCAAAAAATCCAAAAATAAGTGCCCCTAAAATTGCTACCCAGTTATGCGCAATAAGTAGCAGTACAATTTCAGGGCAAACGATACGCCAAGTTCTTAAAAAGACGGGTTATAATTCGCGCACCGCTAGATTCAAACCTTTTATTAGAACGATGAATCAGAAAAAACGCCTAGGATTCACATTAAAGTATAGTGATGTTACTGAAAATTTCTGGATATGATGAGTCGAAATTCAATATTTTTGGAAGCGATGGAAATGGAAAAGTGTGGAGAAAGCCGAATACCGAATTAGAAAAACAAAATCTCAATATAACAGTTAAACACGGTGGTGGAAATGTCATGGTTTGGGGGTGTTTTGTAGCTTCCGGTGTCGGCTCGCTGGTATTTATTGATGATAAAATGAATGCCGATGTGTATATTGATATATTGCGGCACAATTTACATGCGCCTGCTGAAAAATTGGGCATCAGGAAAACGTTTAACTTTTATCAAGATAACGATCCTAAACACAAGGCGCATAAAACGCGCCTATGGCTGTTATATAAATGCCCGCGTTTATTCGAGATGCCACCTTAATCACCCGATTGTAATCATTGTAATCCAATCGAACATATACGGGATTATTTAGATCGAGTGGTTTGGAAAACTCCCATTACTAGTGCTACCCATCTGAAACAGCGGTTGCAAGAAGAATGGGCTCAAATTCCAGTATTGTATTTTGAAAAACTGATTTCGTCGATGCCGCAACGCTTCAGTGCTGTAATTCAAGCAAAAGGTTTGAATACAAAATATTAGGAAGCCGTTATTTTATAATTTTTCATGTTAAATTTTAGTTCTCAATGTTTATGTTGCTGTCTCAATATTTATGTTGCCTATTTTTTTCGTATCGGCTGTAATTTTTTTGTTTTACGTTTATTTTTTATTTTTCTTTTTATCATATTTATGATCAGCGGTGTTCATTTGTTCATTTTTCAATAAATTAGATATTTATACCTGCTTTTTTTCTCCGTATATCACCTGTTTCAATTTTTTTTAACCTTTGTCTCAATGTTTATGTTGCTCACTGTATATATATGTGCATTTTAATACATGAGTTTATATATGGGTTTTCCAGATTTTCTCTTTTTAGTTGTCTAATCAGTACCAGTGTAGATAGATCTCGATGTCATACTTGGGTTTTCTTTGTTTTTACGAGTTGATAAGCGACAAATTGATGATCGTATAAGTGGCAGCGAACATGTTAAATTACTAGTGCGCGCAGCGGGAAATTACAGCACAGATGCTGGACGTCGCGTAGTTATCATGTTAATATGTAAACAAAACCAATCGCACACTCACGAATAGTTCAATCGCATGTATAGATCATTAACCGTTCGTTTGTCAACATGCCGCCGTGTATAGTTGTCGATGCAATGCGGTTACATGTCAGTCTTTATTTGTTAGTTCGAAATTTTACTTTCTGGTTTGCGTGTATATTATAATGTTATAGTATTGTCAGGAATCACGTGTGGGATATCAATTTGGGGTGAAGCAAAAAGGACGATAATCAGAAAGATTAGTAGTCAGCAAAAGAAATGCTTAAAGGCAATAATCCCTGATAAAGATCAGGTTAATAGTAATATTAACCGGTGGAGAGATAGAAACGAAATGTCTCCAAGGATGTGCTACTTTTATCACCGATTGCTTGAATATAAAACTACAAATATATATCAGTAGCTACGATGACAAGAAGCAGGACAAAGAGGAATAATAGGAAGGTGTATTTTATTCGACTGAAAGGCATAAATAGTAAGATTGATAATGCCGATGAAATAGTTTTAATTAAGCTGCTAGAACGAATCCCAGAAGATATAATGCAAAAAGAGATGGGAACTTGGAAAGTTATTAAGCAATGGTTGATTGGTAACATTAGTGCGTGACATTAAGTTAGATAAATTGGAAACTGGCTGTGGGGGATAATTGACCATTCGTATTCATCAAACATGTGAAATGGAATTGGTTGTATGATGATAAATAGTTCCGTTTTTTGTTTTTTTTTCTTACTTTTTATAATTATAAAATTAATTACAATGACATATTGTAATTTATCTTTTGAATAAATGATGATAAGCGTATTTTGAGTACCCGCAGACGGGCAGTATGCCTTGTGGGACCTACAACTTACTTTTTAATAATAATAACAATAAAAAATAAAAAAAAGTTACCGTTCAGAAGCGCACCACACGTCTAAGTTTTTCCGTCTTGGCTTTACATTTTCAGCTGTAAAATCAGATTATTTCTATCGTTACGTCTCCCGTTAATAGGGCAATAATAAATCTGCCTACATATCTCAGCTGACCTAACTTGCAACGCATAACCAATTACCGTCTCCTTTTTTTCCATCTTAAAATATATAATTTTTAAAACATTTTTTTCTGTATAATAGTTAGTTTTCTGTTTTCTGTTTTTTTTTTTTTTTTTTGTTGGACAAATAAGTACTATAATTTTTTTTGAAACAAAATTTTAATTTGTAAATAAATATTCTTACAATAAAGTATAATAATGGCAATATCGTTTTAGTTCTATTGGCGGTCGATTTTACGAAAGCAAGCAACGGAATCTTCGTAATTTTTAAAAATACACCTTCCTAACGTAATTCCGATTTTTTTAGCGCTATTTTATACTTGAAGATTAAAACTAATCAGAACTATTTCGTAAATAAATGAAACCCAGGCGCACAAATGTAATTACAGGGTGGACACTCAACCGGGAAAACCTGGAATAAGTCGGGAATTTTATCGTAAAACCTGGAAAAAAGTGAAAATAGCTATATTTTTAACGAGAAAAAATCATTGTGCTGCTTTTGAGCTATTATTTGGGTTCCTTGGGTGGTTGGGCGTTGTTCTTCGTTGGCGTACCTAAAAAAAAAATAATAAATAACTAGGCCCCAGTAGCGGACACCTTGTCCACGCGCACACATAAACCAATCTCCTTCTGTCTGCAAGTCCGCGACATTCTTCTTTTTGTACAATTTTAGTAATCAGGAAATCGGGAATTTAAAAATTATATTTATGTGGCCACTATGAATTAAACTATCCCGATGACAAAAAATAAATGGCACTGGTTGACAGATTGCGACTTTGTAATTTTCCATAATCTACACAGGTCGATGAAACGTATACGAGGAAATATTAAAAAAGTATTACTTTTATTTTTTCCTAGCCTATCGAAATTTTGGCTACTAATAAGAATTGCCGGTTCCCGGCTATTTATTATGGCGCTAATGGAGTGTATTGTACAGACATAACTTCAGTGATTTTTAGGCGTGTTTTGATTTCTAGTGTGAATAGTGCTGGCAGCAACGCTTAAGCTGGTATTTCTAATATGTATTTCGTGATCGAAAGGTGATTTAAGTATTTCATTTGTACTACTAGTGTATTTAACTTGTCAAATGTATGTCGTCGCATAATTTTCTAGAAGAAACAAGTGTAATTAAAAAAGAAAAAAAAACGTATATAATATTAATTGGTATTTAATTGTTGTTCCAGAGTAAAAGTAGTATATGAATATTCTAAAAAATCTCGGTCAAAATAACAATAGCACATTACGTGTGCCATTCCTGCGCAAAATGGCAAACCGAAAAAAAAATAATATACACTTAAAATTTAGTATTATGTAAATGTAAATGTAAATGTTATTTTTATCCTAACATAAAAAATACGTTATTATTATTATTATTATTATTATCCAAGGAATCACAGCCTTTGCTGGTTTGCTTTATAATACGGCTATATGTCTAGCAAGCATTATAAATTTTCTCCATTTTGATGGTTAAGGAAGGTCCTTACATTTGTAGCGGCGTTTAATAGAATTGATTTTTGTATCATGTCTACTATATATGGCGCCAGTCCTAGGTTACTTATGTTCTTAACTAAGCTATTCGGTATTATGCCATTATTTCCAACAACTAGCGGTATTATTCTAACTGTATTGATCTTCAACATATGCTTCAATTGTTCCCTAAGTTTTTCATATTTATTGACTTTATCCTCGAAAACTTTACTTATATTTCTACTATCTGGGACAGCGATATCTATTAATACACTTGATTTCTTCTTTTTATCAATTAATATAATATCCGGCCTATTATATTCCACTGTTTTATCCGTCAGCACAGTTCTATCCCAGTATAATTTATGATGGTCATTCTCTAAAATTTTTTCTGGTACATATTTGTAATATGGTTGCTTAGATTTAATTAAGCCGTATTTAACTCCGATTATTATTATTATTATTATTGTTATTATTATTATTATTATTATTATTATTATTATTATTATTATTATTATTATTATTATTGTTGTTGTTGTTATTATTATTATTAACTCTTCTTCCAGTTTTAAAAGGTTGATTTTAAAAAAAAAATGTTCACTGTTTGTTTCCCTTCGACATGAAATAAAAATACACATTTACACATTCGTAGTACAGCCGAATTTTAAATGTTTTTAATGTATTTTTAATTTTTCAGGTAACCGAACACAACACTATATGTTACATGGCTTGCAGATTTTTAGCTTCACATGTATGCACTGTACTAAAACCAAACCCGGAAAAATTTCGATATTTTCTTGTATACTTTAAATTTTACTTGTCTGTCGTGTTTAAATTAATTGAGACACCACACGGATTAGTGACATCTTTTCTCATTCTATTGTCTCAGAGAGAAGTTTTTCGTTACAGTTTAACATTTTTCACGATCGTCTTTAAATAAGACTAATTCTGCTTGTATGTGTGAGTGTCCTGTGCGCATTTTTATAGTACCGGGAAATGCGATGAACTGTCGCGGTGCACGTAATTATTGTAAAAATTTTAAAATACGTGTAAATACTTGAACAGATCGTCGTCGTTTTGTAACTCAAAACGGGGTCGGTTAGAAATAATTCTACAAAATGTGCTAACAGTTAAACTTTCCTATTTAAGTTTCATATTGAACTCTTTTATTTAGGAATATTCTCCTCTTGTTAAAGGAGATAAGTAAGAAGAACAACTTTAAAAAAAACAAAACACAGAAAAAAAAATCGATCTCACGATCCTGTCCCCTTATTAATTAATAATTGATGAAACCGGAAAAGTAAAAAAAAAATTATTTTGAATGGAACTGTTCAAGTGTATTTTTTAAACTATTAAGATTATATGTTTCTCCGTGCTGAATGTTATTTTACTCGTTTATGATAATATTTGTAAACAGCGCACCGAAACTGTGATTAGGTATACTTAACACATTCCGTTTGCCATTCCAATAATTTTACACTAACTCTCTGTATATACTTATATATATATATATATATATATATATATAAAAATATATATATATATAATTTACTATAATTTATTTTTTAATTTTATTTATTATTTTCCTTGTTGAAAATGTAATCATCGTCATTTATTTCGAACTATGTCGGTAATTTTTCCTCGTCACCTTCATGCGACAGGCTATCATCTGTTTCTTGTTTAGGCCTCTGTCTTTTTTATTTTTCAAGATGTAAAATTAAATACTTACAATTATCTGTTTAGAAACAAAAAAAGAAAAAAAAAGAGAAGAGTCTACGATGACATTTTCTTGGAAATAATGCGTGTTTATTTTTACTTTTTATAACGCCTTTTACGGTGTGTCCATTTTATAATATATATCTAGAAGAAATCTTATATTTAATTTTATGAATGTAACGAACCGTTTCGAGCATATGCTTTTCTTCTTTTTATGCATAAATAAATAATTTTAAAAATCGTTATGTGTTTTTTAATCCCCCTCCTAAATGTCAACATGTTTATAATTTATTTTTTCACATGAATATATTTATATATGTATATGTATCGAGTAAGCAAGGGAGGGCTTTTAGAAATTCTATCGGTAAAAGGGAATTTCAGATAATTATTCAATTTCCGTAAAAATGCTATAATTTTTTTTGAAGAACCAAATAAGATACTTGAAATTATAAAAACCGTAAATTACGCGCTATACATCAGAATTGTACGACGGAATTAGTGATAGCTGCCGAACAAAACACTGTCGGAATGAAGATTTTTTACGAGTGGTTATTAATTATCGTGTTACAGTTCGGTTAAAATTAACGGTTGAAGAAGGGGACTAGTAAAGTTGTTACTAATAAAATTTGATGAACTCATTATTTTAATTACCGTATTCCTTCGAATTTAAGACGCGCATTTTTTACTCGATTAAAGGGCTTGGGTGCGTTTTAAATTCGAAGTAATACGGTATTATTTTCATGGTGCGTTATTATGTCGCAAATCTCGTTTTATTTATGTACAATGTTGGTATTAAACGATTTTTAGAAATATTATATCACTCCAGGCCCGTGCCCAGAATTTTGGAGGGGGGGGGGGGTGGAAATTTTCTTTGCATATTTATTTTATAATACATTTTTCACTAATATTCGTACTATTAATAATTTCCATCATTTTGATTTATATATTAATAATTTACATAAATGAATTACCCCTTATATGAACATTAATAAAAATTACATATGTTATTAATTATACTCGTAATAAAAAATTTTTTGCATAAAATATTAATGAAGTACCTAAAAATATGGGGCATATTTTTTCTTTTTTCTTTTGAAAGTAGGTAAAAACACCCTAAAAAATCATCAATATTTATTTTAAATTTGTGGTTTTTTTCAGATTTTTTTTGTATTTATAATAACTATTTCAGTTCTCATGGGGGGGGGGGTTAACCCCCCCCCCCCCATGGACACGGCCTTGTATCACTCACTTTAACGAATATGGTGCTATTCAAGTAACCAAGTGGATCGTAAGGGTGGTATTTCCGATGAAGAAGTGAAAGAAATTGTTTGCATTTATTCGTCGATATGCAGAGTCTGTAGCTATCACTGTGCCCCTGGTTGTTCACCTAATCATTGGAAGTATTAACCTTTTTTGAAAGAATACCATCCAACGAAAATAAATCTACTTTTTATCGACGATATGTAAACAGCTGGCAACCCGCTATTCGAGTGTCATTAAATTATGAGTATTCCAACAGTTATGGAAAACTTATTGTCCATACATCATCACTATGAAACCGACATATGACTTATGTGACGTCTGTTACAAATTCCTCGTTAGTAAAATTAGCGTTACAATTAACGCCAGTGATGAAAAAAAGCAAGCTGTATTGGATGAATATTGCAATCATTTACACAATTGACTAATGTTCAGCTTGAGGAAAAATACCGAGAAATTAGGAGAATCTAACTGTTTGATGATATTGATGGATTACGCATAGAATGTGTTAATGTACCATCCTGGACCACAGCAAGTTGGAAGTGTGTATTTCAAGTCCCTTTCTTCCAAATACCCTTTTCCTAAATGCCTAGTAATTACGATGCGTCTTAAATTCGGAGGAATACGGTACTTATTGAATGAATCATTCTTATAGACTTTTATAAAATAATAATATATTAGAAGCTAATATACTCATAGCTTCATGATCAGAGAAGATCGAACATTTCACATTGAAAATTAAAACGGAATATTTGAAAGTAATGATGAAATATTCAAAAATAAATAGAACGATAAGTAAATAAAGGTAATTTCAATCGATCCGCTTCTTAATTCCCTCTTCTTTTAAATTTCGGATGACGATGGGCTTTAACTTCCCGATTATGCGATATAACATACAAGGTCAACTCGCGAGCTTTTCCGAATGTTCACGAATTATAGGTAATGTTACAGCGGATTCATTAGCTCATTCACCGCCTGCTTTCGATAGAACAGTTTCGTTTAACGTATTTTTAGCTTTTTTTCATGTTCGTTTTAGACTTCGAATGGCAGTTTCTGTTCTCTACTTCAATTTTTAATGTTGGCTCCTTTTATATTGAACCGTTTCTTCCTCCTCCGCATCCGTAGTTTTTCGATTGCGATATTTTGCAATTTCGGTTGTTTGTTGCTTTTGTTTTAATCGTAGTCTCCTTTATGGACGATATTTCGATTTTTAAATGATCTAAATTTGTATTATGCTTCCCCTCTCGTAACGCGTTGATCATGTTTAAATGTTTGGTCCTTTCTATCGAACGATTTTCTTGTTTTCTCTTTTAAAACTTGCACCCCTAATCCGGTTCCAATGGTTCTATTATTCCATTTCATTCGATTTTTTCCGTTATTTAGATTTTTTGTAAGACTTTACTTCACTTTTTTCTTTTATCTAATTCTTGAGATTAATGTCGTCCCCGTTCGAGATATACCAAAACAAATAAAAACAAAACAAAAAACAGGTCAGTCGCTATTTATCTGTTTGCGCACATTCCATTAATGTTCTCATCGCGTTATGTCTTCACCCCTCGGGTTAAATATTTTCGTTTTATTTTACCTCGTAAAATCACGGTTCTTTCGTAATTCTTCGCTTTTCTAAATTTTCTCCTTACACGTTTTCTCTGATAACAATCTTCCTTTTACTTTTCCCGTGATTTTAGTAACGCATGGAAGTACATCAAATTCTCCTCTCTCCCGATCCGAATTAATTCCTCCCCATACACAGTATAGTCTTCTATGAATTCCTTCATCTCTGCTGGCTTTTCCTTCCCGTGTTTTAATATTTACTCATGATGTGGCTCCGAGAGTGATGGTGTGGCTGGGAGATGCGTTTATACGTCTCCTTCGTTCCATTACTCAGAGCCCTTTAAACTTCCTTCTGCTCTATCTTCTCAGCCGAATCGATCTCCATTCTTCGTGCCGTATATATTTTATTTTCCCTATAAATGGATTTTGCGAATTCGCGATCTTTTCCGACTCTAAAGGTGTCCTCCGAGCCATCCCTCTTTCCCATCGTTTCATCCTCATAGATTTTCTGTGGGTTTCTAGTCATTCCGATATAGAGGACGATGACTTTGCCGACACAGCTTGACGCTATGGTCTATTCCTCGACTATTTCCTTTTTTCAGACATCCTCGTCCTAACCGTCTTCAATCATTCTAAATTTTGGCTGGACGACACTTATCCATCTTTATTCTCTAATCGTTATTCACAGTTCTATTCCTGTCTGCCGTCGTTCCACTGTTCTTTCCGTAATTCGATTCAGGGGTACTCGTTTTCGGTTCTCTCTGCCGCCTTCTCCTTATTGCTCTCTTCATGCTACTCAGTCAGTCAACTTGTATTCGCGATTCTAATCATATTATTTTCTCCTTCTCAACGATCGTTCTGTTCTATACATTTAACTTTTAGCTTTGGTGTCTTCCTACTTCGTATAACGTAACCTATATCCTTTCCTTCCCATTATCTTCTGTTGCTCTCTTGCTAATATTCTGTCTTCCCTCTCTGATCGCCTAGCTATTTAGTTTGATCATGTTGTTGTGTCGAGGCCGCTGGCGCGCCCGAGAAAAAAGAAAACAATTTAATATCTTATGTAGTTTCACAAAACGCTAAATTAAGAAATAAAAGGAACATTAAATTTGCCGCTTCATTTTCGGTAGGCAACTTGATTTAATTTATATAATTTCGCTCGATACAATTTATATGCGTAAATTGATCAACGGAAACGTAGCCGTAAAATTATAGAAATGTTAACTCATCATTATCTGCGGAAGAAGAAATTTCAAAATATTAATCTACCTGACGATGGAATTCTGTTAAATAACCAGCGACGAATTTGCTAGCCGAATCAAAATCAAACGTACACTAATTGAAGTGAGTAGATTTATTCAACCGCAACATATTACCGCGTACTGATTTACGTTTGGTGGGTAGGCAGTATTATTATACGCTTTATATAATTCTTCCGCGGTATAGGAATGTGTTCGTGTTACAAAAGTACTTTAAATGTAAATATGTGACTAAAAGGAAAAACCTGATTTTCGGAAAATTTTTCATTCCACTCATTTTATGAAAGTTTTTAACATTAATTTGGCTTACGAATTTAGTAGAATTAGAATTGTCGGTGAAATATTAAGCAAAGTAAGAAAAATATGTCACCGACGTTTTTATACAGCTTTTGAGACGTGTGAATACGATTTATTCTTATTATTATTATCATCATTTTGTTTTAAAAATGTTTGCAAACAACAGTTAGGATGATAGGTATACTTTCAAAAACATTCATGGGAGAATAAGAGACGCCGATATACAAAGGTGTTTCATCTCACAGCATGTTCTATCAATAATTTTGCATACACACAATTCTTTTATTCTGATAAACAAATCTTCATGGTTGAAACAGTACGTTTTGCGGTAAGATCATTACCGACCAAGGTATATCCCCATATTTATAGCAAGAAAGTACGCGTATCGAAGGAATTTCAAAATTTTTTTTAGAAAATACTTTTGCTTGTGACGCTGAAGACGGAATGTTTGTATCGGCTACATTAGCGACAGAAACGATAATAAACACATCGAGTGGATTTTTTTTTTTTTGACACGTCAACTACGGGCATTAACCTCCTGCGCAAATGAAATTTTTGTAAGTTCCAACGTCCAGCAGTAAGATTCTATCCTGGCCAGACAACACTACCTAAACGCTACGATAACTGGCTCTAAGTGGATTACACACAACTTGCGTTCTTATTACAAAAAAAAATATACACACGTATATATATATATATATATATATATATATATATATATAATAATAAAAAGAGACCTTTGAAGTGCCTTGTGAACATTCCGTTACATGCGCTAACTCTTCCGGGGGGGCATTATTTGTATTTCAAACGACTTTACTAACGTTGGTTTTTTTTTTTTTTATTAAATTTTAATGAACGGAACTTTCAGTAACTCGTTTTAGTCTGCGCTATTTGCAAAATGTTCAATTGTTTTTAAGAACGGCAAAAAAAAAGAGAAAAAGAAAAAAAGTTTGAGGCGGGGTCTTACGATTAAATATTCTCTCTAGGAGCGTGGATATGTATATTATCTAATAAAATAGAAGTGCCGATCTTGCGTTTAAAATCCAATAATTAACAGATACTGCATACAGACCTATTATATGGAGGTCAAAATACTCCCCAAAAACTTTTCTTAGTAACAAAATATTACCAGAAATGTGAAAATCTGCTCCGTATTATTTACTGCGCGATGATGTGGCTAGTATTTTTAAATGTTTTGTTTTATAAACGAAAAAAATAAAAACATATAAAGTTAAACATACAAAAAATGTTAAAATTATCCATACAAATATTGAAGACTATCTAACAATAAAACAAGGAAGTAAAAGTAAAGTAAAGTAAGTCCCATATACCCTTGATAAGGTAGCACGGACTGTGAAGTTAAGCTTTTCATAATGGTACTAAGTTCAACGGCACTGATAAGAATAGGAGGGAGCCAGTTCTTTTATCTTTTTGTTTCGAGTTTTTGGGCGCATCGACTATGGCCATTAACCTAGGGCGGGCGAAATTTTTAGTAGTTTCAATGTGCGACAACGGAATATGTCCTACCTGAACGAAACACAATTAACTAACCAACTTCGCCACAGTAGCTGACAACAAGTAAGGGTTACCATTTCTTTTTACTGTAGAAAACAATGGATCATCATCCTCTCCGGGGACTACCGGGGTATGTTAATGCTGGCTAGCAGCTTGACTACATAGTCTTCCATTTCATCAATATAATTAAATTTATAATTTTCTTATAATAGTTGCGTTTGTTTTTATTTTTAACGTAAACGTGTTTTACGGCTAGGAAAAATCACTAGCCAAATAATAACGATCAGAGCGTGTGAAACGTTTTTGCATATTGAAGGGGATGAAAGGGAAGGAAAATAGGAGGCGGGAAACGGAAACATTGTCCGAAAAGTGAAATAGAGTGTGTTGAAACAAAAGCGTATTTCACGTTATCTCATGATGTGCGCAATTCGAATAGCACCCGTTGCTTAAAAATGAGGAAAGGTAGTAAATATGGTTTCAGCAAGAAGGAAAATATTTCGAAATGACTTTTCCGATTAATAGGGTCTTGCGGGAAATGCCATTTGACTTCATTCTCGGAGGCGATTCGATGTGAAAGAGCCACTCGCGTCGTCAGTTTTTATCCGAGTTCATTGGCGGGGCATTTAATTTAGATCCGAATAACAACCCCTCTTTTGTACGGACGTAACATTTACACGCGTCATCATGTTGAACATTTGGGGAAAGGCAGAATTACATTTCGTAAATTTAATCGCTGCATAAAAGGCTTTTGTATTGACTATTACAGATGCGTACAAAACCCACTTCGGAAGAATTATTTAATTTTCACAAACAAAAACTAATTGTTTTTACTTAAAAGTTTTACTATTACTCGGGGAATAGAACTAGTTCAATCGCATTATTAGTTCAATATTTGCACGTGGCTGATTATAATAGTGGTGCGGATTGAGTTTTTCAATTAAAAGACGAACAAATCCTAATGATATTTTGATGTTTCTTATTAAAGAAGACAAAAATTGCAACACGATCCTGAACTCAATTAGTATTTTTTTTTTTTTTTTTTTTTGCCATTTTTCAGCTAACAAAATGCTTCATGCGCTGGTCTAGTTAATGAACTACACTGTTGATATGCGGTTTTGAATGAGAATATAAACTCCGACTAGACTGACAATGCTTGCTTTTTTCTCCTGGCTATACACAGACCTTCACGCATACCATCGTGAACTGAACTTTCTTCCGGATTAGTAAAAGGTGTTTGTCTTCGTGTAACATATATGTGCTTTTCTTTTTAAAATGCCTCACGATTTTAGCGAATAAAATTTATACTTTCATTGCCATATAACAAAATTTTTGAGTTTTCCGATTTGTTAAAATTACTAATGAATTAGGCAAAAGCGGTATGTTAATTTCTCGAAAATTCTTTCTGTTACGTATATTATTATATCCTAAACAACGTGAGGTGATAGTGCATCTGAGATGAGTAACTATTTAAATAAAGTCGGTTTAAAATTAACGAACGAAGAACGCGTGAACCGACGCCAAAAATCGCTGGGAATTGACGGCTGGGACGACAAAGCTTCCAATTATTTATTATTCCGATTGTACATATCGTGTCATAAAAACAATACTAATAATTATCATTCGGCCTAGCGTAATGCATTTTCTTCGTATTTATTTCGGTTTTTAGCCTTATATCGGAAGAAAAGAAAAAGTTTATAATTCTCGGAAAATAAGCTTCTAGCTTCGAGTGCGCGTAATTTCAATCATTTGCGTAAACAATTTATAGCTATCAGTCGCATTTATTACTTATCAAAGTAACACGGGGTAGACCGAAATTTCGATATCGGATGAATTCAAATGATAAAATGAGATAAAAAAACAAAATTATCGCTACACAATTATCAACAAATGACAGTGTTCTATATTGCTGCCGATATTTAAATCGATTCTCATTGTACTTCTGATATCTTGTCTTTGTAATACAGCGTAGTTGTGAAATGTGTTTATTATATAGTTCGTGTCATATAAAACGTATGTATATTGTTTATGCGCATACGGTTCCTGCAATTTCAGAAATGCTTAAAAGACTAAAATGAAACGAAAGTGTAATTCTTCGTAAAAAGTTTTAGACTTTGTTTTCAACGAAGTTCCTTATCCAAATGGAAACTTTTTCTGAAAGTCCCGCTCTTACACGTAGCGACCTTTGATCACATACAATTCATTTGAAATCTACAAAACTCCTCTGTTTTCAACGAATTAATTTTGAAATCGAGTACTTTTGTTCGTGGAAGTATTTTTCAAGCCTCGTGTTTCAGTTAACTTTTTGTCATTCTGAAGTATGGCTACCCCTCCCCCCCCATTTAATAAAAAAATATTAACCATAATGTAAAGATGTGCGCGTACATTCGAAATTCTATAACGCACAAAAACTTACACTGTTTAACAGTCACTTAATTCATCGTAAAAGTGCGTGAAAACTGCATTTTCAGGATTCTCAGAATAAATCTTTTCATTTCTAGTAACGGTACGATGTTAGAATAACATTTCACATGCTTTTTTGACCCTCTCTAGCTGTCTCTCGGTCAGCTCATTTGGTACCTAATTTGGGGCCATCTTCCGAATCTTTCTCATCTCTTGTGGGTGACATTGGGGACAGCATGTTGATTAACATGCTCCGCGAGTTGTTCCTGTGTTTGTGCATTGTCTTGGTCCAGCAACGGTTGTAATTCTGCATCTTCGTACCTTTTTGGCGGTTTTTCACATTCCTCGTCTAAGACATCAAAATCGTCTCTTTTGAAACGCCGAAACCTCATACGTATCCTGTGATGAAACGTGTTCCTTAAGGTTTTCGAAGCAGTCGGTATAAGTGGGCAGCAATTTCTTTCAAATGAAAACAAAAAAATAACGCTGTCCGCGAACGCTCTTCATTTGACACAAATTTCGACATATTGAACGCAGCGAAATAATATGCTATACAAACACTTTTTCAATTTATCCCTGATGCGCGTTTGTTGATATGCCACATATGTATGTACGTGTCAAATTTTTAAACTATGTACATTAATGTGCGCCATCTGGTTTCTCAAATCCGCATTTCATACACACCTGATGGATGCCTGTGTATCGGATCGAAAGTGTATAAAAAACTGAAAAACGGTAACACGTTTAGGAATTTTGTTAATAACAAAAAATTACGCATTTCTAAAAAATTTCTGCAATAATAATCGGCGATAAACGAAGAAAAAAGTCGAGGACGACCGAATTTAAATAAACCAAAACCTATCTAAAAGAACGTTATGGGAAATTTGGCTCAGGAAGAGTACTTTCGACTCCACTTCGCATTGAAATAAATGAAAATAACATTCGGATGTTAGCAATATTTAGTTTGAAGAATTTTTGAAGAACTAACTAATTAATAAAAAATTTTAACGTAGATTGTTAGAGTTCATCACTATCGGTGCCAAAACATTATTATTCCAAATTGGAACAAGTTCTATCATAACTACAATTTGTTGAGTGGAACGCGCTATCAATTATCAGACACAGCTGCATTTCATTTCGCTGTAGATTAAGAATAACAGATAATAAACGTTACTTCGACACTGGATTGTGAAATGATAGATATGTACAGGTGTAATAAGAGGAAAAAGAAAAAGTTTTGTTAAGAATATCTTCTTAAAAAAGATTACAAAGGTAACAAATTGTAATAGACCTTTCGTTGCCTACAGAATATACATATATAGGGAGATTAGTGTTTCGGAAATTTTGGTAATACTTCATAGGTGTTTAGTTAATTATAAAAAAAAAAAAAGGGTAATTAAGATGATGATGAAGTACAAATAAATCGATAATCGTGACGAATGACTTCTGTAAAGAAAGGTGATTAAAGTTCGGTAAAGAATCCGGAGGTATAAAATAAAATTAAACGTTGCAGCTGTCTGTGTAGAAATTAGAAGTGAACAATTTTGTACCGATTAATTAAGTATAAAACAAATAAATACGCTATTAAAATATACTGTAGTGTTTTTTTTTAAAAATATTATATATATAAAAAAGTCACTTTTATCACAGAAAATATATTTTAAATATTTTAAAAAATTGCCGACATATTTCGGAGTCACGTACTCCATAATCATGAGTACGTGACTCCGAAACATGTCGGCAATTTTTAATTTTTAATATTTTAAATATATTTTCTGTGATAAAAGTGACTTTTTTATATATAATAGTTTGACAAATAATAACAGAAAATGTACACTTATAATTTAAATATAAAGAAGTATGTAGTGTTTTTGTCGAAATTTACCACTTTTATTTTTTAGTTTTCTACTAATTTTTCTTAAGAAAAAGTTGAATTATTTTCATTTTTAAATGTATTATATTTTATTAACTCAACATTTTCTAGCCTATTAAACATACACACGTGTTAAATTTTCAATGTAAAACCTGGCGTTCCGCTAAAAGTTTTCCATTTGTAATGGTGAGCCTTTCTATTCGTCTTTATGTATCTTAAATATTTTTAGTAAATTCCAGTAATTAATTAAAAAAGTACATGCGACATATATATATACATATATATATAATATATATATATATATATATATATGTATATATATATATATATAGCAAGGCCGTGTCCACAAGGGGTTAACCCCCTCCCCCCTTTAGAATTAAAGTAGTTATTATAAATACACAAAAATCTGAAAAAAATCAAAAATTTAAAATAAATATTGAAGGGTGTTCTTACGTTAAAAAAAAAAAAATTAAAAATATGCTCCATATTTTATGATAGAAATTATTAATAGTATAAATATTAGTGAAAAATGTATTGTTATTTATAAAATAAATATGCGAAGGAAAACTGTTTTACAAATATTTCACTATAACTATAGTCATCGTGTCAGATAACAATGTTACATAAAGATGTTATAAAAGAATATTATAATTTTACAAAAGAAACCAAAGCGATTTCGTACGTTTTTCTCACGCTGCTTCTAGTCGTAATTATTAATTTTTATATAGTACCTTCTGTTACCCGTGGTTTTGCCCGCTTAAATGTAAATTAGTGTAAATAACATACAACAGAAAAATATAATAATACACAAAGCATATGTTAAAAATTTTAAAAAAATTTTAAATTCTCAATATATATTTTGTGAATTATTATATTTTTCGGTTTTTAATGGTTACACTAATTTATATCGATGCACTGGACAATTTTAATAATATTAATTTAAACGCGTTGAAATATTTAATTTTCTTTCGCTTTTGATATAGTAAAGTGTATATTTTCTCTAAAAATGTATTTCCTTTATTCAGTTTTCTTTTATTTTGGCGATCTTAGTAATGAAATCGTTAAAACAAACTTTTAGTAAAGCCCGGGACAGCAGTCAGTGAGAATTTATGATTTAAATGTAAATATTTCCAGTAACTATACAGTGAAAACTACTGCTACAGGATTTTTTTAGCAATTTTCGTATAAATTTCTGAAATATTCCAGTGAAATCAATTTTTTATTAAACACTATTAATACAAAACCTAGTTAATAAATTGCGCAAAGAAAAATTATAAAAAATTATAAAGTTTTCAGATAAATTAATAGTTTTATGTAGTAATTCAGTATTATACTAATATTATGAAGCTGTTTCCCGACAATAAATTTTCAGCCCCCCCCCCTGAAATCACTACCGCATCGCTTTCGATCATCTATTTTTTATCCTACCTCCAACCTTCTCTATTCTTCGTAACATTCACTTACTCGTTTGTTTTCTTGCGTTTTAAATATAAATTATTTTTATTTTTATTTTTATTTTTATTTTCTCTGTACCTTCTTAGCCGAAATATTTATCGAAGTCAACTAACCATCATTTCTCATTACTTTCGCCGTTACAATCTGTTTTTTTTTTTTTTCTTTCCTTGTCATTTCATTTTTCTCAAAACATTCACTAATTCTACGAGATACGCTCATCCAGAGTTACCTGCTTGCTTGGGCTTGTGAATGTAAACGGTTTTTATTTAATTTTCTTCTAAGTAATGTACGTAAACAAAAATTAATACATATTTACTTTCTTTCAACGTTATAAATGAAAAGCTCGATTAATATTTGATTTTATTTTTCTTAAGCGGCCGGTAACTTAATTAATTATTAAATATTAATTATAAAATGGAACGTATTCTGACTTTTTTTATTATTCTGGAATACTTTTTTTATTACGTGCGCTGATCGCTAAAATTTTTCGCCCCCCTTTTCACAAAACGTGATAAATCATAGATTAAAACCTGTTCCGAAAATAATTCAAATTAAGCGCGGAAATTGCATCAAAATCTGTCCAAATAGTTTTCGAGATTAGCCCGGAGACAGACAGACTTTTCAACTTTTATTTATATACAATATATAGATACAGATATAAAAGCCTTCCTATTCATAGAAACAAAAAGTTCCCATTAATCTCTAATTTTATTTTGTAATATGGAAATCGTAAAATATTTTAATATTGATCGAATAGTTAGAAATAATTAAAATGTAGCAGTATCTTCCAGGGTAGGCGAGCGCAGCGACCTGGTACTTGGCCTCCTACTATGTATATATATGTAAACCTTTGATTAATAACAACAATCATTTATTTGGATCGCGTTATTAATTACGTTTCTGATATATTTTATCCGACAAAAATATCGGATCATAAGAGAGAAGCTTTATCTGTGATTTAAGATAACGGGCTCGGAAAGAGATTAATATTACGGCAAACTCTAGAATAGGAATAATAGATGATAGTATTTGTTCTGAATACGGATCCGAGTGTTCGATTGAGCATGTTATAGGGCTGGTTAAAGGAGTTTTAAACAAGTATAATAGGTTACCGACATCTGTATGAGCCGTTATACATATAAAAATAAGTGAAAATTAATTTTCTAAAGACGTAAATCGGCTAAAGGGTGAGAGCTGGATCAAGAAAAAAAAACAAAAATTAAAAATAAAAAAATAAACCGAGCAGCCGAGCGCTCCAAGCATGTTGTAGATTCGTTACTAATAGACGTAAGTTAAATATGAACCTTATTAATGGTGTTAGTGCAGAAAAGAAAAAAAACATTAAATAAATATTTTCGTATGCTAAAAAAGAATTGCTATTTTGGATAGACGGTGTGGCGAATAAATCCTACCCATGTGTGTTCACTAATCCTTTTTTTTTTTTTTTTAGTCTGGCGAGGAACCATTTGGCCACTGACTAGTAGATGGATCTACAAAAGGTTATACCGAGATTTTATTTTTTATAATAAAAATTTGAATACTATAAATAAAGTGGCCTCTCAACAACATTAAAGATGATGCAACGTACATGGGGGAAAGATGTTTCTAGCAATAGTTCTCCAAAAAACATAAATCTATCATTCTCAAATCTATCGCAACAAAACAACAAATGGTTAACATCGTTCACGAAATCGGTATGAACATGGGGTCACTATTACACCTTGAAGAATCATAAAAATTTAAAGTTATACGGGAATGCCTCATTCTCAATTTGCACACTATCCCCGTAACAATAAGAGTAAACAATCATGTGTAGTTTTATGTTTATATTAACCCAATAATAGTCAAATAGTTTCTTGACAGGTAAAAAAAAAAAAAAAAAACGGGCACCGAAGTAAAAAACAAAAAAGATCAAAAATAATTTAAAAACATTACTTCTTTTTTTCGGGGGAGGGGGGGCCAACCGAGGACAGCTCCCCAGATTACTAACTAGTATATATACTGTTGGGTGTTTTTATTTTAACAACTTTTTTTTGTGCGTGTTCAGGAGGGAATAAGCATATTTAGAAAAAAAAAATAAAACTAGTTTTAAAGAGAAAAAATGAAGTGCTACAATTCGAAAAAATACTTTATAAAAAAAAAACATCTTGAAGACATATAGACAAGTATTCGGGCAAAAAATTCTCCATACTTTCGTGTTTTTTTTTTTGTTTTTTTTTGTTCGGTGTACTACAATGATCTCTGCATGCGACTAGCAAATTATACGGGGTTTATAGGCTTTCTACTGTATTAGTTTCATGATCTGACTTTAGTACAGATTTCTAAGTGCAAAAACTAATATCAATTATGCGCTGTGGACTGCCGTGTGGTTTAATTGGCTTCTGATCTAGACCAGTTTTTTCAAACTTTTTCATGCCACGACCCCCCTATGATCGGAATAAATCTTGCGGCCCCCGCATCATAAAAATTTTAAAACAATCTTTTGTACGAAAGAACTAAATATGTTTTACCTTTTTCAAGTGTCTTATTGGTCACCAAGAGATGGCCGTTATATGTCTTATCGATAACATAAAAAACTGAGCCAACTTTAAAGTACAAGAAAGTCAAGGAATTATTAAATAGAACAGATTTGGATGTTCAAACAAACAAATCGTTAATAATAACCCGATAACCGAAAGAAAACATATAATAATTAATAATACAATGTTCAAAATGAGAAAGTTAACGAATTAACTTGGTTATATATATTGAACGTTGTTAATCGAGTAAGTTTTTCATTTTGAACTTTGTATTATTAATTATTATATTTTGTCTTTCGATTACCCGGTTATTACTTTTGTTTACTATGAACCGAAACAGATTTAACAAAGAAATCAATGCTACTTTTATGCCAACAGATACAGGAGGTATTCCCTTCTTTGCCAGTACTGACTCGCCTAATTACGAGCTGTTCAAATGGTTAGCCAAAAAACTCGCACCATTTGTAGGTGGTACTGCATCTTATGTCAAGAACTCATATCACTGCAATTGAACAACTGTCAATGGGTGAGTTTTCATGTGATATTACTGTTTACCAGCATACTCAAAAACAAACTGGATCTTAAACGTAGAAAATTGTGAGTAACTCATCGATTAGGAAAATGCAAATATTCCAAGTGCAGAAAGTAAAACCTCCAAACGACTTAGAACCAACGGAGATTTACAAACACAAAAATAATTGCATCAGAGAAGATAGTTTTCAGTTTCAAAAACGTGACAGTATTAATAAAAATTCCAAAAACAGATTCAGAAATTATCAGAAATGCTGTTTATAAAAACAACAAAGTCAATAACATCACAACAAGGGAGAAAAATATCACGCCATATCCGCCCTATTACCAACGCCAGGTATAAAGTTGACGCAAATGGAAGCGATGTGACGCATAAAATCAGTATGTTCGTTAAAAAATTCGTTTGTGAATAACTTGCATGAAGAAAAATGTGTTAGAGTCATTTCCTTGTATTGAGCAAATTATTGAAGAGATCTCAAGTGTTCAAATGAGTAAAAATTGACGTTGAAATTTTTAATATTATTGTAGGATTGCAAAATTTGCAAGACCAGCTATTAAATTATTTTTCAGAAACCAAATCCGAAGATGATGATGGATAAAGATGGATTCTTAATCCGTTTATATGGAAAAGCCGTTGGAACTAGCTAAACTTACTACAACGATGGATGAAAGAAAAACTCATAGATCTTGCGTCTGACGACGGGATGCTTAAAATGGAATTTAATTTACAGAAGATTGACGAATTCCGTATGAGACGAAAAGAAAAATATACCCAGCACTTGCTAGGGAAGCTCTGAGGTTAATAGTACCATTTGTGACATCCTACATGTGTAAATTAACGCTCTCGTAAGTGGTATATTTTAAAATATCTATATAGAAAGAGAATTGAATTAGAAAAGGACTTAATCGTTTGCATATCAAAAATACAAGAAAAATAGGCACACCCATCTCACTAATAATTAATTAATGATAAGTAGCTAAAAACATTTCATATTTGATTTTGTGTTGTTTTTAATTTTTAATAAAACATTCAATTTTATTATTCGTGTTTGTTTTTTTTCAATTTATTTGTAATCGGCGAACCCCTTATGTTGACCCACACTTTGAAAGACACACTGATCTAGAAGATTCAATTGAAGGAATTACGAGAATTATTACTGAAATTAGTAAAGCGCGCATATTCAAATTATGAATTCAGGTTATAAAGAGACAAAAGGTAAATAAATAAAACCATTTTTTCTGATAATAATCACTGTAAATAATGTCTATAGAAAACACAAAAAATTTACAAAATGGAATTTAAAAACGCGACATGTTTTGCAATTACATCATACGGGTTTCCGAATTTAATTTTGTGTAAATGTTGTTTGCATTGAAAAAAAGTCGAAATGTGCTTCTACTAAAAAGTTATTTATTTATTATTAGGCCCAATTAGAAGACATGTTTACGGTGAAGGGTCTCATTTCTTTTACTTTAAAACATGACAACATTGGTCTGTTAGCGCACGAAGTGAGGGGAACGGAGAAAATAGGGCACTGTCAATAGTAAAAAGTTCTGCAGTAAAGTTACGGAAACCTCTTTAAATCATCAGACAGTCGAGAACGGTAAAGATTTTACTGGACTCTTGGCGTTTAATTTAATGCGATGATGTGTGATAACAAGAAAACAGGACACGAATTTACGTTCCGTCCTAATAACTGTTTATCAAAAACCCGTCTTTCTAGCCACAACATATCGCCGCTCCGATACATGCTCCGATACATGCTCCGATACATACTTGTTAACCTACATTTCCTATCCTCGCCGACATTGTAATTATAATGTTCCCGCTGTCCGACTAAAAAACTAAATACCTCTGCTGCAGATTCGGAAGTGTGTAAAATCGGTTTCTCGCCCGTTACATCTTTCATGACCGCCGATATATTACCACGGTCAAGTTTCAGTTTACGAAGAATCCGTCTATGGCTGTCTATTATTCGTTATTATTATTTTCCTTTAAATGAAATCTCTTTCTCATATTATGTCAAATTTTGCCCTCTCATTATGCATCCGAAGAAGTGTAGCCTATTTTTCGGGCAAGAGTTTCTGCTAACAGTAGTTTACACTCTAATGCGATCGAAAATAACAGATTAATTCAAGAGCCGTTCAATAGCACACATCTCGAGGTTATCGACGAACTGAACAGAAAACTTTTCGTAATAACGAACAGAATTCAAGAGCCGATAAAGCAGACGGTGAAGGAAACGAGAGGGTAAAGGGCGCGGCGCTGTAAGGAGCACGTTTATTAATAAAAGTGACGAGAGTAACAAGATTCAGCAGCGATGGAAGATCATTTGAAAAAGATACGACCAGCGTGTTACGTATAAAGTAAGAAGTAAAAAGGTGGGGGGAAGGACCAAATGGAGAAGATATATCAGTGAGAAACGGAAAAGTTATGCACGGAGCAGACTGTGTCACAAAAACGTAGATGCCAGATTGCAGAGAGAATTGAACGTGGCATAGACGGAAATATGCGAAACCAAGGATGAGACGGAAAGTTCCGACTGAATAGACAGATAGAAAGAATTAGGATTAGAAAACGAAGAGGCTGATAATAATTTAGCTACAGCAAGGAATGAAATAATAGTAGATTCAAAAACGCTAAAAAATCTCTCTGCAGAAACTAAACCAGCTAGCCTTAAGTCGCATTGTCTTCGATCTTTAAGTGTCGTCCAGGCATCCATAAGAAAACAATCTGGATAGAGTGACGAAAAAGAAGATTATAGGGAACTTACGAGCACAATTATGTCGTAGATACGATGGCTAGCAGTAGAGGAAAAACAGATACGTAATTTACGGGAACAGAAGAATCACTTTAAATAGAGGTGATTTTTGAAATGAATCAAAATAACCGGAAAAAAGAGAATCGAGTTAACTAGGCCTTTTACCGATCGTCATTTCTAAATTCGCAAACTGAAAAATATTCCGGTTTTAACATTCACCCCTCCTGCTTTCGTAACGATCAATCGTCTTATCTGTCTGTACAACCTAATTTTCCGTCTAATAGCTGCCGTTCTTGGAGTTACTTTAACTTCCTCGTTCTGTTGTCATTTCTATGATTCGCTTGCGTTTTGGCCATTCTATTCTCGCTTCCTCTCGTTTATTTCCTTATACTCTCGCTAAATTCTCCACCTCAATGAAGCAATGGTTTTGCGACGCCAATCACATTTCTTTTTTGAATGTCCATTCTCCTTTCTGTCGAACGGTTTGTTTTATATCCTTGTTTGCTGAAAGGCAACCTACTCCTTATTGTGCATTTTATATTTTGTCCTTCCCCTCGCCATCCATTATTTCATCTCCATTTATATTGTCCACACCTGACTGAAACAAAATTTAACTGTCCGCTCTTTTCTTTTTTGCTGTTTCTGGGAGTAGGTCCTTAGCTGGCGTGCTCAAAGGGGGATTCAAAAAAAAAAAAAAAAAACATTCACCGAGTACATGTTTGGTTTTAGAAAAATTGAAATTCTCAGTTCTCTTTTTTTCTCAACTTCTTGCGATTAGTTTTTTGGATCTATTAAATTTGTATAATTATTATAAATATATGACGTTATCTGTATGACACATTTTAGATAATTTTGTTACCACCTTTATTAGAATCCATGTCCATATAAACTACGCAACTAAGTGACTTTTGTATATTCAAAGCTATCACTATCAAAATGTTGCGCTTATTTTATTCCTTTCAGTACACTTTTTTAAAATAAAACTTTTTTTAGAAGATTTTTTTTTTTTTTTTTACTTATATTTTATTATTTTCTTTTTGATGATCGCTAGTGCGTCTTAATTTATCGCATGTATATATACATGGGTTGTCCAAAAAAAAGACCGAACTTTCATCATGAAATATTTTTTATAATACTTACAATTTTACACATGTTTGTTTCTTTCAAAGTACTTCCCTTTGCTTACTATGCACCGGTTATATCGTTTTTTATATTGTTCCCACGCTCCCTGGAACTCGTTTAGTGTGATGCCTCGTAGCTGTGCTTGCGATTTCTCTCGAATTTCTTCTATACTTCGAAAACGACGTATTTTCAAGGTGAATTTTAGTTTCGGAAATAGGAAAAAGTCTGCTGGAGCCATATCTGGAGAGTAGGGAGAATGGGGAAGTATAGCTGTTGCATTATTGGCCAAAAGTTGGCCAACAAGCAGAGACGAGTGTCTTGGCGCGTTGCCATGATTTTTGCTGAGACGCGCTACTTGCCAAGCTTTTCTGTCAAAATTTATGCTGATCCCGACTTCTTCTGCAACTCCCTGTACAGTTAAACGATGATTTCTACGAATCACAGATCGAACGGCATCAGTGTTTTTATCATTTGTTAATGTCGACGGTCGTCCTGATCTTTCATTTTCCTTGGTGTCGATGATCTGCCCGATTTGAGAAGCGTAAACCACTCGTAACACTATGCACTGCTCATACAATTCTCCTTATGTGTTTGCTGATGCGATGGCCATGTTTCAGAAAAAGATTTACCGATGTTAAAATTTAATGTTTCAACTTTGCTCTACAAAGTCCTTCATTTCCGCTTTCTCACTATTCCGCAGAGCACTGATTGCACCTGTTCATTTGATCTCTCTATTCACCGACTGATCACACTACCGTAATGCGGTAAGCGTCTCATTTTGTTTCGAAAGAATGTCGCTACGTGTAGCATGACACGCAAATTTAAATTTCACATCTATATATGAAACTCGGCCATTTTGGCCTCGCAACGGGCTGTGCCCCCCGACCTCTCTTTGCTTAAATTTTTATCTCTTTCTCTTCTATACTTTGTATAAAATTATCAAAATTTACAACGTAGTTCTAAATCGGTCTATATGAATATAATAATCACAGAAATCCTCTAAAATAACAAACGTTACATAAAATCAGGACATTTTTTTCTAATGGGGAGTAGCCTAAGAATTACGTTGTAATATATATATATATATTAGTGACTATGCCATTCTTACTCCGGGGTATACTACATTTTTGTCTCATGATTATGTCCCTTTACGTTATATAAAATAGTAAAAGTTGAATACTGAAACGAGGTGGAGGGGGGGTGACATAATCAATTGAAAACGATTTTTCTAAAAGAATTTTAGAAAAAAAAAGACGACTAACTAAAAAGAGTTTAATTGTATATTTTTTCATTTCTTCCCTCTTTGCGGACCCGCGAACGCTGGAATTAACCGTATAAAATGCACGCTTCTTCCTTGCAAAAGCGGAACATATTATTCCATTACTTACACTAATTAATTACCATAATTCGCGGCCCATGTAGATCTAATTATAATTTCGCTACTTGTGCCACTGCTGCGCTTAGGCGATTTCAAACAAAAATGTTCGAAATTCATAATTCTATACTTTTGATTTGGTTTGATAGTGGATGATTGGTTATTTACCCCTGGCGGCGGGTAACAAGATCTTACACACACACACACACACACACACATACACATTTTCTTTCTCATCACGTTTTCCGAAACTTTATAATATTTTTATTTTATTTATGTTCAGTATTGCCGAAATCCAGAGTAGCCAGTATAGGCTTTTGTTAATCTGTGTGCAAATTTGTTTGGAAGAGATCTTGTGGGACTTACGTGAAAACAATTTAAAGTTGTAGATGTTGACATAAGATGTTTCAAGATATTGTTTCTGACTTTTAAGTGTTCTTTTAGCGTTATCTCTATCTTTCTCCTTCCGCTGGTGTTATCATTTTTTCTATTCGTTCTCTTCTTCATGATTATCCTCATCCACGTCTACCCAGATTGATTTTCTTTGGGTTCCCGGACAACATTCAGGCATTGATGAAAATATACCCGTCGACCTCCTTGCTAGAGCTGCAACTTCCAATGGAAATTTTATTAGCAGGGGGTTCCAGTACACAATATTCTTCTTCCAACTAAATCTTGCCATCTTAGACATTGGCACTCTATGATTCTCTTTTCACTAATCCTAATTCCCGTTATATGTTGATTAACCCTATTTCTTCTTCTCGTCTTTAGTTTTATTATTTCTCCGGTTTGCGTCGGTCCATAATTACTAAACTATCTCGCCTCCGTTTCTCGCCATAATCTCCTTCCTTCTTCTCTAAATCTCTTTTCCTTGGCTACATCTCCGTTTTGTCCTTTGAATGCTAAACTTTCCTATTAGGTTTGTGACGCGAATCACATATTCTTCGAGTGTTCTGGTTTATCTCGCGAGCGTGAGTTACTTTATTCTCAACTTTTAAAGCTTGGTCTTCCTGCTCCTTTCAACGCCTCCGATCTCTGCCTTGTTCTCTAGAAACGTGTTCCTTGATTTCATTGCCGATAAAATAAAAATACAGTTTCTACTCTGTTTCATACATCTTTTCCATTTTGCTGGGCTAATGCTCTCTGATAGCAAACCAAAAAAAAAAAAAAAAATCCGTTAGTGGTACTTGAATTTGAAAATTTAAATAAGAATTAAAATATCGATCGATAAGAGTGAATAGAAAAAAATCGGAATTTATTCTAGTCGGTTATAACAAGGCAATTAGAGTTTGTAAGTTGCAGGTATATACTTCAGCTGAGAGAAGAACATAATACTGAGGTGGTAAACTGAAACATTTGACTTCCATGAGCCCGTTCTTGTATTTCGATGCATCAGTTTGTTATATCGGCTAATATTTGAAGTAATAACCGCACTGGCGGAAATAGAGAGGTGTTTTTAAGTATCTGATATGGAACTTTCGAAATAGGGAAAATTACAGGTACAGAGATAAGGAATAGTTTGGAGTCTAATTTGAAATTTATTTGAAGAAATTTTTTTCTTATGATTAAGGGTCACATTCTTCAATTCCACAG
Organism: Icerya purchasi; assembly: GCA_039619475.1. NCBI lineage: Eukaryota > Metazoa > Arthropoda > Insecta > Hemiptera > Monophlebidae > Icerya > Icerya purchasi. Next base: position 155,023,297 of record CM077115.1, read on the forward strand.
CAGACATTATCGGGGACTCATTCTGAATACATCCGTTGCTAATCTAGTTGCGGTGTTCCATGTAGTATTCAACTTTTTCCGTGTTTTCACATTGGTCATAGCGCCCTGCATATTGGACAGCCGTATTTTATTTTCCAGGTAATTATATGTATACTGCGATGATTTTTTGTTAGCTCCAAATGTGCTGTGGGCTAGTGGTGTGCCCTATGTTACGCTCTTCTCAGGAACCTTTTAAGGTAATTCCTCAAAATAACATAAACAATATGCATATATATATATATATATATTCCAAACATGTTCAATACGTTGAAAAGAAACGGTGTTGCAACCTAACTCGAATAAAACAGATAACCAACGAAAATTCTCAATCTAATTATTAAAATTGTCAAAATGGCAACTTATACGTCACCTTAAAGCCCAAAAGCCCCCCGCAGTACGCCATTTATCGTCGACGCAATTTAATTACGGTTATAACTATATATTTGCGTTATAGAAAAGTAATTGAAAATTGAAAATTTCTACCATTGTTAGCAACTTAATCAGTACCAACCGGATGCGCATGTAGTCTAGATTGAAAACAAACGCGGAATTCGATATTAATAACAACATAGAATATCATTTCTAGGTCAGTGTGAATAAGAATTACGTTACGAAAATCGTGATTGTGTGGATAAAAATAATATGTATATTTCTCATATGAAAACGAGAAGCATTTATACACGCTCCGTTGAGTACAACGAAGACGGACGATGGGTCGCGAATATAAATCGCCGGTGACTGCTAAGACAGACATTTTCGATAAACCGCTGACTAACTATATTCGGCGATAAATATTTAATGGCGACTCTTAAAATTTTAACTGGGGTACAATGTTTTCCTCGATTTATTGTTAATATTTATTTTCGATAAAAGTATCACTCTTACTTTAACACGATATATTTTTCACGGCTTTTTTTTGCATAGCTCCCGAACACGCTACATCATAGTGTCGCAATTAGTTGACATTAAAAAAAAATTAACCGTATCATTATGTTAATAATCGAAGATGACTTTATGATACGCTTCGATGGGTGCAAGACAATTTGCCGCATTATCCGCAGGTGATGTGAAAAAAACACTGTTCTATCGGCACTATGAACACTGTGTAAGCAAAAGCTGAATCATTCATATATTAAATAGAACAGTGTTATAGACCTTTTTTTAAATTGGAATACAAAATAAATAACACAAGTCATTCTCTGTATAATTTGTGTGTAATGTTTTCGTACTGATTATTATGCAACGGTTTAAAAATGACGTAATAAATTAAAACTAAAATTCTTCCATAAAAATTACAGAAGACCATCATCAGCCAAGATTTTATTTAGAATTTAGATTTATAACGTTTTGTTTCAATTTTTCATTTGTATTATTTTATGGAGCGTATATTTTACCCAACTTTATATCGTCATAGGTTGTTAGCTAAGTTGACCAAAAACTTATAAATTATGTATTTCCTCAGGAATTAGTCCATCCCCACTGGTGATACCTGGTACAAAATTAGTTCGGTACCTCTTCGTCATTTGCTTGCACCACCAACAACACAACAGCATATTTTTTGATAAAATGTTCGCATTTCGTTAACTTTATTATAACTTTCCCCCATCTTTTTTATCCTCTCATTTTATGTTTTCACATTGATTATTCTAAATTTTCATACATAATTCACTATCGGGAATCAATCTATTCATCTCAAATCAATAATAAAATCCGTGTTCGGTAGTTATTAAAATTAGTCCACTCATACGGGGACGATCATTCGCATAACTGGAAACCTTTTTTCATTAAACTGTTCACTTTTTGTTTTGCAACGTGAACTTTTAGTGGTTTGACGACATGCGTTGCAACCGTCGTTATCAGATCTTGCAGTCCGCTTTTACTTAAATTCGAATTTCATGTTCTAAGCCATATCCACATTTCCGTTGAATACAGTTTTTCCCCCCTTACGCTGTTAAATTTTCGTAATTGAGCACACTTCAAAAACGTATTATGTTTTTGCAAATTTTTTCCGGCCGTCTATACTGATGCTCTTAAGTTTTTTACTATTAAATACAAGTTTGACTTGTTCTATTCTTTTTTTTTTTTTTTTTAAACACGTCTTTTATGCTTCATCTTCTGTTATTCCCAGGTAAAGTGTTTCTGTTACTTGTTCTAATTTAGTCTTATTTATTTTCATACTTATCTGTTTATTTTCTGAATTTTTACTAATCTTCATCACTTTTACTAATCTTCATCACTTTCGTTTTTTTTTTTTTTTTTTTTTTTATTATTAATATTTGATTTCCATTTAGCTGGTTTTTCTGGCAAAACTACTAGCATTTTATTCATATTCCACTCTGACTCCGCTAAAAGAGCGCAATATTGTCACCGCGAAATGTATGCAGTGTATTTGTATATCTCGTTTACTTTCAAATTCTTTTTCATCTTTGGACGTACATGCATTGAAAGTATTAATAGTTTTATATTAATTAAATAATATAATAATTTATTGATATTTTAAAGTATGGACACTCGCATATGTGTGTATTACGCATCTAAGAACTAATCCTTTCAGTCTGTTTCATTTGCCCCGCTTGCGATGAAACATGGTCGCGTCGAATTCCGACAAACTGCTCCCATTAAAGCATGTACCCTAGAAAACTTGTTTAATATCTAGCGAAAGCAGGTCATTAAATATAGGTGTACTCAACCAGCAATCTTGCGGCGCAGAGTTGGGTTAAGCAGTGGTGTTTTACGAAAACTCAGTTTGAGATGATTTGTTAATTATCTTAATTGTTGAATTGGTAACGGTCTTCCCCGGTTGTACTAGTCAAAAGTTCGGAGGCAGTCGCTAAAGTTCCTCGCCTCTGATAAATATGGCCTATAGAGATCGCGTGCGTTGTCATGCTTACTAGCGAATGCCTCTAACCTTCAGAAATATTTTCCAAATCATTATTATTATTATTTTTTTTGAGTATATGTAGATATCGCTAAAATTAATTCTGACACACTGGTCTTCTTCTACACTAGTACAAATATTGTCAGTATAACATAGATGTAATTCTATTTAGTAACTTCAAATTGAAGTTGTTTTTTTTTTTTTTTCTTTTTTTGGAAAGGAAAACATAGCCGCTTTATTTAGTGTCGCTTTATCGTTAAGTGTGTAATATTTATAAACTACAGTTCTTTTTTATTTTGTTTTTATTTTTGAATACGCCAGCAAGAGATCTATATTGTCAGAAAGAAAAAGAAAGGAAAAAGCCGTCAGTTAAATTTTGATTTGGTCAGCTATTAACAGTGTACCTATGAAGGGGAAATAATAGTGGAATGCAAAAAAAAAGAAAAGAACGGAATATAAAATGCGCTTTGAGTTTTGGTAGACGAGAATATAGAGCACGAATCTCGACAGAAAGGGAAGTCAGAGAAGATATAACTATCATTACAGATACATCAGAGGGCACTCTGCAGAGCAAACAAGGGGAATAATAGAAATGACAACAGAACAAGTAGGAAACGGAAAAAAAAGATTAGGTTAAACAGATAGATAAAAGGAATGGCCACTGCGAAAGGAAGAAGAATAAATACTTGGAATTTTTTACGCGGAGACGTGAAATTAGAGCATGCACCATTATAAAGAAAGAATCTGGACGCAGCAACTAGAATCAAGGAATCATTATTTTTATTACCTTCAAAGCTACCCATAGAAAATCAACGAAGATAACGTATGCGAAGAATGATATAATCGAACGACTAATCAGGAAGGGAGACTAAATCGTCTGAAGGGTATTCATAGAGTCAGAAATAATTAAGTAACAGGGCAAAAAAAGAGGTAGAGAAAATGAAAACAATGGAACTTAGGACAGCCATTAATTTGTTTAGAAAAGTAGAACGGAAAAAAGGATTAGATAAGGGTTAATTCACTTTTAAAGTCCAGCCCAAGTATTGATATTCACTTCAACAATATTTAATAACTTCTCTCTTTAATAGTGTATACATTTCTGAAGTAGACTTTCATGCGTGAGTAGCAAGTCTGTTTCTAATGAGTACACCTGCATGTAACTCAACTGTCTATCACATAACACGTATTAAATAGAGTGGAATTATTATTATTCTTAATTATTTTCATTACTGTCTCAAATTTTTCTAAGTGTTTTTGTTTTTATTAATCATATTTCTTATAGTTGTTTTCATTTCGAGCATGCGTCTGCAGGAATGTATGGAAGTGTTTATGAATTTGTACACTGTTTCTTACGCGTGCGTATATACATACATATATATATATATATATATATATATATATATACGAGCGTATGTGTGTGTGCATATTTTTACGTTTTTGTTCTTAGTTATTAAATTGATCTGGTTTTGTATTGTATAATATGAGCCCATGCTGTTACTGGCTACTTAGCTATTACGTGAGCTTCTTTAAACAAAATAAAGATCTAGGAAAGCAAAAGAAGTGTCAATACCATATCGAGCTTCCTATAGTTATCAGTGAAATTCGTAATGTTGTAGAATTTCTGTTTAACTACCTGCTTAGGGAAGGAACTGGGAAAGTGAAGATAAGAAAAAAATATTTGGAGAGGATGTCAAATAAAGATGAAGGAAAAATATGAAAGATTATTTCATGATATAGCCCCCCATAAGTCCAAAATAGTCAGCGATGTAGCGAAATAAAAGCTAAGTTAGAGATTACTTTCCCAGCCTTAAAGAGCCAGTTTTTAGAAAATAAAATGTAGGAATGTAACATCATAGTTTCTTTAAAAAATTTTTAAAATATGACCAACGGTAAAAAACCTTAGTTTTCAAGTGATTTCCGAATGGCGACTATTAAAAAAGTTTGCTTTGAAAATTTTTTAAAAAGAGAAGAAAAATATGTTCTAACATTTCTTCCCAAAATTCTGAGCAATTAGCTCTTAATTCCTTTCTGTCGGCTATCTCTGATCGTGTAAGGATCTGAGTCTCTCTTACCTCTCTGTTTCACTGTTCTTGGCCAATGTCCATGTTGACGAATCCATAAAAAAAAAAATTCTTCTTTTATACATTGATCCACCTAAGGGTTAAGATCTGAAGAGACAAAAGAAGCTCCAACACCATATAAAACATCCAAAATCATCAGTGAAATGCGAGAGAAATTTGGAATTAACGGTGCTGTAGAATTCTGTTTAACGGAATTTAGAAAATAAAGATAAGAAAAAAAATCTTTCGGGAGAATGACAAAGATCAGAAAATTTGAAGGAAAAGTATGGAAGACTACTTCGTGAGATGGCATAAGGCCAAAATGAATCAAACGGAGAGAAGTAAAAGCTATAAGGCGGAGATTAGTAGCTTAAGTGTTCTTATAAATTGGAAAGGTAAGAATGAATAGGAGGACGTGAATGAAAGATTTTTAGTGAAAAAATGATAGCCTAAATAAGATATGCAAAGTAGTAGGAGTGGTGTATTGGATTTAGCAAGAACCGTTAAGATTGGAGGGGATTTAAAAGTACAATGACGGAGTCAAAAGCGCAAATTTTAGATTATAACTAATTTAAACGTTCGGGATATGGAAGCACAGCCATGCGTAAAAGTACAGTAGTCGAATTCGGAACAGATAGTGGATATTTATAGAAGGGGATCAGGAATGTAAGAATCACTATTCCATTCAGCAAGTTTAGTATTTGAATAATATTCAGTGAGTTCGTAAAAAATATCAATCAACTGTTAAGGAAAACTCCAAAATAGCGGAAGCAATTAAGCGAGAAAGTGTGAGGTACTATTTAAGCAGAGGTTAACCAAATCAGGATCATAAGGAAGAAACATAAAAATAATAGAAGGAGACTTATTGGAGAAATAGAAAGATGGATTGAGAATGATCCGGTACAATGAGAGACGAATTAAGACGTGAACAGCTACAATATCGGAGGAAGAAAAGAAAAAGGATGATACCGTCAGCATCAGCAAAGAATAAAGGGCAGGAATTCGAAGGAAGAGAAACAAAATTACTGTGATGTAGTTAGTGTAGGATTGAAGGAAGAACTTTGTTCAAGAGAGCGCAGAAAAATGGAAATGATAGCTGGATAGAACGATTTATTGTGAGATTAATAATAAAGGGAGAAAACTGAACTGTTAATTGCTAACATTTTTTCTCCCCGGAAGTGGCAGACGCGCGTTACCGAAGTAAGGAAGCTAAGGTGTATTACCTGTGGATGAAGGATTTTTACATGTATTTTTAAGGAAGAAAACTATTTAAGCTAAGGAAAATCTGAAAAATAAACACATTTAAGAATATTTCATATCGTTTTTGAATGTGAAAAACATTATCTTAACTCGCAGCGAAAAAAGAGATTGTTATTTTTTCCGCTCCGGTAGGATATGTGCTAGGATTTTTATCTTTAAAAATTATCGTACACTGCTTAAGTCGAACTTTTCTTACACATTTCAGTTTAAATAATTATTTCTTTTTTTCGGGAGGGGCTTTAGCTTTCTTATCAGTTTTTAATGCTTAATATTATTTCATCTCATTTATTATTTCTTAGACGTTGTTGGCTTTTATAAATTTTTATATTAAGCAGTATAAGTGAAATGTTGCATTTGCCAACATCTGATTTATAATCACCGGTATGGAGTACATCGCTACATTATGCGACAACTTTTTCTTGTAAAGTTAATCCTGTGGCAAGATCTGCTGCGGACGCGTCCCCCATTTTCATTATAGCGACTAAATAATCCTTTTCAAGGTTTTTTTTAAATCGTGGGGGGGGGGGGGTTATTTCGGCGTTTTATGACAATTGCGTTCGTCGAAATTTGTCTTTCCGACTTGTAAAGGTTAATAACCTACGGGGGGACCAAGTTTTGTCGGCCTGAATAATAAAACATTTTTAGCATAAGGTGCAGCGGAAATGATATTAACCGAGCGCAGTGACGATGATTTTCGATGTTTTCCATCTACGGCAGTAGGATTTGAACAGCTACCGTACGTTATGATTACTGACGTTCGTAGAAGACGAATCCGAATATTTAAAAAAAAAAGGCACAGGGAAAAATTGTAATGGTTTCTACTTTTTGTAAACTGCAAATATACAAATAAATAAATGAAAATTAATTAAATAATCGCCCAATATTGCAGTTACTTAATGTTATATTTACGTTAAACGAATTTTCATTCGCTATTCACACATTTTATAATATAACATTTATTCTATTACAAATTTATAAAAACATGCACTACAGAAAATTATACCTTAAAAGTATTAAAAAGAGCCGACATGTATCGGAGTTACGTACTCCATAACGTATTTTTAAAGTATGATATTCTGTAATACATGTTTTTATAAATTTTTAATGATACACAGAAAATGGGGACATAAACATTTATAACTTAAATATAACATTTTAACATTTATTATTCTTAAAATTGGAAACATAAAATGACGTCATTTAAACTTTGTTATATTTATATAAACTTAAACATTTTAAGAAAACAATTAAAATGTTCACAAAAAAACCACAATTAAAATTATTTAAAAAAAATTTAAAGAACATTTAAAAAACATTTAAAAATTATGCCCGACCGGTTTCGTCTAGATTATACGAACACATATTCGTGTATTTTGAATATGTCTGTTTTTTTTTGTTTTTTTTTTTTTTTGAAAAATATGTATTTATTATTTTTTACATACAAAACTTTCGTCAAGCTAAAACGCTTGTCGACGAATTATCGTATTGAACACTTTACCATCTTAAATTAACACATATACATAATCGTGTAATATTTACTAGTCTTAATCTATCTATTTTACTTATCAATAATTAATAATCTATTTCTATTTTCTATATTCAAAGTTTTTTTTTTTCTAGTATTTTTGTTGCGCTTTGACTTTTTATTTTATGTTTATTATTTTTTTTATATTTTCTTCTTCCTGAAGAGCCATTCCTTTATTTTCCTTTTTCTTTCCCCTATTTTTTCCTTCTCTATTATTTCTTTGGGTATTTTATTCAACATCTGCGGTTATAATTTTTTCAAACTTTTTCATGCCACGACCCCTTTATGATCGGAATAAATCTTGCGGCCCCCGCATCATAAAAATTTTAAAACAATCTTTTTTACGAAAGAACTAAATATGTATGTTTTACCTTTTTCAAGTGTCTTATTGGTCACCAAGAGATGGCCGTTAGATGTCTTATCGATAACATAAAAAACTGAGCCAACTTTAAAGTACAAGAAAGTCAAGGAATTATTAAATAGAACAGATATGGATGTTTAAACAAACAAATCGTTAATAATAACCCGATAACCGAAAGAAAACATATAATAATTAATAATACAATGTTCAAAATGAGAAAGTTAACGAATTAACTTGGTTATATATATTGAACGTTGTTAATCGAGTAAGTTTTTCATTTTGAACTTTGTATTATTAATTATTATATTTTGTCTTTCGATTACCCGGTTATTACTTTTGTTTACTATGAACCGAAACAGATTTAACAAAGAAATCAATGCTACTTTTATGCCAACAGATACAGGAGCTATTCCCTTCCTTGCCAGTACTGACTCGCCTAATTACGAGCTGTTCAAATGGTTAGCCAAAAAACTCGCACCATTTGTAGGTGGTACTGCATCTTATGTCAAGAACTCATATCACTGCAATTGAACAACTGTCAATGAGTGAGTTTTCATGTGATATTACTGTTTACCAGCATACTCAAAAACAAACTGGATCTTAAACGTAGAAAATTGCGAGTAACTCATCGATTAGGAAAATGCAAATATTCCAAGTGCAGAAAGTAAAACCTCCAAACGACTTAGAACCAACGGAGATTTACAAACACAAAAATAATTGCATCAGAGAAGATAGTTTTCAGTTTCAAAAACGTGACAGTATTAATAAAAATTCCAAAAACAGATTCAGAAATTATCAGAAATGCTGTTTATAAAAACAACAAAGTCAATAACATCACAACAAGGGAGAAAAATATCACGCCACATCCGCCCTATTACCAACGCCAGGTATAAAGTTGACGCAAATGGAAGCGATGTGACGCATAAAATCAGTATGTTCGTTAAAAAATTCGTTTGTGAATAACTTGCATGAAGAAAAATGTGTTAGAGTCATTTCCTTGTATTGAGCAAATTATTGAAGAGATCTCAAGTGTTCAAATGAGTAAAAATTGACGTTGAAATTTTTAATATTATTGTAGGATTGCAAAATTTGCAAGACCAGCTATTAAATTATTTTTCAGAAACCAAATCCGAAGATGATGATGGATAAAGATGGATTCTTAATCCGTTTATATGGAAAAGCCGTTGGAACTAGCTAAACTTACTACAACGATGGATGCTTAAAATGGAATTTAATTCACAGAAGATTGACGAATTCCGTATGAGACGAAAAGAAAAATACCCAGAACTTGCTAGCGAAGCTCTGAGGTTAATAGTACCATTTCCAACATCCTACATGTGTAAATTAACGTTCTCATAAGTGGTATATTTTAAAATATCTATATAGAAAGAGAATGGAATTAGAAAAGGACTTAATCGTTTGCATATCAAAAATAAAAGAAAAGCAGGCACACCCATCTCACTAATAATTAATTAATGATAAGTAACTAAAAACATTTCATACTTGATTTTGTGTTGTTTTTAATTTTTAATAAAACATTCAATTTTATTATTCGTGTTTTGTTTTTTTTCAATTTATTTGTAATCGGCCACCCACACTTTGAAAGACACACTGATCTAGACGAAACCGGTCGGGCCTAATTTTTTAATTGCGTTTTTTGGAAAAATATTTTAATTGTTTTTAAAAAATGTTTGAGTTAATATAAGTATAACAAAGTAGTTTAAGTGACGTCAATTTATGTTTCCAATTTTAAGAATAATAAATGTTACTGTTATAAGGTGCGCGTGAATAGTGAATGAAAATTCGTTTAACGTAAAAGTATAGTATTAAGTAATTAGAATTATCTAATTATGTGTTTTCATTTATTTACTTGTGAGGTCAATTAATTTTAATTTGCACGAAATCGTACTTGAAATGACTTCCATTCTTTCTAGTGAAGAGATTTTACAAAAATTGAAAGTGTACCGCCGTAATAATACTGATCAACTTTTGTTTTACTTTTGCAAACGTTCGCGGAACATTTGCATTTTCCTCGCCTATGTTAACATTTTAACGTATCTCCGCGACAGGACTAATTTTGTTGACTTTAATAGACGATAAATCAAAAAAAAAATTCAGCTCAAAAGACCGTCCAAATCAGCAGAACGCGATCAGACTGCGATTGTGTAGCGAGCAATTAGTTTGTCGTAGCGGATCAGCTGTCTCGGATAGTTCCCCCTAATTCAATGGAAGCATGCGCGAACAAGTGGCCGACAATATGAGTCACGCATGAAGAAAATATTTGTAGGGAAAAAACTGAGAATTAAAACCAAAAAAAAAAAGAAAAACGAAAAAAACCAAATGCGTGAAGAGGAGATAAAAAGCCAGAAAGAAAATTCAACGATAAATGAGGAAAGCCGTTATCTCATCGCCTTACGTATGCATTAGTGTATTTCCGGAGTTCGTAGAAAGGCATATTGCGCGACGACAGCGGACCAGATAAAAAACCCTGAAACGGCCAGAATAAAAATTAAAAATTATAATGCCATAATGAAGATGTGTAACAGCGGCGGTGACTCCTCCGAACAACAATGCGATATTATTATTATTTTAGAAAAAACAAGGCAACGCTCATCGTTCGTGCGAGAATGCAACGCTATCGATGTGTGCGTGCCACGGATTACGTCACGTATGAACGGTGGTACGTACACGCGCACATGAATCCGCCGTCTACCAGTCCAGGGGCAGAACGATCAGATGACGCGATCACGTCCGCGCGGGGAACGGGCGGGTTCTGAAGTGCACAGCCAGCCTGGCAGGATCATTCAACCGCTTTTTATTGCTAGTTTCGCCTGTGCTCAATCCGGATAAGTTACATGTTGAGTCTTTTGCGGCTAACGAACACAACAGTCGGCGGCAGTCTTTCACCTCCAGTGGTCCCTGTTTAAATTACAAGTGTATCATCTCTGTTAACTGTTCTTGTTATTTTTATTTTCAACTTCTTCTATTATTATTGTTGCACTATTCAAATATGAGGGAAATCGTGCATTTGCAAGCCGGACAATGCGGAAACCAGATTGGAGCCAGAGTAAGTGATTTTTGCTATTTTTAAATGCACCTAATTGTCATAAAATGCCTTTCCACCCTAAAAAAAAGGGGTTGGGGTGGGGAGTATTTTCATTAAAAAATCTGAATTCCGATATGATTTTTAAGCTAACCGAGGAAAGTGAATATGGGGGCACGATTTTTTCTTCAACTGCGTAGCATTTTTATTTTTGGAAATAACACTCCAGTATAAATTACGAATTATTTTAATTTTGTTTTTTTTTTTTTTTTGTTCGGGTAAGACTAAAACTGATGATCAGGTGGTGTTAATAAATAGAATATAAAATTAAATAATAATTTTGAAAAACTTGTAAAAATTTCCTTAAAATTAACCAGAAAGGAACCTTTTTCGTTCGTACACATTCAGTTTAGTCAGGGACGGGGATCCAAAAAGAGACTTTTTGGGGAGGGAAATTATACAGTTACGTAAGAGTAGATTTGAGAATACCTTGTTTGAAGGCCGTGTCCACGGGGGGTGGTTAAACCTTCCCATGAGAACTGAAATAGTTATCATGAATACACAAAAATCTGAAAAAAATCAAAAATTTAAAATAAATATTGATGATTTTTTAGGATGTTTTTACATTAAAGGAAAAAAAAAAAAAAGAAAAAAATATGCTCTATATTTTTAGGTACAGTACATTAATATGCTATGCAAAATTTTTTATTACGAGTATAATTAATAACGTAATTTTTATTAATGTTTATATACGGGGGGTAATTCATTTATGTGAATTAGTAATATATAAATCAAAATGATGGAAATTATTAATAGTACGAATATTAGAGAAAAATGTATTGTTATTTATAAAATAAATATGCCAAGAAAATTTTCACCCCCTCCCAAATTCTTGGCACGGGCCTGCCTTGTTTCATAAAGAAAATAAAATAGCGACAGGGACGGATCCAGAATGACATGGGGGGGATTATATAATTACGTAAAACCTTCTACGGTAAGCAACAGATTTGAGAAATGCCCCTTGTTTCATAAAGAAAATAGAATAACGACAGCGGCGGATCCAGAATGACATGAGGGGGGGATTATATAATTATGTAAAACCTTCTACGGTAGGCAGCAGATTTGTGTTTGATAAAGAAAATCAAATAGCGCGACCTCTATAGAAATTTAAAAATGTTTTAAAAATACATAATTATTACAATTTTTAATTTAACTTCTGTTTCACTTTTAGCGGGTGAAAAATAAAACGAAATCATAAATTTCTAGCTCAAATGGTAGTTCAGAAATAGTAAGGTAGTATTTCTATTAGACTTTACTTCTTTTTTATTTTTGGTAGTAATCCGATCCGAATTATCTCTTTGTTTTTGTAAGCAAGTAAAAAAAATATTTATTTCTCATTGAAATTAAAATTATAAAATAAAAATTAAAAATAAGTAAAAATGGCAAAAAATCGATGATAGTTACGTTGTAATAAAAACATAACATCAATGGTTTTACTAGAAAACAGTATTAAATATTAACTATTAAAATCCATAGGTATATAACATTTATACAAATTTTTTATAGCATAAATTATATTTCTCTGTTATAACAATTTTTTTCGTAGAGGTTTTGTTTTTTTTTGGGGAGGTGGTGACCCCCCCGGGTGGATCCGCTACTGAATAGCGTAGATCTGCCACTAAATAGCACCTCTTTAGGAATTTAAAAATGTTTTAAAAATACATAATTATTACAATTTAATCTAAATTTTGTTTTATTTTTAGGGCTGAAAAATAAAACGAAATTATAAAATTGTAGCTAAAATTATATATAGTTTAGAATTTGAATAGTAAATTGCTAGAAAGAATAGAACAATAGTATTTTTATTAGACACTTTACTTTTTTTTTATTTTTGTTAGTAATCCGATCAGAATTCTCTCTTCAAGTTGAACAGATATATAATATATTTCTCATTGAACTATCTTTAATTAAAATTGTAAAATAAAAATTAAAAATAAATAAAAAATACAAAAGATCGACGACAATTTAAAACAGAATAAAAACGTAACATTAACTTCTACGAGAAAACAGTATTAAATATTAATTATTAAATCCGTAGGTATAACATTTATACAAAGTTTTTGTAGTATAAATTAAGTTTGTCTGTTGTAACAAATTTTTTCATCGAAATTTTGGTTCTTTGGAAGGGATGTACCCTATCCTCCCCTCGTGGTCCGCCGTTGGTTTAATTGTTAAGCTAGTGGAACGAATGAATTTTTCGTTATTCATTCTTCTAGTTTATTATAAAATTTGTAATATGATTAATTTTGCGTAATTTAATAAACAGTGTTTGGGTTCGTACGCATTTATGTGTAATTTTTAATAATAAAAAATTGTGCGACCAACAGAGGAGGCCATTCTGTTGAAATATACTAAAAAAAAAAGAAATGTTCAGAAAGCTACCCGGCGCAGTTCGAAATTTATACGGAACGTTTAAACAGTTCTGTATTAATGGAGAAATACGTGATCATTGACGTAGGACATGGGCAGATACAATTAGCAAGATGCTTTTCAAAACCAGTGCGTGAAAACTAAGGTTTTTTTTTCTTTTTTGAGCTTCTGAGCTATTTGGACATTGACCCAGCGCAAAGGAAACTTTTGCAAACTACGGGATATCATTTATCTTACCTATAAAACGAACCACGCCACGCGATATCTGACTTGCCGATTCGCTGTCTGTAATGTCGAATTTTCTTACCGTTTGAAGCAACAATTTCGCTAGGCAACAACTTAATGTATTCCCGCCAAACGGTTTTTTTGGTCGGTGTTTTTTTTTGTTTTTTTTTCGATACAGGTTTAGTTTCGATCAAAGTTCCAGGTTGAAGGTTATAAAATTTTAATTATAGTTTCGGTTGAAACATACAACTGAATAATTTAAGTAATTCATGTTATTACAATGCTGAGTCGGCAAATTAAGAAAAAATTACATATAATGGAAACTAATTTAAATTTTCCTTTTGGTCCCAATGATGAAGCCTTCTGCGATCCCAACCATGCATTTTTTCAATTCCACACCCTATATACCAAACGTTCTGATCTGCATTTCCCTTTGCTGCTATCGCTTCGGCTTCCTACTCCTTTTATCATCGTATCTTTTCCTACTGCCTCTGTTGTTTCGGCTCTCACTGTATTTATACTACCAATCTGTGGCAGCATCTCCCCCTTCTATAACAAGTGATGATCCTTTGTCGATGTGCCCAGCAAAAGAAAGAAAATATCCGAACATAAACCTCTTGAGAAGGCTTTCGCACTCTGGTTACGTTTCAGAAGGAATTGCTTTATGAATTCTTTACCAGCATTTTTCTCCTTTCATTGCAAACAACGTTTCAACCTCAATGTATAACAGAGCAGCTCAGGGTAAAATTTATTTTAGAGGACGACATGGTTACACTATAAAAAATCCGTACAGAATAAAGGAAATATATAGCGAAAATTTCTTAGACAAAATGTGTCTTTTGAAGCTTTTTGATTTTTTGCCATTTTCCCCTTTCGACGCGAACGTCTCTCTACTTAATCCGCTAAAGGTCTTGCGCAACTTGAACCTTTTATATAATTTTTTATTGAACCTTAATTTTTTTTTTTTGTATTTTTTTAACCCCCCTTTGGGCACGTCAACAAAGGATCTTCGCCCAGAAACAAAACGAGGGAGAAAGATCAAATGTAGAGTCGGTGTGAAATATTGATAGGATAAAAGAACTGAGGATAGGAACAACGGAGATCGGCGGAAACGATAAGAGATATACGAGGCACAATAAGGAGTAGGGAGTTTGAGTGATAACAGATTGGAGTAGAAAGACGTGTGTTCGTTCACGAGGGATGGACATTTAAAGAGGATATGGTCAGGATCACAGACGGCTTCGTCGTCAGGATGGAGAGGATAATTAAGGAGATAAAGCGAGATGAAAACGAAAACGTGAGGAAGGAAGAAGAGTATGATTCAGACGTAAACGGATAATAGTGACAATAACGGAGCGGCGAAGTGAAGGAAAATCGTAAAACTAAGGGGCCGCGTGGGAAGATTAGGTTGGATGGAAAAATAAAAGGAAGGATGATTAGAAAAGGAAGAAACGTAAAAATCTGACCAAAGTCTAACATGAAACACTTTTTACACAATGGGAGTAAATTAGAAACGGGAATTTTAGAGAAAAAAAAGCGGGAGGATACAGCATTTTTTTTTGTATTTTAATTGTATTTTAATTGTATTTTAATTGTATTTATATGAATTTTTCGGCGATATTATTTTTATTAAAAAGGTACGCGTTAATTTTAAGCTAAAATAAGTAAATGAAATATATTTCATTCCAACTTACTGGAGCATTATCAACGTGATTTAAATTTAAACTAGTTGTATTCGTTTGATAACTCGAATTTTTAATGACACTATTCTCGCTACATTATTTACTGATTATTATTAATCGTTATTATTATTATGTCGTTTATCTCAGAATAAATCTATTTCACTGGTTATCGTAAATTATTAAGGGACCGTAACGACGTCATAGCTGCTTTACTGATAATTTTTTTTCTGTTACTACCGTTATTATGGTTGCCATTATATTCTTCATTCATATTTTTATTATTATCGTTGTTTTAATGGTTTCGTGCCCCACGATCTGTGTGCTTTTCTTTAATCTTTCCGTAAATAAACTCATCGTTATAATTATTATTTTTAAAATTTAATTTTTTTTTTAAAACTACAATTAATAATTAAATTACGGGACTTACTGCTTTTTTACTTTTCATAACGTCCGCTAACGCGCGAAGAGACATCATCGTAACGAAAAAAGAACGTAAACAAGGGTGTAAATAAACTGACTGTTGCGTAACCGACAAATGAAATTGTGAACTATGACGTAATTATTCATTTATTATTTAAATGAAATGGTAATCGAGTTCTATTTCCAATTCTGAAATTCGTTTAAACGCGGAACATTCGAAAGACACGATTATTATGTTCCCCGAACAATTCTGCGGGAGATAATATTGATAATTAAAATTTTTAATTAAACGACAATAAAATACCGGCTACTTTTTCTTTTCTCCCGACAATGCTAAATTAATGATAGCGATCGACTTTTGGTATAACTGATTTTTGCCATTCTCAAGATAATTTATTGATCTGTATAAAGAATTACTGGAGGGAAACAAAAAAAAAGAAAAAAATTATTTGAAAAAAACAGCAAAAAATATTTCATCATTGATAGAATTTCACCTTTACACAGTCCCGAAGGTGCAGCATCATTCTAGGTTGGTCTATCGGCATTATCATTTAATGAAATAAAATGGTTTAAAAAAAAAGAGTACCGATACTTGAGGATTTACTCTAAAAATTTTAATAAATGTGCACTAAGTAAAAAATAATTGTTCATTAAAAAACACTATATACATATCAAGGCCGTGTCCGAGGGGAGGGGGATTACAACTAAAATAGTTATTATAAGTTCACAAAAATCTGAAAAAAAAACAAAAATTTTAAATAAATATTAATGATTTTTTAGGATGTTTTTACATTCAAAAAAAAAAAAAAAAAAAAAAGAAAAAATATGCTCTATATTTTTAGGTACCACTTCATTAATATTTTATGCAAAATTTTTTATTACAAGTATAATCAATAACATAAGTCATTTTTATTAATGTGTTTATACGGGGTAATTTATTTATATTGTTAATATATAAATCAAAATAATGGAAATTATTAATAGTATGAGGATATTAGTGAAAAATGTATTGTTATTTATAAAATAAATATACCAAGAAAATTTTCAAAGCTCTCCTTTTTTAAAATTCTGGGCACGGTACTGATGCATATATTTCTGAATAATATAAAGGGGATATTATGGAAATTCTTAAACAACATTAACTTTTTGTAGTCCCTACTAAATTCAAACTGCAAAAATAATTACAAACAGCATTAAAAATGCCTGTTGTTTGTAGTACTTGACTTGTAAAAAAAGCGAGTGACTCGGTAGACTCACGTAATAATTATTGCTGAAATTTGAATTTGGTGTACTCCGTGAGACTTTAATAAGTGTTTATGTTACTTAAGAATTGTCATAATATCACTGAAAAATATATTATTTTTCATCTAATAATCTCACTTTTTACTTTTTGGTATTCAATTTTCAATGAGTAAATTTTGATGTCGGAAAAAAATATTTTCTTCCTTTCTTTTTATAGACATCTCTTTTAATTGGCTGTGTTGGAGTTCGTAAAAAAAAAATTATTTTTATATTATTTATATTTCAATTTTAGTTGTACAATATATATTCACCATGATTATGTAATAGTGTCTGCGGAACATGTCGGTGTAATAATTTTAATATATTAATTGTTTTTCTAGTTAGTGTATTGCTTATATAATTTTAGAAACTTTTAGAACGTTCCGACATTTAAAGTTTGACAACTTCTTCTGTTGGGTGGTACAAATTAAATCGATGTACTAGTTTTATAAAATAGAGAGAGATTTTTTACAAATCTCGACCACCAGAGTGGTACATTGCGAAAGTCGCACGGGGATGACTATAAAATAAAATAAAATAAAAATACCGTTAAAATTCTCTGCGCCGTTTATGATGATGCTATAAATCCGAAATTCGAGAATATAATAAAGGTAAAATTTCCTTTATTTAACACTTTCGTTCCGTAAAAGAAACTGAAAAAGTGTGAAGAAAAAAGTTCCTCAAACAGCAACAGAAACGTGCACCGATATCAAAAAAAATTTATGATAATAACCGCGGTTGTTCCCAGGGCCGTGCCCAGAATTTTGAAAAAGGGGGGCTTTGAAAATTTTCTCGGTATATTTATTTTATAAATAACAATACATTTTTTACTAATATTCGTACTATTAATAATTTCCATTATTTTGATTAATATGTATTAATAATTTACATAAATGAATTATTGATTTTACTCGTAATAAAAAATTTTGCATAAAATATTAATGAAGTAGTACCTAAAAATATAGAGCATATTTTTTCTTTTTTTTTTTTTTGTAATATAAAAATACCCTAAAAAATCATCAATATTTATTTTAAATTTTTGATTTTTTTCAGATTTTTGTGTATTTATAATAACTATTTCACTTCTAATAGGGGGGGGGGGGGCTCACCCCCCGCCGTGGAAATGGCCTTGGTCGTCCCTCTCTCAGGAAAACGCATTTAGATTGCCGGGGATTTTTTTCAGTCAGCTGATCGGTTGCTAGCAATGAGAGTAAAAATGTTCTACTCTCGTCGTCGTTTAAAACCGTTCGCAATCGTGAACTAATAGTGACAGAAATAAACAGCCGTAGAATTCTGCTCGGCTGCTGAATACTTCGTTTTACTACTTTTCGAACGAAGAATGTAGAGATTAAGTATATTAGTTCGCTAATAATTCTGATGAACTAGTTCATAATTTTCGATCTGGACACGTGTCTTTTGTTGAAGTTCGTTAAACGAAATAAAATGTTTTTTTAGAAACAGTCGAAAAATAATTTTACAAAACTTTTTCTTGATTTAACATCGTACCATCACAGTAAGCGGCACTAGTCATCGCGACCATCATCGTCATCGTGTACAACCATGAAATGTGATCATCACTTTGCAGAGGTGTGTCGATTTTAATTTTTTATTTACGCTTAGAATTCGAACGATACAGCGTCGCAACTACAAAGTGTGCTTTTATAACGATCGCTTACGTTCCATTTAAATATTTGCAAAGACTGTTCGAAGTTTTCTTGAACATTTTTTTCTTCCCGGTGACTAATCACGCTTCGCCACGTTCGCGTCCATCGCGTCACGAAAAAGCGGCATCGATATGATGACACGAGCCTTTATTCCGAGCACTTACACGCGTGTGTACGTTAATCAGTATGTTAACAGTCTACTTTTATTGATAAAGTCGCCATTAATTATTTTGTCGTTATTCTCTTAAATTAACGATAATTGAAAATGAACGATAAATCGATTCATAATTAACGTCGCTGTTAATTATCGCTCACTTTCTCCTCCTACGTTCATCTACTGTTGGCTTTATTAAAGGGTCTTTTACGCCGAATCAATATGTCACACACCATTCTCTTCCGCTTCGCCGATCGTTTTTGATCTTTTTTTTTTTCGTTTTTTTCTTTTATTTTTGGTAATTTTTAATTGCGGGACCTCATACGCTTTACGAGCATGATGATTCCTTAAAAGTACATCACAGCTCGAGAAATCACACTTGCGCGATGCTTATTTTAACCAATTCGTGAGAAGCCGTACATGGCGTTTTTCCGAATATTCTTGTGGTTTTTTTAAATAATTGCTTTATCACCTACATCCTCTTGCTTACTGTTTATTTTTGTTCCTTTTTTTTTTTCGTTGTGTAATTTTAAACGAGTTTCATTTTAACGCTAGAGAAACCGTTCAAAGTCGACCGGATATTCTAGTTAAGGAACTGAAATTACATGTAATGCAAAGCTCTGGAGTACCTTCCCCACCAACCGCTTTGTTGACTACAAGTCTTTCTTTTTCGGACATGAGCTATAGTAAACAAGACGATATTAGAACCGCATTACATTTGACCTTCGACTAATTGCGGTGAATTGCATCTCACGTGAGTAAAAGTACACCGGAAGGGTTGGCCTGTGCGCTTTTTGTGCACTGCATGAAATTCGCGATACTAATAAACTTTTTTTACTGTCGATAATTTATGATATTGTACTCGGCGGTTTGTGTATTACTATAGACCATTCGCATCTAATATTTCCTCTAATAACAGTATTGCTGTATATACTTGTTTATTTTTTGGCAGAACATTCAAAGCTCTACGACGCACACGTTTTTTTTTTTTTTTTACTTTGATACTCAAAATTCAAAATACCTTTACTGAGGAACAAAAACATTCAATCCAAAATTTAAACCAAGTAAAACAAAATTTTATAAATTAAATTTCCTCGGCCCATAAAGAATAAAGGTTTCCTTTAACCGTTCCCATTCCTTTCTATCTATCGCCATTTTTTCAAAGTGCTTATAGTTTAAAAATTTGTTTAAGTTGTCTTTCCACCTACACTTTTGGTGCCCCACTTTACGCGTATGATGCGAGAGATACCAAAAAGTGACCCTACAAGTCCAACGATTGTCTTTTAGTTTTACTATGTGACCGGCCCATTCCCACTTTCTCCTCCTTACAAGACCTACTACGTCTACCTTTTTCCCCAAGGTGCTTTTAATTTTTCCTAATCTAACTCGATCTTTTTTCCTGACTTTAAGAATTGATCATTCTATTGCGTTCTGTGTTGTCCTGAGCTTGTTAGTTATTAGACTAATCAATGACCAGGTTTGGATACCCGTAGGTTAGCACTGGTGCCACGCATGTATTAAAAATTTGACTTTTTTGTGAGTTATTAAAAGGACTCTTGAATATTCTCTTAAGCGACCACAATACTTATTCCATGTCTTTGTTATTCTTAAGTTTATTTCTTTTTCCATATGGTTATTTAATGAGAGCACCTGGCCTTAACTTTGAGACTATAGAACTAAAAATAAAGAAAAAAATAATGAAAAAAAAAAGGGTTTATATTATAAATAATCAAAATCCTGAATCACGTCAATTATCGCTACTGATGTAGCTAAAAAAACCGGTTTATGATTTTGCTTCAGTAACGATTTTTTAAAGCTTTTCATACGATAAGTGTGCCAAACACTTCAGAAAATTCCGATCGAATGCAAGCGATGTCTATCAATTGAAATTTAGGTCAAATTGAAATACATATTAGAAACCGGTTTGGACATATGGAATCTAGTTGTGGGCTTGGGCTTTAGATTTCAATATATCAGTAATACAAAGGATTATTAATTATGTTCGTTGCATGTCCAGCATTCAACGGACAGCACGAGAGATCTCCATTCCTATGGGTCAAATTATGCCGAAAAACTAATGGTCGATGTATAAAACAGTCATGAGTGCATCTGTAAAGATTTAAGCGGCAAGATCTGAACTAAGATTTATTTAGACGCTGTTCCTAAATATTTTTTTAAGGAGTGTGCTATTTATAGGATTTTCGTTCATGGCTGGTCCCTGAAAACGATTACTTATTGTCTCACCATAGGATAGTTTGTAATATTATTATTATTTCGAATTAGTCACTGGTGGACTACGTTGTCAACTGGTTCTGCCATTTTTCCTCCTCTCTTTCCATACTGCTTTCATTCTTTCACTGTGTCTTTTTTTTCTTTCTTCGGTCCACAAAACGCCAGTTCTTCCTTTACGTTTCTCCGCGAATCTTTTGCAGTTAAATAATTTCTTCTTTAGCGTTGATCGCTGTTCTATATCTTCAGGCGTGATCTTCAGCTCATCCAGGTCTTTTTTAGTCTCTGTGTACCACGTACCGTTTATTTTTAGTTTTCGCATGTAACTGAACAACCTTCCGGTGAACCTGCTCGGCTCCATCCTTTGCATATGCCCGTAGAATCGAATTCTTCTTTTCCGGATCTCGGTAGTGATGCTTTCCACATGTTGGTATATTTCCTGATTGCTCCTTTTTATATATTTTCCACCTTGTTTCTCTGGTCCCAGTATTCTTCTTACGATCTTTCTTTCTGCGATTTCAAGTTGCTCATTTAATTATTTTCTGTTCATTGTCAAGCCTTCCGCTGCGTAGTATAATGCTTCTGGTCTGATCATAGTTTTATAGTGCCTCAGTTTGGCATTTCTTGATAGATATTTCTTTTTGTTAAATAAAAAGCCGCTTTCATTCTATTGATCCTATATTTGACTGCTTCTTTTTCTGACCCACTCTGCTCGATTAATTCTCCCAGGTACTTGAATTTATTGACTCTATTTACTTGACCCACATCAGTTTTTATTCTATTAGGAGCGGTTGTAATATTTGTCATAAATTTGGTTTTTTCAAAGGAAATTTGCAGCCTTGCTCTTCCGCTTGCTCCTTTAATAGTTCTATGTATTATATATATATTAAACAAGAAATTGTATATTGTTGTGTTTAAAATCTTTAAAAACTTCAAAATGATCAAAATTACTAAAAAAAAAAACATGGAGTCTACAACTTGTTTCTAGATTTCGAAAGAATTATATATAGCTTTGTTTTAAAAGTAATACCGTAGTTTTTTTTTGGAGAGGGGAGCACGTCAGCCAGATGCCTGCATTCAGAAAAAAAAAAAAGAGGGAAAGATCCGAAAGTTAAATTTTGATTCGATGTCAGATACTGGGAACCAATAGCTGGAATGATAGATGAAGAAGAGAAAGATGTAATTTCGAATTTTAGCAGACAAAATACAGAACAGAACGCTCGCCAGTAAGGGATGGACATTCAAAGAAGATTTAAGGAACATTACAGATGTCACTGCTTCATTCGAGTGAAGAGAGAAAACAAGGAAAAAACGAAAGCGAATTGAAGATAATAGAGAATGATTAAAACGCAGGCGAATAATTGAAATAGAACGAAGAAGCGAAGGGGAAGAGAGATTAGATTGAACAGGTGGATATAAACCAGTATCGCTATAAGATGTCAATTTAGTAATACGTTTTTTGATGATGGTTTATAAACGTTGGAAATGTATCCTCTTATTTGAAAGCTGTCACACACTTTGAATTCAACAGTTCATCGAATGATGTAAAGCGGTATCAGTTATGTGACATCGTTATCGGAATAAACCAAAGTAAATGTGCACACATCAAAGTCCTATAGCGTTTATCTGATTGCATTCATCTAAAAAAAGAAAGAAAAAAAAATAGTACCGAACTAATTTGATCCAAATCTGTGCAAAAGAAGGCTTCGTTCGGATACTTTTTAATATTTTGAACCGGTTCGGCGTGAGCGTCATTAACTGATTTTCAGTGCGAATTCCCAGAAGCCGAATGCTCAAACCAATTTTTAAATAAAACCCCTTACGTATATAACTTTCGCCTCAATTCAGTTTTCTTAACCTTAATGCCAACTTCTCCTTCTTCTTCGTAATCCGCGATTTGTTTCAGGTCGCATGTTCGCAGAAAGGGTAGGGAAGTTTAGAAAAGGAACGCAATCTGGAATTATCATGATATTTAACCCTAGTGCGTAACGCTTCAGCTATTATGTAAATCACCGAATACATACGTATTAGTTTGTAATTTTTATCCAACGTCTGAATATGAACAATTCACACGAGTAGTTTTGACTTTTATACATTAAATCCGAATGTTCTTTTTGGATTGATTAGTTTCGATGAAATTTTTTTAAACATAACTCGCCTTTGTGATATACAAAATCATCGTTTTTATTTATAATGCGTCAGATGCTGAAAATAAATGTGTCCGTTCCAATTTACAAAACCCATCGAAATTGGAAATGGACGAAATAACGTGAGGTCGGTGAAAGTTAAAAAAGAAGTTTAGGGTTCCCCTTCATTGCTTACTTTGAAATAATTTCGAAAAATAAACCGATTTTAATATTTAGAAAGTGTTAAGCTGATGCAAGTGGGTAAGTGAAAAACATAAATGTCGATAGAATAAATTATTTTTTTCCGTTGTAATTTGATCGAAATAAACTGACGAGGATTTTCCCCCCGGCAGGATATTAGACAGGTTCGATGGTAGTGAGACATCCACATACAACACTGACTAATGAACGAACTGAAAAAGAAATTACGCATATCGTGAACAGCATACAAATTCTTAGCTAAAAGAACTGTAATAAACAATTCAACACACGACCCAATATGAAGTCATCCTTCTGACGTTACCAAAGAGAAGCGACCGATATAGTGAACGATGAAATTGAACAGAATCGTCGGGTAGAAATCGACGATTTGATTTTTCCACGTTTCACTGTGCCTGAGGTTCTCAAAAATGATTTAACATGTATCGAACGTTAGTTCTTTGTTGATGGCAAAAAAAGCATTAACGTTAGATCACTTCGCAAAATATTTCTAACGTTATAAGGCAAACTCAGTTGGTTTTTATGATCACCTCTGTGATGTGACGTTCGGTCAACATCATAGCCGGAAAACAAAATCAATTCGAAACGACGAAGGAAAGTTATCCTATCAAATCGACTACAAGGGCAAGTATGATTAAGTTAATTATAAGTAGGCGAAGTGATTAAATCTTTCCCCTCCTTCCCTCATTATTATCGTTTCTTTAACTATTAGTTAAGTCAAAGTGTCTAAACAATTCAAATACATGCAAAAGCCACGCTGTGAATTTCTCGATTATATACATATTTGTCGAAAAACTCTATAATCTGCAACTTATAAACAATGTTTCAAAAAAGTGAGTGTATGATGGTTTTAAATTTTTAACTAAAACCCGTGCTTCCATTTTTTTTTCAACATTGGTCATTCTCTCCATGTTAAGGTGATTCGACGCGATACTGTAACTCTGTTATATTGGTTTTTATGGAATAACTAAATTACTTTCATATTTGTTTTAACTTAAAAATTTGCCAAATAAATTTGCTCAAATATAATGGCCACCATTTCACATCAATACGTGTAGCATCTAATATACACCGGAGGTAAGTAACGTCGTTTGTTCAAGGACAAACTGTCACAAAAATCTATTTCCTATATGTTCTTGATTGATAAATTCCTTTGTCAATAGAAAAAAAACGTGTTGCTGAAAAAAATTCAAAATTAGATACTATTTTATATCATTTTTTAAAAATTCGTATAGTTTTCTATCGTTTTTTTTTGTTACATACTTTATGATAAGCCAGTTATTACGGCAAACGGTGGCTTTTATTTTTTTTGTTTTTATTTTTATGGCTATGTTTTTGATTAAGGGTGACTGTCCGGGCGCAGAGCGATAATTTAATTGGAAATTTAAAATTTTTAATCAATTTAATATTGATACAAGACGGGGGAAAAGAGAAAGGTTTAAATGTAGATATAGGGAGTAGGAAGTACAAGCCCCAACAGATGAGCTTACAAAATACTATATTCAATTAATAGAGAAGAGCAAAAAAAAAAACAAAAAAAAAACAGGTGATCAAAATTATCAATAAAAGAAGAATCAAAAGGATACAGCGAGCAATATAGAGATGGAACACAAGAGCGATAGTGGGGAAGTAAATCGTGATTGAAGAGCAGACGACAAATTGCTGAGACTGCAGATCACTTGAGAAGAAAAAGGTCGCAGAACCATGAGAAAAACTGAGAAAACGGTATCCCGGATTGGATCGGTAGATGAGCAAGAGGTGTTGGATTCAACGAAGATGGCTGGAGTAAGAGAGAATTTGAAAACCATAAGGCAATGATGGAAGCAAAATTCTGGATAATATCAGATTTAGAGAGAAGGGTTTGGAGAACGTCCTCTTCTCCTTTTCCCATCTACTTTTCCTTGTATTATTAATTTTTCTATAAAGTCCCTTCTGATCGCGTGTGTCCGGAAAACCGTGGTGCCACCTGTCTACGTATTGATGAGAGTAAGCGTTCCTGTTCTCTAATATCAAATTTATTTAATACAGATCACATAAATGAACAATAATTAGTTTTGAAAGGATGATAGATTTATACAACGTAGTAAAAGGACATAAGGGTCATTTACTCAGTTAAAGTGTGGAAAGGCTATAAGTTAATTCTTTTGTAGGCCAAAACGAATGAAAAGTTTATGCAAGAAAAAGTTTAGATTAAAGGATGAACAGGGGATAAATTTAGGGCAGATAGGAAGTATATGATGTATTAACACAGTCGACTCAGAAGAGGACAGTCCGAAGATAGTGGAGGTATATGGAAAATCAAAGGACGTGCGCCAGATTCTTAAACGGGGTTCATAATTAAGAAGTATCGACGAGACATATCTTCCAGTGAAAGGCTCATTTGAAGGTTTAATGGTTTTCATAAAAAAGGGTTTGTAGGAAAGTCCAGTGTGACTTTCACTTCAGTTTAGACTTCAGTTTAGACTTCTATTTTTGTCGACGATGGTTAGATGGCGTTACCGGCTTTTTGGAAAATAAATGGCTGCCCGTGCGGCACGTTAGCTCTTTCGTTCCTGGCCACCTCAACATGATCAAGGTGTTAAATTTTACTTCTTGCCGCTTTTGTCAGCAAACGTATTAACTTCCGATTTCCGAAAAAAAAATTTCATTCCACATTACTTCATAACTCCCCTAAACAAATTTCAGTAATTTCTTTCTTTTCAATTTTCGTTTTTTTTAATGTAATTTTTCTGTATGTTTTGAAATTTAATGTTTTTTTTCTTTTTTTTTTTGGAGGGGGGCTTATCAACCAGGGACTTTTACCCAGAACCAATTTAGAAAAGGAAGGGGTCAATTATATCTTGATGCGATCAGATACTGTTTAATAGAAAGGAACAAATAGTGGAAATAATGCGCGGAGAAGAAAGAAACTGGTTATAAGAGGTGCAATACGAAGTAGGAAGAAGACATTCGTAACAAATTGGAGTACAAGGTAGAACGCTCAACTGAAAGAGATAAACACCAAAGAACACATGATCAGCATCATAAACACGCTCTTCGTTTGAGTGGGGAGGAAACCAACGAAAAACGAAAACGAGAGGAAGATAGTATGGCTCAAGAATAATGGAGACAACAACAGAACGACAAAGTGAAGGAAACAAAAAAAACCACGAATTGGCCGGAAAACTAGGTTGAAGAAACAGGTGAAAGGAACAATTGTTGGAAAAAAGGAAACGTACATATCCGATGGGAACCTAAGATGAAAGATTAGAAGATGGGATTTGTTTAAAAAAGTGGTGGGAAGAAGCAGTACCCCGAGCTAAGGAGCCCGCCACTTCGTTATCAAAAATGCTCGAATGGCTAGAAACTCACAGCAAATCAATTTGAATGTAATGGTGAGAAGAAAGATCGTGGATAAGTGAACCTATACGTAGAATAATAAAATCGCAGGAATGATCCATGCAGGGGAGAATAGATTAAAGGGCGGTCACGGAGTCAGATATAGTCAAGAATTTAGGGGGAAGGTGATTGGAGGAAATGAAAATAATGAAACGTCGGATAGTCGTTAAATATCATTTATGAATATGAAACAGAAAGAGGGCAGATGAAAAGATTTTAAAAAATCAAAATTTAGGAGAATAAAAGAGGCACCGACACTACCCGACCTCTTCGAACCATCCGTGAAGTTACTTGAGACGGAAATTGGGAACTGATGGTACTGCGGAATTCCTGCCTAATTAGGTCCTATGGAAGAAATTCGGAAAGCGTAGGTATAGTAAATTTTATTTCATTGAATATTACTTATTTAAATTGCAACTCCCGCATTATTTTATTATTTCAAAAACATTATTAACGATCAAAAATTGCTTAAAATCAATTTAGTGCAGTTATTGTAATACAATATTCAAGTAAACGCAACATTCATATATACATATATACTTATATATACTAGTTGACTCCGTGAACTTCATACCGCCTTGGAATCAATAAATGTTGTGTTAACTTATTAGCTAAATTAAATTCAGTTTTTTTTATTAGGATAAAATGAATACTCAAAATGAATTAAGTTCAGTAAATGTACAAAAATCAAGATGAAGAGTATTTTAATTACATTAAAATTAATGTAAGACATTACTACTCCCCTTAATAAGAAAAATCAGTATAAATTTACTTTAAAAAATTAAAGTAAATTACTTTGGGAACAGCTGTTTTTTCGAGCTGTACCATCATCTAACAATACAGAGTACACACTCAATTTATATACTTAGTATGCACTCTGTGCTGCTAGTTGATGATGGGCTATACACGAAAAAATGTGTTTCTAACATAATTTAATTTCTTAAAGTAAATTTATACCGATTTTTACGATTTCGTACACGTATAATGTACGGAATAATCCGAATAAGATGGTACAGAAACGACAAAAATATTCAATTATGCAATATAGTTCGGAAACGGTTTGACTTATCAGAATTGGATCATAAATTACAATTAAACTTCTCTCTATGATAATTTACAACTTTAAGCTGAGCGATTACCCCGGGCGGCAAGAAACCGTCTAGAATATATAATATGGAATTTAGAACCACCTCAAAAATCATCTTTAAAAAATTTATAACTCATCACCAGATAACCCTTTAAAAGAAGCGAAATTCAAAATATAAAACAAAACAGAAACTCCTTCATAAAATCCAAAAATTACGGTTAAAAAATTATTTAAACCCCTCTTTTGGGCCAAAAACAGCAAAGAAAAAATGAATTTTCTTCATAAATTTTATTTAAAATTACGTATTCTGCTATTCGTTGTGGAGATGAATTCAACAAATCAAAGATCGTAAAAATCGGTCCAGCCGTTCTTGAGTTATAAGTGGTGTAATTAACCCGTCTTTGTTATATATATATATATATATATATATATATATATATATATATATATATATTGTATATATTGTATATATTATATATGCTGCTAAAGAAAGACAAGTACAAATTGGAAGCATTTGAAATGTGGTGCTGGCGACGCATGCTAAAGATCAAATGGACGGATAAAATTTCGAACCGCATTGTACTATCCAGAGTAAAGGAAAAACGAGAAATGCTAAATACAATAGAAAGAAGAAGAAATTCGACCATAGGACACGTGATACGCCACTCAATGTGGGTTACCAACTTATTAGAAGGAAAAACAATAGGGAAGACTCAAAGAGGAAGGCCTCGAAGGAGATTCATGGACGAAATAAAAGGAAGGAGGTCATACGCGGAAGTTAAAGAGTTAGCTAGAGCACGAGAAGATCTAACACGTGGCCATGTTACCCACCAACCCTTGGGTTGAGGAGAAGATGATGATGATGATAGTATATATATATATTATATTGTATATAGTATATATATATATATATATATATATATATATATATATATATTATATTGTATATAGTATATATATATTATATTGTATATAGTATATATATATATATATATATATATATATATATATATATTATATTGTATATAGTATATATATATATATATATATATATATATATATATATATATATTGTATATATTATATTGTATATAGTGTGTGTATATATATATATATATATATATATATATATATACCACGGAGAAAAAATTCGGAAATAATGCGCTATATATTACTAATAGAGGACATATTAGTGGAAAAAGGAAAAAACGAATTTGTGAGCAAATCGATTTTTAAACGATTACCGAAAATGTCGAATAAAAGTTCTAATCAGGTGTGTTTTATTTATATAAAATAGCTGTTACACGTCAGCATGACCGCGCCAGTTTTAGGGTAAGAATAGAGAATGCTTAATTTTTTCCGACATATTTCTTGTTGATTTTTCGTGAATTATCTTGACTTATAGGTAATACATTGTTTAAAGTGGACAAACAAGTTGCGTGCAGGTTAAGGACCGTCGTCATATGATCTTTGCGAGTGACAAGTATAATTCACGGTTTAATTCGACTTCAAGGTTACGAAAAAACACGACACGTTACAAAAGAGAAAAAGAAAAAAAAGGGAAAAAAATCTACAAATAACAATATATACACATAAGCTACATTTATCGAATATGTCATTTTCGGCGCTGAAAATTATTTCACACAGTAGGCGCTGAATGAACGTGAATATAAATTGGTATTTTTCAGCAATACTTTTCGAGAATGCGTGTTCATTTTTTTCTCCAAGAGCTAGTTGATAACTTCCGTCGCCGATTTTTAAAATTTATATAAATTTTAATCGTTTTTAGTGTCCACCGATGTGAGTAAACATCGAAACGGCGCTATTAAATTCAATATTTCTTTCAAGTTTTACCGGAAAGATTGATTATGTAAAAAGTGCTATCATAGGTGTCGCTAGCGGGTGGTAGGTGAAACTTATTAATCAACTGGCCGTGATGAGTATTCATAGGCGCGTAATCATGAACAATTTGCCAGGAAAATTATGTCTCTTAATTAAGATTTTATTCTTGTTTAATAAAATATTAAGCCCCTTTACAACTTATAAATTTTATTTTTCCTATAACTCATGTCCTCTTCTATCATCTTGCCCTCTCCTGGCGGCTGGCGGCTGGCGGCTGGCAACTCTTCTTGCCCCCCTGGCTCATCGGCTGGCGAAGCCCTTGAATGCTATTTATGTAAAAAACACTTAATTACATTCCGCCATCTATTTTTTGTGTGTTTCTTTTTTACTTCTATCGTCGCACAAAAAGATTCTATAATATTTAGCTTATCCAACTTGTGTAGAGAAGGTATCACTTGAGCCGTTTACGATTGATTAAAATTTATTATCCTGCCAATTTTTTTTTTTGTTAACTAGCATTGCGCAAGTTTCATTTTATAAATTAAAAAAAAAAAAAGGAAATACAACTTTCGGTGTTCAACACAGTAGACATGAGGAAACTTGATTGCAAATTGCTTTCTTCATAGCGCTCTCATTCGCCTCCCTCTCGTAGCTCATACATATTTCAACGGCCCTCATAACATCTTTTCTATAATAGATTTGCCAACAATATATCATATTCGCGAGGGGAAAAATACTTTTTTTTCAAAAATTTCGAGCTTTCGGCGCCCCGTGGGTCCTATTTTCAAGTTGTAAGCTCGGCTGTAATTTTCCTATGAAGCGTTCCTTTATGCATATGTTTGAGATGCGTTTTGGTTTCTCTGGCTTTTTTACTCGGGCTATTATTTAGATAAATTTACTTTTTATTTTTGCTGTTTTTGGCTCTGGGGGGAATAATTTTTTAACCGTAATTTTTCGATTTCATGAAAGGATTTCAGCGTTTCGTTTTATATTTTGAATTTCACTTATAAAGAGTTATCTGGTGATGAGTTATGAATTTTTAAGGGTAATTTTCGAGGTCGTTTTAAATTCCACATTTTATATTCCTTTGATGGTTTTTTCAGTTTTTTGTGTTCAGGGTAATCGGTTAGCTTGAAGTTATAGATTGTCTTAAAGAGAATTTTACTTGTAATTTATAATTCAATTTTGAGGTTTAAAAGTGTTAAACCGTTCGTGAGTTATTGATGTTTATTTTGTCATTTCTGAACCATCTTATTAGGATTCCGTACATTGTACGTGTACGGAATCCTAAAAATGATATTTAATTTACCTTTTCCGTCATACTGCAGCGACAAGTTACACTAATTCTGTAGCATGTAGTCCGTTCAAAAACTATTATAATGGATCCATGGATTTCCCGAAATGATGGTAAATATATGGTTATTTATGAAGTACTCGATTTGTCGGTGGATACTTCAAAAAAATCGATAATAACGACAAATATTCTGGATGGTTATAGAGCAATTAGGATATCTTCGTTTGATAGAAACACAAAACTTTATAAAATCGGATTTTTTACTAACCTTTTGAACTTACAACTAGTTAATTTTCTATATAAGCTTGGAACGGTTTAAAAATTTGTTTATCTCTAAAGAAAAAATCAATTTATCAAAAAAAAAAAAAAAAAGAAGAAAAAAGGGACCTTTGTGATTATTACAGATACACTAGAAAGAAGAAAACTTTTTAATAAAAAACGGAATCCTATCGAAGAAAAGAGGAAGCTTCACAAAGAGTTTTTAAAAATAATTGTGCTCAAATGATAGCGAAGACGTTAATGATCTTTCATCTGTGGAATCAGATCAAGAACCATTTACAGATTTTTTAGACAAAAACACAAAACCGAAAAATCGCCAAAATGCAAAAAAAAAAAACAAAAACAAAAGATATATATATATATATTATGTGGGTAAATAAGCCGTAGATAAACGTGGTGATGATGTCTCTTTCTCAAGAAAACGTGCAAAATCTGCTAGGTTAAAATTTTCTCCCCGTGACTTTTAGCAAAAGGCCGGAAAATATTTAGTGATTTTTACCCGAATCTATGTAGTTGGTAGTAAGAAACAATAAAACTTGTATTGATTATACAAAATCTCGATGCTGATTAAATTTTTATAACTCGCAGACATCTTTTTAAATTTATACCCTAATTCATTTGTGTTGTATTTCCCTTGGTATTATTCGGAATCGCTCGATTTATTCTTTTTTTTTTTTGCAGTTTCTTTTACACATTAATCTTACTTTTCTCAACTATTTCAACAGGATTAGTCGAAATTACTATTGAACTAAACGAAAAATGAAATACATTAACTCTATAATGAAGATAATATTAAAACATAATTATACTTGTTTTAAAATAGCCCTTTGATTTTTGTATCTTGGCCAGTAGAGCGAAAAAAAAAAAAAATTATTATTTTTTTATTTAAAATTGTTAAAGTTTCGTGCAAATTAAATTCAAAAATATCTGTCTCATAAAAACTATATATAAATCATTAGAGCCTATGTGTATAAAACAAGTTGAATTATGAGTTTTTCTGCTTCACTGCGTCCCACATTCTCTCCTAGTCAATTGAAACAATTCTTCTATAAGCATTATAGAAAATGAGTTCTTTTCCTTCACTTACAATTAGTCCCGCTCTCTCCCAGTCAATTGAAACAATTCTTCTATAAACATTATAGAAAAACTTGTATTTGAAGATTTGGATATTTTTTTTTTTTTTTTTTTTTTTTTTTTTTTGGTTTAAATTTATACAGAGACGCGTACCGATTATTGAAACAATTAAAATACTAAAATGTGTGTGAAATAGAAAATTAAGATATCAGATTATCGCCTGCATTCATGTTAGTACGTCTATTAAGTTTCAATAGATTAAAAATGCAGATGACCGACTAACCTCTCTCACCCTTAGCATAGAATAGATAGTTGTTATATTTTAGACTTAATTTAATCGCAGACGAGAGTATTTTATATATGGCAGTCCTGTCATTGCCGACTCTTTTTATAGTTTTTTTAAATTTCATGTTTTTTTTTTAACTGCACGCATTGTTGTAATCCCCGTGTAATCGATGACGGTTTTTTAAAAAATTAGCAAGTACAATTTCATATCTAAATGCCCGTCTCTGTTTCGAAAAATATAACGCGGTTTAAAATTGCGATTTTCGCTTTCCTACAATTTCAAAAAACTAATCACATTCTAGTATGAAGATAGTAACACTAGTGCACTGTATAATTTTGTTTTAAAAAATATCTACAGTTCTAGAGGTCGTTTCGAATGTTAACAAAGTAGAGAACAAAAATAATAGTTCACAATAAATCCTACTCGGCCCGCTGTCTCCTAGTCATTAATTGAACCATAAATCTGCACCGAACGGTATGTTTATTGCCGCTTACAATGTCCAAACAATGTATAGAGACGATTGAAATTATGCGGGTAGTATTCAACCATATTTAAAACTTTCAGCTCCGAACAGTGCTGGTATTCTTTTACGTTTTTCTTTAACGACATCTAATAAAAAATTAGAGTGCTACTTTATAAAGCACGTCGTCTTTTTGAACTGCAACCTTTAGATGTGACGAACGTTGGCCTCGTTTCATAGTTACTTTTTGTATCATCTAGTTCTTACTAAAAGGAATGGACAGAGTTCGTGTCATCTTCGAAATAAATCTTTAACACGATATAAGTACATTCACACAGACATACTATTTCGTCAAACGAAAAAATTTTAATTCCTGAAAATAGTACACAGTAACAAGCCCGTGCCCAGAATTTTGAGAGGGGGGGGTGAACATTTTCTGCGCATATTTTATAAGTAATAATACATTTTTCACTAATATTCATACTATTGATAATTTCAATCATTTTGATGTATATATTAATGTACATAAATAAATTACCCCGTATATGAACATTAATAAAAATTACACATATGTTATTGATTATACTCGTAATAAAAAATTTTGCATATAATATTAATGAAGTCGTCGTCGTCGGGGTCGCATTTCTTGCATCAAGAGGTTGCATTTATATACTTCGATTCGTGGCGTATCTAATCATGTCTTGTATACTTTTGCATGGGAAGTTGGCTGGTGCATCCGTAGTTGCTAGCTCCAATCTTCTTCCTTTAATGGGTTTTCCCTGAACTCGTCCTTGCAATGCCAACATATGAATATACCGTTTTCCCGGATTTTATGTGCTATGTATTTCAGCTTTCGGTGCTTAATATTTTCAACTATCGTTTTGTTTTCTTCATTTATTTTTGCTAAGACTGATACGTTTGTTGCAAAATCAGTCCAAGGTATTTTTAATAATCTCCGATAACATCACCATTTCAAAGGCGTGTTCAGTCTTCTTTCAATATCCGCACTCATTGTCCAGGTTTCACACGCATATTTTAATACCGTCCAAACGTAGCATCTCATTATTCTCTTCCGCAGGCCTATGCTTATGGTTCTGTTTTTTAAGAATTATTAAAGGCTGTCTTTGCCATACCGATTATACTTTTGACTTCTTTTAGGTCTCTTCCGTCCTTACTTATGAGAGCACCTAAATATCTAAACTCAGTGACGTTCTTGATTTTTTCATTGCCTATCATGATTACTGCTTTTTTGTCATTGGTTCTCGAAAATCTCATGACTTTCGTTCTTTCTGTGTTTATTTTCATTCCGAATTTCCTTCCGGCACGGTTTATTCTATCAATCATTTTCTGCATTTGAGCTTCTGTTTATAGACGAAGTAGTATCTAAAAATATAGAGCATATTTTTTCTTTTTCTTTTTTTTATATATATAAAAACACCCTAAAAAATCATCAATATTTATTTTAAATTTTTGATTTTTTTCAGATTTTTGTGTATTTATAATAACTATTTCAGTTTTCATGGGGAGGGGAGGGGCTAACCCCCAAAATCCACCCTGTGAACACGGCCTTGCGCAGTAAATTCGGCGAAAAGATAAAAATGGATAAAGTTAAATGAGAACATAACATTTCCCATTGACAAATGTCTTTACTCTAATGATTCTTAGCAGTGTGTCTTGTCTAGAGAATGACTTCGACATGGAAAAAAGTAATAATCTATTTTATTCATTGATTATATTGACTACACAAATATTTTAACAAACATTATTTATTTGTAAACAATTACTCTATACAAATACGGCTTTATAGCAGCATTAGGTGAGTTATCTAGAGCAAATATTTACTAAAAAAAAAAAATAATGTATCCGAAGTATAGATACGATTAAGAAAATATTAAATAAATATTAGTATCGATATGGAAAATCAAAATAATAATCGATAAACGACAGTGAAATGAAATGAAAAATGTATTTTATTGCTGATTTAAATAATTCTAATACATGATCCGTAATATTAATTATTGTTTCTCTTCCCAGCATAATGTGATTTATGCCTCGTTTGGAAATAAATGTTTTGAACGATTATTTCGTTTAAATGAAAGCACTAAATTAAGTTTCTCATTTTTCTTTTTTCTTTTAAAATGACATATTAAAAGTTAAATGATCGCTACGTTAGAGCGGGGGAAATTAACAAAGTACTACTATTAGTCTGTAAAAAGTGATGAAACCCATTTAAACTGACCTGTATCAAAAACTCAGCAATCTCCTTATGATACTTTTTTCTTAGTCATCGTTAAAAATTCGCAATTAGTTTCGCATTCGTAATTGCTTTTCCCTCTTTCCTGTATGGCTGTTTATTTTTCAGTATTTTTCGATTAGAGCTTGATTTCGTTTTGCAGAAATTTGTCCCGCTAATTAACTTCCTAACCGGAGTAAAATGATAGAGTACATTCATAAAAACTGAGAAAAAGTTAAGGAAGAAAAAAAAAAACAATTATGGCTGCTGTAGACCTCTTCCATGGATGCAACAGCAGCCGTTTGTAGAAACAAACGTTGCAGCAACGAAGTAAGTACTTCGTGTACAATGAATTTAGAATCGATGAATATTCCGGTTGATTTTGGTAAAAAAGTGTTCTAAAAGTTTATTTTACATACCTTTTGTTACGCAAAATCAAGCATCAAATCAAGAAAACGGACGAAGGAAAGTAAAAGCGTTATTGGTGTCCGAAAGATTTTCAGAATAATTGATGCTTAATAAAATAGATCCGATTTTAAAATTTAGTAGAATTTATTCTTCGATTTTGCGATAATAGAAGACCGGCGAAAAAAAAATCACAGATGAATTAGTCATTAAGTCATTCATATTCATATTTTTATTTCATTTTCAATTTTTAATTTAATTTCAACAACGGTGCAAATGATTTTATTACTTTCATTCTGTAATATATGTAAAAATTTTATGTGCGATGTCGATTTTTAGGATTCCGTATAAATGTAACGTGTACGGAATCCTAATAAGATTGTTCGGAGACAACAAAAATATCGAATTAAAATTTGCGATAATTCGGGAACGTTCTGACTTACAAATCTTGAAAATTGGAACACTATTCATAGATAAAATGAAAATCTATAACTTTAAGATAATCGATTACCCTGAGCAACAAAAACTCATCAAGAAGAATATACAATGTAGAATTTAAAACGATCTTAAAAATCACCCTTAAAAAATTCATAACTCATCATCGGATAACACTTTAAAAGTATGATTCAAAATATAAAACAAAACGTAAAAGCTTTTTCATAAAATAAACAAGTTACCGCTGAAAAATTATTTACCCCCCACTCCCACCCCCGGTCAAAAACAAAAAAAAAGTATGTTCACGTGATAAGCCGAGTGGAAAAGGTGGGAAAACCAAAATGTACCTAGAACATGTGCGTAAAAGAACGCTTTATAGACCAAAATATAGCCGAGCTTATATCTTTGTATTTAGAGGGCCTCCGGGGAAAATCAAAATTTTGGGGAAAAAAATTTTTTTTTTTCCGGGCGTGCGATATAAAGATCGTTATTTGTCAGGAACGAACCCATATTTCATTTCCGTAACGAAACAGAGTTGGCTAAAAGTTCAAAAAAGTGCAAAGTTTAATTTACATTTTTGATATCGTTTAAATTACAACGGTCGCTTTTTTTCTCTTCCGTAAAGAGTCGAAAACAAACGATACTTCACTAGAGTAAAACTCGAAATGGCCGCTATTGATTTGGTACTTAGTGCAGCACGCAATGACTAATGAAGTTGCTGCGCGATGCACCAAAAAAAAGAGTGACTTCAAAATTAAAGTTATTTATAGGGGTGAAATGGAGTCTGGCTGGAGTTAGAAGAGACACTCGCATGATGTAGCTTTTCACAAGTCGCCATTATACATACGCACTGGCGCGTACGCAAAGGAACGTGTTGAAAACGAATTTTTAGAACAAACTTTGGACCAGTTCCAACATGTGTTACTGTTTTCGTTACATTCGTTTCCGCCGCACATCCCTATCGCGACTCCAGACACACTAATTAATAGTTTTGTCCCGTTATTTATCCGCGTCGATCTTCGTATATTTTTCCCGTCGTCCACATTCCTCACTTAGTCCTCTATTCCGTTCCTAGTATTTCCTTATTTTTTATTTTCCTTCATTCTGCGTAGCCGCTCTCTCGTTGATTCCTTTTTCTTAACGTCTATATTCCGTCGTAGGAGAGAGACTTGTAGCGTTTCCTGTTCCTACTAAATCACGGATGCTACGCGTTCAACGACACACGAACAGTCCATTTGACGCCTTCGGACACGTGCAAAGCTTGTACATTACTTGCTTAAAGTAACTCCTATCGAATGTTTATTTTTAATTCGTAGAGGCAGAACAGTTTCTTCATTGTCTCTGTCTCCAACGGACACGATCGGCTCCAACATTAAAACCATTTATAGATAAGTTTCTTTCCGTAAATCTATTTTGGTTCTTGCATTCCAGTCGTTCTGTCCAACGCTACGTGTTCTATATTCTCATCTGCTAAATCTCGCTACTCCTGACAACCTGCGTCTTTTCCTTCCGTATCCCTTATCAGCCTAGTTATATCGGTTGTTTCTACTTATTTTGTTAATATCCGACAGAAAATCATAAACATATTTTTCTTTAATTTTTTCTTCTCTCTGTAGGCTCTCTTGTTTGACGTGACCAATATATGGGCTTAAAAAAAAAAAAATCCTGTAAATCATAAAAAACCCTAAAAATCTACTACCTTTCTCTTTACATTTGATCTACTTGTCAGTTCAAACCTTTCGCATATAGCAAAAAATTCAAAATCTGAAAATTTAGCAACCTCTGAAGCGAAATTTTATTTGACACACCTCTTCTGAAATGCACCGCAATCCATAGAGGTCTTTAAATACGATAAAATATTTTGCGAATCGAGAGTGCAAAGTTTTTTTCTTGATTTTGACATTGACAAATGTATAGTTTTGCAGTATAATATTCGAAACTGGTCATTTTCACCGGAACAACTGTGTTACCCCAATCCTCAATTTATAATTCTTTCCTTAAAAATTAATGTATCGATTTTAACGCTTAATTATAAGTACTCAGCGATTATCTAGTTTACCAATACGACATCAAAACTTATCAAGACTTTGTTTTTCATGTCGGGAAATTGCATTTGTTTATCGAGTACACTGGCAAATGCAATTATCCACAGAATAATAAATATACGATGAGAGTTGTATACGAAATTTTGATTTTCGTGTCCCTTCGAAATATACCTACGTTAAATATCCTGAGGTGGTGAGTCTTTCAAACGTTGATTCAATGATTTAATGATCTTGTAGGCTTTCGTGTTTTGTTCGCCAAGCGCTACGAGTACTTTTACGATATTAGCGAGTCACGAAGAGCGCATAAACGAAAGCATGCACTTAATAACGTACACACGGATAAACAGATTGGAACGTTTAACGAACCCCAGATGATATTTCTACACCTTGAGCTAGCTATATGCCGTCGTACACTACACACTTTGAGCTAGCTATATACCGTCGTACACTACACACTTTTCGCTGCTCAACTGCGATTATCGCTGCCTTATAATAGCGAAATTCACACATCTCATTTATAAATACGCTCGGCGAAATATAATGAACTGCTGGCAAAAATCTGTCGATAAATGAAAAACGGTCCAGAAACGGTAATGCAGCGAACCAGCGGCTATTACATTAGCGGTTTATAAAAGTTTACTAACGTGCGAGTAGATATATTCACTTTTAAGCAGAATTTTTAATGTGTTTGTAATTTTCCAATCTACACATTAACAGGGTTGTTTATAGGATCACATATTTTTGGACCTCGTTTATGATGGAACTTTATACAATATTCCTGGCACTGGAATTTCTGAGAAACCGACAAAATAAGAAGATTTTAATCCTATCGTAGGCCAGTTTAATTAAATTGAAAAATACGAACCCAAACAAAGCGTATAATATTGAAATAACGATTAGAAAATTAGTGATGAGGTTATGTAAACGAAATAACATAGGCAAATTTAAGTGGATTCTTGCGTATCGAGGAATTGAGGGAAATTAAATAATAGACAACTTGTGTAAAAGGGGGGAATATAAAAACAGGGAGATTAAGTTAAACTGGGAGGAATTCGTTCTTTATATAAGAGATGATATAGTTAAAATATGGAACGCAGAGTATAGAAACAGGAGCGAAATAAAAGGGAAAATATATTACTCTATTAAGAGAGGAAAAAAAGCAAAGGATCCTCTTGGTTTAAAACGTTTGGAGCGAGATTATATCTGTACAAATATGTCGTATGAAATTGGGCCATCACCGGACACAATTTTGGCAAGATTAGGAATAATAAATGATAATAACTGTAATGAATGCAGATTGGAAGGGTCGATGGAACATGATAGTGTGGCCCCAGTGTGAGAGATATAAAAAAGGAAAGAGAAGAATTGGTGAAAAGAATTTTAAATAAACTTACACATTACCGATACCTGTATAATAAATAGTAAAGGAGAGTCAGTTTCTTTAGAATGTTTGTTTAAAAACTGCTAATGTTAAAATATAAGAAGGAGGAGGCAATTAACTAGATCTAGGTATAGACTGGCCAAAAGGCAAAAGTTGGGCCAAAAAAAAAAAAAAAAATATTTTGCATTATTCCTTTTTGTTGTTTCCTTTATCGAAACATTTAAATATCAATTTTCTTTTATATAATTTAATTTTTTATTTATTGTAAATTTAAAAAAAAATTGGCTTCTTAATTTCTGTTTGTGTATTAATGCGTGCGATTAAATGTCGAGTTAATTCAATTTCAACATTTTCCCGGTGGTTTTTGATAAGTGTATTATTTCTGTGCTTTTTCCGTGTACCGTAAAGTATATGACGATATATGCAAAAAGTCGAATTTTATTCTCTGATGATTCCAATTGTTTTTTTTTTTTTTTTTTTTTGACTGGAAAGCATTAATCAAGAGAAAAACGAATACGATTGCTGCTAGTGAGCAGCAAATTTACATAAAAATGTTGCAGTTGCTTGTTCAAGTAATACAAAAAGTTAAAGAATGAAATAATTCGGCAAAATAATTTGATTGGAATTCTTCATTAGAGAACGAAAAAAAATATTTCTCGTCGAAGTATATTTATTAATGTTGCGAAAAGAAAAGCGAAATTAAAAAACAAAAACAATTAAAGAGATAGCGCAGCGATGTTTTTGATAGAATTAAAAACATTTACCTGACATAAATTAAGCCTCACTGTTGCAACAAAAAAAAATGTTTCAATGAAAAAAAAAGATTGTCCGGGAGGTCACGCGCCCTTCCATTACGCTGACAAACAATATATTTTCAACGAATTAAAAGTATCGTTACGTTCGGAAGGAGCAGAAAAATTGCATTACCTGTATAATTGATAAACAAAATAATAATTCAAAAATTCTTTAAAAAAGTTAATGAAAAGAAGATTGGCCTTTGGCTTATTACGAACATTTAGTAGTAGCGCAAGATTAAAATGTCAGCAAAACAGAAAATAAAAATATGTAATTCTTACGAGTATTAGAAGGATTCCGAACATTTGGTTTTCTTTACATATTTTGTACTTTCACCAAATCGTATCGGGACATCAACTAAAAACATCCTACATAGTTAAGTCAATTTTGTAGTATATATAAAAATATGCGGTGTAGTTGGTTAGACAGTGGTAGCTTTTTTCTGTGGGACCCAAACAGCCGTACATTAAAACTTCGAAAAATTTCACTTACGGTGGGTTAATGTTCACAGTTGACGCCCCTCACCAAAAAAAAAAAAAAAGAAGCAAGATCATAAACAAGAATTTAAAAATTTGCTCCGTAAAATATCGATATTTCAAAAAAAAAACACGAAATTAACGACCCTTCGGAAGTCAGAAAAAAAGTTCAGTGTAAAATAGTTTCCCCGCTGATTAAAGGTGCAATTTAAAATTGCACATACGCACTTATTTAACGTATTGGTAAATTTAAGCAATACCACATGAACACAATACAATTTTATAATTTCAACATTGGTCATGTACACACACAATATTGGTAATAATTGTAATTTTTTCAATCGTTTTTGGTATATATATATATATGTAAAAACATATATATACATATATTTGTGTGTATTTTTTTTCTTTCTCGGGGAAAAAATCAGCCAAAACAAATACTTTATTGTATAAAGTGAATAAAATTCCAAGACCAATTGCGGGTAACAATTCTCATAATCTTAGCAAAAAATACTAAAATATGCTTACTTTACTTTGTAGTTCTGGCAAGTGATTTCCGAAGAACATGGAATTGATTACGTTGGACACTATAATGGATCATCCAACTTGCAACTGGAAAGGATAAATGTATATTATAACGAAGGATCTGGTACGTCATTGTAACTGTCTTTTTATGCACACTTTTATTTACAACGTTGTAGCTGAACACAAGTTTTTATTTTGTATTGTTGTTTTTTTTTTTGTCGTGATTAAAACAAATTTTATAGAATAAATTTAAAAATATTTCTAAAAAAACAGCGGTTATAAAAATTATGAATCGATAAAAAGTAAGCAAAATCGT
Source organism: Icerya purchasi (assembly GCA_039619475.1). NCBI lineage: Eukaryota > Metazoa > Arthropoda > Insecta > Hemiptera > Monophlebidae > Icerya > Icerya purchasi. The sequence goes on from CM077115.1 coordinate 155,065,204, forward strand.
CGTAGAAAATTGCGGTCAGGGGTTTTTTGGTAATTCTTGGGAAATTGTTTTGTCCCGAAAAAATGTTCCGAGTAGGAAATAACGTAACAAATGGAGAGGGTAAAAATCGGGATACCTATATATATGTATATATATATATATATATATATATATACACATATATATATATCAGAGGTGGATCCAGGAGAACATTTTGAGGGGGGAATTATATAATTATGTAAAATCTTCTGCGGTAGGCAGTAGATTTGAGAAATACCCCTTGTTTCATAAAGAAAATCACAAATAGAGTGACCTCTTTAGAAATTCATAAAAATGTTTTAAAAATACGTGTAATTATTACAATTTTTAATTTAACTTCTGTTTTACTTTTAGGGGTGAGAAATAAAACGAAATTATAAAATTATACCTTAAATATGGTAGTTTAGAAATAGTAAGAAAGATAGTATTTTTATTAGACACTTTACTTCTTTTTTATTTTTGTTAGTAATCCGATCCGAATTCTCTTTGTTCGTGAGCAAGTAAAAAAAATATATATTTATTTCTCATTGAACTTTTCCGATTCACGTTACAAAATTAAAATTAAAAATAAGTAAAAATGGCAAAAGATCGATGACAGTTATACGCTTAATAGAAACGTAACATTAATAGTTTTACTAGAAAACAGTATTAATTATTAATTATTAAAATACGCACGTAAAATTCATACAAATCGTTTATAGCATAAATTAAGTTTCTCTGTTATAACAAATTTTTTCTTAGAGGCTTTGGTTCTTGAGTTGAGCTATTCTCCCCTCTGTGGATCCGCCGCTATATATAGATATACATATATATATATGTGTGTGTACGTGTTTGTGTATTTTCAGCGTTCTTTCTTACCGATACATTTTTAAACTTTTTCTCTTTTTGTTACGTGAAATTAAGAGACTGCCTTAGTAATTTTCAATAAATCTAGTTTTGTTTCAATTTTTTAACTAAAATAAGTAATATAATATAATAAAACAAACTTTAATAACAAACAATATAGACCAATAAATTAGATAAATACCTATTTAGAAACGTTTTCGGGCATAACCCATCATCAGCTAAAACTAACTTAAAGGAACTTAAATATTATACAGTTTTAACAAACAGGATGTATTCACCTACATAAAATAAGTAAATTAAAATTAAACTATTATTATAAACAAACTCAAAATAAAAAATTTAATGATTCACAAAATATATAAAAAACTAGACACACAATCGTGGTAAATATGATTAAAAACTTTAACCAAACTTTAACCATATTTACCACGATTTATGTAACTCCGAAACATGTCGGGATTTTTTTTGTATATTTTGCGGCGGCCGTTAAACGAGATAACGAATGATTCACGATTGTTTGCATTGCGAATTTCATCATCGCCACTGAATTCAGAAGAATGAAACGAACGTAATGTTTGTTTGAAAAGAAGGATTTTTTATAGTTCGATGTTAGAATCGAATAAGAAATAATCGCGCAAATCCGTTATTTCATTTCGGATACCTTAAAGTTTAACAGGAAACAACGATGAATGTAAACAATTTCTGATGGTTCGGATCAGTTTGAGCGAGCAAGCGTTCACGGATCCGTTTCATTGTTTACGTCCTCGTGCTCCTGTATAACTCTAGCCGTACGGAACGGGAAGGGAAAAAGAATGGATGTCTTTTGATGGAAGTCGGTAGCTGTCGAATGGCTATTTTGAAAATCAGGAAAGCCAAGTCGAACGGGTCGAGCGGAATTTTCCCGAGCGCTGTAATTATTTTCGAGGAGGTTTTATCGAGTCACGTCTACGCTGTTGCTATCGGCGTTGCAAGGACGAAGATGATTACAGACAGAACGGTGAATTCTACACACGTACAGGAAGAACTGTACAACACACCGATGATTATTTCCTTAAATTTCCATGTTGCCCTGTGGTTTTATTTCGATTTCACCGCACATTATCAAAATATCCTTTCTCCTTTTCTCTCTCTCTCTCTCTTTTTCTCTCTCTGGTTCCCTATCTCTTCTCTCTCGCGCGCGCAAAAGCACCGAACCAATACAAATTCGACGAATCTTCCGCGCTAGAACTGGTTCCGTCCTTCTGTCATAATCGGTTTCATCAACGAAGCCTGTTATTAACATTCGATTGTGTTTGCACTGAACTTGCTCTGGGTGCATGCTTCGAATGTCACGGACGCGGCTAGCGACGTGAACGAAGAACCGAACAACAAAACGCGAGAATAATGAAAAGGAACGACGACCGTCCCTCCATGGACTATTTCGATTCAAAAAGAAGCCGTAATTAAATATTTAGAATATGAGGGAGAATGGCATACTATTTCATCACCGACTAGACTATTATGCATACGTCATAAAGCTGACGCAGTTTACACGTACGGAAGTAATTGCCATGATACTGTGTACTCTCTAGTCTAAACGAAGAATTATTATATCGGGAAATTTTTATGACTGTTACGAATAATGTCGTTATTGAAGTAATTCGCGCGAAAGTCGTTTACAGATCATCAGGGTTTTCGACAGCGTTGTTCACCCCCACACTTTTTCTTCTATCGAAGTCGACGAAAAGTAAACTTCTTATAAATAAAATTTTAATATCGCACCGAACGGAACCAAATATAATGACTATTTTAGCGCGATAAAAGAATTAGCAATAAGAACAAGTTCAGTCAAGCACGATGTTTCATGCGCTGAAGATTCCGTGTGTTACGTTAACGATAACCATAATATTTATATTCGCATATCGTAATGCTAAATTCAAATAAAGAAATCTGATTTTTCAGTTAATTTTTATCGCGGATTTTTTGAAATTGTCGCCATCTTCGAAAAAATTTCATTAAGAAAATGAAATACGATTTCATTCGCAACAAATAGCGATTTTTCAATCGATATGACATGCCCGGGAAAAAAATTTTTGTTTCAGAAATTTCGAGTTTTCAGCTCTTCCCCAGGACCTAATGTTGCAAACTCAAACCTTTCAAACTAGAAAAATATATGGGAATGCACATATATTTCTAATTTTGTTCAAAATTTTTAACTATAATACTCACAGCGCTGAGAGGGGACACGTAATTTTTCGTGCTTTTTTTGAACTTTTTGTCAACTTCGAAAGTGTTTTGTTACCGACGACTATTAGCCATCTTTTCAACAATATATTACATGGCCGGAAAAAAAAACAGCCAACACACGGGCATGAAAAACAGAGCTTAACCCGCCAGTACTCGCTAGGCATAGCAGGACGCCAATACTCGCGTGTGAGATTTTCTCTCACATGGGATTTCTGTGTAAACTCTACCCAGTTTTTGAACAATCTGGTTGAAAATAATTGTCCGTTCGTTCATTATTCTTTTCTTTTACTTTTTCACTATACTTGTACGCTCCAACTTCCAAAGATTAAGGCTCTGAAGACTATTTTTGGTTAATTTTTTCAATTGGTACCGGTAGATATATTTAGCATGACAATAGTAGTCTATGTTTGGATCCGGTCGTATGAGAATAATAAATACGACCGAGTCGTGAAATATTCCTCTGTTCTTCAAAAATAAATTGACTTAAAAAACAACAAAATTAAAGTAATATTTATTTACATATATGAATATAAATTTTACTATCTCTCGTTCACATTAATACTTTGAAGCGCTTGAAAAACTATCTAATATCTTGAGAAATTCGCTACTTTATTCTCCGGCAATCGAAGATATGTACATATAAACTCACGTCCTTTGGTTTTTATCGTCTGAACATGTACACCTTAACGATCTGACTTTTATTGAGATTTTTTCTTCGAAGAGTCTTTATTGTGTAATGTGTACATTACATGAAAAATATATATATTAAACAAATTAGTAAATAACATAGAATCTAAGGCGTGCGGGAGTGTAAATGTGTGTGTAGTTCGGCGAAGGATTGGGGTTGATGATGCCTGGAGTGATGTTACGTCACGTCTGACGTAATGGAAATAGTGCTGGAGGAAACGCCGTCCGACGGTGGAGGGATCTTCGATTTGGTTCGGAGATCGGAAATACGTTCACGAAGAATCGGTAGTTCGAGTAGTTAGGTCAGATTTTGGAGTCGGAAAAAGACGGTTTAAATAAAGGCTGAGTGGGAGTCCACGCCGGTGGCCCACGATATTGGCCAAACGCTTTCCGTGGTTGTCATATTCGGCCGTATAAAATAATAATTATGTTATCGCGTTTATTAAAAAAAAAATATCAATGAATTAATTTAGTTAAAATAAAACGAAAGAAAAGATTCGAATACCAAAAGTCTTACGTCCGAAAATATCAACGAAGAGGAACAACAAATCAGCATCATCATATCATCGGCTTCGACACCCCCGGAATTCGAGATATGTATATACTTTATATAAGTTTTTATTAACCGTTCGGTTGAAATTTATTATTTAAATTGTATTATTTCATTATTTTTGATTTTAAATAAGAATATTCAAATTTTATTACGGTCGACCGTCCACGAAAGATTTATGTACGTGTTCATAATAAATAACTAAATAATAATTAACATTCTTGTGTACGTGAATAAAAATAAAAGAAAAAATATGTATATAAAAAGAAAATAATAAGCTAATTAAAAATGAATAATAATAATATTAATAATTATTATAATGATTAGAAATTATAATAATTAATAAAAATCATCATAATAACAGCATAATAAAATAGGTCCGCGGGACTAAAACTCGCGGTGGCATCCCTGAGATAAGAATTAAAAAGCCAAATAAAATAGAAGATATAATAACAGTTTAATTGAAATATGTCAATCCGCATACAAAATTAAATTTTTAACTTTAAAATAATCAACTTATTACACTTGCGATTTTTATTTCATCAAGTTAATTTAACAAAATCATAAAAATCATAATAAATTGCAATCGATTCAGCATCTGAAATTACATAGAAAACGATACCCAACATGTCTATATTCTGAAAAACATCGAAAAACCGAATTCGTACATCCATTTTTCACCCGTTGTCGTCCGTATGTACTTGCACGGCTGTGAAACCTATATATCAATCGATTCGGCACTCAAAATTACATGGAAAATGATACTCTATATGCCTACGAAAAAGTTTCACAGGCACCGAAAAAACTGAAACTAGAACACTCGCGTGTGAGAGTTTTTCTCACAACTCAACACTAACGAAAACAAATACCTCCTTCCGAAGTCTAAAGGTGACTGACTTTAAGTATAGCGTGTCCTTTGGCTAACGGTGCCCCTCTCTTCCAGCTATACAAGGCCCCAACTTTTCCGCCTTCGTGTACCCTAGGTAAAACCGTTTCATCCAGACATGTGAGAGAAAATCTCATGCAGCGAGTACTGGCGGGTTAACTAAAGACAAAATTGGTCGGCGAATATTTATCTTTTTTTTTTTTTTTTTTTTTTTTTTTTGTTAGACGACACATCTAGAGCTTGTTTTAATCGCATTCGTTTAATTAAAATCGATTTTCTGAATACTGTTTTATCTCATTCGTGCCATCTACTTTGAATAGATACCACAACGGTTTTTTTTACTCACTATATACCGAGAACGATACATTATTGTTAAAAATACTTCGATAGTTTTTCTTACCTTTGAAGTGTTTTGCGTTACTGACAGTTTTTGAGTGAGTTTGCGCAATTTTCTAACGGGAATCGTTCAGAAACTCTTCTTTTTTTTTTTTTTTTTTTTGATTACGTCAACGTAAATATAAACCTAGAGATGGCGGGGAAAAAAAGTTAATAGGTCAGCGAATTAATCATCTATTAGTTGTAAACGGGTAGAAAGAAATCGATTTTCGCCTAACATACCTCGTTCGTACACGTGAAATATTAATAGGAGCAATGAGAACTTATTTATATTTCAGGCTAACGGGCTTATTTTTAAATTAAAGACCGTATGCTACTCCGACTACTAGTGTTCGCTATTCCGATGAAAAGTTAATTGTTACCCAGCCGGTTCGGTTACATTGTCGTCGTTCTGATCGTTACTCTGAATCGACTATTTAAAGCGTTTCTCTCTCTAGTTATTAAGTAAATTTAAAATGCATCTCTGTTCGACAGCTGAACGCACTAACGACTTGTAAGTTTAGTTGCGGTTCTAGCGATTACAGAAAATGTACAATTCGAAAGAAGAAAGGTCATTTTGGCAATTCGAAGCAATGGAGATGTGTGACTCATTCTGCTTGACATCAAACGAAAACCTTCCGTTGTTCGCGGTTGACAGATACGAAGCTTCGTATTATTGCAATCTGATAAGTACCTATCGCACTCAAAGCGGACCGCCTACCCTAGAATTATGTTTCGATTAGGTCGCAGCATTAAGAGAAGACGAAAATATATAATTCTGTTCATAAATGCGAAAACAATCCGAAGGGTGTGTGTCCCAACAACACTGGAATGTGTAAGATAGTTACGAGACCACCGAAGTGATGAACGCATTGTTGTAATAAGAGGTAAAGTCGGGACACAATGGCGAATACGATTCGGTTCAAACTCTGCGTTTGTTTAACATTCGGCAATAAAAGTCGCCTTTTCGATTATTGACGAAAAACTGATCAATATTTCAGCGGCACAATCACTTTAATCGCCACAAACGGAAGTTGAAATATTAAAAAAAAAAAAGAAAATATCGAAAGCCAAATTATTAAATGAAAATTAAATGGAATGGATATCAGGAAAGTTCTCTCAAATAAACTAGATATAAAGAATTTTTTTGAACTATTCAAATTATATTTAGCAACATTTGATTCGGTTGCTGACTGGCGATAAAAATAGCTTTTATGTTAAATTATTAGGATTATGTTATGTTTCAGATATATCTTTTCTCTTTTTTTCGTTTTTTTTTTCTTTTGGGGGGGTACATCAACAAGGAGCCATCACACAGAAGCAATGATTTACCATTTTAAGACATCTTTTTTTTTTTTTCTTCGTAATAATTTTCTTTTTATTTCCTTATGAGTTGTGTTTGTCACACAATATGTGTGTATTCCTTCTTAAGCTATGCTTTTGTAGACATTAAATTGTTAAAAAATGGAAACGAAGCGCTAGGTTTATAAATTAAAATTAACCTTTTTTCCTTGTAAAATATTTAGAACAGCGGTTTCTTAATTTCTTACTGAGTAAGGACTACTTGACTATTTCCTTTCCCCCCCCCCCCTTTTTTTTTTTTTTTTTATCGGGGACAACTTTTAAAGCTACAAAAAAAGTCAAAAAAGTTCTAATTTTTTATCCTAATATTACTAGTTACTCTATTATTCGTTTTGTTTTGGTCATTACAACTGACTACGTGCATATACTAATATATAGGGTGGGTGATTTATCTTGCAACCCTGCAGTAGCGTTCCAAATGCGCAGTTTAATAATAAAACTGGTTGATGCGGCAACCATGGTTAATATTAGTGTTGATTCATTGTTAGTTTAGGCGAGTTGCAACGGTTTTGGTAGATTTCTTATTTAGTGAGTGTGTTTCTGTGTTTTAATATTGCTTCGTAATTTTTCAAAAAAAAAAAAAAAAAAAAAAAGTGTTCTTAGTCTGTATTTTTCGATGCCGAAAGAGCGTTTATTATTGAACATTATTTTAGTGAAAAATCGTACGTTTCAGGAGAAGTTTAAAAATGAATTCGTTAACTCTCGTATATACCTAATAAAAGCAGGATAATGCGAATCGTTAAAAGATTGGTATTTGGTGCGTTATTTTCAGACGCCCAATTATAGGCCCATTCTTTTTCGACAGTATGATTAATAGTAGTGACACCTCCGTAAAAATCATACAGCAATTTATTGCAGTGCTGGAACCGGATGAACGTTTCATATGGTTCCAGCAGGATGCAGCGCGTGCGCATATGAGTGCACAATATCTTTGCTAAATGACTTTTTTTATGCCAGGACATTTAATATCGACTAATCTCTGCCCACCACGATCACCAGATTTGACACCATTCGATTTTTTCTTTTTGGGGCTATCTTAAAGCCCGCGTCTATCTGGGTAATCCCCAGATTATCCAAGAACTTAAAGACGTGATTACCCAAGAAATCAATGCAATCACTTCAGCAATATTACGAAATATGATTTCTAATGTCCATCGTGCCCATATGTGCATCCAAGAAAAAGGTGGACATTTTTAACACTTACCGTAAATTCTGGTAAGCCATTTTAAACTAAATTATAATAACCAGGTACACGTTTTTACTGCTTAGTGCACATACTTGTAATTAGGGTTGCAAGATAAATCACCCACCCTATATATATATATATATATAAACTCGGCCATTTTGGCCTCGCAAGGGGCTGTGCCCCTTGACCCCTCTTGCTTTCATTTCTGTCTCTTTCTCTTCTATACTTTGTATAAAATGATTAAAATTTACAACGTAATTCTTACTGGCATCAACACACACAAAAAATAACATAATCACAAAAATCCTATCCTAACATTTAACTTTCATTATATAAAATTAAGACATTTTTTCGTTACATTTTTCGTTACATAAAATTGTGACATTTTTTAAATAACAATAACAAAAATCCTATAAAAGATAACAAACGTTACATAAAATTGGGACATTTTTTCTAATGGGGGGTAGCCTAAGAATTACGTTGTAATTCATAAACATATATATATTAATTACAACGTAATTCTTAGGCTACCCCCCATTCGAAAAAATGTCCCAATTTTATGTAACGCAAAGTGTCCCAATTTTATGTAACGCAAAGTGTCCCAATTTTATGTAACGCAAAATGTCCCAATTTCATGTAGCGTTTGTTATATTTTATAGGATTTTTGTTATTGTTATTTAAAAAATGTCACAATTTTATGTAATGAAATATGTAACGAAAAATGTAACGAAAAAATGTCTTAATTTTATATAATGAAAGTTAAATGTTAGAATACGACTTAGAATAGGACTTTTGTGGTTATGTTATTTTTTTTTGTGTTGATGCTAGTAAGAATTACGTTGTAAATTTTGATCATTTTATACAAAGTATAGAAGAGAAAGAGACAGAAATGAAAGCAAGAGGGCCGAGTTGTATATATTACGACAATAACCGTGTACAATGATATTGATAATGTTAAAATTACATTAAATTCAAAATAGCAATTTTATAATTAGAAATTATTTGTTTTTATTCGGAATGGAGCATCTGAGCTCGGTGGTGCTGGCTCGCTGGTTCCAGTAGGAAGTGTGAGTGTTTTACCACGTGCGACTACTCGATTAATATTGATTATGTGAACTGAAAGTAGATAGTTCTTTAATCAGCAACAAGTAAAAATATAAACGGAAGAAATGTACGGGAACGAATTCAGTAAAGTTCTCAGTCTGTTCAGCAAATAGCTGAAGACAAAAGATTAAAAGACGTAAGTAGGATAACTCTTCGAATCAAGCAGCGGACGGTTTAAAGCAGATACTGTGACAATTTTAATAACGATTATGAAGACTCTCTTTAGCGTCGCAAGATCATCAGTGCGTGAAGTTCCTTCAATCATGACCGAACTACCGGTTTATTCAAATCAGTTTCGTAAACTGTTACCAGTGTTCGAAACCAGAAAACAATTTTCAAAATAGACTGAAAAATCACAGTTCATTTCAATGAAAGAATACTTTTGTATTTAATAACGGTACTTAAACCAGCAGGTGTTGTTTTATACAAATCAACTAAATAATGTGATACTAATTTTTTACCGATTCTTAATTTCCACGCTAATATATATGTAACAATTTTACATTTAATTCCATCAGCAACTCGGAAAACAAATAAATATCTATTTATTTTACCATTTTATTAAAGTGCTCTTGGGATTATATAATATACACGTTGAGCATGTGGATATGGGCAGGAAGTAAAAATTGCAGTTGTCTTTACGTTGTACTGCACTGATCGACATTAAATCGACATTTTTTATTTCAATTTTTACGTTATTTTCGAATGCCGTGAAAAAAGGAGCCATAAAAGTTTAAATGTATAAGCACGTTCGATGTTTCTTTCACAGTGATTACTAATCATTTAAAATAATTTCCAGAAATACTGTGTTAATATATTTATTTTTGACGTTTCGGATGGATGCACCAACCGTCATCAGGAAACAATTATTTTAACATGGTATTTCTGAAAATTTATTTAAAATGACCGTAAGCATGTTGTCAGCAACAGTGTCCGACCGAAACAAAATTTTCAATCAAACTGAATTTCTTTCTTTTTTTTTACTTTTTCCCGAAACCAGAACTTCTTTTTTATATCGCTTCAACTATGGTGTAAAGCTTTCTCCATAAAATTCGTATACGCTAAAATTTAAATGTATAAATTATCTTCATTTGATTAAAGTATACAATTTTCTTTTCACTCGTAATGCTTTTTAAAAAAATAAAAAAAAATAAACGAAATTAATAATTATAATTTCCCAAATCGTCCCCCGTACATCATTTTATTCACCGACTTGGTTTCCCTCTGGGATATTCACTACAAACTTCCACCGGGTTGTTCGGCTTTACAGAGGCTCCACTTGCAGGCAGATCCCGGGGTAGGAGTGGAGAGGCTATGAAGTTTGCCGGTGAACTTTGTGGTGTGCATCACACCGGCAGGTAATAAATGTATATATCGGTTAGCTAAGGCACGTGTTAATAACGCGCAAGACATCGAACATTATGTGTACATAAAGGACGCCAGCGGTATTAGATTCCTCGATAATAGGAAAATTGTTCTGCGCTGGAAACGATAATTCGTGAATCAAAGCGATGAATTTGTACAGCACTTGGAAATCCAATTTGGGGAACCAACTTTAGGATCGATTGCTTGAATAACATCTGATGAAGTTGCTAGAGCACAAAATGAAAACCTCAGAAGCTCCAGCGCCGGATAACATTGCTGTTGATATTTAGGTAATCTCCGAATTAAAAGGCACTGCTATAGCACGGTTAACGGATTCTTCTAATGCAGTGGTGCATACAGGGGCTATTCCCGACAGCTGGAATACTAGCAATGCCGTTTTGATACCGCTATAAAATTGAATCTTTTTATTCTGTATAGTTAGGACGCATGTAATACGAAGATAGAGCGAGAAAAGACAAAAGTCCAAAAGGAAATGTGCGAGAAGTCTAATAATGTATGATTAATAATAAAAAAATAAAATAGCCCAAACGTTAATAAACTCTCCTCTACAATCTCTTTTAAGTGCGGGTTCTTCCCCCAAGAAGAGACTCATTTTCTATCTTTCTTAAACCAGCTAGGAAAATTCAAACTCGATTCTCTTAAGTCGAGCAAATTAGTACGATTATTTTCGTTGTGTGTGTGTGTGTGTGTGTGTGTGTGTGTACCATTTAATTAGGGTTTTTAGGTACTCAGTTCGTGAAAATATTTCATCATTCTAAAGATTATTATTCCCTAAACGGCGAAAATTCGTGATAACGAACGGATTTTTTTGAATTTTACGAAAAACGAAGATTAAAGTCGTAATATTTAAATTAGAGTACTTGATTGAAAAAAATTGTGCAATGACACTGTTTCGTTTTCTGATTATTGACACGTTTTGCCCCTTTTTATTTTGTTCTTATCGGAGTTTTTGGGCCTTTTTTTATGGAAAAGAGAATTTAAAATTTTGAATATTTCTACAATGCAGCAGACAAACAAGTTCAATCGGTAAAATCAAAATCAATATGTCTACAATTCGACAAATGGTGGAAGAATAGATCTACCCTTTTTTTCTGTTAAATTCTAAAATTTCTTCGATCAGACGAAGATGAATCTGTTTTAGCTTTTCCAATCACCCGTTAAATACTACCACGATATATAGATCGAGTTCGTGATTTTTCTAAAACATTTAATGCAGATATTTCGACGCGCGTTATCATTCAATTAGTTTTATTCGCGTAAACCAATAAATACTATCAAAATTATCAAAACAACTAGCAGGTAAATCATTAAAATTTACCGGAAATAGCATTTAGCAAGCGGTAAATTCGAAACAGAGTCGATTATATCCGGAACACAGTGTAGAAAAATGACTACATCGTAGTCAGTTTTGCAAAAAAAAAAAGAAAAAAAAAAAGAAATACAACGACGATTTAGAATAAAGTAGCGATTAAAGAGCACTCATCCGAATTATCGGCGTATCTCGGCAAAATTTAAACAGAACGCGTTTCCTTGTTAAATTACCTTTTTTTTTTTTTTTTTTTTGGTTTTCTTTTTCAACGATCATAAGAAGCGATTTATGTGTAATAAACTTTACGTTCGGTCTCTTCGGTGATTCTCTTTACCATAAAATAAATAGGAAAGTAAATCTGGAAACGCGTACGAAAGTACGGTAAAGACGTTTTTTAAAATTTTCCAAAATTTTCCAAATATTCATTTTTATTTTGAAAATCGAATGCCTTAATTCTATTTTACCTTATTAATTTTAATCCTGAATGTTGGGTACATCATAGAAAAACCCGCTGAACCTCCAGGTGAAAGTTCTATAGTACTTACAGAGGAGTAAATTTCAGCTGATTAGATCGTTTTAAAAAAATAATAATAATTTACAATTTACAATTTAATTTACTTCGAAACGTGACAGAAAAACGTTGCGTATTTCATAACGGATTTTCCGCATTATCCCCGACGTTGGTATTTCCAGAAATTACGCTGTATAAACTTCGCCATGTTTTAAAAAATCACGCGTTGTTGAGAAAGTAGAAACATTTAAGAGTTTTACTTATTCTCGGCACAACAGTAAATCAATATCGAATTTTATTACGAGTATACAATCAATAACACATATGTGTAATTTTTATTAATGTTCGTATACGGGGGGTAATTCATTTATGTAAATTATTAATATATACATCAAAACGATGGAAATTATTAATAGTATGCGAATATTAGTGAAAAATGTATTGTTATTTATAAAATAAATGTGTCAAAAAAATTTTCAAAACCCCCCCTTTTCGAAATTTTGGGCACGGGCCTGATTATTAGGTACAACTTACAAACTCTATTTTTAAGCGGAAAACAAAAATTAAAACAAAAACATATTGTGAACTTTAACTCTGGTTTAAAGTTATATTATATAAGTAAAGGAGAGATTTATTTATTTTACAAAATCAGACGTAAATTTTGAAAAACAAAAAAGACAATTTTTTTTGTTTTTGTTGCTGGGCTTTGGTAATAAAATGATCATACTGGAAATTATAAATGCAAGCTTTTAAATTACAACGGAGTGAAAATAGTATAAATTTAATTATTGTTGAGTTTTCATAGAATATACTAATTTTAATATTAGTCATACACGCGCAATGTAAAGATGCATTCCGACAAACAGTTATTAGCCAAAAAAAAAAAAAAGGGTAAAATAACCTTAATCTAAAACAATTAAGAAATGAAAAGCAAAAAGGATGATTAAGTTGATATCAAATTTATCAATAGTGCACGTCACTGAGTCGTCTATATAAAAAATTTTTGGGGTAATTATTATTATTATTATTATTATTATTATTATTATTATTATTAGTATGAAATAAAGAATGGAAATAAATTTTCGTACAAAAATGTAAATATAATTAGATATCATTGGTAGACAGAATCTCGGTAATGTCCGTTATGACAAAAGGGGCGCAAAAAGTAAATTATACAATGGCGCCGCGTCACATTATGAACAAGTTCAGTATGCGTTTTTGTTCCACTTGTTATAACAACGTCATAAAAGGTTTTCTCTGTTTAATTATTTAACAACTGCTGCTACTGAGAACTTTGTCGATGAACTCATTTACCCCGACAATGACAACTAAATAACATTTTATGACTCATGCAGTTCTAGTTGTTTAGACAGAATTAATTCTTTTTAAACAATTAAATGTTTGACCCGAAGTAACAGAGGCCATATCCTTTTACTTCATTACTACGTTTATCTTTCCGCCTCCTTCCGTCAATTAGAACCAGTTTTTCAAACAGCATTATTACCATTTCTTAACGGATTTTAATAACAAATGTTTCAAACCACTATATAATAATTATGGCACATTCAGTTAACAGAAAATTTACTTCATTTTTACGAAAAGTTGAAATTAACTCAAAAACCTGTTACATCCTTGTATCAACTTGAATGTTGTTGTTGTTGTTTTTTTTCTTGTTACAATGAAAAATAAACAAATTATTTTTGATTTTGACATTTATGTATATAAACTTTCATTAAAAAACCGTGATTAAATATTTTAACTTTCAAACCTCAAGGTCGCCGCGGCCATAGACATAATAATAATCCGGGGTGGATGGTGAAATTGTGGGGCCCTGGGCTAATGCTATTTAGGGGCCTACCTAATTACTTAACTAATTGCTATTTTATCAAAAAACTGTTTTCTATAGTAATGTAGGTATACGGTATAGAAAACAAACAGGACAATAAAATATTTTATTTATTTAATATGACTTAGTGTTTGTGTATACAAACAGAAACTGTACGACATTATTGCAAAAGAAATTGACGGGTTAGTGTAGTTATGTTATATAAATTATAAAGCAACCTTTCTGTATTTTTGTGCTGCAAATTCGTGCTTATTTGCTCATCACATTGTGAGTCCTTTGTTAAATCACAACTTATGGAAATAATGATAAAGCATTAAAAAAGGTCGCTATTATGAAGTGTTTGTGCAATAAGAACTGGTGAACTGATCCCGATACTTTGGGTTTATTATATAAAACACTAATAAGGAGCACGATAGATTATGGTTGTTTTTTGTTTGGCTCTGCATCCAGAAGTCTTCTTCAGAAGTTGGATATTATTCAAAGCCAGTGTTGTAATCGGACGATAAGAGGAGCCTTACTGCCTATCTCCTCGGCTGCGTTAGAGATGGAAAATAAAATTCCACCACTTGCAGTAAGGAGATCGTTCTTATCCGATAAGTTTGTACTAAAATTTTGCTCCTTATCAGGCAATGATCTAGTGATTAAATATCAAGAAATTTCTGATCAATGGAGGTTTTCTTTGACTCGACTCCCTATGTTATAGCGATTAGTTTTCGTCGGCTCCGTTAATTTCACCGGGTAGGAATCAATTTTCTACCGGCGAAATATTTCTTGGATCCCTTTGAATTAAATGAATTAGAAGCTGAAGTTCATCTATCAGAGTTTGACATAATTAATAACTATGCAAATGGCTAATTCAATAAATAATATTTTTAATAATATTCTTAAGAGCAGATGGCCTAACTATCTCTATATATATGTACGGACGGTTCAACTGAGTATTGGTAAATTTTAATAATTTCACTGTCTGTGCGTAAAGATGCCATCAACTGAACTAAAACTTCTTCATCAACCACTGTATTGAACTAATCATATGCACGGATAAAAATGAACTAGTGTAATGTACTTATTATTTCGGGAAACACGAAAAATTATGCTCTACACGCGTCTGTTCGTATCCTGTCTTCGTCGTCAATTCCGTTGTGTTTATTTAATAATCGCGAATGACAATGACACTGTTTTTATTTGACATTGTATAATCCATCACATTATTGTGATATGCGCGAACGAAAAGGGATCATCGTATGTGTATTAGCATTCATCGAATATTGGAGAATCATAGTGTCCAGCACGAAAATAATTCATTAAGCTAGAGGAAGGGAAAGGGTGCTGTGATATCTTCTTTCCAGTGTAATGCGCGTTTAATGTAACAGGTAGAATGTAGATAACTTATTACGGTTGTAACATTAAATATCGAGTAAACTTGTTTTAGGAATTAGCAGGAGCGATGGAGCAGGAAAATACGTACCCAGGGCTGTGCTATTAGATTTAGAACCGGGAACAATGGAATCCGTCAGAAGTGGACCGTATGGAGCTTTATTTAGACCAGACAATTTCGTGTTTGGGCAGTCTGGTGCCGGTAATAATTGGGCCAAAGGACATTACACGGAAGGAGCCGAACTAGTAGACGCCGTATTAGATGTTGTCAGAAAAGAAAGTGAAAATTGCGATTGCTTACAGGTAAATAATCCACGCTACCTTTTAAACATTCTTTTTTGATTTTCATTTACCCGTGTTCAGGGCACTTTTCAATTACTGTCTATCTCTCTACCGACATTAAATTATCGGAACTCTTTTCCAAAAGTATTAAGAAAAGTGAACTAAAAATAAATTAATCTACCGCAAAATGATCCTCAAAAATATATTCACTTAATGACAGATCTTGTTGTTTGTAGGCCCGGGGGGGGGGGGGGGTAAAAAACTGAAAAGAACTTTATTTATGTTTGATAAATTTATCCTACCATTTTATTCATAATAGTGTGCATACATAGTGGCTATGTGGTAAGTTTTAATTTTTCGAAAATATTTGCTATATTTGTTTCGTGAACGTTATATTATATGCATCGTCACTCGAATAATATACCTTTACTGTATGTTTTCAAACGTGACTTTAATGAGCTAAATATTCCAGACACGTTAAATAATTTTACCTTTCCTAGTATAAATGCGACTTCCATCGTTCTCTTTAAACCCTAAACCGAGACTTGTAATAATTACTCTTATTGTCGATATTATTCTTCGTAAAGCATATTTTCAATAATTTTTTCCTTGTAGTGTCTCTTGTAGTAGTTCTGTATCTAGAGTATTACAAAGTAGAAGAGCGAATGATATATGATGCGCATATGAGAAGGATGTACGTTCTTTTAAAAAACTCTAGTAAAGTATCCGAAACATGTTTCCACTTCTTATTATTGTCGGTAAATTTAGGGCTCAATTTGAAAAATATTTTGCAAGGATAGTGCGATGTATATATTTCCGAAATTTCTAAGAAAATCAATCAATTCTCCTCGTTTATTTCTTTTTGTAAAAATAAGACCTTTATAACCTTTATACGGATTTTATGCCATATGTTTGTGTTACCGATATAGGCGAACTTCAGGTTATCCATTTTGTTAACACTGTGTATTATGGTTTATTAAGTTTCATTTTGCGGTTAAAATTTTTGGCCGATTTATACTTCATAAAATGTAAAACAATTTGTTTCAAAATTGACTCTTTAACTTCGTTAGAGTTCTTTGCAAATGTTTTTGAAAGAAATTCATTCAAACACACGATGTTTTTCAATGCTGTTTTTAATTTGGATTGTTGAATTCGATAAGTATTTCCGTTCGAAGTAATCGAATAGAAAAAAGAGCGCTATTATTTATAATTTATAATTTATAATTTAAAAAAGTGGTGTTTATATTTAAACAGTTGTTGAAGTTTTCGAGTTTTACTTGCAATTAAATGATTTTTTCGTGTTATTCGATTACTCTTTCCATCTCAACTAGTGAGATACCTCGCGATACTTGTGTTGCGTGAATTTAACATATAAAATCAGTACAATCGAAATAATATGAAAACTTGCTTTTTAAAAAAAAAAAGCCAATGGGATATTATAACGGCAGTCGGATCGGGTGCTGTCTGGGGGACCCGTGAGCTCGAAGAACCAACAGAATCCTCTAAATCAAAATACGAGAATATATTATTTTATATTTAACTTGCAGAGTACTTTTTTAATTCAATAATTCTTAACTTTTATCAAGTTTTTTACCAAAAAATAAGAAAAATGTGGCATCCTCCTGGAAGTATTATGTTAATAAAATTAGGTTTGAATTAATATAATGAGATTATGCTGTAGAAATATTAAAGAAAATCACGTATATACTGGGAAAAAAAAATACGAAATCGGTTCGAAGAGAAAAAAAATAAACGTAGAGGATAATCGACAAAAAAATTCATTGTTGCAATTTCTCGCCTTTAATGAATTCCAGTCGTGAACTGTTCAAGAAATTGAAGAAGATATATTTCCTTGAAACAAAATTTAGAATTGTTTTAAAAAACAATTGCGAAGAAATCCAATTAAAAACAAAAACACGAAAAGTTAAAGTCAACTTTGAAACAAACTGATTACATTTTATGAGGGGGTATACTGGGCAAAAATTTTAACCTGTAATTCGTGTATGTCAATAACATGAATGTAGAAGTTTATATAAAGAACATATTTTTATAAATAAATCGATAAAAAAGAGAAAAAAGAAATGAGGAATTTATTGGCTTTCTTAGAAATTTTATAAATGTTTACATTATTCAATATTCGTTCGATTTCGATTGCACGTGGTTGTGATAGTAACGTAGAAATGACACACTTTTACGGTTTTTATACCTGGAGGACATGGATTGAATTCAGAATGCTCACAATTCTGGTTTATTTGACTCGTTAAAAATCATTTTAATCGTAAATTATTTCAGAGGAAGAATGGGAATTAATGTTTAAAATTGACGATAATTAAATAGAATATAAAATTTACCGTTCGTGTTTAAAATATAACTGAAGAAACTTGATTCCGCCTTACCGTGCTCTTGTCAACATTTACTTTTCTCCTCTTTTGTAAGTGGCTTCTACCGAACCGCCACGTTAATAAATATTGATATTTTATTTACCAGTCGGAGGGAGAGTTTACTTATTCGCTGTATTTTGATTTCTTTAAATTGACACACCGTTTTTTATCTTGGATATACAGCATAAGTTTCGGAAAATGACTATCGCTCGCAGGGACGGATCCAGAGAGACAATCTTCTTCTTCTTGAGCCGTCTTTGCTATCGAAGGTTGGCGTCCACATCTTTCACCACACTTTGATCCATGCTTTCCAGTCTCGTACCAGATGGAAAAGTCTATTGGGGGGGGGGGGGGTATATAATTACACTCTATCTTATACGGTAGGCAGTATATTTGAGAAATACCTTGTGTTTTATAAAGAAAATCAAATAGCTCTTTCGAAATTTAAAAATGTTTTAAAAATATATAATTATTACAATTTAATTTAAATTTTATTTTATTTTTAGATGAAAAATAGAAAAAATTATTAGTTTAGAATTTAAATAGTAGATTATTCGAAAGAATAGAACGATATCTTTATCAGACTTTCCATCTTTTTTATTTTTGATAGTAATCCGATTCGAATTCTTTATTCGTGAGCAAGTACCATATAATATATATATATATATATATATATATATTTCTCATTAAACTATATTCCTTTACATAAAAAAAGTAATTTTTTTTTTTTTTTTTTTTTTTCTATATTCTCCCTTTGGACACGCCAGCTAAGGACCTCCTACACCCAGAAACAAAAGAGCCGTCAGTTAAATTTTGATTCGGTCAGATATGGGCAATATAAAGGAACTAACGGATGAAATAATGGATGACGAAGAGAAGGACAAAATATAAGATGCACAATAAGGAGCAGGGAGCTTGAGTTCCAGCAGACAAGAATATAGAATACAACGTTCGACAGAAAGGAATGGACATTCAAAAAAGATGTGATTGGCGTCGCAAACCGCCGCTTCATTCGGGTGGAGAATTTGGAGAGGAGACGAGGGAAAAGCGAAAACAAGAGGAAGGAAGAGCAGAATGGCCAAAACGCAAACAAATCATAGAAATGACAACAGAACCGGGAAGTAAAAGTAACTCCAAGAACACCAGGTATTAGAAGGAAGACTAGGTTGTACAGACAGATAAAAGGATTGATCGTTACGAAAGGAGGAAGGGTAAATATCTGACCAAAGTTTGAGGTGAAATTTAGTACATAGGGAATTCAAGTTGGAGGATGGAACTTTTTTAAAGAAGAAACGAGAGGAAGCAGCAACTCGAGTCAAGGAATCTGCTGTCTCATTACATTTAATGCCCATATGGCTGGGAATCCACAGAAAATCAACACAGATAGAGTAGTGAGAAGAAAGATGATGGACAAGACAACGTATGCGAAGAACGATGAAATCGGAAGAGTAATCAGGAAAAGGGGAACTGATAGAACACCCATGGAGTTCGAAATAATCAAATAATTAGAAAACCGACGACTGGAAGAAATGAAGATAATGAAGCGTAGGATGGTCATTAATTCGTTTATAAAGATGAAACAGAAAGAAGGAAGACGAAATGATTCAGTTGAAATCCGGAAGGATAAAAGAAGCTCCAACACCATGAGGTCCCCTGGAGCCATCCGTGAAGATGGTTACGTGCGACGGAAATTGGGAATTGATAATGCTGTGGAATTCCTGTTGAATTATTGCTTGAGGAAGGGATTCGGAAAGTGGAGGTACAAAAAAAAAATTGGGAGAATGACAGAGATCGGCAAAAAATTAAAAATAAATAAGAAAGGCAAAAGAACGATGATAGTTGGAATAAATATATAGAATAAAAACGTAACATTAATAGTTTCACTAGAAAACAGTATTAAATATTAATTATTAAAATCCATATGTTGTAACATTTATACAAATTTTTCATAGCATAAATTAAGTTTCTCTGTTATAACAAATTTTTTCATAGAGGCTTTGGTTCTTTGGAGCTGCCCCGCAATTTTATAATTATCTTAGTTAGTTTTGTCGTTTCATTTATTACAATTAATTTTACAAATTTTAAATTTTCGTTTGGTATTTTACTAATTTCTACGAATATACATATATTTTTAGTGTAGTGCATATCCTCTTTATAATTAGTTAAAAATAATGAAGCATTACAAAACATAAACAACAAACATTAAGTGCACCTGGTGTGAATATCCTAGAAACGAAATCTGAAGGAAATGTGTATAACTTTTACTGTTCATTTCGCAGCTCAACTCTTTTGGGGTTTTTTAATTTTTTTTACTTGGTGAATTTTTAAAATAAACCCATACTGAAGTGCTTAAATAATGTTTATTTCAATAAAAAAATGGGCGTGAATACGTTTATTATTATTACTATTATTATTATTATTATTATTATAATTATAATTATAATTATTATAATTATTTTTATTTTTGGGTGCGTCAACTATGAATATTATAATCCGGTATAAGTAAAATTTTTGGAAGTGGTACGGCAGCGGGATATTTTGCCGGAACCAAACGCAATTAACTGACCTAGGGCGCCATGTGGCTCACGAATACGTTGATTAAATGAAATGCAATTTCGATTAAAATGCGTTAAAAATCGAAAACTGGTAGAGTAGGGTAATCATCATTTCACAATTTAGGTTCTTCAATTTTAAAATTTATATATATCGTATTTTTTCCACATATACGCCAATTAAAAATAATTAATTCTGTAAGTATTGTTGTGAAAATTTCCTAGTTTTTGTCTCACAATGTTCACATTTTCCGAAATTTGTGCCCGATAAATTTTAAAATTTCGGAGATTTTCTATTTTTCCTATACTCTTATGATAGGAAATATATTCACTGAAAAAACAAACTTAGCTTTAATTGCCACAGAGAAGGGCTATGGACTTTTTTCTAATTTTCTTGTCTTACATTTTTTGGAATTCGGATCCTCCAATTTTGAAATCCGAGGTTTCACATTTTTTCTGTATTTCAATGACGAAGATACATCGATCAAAAAAAAAGAAAAATCTTCAGCTACCATGAAACGCGGACTACAAACTTTTTCCCCGATTTTTTTTTTTTTTTTTTTTTTTGTCTATATAAATATTCGAACATAAAATGTTTTATTTGAAACTAAAATCATAGATTCTAAAAATTTATAATCACTTAGTAAATTCTTCCAGCTGTCTATTCCGCAATCTGTGTGCCGTGGTACATATCCTCTTTAGATTATAAATAACAAAAAATTAATCAGGGACCTCTTATTTATTTTTTTATTTATACTCTTGTATCAGGCCCGTGCCCAGAATTTTGGAAAGGTGGGGGTTTTGAAAATTTTCTTCGCATATTTATTTTATAAATAACAATACATTTTTCACTAATATTCGTACTATTAATAATTTCCATCATTTTGATTTATATATTAATAATTCACATAAATGAATTACCCCCTATATAAACATTAATAAAAATGACTATACTCGTAATAAAAATTTTTGCGTAAGATATTAATTAAGTACTTAAAAATATGGAGCATATTTTTTCTTTTTTCTCTTAAAATTTGTGATTTTTTTCAGATTTTTGTGTATTCATTATAACTATTTCAGTTCTCACGGGGGGGGGGGGGCTAAACCCTCCGCGTGGACACTGCCTTGTCTTGTATTATATTAATTTAATGTTCATTTCAAACGAGAAAATAACATTTTTAAAATGAATTTTACAAATTACTGAAAAGTTATTAAAATATTAAACTTTAAACCAAACAGTAATAACTTCATATAATAATTTGATAAAAGTGTTTTATTCCATGTGTACTCACACAAAGATGACTAAATAAGACTCTTGTTCGCGGAAATTTGGAAAAAATTTACGAGTGTACACGCTTTTAAATTTTGAAAGTTCAAAAAAAAACTCGTTTTATTGGAGTAAAAATTCTGTTCAAGTCACGGTAATATATTCCAAAATATACCGTGGTAAAGTGAAATCGCGGATAACAGCGAACATTAAACACACAAATACTATACCTACAGAAAATTTATGGTACTACTTTTATATCTATGTAGATATACATAAAAATGTATAAGTACATCATGTATAATCTTGAAAATTATTGTACATAGGTACAGTATTGTGATTATGTACCTACCATTACGTACCGTACTCCATTCTCCTTGCTGCTGCCAACAACTTGTGAGAGATTGATGGTCGAACCTGCAAACGATGACAATTTTTGACGATATTTTTTAAAATTGTTATTTAATAGTACTGTATCATACTGTATGTATGTATTGTGCTACAGTTTACCCTTAAAAAAAAATGAATTACTACTTACGATGAAAAGTTAAAAGTTAAAACTAACAACAAGAGAAAAAAAAACTTTTTCATCTGAAAGCGGAAAAGACACACAGTGTTTCATCGGTGTCTGTTACGCTTGGTGATACAGATGACGTTGATAGGACAGGATCTTCGATGGTTGGCACTTTCTTTTTTCTACCTACCTAAAAAAACATTGTGATGGATGCGGATTGTTTTCTTTTTCTTTTCATTTCGCTGGAGACTTGCTGGAGAGGCTGCATGGCATTCGTGATCATTCTGGTCAATTCCATAAGCGGGTCGTAATCCTTTATTTTTTCTTTTCAACTTTGTGCTGTCTGGAAAACGTCTCCAAATTTTTCCATTCAGTTTCAATTTCTTCTTCTTCTATGTTTTCCTCGGAAGGTGACTTAATTATTTCTAAATCGTCGTTTGTCAACATTTCTTGGCGTTCTTCTATATGCTCTTCTTCCACTTCTGCAACATCGAAATCAACAAATCCCACGACTTCTTTGTTGTTTATTTTTTTTTAGCCGCTCCATTATATACCGCGAATACGGTGGATACAACGGGACTATTGTATTCTTAAGGAAAAAATGGTGTATTTGTGTAGTAATTATGCTTGAATAAATTATTAATTTTACTTTCTATTCGTGAAATTAATTTAAATTCGAATTAAATGATATAATAATGTTATGTGCGCAACCGGATAATTAATTATTTGTTTGTTTATTAAAAACAAATTTTTAGGGATTTCAGTTAACACATTCATTAGGCGGCGGCACTGGATCTGGACTAGGTACCTTGTTGATATCGAAAATTCGTGAAGAATATCCGGACAGAATTATGACTACATATTCCGTTATGCCATCACCAAAAGTAAGTGTCGATTTTCGAGTTACATAGTTTCGGATCGTATGTATAAAAAAAAGAAAAGTACCATGTACCACTAATAGGGTAGATTTCGATGACATTTTCGCGTTAAAAATATAATGCCCTTAACTTCCGATTTGCGACGTATTACTTTTCTGATATATTTAGGCGCTACACAGTGTGGCGATTTTCCGAATTAGGTGTGTCCTAAATATTAATTTAGAAACTAAAATGAATAATATACACCGTGAGTTTTTAACCGATTTATTTATTCAAATTTAGGGGATTATAAATGTTCATATCCATTTTCTGTATTAACATTTATTAAATACGCGTAAATAGCACGCATGACAAAAAATTAGTTATTTAAAAAAGTACAATAAACACCAACCTGTTTCGCAGTTATGATTCCCCATGTAAGTAACTCCGAAACAGGTCGGTGTTTTTTAAATAAGTAATTTTCTGTTATAGGTGTTTTTATGGGTGTTTAATAAATGATTTATTTATTAACAAAATATTCATCTAGGGATTTAGCCCCCCGTTTCCTCACAAAAAACCACCCTATTATATAGTTCATCTCAAGAGAATACTGCCGCAAAAGATTTGTAGAAAAATCGCTTTTACTCTATTCATTTAATTCCGATAAATCTTTGTGAAAAACTATCCGAGACTTTTTATAAAGACAGTTAGAGTACGAATGTTGCATATTTATTGCACCTCCGGCTGATTTGGAATTTTTTTGTGTAATTTACGAAAAATAATTTCCAATGAATCTGTAATTAATTTTTCCTAATTTAATTTGTAAGAAATTATTCCTTTTTATTTTCTTTATTATTTGTGATTTGAGTTGTTGCGACAAGGCCCGCCTTTTCCTCTTGCGAAGTGTAATTGCTCAGTCATGTGATGCATAACAAGGATAGTTCTTCCGATCATCCAAAAATTGATGATCTGCCTTCTTAATCGAAGTTTAGTATAAAGCGCGGACTAATTTCTTTTTAACCGACTTCAAAAAAGGAAGAGATACTCAATTCGACTGTCTTTTTTTTTTTTTTTTTTTTTTTTAATGTGTGTTACCACAGAACTTTCTTCTAGGTGAACCGATTTCGATGGTTCTTCTTTTATTTGAAAGGTGGTGTTTCTCATGTGGTCCCATTTAAATTTGATCAAGATCTCACCGGGAGTTGTTGAGTTATCCTTAATAATGCGGGGGAGATTGAAGCTTTTTGAATGCTTTTCATTCATGATTGTTTTCACCGTCGGGTTAGATTTATTGACTTAAAATACTATAAATTTGCCAAATTACCATGGAAATATGTAGCTTTTGATGTTTTCACACTGTGGAAATATCTGTTCTTATTAAAATGTTTTAATTTAATTGAATAAAAATGCACTAAAAAGTAAAAAATAATTAATCCCGATAAAAAACATATATCAGAGTGATATATAACTTACGGTGATATCGTTATTCTTATACAACATTAACTTTTTGGAGTTGGCATCAAATTCATGTTACAATATCTAGGAACAATTTAATGAACATTTAACGCAGTTTTTAATTATTATTATAATATGAATTTAATGCCGACTCTGATTAAGGTTTTAATGTTGTATAAGAATTACGATATCACCTTAAATTATATCACTCTGATATATATTTTTTATCGGGAGTAATTATTTTTTACTTTTTAGTGCACATTTTCAAATTTTTATAATCAACCTTCAAGTATCGATATTTATTTTTTGTAAAAATGCATTTTATTTTTTTTCAAATTATCTCTTCAAGAAGTTTTTTTTTTGATGTCGGATTATTTATATTATATAAAAAACCCGATTGTTTGGAGTAGGCGTTAAACTCTGTTCCTTTTTCTGATATTAAAATGATGCTTAATAGGGTTTTTAATTTTTTTCGGGAAAGTTTAGTCGTTAGTTTATCAAAAACTGCAGTACGAGTTAAAATTTAAAGATCACTAATAGCGTATTGTATTAACAGTAGCTTAGTTGCTTTTGAATTAATAAAACAAAGTGTTACATTGTTCTACGTCGATGAAACACGATGGATTAAACGTGGTAAAGTTTTCTCTGTGTTTACAATTGAATTTGAACGATCGTGTATTATGCATATAGTAATAATAACTTTTCATATGTTTTTTTCTCATATTAGGTAATTTTATAATTTTCCGATCTAACTAAGATAATTATTAATTTAGAATAGTTTATATGAAAAGCGTTCCGGCGGGGAGGCTAGAAGTTGAATAATTTTGCAAAATTTACACAGAAATCGTAATTTTTCTGGTAGACACCGCGTCAACATTAACACACACCTATTTGACGTTTCGAGTTAAATATGTGTGTGTGTGTGTGTGTTAATGTTGACGCGGATCCAACCACAAAAATTATGATTTCGATATACGAAAAGTCTTTTTGTGTTTTGCAAAATTTAATTGTAGTTTAGAAAAACGAAAGAAAAAAAAGGTAGGTTTTATGTTACTAAAATTTATAAGAGGTATTTAACTAGATAAAAACGGGGATGCGAATATAGTATTTTTACCGATTATTAAAAAAAAAAAAAAAAAGGTAAAAAAGAAGTTTTTAGTAAAAAACATATGTCGCCTCTATCAGAAGCATCGTTTATATTTATATGTAAAGCAATTATAGAATTTAATTAAACAAAAAATTCGGTATGGTATGAACGCCGATTTAATTTTAAAAATTAATTTTTAAAAACTAATTTTTGAAAACTAATTTTTAAAAACATTCCCGCCTATGCTCAGTACAGTGAACGATCATCATCATCTCAGGTGCCGTACGCTACATAGCGCGTTGGCGCAACCTATTCGTACATTTAGCTGTACTGATATAGGTTGTGTACCAGGCAATTGTAATATGCAACGCAGGTGTACACACGCAAGACGACATTCGGAACTGATTGTAGCCGCTTGTTATCGCGCTACAAGTGCAGTCCGGTGTGGGTCTGCTGTGTACTGACCTAGCGCGCATATGATGTTGTATGTGGTGGTTTGCCATTGCCTTCCACGTGATTATTAGCGATTATTTATTTATTTAATTCTTGTAATAAGTTCGTCGTCGCTCGGGATCGAACCCGTGACCGCCATATCGGAAGTCAAGCGCTCTAGCAACTAGGCTATCGCGACGACAGGGGATTATTATTATTTTATTAAAAACGTTCACACGTATTAATTTACGCGTTAAAATGTGTGTATATTTTTATAGAAAAAAAAACAACAAAAAACAACAACAACAGAAAAATATTTCTTATTTGTACAGGTGTCCGATACAGTAGTTGAACCATATAATGCAACCTTGTCGGTACATCAACTGGTGGAAAATACTGATGAATCTTACTGTATTGATAATGAAGCGCTTTACGATATATGCTTTCGAACTCTTAGGCTAACGAATCCTACCTACGGTGATTTAAATCATTTAGTATCTTTGACCATGTCCGGAGTGACAACTTGTCTACGTTTCCCGGGTCAGCTTAACGCCGATCTTAGGAAATTGGCGGTCAACATGGTACCATTTCCAAGATTACACTTTTTCATGCCAGGATTCGCACCGCTGACATCTCGCAGTAGCCAGCAGTACTGCGCTCTTACGGTACCCGAGTTAACTCAACAGATGTTCGATGCTAGAAATATGATGGTTGCTTGTGATCCGCGACACGGCCGTTATTTGACGGTAGCCGCTGTATTCAGGTACCCGTTTTCCAGAAATTTTCATTAAAATCTGCATATGAATATTTTGTAATTTACTTTTTTTTTTTTTTTTAATTTCAAAATTGTTGTTAGTCATTTATTGTTTGCTTTTTACAGATACGAGTTTATGACATCGAAATTTTTTTCGATATCGTTGACAGTATTAGGGGCTGATTCAAAATTTTTAGGAAATGTACTAATAAAATTTTACAAAAAAGAGTTTGTTTAAATGTTGAAGCAAAAATAAAAACAAGACATATCGTTTCCATAATTATTTTCTAACCTCCGCAATTAGGATCTGCGATATCCAAAACTTTATAAAATGTTTTTTGATAACATTTTATTATAAATGTTTAATCATTGCAAAAATATGTGATTTTCTTTCATACCGTTGTGTGATATTTTATGAGCTTTTGAAATAAATATAACACACTTTAAATAATAATAGTATTGTGTATTTAAAGTGTGTTGTGTATTTATTTCAAAAGGTATTGTAAATATATTTTGTGTGAATTTAACTTATTAATACTGAAAACATACATAAAAATGGATATCGTCAATTTTAATTCTGCTAAAAACGTTGTTCTATGTTTTTTTTTATAATGATTTTAAATATTTCGATACGCGATATTGAGATCACGAGGAATATATCTGCGATGCACGTTTTTCTGAAGAATAAATATTGTACCTATAAACATATCTTCGACACGCGTTTTTCTGAAGAATAAAAATTCTACCTAGAAGAATATATGTTTCAGTGCAGTAGTACCCGTTGAAGAATATGCGTCCCTACTTTTTTTTTTTTTTTTTTTATATATATATATATATATGTATTATTGTTGCAGAGGTCGAATGTCTATGAAGGAAGTTGACGAGCAAATGTTGAATGTACAAAATAAAAACACCAGCTTTTTCGTCGACTGGATACCGAATAACGTGAAAACGGCTGTTTGTGACATTCCTCCGTGCGGCCTGAGAATGAGTTCCACTTTTATCGGAAACACTACCGCCATTCAGGAATTGTTTAAACGAATAGCCGAACAATTTTCCGCCATGTACAGACGTAAAGCGTTCTTGCACTGGTACACCGGCGAGGGTATGGACGAGATGGAGTTTAACGAAGCTGAATCGAACATGACCGATTTGGTATCGGAATATCAGCAGTATCAGGTTCGTATAATTTATTATCGTATTAAACGGTGCGGTCACATTAAACATTTAACAAGTGCCATTTTCGATATAGTTTTAAGTGTAAAATAATTGGACTGTCAATGCAGCATTTTGTTGGAAATCATTTTTGGTTGTATTTAAAATTGTGACGTTAAACATTAATTTTTAAGTCCTCGATGATGCCGCCGCCGCGCGGAACTGAGCCTGGTGAAAAATGAAATTTTACGAGTATTATTTTTATCATTATTTATTATTACGAGGGTCGGTTGAAAAATAAAACGCACACAACATAACTGTAGAAGGAAAACGCGAGAGAAAAGATATCGAAATGGGACCAAAAAATGAAAAAAAAATGAGAGTACAAATCTTTAAACTGATGTTTTTATTTTTCCACATACTCGCCATTTATATTGATACATTCTTCTCCCATTGTGTTACAAGTTTTTTCACTCCGTCAATGAATAAAATTGTTCGTTTTTTTTTTTTTTTCGTTTTTTTGATCCAAGACTTTACACTGTCTCCTTCGCCTCGCAGTTTGAGACATAATGATTATTCTTGAGGTCTGGCTTTAACATGGGGAAAAAGTGAGAAAACCGCACAGGTTTGAGCTTGCTCTTGTTTTCCTCAGCTAATCGGTCCCGAAGCCACCTGAAGCAGCAGATGTTTCGATAGTCAAGTGGTCCTCGAATGATATGGTCTACAACGTTCTTATGATATTCTCACAGGTGATTCGCAATACGCTGTTACGTAATTCGACGGTCATTTTGAATCAGATCGTCTACTCTCTCGCGATGAATAATTTCGGCAGTCACGGAAACTGGTCGTCCTCATTATTCTTCGCTTTCCCGGATACGGCGCAATTTTATCACCCATATCGATTCACTTCTATCACCGGTATCGCCAACATAAACCGCTTTTAAGCAACCGGAAAATATCGGTAAAATCACGCGCGTTGACAAAGAACACCGTGTGTCTATATGGTAATGGTTAGTGAACGCGAACCGCAAAAGGTACATTAACGAAACTTCGTTTCCAGCAAAAAGATGTAGGTTTGCTATGCTACCTCGCGGAGCTCTATAGGCTGTTTTGTTGTTATTTTACGGTCGTGTGCAGTGGCAGCCCTAGGGTGATGCGAGCGGTACGGCCGCAACGGGCGCTCTCATGGAGGGGCGCCAAACTCAATCGAAACCACAGACTACTAAGAGGTACTATGTACTGAAACGCGTCGACTAGTCATCAACTTTCAGGTAAAGCTCATAAAGTAGATTTAGCTATTCCCCTAATCTCTAATCTGGATTTGAAAATATTCAATCACGGATAAGCAATTGCGTAGAAAGAACGTTAACTTTTATATTTGGAGGGGAGCCATTTTAAGATCTCGCGCCACCTAAAAATTTTACTAGGGTCGCCACTGGTCGTGTGTGCACTATTTCTCAGTCGACATTTGTATTATATTACATTAAATCAATGATGTTAGCCGTTTTTAATGACATATCTAATTACGTCTATACTGATTTTTCTGTAAACGACCGCTGAAGATCAATAATTTTATACGTACGTGATTATAATATAGAAATAAAACAAAAATAAAATTGTGCGATCACTGTCGTAGTGCTCGTTCAGTTTTCCCTGTTGGCTCTAGTGAGTCTAAGATGGACGCAAAGGTTGAATTTTCGATACGATATTAGAATTTAATGAAGATGCGATAGTTTTCCCCTGATTCCGGATGGCGGTACGATTCGTACGCGCCGCGGATTCGGATTGCAGATGAATTCCTTTTTTCTTCAGTTACTCAAAGTGGCACACTTGACGAGCATATTAACCAATGTCTAAATTTGACTATTCACTAGCTCGGCTGAAAACCGACTAATTTCGT
This sequence comes from Icerya purchasi, assembly GCA_039619475.1. Taxonomy (NCBI): domain Eukaryota; kingdom Metazoa; phylum Arthropoda; class Insecta; order Hemiptera; family Monophlebidae; genus Icerya; species Icerya purchasi. The sequence continues at coordinate 155,095,509 of CM077115.1, forward strand.
CAAATAACTTCGTTTCGATCCTTATTCTAGGTTCGGAAATCTCTCTATCGGAAGACGATCAGCAGCGTCAGGTGTTCTGGATGCGCCCTTGCTGCGACAATTTGTGTGCTAGTGCTTCATCGACCTATGATCGACAACGATGCACCGGGCATGCGCATAACCCTTCCCTCACCATGCGGTTTCTATTTTAATTTTTTTATTTATTTACATTTTTTTTTTTTTTTTTGCTTTTTTGGACATGTCGGCTAAGGACGTTTACCTAATCCGAAGGTATGACAGCATTAATGATTATATAGGAAAAATATTAGAAATGTAGCATGTGAATGGCGCTAGCAAAGGAATAAGAAAGGATGCTGTGAGCGTTGTAAGGCGTAGGATAATACGCAAAAGACCGGAATACAATATCGCGCGTTCTGAAGAAATGAACGGACATTCAATCAAAATGTGATTCGCATCGCAAATGAAGTTTGCTTTCGACCGATTAAACGGGTAATGGAGAAACGGAAAAGCGAAGCAGGAAGCTTGAGCTGTGATTTAATCGGAGTCTAATTATTATAGATGAGATAGTTGACGACCGCTTCATGTTGGGGGAAATTCTGGAATCAAGGGAGAAGATGAGGGATGGGTTGTATGGATGAATAAAAGGAAGCAGGATTAGAAAATGAAGAAGGATAGAGATCAAACCAGCAGTCGCGGTGGCATCGAGAGGAAAGAGGAAGAAGACTTAGGGCTGGAAAATGACACTAATAAAGCGACCGTCTGAAGCAGCCGAACGTGCCAACGAGAGTCAACTAACTCGTTGCCCGGAATTCCACAAAGACTAGGATAATCTATAATAGATCAATACGGACAGAGCGGGAATGAAATAGGTGTGAAATTAAGCATCATATGTGATGCACGCGATCTTCTTATTTGTTATTTTACTGTTATTTTTTATATTTAAACTGTCGCGCATACATTACGAAATATAAAGAAAAAAGGCCGATGAACGATTATCATCTAGTCATTCCGTTGTTATTTCTTGCTACGTTCCTCGCAATCAGTTCAGAGTCTAAGGGGACGCAGTGCATACAATTTTCAATGTTTCGTAAACTGATCAAGCTGAGAAATTCTTTTCAGTGTCGAAATGCAGCTTATGTTTTGTGTAAGTCGCGCCGCCTAAGATTACACGGCACGCCTATCGCTTTTTCTTCTACACGTTTCAAATATCGTAATGGTGGAAAAATGCTTAAAAGTTTTAACGAATTGTATTTTTAATCAGGCGTCGCAACAGAGCTGGTCCATCAGTTATATTTCAAACTCTCGTATGATATACGAGGGTCCTTGAATAAGTAAACAGACAAGTCGCTATAAAATTTTTAATTATTAATATACTTACAATTTTTACTTTTTTTTTTACTTTTCGACGTAATCCCCCTCTACACGAATACGCTTGTCCCACTGGTCTACGAGGCTTCGTATTCCCTTGGCGAAGAATTCTTTAGGCTGAGTGCGGAACCACTTTAGGACATGCCGCTTGACTTCTTCGTTGTTTTCGAAAACAAGAGTTCTTGAGCGGCTCAACAAATGGAAATCTGACGGGGGCTAAGTCAGGGCTATATGGGGGATGTGGGAGGACCTCCCACCCCATTTCCTCCAATATAGCTTGCGTTGACAGGGCGTCGTTGGGGGTGGCATTGTCCTGCTGAAGAATGACCCCTTTCGTGATGCGTCCTGGCCGTTTCCGCCGTATCACCGGTCGAAGTTGGGTTTGGAACACTTCTGCATACGACTCTGCGTTGATCTTCCAGATAATAACGAAGAACCCCGCTCCTTTCATATCCAAAAACACGGTCAAAAGCACTTTGTTTGACGCGACTTGAATTTTTGGCTGCGGCGACTCCGGATGCTTCCACACCGTGCTTTATTTTTTCGTTTCAGGTTCGTAATGTCGGACCCGTGTCTCATCACCGGTGACTCTGTAAGTTTCAAAAAAGGCCTCACCTTCAATACCAAACCGATTTTTTTGCAAGTTCTTAGCCGATTTTCTTTGCGCACTGCGGATAACATTTTGGGAACCGATCTCGCGCAGGTTTTTTTTTGGAAATTGAGATGGTTGCGAATGATATTATGAACGGTATCGGCACTCACACCATACTGGAGCGATATTTCTTCCATTGTAACCTGCCTGTCGGCTAAAATCATCCTCTCAATGTTTTTTATGAGGATCAGCGATGTCGAATTCGGCGTCCACTAGGCGCTTCCGTTGCTTTACTTTTTCGGCCGTTTTTTTGAACTGATCCCCCACCAATAAAAACTTACGCGATTCATACACGAACTATTGTATTATTCGGCCATTCTTCGATAAATTCCGCTGGATTTAACCCCTTCCGGCCATTGTAGTGGCGCCGGACCACGTTGGGAATCACTGGCGAACAATCGGCGACGCATAACACTAACACAACATTCGCAGTACGTAGAGGTACTAAAACAATCACAATAATATTTGAATTTACCTAAACGGTGAAAGTTGAAGTATTCGGAGACTGAATTTAGCGTTAATTTTTCGTTCTAGGAAGCATCGGCTGATGAACAATACTTGGAAGATGAGGAAGAAATTGAGCACGACGGAGAAGAGAACGCAATCTGGTAATAATTTCGTACTTTTTTGTTTATCACATTTTTGTTACGCTACATTTTCTCTGCCTAAATTTCATCTAAAAAACTTTTAAAACGACATTATGTAGATTGCATATTAATGATCGTTCTTCCGTCAAGGATAATGTGAAAAGAACAGTGCGGAATCAGTATTTTGTCTATTCGACATGTTAGAAATCACCGTAAAAATCGCCGTCTGTAAAATTCTCAAAGGAAATTAATGAAAATAACAGCAATTCAGACTGCTAATGCGAATAATAGCTAATGGTAGAATAACGTTTTATTAATTTTCAGTTTAGAGGATTTTGATTTGACTCTAATGATGGGCAAATAACGGTATCCGCTACAGACCTGAATTATACATCATTTTATCAATAATTGTGTTTCATTATTCAATATTAACCGCTAATTGTTAAAATTAACTTCTAGATGTCTGACATGTTACACATTCCAATCAGAATGGCGTATTTGTATAATTTTCCAAAAAAAAATGAATATTATTCAAAAGAAAATTGTTAATTTAATACATTTTGTGATTTTTACGAACACACATACGCAATAATATTCAACTGAAAATGAAAATGAAATAATCTGAGCTGATAAATTGCAGTAAACAAAAAGGAAAAAGAAGTGTTAATATCATTTTCTTGGTATAAAAATTACTAATAGTAATGAAAAAAAATGTCACGAATCATTTTTATTTGCCACTCTTAATTATATTAAAAGAAAAAAAAAAAAAAAACGAAAGAAAATTGATTTTAGAAATATATTATCAATTAAAAATTTTAAACAATTATTTTTAAAATTTTTAATCTATAGGATTTCTGATAATTTTTTTTCGTTGTTTTATTCGATGTATATGTGTATATTAAAAAAAATGCGACCATTTCGGTTTATTTAGTGTCACTGCTTGAAGATTTTTTCTGATATAAAAGAATTCCTACTTTTCGCTAAAATTTAAAATTATGTTTTTATTTTAGAATATACTAGCTGTTCCCCACGGTTTCGCCTATGCATTAATGCCCGTTTAAATCCGTATTTTGAAATTCATACAAATTTTTTTGTTTTATCTGAAATTGTATTTATGTAAAGATTCCTTCGCTCTTTTTCTCTCTCTCTCTCTCTCTCTCTTTTTCGGGGAAAACATGAATTATCACCGTCTAACAAAAATGTAGTCTTCACGTTGCACGTTTAGCTAAAGATTATCGATCTTTCTATAACCTGTCCGTCGTGATCTAACAAAAAGTTTTGCTCAACTAAATAGCACACACACAGCCATCATTTTAAAGAGACCGAGTTATTCACACGGTGATCTCCCATAATTACACATTTAAGAGAACATCTTCACGCATATCTTCCGAATTCTTTGTCTGGAGCATTTTATTAAAATTAATTTATCACCGCAACATCAAACTGCAGTAGTTGTTTAAGGATTTTAAATTTGGGTATAAATAACATACTAAAGTCTAAAATGTTTCCAATGAGGACCCGTTTCGTTTCGAAATATTCCCGAAATTTGTGGCGGTTTTGGATAATGAAATAAATCAGTACTCCTGAAAATGGTAAAAATAATTTTATAAATTCGAAAAACAACATTCTTATGCTCGTAAATATGTACATTTGAAAATAATTACAATATGTGTATAACGATTATGATTAACGAGAAATATTTTTAGAAAATTATTTTTTTTTTCAAACGATATTTTAATAAATATTTTTAGCTGAATTTAAATTAAAAATCTTTCTGGTCATAGAGGCATTGAGAGTAACGATATGGCGGATGCTTTGGCTCAAGTTGCTGCCCGTTCCCGCTTTTACTTTAAAAAGATCCCTAGTTCTAATCTATTGCCCTTAAGTAAGAAATTTCACTTTCAGTTTTGGTTGGATATGTACCCTTCCCTTTCTACCAATGATAGTTTCTTTTGCCTCTCAATTCAACCTAGCCTTTCTACTAATTCTTTGTTCTCAGAATCCCCTTCTCTTCCACACGTTCTGTTATTGTCCCTATTATTCGCCCTCTTCCCGCGATCGTCTTTTTTTGGTTTCCTCTCCTTATTGTCCTTTATATCCCGATGAAGCGTTTGTCTGTGATGCTAATCACATTTTCTTTGAGTGTTCTGCTCTTTCTGCGGAACGCTCTTTCCTTTATTTACTGTTCTTAAATTTAAGGCTTCCTGCTCCCTACTGTGCTTCCTATATCCTGTCCTTTCCTTCTTGGTCTGTTGTTCCTGCCGTCGGTTCCTTTATTTCTGCCATTTCCGATCAAGTTTTAATTAGTTAACTTTTCTTCCTATTGTTTCCGGGTAAGATCCCTGGTTGACGAGCTGAAGAAAAAAAAAGGAAATTAAAAACCTTATAAAAACGAAGAAAATGTGGTGTTGCCTGATCGTATTATCACAAACCCCATAAATTTCAGGAATATTTCAAAACGGAACGGTTCCAGAAAGTTAAACAATTAATTAACATAATTTATACAGCGGTTTTGCATGGCCAGGTAATTTACAACAATTAAATAAAACATATGGTTTTAAACGATTAAAAACAGCAAATATAACAAAACTTAGGAAAACAAAACAATTTCCATGCAAACGGTATGAAAAGAGTATGCAGATCGAAACCAATTTGAAACGAACGCGGACAATACAGAAAGGATTGGTATAATAACAACAGTTTAATTTTCCCCAGCAATATAGGCTGTCTCTGTTCAGAATAAACACCATATTGTTTACGCTGTTATAAAAGAACCAAAAAAAAAAAAAACTAAATCAGAAAGAGAACATGTTGAATCGCTCAAGAGAAAAAAAAAACATTGTAATCAAATGAAAACGCCATTCTCTCCTTTTTAAATAAATAAATAATCACAACACAACACTCTGACAATCGTATAGGTTGTCTTACTTTTTTTTTTGTTTCGATAAAAACTGTCTGACAGAAATACTTCTGTCTTTTCCCAATAATAATCTATTTGAATTTTAAACAGTTGCAGTTTCTAAACCACTTTAATCTCAAGCTAAATGTGTAAAGCACACTTCTTTCCGGATGTTACGTGGTATTAAGTTTTCCCGGAAATAGATTATAAATAAAAAAAAGACCTTTCTTCATTCTTAAAATTCCGAAGATATAAAAAAAATGGAACAACCTTCGTAAATATTATAATATGGGAAACCTATTTATTACGAAGAAACGACATTTTAGTTATTTTTTGAAAACAGTTTTTAACTACTTTTCACCTCATGAAGTCTCTAATTTTTCAAAATATCATTCTCATTTAATATTTCCGGTATATCGTATGTTCAATGGGCTTGGTTTCGGCTGACCCGTAATCATTATTTTATACTAAAAACGGGTTGAAACGTTTGATACAATTAAACTTTAGAGTACTTAAAACAAATCGTATACACTTTCGGTATGCCATAAAAAGAATATTAAGACAAAACTATACTACGGGAAATATAACGGTTTATGTATTTTTGGGAAAATGTTTTTTTTTTAACCCCTTTATACATTGTATTCACATTGATAATCACGATTCGTTTTGATTGCAGCGTGATTTTTGGATTTTTCAAAAATGGGATTCTTTTCCCTTAAAATTTTGGGGATGGAAAACAATTAAGCGCACTTTTAACTATATGAGGTGTATCTTCATGCAAAATTACAATTCGGTAAACCCATTTGCACCGAAAATGGAACAGCTGTTGGGGGGAGGGGGAACGGTTTTTAACCCCTTTTCACCCTTTAAAGTTCGAATTTTTGAAAAAAAAACGTTCTTATTCGACATCTTCAGTATATATATTCACATGAAATTACACGTGATAATCATGATTCGTTTAGACTGTAGCGTGATTTGTGGTTTTCTCAAAAACGGGGTTTTGCCCTTTCCCCCCGTAAAATTTTGAGGATATAAAAAAAAAATTTTACACGCTTCTAGTAGACCGTATGAGATATTTTTGCGCGGAATTATAATTCGGTAAACCCATTTGCACTGAAACTATAACAATTGTATATTTTTCGGGAAATAATTTGTAACCCCTTTTCACTCCTTAAAGTTCGAATTTTCAAAAAACCGTTATTATTAATCGTCAGTACGTAAGTAACGTTCATGTAAAATTTCAATTATCCGGTGTTGTAAATGGTTTCAGCTGCTGTAGCGTGATTGTTTAAAAAACGATTTTTTGACTTTTACCCCCTTTTGACCTCTAGAAAATTTGAATTTTTAAATACAATTTTAGATGGCGTCAGTACATAGTATCATTGTACTAGGTGCGAATTTTCAGCTTCGTAGACCTAGTAGTTGCAACAATAGGTCAATAATTGCAGTGGCTTTAAAATATTTCCAGATTTTCGCTTTTATATACATAGATATCGATTTATAATCGCAACACTGTCGTATAAGTTTATCCTTACGGTGTCGACGTTTACATTCTTGAATCCAAAATTTGTCTGCGACTTATTTTAAACTATATACTTACAATTGCTATAAATCTTTTATTATCCGTAATAGATGTTGAATAAAATTAATGTTTTCTAAAATAGAGCCGCTATTTTATACAGATTTTTAAAATATTTTGTTAATAAAATTGTGCACAACTAATGTGGGAAAATATTAAAAATATTTACTAAGTGATAAAATAAAAATGTAATCGCGGAATATACCCTCCTTTTTTGATTAATAATATAATCTGCTGCTTTTCTGCGTGGTACATAAAAATTTTAATCCTTCGCAGCAACTTGCTTTCGATATTGTCTTAAAGTATTTATTTTTAAATTTAATGTTCTATTTTAACGGAAACTTACAAAAGAGAATACTTCAAAAAACATTTCCGGTATATTTCGGTAAAAGCCTCAATGAAAACCCCGGTACATTATTGTTAAATATGAGGATACGGGGTTTTAGAGAAAATAAAAATATGAAATTTATACATTAAATAGATAAATGAAAATATATATGAATATTTAAAATTACGTATATTAATGTCTTCGTGTAGATTTTACTTTTTAGGTATTGTAGGAATTTATAAATTTCGTATGTAATAATTATTTTTTTAACATATATCTCTCTGTTTATTAATTATTTCAGAACGAGTGTTAAGACAGCTGCAGAAACTATTGACGATTAAACGACAACAGAAACAAAACATTTTTACTGTTTTAATACACAACGTGAGACAGTTTTATCATGTAAACAGACAGGAACACAACATTAAATCTATTTAGTCATATTTTATAATTTTATATGTTTGAAATAAATGTTTAACTTAGGTTGTTTAATTTCCCGATTTTTCACGATATCTATCTTAAAATAAGAGAAAAATTGAGAAAGTAACTCTACTCCATATCACTTTTCATATCCTATACGTCTGAAAACATCAATACTATCCCTATCAAAACAAATATATCTCTTATAAAGCTGCAAGAAAAAAAATCATACAGTTCGTTCCATAGTAGCTAGAGTTAATTTGGCTAAATGGCTTGATAGTTAACTAAAGCCGGGCCGTAAAAAAGAAAAAAAAAAAAAAAAACTTTTTTTTTTTTTTTTTTAATCGGACGTATTTTCTTCGTCAGATCATAAACAAATAATTAAAGGGCCCAAATTTTGAAAAATGTGAAAATCAAGTTTTAAGAAAATTTTTTTCAAACAATTCCACAGCCGGTTCTATATCAGTTACGGTATTAATTTTCTTTTCGTCTCCAGAATGCAGGAAAAATATAAAATTTGTATAATTTTGATATTTAGGGATCAACATTTAGGAAAATACTCTTAAAGTGGTAAGAAAACTGAAAACTAAAAAAAAAAATCCACATCCCTTTCCATGGGAGCTGGAGGGTTATTCTTTTTTTTTTTAAATAGGAAAAATACGAGACCCCCAAAATTTTAAAATCAAAGGGCCCAAATTGTGAAAAATGTCAAAATCAAGTTTTAAGGAAAAATTTTTTAAAAACTTCTACAGCCGGTTCTATGTGAGTTACCGTATTGATTTTCTTTTGTAACTTGCATACTGGAACGTCTCCAAAAAATGTTTTCGTTACAAAATGTAATTTAAAATGTAACAAACATTACCTAAAATTGGGACATTTTTTCTAATGGGGGTCGCCTAAGAATTACTACGTTGTAATTAATATATTTTAACAGCAACCTTCTCTACAGATAATAACAGAACAGAAATAAGTATAAGAGCCGAATGGAGTGATGAAAAAACCGAAACGGTTTACTACCTGAATCGCAAAACGCAATGTTGTGTACGTCAGATCTCAGCTTGTCTCATATTTAATTAAGTTCGACCAGAATTCCGCTGAAATAAAACTTGTTCCTCTTTATTTATTTCCTTTAAAAGTGATAATGCACTCGGCATAATTTTTCACTAAACTTTAGAAATATGCAATATGCTTTTTAATAATAATAATAATAATAATAATAATAATAATAGTAATAGTAATACTAGTAATATTAGGATGACTAGTAGACGTTTGGAGTGTCCCAACGCTTATTATTAAGAAATTTCAATAAGTATTACATTTTACAAGTATTAAAAATTTACAATATTTTTCAACACGCAATGATTATCATCGGGTACAATTTGAAAAATAATGCGAGTTTTAAATTTAAATATTTCCATGAAGTTTAATGTTGTAATTATTCAAACATCTAGAAACTGTTGTTATAAAAGACGACATCAATTTTATTGATTGTACATGCAAACAAAAATATAAAAAAAGGTAATGAGTAAAAAAAAATAATTGAAAAGTTGAAGATGTCTAAAATGGTTTGTTTCCGTGGAAATCTGTCGATTCTCCTTTCATTTTTATTTATTAGTTGTTTTTTTTTTTTTCTGGCAGCTATATAAATTTCCAAGATTGTGATCACATTGATACTGACGAGATTAACCAAAAATGATTGAGGGTTTTTTATATGTCTGTTTCGTTAACCCACCAGGTGTATGAGAAAGAAAAACAATTGCTTTTTATAAAAATATTTCTTTATTAATAAAAAGGCACATAAAGAGAGGAATACGAATAACAGTAATTGTACACATCATTTAGAATTTACTAATAAAATAGGATAAATTTGGTGAGTATTATCAACAACAGGTTAAAACGAATTCCGAGGAAAACAGAATACACATTTTTTGTAAACGCATATAATGTACACGTACACGAATGAACACAACAAAGATTGACATAAAAAATGAGGGACAGTCGATGTGCTTGCATTTTTCGAATGAAAGACCTTCTTTATATTCTATTTTCTAAAGGCGCGTACACAATAGCGTTTACTAACAAAGACATTTTCTATTTCTTTTGACACACTGTGTCCAGCGACTGAAGCAAATTTGTTCACAATCACTTATTTGTCTTGTTTGCCAAGTGTGTACGTTCCTTTTGACAAAAATTTTTTCGAACAAAGTTCAAGAAACGAAACTGATAATAATTGTGATATGTATCGTTAATTTACGGTGTATTATTGTTAAATTTAAAACTAGGAAGCAATGTACGAATTACGTTAAATCTAGCACTTTTGTTATAGTTGGCATGCAGGTGTCGCTAACAATACTCGAAAATTGCCTTCTAATTTTAAATTTAAATAAATTTAAATATGTATTAAGATTATTGTGAAAAATAATATACCTGCAAGTTCCACTACGCGGATTATTGAAATTTAATATTTCCAAAGAAAATAAATGTGTTTAACATATGTACATTACATACATACATACATATAAATATATATATATATATATATATATATATATATATATATATATACACTATATACGTATATATATATATATATAAAACTTCAAACTTTTATTTTCAGATTGTTATAAAAAATTATATATACTGAATTATTTAAGCTATATCCACTATATACGATTAGGTAAATTTTAAATTTAAATTTCAGGAAAAGATAATAAAACATGTATAGTGTTAGGAAAAATTTGTAAAAATAATACACCGCGAATCAGTTATAGAATTTGGACGACAATGCTTATGTATTTTTATAATTATTAAAATTATCAATAAATTATTCAATTATCTAAGAGATTGACTAGCACGAAGTACGAAAAAAAAATTAATAAAAATCATCTACATTATACATAATTAAAAAAATAAATATTAACCCATTAACCAAGGACACTTGTGATATGATACATTCTACAATTAATTTATTATAACAATAAAGTACCAAAAGGAAAAAAAAAAAATTGAGCCGCTTTACGCTATGTAGTTTTACCTAAAATACGAATGGCGGAGCCACGAAATGCTAACTAAATATTGGAATTAAATTTTTCTACATTATAAGTTACATACGAAAAATATATGTACAAATATATACAAACATACATACAGGCATAAGCATGCATATAAAATATAACTTGACCGGAGAATTTTTTTAAGAATACGTAACGGTTGTCCCCGAAACGCAAAAGAGCAAAAGCGCAATGCTGCAATATAGTATTTTAATGGTTTTTAATATATGCCAGTTGCACCATATTTTTTAATTAATTTGAAACTCGCGGAATTTCGGACACGTTTGCGCCGCCAATTTAACTAAACTGTAATTGGGGGGTTTGATAGAATGGAAATTTTTAAAAATAAGCATCTTTAATGAAAAAGTCATATTTCCTCTCGGGCAAAAAAGGAACATATAAAACCAAAAAAGAAAAGGCTAAATAAAAATTAAAAGAACCGAAACAAAGTTCGTGGTCACCGTCACTACTTTAAAAACCGTAAAATTTTAAATATCCAAAGGCGAAATTGGTAGAATTTTAATCTGCTCATCAATCGATTATGCACACGAAAAGTGTTGCAGTAAAAGTTAAAAAAAATATTTTCAATTAGCACTATGAAATATTTAAAAAAGTATATAAGCTCGCATTAACCGTCAAAAAGCAAGATGTCTTTTCTTATCGGTCTAAAAACAAATATAGAGGAATTCTTTTACAAATAATACTGTCGCGAAAATGATTCACCGCTTTTCTCGAAATTCAGGAATTGATTTTTTTTCTTTCTAGAAGCTAAATACACAATCAAATTTTACCCTACATTGTTATGTAAGATGATGAACAAGGGTTAACACATTTTGGAAATGTTACTTTTTACTGTTAATTTGATAATTAACAGAAATAAAAAATTTCTGTAACAAAGCACACACTGAGAACAAGATAATATTGAGTGTATAATAATTACTATATATAACCGTCAGGGTAGATGGCGGGCAAAAACAAAATTTATAAAAATTAAAATTAATAACTGTGTTCTGGAACACATTTGGAAAAGTTTATGGACAGTATTAAGTTCTCGTAGTGTACGTGTCTAATTTGTTTCGAAAGGTTCAAAGGAATGCGCATAAAAATAAACCAATCATAAAATTCTTAATAATCGTAATTACAATTTCAACTGAGTTGATGAACGAGGGGCAAAATTGGAAATTGTTTTACGACTTCACATTCACTAGCTTATGTCGCTCGATCGATTCATTATTCGGAAAAGGCAAAAAAAACAAAACAAAAAACAAAACCCGTTCAAATTAGAGCAAAAACAGTATTGTCGCAACTAAAATTAAAATTTTCCATACAAATTCCCCGCATCACTGTTTAAAACATCACCCTTCGTTTGATTCATCGTCAGATGTCCGCGAAACGTTAATGTAATTAAACAGTAACGTGGTCTGTAGTGAAAATTTAAATTCGAATTTTATTAATACGAAACGCAAAGCATTGTAAATTTCAGTATTTGTATAAATATGAAAACTTTATTTAAAAGAGAAAAAAAAAATGAAACTGTCAGATTCATCTTTAGATTTTTAATTCAAAAGACGAGAAAATTTATTTAATTTTAAGTTTATAATCAATATTATTTATATAATTAATTGTTTGGTAAAATCGAGCGGAGAGGAATCTGCGAGTAAATTTTATGAACGAAATTGCGGACTATTATTTAACAAGTAACATTCTGTTTTTACAAAAGGTACACATATACATGCGGGGGGACGTTTAAAGTATTTGGAAATCAATAATTATGGAAATTCTTTTAGCAAGAAATATGATTTTCCTCTCACTTTTATATTTAGTAATTTAATTTTTACACATCTACGCGAGAGGATAAAAAAAATTACTATAAAAATTTCCGGTGGTCGATCCAGTCGCTTAATTCAACATCTACTCGATATTGAATTCAGGAGATAAGAGGAGCGCTGTGTGTCAATAGGAGAAAGAAAGGCGGTGTGGTTTCATTTAAAATAATAAATCGACAAATGTCCGAATAGGTGATATGTGTTGTGGAACATAATAAGAAAAAAAAAAAGAAAAAAAAAAGTCAGCAAACGACATTTTTTTATCATTAAAAAATTTCAGATTGGAACACAATTTAGCGGGGCAAACGAAACTGTTAAATATTTAGAACGCCATTTTTGATCGCGCATTGCATTAAACCGAATTATACACCGTGGTCATAGCAAAAGTGCCCACACTGATGGGTAGGTTTATGCGTGAAAAAGTTTCAATATTATTCGCGATCACATGATTGTCCTTATTAAAATTCAGATTAAATAAGATATTTGTATTATAAATAATGAAAGTACGTTTATGATTTGATTGAAATACAAAATAATCGCAATAATAATGATAACAGCAAATTAAGTGTAAATATGCCGATTTATAAAAAATGAAAAATTGTTACAATAATTCTATAGTAATTATTATCAGCAATCTACTCAAAATCCGGGAAAAGAGGAGTCTAGTGGGTTGTTTGCAGCATACTTTTTGTCAGGGAAAAAGGAACTGGGAACTGACTATAACATCTTTTTTTAGTCGCATTTCCGTTAGCACCTGATAGGAATACTCTATTATGTTGTTAGTAAAGAAAAATTATGATATATAACCACGGATGAATCTGTGAGCATTTCAAAGTGACATTATGAACACACTTGCTTAAAATTAAATTTTCTTGGACAGGTCGAAAAAACTTTTCCAGGAAAAGTACCTTGGCAGTTTTACAAAAAATAAAAACCATTAATTAAATGAATATATAAACAAATAAATAGATTAGCGTCGATTGATTAATTAACACACTTATAAATTACAAGCAAACTACAAACATAAAGGTAAATTACAAAAAAATATTTGTAATTATAACATCATAAAAATCGATTGGAAATGAAAACAATACGGTAAATAGTTCGTTGCTGGGTTTCAGTGAAGGAAAAATACAGGAGGGAATAGCATCGCTTAAAGAGAGCATCGATGTTTTTAGCGGTCAACAGTAAACCAGTAGGTGGACCGATGTAAGGAGTCCCCGGTTTGGTGCCGTGATTAAGAAAATGCAATATTAACATTTAAATTAGCGCTCACCCAGCTTAATTATGGGCGGGATAATTCAGCCTCTGATTGCCAGTGCTCTGCACCATCATTTACCGACTATCAAAATGAGATATTTCCGAAATGATTGAAAACAAAAAGTAATAAAATCCAGGCGGTTTTTTTTTCGCATTTTTTTTTTTTAAAGTCTTTTTATTAATAACATTGATAACTAATTTTAAAAGTTACAAGTACGAGAAAATCATGTAAAAATTTCTCGAAAAAGCGATGATATGTGTTAAATTAGTACAACTTCTTGATATGGAATTTTAAAATTAAAAATAGTATAGGTGAAGGTAAAAAAGATATTTTTTAAATAATCAGCAATTTTATTTTACAGATGTCTGATCACCAACGTTTGAAATACCACTAACGTATTTCGATTTGTAAAAATGGACGGCATCAACGGTATAAAAAACCAAAATTAGGTTTTAATTATAAAAAAGGTAGTCAAAAAGTCGATGAAATTCATGTTAAAACGAGTGAGAAAGAGTATATTAAGTGCCCATTTGAAAGAACAGAAACAAAACTATAAAATCAAAATAATAAAATTAGAAATAAAAAATTTTACTAATTCAAGAGATGTTTGTGAACGTATTCCCTCTGTTTTCAATATTTCTCTTTTTACCATCTCAACATAATATGGAAATAGGCGAAACGTATCTGTCACAAATGATTGCAGATGTTTACACTCACAGGTAATGACAATAGACACAGCGGATAGCAACAAAAAAAAAAGAAGCAACGATATATATATATATATATATATATATATATATATATATATATATTAAAGGAATTTAACTTAATAAAAGTCTGTCTTAAAACTGTTGAATTGCTTAAAATGTAGTTCTTCCACTTTATATATCAACATTTTAGGGTAGAAAATTAAGAATTATTTATTTATTTTTAGTATATACTCTTTCTCGCCTTTGGTAAGAAATGAGCAAGAGGTTGTGTTAATGAAACACGAGTGGTCGCTTAGTTTCAGATCAGGTTTTGATATGGTACTTAAAAGAAATCGGCGATAATATCGGAAGGTGGAAATTTTAAAAGTTGACTCGATTATTATTATTCGGAAACAGGCGAATAAACAGGAGAGAAAAAAAGAACTTTTAGTTGTGACTTGAGAGTCCGACCGAAGATGAGCCTTTGGCCCCTAGCAGAGAGGTAGCAAAGCTAAAAAATTCGGCAAGCGTTGTGTATTTATTTGAAAAGTATCGATTTCTTTTTATTCTACTTCTCCCGGCAGTTTGACTGGTAAATAAATAATTATCGGTTAATCAAATTATTACGAAAATATATAAAATTTTTATTCATTTTTTCGTCTTATTTCGGTTTGAATTATTAATTTTGCGCAACCATTTTCTATAATTATTGCGTTCACCACTTTTTGTAAAATTATTTTATTCTTTTTCGCGTTTTGCTTTGCGTGTTTGCTTGTTTTTCTTTTGCAGGTGTCGAAACTTAAAATTTTTCTATAAAAACCTTCACCCTTACTAACCTCGACCAAAAGGGAATATTAAGACAAATTTTAGACTCAATGATGTTAAAATTATCGATTATATTATAGAAATGCATGTGAAAACGGTAAAAATAAAAACGGCAAAAGATAAATTGCCAGGATAACAGATGGCGATTCTCTAATCGATCACGTAGACGAGTGTGTATAATTTTATACCAACATGATCATCAACTACGTTTCTCCTTTAACCGGGTTAAAGATTAATTTTTCAGTGTCTTATCAAACCGTTTTTCAATCAGTAAAATTGACGCACAACTTATTCGCTAAATTTGTCAATCTTTTATTCTCCGACAGCTGCTTCAGACATAATTATTTAATACATTTTCAAATTAGGCGTACTACTTTTAAACCATTACATAATTTAATCTCTAACGGGCTAACTTCAGATTCGTCGATTTAGATATTTATTTAATGCACCTGTATAGGAACAAGGATTGTGTCGATCGTTTTGCAGTCTAATCGAATGATCACTAATTGGAGCTTTGATAATTTACTCGATAGTGGGAAATGGCTTATTGCCCCCCCCCCTACCCCTAGAAAAAAAGGCTCTGGCATTATTATTAACGATTGGAATGAGCGCCCCCCTTCCCTAATTACATAATAATACTAGCGGCTCGGATAAAACGAAGGATGAAATTTATTCTTTTCCAATATCGTCGCTTGTTAATTAACGGAGTAGTAGAATTATAACGAGAAAAAAAAAGAAAAAAAAAGGTTTTATCTATCACGAGCGCAAGTGATAACATGTCGTTGAACCGTAGGCCCGATTACGATGAAACGTTTTAAAAATTAAATATAAGGGCGGAAGAAGTTGTTTAAATAAATTTCGGCGTGATACATATCATTCAATAAATGAAACACGCACAATAAATTTCTTTGTATGGAATTAATTTATGGAACGGCACAATGATACGAGGTTTACCGAAACATTTTCATTACTTTAATGCAAAACAAACTGTCGTCAACATCGTTTATTTCATTGTAACGCGTTTTTCATAAAAGAATGAAGTTTTTTTTTTTTTTTTTATTGGAACAAAAACTGCGACATAATCGAATTTCTTTATTGAAATAGGACAATGAATGCGGCTACTATTTATTAAACAAAAAAAGCAAAAAAAAAAAAAAAAAGCTGTACGAATTAGAAACCGTTTTAAAACAATAGCGTCGTAATAGTTTGACAAAAAATTATTCAGATTACATACTGTTTTCTTTTAGATTAATCAGGTAAATGATATAATTATCCGAATTACGATATAAGACTTTATGACAAACGGCAAATTGCATTAATTACTTTGTAGCAATTTTTTACTGGAGAATGTATATGCACACACCTGAAATATATACCGGAGAAATATATTTCACGTAAAAATGTGTTTTATTATTATCGAGTCGGTATTTTTAGCAGCGGAATGGTTCTGGATTCCGATTACATTTGGAATGTGTGGTGTTTTTGTAATTTTTGATAATACCGTGAAAAAAAAAATTCCTCGTATTGCGTAGTCGTCGGGTAATTACGGACATTACTTAAAAATTAAAACAAAAGCGGCATGGATATACGAGAAAAAAGTTCTACCGATACAGATAAAAGCACAAATAATTCCTGGTTTTATCTGAAAATTACAACCATCCGGGGTTCGTTGCAAATTGATTATATATATGTTTTTTTTTGTTTTTTTTTTTTTTTTAAATTTAATTACAAGTCTTACAACGAGGAAAAGATTAAATACGCAACGGGAAAGTTGAAATATTTCCGGGCAATCGGTGAGCAGACTTTGTTCACTATCCGCTCCAAACGAACTCCCACGGAAGTCTAGCGTATTATTAGTTTATATAAGTTTTAATGTAACTGTTTTAATAGAACAACTGTGGCCTTCTTAGCAGTTAAATATAAATGAACACATAATAAAACCACAAAACGATTACTTAATAATAAATAAATAAATAAATAAAATCAAACCGACCAGTTTTGGAGTCCTGGTACTTCTGTAAACACAGTTGTTAATAATAATATTAAAAATAAATTATTTACCGTGAGATGTGTGACTATTCCGAAATTTGCGACAGTTGATTTTATTTTATTGCAATATATTTATTTTCTTTTCTTTTTTCTTTTGCGTATTTATTTATTTAAATTTATAATACAAAAACGGATTGCGCTTTTATTATCATCTCCGTTTAAGAGTGTATAAAGAAATACAAATTGCACGTGTCATTATCTAGCGCATTTAACACGGTCCCCGTGTACAATTTTAATATCTTTACCGGAAATAAAGTATCTAGCGATACAGAAAAGTAAACGGTGAGATGTGTTTTTAAAACTCCGTTCAGAAAGCGATCTGAGTTATAATTCACTTAATTTCTCCGTCAATCAGTTCTTACCGGAATTGATAATGATCTGATTAA
The DNA here is from genome assembly GCA_039619475.1 of Icerya purchasi. Taxonomy (NCBI): domain Eukaryota; kingdom Metazoa; phylum Arthropoda; class Insecta; order Hemiptera; family Monophlebidae; genus Icerya; species Icerya purchasi. The sequence goes on from CM077115.1 coordinate 155,113,428, forward strand.
ACATATTATGAATGATGATTTTCACACACACATTAGTTCGCTTTGGTGTAAACGGATTTAATGGGTAAAAATTAGATATGACGAAATCGTTTTATTATATGTAACGGACGGAATGGAATTTAAATGCGCTGACTAGCGCGGCAGAGGTCGATAATCAAATCGCTTTTGAAAATGGAATTAAAATCAGTAAGGCTGTACTATCATTGAACAATGATTAGTTGCAGGAGCGACACGAGAAAATTAGACGTTCAATTTTTCCTAAAAAGAAACAACTTTTAGCATTCCGTAACGTAAAATTACCTTACATTCCAAGTTTTATTTGGTATTATTGACCGAGTCGCGAAAGAATGAGGCGAATTTACTATTTGCGTACGATCGGGAGATGTAACCGAAATAATATACGAGCAAGATATCGAGATAATTCGAGAAACCACGATCGCTCAGGAATTTTGCAGTCTGGCAGTGTTCAAACTGAGAGTTTCAATAATCAACGAAAACGGATAGTTGTTTATGTAGGTTGGGAGATCTGCCGCAGATGAGCAAAAGCAATTAAATTCACAAAATGCGCTACATAATTAACCCTGTTAATTACTTTTTTTTTTGAAATGAAACGTAGTCCTTTACGATGCTGGATATATTTAAGATTTACGGACAGCTTTCGAAACAGAACGCTGGAAAATGTAAGTACATTTCGATACATGTCTCATGTCTGGCATGCATTTGAAGATTTCAATAATCTCAATCGATATATTCAAAAACTACGAATTAAATAAAATGCATAGAAAAGCTGGAGCAAATTCAGAAAAATTGGAGGTAGATAATTATTCTTTAGAAAACAGAAATTCCAAAAAATAACCTTAAGTACACTTTTTAAGTTTAGAATATTATTACTCATTTCATTTTCCTACTTTTCCATATGTTTAGGAACTTATAATTATTATATCGAAATGTAACACCTTTCACCAGATTTGGTAAAATATGTGTTAGTGCATGCATACGTTGACACACATATTTACATTATAAAAAGCAAAAAAACAACTGCTTGCTACCGTATTTCATAAATAAGTCGTAAAATGTACAGCTATAAGTAATATCACTGCTAACATTTCATCTAGCATTGCGTAATAAACGAATTGTTATATTTGCGTGCTCGTAAAATAATATTAAGTATCCCCCCTTAAAAAGAAAAAAAAAACACTTAATATCTTAATCTATAAAATACAGATCGGTTAACTTCACTATAATACTCGAATGATAAATGCGGATTCGTACACATATATATATATATATATATATATATAGTTGAATCGTTGTTATTTGCCCTTTTATTTTAATGAAATCAAGTAGACGATTGTACGACCGTTTGCTTAGTCACTGCAACGGTTTCTAACGATTTAAATGACGACGAACAGCATGACGACAGCGTCAATCGACCATTAGTCAGAATTACCTTCGTCCCTATTACAGCAACAGTCCTGTCGGCTGAAGTCAACTAACCAGATAACCGCCCGTCGTGTAACGTACAATTCCGGACACAAACGTATGAAACATTTTTCACCTAATTACAGTTTTATAACTTCGTTTCGTGTCTAACAAATACCGGACGTGGTGGCAATCTTAAAGGAAGCGGCTGAGATATGGTGTGCGAGCTTGTAGATCCGCTATCATCACCGGAGTCGACATCGCCTATAAAGCAATACATTGTGAATATTTTTCGATTAGAATTGGTGAAATTTTAAAATTTGCTGTATGATGCGAGAAAAATGATAAACAGGATTTTTAATTGGTTTTTAGAAAAAAGTAATATATTTTAATTTAAACAATAATTACTTAAAAATTAAGTAAAACTTGCACATATAAATTGTAATATTTTAACAAAATTTATTAAAGAAGATAAAGCAACGTTTATTTTTAAACTTAATGCTTTCAATTAAAGGAAAAAATTGTTTTAAACACGCATTGTATCTAAATTTTCGGTTTTTGTTTATAATACTTTATTAATGATAAATCGAAGCGAATACTAGAAAAAAGTCTAAAATTAACTTTTTGATATTTCCCGCTTACAGATATGAAATTTCAAAAAATAATACAAATGTGTAAATTTAAAAGCATCATAATTTAAAGGCTAAAAGGTTACGTAACCAAGAGAAGACGAATCGATTTAGTTAAACCGTGAAAGAATTGAGAACAAACTGGTGACTTAATTTCTTCGGACTATAGGCTCTAAATGTATTCGAAAAAAGAATCATTGACATTTCTGAAATTTTTTCATTTGATTTAATATGTTTAAATTCAATTTTTGCATTTTTATTATTTAATAAATTTATAGCATTATAAGTAAATATGGAAAAAATGTTTATTTATTATTTGCAAAATTAGTTTGAAACAAATAATGAAATCTAAACTGCAGGTAACAACGTGATAAAATCCTAATAAAAATGAAATTTTCTGATATAACATTAACAAAAATTATTCACGCGTTTTATAATTTAAAAATACGTAATTTCATGCAGATGTAAGATTTATAAATTTTAATTCATTTATTTATATATATATATATATATGCACACTCATACACTTATACTAAGTGGCAGAATATTAGTAATAATGTATTAACTATTGTTTGCTAACTTTTTCTTAATAAATATATATATATATATATATGAAAGTCGAAAAATGTGTTTGTTTATGTGCATTAATTTCACGAACTACCCAAGAACGATTCTATTTCAGTTTTTACCACGTGATAAGTTTTGTGCACAATTTATAAGTTTCTGATATAATTTAGCCAAGCTATGGGGGGTTTTGTCAATAAAGTGGAAAAAATTACATTCGATAAGACGAAAAAAAAAAATTAAAATTTGATAACTACAGCAAATGTAAGCGTCAGATAATGTTTTATTGATTTTTAGCGCAAGTAAAAAAAAAGTGTGTTCTTTATTAGTTTGATAATAAATTTTATTAAATCATCATATTTATAGGTAATAAATTAATTTTTACATAGTACTTGACGGAGAAGTGGGAAGAACTAGAACAAAAAACGATCATGTGACTAGACAAGATGTTCCCTTAAATACGTAATTATAGGAGATTTGTGACCAGCTCTCAATCAGTTTATTATGGAGCATTTCATGCACTTACGGTAAAGAGTCGGAAACTATTAGGTGTTAGTTATTTGGTTTTATATATATTTAAAATGGTGATCTCTGATTGAGCGAAACTTTTTGTTAGATCGTGACTGATATCAGTTATAGAAACTTTAGGCTGGACGGCGATGTATTTGTTTGCCAGAGATAGAATGAATTTTTACATAAATTTATTCATTAAAAACTGAAAAAGAAAAAAAAAAAAATTATTCACATTTAATATTGAGTAAGTAAATGAGACAGTTTATAGAATAAGTGTGAACGGTATGAGAAAATTGAATGGTTAAGAAGGAGTAAAACACAAATAATCGAAGTGATACGAGCAATATGATTTTCAGAAATGACGCTAAGTTGACCCTAATAATAAGTACTTCAGCAAAGAAGGTGCAGTCGAGGTTTTTATAACATAGACATAGTATTGAATTACTGCTTAATTGTTAGTATTAATTACACAAAAATGTTACATCATAACGCGTATTAATATATAGTCAAAGTTGTAGGTAATAGGGAGTAATTTATGCAGCTATTTCTTATTAAGATTGCACGGAAAAATGATTATACGATTATTCGATAATGAATTTTTTCTTTTTTTTTGAAGCACACGATTTTAAAATGCGTTTTACTCAATTGCCGCTAATTATGGTTTATTTAATAAATGATTGAAAATGTTCTAAAAGATTACGATAGTTACATAAAAAGGCCAAGGAAGTCAATATCCATTTTCTCCCCTTTCCTTAATGTATACTTTTACGCTAAACTTTTATTTTAATTTCCGTTCTCATTCATTTCAGCTAAAATACTTTTAATTGCCATAATGTGCCTGAAAGTAATTGTAGCAAGACTTGTGTACCAGCAGTTGTTTTGACCCGGCTTGTCATTGAGTAATCTGTAGGTTTTGGATAGAGAGGTTCACGGTGAAAGTGTAGCAGTCTTGTTGCATTACGATTCCCCTGTTTCCCCTGTTTCCCCTTTGGCGTTATTGCGACATGCTTATTCCTTTGTCTCCGATTCCTTTTAATCTTCCTATTTAAGGTAACCTCACAACGAAGTATCAACATTGGTCTGATGATGTATTTGGGACAAAATTAATTTGATTTCTTTTTCGCACGAATAAAATTTACTCAGGAGTTGAAAAAATTCTATTCTAGAAAAAAACAAGTTGCTATTTCAAGTACCGATAATTATTCTTGTAAGGCTATAATCTTGCACATTTTTTGCCTTGTAATTAATGAAAAATGAATAATTGGCGTATTTGTTAGAAATAATTCATTTTCAAATTCCGGTTTAGTTCTGCAAAGCTGTCACATAATGAATACAAACAAAATATTTTGAATATAATTTTTCATACATTATAAATTTGTTCATCTTATTTTTTGCGTTATATGTATAACGCGATATAATCTAAAGTGTTTATTGGAAAATTTTCGATTTCAGCTATAATATTTTTCTACAGATATTGTAATCAAATTTTTCGATATTTCCTTCCATACCGTATTAATGTTGAATTTTTCGAATATTTGCAATCGTATAAATTAAAATATCATTTTACATCTATAGTAGTAAAAGTACAATTGCAAGATGCGCAAAGCAAGTAATAATACACTAAAACGCTCGCTTTGTATCGAAAACTACATGTTGTTAGAACAATAGCTATACAGTAGTAATAGAGTGCGAGGCATTCCTTTTTTACTCTTGATACTCCCGTCTAATGAGCAACTGTCGGCCCTCGGAATCAACACTGCAAGAATCTAAGTCAGCAGTTTGTTTCGGATTAGTGCGTATTTCGGTGGCTGTTTTCCACGACATTTTTAAACTTATGCGTTATATTACCCTGTTATCAACGTCAAAGGCAAAAATACTGCCCCTCGCAATTATTTTTCGCGTTCTAGAACGTCTTTTATTTATTTATTTACTTTATTATTACAAACAGGCAATTAAAGAATAGTTTACCATCGCTCGAATTTGTGGATGCGATAAACTGATCAGCACGAAACGGTTTCCTCACTTTAGATCGCCGATAATATTTAAATTCGCGCGGCAACGTGTAAGATCGCGGCAACGAAAGTTGAGATTCGAGGTCGGATGGAGATCTGTGAAAAAGAAAATTAATGTAAAACTATTATAACAAAAAAAATAAATAATTTTTTTTCTACATGTATTTTCACAACTTACGAAATAAATATATAAACTTTATTTAAATTATTGATAAAAGGGGAATATTTCAGACAACGACAATCACACATGCATACACATTGTAGTCAGGGTCGTATACGAGGGAGGGTTTTCCGGGTTCACCCCCCCCCGCCGAAATGTCTGCGAAATAACTGCTTGAATAAAATAGACCGAAATTCAGAATAAATTTATTTGTTTTTAATTTTTGACAAAAGAAAAGAAAATCAAAATTGTTATGAATTTTATCGGAATAACGACTGTTTTTTATTTTTTTTTATTGTAGTGTTCAAATATTGCATATACAATAATTGACTAGAAGACTTTATCATTTATAAATAAATATATTTCATGATAACATACACACACACGCATACATAAATATATATATATATATATATATATATATATATATATATATATATAATTATAAAAATATTTTCGTAATCCCCCCCCACAAAAAAATTTTGGTTTAGATACGGCCCTGAGTGTAGCTGTTAAGATAATTAAAATTGAAGCGAACAAAAAATCAAAATTAATCGGGAACAGTACGTAAATTAAAACTGGTTCCTTTAATTATTTTATTTATTTATTTTTTTTTTGTGTTAATAATATTATATATCGTCGATAAAATTCAAAAGCCTTGCGAGTTCAGTTTTATAAATTTTACAAGAATTAAATTACTTGATGTAAATATTAAACTTATCGGTAAATAGCCAAATCGCTAGAAACTCCGTCCGATATATTATTTGGATTGATTTGTAATAGATACTTTTTTTTTTGCTTATTTATTGTTTTGATTGTTACGTTTGTGTCGACTATTTACTATATGTATCTGTTTCGAATAGATTCAAATTAAAAAAAAATTAGTCAACTTCTGGTAATTAAATTAAAATTATAATGACCGGTGAAAAAGAAAAATTTTTATATTTATCAACGTAAAATTGATTGTAATGTTACGAAGTATGATTTTATCGTAATTCGTAACATGTAAACTAAACAACATTTGATTAAAATAGCAAATCAAAAATTTCACTTCTCCGAACTTAAGTGTACCATTTAGGTAACTTCAAAATCAAAATATATTAAACCAACAATCACTGGCTTGCGCATTTGATTGTTCACTTGTTTAACATATACAGCTTACATTTTACAAAAAAAAAAAAAAAAAAAAAAAAAAGGTGACTGCATACAGAAATTGTTAATTTTGATTTTGCACAGTGCGTTTTAACTTCCCGAAGGTATAATCAAGAAATTTTATGATATATTTGTTTTTAAATATAAAAAATGTTGGACCCTCCCGAAAAAACAAAAAAAAAAAAAAAAACATTTTTAACAAATGCAGCTATTATTCAATTTTATTTCTGTTATATTGGGGAAAAAAAATCCGCTACGTATAATCACAGCCGATCGAAAGTAGACGAGAGACTAATCGGAATATACAGTTCGCTCCTACATTCTATTCACACAGATATAAGTAAACCTCGACCACGCTAATGTAGCTATGTATAATATAATAGAAAATTACGTTAACACTAAGCGCGCAACAATGCCCATGTATGAAGCATAGCCGCCGTACTCACCAGTACATACGATATTCTACGACCACTACACTCAACCTCATCATTGTTTCGCCATATTCGCCCTAGGATAAAACCAGATCGAATTTACGTTAAATGATTTTCAAATACAAATGTGTACATCGAGAAGAACATGCCCGATACATACACAAAATTACGTTAGTTTACCAAAAATACCAAAAAATACATTCAGAAGAATAATTCGGCAAAGTATCGAAAAAATTCAAACAATTCGTTAATTTACGTTACTACGTTAATTTCTTTTCTCTTCAAATAAATAATATTTTAATAATAAACCACGGTTTTGATACAATAACCATATTTCGGTATTTGTGGTTCACCACAATATATATATATATACATATATATATATACACATATATTAAAAGCACGAATGTACATGTATGCATGAATAGATGCCATAGACAGAATGTTACACAGCACGCTTGTGTTTGAACAAATTATGTCATTTTATGCCATACGTTTTCATGCGAAATTGTATTCGTTATGATTAAAAGCTAATTTCGTCCAGAGGTTTTTGCGTTATTTAACAAAATGCGAACAACGTAAATCAGTTATTTGGTAAGAACGATATGAAGTTATGCAGGATTTATCGATGTGTTGTAATAGAGAGTGTGCCTATAATCTAATGTTGAAAAAAATGGAGGAATAGGTTTTAGTTTAAAAACAGAACGATTTTTAAAAAAAAGTGTTTGTAAGTTGCGGGGCTGGGTGTGTTACGATGTATTCCGGGCGAACGCAGAATTATGTGGACAATTAAGTACATAATCGGGAAGTTATTAGCGTGGCCTTTACCGGTTACAGTACATTGCCAACTTGTTACTTTAAAATTTGGCTTAAGTGATTACGATTTTGTTTTCAGCCACGAATAGTATTGGCTACCGTTTTTATCGTTAACGTGAAATATGATGTAAGTATATGTATACGTTTAAATGAGTATTAGTTTTCGATTTTCATATATTTTCTTGTAAATTGTGAAAACGTTTTTGCCGAATTATCGTCAATTAAAGAAAAAATATAAGCGAGATAAATTATTTGTACCGACATGTTTAATGTTGTTTTTAAAGAAATTCTCGGGAGGCGGTAATTTTTATATATTCTGAGATACTTTTAAATATTATATTTCTCAATTTTAGTGTGGGAATTTTCACACGTGTACTGTTAATTTAAAATAGTTTAAAATGACGACACGGTTATAAAAAGAAACAAAAACAAAACGATATATGTGCCATTGCCATATTCATACAAAACCACAGCTCTTGCGCACATACATAGATCAATATATACGAATAATGTAAGTGTATACTACTAATACACATAAAATTTTTATAGTTCTTATAGACCGTAAATTTTTAAGGGCGCTACTAAAATAGATCAAGTTGTGAGGGTTGGATTGAGGGAACGTGATAAATGAAATCTGAGGAAACTAAAGAATATCAAGTAAGTGAAAAATGTTCATATATAAGATTAAGGAATATGTAGAATAATAAGGGAGAAAAAAAGACAAAAATCACATGAAAAGTGTGAAATAGGAAAAGAGCTACTTACCAATAGGTATATATATATATATATATATATATATATATATATATATATATATATATATATATATATATATATATATATATATATATATATATATATATATGTCACTGGCAATTCTACGGGGGGGGGGGGTATAGGGAACACTTTTCTCCAAAAAACCAAAACATCTATGAAAAAATTTGTTATAACAGAGAAACTTAATTTATACTATAAAAGATTTGTATAAATGTTGCCTACGGATTTAATTATAACTAATATTTAATACTGTTTTTTAGTAAAACTATTAATGTTACGCTTTTGTTAAACGTAACTGTTATCGATTTTTTGCCATTTTTATTTATTTTTAATTTTGTAATTTTAATTAAAAATAGTTCAATGAGAAATAATGTATACTTTTTTTTACTTGCTTACGAACAAAGAGTTCGGATCGGGTTACTAACGAAATAAAGAAAAAAATAAAGTGTCTAATAAAAATACCATCTTTCTTACTATTTCTAAACTACCATAATTTAAGGTATAATTTTATAATTTCGTTTTATTTTTCACCTAAAAATAAAACAAAATTTAAATTAAATTGTAATAATTATGTATTTTTAAATCATTTTTAAATTTCTAGAGAGGTGGTCGCTATTTGATTTTCTTTACGAAACAAGGTATTTTTCAAATCTATTGCGTACCGCATAAAATATTATGTAATTATGTAAATTTCCTCTTCAAAATGTCTTTCTGGGATCCGCCCCTGATATATTTATATATATATATATATATATTAAAATAAACACACATATGTTTGTTTATGGAGCGTTCTATTCAATGGAGTAAAACAAGATAAGTGATTTTAATTTGTTTCCTAAAAATAAGGCAGAAGGTGATATGTAATACGGAAGTAAAGTGAGTAGGACATGTAATGAAAGAAGGTGGCAGTGTTTTAAGGGAAGAGTTATCGAAAAAATAAGGTAGAGAATAACGGTGATAGACACATATGAATAAATAAAGGTATAATGAAGACAAAAAACCCGAGCATGTTGGAAAACTAATCGGCAACGAAAATCGATAAAGGAAAAGAACAGAACGAATAAGTAGGGTGAAAACGGAGGAATTTAGAAAAAAATAAAAAAGTAAATTTATTTATAATGATAATGAGGAGTAATAGGCTGTTAGCTTGGAGGATATTCGCTAAACTTACCTAAATACCGGATGATAGTGATCAGCAGTTGCATCCTCCTGGGCGGCTCTCCAGTCGTAATATTCGTCCTGTTCCTCTTGTTTTGACTGGTGAAGATAGTGTGGAGCTAAAAGTATTTCTGAAGTGTCGCACTGTGGCGCTTTCTTGTCTTGCGGGGGTGGTGGCGGAGCTGACGAAGACTCTTGTGGAGGTGTTTCGTTTGGTCGCTGATGCAATTTGCCTTGTTTGATTTCTTCTTCAATTTTGCGCAGTTCGGCCAACTGTTTTTCTTTCTTTTCCTGCAACTTCTGTTGGATATCCGGGCGAGATCCAACGCTGCTGCATTCATTTTCACTACAGCCACCTCCTCCCTAAAAAAGTGATCACCGCCGTTCGTATGAATAAAATTGAGATTTTTTTTGTTTTTTTTTTTTTTTTTTTGGTACACCTTATAAATATTTTGTCATGTTTCAGCGGGTCACCGTGAAATTTTAATTTAATGGATAAATTTATGGAAAAAATGTGAAAAAATTAATCTTTACAGATCGAAAAATGTTAAATTAATCGAAGTATAAATTTAATTTTTCTCGCAAACATGTTTTTCTAACGATATATTTAATTATTGTAATTAGGTGATTAAAATGTTGCGGATTAGCGCTTATTCGTGTATAATTTGAATTTATAATTATCAGCGCAACTGCACAAAGTGCAATTTACTAAATATAGTCAGTCGGTAGATATCATTTAGCTGTACTGAAAAAAAAATAATAATAATAAAATTAAAATAAAATAAATGAAAAAAATGAACAGTTCACGTTTGTCAACAACGAATTTGGAACAAATTATAGCTATTATATAGAAAACACTAGTCCTGCTGATGCGATTAGGCGGTCAGTTGCGAAAATAACGATGAGCGCCGAAACTAGGGTATCTATGTTAAAAATATATGCTTTCCTATCACTTAAACCACGTATGGCTAGGAGGGAATTCCCCTTTATTACTGCTTTGAATCTGCAAAGCGCTACGGCCATTTTGCCGTAATGGTTTCACAGTGACGATGATAAAATTGTTTTTTAACACGTCACCGTGCCATTTCATTTTTTCTTAACAATCGCGACACCAATAAACATCGACCATTTTTTGAACTGTTCAAAAATAGCATTATATGCTCGCTCTTCATTACACATGATTGCTGTAATTTTGCACTTTTAAAATATCGAAACGAAATATCAAAAAAGCAGATCAATTTCCCGATTTATTTAATGTTCAGCAGGTTTCGTAGTAGATTTGAACTAAAGGTTTTAACAAATAATACGCCATTATTACTATTATTACATATCGTGATTTAAGTCTAAAGCTCGCATTGTACCCTGTAAATGTGAATGCGAAGCCTGCGTGCAAAGGTAAATCAGAGTAAGTGAATTCTTCTATTTCCGCCGTAATCTGTAAGTTTGTTAATTTATTCAGATAAAATACCGCTAATATGTCATATAAGTATAATAAGTGGACAATTAAGCGAGATTTTTGCTAAAATTGTATACGCTTAAAAAAAAAAGATAAGGCGTCGAAGAATATTTTATAAAAAATCGTTTGTTTTATTATATCCGTGGAAAGGCAGTCTCTCTCATTGTATAGAAAGTATGAAAATACTATACCTCAGTAAAGTAATATTAAAAAGTACTTATTGTCTCTTATATGAAATACAACGAAAAAATTGACGACTTTTTTATTTTTGGTTTTCATCGTGGTTTTGAATAGTTTTTCTATTTCCACTATTTTCATTTTCGTCGCGTAAAATATTTCTTCGCCATCGATAAAGCCATTTACACACTCATTCGGAAGTAGTTAAGTTTGATTTTTATTAAATTTGGAAATAAATGGTTAATTCTACTTTAAATTGATAGGAAGAATCTAACATTTAATGTTTTTTCCATTTCTTACAAACAGGTCACTTCAAAAAAAAAAAAAAAAAATATATAAATCAATTCCTATTTAGGACACATTGAAAATTTAGTGAAACTTCAAAGGCGTTGATTTAAAGGTTCCAAACACATTCAGCGTTATTATCCTGTAGTTATATTCCAATACTTTAAATCCAACGCAGGCGTCTCTCAATAATAAAAATATATCCCCCTAAATAGGTACGTAATAGCTAAAAAACAAAAAAAATAAATACCGATACTTGAAGATTTATTATAAAAATTTAAAAATGCACTAAAAAGTAAAAAATAATTACTCCCGATTAGAATATATGTATATCAGAGTGATGATATAACACCTTAAGGGTGATATCGTAATTCTTATACAACATTAACTTTTTGGAGTTGGAATTAAATTCATGTTACTATATCTAGGAACAATTTAATGAACATTTAACGCAGTTTTTAATTATTCTTTTAATATAAATTTGATGCCGACTCTGATTAAGGTATTAATGTTGTATAAGAATTACGATATCACCCTTAAGGTGTTATAACACTCTGATAAAACATATTTTCTAATCGGGAGTAATTATTTTTTACTTTTTAGTGCATTTTTATTCAATTAAATTAAAACATTTTAATAAGAACATATATTTCCACGGTGTGAAAACATCAAAAGCTACATATTTCCATGGTAATTTGGCAAATTTATAGTATTTTATTAAGTCAATAAATCTAACCCGACGGTGAAAACAATCATGAATGAAAAGCATCCAAAAAGCTTCAATCTCCCGCATTATTAAGGATAACTCAAAAACTATCGGTCAGATCTTGATCAAATTTAAATGGGATCACATGAGAAACACCACCTTTCAAATAAAAGAAGAATCATCAAAATCGGTTCACTTAGAAGAAAGTTCTGTGATAACACACATAAAAAAAAAACAAAAAAAAAACAGTTGAATTGAATACCTCCTCCTTTTTTGAAGTCAGTTAAAAAATGGATTAGTTTTAGGCTGGCTAACTGTTCTCAATCGTTTTTACATCTTGCCAATTGCGAGTCATCGTAGGTTTGGTTTTGCAGCAACAGAATGCCGTAGGTAATAATTGATCATACACTTAGAACACTACTTTGGTAAAACTAACCTAATATTGTATCCTAGTATTTTTGTTTGTGACGACGCTTCACTTCGTTTCACTCTCATCATGTCGCGACAATATATTGTGTTGTTGAAAATGAATTAATCCATTTTCCTGATAATCGTCATCGAAATATTATCATTTAAGAGTCGGATCGTATATTCCTAATTATATTAATCACATAATTCGAAGATGATATTCCACAAATTCGTATTTTAATAAAAAAAAAACCGTTAATAATTAAAATGTTTCGACCGCAGGTTTTACAATCCGCGAGCAAAACTTTAGGCATTAGTGTGATTATTACCGTGTCAAGTTTACACATATTCCGTTATTTATCTGTAAACATTTGGTGTATCTATCGTAAAAATTAAGCATAATCTAATTAAGCGGAAATACGAATAATTCCTTTTAAGCAGTGACGTTAGTGAGAAGATTGTTGAAGAGTCTCTTCCTTAGCGTTAAGAATAGTGGCTTAGGGTAATAAGCTAATATCGATTTCGAAACTGAAAAAATATTCTTTTTACACCTCAGTACAAAAAAATGTAATTATAGAACAGAAAAAACAACTCATCAATTCGCGCAGAAAGGAATGCGATCACTCCATTGTCGTATTGTGCTAGCATATCCATTGCTAGAACTGGAAATATGATGCCGGTTTGTCCCAAACTACTCCTACACGATATTATGCTCACAGGATTATATACATATACGAACTAAAGCACTATCATTATTAATAAAATTTTGAAGGTATCACACACTGTGCACAAATAGGCGGCAGCCATGGCTCTCCTAAGACAGTAACCCCACTCCATTGACCGAAAAAAAACAACAAAAAACAACACGTAATCGTTAAAGAATGTTTACTCACTTGATGAACGCAATGATTGGGAAGCGGCCGACACCAGAACGGAACTTGCGACGGAGCAACGTTGTAAGCGGCCATGGCAGACTGTTTGTTTTCGATGGATGCCACTGTGGCCGAATTGTCGTCCTCAATGCAATACGTAGGCGGCGGGACAAACGACGTTGGTTTCTTCCGTTTTCGTTTCTGCATGGCTGCGGCATAGGCGTTGGAAAATCGGCAATTAAAAACGCCCGGAATGGCGCCCAGATGGCGATTATTATTATTATTATTACCGTTGCAATTATTGTAATTTCCTCCAGTTCCTCCAGTCACACCGTTCTCCGTAACGTCTAGTTGGAATTTTTGCGACAATCCGCCTTCTTCGCCGGAAATGCTATTTTCGTTGTGCATGCGTGTGTACAAATTCAGATCGTTCACATTTTTGTTAGTATACACTCCGCTGAAACTGTGCCTTCGAATTAATTCCTGTAAAAACAACGAAGAAAAGTGCCGCTATAAAAGCTGATCAAAATCAATTTAACCTGCAGTTTTAAGAAGAGCCGTCTCAGTTTTGATTCGGTCAGACGTTAACAATATGACGGAAGAAAGCCGGGTACAGTAAAAAAAGAAATAAATAATAAACAGGAAGTGTAATAAGAAGTAGGAAGAGTCTCTTCTGTTATATTTAAATAAAAGGAAAATTTCGCAGAACGAACGGTTAAAGAAGACACATAATTGCTTCACGATGGGGAAGTTAAAGAAACGTGAAAACTGGAAGGTAACGCAGTGTTGGAAGGTAGACGAATAAAGGAGAGGGGTTTTGAATACGCCGGATGATGGAAGGATACGAGGAGCAGCGCGTTCTGGGAAACGAAGTGTATGAAGATACGAGCGAATTTAAGACGAGCGCGAAGCAAGAGATTAAAGGAAGATTTTGAAAATGTCGGAAACGGAGCGCAAAAATCGCCGTTGCACGGTTTTGCTGGTAGTTTTTAGAGTAAATTAACACGGGACGTTGTGTAAAGGGTGAGAAGAAAAAGTGTTTATATGAGAACCGTATACGAAGAATAATCGCACGAGTCGGGAGGAAAAGGGAAACACGATATCTCCGGTAGAATTGGAAACGATGAAATGATTAAGAGGAAATGAAAATTACGAAACGTAAGATCAGCGCTCGGCTGCAAATTTAAAACCGGACAAAAAGATTACGTCAAGAAAGAAAGTCCCCCAGCGGTGAAAAAAAGCTCCAAAGGCTTCTCTGAACCATCAGCGAAAATCGAGTTACACCACGATGGGGAATTGATATTGCGTTGTAGGGCTCCTCCCGCTTTTTAGTTTAGCAGAGGAAGTCGAAGAGAAAAATATTTCGGAAAAGTTTTTAAAGGAAAAAACCGGATTTATCGTAGGAATTTTAGGTTTTCACAAATAAAGGCGATTCATTGCGAGCGAGTAAACAGCACGCAAATGAGTTTTTCCGAATGCTGAGTGCGGAAATGATATGTGACCTCTTATCATTTAATAGTGCCATACTTAATTTCTGAGCGTTGGCGTCTACCTCTGTTCGTACATTCCAGCTGTACAGACATTGGTATAATCGTGTTCGTAGCAATTGTGTTATATGCAGTGCGAAAACTACTCGCAAGACTACGTTTGCAACTGATACTGTAAATGCGTGTATCTGCCTACTAGATAGTACATATCAAAATCAGGGCGCCGTATGAGATGGTATACACACGGTGGTTAGCTATTGCCTTCCACGTGATTATTAGCGGTTAGTTTCAATTATTTATTTGGCAACTTCTGTCGTCGCCGGGGATCGAATTACTCCCGTAACAGAAGTCGACTTTTTTTTACAGAATATTTCTTTAAAAGTAAAAGAGAAAAATTAATTTTGCGCCAAATTCAAAAATTCGCTGCGTTCTAAATGAACGTACTACACCATGGTGAACATCATCTATTTAATTTCTCGAGCAATAAATAAGTAAATAAACATTAACCCTAATGTAACATTTTTGCCATATGTACGAAAATAAATTTCAAACTGCACTGTTAGATTTTTGTAGAAATTCCACCTCTCACTGCTACGGACCTCGTTATAAAGAATGTATTTTGATTTCGGCGCTCTATCTATGCGGGGGTGGTTTTTATAGGAACACTTATTTCGCCCCCCCCAAAAGCTTATTATCTTGATGGCTGATTTCTGAAAACCGAAGTATAATCTTCGAAAGGATTTAAGGAGCTTTTTCTTTTTCCTTTGAAATATCACCACCTCATCACTTTAAACGATATTAACGAGACTCCGTTATCACGTAACAGTATCGCGTAACGCGTTCATATCGATTATATGCAAAGTGTTCAATTCAAAAGCTTTTTCTTTCAAGTTTAGTCACAATGCTCATAAACTTTTTTCACCGGTTCGTGCGTGTTTTGAAAATATTTAAATCGACTTCGGTAAAAATCATTTCTAAAACCCCAACAACAAACAAACGCGAATGCCTCACGTTAAAATAAGACGAATTAAAAAAAAGTTACACGCATTTACCCCTAGTTTGTGAGCATTTTCGCGAATAAGCTTTCATCTATAATTTTAATAATTTTGCCGTAAAATTTTTCTTTGCACCGGATGCAATCTTTTAAATTACCCGCACACACACATACACATTATCTGTATTATGGTAATTAGAAATTTCTTCAATGAAGGCCGAGAACAAAGATTAACTTTTAATTTTTACAAAGTTTTGGGATTTTAATTATTTTTCAAGAAGTGTAATATAAAAAAACGACCGCGGCATACAAGCGCTGTTTTATCTCATGATTATAAATATAGACACATATTTGTGTGTTTATCGTTATTTCATTAATATACCGTGCACGTGATTAATCGGTTACAATGGCGAAGACGTCTGCATAATAGCCGGATATTTTTTTTCTAGTTCTTATCGTTGTAATTGTGCGTATTTCTGTCAGAAATGGTTGCTGTTATCTATTGATAATGCAGACAGATTGGTAAGTTGTTAATTATTTACACGTTTAACATAACTGACAGCGGTTTTACATAATCCGCGCGTATTATGTAATGTTTTATATCGAAATAGCTTTATCATATTGGACTCCTAATTATTCTGAGTGGTAGTTGAAAAAAAGTTAAACGCATTTCGACTAGCCCTAGTATTTTGTCCGAGGGCATCGATAGAATTTTTAGCATTATTCGAGTAGTCAGTCGGTTGTATTAAAAATATTTCGAAAACTACAAAAAAATATGCTAAAAAATAGAGTAGGGAAGAATTTTGTATACCCCCCCCCGACCGTTTTGTCACCTACATACGAATATGAAATGTTACGAAAATCAGAGGCTGCGGAAGAAGGTTCTTATATCGATCGGCAGCTGACAAGATCAGAGTTTAGTATTCGGACATTAGACAAACACAAAAAGAGAAAGAGAGAGAGACGAGTAGAATATGTAATATACTGCTACATGATTATGTAATTACATAGTCTTTATACGAAATTACGAATGTACTCTACGTCATAACGACGGATGACGCAGACCCGTACGGCGAGGAGATGTTGTAGGAAAATAAGTCGCTTAACTTTTAGCAGGCTATTTTCATGAAAGTATCTTAGCGCTGCAAGTCAGTAGTTTTGAAGCGTCCAGGTTATCCATTTCGCACAATTGTAAGTTGAGAACGTTCATTGGTCAAATAGTCACGACGGGCTACTTTGGCGATGCGCGTAGGCGCGCCATTTAAAATCAAAGGACCCCATGAAACTCGACATAATCTAAATTGCCCGGTAGATCAGTTGGACTCGGTATGAATCGCAAACGTGGACTTGCCTTGGTTTTTCTAGCGCGGGTGCAGTCTCTTCGTTTACCGCAAAGCTCACGCGCACTAGAATTTGAATTCTGTCCGGCAGGACTCAAACACTTCGCCTACACCTAAAAAAAGGTGCTTGAACTCCTTCTCGAAAAACACCGCTTGTTATGTAGGCGGTTCATGGAACGAGTTCTATCAATTCTGCATAGTAATGCCCGTTTATTAATTAACAATTATCAGGAGGAATAAGAGTACTTATTTATCCGTCATTTTCTTATTTTTCTAGAGTCAGTTTCTAACTCGGCACAAATGTAGTTTTTAATAAATCTGCTAATTTAGCAGGTTTTTGAATGATTAGCAGGTTTTCAAATAATAAGGAAGTAGCATGATTTTCTAGTGTTGCCAATTTAAAGATTACTTTCCCAAATTTACTAGAAAAAATTATTAAGGAAAGATCTATTTAATGATCAGTTTAATTACTTTATATTTTCATATATAAACAAATGTTATCCGAAAATATTTTCCTGTAAAAATCTTTAATAACTGAACTTTATCAGAAATTGTATTAATTTCCGATAAAGTTCGGTTATTAAAAGTTCGTTCAAATCGAAACATCAGAAATAGAAATAATTATGTACTTTCACTAAGTTTGGTGTTAGTAATGTATAGTATGTTAAAAACATCGGATTCTTGTTATAGCTATTAAATTAAAATAACTAATTAAATGTTTAACGCTAATTTTAAATAATGATCATTTGAATATTGCTATTTTTGTTATATTTTTCACAAGTTTGAACCATGAAAATAACTTCAATAAAATGGTTTATCTTATGGATTTCAAAGGTAACTTAGGATCAACCATAAAGAAGTAAAATTGGGTATTATGCTTAATATTTAAACAATAAAACAACATATTTAACTAATTCATAAGGAAAGAATTATGTCTTCGCATTAAATTTCTATATATCTTTTTTCACACATTTACACGAAAGTTCTGTTGAATATTGTTAAATTAATCTTGTTGCGGAAGCATAGAACAAATTAGTCTATTTATTCAGCAAATTAGAAGCACATCGAAAACAGTTTAATAATTCTCTTAATTGAAAAAGAATTATAAATTAAAAACTTTGTAACAGTTCTAGACGTTAACTTGGTAATCAGGGATGCTGATTGGCTGGTCCCACGGACAACAGTTCCATGCACGCGCACACTCGCACCCGCATCACACATTCCAAATTATTTTTATTTTTATTTATTTACTTTTTTTTTTTTATTATTTTTTAATTTATTTTCTAAAATTTTATTAGTTCCATGTAATGGACACATTACAACTTGTAAATAGCTAGAACTTTTAAATATTACACATCATAAAAAATATAATTTTAAACGAATCAATAATAACCAAATTAATAAAGAACTAGTTTTCTTTCGATATTGTCAATTATTTTTATTCTTTACTTATTATTTAGGTATTTAAAGTGAAATTATGGTATCTACTTTACTTGATTACGCACAATATTTTAAAATATAATATAAGAACAAATAAACTATGAGAACCTTAATTAAAACTAACATTACTTTGTTTTACAATAAGATATAAAAAGTATAATAATGAAATTTTGTATTAAAATATGACTATTGTGAATCTTTCAAATTATAAAACAATAAATTTATTACAATCTTATAAAAAAAAATAAAGCATTTAAAAATAATGTAACCATTCTTACTATATCATCAATGATAATTTATAATTATAGTTCATAAGTGATATAAGCGCAGATAACAGGAAATAAAAAGAATGCCCCTTTTCCTAAACTAAATCGCCTCCATACTCAAATGGAAAGCAATATGAGTATAAAATGAGAAATATAAAATACAGAGTTCGTACTATAACATTTACAATAAAATATCAACAGTTATTTCTGATAATTTAAATTATATTAAAAAATATTTAATAAATACTATAAATTACTATTTAGAAAAATAAAATTAAGTCTAACTAAATATAAATTCATAAACCGATTACTCCTATATTAAAAACTTCTTTAATTGCCTTTAAATTGTAATATAAATCGTAAGTATAATAACAGCATAAATAATGGTCTGGTACCATTTCGACTAATTCCCATTTCGCCTAAATTTAAGGTCGGGTTAATCAGGTAATAAAAAAAGGGTCAGACAAACATACGAATGATTTCGTGTTGGCAACAGCGCGTCATCATTATCGAATTTTAAGCAGACTAAACGCATAATTTTTTTTTCTATTTGATTCCACTGTTAAGGTTTTTTTTTCTTTCCGAAATACAACAAAAAGGTTTATATGAAAATCAGAAGTGAAAAAAAAACCGCTAAAAATGTTTGAAGTAAATATACGCGAAACGACCACTCCGATTAATATTTGCGAGTTATTTTATTGGATGTCCAGTGCTGTATAAATCCCATCCGCCTTATCAGTCAGTATCTAAAGGCCTTATTGATATTTAGTGTGACATGAACATTAAGGTTCGGAGTTGCAGAAAAAATAATAAAAAAGCTAAATTATAATTAGCTGTAGTTTCAAAGTGTTCGCGTTTATGTAAGAAAAAAGGAATAAAAATCGAATAGAATTAACAATAATAACATGACATCGAATGATTATTACAGCGGTAATTTTATTATCGATTATTAAAATTAAAATTATAAGTACATACAAAAAGTAAATGTTAAAATTAGGAAAACAGTTGTTTCTTTTTTTTTAACAAAAGTTCCTGAACCTAATTTCATTTTTCTTTAATTCAAAAAAAGTGAATTTGCAAATCGAAAGAATTTAAAAATTAAATACTGCTTCGGATTTGAATAAATAATCAACAGTAACGTGTACGATTACAAGAGATTTTTCAAAATTTGGATATTACGACGAGAAAAATTACTAGATGTACTATTAAACTCTGTGTACAGCAGAAAAAGAGGAGTAAGCAAGGAATAAACAAGGTGAAGACCCTGTTATATGGGGTCAGTTCATGGCTTTTATGGGATTAATAAATGAGCATAGATTTAAAAGCACCATATCAAAAAAATGTATATTTTAAATATTATTATATCTATCCCTCGAGTATATTTGTTATATTTGATAATCTTTAACAATAGATTTTTAGTTGTAGAAAGCAGTGAAAATAAGGACAATTGATTAAAATTGGCGAAAAATTGGTTGTAATAAGGGGTTATTACATTTTTAGATGTGTCGCACGGTATAAAAAAAATTTTTAACGATACAGTCAAGATTTTTTTCCCCATTCTACAAGATGAAACGGTAAAACTTAGCGTATGTTGTTAAAAATGCTTCTAAAATCGAATTTTAAGGTATAAATAATTTCTCCAGAAGCCGAAATGGTTGCTGTTGGACTTTGAAAAATTCCTCTTCAAATTAGTCACGTTTATTATACTGACGATGTTTTTCAAGTAATTTCAATAATTAGAACGAAAAAAATAAATAAAACGCAAAAAATGTTGTTTTTAGAGTCTTTGACAAAGTAAAAAAAAAATTTTTTTTTTCAATTTTTTAGGTACGTCAACAGTAGAACTTACCCAATGCAGAGAACTGTACATTATATAAGGAAAAGATTAAAAATTGAGGAGATAAAGAAAGCTAACAAACTAACTATATCGAGAGAGGAGAAAGCAAGAATGGCTTTGGCACTGTAAGGAGTGGGGAGGCCAAAGCGCAGAAGATTGAAATAAAGGGGCACTGTCCTCCTTACTCTTGTTTCTTCTATTTCCCCAGTGTCCAATCGAATTAGATTATATTTTTCTTCTTTCTTTTATAATCTGTTAAGTCTGCCAGATTTTTCGGCAAATCCAAAAAAAGGCAAAGGAAAAAAACCTTCTATCTTACTATTTAAAATGCTTCATTCAATAAATTGCCAAAAGATTACGATTTAACATTACAAAAAGGAAAAAGAAAGAGAATATAAAAAGACGCTATTAAATTAACCAAATATTTTATCATACACTTTTGACGTACAAAATAAAAATTTATAGCAATTAAGCGAAAATAATTTTTTAATGGGTGATAATTTTTTTTATTCTCTGTTGTCAAAATCTAATTGAATACCATTTCATTTAAAATGTAATTTGCAATAAATATTTCAATATACAAATATTAGATATATATATATATATATATATCTTATTTACCTGCTCGATTTGTTTTTATAAATGATATATCCATTGCTATATTAGCCTGACTTTAAATTTTTGGTTTATTCAAAAGCGAAAATTTAAATATTCAAGATAGAAGAATAGTTTCCTTCAGAACGTTGATACACATAACACTCAACCCCAGAACAAATTGTGACCTCATAGCATAAAACAGTCAGTATGCGGTGACTTTCCGCATATTGAGATGGATTTGGCATTTCTTACGATCTTTGAAAATATTAAAATTTTGGTAATAATCATTCAATTTCTCGGAAGGTTCCGGCAGCGTACGTTGAGCCGGAAGAAGTTATTTTGATAAAAAGCCTAGAAAAGGTAAAAAGGCAGGGTGAACTAAATGGAGCTTTATTTATGTTTTCCTAATTTTAACATTTACTTTTTGCATGTACTTATAATTGTAATTTTAATAATCGATAATAAAATTACCGCTGTAATAATCATTCGATGTCATGTTATTATTGTTAATTCTATTCGATTTTTATTCCTTTTTTCTTACATAAACGCGACCACTTTGAAACTACAGCTAATTATAATTTAGCTTTTTTATTATTTTTTCTGCAACTCCGAACCTTAATGTTCATGTCACACTAAATATCAATAAGGCCTTTAGATACTGACTGATAAGGCGGGTGGGATTTATACAGCACTGGACATCCAATAAAATAACTCGCAAATATTAATCGGAGTGGTCGTTTCGCGTATATTTACATCAAACATTTTTAGCGGTATTTTTTCACTTCTGATTTTCATATAAACCTTTTTGTTGTATTTCGGAAAGAAAAAAAAACCTTAACAGTGGAATCAAATAGAAAAAAAAATGATGCGTTTAGTCTGCTTAAAATTCGATAATGATGACGCGCTGTTGCCAACACGAAATCATTCGTATGTTTGTCTGACCTTTTTTTTATTACCTGAGTAACCCAACCCTAAATTTAGGCGAATTGGGAATTAGGCGAAATGGGAATTCACCTAAATAATACAGGAGGGTAAAAGATTATTTTTATGTCGAAATGTATATCAAAAACTTACACAAAACATTTAAATTTAAATAAACTTTAAAGTATTAAGTAATTAAAGTTTATTAAAAAAATAAAAATCAACAATAGTAAATAAAAACAAATTAAAAACTAAAACTTCGATTGTAATAAAATCGGAAACATTCATTACGGAAAAGCGACTTACAAAAACCAGCTAATCACAGTATCAGTTAGTTTTAGAATCAACTAATGTTAGTCGTTTTTAAAAACAGCTTCTAAAAGCGACTACTGAAATTAGCAGTTTCTAAAAGCAACTATCGAAATTAGCAGTTTCTAAAAGTGACTATTGAAATTGGCAGTTTTTCGATTATTCAAATAATCGAATTATTCGTTTTGGAAAAAAAATCGAATTAGCAATTAGTTGATTACGCCCATCACTAATTTAAACTGATCCGATGTTGTCGAGCACAAAGTCCGGAGTATTTATTTTAAATGATTTTAACGATAGGGTGGATGTCAATTTCGTATCCGTTAACGAAGAAACTTGGCCTACATTTTTAGCTACCGAAAGAGACTATAATAGTAATAATATTAATTCAACTGAAAATATAATTTATTCCTTTCTTCGATTAACGGATTTTCTAGAAAGCGATAATTTATTTTACGCTGAATACTACCGGCTACACATATAAAGTAGTTAGCACTGACACTATTTAAGACACAAGGCATTAAAATAATTTATTTCAATGACACCGGAAGAAAAATGTTTTCATTTGAATTTAATCAAACCATAATTGCATAGTTTGCGGTACATTAAGATTAAAACTACTTGCATAAGTTTTATTTCATTATGCATATATATTTATATATATATACACACACACACACACACACACACATATATATATATATATATATACAAAAAAAAAAAAAAAAAAAAAAAATCGGTCCTTTGGACCTTGTCAGGTGAAAACCTTTCGGATCCCAGATGCTAGTTTTTCCGTAATACTTAGGGAAGAGTCGATTTCAGATGACTACGGCATTAAATGAATAATTCATATACACTTTTATAAAATAAAAATGTATTTAAAATTAAAACACTGACGCTATTAGCTTCAAAACGAGCCGGTGTTTTAATTTTAAACACACTATTATTTTATAAAAGTGTATATAAATGTTAATAAGAAATTGAAATAACGTGTTCTTCAAATTTTAATGGTGACTACGTCATCCTTGATAAAGAAAGCATTTTCCTTTTTTTGAAATGTGATTTTTATTTTCTTCTAGTTAATTTCTAACGCTGGAAATAATAGAACTGGCTGATTTTTCGAGACATACTAAATAGAAATAATTTTTTTTTGTTTGTCCTCCCTCCCCCCCGGCTGATTATTATTTTTTATATTTTAAAAACAAAGTTGGAACTAAATAACGTAAAAACGCAACAAGATTTCATTATTATTCCAGCTTAAGAATAGCATAAATCATTAATAGATAAAAAATAGTCGAGATTACGAAACTTCCTTATCACAGTAAAAATTACGTTAAAAGTTCTAAAAAACAAAACTATCACTTCAAAACTAGTTTTAAGTTAATTTAATTAATTCTCGATAAATTTTAAGTTTCAAATGTTAATAGAACGGATACATGCAAGCAAAATGTAAGCTGATATATCAACCTTTACAACTTTGGTTGTAATTCGCAAAATTTCGTAAATGACACAGTCATTAAATTTTATCGCTATTCCTACCCGGCTTTCTGAGAAAATAAAATTAGCAAAAAACTACGACGACAATGAAAATTGAGCGCGTAGGTAGCTTTTCTTTTGAGCCCGGGATATTATCGATTTAGGCATTAATTTATATGTAGCTGATGTTTCGAGAATTATTGGCTGTTAAATGAAAAATTTGGAAAAAGGGGCAGAATGGCAAGAAACGGACACTGCATGAAGGGAAAAATCTACAAGACATTTTAATTCCTAGTATAAAACGTTCGAAGCCGTTAATAAAAATTGACTTAGCGCCGTCACTGTTACACGCAGCACCGAATTCAAGAAATTTTATGATGAGCATGTTCAATCGGCAACTGGGAATAGAGACGGTCGAATATTAGGGCATCAAGAGGAAAACAACGGGAAAACTGATTGAACAATAATATCTACCGGTATCCTGACAAGGTATTAAAGTGTTTCATGCAGGTCTAGCAATGTACAGGAGCACGATTCTATCCAAAAAGATGAATGGGAATCAAACAGAAATTTCAACAACTCTCTTTCTTAATAATCTCAAAATATTTACATTTAATTTCGTAAAAAAAACGGAAGACATTTGCAATTAAAACAGTTATGATCCAATGCAGTCAATGCACCTAACCGGAGACTACCGTGATGGCTATTTAAAAGAAAATCGAGTCTTATCGATAGCGATTCGCGATAAAATGTTCTCAGGAAGAATTAATTTTTTTGTTTTTTATTTGATTATTCTTTACGTAAAAAGTTCACATACATACATACCTATATATATATATATATATATATATATATTATATGTATAAACTCAGCCATTTTGGCCTCGCAAGGGGTTGTGCCCCTTGACCTCTCCTGCTTACATTTTTGCCTCTTTCTTTTCTATACTTTGTATAAAGTGATCAAAATTTACAACGTAATTCTAAAGTGGTTTATATAATGTAATAACATAATCACAAAAATCCTATAAAATATAACAAACATTACATAAAATTGGGACATTTTTTCTAATGGGAGGTAGCCTAAGAATTTCGTTGTAATTAATATATATATATATATATAAAGCGACGGGGGTCGGGCTAAAAATGACGTCATTAATATATAAAAATATACACACATATCATTAATATTTTTATTAATATGCTTATAATTATTGTTTTATCAAAGTACTTGTACACTGTTCGAATTGTTTTTAGTACTTATTTATTTTTATCGAATACTTTTTCTTATTTCCGTTTTTACTTTAATCTCTGTCTCCGAGTCGTTTATTATTTTTGAGACTTCGGTTTGAAGTCTTTTTCCGTCCGATGCTACAAGGTTCCATTATTATATTCCTTACAGAGGTACTCCACTTATACGCCTCATTATTTATTATCCGTTCGGCTTCAGCTTAGGTCACTTCCTTTAATATCACCGTTTAAAAACCCGATGTCGAATTCCGATGTTTTCTCTCTAATCAGTTCAAAGTCAACCCCGTTTTCTAAAAATTATTATTTTTTTTTGAGCTAATCCGAAATGTAAACGAATATAAACCAAGACACGCAGTTTTAGCGGAAAATGTTAATGACGTATCATTACGAGCAAACCGCAAAAGTTTTGAATTATTTTTAACTTAATTCCAATTCGGTTTTTGTATCATACTTTTTAATACTAAATTCTCATTCAGAGGACGAATGAAAACCAAGACAAGCTGGATCTAATTATTACATCGTGTCAATAATTTTTTCTTTGCAATTAAGAGAAAACATCTAGAATTAAAGGGGCAGCGTTACTATAATACTATAATTCTCAATGCCACCAGGTACTGTTCATCAATTGTTTAGGGGAAGTGTGATCACAGCCGTATTACGAAAGGTAACATGTGCGCGTTATATTTTTCTCAAGATGGAACCCTTTCTAAATCGGTATTTACGAGAGCGTGCTTCTATGTTAAGGACCGAATTTTAATGTTTTTTTCAATGTAAGATTTTTTCGGTACAAAGTATCTTGTTTATGTATGGTACTTGTATCAGTCAAGACGTCTTTTGATCGATTTTTGGATACGTATTGTGTGCCGTCGAATTAGACTCATTTCACACGAACCTGGTTACAGGGTATATGGAATTTCCTGAAATTCAAAAATTTAACAGGATTGGTGCGCTGAACGCCATTTTGTAAACAGCTGCGCTCAGTGACAAAAGAAACGTGTTCGAAATTAGCAAGTTCCAAAACCTTTCTGAACTACAATATCCTAATAAATATGCGCATAAAATGGAAATCATTAAAATTAACCGAAACCTGCCACCGGCGGATATAAATATTAATGTTTTTTAGGAATAATCGAAATATCCCCTCCTCCTCCTCCTCCTCATCCTTCAGGAATATTTCATTGGGGAATATATTATATCTTTTATCGAGTATTTTTTTATTTTTTTTTAGTGCACTTTATTGAGTTTTTAGAGTAAATTTTGAAGTTGGTTTCTTTCTCTGAAAAGTTATTCCACAACTTTTAGTGTAAATATTTCTCAGTGATAATACGGCTAAACTAAAATGCTGCTACTTTCTGTTTTCTATATAGAGGGCTGGTTATTGGTTCAGAAGCAACTATAAATTCTGCGCCACCGATGAGCTTACAAATCGTGCTCTGAGTCTCAAAATTACCTTTATTCAAATCTTTATTTCCGTTGGAAACTAATGTCGGTATCGCCACCGACGTCTATCGCTCTTTTAGTTTTAACATTTTGGCTATTTACATTTTACTAATTTTTGTCTGGTCACATTAGAAAAAGTATATTCCTAAAGAAACATCTTTCTTTCACATTTACTTTAATGACTACGGGATATCAGCATTTATCGATACTCATCTGCCTTCATATTGAAATGTTTTGCAATACATAAACAGATATTACGGTTATTTTTAAATTACATTAGTACTTATTAGAGTCGGAGCCGAATTCGAATTACAACAATAATTAGGAAGCATATTAAATGTGTGTGAAATATTTAATGACGTTTTTCATTATTGTTACAATTTGAATTTGTTGTCGACTGTTGTTTAAGAATAATCAGTGTGCATCACCTTAAAAAATATATTGGAGTAATTATTTTTTACTTTTTAGTGTCCTTCTATTACATTTTTAAAGTAAATCTCGAACCCGGAATTTTTTTATTTAAAAAAAACAAAAAACAAAACAATTTTTAGTGCAAATAATTTTGAGTAATAACACGGATAGACCAATTCAAAATGCTGCTAATTTCTATGCTCTATAAAGAGCTGGGCGCATTGGTCCAGGAATAATGTTTAAATTCCGTTAATTATGAGCTTATAAATCACGCTTCAGGAGGTTTCAAATTCATGAAAGCCTTGAAACGTGATTTATAAGCTCATAATTAACGGAATTTGAGCATTACTCTTCTTTATTCAAATTTTCATTTCCACATAGTAATTAACATTATTAATACTCTGTGTCATTCGCGTTTAGCACCCCTTTAATTTTGAAATTTCGGATTTCTTATTTTCCCTATATATGTTTTAATAAAAATTTGTTAACTCATTTTTGTAAGGGTAAGCAAAAAAAAAAAAAAAAATACTTCTCCCGTAAGGGGATTTTCTTTTATCTGATTATACTACTCAGTTAGTCCGATTCTTACAACATACCCATATCATATCAATACAGATTCTAATAAACAAACATTGTAATCGGCCTATATAGTCGAAAGTTATTATATGTAGTGATGTTAAGCCAGGTAAAAATGTTACCATTAGTGACGAGCTTGTAAATAGCGCTTTTAATTCGTTTTCTTTATTCAAATCGATATTTATTCGTGTGGTAATTAACATTTGTTACTTTTTTTTTATTAAAAATTAGTTATTTTCCAACTCACATTTCCACGCTTAATACTGATAATATTTTAAATCGCTTATCATATTACTAAAACGTCTCTAAAGAAGCCGCATTTTTTCACGTTCTCTGATGACTACTGAGTGTATCTGTGCTCACTGATATTCAATATACTTACATATGGTACAATCACTGTAACTGGTACACTTTCGAATAAACAAAGAATTATTAAAATTAGTCCATATGGACACAAGTTATCATAAACAAACATAGAAAAAAAAAAAACCCAACGATATAACCACGATCAGATATCGTTAATAGGAAGGTAACAATGGGAGGGATAATAAATGTAGAAGGAAAAGACAGGATATAACGAGCACAAAAAGGAGCAGGAAGCCCAAGTCTAAGCAAGCGAGAGTGCAAAGAACCGAACGCTCTACTGAAAAAGCTAGGCACTCAAAAAACACGTAATTGGCGTCATAAATAACCGCGTCATTTGAATGGAGAGGACAACATGCGGAAGAGGCTAACGAAAAGCGAAAACGGGAGCACTGATATTGGTTATTTATTTTTATGAAGTAATCTCTGTGTTTCTCGATAGTCCGCTAAAATGGTGATAAAGATGAGCAAATTTAGAATAGATTTTTCTTCTTATTTTAAAGAAACGAACAATATTCTTTAAATCGCGATTATTGTTAATAATCAGAATTGAAAAAAGAGAAGACAAAAATAATTACACCAGAACAGCAGTTATATTCAACCCAGAAACAGTTTATGTAGAGCAACTTATTGTATTTAATAGTTTCTGCTCTGTTAAATAATTTGGTCGGATTTGAATTAAAACCGGTTAGTGATGTTATCAGGTGAAAAAAAAAAACAAGTGACGAAACAAAATCACTACTCGAAAAAATTGATTTACATGTTTACTAGTGTCCATGCTAATCATTGTAGAGATATTTTTTTATTATTATTAACACTACAACGAATCAAACTACTATTTTTTAAAGTCCATTTTTTATTACAGATTTTATTGAAAACGAATCGATATTATTTAAAATGTGTTTAAAAGCTTTATAAAAATTATTACTTTTATAAGATATATGTTTATTGTAATGTGTATGTTACGCTGAATATACATATATATATATATAGATATATAGATATATATGTATATGTATATTAAAAATTAAATAAAAATATGAAATAAAGTCAGAGCGTAGTGAAAGTGTTAGTACACACGTGCTTGAGGACCATTTACTGGCCAGAGGTTAATGATTTGCCTTGCATCGAAACAGACAAGAACACGGCGCGTGATTATAAATTAGGATTGAAAATAGAAATTGATTAATATTGGTGGGAGGGGGGGGGGGGAAGTGATCGTTATGAAAAAGTTAGTTAGTCGTCTTCCAGAGCGCTCAGAACTCGAACAGCTCTTCTGGAATCACTACGAACACCTTCTTCCCTTTATTTTTGTTGTCACGATATTTAATTCAAGTGACGCGAACACGAAGTTATGGAGAAAAGTATTGTTGTAATTAGATTCGTCATAATTTTTTCGATTTATTCAGTTTTTACTATTACCGAAGATCCAGTTTTGGACCGTCAGCGAACTCGAGCTAATTATATGAACATTGAAGCACACTACTAGTCGCAATTAGTGATACGTATTGCAAAACGAAACACGTTACATTTGGCATTACTAATGAAAGTAAAAATATGTAAACTAAATTGAACGTTACAAATGGTATGCCCGTTGAGAATGGAAACTAAGTAAACCAAATTAAACGTTACAACTTATCTTTCGATTAATCAAAAATGTTTGCGGTGGTCAATTATTTGATGTTTTCACTTCTTTCTTTTCTATGTGTTATTTGAAAATATGAAAATTATTTTAATATTAATCAGACAGCCCGAAATAATTAAAAATTGATAAGCCATATGAATGTCCCTCTTCGCTGCTTTCCCATCGTGCCTCGGTTGAAGTATCAGAGAAGAGTCATCGAGCAGGAGACAAACCCCGTTAGTATATATAATAATAATTTTATTCATTTGATGAATATTTATGGTATCAAAACTCATTATTATACCGTTATAAAAAATTGTTATTAGCTCTTTGATTAATGTGAATCGCAGCCAGAAGAATATTTTTTTTTTTTTTTTTTTCGACCCATCAACATTATGGACATTAACTCTTCAGCGTGTGGCAGTGGGATTTTATGGTTTTTTCGCCATATGGCTAATTAGCTCAACTTTAAATTATTTAACCTGCACCAATTTTTTATTTATCATCTTTTAGTTAGCCAGTTTCAGAGGAATTACATTTGTGACTAAACACTTATTCTACCATAGCGATATACTAAATTTATCTTCATTTATAAGTCACCAATTTTAGTAATATACTTCACTTCCACATATTTTAATGTTAATTCTATGTTATCATTAACATCAACCAACTCTATTGGTATTGACGGTTTTATTTTTAGTAGAAATACAGGGATGAATATTTTTTTAAACCATTCTAATACTTCGACGAAATTATAAGAAGCCGTTCCCAAAATTATAATTTCCCAACATTTTTTTTTTTTTTTTCGTTTTTTATAGTTGGTAACGAATGACAATTAAATAACCGGATTAATTTGATTTATCACTGTAATATTTCGAATTCAAAAATAACTTATTAAATTAAGAAAATAAAACAGACTATTTTAATAATTCAGAGCAATTCGTTTATTTATTTTATTTTTTTGTGGTAATATATCCTACATGCATGTACCGTTGGAACATTAAGTCTTTGGGAATTTGAAATTTAATATCGCTCAGCAGCTGCAAACTACTGAACATATAGTTGTCAAAAAGAGCTTCCGGAGGGACCTTTAACGCAATTCATAAAACGTCAACGACAGACACGGATACGAAATTTGGACGTCATATAGAACTGATAAGAAGAAGATAACACAATATCTGAATCAAAAAAGGAAAAAAAGAATTTTCCTGTTTTTTTCGTTGTTTTTTTTTTTTTTATAGCTGTAGAAAGTATTATGCAATTGCCGATGTTTACATTGGTGGGGGGTCACGTATAAAATAAATTAAAACCCGGGAATCTTTAAACAATTCCTTCCATGGTAATAACTCGACTTTTCACTAGTAAAAGACAATAAATATTAAACAAAAATAAAAGTTTTTCGAAGAAACCAATTCGTTCCCATAAATTTAGATGGCTTTGTATCATACTGATGTGCTTATACAATGAAAAGGGAACAACTTCATTCCCGAAGACAACCCGTTTAAAAACCAACTTAAGATATCTTCTTCGAAAAAAAAAACAGGGGTAATCCTTGTTTTAATTTCCCCCAAAAAAGTAAATTATTATTTTAGGACAATGCGATAAAAAAAAAAAACGATTTCAGGAAAAAGGAGCAATGCATGCGTATAAAGGTTGTATTTTCGTTGTATTATTTATTTTGACCGGATGAATTACCGGAGTCATGTTTGACTTTTAAATGTTATTAAAATATAAAAGTAATAAAAAAAACAAGTTTCTGCTGCAGTTGCGAACACTTATTTAGGATAGACGGGCAGACGAACAGACGAAATGATTTGAAAATCCGAAATGTGATTTGTTCTCTGCTCAGGTAATTGGTATTCAGAACTTACCTGAAGAATTTGAAAAAAAAAAAAAACATAATTTTAATGAGACTTAATTGGCAAACAGTTTTGAAGAAATAGAAGAAATGACAATAAATAATTTGGAGATAATTCGAAGATAATTCAAAGATAACTTTAAAAAAACAAGTCGATGTTCTTATTTGAAACGTTGCCGAAGATTTTTTTGTCCATTGTTTATTCATTGCGAATAAAAATTTAAATGTTATAAATTGGGGGAAGTGCTATATATATATATATATATATATATATATATATATATGTATATATATATAAACTCGGCCAATTTTTTTGCTGATGTTAAAAGTCTACTTTTTTACAAATATAGAGATACGTGGTAATTTTCTTTTTAAATGTCAGTTTTTAAAAGGAAAAGAATATTAACTAGCTCATTCACAATATAATTAACAAATCGATTGAAGGCACGCATCTAACTGATCTCATTTAATCAGATACAACAATCGCTAAAATTCTCCTATTTCGAAAAGCAGATTATTTTCTACTGCAGTTTTTCCTTTTCTTTTTTTGAAAATTTTGAGATTTATGCAAGTTATTATTGCTCCAGTCAAGTGCTCTCTGGAATTTTAAACATCTCTTAAGATAACCGCATCTGAACCGTTCCATATACAACATTTTCGCTTTCCGTAACATGATATTAGCTGCCATTCGATCAGTTTCTTCGGTAAAAGCTATAAGAAGCATCCGGAAAAGCTCGTCCCCGAATTTAATGAACCATTTCCCCATTATTTTTGAATACTTTTCGCCAACCTCTCAAATACGGTTCCCGTTCCCGGCAAATAGCGTTCTTTTCAACAACATATTACATACCGGGAAAAGAAAAAAAATTCAACTCGAGCGCGTGAATATAAAGTTGTAAGCTCGGCAATATTTTTCCTATAAAGCGGTCCTTTATGCATATGTTTGAGATACGTTTGGTTTCCTCAACTTTTTTACTAGGGCAATTGCTTACGTGAACACCTTTTTTTTTTTTACCATCTTTAGCCTAAACGTGTGTGTGCGCGCGTGCGCGTGGCAAGGGGGGGGGGGGTAATTTTTTAACTAGAATTTTTTGATTTTATGAAAGGACTTGTGCATTTTGTTTTATATTTTGAATTTCACTTTTAAAAGTTTATCTGGTTATGGATTATGAATTTTTTAAGGGTGATTTTCGAGGTCATTTCAGATTCCATATTATATATTTTTTGGCGTCTTTTTGAACCACTTTTTTTTACCGCCCAGGATAATCGGTTAGGTTGAAAAATTACGGATATGGTTTTAAAGAGAACTTTAATTGTAATTTATGATGCAATTTTGAAGTAGTTTATAAGTCTAAACGTTCGTAGGCTATTGTGAATATTTTAATTGAATATTTTTGTCGTTTCTGAATCATTTTATTAGGACTCTGCGTACAGTATATGTGTGCGGAATCTTAAAAAATGCGGGGATGTTCATGTGTTTTGATAATTAAGAAAAAATTTGTATCACATTTACGGCAACATATCGGACGTACAGATAAAGACTGAAGAAGACAGGGGGAGTAATTGAAAAAAAAATTCGCCTCATATTCCGTCGTTCAGAAAATTTCTTGGCTATCAGCGAAATTACTACAACGCTATCATAAACTTTATCACCGTATTTTCTTACTTCTACAAACGAGCCACGCACATTTTTGATGCCCCTTTTAAAAGGCACTAAAAAAAAAAGAGGTACATTTTTATTTTTTCTTTCCCAGTGCAATTCCATAAGCTAGGAGAAAAGCGTTTCCGGGAATTAGTAATGGGACACGGTCGCAGGGCTTTTTAAAATTTTTTTCTTCATATCTTGCAATAAATGTAATTAGTTGTATTTCTTGTTTATATAATTTGTTTTACGGATAAATCTCTATTCGAATAAAGGCTTTGTGGATAAAATTTAGTTTGTAATTTTACATTTAAAACGTTATAAGGGCCGATAAAAAGTAAAAAAAAGAAATCTTCAATTCATGGGCGTAAAATTTTTATTGTAATAACTAGGCTGTCCCGGACAAAAAACTGGATAAAATTAAAAATTTCGCTTACGATAAAATTCGAACCAATAGAGCTATACCTAATCGGGTAGTAATAATAAAATATACCAAAACCGTAATCGTTGCCAGCTACCGTGGCGTAGTTGATTAGTTAATTGTGTTAGTACATGAACACTTTCAAAATTTCATTTGCGCTGGGTTACCGGTCTTTAATTGACGCGTTCAAAAAAAAAAAAAGACCGAAATTGCTAGTTCAGGGTTTCTTAATCGTTTTTATCTTTGCATTCCTAAAGCAAAAAAATTATTTGCTATTTATGATAAAAATTAATTGCTAAAATTTTAGGATCAGCTAAAAACGAAAAAGGATTTAACTTGGGGTTAAATTTTAACGGTCTTTTATTTTTTTTAATGATTTAGTAGACTAGATTATCTAGTTAAATTTTAGTGACTATGTTTAGTTTTTTGTTATTTCTTAAAAATTCACGTATATATAAACATAAATTTTTGTATTGCGAAGATTTTATTATTACTTTAACGAGCTTCAATGTAAGAACAGAGACGGTATTATTTAGTTGAAATAATTAATCTCGCAGGTTGGAAATCCGACAAGCCAAAAGAAAGAATTTCGATCGCAATTTCGGTAAATAGGTTTTCCGTTCTAGCATTTTATTCTTAATGTTACTCGTACGTTTTTGTATATTCCAGTAATTGCATAATGGAATATTCTGTAACTCGCCTGTTTTAATATTCGACACTAAAGGCCGACCGTTTCACAGATTTGGGAAAACAGCAAATCGTTTTTTTGTGTTTTTTTTTTTTAAACAAAATAATTTACGCGTAACACAAGGCGCCAAGTCGGTACTGCCCAAATTCGATTAACGTTTTTTCATAAATTTCGAACATCTTAATGATATGTAAAAGAAAATAACGATAAACTAAACACAGTTATGTTTTTAAATGTTATACACGGTAATTGTTAAACTTAATCTTACTGAAACTAAATACGAAATAAATCCTTGAAAACTACTAAACAAGCAAGTAGCGGGGTGGAAAAATAAAACTAAAAGAAATATACATATATATATATATATATAGATATATAGATATATCGAATAAAATAAAGCCATAAAATATTTTACTGACTTGGGTTAAAAATAAAATATTTCTTTCCGGTGAAAGTCGAACATGTGCAATTTTTAACTCTAGCAGGAGCGTATTGAATTACATAATTATTTATTCTATACCTGGATTCTTAATCTTCGGCACTGTTTCTCGATAAATTACAACATGAAACTGAGATGAACCTGATCCTTCAAACGTATTCCGTAAATAACAAAAATTAATCGACCTGCTAAATTCTCGAGATGCTGAATTACTCGCAAGTAAAAGAAAGTTACACGCATTTCGACATCTTCAAGGTACACGGAATAATTACCTCTCATCCGCATGCCGTGGTTAATTTAAATGTTTACCTATAGTTTGGAGGTTCTCCGTCTGTTTCATAAAGCGGATACGATAAATAACACGTTTTTTAAGTCGTCTTCCTAATCAAAAAAAATATAATAAACAAGTAAATAGCCATAGAGGTCTTCTGATTTTCTTATGCTTTAACGTGCGTGCCGTTTTTCGGATTACTATAGTTTTTCGACATGGCCAATTGGGCGGAATCGGGCGAGAAGGGTTGGAAAGGAAGAAAGGATCGAAGGACACGGCCGAAGGATTTTGTTCAGAATGCATTCAATTAGATTTTTACCTCTTTTCGAGTCAATATTTCGTTTTTCTCCTCTCTTCGGTTAATGTTGACCTGCGGGCGAATGTATAAAAAATAACAGTTGTTCTTTTTGTTATTCAACTGTTTCACGTTTTTCAATTACGTTACCGTGAAATCCGGCTAAAATATCGTTTCCGAAATTCGTTTGTTAAAGTAAATTTTTATTTCAATTTATATAATTCTATTCACCCTGGTTGACTGCAATCATCACATCCGAACAAGTCGCAGAGCATTAACTTAGCCCCGGATCACTGCTGACAACAATGATGTGTAAAACTTAATTTCTTTATACTAATCAATTAATTATTTTGTATATATATATATATATATATATATATATATATATATACTAATTGTGTCTTTTCAGCGGCCCGTTGATAAAGAACAAGTTCAGTCAAGCATGTTTCATGCGCTGAGGATTCCGCGTGTAAGACTATAATTTAGGTCTTCATAATACTAAATTCGAAACAACGAAATCTGATTTTTCACGCTATAAAGAAGGAGAGACATGTCATTTTTCGCGCTTTTTTGAACTTTTCGTCAAATTCGAAAGTTTCGTTAAGGGAATTGAATACGCTTTCATTGCCGATAAATAGCGCTCTTTCCAACAATATACGTCACATGCTCGGAAAAAAAAAAATTGGTGCAGGAAATTTCCGTGAAATAAAATTTAAAACCTAATTGTCGACTTGCGTAATAAACTCAGTAATAATAAAACTAATAATATATTATAAAAATATTTAATGATAATAAAAAAAAATAGGCATCCACGGTAGATTCGAGACCCTGGAGGCATCCCTGGAAAGTAAGCGCCGAGCGTTACAATATACATCTGCGTATATTTCATATTTTGTTGGATAGTAGCAGCAAATTATGCATGAATCTGGTGTGTGACCTTTATGGGTTCTGAAAAAGAAGGAAACGGCATCTAAACATAAATTTACGTATTACTTGCTCAGAAGTGATGCGCTAGTCAACATTATTTTTAATTTAAAAAAAAAAAGAAACTAAAAATTCGCTTTTGACTAGCAATACTTTAGAACGGTAATTTTGAATGGGAGCCATACGGTCTTCGAGGAGGGGACCATGAGAAATATATATTTTTTTTAAAAAAAAAAAAGTATCCAAAAAGCAGTTAAAAATATAGGTCATTCTCTGATTAGTGATTTTTTTTTTTTTTTTTTTTTTTTTGGGATCGCCAGTTGAGGGCATGATTCAACATTAGGTTGTGTTAGTGAGAGAGAGGGAGAAACGAATTAGAATTGAATATTACTGGAAATAGAAGCAATGAGGGACGCTATAATAGGAATGATTGCCGGGATGGAAGAGAAAAAATAAACGAAGCATAGTATGGAGTAGACAAACCGAGTTTCAGGAGTTGTTTTGATAGAAGTGAGAGCGTTCTATAGATATAGACGCGCATTTGAAGAAGATGTGATTTGTGTCGCAGAGTAAATCAGAGTCATCCGGATGGAAGGAACAGAAGGGGGATAAGAACATAGAAAAGCGAAAAAAGGATGCCGGAAGTCGACTATGATCTAGGCGAAGCCTGCTGATGAAATTCTCACAACACAAAAATTCGAGGATTTGCTATTTTTTTTTTATTGCGTATTGTTTTTAAGATGATGTCATTTTGTTTCTTTCAAATGAAACAAATTCAAAGACGGTTTTGATGAAATTAAAATAATTTTGATCGATTATCAGAGATAATATTAAGCGAAAGAAAAAAAAAAAAATTTCTCTCGTCTCAACGGGAAATTCAGTAATTTCTGAACTAGTAGGCTATTATATTTCTGTTTGGAATGAAAAAAGACGACAAAGTTATGGCCAATGTTTAGCGATATTTTAACAATAAGCGCGTTTAGAGACTGGGGGGTAATAGAAGCCTATTTGGACAGTAGATGTGTTATTGTTACATTTCAGAAACAAAATTATCGAGTTACAAAATGATATTCAGTTCGAGTTATACTTACATCTAATAAAGTTATCAATTTTGAATTTATAACTTAACATTCAAAATGTAGGAAACGGACTTGATTACTTGATTACTTATTATACTGCTTTTAATATTATATTTGGTCATATGTGGTTTTTGTAGTTATTTTTAATCAGTTAATCAAAAGAAGAAGAAGAAAAAAAGCAACAAAATAAAAAAAAAATATATATTGTCAACGATGGAATAAAACACTTGAATTGAATATGGTATTTAATAGATCACGAAATATCATTAATGTCAAAATGCGTATCGATAATTGCATTATATTCTACTATTATTTTAATTATTCCTTAAATAATTTTTGCGTTGTTTTGATTCCAAAACTGCCTAATTTTAAGAATACTAGCGGCAGCGAGTAAAGTTGTGCTTCAATCTCTAGATTAAACAATTGAGAATGATCGTTTAGAGATATGCGACAAAAATAGTTTACAAATTTAGTAGTAAATATAAACCAAAAAAAAAAAAAAAAAATCACAGGTTTACTTTTGGCTAGGTAAAAAGTTAAGAACTACCATTTTAGAATATGTTCGTATTTTATTATTTTAAAAATGATCAGAACGGTTTTGATTAAGCACTAAAAAAAAGTATGCAAAACATGAAAAACAACATTTAGTAGCCGATTAAAATTATGTTTAAATTTCCGCTATCTCGCGCGCGGTACATTCAACGAAGAAAGTAACGGCGGGATAAAACCAAACATTAAACTTTAACGATAAAATTAACAAACGTGGGTTTAATAAATTTATTTGCAACTACTAACCGCAGATTTCAAGAATTGTTTTATTCGCTTATGACACACTTTGTGGTTAGCAGACAACGATTAATCGAAAAATAGTGAAAATTCCTGTTCTTAAAATTAACTCTTCCCCACACACGAAGCTTACGAATGAAAAAAAAATCAAAAACGGTTCGGACAAATCTGAGGCTATTAAGAAGTTAAAGAGGGACCCCGACACGGGCAATCATGTACATCGGTTTGCTTGATCGATTAAATAAAATGTTCTTTGTAACCCCGATTTTCTTCTCTTTGTTTGTAAGGAGATTTTTATTACAAAAATATCCTCTTCTTCAAAGAGAAACGTGTAAATTACGAAAATGTTTTTATTCGGTTTGGCCTTTAATTAAAAAAAACTCTGCATATCATTATTGTTAAATAAGCGTTGTTTAAAGGCAGATACGAAAATCAGTAGTGCAATTAAGACAACCACAACACAGTTGCTTAGGCAATGCTGCTTCAATCGGGAAGGATGTGCTTCGAATCCTACGGCTGTACACTTCAAATTCAAAGAAAAAATTCACTCGCATTGGCTATAGCCGACGAGTCATCTTGAAAAATATGCAGTTGAAAAAATTAATTTTATTCATCGAGCAAAATTTTATTTTCGAATTAAAGCACTAAACAGAAGTGAAGTCGGCTAATTAAAAAATAAAATTATTCTGCAAAAACCGAACTGCGGGTGTGTAATAGTTAACAAAAGTTTGTGACGACTGCAGTAGAATCATTTTCCAATCCCGAAGACTACAACTTTCGATTATTTTAAAACATTAGAAGATACCTTTAAAACTGTTCCGATGTATAAGAATGTTATCGAGTGAAGCCTGTTATCCTGGACATTTAAAAGTGATCCCCAACGGTGATAAAATAAATACGTAATGCTTATTACGAATTTACACGATTTCCGTATTTTTAAGGTATATCAAATGTGTTTAATACTTTAATAAATAATTTATTTTTATACAAATATATTTACCGAAATATAAATTGAAGAATAACTTGCAGAATTATTTTGCTTTTTTTCCCCCGTAAAAAAAAAAACGCAGTTCGATTAAAGCATAATGTGCCTCTTTAAACATTTCATTTGAGAATATTACAGTTCAATATAGATATGAATAAAGGAAGTAGTAAGTTCCAACAATTTGTTTAGGCAAACAACGATATTAAGAAGGAGTGGAGTTTCGATGCTTATTAATCTGCAAAGCGTACGTAATAGTTTTAACGGTAGCTGACGTTATGAATCAACATCGAAGATGGATGAACAATTTAGTGATGAAATCGAATTTCGTATAATAAACGTGCACGGGAATCTGTTCACAACTGAAATCAGTCACGAACTTCCATACCTATTGAACTATTACAATCCGCAATACTGCACTGAAAAATCTCGAGAGGAATATATTTCCTTTAATTTTTAAGTAGCGGGCAAAATGAATAAAATGAATAGGGGAGAATGATCTACGTATTAATAGCCGGCTAATTTAATAGGTTAAATCTGCGTAGAAATTTTTATATGGAAAAGTCTGTAAAGGTAGTTGTTCGCCTTAATTCTAAAATTCGTTTAGTGTAAATAAAAAAAACAAAACCTTTTCAAGGTTCAACAAAATTCGCTTGTAAAATAAGGACTTTTGAATAAATTGCTAATAAATGCGAAAGAAATTTGTTTTTTTGCATAAATTTAGATAATAATAATAATGGTAGTGGTAATAAATCAATAAAGCCTACGTACACAAGCTCAACTATTCGCAATTAAAAAAAAAAAAAAAAAAAAGTACCTAGAAATATATATATATATATATAAATATTGTACAATGCTAATAATAAATCATATAACAAATTAATTCATATTCAATAAAATTTAATAATCATCGTAACAATTAAATATATAGTAATTCCGCTATTTATAAAATAATACTTGGAAAGATATAATAATATTGAACAGATTTTGAGGATATTTAAGATTCGTTTTTATTAGTTACAAAAATATAATCCGTCAAATAGTAAGAAATGTAAATAAAAAAGAACCAAATGTTAAATTTACAGTAGTGATGCAGAATCCACAAATTGTTACCCACAGGTGTTTTCTTTAAATTGCATCACGCGAACTACGCGAAACTAGTAGATACTACTCTTTATCGATCGTAAAATCAGTCGGTAAAAATTCATAATGAATTATTTCACCGTAGTCAAATGAAACGGTTAGAAGAACCCTCGCGTTTGATTGAGCTTGATGTCCCTCCCCCCCTTTCGTTTTTGTTCAAAATTCAATAGTTTCGGGAAAATTTTTGCTGTGACTAATTTCAAGCCAATCTGTTGTAGCATCCATAAGCGTGCTTGAAATTGAAGAATAATTTTTAAAAACAATACAGAACTACTAAACAAAGGGCTGTGCATCTTTATAATTTTCTTTCATCATATTAATTTTATATTTATACAAATTTCGGTTCCTGTAAATGTTTTTTAAAATCAATTTCGTCTGCGATTAGGATTTGCCTGACTGATATTACGGATGGGGAGAAGAAAATGTTTAACAAAATTAATCATTTTAGCTGACTTTTTCTGTTCCATCGGACACAGTTTCGCACATTCGGGTAAAAGCGATAAAAAGTAACTTTTAATTATGAAATTAATTTCATAAGAAATATTTAATGTAAGATAAAACATTAGCAGTAGTGTGAGCCCACTCAGTGAATTATTTATGCTGATCGTGGTTTAAGAGGCCCCCCTTGGGTCTTAATACACTTCGATTTATATCACCGCTGCGTGCTGCACAAACATTTTATCGCGTTTTAATTATCATTTTAGTAGGTTAACAACAATTAAATTTATCTATCTATATATATATATATTAATTACAATGTAATTCTTAGGCTAACCCCCATTCGAAAAAATGTCCCAATTTTATGTAACGTTTGTTATATTTTATAGGATTTTTGTTATTGTTATTTAAAAAATGTCACAATTTTATGTAATGAAATATGTAACGAAAAATGTAACGAAAAAATGTTTTAATTTTATATAACGGAAGTTAAATGTTAGAATAGGATTTTTGTGGTTATGTTATTTTTTGTGTGTGTTGATGCCAGTAAGAATTACGTTGTAAATTTTGATAATTTTATACAAAGTATAGAAGAGAAAGAGACAGAAATGAAAGCAAGAGGGGTCAAGGGGCACAGCCCCTTGCGAGGCCAAAATGGCCGAGTTTATATATATATATATATATATGTACATACACATATGTAAAAATTACAACGTAATTCTTAGGCCGGACCTCATTAGATTTTAAAAATATCTCATTTTTATATAACGAAAGTCAAATGCTAAATGAAAATGTCATTTTAAATCATGTACCCATTAAATTTTATAATAAGAAGTGATTTCAGTTAATGTGATTTATATCCTTTTGTAGTATGGGTTGAATTTTCGACGCCCATAAAAAAAAAAAAAAAAAGTCTTGGTAGTTTAATTTTACTTTAAAGGAAATAAGGATAAGATTTTTGTGATTATTTTATTTTTTTACATTGTAAATTTTTATAATTTTATACAAAATATATAAGAGGTTATAGAAATGTAAGCAAGAGAGGTCAAGGAGCAGAGCCCCTTGCGAGGCCAAAATGGCCGAGTCTATATATATATATATATATATATATATATATATATATATATATAAAAAAATATAAAAGGCGAAAATGCGTTTGCTTATTCGTAATACCGTGTTCTGCCTTTTCATATTTTACGTTACTGAAATCATTAAATCTCTGATGACAGAATCTAAATGTACAGGCCGCGCTCCTAGCCTAGCTATACTATACGCAGTGCGGAGATTAAAAACATAAATTAACCGTTTTCTGTTAGTTCTTATAGAGAAATCAGGAATCCTGCATTAGGAATTT
This sequence comes from Icerya purchasi, assembly GCA_039619475.1. Lineage (NCBI taxonomy): Eukaryota > Metazoa > Arthropoda > Insecta > Hemiptera > Monophlebidae > Icerya > Icerya purchasi. The sequence continues at coordinate 155,155,614 of CM077115.1, forward strand.
TTAATAGTTGCACCGGAAATATTATTTATATTTGAATTTTAAATGCTTGCCCAACTACTGTGGTTTGCTGTTGTAGGAATAAATTAATTTTTATTTTTTCTTGGTTTTCCCTTGGGCTTGCCAACAATGGACAATTACCCATCAACATGTACAAATAGTAGCAATTAGGAGCCACAAGGAATGAAACCTGACCAAACAACCATACCAAGGATGGAGATGCAGTAACAATCAATGTCGATAAATCTAAAACATACGCATACCGAAAAGAAAAGGAACAACATCGTCGGAAAGGAGTTTACTATCTAATACCATGGCCACATCTAATTTTTATAAAATGAGAAAACACAGAACAAAACGGCTACTGGACAATAAGCATTTCAGCAAAAACACAGATGCAGTCGCGGGTAGCAGTTTCATAACATAGACGTAGTACCGAATCACTGAATATTCGCAAGTATCAATTACGTAAAAACGTAACATTATAAATAATTCTTAATGTCTTTTAGATTTTTTAAAAACATTTGAATACATAATTCAGTAACTGTGCAGTAAGTAATGTTCTATAAAAAATACATATTATAATCACACAGAAATTGATTAGAAAATCCTACAATAGGAGTTTTAATAGTCGCCACCGGAAATATTATTTACAATCAGACCTTAAATTCTTGCCAACTGCTGTGGTTTGCTGTCGTGAAACGCATTTTAATGGTTATATTACTGATATTTAACAAAAAAAAAAAGAGAAAACTGAACAATGTAAATCTTTAGTAGAAATACACAGTTCACTGCATGAAAAAATAGAAAAATTAAAGATTTAAACAGGTATTTATATGCAGGTAAAGCCACAGGGAAAAAGCTAACGGGGGCAAGTATAGAATAAGTGAATGATAAGATGAAAATTATAAACAAGGAATAAAAAACAGATGATTAAAATGATGAAATACTATGGGAACTCTAGAAATGGAATTCAATTGACTCCAATAAGTATTTCCGGAAAGGACGTATAAATTTTAAAAAACGAGATGGAATAATGATTTAAAAAAATTTACTACTGTAATACGTATATAAATCTAGATCAAATAATTTTTTCTTTTCATTAATTTCTACATACAGATTTAAACAGGTATTAATATACAGCGGAGCCGTGGGTAACACAGCTAGTAATTCATAAAACGAATATTTGTTAATTTGAAAAATGTTTATAAAAACTAGTTAAAACATTTTTTTTTCATATACATGTAGTTATTTTTAAAGCCCTTCTCCGAAAGATAACATATGGTTCCACCAGGTACAGACATTTTACGGCAGATATATTATGATCCGATCATGTATTCTGGTTCTGAAGTAGAAAAAAAAAAACCGAATTCGCCTGTTCCTTTTAACTGACAAAATTACCTGACCGTTCTTATACTTAAAATTCGAACGAGAAAAATCTACCTCATATGTCGTACGTTTTAATTTAATTATTATTCTCTCAAAATTTAAAACAGACGTTTTCGGATGGCAAGTACTTGTGCTGGTAGTAGCGGCCGGTTGCGCGATATTTTAAAATATTTTTTAAAAAATATTACAAATAACGAAAGGGTTTTCTTTTGAATTATACGATGACGTCAGAAGTAGTCTACAATGTACCCCTTCAACAGATTAGATCGATTAATAAAATTAGCCCGCTGACCGTGACAAATTTATACTGCGTCACAACTATCACGCAATAACCGAAACAGAAAACACAATGTTGCTTTAACGGTAGAAGTGTTATACGTTTTGATTAGAAACATCCTTTTTTATAACGGGCAATTTTACGAAAATTCTTCTACCGGCTGTCTGAACGACTAAAGGGAATTTTTAGGCTTTAAACTGGTGAAAATTTGACGATTTTGACGTAATAATTTTTGGACAATAGATATGTTAGATGAAAGTTTTTTTAGGGTTTTTAGTTGTTTTTTTTTTGCTCCTTTGGACCCAGCCTAGTTGGCTATCACACAAATTGTTTCTCGTATGTTCACAAATGTCAGGTATTCTTTCACACATTTTTATCAAAATTAGGTCTTGAACCTAGTTCTTTTCAAACGTCTCATCACTGGTTTATCCGGAAGAGCCGGCGCCAGGTCGATTAATAGTTTCTTGTTCACATTTGTAATTTGTCATTATTGTATTCTTATTAGGATTATTTGTTCTTCTAAAATAAACATACAGTAGAGGAAATTCATAAAGTTCCTAATATACTAATTAGTGGATGTTTTAAAAGATACGCCGAATTAGCTATGAGAGACCGATCAGCATGCGTGTAAAATTGAAATATACTATTTAGAGGAGAATTACAAACACATTAAGAATTTTAGTTGAAAGTGAATAGTTGCATTAGTGAATTTTTCTAAATTGTCAATAATCACTGGTTCACTGCATTACCGCTTCTGTAGCGTTTTTCATTTGTCGACAGATTTTCGTTAGCGGTATATTTCGCCAAGTGTATTTATAAATTAGGTGTGTGAAGCGGTAATCGTAGTTCGCAGCGAAAAGTGTACAGTGTACAACGCGGTGTGTAGCTGGCTCAAAGTGGAGAAATACCTGGGGTTCGTTAAACACTCCAATCTGTTTTGCCGTATGTACGCTGTAAAGTGCACGTGTTTGTCTATGCGTTCTTAATAACTCGCTAATATCGCAGAAGTACTCGTAGCATCTGGCGATTAAAACAGGAAAGACTAATCAAATCGGAATTCAATACTACTGGACACTAAGGAGGAGCGACTGGCGTCTTGCACATTAAGTATTTTTCTTCACATCGACTTCCCAGATTTCTACTGGAAAGCTAAAAACCGTCTAGTTAGATTAATCTCTGCTACTAAACTAATGGCATTTCTTTCTTTTTTTAAATTGGTATGGTACTTCGCCGCATTACACTATAAAAGTACCTAAGCGTTCGTCATGGATATATATATATATATATATATATATTAATAACAACGTAATTCTTAGGCCACCCCCTATTAGAAAAAATGTCCTAATTTTATGTAACGTTTGTTATATTTTATAGAATTTTTGTTATTGTTATTTAAAAAATGTCACAATTTGATGTAACGAAATATGTAATGAAAAATGTAACGGAAAAATGTCTTAATTTTATATAACGGAAGGTAAATGTTAGGATAGGATTTTTATGATTATGTTTTCTTTTTTGTATTGATGCCAGTAAGAATTTAAAATTTGATCATTTTATACAAAGTATAGAAGAGAAAGAGACGGAAATGAAAGTAAGAGGGGTCAAGGGGCATAGCCCCTTGCAAGGCCAAAATGGCCGAGTTATATATATATATATATACAAAAACATGTATATACATTGGGTTACGAATTTTTTAAGGGTGATTTTTGAGGTTGTTTTAAATTCCATACTACATATTCTTGAAGCTTTTTGGATCTCTTTTTACCGCCCAAGATAATCGGTTAGGATGAAAAGTTATAGGTATGGTTTTAAAGAGAATTTTAATTGTAATTTATGATCCAATTTTGAAGTTTATAAGTCAAATCGTTCGTGAGTTATTGATTTTTACTTGATATTTTTGTTGTTTCTGAACCTGGATTCCCCGTACATTATATGTGTACAGAATCTTAAAAATCTGTCTTCTTTTAGAAATTTCCTCTTTTTAATAAAACCAGGCAAAAATTAGCCAAAAATTTTTTATTAGTGTACAGGGAAAATATGAACACCCGACATTTTAAAATTAAAGAGGTGATAAACGCGAGTGATAAAGTATTATTAATGTTACTTACCACTACGCGGAAGTGCCGATTCGAATAAAGATGATGAATTTGAAACCCTTAAAGTGTGATATACAAGTTTATCACTGACCGAATTTGAACATTATATTCTTAAACCAATATCCAGCTTTATGCAGAATAGAAAGTAGCCGGTTGATTTCTCTCCGTATTTCGAAAATATTTACACTAAAAACTGTGCATTTTTTTTTTATTCTTTTTTAAATACCGATTTCAAAATGTACTCGAAAAATTTATTGTAAGTAAAAAATAATTTTTCGCTAAAAGACAATATATTTTACCGTAAACTATACGTTACGGAGATATTATGATTATTCTTAGATAACCATCGGTCCGAAATTCAAATTGCAAAAATAATTGAAAACCGCATTAAATGTTTATGATATGCTTAATATACTCATTTAGTACTGCTTCTAATTATTGTTGCAATTAAATTTGGTTCCGACTCTAATAAATGTAAAGTAATTTAGGAATAACCATAATAATATCCTTATTAACTTTTATTAAATAACTATTTTTTACTTTTAGCGTTTTTTTTTTTTTTTTTTTAAATTTCTGTGGTAAATCTTGAAGTTATATTTTTTTAAATTATTTTTTCTTTCTTACTGCTCAATTTCGTGCTATGCATAAGAAATTTCTATGCATAATATTATTGCTAATCGTTTCCTCAGATCTGCAATGCTAAAGGGGATTTTTTTTTTTTTAAACTGCACAGTGCCGTTGATTTCGAAAATAAACATTTAAACTTTCTCACGTTATATTTTTCTATTTTTGTCATAATTTTGAAATTTCACGTCCTATTCGTTTCGCTTTGGTTTTTGCCTATTTTACGATGTCGAGTTTCCTTACATTTTCTACGCTTTCCTAAGGCTTAATATCATCTAAAAATCAGATAAAAACGATCATCTTGTTATACGTACCACACCGTCTCACTACTACCATCATTAATAAACTCACTAATCAATTTTCCCCCACGCATGTTGGAATATGTCTTTCAACAAAAAATACTTTCGACATTCATTCAAAATAAAATAGACAATAATAATAATAATAATAATAATAATAATAATAATAATAATAATAATAATAATAATAATAATAGTAATAAAAGTGCATGAAAATAAGGTAAAGTAGAAGAAATATTCACTTACCTTATCGCTACTGCTGGCATTTTGTTCTTTATCTGTTGGTATCCTAGTGCCGCCGTTCAAACTGTTATTGTTCATACTATTTTCGTCATTGTTATTGTTGTTGCAGCAGTTCCTGTGATTATTGTGGATACCGTTATTAATAGCTGTCGAATTATTGTTATCGAGACGGCCTCCAGCTTCGTACTTCAGGCGACGCACGTGAAAATATCGATAGTACAACGTCATAAATGAAATACCGGAGCAAAATAATAGCAACACCCCCAGCGGTAGCCACACGCAATACCAGGGCGGTTTGTGGCTCACTCCTACCACCCATACAAACATCAACATCGCGTTTTCCAATCCCATTATCACGTAATACGTTATCTGTCGGGCAAAATATACATACGTAAAAATACTGGTATTTACGCATTGTTCTGAATCAATAAAATCATCGAAATTAAATTTAAAATAATCGAAAATTTCGCTATTCAACCGTATTTAACTGGTTTCCAAATTCACATTAAAACTTAGTTCGGCAGCTTATGTTGTCGCTGTTGAGTCAGACTCCTGTACTCGCTTTCAAAGGTAAAAATTTCACAACGTACTGCATTTTAATATTTTTTGTCATTAAGTTTACTTTTTTTACCATTCTTGATTTTTAATATTTTTCGAATAAACAGTTATTCTTCGGATTTTTAATAGAGAAAAGAGATCGTTTATAGAATTCCAAGAGAATTTTAAATTTAATCGAATTACTTAAAAATTAATATTAATATATACGCATTAATCATACATTTTTTTTGTTAATATTTATTTAAGTTTTCGAAATATGAAAAAAAACAAAAAAAAACGCAATAATTTTACAACCGAAATTGTTATAAAGTTCAACGCGGTAAAAAGCGCTTGCAAGATTCGCAATAAAAGGACGTTGAATGTTCAAGCTTTTCTTTGTTTACAGGAGGACATTTAATGCATTTTTCCAATATTGGCCAGCTCGCTTAACTGTGTATACTTGATGCTTTTGATTATTTTTGTCCTTACAAGACATTCGGCGTCGCATCTAGGGCTTTTAAAAAGTGGTGTCATTAATACTAGTACAGTATACGTCCAAGACTCTATATATATATTTTAACGCGTTGTCTAGTAATCTCATATGACGACAAAACAAGGGTTAATTAATATTTTAAATTAATATGTAGCTGAGTAGCTGAACGGGAGTTTAAACCAAATATTGTTTTTTTTTTTTTTTTTTTTCCATGCATTATATCAAACTATTCGGATTACTTGTAATGACCCTCTGTAGGTATTGCATAAATCTTTTTAAATTGAAACATGAAATAACCGCTTCTAACATAATTGCTATTTACCTACAAAAATTCATGTTTGTACGTCAAATAAATTTCGCATTTGACTAACACTTGACTTCATAGCGAATAATGATGTAACGTTTTGGAAATTTAATAAAGATCTGAATTAATTTGATTAGATTCAGTGTATTTGCAAATCGTTTTGTAGCTTATATAATTAAACATAAATTCTTATCGAATATACACAATCATCGCACGGCATCATCAGAAACTAAATATCCACCGACATTAGAACTAATGAGGTCTCTTTTAAAAGGGTGTAGATGTGACCGCGGCCGTCTTATTATAATCCCATCTGCACATATATGTATATCAGTTGTTAAATATTCGAACGATGATGTGAAACTTCTTTTCGCTGCTCGAAAGAAAACAACAATTTTTTTCCCAGCACGATTTTTTTTTTTTTTTTTTTTTTTTTTTTTTAATATTATGTATTATTTTTTCCTAATTAATGTGTTAAGGGATCTTCGCACTTTACCCTCCTGAAAATTTTGGACATTTTTTATAGATGTGAACATAAATCTTTGAAGGCTTTATTATAAAAGCACATTTAAAATGTATGAAGTTTTTTTTTTTTTTTTTTTTAAGTGATATAGTATTATAAATAAATTAATAATTCAGTTATCAGTAAAGCCCCTCAAAAAAATAAAAAAAACTGATGCAAATGGCGTTGACGTTCTTGAAGAATAGAATTATTTTTAAATTACAAAAATCAAATTGATTTAGCTTCAGTGTGACTGTAGCTGCAGCCCGAACTAGAATTATTAATTTTTATAACAAAATGGCGGCTGTTGGAACGAAAATAGGGTTTTTTTGGGTGATTTTACGGCTATAAAAATTGCGAAAATCGATAATTTGACATAATTCTAGTTCCGGCTGTATCTACATAGGAATATGAGGTTAAAATTATAATACAATAAAACGGGTTTGATCAAAGTTTCGTAAAAAAATCACGCTTACAGTTAATCAACGATTGCTGCACCATGTAAAATGCCTTCAGCTTTTTCAAATAATTCATTCTCCTCCATTCTAGCCTCTCGCCGGCTCGCTCTAGCCTCTTGTGACTCAAAAAAGCTGCGGTGTTTCGCTGAGAGTATCGTTACCGCGCTTATTGACGAGTAGCAATGCTTTGGGCCCAATTTGTTCACCTATAACTTCCATTATTGGTTCACCCATAACTTCCATTATTCGGTAAAATAGGTATATAAATCCATCGTTAAAAATGCAAAATTGGCGGTTTATTTCATTTTCAATCATCGAGCATGAGTTGATGTATTTTTCACCACAAGTAATTGGCAGTTGCTTCACACTTCACGTCAAAAGTAGCATTTTCAGTTTTACGGAGTTTTTCGGCCGACTTGCTCGTAAAATCAGTATTTGTTTCGTTACTGCATTTGTTGAAATTTTCCCCTTTTAGGCTCTGCAGTTGGACGTTTCCAATGATGTTTCGTTTGCTTTTTGTCTATTTTTCTTTCTAAAAGAATTACACGACGCACAAGCTCTAGAGATGATTTCGCTACGAAAATCCAAGCAAGGCTAACACAGTCAAGCAAAATTTTAAATTCTATGTATTTCCTTTTATGTTCAATAGGAACACTTGTTTTTATACACAATGCTAAGAGTCATTAAGACACTTGCTCGCTCGGATAACTTGTTTGCTTAGATAAGAGTGTATTGCCGAGCGCGCTGAAATAAATTCGATAACAACATACTTAGACTGCTTCAGTCTTTATGAAATTTTTACACGGCATTTTGAAAATGATTTTCTTTCGAAATCCGCAAAAAAAAAAAAAAAAATTTTTTTTTAATGTTGACAAAGTGTAATGATCCCTCAAAATCGGCCATATCTATTTATTTAATTATATATTAATTACAACGTAATTCTTAGACTAGCCCCCCAGTTAGAAAAAATGTCTCAATTTTATGTAACGCAAAATGTCCCAAATGTTATGTAACGTTTGTTATATTTTATTGAATTTCTGTGATTATGTTATTATATTCATATGGACCGATTTAGAATTACGTTGTAAATTTTGATCATTTTATATAAAGTATAGAAGAGAAAGAGATAGAAATGTAAGCAAGATGGGCCAAGAGGTACAGCCCTTTGCGAAGCCAGAATGGCCAAGTTATATATATATATATATATATATATATACATAATTTTTTATAAAAAAACGGTTTAACTTTCGCGGGTTTCATAACTAGTATTGTAGTTTTGGCAACTTTTATCCTTAAATATTCTAACGCGTTCTTCTAGTGAGGTTTAATTATACGGCGAATTCATTGGCGTAAATGAAAATCAGTGAGTGTTTTAACCGATGGAATAAAAAAAAAAAAAAAAAGAAAAAAAAATGAACGTTTATGCGATAATTGTATCACCCGGCGAACGCTATTCATCAATATGATTACTGAGAAGACGCCGGAAAAGTAATATAATCGAGTCAAAGGATAATTAAGAGACTATTGAGAAAGACAGCCCCCCCCCGTGCGTAATCATTTAGAGTATAATCAGCGTGTAAAAAACTATGGGTTAACTGAGATTATTTTTAAACTCGATTTCTACAGAACTGGGCAGTTTGGTAAATTTTCGTTGAAAAAATTGGTCCAGTAATTTTTCTGACGCACGCGTGCGTGCGAATTATTAAGATTCTATTTCCACCACACACCTCATCATTTCCCGAATTAAGCTACACGTCGATGCGCGGGCGCGTGCAATAAAATCGTAATTTCATTTTTAACGTAGATTAACTCCCGATTTTGCTCAAAATAAAAAACACAATCGACACGCGAACCTTTCGCTGCAGCTGCAACAACTATAAAGTCCACGAGGATTTTTTATCCAGCTTTTCTTTCTATTTTTTCCTTATTATAAATGCTTTTTGAATAAAAATATGTTTGAATTTAATACTTTTATTACGGTATTCTTCCTCGTCACGATGTGACATCGGCAAGGTTCCCCTGCACGTTTATTAGATTTCGCGGAATACAATGGAGAGAAAATATTTCAAAATTAAACAAGTTGCACTTTGGTATGGTATTTTTAGATTTGCGATAGCGAGATTCGCAACTGTCCCCTCAAAATGGATGCGAAACATATTTTTACTCGGACCAGCGGGAGAGTAATTTCAGATTACTGCGCTGCCCAAAATAACAGTTATTATATTATATCATAGATTCATTTCGGCACTTTTATCGGTCAATAGCAGCCAGGGCGGCAGTGTTATCTCACTGTAATATGCTTTACTAGGTAGTTGGGGGCCTTGTATGTTTCTAATGCGCAACCCGGAAAGCCAGGGAATGATTTTAAATGGGAATAATTGCTTATTAACTGCGCCTTCGACGTCGCTGAAGGAATATTTCTTCTTTTTAAAGTTAACATGGTTGGACGGGGGGTTTCTCTATGATCCACGATGGTATAGCATTGCATCACGAAACTTGGAGAATAATATCACAATAAGCTGTACAATTAATTAACGAAAACGTAGTGAATGTCAGTTTAATAATGGTGACTTGACACGCGATGATAATAAAAGCAGCGAAAAAGTCGTTCGTCTCTGAAATCTAAAAGTCGAAAGCTAAAGATCTTTTTTACGCTAGCAGTTTTTAAATAAAACGAACAATAATAGTCCATTAAGGTTAAAAGCAATTTTCCTGTGTCGCTATAACAAGTGTGTACCGTGAAGGATTTTTTCTTCTGCTAATCAGTAAGAAAAATATCTATTGTTTCATTTTAAAAATGACTTTCGGCGATAATAAGAATAACAATAATGATAGATAAACACAAAAAGATTATTCCGAGCAAAACTAAAATAACAAGTAGCGAATGACTTTGTTAAAATCGATAATACAAAAAAAAAAAAAAAAAAAAATACATATAGAGCTGAATTATTAAAACTATATTCAAAATACTTATCGGCATAATAATTACGGAATGTCATCAAGCAAACCGTAATAAATTCGGCCAGATTTCGTTGCAAAACAAACACAAACACATACGAAATCAGTTTTTGCGTTATTAATTAGTTTATTAAAAAATAGTAGACATTTAATTTTCGCCGGCCTATATGTACCTACGTTTTGTATTCATTTCATTTAGTCTTTGGTCCGGACATATATGTATGTATGTATATATTTACGTCTGAATATATGCGTCTAGGGTTGAATTTTTTCCATGCATTATCCCCCTATTTCGTTAAAGTTAACATTATATAACCAAGTTATATATTAACGATCATTTTACTTTTGAGGCTAGGGACGAATGCGAGAAAAATCGCGCAGCATCTTGCATTGATTATAAATGTATAACACGTTTAAAAGTGGCGTACTCGATTAAAACCGACCCTATTATGAGAATTAAAGACTATCATCACTCGGGGTTCGAGGAGGTCCAAGGTTTACCCACCCATACACTTATGTGTACATACATATCGCGCATACACACACACACACACACACACACACACACACACATGTATATATAACGCAATGAGACAACTCTTTACTTCCTTATCGTTATTGATAAATAACACGCGTATTTTAAAAATACAATCGCTGCTGCAAATATTAAAAATATGCCAATCAACGCCGGTTATTTAAACAATAATTATGTCATGATTTACGTTGTTTCCGGGACGCAAAATTTCCAAATTCTATCGCGCCGAATTAAATTAATTTATGTTCCAATTTTTCGAAATATTTTACTAACAATAAATACACGCTATTGAGCTTTTTTAAATAATCGTAATAATAATGAAAATGTTAATAAAATGGATAATATTTATTTTACCAATTACAATAGTTGCGACATAGTAAGACTAGAATGACAAGAGGGGCCAAATTACATTAGAACACTACAGTGCCTAAATATTTACTTACAGAAATTATAATATTGAAATTAAATTAAACAATTCTAATGATACATACATATATATATATATATATATATATATAATATATATGTATGTATCAAATTTGTGTGTATCGTGTTCTTGTTAATTATTAATAAATTAATAAAACCTTTAAAAATGTGTAACTAACAATGAAATATCGAATAAATACTTTAGGAACGTTTTCGGGAATAACTTAAAAGTTTTCACAAACTTATATTGTACTCTCACACGGTATTTGGCCGTCAATAGAATACTTTCGAAAAAGTTCCTAAGCTTAGTATCTGATATATCCTGGTTGTTTGTTATTAAGTTTTATAGTATTTATTAATTTATTAATTTTATCTTATAGTAACTTAGCACAAGTAACTATGTGTAATTGTACATTTAAAATGTATGGATCCAGTAGAACTGGAATTCCGAAAATACTGAAAATGATCACCTGTGCTGGGTTAATGTTCACAATAAAGAAGCCCAAATAATTAAAAAAAATTATATATCCAACAATAACGTTAAATAAAGCGAAGAAAGATCAAACTTTGGACATACATTCTCATATATATATGTATATATATAAAACTCGGCCATTTTGGCCTTGCAAGGGGCTGTGCCCCTTGACCCCTCTTGCTTTTATTTATGTTTCTTTCTCTTCTATACTTTGTATAAAATTATCAAAATTTACAACGTAATTCTTACTGGCATCAACACAAAAAGAAAAACAAAACATAATCACAAAAATCCTATCCTAACATTTAACTTTCAATACATAAAATTAAGATATTGTTTCATTACATTTTTCGTTATATATTTCGTTACATAAAATTGTGACATTTTTTAAATAATAATAACAAAAATCCTATAAAATATAACAAACGTTACATAAAATTAGGACATTTTTTCGAATGGGGGGTAGCCTAAGAATTATGTTGTAATTAATATATATATATATATATATATATATATATATAGTGTAAATATTTGTCCTAATCCGGAAGAAAAGAAATCAAATCTCAAACCGAATAAAGAATATGAAAGTGATTATATTAAAACAAATTAGTTCAACTGACAAAAATTTAATTTTTTTTTCTTCTTTCAAATAAAGAATTAATCTAATCTAATAAAGAATCTTTTAACATCCTGTTTGTTAATTATAGAATATAGTAAGCTATAACCAATACAAATATAACAAATAAATTTAAGAATAAAATGATAGCTTACTTAGAAACGTTTAACTTAATTTGTATTTTACTTTTATAAATAACAATATACTATACAAATTAAGTAATTTATTTTTTAAAAAAAGCATTAAAAATAGCATTTAAAACTAATGATAATCTAAAAAATAAAACAATCACCATAAATACAGGAAATAATAATATTTATGGAAATAATGGTATATATAAAATAAACTGCAATGATTGTGAAAAAGCACAAATAGGTAGAAAAATTAAATGTAGATACCAGGAACATATTAGATCATTTAAAAATAATGAAATCGAAAAATCTACTTATGCTGAACATTTAATAAGAAATAAACATAAACCAAATTCATTGGAAAAAACGGTCACAGTATTAGCTACATATAAGAAAGGTAGCATCATGAACATAGCTGAAAATTATTGCATAAATAAACATAAAATTAATATATTAAATGACCAAATCCCTAATAATAATAACCCACTTTTTAATATAAAATTTTAAAATTTATATTTATATTTATATTATTTAAATGTTTAATATAATTCTCAGATATTTATTTTAGTCTATGTACGTTACATTTCGTTCTAACAATTATGATATATCGATTTTAAATTGTTGATTTAAACGATATAAATCGTTTTATTTCCTATTTGACCTCAGTGTGATGTAGAATTTGTTTCTAATCACATATATTTAGTTGTGTTTTTAGCTGATGATAGGTTGTCCCCGAAAACGTGTCTATGTAAGCAATCGTTTTATTCTTAAATTTGTTCGTTATAAGGAATTAATCATTTTAAAAGTAATTATAAATAACCGCGAGGTATTATCTTTTTCATACTATCATCATCTTCTTTCATTATCATCATCATTATTATTCCTATATATCTGTCCAACGAGTGTGCAACACAAATGTCACTGCTGCCGTACTATATTTAGAAATTTAAACAAAAGTAATAACCAAAATCAGATTAAAAAAAAAAAAAAATCACGCAAGTTTAAATTGTATTCGTTTGTTTACTATATATAAGACGCTTGCATAAGAAGCCTTTAGTTCTAAAAGATACTAGTAGAGAAATAAAAATACTTTTATAATAAATATTTAATTTGAGAAATAAATATATATATATATACATATATACTTTCGTTTTGTTAATTTTCAAAAAAAAAATATTGTTTATTTTGAATGATTAAAGGTATTATTATTATTATTATTATTATTATTATTATTATTATTATTATTGTAAATTTAGTTCTAACAGTTGAAAATGAAACCAAGAATTGAACAAAATAAAATAAAAATAAAAAAACTCTATTTTTAACGAAACGAAAAAACTGAAACCGATTTGAAATTTCCAAAATATTTTTTCCTAAACGGAGCAGTACAAAAAATATAACGGCTCGAAGTTACATTACTTCAGATGACAGACCATTTAAGACTGTCATCAAAAATCAATCATTAAAACTAATCACATACTGCGCAAATTTAAAGTAGTGATATTTGCTCGAGTGTCCGAAATTAGTTACCGACTCCCTATATTGAAATAATATCTCATGTATACTCAAAATGAAGTGTATTTTTGGTTCAATTTTAGTTAATTATAATTAATTGATCCTTAATATTTGCGAACGAAAAGATAGTAGCGGATTTTAACATTGGCGAAGTGCAAAATTTTGAATACGTGTACTATACGCTTGGTTCGGTAAAATCTATTAAGTGAAATTGAACACGTGTTTTATTTTAAGACGAAACAGCGAATGATTATTTAAAATTCTCAATTTATTATTAATAGGATGATAAAATGCTTAATCGGTAGTAGCGGCATAAAAATACGACACAGTCTATTGTTTTTCAAGAATAATAAATACGACTACTACAAGATATTTTAATTAAATTATCACTCATACTTACGTTTGATTTTTTTTCTTTTCTTATACGTTGGTTAGAAAAAGGATTTTTTTTCGCCACCTCGGTCCTTATGCCAAATAATTTGTGCACTAATTTTCATAAATTTTTTCTGTAAACTCACTTTTCAAATGTGTTTGTTGGTCGCCATAACGAGTACTTCATTTACCCATTAACCGGGAATTATTTCATTTCTAGCTGGAATATTTTAATCGGTACCGATTTAATACGCCGGAATTTTATAAATTGCACTTAATAAAAAAGACACTGAAATTAGTATTTCCGATTATATCTATGAGACTGGTAAGGCAAGTATACTTTACTACATTTATCGTTTTCCCAACTTTTAAAACGTTTACATGTAAATATGTTCAGAAATTATGATATATTAATATCTACGTTAGTTTTTTTTTCCTTTCTTTTAAATTATGTAAATCATTAATTCCTTTCGGCGATATCTGCTGCACAGGAATTATCAAAAAACTGTGTTCATTGTTCATTGTTTGTTTCGGTCTTAGGTAATTAAAGTCTTTTTTCCGTGTAAATATGTGTTGCGATAGTTTACTGCAGACCCATTTGAAATATTGAAGGACGTTGCGCTTATATCTTCTTAAATATATCACATTAAACGTCATATTTACGACTGAAACATTAATGTGGTCGTGTAAAAGTGTAAGGCGTCTTTATCATCATGAAGCAAAATTAGTGAGGAGAATTCGGACTTCTCTGACTTAGATTCGGATATAAGAATGTTTAATTAGACATTTAATGGAACTCCTTTCACGATTCCGCGCTATACACACAGTAATAAATATTCTGTATTTTTTGAATAAGCGTTTTACAATTATTCGTTTATGCTTTAGGCGCATTGTTGTTAATTGTCAAAGTATACAAACCACCTACCGCTGTCTGGGGTTGACAGCATTTTCGAGGCAGATAACGGGAGAAAAATTATTATCTATTTTTTGAAATAATATATTTACGAAAAAAGTGGTTTGTTTAAAAACATTATTTCGAAAAAGTTATATATCTAAAAAAAAAACAACAAAAAAAAAACGATACGAATAAAAATACTAATTTTAGTTTTATATTTCACTTTCATACTAATCAGTTCAAAGTGTAGTGGTTTTGTAAATATTTGTCTGTGTATTGTTCCGTCAAAAATGAATGCATTGCACTACTTATTATTCATTTTTTTTTTCTATTCTTTTTAGCGAACAATATATACGCGTAAATAGTTTTATTATACGTTCACTGATCCATTTCAACATCTAGCTAATGAACCGAACGCATACCGTACTTCCTACATGAATTCTTGCCGATAAGTACGATGCATATCTTAAACGGATAAATTATGCAGCACGTGAACGGATTAAAAATTTATTTACTCGCTGTTATTTTATTTTCATCTTTTACTATTTCTCATCAAGGCTGGCGCATCAATTCCGTTGATGAGCTCATCCACGTTATTGTATTTACCTCTGTTTTTTTCCCTAACCTCACCCGTACCTCTAGAAATATAGTAACTTCTCAATATTACAGCATTTTTCATGGTAAAATGCCCCCTCATCCTCTCACCCTCGCAAGTTCTTCAAAGCGAAACACTTTTTTTGATTATTAACTGCGGTTTGATGTTTTACATTTTTTTTTTTTGATTTGTTATTCTCGTTTCGCTATTTCCGATTTCTTTATCGGAGGTTATTAGTATTTCACGCCGTATAATCTTTTCAATTGAACAAATGTAGTTCGCTATTTTTTTCACTAAATTTTCCATACTATGTAATAGTATATGCTTCCTTCAATTTCTGCATTAGCGGCTCATTTTCATTAAACGATGTTGTCCACTGCCGCAGCATTTGCAATTAAAAAATTGGACAAGGTCAAATAAATTATGTTTCGGTTACATAAAAATCTTAAATATATATATATATATATATATATATATATATCTGCATATTAAAAAAATTTTGTCATCAGATTTTATATCGATCATTTTTCTGTTTTTCTTTTTCCGAAAATTCAATATTACAGTAAACGGAACCAATAACCTTTTCTTCGGAAAAATAGATGAATTTTAAATTAAAACACCCACAAGTTTCGGGAAAATCATGGTAGTTTACAAAGTGAAAATTATAAACTGCGACAACCAGTGTAAAATATGCAGCGAAACAAGAATTTCGTAGCATTACCGATTCGTTATTTCCTTCTGCTGATAGTTCAAAGCATACACAGCTGCTTCCGCTATCCTTCCGGATTTCAATTTTTAATTTTCTTTTTATTTTTCCAATGATCATAATTATTTCCAATTAGACGAGTATGCTCCCTATTTCTTACAATAATTTCTGCGACTCGATCATTTCTGATATTATTATTCATAGTTGCATGGGTATCACAGCTAGCTTGGGTTACTGGTTACTTCTAATTTCGTCTTTTTTAAGAAAAACAATTACTCAAAGTTCCTTTCGTTATTTAAAAAAAAACTCAAAAACCAAATTATTCTTTTTCTTTTTTCTCCAATAGTGTCGTCTCTTAAATATATAATATATAATATATATATATATATATATATATATATATATATATATATATATAACCTAATCTTCTAAAATTTCCCTCCAATTTTTCTCATTTCGTCGCTCTCTTTTAATCTTCATCATATTCTGATGGGCTTTCATGGCATGTTGTCTTCGACTCTCTCCTCCCTTTTTTTTTGGTCACTTCTCCGTGCGTTTTGGCGCGTAATGAAACAGCCGTTTAAATGCAGCTTTTGATTATTAAGGTGCATTCCTTCCTTTCCCGTGAATGCTTCTTTATTTTAATTTGTTGGAACCCTTCAATCACTACTCCCTGTTCGGCGTTCCTGTATATCTTGTTTTCTTTGTAGCCCGTTCTAAAATTTTAATTACTTCTTCTTTTCCAACATCATTTCCGGGTCAAGGTTCTTTGTTGATAATCCGCCGGGGGGGGGGGGGCAAATGTCATAAAGACGAATAGCAAAGAATAAAGGTATAAATCGAGCAGATTTCCTAGTGGTGTTGACGTGATATGCGTACATTTTATAAAAGGAAAATAAACATGACGGATTTAACGGAACGGTTTATTATCACGTTGTTATGTAATCGCGTATGAACTGAAAGAGAAGTAGCAGTAGTGAAGTAGCTGCAAGACGGGGTTGGGAACATATAATGGGGGAATAAGAAGGCAACTTTTCAAAAGTGATACATAGCAGGAGAAGACAATTGATGGGACATTTAATGAGAGACGGAAGTACTTTAAAGGAGGTTGAAGTAAAATTAGGTAGATCGGAGGACAGAGGGAAAAAGACAATAGCGATCGGAGAAGAATGAAAAGTACGACAGCGAAAGGATTTGAATAATGGAATTTCGCGCCAAGAATTTATTGCGGGAATAGTCGAGAACGAGAGGAGATGAGGTGAAATATCTCAAATCGAATCGAGACGCACCGATAGTCGGTTTATCGATTGATCTCGGGGTATCGATTGTAATAAATGTTACACGCACAATTATTGATTAATTTCCATATTCCTCCTGGGATTAGCCGTACGGAAATGTGTTGCAGCTCGCGCTTGAAACGCTTACGGCCGTTACACGTTATAAGAAGAATGGTGTCAACAGAAAATGCGAAGGGTCCAATAAATCTAGATAATTATGCCGCCGTCGCAATGGGTCAAGGTTAAGTGTGCTAGAAAAACTCGTAAATATTTACGCGTGCGATATTTCAATAATCCTTATCTCATGCTCTTTCTTACGATGATCGTTAAACGCGCTGCCGATGTTACCTCCGTAACGATATACGCGTCGCAACATGGCCTAAAAGGGAAAACGATGATTATAAAAATCGTTCACGATTATGGAAAACAATGGTAAATTGAATTTAATAATAAAATCACGAACTGACGTTCGTCGTACACCTGTGATTATTAATTGCGACATAATTCGAAAAACGAACTGGCATACACACTTGTATGTTTTCTCGTGTCTGGCTGCCGGAAAATTTAATGCTACGTTGTTAATTCACTTTGCATCGTTGTGTTTACCAAAAAAATTCCTCAAACCACCCACAGTACGCAGCTTTTCCGTTGGACCACATCATGTATGCAATGTTTCCATGGAAATAAGGAAATAAGCAAACCGAATTTTCCCTCGTTGTCAAACTCCTCTTCAACTTTTGGAGAGAATTCTGGTAATTCACCACCGATTAAACTAGTAGTTTCTGATCTGCACGGTGATCACAATGTGCTCAGAGTTGGAAAAGGCTGAAAAGATATAGTTCTTGTTTTCTCCTTTCCGGAACGAGAAATTAAAGACTCTCGCAGTTAAAGGGGAACAAATTTATAATGGCAGCTCGGCGCGGGTTTAGATGTTGAAGATACGACTCGCATTGGAATTCACTCAAACTTATAACTAGAAATATAAAAATCGAAAAAAAAAAAAAAAGAAAAGATTACTCTGTTTTTGATGTAGCTTGTTTTTTTTTTTCTTTCTTTTTACTTCCTTATACGTAGTAAAGAAAGTACTGCAATCATGCCAAAAAGGTTTAGAGTACCATATTTTAAAAGGTACAAATCCATTTTGCCTGATTACTTCCCCTTATACGGATGATAAAAGGGGGGAAGTAAGTTATTCGCGGAGTACATATTTTGAATCTCACATTTCAACGGAAATATCCAATTTGATCACTCCTGGATCCGTTTTTAAGTCGGTTTTCGTGATGTGTGTTTATACGGTATGTTTAATAGCTCAAAAATCAGCTAGTTCCGAAAAGTTGAAATTTTGAATTTAGGGACTTCCGTTTAATTGTGCACTCATCCTTTTTTGGTTACAATCGGTCCGGCCAAACGGACACTTCTTCTCTTGGAGGGTTTCGTGGAAATTTTCTCATAGCTCAAAAACGGGTAGCCATAGAAAGTTAAAAAATGTTATCCTCGGTATATTGTCGTTATAACATCTAATTGTATACCTTCGATTTCGGTTACAATTGGTTGGGCCAAACGGACACACTTTCCTTCTGGAATTTTGCGGAATTTTTCTCATAGCTCAAAAACGGGTGGTAGCCGTAGTAGAATGTCTAAATTTTGGACTCGGTATATTGTTATAATATCTGACTCGTTCTAATGTTCAATAGTTTTACAAAAAAGTAATGTATTGTCCATATGAGCTTTTTTAAACAACATTAACATAGATTTCTTATCTCGATAGAAATAAGGATCTTCTTAAAAGATGCGATTAGAGAGTTTGCTTAGGCATAATTGATTCACATGAAAATTTCTAGCAGAATTTTTTCGATCTGCAAGGAAGTATCTGACGCGAATGTTCCGAAATTTAAAACCGTTAGGGGAAATAGGTGTCGTGGGAAACTTTTCACTACTTCAATGCGCCGTTCGTTAAAAATATTTAAGTTGTTAAATTTATTTTCATGTAGGCCGGTGTGTGCGAGGATGAGAAAAATAACACGCTATTTTGGTCACTAATTAATACGCATCGTTTTAGAAAAAGTTGTTTTTTCCTTTCGTTATTTTAAAAACGATATTATTATAATTATAGAATTCCTGTAAATCTATAATTAAACTCGTTGCAGGCTGCTATAACAAGTCTAATTTCGTAAGCATTTTTGTTGACAAACCTCCTGATTATTCTTAAAAAAAAAAAAAAAAAAGATATACCAAAAGCGAGCGTGCGCCTAGATAGAGTCTACTGATTAAAACATGCAAACGGAAACCGGAAGTAGCTTTAGTGAACAATTAAAATGCTTCAAAAGTTAACATTAAAAGAGGTTATATTTTAGATTTTTTTAAAATTCTTAACGAGCGATGCCGAAACACACAAGTAAGAACGATTCAAATTGATTCAGCTCGTTTTAAAAACACTTATCGGATAGTGAAAAAAAAACGATTATTTTCGCGCGTTTTCAACTTGTATTTTTTGGAAAATTAACCGTTATTATTCTACCTGGCGATGACACGGTACTCGAGGTGGCTTCTGATCAAAGAAGTTTTCAGTGTACGACGATCGGCCGATAGGCAGAACGAATAGAACTGGGGATATTTATAAGCCTAGGATAACTTTTGTGCAGAAAAAGCTGCAACAAAATAGTGTTTACATTACCGGCACAATCAACGAAACAAACGTAATCACACTGAAGGTAAACAGTTGACAAACATAGACCGACGTAATCAAATAATAATCAGTGAAACGAGAAATCATAAGAAACAGAACGCGCAGCGAAGTTGAAATTACTTCTCATTAGCCGTCGAAAAATTACCTTACAAGCAAAAAAAGGTAGGCGCAAGAAATAAAGCCAAAAAATGTAGAAAATATATATGTCAGTTACGTGTACCATCTAGATTTTTTATTCGCACCTTAAAAGTTAACACTTATTTTTCGATTTCAAACTTTTACACTACTTCGCAACGAAAAATACATACCGAATTTAAAATAATAAGTGCAAATTTGCGTGAACGAGCAATCCATATTAATGCAATTTAAACAACCAATTGTGAATATATGCAAAAAAAACAACATATAAATTTGCAATTACAATTAATAAAAGTGAAAGTGTTTTCATTACGAATTATAAATGAAAAATAAAAAGAGAGATAGAGCGAGAGGAAAAACCGAACGTTTTTAAACAGGTATATATACATTCATACATACATACATATATATATATATATATATTCATTGGATGTTTTTTTTTTATCTTTTTTTTAACTCCTAGTCTATCTCCTTGTTTTTATACCCTTGCATATTTTTTTTATACATATTAAAGTTAAACAAATATATATATATATATATATATATATATATATATATATATACGTATAGGTATGTTGCTACGAACAATAAAACAAAGTTTCTGGGTGAACGTCCCCGGTTGACAGGCCCCCCCAAAAAAAGAGATAAAAATGATTAAAGCATGCAGTTTAAAAAATCAAGTATAAAAAAAAGTATATATTTCGGAATAGACATGTTAAGAACATTTCCTATATAGGATAATAAATGATTTAAATTAATTTCCTGTATTAAATTAGTATTTTCTTTTAAGAACCTACATAAATTAATATTGAATTACCGTTTTTAACTACTAGGGGGTTATCACATTGAAAGCAGCCTAGGCTACTTTAAAGTCGACCTATCAGTCTGCCATACTGAATGTACTTCTCTTCAAAGTGTTAAAAGATTATTTGTTGTTTAATATTTTTACTAATGATATGAAAGAGCTTGGGCGGACTGCGTTAAAACTACCGCATTCAATTAGGATATGTTGTACCGACGGATATTTTAAATCTGCGCAGTATGGACCCGTGTGTTAGGGGGGCAGTTATCCTTTTGCAGTATGTGGCTTTTAGCTATATGTATATCCTATATTCTTAGCCGATTGATCGTTATGGATTCGACACGCGAACTATTAATCCAACGGTCACCACCATGGTAGAATCATCGGTTTTATTTAGCGTAAGAAAGTGGTTTTGGACATCCATTCCCTGCTCCACTGCTCAGTTATTCTTTCTCGTAGAAACGTATCGAGCGTTGTTGGGCCTTGAGATATTTATGCGGCATCGCGAATAACATAGCAGACCGAGCTTCTAGATTCACGCGTTCATTCTTTGTGATCTGAGTATATAAATTATTATTATTTTTCTTTGACACAATTAAATCTTTTATAATGTATCTGTGGGGCGATGTGAAGAAAATATTTTGGGTTAGTTGTTTTTTTTTTTTTTTTGAATAAGTTTCGAACTTGCGACTTTTGGTTTGCTGGTCGAACAATTTAACCGCTATTACTACCACCGATAGGTAAGAATAGTAATAATTTTTCATTTGTCAGAAATGCTGACTTATCTGAGCAACAAATCGCACAGACTGAAAGCAGGTTGATCGTCCAAAATAAGCTCAATTTGTGAAAGAAAAAAAAAAACAATGCGGACCAGCATTTTAGGACTAAAAACGCAATAAAATGAATAGAGTAAAATCTGCTAAGATCTGTAAAAAAAAGTTAAAGTTTGTGTGTCTTTTATCTCAAAAGTGTAAGAGCAAAACACAAATTGAAGCTGTTGTGGCACCCCGATAGCATCTACAATATTGTGAAATGTCCGATTATCTCGGAATAAATTTAGATCGACCACAACAGTGACCTATTAGAAGTATTACGAGAACCTCAAGATGAAAATGTAATCAAGCAGTGAAGTTCTGCGCACGAAGACAAAGAGCTTCATGGTCACGGGAGCTATTATAATATATAAATTTAATAAAGACTATGCTAGAATATGAAAAAAAAAAAAAAAAAACAACGGATAACGGTCGACGACAAAAGTCGATTATTGTACAGTTATTTTATAAATTATGAAAAATGACTAATAAAAATAAAATAAAAATATTTAAAAGTTTCAAAAAATTTAAAAAGTTTAAAAATATTTTAAGCAATGTTTACATAAAAAATATAAAAATTAAATTCAAATATAAATTATTAAAATTAAAATCGCAAATGAATAAACTAAATCAGGCAATAAGTCACCAGTATAAAAATTATATCAAATCACAATTACATAAGAAAATAAACGGTTACTAAAAGAAAATATTATTTAAAATTTAAACATTGGATTATCTGTGTGTCGGATAATTATGGTTTATGCAGTTATTTTCAAATTTGTTAATATAATAGCTTGCAGCAAAGTTTAATGTATTATAATTATTTATGTATTTCAAAATTTGTAGATCTGTATCAATGTTAAAGGTTAATTTATGTTCATTTTTTACTTCTTAACTAAAAAATGAGGAAATATTTTGTATGGGAAAGGTCAGCGCGCACACAAAGAAGCTAGATTTCTCTCCGAATGAAATATTTAAAATAATCATAGGCTACCTCGAATAATATATTTGAACGGGAAAAATCATATATGAGTTGCGGAAAAGTTTCACTAGAAACAACCCGAAGATCCCCCCCCCCCCGTTGCAACTAACGCGAAAAGAACGAAATTTAGAAACAGGTTGAAGACCGGACAAAAAAGGTTGGCAGATGGCGAATGAAATTTAGTTTTTTGTTTTTCTACAATTTTTATAACTATCAGGGAAATTTCAAAAAAAAAAAAAAAATACGGGGAAATAAGGGAAAAGCTGAATTGTGGACATATGGTATAAGCACCTAATTAAAAACAACTGAAAACAAATGGAAAATTTGGAGAATTCTGAATTGGCAGCGTATTGTTAGGGCTCCAGGATTAGCCTGCAAATACAAAATCATAATTATCCTCTCTATACGGATTACAGAAGAGAAATTGCAGAGTTTAAAAATAGTCCCAATTTGGAAAAATCAAAACGCAATCTAATTTCATTTATTTTTAATTTATTTATTTACTCGGGTTCGCTCAGGGATACGAAAAGAAGCATTGCGAGCATGCCCTTAAATCTGGATGGTGCATATTATTTTACTTTGTCGATTCTGTTTTTATTTTCTCCATTTATTAATCGCAGAACATTCAGAAATTAATGTATAAATTACTGGCAGAATGAAATAATTGAAAGCTGTATTTTTTTTTTTTTTTTTTTTTTTTAAAGACACACACGTCAACTGGAATCTAACCGTGAAACAAAAAGAAGGGAAAGAGGCGTCACAGTTAAATATTGATACGGTCAGCTATTGATGCCTAGAATAAATTACACATTATTCGCAATAATACACGGAACGATTCACTCTATCCTTCAACATATTAAAATTGTTTATAAGCAGAAGACATATGTCGTATTTTTCGCAACCGATCAAATTGGGTGTTTCAGACCCCACAAATATCGAACCGCGAACGTCTCATTCAAAATCGAAAAAGACATTTCAGCCGTGGAAAATACTCCACTACTTCGTATAAGTTTTTTTTTTTTCGATTAATTTTTAATCTTTAAAGAGTTTTTAGCAAAAAATTTATAATAAAAGCATTTAAAATTACAAATAATTCCTGATTCAAGCAAAATTAGTTACGAATAATTTTATTTCTATTAGAAATCAATACTTT
Source organism: Icerya purchasi (assembly GCA_039619475.1). NCBI lineage: Eukaryota > Metazoa > Arthropoda > Insecta > Hemiptera > Monophlebidae > Icerya > Icerya purchasi. The sequence continues at coordinate 155,179,907 of CM077115.1, forward strand.
TTTATTTTGTAAAGTAGTAGAATTATTGGATTTATTTCAAATTTTTGCATTTTACCGATTTTATTACTACACGCAGGAGAATATCTTTTACCACTTTTTCGCTTTGATTGTTCTCCTCTTTATCAAAAATTCTCCGATTCGGCATTTTCACTGAAAAATTACTCGCACTTAAAAACTGGATATACAGGTGCGTCAAAACTAGGGGCCCGAGTACAATGAAATTCGTACCATTCGAAATTACAAATCTAGATATACGGACGCACAGCGGATCTATCTCAAAAAATAATCAGTAAACGAATAATAAACATTTAAAGACACGGTTCTTTATTATCAATAAATAGCTTAAGTATATATTAAACTGCATCTCTCGCGATTATTGTTAAAATTAAGCGACATCTCATTTAGCGTTTATTAATTTATTTAATAATAATATTACGTTTCCAGGGTTTACCAAATTTATTTAATAACGAAATTGTGTGTTTTTGAGAGTTTATTAATTTGCTTTACGTCTATAATATTTCTTTTAGGACATCACAGGTAGAGCTGATGTTAATGTATTTACGTTTTAATCTCGCGGCATTATTATAATAGTAATTATCTGCCTTAAAATTATGTATTTTCTGTTGGCCCTTATTGTTCGGCAATTCTGTTAACGGCATTACGTTGGGTTTCAGGTGAGTATGGAATTCATTCGCTACGCACTTCTTAATGTTCTTCATTTATAATAACCATACAGGATGTTAACCACATTCTTTACAGTTTTCGAATTCTTCGGACCGCTTTAAACGGTTCACACTTCCAACAATATACGCTACACTATAATGTAATTCGGGTACTTTCGAACGATTAGAGATTTACATACGGTCTATTTCAATTCCGGGAAATTTTTTCGCTAGTTAAATGTTTCTTACAGAAGAACGTTTACAGTTAAGAGGCTGTGATTGCGTTTCCTTATCTGCGATAATTTTATATCACGATTTTTGTAAAAAAAACAAAGGGTTATAATTTGTATCTTAGACCGCACGATGACTCAGTCGCCGTTGGCAAATAAAATTACCAGATGTTGTTCGTTGCAAAGCTCGAACGCGCACACACAGCCGTGAATTTTAATCGGAAATACAAAATATGCACTACTAATGGTATATGCTCGTGTACATTTTTCGCTCTAATCATAATTACGCGATATATATATATATATATATATATATATATATATAAAGTGCGAGAAACTTTCACAACGTCATCGGTTAATGAATTTAACAGCTAACTCTTTCGTTAATTCACATTTACCGGGGGAAATCAAACAAGTTGGCGATGCAATCATGGTAGTACGCCAACAGTTATTTAAATGTTTGTCACAAAATTCTGTATGCGCACGTAAGTATGTACACAGTAGCCGAAAAAGAAGTTTTAAAAATGTTTTCATATTAAAAAAAAATATTCCTCCAACTTTCCCGGCGCCATAATCTCCCGTATATCGCGATTATAGTCCTTAAGAAATAATTAAATTAATTTTTGTAAAAACATTTTATCAAAATTACTCAAACATGTTTCAAGAATGAAATTCGATAGAAAAAAATCGAGTGATCATGATAGCAGTAACAGCATGCTCAAGCACAAGTGGAAGGACACAAAATCCTGACTATGGGGTCTATATATGCACGCGCGAAATTCTCTATATTATTCGGAATGTGTCTGAAAATTTTCGATTCTGATGTTTTCGATCACGTTGAAAGAAAAGATTTTTTTCAAAGCGTGCTCCTTCTTTGAATCAAGTATTTATTCCTTTTTCTTCCTTTTTGTTAACCTGTTCAACCTAACATTGTTTCCGTTTCCTGGTTTCTCGAGTTTCCTTCGCTTCTTCGTTCCGTTGTTATTTTTATTATTATTATTATTATTATTATTATTATTATTATTTTTTAACTGATACTCTTATCAATAATGCGACTATATTTCAGTAAGCATTATCAATTTTCATTTCGCTTGCGAATATTCGTATGCGTGTCGCGGTATTTAATCGCTTTCTGTATATGCTCAGCTAGGTACTGTGGTAATTGAAGATCAATTACATTTTTAATCAGCTTTTTGGCTACTAAAACGGTAGTATTTTCAACTATCACAGCGGCACCACACTTATTTCCTTTAGTTTCCACATTTACTTTGCTTCTTGCTTTAATTATTCATATTTTTTAATTTTCTCCCGTTATGTGTTATTTACGTTTTCGCTGCCAGGTATGGCTATATCTATAATTAGTTCTAGTTCGCGTTTGTTATCCATTAACAACACACATCTGGCCTATTATAGTTTATTGCCTTATTTGTTAATATTGTTCTATTATTCCAATACAGCTTTCTTTATTTATTTTCCGAGACTTTTTCCAGCTTATATTTATAATACGGTGTAGAGTTTCTTTTTAATTTTTTTTTTTTTTTTTTTTTTTTTGTGAAAGCAACATCCTGTACCGTGTTTAACTGCTGTGGCTATTACAGTACGAAGATGCGCAGTTTCTTTTTATAGATATCTGATTATTCCGCTAGTTCTGATAAATTGTGTTATGGATAAAATTGCATCGGGGGAATTGTTGGTGACTGTTTTGTTATTAATTGAAAGGGGCCGGTGAGGTGATAATGCTGGACAGTCGCATAGTATATGAGGAGTTGAGGGAGCAACATCTTGGCCACAGAAAGGACAATTCGTAGGAGAGGGGGTTCTTTGCAAAATAAAATTATGCGACATGGCCGTATGGCCTATGCGCAAGCGGCTAAGTGCACAGAAATCTCTGCGGGAGATGCTTTTTTCTGGCCACCATGGTTCCGTTGAGGGTTTAATTAACCTCGAGAAAGTCTGACACGAGGACCAATGGGTTTTCCATAAGGACGTGAGATTATTCAAGATTATGTTCGAGAGATAAGGTGGAGGTGGGCTGCTACTAGGCGAGGGGCAATATATTTCTGCTCGGGCGGATGTATCGACGCGTTCATTTCCAGGAATCCCTGTATGGCTGGGCGCCCACAGAAAGGATACGGAACACTGTCTCTTAATAAGTTCGTATAATACCTGCTGGGTTCGAATTGCTACAGGATGTTTGGTGAGGGGATTAGAAATTGTCAATAAGGCCGCGGATGAATCAGATACCAGCAGGGCTTTCTGTGATGTAGGCTCTGTAAAAGGAAAATATTCCAAACAGAAAAATACTGCGTATATTTCAGCATCCAGTACCGAGCAATTGTCATTCAGTCGAATGCTTCGAATCACGTCGCAGACTTCAAAGGAACAGGCGGTTGGGGAAGAAGTAGCCTCTGGGGTAGCCTTGGCAGCATCCGTGTAGAAAAAGAGGTGGTCGGGGTATTTTTGCATTGTTGCTGTTGTCAGCTGAACGATATTCGGGTGCAGGGGTTTATTATACTTCGTCAGGGAAAAGTTAACATCAATGTTTAAAGGGGCCCACGGCGGAATCATGATGTTAGGAGCTAGGTTAGGGAAAGGGATTACGCTCACGTTGTGCTGTGATAGGAGAGCCAGGATTTCTGGGAGAGGGTCATTAGGGAACTCTGGGGTGTTGGGGAGGTCATTTGTGTCAATAGGACAGGCGCGTTTACTAGAGAAAAGAGCGAGGGTCTCACGGTGGTAATAATAGGTTCGGAAATACTTTAGTGGGGGAGTGCCTAACAAGGCACACAAACTTACAGACGGGGAAGTTCTATGTGCGCCAAGTATCGTGCGGAGCGCCGTGTGGTGTATTGAATCAAGGGATTTAAGTAAAGAGGGACTGGCTGACGCATACGCCTGGGACCCGTAGTTTATTCTGGAAATGACTAAGGATTTGTATATGGAGAGGAGAGTTTTCGGAGGTACATTATACTTTGTGTTTGATACATATTTAAGAATAGATCGGAATTTATGACATTTAACTTTAAGATTTGATATGTGCGCTTAACCGTTATCTCCTGGTGTATAGTCCCAGCTACATCAGCATGTATTTTTAAGTAAAAATTCTTTTGTTTCACCTTCCCTATCACATCTTCTGTATTTTATCCATAGCCTTTGCATTTTTAATTATATATTTTTTATAGTTGTTGGTTCGTAATAGTTGATCCTGTATGGCCATTAGGAAAAAACCTTCTGTTTCTTAACATTTAACGGGATGTCTTTTTTGATTTTTGAAAGCTTAATGCGCTTATTTTGCTGGATTTTTAAATATTTATGTAATTATTCTCTTTACATTGTTTTTATACATTCGCCTTCCGCTGTAGTGCATAACTCCGTTTCCTGTATCACTTTCCCTTTTTTTATTGTCATAATTCTACATTTATCAATTCCGAACTTCATTTTTATATCATTATTATTATGTTTACTTATTTTATTTATTTTTTTGCAGTGATTTTTATTGTTAATCTGTAATCCATTACTCGCGCAACAATGCGCATAAATGGAAATTAGATAATAATAATAATAAAATAAATGATTTGATTATGATATTTCTATTATTTTATAAACTTACACAATAAACCGAAATTGTTTATTATTACTATTATTTTTTTTCCTTTGTTTCCTCTCCAAATTTCCACTTAAATGAAGCGATAGTACTGTACTAATCGCATCTTCTTTGACCATTCTGTTCTGCCGAGCGTTCTATATTTCCGTTTATTAAAACTCAAAATCCCTCCGTCTCATTCTTCTTTATAATACTCAGTTCTGGCGACTAGTCGTACGTTTTGGCTGTACAGATCTCTAGTGTTATGTCAACTGTCACATACGACGTTAGTGTAGACACGTTAAAAATTACACTTGAAATTGACCGTAAATGTTTGATTCATCGATATAAAAATGCAGAGTCCTCAGTGCACCTGTCTGTATGCTAACTAGCGCGCATATGACGATACGCATGATTGATATGACTCTATTAGCGATTATTTAATTATTCTGTAATCATTTCTGTCGTCATCTGGAGTCGAACTCAAGACTTCTCCGCGTGAAGGAAGTCAAATGCTCTGTGAATGCGATTGCGCATCTTAAATTCTGTCGTTCCTTTCTCCATCCGTCATTGCAGCTATTGATTCCTTTGTACTGTCAATATTTCACCGAATCGAAATTTAACTGGCGGGGCTCTTTCTCTTTCTCTTTGTTTCTGCGTTAGGTCACCCCCCGGGAAAAAAAAAATGCTGGCAAAAGTATTTATACTTGCCGAAATGTGATCATCCTAGAAAGTTTTATGATATTCATGTTTTGGAGTGCAATCCGGGGGGAGGGGCGCATTTCCTAAACAAATGCGCCCGCGTTGTTTACCGTTAACACGTTATGTATGTATTCATGGAACCGTAGACATTTTGCGTCACGCTTCTTCACTTGAATATGCTACTATTAATGCGCAGTATTGATGTAGAATTTTTGCATTAAATTTTTCGAGAAAGAGTTGATTTCTTCAGGGTTTGTTCTTGAATAATGAAAAAAGAAATTTAGTTACTCGGCAAAACGATAAAGGAACTTCTTCTTAATGTCATCTTAATACAGAGTTTGACATTGTCCTCTCCATCCTGATGATGCAGTTATTTGCGACGCCGATCATGTGTCCTTCGAGTGTTCATCTCTTTCTATGGAGCGTTCTGCTTTGTATTCTTATTTGTTGAGCTTATTGTTGTGCTTCTTATATTCTGTCTTTTTCTTCTCCACTAATTATATTCTTTTTATCAATTTCTGATCGGATTGAAATACAACCGACTTTTATCCTTCCTATTTGTTTCTGAGTAAAGGTCCTCTTGGTTGACAGGGGTCAATATTGAAAAAAAATTTAGCCATTGCGGGGGTGTTTTTATGTAATGACGTTCTCCAATTAGGTATGCCCACGAAATTTTTCGACAAGTCCGGAACTTATTGGTGTAACAGCCTTTGCAGAATACACGCTGACAAACTTGTTTTTAAGGACTTTTCACGTTTTATTTAATTTCCGGAGTTGTTCGTAAAAAAACGAGAGAAACTAATTAATGTTGTAATACATATACATATAACTCGCCCGTCATTATCATATTTTCACTTTACAAATGTTCTTCTTAATATCCGGTGCTCGAAAAGTAGACATCAAACCTATTTAAAAATGTTACATATTCCTTGAAACTAAGCTTTCACGGCTTATTTATGGTTAATAGTTTTTTTTTTGTTTTTTTTTTTTTTTGATTACACTCTCTAACATAAAAAGTAACTCTTGCGTAACTCCCGTGTTTACCTGTTAGCGCAAGTTAGGTTCGCATTTATTGTATTTCCTTGCATTAAATATGAACGTAAGAGAGAGTACACCTCTCCTTAATAATTCATTGTTGTGTTTTTGCTACATTCCACTGTAAAAAATTCATTATTTGCTTCGTTGCGTTAATCCAGTATTGGCTCGGACTTAGAATCGTATCTTCATATTATAATCAAAGCAGATTTCCAGAATCATCGAAATGTATGCACTCATTTCTAAAAGCGGCATTTACTCTAAATATTTCATTCGCCATTTATCAACATTCGGAAATTTGCCGTTCACGTGTGTGTGTGTGCGGTGAATGACTATTACGAATTAGACCCGATTTTTTTACAAATTATGAGAACGTTTGAATTATTAAGAGGGCATTGACGCGTGTAAAGAACGAATGAGTCTAATTTAGGAGAAATGGAAAGATAATTTTGACGTTGTTAACGAAAAGAGACCACTCTTACTTCTTTAAAAATTCATTCAGGCTAACGACATTGTCAATAACTAGAGTCTTCCACTTACACAGCTCCCCCCGGTAAAGAATTACGTGGGAAAATCGGTTAAAATGTAAACCTGATTAATGTAAACTGTCGGGAAAAGTAATGCAATACGTATAAAAACGACAAACGCTTTTCGTGTGGGTTTACGGTAGCGAAACGGCGACGAATAATGCGCGAGACCAGTTTGGCCCAGTTTTATTGAAATGAGTCAGCGTGCTGGGAGACAAAGAAAACTTTAAATTAATCGAATTAATGACAGGAATCACCGATGGGAGAAGAAAATGAGTCACACTTCCAAGAACTGTTCATCTACGAGAAAACAACCCTCCTTCATCAGTCTAGTGTATATAGCTTATTAACTTTCATTGTTATAGAATCAAAGGCCGGCCGTCGCCGCGACTATTGTTTTCTAAATGTCATCCTAGTTTATCGACACGTGAAAAGGAAGAGACCTCGGTTTATGAGGAATTTAGCTCTTCGCGTCTCTTGAAAAAAAAAAGGCATCACACCTTCTATGCATACGGCGCGCGCGAAATAATAATCCTTATATTCTGAGAAATAACGAGCGCTTTGTACCTTTTTAGTTTTTATATTATCGCGGAGTTTAAGAAAATTGCATCCCAGTTTACGCAGCTTGAAATCGAATATTGTTTATACCAAAGAATTATCTGGGGGAAAGTCAAAGGCGGATCCCAAGTGGAAAGGGACCGGCCCCAGCATTCCCTTTAGATCGATTAGACTTAGTATTATTATGGAAAGCTTAATTCCGCAATTCATGATACCTTATCAATGATATATGGGACTTTCTTTACTTTTAACAAGGCTGAAAAAAAAGAAAGAATTTCCTCTTCTTCAAAGATAGAAGCACTGTAAATCGCGCTTTTTTCTTTCTTTCTTTTTTTTTTTTTTTTATGGCTCGGCTTCAATTAAGAAACTGCCCCCAAGTCAAGTTCGAAATGCGTTGGGTTCCCCAACATGACAGGGTATCAAGAATTAGGATAATGGATCACGTATCATAGAGAGTTGCGTAGAATAATTAATAAATAAAATAAATAAGTGCACGCTTGGTCAGAAAAATCCAGAACTATCCGCGAATGACCTATACGCAGTCGGCAAATAGTAACCACATATTTACGAATGAGTCGATCCGGGATAGATTGCGGAATGGAATAATATACCAAAGGCTAGACGAGAGCCCTGACTGCACCATGCGGTAGTATTTGCCTCGGTTCTGACTATTTATAAACTCAATCCATTCTGCCCTACTATTAACTTTAACCTTAGAATAAAGGTCTGATGAAGGAATAAACGGTGACAATTCACCCTCCAATGCAGCAACCGTGGCTGCATCATCGACAGCCTAATTCATTCCATAAAGAAAAAAAAAAAGAAAAAAAAAATCGCCGTCCTTTAATTGAAAAAAAAAAAATAGCTTGAATTATTCAAGTATCGAAAATGCGACTGAATTAATTTCATTCGAGTAAAATTTTACTTTTTCAAAACAAAACAATAAAACTCTTAAGAAGAAATTTGAACATCCGTAACAGGTAACGCAAAGGTATTTTTCTGTGCAGGTAAATTGAAGCACCAAATATAATTCTCTGCGTTTTCGATTGTTCAGTTGACGGCTACACAGGTGTATTATTACAAGCGATAGAAATGGAAGGGTTGTTGTTATTCGAAATTGAACGTCTCGCGGATAAATTCGATATCCCGCTCGTACAACGAGGTGTTTTCAGGTCGACGTTTAACCACCCCTAACCCCCTTCGGCAGAATGATCGGAATATCCGTTGTTTTCACAAAAACGAGCCTATTAGTCGGAAATGTCATCTCGAAGTTTTTTCGTTTCCGTTCGAAACACACGTTCCCCAGTTTTCTACATATCGTTTTTGTTTTCGAGTGTATTATTCGAGAACCGTATTCCGGCTCGTTTAAAGATAATACGAGATGGCGACGATTCTCTTTTAAAGCCGCTTTATTTTCCGTTTTTGCGGATAATACTTTGTTTCCGTCTATTTTCCATTTTTTATTTTTATTTATTTTTTTTTATTTTTTTCATTTCGATCATCTTAAAATTTTTTTCGTATTTCATTAGTGCTCGAAGAAAATGCAAGTCTCGATCAGGGTTCTCTTTTCGTTCTGCTTCAAAACGTTTATAAGTACTCCATTTACGATATTTAATAACAGCCAAGAGAACTAGGGAGTTTTCGGAATTTGCGAATATCAAGATAACAACACGTGAAATTATATCGAAATCCGTAACGCTTTTTTGTGCCAGAAAGTTTGGATATTTTTTTTGGAGCAAAAAAATTTGAAGTCCCCCAAACCAACAGTAAAACATTTTCTCATTAATCTTTCCACTAATATAACAATATCGATTATTTCATTGAAAAATATTCTGTCGAGTAATTTTTTCTTTATTAAACTATCGCCATCGGAAGATTTTTCTGCCTCCCTTCTTTTAGGGAGCGCGAATTACAATCCTCAACGGAAACAGATTTTGTAACCAACAATACTCGTTTGAGATTTTGGCCGAGATAAATGTCTGATTTATCGCCGGCACATAACAAACTCTGTTCAACAGTGATCTGTTTCGGCGCCATGAATGGTAAAAATTTCAGTAGTTTATACGAGCCTCGAGATATTCCGGAAAACGTATTTCTATAATAATATTAGGTTAGCGAAAAAGTACCTTTGGCTGGTTTAATTTTGAAGTTGAAACGGTCTGTTCAATATGAAGAATTTGTTTTTGTTTGACAGGTGGAAAATCGGCAAAGTTTTGTCGTAATCGGTGCGTCGCATTAAATGTTATTATAAAGCAGACGAGTGAAATTCCGGAAAAGATTCGCTCCATTTAACAATTTTACTACGATAAGGGGAACGAATAGGCGCGCGAAAAAAATTGTGCTGTTTACGGTGAAGGTACTCTATCGAAAGCAACTGTTCAAAGATGGTCTCGCTTTCGTCCTGGAAATTTGAAAGACGTCCCTTCTGGTCGTCTCGTCACTCGAAAGAGTCGATGAAATTACGAATATGATTGAAAAAGACCGTGCCATTTAAGCGCAGCCACGACATCGCTTAAATCTCTGAGCATTGACCGAAAAACCGTTTTGAACCATTTATATAAAGCTGGTTAGAAAAAGAAGCTGGATGTTTGAGGACGTCTCACAGCTGAGCGGGAAAAAAATTGAATGAATTGAATGCAAATCTCGCTGTTAAAAGAAAATTGGCCCAATTTTAAAACGTATTGCGATGAAAAGTGGATCTGTGCGAAAACGGTTTTGGTCGCTAGATGATGAAGTTCCACAAACGATGCCTAAGCCGGGGCATTGACGCTAAGGAAAGTTTTGCTGCGAGTTTGGTGGAATTACACAAGGGTATTATCCATTACGAGGTAATCAACCTTCTGGTCTGATGATTAATTCGGATTTATGCTGCCATCAACAATTGATGTTCAAGCAAGAAATTGACAGAAAGAAACTGGTCACCGGAAAAGGTATTGTTTTTCAGCAATGGCAACGTTAAGCCACGCGTATCTTTGGTCACTCGGCAAAAGTTGGAAGGCCTTGACCGGGAAGTTTTGCTGTACCCACCACCTCGTACAGTCATGACATTGTACCATCAGATTATCATTTGTTCCGGTCTATACAACACTCTTTTGCTATAGAGTAAAACTGAACCCCCCAAAAAGAAGACTGTGAAAAACACTTGCATTAGTTTTTCAAAGATAAACCCCCGGAGAATTCTACAACAATGCAATAATGGTTTTAGCAGAAAAATGACAAATACTTGGTTTAATAAAATCGTTTCTTAATGTGAAAAAATTCGATTTAGTACAGGCCCGATACTTTTCTCTCAACTTTTAACATATATCTCTTATTCTTCTCTTAATAAAGACATTTTTTGGCAGGAATCTGATGATGGCGGATCTCTGCTGATTAAGGACAAAAACGCGTGGAAGTGAAAAAGAGAACAGGGTTTCAAAAAGAAAAGTTGTTCTGTCGATAAAAATCACGAGTTTACCGCGAAGAGTGATCAATGACGATTTGCAACCGCGTTCGCCAAGTTAATTACAAATTATAGCGATCTATTGGCAGGAAGACGAAAAGCACAGGCGAAAACTGAGAATTGTGCTTATTAGGTCGAGTTAAAAATGTTCTTTAGACCGGTTTTAATGATATAATGAAAGTAACCAAAAAGAACGATAATTACGCGATGTCAGCTTATAAAATATACACACCGTGTATTCTCGGGAACTGCTTATAATTTTCGAAAAGCTCCATTCCGAAAATTATTTACAATTCTCTTTTTATTATGAAAAAACAACGAAAGCGCTAACGTATTTTTTAAGAGAGCGGAATAATCGGTTTTTCGCGGTTATTAACAACTTTTTTTAATTTTCATTCTTTTTCACCGTTTTTCGAACTTTACAGGTTACACACTCTTTAGCGTTTCTCGCTATATTCAACGATCGTGTTCACATTCGAATTCGAAGTTGGACGATTAGCGCGCAGAGCTACAAAATTCACCCGATGAAAAACAAAACGGCCGAAAAAGCCCAGTTCTCTCTGGGCATAACGAGAGGTTGTAATTTGGTTCAATTTAATTATAACAAAATCTGCGCTTACGGGAACAATTTAAAATTTTCGCCCCTCGAATAATTAAGAAAAACAAGTGTCTTTTGCCACCCGCGTGCAATGATTCCTCAGCATTTATATTGGAATAATTCGTTTGACCTCCGATGTAGAAGGAAAGTCAAATAAATAATTTGCGCGTGTAAAATTGTTTTTAATATTACTAAAATCGAATTTCCGCTGTGGTTTTAAATTAACTGTCAGAAAGAAGGAAAACAAAAATAATTTTATACTAGTCTATATCATAAAGTAGTTTATTTTCCGATACAACTTTAAAGGGCCTCAAGATCTCGATACCCTATCGGGCGATTTTTTCGCCGTTTACACCTCCAAAGAGAAACGAGCACTGCAGAAAATTATACCTGAAATTCGCGCGTTAATAACAAATTATTACCGCCGGTTTGAATTTAGAGTAAGGTTGAGTTTATACAACTGTCAGTGGTGCAGACAAAATTACAAAAGTCAAATATCATGCAATATTTTCAGAACCGCAATAGGCTATCGATAAAATACAAAGGTCCATCCTACACAAAAGTTCAATAATATTTTCCATCCAAACTATCTGAATTATTAAAATTCTGTCTGAAAGGCAGGAAAAATATCACAGCCCTACATTATTATTATTATTATTATCATTTATATGTGGCAAGTTTATTTTTCAAATTAATAGAAAGCCTAAAATAGATAAAATAAAACAAGGCGTAATGAGAGATTTGACGTCAATATCATTTTATAGGTTTATGCAGAAAGTAAGAATTGAAACTACTTTTACCGATATATGCTGTCATTCTTTTTTTTTTGCTGAGACATATGATATATGTATATATTAATGACAACTGCATTCTTAGCTTGACTACAGTTAGTTTTTTTGTCACGAAAATTTGTCACAAAATCTGACATTAAATAAAGATGAAGTACAAAAGTGAAAGAAGCTTGGGGTCTACGGGTGAGCTCAGGCGGGGTTAAGTAGCGAAGCCCCTGCGAGGTACGAAGAGCTGAGTTTTATATATATATATTAACTCGGCTATTTTGGCCTCGCAAGGGGCTGTGCCCCTTGACCCCTTTTGCTCTCATTTCTGTCTCTTTCTCTTCTATACTTTGTATAAAATGATCAAAATTTACAACGTAATTCTTACTGGCATCAACACAAAAAAAAAACAAAAACATAATCACAAAAGTCCTATTCTAACATTTAACTTTCATTATATAAAATTAAGACATTTTTTCGTTACATTTTTCGTTACATAAAATTGTGACATTTTTTAAATAACAATAACAAAAATCCTATAAAATGTAACAAACGTTACATAAAACTGGGACATTTTTTCGAGAGTAGCCTAAGAATTACGTTGTAATTAATACTAGCTGATTCGGCGAACTTCGAACCGCCACAGAAACAATAAATTTTATATTAACTTATTAGCTGAATTAAATTTAGTTTTTATTAATACTCAAAATGAATTAAGTTCAATAAATTTTCAAATAACCAAAAAGACAAATATTTTAATTATATTGAAATGAATATAATTCACGTGGCAGCAAGGCATTATTCACCTTAGTAACAAAAATCAGTATAAATTTATATTAAAAATTTAAAGTAAATACTCAGTTTATATACTTTTTAATAAAGTGTGCACTTTATGCAGTTAGCTGATGATGGGCTATACACGAAAAAATGTGTTTCTAATGATCTCAAATTTCTTAAAGTAAATTTATACCGGTTTTTAAGGTTCCGTACACACTATAAAATTCAGAATTTCAATGAGATAGTTCAGAAACGACAAAAATATTTATTTCTACGACAGTTCGGAAACGGTTTGACTTAGCGCAATTAGATCACAAATTACAATTAAACTTCTATTTGTGACAATTTACAACTTTAAACTGATAAAATATATACACATATATACATATATACTTATATATCAGGTCCGTGCCCAGAAATTTGAAAGGGAGGGGGTTTGAAAATTTTCTTTGCATATTTTATAAATAACAATACATTTTTCACTAATATTCATACTATTAATAATTTCCATAATTTTTATTTATATATTAATAATTTACATAAATGAATTACCGTATAAACATTGATAAAAATTACATATATGTTATTGATTATATTCGTGATAAAAATTTTTGCATAAAATATGAATGAAGTACCTAAAAATATGGAGCATATTTTTTCTTTTTTCTTTTAAAGGTAAGAACACCCTAAAAACTCATCAATATTTATTTAAAATTTTTGATTTTTCCCGATTTTTGTGTATTTCTAATAACTATTTCAGTTCTCATGGGAGGTAGCCCCCCCCCCGTGGACACGGCCTCGGTACACACATATATATATATATATATACACACACACTAGCGGATTCAGCAAACTTGTCCTGTCTGAATGTTGGCGTGTCTGCTATTTGCGGATTGAGGTAACGTTTTTTCAATATTCTAATTTTCTACTGTTGCCCAAAGAAAAATCCAAAAAGTAAGCGCAATTTCTCGCTATCCTGTGCCGTTCAATTCTCGTGTCATGGCCGCACGATATTTGGTGTTTGTCATTGGCACATTTCAAAAAGAGGCAGGACTTTTTGTTAGATTAGGGATAAGTAAAATTATATGATTTCAAAAATTTTGACAATTTCCATTTTGATTAAATATAATAGCAAACAAAGGAAAACTTAAATCACTTCCGTAATAGTCATTTTTTTTTATTAATGTAAAAAATAAAAGTATTGAAATAAACGTTGAATTTGAATACTAAAAGAAATAAGGTTTGTTTTTTTTTTTTTTATCTTAACGTGAGTTGATGAACAATGTTTTTTGTCAGTCCCTGAGGTGCATAAATAAATACGCTAGATGGTTTGCCAATTCGAGAACGCTCACCATATCATGTGAGAAGCACGGATTTTCTAGATCCAACCACAAATGGACATTGTTTGGTCTTGTGACTTATTAATATAGTCATTGCGAATGCCACGCGAATTGGAAATTGCAGGTGTCTGAATGGAATGGGCGAGTCCGAAGTGATCATTGGGATCCGTCGTGGGGGGAGAACAACTGCACCATGAAACTTGCCGTTCAAAATGGTAGCTTCAAGAACATTACCAATAATATTTTTTATGACCAATAACATGCCATTGCATATAGCTGTGGTGCATTTAAACTCCGTAGCAAAATGACTGGTGAACCAATTTTTAATTGCAAGTTATGCGCGGTGACATTCCCGGTAAAGCATCTTTTGCGGCTACCATGCTGCAAAAATTGTCTGACAATTTGATGCATTATTGTGTATTTCCTTGCCATAGAATTTGTCCAATTGTTCGGAAAATGATAGTGATCGTTTTGTAGTTGAATACGCATAGTTATGTTAAGACGTAAATGAATGTTACTTGTTGCACGAACTTACATGTTGTTTATTATCGGTGAGCCGTTCACAATACTTGGGTGTTAAATTTTTTAATAAAAATAACTGAAATAGTTAATTATGCGCCTTTTTATTATATGTAAGTAATAAATTGTACATTGCCTTGCTGTTCACATTAAAACGAACATAATCAACATAATTAACCCGTAGAACAAAATAATTCACGACGCGTGATGATGATCAGCTGTCTGTGTGAGAATAGCTGATTATCGTGTGCTGGAAATAAAACTTAAAATTTTTTTCACAAATTTAATGATAAAATACACACAGCTGGAATGTGAATGAGTGTAATAACAGTTAAATGATAAGAGATGGTGGTCAGTAATTTTTTTTTTTTTTTTTTGCTAATTGTGGTACGCTAAAATTCTGGCAGTTGTAAATTATTAAATATTATTAAATCCTTCGGACACTTGCTGGGTCCAATCGTAAATCTAAATCATTCTCGAACCCATCCAAACACACAAAAAAAATTTCATTAGAATTGGTACAATCGTTTAAGAGGAGTTCAGTGATGGACACACGTACAGAAGAATTATATATTATATAAAGATAACTCTTAGCTAACGCTTAGGAACTCTTCTACGTTGTCCAAGCTCGCCGAACTATAATAAATGAAAATATGCCGGTTTGTATTCCGAAAAAAGACGTACCGGCAAACTGATAAAAATATGCAATATCAAGAAAAATGATAACACAATGAATGTACTTCATTCAAAATATCGTGAAATTTACTTAAACAAGCAGCTCTGAACGGAGTAAGTGTACAATATCGAAACATCATCAGATATGTTTGAAAAACATATTGTCCTCTAGAATAGATGCATACTTATTACTTATGAAGAAGAAAAACAAATACTTACAAGCAGATACGAAGACAGAAATGTCAAATTCGAGATGCCAAAACAGTTGTAATACAGAAAATTCCGAACTGAATTTTCAGGGTTTTAGTGAACATGTCGGTAATATCGCGATCTAAAAGTCTATTTCGTCACGGAAGAAATACGAAAGATAGCATAGGCTCGAATATTGAAAGTACTTAACACCGGATAATAGAGGTCGGCAAAACTTAAAATACGCAGTGAAGATACGATATTCGTGGTTCGATGAAATCTACAAAGTATTTTCTTTTAGCTACTTTTCGATAATTAAATAGTGTCCTATTCCTCTACAATAACCGCGTATATAGTTTTTATACGAATTTGATTATTAGGTCTATTTGTTTAGATAGGATGAATGTGCATGCACAAATATTCTCCGTAGGATTCAGAAGCCATAGCATAGTTGGTTAGGTAACAGCGTTCGAAATAAGTACCTGCAATACGCTAAAATAGTTGATGCGCCCAAATAGGGGAAAAAAAAAAAAGAAACGAGATTTCTTTAGAAGCTGCTAACTTTTAATTTACACATTTTTCGGTACAATTTTATCTCTCTTTTATAGCGGAAGAAGTTAACAACGGCAAATCCGAAAGGACAGCTAGAAAAACTGAAACCGATTCCGTTTTGAATTCGATTTTAGGTTTGATAAAATAAAGTCGAAAACCGGTTGAACGGCACGTTTAATTTGTTGCAATCGTCCATTAGGATGTTGAAGCCATTTGTTAAGCCGAGAACAGCTCTACGATCATCCATAATTCAAACGGGGCAACACGTTTTAAACCGTTTAAAATATCGTAAACAACGCGTAAGAAAAAGTTGTTAAGAACACATTTCAACAGCTAAATCGATAGGTAATGGCGTATTTTCTACCTATTTGTCATTAATATAATTTTACGAATTGTCCGCTATTCGATAAATACGAAACGCGGAATTTTTTCGTTATCGCAACTTATTGTAATACTATTTCCAGCTGTTTCAGCGTGTGTTTCTTTTTACAGATTTCTGCTGGACACTGACATCTGTCACCGTGTCCACAAAGTCTAATAAAACTATTTAAATTTTCACATTCTATTAGCCATTGTTTTCATCATTCCGTATCTTTTTCTTCTCATAGTCAGTTATAGATTTCTTTACATCTGTTACGGTTCACATCATGCGCGCCGCGAAATTCATTTGACGGTCCCCGGTTACAACGATAAGCACTTGTATCACGTGCAAAAATAAATACGATTGAAGTTCATTGATTCATTCGGAAATTCGCTCTTTTATAGTTCATTAGATCCGCTGTTGTTCGTTCGTGTTCATAGCAATAATTCGACGAGTCCGGTTTGTAAAGTTATTTTTAGACTCCAATGCGTGGGATCCTCTTACATCTTCAATTTACAAGCCGATCGTCGGAATAATTCTATATTTCTGCAAATGGCACTTCCAAACGAGAATGAAAGAAAAATAAGTCTCCCAATAATTCAGAATCCTAGTGAAATGGTGTATTGAAATTTTTTGATTATTTACGATTATTAATCATTTTTTTTTTCTACTTCTTAAATCCTGCAATAACTTGTTGAAAGACATTCATTTTGTATCTTACACGGCAAAAATTTTGAATTCTATATCAATTAACAATTTTCCCAAATTGTGTGATGATAAAACACACCTCTACTATGTACAATCCTTCCACCATGGGCAAACTATTCAATCCATGTTGATCTGTCACTCCAAGAAGTTGGTAAACGTGCCTCATCTGTTAAAATTAAGTCCAGCTTTCGAAATCTGATATCAGACTATTAAATATGATTCAGTTGGTAGCGCAGTCGTTATAGATCAGTCGTTACGTATTACCAAATATGTTTTCAGTTCTGCCATCTGAAGAACTGTTTGTTACGAAACTTGCTGATGACTTCGTAATCCAGTCTAAGTTAGATGCTTTTACCTGCACCGACTCTTTATTCTACGCTAATTTCATTTAAAATCGCAACACCCCATATCGCTAAAGATATTATATCCCATTGATGTTCCAACAATTGAGTCGTATTACCTTCGCGTGGATACCGGGCCACAAGAACATTGTGAGAAATGGATTAGTGTCGACCTCGACGCAAAAGAAACTGCTGCCTGCTCTTCCACTCCGAATATTGCGATCTTCCTATCAAATTTTACGACGCCGGTTAAAATATCGTTGAATAATAAATGGCCCAAAGTTTGGCACGAACTCCCTGCATCAAATAAACTTTGCTCAATTCGGCCGACTATAGAACAGTAGAATACAACGCTAAAATCTCTCACTCCTATCTCCTCTGAAAAACTTTTCGTTTCACTTCTGA
Source organism: Icerya purchasi (assembly GCA_039619475.1). Lineage (NCBI taxonomy): Eukaryota > Metazoa > Arthropoda > Insecta > Hemiptera > Monophlebidae > Icerya > Icerya purchasi. Next base: position 155,197,887 of record CM077115.1, read on the forward strand.
CATATGCTCCACTCCAATTTTCTTTTGACACATCCTCCTAAAGTGTTCCAAGTTCTCTCATATCCGGTCACAACTCCAGAACAATGAACAAACGCTGAGACTTTTACTCATATTCCCCCCAATAAGTGTAATCCCCCCACCCAAAAAAAAAACATTTAACGTTCCGCCCATTCGTGCCTCTGGCCAGTGTTTATACGGCACGTTAATGGATAAAAGTAAAAGTAAAGTGTATTTTTGGGGAAAAATATTTCCAGTCTAATCGTCTTTAGTATTTACATCTTTACATTAAAAAAACTCCTCCATAAACTTTTTGTTCATTTATTCATTCATCTATACTTCCTTTTTGCTAAAATGTCATACATTATCTCACCAGTAGCAAATAATACACTTCTTCTTCCTACATTATAGTGCCATACCAAGCTTCTGAGCGTCGACGATTATCGATTCGTACATTTTAGCCTTACAGACATGAGCAACAGGCAATGTCGTATGCAACGCGAGTGTACATTCGGAATTGATTTGATTTATCGCGCTACAACTGCAGTCCCGTATGTGTTGTCTGCTGTGTACTAACTAGTGCGCATATAATGATAAACGTGATCAGTTTGTCATCGACTTCCATAACGGAAGCCAAACGCTCTAGCAACTAAGTTATTGCGACGACACCGACAAATACACGATAGGCGAATATATTTTAATAACTAGAACGTTTCACCTGTCACACTACTTCCTTTCTTTCTTTCTTTCTTTCTTTTTTTTTTTAAAAAAGATTAATTTAAGGTTCGAGACGAATTTTCTTAATTTTTAAAGGACTCACTGTTTTTATGCATTTTGTGTAAAAAAAGCTTAAATTGCAATTACTTACGTCATTACGCCGAATTAATATTTTAAAAATCTTTTTTATAATAAAAAACTAACAATCTATATCTCACGCGCACTTCAGTGTTGCCCTTGTGCTTATGTCGCACCATATTCGCCTGTTGACTTTACGTTTTGAGACCTCTGCAACTCTCTTTCCGCATTACGTGAGAAGCGTGCTGTTTAAAAAAAAAAAAAAAATTCAAAAACAAAAATTTAATCGCTTAAAACTTTTTTCACTTAATGTTCGATCGAATCTTTAGATTTGTTCTACAACGTCACTACTTCCAGTAATTTATCTGTAATAACCAACTGATAACTTGAAATCGCGGCGCGTGTTCCACAGTCGAATTTGATACTTTCGACTAAACCACTCCGGTTTAACTTTCGTCGTGGTCAATTTAGACTGTAGTCAATCTTGTCTATAATTCAAGTTGACACCTTGACGCATTTCTCAAATTCTGCGGTTGTTTTAACGATTATGAACTTACGGAGACGATATTTTTTGTAGAGATAAAGTCGGTAGTTTTTCTTTTTTTTTTTATTTTTTTATTGCTTGTAACACTGCTTTTTAAATCTTTAATACTGCTTTTAGGAACAGAGTTGATTTGAATTCTCTTCTTTTTATTGTTATTACTTTCTCTGCCCAATTAAACATGTAATAAAATATAATTAATCCGCATAATAAACGAATTGAATATTGAAACGTTTAATGAAAAGTGATTAACCAGCTATTTAAAATATCTATACGCTAACGGAAGTTCGAAAAACAGTAAAATGGTACTCAGCGAAAGAGTCCCGAAAAAAGAAAAAAAAGTGCTTACAATTCAAGTTGGGCTAAATAAAAAGGGTATGGTATGATTCATTAACATTCAAATGTAAAAAATTGACTAAATTGGTCTAGTAAGAAGTCTTTGACGAAACAGACTGCGAAAAGTTCAACGTAAATGCAGAGAGAGCAATTAGCGAAAATACTTCACTGTAATTTGACGGTAAAAAATGTATAAATATATATTATTAGATGATAAAGTTGCATGCAAAAAAAAAAAAAAAAAAAAAAAAACTATTTCTTAAAAAAAAATTAATTAAAATATAATAGAACCTCTTTGAGAAATTTAAGAAAATAATTCAAAATTTTCAGGTGGAAAAATATTTTTTTTCTTTTTCTTTTCATTAATATACGTGTGCCTACTACACTTTTTTTCATACTTTTTGAATTTCTTATCTAAACCGTCCTGTTTATTAAACGTTTCTTATTTTCGTATTTTATCGTGAATTTTTAAATTTAGGCCGATTTAGAAATTGTTATTCCGTTTTAGTTATTTTCTTAGCTGCTTAATAATAACGTTTTTGGGTGTCTAGTTCGACCCACCCAAAAAAAAAAAAAAAAAAATTGTTTTATAAATTCTTTCTGTTAGATTTAATATAGAATCTTAAAAAAGGATAAATAAAAACAAAAAATATGCTTCGCTAACAATTGGAATTTTTTCTTTTTTTTTTACAGAAAATAAGACGCGAATTATTAATCTTAAGTTTTTTTTTCTTTACGATGTTACATTACCGGCGACAGGCGAGTTATTGGCGTGTTGACGCTACATTTATAAATATGCATTGTTTTTTCTCTTCGTTCTTTCAATTCCGTTTTAGTCTATGGATCCTTCAACTCCATACTTATATTCACCGTAAAGGTCGCTTTTACTATCTCGATGTATTCTCGAACATATTCATTTTCTCTTTTACTCTTAAAAGACTGAACCTCCTGAAAGTTCTTTCCCCAAAAAAATCGGGAAGGCGGTCCTCCTCTTTTCCTCACTTTTCAGTGCATCCATTATCCGTTTTAAACTCGATTACACTGCTCCTTCATCTAATGGCTGCGCTTCAAAATCACTTCTTTTCAAGCCGAATAAAATCCGAAATTCTTGTATTCATCTTTACCTTGGTGCTCTTAGACCCTTTTCAATATCAGCAGTTAATCCACCTCTTCTTTTCATCCGCAGATGTTACTTAGGGTATCGCTTAAACGCCTTAGACCAAAAAACTGGCGCTTTACTCCCAAGAAAATTCCTATCCTACCGTTACATTGTTTTGCGGCTGAATTCGTTTTCATCCTATATACCAGGGGTGGCCAACACGTCGACCGCAACGGTTTTGAAAGTAGCCCGCGAAGCTAAAGTTGAACAATTTGCTTTCACTTAAAAGTTAATGTTTGAAAATCTGAATGCGATTGATTATTCTTACCAGAATAGACTGCTTAACGTAGCCCCATACTGTTTGTATTTATCCCGATGAACAATGCAAGTGAATGTTAACTTTTAAATTAATTATAGTCCTAACGCATGAGCATATAAATGGCAATCGCACAAAATGACGCAAAATCATGCGCCAGACAGCAAATAATGAGGTTATTACACACGGTTCGTTTGAAGACAAATTTATACGCAATAAGTTTTAATTTAAAATTATGCTGAGAGAACTTCTGCCACAAACATGCACTCATATTTACAAACTAAAGGTGGTTCATATCTTCAACTGAATGATCAATAATGGCTTCTTAATCTTTCTTTGTTCTGCGATATTACTGAAAAATTACACCTATTAAACCTGCAACTAGAGGGTAAAGGTAAAACAATAATAGATATGATAAGCATTTTGAAGTCATTTAAAGAGAAACTAAATATGCTTGCAATGCAATTAAAACGTCGTGATTTAAAGCATTATCAAAATCTGTCTGACGAGTCTAAAAATAAAAAGAATCTTACAATAGATATGCCGATATTATTGCACTGCTTTTAAAAGAATTTGAAAGAAGATTTCTAACATTAAGTGAACTTGAAGATATTGCCAGTTTTTTGTCTTGCTCATTTAATGACATCGATATCGAAAGTGTAGTTCAGAAACTAAACAACTTCCTCGATACTACAAATTTAACAAGCTTTGAAGAAGAAATAATAAATATTAAATGTGACATAAATCTTAAGTCACTGGTTTCAGATTGTAATTTTTGGAAACTGATAAGAAAAGATAAATATCCAAATATATGGACAATTGTTACACGTTTCAATGCCTTCTTTGGATCAACATATTCATGTGAATCCGCATTTTCATTTATGAATGCGATCAAAACAAGTTACTTTATTATCATCTTTTAAAGCTTGGTCTTGCTGCTCCTTTCAATGCCTCTTATGTTCTTTCTCTACCCATTCTCTCAGTTGTTCCTATTCTAGGGGTGTTCCTTGATCCCATTGTCGACAAAATAAAAATATAATTTCTATTCTATTCCATGCATCTATTCCATTTTGCTGGGCTAATGCTCTCTGGTAGCAAACCCAAGGGGGGTAAAAAAACAAACAAAAAAAACGCAATTAACAGATCAACATTTGGAATCATGTTTGAGAATTGCCTTAAGTTCATATAAACCAAATTTTGAGAAATTTGCTGCACTTATGCAAGGTTAAATTTTTATTCATTTGCTTATTTCCGGTGTATTTTTTCTAAGTTAATAAGTATTTCATAACGAAAAAAAAAAAAAAGTACAATTATTATTTTTTTTCTTTATTTGCTGAAATTTTTTTGTGTACTTATTTCTTTACATTGTAATTTTTTTTTTTTAATTTTATAAATATTATTGTGCTTCATAAAATAAAAAGATATAATCATTTGTTTGCTTTATTTGACATAATATATTTTTAAACTGAAATTCTTGTTAGTTATTTATTAAAATATCAATGAAAAATTTGAAAAATCTTGAAATTGTTTGCCCATATTCACAGTCGCCCGCAGATTACATTTTACAGAATAAGTCGCCCATAAGAGATAAAAGTTTGGCCACACCTGCTATATACGATTATAATATTCTTCCCTACTTTTCCTTCAATTTTGCAGATCATTTCAATCATCCGAATATGTACTATTTCCTTCTCCTTCCTCCAAATCTCTTCCCAATATAACAGTTATGCAGGAATTCCACAATTTCATCAAATTCCTGTTTTTTTCGCACAAGACTATTTTTACGGACGGTTTGAAGGAGCCTAACATGAAGTTGAAGTCTCTTTCATCTTTGTGGGCATACATTTGTCTGAGTTCTTCCGTCTTCCTTCTTTCTGTACGATCTTTACCGCCGACTAACGGCCATCTTACAGTCCATAATTTATACCTCCTCCTATCGACCTTCTTCCAAATATTTGATTATTTCTGACTATTAAAGTTATTTCCTCACACTCTCACTCCTTCGATTTCTTTATCCTTCGTATTCGCTCTCTCATTCATACTTTTCCCTCACTTCGTTCTATCGGTCTGAGTTCCTATATAGCCATATGAGGATCTGGTAATGAAATGGCAGATCCCTTGGCTCAGACTGCTGCGTTCTTCCGCTTTTATTTCACTAAAATTCCGATTTATAATTCGCTTCCACTATGTAAGAAGTATCATACTAGATTCTAATCAGATATATCTTCGGCTCTTCTTTTTTTAACCAACAATTTCTAGCTATCCATTCAACCTAAACTTCCTACCCGGTCTCGGTTTTACGATTTTTCTTTTAGCTTCGCTGTTCCACTTTCGTCTTTTATTATTCGTTTACATTTCAACCGTACTCTCTTTCTTTCCTCACGTTTTCGTTTTCTCCACTTAACCCTATTCAATCAAGATGTACTATTATTATTACAGACTACTAGAATTTAACGTTAATAATATAAAATTACCATCTAGGCAAAAAACTCGATTGACAAGAAACCAAAGTAATACATACTACATCTATCCTCATGGGGTAAATCTGCGAATTGATAACACAGGTGATATTCGGTTTTAATTAAATTAATAAGTACAATCCCGAATCATATATTAGAGGAAAAAAGAATTGGTGTGTGGAAAATTGGTTAAAAGAATGGTGCAAATATTGAACAACAAGCTACGTACTGAATCTATCTTACCTTTTACTGCTCTTTTCTTTATACGTTTTTGTTCTTGACTTCCTGGTGTCTTTACCAAACATTAAGTCGTAAAGAAGATAATGTTCCCCATTTTAAAAAATTGAACTATCGGCATGTAATAATGTACAGATACGTATTATGGGGCGTGTTACGTAGTTGCATGCGTATATATATATATATATATATATATATATATATATATATATATATTTATACTTAATCTTAACGCTAGAGTACTAATATTATGATTATAGAATAAGTTAAGATAAATTATAATTTTTGTATTGTATATATTTTTTGAATAAACGTTAATAAGAGTGTCGGGCACTCACACAACGGGCATATTTGCCCTGTGAGACCCACAACTTATTTCGGAAAAAAAAAAAAAATTGTCAACGACGAAGCCGTCTGCGACCCTGACTACATCTTCTTTGGTGCCCATTTCTCTTAAATGAACGTGACTCTCTATATTTTGATCTGTGTTGTCACTTCTTGAAATCCCCAATCCTTATTGCGCCTCTCGTATCTTATCATTCTCGTATTTCGATCGTTAGTTCTTTTATTTTTAATTAAACATTTAATACTTCCACGGTGTATATAATTAGGAAAACATTTTACGATAGACGCCGTGTTTAGAAAATTTTAACTTAAAAAGATAAGTGCAAGTTTTCGAAACGTTAAGTTCTATATTTAAATTTTCCGAGCATGGTGTCTACCGTAAATTGTTTTGCTTTTATTTATTCCATCAATACCTGACCGAATCTGTATTTAATTGATTTCTCTATCTCATTCGTTTCTGGGTGATGATTGGCTGCAGATGTGGCCAAAAAAAAAAAAAAAAAGGAGAATATATATATATATATATATATATAAATTAAATTCCACCATTGGTTACGTATTGCTGGCTATCTGCAATTATATACGTCACAGATCATAAATACGGCTACAATTTTCCGTTAAGAATGTTTACTTAATACTTATAACGCCGATACTCGAATAAAATTGTGTATAAGGAGTAGGAAGCCAAACAAGTATTTCAAATAAGACCTTGAGTGTTTAAAATAATAAAATTAGATAACTGTTGTAGCAGACAGACGTGTCAATTTCACACGCATTATCTTTTTTCTACAACACTGAAAATAAGAAATTGCACTATTGACTTCGAAAAACATTAAAACCAAACTGCTCTGTCGTCCACTATTTATGTGAAAATTCTTGCATGCTATCCTAAGTCTATTCAAAACTGATAAAATAACTAATAGTTATGATGTTGCGTTAAAATATGATTTCGGCCAATCATATCCGCCATTGTTCCATCCCGAAGGCGGATAACGATCAACCTTTTGAAATATTTTCTTTGATTTTTTTTTTAAAATTTACTGCGCCAACTCAAAAGCACAGCTTGTATTAAGCGATTACATCCGTGTGCATTTGGCGTTAATTAACTGAAACCGGTAGTCCTGAAAAAGGCTATTTTAAGCTATAAACCGAGAAAGAAACAGTAGAAAGAAGTTCTGTACGGATTACAGGATCGCGGATAACGAAATAAAAGATCAAAGAATGATGCAAACGTAAATCACGTAAGCGAAAGGCGGGCAAATAGAATTCACTCGCTGCAGGTGTCTCTTCAGAATAAGAAAAAAAATACTCAATCGCTTATTTGATTCAAAACTGTCAGTTGAATTCGGGATAACATGTCAAACTACTGTAATACAAACAATATGAAAACTATTAATTCTTTAACTGGTGATAAATTGTGTACATTTCTCCAACCAAGTACGAAAATTGTCTAACTGCATTAACTGTTCTACCCAATAATTTACAGTTATTTTTTTAAATTCGCCGGTGTCGGGATTTAGAATTATTTAAATAATTATCTAACCTGACTGAATTATTCCACAAAAACAAAATCGTATGCTCCGGTGATTTCGCTGTATCATTAGTAACTATGTTTAATAAATAAGCGTGACAAGGACCTTAAATAAAGATATTGTTTTTAGGATTTAGGTTCAAATAGAGCGTCGTATTTATATAAAGAAACTACATGTCAAATAGTAAATTAATTGATTAAAAACTTTTTAAGCTAGTGTACACAAATTTGAGAAAAATCATTTCGAGGAAAACGCGTTTGAAAATAAAGCTCCGACCCTTTGTTAACGAGGAACATTCACTTAATCGGTTATAACTTTTGAACGAATTGGAATTTTGTTTTGAAATTTTAAAGGGGATATTTTTGAATAGTTTTACAAGCGATTTACGGAGCGGGAGGGAAAATTGAATTTTTTGAAGCCTCTACACCTATTTCCTCCCCCCTTTAAATATTAGCCACGAAAGGAACGATTTTACTCTTCTACTTCAACATTTTATCCAGGTTCGGGTGATTCTCTGGTTAGACCCAAGATTTTTCAACCGGACGTTTGAAATTCGGCGTATGGAATATTCATATATTCGACGTATAAAATAAACAAATTCACTAAAATTTTGCGAAACTTAAAAAACAAAAACAAAAAAAAAACGAAAAAAGAAGAAAAATCGATCTGAGAAGATTTATCAATATGTGTGAAGGTTTAGTATTATGCATTTTTAGGTTTCATCTTCAGAATGCATGTTATAATTCGGCATAACTTTGAAAAACAAATAAAATTTATAAATTTTGCGCCCAAATGGAATTTTTTGAACGATTTGCTCCAAAATTTTATTTATTCTTAAAATATTCTATTTGCTCAATTTTTCGGTTTTAATTTAGAAGAATATGAAAAAATTCCTGATTTATCTTTGATTTAATATTTCCTCTAAAGGGTTTTTTCATTCGTCTATAGTCACGCTATAGTTGCCCTTAAAACGAAGGTTGTTATTGTTTTCGCTGCTTTTTATCCGCATTAAGGAAGCGTACACACAACGACATGTATAAATTGTTTTTGTCTCAACTTTATCAGTTTATTAATGACTTTGATTCGCGTCCTTTCTAAAAACCAGTTTTTTTTGTTTTTTTTTTTTTTTCGAAATATTGTTCACCTTTACTGGGGTAAAAATAAAATATTTTTCATGCTTTATTTATCTTAGCGATTGCCTTTGAATCGCTACAAAATTTACATTAGTTGTATAAAAAATGTAATTAAGTATATTTAACACCATCATATATATATATATATATATATATATAATACTATTTCGATACTGGCTCTAATTAACGCAGCTTCTTAAATCTGAGTAATTTTATTCACTCGGATAGAAATACTGATATTAAGTAGAATCGATTTTTACCCGAACTTTTTAATTATTCTCCGCTTTTTCTCTAAACATGTAAGACTAATCATTTTAAGTTTTACAGTTATTTCACTATAAATATCTCGTTTTCATTTACGATACTAGACACCTACACACATACGTATAATTTAATTTATTTAATTTCGTGAAAAAGTATTAACGTTTTTTAAATTATTTTCCAAAAGTAATTTTACTTCTACAGAATTAGTTCTAAAAATTCACCATACAAACAATTTGTTTTAAATTTAACGTAGCGATAAACAGCAGGGCATCTCGGTCCCTACATCTATGTAGAGTTCATAATTGGAAAAAAAAAATGTACATATTTCGAAGTATACAGGTGCTTTCTCAGAATCGATTAAATTCAGATAATAATACAGATCTGTATGTGCTATTATAATTATTGGCAAAATTTAACACGGAAAATTCGTAAGCGTAATGATTTTTTTATTTTTTACCTTTGACGTATTATTTGTTAGTCTTTTTAAGGAAGATAGCGATATACACAATTTCAGAAGAACAATAAAACAAATTAGTTCTGCGGGGGGTGTATATTTATTTTCAAAACTGAACTTGGTTTTGCGCTTTTTTCCGCTTATTGTGAAATCGAAATTTCGGAGAAATTCTAAAACGTCACTTATTTTTCTTTTATTTTATCATATTAGTAAATTACTAACATTTTTCGAACATCGCTTATTAAAACGTTTCATTTTCAGCGATGACGAGTTGCATTTTTTTCAAAAATTACGAATTATTGTATCATCGAACATTTTCCTAACCCGGTGTACGCAGTGTGAATTCTTCTCAATGCGATTTATTGCTGTAGCGAAGGATTGATTGATTTTTTTTGGTTAGAATTGAGAATTTTGCAAATTGACAGGGTTAATTGAAAAATAGTTTCCAGAAGTTTTTTCAACCGCTACAAATTTTATGTAAAATTTTCGTTTTCTTACCTTTTGTATTACATAAAATAATAATAAATAAAAACCAATTTTACGACCGACTCATACTTCTTTCTGCTACATTAAAAATTTTACCTAAGCGTATATAATATTTCCTTATTCATTTTTTTGTTTTGAAAAATTACGCGCATAATTTTTGTGACCTAAATCGACTATGTCAGTTGCTGATCATAATGATCTACAAATAAAATACCTAACTTTAAATTTAGGAAACTTCTTTTCACTGATAAAGAAGAATTTTGTAATATTGCGGCTTATATATTAATAATTTTTAAGTTTTAAGTTAAATTATTTTTAATGAAAAACACTGATAATATTAAAAAATAATAATAATAATAATAATGCAAACGGTTTATCATATATTTCAACTCTGGCAACAATTATAAATGGGCTAATTTTGTATTATCTCAATCATTTCCGATTTTGAATAATTTTTGTTTCAATTTTTGCAATTTCTAAGTGTATATTACACCCTTACTTTCCACCATTTTTTTAAATGGGCATTTATTTATTACATAAACGGTTTGTAGGTCGGTGACTTGAAATCTTTATTTTTTCTCACTGGGCAGGGGGGGGGGGTGACGAAAATTTATTTTACGCAAGATTTTATTTTATCAAAATGGTAAGTTGATTACGTTCAACCTCTTAGCTATATTCGTATGTGGTAACGAAAATAAAAAAGAGGTAAATCCCAATAGTTCATTGCATTTCTAATTGCCTTCTGAGCCCACGGGCAGTTTACAATAAACTAATTTTTTTATTTTATTTTATTTATTTTTTTTTGTAATTGAGTTTTTATAAGTTTTTACTATATCTGTTTATTTCACACATTGTTTCTTTTATGTTGTACAGTAATTAATTTTAAACGCCAATTTAAAACAATTATTTAATTTATCAGACAATAATCGACTTTTAACCGTTATTTTTTATTGTTTATATTTTGGCATCGTCTTTATTAAATTTATATATGATAGTAACTCCCGTGATCATGAAGGTCTTCGAAACGCGTCGGGGTATTTGGTAAATTAAATAATTGTTTTAAGTTGGTGTTTAGAATTTACAAGTTTTTATTGAAATATTTATAATTAATGCGATAGTATCTGCAATTGATTAAGTATAATTTTTTTTTTTTTTTTTTAAATATAAAATTTTCCTTAATTTCATTTAACGTGAAAACACTTTTATTTCACACAAGATTAGTGAAGGATTTGTATATTTCCTTTTTTTGTGTGGTTGAAAGGGGAATCTAAAAGGTAAAACGAAAAACAAAGCACGAAGAAATGGTAAAAAATCATGTTTTATGTTACACCTCTCTAAAAACTACCAATTTTCAATTTTTTAAAGAGGAGTGAGGTTCACACAGAAGAGACACGTATAAAAAAAGTATATTTTTTGTGCAATTGATTTCGGTTGAACGACCTCCAACCAAGATGTACACAAATTGCTCAGTCCGATGGCGACCTACAAGGTGTGACAGCTGATATCTCCGTTAATTTTCGAGGAAAATTTTTGAAAATTTCAGAATATATTCTTAAATATATGTACCTATGAAGTGACCTCACAATATCAATAAATCATATAAATTCAAATTCACGAAAATCACTGCAAAACGCCATCCTACACCTATTTGCCCCCCTTAACACAACATGCCCGGTGATTGTTATTTCGAGAAAAATTTAGTGAATGTAAATCGTTTTCCCTTTCTTCCTCCGACATGCAATTTCAATCTATGAATCAGGAAGTAATAAACATGTTAAAATGCTTTACTTGGATCGGGAATTTTTAACAACGTAAGTATTGCGGAAGAAATCAATGAACGTGCTACTGAAATTAGACGCAGACAGATTCGACGAATGATGCAAAAGTCGATGAATTTTTAAATGTAGGTAAAGATATTATGCGGACGATGAAAATGAAAATATCGAGATAAAAAAAACTGAAATTTCTAAATCTACTAAGATTCTTGAAACCATTCGTCGATATCTCTCCTGACGAGATACTTTCTTATCGTTGATATTAGTGTAGTCTCTTTCTCGACAATAAGTTTGTTTTTATTGAAGAATGTTTGAAATTTTCTTTAACGATAAATAAAAAAAGTGTTTATGTTTGGTTTCCACATATCGAACTTTCCAGAAACGATCGATTTCGATACACAAAGGTGCTACTACTGTATACTTTAGAAGAGATACATAATGAATCACTTTAATCTTGCCTCTTTCTACTTGAATGTAAGAAACAAAACTTACAGACAGTATTTATTATTCAGTAGATTTAAAAGGTGTTTCAAATATTAGATTATAAACTTCAGGCAGATGCGGATCACATATTTTTAGTCCGATTAAAATATGATTTTACATAATTAGCTTAGACGTAATTTAATTTCTTTAGCATCCACTTATAAGTTCCCTGCTATATTCGTCGAGCATCAAAGTACATTTGTTTACAAAATCAAAACGGCGAAATCAATCGATGTCATTTTAATTAAAACTGTCGATTGTCAAGTTGATTTAGTTTTGTACAAATATATATGGTGTACTCTTCGAGCATGCTTCAAAGGTGAGACTGTCAGCATGATTGTATGCCATCACCTTAACCGACGTTCTTTTGTATATTCCAAAAAACCATCGCGAAATATTAAACGGAATTGTCTTCTTATCATTGTTTCTGCGAGTCCGTTATTTCTTCACAGTCTAATAATTTACACCATTTAATCATTCTTCTACTCGTAATTAGACGAAACGTCAAAACTTGGTTTAACAATTATTGAACTTTTTATTCTACATATCTCTTGTTTATTCTTTTCCCTCTTGACCTACTAATTTTTTTTTCAAAAAATAAAAAATCCTTTTTTTTTTTTTTTTTTTAATCCGTTACAGTTTTATTTCTACCCTTAGCAGTGTGCTTGTCTCTCTATGTTTGAAATTATTTACATTATCTTGAATCATCATAGAAAGGAAAAAGTCAACGCCTTCCTTTCATCCCATAGAATAATTAATTAACGCGTAACAGAAGCAATCTGATTGATTTGTGTTAATGTATTTTAAGCGATAATTAATTTTTCACATTAAAAAGATCGCAAACGAAATCTACATGCTATTCAACGAGAAACAAAAATATTCAAGTATTTTACATAATTGCAAGAGACGAAAATTTGAATAAAAAAATTCCAAATCGAAGGCATATTAAAGCGGCATTCTTTATAAAGAGACTTGTCACTAAAATCTTCTGCATTTGTGCTGGTACTGCAAAAACAACTTTTAGAAAATAATTTACTATTGAGATAGTACTATCGCAGATGCGTGTAATCGCATGCACATGCGCATCCGCGGCTTAATTTGTTACGGAGCTTTGCGGATACAAAAACATAACAGCTTAATAAATATGAGAGTCTCCGTTGAAAAAAAATTATAGAACAGCCAACATCGACAAGTACAGTCCCTCCGGTAGTTCATTGATATGTGATTTTGTGACAATCATGGCGTTTCAAGTGAAGATGAAGGGCACACGGAAGAGGAAACAAATACACCTATATTGAAGAAAGAGTCAAAATTGAATTGTAAAAGGAAAAAAAGGTAAATATATTCGGAAAACGCTCCGAAGGATTATCCACGAATGATCCGTAGCCCACGGTGGAGTTGATAATCTAACTTCGGTTCCGGACACGTAAAATCCGACCCAGCAAGTACTAATAAATCGATAAATGTTATATTCCGCGATAGAAGCTAAAATGTACACTTTTAACAGAATAGACCGTTTGTCTGATACCACAGAAATGTGCTAGATCAGCTAGAAATGGTGAAAAATTATGATAACATTAGGATGATCAGAGAGAAACTTTATCGTTTTGTCTGTGGACACAATCATCTGTAATCTCAGATTAGCTTTTTTTTCAATTTCCTACTCTCCTTCTAACATACATAATTGAACGTAATACCGGTTAACACTGCGTCGACAATCGTGCAAACTAGTGCCAATTTTTGAAATGTACTATGTACCTAAACATCGGATGATCCATATAAGTCCGATGACGTATCCGGGATGTAGTTTTCCAACTTGCGATTCAGTTCCGCATTCGTATCCGAAAAAATAACAAACTTCCCCCAACACTACGGAAAACCCTATGAAGTGATATGGAGTGTTAATTATAGTTGCTATCCACCTCCGCCAACTACTGCTCGTAAATCTCTGCTTGCCGACTAGCGTTTCAAGTGAACATTAGCGGCGCAGGATGAATAAATAAACCTTTGTGAAATCGCTTTAATTTTGAAAAAGCTGCAGTGTTACTATCCATTAAATATAATTTACCAGTTCTGAAATTCGGTTTTTAAAGCGATGAAAATAAATATTTTCCGAATAAAAATGCCAATAAATTATAACCTATTTCAATTAATTTTATGAAAGTTACAATATTTAATTTTATTGATAATCTATTATCATATCTATAGCCATCCGGCCAGCATATCTACATCTGCAGATGTCGATAAAAATCAGTAAACTCCTTGCTACATAGTATTGTTAACGAATAACAAAGTAAATTACATTTAACCGGTCGAATTTTTATAGTAAAAAACTTTCATTATAACGGCACGAATTAATATCAGATTAACAGACATACAAAGTAACGGTGGTAAAAGCATTTTTTAATATCGAAGTGTTACAGAAGTCTGAGATTTTAATTTCTCAATTAGAGTAACTCATCTTGTTACGTGAAAAATAATTAAATAATCGTTCAACATGTAGTCGCCAGATGAAGGAAAAGTCGATAAACAATACAAAGGAAACTGGGAAACTGATTCTGTTTCGATAGTGTTACCTTACAGTAAGTTTAATGTTTTACAGTATACGAGTTGGTATTTACGTGTTATACTAACGGTATAATAATTACTTCACGGTACTTTTAAGACAGTTCGGGGAAGAGAGAGATGCTTGAGTTTGTGCATTGGGCTTAGTAAAACGCTAACGGCGACCCTGACCACGTTAATGATTTCGATTGTTATCATATATTTAAGTAGTATACACCTGTTTTCAATATTTATACAAAAACAATTATCAAGAATATCGCAAAACAAGATTACTTTACAGCTATAAGAGTAGCGCTTATTACGCATTCTCTGTCATACGCGATTATTTTTTGCACGAGTTTGCACTATCAAATGACATTACGATAAAAGTACAATAAAATCAAGGTTAGCTTCTCGCGTCCTTCTTGACGAGAATTGTACATTTCGAATTAAAGTAATCTCCCCGGCTTTTAATAAAATTACAATTACTTCGCTATCTCGAAAAATCCGCTAACCGGATATCATATATGATACATAGACATATATCAGGGGCGGATCCAGGACATTGGGGTTGATATAATTACGTAAAATCTTCGAGGGTAGGCGGTAGATTTGAGAAATACCCCCTCGTTTCATAAAGAAAATCAAATTTACAGAAATTTAAAAATATTTTAAAAATACATAATTATTATAATTTTTAATTTAAATTTCGTTTTATTTTTAGGTGAACAAAATAAAACGAAATTATATAATTCTAACTAAAATGGTAGTTTCGAAATAGTAAGATAGTATTACTTCCTTTTTATTTTTGTTACGAATCCGATTCGAATTCTCTTTGTTCACGAGCAAGTTTAAATATATATATATATTTCTTATTGAACTATTTTCGTTTACATTTACAAAATTAAAAATAAATAAAAATAGCCAAAGATCGACGACAATTATGTTTAAAATAGAATAAAAAAAGGAACACTAATAGTTTTACTAGAAAATAGAGTATTAAATATTAATTATTAAAATCCGTAGGCAAAATTCGTACAAATCTTTTATAACATAAATTAAATTTCTCTGTCATAACAAATTTTTTCATAGAGGCCATAGTTTTCGATGGAGGATCCCCTATGTAACCTCCGTGGATCCGTCACTGCATATAAACATATAGCATTTTAAACAATTATGCAATTAGAAAATCTTTCATTTCTTAAATTGAATCGGGGTTTTAATCGCGCGAAATGATTTATTACGAATTATTAAATTTACCTAAAAATGATGAAATAATTAAAGGTAATTTTTATAAGAAGCCCTTTTAAATGCTACTTTAGAATACTTTTTTGAATAATTAAACAATGTATTGTCGCACCCTCAAAAAAAAAAACAATAAAAAAAAAATGCTTTTCATACTGGCTGTTTCCCCCTTTTTTTATTACATACTTCGCAAGGAATTAAAATTGATCGTAATTTTTAAATCTTTCGATTATCTCTGTGTTTAAAAGGTAAACAATAAAAAAATAAATAAATAAATGGTTAAATAGAAATGTAAATATTTTACTTTCGAATCGTTAATAGGATTTTAAATACGGCAAAATTCATTGTCGTTTGAGAAAAACATTTTAAAATTTCTTACAAAATTTAAATATATCGCGTAAGCGTTTATTTTATTACATATTTGTTGCTATACTATTACATAATATAAAATGCGCGGAGTAAAAAATACTTAGATACGTTATATATATATATATATATATATATATATATATAATATGTATACACAGAAAAACTCGACCCTCAGACCTTACTCATAAGTTAAGAATCGGTTTTAATTGGTGCCATTTTTAATTTATGATTTTTGTAGCATAAAAACATTATACATTACAATATTGTCATATTATCTCCCGCGTAATAATGTCATACACACAAACACACATACCATATAGTCAATTTATATTATTATCTCCCTGAAAGTCGTTAAAGATTAAAAATTACGTAGGTAAAAATTGAAGTACATCACGTCCCAACTAATACATTACTACCACCAGTCAGCACCATACTGTTTATTGCCGAAAAAACAAATAGGAAAGACTAAAAAATCTTGACTATCAAAGCAGCGTCCATTTTTAATTAAACAAACCCGGTTAAAACCGGTAAAACACGATATTTTTCTTTTTTCGATATTCAGTTAACGAAAGTATAACAGACCCGTCGATATCGAAAATGAGTAAATAATAGCCGACAATGTTGTCACTGAGTTTTCGTTCAATTTCGTTCGCAACCAGTGCTTTAGTCAGAGGGGGCTGAGATCTAAAGACAATAATGGATCCCCTCGAAGATTTTATATATGGGGAACACACGAGATTTCACTGGAATTCATTGATAAACCGCGGTACTTTCTGTTGGCTAAAATAGATGCCGGTATCCCGGAATAGCGTTAAGCTTGGTATTTTGACGCTTTCGTTAAATCACCATACTTTCCTCAATTTGACACTAGTATCTCAAAATCAAAATTTTAACACTACGCATTCAAACAAAAACTGAAGTTAAATAAACTTTCGTTAAAATCCTAGAGGCAACATATTAAATTTTTAATAACATATATTTTGTGAAATTATAATATTACTAAATGTTTATAATGTTATACGGCGCTATTTATCAATTAATTTCCTCCGTTTAATTTTTTCAGAATTTCCGGAACGCCAAGCGTCCTATATGAAAAATAATTATTTTCCCCTTGCCTTAAAATTATTATTCTTATCAACTGCAGCGCGATAAAATTTCAAGCACCACAAAGCTGTCAAGTTCAGCGATACAGTCAATGTTGAATAAATTCCTTAAAATATTAACGATAAATTCACATTTTAAACAGAACAAATTAATAATCAAAAATTTTCTTACCATTTTTTCACGGTGATTAATCTCCAGCAAATTAATGTATGAAAATGTGTAGACAAATGCAATGATCGGATAAAGTACGAATTTTCGTCGGCAAGATAGCCTTTCTCCGTAGAATAAGTTTTTCGGCGAAAGAATCCACAATAACATCGATATCCAATGCAAAAATATGACTAGGAAGACCCACGCTTTGAAGAGCGATGCGTACGCTATGAGAGAAATGGCACGTGCGCTAACTGTACCCAAGCGCCAAAGGAACTGTAACGATAGAAGTTATTTACACACAACATATTAGAATGTACAATGTGATAAATGTGTAGACGCGCAAGCTAGAAATATTTTATTGAACATGTCACGATATAAATATGTCTATAATATATGAGGGCATTTTTTAAGTAATTGTTGAAATCTTAAAACATCAAACAGACTACGTAGTACTTATAACGGGAAATGTGATTCTTCAAACTGCATCATCGGAAAATTCAAAAAATTTAAATACGTATTTCATATTTTCACATCGCTTGTTTTAAATTATGAAAAACAAACGTTCTTATGATTGTATGAATGCATGTATGCATGATATTATTTTTTAAACATTTTTTACTACAATCAAAACTAAGATTCGTATATATTATAAATATTGAAAAATGGAATATTTCAAAATTCAAATTATAGTAAACACCAATTACAATCGCACATACTTTATATAACTTTATTTTGTGCCCAAAAAATTACTTCATTTTTTTTTTTTTTTTTTTTTTTTTTAGAGTAATATAGAATAATTAAAAGGGGATGTGCATTATTTAAAATTAAATTGAAATTGAAATTACTTTTACATGTTTTTATAATATATGTTAATATAGATATATATATATATATATATATGTGTACATTTTCATTTGTCATTAAAGGAAAAATTTACACAGCACTGAATAGAAAATTTAAAATACATTCTGTACGATTTTACAAGTAAATTTCTTACCTGAAATATTACTCCGAGCCAAGTTAAAACCAACAAGTGGACTTTATGCATTCTTACGTTCTTGCTGAACGAAGCTAACGCCCAGCAAACGTTAAATAACGACAGCAGTATAGAAACCATGCTTAAGTCGGTAAATTCCGGTGTAATTTTTTGAGAAAATATATACAATTCGATGAGCAACAAAGGCATTGATTGGCAAAACGCATGTATTAAACGTAACATACACAGATCTCGTACTTCGTACTTGACGAATCTTAAATCGACTGGTATGAACAATTTAAAATATCGCCACAATACCCCGCACTGTAAACAATGTAACACTATGATACAGATCAAATTTACTTTACTGGATGACTCGGACGACGACGACGACGATGACGACGGTCGCACTTGTTGCAGATCATTATTTTTGTCAGTGTCAGCGGATGCTTCTCGAACTCCCTTCGAATTCAAATACCATCTTAACGATATAACGTGTTCAGCTACCGAAGAAATTAACACAAACGAGATTATTGCTACGGACCATTCCAATTTGTCACGAACGAGTAAGGCATAGCCCATAACAAGATCGAAAACAATATCGCAGAAGTATACTATTAACGATATAATGTTGAAGAGAACATCACATAATGGTAGAAACTCATTTTGGGCCATAATCATAAATCATCTCCTCTACATATTTTCACTTTAGGCAGTCTGCTGCAACTACCTCGAGGTGATCTCATGACTGGACGAAGAATTATGGAGTTTCATTGAACAGCTAGATGGAAACAAAATATTCCGACCATGATTGCGAAAATTAAAGAAACGGCGAAATTAGAAAAATTAAATTTACTGCATTTACAGATGACCAAAAAATACGATAAGCGGTTCGTTGTTACGGACGTTCGTTTAAAATAAAGAAGTTTTCATAAACCACTGACACAAAACAACTCCATACCAGACGACTATCGCAGCTAAACTGTTCGTCTATGAAATATATGTTGTGTATCGCATTATTTATCCCTCAGGAGATGAAAAGGAAATTAAATTTTTGTCATTCCTAAGCGCAAAGACTAATATATTGACGCTAACCTTTGACTTAATAACATATTAAGCCTAAACGTAAATATTGGTTTTTTGAAAATATATTAAAATTTAATATAATTATAGATTTAAAAATATTTATTATTATAATTTTCTTCTTACATAATATATTTCTTATTTATAAACAAATTCGGTTCTACGTATTTGATTTGTTCGTTGTAATGAAATACGAGCTAAAAATAAAGGTTTTAGTTAAAGCTCCAGTAACTAATAACAATCTATTGTTTTATTTGTATTTTATTAAAAATAATTAATTCAAATTTAAAATAGGAAAGATAGATGGTACAGTTATTTGTCAACAATAAACGGATTTCATTAAATGTTTAGTGCGTCAGTTACAGAAACGAATTTTAGATGAATATTTTTTGACCAATCATAATTATTTTTCAAAATATATGTATATTCCTATTTACTTAGAAAAAATATACAAACTATATTTGTTTTTCGCTTTTGTTTGAACCATTTCAAAAAACTTGGTATTCTGAAATTTCGATTAAAAGTCGATTGATTTAAAAATATCGCATTTTGAAAACTTTTACATATTGAAAATAAAAATGCGTTAAACCGGTGCTGAGTCGGAGGATTTAATTTTTGTTTTCATATAAACATAACGGATTTTCATTAATGTGTATCTAATATTCTGTTTTCAATCGCGGATGTGAATAAGTAAGAACTTTAATGTATAGTTTTACAGTGCAGTACGTAGTTTACAATTGCGTATTGTATACTAGATTTTTAGATATAGATTTGTGTATAAAAATGTTATTGTAAAAAATAAATAGCCGCTAAACACTTTCCATGTAAATGTTAATATTATTATTTTTTCTTTTCGTTCTACTTTCGGACTAATATATATATATATATATATATATATATATATATATATCGCTGAAACAAGTATTACTTTAAAGTTTTTTGTTTTTTATTTTTACATTGTTGAATGATTTAAATGCTATATATTGATTATTGGTTGCAACTAATTGCAGTTAAAACTTTCGTTTATTTCAGTTAACACCATGTTCGTAGGACATAATTCTCCTTTCGGATCTACAACGACAGATCCTAATCCGATGAAAGATTTTGAAGTTGCTTGCCCACCAGATGACACTGTGTCCTCATTAGCGTTTAGTTCGGCTCCAGTTGCGCAAAATTTTTTAGTTGCTGGAAGTTGGGATTGTTCGGTACTATGAATATATTTCTTTAATAGAATTATGTAAAGAGCTTTGTTATAGAAGTTATTGTCGAAAAATAGAATGCCGATAATTTCTTCTGATATTTTTTATGTCGATCGGTAAATTAACGCTGTTCATATTCAAATGGTCAATTTTATTGAAATAAATTATTTCAGGTTAGATGTTGGGAAATAGAACAAACTGGAAAGACTATTCCGAAATCTATGCAAACAGTTCCAGCTCCTGTATTAGATGTAACATGGGGAGGAGATGTAAGCACTTTATTTTTTCTGTTTAACTTTCGATATGTTCTTTATGTTTTAACGTTGAATAATTAGCTACTCTGGTTTGTTATATTTCATTATTAGAGTAATAAATATATATATATATGTTTGTGTGTGTGTAGTACATAAAATATTAATTTATAATTTCTAGCCAAAATTTACTAATAAGAAATTTTAACTATAAATGTAATATGAATACTATTTAATAAATATTTTTTAATAAATGACTTATATTTGAAAATACATATATTTGAATTTAGGATGGAACAAAAGTTTTTATAGCGTCTTGCGATAAAACTGCCAAATGTTGGGATTTGAACACGAATCAGCTGGTTCAAGTTGCAGCTCATGATCATTGTGTTAAAACATGTCATTGGGTTAAAGCTCCAAATTACAGCTGCTTATTAACCGGATCGTGGGATAAAACTTTAAAAGTAATTTAAATCGTGTTAATTTGTGTGAATGGTCGATATTATTATTTTACATTTTAAATATCTCGAGTTAAATTATTTATAATTTATAACACTGTATTAAAAAAATTTCCCTTATTTTAAACTTACGCTATGCTATTTAAATGCAATTGTTTCTTTAAATTCAACGTGTATTCAAAAAATAAAACGTTTACAAAGGTTAAAGTTGTATTTACATTGTAACAATTATATTACGATTAGATTTGTTAAAAGAGTACAGTTTCTAAAATTTTGGATTTTGCCATCTGAGTTATAAATGCCATCACCAGATGTAGAGGATTAAAAAAATTACCACTTTAGTTTTGTATTAGTGTCGGTTTGGTTCCATTTATTTGTAAAGTTTATTTAATACTATTGATTCTCAGTAATTTTCTGTATAGATGAAATTTGTTTGATTCGAAGTCCGTTGAAAGATTGTTGTAATTAATTTATTTCTTATAAATTATAGTTTTGGGATACGAGATCTGCAATGCCCATATTAACAATAAATCTACCGGAAAGATGTTACTGTGTCGATGTTGTAAGTACCTGATTATTTTCGTTGTTAACTTTTCTATATTTGAAAATTATTTAACATCGGTTTATGTTGAAGTAAACGTTTAATGTGCTAATGTGTAATTTAAAAATAATTTTTAATATTTAATATTTGTCTTTAAACTGTATGTATTACATTTAATGATGAAATGTGTATTAAAAGTCGATAATTTGATTACAAAATTAAAGAAAAGGAAAACTTATTGATTCATTTTTAACAATATTTAATTCTGAAGGTTCTCCTTCGGGTTTATCTGTTTACGAAAATGACCTATCCGCCTTGTGTAATTTCTAGAGTAAAAGGATAGCGCGGTTTAAATTTTATTGTTTTTTCTCTATTATGTAGGATTATCCAGTAGCAGTTTGTGCTACGGCCGGTCGTGGTCTTATCGTGTACTTCTTGGAAAATAAACCGCAAGAATTGAAGAAAATTGATTCTACGTTAAAATTTCAACACCGTTGTGTGTCTATTTTTAAGGATAAAAAAAAGCAACCCACTGGTAAGTCAGAGTTTGTATTTCTATTTAATTTTTATATAATACAGTAATTATTGTGATTAAACTGCATCGATGAATTCCGTGGTGTATGAAACAATTAAGTCGTGTAAAATATTTCATAATATATGTGAATTCGAAAAAGTTTATTTAATGTAATAAGTTTTTTTTTTTTTTTTTTTTTTTTTTTGTAATAAAAATATTTTAAATACAACATATTTTGTTTAGCAAAATTTTTAAAATTAAATTTTATTTCAGGTTTCGCCATAGGTAGCGTTGAAGGTAGAGTTGCTATTCAGTACATTCAACCTCAAAATCCAAAGGATAACTTTACATTTAAATGCCATCGTTCAAACGGTAGTAATGGTTATCAGGAAATTTATCCGGTAAAATTATGTTACACTCATTTAAATAATTAAAAATTTCTATTCTTTGGGTAATTTTATAATGATCTTTAAATGTTAAATTGTACTTATTTTCGTGTGCTAATAATACATATATGCATTTTTTAATAATCCCATCCGCGAGGGATGTAACAGTATTGATTTTGGTACAATTATTTTATTACTCGTAGTTGAAAATTAAGATATCTGGTATTTGCTGAAATAGTAATATATCATTCTGTTTATTTTCGTTATTGTCGAAATAGTATGGTATATTAAAATAGACAAACTAGTGAACATTAACACGTAAATTCGGTAATTCAGAATCTTTTTTGTAATTTTTCGATATTAAAACATATTTATGGAAAGAAAAACTCTTTGCCTTTTGATCAGCTGCTGTTATAGTGTTAATACTGTCGTCGCGAAATAGACAAGTACTAACGTGCTTTAAAATTCGTTCTTACAACTAAAGCGAACTACTAGTTTACTTAACGCATGAATCGGAATTATTGTTTTGAATTTTTCAGGTAAACGATATTGCATTCCATCCAGTACACGGTACATTAGCAACAGTCGGTTCTGATGGAACATTTAGTTTTTGGGATAAAGATGCACGCACGAAATTAAAATCATCAGAAACTATGGATCAAGCGATAACGCGTTGTGCTTTCAATCATAACGGACAAATATTTGCGTATTCAGTTGGCTACGATTGGTCAAAGGTAATGTAAAATTTGTTTTATTACGCAGTGTTTTTAATCGAAATATAAATTTTAATAATGAAATTTATAATGTAGCTTACTGGTATGAATGACGATAACAACATACAAAATATAAACCTAAAAAGTTCGCTTTAACGGATATTGTCATAAAACTTTAACGTTAGTATTATATGTTCTTTTGTTGTTGTTTTTTTATCGTTAAAATGTGTATGTATGTTTTGTAATAGAACCCTACGTTTTTCTACTAATAAGTTGTCTGCAACTATGTTTAACCACGAAGGAGTAAGGTATATTATGCGCAACTTTTGACAAATTGCTGGCGTTAATATGGTAATTTTATCATATCAAAGTTGTTACAAATGTTGCAGTCTGCCCATTGAAAAAGATAGCTATCGAGAAATTCGATGTTTCGACGATGTTACTATATTGTTACCACATGTGTGACATAAGAAGTCAGAGATTATCGAATTCTGTTGAAATTATGACGTTCTGATATTAATATTTTTCAATTTTCACAATTTTTTTTTAAAAATCCCAAAATGTAAATGATCAAACTAAAAAATTTAATAAATATTTCAAACTTAATCGAAATTTTACGCGTATATATATATATATTTTTTTTTTTTTTTGTTATTTTTGTTAAAAGTATAATAAGAAATATAACGAATGAAACGTTACATTTTATAATTTATTAATTTTAAGTAAATCCGAAATATTATGCACGTTTCAAAATATCTTAGATGAATTCATATACTATGGAGGGTAATAGAGCGCATGCGTTTATTATTTTTTAAACAAATTGCAATACGCAGTTTATATACTATTTTATAAATTAGATTATATAACATTGATAAAGAATAATATAAAGAGGGAACACACTTTATGATTAAATGTATGTAATGTCCGTTTTATTTTTATCTTCTTGAAGACTGAGGTTATTATAATCGGCTTGAAAAATCGAAATTACTAATTGGATAGTATATTTTAGTTTGAGTATGTATATACGTGTTTTATGTATATTGACCGGAGACAAAATTTTGTGATACATTTATGATTGAATAAATGCTACTCTTTACTTCCGGGTCATTCCATTCTATGCACATTGTTACGAAATAGTGATTATTAGATTTTAAACAAATTTGGTTTATATACATATCTATTTTTTTGTTGTTTAACGGTAATTTAAATTGTGTCGACAAAGTGTGACGTCATCAATATTGCTTTAAATTATCGAAAAATTTTTACTTAAAAATAAAAAATATTTATCGTATTTTAATTTTTTTGTTAAATTAACAAAGAACGATAAAACTGTTACCATGGTAACAAAATGAGTTGGTTCACATGTAGATGTGACGTCATTCGGTAATGCAGTAGCGGAACTTTATACCATATTTAGCCGAAGCTGTCGCACATTATTAAATATGGTAGCTATTGGCTGTTTTATTATGTTCTTACGGGAAATAATTATATGTTTCCATCAGTAGATTCAAAGTAAACGTTATACTACATCTAATTGAATTAGTGAGAAATATCTGAAGTAGTGTTCATTCACCATTTTCAAACATACGATCTACTGCTTCTGAAATGAGATCTCGTTGGCGTTCATTAGGGCGACATGTTTTTTATTATAATTTTAGGAATTCATCATATTTTCGTGTTTTCGTTCAATATTAGACATTTTACAGAAAATATAGGGCAATACTCGTATTCTAAATGTAAAAAATTACAGTTCTCATCTGATGTTGATAACATCGTTGTAACACATTTTTTGTGGACGCAAATTATTTCTGCGTACAAAGCAAAACTATCCACGTTAAAAAGAAATAAGCACAATATTATTATTGGGAAATAATCCGTGTTATATTAAAAAAGAAATTTTATTATGCTCTAGAGGTATACATGAATATGTAGCGTATTAATTACGTGCTAGTAAATTAAAAAAGTAACTATTTAATTTAACGACAATTAAAATTTTGACCCGAATGTATTTTATTTGATCGATTTACATAATGAAATTATAAATGATATAATTATTAAGTAGTGATCGGATTCTGGTGTAACCGTAAATTATTCAGTACAAAAACACTTTAGAGAGCCCCAGTTATAAAGAAGCGGCTTTCTGCCCGTGTGTTCTTTATTTTCAACATGCATAATTTCAGGAAAAACCGGAAGAAAACGTTAAAAATATAGCTGGATTTCTAAAGAAATCTAAATCATGTATGCGTTTTGCCGATATTTAGTATGAATTCCTTTAATATTCGAATTAGTTTATGTGATATTTCAAGTATTCCTAAAACAAGTGTTTTTTTGTGCTTTTTTATACTTGTATCGGAATGTTCAAAGTCTCAAGAAATTTTAGTTTATACACTGAAAGTTTTCGTTTAATTATGCTTGATGTAAATATGGATATTAATCGTTTTATACTTGATATATCGATTAAAGACAGTTTCGCTTCTTAGTTTTGTTAATAATAATGATATTATACTAATTGATATTTTAAAATCTACAGTAAAAATTACATCATCGGTAGTCCATTTTCTAGTATCGGTATACATTTACGCCAGCGGTAGTATTCATAGTGAAGATCCGTATAGTATGAAAAGTGTGAAATATAAAATTTCTCGTATTTAGATACTCAGCATGATGAGTAAACTCGAAAAAACGGGATAGATTGTTGTTGAGTTCTACGGGTTAAAAGTCATTTGGATTGGTCTTTTATTCGTGCGTTTAACTGTATATGTCTTACCGCGTTCAGAAAGCAATTATTTTGGCGAGCTCGTCCCTTTTATTTATCTCTCGCGTAATATTTTTTTTATTTATATAAAGTTGATTTCATTTCAAACAGTAATTCGATTTGTGTTTCGCTTAATTTTTCGGTTCTTCTTGGTTCGCTTTTAATTTTTATTTTACCTGTTTTATTTATCTTTTTATTTTCTGAAGAAATAATAGTACCTCCTTAAATCTTAGGCCCATTGAGTTTTCGATGATACTTCGCTCTCTGAAGAAGGGGGATAAAAATCAGAAAGTTTGATTATGTAACTTTGAGAAACCATGGTTTGTGGAAACCAAGATCTTCCATTACCGATCAAGAATTTAAATAATAACCTTCTGAGCATCTCATCAATTTGCACGTCTACTCCTCTTCCGTTATTAAATCGGTCTTCAAGACCTTCTACTCCTACTTGAGATCAATAATGGAATATTTCAACTCCTAATAAAAGGAAAATGTTTCCGATTTCTAGTTCTCGTCCCAGAAAAATTGTTTAGCAATTACCATTCCCTATTAGACACACTGGAGGACGCTACACTGTTCGTACCGGAAATATTGACAACGAGAAAAACTTGGAAAATGTTCCCTCATTAGTGGTCGTTAAATTACTATATATTAATCTCAAGCAAAGCGTACCTTTTAAATCAGGGCAAATAGGGTTGCTATTCTCTTTCTCTGTAGAATCCGCGAATTCCTTTCTTAACGAAAACTCCTTTTTGAAGATAATAATTGAAAAGCTATCGTCGCCAATTCTGTTTTATTTCGATAGGGTATTATTTTTGATGTACATCATTCAGTTATAGACGAGGATATAATGGAAGGAATTGTTTCTATCCCTATCCCAGTGGTCTCGGTAAGAAGAACCTTTAGAATTGAGGATAGCATTAAGCGTTCCATCAAATCAGTTGAAATATGTTTTGAAAACTCTGTACTCCCAGAATATATATGTCAATTTTAACTTTTTCAAGTTTTTTCTAGCATATCAGATTTCCGGTACAATGCGCTAAGTGCTTTTTGTTTGGACATATGAGCTAGGTATAATTCAGACTAGATTTGTTCTCCCTGCGCAAACGCATCCCTTCTCTAAATGCGAGCACTGTTTTTCGTAACTGTAAAGGAAACCATTGTTCATCAGACCGACAATATTCTAAATGGACAGGCAGAAGGAGATCAAGAAGATTGTGACATTCGGAAATATCCCTTTCTCGGATGCTGATAAAATCTAAAAAAGTTGAATTGGATTACCCGCTTTTTTATAATCAGATTGAGCAAAAGCGGTCTTCCATTTACTACAAGTTCTCAGTTAGTGAACACTTCTTATAGCAGTTTATTGATTTTAAATAAAAGGAATTTTCACACGTTTTATCCCAAGTAAGTAATACATAAAACCTTTTCCCCATTTTCCTTCTCACCCATCTGGTCGTCTTTCCGTTCCAACTAATGGTTGTGCATTAAATTATATTGCATCCAATTACCGGCCATCCATCTTGGGTAACGAACCTTAAAATTCAGTCACCTTTTGAATCCTTCTCTGCAGCTTTTTTAGATTTTTGTTTAGCAACCAAACATTCCCATTTCACCTAACTTCATAAGTTCTCTCTCCTCTATTTTCTTCGAAACGAATTTTCTTTGCTTATTAAAAAAAATCTTAGGGTAATTATCAGTTCTCTATTTGTTTTTGTTTTGTTTTTTTGCGTGTGTACTTATTCTTTTTCCTTGTTTTTTTTTTTAAATTTTTTTCTTGCTGTTTTTTTATTCCCTACACTTTTCTTTAATTTATCTCTCTGTCTAAGTTCTCCCGATATTATAAACACATTTTCCTACTATGATATGTGGTGTACTTGCAATATTCGCCAGTGGAATTGCCGTAGCATTCGATCAAATGAACAAGCTTTCGAGAATCTGCTTGACCTGCATAATAATATAGAGATAGCCCAGTGTCTGAAACTTTGTTATCGATTGTTGTTGATTGTTTTATTCTCAGTTACCACATAATCCAGTCAGCTTATGGTAGTGCCGTTGTTAATTCATTTTACCGCTCATAACTTTAACTTTTTCTCTTCGCAGAATTCTCCAAACCCAAATATAGTTAATATTTCTATTCCTACTAGCAATAACATATCCTCTTATAAAACTCTGTATCCAGTATAAATATCTCCTAATTATAGTCTGCATAACCTTTATTTATCCTTCTTTTCCGATTAATTTTCATATTTCTATGTGGCGTTGGAACTCTCCTGTCTGCGGGTGTTCCAGGGTAAACCGAAATGGCTCCATTTGACAAAATGTATTATTAAATAATAGCATAGTTATTCTTAATGATTCTTCAACTACATATTTTAGAAATTTTTCCACTTTTAGTACCATTGATCTTATATTTTTCTCTCCCGATATACGCTTAAGATGCATCCGAACACTCTCGATGGTTGACCATGTCCCTATAAAAATGTCATTTAATGGTTTCCTCCCAATATCTCAAATCAAGTTCTTAAATTTTCCAAGATTAACCGATCTAAACTGTTCAATTCTTGATTAATCGGTAATACTTTTAATCGTCAGTTCGATTCTATTTCTCAGTATCGTAAATTTAGCCATTTTATTTCTACCGCACTTTCCTCATTTTCTTCATTCTATAATCCTCCAGATCGTGTGAAGAAAGCCTCTATGCCTTTTCCATATGGTGGAATTGTGACTGTAGCACAACCTACTAAAAATAGTCTTTCTTTTTTCAGAACATTTTGGGCTAATCTTTCTTTATCTAATTTTATCTCTTACAAACAGTCATCTATCTCTAAGGCAAGATTTATCTTCAAATCCTGTAAAAAAGAAAAAAATCTGACCTAAATTCTCTTTTTTCTTTTTTTAATCAACATCTCTAGTGTCATCAGAAATCGATGAAATTATCCGAGTTAAATTTCTACATTTTCACCATGTTCACTTGTTGGCATGAAGCGGAGTTTTCTATTTACACACTGACTGAAATATATAGCGAAAATTAGAATATTAATTTCTGGGTGTGAAACGTAATTTCACAACTATTTCAGGAGCAAGCGTGAATTCATTTTATTTCTATCTTTAAACGCAACTTCAATATTTTGTTTATAAACACGAATATTTCTAGCCAGCTGCAGTAGTGCAGTTGATTAGGTAGTGACCAGTCTCGTTCGGGTAGAACCCAGCTCGAATCCCCCCACCGCACCTTGTAACTTCTAAAAATAAAAAAAAAAAAAACATCCGCTTTTGGTTAATGTCTACAGTTAACGCGCCGAAAAAAAAATAAATAAACATATCTGATGTTTTTTGTTTTTCTGTACAAAAATAAATGCTCATGACAATTTTTTTTTTTGTTTTTAAATTATCGGTTGTTTTTTTTTTTATTGCTGAAATTTATTATTTTAGGTAAAACATTCAGCCAATTAAAATAGAGAGGACGTTGCGGCTTAAGAGATTAATAAGATAAAAGTTAAAATTAGACTTGAGGTTCTGGGGGAAGAAAATTGATTTCGATCAATTGCACGATTAAACAAGTGTGAAAACCGCCAGATGTATTTGGTATATATTATATTCTTTTTGTGATTCTGGCGTTGGTATTATCGATTTAATAAGTTATCTCACCAAAAGATAATAAATGCAAAAGATACGGTATCATTAGGGATAATATTTCAGTATAAAATAATATATTTCTCAATAAATAAAATGTTTATTATTTTCCGAACGCAAAATGTTAATAACAATGATTCTTATGACAAAATTTATTTCGTTCGATTCCAAAGGAAAATCATGAGCTGGAATGTATGTTGCATCATTCAAAGTATTATTTCTTTTCTGAATAACTTTTTGTTGCCAAGCATTAACAGTTTTCCAATATACCACCGGCACCATAACCAGCTATATTAGTAATGTAACAAATATATATTATATAGGTGTATATATATATATATATATATATATATATATATATATATGTTTGCCATAAAATTTTACGTTTTTTGTTGCACTATTCCACATCAATACGTATTGAACGGCATGAACTAGAAACAAATAGTATTATACACGTGAAGCAAAATCCTGTGCACGGCCTGTACACACACATACATTCACGTTTACGTACACATTCGGAAGAGCATTTGTTTAAAAAGTGTTTTTTAGGTTCTTCGTGCTCTATGATATAACAAAATTAACAATTTCGATTTTTGGAGTGATTACCCTATTTATCCAAAAAATGAACTAAATTATACTTAAAATTAAATTATTTTTTCACTTTTTCTCTCTGTATGTAATTATTCTTCGGACTTCGCCTTAGGAACGCCCTAAATAATATTTCATAATTTTTACAGAAATGTCGGTTTCAACGGATTGCTATTTTTTTCGGAAAATGATAACTATTTTTTTTTTTCCCCCTCGTTCATGGTAATTAAAATCCAGAAGGTACAAATTACTTATAAATATACGCATAAGCGTAACAGGATTTTCTTTTAAACCTCCAGCGTAATATATGTTTCGCGTGGATAATGAAATTGTAAAATTAACGAATTGAGCAAAAAATTGTGTATTTTATGAATCGTGTAATGCTTGTACAGTTCATGAAATTTGTAGAATTTCAATCAGTTCATGAAATGTGCGTAATGATGTTCATTTCACATATTGAATATTGTGTAGTTCAGATTACTGCAGAAATACGAATTTGTAAAATATATTGTTTTTTTTTTTTTATTATAACAATAATACGTATAATTAGTAAGAGAATAAGTGAACGAAATTATAAATTACTTGAACTGAGTAATACATGAAACGAACGAAAGCAACTATTATGCACTTTTTTTATGAATTGTTCGAGAACATGTTTTAATGTTATAAAAATTGCTCGATTCAATTTTTTTCACATAGAAAATGCAAGTATTACGTAATTCATGAAATAAGTAAAAGTCATAAAGTACATTTCATGAATCGTTTAGAATTCTACACATTTTACAAAACGCACAGTGGTAATTTTTGTTAAGTTTGCAAATTGTGCAATTTCGTTATCGGCGCGCGCAACATATATTATACATTCAGTGACAAATAGTGTTTATGTATGTATTACGGTGTTTTATTATATTTTCGTATATTTCCAACATTTAATATTTCATTGTGATTTTGTTACAGGGTCACGAATATTATAATCCCAACAAAAAAAATTATATATTTTTGAGGTCTTGTTTCGATGAGTTGAAACCACGAACGTCCGGCTAAATGAAAAACGTTTAAACGTTTCACCGTGTTGTATATTATAGTGAAAATAGTAAGTCCTGTTTATAAATTTGTAATTGTGTCTGAACGTAACATTCGCCGAAATATTCATTCACTCGCATTAAAAATGTTCAGCAACGTCGTCGTCATGGTTATAAAATCGGATTTTAAATTTCCCGAAGGATGAATGACGTGTTTTCGTTTTCGTAATTTTTTATATTGAATTTTTCTATATAGATTTTATTATTATTATTTGTGTAACTCAAGAACTCTGTGATTTTGGTGTGTTAGCCGGAGATAAGTTTTACGTAATTTGGCATTTAAATATATTTAATATAAAAATTTTACCTTACATGTATAACAAGGATTATTAGTTTATAATCATTACCTTTTGAAGCATATTTAAATTATGTATTCGCGCAGCGCTTTCAAACTGTTTTATGAATGTTTCAGAATAGAGAAAATAAAAAGTTCGTTTAATTTCGTTGTATATTATACATGAGAAGTAATAAACATATAAATATTGTAACCGTTGTTATATGTTAATTAGATTGTTTATCTGTTGCAAAAATAAAATCACCATTCTATCTTTTCTGTTGCAGTTTCTATTCTCTATAATTGAATATTTACGTTAAATTATTCAGTTTTGAACGTAAAGATTTTTGTTAGTATTCGTTATCCCAAACAGTATATCGTGAAACGCTATATTTTTAATTTCAGTTATTAATTATGCCATGATTGTAGGAGTCTCTAAAGAATTCGGAATATAAGGAGCAGATTTCTGAAAGGTTCTGTTAGGTTACCTTGGTTTGTTATTATCCGTTATTTCCGACACGCTGCTAATGTCATCTTCGTGCGCTGTCCCGAGAAGTTTAATTTAACGAACTCCGCGATCAGAAAAATCCTGACAAAGTAACTATATCGTCCAATAAAACAGATTATCAGTTAAGGTTTTTGCTTTCCAGATTTACAGTAAAACTAATATGTTGTTGTTTAAAGTTCCTTTTAACTTCTACTGCTTTATTTTTTTGTATTCGCTGGAAATCGCGTTTCTTTTATTTCTAACTTTCTATGCGAAATTTTAATGAATCTGTATGTTACTGTATCATTACAAAAAATTCAAGAGTTGGAAAGTAGTTTTTTAAAGAGTAACATTAGTTTTGTAGTAAATCTAAAATAGATAATAAGAGGAGAGAATTTAACTGATGTTTTGTGAGATGATAGGACTAATTTTTCCAACCATGGAGCTCATAAATTTAAATATTTAAAGCTTTCACAGTGATTACTCATAATAAATAATTTTCAGAAACAACTGTGTTTTTTAAATTTCCCGAAATAGACGCATAGAAATATTATTGATAGTATGCTAGGAATAACGATTA
This sequence comes from Icerya purchasi, assembly GCA_039619475.1. Taxonomy (NCBI): domain Eukaryota; kingdom Metazoa; phylum Arthropoda; class Insecta; order Hemiptera; family Monophlebidae; genus Icerya; species Icerya purchasi. The sequence continues at coordinate 155,231,077 of CM077115.1, forward strand.
CAAAATAATTCATCGTAGTTACACTTTAATGATTATAATATTAATTTTTGTCCAGTCCTTACTTCACCTATAATATGAGAAAGAATATATGTAATGTAGGGATACAATTGAATGGTGTATAGGTTTGTTGATTACTCTGTAAATTTGTTTTTTTTTTATACATAAATGTAACTTCGATTTGTAAGCAGACGTAAAGCTATCAAGTCGTTTGTTTCTGCTGAACCATATTAATTATGGTATAAATGAGAGACATTAAGCGTAACATTTTATATAAGCGATTTTTTTTTTTTCTTTTTTTTTCTATTATGAAATGATGTCTCGAGAGTGGGGATTCATTTTTACCGAAGAATGAGTTACAGTTTAGAGAGAGAATAAACTATAGATAACAGAAAATTTTCAATAGCCTTGAATGAGGTATGACGACGATGTTGATTCGGGAAAATATTTTACCGTACGAAGGGTATTTTTTTTTTCTACTTTAGCATCGTTTTTAGTACTACCCGATGTTAAATTTTACATATAAACGGAAGGATTATTAAAATCAAATTAGCTTTAAAAATGTTTTATCATTTACAGTATTAATCAGTAATTATAAGGGTGAAAATAATAAGAGTACCGAATTTTTTAAAAAAAAGTTTACCATAATATTTTACGACTACTACTATATTGTATTTTTAAATTGTATTTCATTCGGTTGCAAACTTTTTTTGTAGATATTATAATTATTTTTATTTAAATATTATAAGAGGAGGTATCTATGTATTGTCTTTCTTAAATGAATAAAAGTATAATTATTTTTTATTGTTACGTTAAGGATCCAGTCGATTGTAAATTCGTTAGATTCTTTATGTAAAAAATAAATTTTTCTTGTTAATTTTATTCTCTTTCACTAATTTAAGTTTGTTTTTGAAAATTATTTTTTTCTAGTTGGTATATCTCTGTTTCGGAGATTACCAGATCCGTGTGTTGTAATAATTATATTTTTGATACGACATTCGAAAAATAACTGCATGAATAATAATTATTTTTCTCCTTCATCTGCTAGTTTTCAACTTGTTGTACGACTGTTTTCAATTTTAGAGTTTTTCTTTTACGATATTATAATTATCACGGTACGGATACCTTTTTTATGGAGTTTAATAATACTCCGTTGAAGATTTTTTTTTTATCTATACCATTGCATTCTTTGGTTATACTGATTGATACATGCAATATCTTATTTAAAATTATATATGTATTATTAAAACCCATTAGGAGGGGGGCAAAAAAAATATATCTTAAATTCGATTTGAACTTTTTATTGACAACGTTTTTTTAATTCTTATCTATTCAGATATTAAAAAATATCGTTTTTACAGGTTTATAGTATTAAATTGGTTAATTGTAATTTGGTTATTTAACTGTTAAATTGCGTCAGCGACAAACGAAATATATATATTTCGGTTATATTTAATATAGATTGACTTTTTTTTTTTTTTTAAAAAAATAAATAAAAATGTTCACCATGCAGCATTTAGGTTTCTATCGATTTTACCCAGTGGCAGATATTCCGTGTGTATCTGATTTAATCTGATTTAAATTCATATTTATTTGTTTTACGTTAGTGCATGCGGTTTTTAAAGTTTTTATCGCGTTTGCGTTATGTGTTGTGCTATATATTTAACATTTATAGAAGGCAAAACTTATTTTTTTTGGCCTGAACAATATATAGTTTATTTGGCCAGCAGGCTAGCAAAAACTAACTTGACCATTTCGTTCATACATTTTTGTTATGTAAGAAAAAAAATTACATTTATACTAATTCCTAAGAACATAAATTGCTCCTTTATGAAAATTTTATTCTACCTGCATCGTTATTTATTGTCACACGTTAGCAATATTGTGACTAAAGGGTAACATACATAATTTAAAGGAAACAGTTATTACTAGTATGCAAAGTTGTATTATCAATGAAATAATTCAACGAATATATTTATTTTGTAATAAATACGACAGTCATAAATAGAAAAATCGTTATATAAATATATTAGTTTAGTTTATTTTGTTTTATTTTATTTTATTTTATTTTATTTTTGGGGGGATTTCGCCAACGAAGAGCATTGGCTTAAAGTAACAAAAATAGCTATATCACATTTTTATTTCATCGGAAGTAGAGATAACGAAACCTAATAAGGGAATTATTGATAGTGTTGAAAAGAAAAGGAAATGCAAAGCATCATACGGAGCACAGGAAGTTCTACAGTTAGAAATTGTCGATAAAAATGAGAACGTTTAGCTGAAAGAGCTGAACATTCAAAGACATGAATCTCATCACTAGTAAAAGAAAATTAGAGTTACGCAAAAGCTGATGAGAACGGAGAAAAGCGAAAACGTGATTTGGGGATGAACGAATGAGATTGATTCCAAGTCGTGCTGTGAAGGTAATAATAGAACGTCGCAGAGAAGGGAATGTTTGAAATCAAGTCTGTGGTAGACTAGGAAGGGGTTGGATTATAGAGTAATCCTAAAAGGGATTAGAGAATAAGGGTAAGTGTCAAATTTTTGAGTCTGAAATGGTAGGATAAAAATAAGAATTGAAGGTCCTGTCAGAGAACTGATCCGGAAATTCCCTACTGAAGGCAGTCGAGGGAGTAAGAAAGTCCGTAGTGTTATTATTCCTATATTACAGTCACTGAAATCTGCAAGATGTTATTAGAATATGGAGCGAAAATGAAATAATTTTAAAATAGTAAAATAATACTGTTTGAGCAAGTGTAGAGGGAGGATGAAATTAAAAAGAGTAGAACTGAGGCAGGAGATTTCAGGAAGTTCACGAAAAATGCATCTGAAAGTGGAAAGGGAATGCGCAGATATAAATATGGATTTATTTTGGAAGATGCAAAGTATTGGTGAAGATGTGCGGAATACTAATAAAGAGGAGTTTAATTCTAAGCGAAGAAAGGTGAACGTCGTCGAAAGCGGCACAGACATCAGTCAGAGTAGCGATAGTGAATTTTCTTTCATAATAAAGGATGTTGAATGCCAGGACAAACATTTAATATATTAAAAGAGATTAAATTGTATTTAAACTACTAGACAAGACGAATATAAATCAAAGCACATAGAGAATAATTACATAAAAAAATTAAGAAAACCAAAAAATATATCATTAACCAAAAACTAAACAAATGTTTCGATCGTAATATTGCTGATTGGCAACAATAAACTTTAAAAAATCATAGCTCGGACGTTGTTATATCTGATCGCATTTTGAAATACCTTATTTGTTAGAAGGTTAAGTATTTTTCTAAAATCGGGTGAAAAATGAATATGTAAAAATACTAAGAAAAGAACACACACATAAAAACACTTGTGGGCAACTGTTTTAAAAGTAGCATATAAACGGTGAAATTTTATCGATTTTTACGAAATATTTTATTTTTAATCGATGAATGTTGTCGGACACAGCAACGTTACAAAGATAAATGTATACGATCTACGAAAATATAACGTGCCCTTAAAGTTGATGTTGCAAATTAACAAAATTATGAACAAAAAAGGTTGTTAAAAAACGACTTTTTCTATAGGATTTTTACTTAAATTTAAATTCTACGTTTATAAAAAAAGAGAACAAAAAATGCTTCATATTAATTTTTATTGTTTCTTATTATCTTAAGGTTTTTTACCTTAATTTTTGTTTACATTTTATTTTCATCGTTCAAGTTGTATTTAATGTTATAATGTACTTCATCGAGTTGAAACATGGTTGCGCTAGCGGAAGACGGGATCTTAGTTTTGTAAATGTAATTCCGATTACCGAAGAGTAGACTGATTTAATATTTTAGGGAAAGTTTCATAGAAATTGTTGTGTGTTATTCGTTTACTATATTATTTTCCGTAATGAGTAGATAATTATAGCTGAGAAGAAAGAACTTTCACATGGAGCGGCTAGAGGGTTTGTCTAAATTCAAATAATTTTTCGGATAAGAACTGGAGTGCCCTACGATACTGAGGGTAGGCGGAAAAAATATCGCATACAGTTGTTTCGAATCTGATTGTGTGTCCGATTTATTTTACAGATGTCAGCAAGCGGTTAGAAATGGTTAGTTTGAAAACTTGAACTGGCTATTAGTGTCGCGCTTTAACTTAGATAATAGTAGGTTTGTTATTTTATCTGTTTCGTGCGGTGAATTGTTACAGCGCGGGTAAATCGGATGGACAGAAAGGTTTGCAAATGAGAAAAAAGTAGATTCAGAGCGAACACTGAAAAGAGAGAAACCGTTAGTAACATTAAATAGGCTGTATATAGATGATGGTAGTAAGTGGAAGTCGAATTTAAAGAGAAATAAAAAGGAAGATGAAAATGTTATACGATAAAGAAGTAAGGAGAGTAGGGCAAGGAGCATTTAATTTTAAACAACCAATAACTGCGCTATATAATGTGTGTTTTTATTTAAATGGCTGAAAAGTTGATTTATAATTTTGAAATATAGTGCAGGCCTGTTATAATCAGTAGCACGTGAAATTATACGGGAATAGTAGAATTGTAAAAGCAACTACCGAAATTCCCTTTGATGTTCTTTTTTTTCGTTTTTTTTCCATCTTTAAAATCGATGCGCCAAGTAACACTCTAAAAAAAAATTAAGCAAACTTTTCCAATCATTTGAAAATACTAACGATACGAAAACACATAACAAAATTGATGATACCCACAGGGGCAATATCATTGTATTCGTGTTATATGATTATTTACGCTTTTGACGAGTTTGTAAACATTTGATAAAAACCTAAAACAAGAGGCTCGCGTGAGCCTAGCTTCCTCACATTGGTACGTAGATACGCATTTTCTTCTTTTTTTTCCCTCCCCGCTCTGTGTCTGGCTTTCGGCATCTGGCAATTCAACATTTTTTTTATTTTTATTATTTATAAATTATTAAAATAAATCGTACTCTATATTAAGGTATTGGTACAGAATGTAAGCAGGTTCCTGAGCGCTGGTTGTTATTGGCGTGGTCTTATAAAATCGTAATGATTTTTCAAAAAAAATCTTCTCTGTGATTATTATATATTTCACATTGGCAGATAATGTGTTCAATTGAGCCAGTCTTCTCTCCGCATTCGCATAAATTACTCGATGTTGTGTTTAAGTGGCATTAACAGAGTTCTTGTGTGACCCGTACGTATTCGGCATATATAAACTTTCCGCTCATTTTATGTTTAAACCACGTCTTCTTCGGTATGGTATTTTGTATTTCGAAGTATTTCTTCCCGACATTCCCACTGGGTTTTTTTCCCCATATTGTATTTGTCTCATCATTTATCATTTATCATCCGCTCAATTACGGGGTATATATTCCATCCTGGTATTTTAACCTTTTCTATTCTATTATTTCGATTTATTTTTCTAACTGTTCTGTTCACTATTTCGTTTCCCTCGGTACCTATTTTTATTTTTTTTATCGATAATATTTAATATATTCCATATTATGTTATCGGTGATGCATTTATTTTTTTTTTTTTAAATTATTTTTGGTATCGCTGATATAGAATCTGTCAGTACTAAAAGTATTTTTTATTTTGTACCTTCCCGATTGTTCTTAAAGCTCTCTGAGAATAGCCCTCATTTCCGCTGTACATGATGAATAGAGTTTTGGAAGTCGAAATGTTTTTGAGTTATTTTTACTTTAATTATATACCGTTGCGGTGGCACATACTTGTCCCCGTCTTCTTTTAATGCGTTTGTGTAAATAATTTCTAATTCACTGTATTTGCTTTGTATTAGGCCTATTAATATTTCTTCGTTTGTATTATTATTCTTACGAAGTGTTCCTATATTAACATTCGCATAAATTAGTGTTATCCAATTTGAATATTATTAAAGGCTGGAGCTTTAATATTTTTCGATACGTTAATATTATTCAATCTTTGATAGCTTTTAAGTAATAATGGGATCGTTTTATTCTCCCAATATTTATTCTGCATCGAAATATTTGCCCCAGTGTTATTATTTGTCTATTAGTAGGGTGTTGTCTCTGTGCTTTGTATTTTTACGAATTTTTTGACCGAAACGTAACTGATGGCTCAGCTCATTTAACCTAATTTACACATGGTTAGACGGCATTGAGGCTAATTTGAGCGCTTTGTTCTTTATCGCCGCCACTGCTTTAGATTTTGTTTTTGCCATTGTAGCGCATATAATTACCGGATATTCAATATGTGTTTTTGCCTATTAGTGATCTATAGATCATCAGGTTAGTTAGTAGATGACTGGCCTATTTTAATCCATTAATAATTGCCCTTAATATAGTATATATATGAAAAGTCCTTTGTAGTATTTTTTTTGTTTTTTTTTTCTATTATCTTTCTCATATTTCCATGTTAATTTAGTATCAAAGTAAATTCTTAAAATATTTTTGTAAAATTCTTTTGCACTGTAACAATTTTAAGCATGGTGGCTGCCATTAACTCCGTGTCTAGATTACTTGATTGAGTGCTTTTTCCTTTTTGTATTATAGTCGTTCTTAATGTGGCGGCTGCGTTATAGAGTGTAAAAGTTTTCTTTTCTTCTGGAATTTTATCCGGGTATATAATAATAGCATATTGTGTACCAGAGTTGGAATCCTTGCAGTATTCACTACATATAATTGCTGTATCCTTTTATATTTTTCCCTGATGTTTAGACAATCTTCCTGTTACTGTAATAAACACGTTTCCTGTCGCATATTGCAAGGAATAACGCAACACATTAAGTGTTGTAGCCAATTAGGCGTTTGAGATTTTTTCAAAAAAAAATTAAATTCACTCAGCGGAAAAAACTTTTTTATGGAAGAAACTAAACACAGATCTGTTTGAAAATAATTTTATCGTAATACGGAGGATTTTCTTTTCTCTAATTACGGGCATGAGATTATTAAAACTGAAAAACAATTTTACGCCGGTGCGGAATTTTTCTTAACCACAGGTCGGATTGCAGGGCCGTTGGCTCGTTGAAAGATGAAAAAAATGGTCGATATTAGAGTGGGCTGGCAGTAGCACGTGGTGCTGGACGTGGGCGATCGAAAGTAAAATAACGGCGCTATCGGTAGCGTTGAATTCGGAGAGCTGAAATGACGAGACTGCTCTTCATGTCAATTAATTACGCGCGTTCTCGGAACACACGGGGCTGTGATTGACGGGTACGATGCGGGCGTTAAGCGTTATTATTTTCGAAAATAAGTACCTCCAGATGATATCGGGGGCCGCGCGTCCTGATAGCGAGCGAAGAGATGATGTAGTGTTTTAATAATGTGCTCGAGATAAAGAACGAGCGAAAAAATGGCAATATAGAGATGAAAACAATGAAAATATCATTAAGACGACAGCCGTCTTCAGTCGGATGACGAGAGGAGGCGGTCGTTCGATCTGCACTAGTGTGTTCGGGTGCAGTGAGGAGAGCTATTCGACACGCTTAGGCAGCCTGAAACGTACATACGCGTATGTGTGTATAGCTGAAGATGGGTTGCTGTTGCTTTTCGTTGCCGCGCTTTGTAATATCCAGCCGCCATATGTTGCGTTCATTCATTTTCAACTATAGGAGGACCGTATCAAAACAATATAGATGCTCCGTCGAAAGAGAAAATGACTCTGCCAGCCGAGACGTCGGCACGTCGACCAGCGCCGCGGCACAGAGCGCAATACGGCAATATGGCAGCAGCGGAGCACGTTCCGCACACCAATCAAAAGCCCGGGAGCTTTGCAGCGTTTAAAGTTCCAACCGAGCAGGAGTGCAGGCGCAGCGAGGAGACGGTAAAAAGTTCTCGCAGTATTTTTAATGTGTACTACAGGCAGGTGTAGGTGTGCAGCTTGGGCCAACAACGTGTAAATCATCCGACCGGCGACATAAAACGAATTTTCACAGCGAACGCCGCCGTGAACTAGTAATGTTGTAAAACAGATGATGGAAACCGGGACGGCGGGGGCCGCGGCGGAGACCTATCTGTAGTCGAAAAGCAGAAGAAAGAAAGAAAAAAAGCACTAAGATATATTGGCGCTTTTTTCTGTTGCGACGTGTAAATTCGAAATGAATTCCTTCCCGCGCAAATTCCATGCCGGTCTTGCGGCAGCTTTTTTGGATTGTAATTTTAAATCGGCGCGCTGTTTTTTTCGCATGCAGATTAGGCGGCCGCCGATCTCCGTCGGAAGGTTACCTGACGGAAGAGAGCGCGAAAGGAAAAAGTTTCGGTGATTTATTTTTACATTTTCAGCTAGTTGCCGAATGCGATGTTTTATTTCTGCACCTCGATGTTCAGACTTTCCGGATGTCGCTTGGTGCTATTATATCGGCCAGTTGTGTCGCCGCTTGACGGTATAAATGCGTTTTAATCGTTTAATTTATTGCACGTTACCTGCGCACAAGTCGCCACGAATGCAGTATGCATCTCGTCTTTTTTCGTCGTAGCGTCTTACATACAATAGAGATAAATGGGGTCGCTCAATTTTTAGAAATGAGATCCGGATTATGTCGTTGGCCTAAATGCTCTACCACTACGGATATAGTTTCTTCGTTTAACTCGGATGCACGTTCTTCAGTTGGCGGTCATTGTTAATTTTTGCTTCATTTACACCGTGTACTGAAGCGGTTAATTACTGTTTTTTTTTTTTTTTTGAGTTAAATTTTGTTAAATTATTTCAGGGATGCCAACGCGGATTTTCTTCCGCGGAATTAAAATTTTATTTTTGTATTTATATATTTTTTTTCTGTTTTATAAACTTAGAATTATTAGTCTGAATTATAAAAGGGAGATACATTGACAATATCCTAGACCGATATTTCTTTTACGGCCGACCGCTAAAAAGACGCAATTATAATATACATACGAAAAATGACGCGAATAGTAATAGAATTAATATTAATATAAATTGTACATATCCTATTTTTTGGTGATGCTCCAGGATGCGGCGATGAATCACAGGTATCCGCTGGTCACGGGGACGATAATCGAATATTTTTTATTTTAATAACGAAAAAGAACAGGGCACTAGAATAACTTTTTTACTTCGATTGCCCAACTGGTCTTTATATACTATGACCCTTTTTACGCGACAAGTTCACGAACAAAACTATTTTTTTCTTGTATAAGAGATGGTTTCCGACCTTTTTAAAACACGGACGCTTGCTAACGGAGCAATTAACACTAATCGATTTTTTTTTGCGACTGACTTCTTTTTTTTTTTTTTTTTTGGTTTCGATGTCCTAGCCGTTTCGTTACTTTCTCTTGTTCTCCCAGTGACCAATCACCATCATTTATCGAGGTGGGCCTTTCTCCAGACGAATGGCGTGATCGCGTTTCAATCACACTCACATTCACACTCGCACCACGTTTTTGACAAATATTTAATTTATTTTTAAATTTTATTTTTTTTTTGTATTTTAATTTTCTATTTTTATTTATTTGAGCCATGTAATGGTCGCATTACAGTATGTAAATGATGAGCTGAAAACGGATAAAGATGTACTAACAATATCTCCGTTTCGATTCATTCTCGCGATATTTATGTCGACGATTATTTCAAATATTTTACGTTAATTAAAATCCGTCGATTGTCGTTGTGACCTCATAAGCTCCTTTTAAGAAGTTCACGATTCTCTATGTTGTTCCTTTGCAGGATGGCGCAGTATCGAATGAAACTAATAATTGTCTTTATATCGACACTTTGAAAAATTGTTAATTTGAACTATACAGATACTTCTCCGTTTTCTATATTGACCTCGGTGCGTGATTTAGAATTTTGTTCTGATCACGTACTTTGTACGAAGTAAATAAAATAGAACAAACACTAACGCAATGATATAATTCTTAAAATTACAAAACCTTAATAAATAAATAAAAAAAAATATACGATTACAAAGTGTAAATTCTTGTAGATGGAGACCGTTTGACCAATGGTTTATCCGTATCTCCTCTACATTACAAAATATCTGAAAAAGCTATCGCCTTAGATTATAACATTATATTCTATTCTTTTTCTTTTTAGTGTCTTAGTTATATATTTTATGGTCTTCATAGTATATTATTTTTATTCTTGAACCAATTGTAGTTTTCTCCGATGTTGTGTTCAGCTCTTATGTGCTCGAATTTGGAACAATGTAGAAAAGTATGATCCGGTGAATCTGTTTCGAGATATTGCATTCTCTGCATTTATTATTATTTGTTATTCCCATTTTTTTTAGATACTCAGCAAGATTACCATGTCCCGACAATAATTGGGTTAGAAAAAAATCTGGATTGAGTAATTTGTTCTTCAATCTATCCTCGATTCTGGTTAATAATCCATACGTTCGTCTCCCTGTTAATTCTTGCTCATAAGTGTTTTGCCATTCCTTCAGGTATTTCGACTTTATTTCTTTTACTTTCTGTATTACCCTTGTCCTATCACTATGGTTGTTTTTGGTTATCTTTATTTCGGTTAATAATTTCCAACTGTAAATCCACTGGCATAATTCCTGATATGACATACGAAGATGTATAGGGAAACCGTTCTATATGCAGATGTTATATTTAAGATGATTTTCCTTTGTTCCATTTTAATTTTCTTTTTGTTTTTTACCGAAATGTTGGGAAAATGTATTCCGTTATAGATCTGAACAGCGCTGAGTAAAGAATTTTCCTATCCACAAATTTTAAACCGAAGCTTCTGTTATATAGACCTATACTAATTGTGTGTAATATTTTTAAATTTTGATCCATGATATGTAGCCAACATGTTTGCTGAAATTATTGAGGTTTTCATCTATGCATATACACTCAAATATTTCATTTCCTTGCTAAATTTAAGAGGCTTATTATTCAACTTTAATTCTTTTTCTATTCTACTTTTAATTTCATGTTTTTTATGTTTTCTGGTTATTAATATTGAATTGGCTTTTGTTCGGCGATTTAAATGTAGCCCAAGATTAGTGAGTTCGTTGTTAATGTTGTTAATTTTCTGATTTACATATTTGAGGAATGTTCTTTTTATTATTTATTCTTGAAATCAATAAAATAATGTCATCCGCATAACTTATAAGATTTATATTATCGTAATGTCTAGTGTTATTATGTATGTTCGCCATTGCAATATTGAAAAGAGTGGGTGCCAGAATGGATCCTTGTAGAACACGTACAGTGAGTGTCCTACGATAAATTATTTCATTATCCTTGTTCTGGAAAATAATTTCTCTATTTTTTAAAAAGTTTTTTATCATTTCAATTAGGTTTGAATTAAATGTATTCAGTTGTAGACATTCCGTAATTTTTGACCACTTTATATTATCAAAGGTACCACTGATATCAAAACTTATTAGTAATATTAATTTATAATAACTTTTGTAGTTGTTAATGCGTGACATTTCAAAATAGCTTTTTCCGTTGATTTGTTTCTTATATATTCATATTGTTGTTCATTCAGTATTAAGTTATTATCCAGCAGCTCATCAATTTTATGTTTTTCATTATTTTTTCATAAATCTTTCCAATGTTAGAGAGTAAAGTTATCGGGTCTGTAAGCTGTTTTGTTAGTATTTGTTCTATTTAATTTATTTATTGGTTTATTTATGATCGCTTTATAACAACTAGGTTTTTACAGAATTCCGAATTAATTAATACATTAATTAAACGAGGGAAGACATTTAGTTAAATGAAGCTAATTGCGTTTACGGATTTAATGTATTTTAAAGTCTTGAGGCAATTTTCCGTGCTTCCGAACGTGTGTCGTTGATAGATTTCGGGATGTTGCCTAGTTGTCCTGAGGCGGCGACATTCTATTAAAATGTTGTGACGTACTATACATCAAGGTTTGATCATAGTATGAGCATTTTTGTGGCTCCTCTTTAGCTATATGATGGATGTGCGACGCTCTGATGTGGCCAGTTCTATTTACTTCATTCACGTACTTTGTGTTGTTTTATTAATTTTAGCCGACGGTGGGCTATGACCGAAAACGTTTCTATATAGTATAATCGTTTATATGGTTTGTTAAGTTTGTTATTACTTGTTACAATTTCATATATATATTCTTGTAGTAAAAAAAAAAAGAAAAATCCTTCAACTTTCCAAGTAACAAACCTGTGTTCGTATTTATCCTTTTCCCCTTGTATAATAACAAATTAAAATTATACGAATCAAAAATGAAGTAAAAAAGAAATAAACAAAAATTCATTCGCTGATTATTATCGTCGCGCTAATAACAAATAATAGCAGTGTTATAGGGGGGAGTATATTTAATATAGGGTGATGTTTTGAATGGAGAGCGGATTGTATTCAATTCGGCAGAAGAAGTGGACGAGCTAGTCGAGGCAATTTGGAGTTCATCGCTAGCTCTTTTTCGGCGGTAAGGAGGCGGTATTACCATGTTTCCACTTGAAACTTTTAGCGACCCGCCGTGTTAAATACCTAAATGCGGCGATGTATCAGATTCAAAATTTCTCTGAATGTACGGCCCCGTTCGATTTCGGTTCGAAAAGTGTGCCTGTTGTTGACCCGTGTTTCACGAGTTGTAGTAACGCGCGTTTCCGATTTTTCCTCAGCCAAACTCTCTTTCCAGTAGTCGAAATGCGCTCGTTTCCACCGACTGGAAGTATCTTATATTTCGCGCTCCAGCAGACAATAGTAGCCCTTAATTTTTACCTTTCAGTTAGCAATCAGACCGAAGATGACATTTAATTTTCATTTCTTCGCTTTATTTTTTACGAATTCAGCGTATTTTCGGTTTCGACATATCAACTGTTGTTCACTTTTTCTCTCTTCTCGTTGGCGGGTTTTCCTTTTTTCTTATCTTACGAACTCGTATTTATCATCTCTCCTGCGGCGTAAATGCGTGTATTCATTTTTTTAACCTTGACTGTGCGCAATTTTTCGAAATTTCCCGTATACGAAATCTTCTTCGCTTTTTACTTACACGATGCTCTATTGTTGATTAAATATTTATATGGAACTTTTTTTTTTTTTTTTTTTTATCAGTAGTTTCGCTACAGTTTGTTAAGGATATTTTCGGTTAATCTTAATTATTATTTCTTTCCCCCCGGTTTAAAGGAGATAGCAGTATACTCAGATTCTTACGCGATCAGAAATAGCAAAAATCAGAAAGGATCCAAAGGCTCTTATAACACAGAAGGAGATGGAAAAGAGCGGATGAATAAGAGAGATCGATTACTAAAAGTAAGGGATGGAAGAACATTTAGATAAAAGATTTGATCAACGCCGCCAATAAAATGAAAAGAGATGACGGAGGGCAGAGCGGAGAAGATATAAGTGAGAATAAAGTAGACTAAAACCAGAGAGTTGAACGTCACAAACAACGGAATTCGAGAAACCATGGATGAGGATCCGGGTGAATAGACGGAAAGAATCAGGATTTGATCATTAAGAACTGCGAGAAGAAGTGTAACATGGTGAGCTACGTAATAAATCTTTGCCAATTACCATTCGCAGTGGTTTATAATAGCAAATTCACATTTTTTACTTGGAAGAACGCGTTTGTGCGTACGTTAGTTTAAGTGTTACTCCCTCCGGGTACTAAACTTCTTGCTACGATTCTCATAAAACATATTCTTGCGGTTAAATTTTTAATTGATTTTCTATTGCCTTTTAATGGATCAGACGGCGTAAATAAGTTTATGAAAATAATCGTGACTTCGCGATGTTCCCCTATTCGTGTGGTGACTGAACGACGCGATAAATTCTTCCAGTTATAATATTAAATATATATAGATTCGCTTGGCAAAAGAAATTTCGAACAGATGCGTTTATATATTGATTTGACACTAATGCGACGGAATAGAAAAATGCGCTTATCTAACAGCACGACGAGTTAGTCAAATAAGTTCATAATAAATTTTTAACATTAACGTACATATATAACGATACGAATAATAAATGGTAATAGTGCGCTTGGTCGAGGGCTCTAGTACTTATGGATACACGAAAACACACTTATACAGTGATCAACCGCATAAACGATAACAGAAAATTTCAATGTACACACGAAACAATTCTGCAGAAAACGTAATTTAAATAATGCTTAATTGACACACTTGCTTGTTGGCTCGCTCGGAATCGTTTCCTTAAATGCCGCTATCCGGATTGATGCCGTTCAGCACCAGGGGTGGATTATGGATTTACGGAATCCGGGACTAATCTTGAATGAGGAGTCCGTCTTCAAAGAAAAAATAGTGATTAATTATTGTGCAAACAAAAAAGCAAAAAAAAAAAAAGCGCGAATGAATAATGATCAATAAAATGAAAATTATGCTCAACATTCTTACTCTAACAAACTGAATACTACATAAATTGAACGTCATATGAGTAATTTTTTATATATACATACATGTTAATGTTTGTAATTTTTCATTAATAACATTATCTTTTTCTATAAAAAAATATTTATATATATATATATATATACATATATTAAGATATAAACTAAATATTGTGGAAAGCAAAAAAATAACCTTTTTTTTTTTAATAAAAATAAAAACTTTATTTATAAGGCATTGTCTACAGCAGCGGCGGCAGCAGCAGCGTTGCGAGTCGGTATTGTCGCTAGAATGGTTTTCGAGCTAATTTTGATGCACTCATGCGATGTTTTTGATCGTATTATTTTCCTTATAGAAATTAAACATTACGTGATTAGAAATAAGTGAATGAAACACAGTATGATTTATTAAATGTTTCGGAATACAAATTTATAAAATCAGCAATTGATTAAAACTCGTTTTTATTTTAAATAATTTTTATACAGCTCGAAATAAAACGTATTTACTTTCATTAAAAATAGAAAAATAGAATATTGTTAAAATTAAGAATATTGCGAATATCGTAAAACGTTTTTACATATAAAAATTTACGATTGCATGAATATTTGAATAGAGAATTGTGTTATTAATCGATTTGTTGAATGTGTTTATTTATTATTCAATACGTACGTTAAAGGACACATTCATTTTTTTTTTTTAACATAATAAATTAAATTCGTCTTAGAAAATTTCTATAAAAATATTCATTTTATTTAGCATTTAGTTTATTCGGAAAAAAGGAAAGAAAGCTTTATAGGGAAAAATAGTATATAATTTTATTAACGAACTCAGATATTCAGTTTTTATATATAAAAATTAACTGAATTCTTTCAAGGATAAAAAATGTTAAAAATTTGCATTTTCACAGTATTGGGTATTTTAGAGAAAAAAACTTACATTTTGCACGTAGAAAATTAATTTTTTTTTTCTATCAAGAGCGCGGGGCCCCCGTAGAGACTGAGGCCCGGGGCTATTTAGATCCGGCCCTGTTCAGCACACTATCTTTCTTCCCCGAGGAGAACATACGCTCTTTTTTGCAACTAACAGCGAATTTCGCTGTTTCTGCCGGAACGCAAATATTATTGTTAAACTTACAGGTGTACCGTTTGCATAGTTTATCGGATTTAGTCTTTAATAATTATTATTTAAATTATTTGCACTTTGCAACGGCGAGTGAACCAGCAGATTCGTTGTGGCTTTTACTAAATACATATTATGTGAACCCGCTAGATAGCGCGACTAATTCGTTGTGTTATTTGCTACGACGACACACGATTCGTACACTCTGCTTATATTTACACCCAAACACAATCGGAACAGAACAATACCTAATACACTTCAGATAATTATACGCATTTCTTATTTCGTATACTACTCCTCCTCCCGTACATTAAGAGTCATGCTCTTGTACCCTAGTAGGTTATTATTCAATATAACGTGTTCTACAGACTGTATATAGCACATTATAGTTGAGGAAATTGTTACAAAAACGTTCCAGAAAAATTCAGAAAATACTGAAATTTCTTTATACGTGAAGTAGCCTATATGCTAAGTTTAATATACAACTGGCACGATTCTGGAGCTTATCCTGTTGCACAGGGAATTTCGATTCTGGAATCTCCTGCAGCTTCTTCGTTACAAACGCCGCCTGAATCTTTTCACTTATCCGGTATCGATTTCTTTTGAGCTCGAATTTCAACTTTGGAAACAGTAATCCGATGAACTCATATCTGGCGAATAAACTGAATGGTTGAGGACAGTTGTGTAAGACCGAAAACCGGGTAGTTTTGGTTATACCCTCTTTCATATTTTTAGCTTATTGCGCCGAATTCGCTTACACAGCTGATTCGGAATTTCGGTATAAAACTCGAAGGCTGGACCTTTTGCTACGAATTTCCGGCGATGAGTGATGTCTCGACTATCGAAAAATATGATATCGTCGACTTTTGAAATTTTAGTCAATGGAAATGCTTAGCTTTAGACATCACTGATCGAGACCGTACCCAGTCCCGAAACATTTCATAAAATTTCGTCGCATTTGAACCCCGGCTAAAAAGTTCTATTAGCGATGTGTCGTTTGTGGTTGTTTTGTACTTTTAAATCGTCAAAAATGTAATCGTAATTGCAAATGCGAAACGGCGTTACATTGCCTATACCGTTGATTTCGCAAACTTGGCCTATGTTTAAAAGAAGGTTGAATTAAAAACTTCTCATGATGTCCGAAAGATCGCGCCATAGTACATTTTTTGTTCGATAATTTTAATACTTATTAAATGTGCACTATGTACATGAATGTCGCATAAGTATCGTCAAGTGCCATCGTTATTACTGAACTGGCGCACTCCATTGGTCGATTATGGATATCCTACTGCCCCTCCCGCCGGTGAGTCCTCGATCCGATTATTTTTTTGAACTGGAAAAATTTTAGCAAATAAACCGGTTTAACTGAGTTTGCATTGAAAAAAGGCGGCGAACAATTTAACAAAAACTTGTCATTAGATTTGATATCTATCGTTTTTCTATTTTTTATTCTTTTTCCAAAAATTCAATATTAAAGTACAACAAATAACTTTTATCCGGAAATTATATAATTGAAAAATACCATATGATTATGGGACTGTTCCCAGAACATGTCGGTGTTTTAGTTTTCAGTATTTTTTAAATTCTTAAATTCATATAATTTCTGAATAAAATTTATTTGTTCCATGTATTTTAATATTGACAAAACTGTTGATTTTACCAACGTTGTGAGTTGAAATTTTAAAATTTTCATATTAATTTTATCGTTTGTTAAACATATAGAAAACAAACATGTTTTAGTTTTACATTCGAGTTTACCAAGAATTGTGGAACAGATGGTAAAAATAATAATAATAATAATAATAATAATAATAATAATAATAAAAATAAAACACTTCTCTAAAATTAACTTCGTACGCTCGAATTATAGTTGAAAATATGTTTACATTTTGTTGACAACATATTATAACATCCGCGAGGGATGTTTTGCAAAATTTTTTACGAAAGTACACCCCCCAGTTCTCTATAAGTTATGTAGCGATAATGAGAAGAAAAAAAGGTAATATTTTTCTTTTTAACAAGAAGTCAAAATCAGTTTTTCAAAAAAGGATAAAAGCATTAAATTATACTGAGTTTTCTTATAGCACAAACTGCAAGGTAGAATGTTAAATAATATGCATAAAAATAAATTTAAAATAATCGTATATTTATCACTTTGGAATCAAAAGATTGGGATTTTTTTACTGTGTTGTTTTAAAAAACATCGACGCCCGTTAAAATGTTTCATTATCGCACTTTTTAAACAGTTATTTCTTTATCGATATTTTTCGTTTTAATCTGAAAACCGCTGGATTTATAAATTTCATTGAATCAAACATACAAACATGTATTTAGAATATTTTAGGAATGTTACAACTAGAGTTACTTTTTTTTCTTTGTGAATGTCAAGTGTACATTATATTAAGGGTTGTTTTTTTTTACTACATAGTTTTATTTCTATATATATTTTATTTTTGTACAGCCTTACTTCTATACAAATGGAATTTAAAAAACGATTATGATTCTTTTATGTAATCGTAACAGATTCGCTACGGATATTCAAATAGGATCAGTGTAAATAAAGGTTTCCTATTTTTTCTATACTTCTTTATGTCAATTAACGACAAAAAAAAATAAAATAAAATAAACTTTCCGACTACTACAGAACTGGCTGTGGGTGTTTACCAGATTTTTTATCTTTCAGCTTTATTATATTAAAATGATTTTCAATTGTTCCTTAGGTAGCTGGATTTAAATAATGAATAAAAAATTCTTGGAAAGTAAATGTTTCTTAACAGTATTCTTTCCAAATAAATAAAATAAAATAAAATAAAAGAAAATGGCAAATTTTGAGAACAAAAAACCCTGGCAAACGACTTACATGACGAATGAAAACAATTATGCAGTATATCTGACTAGCGACTATAAATCAACAGATGCATAAATGTTGATTGGCGACTGAAGAAACAATTGAACAGCCAAGCGTTTCTTAGAACAAGGAAACAGCGTGCGAGGCAACGATTTAAGACAATTAAACCAGCTGCCACTGCCGCAAGAATTATCTCAAATACAAAATTTTCGATATATATCTATCGTAATCTGCTACTCTGTCCCTGATAAATTACAAGATTTTATAGATTATTTCTCTCGGCCCTGTCATAGCAGTGCACACTCGCCACAAGTGTGACTCACAGCAAACCACCATGTACATCCAAAAAACACAAAGAATGAAAGACGATGTCCGGATCAAAAATAGAACAAATTTATCTGAATAAATTATTTCTACTACGAACATACACAAAAAAAAAACACATTGATATAAACTAGGCATCGCTTTGATTTATTTCTTTGTGTGGCCGAAATTTTAGGGTTGTCTAACAGACTTGCATTTCTATCAGCAGCTCTGCGCATTGGATGAGAATTATCTACCTGCTAACACTGTTCGTCACAGGTAGATAAGGGTATAAGTAACGCAGCTAGCAGCAGAGAACTGTTCTTGTTAATTTTGTTGTTGGTTAATTGCTGCTAAGCACCGTTGGCTATATCGGTTTTGTTGCATTTGTCAACCTTTTTAATTCACTTATTATTGTAAGCAAAAAGTATTTCGCACTTCAAACTTTCCCGCAGTAGTGGAAAGGTTATACCGTTAAAAGATTCCCACCCAGATCACGTTTCAAATTGGGAAAAATGTGTAAATCTGAGGGCGCCACATCATGCGAGTAGAGTGAATGTGGAAATTCTTCGCAATTCTGGTTTTTAATTAACATGCGGACGGGAACAGAGTGTGCGGTCGCACATTATTGTGCGAAAGCACTACTGCTCTGGACAGCAGGCTAAGTCTCTCGCAATTAATCGCTCGATGAAGTGCTATGAGAGTATCATAGTAAGTGCTCTGCATTACCGCATCCTTCTGCTTACGAAATTGCAGCAGTAGGAGTCCGTTCCAGAAGACGGTTGCGAGAACCTTCCCGGCAAACCATTCAGTTTTGGCTTTTGGAAAACTTGGTTGACCTTTCATTATTCACACTTTACTCGCGTCCTTTGACTCTGAGACACACTTACGCGTCATAATGCTATTTGCATCGTATGCTATGCACAGTCCGCGATCAATTTTTGCACCTACAACTTCTTCAGCTGTCAGAAATTTGGTGATTGTGCGTGTCTCGTAACTCACCGGCTTGCAAACGTTCACCGACATATTTCACACGTGCGTACAGAAGTTCTACTGATCACTGTTCGTATCTTCCTCCTCTGGCTCTCACATAAATTTCACACAGTTTCACCAAATAGCAGGCATGAAATAAGTCGTGTCACGTTACTTATTGAACGCTCATTAGTACGTTCAAAAAAAAGTAATAAATTAAAATTATACCATCTCTTAGTACTTTCTGTGTCCATCTTTTGGTTTGCCCTAATGCGGCCAAAGTTCGCAGGTAATTCGTGGGAAAATTATTCCATTCTTGTAAGAGCCGTTCTTTCTTTTACAGAGTCCTGTTAACGATTTTTAAAATTTCTATTTTTCTTTTACATAGTTGATAAATGTCTACTTCTCCTACCTGTGGGATATTTCTACTTTTTTTCCTAGATATGTTTGTGAACGTTAACGTTATTGTTTGAGATATGACGTTATATTATAGTTCGTCAATTTCTTGATCTCTACTTAAGTCTATCTTCCCTAACTCATTGTTTTCGTACATTTCGTAGTGTAGTCTAGTATGCGAATTTTGTATGACCCTCTTGTAATATTTTTCTTCATCAGTTGCAAGTGTCATAATTAGCAGCCTATGATCTGTACGGAAGCTGAACTTATTGAAACCTTTTATTTCGAAATTTATAATTAACTGATTCCTGCTAGGTACTGGTATGTAGTCTATTAGTGATTTATACTGTTGATTTGGAGATATCCATGACCATCTATTTCCCATTATTTTTTTTGAACAGACTATTTACTATTTTTAAATTGAATTCTTGACAGAATCTTATAAGCATCCAACCCTTTTTGTTGCGTTTCCCATAATCGTACAAACCCATTGTTTGTTTTTCACTTTTCTCTCTTTACTCTATTTGGCTATTCCAGTCTTCTGTAATTATTAAGTTGTTGTTTTTTATTTTAATCAAATTTAAAAAGTTTCTTAAATGTTCGTAGAAATTTTCTACTTCCCAATCGTCCGCAGCTTTAGTCGGAGCATAAACTTGAATACATATTAGTATAACTTTATTGATTTTTATTTTTAAGATTGCTATTCTGTCGTTAATGCCCTTTGTCTCCACTACATAACTTATATATTCATTTTTAATAATAAAACCGATTCCTTTTTGTCCTGAGTTGTTACCTATGCAATAAAATTGGTTCTCCTTTTGAGTGCGTATGATTTTCTCTCCGGGTTTTCTTACTTTCGGCAACCCCGAAATTTTAATATTAGATTTCTGAAATGTCTCTTTTAACTCAATCAGGCTTTCTGGGCTTTTAAGTGATCTTACATCCATAGTAGTTACATGAACGTTGTGTTTTACTTTCTATTTATTACTTTTCATATTATTCGTTTGATTTAATTTATGCTTAACTAAACTTTTACTAGTATTCTTAAATGATGGGAGTAATGAAGGAAAAAAAGTGTACTCACCCTCGCTACCGGCGATTCTAAGTGAGGACAGTTTACGCTCATAACAGACCGAGAAACGTTTCATTAATTTATAATGTTTTGTTTACATTTTGCACAGGTGTTCGGAAGTGATTGTGTTATCGTTTGTGTGTGTGCTGCTGTGTGTGCTAGTGGTGGAGACTGTGTGTATGATTTAGACGGTATCAATGCGAACTTATTGATAGAACTCCGCTTCTGGCCACCTTTGTGTTTTTCACTGTGTTCTACTGCTGAATCTATTGCACTAGTCTTATCTATCTGCTTGGTTGCGTGACTGATGTTCCGAGTGGTGGCACTCTCCTGAGTGAAATCATCAGTCAGCCGTTCGAGATCTGATTCACTAGTTACTATTTTCGCTTTACTTGAGTCTGTTTTTCGTACATATACTTCACCGTCTCTGCACCATGTTTGGCTTATTTTATCTTTCCGACGTGCTAGCCTAGCAACTGCATAGAGTTGTCTTGATCTATATAAATCGGTACTGATTGCGGTAAGCCAACATCGTTACTGTTTTTATCTTCAACTTCTTTGCATTACTTAGCAGTTGCACTTTTTTCTCTCTATCGTGAAGTTTCACGATTATCGGCGCCGGTACTGAATCGTTGGCCGTTTTAGGCAGGCGATGTGCTGCTTTGATATGCCACTTCACTGACTGCACACCTAGTTTTGTTCCCATCCTATTTATTAGCGACGTTACACTCTCTTCTTTTATGGACGGTACTCTGCGAACTATCACATTATCCACTCTGGAGTATTGACTCAGTTTTTGCAGTTTCTGTTTTAGAAGTTCGTTTTCTTTTTTGACGTATTCGATTTCGCTTTTCAAATCTTCATTTTCTTTCGTTAATTTATTAATTTCTTCCATTGCCTTATCAATCTTGGTATTCGTGTCGTTACACGTAATCCCTATATCTTTTATTTCCTCGTGCATTTGATTAAGCTCATCAAAAATTTGATTTTCCATTTTTAAATTTCCAAATTCGAACGAAATAGTAAGGTTATTTGGAAATATTTGCCGAGTCTCGTATTTGTGACCACGTAGGTCGTATTACATATAACGAAAGCGGTAACGGAGTACAGTCAGTTGTTTGTGTTAGTAAGTAATTGGAACGTGCTTACTTTGCTGGTTGAAAACTACTTTACGCGAAGAATCGTGAGAATGCGCTATCAGAATTAACCGATTTCAACGCGAAAACAAAATACATTTAACAACAAACCACATCGCGTTAACTTCATATATATATATATATATATATATATATATATATATATATATATATATATATATATTTTCTTCGTTCTCTCCTCCGCCATTCGATTGGTGGCAACCGATTCGTACATTTTAGCTCTGTACAGATGTAGAGGCAATTATTATATGCAATACGGGTGTACACATGCAAGACTAAATTTTGGAACTGATTGTAGCCGCATATTATCGCGCTACAAGTGGAGTCCCGTGTGTGTGTCTGCTGTGCACTAACTAGGCGTGAATAGCGCTGGGCGATTACGAGATATACTAATGGAATCACTCGATTATGAACATATCTCGAGATATTTCGATTACTACTTTTGTTAAATTCGAATGATCACTCGAATTATCATTCGAATTATCATTCGAATCATCATTCAGTGTTTATTTACGAGAACTATTACGTGATTTTTTTTTTTTTAATTTCATTAATAAGGTTAAATTTATTTTAAATTATTATTTATTTAAATTTTAACGGTAGTTTTTGACAAATATTGATATCTTTATCGGCGAAATTAATAGTAACGACAGATTTATATTCAAAATTATATAATGATTGTGAATTATAGTTGTGCAAAATAATTCGATTATGAGAACTGAGAACAACTCGTGAATACCGATTATTAACATTAGTCATGTAGAATAGCTTGATTATGAGAACCGAGAACATCTGATGAATGCCGATTATTCATATCAATTATGTAAAATAGTATGATTATGAAAACTATGACGTTTAAATTAATTAGTACCATAATTTTACTGAATTCAGATTTGTACATGTACGGATATAATAAAAAATTAATAAGAGACTATTCTTTTAAAACATTTGTGTACAACATTTTTTTTATTCTGAAAAACAAAATTTAACAATAATAGTATAAAAATAAGAAAATGGTATGTTTTTGTAAGGTACTTATATGTACAATAATTAAAAGTATTTAAACTGAAATAAAAATACTTAAATTTATAATGGTACGGGAATATAACTAGACAATAATTAAGTTATTAAAAGTTGTTTTAATTGAGAATAAAAAGAAACTTATAACTATACATAATTAAACAGTAGTAACAATTTAGAAAAATATACATAAACAAATTCCAAAATATTTATATGTAGAACGCTTGTGTACGTTTTAAAATTAATTTCATATGTTAAATAAATTTTGATATAAAAAACACAAAATTTACCAAAAACAAGTTCAAAGCGCCACTAACACTCTTACAAAACAATTGACACATGTGTTGTTCATAATATAAATGATTACTATATAATCGTTACTCGTCACTCGTCATTCGTCATTCATCATTCATCACTCGTCATTCATCACTCGATTATACAGATCACTCGGTTACTACTTTTATAATCGGTTATCAAAATTAGTAACTCGTTGATCACTCGATTATTAAAATCATTCGTAATCGCCCAGCTCTAGGCGTGAATATGATGTACGTGGTGGCCTGCCATTGCCTTCTACATGAAATAGCGAGTATTTAATTTAACCCTTAAGTACTGACGAAAAGATATTGGAACATATGTAGTTACTGATGCGTCGTTTGTGGAACTACATTTTAAAACTATATTCTCTTTTCATAGATATTTTATTTAAAATGTAAATTAGGTTTTTACCACGTTTTATATACTTAATTAGGATAATAAAAAAGTCTCGTAGTTATTAAAATAAATTATAACTTTAGAGAAATAAATTATTTTTTACTTACATATAGAAAAATGTCCCGGAAATGCATAGCCATCTCTTTCGACTCATAAAAAATTTTAAGCAAGTCAAAATTAAAATTATTTTTTTACAAAATATTAATATATACAGAACACGAGGAAGTAAAAAAAATGGCAACATAATTGCAAATTTACAATTTTTCCATGCATGTAACACACGCTCTTTTCACACACTGCAGACATATAGGCTTATTGCATATATTGCAAGTATATTTTCTCATTCTTCTCTTTCTACTGGGGCAAATGGAATATATTTTTCGTTTCTCCAAAATATCTCCATGGACTCGGTTTAGAACAACTTCATCTGCAATACCCGGAACATGTCGAATGCAGATTTTTATTTCTCTCGGAATACTTGAATTGGCTTCCCGTCTTATCATGTGTGGTTCAACCAGCTCCCTTGCGAGTTGTTTCAAAAAGGTTAGATTTTTCTGTTATTTGAGGATTGTCTCTATATGACTGACGGAGTATATAAGTGTTACTGCAACAAATGTGTCTATAACTCTGAAAAATATTGCCATTGGCCATCTTTGTGTGCGACGCTGTGTTGTGCTCTTACTACATTTTTCGTCTAGCGAATCAACGCCACTCTTCGTGAGATTGTAAAAAGATATATTAGCAGGTTTATTTGTAAGTGGATCATCATCTTTACTGTGGTGCATGGATGAGATAAGGATGGTCGACTTTCCTTTTCTACCAGCGTATGATAACAAAGTTAGAAATATAAACAATTAAAACTCTAAATCAACTGATACGCTAGTAACAAAAATCAACCAGTTGGCCCTGAATAACATTTGCACTGGACGATCAATTTTCAACTACCTCTATATATATCCTATTGTTCGTGATATTCTGCTGACGCATCGTACGTATGTCTGTTACCTTCTCACTAGAGAGTAGACACGCGGGAGGAGGAAATATTACATCTTGTAAATTAAAGAAGTTATGATAATTTTAAAAACCGCGGTAGTCTGTCAGACGACGCGTCAGTACTTAAGGGTTAATTTTTCGTAATATTTTCTGTCGTCGCCCGGGATTGAACCTGAGTCTTCCGTAACGGAAGTCAAGCGTTCTGACAACTAGACCATCGTGACAACTACATACACTTCTAAATTCTGAATAGTAAAATGAGATCGTTAAATAATAAATTGTTGGCGCGTGGAAATTGAACACAAATTAGAAAAAGAAACTTCTCATTAGCAAACATAAATTTTTGATAATTAAAAACAACGACTACTTGGTAGAAGGGAATAGGGAAAGTGAAGGTGGCACACACAGCCTCTCTGCTCATAAGAGATGCAACCTGCTGTCGAAGATACTCCAAACAACTTCGCTGTCGATCAATGCAATTCGCCAACTAAAAAACTAAGCGTGTCAACCATTACAATATACAAATACAATTATACATATATCTTTTTAAACTGGTTTAAAATTGGTTTATTTCTAAAAGCGTTCTTACAATTATAAAGGTGTGGTCCCATCGTTGACTAGTAATGAGAAAACTGCTGAAAATCGTGTGCTATTTGTACAGTCCTCGCCGAGAAATTCAGTTCCCATTATATTCCAGTTACTGTAAGCGGGACATTACAGAAAAATTAATTCGTTAAAGTCGTTTAAATTTTGTATTAGTCTTTTGAAATTTTTTTATATCTAAAAAATAATTTAAAAAATAATTAAAAAAATATTACACGATATTAAGTAAAACATCAGAATTTTATGGCTCGAAAATTTGAATAGAAATTTCCGTCAACATTTTATAAATGACGTAATATATTTTTTTAATTCAAGCGAAAGAAATCTTCCCTGAGTTCTTTTTTTAGACAGCTAGCGAGTATCGGATAGAAAATGAAAAGGAATTGTTAATACATAAAGGAAGGGGTTGGAACCGCGCTCTATAATTAATTTTTAATAAAGTTGCAAGTTATGATTACATCATAACTTTGTGGCGTAGTTTGCGTATATACTTTAATGCATTAATGTTGTCTAGAATTTTATATGGGATCCAAATATGGAGTGAGGCTAAAAAAAACGGAAATCAATAAAATAGGTAAAATTCAGAAAAGGTACTTGAAAATTATACTACCCGATTGGAAGCGAAGTGACACTACATAAACCTGGTGGAAGGAAAATAATGAAATGTCTCCTAAAATGCACTATCATTATTACAGAGACTACTTGAATTTAATTGCAATAACGTAAAGGGTTACCTTCCAGACTAAAAACTCGACTAACAAGGAATCCAGGTAATACCTATTCATCCTAGAGGGGTAAATCTACGAATCGATAATACAGATGATTCGGTTCTAGTTTTAAATTAATAAGTACCATAGTCACATAATAAACGAAAAAAAAAAAAAAAAAATTGGTGTATGGAAGAGGGAAGTGAGGAAGTGGCTGGAAGAATGGTGTAAAGATTAAGGAGTTTTGCTGCATCCCCTTTTCGCTTTATTATTTTTGCATTTTTTAGAGCTCTTTTGGACTATCTATTTACCAGTTTCCTTCCTTTTTCTTTCCTGTATATTATTGTATGCGACGTGTAAAATGTAAGCGGCCCCTATGTACAGGTGTATTATTGTGCTATTTATATATGTGACCCGTTCTGAGAAATCATACCTTAGGGCGAAAAACGGTCAAAAAGCTGATTTTTATCGAAATTGAGTTTTTAGTGGGAAACTATTCTCTATCATGTTTTGACTACACTGTGATGAAGTTTCGTAGCCGTAGGTACATGGGAAGGCGCGTGTAATAGACGGTCAGCCGAAGCAGGTTTGGAACAGCTGTTTTTTACACAATGGAGAGAAGAGAAGAGTGAATGAACCGCTACAAACGAACGAGCAACCTGGGCCGTTGTATTTCTTGTGCCGATTGTTTGGTGTCAATCATCAAGGAAATTATTTAATTTCCTAGAGTGTCGTCACTAGTAAAGGCTCTAATTGCGTCACCAGCTTCTTACACGATTTCATTGAAAGAAATAGCATAGGCGAGAAAGAAATGCTACTGCATGCTGATAACTGCTGCGCTCAGAATAAAAATCATTCACTGATTTGTATTATTTTCTCTTTCTTATACTTCTCAAATTAAATACAAAAATCAAATTCATTTCCAGTAGGCCATAGCAAATTTTCGTGAGACTGGGCTTTTAGCCTCATTAAGAAAAAGTTCCGTCAAGAAGAAGTACACGATACGGACGATTTATGTAAAGTTATGAATGCGTCAACGCCACAATCAAAAGTTAACGAAGCGATACGAACTTGAGGAGGGAAAAGTTTACATTGACCTTTATGATTGAACAGAATTCTTCGCGAAGAAAAAATGGAAGAAGATTCCACACATAAGGCAGTACTACCACTTCACATTCAACATCAAGTATCCTGGTACTGTTTTATGTCAAAGAAGCTTCGATGACGACGGCGCATGACTGAAATTAATAAATATCATGCCAGAAAAACGATTGCTCCTTAGAAGGTGGCTGAAGAAAATAGGACCTGCGGGGCTTTCGGGAGCCCGAATGAAAGATTTGCGGGAAAAAATTTGCGAATATTGTAAAGAAGGTATGGGTATCGCAAGACTATTCGAATAATATCATTTCGTAATAATAATGCTATGTACTTGTCTATTTTGTATTTTTGTAATTTCGTTTTCCATTATTTCTTATTATATTTTTCCCTCATTTTCTTCAAATTTTATTGAATTCTTCGGTTTTTTTTGTACATGAGAAACTGTCTAATTGAAGCGCAGATGATAATCTTTGAAATCAATTTTTTTAGAAAACTATGTTTTAAAATGAGTCATCTTCAACATGTTGTATCTCGGCACTGTAAGGAGCTGGAGACTTGCAGTAAATTTCATTGAATTTCTCGTGCGTTTTTCTACTAGAATCGATCAAATAAATACAACATTTAGGTGTTGTATCATCCGTAGGAGATATTTCTAAGTTGCCAAAGTTTAAGCTCGTTTTTCTCGAAAAGTAGTTTATCACATTTTTCAACATTGATATGCTGTATCTTGTGAATGAAATAAGCTAGAGACTTGCGGTAAATTTCATTGAATTTCTCCTACTTTTTACTATCAGAATCGATAAAATTCTAAATTTTGACGTCGGTCCCGGTAAAGTATGATTTCTCAGAACGCGTCACATATATATATATATATATTTGCGTATGTTTTTTTGGTTTAATGCGTTCGATTTAGGTAGTAAGAATGATTAACTGTAATTTTGTTTACTAGAATATACGATGATAAGAGTGTTGGGCACTCATGCAACGGGGCATTCTTGCCCAGTGAGACCCACAACGTATTTATTTATAAAAAAAATAAAATAAAAATTATATTTCTAAAATTTTTTTGCCTGAATGTTGCGCTGAGATAAGAATTTCTTTTCGCTTATCCTCATGCTATTTGTTGATTGCAGGTGATAGTTTGCTATAATTGCAGATAAACTTCATAATTCGGATTAAATAAACATGTTTAATGTACTTTTATTAAACTTTTGAAAATATCGTATCCTTTCGCAGTGCAAATGTAATTCGACGTTTTGTTTGTTTTTTAAATATCGTTAAAATTAGACTCGCTTAGCATAATGGTTATTTTTTTTATTTTTTTTTCATGTCGGATACCTGTGAAATACGCAACAAGTTTGGAATTACTCTGTTTTCATTTCCCGAATAATGGCAAAGCTTTAACAGTTAATTTTTATGGTACCCGGTACGATAGTCAAAATGTTCGTTCCTTTGTTGTAATTTTCATTAATAATTTTCTTATTGCTTTTCGATAATAATAGTTTTAAAAACAAAAATAGGCAGAAAATTACTTCTTTAACCGGAACGTACGAGAAAGAAATCACCGCGATTTAAAAATAGTATTTGAAGCATTAAACATTTTGCTTACGACTGAATAGAAACGTTGATTATTAAGGGATTATATAAACATAGTAATTAATATACCGACATAAACTAATTATATAGATAATGAATTTAACGAACGTACCGTAAAAGTAGAAACGCTAATAACATTTTAGTATACGATAACTAGATAAAAAATTACGGGTAATTCTCGACGAGAGGGCTTCGCCCCTTTCAAACAACATTTTCCGAAAGGAGCCTTGCTGTTCCTGTTAAGAGTTGGGCTAGTACCAATGTGTGCCTTCGGTACTTTAGAAAGGGTTGTTTCATTGTGCAAAGTACGAGCGGATTAAAAAAAAGAGGTTAAATACGAATGACTAAAATTTTATGACTGACTTAATTCGGTCCAACCTAGCTATCGGAGCACACATGAAACTAACCTATTGTAAGCGGCACCATAATAAGGGTATTACTCTATTTTTTTTTAAGAAAGAAACTGATTAGTTTTAAACTTTTTTTTTGGATTTACCTAGAACGGAATCAAGTGTGATGATGTGAATTTGTAAAACTACGAACAAAAATTGTTCATCAACTGAAAGCCGTATTCCAATCATTAGTCAACTCGATATTGTATTACTTTTTTAGCTTATTTTGAATAAGTTATGTATATGATATATGAAAGTTGTAAAAACATTTTTTAAATTAACCACTTTTTTTTAAAATTTAACTTACCGTCCCTGTCAGTGGACTCCAGCAACCGGGATCTATAAGGAGACCGGGTTTGACGACTAGCGGGGCAATACGATATTTACCAGAATTCGGAGTCGAATGAAAATATTTTTTTTTTGCAGAAAACCGTACAGAATATACTTGGCAATTTCTTTACAAGAAAACTTTTATCTATTCCATTAGTTAGGTCCTTCTGCTATTTTGACTTTTTTCTAGATAGTCGTTTATCCTTTCGCGAACATATTTCCTACCTATATACATTTCCTGTCTTAAGAGAATTAATTTATTAAAGGCTCTTTCTCCACACAAATGGGCTGGCGACCCCAGTGTTCTTCTTATTCTATATGTAATAAATCTACTATTCGTTCTAAACTTGATTACTGTTCCTTCATTTATGGCAGTGCTCCTAAACATCTTCTTTCCAAACTCGATAAAGTTCAAAATTCATGTCTTCGTCTTTGCCTCGGTGTTCTGAAATTCTCTCCCATTCCTGCAGTACTTTCAGAAGCCAACATTCATCCTTTACACATTCGCAGATCCTTTCTTGGCGATCGCTTCCTCATAAAACGTCTTCCTATTAAGTCTTCTAAATTAGTTTCTGCTTATTCCTACATCCTGGACAATAGACGGTTTTCTCCCCTGAAGATTCCTATTCTTTCTCATGTCTCTCGACGCCTCGCTTCTTATTCATCATTTATCTACACATATCATAAACTCCCGTTCTTTACATTCAGCTTTATAGATTTTTTATATCCTCCCAGTTTGTTTTTCCTTCCTTCTCATACTAAATATTCACCTTCGATCGCTTTGAGCGAGTACAACGGAGCTTTGAGGTCTCTATTTCCTTCTTCGTCTGTCCTCTTTACGGATGGTTCCAAAAGCGATGAGGGGATCGGAGCTTCTTTTCTTATTTCTTCCCGTCCACACTACGAACTTTATAAACTTCCTTCCTTCTGTTCCATTTTCACTGCAGAATCGTATGCAATACTCCGTGCAGTTCTCTTCATTGCACTCTTTCCTCCTATAATAATAAATACCTTATTTGTTCTGACTCCATGAGCGTCTTGCAGGCTATGTCCTCTCCTTTTCCATCCTCTTCATGCGACACACATTATCCTTTCCGTTCGTTCCTTAATTGCAAATCTCTTCTTAGTTCGTTCCATTCGAATCGATCTTCTTTGGATTCCCAGTCATAGCGGCATCGCAGGCAACAACCTAGTTGACTCGTTCGCTCGCTCTGCTTCCTATAACGGCAAAATTTGTCAATAAATTTCCTGCCAATAATATCCTCTTTCCATCCAAACAAGCACACCTCAAATCATGATATCGGATATTTACATTACTTCCTTTCCTAATCCTCATTCCTTTTACAAATTAATACAGCCTCTTCCTTCATCACGTTCCTGGTTTGCTGATTTCCCTGGTTTTAGTCGTTCCGTTCTATTTCCTCCATAACACGTCTTCGTCTCAACCATAATTATCTTTCTTCGTCTCTCTTTCGTTTTTCTATTGTTTCTTCCCCATACTGTAATTTTCATCCCTCGGATCATGACACTGTGTTTGTGATGCAAATCATATCCTTCTTGAATGCTCTCTTCTCGTACAGGAGCGTTCCATCCTTTACACCAAGCTTCTCCACCTAAAACTACCTGCTCCCTTTTTTTGTGCTTCCTACATACTTTCCTTTCCTTCACCGGATGTTGTTCCAATCTTAGCGGAGTTCATTTCCTCTATTTCTTTATATATCAAAATTTAATCCTGTTTTCGTAATTCTTTAATAATGGGTCACATTGCCCTTGGTTGGCGTTCCCAAAAAAAAAAAAAAAAAAAAAAAAAATTATACGAAAACTTTTTATAAAAAATCTGTAGATTTTTCACAGTTTTTTTTTTACGGTTTTCTGATTAAAAAAAAAAAAAAAGTTATAAAACAGAGTATTTGAATGGAAGATACTGAGCAAAATTTTTGACCCAGTTAAAAAAAATAACATTTACAGCAGACGACACAGAATGGTGAATTATTACAGAAAATTAGGAGAACTGGTTTTTATGTTCATATCATAAGAATGAACAACACCAGACTGACCAACAGAGAATATTTTCACATGTACAAAGCCAAAAAATAAATTGGAATTGGTTTAAAGAAACAGAGCAGAATATGACGGAAATTTAAATAACAACTGGAGACATTTATAACCGGGTCAAGCTAAGAGAATTGGTAAGAGAAAAGCAATTTAAAGAAAAACCGAAAATACAAAAGCGGGGCATCATCGACGTTGGAAAGAAGGAAAAACCATAGCGAAAGGATGAAGCAATATTGTGCGCAAATGACGGTCAAAAGAAGCGAAGATAACTGAATCTACGTGGTCCACAGTTGGCCGAAACGAGAAAAAGAAGAAGAAGTGATAAAAACTTTTTAAATTAAGTTGGAAATTGAAAAAAGAATACGACATCAGGCTGTACGTAACAAAAATAAGTAACGATAATCTTAATAGAAAGTACGAAAATCAAACTCTAAACCAAAAACACGGTTTCTTCTATTATCTTTATATATTATCTATATACGAAAGTTTAATTGTATCAACGGCTTCACCCTGTTTTTGGCTTAAAATAATGATTACGCCTCAGCCGAAACCATTTGCATTGGTTATCAGAAAGCCCACTTGAACACACCATATGCCGAAAGTATCCAATGAAAACGATTTTTTGAAAAATTGAACTTTATGCGGTGAAAAGTTGTTAAAACTTGTTTTCAAAAATTAAACTAAAGTGTTATATCTTCGTAATAAATAGGTTTACCATATTATAATATTTACACGAAGGTTGTTCCACCATTTTTTTTATATCTTCAAAATTTTAAAAGTGAAGAAAGGTTTTTTTTTTTTATTTATAATCTATTTTCCGGAATACTTAATACCACACAACATCCAGAAAGAAGTGTGTGCTTTACATATTAAGTTTCGTTTCAGATTGAAGTGGTTTAGAAATTGCAACCGTTTAAAATTCAAAGAAATTATTAATGGGAGGAAAGGGAAATATTTCTGTCAAACAGTTTATATCGTATCCAAAACAAGTAAGAAAACTTATACCATTGTCAGAATGCTGTGATTATTTGTTTATTTTAAAAGGAGAAAATGACGTTTCATTTGATTCCGATATTTTTTTTCTCTTTTGAACGATTTATTATAACATGTTTTCTTTCCGTTTCTTTTTTTTTTAGTTCGTTTAGTGTTTTATAAGAGCGTAAATAATATGGTGTTTATTCTGAACAGGGATAATTGCCAGGGAAAATTAAACTGTTTTTATTATACCAATAAATTGTTTTCTGTACTGTCCGCGTTCGTTTCAAATTTGTTTCGATCTACGTATTCTTTTCGCATCGTTTACATCGAAATTATTTCGTTTTCGTAAGTTTTGTTTGTTATATGTGCCGGTTTTAATCGTTTAAATATTTTTCGTGAATATCATGCAAGACCGCTGTAGAATTTTTTTACATTAACTGTTTTTAACTTTCATTTCAGTAGTTTGCTGCCAGGAATATTAAAATCCTTACTCAACTACTGCAGTTTGCTGTTGCGTTAATAAATTAATTTTAATAAAAAACTCGAGACGGAGTAGTTAAAAGATACCGAGTGAAGAAGATGTTCTCTTAAATGTGTAATTATGGGAGATCACCGTGTGAATAACTCGGCGGCCCCTTCAAAACGACGGCTGTGTGTGCTGTTTAGTTAAGCAAAACTTCTTATTAAATCACGACGGACAGGTTATAGAAAGATCGATAATCTTCAGCTAAACGTGCAACGTGAAGACCAATTTTTGTTAGACGGTGATAATTCATGTTTTCCCCGAAAAAGAGAGAGAATCTTTATATAAATACAATTCCAGATAGAACAAACATTTTTTTTACGAATTTTCAAGTACAGATTAAAACGAGTATTAATATACGGGTAAAGCCGTGGGGCACAGTTAGGAATTAATTACAACGTAATTCTTAGGCTACCCCCCATTAGAAAAAATGTCCCAGTTTTATGTAACGTTTGTTGTATTTTATAGGATTTCTGTGATTATGTTATTATATTCATATGGACCAATTTAGAATTACGTTGTAAATTTTGATCATTTTATACAAAGTATAGAAGAGAAAGAAACAGAAATGTAAGCAAGAGGGTTTAAGGAGCACTGCCCCTTGCGAGAGCAAAATGGGCGAGTTTATATATATATATATACGGCTTTAACACAAGTATGAGGTTATCAGCCCGAGCCTAAGATATTAATTACAGCGTATAATATAAATTACAGTTTCTGAGGAATAGGAAGAGATCATTTACATGTGGAATATTATTTTGCAGTAAGCGGAATAGGTTTGAGGATAGATTAAACTTTTGACGGAATTCGGATAAATTATTGCAACTTGTTAGGATATGTCAGAGAGTAAGCTGGGAAGTGTTACAGAAGGGACAGGATGGAGGCGGTATGGCCGAGCCTTAATCTAGATAAAATTATTTCTTCTTTTCGCGAATTTCGATCAGATGACCGCACATTCTTCGATCTTTTCTTTTATGTCTCTGAGATGGTTTGTGGATGAGGTTGATCTCCATTCTGCATTCCATAGTCTCATAATTTTCTCTTTATAAACGGCCTTTAGATCATTTGTGGTTATTATGGTATCAAATTTCATTGCCCTTTATTCCTTTATGACTTGGTATCCATATGAATAGAATATTCAGTCCAATAGAGTGTAATTCTGTTATGATTTCATGGATTCTCTGAACGATAAGGTTGGTGTTAAATATTATTCGGATATTGGCGAGGGCGCTAGTCAAGTCTGTTAGTATTACAAACGGGTGTTCTGTACGTGTTCGCGATATCTCTTGCAATACAAAGTATATTGCATACAGTTCAGAAATTTTAGCTGAGCTTCATGACGGTAGTTTTTCGGCTTTGCTTGTTGTGTTTGGAATGAAGAAAGTTGCTCCGACTGCTATTGCTGTTTTCGATCCATCGGTGTAACAGTGCACTCTGGATACCGCTCTAAAATACTTGTTAATCTTGACTGCATGTCTACGGTACTTGCGGAGTTGTTTGATAACTTCAAAAGCTCGTCGATGATTTGAGTTGACGGTACTGATCATGGTGCCGGACGTACGAGGATATGGGGAAGCGAGCGGTATGTTTTTGGGGAATAGGAGATTCGGATATTTTCTTCAAATTTTAGCGTTATGTGCTGATCACCCTTTTGAGTGGACTTATACATATTCCGATAATAGTCGTTAAGTAGAAGGTTTTCTGTTGGTAAATCTGGTGTAGCTGCGGCGCGACTAGGAGATTTGCAGTTTGGATCATTCTTCGATATTGGAGAGGAGATTCGTTGGCTTACACACAGGGGCTTGTTGTGGGTGTGGTCCTGAACGCTCCTGTCGCTAATTTAATGTCTTGCTGATGAATGCAATCAGTTTTTTCTAAGATTATGTGGCTTGCTGAATTATAAAGTTGAGCGCCATAGTCCAATTTCGTTCGGATGAGGGATCGATATAAATACTAGTATAATAGTGTTCTTTTGCTGCATCCTATGTTAGAATGATTGAGCAACTTGAGAATTCCTAGAAAGCGGATGCATTTCGAGCGTATGTATGTTATATGGCCCTTCCATGATAGTTTTTTATCAAGCAGGATTCCAAAAAACTTGACTGTTTCTACTTCTGGGGTTGGTTTGGAACGCAGCGTCAAAACTATATTTTGTTGTTTGCTTTTGTTACTTGAGAAGATTATGTAATTTGTTTTCTCAGTGAATATTAAAAAATCGTGGTCGTGGCTCCAGGTATTGATGTTGTTTATCATTGGCTATATTATTTGTTTAGCGATTTCGAGCGACGACGTTTGAAGAGATATGCTAACATCATCGGAGAACATTCTGATAGAAACCGCTTCTCGACGACTGAAGTAATATCGTTTAGCGTAAGGAGGAACAAAGTGGCACTCGAGGGTGACCCTGGAGGTACACCGTTGGAAATTGTTCTTTCTTCTGATAGAATGTTGCCTATTCTAACGCGAATTTGTCTGTTAGTAAGGAAATTTTTGATTATATTTGTTAAATTACCATCTATCCCAATTTGATGTAGTTTTTGAGGATGAGATACAGCCATACACGGTCATAAGCTTTAGAAAAATCGAAGAAAACTGCGACTGTGGAATTCGAATTTATGAATGATCTTCTGCCGTTCACGACAAGATCATTTTACAGTTAGCTGTGTTGATCGTTGCTGTCTGAAACGATATTGATGAATAGATAGTATCTTGTTGGCTTTGAGTGTCCATAAAAAACGCCTTTAATTTAAAAATTGCTCTAATATTTTACACAGTACGCCTGTCAGTGCTATTGGTCTATAGTTGTTAATGGAAAAGTTCTTATTCGATTTGAGGATCGCTATTATGATGGCGGGCGCACTCGAGGGGGGTGCCACGGGGCCATTGCTCCCCCCGAAAAATCTTCGAAATCTTAATTTCGTTTTGTAATGTTTTATTTTACTTAATTTTTTTTTAAAAACATACATATTTACTTTTTCCTTATATTACAAGTATAATGTTATATACTTTTAGCTAATTTTTTGTAAAATCAAATTCGTATACTTATCTAATTTGTGCTTATTACAAACATAAGGTTACATTTCTATTATTATTTTTTTTTTTTTAAATAAAATTCGTCAGTTTTGTAATTTAAAAATAATATTCGTTAATTTTGTATTTATTTTTTATTTTTTTTATTTTAATTTACAAACCACGGAAATAGATAGGTACTTAGTCGAGGTACCGAGTTACCATCCTCTAATTCATCTTCTAAATTTTAGCCCCGACCAAAAAATAATCCTGAGTGCGCCTTTGGCCGGGAATATTGATTTTTTAAAAGCTTTATTTTAGATTGCTAAAAGATAATCTAGTGCTGTAATATGTAGATGCTTTACCATTACTGGGTGAATATTGTCTGGTCTGGGAGCTGTATTATGAATGCAACTTTTAATGCATGACGTTAGTCTTGCCATGTCAGATTGTTATTATACGATTCTTCGTTACTATAATTGAATGGAATTGGAGTGTCTCTGCATTATTTTTGATGTTCAAAAAGTGTTGGTAGTAGTTTTGGTCAGATGATATCGAAGCAAAGAATTCCGCGAACCTTTTTGCAATGTAGATAGTGTCATCGATCAAAGTTATTGGAGATAGTTGTTTACAGCCATGTATTTTTTGAACGTTTGCCTATGTTGATTTTAACGAAATTACTCCTAAGTATAGGGTGATTTTTTAAGAGTTAAGTTTTTCAGGTTGGTAGCGCTGGTTGGTATTGGCGTCCAAACGTCATCTGTCAAAGTGAAAAGTTTTCAGTATACTCTCTGCCATTTCATCATCATGGAAAGACTTATAAATAAGCATCGATTGTGATATGGTTGAAATTTATTATCAAAAACCAGTGCTCTCTGAAAAATGTGCATCGTTTGTATCGACATGGTGAATCAACAATTCATGCTGTTATCACCAAATTTGGTGCGAAATTTGGTGATAACAGCACGAATTGTTGATTCACCAGGTCGATTATGACGACCATACTATGGTCGTAACAAACGATGCACATTTTTCACAGAGCACTGGTTTTTGATAATAAATTTCAACCATATCGCAATCGTTGCTTATTTATAAGTCTTTCCATGATGATGAAATGGCAGAGAGTATACTGAAAACTTTTCACTTTGACAGATGACGTTTGGACGCCAATACCAACCAGTGTTGCCAACCTGAAAAACTTTACTCTTAAAAAATCACCCGTTACATAACCACTTATAGGACGCATGTCATAATATTCTTTTTTTAAAAATTACATCGAATTAAAAGTAACATATATAAAATAGCATAGTTCTGGATATGGAAAATGGTGATATGGAAGATTTCTCTGTGAACATTGCAGTGACGATAGAATTAACGATATAAATATGCTCTCTGAAGGTTATAGCAGTCCTCATTGATCGGGAAATGGAGCTCTACCTTCTATACAATGGCGGATTGTGATACTTTCCTTCTATTGGGGTTTGTATTTGTCTCTGCGGGTGTGGTGGCTACAGACGATGGTTAGCTATGTTGGTAGTACAATGTTGAAACGAAGGAGAAAAAATACATAAGAAATAATGAAACAATACGTATTAATGTAAAGAGGAATAAAAGAGAAATTAGAAAAAAAGTTGACCAATGTAATCTCTAAGACTGTAGAACTTGACATAAAGCTGATATTTTATCATCCAAATTAGGGATTCCGAATTGACTAAAAGTCGATAATAGAATAGAAATTAAGTCACTTTCGGATGGAAGGGATATGGGATCAGTATAAACGGTATCATTAACTGCCGGAGATATGTCGATATTCATTGACTTAGAGAAAGGTGGAATCTCAGATGGAATGTTTATTTTATTGGAAGAAGTTGGAAGAGACGATGAAGAGGAGGATCAAAGTCTATTAGGATAATTGCGATTATCGATGGAAAGGGGAGGAAAACTGAATTGCGATGAGAAGCTTGTGATAGGCGAAACTGATGTTTTTTTGTACGAAAAATTACCCTTTAGGATGGGAAACAATCGAATTTTTCGTTTTTTTGAACAATGTCAACAACAAAAATGCTGAGGAAGTACGGTTTTCCCTTTTTAATTGGCAGCCTTCACTGAAGGGTACAATTTTCAAACGCGATTATCCTTTTATCGGGCATTAGCGGTTAGTAGTTCCGTATTGGCTTTTACAATTTTTTTTTTTTTTTTTTGAAAAAATATGTATTTATAATTTTTTACATACAAAAATTAAGACATTTTATTTGTCTTTGTGGACTAGAGCGCTCATTAATTCGATATAATTCACACCGTATTTATTACACAACAGGGTTGGTTTTCCCAGGACGTACTTTTTCCGTATGATCAAAAATGAAAGCAAGCACGCTTGGTGGAACAAAAATAACGAAATTTCACCAATAATGCTTTATATTATTACAGCAAATTACTCAGTGCTAAACTCGAAGATAGGCAGTTACCAACTAGAACAAGAACGTACAGGACACTAGAAATTACGATAAAACTTGCTATGTACGATCTAAGCGGATTAACAGTAAAACAGACACAATGAAGAAGAAGAGGTATTAATAAAATTAATGGGGAGGATACCAAAGGAAATTCGAAATGAAAAAAATCTGGAGAGATGGAAAAACAAGGTTAAAATTTGGTTGATAGCATAGTGTAAAGAGAAATAGAAATAGTAACAAAAAAAAAAAAAAAAAAAAAAAAAAGAAAAGTATCGTAATACTAGTAATAACCACTTATAACATTGACTACGTTGACATGAGACTCGTTACTATCTCCAGTTTAAGCTGCTAATGTATAAAAATTATATTGTATTATTGTAATATATAAGTTATCATATTAAAGTATTGTAATAGGAAATATTATTTTAGATGATGGTATAATTGTAATATAAATGATAAATAATGAGAGTGTGGATTTTATAGTATAGTAATATATAAGTTAATACTTTTTATGCTGTAACAAAAAGTAGTACTTAAGTTAAGTTGATGTTATATTGTACAAATAAATGATATAATTATGTTGGCAACCCACAGACAGGCTAGTGCCTTGTGGGACCCGCAAATTATTAAAAAAAAAAAAAAAAAAAAAAAAAAAAAGTGAACAAACCCGGGTTACTTTGTGAGGAACGAATTTAATTTCGATTAAAGGGATTAGTCGGAGTTGTTTGGCATGCCGTTTTTTAAGATACTGTATGAAAATAACTGGAATCAACGATGAAGC
This sequence comes from Icerya purchasi, assembly GCA_039619475.1. Classification (NCBI taxonomy): domain Eukaryota; kingdom Metazoa; phylum Arthropoda; class Insecta; order Hemiptera; family Monophlebidae; genus Icerya; species Icerya purchasi. The sequence goes on from CM077115.1 coordinate 155,270,447, forward strand.
ATTATGAGAAGGTAATTTTCAAAGATGTCGATCGGAAATTCCCGAATAATACCAAACTAAAATAAAAGCGTATTTGGAACGGAAGTTTTGAATTCATATTTTTCTAAAAATAATAATAGTATCTATATAAATTCATTGGCTGAAGAAATATCGTTAAAAAATAACCGAAGCCTGTTGCTGCCGTATCGCACAATTTCACTGATCGCAGTTGGCTTTGCGAGAAATAAAAATTTAGCAGCTGAAAATGCGTATAAACTACCGATATTTCCATCCGAGAGAGGTTCTACGATAATCTAAATAAGACCCGTGAAATTATAGACCGAAAAATAATATAAACAGGAGGAAGTATCGATATTAGGCGCAGTTAAAATGTTATTATCGGTAGTGTTATTACTTCGGTTATTATAACCATTGTTACTATTATTACTATTAGTATTGTTATTATCACCATTACAGCTATTGTCGTTACTGTTATCATTATTCACAGCGTTACCATTGATTTTTACTGTTATTATTTTTAACTTCCTTATCGTATATACTATTTTTATTCTTGATATTAGAATTATTAATGGCGTTGCTTATATCTATGAAGTTTTCGGAATCAGCCAAATCGGTTTGCGAGAACCGAAGCTCATTATTTGACTGGACTAGAGAGTTTATTGGACGTGTTCACTTCTATCACGTTGAGAAGTAAGTCAGGTTTGGAGGAAGTCGCCGAAGTATGCGCTTAATTTTTTACCAAATCTATTGTTTTGCCCCGATGAAATAGACATGGGTCAATGTTCTTGGTTAACCGAGCCCAAAAAAAAAAAAAAGAAATTGTCCGCCGATAGAACCATTATCAATGATTTAACACATTTCCTTTAGCTTTTTTTAACTTCGATACATTATAAATTTTTTGTCGATTTTATTTTATCGTTTCCAAAACGATAAACAAAAATTCCTATTTTTTTGTTTTGATATTTTATTTTTGTAGCACGAGGGTCATTGAACTCTTCTGCTAAATTTTTATCTCGCTATTTTTTAAACGTAAAATAACTTTATGATATACTAAAGAACCACATTTTTACGAAAAACGAACTTGGAAACAGAATGCGCTTAGAAATTCATGATACAAAGAATAACCATTTATGCGGTGAAAGAAAAATGCGAATTTAGTCCAGAACTGAATTTATCAGTCTTCAATTTAATTTAACAAAAGAAAAACGGGTGGAGCTCGTTTAATGCGAGGATTTAGTGTTCCGTAAGAAGAAAAAGATTCTTTATTTTTCACGAAATTTGACTGATGACGTTGACAACAAAATGAGCGGAAATAGCATATCATTTTCAGTATTTTGTTAATCAGGTAAAAAATTAAAGTCACTAATGCGTCGCAACAAAAAATACTGGAAGGCGTTCAGCGATGATCGCGACTGGTAAAGATATGATCGTGTCCATCACAAATTCGTCCTGTATAGATGCAGTTTACAGGCTGATTCCGATACGCAACCCCGCAGTGAAAAAAGTTCTCTTTTTTTCTTTCTTCAGAAATTGACCGTTTTAATTAAAAACCGGTTATTATTATCTAATTTCGAAACATAGGATTTTTACTTTTGATTTTTAATAACATGGACGGTAATGACTTGAAACGCACGGGATATGCCAGCGCTTCCGTGAGCACTGCTTTAGACAGGAGCGTTTGACATGTAATTTCCCGTCGAACAATTTAATTTACTGTGAGATGAAAGAGTCGGCGATTAAGGTAGATTACGAATAAGGGAGTTAAATGAACTGCGAAGCCCTGTGAGGCCACTACCCCATTTGGTCGTTATTAATTTATAACATTCTGAACGCGGCTGGCGAATATAAATTTTGTCGATCTCGAATTGCTTAAATGACAACACTATTCACTTGGCCTGGAAGAGACTGTAGACGAGAGTAATCATTGAAGAATATAACAACGGATGGGGTTCTTACTTATGTTTGGACACCATTAAGTGTAAATTCGCGTAAAAAAGGTAAGAATAATGTTAATCTTTTTGAATCGGTTTTTTAGCATTGATATTTTTCAATTGGTCGCGTTAGCGTGTCGTTTTGTTGAAAAATTTGGCTTTTATTAGTAAACGAAAATAATTAGCTTTATTTTACTGAGGAGATCTTTTGATCCCAGTAGTAGTGGCGTATAATCAGGGCCGGATTATAGCCAAATGCCGCTGTGGGCTCAGTAATTTCTGCCGCCCTTGGAATAATTTATAAATTAAGTAATAAAAATTATAATCGAGTAACTGAAGTAAGAAAGGACATATAAAAGTTAAAAATTAATTTTCAATTAAAAGTTAAAGAAAGTTTTCAATTAAAAAATTTCACGCATTTTTAAAACATACCTAAATTTTATTATAATTCTATGCATATATTATTCTTTCATGTGTCAATTAAAGTTTACATTTTTTACGATGCAATTTTAAAGATGCAAATTCATTTATTATATCATCAAAGTTTAAATTCTTTACTAACTGTTCCTTAATAAATAACACAGATAAATCATTTAACTCTTTTGGTGAGACATTGTTAATCTGAAAAAATTTTTAATTCTTTTCATTGTAGGAAAGGAGCGTCCTGCTGAGCAAATTTTATTCAGCGCTAATCTTTCTTTGTGTTTTTTCCCATCATGTTATCACGTTATTGTAATTGTGTTGTTTGTAGTGTTGTTAGAGTTGGTTTTTCCAGTTACATTGAGTTTTGACTTTTGTTTGTTAAATTATTACAAATTAAATAAAGTGTACATTTATTCTTAATGTATTATTTTCGCCGTTAGCGTGTTTATTCATCAGATTCACACTATTCAGAATAGTTTCAACAGGTTATGGGCCCAGCACGGTTCCCGCAGTGTCCCAGTGCCGCACTGCTTTGAGCACTTTTCATCGTTTGGTACAGCAAGAAATAATATAAATAATTCTTCGAAAAATCTTCTAACTTTTGTCGTATCAATGAGATACCGCTACTACATTTGTGAATTTTCAGTTTTTCTTCCAGTCTTGTTTGATCTCTTATCATGCCGACCAGCCATTGTCTCGTGCACACTTCGAGAATTTCCTGTAACTGCTAATGTAATCATTTTGCCTAATAATAATGCGTGTTTCGGTTTACACTTCGTTAATTTGAAATTCATTTGTCGATTCCCCCCTGCTTACATGTCATTTGTTTATAATCATTTAGAGTGTGGTAACTATATAAAAATTTTATTATACCATTGTAATATATAAGCTAATATATTAAGATATCTAAATAGCAAATAATATATTAGATAAATGTATAATTGAGAGTGTGAATTTTGTAGTATAGTATTGCATAAGATAATTAACTTTGTAATGTAACTTAAGTTGATGTTATATTGTATAAATAAACGATATAATTATGTTGGGAACCCACAGACGGGCTAGTGCCTTGTGGGACCCGCAAATTATTTAAAAAAAAAAAAAAAAAAAAAAAAAAATTTTACCTAAATTAATATATTCCCATTTTAACTTTTCTGTACATTAACGCAAGTTAAAAAACGATTTTATCACATTCCTCTCATGACTAAAACGCCATAATATGTAATAATATTTTGGAAATTTTAAGTATTTTTCAAAAGAAAAAGCTTTTCAATCTCATGCAAATTTGCCGCCTTTCGAATTTTGCCGCTGTGGTCTGTAGCCCATTTAAGTCTGTGGTGCAAATCCATGACTGCCTATAATAGTTTTTAAAGAGAGGTTCTTAATGTTCCGAAAAAAGGACCTTATTATATTTTTCGAAATTGACTCCACCACACTTTTTTATTCGGATGCAGTGTAAGAATGCATTTACAAAAGTTCTTTTTGATGACCGCTTTCTATAAAATTGGTCGAATTTTGGTTTATACTGGTGTATTGTGGTTTCTTTAGAACGGTGACCTTGTGCATTCTTTGCAGCTCATGAATGTTTTTACCAGTGTGGATGTCCAAATTGTTCGTACCGTTATTTTGCTATTCGCCTTTGAATGATAACATTTAATAAGCTGCAATTTCGAAGCAAGGTAAATAAGGAAACGGATCTTCTGTTACTTCGGAGCTGGATTATTTTCATTATATTTCTTTTATTGACCGTTTCAGACGATCAGTGTCTCTATCCGTCTATATAAGATGTTTATACGCTAGTTTTTTATATGACGGCCTTCGTCTAGTAAGGGAATCGCTTTCATTTTAATTCAAATTCGCCACTTTGCGAAATACTTTACAATTTTATTTGCCGTGTCGTTAAGTCTTTATTAATTACCTTGCGCATCTGTTTTAAAGGATGATGTAGTTCTACGGTTCAGTGTCATCTGCATGAAGTTACGTTTCTTTTCGGGGTTGCTTCATTAATAGCGTATATTATAAGTAAAGATTACATCGGTGTACTATGTAATATTTTTATTTTGGGACAAAGTTTCAATTTTCATCAATATGGGATAGAGGAGCAGTAGTGTCGAAACAGTACAAGGAACTGCATCCTTTTAATGAATCCTCTAGAAACAAAGGTATGCAAGAACGCTAATGTCACGCCAGTGATCTCAGTAAAATAAACCTCCACGCATCCTAAATGCTTTCCCTTATTCTTAGTCACTAATAGTACTGAAACGTAACGAGGGTTAGCCTAGTGCAATTTCTATTTTCTAATCAATTGCTAACCTGCACATAATTGTTTTGTATGTTTGCACCTTTGCAGATCCTTTTTAGCTTATATGTTTTGTCGCTGATTATTCAATTTTAATGTTTTTCCATTCCATGCTAAATCTTTCGTTTATGCGTGTATGCTTTTAGGTATGCGCTTTGTTGCACTTGACTACTGCTAATAATATGCTAACCCAATATCGCTTTGCTTCGTATGTTTGTTGTAATGAATATGTTTCTGAGAATGGCTTTGATGTGCAATCTAATCTAAATTAAACTATATACCAAACTCTGTTATCATTACATGTTGAAATATTTGATGTATATTTCACGTGCGTTTGAAGACCATGTCAAAAGCAGCTCATAAAAAAGCACGCATCCTTGGCAGCAATTAAACTTGTTGTATACTACTACATGTTAGTGGCCTAATCAGTTTTATCAGTTATCCACTGTGATTAGTCTTATGCAAAGCATCACAGCGAAACATATAGGCTAGAACGGAAATAAGCCTTGTGAGGGTTAGTACTGTAGTTATTTTGGTGGCATATATGGGAATACCTGTCGAAATCTATAAGCTGAGACATATCTTCTCATACACATCGTCATCACAATTATTTCGGTTAGTCAATGCATCTTTTAAATCACATAAACACAGTAGATCTTTCACACATGAGCAAAATAAACATCATAATTATACACACATGCAGACATGCGCACAAACGTACACACACACACACGCATGCACATGCGCAACAATCTAGCAGGGGTTAGTAAGTTATATTAGCCCTGACTAGTTATAAATATAGTAAAACAATCCCTAGAGCATGCGCGCACACATACACTCACACAATTTGTTGGTGGGTTACAAAAATTTAAAGATAGGTTGTCAGCAGTAAAAAATATTCTCAAAGCATATACAAACAAGGTTAGCAAATTACTATACTGTTTAGGCAGTGATAGATGCATCATCAACACACACAGAAACATACAGGTGTACAAAGCAACTTAGCGCAGGTTCATATTAGGTTTGGTAACTTATAGGTGTAATAAAGGTCACCCCAAAGTATACACACCCGCACCTACATGCACACATGCATGTGTGCACACACATTCACATGCGAACGTACACATGTGTACACACACATGCACACTCAAACCAGCTTAGCATGGGTTAGCAAGTTATATTAGCATTGGTTGGTTATGGGTGTAGTAAAGCACATCCCCAAAGCATACACACTATAAAAACAGCAGCTTTGGTAGGGGTTAGAAAAGCTTAAATGTGGCGGCTGGCCTCGCTGTTTTCATTGTCGATAAGAGGGTTATGCGGATTTCAACGTGCATAATGTAAATAGGTGATTTCAAATGGCAATTGATACACACTCTCAATATTATGGTTTAAGGCATGGAAAATTGCCATTAATGAAGTTAAGTCGTTTATGTTACATTTACCATGAAGCGGATCTGTAGTACAGGATGAATAACACTATCATTCCAGCCAAAGATAATGTTAAATATGCTGGGAATTCGACAAGAAGCTAACGTGGAGGAATCATTATGAAATGAAAAGAATTTACTATCGAAACCACGAAGCTATATTGCATTGGTTATTAGGAACTAAATCTCAAATATCAACAGAGAATAAACTTTTATTATACAAATTCTAATACCAGCAGGCAGGTATGAGATATGGGTTAAGTTTTGTGGCTGTGCAAAAAAAACAAACAAAAAAAACAAAAATATAACAGCGCGGTAATTTAGCGATTTCCAAATAAGTTACTTCGCATAATTTTTTACGCATCCTGGAACATCAGCGATTGAACGTTCATGATGATTTACGGATTCCCAATCTGCTAATGCGTACGGCTTTAAACCTGAAAATCATTTTTTTTTTTTTTTTTTTTTTAATAATTTGCGGGTCCCACAAGGCACTAGCTTGTCTGTGGGTTGCCAACATAATTATATCATTTATTTGTACAATATAACATCAACTTAACTTAAGTACTACTTTCTGTTACAACATAAAACGTGTTAACTTATATATTACTGTACTACAAAATTTACACTCTCATTATTTATCATTTATATTACATTATACCATCATCTAAAATAATATTCCCTATTACAATACCTTAATACGATAACACTTATATATTACAATAATACAATATAATTTTTATACAACTACCACTCTCTCATTAGCAGCTTAAAACTGGCGATAGTAACGAGTCTCATGTCAACGTAGTCAATGTTATAAGTGGTTATTACTAGTTTTACGATACTTTTCTTTTTTTTTTTTTTTTGTTACTATTTCTATTTCGCTTTACACCATGCTATCAACTAAATTTTAACCTTGTTTTTTCGTCTCTCCAGGTTTTTTTCATTTCGAATTTCCTTTGGTATCCTCCCCATTAATTTTTTTTTTTTTTTTTTTTTTTTTTTTTGGGCGCGCCAGCGGCATTGACCCAACAACAACAGAAATTAAGGAAGGGGTTAAATAAAAAGACGATTAGAAATAGAGCTTAGGAAAGATTGGAGTACCGGGATTATATCTGGGGATGGAAAGGAAAGGACAAAAGAAGAATTATACGGAGCAGGAAGACCCAGTGCCAAGATTTTCGAGTACAAAACAGAGCGCTCGGAATCAAGGGCAGGGCATTCAAAGAAGATGTGGTTTGCATCACATATGAGAGGAGAGATGGAATTATGAAGGGGACAATCGGGAGAAGGGGACAGGGAAAAACGAAAACGTGAAGAGGGCAGAAGTGAGTGATTAATACGCAGTCTGATTAAGGAAATGATCGCGGAGCGTTGATAAGAATAGGATTGAAACCATGGCTGGGAAGAGGGAACCGGTTGAATTTGAAGATAGTGAGAGGCGGGATTAGAAAATAGGGAAGGATAGATGTCCGACCATAGTCGGGAATGATTAGCTGAGGAAAGAAGGAGGATGTCCGAGGTAGGAATTTTGCAGAATAAAGGACCATCGCGGGCGGCCGAACGGGCTAAAAAGTCAGCTAACTCGTTGTCCTCGATGCCAGAGTGACTAGGAACCCACAAAAGGTCAATAGTAATGGAACGGGATGAAAGTAAATTGGATATAAGAAAACGAATTAAAAGAATGATAGAATTGGAGGAATGAGAAGGAGGAGAAGAGATGGCTTGAAAAACACTTTTGGAATCGGAGACAATCAGACATTTACTGATCTCTCTTATGGCTGGAATGAACGAGACTGCGCGTAAAATGGCGATAGACTCCGCTGTGAAGATAGAACAGAAGGAAGGGAGCTTGAAGGACTCAGAGTGATTAAGTGAGAGGGAGGTAAACGCGCCGCCCACCCCATTTTCGTTTTTAGAACCGTCAGTGAAGAATGTTAGATGAGAAGGGAAAGATGTGTCCAGCATGTGGAAGAATTCGGCTTGGATTGAAGAATGTGCGGTGGAGCTGGTTTGGAGAGGGAGAGAGAAGAGATTAATAGTCTGCCAAATGCTGGAAAAGTCATGAGAAAGCTTGGAATAAGAAAATACATAAGGCGAAAAATTGGAGACTCGAGCTGCTACGAGAGAAAGGATTGGGATTTTGTGAGGAGCAAATCGCCATTGGTTTTTAATACTAAGATAGGAAGAGATAAGATTAGATGAGGACACAGAAAGCCGTTTAATTAGAAAATTATAACCAAGCTGCGATCTGCGGATAAACAGTGGTTGCATAGCAGATTCAGAGAGGATAGCAGGAATGGGAGAAGATTTTAGCGCTCCAATGCACAACCGAAGGCAGCAGTTTTGAACTTTGTCCAGTTTGGTGAGGAGAGATTTAGAGGAGTTTCCATAGATGAAGGAGCAGTAATCGATTCTGGAACGAATTATAGCTTTGTAAAGGATTAGGAGAATGGCAGGGTCACCACCCCATTTGGATGGCGAAAGGGCTTTCAGGAGATTGAGTCTTTTGAGGGAAGAATTGTAGAGATAGTTGATGTGTTCATAGAAAGTGAGTCGGCTGTTGAGAATAACACCAAGATAGCAGAAGGAGCTGACGAGCGGAATCGGAATGTTAGATGAAATAATATTTACCAAAGCTTGATTGTAGGGGCGGAGGGAGAACACCATAGAAGAGGACTTAGAAGGAGAGAGAGAGAGGTGAATTGAGGCGAGGGAGATACTAAGGATAGATAAAGAGTTATTGATCTCTTCGTTGGCGGCGGCCACATCATTACAACTGGAGTAGATGAGGATATCGTCTGCGAAAAGGAGAGAGGAGGAAATTGTAGGGAGCGAAGCAATATTAAGGAGATAGATATTGAAAAGAGTGGGGCTAAGACATGATCCCTGAGGAAGTCCCCGGTGGATGCATCTGGAAATGAAACGGGAGGGAGTAGAGAGGAAGAGGGATCTATTTTGGAACAAGTTTAGGATCAGAAAGATGAAATTAGATGGAACGTTAAGCCCAAGAAGCTTGGCGCATAGAGTAGGAAGGTGGACATTATCAAACGCAGAGGAGACGTCAACAAATGTAGCAACAGTGAATTTTCTTTCTATGAAAGCTTTGTAGACGTCTGATAGGAAAAGACTGATGAAGTCGACCGGGCCCAACCCCGGGCGAAAGCCAAACATATTGTAAGGAATTAGATCATTGTGTTCCAGCCACCAGACGAGTCGATTGTTCACCATACCTTCAAACAGTTTACGAAGACAGGAGGCTAAAGAAATAGGACGGAACGTTGATTGATTTTTTTTAGGTATAGGGATGATAACAAAGTCATTCCAGGATTTAGGTGTAGATCCGGAGAGTAGGAAGGAGTTAAAGATATTCAGAAGAAAATGCAAAGAAAGCGTGGAGAGGTTTTTAAGTGTAAGGAACGATATACCATCTAAACCTGGTGAGGAGTTGGAGGATTTATTAAGGATAGATAGTAGCTCATCATAACGGAAAGGAAGAGATAAGAAGTGAGACTCTGAGTTGGGTGTAAGAACAGGAAGCGAGATTTCCTCAAGAGAAGGAGCGTAGGCGGGCGCGATAGAATCTAGAAAGGAAAGGAGATGTTCCAGTGCGGGAGAGGGATGTACCGGGCGCTTGGAAAGGGGAGAAGTAAAAGCCTTAGCCATCTTCCAAATCTGCGAAAAGGGCGTGTCTTTAGAAAAAGCGGAACAAAATTGTTTCCAAGAATTTCTCTTAGCCGCTTTAAGAACAAAGCGAGCCCTCGCATTGGCTTCTTTGTGAGCAAGAAAGTTGAACATTGAGGACCGCGAACGAAATGATTTGAATGTAACAGTACTTTGTTTAAAAGCCTGTTTACACTCTTCGTTCCACCAGAGTGAGGAGGCAGAGGGCTCTTTTCGGTGATGATTATTGGGAACAAGCGGAGAGGATGAAGAAAAGGACGAATGAAGGGATTGAGTGAACAAGTTGTATTGGGCTATAGGATCAGAATTCACCAGGATATGAGGGAGAGAATCGTCCACCAATGAACGAAATTTGGTCCAATCAGTTTTGGAAAGAATCCATCGAGAGGAATGGAGAGGCTTGGATTGGGTAGGAGGAGAGACGTCATTAAGGGATAGGAGAATGGGAACATGGTCACTACCAAAAGTGCCATCAAGTGTTCTCCAGGAGCATTTAGGAGCTATATTGGGCGAGGTAAAGGAGAGGTCCACCGAACTTGAGGAGAAAGCGTTTTTAAAGTAGGTGGGAGAATGATCGTTGAGGAGGAAGAGGTTATGATTCAAGATAAAGTCTTCCAGCACAGAGCCGTTGGAGTTGTAACGAGTGCAGCCCCAAAGCGGAGAATGAGCGTTCCAATCTCCACCAATGACGTATGGTTCTGATAGGTTTGTAAGGAATGAGGAAAGCGGAATATTGAAGAGGCTAGAGGTGGGAGGGTTGTAGACACAAGCGATATGGATAGGCTTTAGGGACAGATTTAGAAGAGAAATATGGATCATATTGGGGGAGTTAGGATAGGGAGATGGAAGGAAAGGGATAGTGTGCGATTGGTATGATAAGTCGCTCCTGATTAGGATGGCAGCTCCACCATACCCGTCCACACGATCAGCTCGAACTATGGAAAAACCTCTGAAATGGATGGAGGAGGATGATTTCAGCCACGTTTCAGACAGCAAAGCGACATGAATGTTATAGCGGTCAAGTAGACCCTCTAAAGCTTGTTTGTTAGCTCGTAGGCTACGACAATTCCATTGTATAATGTTTAAGGACGGAAGCTGCGACATAGTAGGATAATGACAAAAGGGAAAGGAAAGACGAGAGCAGTAAAGTAGGATACAAAGAGGGAGTAAAATGCCTTAAAGGAAGTGCCGCATAGGCTCACTTCCAAAGTAGAGGAGCAGAAGGGAGGCCTATTCAAAATATGACATGGCCTCTTATGAAAATAGCTTTTTACTGTTGGAAGCATCAGTGATAGTTCTGAAGAATGTCTGCACGAACTTGGATTTATGCAAGTTGGTAGACTTCCTACAGTGTACGTAGCGTATAGAAGATTTGATGGAAGGATCATTTTTAAATCTGAGGAATGCCTGCACGAACTTGGTTTAATGCAAGTTTGTAGGCTTCCTATTGCGGCAGTAGTGTATTGTAGCCTAGTGGTGGAGTTTCTCATGTAAGTAGGTTTCAACTTTGCAATTGATCTGATGTGGCAGGAGATGGAAGAACGACTAAGATGTAGGAAATATAAAAAATGGAGAATAGAAGAAAAGTTAGTTGAACTGAACATTATTGGCTAGGAAAGATGAAAGGTTGTCCCCGAATGAAGGGGAGGCGGCTATGTTGAAAGATGAAAGGAGTTGGATGATGGCAGTGGATAAATTACAAATATTAGAAGAGGTATCGATGTGGTGGATAGGAGCACTATTTTGAACAAGAGGGAGATGACTTTCAGGTGGAGACGAGTTGAAGGAAGAGGATCCAACTCTATTCAGAGCCCATCCGGCTGATGGCGCAGGGGAATACAGAGAATGGATAGGAGGAAAGTGGGGAAGGGGTTTGGGATGCGACTTGGACTTGGGAGATTTATGAAAAGTAGGGGACTTTGGGCTAGGAAGAGGCGTTACTTTGCGTGGAAGGGTAGAAATGCTTAGAGAGGGAACAGGAGCGGCGGCTCGGTTAGCATAAGAAAACGCTTGAGAGACTATGCTGGAAGCTTTTAATTTGGAGGCTTCATGGAAGGATATGTTTTCAAAGGCCATGATTTTTTTGATGTCCTTCTGTCTTTGCCATTCAGGACAGCGACGATCGGACGAACTGTGACAACCTTTGCAGTTGCGACAGAGAGGAGGCTCCTGGAGACTATCACATTCAGAGAAGAGGTGCTGGGAAGAACAATGGGAACAGATCGAGTGAGAACTCCTGCAATGTCGTGCAATATGCCCAAAAAGAAAACATTTTGCATATTGCGTGGGAGAGCGAATACTTGGAGAGACCGGGAAGCGAAGTTTGAAGATGGAAATATATTCGGAAAGGGAAGATTTGTGGAATTTTAACTCGACACTTTTGGTGGGTACTTTGGAACCCTCGGAGGAACGGAAAATGCGTCGAATAGAGATAACAGAGTTTGGAAATTCAAGCCCTTCTTTGATATCTTCGACTGAAAAGGAGGGATGAACTCCGGTAATTACACCGATTCTATATAAGGTATTAAGAGGAATAAAGGCCTTGATTTTGTTGGCGGTGAAATAAGAGGAGTTGTTGAGAAAGGAGTTAGCGGAAGAAGCATTGGGGAAGAAGACCGAAATGCGTCCCCTACCTTGGGATTTGATGTCAGTAAAAGAAGTGGAGACTTTGCTAATGAGCTTAGCCAAAGCTAGCGGGTGAAGGTTGCCAATATTCTCGTCGGAGGTACAATTTTCGACAAAAACTGTGAAAGGACCGGGATGGTTGGAAGGGAAGATGGCCTCAGTGGTGGTTTCAGTGTTGGAATTATTATTGTTAATGCTGTTATTATTTTTATTGAAATTGTTATTATCATTACTGCAGTTGATAGCGGTATTATTAGTGATATTAGTATTGTTACTATTTTGGTTAGTGGTACTGGATGTGTTGTTATTATTACTTAAAGGAATATCGAAGATAGGAGTATCCGGTTGTGTCAGGCGTAATTCCTTAGTAGATGAAGACGGAGGAGGGGTTAAAGGACTAGAGGGCTTTCGCTTAGTTGAAGGATCTATATCCATTACGTTAAGCGATAAATTATTGTTTGAAAGTTTATTGGGGGAGGCCGCTGAGCGGCCCCCTTTGGAAACGCTCATTTACGCTCAAGCGAAAAGGTGATCGAAAAAGAACAATTGAAAGTAAATAAAATAAACACGCGAGGAAAAAAAAAAAAAAAAAAAAAGAGAGACGGAAAAATACACACGAATCTAAAATTACGAGCGAACGAAAATAAGTCGAAAATCCCGCAACAAGAGTTACGAGTAATAAATGGAACGAACTCACCGCTCTGGTGGAGATAAAATCCGAACACAATAGAACACGACTTTTATCACTGATAACGAATATCCTATTAATACCTCTTCTTCTTCATTGTGTCTGTTTTACTGTTAATCCGCTTGGATCGTACATAGCAAGTTTTATCGTAATTTCTAGTGTCCTGTACGTTCTTGTTCTAGTTGGTAACTGCCTATCTTCGAGTTTAGCACTGAGTAATTTGCTGTAATAATATAAAGCATTTTTGGTGAAATTTCGTTATTTTTATTCCACCACCAAGTGATGTTAGCTAATGCGTCCGTCTTAACAAATACGTAATTTATATTTCGGATGATTTTACCAAAGTCCGAAGATTAAACTAAAATCGCACATATAATGTCCGCATGAAAGTCTTATCAATAGATAGGGCGCTCCCTGAAAATGAATGTTCCAAATAGGGAATTTACTATATAGCTTCGTTAGTTGTAAATGCACGGGAAAGCGGAAAAAAACCGTGGCGATAATTTTGACGAGGTCGACAGTAAACTTTGTAAATTTAAGAATTTTTTTTGATACGGAGATTATGTCATTATTCGGAATAATGGATTTATAGTACTCCTGATACTTTTAACATGGGGTCATAAATTCATCTTGTCCTTGCGTCTTGTTGTATCTGGTTGTGCGTAGATAGCGTCCATTAATCGGCCCCTTGTCTTTACTCTTACGAGTACTAAACTGACTTTTAAGTTTGACGAAGATTCTTGTGCGATTTGAACCTATTCTAATTTTATCGGCCGTATGCCCGAAAAAGAATAAACACTACTAGAGTCGAAAAATGCGTAATCTGAAACAGATCGAAATCAATCTTAAGATCTCATCACATTCGTCTAATTGTACCAACTATTTAATAAACAGAACGTGTAAATGCGTTATATTTCTTCTTAATTTGTTTATGCGGGAACTGCAGTTGAAGCGTAATGTCGAGTTTTTTGTAATTAGCCGCCAAGAAGAGGGTAGTTTTTATTTCGCAAAATAGGTAGAACTGTGCCTGAATATGAAGTAGAGAAAAAGGAATAGGAAAGAGATAAAGAAAAGCTGGTAGACGACTGGCAGGGTAGACTGCAGAGGAGGAACGGTGTAAATTTAAGGAGAATGTTTTTTACCTGTTTAATAAGTTATTTTTATTCAGGTGCCACGTTCGCATTAGCGCTGCAGAGTTGTAATTTGAATTTCTCACATCTTCGAGTACGTTTGAAAATGAGCTTTTCGTTTGTCGTCAAAATTGTGTTGGAAAAAAATGAGTTCAACTTTAGACCGGAAAATAGTAGCAGCGCCTAAAACGAATACGTTATGCGAACACATGTTCTGCCTGGCCGTTAGCCGTGCGACTAACAAGAAAGAATGGATGGCATGAGAATATAAATAGCAGGTGTCAATTTTAAAGGATACCGTTATCAAAAATCTGCTTCGCAGACATGTTTACAAAATACAGGACGACGATGATTGCTTAAAAAAGTGCTCGCTGCACACGCTTACACGCTTACACGCTTGCACGCTACACCATCTCCGCCTGTCACCGAAACGACGAGCGACTGCACTTACTATCCAGTAGGCTATTACTTAGCTGTCGTCTCTTTCTGGCGGCCCGACCGTGCTGCTTAGAAAAGCCTTAAAGAGGGCCCATCAGCAATTTTCCGTACTCTGTTTATAATGAGAATAGTTTGCGTTCAACTGCACTTGTTCTTGCCAGGAAATTTTTCATCAAAGTCACGTACCTCATATATACACCTCTGTCTACGTGTGGTCGTGTGCGCGTGTTGGCTGTTGCTCGCTTTTTATTTCGACAGAGTACACCGGCTGCTGATCTTTTCCCAATTTTATTCGCTTCGTGTTGGTTCGTTGTCCTCAAAATAGCTTTTATCAGAATTACACTTATAAATTTAAAGGAAATTAAAATGAGATTAATCACACTCGCGCATGTTTATCTTTACCTACTTGTCAACAACGCGGATATCTTTATTAACTGCGCAAAATAAATGAGCTGAACCATAATGTTAATACTTGCGTTACAAAACGATGTCGATAAAATATGTTAAAATTACTTTATTAACGCGTCGAACCTATTTTCATAATTTTAGAAATACGTACAATTCTAATGAACAGTCAGGCACCGGTAGAGATATATTATTAAATTATAACACGAACACTGCATTTTTTTTTTTTTTTTATTTTTATTTTGGGGCCATCAACTACAGACATTAACCCAGTGCAAGTGGAATTTTTGGAAGTTCCAATGTACGGGAGCGGGATACGAACCCGGCTCTACCGAACGAAACTTCAATACCTAACCAACTCTACGCACTGTAGCTAGTTAACTACATATTTATGGTGATAATTTAAAAATCCAATTGAGAAGCACTACACGTATACACACACACATATATATATATATAAATTACAACGTAATTCTTAGGCCACCCCTATTAGAAAAAATGTCCCAAAAAGTGTCCCAAAAAGTGTCCCAAAAAATATCCCAATTTTATGTAACGTTTGCTTTATTTTAATTTTTACCGACATCATATATATTAAGTACAACGTAATTCTTAGGCTACCCCCCATTAGAAAAAATGTCCTAATTTTATGTAACGAAAAGTGTTCCAACTTTACGTAACGTTTTTTATATTTTATAGGATTTTTGTGATTATGTTATTATGTTCATATGGACCGATTTAGAATTACGTAGTAAATTTTGATCATTTTATACAAATTATAGAAGAGAGAGAGAGACAGAAATGTAAGAAAGAGGGTTTAAGGGGCACTGCCCCTGCGAGGCCAAAATGGGCGAGTTATACATATATATATATATATATATATATATTTATACAGGGTGTTCTGAAACTATTTCGGGAAATTTGTTTTACGCTAAAAAGTTTTTCAAAATGAATAAAAAAGTGTTGAGGGAAAAATCATTTGGGCCAACAATTAATTAGTTATAATTAATTTAATTGTTTAATTTGAATTGAAAAATCCTTTTGTTTTTATAGATCAATATTTTGCAAAATAAAAAGAAAACAGGTATTGAAAAGAAGTAAAATACATATTAAATGTAACCGTAAATGTGTAGTCAACAATGATTTACCAATGGCCTAGAGCAAGTGCTTAATGTGTTGACCATTTTGCTGTACCACCAACTCAGCTATTGGCGTAACGTTGTTTACGGCCCGTTTCAGAAGTTCCGGTGTTCGTGGGATGTCGTCAAACGCGGCGACGATGGTAGATATTAGCTATAAAATCACTCATAAAGTATACGATAAAATGAAACAGGTTAAAAGAAAAACCACGCCACTTGTACTTTGCGAAGTTAAAGAAGAGGCAAAATTAAAAGAACAGAATTTTACTATAGTCCGTTCAACGAAAATGTGCCAATGGAAAAAAGTCGATATAAATCGATATTTATTATCCACTTACCCCTCACACATTAAAAATGCTGAGGTGTTGCTAATAATAATTACGGTTTTAAGTCAAAATTAAATGGTCATTTAAATAGTAAGCAGTTAATTTTTTGCATAATTAAAATTAAATTGCGACTTTAACGTTTATTTTTATTTGATTAGTTTTTGCTTAGAATTGTTATGAATAACAATAGTAAAATTCGGATTATTTATAAGTGATTGAAATTAATTAAAATTAAAACATGAAAAAAGAATATGAATGTTCGTAAAATTTGTATTTTGTTAATTTTATGCTTGAAAAATATATTCTTCATAACCAAATTATGCTTAGTTAACAAATTACAATATTTTAATAATTTTCAATTGTGAAAAGGATGAATACAGTTATTAAATTTTGTAATAATAATTGCCACTTTTTTTTTTTTTTGTTCTCAGTACATAGGTGCTATTTATATTTATTTTTATAATTTTCATTCATTTGTTTGTTGGTACTTCCAATTTTTTCAGAATATTTTCCTTAGTCTTCCTTATTTTTGTATTTTTCCGGTTATATATTAATCTTCTCTTTCATTAATTGGACATTTTTGTTTCATTCTTTCTAGAAAATAGTCCTTCTCAGGATTCCTGTTTATACCTGTTTCTACATTGTTTTATTTTTTTAACATCAAACAACAAAAAATAAAATGACCAGCAGTAGTGATTAAGAATTGGTTATTTTATCAAATTTGGGATGATAGGCGTCGCCACCAGGGGGCAGGGGGGACAGCCCCCCGCCCATGGAGCCTTGAAACTTTTTAATCAACTGGCCATGATGAGTATTCATAGGCGCGTAATCATAGAAAATTTGGAAGACTTTTATAATAAAGTAGTAGAACAGTTTGCCAGAAACCCACGAAAATTATGTTTTAATTAAGATTTTATTCTTGTTTAATAAAATATTAAGCCTTTACAACCTATAAATTTTATTTTTCCTATAACTCATATCCTCTTTCTATCATCTTGTCCCCCCTGGCTCATCGGGTGGCGATGCCCTTGTTTGGGATCAAGAACAGTTAAGTAAAAGATTTTATATACTTAATAAGC
This sequence comes from Icerya purchasi, assembly GCA_039619475.1. NCBI lineage: Eukaryota > Metazoa > Arthropoda > Insecta > Hemiptera > Monophlebidae > Icerya > Icerya purchasi. The sequence goes on from CM077115.1 coordinate 155,288,041, forward strand.
AAACTAAAATAATAATTGTAAATGTTTATAAGTTTTTCTAGAATTTAGTAGACAACTTAAGTATCGTTAAAAACTGTTATTTTAAACAAGTACAAAAGAACGCTGCTGCTGTATGTGGAATAACAGTGAAAAGCATTTATAGTATGAAAAGAAAAATGTCGATACATTGAAAAATAAACTAATTTGTAGAACGCCACAGAAAACATACGAACCGGAAAATTGATTTACTAGGCTAGACAATTTTAATGAAAATATGTGTCAACGTGTATTCAGTTTTTATATTCACCTAGTTAATTTTTAAATAATAACAAAAAAATCAAATGTTCTAATACCCGATAACCAAGACTTTTGATTTATTTTAAATTTGCGGATCAATCGAATTATTAATAAATTTCACAAACATTTAAAAATATAATAATTTTTATATAATATAAAAATTAACATTTGCAAACATTGCACTATTTTTCTATATTGAAGTATTTTTATGTTACACAAAATAAAGTAAAAATTCAAATTTCATAAAGTATCATTTGATAAAATTTTACAATAACTTGTGTACTTTAATTGGTGTAATGTTTAAAACCGCGTGATGTTAATTGTAAATTTATTTTATCTTTACCTGCTTTCAATTTGTTATTTACCACGGTAAATAAGCTTAATTTATTTCTTTCTTAGTAAGCCTTAAATATAAGTTTAATCTAACTAAAACAACTTCCCTCTGCCCTCATTTGTTATCGAATTAACGAACAAAAATATTGAAGGGTGATAAAAATAGTAAGTACTTAACATTACACGATTAATATTCAAATAAATTTAATCGAACGTGTTAGTGAAAGAGTTTGGTATTTTCATTATTTAAAATCTTTACTTTTGTATTTACAATTATAGTAAAAATTCTGCAGTTTTATTAATCACTACAAAATGAACCCTAATTATGTGAACTGGGGGAAAAATGAGTGAACAAACTAACGCTAAAATGAACTAATTAATTTCATCAATAAATTCAAATAAATGAGTATTAGAGCTGTTTTTGGGTTTTTATTGGAATAATGATTTCCAATTTGAATTTGAATAATATAAAACATTTGGCAACAACGCTGAAATGTCGACTTTTATCGAAATTTTTCCATCGGTACATTTTCATCGAACCGACTATAACAGAAAACATCAAATTTTTACTTACGTGCTTGATGTTGGAACGTGTAAGATAATTTGTCGACGAGCATTTAGCTTTATGGAAGAAATCGATGTAATTAAATAATTAAAAATTAAATTTCAAAGTCCCACTTATTTTTATTTTTTCTTCCCACACTTTCCCTCTCGTGTACCTACATTTCCGCTGCACAGCATGTATCTGTATGACGTATATTTATATAATTTTTATTTTTAATTTTTTTAAATTTTTTTTGGCTAATCTATACCTAGCCCGTTGGGCTATCATTAGATTCTGTTGTATACTCTAAACACTTGAACGATCTCCGTCCACTGACGTAGGACCCAAACTTAATGTAAGCACTTAAGTCTAATGGCTTCTTTCTGTGCAGCCGACGTGTCTCCGTCGGATTATTCAATAACACTGTAGGACGTTCGTATGAATTTGAAGTCTTCCGATGTGACTTACGGCTGATTTTGCAATAACCTCCCTTATATAAGGAGTGTTAAGATCTTGGTGGAGAGTCTTATTACTTACGTACCACGGAGCATTAATTATTCTCAACATCTTATTTTGATATCTTTGAATTATATATATACATATATGTTTGAATCTGCGCTGCAGCCCTAGAGACCTCCATATTGGAGCAAGAATCTGCCTGTAGAGTAGTATTTTATTATCTACAGAGAGCTGCGAGTTTCTGCCTAGTAACATCTTCCTTGTTCTAATATTTAATTCGTTTCTTTTTGCCACGATATGCTTGCGCCATGTCAGTCTGCAATCAAGGTGCATGCCCCAGATACTTTACTTCCTGTTTTAACGGTATTGTTTTGTTGTTCATTTTAATAGGTTGATGATCTATTAGTGAATATTATGTGGACCGACTTATCTTCGTTGATCTTAATTCTCCATCGCCTATACCACTCGGAGATTTTATCAACTAACGCTTGCAGCGTGATATGAGCTCTTTATGTGGGCATTTATTAGAGCACAGAACAGCCGTATCATCTACAAAAGTAGCAGTAACAGACTCGTTCGAAACAGCGTAACGATATAATGCTCGATTTTTAGAGCTGGATTTATTTGCTTTTTTTTTTTTTTTTGCCTAGCTCCGATCGCTGCAACCTGCGATAAGGAACTTCGTTCTAAAAATGAAGATGTGTAAGTAAATAAAAGGATGTTCGTATAATAATAATATTGTCGCCTGTTATGGTAATAACGGTTTGTTTAATTTTAAAAAACCGGCCAAATTACAGCTTACCATTCAAAATAGATTCCGTTGGCACTCAGCTTCCGGACGGATAATTTAGAAACGATGATCATTTTCGCATTAATTCTGTTGAATCAGTGTGTGGCAACGTAACAAAAGAATTTAATTCCATATCACCTGCAACGGCGACTTAAAGCTATATTTTAAAAGGGAAGCCGTAAGGAATTGGCTTATATGAACATTTCACCACTGACACACACATATGCATATGTATATATACATATATATCCAAATGGTTTGTCGTCAGACTAAAAAAAAAAAAAAAAAAAAAAAAAAAAAAAAAAAAAATAGATTTAACCATACGGTCATTTTAACCTGCCTTTCTGCTGCGTTAAATGAGGCAATAAACTCTAAAGACTACGATAAAGTAGATAGCGTTAAGCCTACAAGTGCACTTTGTCAGGCCATCCGGCAAATTACAGCGGATGTCCGGAATATAAGCTCGTTTAAATAAAAGAAAAAAACGATAGAACGTCTAAATAAACGACCAAACGATTATTTTCACTTGAATCAACAACCTTCCCGAAATAAAACTGTAGCAAAAGAAACCCGACCATTTAATGAGCAAAGAAATAATGTAAACAATGCCAGTTATGAAAATAGTAATTGTTAGAAACGATTTTTTTTAGCAGCGCCCGGAACGAACTACGTTAGATTAATTATCGTTCCATTTCAAGTTATTATGTGTATTGTATGATTAAATTGCGTTAGTTGGTGAACAGATTAAATGGAAAAAAAAAAATGTAAAAGAACGATTTACTTATTTTTTACGTAGGTAAATACCAATAAAGTAAGAACATTTTGCTCCTTTTTGTGCTCGTTATATCCTGTCTTTCCCTTCTACACTTATTGTCCCCTCCATTGTTTCCTTCTTATTGGCGATCAGTCACTATATAACTTTCGTTTTCCCTTAATTGTTTCTGGGTGAAGGTCCTCGGTTGACGAGCCGGATTAAAAAAAAAAAAAAAAAAAAAAGAGCATTTTAAGCGTCAATTAAATGTGGTCATACTCATAATTATATGAAACATATGTATAAACGATCTTAGAAGATAAAAAGCCACTTGAAAAAGTTGTAATGCGTGTTTCGATATTAGCGGTAATAAATTAATTTTTTCATTTAAATCGCGCAGAACACATTACAAAAAAAAAAAGAGAAATAGAGCAATATTACCATCGAAATTCTATACATTAAAGAACTGTACAACGAATAAAACTTTAAAAATAATTTATTATGTGCTCATAGAATCAAGGATCATATGATCCCTCTAAGTACGGAGAATGTGAAGAAAATTATATTTGGAAAACGTAAGCAAATTGTAAAGAAAGTATTTAAAATTAATTAGGAATCATATAAGAGAAACGGAAAGTAAAATAATTAAAAAGATGGCTAGGCATTAAAGGAATACATTTATTGATGAAGTTAGGAGAATACTTAAAAAAGTAGGATAGAAAATGGAATGGAGAAAAAAGTAAAACAGAATATGAACTGAGGAAGAAATAAACGTATCAGTTGTTGTTAGTTAAAATATGAGCGAGCAAAACAGACAAATATACAATGCAACGTCTTAGCAAATTCTGGCGGCGAAAAAATGGGAGGAAAAAATGGAAAATAAAAGAATGGTTGCGGAAAGAAGGAAATGTTCAAAAAATAATAAACATAAAACGAGATAAAATGCATAAGATAACATGGTATAAAATACATTTATATATATATATATATACTTTATAGAGTTGCAAGGAAAAAAATCGTACAGTCCGTTCTGTAGTATATGGTCTGTACAAAAAGTTCCCGGACTACCGTTATAAAATCCGTACTAGTGGCGCGATTTTTTGAAATTCACGGATGTTGTGAGAAGAGGTGACACGAAAGTTTCAGGTGGCTACCTGTATTAGTTTACTCAGGAGAGCGCCTGTTGCGAATGAACCTCAAGGAGCTGTGTGCCCGGTTTCGTACCGCATTTCCGTACGCCGAACAAAAAGAACGGCTCGTGGAAGCGAGCGAGACTCTCATTGAAACCGCCGATATGGACCCGAACGATCATTACCGGCGATGAGTGTTGCTGCTTCGAGTACGATCCCACCACAAAACGAATTACCAGACAAAAAACAAAATTTAATCGCGGCTCTTTGTTCTATTATCGTAAACGTGACGACACAGTACACAAAAATGGTTCACTCACAACTGGCGCAGTCTCCTGAATAAACTAATGCAGGTAGCGACCTGAAACTTTCGTGTCGTTTTTTTTCACAACATTGAAGTATAAGTACTGTGAATTTCAAACAAATCGCGCCACTGGTACGGATTTTATAGCGGGGTAGTCCGGGAACTTTTTGTACAGACCATGTAGCTAGAGAGTAAATTTTTTTTTCAATCGACGTATTTTCTTCGTGCGGTCATAAGAAAATTATAAAACCCGCAAAATTTCGAAAATTAGAAGGCCGAAATTTTGAAAAACTTGAAAATTAAGTTTTATAAAAAACATTTTTAAAAAGTTCTACCTACAGCCGGTACTATATGAGTTATGGCATTGATTTTTTTTGTTTTTTTAACCTGCGTACTAAGAGGTCTCCCCATGTAAAGGAAAGTAAAGTAAGTCCCATACCCTTTAACAGGGCGTCGGGTATTGTGAAGTTAAGGTTCACAATGTACTAAGCCTAATGGATTCCCAGATGGCGACTTGGATCCGGGACGAGACAAGTCTCGAACCCGTGACCGCTGATTTAGTAGCCAAGCACCTTAACCATTAGGCTACTACGCTGCCTTAAGATCTCCAAAATCGGGGAAAATACGAAATTCGAAAAATTTTGATATTTAGGGACCAAAATTTTGGAAAATACACGCTTAAAGCGGTAAGGCTGGAAACTAAAAAAAGTCTACAGCTCTTTCCACGATACCTGAAGGGTCACTTTTTTTTTTAAACGATGTATTTCAATGTGTAGGAAAAATACGGGACACCTGAAATTTTAAAATTAAAGGCTCAAATTTTAAAAAATGTGAAAATAAAGTTTTCAGAAACAAATTTAAAAAAAATTCCACACCCGGTTTTATATGAGTGTTGATTTTCTTTTTAACCTGCATACCAATGGGTTCAGAATATAGGAAAAATATAAAATTTTTGCAAAATTTTGGTATTTAGAGATCAAAATTTGAAAAAATGCAGGTAGCTGGGGAGGGTGGTTATTCCCTTTTTTAAATAATGTATTCGAATCGCTAGAATGTAGGAAAAATAGTGGACTCCGAAAATCTAAAAATTAAATAAACACGAACAGTTTGTTGGAATTTTTAAATAAAAAATTCGAAGATTTTTTTTTTTTTTTTTTTTTGGGCGCATCAACTATGGACCATTGCCCAGACACAATGGGAAGAAGAGACAACTAACTAGAACCTAATTCGATTGGAGACAGCTGAAATAAAGGAACCAAGGACAAGAATAGCAGACTGGGAAGGAAGGGACAAATTCGAAGATTTACAAAGTAAAACAATTTTAAAGTCCGAAAGAACCGGCCGCGCAACGAGACCAATCATATATATATATATGTCTATATGGATATTATTAGGTAGAATATAAGTAGAAAATAATTTTAAGATATAATTAAAAATATTATTGCGCGGTGATACGTAAATGTAAATTCAAGTTATTTAAAAAAAGTATAATATAATTCGGCGACAAGCGGAAGCTTGGTGGAAGAAAAATTTTTAATCAACACGAGCATACATATTGTCAAAGAAAAAATTAAAAAAAAAATTAAAATTATTTATATTGTGTGTAAAGTTTTGAATTTATTTTTGTAAATTTTTGTTAAAAATTAATATAAGCAGGAGCAGCGGTGATAGGAGAAATGAGTTTCAGGATGGAGAATTCCACTTGATTTTCCCCACTCACTTTCAATTCGGCGGGGCAAATTAATGTGAAATAAATGAATATTTGGATTTTAATATTTTCAGTTCCTTTTTTAATGCTTTAAAATATTATGTGGCCAATAATTCCACGTTGAAGAAAGAAAAAAGTTGACTAAGATATTCACGACATCCCTCCGCTAAATCCATCACCGTTTAGGAGCGCAAGCTATTTGGAAGTATATTGACTGGATTATACAGTACGATCGATTATTTAAGGCGGAATGTGTTTACTCAATTATTCTGTTTTAATATTTTTGGTTATTCTTTTTTTGCTACATCTCTCGTCCGCTTCTGTTGTTACTTTTTGCCTTTCTTTTTGCATCAAAAAGTTCTTTTTCCCAGGCACTGTTCTTGGGCAAAAATCGAATGCCATGGAATTTTTAATATTTGCTATCGGGAATGTTATTTATATTTAAATTTGAAATCTTTACTCAACTACCGCAGTTAGTTTGCTGTTTTATTAATAAATTAATTTTAATAAAATGCTCGAGACGGAGAGGTCGGAAGATATAAGTAAAGAAGATGTTCTTTTTTTTTTTTTTAATGGACTCGGTGTCAACGCTGACCCAACTACATGGATTTAGATCACCTACTGAGATTCTGAGGCGATCGGAGATAGAGAGTGTAAAGGAAAGAAGGAGGAGAATAACGGCTAGAGATGGGAAGGAAAGGATAAAGGAAGCATTGAAAGGGGTAGGAAGATCCAACGCCAAGAGTTCCGCGTATAGATGAGAGCACTCAGAAAAAAGAGCAGGGAATTCAAAAAGGATATGGTTGAGGTCGCATATAAAGGGAGGATCATCGTAGAGTGGAGAGGGCAAAAGGGAGAAGGTGAAAGAAAAAAAGGAAAACGAGAAAATAGAAGATGTTCTCTTAAATGTGTAATTATGGGAGATCACCATGTGAGTAACTCGATCCCTTCAATATGATGATGGCTTCTAGTTGAGCGAAACCTTTTGTTCGATCACGACAAACAGATTATAAAAATATGGATAATCTTTAATTAAACGTGAAACGTGAAGGAAATTTTTTGTTGGACAATGATCTATAGACACGTTTCGCCCAAAAGAAGAGAGAAATAATCTTTACATAAATATAATTCCGGATAAATCAAAAATTTTTTTATGAATTTCCAAGTACGGATTTAAACGGGTATTAATGTACGGGCGAGCCGTAGTAAATTTATAAATAACATAAGTTTGTGTAACATTACGATACGCGCATCGAGCATTATGCCCTCTCCAACGGGTGTCTGCATCTATGGTTTTAAGGTAGTAAATTACTTTAAGTTATAAGATTAGCAAAAAAAAAAGAAGAAAAGAAAGGCCAACAAAAAAGCCTAGCTTCGAAGGTCCAGTATATTAAACTAATTTATGCAAGATCTGTTGGAAGTTTGCTCCACCCTCGTCACGGGTCGACCTGGTATTGCAGTACAAATTTTAGATATTTTGTTATTCGGCGAAGGCGGAATAAATGAACACATTTTGGACAGCAATTTATTTGTATCGCCTTCTTTTGATTACAGAAATAAGTTGATATCTCCCTCAGGGCGGTAGAATTGTACGTAATTAATGCGTCTGCGAACGTAAAAACTACATCCTCCTTCAGATCTGAGGCGTCACAATTAAAAAAAAATCGCAAATGCGACGAAAAAATTTTATTGCGCGACAAAATTTAATACACATTCAATTAGCATAGTTCGGTGAACAGCGTGGTTCCGCGAATGCGAGCGGAATGGGACAATGTGCCCTATTACGAATTACATTTCTGTATGGACGGATCGGAAATTTTAGCGCAGTCGTGGCACTACTAATTTCGCCATTAGGCGGCGTGAGGAATTCTTCAGTTCCGGCCGCGATTTTTATCATCATCGTGGTCCGATTTTCGCCGCTGCCGAAGGATAGTAATAAGATGGGAAAAAATTCCCTATTTTCATTTTATTACGGAAGGTAAACTGGGCGCGTAGCGTGAAAGAAGATTTCTTTGCGGTATAGTCACGTAGCAGCTCACGCCATATCGAAAAACATATTTACATACTGATGGTAGCCTGTATAAATTGCCCGTTCTCTGGGTGGGGGAATATTTAAATTTTTACATTTATTTCGGGCAGAGAGGTCGGGGGTCGGGCGGGCGGGCGGGCGAGCCGTTGTAAAATATAACCGAATTTTATATTCAATCGTTTCCGGTCGTGCAAAAGCCGCCCGCAAGACGTACCCATGACCGGCGTTCGCACATACGGGTATTATAAGACTCTAAAAAAGGTCAGCGGCGTTTTCTGACGGACGAAATGTACCGGGATAAACTATCGCGCATTATCGATGGCAATTGTTTCATTATTCCCGGCACGTTTCCTCAGCCAGATTTACTGCGTTTTTCATTTTCCCCCTCCCCCCACGACCTTTCCCCGACCACATCATCATTATTATTACTAGCGCTATTATTATTATTATTCTATTTTTTAGTTATTTATTTTATTTTTATTGTTTCTCTTTCGTCGCTGTTTTTTCTTTTTTTCTCTTCTCTTTTCTTTTTTTTCTTTTCGGCGAACTTCCACTCGCTTCTAATACGAAATTCAAACCGTACGCACCACCGTCTTCCAACGGTTACCCCGTTATCTGCGTTTAGCCTTCCAGCGAACTGGACCGAACGACACACGTTACCTTCATCGGCTTGTCCGATTTTGCTCTGATGGGTTTTCGCTCGTTGCCCCTTGTCGACGACGCAATCCTTTTCTGCATTGGCTTCGCACAGGCGGTAAAGACATTTTCGGCACCGAAATGGAGGACAATATGCGAATTCACCGGCACTTGTACGTTCGTCTTTTAGCACTTGTCAGCTTCTTGGAGTGCAGATGGGGCCTTTGCAACGGCGCGAGCGAAGTCTTCAGTTGTTCCGTTCTTTTTGCAGTGTGCAATAAAGGCCAGAAGGGATTGCCGAGAATCGGTTTATCGCGTCTATATTTGTCGATGAAGAGAACTGAATAGCACATGCGTCTTATTTACGGGCAAACATTCCTCGACAGACCCCAGTAGTTTCCTAGCGGTTATTTCCTCGTCTCATTAGTATCACGTCGCAGTAGAATTAAAACGTCTGCATCTCTATACGCATATGTCCGTGTGTAACGTGTTTCGTTATTTTTGTTTTTTTCGCATGCACCAAGGCGCAATTTCGGTTGGTAATTTTCTTGTTAATAAATTAATTTCCGTTATTTTTAGTGACATCGTTAATCGACGATGAAAACGAACGCTTTCCCTTGGGGAACTTCGAATTCCGTGCAAACTTAGTGAAGCACCAAAGATGTCTTCCTTGTTGCCGTAATTGGTTCCCGCGAATGTGATTAATACAGAGTTGTCTGCATTTATATCATGAAGTATTTCCTGGTACTTAAATCTGCGAACATTTTATAAGAACACCGACCACGAGGATATATAAAAATTCGAAATACATGAATTAGAAAGTAGCAAAGCGATTCCAAATTATAAGTGATGGTACAGAGAATACAAAAACTTAAAAATTGCGGTTCCGGTTCCATGGAGTGGACATATTTTCGATGCTCAATCGGTGCCGTATTGAATATTTGATATTCTAACTGAAAAATCCTATCTTCCTATCATTCTATACATACATATATATATATATATATATATATTATCATCATCATCAACTCCCACTTGAAACCGAGTATGGGCTCTCCGTAGATCAGCATCCATGTTTATGTCTCAGATGTGAGATTAGACCAATTCGATGGGCTGTTATGAAAGTACATAACTGACAAGCTAATCGCTGTCCTCCAGTATTATTATTATTATTATTATTATTATTATTATTAGCGACAGGAGTCTTCCTTTTTATGATCGATTTAAATTCTGTTATTTGGGTCACCATATTTGCGCATCCTTTGCGATCTTGAGCTTTACTTTCCCATTTATCAATCCTCGGTTTAATCCCTAATCTTTTTAAGTCGTTGGCAATGATGTCTTTGAAACGAAGCCGCGGTCTTCCGAACGGTCGTCTACAGTTCTCGATAACTGCGTACATCATAATTTTCGGGATGTGATTTTCCTCCATCCGCAGCACATGGCCGGTCCAGGTGGCGCGTTTCCTCGCTATTAACTGCTCTATTGATCGACACTTTGCTCCAGCTAGAAGTTCTTCATTTGATATAAGGTCCGTCCATTTTACCCGAAGAATTCTTCGAAGGAACCTATGATGACAAGTCTCAAGCTGCCTGAGTTGTTTCTTCGTTATTGGCCATGTTTTTCTGTCATATAAAAGCACCGATATGACTATCGCTTTGTATACAGCTACTTTTGTAGCGATCGAAATATCTTTGTTATTAAAAACACGACCTCAGAGTCTCCTATATGCAGTGCTCGCACTTTCATCATCTAATGTCGCATTCTTGTTAACTACACTGCCTAAGTATTTGAACGCATGTATGTATCTGCATTTCATTTAAGTTTCCATTAATTTGTATAATTTCCGTCTTGTTAAAATTTATGTCCAGCCCATAATCCTTGTGTAAGTCGTCTCTAAAGTTTCCACTGCTTCTTTTAGCTTATACGCCTTTTCAGAAACTATTATACAACCGTCTGCAAATTGAAGGCTCGTTAATGTGAACGTTCTTTTGTTTGCCGCTTTGAGTTAAATTTGGCAAGGTTGTATAGCCCGCCATCGAAGCGGAATTTGAGCCGGACGCCCATCCCGGATATGCGTTGCTTGAATGTCCGATGCACCATACTCATGTAAAAGTTGAAGAGTGTAGGTGCTAATACACAGCCTTGCTTAACTCCGGTCCTTATATCGAATGGTTGAGTTAAACCCGCACCACATATTACAGCTGCTTTTGTGTGCTCATGAAGTTTTTGTAGCATGCGCAACATTTTAGGCGGGCACCTTACTGCCTTAAGACATGACCACAATCCTTCTCTATTTACAGAGTCGAAAGTTTCCCGGATGTCAATGAAAGCCATGTAAAGCATAGATGTTTTTTCTCGGCTTTTTTCAATAAGTTGTCTTAGTGTAAATATCATGTCCGTTGTACTGCGGTTTTGTCGAAAGTCACATTGATCTTCTAGTTTACTAATCGTTTCAATCTTTTGAGTAGAACTTTGCTAAATATTTTTTACCCGCAGTACATAGAAGACCTATGCCTCTATAGTTTGCGTAGTCCGCTATATTGCCCTTATTTTTATAGATTGGTATAATCGTTGCTTCCTTGAAATCCTGCGGCATCGATGATTCTTCCCAAATTTTCTTGAAGAGAGCGTGCAAGACACCCCTGAACTCCTTTCCATCAGTCTTATAGATGTCTGCTGGTAGGCTACTGAGCCCTGGAGATTTATTATTTTTTAGGCTATTAATTGCCTCTTGAACTTCTTCCATTATTGGTGGGTTGGACAACTCTTTAATCGTGTCCTTCACGGGTACCATTTTAAGTACAGCTTTATTAATTGTTGAGTGAAAACATTCCTCCCATCTTATCTTTACTTCCTGTCTGTTGAGAACCAGTTTCCGTATCGCATCTTTAACAACAGTTTTCCTTTGGAATTTTGGACCGTATATGGTTTTGATTGCGCTGTAGAAACCGCGTGAGTCATTGGCATCGGCTAAGGCCTGTATTTCGCATGATTTCTCTATATGTCCATCTGTCATTCTTCATTCTTGCTACATGACCAACCCGAGCCCATTTTTGTCTTCTAATATATCTGACTGCATCTATATTTTAATTTTTTAATTTTTGTTTTATCAATTTGATATCTTTTTTCTTAATATTTAAACGTTTATGTGAGTTCCCGGTCACGCAGGAATAGCTGGGAGTGAACAGGCAAACGTAATGGCACAGTCAGCACTACGAGCTCCGCAGAACAGATATTCACCCTTCATCCATGGCATAATTCTTTTTAGCGAAAAGCAAACAAGAATGTAAGGAACAATGGACCACCGTGTGTCAAACTTCTCTGTCTCAAGTAAAGTCAACGACTGAGCCATGGTGGCCTCCAATGAATTGTTCCCGCAGAGACTTCAGTGTAATCAGCCGACTGCGGACAGGTCATAGCGCAATCTCGCACGATCATGTTCTAAATGAGTCATTTTCTCCAACGCAGTGCCTTTTCTGTATGGGCAGTTTCATCCCAACCGTCCAGCACATATTAGTAGATTGCACAGTATTCGCATCAACACGGACGCTCCTATATCGTATAAAACACTGCCCGATATGCTATCAAACTTCCAAAGTCAGAAACATACTCAATCATTCATTTTCTTAAAATAAACAGAATAGCTAAAGCAATATAGTCGCAAATCCAGCTCAGTGTGTCATGATAGCCGCAGCAGTTAAATGCGGCTAACTGTAGCTAAGGGGATTAGACATTTAATATAGATCGTTCGATTGTATTTTGTGTCACCTTTATTTTATTAATAATTTTTGCAGTCAGACAACAGGTTTGACTGCCGTATGTTGAACTTGGTATAATAGTCGCGTTGAAAATTAGACTCTTGTGGTAATTGTTAAAAGGGCCTTTAAAAATATATTTCAGTGCCCAACACTTGTTCCAAGCTTTCGTTATTCTAGTATTTATCTCCGTTTCAGTACGATTTTCGAAAGATAATTGCTAACCTAGCTACGTTACTTGATTTACTATGACCCTTCCGTTTATTTATACTATTTTAGCGTTTCGGTTTTTTGTAAATATTTTCGTTTTCCCGATATTTATGGAAAGTCCGGCTTTTTTTCCCGTATCGCCTAATTCTGTTATCATAGTTTTTAGTTCTTCCAAGGAATTTGACAAGAGAACCACGTCATCCACAAATCTTAAATTTGAAATTTTTTTTCCATTTATGTTTAAACCTTTGTTGTCCCAGTGCAACTTCCTAAAAATATCTTCCAAAGCACAGTTAAACAAAACCGGTGATAATGGGTCTCTCTGTCTAACTCCTTTCTTAATATCAAAGTACCGACCCTCTACATCTGTTAATAAATCGGTAATTATTCAAAAAAAAAAAAAACAAGAAACCATTATGGGGAGTACCGTAAGGGTCTGTTTTAGGACCGTACTTGTGGAACGTAGTTTTCTCTCAAATGTGTGAGATTACCCACTTATGTAAACATTTTCACTTTCGCAGACGATGTTGCAGTAGTAGTAGCCGATAAGAATGAAAATGTATTGGAAAATAAATTTTACCAGGTTTATACAGAAATCGCGAAATTGTTAGAACAATTTAATTTAAATATTAACGAATCTAAGTCAACTTATATACGTTATTTAACAAAAACTTAAAGGATAAAAGATTAAAGCTCCGATACGGATTAAATATTGGTATGGTTAGTCAAACCAAATACTTTGGTGTATTAATAGACAATAACTTAAAATTTTATAATAATTTTCACTGTATTACTAAAAACATTAATACATTTTTAATTGTATTTAACAAATTATTATATATAATAATAATAATCGATTAAATTACAAGAAGGGAATAACATTGTATAAAAGCTTAATATTGCCTGATATACTTTATGATGTGTAATATGTATATAGACGTTTTAAAAATTAAGAGATTTCAAAATATATTAAAAAGTTTTACGATTGCAATAAAAATGATTAAAGCTTATAGAACTACCAGCTACATAGCGAACACTGTGTCATTGCAGGTTTTAAACCATTAACTTACGAAATACAGAAACATATTAACATATTTTTAATAAAAAATTATTTTAAAAATCATGAATTCCATAACCTACAGTATCATATCAACCTTACTTCATACACGAACAAACCTCGTTAACGCCTAAACAGTTTAAACACTTACATATATATTAGATAAGTGTTATAATAATAAATTACAGGCGCAGTGGGACGAATATAATAACTATATAGCTAAACATTTTTTTCCAACCATAGATGATAGACTACGTAATAAAGTTTTTACGCCAAATCTGTTTGATGTCCAATTCCTTACTGGACACGGTCTATTTAAAGATTATTTACATAAACATAAAATTGCACACTCAAATAACTGTGTAATTTGTAATTCTTTATTGATAGTAATATTAAGCATATATTTTTTCCGGCTGTTAGTAATACCGATTTTAGTAATATTAGCCTTGATCATTTAGAGTAACTAAGCTATTTAAAATATGTTCAGTAGTTTTACGATAGCCGAAATAAATCAAATCACCGTAAAGTTACACCTGTATATTAATATTAATATTTAAGGAATACTAATTATCATTAACATTGTAAAACAGTCTGTCGGGGTTCCATAAACTTAAATGGACGGGCTCAGGAGACAATTCTCCTTCTATTGATAATCCTTCTATAATGCTTTACAAACATTTTTAGAATGTAACAGTATTTTTTAATATACTCCGATTGAACTGAAATTCTATATGAAGCGTTTTTTTATAGCCTTTTTGGGTATTGAGATATACAAAAGAAATTATAGAATTATGAAATTCTTACACTAAGAATATTAACAAAATCCTTTGACGAAATCTAACATTTTTTATGTTACGGTTCTTAGACATTTATTTCATTTTGCGAAGAATGGCATAATAGAGACCTGTTAGTTATATAAATTATTGGTATAAATTTTCTAAATATATTTACCCCATCGTATTACGAATTGAAGACCAAAAAAAAAAAAAAAAAAAAATCGTTTATAATTTTGCAGTGTTTAGACTTTTCTTCAGCATTTTCCCGCTGGAGTCTGCTTGACTTATGGTATGATTCCAGCCCGAACAGTGTCAAATACCCTAGTATTGGGTCTCCTCCGACTCTGCTAACATCAGCCGTGACGGCATCTTTTTTTTTCAGCCTACCTACCGGACGCTTGTAATTGACCTGTACTCTGTCTACTAGTATCCAGCAGCGACCCGCTTCTGATTTCTCGAGTACGTTGTACCACAACTCCCATTGTTCTTCGGACAACGTCATTCTTAATATGATCGGATACCCACTTTATTATTCGTATTTCCATTACATGCCTTGACTTTTAATTTTGTAACATTACAAAAGAACTTTGAAACACCGCATTTCTTCGACTTTATCAAATCGGCGCGCTTTTTTATTATGAAAATTAGAAAAATTAAATTAATAAGAATTTATATTAAAAACAAGAAGTCACAATATATATGTAGATTTTGAGAGCGGTATTGTCGTTATCGAGGAGGCTGTTCTTTGAATTTAAAAACGAAAGATTGAAATCGATGTAGTAACCATTCTGTCCAACGCTGTTCAATCTGCTTTTTTACCGATTTTCGACGTTTCTTCTTCCGTAGCCTCTTCTGAATTTGATCTTCCATCTGTTGTTCATTGTCCGAAGTTCCACTAGTGAGGCCGTTTTCCGGCAGTGCTGTAACGAGATCGGATAGCGTTTCTCTCGTGAGTTGTAACTCGTTTTTCAGTTTATTCTGTTCTCTATCGATTTTCGATTTACATCTCTCAATCGAATCTAGCACAGTTTTTAGTGTTCGGTTGTTTCTTATGTGATTGCGTTTTGCCAATTCTTTCGCATCGGAAATTATCGATTTCAACGATTCGATTTTGATCGTATAATCGAACGGCTTAAATTCGACGGCGGCGCTGTTAAAAAATTTCGCGGAACTTTTTTTTTCGTTCGAATTTTTTAACCGTGCAACGGCCAATTTTAACGATTCTATTTCCATCTTATAATTGAACAGTTTGCGATTATAATCGTTGCTGATTTCGATTAGTTTCTCGTTATTTCGTTTGCCGCTTTCTTCTTTTGCACGGGACATCATCGATTTTAAACGTTTTATTGTCGATGTTCTTTTTCTGGAACACTCTACGCCGTCGGCTACAGTTCGGTTCGCCGACAAACCTCTTTCATTGTCCGGCAGCAGTTCTTCCCCGTCACTGGAGCTGGTATCCTGGTCGTCCGAAGCGATTTTTTCGTGCGTCGCTACTTTTTTTCGCGAACAGAACGCTTCCAAGTAATCGGCATCGTCGTAGTGCGTTCCGTTCTCACCTTCCGGTAGGAATTCCTCTTTTGAATTCATCTGACGGCGTTTCAGCTGTTTGGAGTTTGCATGAAAGCTCGAATCGGATGGAGCTCGAGTCAAACGCTCGTTCAGTTCTTTAATCACCGATTGCAGCCTTCTTACTTCTTCTCTTTCATTGTTGAAGCACATCTGCTCCTCTTCCGTTAAAACATTCCAACATCTGTTCGATTCGGTCGCGCCATCAGCGGTATCTGTTAAACGTTCGCGCAGTTCCTCAATCATCGATCGAAGTTTTTCGATTTCTTCCTTTTCATCGTCAATGAGTTTTTTTCCGTTTTCGCTCAGAAAATTTTTCCAAGACATAACAACTCCGGTCGGTTAAATTTCTTTTTTCTTTATGAATTGGGCCAGTAATGCTTCATGCGAGAGTATAAGTGTGCGAAATTATCATTCTATAGAAAGAATTAAAATAGTTTTTGGAATAGATTAGACGTGACATTTTTTCACATCGAGATCTCAAACTGGAATAATAGATATCGATCTAAATCGGTGAGCGTAACGCAGAGCTGTTGTGTAGGAATATTTGTCTCTCGGATTTTCGTATAGATTTTTCAAATTACAATCTGACAAGAATATTTTTTTTTTTTTTTTAGATTAAAATAAGTATAAAATTGTCAAATCGGCGCGCGGGAACAAAAATTAAGAGAACGGAAAAGTTTAGGCCGAACTTTATATTAAATACAACATGTGCAAGTGTGAAGTAATGAATATAATTATGAAAATAAATATTAAAGTACGCAGGTAATTAGGTTTTCGTCGGGAAGAAATGCCTTTTCTTATTTTCTTAAACTAGAGAACAGAAAAGGAGTTAGAAAAGAGAAGGACGTCTTTTTTAAAAGTGTAAGTAAAGTAAGTCCCACGTATTCTTGATAGAGTATCATGGATTGTGAATTTAAGCTTTTCATAATGGTACTAAGCCTAAAGGATCTGATGAGAATACTGGGGCTAGTTCCTTTCTACTTTTGGATTATTCGCCTATACTTTCCTAGATTTCTCTGGTATCCAATTCAATTTCAGATTGGATATATACAACTGGGATAGCGACTTGGGATCCGGAACGAGACAAGTCTCGAACCCGTGACCTCTGGTTTGGCAGCCTCACGCTCTAACCACCAGGGACACTACCAAGTGTGTAGAATGCAATATCAAAATATCTAAAGGGGACCTGAATTATCGTCCATCTTTAAAGATAACGAAAATATTCCAAAAGATGAAACGAAATGTATGGAATCTGAATGCCGAAACGATTTCGATATATTGCTGTATTTCTGTTTCTTAAGTCAATATAGAAGTCTTTCAGATTCGGACCCGTTTTATTCAGCGTTGTTCGTCTATCGTAATGTTTCCGGTGTATGTGTACCTTTTTATAATCCATTCTGCTCGTTAATTAGTTAATGTGAAAGTAATTAAAAATGTAATTCAAAATTACAACATTTATATTATTCAATTTAAATTTTTGTTACTTATATTTTTAATTTATTTCCTTTTGTTTTGTAATTAAAAACAGCTGATCGGAATTCTACTGCACTATCAGTTTCTTCATTTGTAACCGTTCTCGTTGACGACGGCTCCTGATCGCGTGCTGGAGCGATTTTTATCCTCCCGGATTGAATTACTTTCGGAATATTTTCGTCTTTATAAAAGTTTATGTTCTACTGTTTTCATCTTTTCCGATCGCGCCTGCTTCACCCAATTATTTAATTACTTCCGACTCCATTTGTGCCCTCCGAGCAGCGGGGTTCTTCGCATATGTTGTGTCGTCTTATTCATTTTCTTTCTTCTCGCTACTCCATCTGTGATGATTTGCTGCGGGTTCCTCCCATTTGCATAAACTTTAAGGTTAACGAAAAGAGAATGATTCCTTAGTTCCGGTTGCTGTCTTTATACATATTCTAATCTCACATATTTCGTTAAAAAAATCCCCTCTCCCCCTAGATTCTTTATCACAGTGTAGGCCTCTGGATTACGTGTTCAAAAAACGAAAAAAAAAAAACAAAACTGTACGTTGTTTATTTTTACCAATGTGTGTTTATTCTTTTATCTTGTGGAGATGGAGATATTCCCCCCAGAATTACCGATATGTTTTATGTTCTTAAGTAACTGTTACTTATTCTTTTTGCAATTATTTATTATGCCATTAACTAATTAACAAAATCGAATGTTCCAACTGGGACGTACGTAATATGCGCTCGTGAGCGTACGGGAAAATTATCATTTGCTAAGGATTTTTGAAATTTTGAAAACAGATGTTTTTTAAGTAAGAAGATCGAAATTTAAAAAAGATTACTTAAGAAGAAGAAAAATGGCAAAATTGCCTTCAAAAAAAAATTGAACTAGCAATACTGCTTGAGCGTAGTACTCGACTAAATTAAATTTAAACACAAAAACTCGCTGATGCCGTTTCGTCGACCCTTTAATCATGTATAGCAAGAGTCATAGGCGCTTTGTACACTCCGCGCTCTTTCGGTAAATTGCCGTATCTTTTATTAAAATGAATCGTTCATTTACACTTTTTATAAACTAATAATGTATTTAAAATTAAAACATTGATGCGTTTCGAATAGCTTCATGATTACAGTATATATTACTAACCGGTAAATTTTAAAATGAAATTACAGTAAAAAATACATCGATTATTTGAAAGGGTCAATTACAAATGAGATCGATTATTATTAATAAAAAATCGCAAAATGATATAAATAGTAATTAAACATGAATTGTACAAATAGGTAAAAATAATGGTACTTTATTCATTTCGGGTGAATATTTCGTAGATCGTGTAAGTATCCCTAAAATGATGCGATGAATAATGAAAATTTAATTTTATAACCGGTGTATATTTTTCACTATTAAACATACTGTACTCCTCGATCAAATAACGGATGTATATTTTACAAAGTTATTTACTAGCAATAATGTGCCGAAAAACGAAATTATAAAATGTAGTATTAAAATTATATATTAAAAATATTCAGAATCATCGACTATGATTTCGACGAATTATTGTCATTATCAAGATGTTTGTAGATTATTAAAATAAAAATTATTCGATTTATAGTTTAGTTAATGTAACCACTACGATTTTAACAAGTATCGCGAATAAATATAACTTTGTAAAATATATATTACCGACAGTGTTAAATTTGACATTAGAAATAACGGATGGTAATCGTTCTCATACCGGCTAATTAAGCAGAACTCTAGTACTCAGCGCTCGGAGTTTCTATCCCACCTACTATGTACTAGTGCATTTGACGAATAATTATTTAGTGTTACTGGTTAAATATTTTTACTCGCTATGCTAGAAGAAATCGTCGTTTCTGAATTACAACAATTCTACAGTTATAATTACCGTTTTGGTGAACTTTTTGTTCGTCATATTCTACCAAATACCGAGCGGACTACAGTTTTTTTTTTTATGTATATACTTAAACGTGAACATGGGGATAATTGATTTTTCAACATTATATGGAAATAAATTTGTTCAATTTTTATACATACAAAAAAAACTTTACTCTGTAGTCTTATGAAACCGAAATTTCGGTTTCGGCTTCTAGTGGAACTACTAAAATATGGTTTCGGGTCTGTTTTTGGGTCGGACACTGGTTTTCTGAATTCATGTCGCTGCCTACGCAGTCTGAAATAATTCGGTAAAAACAGTGTTGCATTGCGTATTGTATTTTAAGTATTTTTTTAAAAATGTTTTTAAAATAATTTTCTTAATTGTTAACGATTAAAAATGTTGTACATACATATACGTATATATATATATATATATATATATATATATGTAAGGTGGGTTGAAAGAAACTGCATAATTTTTTTCAAATAAGGAACACTTGAGAACAATGTTACGAATATTAAAATTTAAAAAAAAAATGACTTTCAAAAATTATAATTTTAGGTGATAGTCTGAAGTTTCTGGCACACATTAATCGGTTTGTTTAAGCGAAAAATGCGTGTAAACTGCATAGAAGTTGAAATGACGTCTTGAGGGGAGTTGTTTTTTTTTTATAGCCTTTTATTTAACTCGGTTTGTCCTTCTGTCTGTCTGTCTAGAGGGAATCTTGCGAACGATTTTTCACCTACTTCCCGATGAATTAAAAAAGTGTCCTTTTGTAGAAATGCTTGTTATAGATGACAATACAATATTATGCAAAATCCGGGTTTTTAACTTCAAAATTAGACCTCCGGGGCGCCGAATGCTCAAAATTTTGGAATTTTTTTTTTCTTTCGGGAATAATATATCATATATTGTTGGAAAGATCGTTATTTGTTGAGAACAAAATCATATTTTATTTCTTTAATGAAACTTTCGAAGTTTACGAAAAGTTCAAAAATGCGCGAGATCTAATATGTAGCTCCTTCTTTGCGGCGCGAGTATTATAGTTAAAAATTTTGAACAAGGTTAAAAAAATGCGCATCCTTGTGTATTTCTCTACATTGGAACATTTGGTTTCCAGCTTTAAAATCGGACCCTTGGGGCGCCGATAGATCAAAAGTTTCAAAAAAATATATTTTTTTTTCGGTCGTGTGATAATATATCAATGGAAAAATCGCTATTAGTCAAACATTGTGTTTCATGCGTTGAGGATTCCGTATGTATCGTATGAAAAACAAAAGACAATTGAAAGAATACAATTCATTATTTAATAATAAAATGTAACACGAATTTCTGTAAATGTCCTGTAATCAAGATATTGAATAAAATAAAGCAAAATAAAATATAATTCTTAATTTATTGTTTTTTATTAAAATACATAGTAAAAAGTCCAGACTAAAAAATAAAAAAAACTTTTTAAAGATGGCCTTTTATTTATGCATTAAAAAGTAGAAAATAATTTTATTAGTGTGCGACTACCAGATACGCATTTTAACATTAAAATCTGAAACTACAAAATATTCTGAAAAATAAAAGCGGGGGTCGCAGATAACATATGTTTGCGTTGAAGTAAAACGATAGTTATTATAATCGATGAATTTGCAGAATGAGGGAATATGTTGAAACTATTTATAGAATAAGACTGCAACAGCGAGTTCAGTTTTGAGGCTTAAAATAGCATTTGAAAAACCTCAAGAAAGGTATTGTCTGAATTTTCTCCTTTTTAAGGTGCTTGGCTACCAAATTAGAGTTGTGTCATAGGTGTTACCGACACTTGTCTCGTTCTGGATTCAAGTAGCTCCCGGGTGTGTCTATTCCTAGTCTGAAATTGATATTGGCTGGGAAAGTAAAGACGAATCCCAAGTGGTAAGAAACTGGTCCCAGTATTCTCTTCAGATCCATTACACTTGGTAGCATTACGAAAAATCTTAAATTTACAATCCATGATATAACCTTATCAAGGATATCTTACTTTACTTTATTATTAAGTACAGAAACATTCGTACGTTTAATACCTATGACCGTAAATGAACATGTGGAAGCATCGTTATTTTTTTAATTCGGCAACATAAGATGATTTCTAAAGCGTTTCAACCACATTTCACACTGGTGCCAAATTGATTAGCGCCGACCAGTATACACCTATATGCTGTGAAGGTTGTTCCGAGTCATTCGGGTATCTTCGGTAATGAAACGATTTATTCTTTGGCTTGGGTTGCCGTTTCTTCCGACTATTTCTTTCTTAAGAAAAATCCCATTCGCTAATCTTCTTGCGCTATGTGCAAATTAAGAATTTCAAATTTTGGTCGGATATTCACTCTTTTCCTAATAATTTTTCATTTCATTCGTCCCTTCGATCTAGGCTATTCCGTTGGTTCTTTTATTCCTCTCACTTCGTCGTTCTGTTATTTCCATTATTCGTCTAAATTCTTAAGCCATATCTCCTATATTTTCCATTCCAATAATGCACTTGTTCGCGAGAGCGATTGTGTGTTTGTTAAATGTTATTCCGATTTTCTGAGATTTGCTTTTCTGCTCCTGTTTGCGTCGCTTTATATCCTGTCTTTTCTTTCTGCAATTCCTAATAATTAGTTGTTTTTTTTTTAACAATATCGGATCGCGTTAAAATATACCATTCCTTTTCTGTTCTATTCGTTTTTGGATATTTTAGTTGACGAGCTGAAAAAGAAACAAAAGAAAGTAATATTTTTGTTCGCATTCGTACGGCTAGGGGGACTTATATATGCCACGTGTGGGACAGTCGTTAACCGTGAAGCCGTTTATAAAATTAGGAGACTGCGTGGAACGCTTGCTTACGGAATTAATACGGCATACGTGGAAAATAAGTTCTCTCCGATTCTGATAATAAAAATGCCGCTCTACGATCGAAGAACTGATTTATTGGTGGAATGTAAATTGTAACCGGTAAAAGATAACAGCAAAGCTGTAAAGGGCGCACACAGATGAACCCCGGCTGGCTACATTTTAATAGAAGAGGCCCACCCTGGAGGAATAATAGCTGAAAATCGGCATTTAAAACGGCGAATGGAGAGATAAAAAGCCACAAAGAAAGACGGAGAAATTATCTTAATGGAGTTTTCTAGTCGGTAATTGGGAAAGTTCAAAAAAGTTCCTTTTCACTGATGGCATTCTAGTCTTATCGGAAAATCGCGGAGGACTTTAATAGGCCAGCTCCTAGTGTTCGCTCCGCGGATGAGGGAAAAATATTATCGCCCGAATTTCGATTACTCGCGTCATTTTCATTAATAAACAACCCTTGGGAAATGTACTATTTTTAAAATTAAAATATTAACAGGTTTCGTTTTCGCGTGAAAATTAACTTGTACGTTCCAAACGGTAATATCTCTTTCAGCGTATTGTTCGAAATTGTACGTGAATAACTAAGAACGCTGTGAAAATATTAAAGAAGGTCAAATTAATACAAAAAGCGATATAATTACACTGAAAATGATTAATGACTGTCGAAAATTAGATTTTTTGGGTAATTATTTTATTAATAAATAAAAGCAAGTGTGCCATAAACAACCATTTTTACTACATAACAGTCCGTTATTAAATATTTAATTTTACAATTCAAGTTTTTTTACTATATAGTGTAAGAGAGACGTCACAAATTAATAACAATATAAAAAAAAAATCGATAATATGAAAATGATTGATGACTATAGAAAATTAGGCATTCCTCAGGTAATTATGACAAATCCGTTATTTAATATTTAATTTTACAATTCGACTTTTATTTTTTTCCCACTCTTATTAAATGATTGATAATCGCCTTCGTTATTAACAACTTCCACGTTTTTTCAATTGAAAATATGGGGATTATGAAGTGCGAAAAGGCAAAAAAAATAAAAATTAACTTTCGGAATAATATAAATCGCAATGCACAACAGTTCGACGAGTCGGACTGATAGATGTAGCGGGCCGACTCATATTTGATGAGTACAAGATAATTGATTTTTTTTCTCCAATTATATCATTTCCATTAAGTAAGTCAGGTTGTTAAGCTTTCCAAGCAGTTCTATCGACGAACCGTTTGAAATTTCATCTCCTTTCCCTACCGACACCGATTACAAAAGATCTTTCCTTCCAGGAAAAAAAGATTATTAATTTAAATTTAATGTTCTCCTTTTTCACTGAACGTTAATCTTTTTTTCCATTCGATTCGAGCGTCATGAACCATCGATGTTGACTAGATATGCCATTTGTCTCGGTCTTGTTCGGAAGCACTCTTCGAGTATTTTTCCTGTGACTTCCACGAGATTTAATCAATATTTTTGATAGTCAGCCACGAACCTACCTTTTCCTGTATAACAATTTTTTGAGTTGAATCTTAAAATGTGCCACTGGTTTAATGGCAACACAGCCTTTTGGCTTTTTTATGCCTTAATTTCGATGTGTTTGTACGTTTGGCTGTTCACACGAAACCGTTAGCATGCAGCGTCAGTAACATGTCTCAAAAGCATCTATCTTTTCTTTTCTTTTTTTTTTTTTTCTGGCTTCTGCGTTTGTAGTCCATGTTTCGTAAGGGAACTCAGCATTTTGACCATCTCCATTTTAATAAATTTGGAGATGTGTTCATCTTTCAAATATGTGTGTTAAACTAATCATGACGTTCTACAGGCTCTTGCTAGTCTGCCTTAATTTCTGTGTTACAGTCTCCTATATTCGAGATAAAAGCTGCTCCTGATAAACAAGCTGATCTTTCACCTCGATTCCACAGAGAACTCTTTGAAGTAGTTGGTAATGGTAGTTTATTGCTCTTATCCACAATTATATTTTGACTCTATTCAAGGAAGGATCGCTTTCCGTAGTTATTTTTTTGACTCTACCCACTAACACCTCGTTTATTTTTCGTATATTTATTAAGACTGTGTCGTCCGCGTACCGCAAATTGCATATTTTTATACCACCAATAGTGATTCCTCTATTCCAGTCATCAGTAGCCTGTTAGATTATCTATTCTCCGTTTATTTATATATATTGTAATGTGACCATTACATGGTTCGAGAAAAAATTAACAAAATAAAACCAAAATAACTTAACAAATAAATAAATTATTAAAAATTTAATTTAATAGAATATCGGGCTAATGGTGTGAGCGTAAGTGTGCGTATATGTGTAATCCCGTTGTCGGCAAGGGAGAAGGGAATTTTGCATCGCCACCCACGGAGGACTATTCGGAAAAAATGAGAATTACGAATCATAAAAAATAAAGCCCGAAAACATCGCAGGTTGTAAAGATTCCGGGAAGGCACGACCTTTTTGAATGCGTCAAAGGATCTCCGCGACCATTGGCTTCGTTTGTCGCGATTCCGACGAGTCCGGCGGTCAGGTTGTAAAAAACATGCCGACGAAAAATAACGACTGGAATGAGCCGGAGTCGAGGGCAAGCAGAACCGTCTAAAAAAGGTCGAAGTCACTCTAATTTTTGTCACGGTCGAAGTTGGCACGTTATAGTTTTCGGTCTTGGTCATCGGACCAGTAAAAAAGTGAAGAATCCGCTCAAGTTGGCCACTGGCTGTAATTCGACTGTTAAAAACGCGAACGCTCGTAATTCCGATTGTTATAATTAAAAAAGTGTACGGAGTATCATTCGTTAATTGTTCTTAAAATACCGCGGACCGAATTTCCTCTGCATACCAACCGATTTAAAGGACCAACGAGACACCGTCATTCAGGATCTTGCACCACCCGGCCGACAACAGAGATACGTATTGAATTATTTTATATTTATTAATCGTCGTAATATTATGTTCGTATCTAGTTTAATTAACGTGTGTTTTTAGCGGTATACCGTCCCAGTAAAATAGTTGTAGATAAATTTTAAAATACAAACCGTTAAAACGAAACCCATTTCTTGGCTAATCTAATCATTAATAATAATAATAACGATCATAATAATAATTAATAATATAATAATTAATAATTCCGCGGACTAAATCCGTGGTGGCATCCCTGGACGCGAGACTACGCTTTACAGCGTAGTACCGTTTCAATATATGTATATATGTTATAGAGCAGGGTTGACATTGGACATCGTTGTTGTAGGTCTTTCTTAGCTTTAGAAGGTGCTTCATGCTTCCATTGGCCAAATTTTCATCGTATAGATCTTGGAGTGTCTACTACCCCAGCCGAACGCTTTCTGGTAGTTAATACTTCGTCATTTATATATCCTTTCGAATGCAAGAAAAGATACGTTTCAAAGCGGTCGATTTTCGTTTCGCCTTTTGTATTTAACGTTTTCAACTGTCACGGTCACATAAGAAAGTTAAAAAAATTACAGCTCAGGACGGGTAATAAACTTCACCCGGACCAATTATCAATGAAGCACCATCGAAAGGTAAAGGTTGTGCCGAGTGCCGATTTTCGCTCGAGTCACGGTTTCTTTCTAGTAAAAGCAGATCGTCCCATTTGTGTCTTTTTCGTTTCTTATGATCTTGTGTCGTCAGCAGGACCTTCGTTCTATTCCAGCCTTATCTGCACCCGTTTTGCATCAAACTTTAACTTTTCTTCTTTTCGCTCCGATTTATTTTACCTTCTATAATCTGTTTACGTCCTACTAAGCACCCCTAGCTAGGTCACGGTCCAATTATAATTCCGAAAAAAAAAAACACGGTGATTGATGAGCAATTATTTTTTTAAAACATGAATATACAGAGAACAATGGTAATGTAAGAATTCATCCTTAAATACACTTCCGTCTGCTGACTATTTTCTTCATTAGTACTTTTTTGGAATGTAGCAACAGTTTAATTGTAAAGTCGCGGTCGTGGAGGTTTGTTTATACGTATATTCCGATAATATGTATGTGTACTCTTTTGTAAGGGTAGCAGGGGGTTATAATTTCAAAAAGTCGGTCTCAGAATGAACAGATTTAGAGCATGACTGGAAATAATTTATATGTGAAAATAAGTGTTCTGCCAGGGTCCGCTGTCATATCGGGATCGAGAACTAAGGGAGACAACTGCAGCTCTTTGGCTCGTTCATCGATGACTACTTCCTTTGAAAATTTCCCGCGTATAATATCAATTTGGACCCTAAGCAGTTTCATTCCAAACTGTGGATTGATAATTGCTTCTTCTTTTCCATAACCCTCTACTATATATTCGGTCAATATCCCTTGGTCCTACGGTTTTCCTTCATTTATCCGTTGATTTCGCTTCGGTTGCAGCATTTTTTCTTTTGCGGGCAGTTTCTTTTACTATTCCAGAGTAAAATGTTATTTTCTTTATCTTATAGACTCTGCACAGTTAACTGAGGTTTTCTTTTTGCGTTTTCTCTTCTCTTTTCTTCAAATTTTCTCTTCCTTTTTTTGCAACTCGATTTTCCTTCAGTGCGTCTTATATTATTAGTCCCTATGTTTTCTTTTATTCTCCTACGGTATTTGTCTTCTGTTTCGTTTCCATAATCGAATCGGAATCTAGTGTTTATTAGTGTGTGTGTGCTAAATAGCTTTTCAATTTACTCGTCTTGATTGCGATGTTACCCTCAGCGTGCTCAAAAGCAAAACCAAAAATGTCGCCGAAAACGTAATTACCAAGTTAGATGATCATCTCATATAAGTAAAGTTACAAACGTCTGGTTGAGCTCAGCAGTAGCAACATATTATGATGCATTACAAGAAATACTATACTCTCGCGAATATGAACGTTCCCATGTTATCGTAGAACGCTTCCTCATATGATGGAAAAAAGAACGAATAAACTTATTCAGGAGGTACGAGATTTTTTAATACGGAGTAGGGAGCTCTATCACTGCGTCGGTTAATTTTAATTTTTGACAATATCCACTGTTTTATTAGAAGAACTGTAAATTGAATTGCGGTGAAGAATACCTCCTATGAAAGTGAAGAAAACGAAGGAGCGAACAACGAGTTCTTTTTGAGTACTGTAAGTTTTGCCGAAAAATAAAATAAAAAATACCTACCTCGCCTATTCCCTTTTTTCACACTGTTATACCGTCCACTGTATTAAAACTTTTTCGATACACCTAGATACGATGACGGCCTATTTCGCTCGAGTTGCAGTTTAAGACGACTTAACCTCTGGATCCGTAAATATCCTTTGTTTACTTTTTTCTTTCACGAGTTCGTTAAATAGGAAAAATTAACCCAAGAAATGGGAAGAAGGAGAAAATCAAGTTGGATTCTTACAGGTTTAAGGATAGAGGATAAACGTAATTCGAGAGCAGCGATAATAGTAGCGGAAGGAAAATAAAAGGTGGAAGAGACTGAACACTCAAAAATAAAACATGAAATTGAGGTTGCCAGGAAAGTATTCGGAAGGGACATGAAAAGGACAAACTGGAGTAGAGGCAGATGAAAAATGATGCAAGAAGGAGACTATGATTATTTCGTCAGCGTCCTTTTATTTACGGATACGCGCTTAATTCGCGAGCAGCCTTCTTATTGTTTGCAATTTTGCGCGTTTCGTGCAGACTGTGTCTTGAATCGTTGAAGATCTTCTCGAGGTTGTGTATATAATCTTTGGTGAAATTAAAATTTTCACCGAACTTCGTGGTGCACGGGGAGTAATTTTACCGTTCACGTCACCGTTTGCGAACGCAGTTTGCAGTTCTTTTCGGTAGGTACGATCGTCTGTCAGGCATCTGCGAGGAGCCGGTTTAACTTTATCGCCTGTTACTAATTCATGCGATTCCGACTCGGAGCGCTTCTTCATTCATCAACGTGTCGGCCTTAAACTTTTTACCGTGTTTCGTTCGTTCTTTTTAATAATGCTTCGAAAACTTCTTTGTTGCCGGTGTCTTCGTTCGCAACTCCGATACTAAGACAGCTGAACTTTCTTCCTTTTTTGCAGCATTCTCATTTCTTTCCGCTCGACACCAGCCATCTTCCCATATTCGGTTGGTCTGTTGGCATTTCTTTCGTTAAACGTCGTTCCCGCTCTGAAAGAGCTCTATATAATATTTATAATGCGCTGTCTGGTCGCTGTGAATCTTTTATGGTCGGCAACAACGGAATCCACTATAACTGATTTGAAAGTGTAACGCACTCAACTACGTTCCGAGAAAACTTGCCCAACAACTTTCGGAAATCCCCCCTCCCATTCGGTTAATTCTTCGAAATTGTTAATAGTCGTATTAAAATTAATCTCGCCTATACTTTGTCCGGTTAACGGGGAAAAACAAAAAAACAACAAAAAACCAACAAAAAACAACAGAAAATAACAAAAAACTCACGCGAACGAGATTTGTTCATGTCTGAAAGAATGTGTCAAAGTTGATATCAATTTAATTCGGTTGATGTTTTTTTTTCCCGTTTTTTCTTTTACCTTTTTTTTTTTTTTATATTTATTTATTTATTTATTTACTCCAGCCAGAGTTTTTGATTGTAACTGTTATTATTTATTGTTGATGTGTTTTGTTTTGTTATTCATTACATGGTTGATAAAGGCAAATGACCATGCAGTCGAGCATCTTTCAAATAAATAAAAAAAAAAAAAAAAAAAAAAAGCTGATCAAATTAAAAAAGTTTTTTTTATGTATTTCGGTTATCGGTTGTTTTATTATTTTCCGTTTTCCCTTTCGTTTTTAAACTTATTGCATTCGAAAAGATCGAATGAGAGCAATCGTCTGTTTTTTCTTCATAGTCTTTAGAGATGTCCGATTCAGCAATTTTAAATCGTTTCATATAGACAACCCATTATTATTTCCATGTCCGGTTAAAAATTGAGAGAGGTTTTATAATCGATATAAAACTTTAAATCGGTCTGAGTTTTTGGAATAAAGAAAGATCGAATAAAAATAAAAATGTCGAAATAAAAAAAATATTTGGTGATTTTTATGGTCTAAATAACTTGGTAAAAAAAAAAAAAAAAAAAAAAAAAAAAGGGTAATAACAAATTTCTGTAACGAATTGGAATACAAAAGTGGGATTAATGAAGAAAAACGTGAAAACGTAAAAATTATTTTTTTTTTAAAAAAATGGTACTGACTTCAAAATTTATTCTGAATATTTAAGAAAAAAGCGGCCAAAAAATAAAAAAATTTACTACTTCCGATAAAAAGATAATATACTAAACAAGATTAATATCTTAATTCAAATTACGATTTCAGGTGTAACAATACAATCTCACTTGTTCTCTATAAAACATTGTTCTTTTAATGTGGTTTCTTAATTGTTGCAGTTCGGGAATTCCATGTACCAAACTTCAATCAAAAAATGAATGTTGTTTAAGAATAATCATAATATGCCTCCTTTAACGTGGTATAATCATATTCTACTGTACATAGGATAATACTAATGCACCCGTGGTATCGGCTGGTAATCTTAAAAGAAAAAAAAATATATTCTTATCGAGTAATGTTTATTTTTTAGCACATTCTTATTCAATTTTATAATAAATGTCAAAGTTGGTACTTTTTTTTTTTTTTCATTATAATGGTAAACATTTTCGACTGATAATACGGGCAGCCAGATTAACCTAAAATCATGCAACTGTCGTTATTGCATAAAGTTGGGTTTTAGGAGTAAATGTTTGTGAGCGTTACGGAATATTATAATTTCTTCAGTAAAAATTAATATAAAAATAATACACGTTGTTATAAAATTAAATTTTTCTGCATTATAAATATATACCATAACATTTTTAATCAGTATAATGTCGATACGAGTTATGTAGTTTAGGAACTGCGCATTTTATGTAATAGGGCAATTTGCCTAACATTTGACACCAATTTTCTTATTCGATTTTTATTACGTTTTTCGGAGGTGTATAGGAAATTATGCGTCAATAAATTATGTTCCTTTCTTCAATTTATCATTTACATTAAAAATGTTAGCGGTAGTTTAAATTCTGTCAGTGGTTCATTTGTAAATCGTGATTTTTCAAATTAATTACCTTTATTCGAACCTGCATAAGGCAACATTAATAATACTTCAATTTTAAAATCTAGAGTATTCATTAGTTTAATTTTTATCTGGCTATATTAAGTAAAAAAAATACTTCTCGTAAGAGGGTATTTTTTATTTATTTTAACACTTATTTTAATCAAAACTATCAGCATTCATACGGGTTCAGCACGGACCGGTACAATTGCCAATATGCAAAGAGTATCTCATTCGAATCACCGGATAAAGTTATGCACGCAGTTAACCGTTTCCGTCAGCGATGAAACAATCACCACTATATGGTACTGGTTTTAATTTTTCTCCTTCTAATCTACATTTATCCGCGGTAAATTAGGGCCTCCCCCATGAAGAGTGATGCGCAATATAGAGTCTACCAGCAGACTCCATTAGTCTCTCCTCTTCTATCTCACATCTGCCTCCACGTGGTAACCACTGGTAAGCAGAGTAACCTAGAGGAAGACTGGGTAACCAGTCCCAGTGAGAATCCAGGTCTGCGAACAAAAGGGTGATTCTAGAAGCTAGCATTATCAGGTATTATGCGAACTGGTAGCCCCTCTAGATGGATGGAAACAGAGATAGGTTTACCATCTTAAGATACGACAACGGAAGATCCGAAAAGACAACGGTGGCGTACCCAGCTCGAGTTAGCAGAGATACTATCGACCCCTTCCCAACACGAATATTGAGTCATCGTGGGAAGGTAAGACCCAACACCTCGCAAATATGGAAAGCACAAGGAATAAGAGCCCTCAGTACCCTGCACAGAAGGTCCAGAGAATCACAGGGGACCCTGGATTGTCGTTAAGGGAGCGGCAATCTCGACATGCGACCCCAAATAGCGGGAACAATCGTAAAAACGGCAAAAGTTACTGCTTAAATATGAAATAGGAGTGCTATTAGGAAATACGCTGAAAAAGGTGTGAAGAAATGAGGAGGTTGATGATGCTAGTAGAGTTTGAGTGAATATTCTATTATGCTATCTAGATAAATTTTATACATAATCGCTCTCAAGGAGAAAATTACGCCGAAGAAAATGTATGCGGTTAAAACTAGGTCGGAAAAGGAACGGTTTAAAAAATGCAGTAACGTTTTTTTTTCGCTATTTTTAATTTCACAACGATCCGGCTACCAGACAAACCGAACGAAGAATTTAGGATAACTAGAGAATAGGGTACGTCTAGCGATCAGCGCGCGCAGCAGTAGCCTCTACTTGCTGACCTAATCTGGAGACCAACACAGTTTTGTACGTATTAAATATTCTCGAGTAGTACACTTAATTGTATTCAATTTTTCACGCAAAAATAACACTCAAAATAAATGAAACTTACAAATAATCGCCTAATTCTATCGATAATTATTTTTACAGTTGAGAAAAAAAAGAGTAAATTAATTACTTTCCAAATAGGCGGCTTCTTCACGTTAACGGTAAAATAAATCGATATTTCACGTGTTTTAAAAAAGAAAGGTGAAATAGTACTTCGATGACCCCTCTAAATTGTTTCACAATGAAGAAAGTAATGCTCCAACTTCTATTAGTCTCCGGTGCCGTTACAACGAAGAGCCGTGTACGTTCCAGTTAGGTCATACGAATCCTAACAAATCAGCTAGCAAACTTGATCTCTAAAACGGCCATCGGAACAAAGTGTTTGGCAAATGGAAAAAGCTGAAATCGTGCACCATGTTTCTGTATTCCTCACTTATTGACAGACTGTTCTAGCATGCTGCGTAATATTTCGACGAGTTCTTTTGATGGGGATCTGGAGTCGCGTGTTAGTTCAATACCGATATCGTAATTTATTCGAAATTTTATTCTATTTAATATACATGTATACAAAATATATTTGAAAATTATTTTTGAATTGATCTCGCTTTCTCTCTAGCGCAGGAAGACCGGTGAAATATAAATGTGGACCTGAGACATGGTGGTCGGGAGCATCGTTTATACTTACTACTCTGGAAAACCATATGTGTAAAAATTGCAATGGAAAATCGAAGAGATCGAAGCGAGTAATTCTCAAAAATCAACCGATACACCTCACAAATGAACGCTAAATGAAACCACAATAAAGATTCCTACTCTCTTATCACCCGCTGAAATGTATAATGAACAGCCATCGTAAAATTCCCCCGACTACACCCGACGAACCGAAAAATAATTCCGATCACCCGCTAAGCATAAAACTTGCAACGAAGAAAATAAATCCGATCTCCACTAGTCGGGAAACTGAACAGTTATCCAATTGGACCCCTTAAAGAAGAAAACAGTCATACTAAAAATACAAACCAACCAGAACGGACATCCCGGCCTAAGACAAAACATATGGAAGAACCTCGGACGAATAGTAAACCGAAAGTATGTGTTGTGAATAGGACAGAGCAAGTCAACACGGAGAAACATAATACCCGAACTAAATCGAGTAAAAAAAAAAACAAAAAACAATTACACAATGATCTTAAAATCATATTAGAACGTGCGAAAATCAACCATCATTAATCATGGGGTATGGAGAATTTAAAAACTTTATCAACAACATCATCAACAATACCGATTATATTAACTTCGCTTCTAATTACACACAAAAACGATAAAAAGAGGGCTGCTTCATACAATTATGGCAATAAAGCCGTATCTAAATGGGAAAAGCGCAAAAAGCAGACGCACGTGCAAAATTTATAATTGTAATATTCTTTTTAAAATTTTATATTGTCCCATATTTATTTATTCGTCTTACAATTAATGTATATTTCATCTGATTCCTTAACATGTACATTAATGCTTAACCGTTTTTAATATTGTAAACATTTATCCATATTTATTTTATGTAATCGACTTCTCACATATGTTCTTTGATTGGTCTTTATATCGAAACTTTAAAATTGTTAATTTGAACTATATATGAACGCGTCCCCCCTGTTTTCTACATCGAACTCGGTGCGATTTAGAATTATGATCACATACTCTTATTTATTATTTTTTTTTTATTAAAAAAAAAAAAAAGTTGTGGGTCCCGCAAGACATACTGCCCGTCTGCGGGTACCCAACACGCTTATCATTGTTTATTCAAGTAAAAATATATTACAATAATTCTTTACAATTATACTATGAATTTTCATACTTATAAATGGTGAGAAAATATAAACTAAAAATAAAATAATAACAATAAAACAAGACTAAAAAAGATAAAAACAAAGAAAAACTACTTATTTATACAATTTCATAAGCACATGTTCGACTAATACAAATGGTCGATTCTCCACCACAGCCAGTTCGCAATTTATCTAATCTAATGTCACTCAATGTTATCAACTAACCATTGCTTAATTAATAATTTCCAAGTTTCTATTTCTTTTTGCATTATATCTTCGGGGATTCGTAATTTTAGCCGATCATCGAAAACGTTTCAAAGTTAGTATAATCGTCATAGATTTAAATTTGTTTGTTATGTACTTGAGAATTTGTTACAATTTAATATATTTTTAAATGTACATTACATTTATATTTACTCTGGCGGTTATCGGTTAAGAATTTTTCGAGTTTTTTGTGGAGCGATTCATTTATTTTTTTTTGGCCTGGAGAACATCGATTGCGCCAGCGCTCATCTTGGTTGAATTTATATCGAGATGTAGCGGACGATATGGCAACCATCGTTTAACGTGCAGCATCAGCGATTTTCTTTCTTTTTTTTTTTTTTTTTTTTTTTTTTTGGGTTTGGATTTTGCTCTTTAAGCGACTCGGTGGCATCCCGAAGAAGTGGGAATCGTGAAAATTTGAAACGTTTTTGACTTTGTTCCTAATTATTCTGTTGTTCGTTTTTTGTAAAAGCGGAAAAGGGAAAACTCTAGCATCGGGGTCAGTCGATTCTTACCTTGCCCAGCAAAAGTTTCTAAAATTCTCGCACTTTTACCCTTTCGCATTTTGTTAGTGACTACTTGTTATTTTTTGTTTTTCAGAAATTTTTCCTAGAAAATGTTAGAGATAAGTTAAATTTAGCCGTAAGAAGAACAATGTGATTGGCGTTTGCATGTGTAGCGACTTATAGCAAGAGTTGACGAGCCTGCAGAGTGGATACGAAAGGAGGGCCGAGCAATGTTCAGCTTGACTGAGTTTGCATCCTTTAGGGAAATTTCACGGATAGCAACTCCGGTCGTCGTTGAAGCTGCAACAGGGTGGCTCGTCTATAAACTAACGGTTGTCATCCATTTCGAAAAGGCAGCAATTCTTTCGAATCTTTGCACGACGTCTGATGTTTTTACTAGCCCGGCACCTCTCCGCTTCGACCGGCGTCAATGTATTTTTCTCAAGCAAAGTGAAAAATCGGATATACGACAAAGTGCGATTTTTTTTCTTTACCATTCGCTTATGTAAAATATTGCTGCTCCTTTTTCTAAAGTAAATAAATGAGGCTAAAACTATAGAGGGATTTATCACGCGCTGTTTGCTAAAATTCTAGACTATCAAATATAATTACGAATATAGCATATACAACTAGAAAGTCCATACGAAATATTATACTGTAGTATTTCGAGTCCTTCATCATCAGTGTTGGCAGGAACTTTTCAAATGAAGATGCTATAGTACCGAAAACATTATTGCACATAAGTATACTACTATGTACGTTTTCCGTTCGCTATATTTGTCATTATATGCATTTATTATTGATTGACACGCATCAGTCACGACGATTCTGACTGAATTTTAAATCGATCTTCGCTATATCCTATATCGATTATTCTCATCAAAACAATCGGATTTCATATTATTCGCAATACCGCACACAGATTTATTGGTGACTGCTTAGAGTTGCGAAAGACACCGGAAATTCGCATACATTACAAATGGTTCTCGAACTGAAACTTCAATTTATTATTCCCCTCTGTTGGCACGGTAATTGCGGCAGCTTTACTAGTAGAACAAAGATATGCGCGAGCTAGATACTTGTCATAATTCTGAATGTATACCATGACGAGCAGTGTGCTTTGGCATGCTACTACATATATACCGGTTTACACAAAAGTAGTTCTTCATCCAACAGTAGTGGCCTGAATCCTATTAATAATAAATCAGTATGTTCATTCAATTCTCTCTTTGTATTTTGAAGAGGGTGCACAATACTTTTCTTCATCCAATCCTGACATATTAACAGATACGTATTTTAAAGTTAATATTATTAATTTTAACCGTTTCTATAGATTATTTTATAATAAACAGTAGTAAAGAAATGTATTTAAATTATAAATTCACAATTAACCGACACGTTTTGGAGTAACGCATGGTTAAACAGCTAAAATTAGAGAGTTATTGGAAATGTATAAATAAATATAGAAATCGATATTAAAAATCGTCGATAATTTAAAATATAAAAATATGAAACAAATTACGAATTGTACGATAATTTTAAATATAAATAAAGTTATAGACTTCCTCCAACTTGCTCTATTTTCTTTGCAGAGTCGGTTGCGATTTCATTCTCTTTACATATCCTTAGCACGAGATAATAATAAATTCCTAATTATCTCTGACGCTAAAAGTGTTTTACAAACTATCTCATCTGTTTTTCCTCATCCTTCTTGTAATCCCCTATCATTCGTCGTATTCGCTCGATTATCTATAACCTCTTTTCCGAACTTACCACATTCACATTGAGTTCTTTTGCATTCCAAATCATGTACTGGTATAGAAGGAAATGAAAGAGTTAATCAGTTGTCTCGTGGTGCAGCTGTTAATGGACTCCCCATTAATAATAAGTTCACTGCTAATAATTTACATGCATTATCTAAAAAATTCCATTATAGGTTTTGGTCAGACTCATAGCCTCTCTCCTTTTCTAACCAATTTTCCGCTTAAATTTTTCTATTCAGCCGTATCTTTAAATTAATCCTTGGTTTCATAAATTTCTGTCTTTGCAGCGCTATATTATTTCCTCTTTACGTCGGTTGGACTTCGATCATAGCTTGCTTCCTTCACATCTCGCTATCGAGTTTCAGACTCTCCTTACTGTACGCTACATCCTCCTAATGATATCCGCGAATGTATTTCTAAGCACATTCTTTTATCGAATGTTCTGTCGTCTGAACGTTTACTTCTTGACTCCCAACACTTTTGAAACTTAATATTCCTGCTCCCTATGGTGCTGCATCTGTTCTCTCCTTTCCTTCGTTAACTGTTGTCGCTCCCCGCTTGTATCCTTCATTGATGCGATACCGCATACGAATCTAAATAATTAATTCAGCAAATACTTTTCTTTCTTGTCGAACATGGGTCAATGCTCTTTGTCAGCGAGCCCTCCCCTCCCCTCCCCCCAAAAATGGCGATTTTTTATTATCGAAAAAACAGTTTTTAATTCTTGTTAATCATTAATCTTTCCCCCCTATTCTTCTGCGATAAGTTATTATTTCGTAGATATCTGTAACTACAACATTTTTCTGTTAATTTTTATGTTTTCCGTTTCTCGACTTTTTTTTACCACATTTCATCGCTGTAGTTGTTTCTTTAATATTTTTTTACTGAATTTTCCAGATGTTGTAACGATTAATTCTTTTTCACTCTATTGCACATGGGAAATTAGTTGCTATTTATGATGTTTATTAATTTATGCGACTTTCAACGTGTATCTTCAACCAATTGGAAATCGTTTCCCCTACGGGGTCCGGTGTAGCAGCAATTGCGCTTACAGACCACCTGTTACGGTATAGCAGTAATAGTAATAAACAATGGAAATTATTAATAAACGGAACCAATATTAAAAACCAACTGATCGCGGTGTATTTTAAAAATGAAAGACTCGCGACACTTATGTGCGCAGCGAATATTTTACAACTATTTCATTAGCACCGTACACACACACGACGCTGGTTCGTAGTTCGAGATTGAATTTTTTCTCGACTGCAGGCTATTACGGGGGGCGGCTCATTTTGAAAGCTCGATTTCATTTAAACTAATCCGTCAAGTTCAAAGGAATTCTGGTAATCGAACGTTTGTCGGTAACGGATATGCGTCTTCGGGAGCCGTGGATCTGCGTGCGTTCAATTCAGGAAGCGACAAAGGAATCATCGAACCGACAACAGAAAAGCGGACACGTGACTGTTGCGAGGTAGGGGTGTTGCGGATTATTTTTAATAGTTTTTCCCATTACGAAAACGACTTTTTTTGTACTTCAGTGATCGGCACCCTTTAAGAAAATAAGGCCAAGTACCGAAACGCATAATTGAAATTCGTAATAACGTTTCAAGCACTAGATGATGTGCAGTACAGCAAGTCGCTCATAACGACCATTTTTATTTTTTTTCAAAATCCGGCGTTGGTTCAGCAAAAATGTCTTTTTTTTTTTTTGATTTTTATTTCCGCTGGGACAAAAAAAAAAAAAAAAAAAAGAAAAAAAGAAAAAACAACCTAGCGACAATGAAAGTAGTTTGACTCATTCGGTTAATAATGTCAAATCGTTAAGTTTGCTTTTTTCTTTTTTTAAATTTATAATAAAAAATATTTATTGCCGGATGATATTTAATACGAAAAGGAGGCGAATAAAAGCGAAGAAGGAAATTAACGTTAAGAAAATAGAAGAAATCCGTTTTCTATTTAGAACTCTAGTGTCCAAGTGAACTATCATTAGGGACAGAATTCGAGCGATCGCACGTGTCGACAAGTAAAAAACGGCCCAAAGATGAATGATCTTTCGGAACAGATTAATGCTAATGAAAACGTATTCTTTTTTATTTATTGTGAAAACGTTTTTTTTTTTTATTTATTTTTTTTTATCAAATAAAATTTTTACAAGATCAGCATTAAATCATAGTGAGACACTGAACTTCCCAAACCAAAGAACACCATTGTAAATCGTATATTTTACTGGTATTTACTTTAAACCTCCGAACAGATAACAGATCATTGGGACAGTAAAATGAAAATGAGCTTTCAGAAAGTATAGTATGCTTCGTCAAAATCAAGAACTGGATTTCATTTCAAAAAATATTCTCCATCCTTAAACGCGAAAAAATTCTGCAACTGAACAGTAAGATATATTATATTCCCTTCCTCACGACCCCGGAAAAACCACGTAATAACAATTTTATTATATCCGAACTTTAAATTATCACACAAAAAAGTAGTGCGCCTATCCCAAATTCCGTTCATCCACCTATGATAAAATGTCTCCCAGTATCGACCAAATCCTTTTTCTGTCACCCCCCCCCACATATATATATATATATATATATATATATATATATATATATATATGTATTATGGCGTTTCAGCCATAACAGGGTATGGCAGAAATTTATAAAATTAAT
This sequence comes from Icerya purchasi, assembly GCA_039619475.1. Lineage (NCBI taxonomy): Eukaryota > Metazoa > Arthropoda > Insecta > Hemiptera > Monophlebidae > Icerya > Icerya purchasi. Next base: position 155,326,957 of record CM077115.1, read on the forward strand.
TCTTTGTCGGCGGTATAAATAAATTTGTATACGTGAAATATACGAAAAATTAAATAAGTTTCTGGCTTATAATTTTCGATAATTTCTGGCTAGTCCGTGATAGTACGTTAAATAAGCTAATAAAACTTTTTTCGAATCTGGTGTGGTATTCCACCGAATCCGTTAAAATAATACGCTTTATTCAAAAGAATCATTCTACTTTTAAAAGAGAATTCGTTTTAAGCACGTTTTACAACTTCATCTATGTATTATGGTTGGGCGATTTGTCGTCTTGTAACGTTTATTAAAGTTTAAGAATATACAGGTATATACGAATTAAAGAGGACTTAGATCGGCACAAATCAATACGGTTAAAAGGAGTCAACTCCGGTGGCGGAGAATCTAATCGTAACGGAAAGGATGATCGATTGTCACGAGTTGTTGGACATTGTATTTCCATCATCAGACATCAAAGCATCGAGGAATACACCGATTGTACTCCGGTAGAACGAGCGAAGAGATCGCACCTGCACGCAAGTTCCGAGAAGTTATTACTTTATATTTATATTTTACGTTCGTTCGTGTGAGCCTTAACCATTTGTATATATGTGCGTATTGTGAAAATTTTATAATTGGTATGCGTGCTGCGTCGCGAGAGGGCCCTCAATAAACTAGTTGTCTTATTTGCAATTTAAGTTAAAGTCATTCTTGTTTTGTTTATATTTTTATATAATAGCCGTCAATATAAATTATACCGTAACATTGAAACGAAAATCCGCATTCTCCCAAAAGTTACTCTCATATATGTATAATTAATAAATGTTCTTTGCAAATAAATGGAGAAAATGGTTAATAGAGATGATGCCTCTCATTCTTCCCAGAACAAAATAATCCGCTTTTCCTCAATCTAATCGGATGGGTGTAGTGTCAAATATGCAGTTGGTCACTTATTGAGCCTACAAAGAGCTGTTAACAGAAAGCACATGCGCTATATTCTTTGATTCCGGAAAAGCCGTGGATAGGATATGGCGAAGTAGCTTTTTAAGCAGTAGAACGTTCCATGTTATGATCGGTCCGTCATTATTACATTTGAACAGATAATGACCTATTATAGGGATCTGGTTCATATTTTATGTAAATGATATATCGACGTTTGTAAGAGCTGGTTTGTTTATAGACTATCTTGACTTTTCTTTATCCTCAAATATACCATTCAATGCTCAAAATATACTTTTTAATATCATCGACAGACTACAAAGATAGTCGGATGACAACGGTGTTGCTTTTTCTTCATCCAAAACCATAATAATTAAAAGTCATCCTCCACTATCACTTTACAACTCAACAAGTGGCCACTCTCCTTTCAGCACGCTATAAAATTCCTTGCAATTCTTTTGTGTCCGATTCAAAGCTCACGTGGCGTCAACACATATCCCAATTAAAAGTCTTGACATCAAAGTCGTGCCTATACTAAAATACTTATCCATTGTAAGAAATTCAGCCGAAATTTGTTTTAAACATAAGCCCCTTGCCTTTCCCACCGTCAACCACGGTTATTTTTCATTTTTTGTACATGTAAAAATTTATTATAAAAGCCCATGGATTTTCCTTGAAAGTAAAACAAATGTGTCATAATGGGACATTACTACCATGATTGACTAATTTTTTCTGAAATTTTTTTGTAGAAACAACCCGCTAAATGAATTTACAATCAGCATTTCAAGTCTTTATAAGAAGAAATAATTTTTTAGGCGATATACTCACGGTATGATCCATAAGTACCGGGAACAAGTTTGTGTTACTTTTCGGGCAAATATAACTTCCACCTGAGGCAACACACATACGCCAACGCTTGACCTAATCATCCGCACATTTTTCATAGGTCGAAACAGAAATGTCTTTCAGCACCTTCGTCGCATTCTGTTTTATGGCTTCCAGAGACCTAAATCTTTTTCCGTTTAAGCCGACGGAAGAGAAAAAAGTCACACGGAGCCATGGATCTCTGGTCAATACGATGTGCCTGCTGGAGTATATTTACGCTGTGCTAGGGGGTCAAAAAATCTTTCGCAATCCGCGCTTTATGTGACGACGCTTTATCGTGGTACAAAATTCAACTGTTGTCGGCCTACAAATTCAACTGTTTGCGGGCACAGCATCTCTCAAACGCTTCAAAACAGCAGGGTGATACTCCTTGTTGTCACCTGGTAGCAAGAACTCGTAATGGACAACACTTTGTTAATCGAAGAAAATTGTTAGCACAACCTTGATTTTCGAGCGACTTTGGTGCGATTTTTTCAGTTTCAGCTCGCCCTTAAGGTGCCCCATTCGGATGATTCTTGGGCTGTTTGCATGTCGTATTCATAGATTCATGTCCAGTCTGCCGTAATTATTCGTTTCATGCATCTTCGGAAATCATCTCTTCATCAACTTTCTCTATCGATGGCCTTTTTACAGGCAATTCAGCTTCTTTGGCACAAGCCGTGCGGCAACGCGTCGCATGCCTAAAGTATCCACAACAATGTGCTGAACGGTTACGTATGAGATGCTAAGATCACTAGCCATCCATTTAAAGCTCACGTGACGATAACGCAATTTTCATCAATATTTCGACACGTTTTCGTCGGTATTCGAAGGCTGTCCAGAACGAGGCAAGTCTTCAACCACTTTTGGAACTATTTAGCCATTTGTATATATCTCTGGTTTTTGATAGAGTAGACTCCCCAAAGGCAGCGTGGCAGCCTAGTGGTTAAGGTGCTTGGCTACCAAGTCAGAGGTCACGGGTTCGAGACTTGTCTCGTCTCGGATCCAAGTCGCTCCCAAGTTTACCCAGCCTGAAATAATTAGGTACCACAGAAATTTGGGAAAGTAAAGGCGGCCGAGAGAAAGGAACTGGCCCCCCTACTCTCATTAGTGCCGTTGGGCTTAGTTCATTGTGAACCTTAACTTCACAATCCCAAACGCCCTGTCAAGGGTATGGGACCTACTTTACTTTACTTTACTTAGACTCCCCAAATGCTTTCTGCAACATTTTCAATGATTTTGCACAAGAAATTTCGTTGAGAACACAACATTTCAAGCAAACTCTTTGCCCAATAAAATTATTCATGTTAAAATGCGACGAAACAGAAGAACTTGTGTCTGTTGTAAACAGCTGACAAACAAATACGAATGATCCGATCTCACTCAAATTTGCCGCAGATGTCAATATAGGAGCTGTCAACTTAAGAACAAAAAAAAAAACAAACCCGGATCGATTTTAAATTAAGAATTCGCGGTACTTATTGTGATCATAATGTACGAACGAAAAAAAATCATTGAAAACCGCTGATTTATTTTCTAATTTTGCGATTGTTCTTTTTTTTTTTTTTTTTTTTTTTGATTCAATGATAATTTTACGCCCTAAATTTGATATTAACTAAAGGGAAAAAAAATTAAAAACTCGCTAACACTGAATTAGGTCTACTTAGAGAAAGGTCGATGCCGAAATTATCTAGGCTGAAACGTGTCGGGGCCGAATCGTTGAGGCCGAAACGATACGCCCCCCCCCCGAAAAATCTCCGGGACAAAAGATAAAATGCCAAACAAGAATTTTTCGACTGCAGAGTAGTCAACTACGTTTTCGCCGGGGAAATGCCAGTAATCTTGCATAGACGAAGACAAGGAGAAGAAAGAAGAGTGATGAGAAGATAGGAGAAAGGTGAATCGAGCTATCGAAATTGTATTCGAGTATTGCATGATTTCATCTAGGCGTATTTTATATACGCCAGTACCGTTGCATCATCTGTACCTTACGAAAAGAATATATTGCGAGTTGCGTGGCCCTATCGTCAATTCGCGATTCTTGCGCAAAAGCGAGGATTACCTTGATGCATAACTGATGATTCCGGCGACACTGAAGGGTGTTCTGATATAGAAGCATTGTTTAGCATTTTTTAGTGAGTTTATTGCACTTTTGCAGCGTTATGACACGCTCGCAAGCAGTGTTAAATATGAAAAAGCCGAGTGCGCGGCCCGCGATTCCGGTGAAGCTAAATTCGCAGCCTCGGCGGAGGTCGGGTAAAACGTTTCCAACAATTGCTGTCAAACAAAACGCTGTTAATCGTCTTCAGGCATAGCGATGATAATGGCACCGACGACGTGGCAACCGCTAAAATTTTCTTCCATCGCGGCTCTTCTTTATTTTCGCTCCATCTGAACCGATTTCGCGCCCTCTCTGCGGCGGGTTTTTTCCGCTACTTTCGCCGGTCGAATTTATTCGCCACTTTTTGACAGTTGCAACTACTCCGCTGGAAATAACAATGGCCCGTTCCAGCTTCCGCGTTCCAGGCCGTTTTTATTTCTGTTCCACCTCTCTTTTTCTTCGCGCACTTATCAAAACTTACGCCTGCTTATGAAAGAAGCCTCTTCCGCTGTCTAGCTGTTGTCAAATTCAGCGCATCAGCATCGCCCTTCGGTGCACTAGTTAATCTCTCGACTTTCTTAATATCCAGAAAACATTCGCTTCTTGTCACACTGTTTACAGCGTTATTTCCAGCGCCGCCGACATCTCCAGACGCCTCTCACCTGCATTGCGGGTTTTCTTTCGCAGGCCGCAGACGTTATTTGCGAAAGAGGACCCGCATTCGTCAAAATCGCACTGCACCGCAATAACGGCATTGGGCTCGGAAAAGATCTCCCTCGGGTTCGTATATTAAATAGTTAACATCTCTGCGCGTTAGTAGTTTCCGGAGTGACAAAGAGTATCGCAAGTGGACGGCGACCGACCTGAAGTATCTTTGGAGACTGCGATACAGCCTGTTATGCTGGACGCGTCCCTTGTTAAGTAGTGGGTAAGCAGTCGAAGCCGAGATCGAAGTTGGGGCAAGGGGCCGCTGAGCGTGTGGCGCACAAGTTGTTTTGGCGCGCCGGGTGTGGTAGTTTTGTTGTTGAAGCGGTCAACTGACTAATGGAAAATCGACGAAAAGTGTCCTCTCTCTATCATCGGCTCGATACCGTTTTCTTAATCCGGGACAATCACGACTTTACACGATATTATTTCTGGTCACTTTCACGTCAGATTTCGGCCGCGTCAAGACAAGTCAGGTCGTCCACAGTGTCGTTGATCAGTCCTTGATTTGATGTAACTTTTGTGTAGTAAAGTTCCACTAAATTTTTGTAACCCCTCCTTTACACCGAAGAATGTAGCTTTGATTTTATAATTCTGAACGGAAGAAAGAGGCGCCTCTATTTGTCGGTTGATCAGTTGCAATAAAATTTAATACTGATTAATCCGGTTGCCTGTCAGGCAATCGCGGGAACAACCGGAACTGTTACGAATTTATTGGACAAAGAAATTTGCAGATATCGGTTAGCAGGTTTAAAAACGCTTGACAAACGAAAAGACACAATTGAGACAATCAAAATATTTTTTATTCGCATATAATGTAGAGTTGTCTGGAATGGTAATCACACCGCTCGTATTTATTAATTCATTAGTTCGTGTTGAACTATTATTAAAAGAAAAGTGTTCGGACTTCTTCAGTAAATGTTTCACGTATACACAAGTTACAGCTTATAAAATGCACCTGAACTATATCTGTTTTAAATAAGTTAAGTTGTTTGAGCTGATTATCTACCGTTGATAATCAAACGACGGGGGAAATGCGTGTGTTACAGCAGGACGTATTTTTGTCATTAACTTAGTTTGAAAGAATGAGTAAGATATTAATAATACGGTAAATAGTGCAAGAGATCTTCTATGTATAAATTTAATTATATCGTAGACCTTTTGATTTGGAAAAATGTAAATGGCGATAAATAATTGTTCCATCTTCCTTTTTACATTGAACGTATCTCCAACATCTGTTTGACCAAAATCTAATTGCGTAACATCGTGCATTGACATATCACAATATTAGAAGTAACAATATTTGACTAATCGTTTCTGATAAGGTTAAACTGCAACCCCTCCTGCTCGAACGTTCTAGCGTTTAAATTTCACGATGCAATCGAAATTCGGTATGTCAATATTATCGTCATTACTCAAGATTAACATGCGGCTTACTTTACAGTTTCGGTAAGATCATTGGCATTTTCTCTACATGCTCGATGGCTCTCTTTTTCCGATTCTATTTTAAGTTCTAATCAATTTATTTTCTTTTTCTTTGTCTCGTTCCAGATTCGAATCGGTCCCAGGTATATATACCTAATTTGAAATTGAATTGGTTATACCAGAGAAATCTGGGAAAGTAAAGGCGGATCCCAAATAGAAAGGAACTGCTAAACCTTATTTCCATTAATGCCGTTGGGCCTCGTACCATTATGGAAAGCTTAACATCCATAATCCATGATACCTTACCAAGGCTATATGGGGCTTGCTTTTTTTTTTCTTTTTTTTTTTATATATCTCTCAAAGTGGTATAAAATGCAATAACGTGCAACATAAATTTTAATTCAATATATTACTGGCTGCGTGTCTATTACGAATTCTTAGATATATTAATACACACAACTTTAGTTGTTCATAACGTACGCTCGCTCGTTTTTTATGTTAACTCCTCATATATTTTTATATTTACGTATAAGGCGCGCCTGAAGAAGTTCCACTCCAAAAAGATAAATAAATAATTGACAGAAAATCATTTTTGAAAGTATTGAAATTATTCGCTAAATCAATCCCGATGAGTTTACTCGAATTTACATGATTTTTGTCGTTTCATTATAAGTTGTCCTTTTTTTCCCACCTATTTATCGAATTTAATTAAATCTAATTAAGTCGGGGCTCTGTAGTAGTATTTAAACGGGAATTTTTTACCTAAAATGAATGTGACTTTCTCTCGACGCACTATCGTTCATGAAAAAAGAAAGAAAAAAGACCACAGTATCTTGTGCGGTTAAAAAAATATCATTCGATAAAAAAGAAAGAAAAAAAAAAAGTATATTTTTCCCCATTAATAATTCAATTATCCGAACACAACCCTATCGGAATAAAAGAAGCAAAAAGAATCGAATGGGAATGGGTGGTCGGAAGGAGTTAGGCGAACGGCGAACCGCACTCATTGTGTACTTATTTGTGTAGATGGTTGAATTTGCGATGGTGGAGATGGAATTTATTAAATCATACGTGCAACGATGAACATATCGCGTCCTCAGTGAGTCAGCGGCTAACAAGGCAAAAAGAGAGATGTACGAAAATACAAATAGGAAACGCAGGATGATGCAGCGAGCGCACGAGAAGGCTTGTTTCTGAAGTTGACGAATACTTTTTCAAAGGCCAATAAACCATTTTACAAACGGCCACTTGCAGTCTACTTGAACGAATGTAAAAATAACAACACTTATTTCTTTATTTTGACAGCGCGCGGTCGTGACCCGTGCTACTGAACCCGAAATCTCATTCGCTGATTGGTGAAATTACAAATTCGATAGCAAACTTGCACTGTGGCACCGTAAATTTCGCAACCAAGTTTTGTGGAAATAAATTTTTATTTCATTAAAATCGATCATACGCAATTATCACCTGCAGAAAATAAACGTTTCATGAATGATCAGTGTCGCGGTTGATGATGGTATTCACGAATTGCACAGATCTAACCGTTTTTTTTTGTTTTTTTTTTGTTTTTTTTTCAAACCCGCCGTGAACTAAAAAAAACATATTTATTTATTTATTTTTTTTTTTTTTTTTTGGGTTCGTCAACCAAGGACCTTTATCCAGAAACAAAAGGAAGAAGTCGGTTATATTTTAATCCGATCAGAAATTTTATCTAAAAAGGAACAACTAGCAGGAATAATTAGTGGGTAAGGAAAGAACGGCATATAGGAAGCACAATAAGGAGTAGAAAGTCCAAGCTTCAGCAAATAAGAATACAAGGTAGAACGCTCCACGGAGAGAGATGAGCACTGGAAAAACACATGATCGGTGTCGAGGACAGTGTGGAGAAGAAATCAAGGAAAAACGTAATCTGAAGGAATGGCCAAAGCACGTAACTATAAAATATATATATATATTTTATTTGAATGATATTAATTTACATCGAAACTGACAGACCGTCTTCGAGGGTCCTGTTCTTCGTAATCTCCCTTCTCCCTATAACTCTTCCTTTATCATCTCCTTTCCTTCATCTTCTGTGGTGTTTGTACGCTGTCCTTTGTTGCGTCCATTTCGGATCGCCTAGTTATTTAGTTTTTTAACTTAGTTTTCCTATTGTTGGGTCAATGCCGCTGGCGCCCCCCCCCCCCAAAAAAAAAAAATTTGTTCTTTTCGTTTTTCCGTCGACACTCGTCTTATTAATAAAATCTTCTTTTTAACGATTTTATCTTTTTTTTTCTCTGCCCAAGATAAGATCTAAATAATAAAAAAGCATTGCATACTTTTATTAGTTTGTTATATTAATTTAGAATTACCGCGGTTAAGTATACATATATCGCGGTGGCTCTGTTTAACCATCTCTGACTTGATTTGTACTTCGTCGCTTTTAACGTCTTCCTCTTCATTGATAACAGATTTTTCATTATTTATCGTTGTATTTCTCGTGTATTCTCTCTTCGATGTTTTTTATCGATTTCCCGATTTGATTCGTTTCACTATTCACATCCTCTTTTTTTTTTTTTAAATATATTTATTTTATGTCGCGCAATCGAAAGGTTATCTGTGAAAGCTATACAATCGAAGATTTACATTGAATTTCTCTTTCTGTTGTTCTTATATTGGCTACCTTCATTTCTTCTATTTCTAATCGCTTCCTGATTTAACTTTCAAGTCGCTACGTTTCATTATTTGTTAGTCCTTTCTGTTGGGTAAATGTCCTGAGTTGACGCGCCCAAAGGAAAAGAAGAAGAAAAAAAAAACTAAACTAAAACAATCACGACACTAGATTAATTATACCACAGTCTCGCAAGAAGTGGAAAATAAAGTTAGTATTTTCTCCGAGTATATCTGTAACCACCGGTTCCGAGCCGAAGTGTTTGTATCGTTGATCTGAGTACTTTCTGCATTGCAGATAGTTTCCTCCTTTCTTAACTTCCCTCGCCGATATTGGGTTTTATTTGATATGTAGTTTATTGTTATTTGCAGTGTCCCATTCTGCCTATCATCGATTTTCCACCGAGGATTTTAATAGTCTTTCTTGGATTCCCGAAGATGCGTTTATGAAGTGGTTTTTAGTCTGGTTCGAGGATTGCAGTTTAATTCTTCGAAGTATTATAATTCATATCTGATGCCAACTGGTTTCGGTTTGTTAGTTTTAATTGCACATAGCCCGACGTACCATTGTAGGTGTTTTTGTAGGTAGGTACTAGTTTGCGATAGGAAAGATTTATAAAATATTTCAAGCATAGTATAGCATTCTTCTATGGACTAACGGAACTATGTTTGCTTCTACGTGCAGACTTGGTGTTGAACTCGAATATATAAGGGGTTCTCCAGTAATGGTTAATCGTATCGCCTTGTTTCGAATGATATTTAATTGTTGAAGTTGTGGTTTTTCAGCGCTATCGTATACTATTTATCCATAATCTATCTTCGAACGCACCAGACAACTATATAATATTTCCGAGTGTTTGCGATCTGATCCCCCCCCACCCACCCAGTTTATATGAGCTACCATTTTTATAATATTTAAGGAGTTATGCCATTCAGTTCTCAGCTCTTCGATGCGAATTTTCCGAGTCATTTTCTGGTTGAATTTCATTTCTAAAATTTTTATTGCATCGGATGGTTTAATAGGAGTATTGCCAAGCTTTAGATCGACGTTGGAAGGAGCCTGTTTTTTGTTGGAGAAAATAATGCATTCGAAAGGGAAAGTTCACGAGTATGTTTTTAGTCGTGATATGAAGATCATCTGCGAATATACCATATTTTACTGGAGCTTCGATTAAATGTTGCAAATCTGATATACTAACAATGAATAGGGTGGGGCTTATATTTGATCCCTATGGTGTTCCATTTTCTTGAGTAGTTGACGGCGCTAAAATGTCTTGGATCCGGACTTGAAAAGATCTATCTGTGCAGGAATCGGTCGACAAATTTCTATAAATTTCCTTTTATTCCCCATTCTGCGAGTTGTTATTCGCATCCTTAATCGTAAACATGACTTCATATTTTTACTTCTTCCTTTTTAGCTGTTTTTTTGTTTCCAACCTTTATTAGAAATAGTCTTTTTCAGGGCTACTACTCGTTATTCAAGTTCTAATTGCTTGCGAAATAAGCATACTGAATCATTACGCGCTGTTAGCGATAATTCGTAATTTTTGGCGTAATGCAATTTTCTATTAGCCGGAATGCGTTTATTCTCGTTCGTGAGAAATTTTCATTTCGTTTCGTGTATTTTTATTTTAATTTAATTGTCGCCGGTTGTTTTATTACAACTATTCAGTTCACGAAATAAACTGATTGATCCGCTTCGTAGTTGGCGATTTTTATACAATACCAATATATTCATTATTCGTCGTTTCGAAATCATTCCCCGTAAGTTTGTTTCGTGTTTTATTTAATAAATGACCATTTTGAGCGGTACATTCTCTTCAATGAAAAAATGCCCGGTAGGTATTAAGCAAAACTGTTGCGGTAATTGGCGTTTCCCTTCTATATATTAAGTATACGGTGAAGCAGCACATTCGACAGTACCTGGCTCGGGTTCGAACAGACATTACTACAAGCGACCCCCACCCCCCGCTGTTGTATTATTTGACGTATACTCCACAGAGATGCTTCCACTTACTCGTGTCTATTTATACTCTAGGGGGAATAAGAGTTTGCCAGCTAGTTCCCCGCGTTGCCTTACAGCAGAACTAAAGGTCGTTTTTGCGGTTACCACTCCGCGTTTTGCTGAAATTCCGATAAGTCAACTGCCACTTTTCAGGAAATTCGGTGCGGCTTATGGTGGTCTCTGCTTGCCTTTTGCTTTCCTAGGGTTTATGTGATATTTTATAGCGGAATTGTCCCCCTCCCCTCTCGAAGTGCGCCACTCATGTATACTGGTCCAAAAAAAATTATTCGCAACTAAGAAAATTACTTGTGTAGTATGCGCGCTTCTTCTTCTAGAGTTTCGCAAATCCTACATGTGAAAAAAATTCGAAACTTTCTGTCGTATTCGAATAATCGACAGTATATTCTGTGTTGTTTTAAACGATCTTATCGGCACTTCCTTCGTACGAGGGGAGTATTCGTAATTTCTTTTTCCAAACAACTGGCTTGCCTCTTGCTTAAATTTCCTTAGCCCCTCTATCTCTCTCCGCCAGTATGTTCGGCAATCAATGGTTGTCGAAAAAATAGCGACATTATTTCGATTGCTACTTATTTTTTTGGTCTTAGCCCGGGGGGCTGTGATTATTCGCGTAATTTTCGTTTACAAAAAATACACCTCGAAAGATTTTCCGGCGACGCGTGTTTTCGGAATTTTAGGATGTAAATGTCGGGAAACTGCGAATGACGCAAGCAAAAAAAAAAAGGGGTAAACATATTTGGGTGATGTTTGTGAGGAAAAATCATCTCAGTAATCTAAGCTAACAATTTGAATTAGCTAAATTAGCACAATAAAGAACGTGCTCAGTTGATGACAAGGTTGTGTACATTGACTTTTTTTTTAGCGGCTACGGTCATTCGGAATTTTGAGTGACCATTATTATGCTGATAGTTATTCGGTTTAGATGAAATTGTCAAGTCGAAGGTGAAGTAAGAAAAAAAAGGTATTTCATTCGTACAATTCGCTCCTTTGTAAACTCAAAAACGTATTTATGGTTTGTTTCGGCCTAGATTAAATCTGTACCAATAATCTCCTACGATTAATAATAGCCAAGCCTAAAATGGAAATCGAATAATTTTTTTTTTTTTCGGCCTGAACAAATACCGTTTATTTGGCCAGCAAGCTACACTATGAGAAAATATAAGGAATGACTATTAACAGAAAATTAAGGAATAGCAAGCATGGAAAGGAATTTCCATTAACAGTATGGCCATAACTACAGAGTAGTGCCCACAATGTCCAATGAAATTAACCAATAACAAAAAAGAAAGGACAGAATAGGAAATTAAAATAGGTTGTCATTCTACAATAAGGCCGCAACTGCTGAGCAATGCCCACAATGCCCAATGAATTTTTTTTTTTTTTTTAACTTCTCTTCTTCTTTCTAGGAAAAATAAATAAACCACAATGTTGCAATCAGTTATGAACCTGAATAAGGCAAACAAAGCCTGGTCCTCACAACAAAGCAAATACTGGATATTATACGGAGGAAAAACTGACAGGGAAATTAAGTGTCTATAAAATATATCCCTGTGTCTATTAAATAATTTACAAGAAAATAACAGATGATTGATGGCCTCCGAGTAACTAATCATCTCGTGATTGCTGCAAATCAAATTTGACTTTGAAAATTCTGTGAAACTCGCGTATGTTCTTCGATTTTAAAAGTAATAAATAAATTAGGAGGATAATGAATAGAATAAAATAAAACTAGCCGCCTACATGAACAAAATAGTAAACTCTAATCAATGAGCGAGAAATGAAATTAAAGCAAAAATTAAATAATAATCTTGTTTACTTCAGTAAACTTGAAACGAAAAAATAAAATCTTACTACCGGAACAAATGAAAAATACACAATGGAGCAGATCATGAGGTCTTTAAAAAACACAAGTCTCTCTCGTTATCAAATTGGTCGCAGTTAAATAAAAAGTAGTGTCAATATCTTCTTTAAAATTTTGTCGACATATTGCAGCGTCCTGCGTTTGAAAAATTTAAACCCATGCGACAATAGCCGGAGGAACGCAGCCTACACACGGCTGTTACAAATTTACGGGGGTCATTGCAATTGGAACACGAATGTGATAAAACCAAGGTATGAACGGAAAAGATGCTTGGACGATACGAAAATATTTACGATCACTGCGTACAAAACTCACTCAATCCGCGTTATTATTTTTCTTTTAGTTTTGTCTATCGAACTGCTCCAAATAGTAATTTATTGAATAAACGAAATTACGAAATTAGCGCCGGAAACAATTCTAAGGCGAATGATATTGTATAAGAAAATCGCAAACTACAAAACGAGGCAAAGTGCACATTTATTACCGCGAGCTGAAAATAGATAGTAAAACAGGGGCGATAACTGATTTATTCGAATCGAAATACACGAAACGAACAGACGGGGGATTTCACACGAACGAATAAATGAACTACTCCCGTTAATTAACAATAAGAATCGCATATTACACGAAAATTCGCCAATTATCACCAGCTTAATAAAACGGATTGGATCAGTAAATCGATAAAATGGATCGAAACGAAGAAAATTACACGAAAAAATGGAACGATAAACAGTATAAAATCAACGATAACTAACGAAGAAAAAGTTAACGCAAAATAAAATTATAGATTAAAAAAACTAAAAAGACACGCTTTTATTGTGAACTAAAAAGTAAAAAAAAAATAATTTCTTAAATATAAAGATAATATGCAACAGTGACGAAAATCTCCCAAGTCACTATATATTTTGAAGTTTTTCTAATAAGCTCAAAATGAGGAAAATAAAGTAATTCACAACAAATATTAACTTTAATGTAAAAGAAAGCGTGGGGTGCTTACTATATTTAATAAATTAAATCGACCTACAAATAGTTAAAAAATAAAAGAAAAAGTATAAACAATTGAGGCAGCGTGGTAGCCTAGTGGTTAAGGTGCTTGGTTACCAGGTCGGAGGTCATGGGTTCGAGACTTGTCACGTCCCGGATCCAAGTCGCTCCCAAGTTTACCCAGCCTGAAATAATTGGGTACCAGAGAAATCTGGGAAAGTAAAGGCGGCCGGGAGAAAAGAACTGGCCCCAATATTCTCATTAGATCCATTAGGCTTAGTACCATTATGAAAAGCTCAACTTCACAATCCCAACGCCTTGTCAAAGGTATGGAACTCACTTTACTTTTTTATAAACAATCGATATCAAAATCATTTACATTAAAGTTAATTTGTTGTGAATTATAATAATATGTATTACTTTATTCTCATTTTGAGCTTATTAGAGAAAAACTTAAAATATATTGTCTTGGGAGATTTTCATCACTGTTGAATATTATCTTTATATTTAAGAAATTATTGTTTACTTTTTAGTTCACATTGCTATAAAAGCGTGTTTTTTTAGTTTTTTTTTTTAGACTGTAATTTTATTTAACATTTATTCTCACTAAAGTGTCGCAAAATCTCTAATTGATTGAAAACCGGCTATTAGACGGCTGTTTCTTCTCTCCTATAAGCAAACACACAAATAATATTATAGCCTTTTTATGTTCGACTTGTCCCGACTATCTGCTTTTATACGCTGCAATATATCGCGACCTTTCTTATGGAAATCCTCCGATAAAGTCAACAACGCATACAAATACTGGCTTGTACTAACCCAGATAGGACTTGAGATTTCTCTTCTCAAATTATATTTCATGCTTTGCGTACACTATTTACATTTTCTGACTCGTTAGACGTACGATTTAAGAATAATTTTCTTTCGTCGCTTAAAGTTCTGTTATTTAATTACTTTACACCGTGGTTCGTAAAAAAAGCCGAAGCATTAGACTGTAATACATACATTTAACACCTAAGGTAAAACTTAATAATAAAATAAAAAAAGCGCGTAAAGAAAATGACTTAGCGACATCTACGAAATCAGTTTCAAACCACATCAAGTTTTTGCTAAAACAAAGGACACTGCACTTACTATCATGTTTGTAACCTGTAGAAGGGGCCACATTGTTTTTATTTATTTTTTCTGATGATCCTGGTTAGGACATTAGGACAAAATTAAGGAAATTATTGAATTGTCATCCAAAATAAATACGTATGTAAATTTTCAAATTATTCAGACGTCGGGAAGTCGGTGCAAATTGATTTGTAAAATTCCATTACAAACAGCGACTGTGGCGAACAAAAATGTTACCGAAAAATAGCTGGCCGCGGCCAATTCTAAATTAATACAGTAACCTAAACGATAGATTTTTATTATTCCGAACTTCTTGTTTCCGAACAAGTGCGATGAATGGAATACCAGACGTTTGACTGCTGTACTATTTCTCTTTTTTCTTTTCCCTTTTTAAATTAGCGGAAATGGAACAAAGATAGGACCGTAAGTAAGTAAAGTGAGTGCCCTACTACCCTTTTAGCAGGTCATTGGGAATTGTGAAGTTAAGGAGGGGGAAAGTAGACATATCATTGACTAATTAAAATAAATATGAGTTCTTAATTAAAAATCGCGTTGCGAGGCTATCTCGCAGACCTTCGAATAATGACTAAGAATAGAGGAAAAAATGAAAATAAAAAAGGGTACAGTTCAGAAATCATAAAATGCTAGTTGGAGTCGATGGTAGAAATTTTTTTGGCATAACGGAGTTTGACTCGTCCAATGTTCCCGATGGTGTATAGACACGAGAGAGATGTATGACGACTGTCGTCGGTGTTTAGCGGACCTCATTTTTGAGGTGCCCCAGAATTCACCGGAAGTGTTCATCTTTCAAGGCTTACCGAAGAACTTTATGGCCTTTCAATTTTTTCCCTTACAACGAGAGAGGAATTCGCGGAAAGGACATGCAGAGGAAAAGGAAGTCTTTCTCTCTCTCTCTCTCTCTCTCTCTCTCTCTCTCTCGGTGCCGATTTCGGCGAAATCTGTTCAACGAATGAGGGCGATTTCGGGGCATTCGGCGCTTCTGTGTACTTGTTCTGCCGTCATCAACGGAAACTTTTAAACTCGACAGAGAAACGGCGCGCTAGCTTCGGAAACTGTTAAAAACTTTAATAACAAGCGAAAATCCGCTCCGCTGCTGGCCTTCGAAGGAATTATTTAAATTTCTGCCGCTCGGTTTTGGAGCGTTAGCCGGTTGTTCGGAATTGCCGCTGAAATAATGAATAAAAATCGAGAGAGTCGGACTGCGGCGACAGTAGACTGTCAGACACTGAACGGAGCCGGTGTCTACGGCGGACAACTGCCTGTGCAGATTCGCCAGGCAAACAGCAGATAATGAACGTGTAAAGTTTTTCCAGCAGTTACTTAAATCAAGCCACGTACTCGTTCGGAAAATATTTAAATTAACGCGAAACTTTTCCTTTTTAACTTCGCAACCGGGAAATTTTCAGTTCCGCTTTTCCGGACAGCCAGCACCTTTTGTATACTAATGTAGTTTCGGGGAATTTTCCGCCGATCTTCCGACGTATTTCTTGGAAAAATCTAATGACCATACGGGCAGGAGCCGGCGATTTCCCGATAGAGAAGATAAATTGTTTCGCGGGTTTTCGGCTATTTCCTTCGTTTTTTTTTTGGTTTCGCTAACAGTCGCGTCCCGTGCCACTAAACTGCTCCCCGGAATACGAGTTACAAATTGAATTTTAAACTGAACATTGTCGGAAATATTTCGTTCTTAGAGCGTGGCTTTTCATTAGGTTAGCCGGCTCGAGAAAAAACCCGCGCTGTTATTATTATTGACGAATCCAAAAAGCGCAATAACAGGCAATAACCGACGGCGGGTTGTTTAGTGAACAATTCGGAGAGGCACGAGCATTTTCACGAGACACAACATGAGAAATGTTCGGCAAATGGATATATAGACACGCGGCAGCGTGTAAAGGCAAGTGCTCAAGCCGAGAAAAAGGAACTGGCGACGACGCAACAGCCGTGTGTTATATTACACGAACACCATTTGAAGCTACTTTTAACCGCTTAATAACTTAATAACTTAATTAAACATAAACACATGAAGTTAGAACTAGGACCTCAAATTTCATAAATACAACTCAAACGGTTATTGAGATATTATTAACGTGCTAAAAATCAGTGTAAATTTAGGCACAAGTAAATCAAAAAGAACAGAAATATAATAATTTCGTAAGAATTAAAATTCGCAAAAAATAAGAAACGGACCGTTTCGGAATATACGATCGACCGCTATTATAAATGCTGC
Source organism: Icerya purchasi (assembly GCA_039619475.1). Classification (NCBI taxonomy): domain Eukaryota; kingdom Metazoa; phylum Arthropoda; class Insecta; order Hemiptera; family Monophlebidae; genus Icerya; species Icerya purchasi. Next base: position 155,343,848 of record CM077115.1, read on the forward strand.
TAAAGCGAACAGTCATTATAAATATCCGTTATAAAGATCGATTAAAATTCATTAGCGATTCCATATCGATATATTAATAATGAAATTTTAAATAGGTCGCTTTTCTTTAAGGCTATGATTTTAATTAATATAAATTCATTAAAGTACGAAAAATTTTAATCGCGTCACTTAATTTGGTATGCATTGGAGGTTGCATAAAGTATCAGAGAGACACTATAGTAAGATGACGTTACTCTAGTATGGTCTATTTAAATCCGGTAATTTCTGCACTCTAACAGGGGTACATCAGGGTTTTGCAATTTCATCATTATTATCCAATACGTGTGGTAACAGATTCCGGTGGCACATGACACGCTGACTCCGGTACCGTAGACACTGTTGTATGCAGATGATATCGTTCTAACTGCAAAAACAAAAATTGAAGATCTCCAAGGTACCAGTGCAGTATCGGATCAATAATATGAGCTCAAAGCAAAAATATTAAAAAAACAGAATAACGAAAATGGATACCTCGAGTGTTCTATCAATGAAAATGGACACCTCGAGTTTTCTATCAATGAAAATGGATACCTCAAACAAGCATCTTAAAATATATTCCAGTGTACAGGCGGATATGGTGGTATTCGAGGTGCAGTTTACTAGCGTTTGTGCGAAACAATGTTTTTTTTTTTTTTTTTTTTTTTTTTTTTGACAAGATTGTACAAAGGAATAAACGCTGCAATGATACTTCCGGTTTTGTTGGGATTGCAGCCTGGAAAGTCGGATCCGGCGTCACTAAACGTTCATCGGATCCGGTGATAGCAATTTTTGGCAAAATAATTACGCTATGAGTAGGCACTTTAAATACACGTGGTGCGCGTGCGTGCGAAAAAAGGCAAATCGCATAATTTAATTTCTGAGGGCGGCGTGATTTTGTGAGCTGAGCAACTGCTCGGTGCGCCGGGTACTTACAATTAAATATCACGGTTAGGCAATGATGTTTTGTTCGATGAAACATTTACTGCTGCAGTTAACGGAAAAGTGTAGAAGCTGAAAGGGCCTTTTCGGCCTCTGGTTATATTTGTACGGATGACACAATTAACATTATTTGGTTTTTTACGATCCTTTTGTCAAAACTAAAATTAATTTCTTGATTAAGGAAAACATAGAATAATTATTAATCTCGAGTTGATTAAACTAAGGGAGCTATATTATAAACTTATTATTGTGATAATTGCGCCATTCATTAGACACATCCATCATGATGTCTGCCATAAATATATATACGAATAAGATTTATTAACATTCTCAAATACCTGATTACTGTGGATCTCAGTAAATAACGTAACGTTAATTATGTTAGATTTTATAAAGTTACTTACTAAAATTGATCTATCTGTGGAAAATTTAAATGGAACTTTTCCTCTCTAATTAAAATTGAACTTTCTTATGTAGTTCCACTTGATTGTTATCATTTTGGAAATAACGTTGCAGTTCCGAAATGCTAATATTTCAACAGTACGAAAAAAGCTTTAACATAGACAAAATATGTGTAGATGATAGTGTATGAAAGAAGAGACTGTTATGACGAGTGTTTTATTTATTTTTTTAAATTTGCTCCTATTAAAAGGTGGAAAAGGAGTTTTTTCTCTACCTCCTGTTGGAAAATTTTTCTTATTATTTTCCTGCCTTTTTTTCATTTCAAGTTCGACTTTTAACTTCTGGATTAAGAAACCTTTAAAAATCATTTCGGGTTTATCTTTGCTACGATTTCACTTGCTGCACCATAATGTGCGCGTATTGCTTGAGAATTAGGCGTTGTAGAAAATTACACGGGCTAAACAAGGTTCATCATAACCGAGAATGGTAATGATGATTTTGTTTCAATATTTATCTTTCCAGCTCGAAGATATCTATTCAAAAGCGGAAAGAAAAGAGAAAAAAAAAAAATTCGAATTATGCGACATCCGACAGGCAACTACTCCCAGTTAGGGATGGTATATCTATTTTGCACCAACGCTCAGTTAATTTATGATCGTTCGTACACGTTCCGCAGATAGTAACCCCTAGGCGAGAAAAATTGAAAAAGGAAATCAACCATTGATCATCGACCGAACGTAGTTCGTACGGCCGATATGCGTATATCTCTCCTCGTTGAAAGTATAAAAGTATGACGTCATTTACTAGGTTACTGTGTTACCGAAAAGAATAGAGGGTAATCGGTGAATCCCCTATTTTTCATTAGCGACGACGACGACAAGCATCCGAATTAGATTTTCTAGAACTCGTTATGCTACCCTCTTTTCGGAAGGGTCATTAAATAAATTTCTTACCGGCTTATCTATTATCTGATCTATCTAAACGCATCTTCTCTTTTTACGTAAAGCTGTTGAGAAAACGGTATGTGCGCCTATAAGTACGGAAAATTATCTCGCTCACCTTAGCCTTTAAACAATTTTTAACCAAAACTCTGAGCTATAATCGAACTCTCCGATGAGTTTATGAAGTCGAATGAGAGAAAGTGAAAACTGTACACTTCTTTCGTCGAAGTAAATTTTCGGGTTATCCCTTAAGTTCTTTTTTAAGACCTCTCGTATACGAACACAAGCCTCTTGTTCGCTTGTCAGTGTAATGAAGCACATCTTTAAAACGTCTCGAAAGCCTTATAAAGCGCCTGTACCCGTTTTCGTGTAATGTTCCGAGGGTTTTTCTTGCATAATATAGCCGGAGATTAATCTGGTCCGCCTTAGGTTGTTATTTTATAAAGCGTTTGTGTAAAATGATTTTTCGTCTCGACGAGTGTTTCTTAGCGCACGTTCAGAATTAGTCTCGTTAGTTTATTTAGTTTAAAATTCCGCGTATTAAGGAAACGACGGGGGCCTCCTTGCCTAGCCGGAATCAATCTGCGATGCCAGATGAAGTTGGCTTATCTCTTAATCAGTACTTTCGTAAAAAGTAATATTCAATCCGTTCCACAGTGAAAAACTAAAATTGTTAAAAGGTCTCGATTTTGCCGCAGCGCCTCAGAGTGTGCTTGGAGCACGATGAATCAATCACGCAGCGCTTTCCGATTTACTGCTTTTATAAGAAATTAATGACGTATAGTTCGTGAACGAACTGATTGAAAGAACTGATTCATGAAAAAGAACTGAAAAAACTGATTCATGAAAAAGAACTGAAAAAACTGATTCATGAAAAAGAACTGAAAGAACTGATTCATGAAAAAGAACTGAAAAAACTGATTCATGAAAAAGAACTGAAAAAACTGATTCATGAAAAAGAACTGAAAAAACTGATTCATGAAAAAGAACTGAAAGAACTGATTCATGAAAAAGAACTGAAAGAACTGATTCATGAAAAAGAACTGAAAGAACTGATTCATGAAAAAGAACTGAAAGAACTGATTCATGAAAAAGAACTGAAAGAACTGATTCATGAAAAAGAACTGAAAGAACTGATTCAAAAAACTTAAAAGAACTGGTTCTGTATGAACTGTTTCGGGTGAAACGCGAATGAACAGAATTATCCGGAGCGAATAGCCCGGACAGACAAAAAAAAAAAATGATTACAAAAATCACGCTTTTATCTCATTCGGTTCGGAAGATATAGTCCGGACAGATAAAACAAAAAAGGATTACACAGTCGCTTAGTATAGTGAGATTTGTTTACATGTAGATCTCTAAAAGATTTTCGAAAACAATCAGTTCTTTGGGAACGGGATCTTTGAATCAGTTCTCTATAGTGAACTGATGCACAAAAAGAACTGTAAAACCCATCACTGTAAGAAATGGTCTTATTACGTACAGAGCAAAAGGTGCTTAAAGTTTCTTCAGGAGTCCAGCAGAGTGCGCTAATGCCGTCAAATACGTGTATATGTGAGCCTGCGCAGCTGGCAAGCGATAACCTGTAGTGGTAGACGCTTCATTTTGTTGGTTTTTCAGCTGATTTTTTCTCGTGCAAAAATATTAACGCGGATTCTTCGGTATTTATGACGTCATCTTGCCATCATGTCCAGCTAAAAATTATTCTTCGATTAAAATCGTTCAATTTTCGACTTTTCCGCATCATCGCACTCTGCCGTCCTGGAATACGGGCAGCATGCTTGCGAAACATGTGAATTCCGACTTTTTGCCAAAGTTGCGAGATGTGTAGACGTCCTGGTATTCAGCAGCGTCTTGGTGCGCGCGCACCGGTCGCTACTGCTGGAAGATGTATAAAAACCGGACAGTGTAGCGACTGGAATGTGCGGTACTGGTATCTAGTCTCATAGGCAGATATAGCCTTTCTCGTATTAATTTTTAGTCTCGGATAATCGGCCGTCGATCAGTGACTGTGACTACGTTTAAAATTTTGTTCTAGTCTACGCCACACGTGTCCTGTTATTCGTCAGGTTGCGCCGTCTATCGGAGCCGTTTTACTAGCTGTTTTGGTGTTGATGTTTTCCTGATTTATTCTTCGCCAGTTAGTTGTTTCGTCGCAGAGCGTATAGCGTACGTAATTTGCTCGGTTGATTGCGAGCAAAAAGAGCATGCATGAGTTTTTGGTTTCAAAAAGTTTTCAAATATTATTTTAATTTTTCGCGGGAAATTGTGATAAACGCTCGAGTGTTGGCCTGGGTGACACTTCTTCAGGGACAATCTTCGCTTGTCTACATAGGAAGATTGTGTTTTCACCACGTGCGCCCCTTGCTGAGAAAAAGCCTAATGCTTACTGCACTACAATCTAAAGTTCCTTCTTCAATCATCCAAAAATATCCAAAGATTCCGAATTACCGAAAACGAAAAAAAAGCGTACCGAAAGAATTAAGCATAGTTCGTCTGTTTCAGGTAAACTACCGAATCTGGAGACGAGTTGAGTGACGTCCGGAGCAGAAATCACGATGAAAGAATCGGTTTCATCGGACCTCAAAATATAAAGACTTCCTTTCGTTGGCTCGTAGAACAGGTCCGGGAACAAATTTTCGTTGTTTTAAGGTAATTAACATTAACAATATGAATTATAAAACACCCCGGTGTACAGTGAAAGAAACTTCGAAAAGGGAAAATGCTCTAATTTGAAGAGAGCGAAAAATTTAAAGCGGCGACCAATAGACTGTTACGAATTGGAGAGACCAAAAGAACGCTTGCATATCGGCTAGAAATTAATCAGTCTGAACGACACTTTAAAGTAACAGAAAAAGGCTTCGGGGTTATCGTATTTTAAACTTTTTGGCTGCGTTCTCCATTATACCACAAACCGCTGTGTGCAAAAAATGCAAATGTGAAGTGACGTTCACCGAATCTGGACAGCAGGGCCTGGTATTTCAAAGTTATGATTTCGCTTCAAAACTGTAATAAAACCTTCGTTGTAGTGGTCGATTTATCGGAAACCACCAATCGTGGAATTTTTTTCGCCGCGTAGCTACTAGCAGTAGCATCGTATGACATCGTGAAATTACGCGCATTCGTGGATCTTCAGCAGTCAATTTTTCATTAATTTTACGACTAAATTGTACGGAGAATCGTTGAGGGAGCAGAGGCGGTTTGTCAGCTCAGTATGACTACTGCAGCTCAAGAATAGAACAAAAAAAGGCGATGAGAAGGGTAACACAAACGTTAATACCGTACCTGGTGACGGTCAGTGGAGAAAACGTGCTTTTTCGTCACTTTGATTCGTCTCGTCTATTGGACGGTAATGGTACGCTGGCAAAGTAGCCGATATTTTGGTAAAAAGTCCAAATGTCGTAAGGCCGACGAATTTTGAGAGGAAAAAAAGGACATCATCGTCAAGAACGAGGAATGAGCCCAAATCCATGAAGCCAAGAAAAACCATGACCGCTTTGCGGGAAAAATGGAAGTGGATGCCGTTATCGAAATGCTTCCGGCGCTGAAAATCTTCACAGAATTTAAAATATGTAAATTAGGCGGAGGATGTGAATTCTACAACGTTTAGCGGCATCATAGATTCCCAGCCGTATAAAAATTTTACCGTTAACAAAAAATCTCAAATTGGAAACAAACAAGTCCTCCGAGGAAAAGGCAAGCTAACCGGCAAATTAATTGACGAGTTGCCTATTATGTCTCAGCAATACGTAAAAATTATTGATTTTATAGAAAAAATGTGTAATGAAATCTACCCGCAGAAGCAGAAGGAAATGAGAGAATGTAAGAAGTACTCTTCAGGGGAGTAGGAATACCGAGTTTTAATAGAAAAGAGTCAAAGGTCTTAAGGAATATATCTGCGATGCGCGTTTTTCTGAATAAAAATGGTACCTATAAGAATATGTTTCAGTGAGGTACCCGTTGAATATGTGCCTTTTTTTAATATATATATATATATTATTAATAAAAATAAAAAAAAAAGAAGTAAAACGTTGATTTCCAAAAACAACAAATTGGGATAATTTTTGTGATAACTGGATCAGCATATCAATGTAAAAGTTAGTATTAAAACATCGGATGAACTTGATCAGCACACTGCTAATTTTATTGAGGTAATTCGAGTGACGACCACGACAGCTACATTTGACATTGCGATCGTAAAGTTACAACATATCTTCTTGCAGCGCGTGAAAAAATTGCGGAACGCCGTACAGCTCTAGAAGGCGCTGGCAAATTTCCTGGAATCCAGGTGATAAAAATACATTTAACAGGTTAAGTGCTGTAACGGTATTAGCCGTTCGCTTACGTCCACAGGGATGCCAACCACGAGGTTTTTAAGCTCGTGGATTTTATTTATTTATATTTTATTTAATTATATCAGAGAATGTTTATTATTATTATTATTATTATTATTATTATTATTATTATTATTATGAGAGGAAAATTATTTGATTGAAATTTGAAGAAAAACGATGTATTAGAAGAAACTCACACTTATCTTTCGGGGCCGGTCGACCACTGAAAAAACACAATAATTAAGTCGAAAATAACGCTTACAAAGTTATGCAAATTAATAAAAAATATAATACAAAACGCTACGTTGATCACTATTGTCGGTGATTATCCGTAGGCTGGCGATTCGGTGGTCCGTTGGTACGCAGAAATCAGGCTCGGTATTATTTAAATTGATCAAAGGACGAAGTTTCGAATTTGTTTTACTATTCTGGCGGATTTCGAACACTTTTGTTGACGATTGACCGCGTACTCAATTTTTAAATCTTTTCGAACAGCAACAATTTTTACTGGTTTCACTTCGATAAACACGGGTAACCTTAGCGAAGGTAAAAATGAAAACTCTTCCGAAGGTAAAAAGAAACAACAGTTCTTCAATGGTAAAAACGGAACTCTTCAAAGGTAAAAACGGAACTGTTCAAAGGTAGAAACAGAACTGTTCAAAGGTATAAACGTAACTGATTTTCGTAAAAAAATCCTTTTTCTGTCATTCTAAATTTCGACAGCCTTCCAGTCTGAGACCGCCGGGCCTGGCCGAATCAGGTAGGTCCTTTTTTCCTTGGTCACTGGTGATTGGCCATCCAACCGACAATAGTTCCGGGCACGCGCGCATTCACACTCGCACTAATTATTCTACATTATTTTTATGTTTTATTTTTATTTTATATTATTTTTTCTTTTATTTTTCTGAAAATGTTATACATCCCATGTAATGGACACATTACAGTGCACAATTACGCCGACTAAAATTTAAAAAGTCAAACTTGCGACATTTAAAAAGTACTTCGCTAAGCTCAGGACAGAAATTATTCTCCATGAAAAACAGCTAGACAAATTAAGCGTTCGCCTGTCACGATTGCACCTTTACGTGACAGTATGGCTTAGTTTTGGCTTATAGGACTCGGAAATAGAGCTGAATTTTTCGCAAAACACTTGTCGAATGTGTTTCAGTCTCATGATATTCAGTCCAGCATAGATCCAGCAAGTCAAAAAATTCAGTTATTCATCCCTACGGGGAAATTGCAGCGGAATAGGTAACAAAATTGAAGTAAAGAAAGCGCCTGGAATAGATGACATCGCGCTAGTCGTGCTTAAAGAATTGACGCGTAAAGCAGTGCTTCTTCTCACGTGTATTTGTGTAACGTATGTCTGCGGTAGGACACATACCGGTATGCTTCGAAACAGCGCAAATTATATTAATAAAAAAAAAGCAGATAAACCAAACGATCAGGTAACACGATCGTTTTTCTGTATTTCCTTTCATTTCAAAACTATTGGAAAAGTTGCTATTAAAACGACTTCTCATAGCCCTACCGTTGCATTAGTTTGGCGTCCGTCCAGATTATTCAACAATCGATCGAGCCCATCGAGCTTTATCGATTATTCAACAGTCGCTGAAATCGAAAAAATATTGTCCTGCAGTGTTCCTCGATCTTTCGAGAGCATTTGATAAAATTTGTCACCACGAGGGTCTCCTCTTCAAATTGAGTAGTAACGTTGTGCCTAGCAACTTTTGCTGCAGTCGTATTTATCTGATTGACAATTCCAAGTAGCTCATGGACAAGCCAAATCATCAATTTATCGGATATGAACTGGGGTTCCGTAAGGTAGTTTTCTGGAACCTGTTTTGGTACCTTTTATATTCCAGTGATTTGCCGACTGATAATGAAGTTTCAACTACAGCCACTTTTGCAGATGGATAATCATAATGAGGCCGCAGTACAATTGCAGGTAGCAGTCAGTTGAGTTACTGTGTGAATGCAAATAATTGGAGGATTAAGCTTGATCAAGCAAAATCGATTCACGTTAACTTTGCCTTGAGACTAGTAGGCATATAGTGTATTTGGGCAGTGTACCTATCGTACAGGTAGACCTCCGCCAGATACCTGTGAAAATCTCCACTGGATGTATCTTGCAAGCTGTGTTTTAACAAGCAAATCATCAAGCCGATATGAACATATGGAATTGTCTCATGGGGATGTACAGCCAACTCTGACAGGAATATTATACGATGTCGCCAAAACGTCATTTTGCGTGCAACTGTTGATGCTAAACTAGCAAAATAATGGCATACATTGTGTTCTGCGTATGCCAGTGGTCAATGACACATTGTAAAACAATTTGAAAAAATGCACGTGGGGCGGTTAAAATTGCACGTTAACGCAGAGGCTATTCATCTGTTGGATCCCCGATGTAACGTTAGACGACTTAAATGCCGGCTCCCGAAAGACTTGGTATAGTTTTTTTTTTTTTTTTTTAAATTATATATATGTATTAATTATAACGTAATTCTTGTGCTACTTCCATTAGAAAAAATGTCCCAATTGTATGTAACGTTTGTTATATTTTATAGGATTTTTGCGATTATGTTATTTAAAAAATATCACTATTCTACGTAACAAAATTTGTAACGAAAAATGTAACGAAAAAATGTCTTAATTTTATGTAATGAAAGTTAAATGTTAGGTTAGGATTTTTGGGGTTATGTTATTTTTTTATGTTAACGCCAGTAAGAATTACATTGAAAATTTTGATCATTTTATACAAAGTATAGAAGGGAAGGAGACAAAAATGTAATCAAGACGGGTCAAGGGGCACAGCCCCTTGCGAGGCCAAATGTCCGAGTTATATATATCATCATCATCATCATCATCATGGTTGCGTCTCTTGAGACAAGAGATTGCATGCATTATTAAATTAATCTATCTCTGGCCCGGGTAATCGTCTCTCGTAGACTTTTACATGTTGAGTTTGCCGGAATATATATATATATATATATATATATGTTTAATAAAAAGGAAAAGAGACAAGAGAATTCGCTATATCAATTATGATTTTTCAGCTGAGTTTCCTCATCTTGCTATGTTTTATTTAATTAAGGTTGAAATATTTTCATATTATATACGAGTCGATATATTTTCACGTTATATGCTAAATTTTTGTTTTATTTTTCATGACGAAGCTTACAAAATTGATTGTTTTATAAAAATCTTTGTTTATTACACTCACTAAAAGATATTTAAAAATAATTTGCTTCTTTTCCCGCTCTTCTTGAAATTTTACACATTCATGAACTGTATGAAAGGAATCATCAACAGTTCTTTATTGCAATCCTGACATATTCCTGAGTCTATTAAAACGTTTTAAATGAGAGCACTAGTTTTTATGACCAGTTAAATATTGTGTAAAATGGAAGCTACATTTGAAATATATTTCATCACTAACCTCGTTCTTATGAACAGAATTATTTCATACGTTATTATTCTACCTGTTGACGATTGATCATATCGTATTTGCCGTAATTGGATACTATCTAAATTTAGTTTTTTAATTTCTTCTAGTAACCTCTTTTTATTGTATGTTGTTAGTTTTTTTTTCTTGTTTTAGATTTTTAATTTTATTAGTAAGTTGTAATTTTAAATCAATTGGCATTATGCTTGCTATTAAATTGGCCGAAAGATATTTTTTGTGAAATATATACTTCTATTTTTTTATTAAATTTTTATTTATGGTCGCTATATGACATCTTGGCCTTCAGCGACCTCGACTTGGCCGCCTGGTCAGCTAATTTGTTTCCTTCGATACCAATATGGGCTGGTATCCAGACGAAGTTGACGGTTTTATTGAAGGTCCTTAGCTGTTCTAGGATTTTGTGAACACTATATACTTCGCACATGTATATACTTAATATTGTAATAATTTAATATTAAGTATCGTATTATTATATGAGATGCTTCTACAGTAGTGCTAAGATAACATCGTAACCAAAAAAAAAAAGAAAAAAAAATTTACGACGTTTTGTATAGCTGGCTTTGATGTATTTAAGATATTATTTCTATTAAACAATATCTTCGAGTATTCAAAGTTTAGCATTAACTTTTTAATTTAAATTACGTTACGTCACATATTGCTCGAACTTTCGAATAAATAAATGGTTTTAATTCTTTATGAAGTAGTAAAACCGAAAGAAAATAAATGAAATATAAAATTATTTCATAGACTTAATTCGAATTTTTATTTTAAAATTGTTTAGTTTTTTTACGTTAGTACGGGGCTGCTCGCTACACTGTATAAATAGATTGTTTTTACTTTTTTTTCTTTGAATTTTTTACTTAAAGTAGGTTACAATATGAACAATTAACTTCAGAAAGTTCAAATTTCGGTTACATATAAAACACCTGAAAATACATTTTTACCAGTTTAAAGAAATTTTCTGCCTTCTCTTTTTCGCTGTTATTTGTTTACAATTCAGCTAGTTTCTATAACGTGGCAATATACATGATTCTACACATTGATTATTTATAAAATGTTTTTTATTTGTATATAGCAAAAAAATGAAATTCAAGAACCTAAATTAACACTTGTAAACGAAGTTTTTCTATAAAATTTATAATTTAAATGTCAAATATTAGGAGTACAAAAAAGTTTTGAGGGATTTACAAAAAATGGCGCAACTAGTATTAAATCCACCATCTTGCGGCTATATTAAAGCGCCATCATTTCGCTCTAAAAATCAGTATCTGTCATCTCGCTAAAGTGTAAACAACAATTTTTTCTTGTGCTAACAAAACTAAATTTGCGGGAAGTCCTGATTTTTTGTTTTAATTTGAAGAAAAGTGCAGATGATGGACATTGATTGCTGTGTAAAGCATGTGGGGAACATGCCCCATCAATAAAAACATGTGAGTACTGGTTTCGGCATTTTAAATGTGGTGATTTTGACACGCAAGGGGAAGCCAGAAAAATTTGAAGACACTGAGTTGAAGACGTTATTGGACCGAGATTCATGTCGCACTCAATGGAAACTCGCTAAAACTTTAGGAGTGACTCAACAAGCGATTTCAAACCGTCTCAAGGTCAAGGGTATCAAGGAAATTGGGTTCTGTATGAACTCAAGCCAAGAGATGTCGAACGCCGTTTTTTCACGTGCGAACAACTGATCCAAAAACAAAACCGGAATTGTTCTTTGCACCGTATTGCGACGGGGGACGAAAAGTGGATCCACTACGACAGCCCAAAGCGCAGAAAATCGTAGTGTAAGTCCAGTAGTCAAACATTAACTTCGACAATCAAACCGAATACTCATGGCAAGAACCTAATGCTGTAAATCTGGTGGGATTAGCACACCTCTACTACGAGCTACTCCAGCTAACGAAACCATCACTGGAGAACGTTACCGACAACAATTGATGCGATTAAGCCGAGCTTTAAAGGTCGACGCCCACAATATGCCGAAAGACGTGACAACGTGATCTTTCAGCACGACATTGCTCGGCCACATGTTGCAAAAGTCGTCAAGGAAACTTCGGAGGCGCTTCAACGGGATGTCCTACCCCATCCGCCGTATTCAGCAGGCACTGCGCTCCTTCCGATACTACCACTTTACTCTATACAAATATCAAATAGGTAATTATGCTCTATTATACCACAATGCACGCAAGCCCGAATACCCTTCTATATTGTATTTGGATAGTGACCAAGAAGCCTGCAAATTATTACTCTTATCCCTGCAACCATGCTATTAACCAAATTTTTATTTTTTCCTTCCAAACTGCTAAATGCTGTTCTGTCCAGATTCCCTTCGGTACTCTTAGCAATAAATTCATTAATACATTTTCTTCAATATTATCTATTTTATTATTTAGCCCCCGCCGAAACTGAAAGAACAGTTTTCTTTAGGTACTCTGATACTTCGCTTCTTATCTATTAATGACAGTTGCACGCCCTGCAATTTAATTTTTAGCAGCTTGTGATAACAATACACCGATTTTGGAGGTAATTCCTTATTTTCTATCCACCGTACAGTTTCAGAAATATTCCTGTTTCCCAGATTTCTTGAGGGAGTTATTAATTTCAGACGTCTCGCTAGTAAATTGCTGATTTTGCTCATTTCCGATTTTTTTGCCTCGCACATTCTTGAACAGCATAATGGATCCTCCTGGACGCTATTAAAGCCTTATAATACATCTTTACTACATCGTGAGGCATTCGAAATTTTAGTGTATATAACGCTGGTATAGATTGCCTTATGTTTAGAGTAAGGTTATTTATGTGCATTTTTCACGTTAATGCGTTGTCAATCACTAACCCTAGATATTTGCAGCCTTTAATAATTTTAAGTAGTGCATAATTGGCACAATTATTACAATGATCAGCGTTACTGTGCAGCCAACCTGGACAACGTAACGTTATTTTCGGTATAATTTTTCTATGTTGACTGGAGCGGTCCTTCTGTACATTATTTGATTTTTTGACTTATTGAGAACTAGACCTCTATTACTTATAAGATGTAACTTCTCGGCGTTGCAAATGGCGTCGGCAGCCGAACGACTTTAAATAAATAAATTATACATCTCATATACTTAGATATGTGTCCGTATATATTTTTTCTACAAAATACTAAATGTGTGTGTGTGTGCGTGCGTGCATGTGTAAGTATGTATGTGTGTATGCGTATATATATATATATATATATACACAGTGGAACCTGGTTATAAGGTCATTGAAGGGACCAGAAAAATGTTAACGTTATATCCGAATGACGCTGTAAAAGAGCTGCCTTGAAATCTGAGTTGAAGAATATAAGAAGTAAAAACGCAAATGTTTTACATCAAATTATTTGTTGAAATTTACTACAGAAAATAATTAAAACATTAATTTATGTAAAAGGAACAAACAAATGTTACTCACAATATTGTAAAGGCTCACTGTTGAAAAAAATCTGTAATCTTCTTTTGTACAGTCCTCTCAGAAAAATAAATCTTCTCTGTCGTGCTGCATACATCCTGTAGAGCATTGAGTGTTTCAGCAGACGTTTCTCTGAAGTGGAAGAACCGAGAGAGAGTCTCAGCAGCTTTCATTGCTTCGTGAATGGATGGACAAACGATATCTTCTTCGGTCTGGTCAGCATCTTCATCTGGACTATCTTCAGCTTCCTTGTTTTACACATCTGCGACGATTTCTGCATCACTCAACATTTGGAATGTTTGCACATGATTATCTACTGATGCGTATGAATCGATGTACTTTCCAAAGTTGCTTTGGTCAACATTAAACTGTCTAATCCATGTTGAAAGAGGCAATTCGTCATCTTCGTCATAATCTCCAAGTGGGTCTGTAGATTTCAACTGTGCTTTCTGAAAGCACTTGGAAATAGTCATCGATGCTACATTCTCTCAGGCATTGTCTAGGAATTCTATGATATCCGAGATTGAGATGTGTACGGGCTGTGCGGTGTCCATGCAGAAAATTATTTTTTTCAAAAGAAACTTCCGGTAGTGACACTTCAAACTTTTTATGACGCCTTGATCCGTGAGCTGAAGAATACTTGTGCAGTTGGCCGGAAAAAAAAACAACATTGATGTTGGTTAAATTCAATTTTGGATGTGCTGCACAGTTGTCAACTAGAAGTAGAATTTTTCTGTTTTTTAATGACAACTGTCGATCTCCTTAACTCTTCTTCAAAGATTGCAGATGTCATCCGAGCTTTTTTGTTGGCAGTGTAATTCACCGGTAGTTTTCTTATGTTTTTAAAACATCTAGGGCGCAAACTCTTTCCGATCGCTAAAAGCTTTCTCTTTTCGATTCCCGTCATATTTGCACAAACAAAAGCTGTTATTCTTTCCTTGGAAAGCTTTCCACCGACGCACTTTTCATTTTTAAATTGGAAGGTCTTATCTGGAGTTAATTTGAATAAAAATTCCGGTTTCATCTCAGTTGAAAATGTCTTCATCTTTATATCCTTCTCTGAGATTTGGCCATGTGTTCTGCACCCAATCACTTGTAACGTTACGGTCAACACTCTTTGCTTCGCCACAAATCTTTGCAAATGAGATCGAATGTCGAGCTTTGAATCGATCTAGCCAACTGTTAGAGCACGTAAAATCACTACCAAACATTTTTCCAAACTCAGTAGCTTTTTCTTTAAGAATTGGCCCACTCACAGGAATGTTCAAACTGCGACACTGTTTAAACCACGTCAGTAAAGCTGCATCCACATCACCATGTTCGCACTTTCTTATTTTCTTAATGTTTTGTCCGTCTTCCTTAAAAGCTTTTAAAATGTTGTCCTTGTTCTTTAAAATCGAACCAACAGTAGAATTCACCAATCCAAATTCACGGCACACATGAGCTATTTTTCGGTCACTTTCACACGCTCTGATAATACGCACTTTCTCTTTAATCGGCAGTACCTTCCGTTTTACACCACAACTTGCCATAGCTGACGAAAAACAACGAGAACGAACAGCGCATAAACTACTAACAACACACACGATGATCAGATCACACGGATGTAGCAACGTAATTGATGTCCTAATGCACTGCGTCGTACAACTAACAAAACAATACAGTTCCACCACAGCCACTGACCTTGTAGAATGCACGGGTGGGAGGGGTTTAGGATTCAGTATGACAGGACTAAGAAATAATAGATTCAACGTCCGGCTAGCGACTTACTTTTCGGTTTTGCTGTTCCTATACAAGGATTTTGAGTGAACCTGGGAGCATTACTCAAGCATAATTTCACTTTTGTGAATTGAGCATTACAAACTTTTTGACGCTATAGCCGAGGGGCTATATTTTTTTGACGATATAACCGGATTTTCTTATAACGTCAAATATTATATTTTGACCGGTCGAATCATAAAATGACACTAATTCCGAGTTAACGTTGCAGCCGGTGCCGTTATAACCACCAGGTTCCACTGTATATATATAAAAACATAAATATACTGACTGTAATGCGGAGCAAATAAAAAGATTTTTTGGTTAACAGTCGGGTTTTTGTCAATCCTCTTTGATACATCTTTTTGCGTAGAAATCGGACTGTGTAGAAATGAGAATGCTCCTAAATAGGACGACATTCCAGCGAGCACTATGTTATACGGAATAAAGGTGAAAACAAGTTCAAAGCGGGAAACATTTAGCGAAAATAAAATATAATATTAACTTTTATATTAAACATAATCCGATAAGTTTTTTCTCGCTCTCTCTCTTTCAAGTACGGTTTTTGATTTATTAGCGATAATATTTTCTCTGTTCGCTGTCTTTTTCTTTGATTTAAGCTGTCGTTCTAAAGAATGCTTCCGCGAATCGTTTTTTGTAAAGCATTTTGGGGAGGTAGTAACATTGTACTCGTGAAGTCATGTTTATAAACATTTATACCTACGTTCATATCTATGTATATTATAATATAGGCAGAGAAAGAAAGAGGCACTGGAAGAATCCCACTGTGTTCCGTTTCCGGAAACAATTTGAACAATCATCCGGCACTTTGTTTTTATTCCTGCATATTTCTGCAGCCTGCATAATTCCAGACCCTTCTCGCCATTACCCCAGCACGCTTCTTCAACAAGAATTCGCGGATGAAATTCTTTCAAAGAAACTTCATAACTTTCAAAAATAAATTCCATTATGGAAACCGGATGAAATTTCGATTATAATTTTCACGCAAATATTCTTCAGCTTTTTCAAAGTGCGTGTAAGAGGCAAAGGTTGATACATTCCGCAAACAGATCACAGCTGGTCTAAGTTTATTAAAAAAGTAATAAAAACGCGCCCGCTCTATTTGTTTATTTGTTGTTTATTTTTTACGGTTAAACGGAAAATGATATTTATTTAAAAATTATTTCAGTTTATCGCGTTCGATGGTAAAACAGAACGATATGTAAGAATCCAGATAATTGAAAGTAGAACAAAAAAGCGGACGGGGATCCGACATTATTTATTGAAGGGGGACTACTATTCGATTTTGTCAGTGTTCAAAATTCATCATTAATTGTGGTAGCCCCGAAATTTTACAATCTAAAAATTTTTAGATTATTATACGTCTGGCTTTCGTATGGGGCTCTTACATAGGCGTACCGAGGGAGGTGAGAGTGATTTGGGGGTTCACCCCCCCCCCCCCGAAATGGATTTTTACGTTTATGGATTAGTGTAAATTATTCTCAAAATAAAAACGAACAGAAGTAATCCTAATCCTTACGCATTTAGAACAACTATTGTACAAGAGATTATTAATAAAATATAATTACTAAGTAAAATCCTTTTTTTCTATCGAGTGTTTTTTTTTAAATGGAAAAACTAAACTTGCCGGGGTACGCCTATGGGCTCTTATAAGTAACAGCGACAAAAAGAAGTTGTTGCGATAAAACCACAACCCCCCTGTTGAATGCTTTGATTGATTATTATTACAATGTTCTAAAAATTTTTATGATTTGTTAATTTTTAGCTTGTTTGTGTATCTATTCAAAAGAGAGCAAAAAGAAAAAAAGTATCTTTCAATACTTTTGAACTTGTGCTTCGAATAAGAAAGATAATGGTTGAAAATATACAGATGTATCGTCATAAATTCGTATAATTTGATTAAAGCAGATTTGGGCCGAGGTGATTAATCGGAAAATCAATTTTAAATGTTTTTATCAAAATAGCTGATGCTAGGAATAATGAAAGATTGCGACCAAGCATCAAAGAAGCCTAATACATTTTAATAGAATTAGTAATAGCAATCCGATAATTCAGGTGACTGGATTTTTACGAAGAATACACACGGGAGACAAATTTCTTTCATCTTCATCAACTTAAAGCGAAATCCTCATATTACTCGTATTTAATGCTTAAGATAATGTGGAAAAAATCAACTGCTCATATGGTCTAAGGTCCATTCTATAACTTAAGCAGATTTTGAAGTCTTAATAGTTTCAGTAATTGCACGCGCTCTTTACAGTTGAACGAATTCTATGCAATGTGTTAAAAAAAAGAAAAAGAATTAAAAATTACTTTAAATTTTAAGTAAACCGAATTGTTGCGTTTAACCAAAAGCTGCTCATTTATTTCTATATCCTTTTGTACTTTATCGGAGAAAAAAAATTAATTGTTAATTCAAAAATCGTATTAAACGAATTTTATTAGCTCTTCTTATGGTAAAGATATAGTATATTTTTCGAAAGAGTAAATAAAAAATGTCCAAAACTATTTTTCTTTTTTTTTTTTTTTTTTTGGGATTGTCAACCGGGAACCTTTACCCAGAAACAATTAGAATAGGAATCATTTACATCTTGATACGGTCAGATATTGTTAGAAGAAAGGAACAAATAATAGGAACAATCTGTAGAGAGGGAAAAGATAGGACATAAGAGGCGTAGTGTGGAGTAGGAAGACCGAGTATCAATAAAATGGAATAGAAAGTAGAGTACTCAGCAGCAAGATATCAACACTTAATAAACACATGGTCCGCATCGCAAACATGCTCTTTGTTTGATTGGAGAGGACAGTATGGAGAGGAAACCAACAAACAATGAAAACGAGATAAAGATAATAAAGTATGGCTTAAGAGCGCAGACAAATAAACGGAGACAACAACAGAACGACGAAGTGAAGGAAACAAAGAGAACCACGGATTGGCAGGAAGACTAGGTTGGACAGACAGATAGAAAGAACAATTGTTAGAGAAAGAAGGTCCGAAACTAATAACAAATTATAAAAAGAAAATTAATTAATTAAAAATAAAGAGTATACTAATTATAGGGAAATGTACTAATGCTTGGTAACAGAAAACAAAATAAAATTGAAAGAAAAAAGCAGAAACAAAGTATAAACTAAGAAAAAATTGATGTACTCTCCACCGTTGGAATCAAAGTGGAGGAACAAACAGGTAAATACATTGTGACCAAAATCATGAATGATATCGGTAAGGAAATTGTGTAGGAGAAAAAAAAAAGAAAGTTAAAGGAATAATTATAAGAAGAAGAAAATATTAAATATATATATATATATATAACTCGGCCACTTTGGCCTCGTCTGTCCCTTGATCTCTCTTGCTTACATTTCTGTCCCTTTCTTTTCTATACTTTGTATAAAATGGTCAAAATTTGCAACGTCATTCTTACCGGCATCGATATAAAAAAAAAAAAAACGTAATCGCAAAAATTCTATCTCTATTTCCTTTAAATCAAATACATAAAATTGAGATATATTTTTGGGACATTTTTTTGGTTACAAAATCTAATGGGGCCAGCCTAAGAATTACGTTGTAATTAATGTATATGTACCTGTGCAATAGCGAAGAAGTTGCCACATTTATACGTGATACACGCCTTTTGGTTCGAAAACGACAGATGTAGAAAAGTTTGAGGCGTTAAAATATAACAAACATTACATAAAATTGGGACATTTTTTCTAATGATGGGCCGGCCTGAGAATTACATTGTAATTAATATATATATATTAATTACAACGTAATTCTTAGGCTCCCATTCGAAAAAATGTCCCAAAAAAATGTCCCAGAAAAATGTCCCAGAAAAATGTCCCAATTTTATGTAACGTTTGTTATATTTTGTAGGATTTTTGTTATTGTTATTTAAAAAATGTCACAATTTTATGTAATGAAATATGTAACGGAAAATGTAACGAAAATATGTCTTAATTTTACATAACGGAAGTTAAATGTTAGAATAGAATTTTTGTGGTTATGTTATTTTTTTTATATTGATGCCAGTAAGAATTACGTTGTAAATTTTGATCATTTTATACAAAGTATAGAAGCGAAAGAGACAGAAATGAAAGCAAGAGGGGTCAAGGGGCACAGCCCCTAGCGAGGCCAAAATGGCCGAGTTATATATATATATATGTATATATAAATAAATAGGATGAAAACAGAGAAGGAGAGTGATAGAATATGAAAAGGTATCGAAAGTGGCCAAATGGTTTGGATGCCAGGCCAAAAAAAAGAAAAAAAGAAAAGAAATATGAAAAGTAACGATTACTAAGATATTGTAAGATTTTTTCTTATAGTTTGCACGAAATATACAAATTTATTTTGAGATGTATAGTTAAGTTATTATTAAGTTGTGTTAACATTACATAGTTAGCCAACAAGCGTCAGCTCGATGAGGAAAAAATGATCTAAAGAAATTATAAAAATATATTTATTAAAAAAAAAAAAAAAAAATAATAAATCTATATACTCGTAATTGTTAGTTCGATGAAATGTCAACAGCGCTTTCATTGTATTAAAGTTTAAGCATGGACAGGGAATTGTATGAATGAGTGTAGTTTTGGGAGAAATACTATATTTAAATTGGGGCTCAATAAACTTGTTAACTCTTATTTACGTCGGCTACAACAAGTGAAGGGAACAAAGCGAAATGCGAGAAAATAATATCTAACGATCATTAGAACGTTCGACGTTTTGCGTTGAATTATTTCATTTTTATTAGTGCCGGCTGCGGCAAAATCTTCAAATGAACTTAATAACTTCAGACAATGAACTAAAGCACTATGCTGCTTTTCATTAAAACACATTATCGTCCTCCGTCTCGGTCCGGATTTCATTATTTCCAGCGAGTTATCTTTGGAAAATATCCAATTTCTCTTACTTTAGGCGAACATGATATTCGCCGATGCGAGATGGTCTTTCTTGTGTAACGTTTCTTTCTTTCTCGTTGAAATCGATGCCGCAACTGGGACCAGTGGAAAAATTTGGTCTTTCGAAGGAGAGCAGAGAGGGTTATGTGTATGTAATTAAAAAAAGCCTGCAGAAGTAATAAAATTGAGAAAGAGTATTGGAGACGTCTTATAATCTGTATAGGAAGAAAAATAATTACCATTATTTTTTCTTTTTTCGTTTTTTTTCTAATGGGTTTGTCAACGAGGACATTAGCCCAAGAAATGGGAAGAAGGAGAAAATAACATTATATTCGTTACCATTTTCGGTTTAATATTTATAGATATGCTCGTAAACGCGGTATGTGTCAAAAAAAAAAAAAAAAAAAAAAAAAAAATGTTGACCGATTCCATCAATTGACCAACCTTAACTCTGGAAATATATAGTATTTGACAAATTAATGGGAGTGTGGTGTCTAACAGACTACTTATTTTAAAATAATTTTAAATACAGGACTGATAAAAATATTTAGTATTAAAATTTTATTAAATTGTTATAAGGAAATCGTAACAACAATAAAATATAAACATTACTGTTATTTTTAAATCTATTATATAAGAATCTACTGTTACAGAAATGTGGAAACATAAAAAAATGAATAATTAGGTAATGTTATAAAGCAATATCTAAATTTCATTATCTTTTGATGTAGATATTTCACAGTGGTTTTGAGCTTTATAAAAAAAAAAAATCTGACATCTTATACATAAATATTTGATTATCCCATTCTTTTTTCTAGAGCGAAAATGGAATTTTTTCTGAAGTTATATCTTATAACTTCACCTTAACCATTTTAATAAAAAAAATTATAATACATAAATTAAATGCTAAAATTCAAAGGATCTAAGATAAATCAAAACACGATAATATCAAATTCTTAAGTAATATGCAATGCATAAAGATGTTGTAATATCTGAAATTAAATTTCACAATGCAAAATGTGGCATCTCACCGACTACACCCAATCTTATACCACCAGAACTTTTTATTGAGTGATTCAATCTTATTCCGAATTTGCAGAGTGTTTGGTACTAAGAGTTAAAGAAATATGTAAAGTAACACGTTTCTTTGAATTTTCGTTTATCGACTATGAGGAATTATCCTTTTGCTGTAGTCTGTTAGACGCTCTGTTTCCGATTAAGGGTTAAATAAATAATGTTAAATTAATAAGAATATTTTGTAACAAACCAAATGGTTTGGGTTTTAATTTAAATATTATATGAAAAAATAGTAATTAATTAATTAATTAATTAATTCAAAGAGAAGAAAATGAAAAAAGTTTGGATAGTTTCCGTTTATATATATATATATATATATATATATATCTTCTTCTTCTCTCCTCCACCTTATCGGTTGGTGGGCAACTTATTTACTTATTTGTACATTTTAGCTGTACAGATATAGGTGGTGTACTAGGTAATTGTTTATATGCAGTACGAATGTGTACACAGGCAAGACTACATTCGGAACTGATTAGTAATGGTTTGCTTTATCGATATACAAGTGGAGTCCTATTTATGTCTGCTGTGTTAAGTGAAAAATAAAAAAAAAAAATTATAAAATTTTAACTAAAATGGTAGTTTAGAATTGTAATAATAAATTTCTAAAGAGAATAGAACGTTAGTATTTTTGTCATAAATATATTTAACAATGAGTTTAAATAATAAATACAGTGATCGTATTTTTATTAGACTTTACTTCTTTTTTATTTTTGTATCCGAATTCTCTGTCTGTGACCGAGTCAAAGAAAAAAAAAATATATATAATTCTCATTGAACTATTTGTAATTAAAATTGCAAAATAAATATTAAAAATAAATAAAAAAGACAAAAGACCGATGGCATTTGCGTTTTAAACTACAGAATAAAAACGTAACATTAATAGTTTTACTAGAATACAGTATTAAATATTAGTTACGTTAGAGAATCTCCCCTAGAACCTAATCCAGTGGACTCGTTCTGCAGAAGAGATCAGGTTACGCTCTCAAGGTTGCGAATTGGGCATACCAAGCTAACCCACTCATTCTTAATTAGCAGAGAACCAGAAAATAGCTGCGACTTCTGTAATTTGGAACTGTCTGTTAAGCACATACTAATTGAATGCCCAAGTCTCGTCGCCATCAGAAACAAAAGCCAGCTACCGAACAACCTCAAGGACTGTCTCAATTCAACCAGCGGACGCTACAAGACCTTAATGTTCCTCAAAGAAGCCAAGTTAATCAATGAAATTTGAAATTATATTGTGTTAAATTGTGTCAGTAAATGTTAAACTGATTATTTATGTAATTGTTAATTGTGGTCGTCAATAACCTTGTAGTTGCAAGGCGACCTTAAATAAATAAATAAAATTAAATTCATAGATAGAAATATTTATACGAAATTTTTATAGTATAAATTAAGTTTCCCTGTTGTAACAAATTTTTTCATCGAGATTTTGGTTTTTTGAAGGGGAAAATGTACCCTATCACTCCTCCCGGATACCCGAAATTGATATGTATATAAATACAATAATTGGATAACTAATAAAAACACGGTTTTGACAGGACCATATTTCATTTATATTCTTCTTTTTTAAGATTCCATACACATATAATGTACGCAATCCTAATAAGATGGTTTGCGAACGAAACAAAGGTCAAATAAACTCCGATAACTCAGGAACGGTTTGATTTATAAACTTCAAAATTAGAACGTAAATTACAATTAAATTTCGCTCTACGACAATCTATAACATTTAATTAATCGATTACCCTGAGCGGCAAAAAAAACAAACAAAAAAAACATCAAAAATATATAACATGGAATTTAAAATTACTTCAAAAATCACCCTTAAAAAAATACACAACTTAATGCTAGTTAACATTTCAAAAGTGTAATTCAAAATATACAAAAGAGCGCAGATGCTCCCTTATAAATTCAAAAAAATTACCGATAATAAATTATTTAACCCCTCTTCCGCTCATTTAGGCAGAAAATGTATACGTTCATGTAAGTAATAGCCCAAGTGAAAAAGTTGCGAAAACCAAAACCCTATCTCAAACATGTGTATAAAAGAGTGCTTGACAGGAAAAATTTAGACCCGAACTTGTAACTTTATCCCCTTTAAGGCGCGCAATTTCTTACGGTTAAACATGTTAAACACAACACGCATTATTACCATTGCTCCTAGACAAATTTAATCACATTAATGAAATTTTTTAAACCTTTCTCGATTGTGCTTCTCCAGATATATGTATTTGTATTTCATATTTACATAGGCTTTAAATATATATATGTATAATAAATATATGTCGTTTTTTCTGTGTTTTCATCCTGTTAAATTTGCATTGGATTTAAGGAATTGAGTAATCTCAGAGTATTTCTAAATCCCGATTTACTCGAATAAAATTAGAAAAAAGTAAAATTTACGTTGCTGACTTTTTCATTAAAATTGATTGTAAATAGTGAAATGTATCGCGATAATATGTGTTCCCTTTTAAGTTTGTGTTTTCCTTTTCTTTTCCAGCTGAAGGTGGTTTTTGCGATAATTTATCTTGTTGTTTGTTTTTTTTTGTTTTTTTTTTAATGTGATATGTTTAAATAAAAGTCCGTTTTGACTTTTTCTTAAGGAAAATCAGCTATACAAAAAATTTACTGGCGCCCCATATTTAATTAGGCAAATCTTAGTAAAATTAAAATTTTAATGAAAATACACCACGACATATCCACAGCGTAGAAAAAATAGATGCATGCAAAAATTCGTTTTTTTTTTGCAACATGAAGATGATGCAAAACGCGAAAGCTAAAAATCGTAGTTATTTATTCCGGGAAGGGTATAATTTTTATTTTTATACGTTAATAATGAACACAGATGGAGGTACCGAGAAAAGTCGACGAGACTAGACCATCAGCATAATGAACGGTTAAGCATATTATGACAATTAGCCTCAACGCAATCCATTTCGCTATTGTATAAAATCATTTCATTCGAATATGATGCTCTTCGTCAATTTTAGATTAAGTATTTTTTGCATCTTTCAGCACATTCGCGCCTTACTGAGTAATTTCTTCAATTTTTATTGCAACGAAATATTGCCTTATTTAGGAGAATGCATATAGCTAGTGCTAAAATAAAAGTAGGTTTTTCTTCCCCATTTGACGTGTCAAGCGGAGGACTTATATTTAGAAACAAAAAAAAATGGGGGGGGGGGGAGGCCCACAGTTAAATATCGAATAGGTCAAATGTTGACCAATAGTTTGAGGTTAAATACGACATAAGCAGGTAGAGTATTAATAAACGGAATTAGGGAACAATCGGCAAAAAGCGGATGATCATTCAAGGAAGACGTAATCATTGTCGCAGGTCAGTATTTTATTCAAATGAAAATGGCAATGTAAATAACGGAACTGAGGAGACTTTATCTAGGTGAACGATTTCTGATCAAATTACCAATTCCTACTTGCTTAATTCCTACTGGTTTATATTCAATAATTGGGGTTTCTCCCCTATTTGCTGTGGATTGAAGTAGTTGAGTCCCCTAAACGATTTTATTTACTCGTATGCGTCGAATTAAATTTTTGTTTTTTATATACAATTTTATCGTAATAATTAAAATTATGCGATACTACTTGTACTTCTTTAACAAAATTTTTGTTTTATTGATTTTCATACTTTTTTTATTAACTTTAAATTGTAGCAGTGCGCAATGTGATAAGATCACAATACTTCTGAATAAATTAAAATCGGTTTAAACAACCGGGGGTGTACAGTCTTTGTTATGTATGTGATGACTTAAAAAAAAAAAAAAAAAAAAATTAAAACGTGTATTTATTTTGTTATTTTTGAAAAAAAGAAGTCTAAAAACAAACTAAAACTGTTGAATTGCTAAATATTTACAAAGTGAGCGATTAGCCTTGTTCTGTGTAACCACGTTATAAACCAAGCGCACATAATGAGAATGGCCTTTTGATGAAATAAAAAGTAAAATTGGTGATGAAAGATCAGCTATTACAAATAAAATATATATTCACCAAAAATTTTAACAGGCAAATTTATTAATTATAATGATAATGTTGCATGTGCGTTCGTATTATCAAATAAACGATGCTATTGAACGGATTTGTATTGATAGATTAATTGTGATGGCCCTACACAAACAGAGGCGACAATGCACGTTTATACTTTGGTAATAATTCAAAAATTAGTCAAAATTTGTTTATCAAAAAGCATAACCCACACATACACACACACGCATTACAATAAAGGAGAAATACGAAACCACAATGATCTTAAAATCAAAGCGCTCAACTACTTTTAATGTGAATAAAACTGCCGGACAAAAATTTGGAAGAAAATATATAATATACAGTACATTCTATTGTACGTGGGGAGTTGTGCTTTTTTTTTTTTTTTTTCTGTTTTGTATTTGGATTTTTCCACTTGTACAAAAACGAAATTCATGAATTTTAGTAGTCCTTAAATGGGAATAAAACGTTGATCGCGAGTGACTTAAAATATCGCTACATAAATGGTAAGAAAGAAAACGAATTTGAAATATCGTCCATGTTAGTTGCCCTTGAAACGTAAATTTTAAAAAAGTAATGAAGATTCATATCTGATTTTTTAAAAAATACGAAATTTAAAATATTTCTCTCGCATACATTACCCGGCTAGTTGGTTTTTCGGTTTTTGAGATATTTTAATTCAAACTTCATTTTTATCATTCACATATTCAATAGTATCCTTCTGTTATTATAAAACTACAGCGTTTGTTATTCCGACAATTTACGAAATAAAACAATTAAATATCAGAATGGACGGATGGCGAAGCAGTCACGACCGGCTCATTTAGCGCTTATCGAGGAATAATTTTATTCGTTAATCACGAAGTAATGCTCTTTTGTAGAAATAAATTTTAGACGGTTTTCTGTTACTAATTGTCTTTTTAAGAACAGGATAAACGTGAATTTTCGAAATCGGATGACGTACAAAAAAGGTAAACAAAAAAAATTTATTAGAACTGTGCCGATAAAAATATTTCTGTATTCGTACTTTACTTTAAATTATTTACTATTTTTTTGGGTTCTGTATGTTTTTTTTTAATTTTGCAAAGAAATTTCAAAATGATTTATACCGCAAATAAAAAACAACAGGAAAAGGACTGCAAATTTCAAAAACCGGAATATACGAGACTTGAAGTATTATAAATTTAGCCTGCTCTCGATAAATTTCGAGCGAGTAACAGAGCTGTGAACAGATAGGCGCAGAATGGTTTCTAAGAAATGTAAACGCGAACGGACTGGAACAATAGAGGATCCGACGGCAGAGGTACAAAAGTGGAAAGATGAGTGAAACGAAAATGTGAATTTGGGGCAACGTGGGGCATTGCAGAAAGAATTTTTGTCTTTATTACGAGTGGAAGCTTGAGTTCGGCTTTGCGGCGCGTATTGGGTTGTTAAGGAAAAACTGCAGCAGCAGCAGCAGCCAGCTTGCTGTTATAATACGAGAAGACTTATGGAAGTATTAGCGATGAATTATGACCGGGCTTATTGGTTTAAATGAATCTAACTCTTAAGAGCGGACGACTTAGAAATGTTTTTCTGACTGCAATATTCTCCGAATAAACACAACCACTGCAACGCTACATTATCAGCGCGCGCGCGCGTTAATAGGAGAAAAGACATATAGCGGAACAGCTGATAATGATGATGATGACGGATATGTGTATTTTTCTAAAGAACGGAAACTTATCAGGATAAAATGACATCGAACGAGATCATGCTGGAATTGTGAAGAATCCTTTCGCTTGCAACATTTCCGAGCTTTTCATCGTATCTAAATTAATTTTCGTTTCTTGCCGGCACTGTTTCTTCCAATTAATTCGCGTATTTAATTTATCGTTCGGCCTTATGTCGCTGATATTTCGTTAGAGCTTCTATTTTTAATTGTGTAAAAAGCGAATTCGCATAAGTTTGGAAAAGTGTGTAGTGTTGCTACTCGCTATTTTCGAATTCACCGCGGTAAAACTTTTTGTATTTTCCAATTAGTAATATTTTCTCCCTGAAAAATTTCTCTTCAATTAAAAGTAAAATGTGTTTCAATTTTTTTTAAATGCTATAGTGAAAAATAAAAATAATTCTCTATAATATTAGTATTCATTATAAAACAATATAAAAAATGCATACATACATATGTATATATATATATATACATAAACTCGGCCATTTTGGCCTCGTAAGGGGCTGTGCCCCTTGACCCATCTTGCTTGAATTTTTGTCTCTTTCTCTTCTACACTATTTGTATAAAATAATCAAAATTTACAACGTAATTCTTACTGGCATCAACACAAAAAAAAATAACATAATCACAAAAATCCTATCCTAACATTTAACTTTTATTATATAAAATGAAGACATTTTGTCGTTACATTTTTCGTTACATATTTCGTTACATATTTCGTTACATAAAATTGTGATATTTTTTAAATAACAGTCACAAAAGTCTTATAAAATATAACAAACGTTACATAAAATTGGGACATTTTTTCTAATGGGGGTTAGCCTAAGAATTACGTTGTAATTAATATATATGTATTAATGGTGTCAATACAAACACTTTTATGAGGCTCTTCAACTCAATCAAAATCCAGAGGTATCGAACATCAGTCGCTGGGATCAGCCGAGGAGGCTCAAAAGAACATGGGCCGGTGACGCCCTAGGTGTCAGATGCGATAGATAACATCGTCGTTAATACCTCAGCCGTCGAACGAACAAAATCCAGCGCTATAGTAAACAGTATTAGATATCAGAAGCAGAAGATAACTCCGCCACTAACATCTCGGATGTGAAAGGAATGAACTCCAAATTATAGTAATCAGTTTTATCCGATCGACTAATGCTTATGCTGCCGCTGGGTAACTGAGCATGAAAGAAAAAAAAAAAAAAAAAAATTAATGGTGTCATTCTTATCCCGATCCCAATCACTTTTTTTTGAAAACGTTACATTTATTGTATATATAAGAAGTCAAAAAGCACTGACAAAGTGATTTGCTATCATGCGTAGCCCAAAGTCCTGTCACGAAAATTTGTCCTAAGACGTTACATGCTGTATATATAAGTAAACATAGTACCGACAAAATTGATTGCTTGACGTTGTCAATTTTCCTCTTTCCGTATGAAGTAAAGAAATGATAGAGCTAGGGTCCGGAGGTGTCCCCTCCAGGCGTGGTCAAGGGACCAAGCCCCTTAAAAGTCATGAAGGGCCGAGTTTATATATATATATATATATATACTAGCTGTTACTCACGGCTTCACCCGTGTGTTAATATCCCTTTAAACCTTGTACTTGGAAATTAATAAAAAAAAAAAATTTTTTATATGGGCTCGATGTTAACACTGACCCAACACTCAGATTCTGAGGCGATCGGAGATAGAAAGTATAAAGGAAAGAAGGAGGGGAATAACGGCTGGAGATGGGAAGGAAAGGATAAAGGAAGCATTGAAAGGGGTAGGAAGATCCAACGTCAAAAGTTAGGCGTATAGATGAGAGCACTCAGGAAAAAGAGCATAGCATTCAAAAAGGATATGGTTGAGGTCGCATATAAAGGGAGGATCAGTAGAGTGGAGAGGGCAAAAGGGAGAAGGTGAAAGAGAAAAAGAAAAACGAGAAAAGGGAAGGAGGGAATGACCAAGTCTCAGTCCGATTAAAGAAACAATAGCCGAGCGCCGAGAAAAGGGAAGAAACTGGTACCAATGCTGTTAATTGGGAGTAGGCTGTAAGAGGAGGTAGAAGGAAGAGCGATTGGCAAAAAAGGAAGGGTAGATGTCAACCCATTGTTTGTTTTATCTGGAATTACATTTTTGTAAATGTCCCCTTTCTCTCTTTGAGAAACATGTTTATCATCGTCCAAAAAAAGTAGTCTTTACGGTGCACGTTTGATTAAAGATTATCGATCTTTCGGTAACTTGTCTATCGTGATCTAATAAAAAGTTTCGCTCAACTAGACTACACAGTAATCATTTTGAAGGGGCCTTCGAGTTATTCTCACGATGATCTCCCATAATTGTGCATTTAAAAGAACATCTTCACTCACATCTTCCGAATTCTTCATCTCGAGACATTTTTTTGAAATTAAACTTCGAAATAATCTTAGTTGAGTAAAGATTTCGAATTTGAGTAATTTCTCTGTAAAAGCTAATAGAAAATACTACCTTTTTTTTTTAGCTCTCCGCAATGAGTACATTGGCTATATGATAGGAGCGCGACTTATATGTTCATATCTGATTTCAGTAAGGCAAAATGAGAAGTTAACACGGTATATAATTAATAAAATGTTATCAATGTTTATTATTACCCTAGTAATCATTTGTTTTTTTTCTGGTAGCGCCCACGCACCATTTTTAACTGCAATGGTCATTAAAGCGCACGAACCAGGGTGAAAAGGCTACTTCATAATTTACTTATTTAGCTGTTGGTTCTAGGAAAAACGAGCAGCATTTGTATGCGCGTTGGGTCATTTGGCAGTATAGCTGAAATTGGAACACTGGCAAAAGCGGAGTGGGCGAACGCTGCGCATTGCTGTAATAGTGTTCCATCGAAGGATAAAAAGAGCCGGAACAGAAAGGGCACGTGGGTGGGAGAAGGGTACCTTCAAGTATATAATGGTGTGAGACCGCCGTATACCCAAAACCGATTTAACACAGTTTATTCCCGTTGCGCAAGGTAAAGAGAAGGAAACACCACGGATAATGGGCTGTAAAGTTTATGCTTTTTAAAAAGGATGGTTCCTTTTGCTACTGGCTGATAGCCATCATACGTTCATGGAAATGAACCTTCATTTTGCAGATTGGTGGCGCTGCAAACGACATACGTTGAATTTAGATAAAAAGAAAATTAATTTTCATACTACTTTTTATTTAAAATAGCATGACAATTAATTTTCTTTTTGTTTGTCCCGTGTGCATTTTAATATTATCAGTATTGTTAATAAAAGTGTTATACTTGTTTTTATAGATTTTATTTATTATTATTATTGTTATCATTATTATTATTATTATTATTCTTACTATAGTTGCTGTAAATTAAATTAGTATTTATCTCGTTATTGTTACTGAACACGCTATTATTCTTATCATTTTTGCTATTGTCGTTATTATTGTCTGGGATTTTATTATTAGTAGACGTGTGCGAATCGTTTATGTCAGATTCCCGAAGTGGAGAAGAATTCACTACGGCGTTAACCTTAAACTTGCCTTACCGAATTAACTAAACTGGTGCTATCATTGTTCATCTCAATGTCCTTCATTATCCGAAACGTAATTAAGAGTACTGTCGTCAACTCTACTAGTGCTACCGAACGAAACAAGACGTTTTCCCCCTCACAGATTAAGTGGACGATCTGGATCGTCCATCAGATGGAAAGGAGAGGCAAATAGCGCAAAGAATGAGATGAAAAGGGCAGATTATACCAAGTCTGCATATGTGCGTGTAAATGTGTAATATAAGATGGAGAAGAATTTATCAACCGAAACTAAACGGACGAACTATTGGATAAGATAACACTGATTTGCTCCGATAAACACACAAAGCACGACCGGATTACCTTACGTACACGACTTCATGTTTGTTCCTCCTACCTGGTAGATTATATTGTCCAATTAACTACATCCATCATTCTTTTCATAACGTCCCGTTTAAAAAAAAACAAAAAACGTGTCCTCTATGACAAGTTTTGTTGCACAACATATTTCACGCGCAACCGACTTAATTTTTACAAATATAGTTCCGATTAGTATAACACAATATGTAGGTTTTATGTTTTTAGGTAATTTAGTCGAAAAAGAAATATAAAGACCCTTCCGTCCGTCACTCTTCAGTCGCTGTCCGTTTGCAGACGTCGTGGCCAACCATCATACATCGATGCGAATACAAGTTGGAAGAATCGGCGACAGTTTGAAAAAATGGGCAATCTCGGAAAATTCACTATGCGCATGTAATGCAGTCTATCGCTCACTTGTTCTTGTGTAAAATGTGGAAATCCGTATTGTAAAGAAGAAGAAGATCATACATCTAGAGACCACTTGTCGCCATTTTTCTCTGTTGTTAATGGTTTTCGTCAGTTCCGATAGATGCAGTTTTGTGACAGATTTAATACGATATCCACGAGCCTCATCGGCGGTCGCCCTTGACTCCTCTTGCCGTTAATTTCTCCTTGCATGAGAATTCTAATCCGTTCCGTCTCACCGTCCAAAGAACCTTAAACTCTGTGCCTTATTATCGTGGGCGATAAACGTTGCCTCCATTATAGGCAATTGTTTTAAGACTGAAAGATTGGGGTTCTCTGTTCGTGATATTCTTCGCCTGTAGCAAATCATTTCAAATTTCGTGTCTGGTATCTTAAAAGTCTGTTAACTGTAACTTTTTTTTACGTTACCTCGAATATCGTTATTTGTACAAATACCGCAAAGCACTGACGAAAATCGAACATTTAACCGGCAGATTTACTTTATGATGTGCTGTTTACGAAAACGGGGTTGGCTAAGATGCTGTCGAGACGGCATATTGCGAGCAACATTTTATAATCGACAAAAATCCGTACGAATGCCTCGTATTATTTCCGCGAATAGGCTAGAGCTAGTGGTAGTTTTGAAAAATGTTCAAATACCATATTTGCTTTTAATTTCGGTACTGTTAAGTTCAACGATTTCTATATAAATTTATTTATAACGTAAGAATTTCCTTTTTAGTTTTTCTTCGCGCCTGTATTATCGTTAAGATGTTAATGTTTGGGATAAAACGTCAATGAGAGTTGGACACCCCCCACAGACAGGTGTTGTTAAGGTTCACCACTTATTTTATAATAATCAAATCAAATCAAATCAAATAACGTTTATTATTACTATTACCTTACATTTCCCATCTATGCGCATATTTGCGCGAGCGATGGGTATTTTCACAGTGGAAGATCTAATGAGGGCTGCAGAAGGGCGAAAAATTTTAAAATTTGAAATACCAAGGATCGTCTACGCGCAGTTATGCGTAAGACATAAGAAGAAGATGGGTATTTGAAATAAAAAATACAATAATGAAAATGAAAATTCTTTACAATTTTTAAACAAAATATGAGAAGATTAAATACTAAAATAAAGTAAAATACATTAAATTACATTAGTGTAGCGCGTGCATCTGGATTAAATGAAGGGAACTGAAATGGTTTCCCAATCAAAGTTCAAATATACATACGAAATTAATCTAATTGAATAGTTAAATAATTAAATAATATAAATTAAAATAATATTAAGTGCCAATTTAAAGATGATGATCATGTCAAATTCAGTTGGAACTTTCTATGAAATAATTCGTTAAGCATTTGCGTCTCTTCTTGTAGTTTTTAAGATTTTCTTTGACGCGTGATCCGGTAGTAAATTATAAAGTAAAGGAGCCATGTAGACCATTTGTAGTTCGGAATGGTATTTATTGAAATTAGGTACCACTGCTATTTCCCTGCCAGAGCTTCTGGTTTTACCCTCCTTATATAAAAATGTAAATTCCTCTCTGTTTTTAAACATATAAAGTAGTACCCCTGAATCTTATATAAAATTCTTATATTCAGGAAATTGTATTTGCAACTGTCTTTGTTTATGAGCTTAAATATCCTCTTTTGCAAAATGTCCAGTTGTCTTCTGTTACATTCAGCTACTTTCCCTCAGTGCATTAATCCATAGGTAAGGACCACCGGTAGGTATAGAGATTG
The DNA here is from genome assembly GCA_039619475.1 of Icerya purchasi. Lineage (NCBI taxonomy): Eukaryota > Metazoa > Arthropoda > Insecta > Hemiptera > Monophlebidae > Icerya > Icerya purchasi. The sequence continues at coordinate 155,376,873 of CM077115.1, forward strand.
ATATAATCGATAGATATGGTTTCCTTTGAAAAATTCTCTCAAGTAATAAAAAAAATGTAATTTAGCTTTCTTAATTTCTTTTCCGAGAAATAAATGTGTTTTTTTCCTTGTCAATCTGCAAATCGAGTGTTAGGCCCAAGTATTTGATCTCGTACGCTCTGTCTATATGTATACTGTTATTTATTATAATCTGTATATCGTCCCACTGATTCTGTGGTAGATTACTATAGATCACGAGCTTCGTTTTTTTTAAATTTACTGTAAGCCTATTGTTATTGAACCAGTTGATTATTACATTTACGCCAAAACTGTACCTGTTGTTGTAAAATGTCGGTATAGCGTGAACTCATAGTAAACACAGTGTATCATCAGCGTAAGTAAATATTTTGCTCGGTACAATAAGATCACGTAAATCATTTACATATATTAAAAACAGAAGTGGACCCAAAATACTTCCTTGCGGCACCCCACAATTTTCACTAACACATTCACCGAAAACCTTGTTTATTTTAGTTTTGTACTTTTCCTTTGGTGAAGATACGATTACAATTTTTTCAATAGAATATTACGATTAATTGTGTCGAAAGCTTTACGCAGATCAAAGTAAACGGCCAGACAGGATTTTCCACTCTCTAAGAGCTTTTTGCTATATATGATATATGTGCTTAAACAGTAATGTGCCAGTACTTTTCCCCTGCAGGAATCCATACTGATTATCACTAAAGAACTTCTTTACGTGTAAAAAGCTTAACATCCTGGTTTTAATATATTTTTCAAAAATTTTTGAGATGGTCGGTAGAATACATATATTGGTCTGTAATTTGCTATTTCACGTTTATCCCCACTTTTATAAACGGGCGTAATTATACCTATCTTTAAAATGTCTGGAAATTTACCTAGCTTAATAGATTCGTTAAATAAATACGTCAACGGTTTAACAAAAAATTCACAATAATAATAATAACAATTATTATTATTATAATAATAGAAATAATTCACTAATAAAAACAGATTGTGAAACCTAATTAAAACACATATTTTAATTTTCCGCGTTTTGTTTTGTTTTTTTTATTCATTCTCTCAATATTCTCCGTTTCCGATCGCTGAGGGTTCACTGTTTGTATATAGTTTTCGAGATACAACGTCTGATGATATTTTTCTCTTTTTTGTAAATTTATTTAGATCCAGAACGTATACACGGAGATGTAACGCGTTCCGTTATTTTTTTTTTTTGTCCCCAATTCGTAATACGATGGGGTAAATATATTTAGAAAATTTATATAAATAACAGGTCTGTCCTGAGCCCTTCCATTTAAGTTTATGGAACCCTGACAGACTGTTTTACAATGTTAATAATAATTAGTATACATAAATTTAATATTAATACAGGTGTATATGTACTTTACGGTGATTTATTTCGGCTATCGTAAAACTACTGAACATATTTTAAATAGCTTACTTAATTAATCAGGGCTAATATTGCTAAAATCTGTATTACTAATAGCCGGAAAAGATATGCTTAATATTATCGGGAAAGTTACACGTCGCTACACAGTTATTTGAGTGTGCAATTTTATGTTTATGTAAATAATCTTTAAATAGACCGTGTCCAGTAAGAAATTGGACATTAAAAAAATTTGGCGTAAAAACTTTATTATGTAGTCTATCATCTATGGTTGGAAAAAAATGTTTAGCTATACCGTTATTATATTGGTCCCAGTGCGTCTGAAATTTATTATTATAATATTTATCTAATATATAAGTTTAAACTGTTTACGCGTTAACGAGGTTTGTTCGTGTATGAAGTAAGGCCGATGATACTGTACGTTATTAAATTCATGATTTTTAATATTATTTTCTATTAAAAATATGTTAATATGTTTCTGTATTTCGTAAGTTAATGGTTTAATACCTGCAATGACAGCGCTCGCCATGTAGCTGGTAGTTCTATAAGCTTTAATCATTTTTATTGCAATAGTTCTCTGAAAACTATTTAATATATTTTGAAATCGTTTAACTTTTAAAATGTCTATATATATTACACTACCATAAAGTATGTTAGGCAATATTACGCTTTTATATAAGGTTAGTCCCTTCTTGTAATTTAATCGGTTATTATTATTATATAATTTGTTAAATATAATTAAAAATGTATTTATTTTTTTAGTGATATAGTGAAAATGATTATAAAATTTTAAGTTATTGTCTATTATTATACCTAAGTATTTGGTTTGACTAACCATGCTGATATTTAATCCGTATTGGAGCAAATTTAATCTTTTATCCTTTAAGTTTTTGTTAAACAACATGTAAGTTGACTTAGATTCGTTAATATTTAAATTGTATTGTTCTAACCATTTCGCGATTTCTGTATAAACCTGGTAAACTTTATTTTCCAATACATTTTCATTCTTATCGGCTATTACTATTGCAATATCATCTACGAAAGTGAAAATGTTTACATTAGTGGGTAATCTAATGTTATACATTTGAGAGAAAACTATGTTCCACAAGTACGGTCCTAAAACAGACCTTTGCGGTACTCCCATAACGGTTTCTTGTTTTTTTGAATAATTACCGATTTGTAATACAGTGTAGCGGTTTTCGAAATATCGATTTACAATGTTCAACATGCCATTATGTAATCCTAGTTCCTTTAATAATGCAAGTAATCTATTTAAATCTAAACTGTCGAAAGCCTTTGTTATATCAAGAGTAAGTAAGCATGTACGGTAATTTTTATTTTTGTATATTCTTATTGTTTGTAAAATATTGTGAATAGCCAATTCAGACGATCTACCTGGTAATGCGCCATACTGGTTATCATTTATTATTCCGTTATTTTCTACAAATTCTTTTAATTTATGAAGAATACATTTTTCATAAATTTTACTGAAATTAGATAACAAAGATATAGCTCTATATGAAGTAGACGAGTTTGGATTTTTATTAATTTTAGGTATTATAACTGTTTTACTTAATTTCCATTCTTGAGGATAATAACTATATTTAAATAGTACGTTAATAACTTTCGGTATTACATCTGGTAACAAATTATGAAATCTTTTAATAAATCCATTTGATATTCCATCAAGTCCTGCTGACACTTTATTTTTAAGTTGTTTAATAATTACGTTAACTTCTTCTTTAGTAATCGATATGGTTACGTTAGGTTCATGTACTTCAGCTTTAAATGGTTTTACGTTAAGGTATAACTTTGACATCAATAAGTCGACTTTATCCTTTTCTGTACATGCATAATTATCTAATGTTGGTATATTAATACTTTTTTTTTTATTAGTTAATATTCTGTATTTTAATCCAAAGACATTTTTGTCTTCCAGTAATTTTTTCCAGGCTTTCAACTTAGCGTTTTTAATCATAAACTTATATTCCTTAAAATTTACTTTATAATTATTGTAATGGTTATGTTTTACATGTATGTTTTTACAGTTTCGATACTTTTTGTATAAATTATTTACCAGTAATTTCTTTATTTGTAATTCAGTATTCCACCAATAGACAGTTGACCGGATGGTGGAATATGAACTATTTAGAACTGTGCTGACATAGTCTTGAAAACTATTCAACCAACTTTTAATTTGTTGTATATCATTGCAGATAACACGTACATCAATCATATAACTGTATTTTCTTAAGTTAACTGCTAACTTATTGTAGTTAATAACTTTAATAACACTTTCTTCTGTCTTGCTCGTCACCGAAATTACGTTAAAAGTAATATAAAAATGATCACTGGCATTTAATTCGTGACTAACTTCCAAATTTTGAACTCGATTTATTAAATTTCTAGTTACCAAAGTTAAGTCTATTACACTTTTTTGCTTGCTTCTCTTAAAAGTATATTTATTTTTGATATTTAAAATATGTAAGTCATGTAATTCTATTATATTTAATAATTTCTTTCCTCTCGTATTATTCACTGTATCCCATAGTAAATTTCGAGAATTTAGGTCTCCCAACCATGTAAATTTCGTTAATTTATTATTCTTTAAATACATATCGATAAACTGAAAATATTGAGTAGATACGCCATTTGGCGGTATGTACGTTAAAATAAAAGTAATATCCTCAATTTCAACAATAATAATGTTAAAATTGTTATGTATAAATTTAGTTTTTAAAGGTATTCCTAATCGATAGATTATCATAAGCTTGTTGTGTGCTATGTTCTTAAAATTTGTGGGTACATAATTACTTTTACACTTATCACAAATAAATATAATATCTATATTTTTAGTTATCACTTTTGTTAGTAAAATATCTCTAGCTACGCTAGAGTGATTTTCATTGTACTGTAAGATCTTGACCATTGCTTATAATATGAGGTCTAATTAGGGAATACATTTATTATAAAAATATATGGAAATACACTGGTATTATTAATAATATATATTTCTTAATTTCGTATATAGAAATTTATTCTTCAGTTTCAGAATCACTGTCATGTGACTCGTCAGTTGATTTATTGAGGTTTTTTAGTAGTCTTTTAAATCGACCTTTCATTTCTCTATTCTGCAACAATCCGTAGTTTTCCGCTAACATTCTTTTTAATCCTTCAATGTCATCTGTGAAAGTTTGTATGATATCTAATGGTTCATGTCGGCCTTTAACCATATCCATTAGAATAGTGAAATTAGTGAAGGATAATGGGTAACTTTTTTGTTCTGTTATATTTTCGGCTATTGGTGTTAACATCTCTTTTGTTGACAGTTTAATTTTTTTTTGAATTTTATGTGATTCTTTTTCCTTATTCGTGTTTGTTTTGTTGGTGTTTATTACTTTGTTCAGAAGGTTTATTTTGCATGTCTGTGAAAGTAAACTCCATTGTAGTTTGTGGTTCTGGTGTTACGGGATGTACTCGTTTAGCGACTGTTTGTTGTTGTTCACTTTTTTCCTTTGATACAGGAGTTTTGGAAGTATTTAATTTAACATGAGGTTTAATCAGTTTGCTAGGATTTTGTATCGCCGGTTCGTCCTCTACCATTTTGTTCTCTTTCTCATTTTGTTGGCTAGTAGCCGGTTTGCTAGTCTGATAATTTTTCTGGTTTGTAAGTTTTGCCTGTTCTATTTTTGGACAAGTAGTTTCGTTGTGTGAGTGAGTTTTACAAGCTTTACACCACTTTTCTTCTGTTGTTATAAATATACGAAATTGTTCATCTTCATATTTGATGATCATTGATTCTGGTATAAGAAATTGGTTTATCTTATCAGATGTTACATAAACTTGTCTACGGAAACTCAGGATATGTTTAAATTTTTCTTCAGTGAGGCCAGCTTTAATGAAAGTGATTGGGGAGGTTAGTTTCAGATTAATATTGGAAAGAGCTTGTTCAAGTATGTAGTTCGGAATATGTGGCGAAACATTAGACAGAACTATGCGCTTGGATGGGTTTATTAATTTACGCGTCTTAATACTTATATTATTTATAGTAAGAGACGGGTGAGATAATATAAACTGATCAGCTACAATTCTGTTCGATAAATACATACATATACGGTTGTTCGATATACGAGAGGAAAATAAAATATTGTGTGGACCAACCTTGTTGCTAACGGCTTCTACGTAGTTGCTGAGCGGAATGTTATCAGCTGCATCGAGTATAATGGCTTGTTTTCGGTCTGGGAATTTTACAGATTCGGCCACTTTGTTATACGCTGGAGAAAATGCATTGTTTGCTGGTGTTGATGGTGTAGTTTCTGCTGCCTTTGACGAAATCGGTGTAGGTTTGGTTGCCGACGATGCGGTGATTAGTGAGGTTAATTGTAAACTATTTTTTGTAGATCTTGTAATTCGTAAAGTGTTTGGAAGAATTGGTGGGTCTTGCGACGGCGGTGGAGCTGTTACAGGACGATCGGGCGGCATAATGGCGGTGCCGTCCGTACACCTAATTTGTTTATATTATAAAGATTTTAACGAAACACGGGTTTACACGATCTTTTCCGTTCGACTTAAAATCAACGATTTTAACGAAACACGAGTATACACGACCTTTTCCGTTCGACTTAAAACCATCTGTGACGCGTTCCGTTATTAACATTCGCCGGAAATACGGAGTTCCTTTTTTATCGAGACCGACGATGTATGATAGGTGAAATGTAGCCCCAGAAGAGGGGGGCTGATATTTTTTGCTATCTTGTCACCACCTGAATTAAAAATAGTTGTATTATTGTAATGACGGTAAAATTTCATTCACCGGGAAATCGATCTTCTACGTTAAATCGGTGCAAACATTTTTGAAAATCGTACTCGATATTAATGAATGAACACGTATAAAGCGCAACAACAGCAACATGCGTCGTAGTAACTTACCTTCCGCATAATAATCACGGTGAAGATTATTAATTTGTCACCACAATTGCCGCAGTACGTTACTAAGGCTGATAGTTTTTTTTTTGTTTTTTTTTTTTTTCGATTTTAAATGATATTTTATTTATTAATATCGAGTGAAATTGACAAAAAAAAAAAAAAAAGAAAAAAAAGAAATCAGTATCTTTCGAATTTTGCGAAGGGAAACGACATTTTCATCACGCATGCCAAAAATAAAAACAAAAAAGAGTTTTAACGGTAATGATCTTCGGAAACGCTGGAGTCGAGAGAATAGTCGGTCGCGTACCTGTAGCAAACACCGTCAAAACATTAACATAGGGGAGGATACGGTAAATCTGCTGTTGCAGTTACCCAGCCTGAAACGACCCCTCGACGATAACGATACAAAGGAACGGAGGAATGCATCGCACCGCTTAAAAATGCCTACTAACGAACATGGTTTTTACGGACGATGGAAAAATGTTCGTCGAAAGAGAGAGAGAGAGAGAGAGAATGACTGCTGGGATGTGCTTGGAATACGATATTGCAAACAGCCGCATGCCGGGTGAGGTGTATCCTTACCGATCGGTGCGGCATTCGGCTAACTGCGTGACGTAGTTACATCGAAAGCTGCATACTTAGCCTCGGCAGAGAGTTCGATTTGCGAAAAGCGTATAATCCATAACGGAAATCCCGGCTAACATTTATTCCAGTAATTACGGACAAATGCTAGAGGGTCGGAGTTCCGGTTGCGGCAAGACTTGCCCACCTTCCCTTCGTTATCGGAAAGGCGAAAAAAATGAAACGTAAAAAAAGAACGGTTCAGTCCCGGAGGAGGAATATGCATCGGCAGATTAAAAAGGAAGAAGCAGAGCTTTCGCCTGCGCGATGTTTTTCAGTGTAAAGTTTCGATCGTCTGAGTCAAGTAACGATACTAAATTCGAAATTCGCCGAAGAGAATTAATTAAGGGGGATCGAGCGAAAAACGTCTTCAAACATTTCCGGTATTGCTACATGTGATTTTCGTTGCTTCACAGCGTTCGCGAGTGATGTAAAGCGGCAAAATCATCTTGAATATATTTATTCCGAAGTTCAATCTCCATTAACGAATGTAAGAGTTTACAGAAAGCCGATAAAGTTTGATTTACGTTTATCGTTATGAAAATGAGATAAGAGATACACAATTTTTACGTATGCGAAGGTTTCGTAGTTACATTAAAGTATACGCGTTGCGATAATTTTATCGATTGATTGCGCAACTTGGTTGTATACGCGCGATATATTTTTTCGATAATTTATTATTTTCGGTGTTTATTAGCTAAGAACTGCGGCCAACGTGTAACGAAATTGAAAGTTAAAAATAATGACTCTAAAACTTCTAAAATTTTAGTTTAAAAAATACAAAATTTAAGCGGGATGCTGAATGCTCTCGCAGAAGTTCGAATTTTGTTGAACCATTTTTTACCTATTTCTCATTTCATATACTACCGATTACACAAATTACTTAATGTAATTCAGGTATCGTGAGTTGCTGTCGAAACTTTATAGGTTTTTTTTTTTTTTTTTTTTTTTTTTTAATATAAGGAATTATACAAGGTAGAAGAGAAAATATTAAAATCTCGTGTTAATTTTAAAAAATTTGAATGTCTACCACCATCGCTGACATAAGTATTATAAAGGTAGAGTCTATATTTCGTTAAATTTTTTTTTCTATTTTTAATATATACATTTCTTTGTATTCATTTTTTTTTTTGACTTACCAACTATGAAGAGCTATTTACGGGTTAACAAAAAGAAATCATACGTCACTCTCACGTAGGACGACCAGTAGTTATTATATCTTCTCAAATTTACTACCATTATTATAGGAAATAATAGTGGTTTAACTTTAAAAGTTAATAATACCTAAGGTAGTAGCGACTAATAACAGAAATGTGGAACGAATCGAATATTACTTGGGACTCAAGAAGCAAATGATTAAAATTAAATAGTACCGACGGAAGATGCAAGCCAAAAGCGAAACATGGTACATTATAATAGAATGTGTAACGTTTGTCCACTTTGACGCAGAATCGGCCGCCGGGCACGGACTACATAAAACACCTTGCTCACAGCAATACTACATGCACAGAACGGATTATTAGAATATCCCGGTATAGTTTAATATAAACCGATATATACCGGACGGGGGGATACATTCTTCGTGTCACCGCAGTAACTATTACAGAAAACGATTATATTAAGGGGGGGGGGGGTAAAGTTTTTAAACTTTTTTTTTTGCATTTTTTTTATTTGCTTATATGAATGTACAACATTTTAAGATTATTGTGTCAAAATTTGAAATCGATCGCGACAAAATTAACGGACCTATAGAGTTTTGAGTGAGCGGTGCTCCGCTCCGGGTTTGAACACCTACTGGGCAGCTACGTAGCGCGGCTACCTGGAAGCTGTTTCGTGTATTTTGAACTTTGTATTTTCTAGTTTCGCTGTGATTGTGTATTTATTATTAGTAAAATGCTGAAGAAAATTAGCAGAGAAGATCGCAAGAGTACCAGTTCCAGATTAGATCAATCAAAAAAAGTAATACCTTCACAGAAACGCAAGACAGACGATGTCGAAGCAAAAGGTGCATCGTCCAAAAAAAAAAACTGAATACTTTTGTGCCATTTGGGCTACTTACTACCATTACTGTTCGATAGACGAGAAACCGCAGCACGACAAATGCCCGAGAGGCCAAGACTCGTGGTATGAATGGCAGAAAGCTGCAGCTGCAAATACCCTGAAGTAATTCAAACACAGTTACACTGCACTTGCAAGTGACGTTTCTGAAGAAATTAAACCGATATATGAAGACTTGAGTAAGGGGGCACTTCTGCAGCGATATCTTGGAGGATTCACTCAAAATAACAGTGAAAGTTTGAATCAACTTATTTGGAAAATTACCCCAAAATCACCGAGTGGTACCTCAACTGTTGTTGAAATCACAGCTCATATGGCTTTATGTATGTTTAATGAGGGCTGTTTTGCTTTGCTCTCATTTATGCAAGAGATAAACATCAGTACAGGGTCAAGTTCTCATGAATGGACAGGCATGGTAGATTGAACGAGCATAAACAGAGTGGAGCAACAAGCTGCACTTGAAAGTAAAGAAGGCAGAATTCTACGTTGACAAGAGCAATAAGCTGCCTTAGATTTTACAGCTGAAAGCTGTGAGCTTTACGGGCTTAGCATCGATGACTCTGAATAAGTATATTAGAAGAAACACTCGCGTACCGATGTTTAAGTCAAATTTTTTTGTACACAAAACTTTAAAGCCTTTTTCTCGCACTTGACATTTTTAAAGTCCGTGGACACTGTAACTCGATAACTAATGCACCGATTCTTTCGAAATTCTTTACAGTGTTTCTGCACATCAATTACGAGGTAACGCTGGGAGGGTTTTTTTTTTTTTTTTAATTATTACTTATTTTACAATAAAAAATTTGTCGATTTCGATGGCGAAAACCGCATTTTTGACTTCCAAGTGTTAACAAAAATTAAAAAATCAAAAAAAAAAAAAAATCCTCCCAGCGTTACCTCAAGAAAATGATTAACCATCAGTAGCATTTTGATTTTTTTGATTTCAGATAACCAGTGGTGAGATATAGTGTCCACCGCAAAACAACTTTTTTTTGAGGCTTCTTCGAAGAATTGCTGCTAACGGCTTATTTTTTAATATTTCTTATTTAAAATTTCTGAAAATATTGTTCAAATGTTACTTTATTGTATTACACTTAATAAAATATATTTGCATTTACTGGAGCATAAAGAAAAATGATTGAAAATGAGCCTTTTTTTACCGAAATTAACTTTACTCCCCCCCCCCCCCCTTAAGAGAAACATCACGCGGTTCGTACAATCATAGATGTACAAGTAATTTTTATTATATTGTGCTACTTTGCTAGATCGGATATATTATATTATATAAAGTATATTTTACATTATATTAAGTCGTCGTAGACTTGAGATAACTTTAGGGCCTGGTGAATCATTCAACGTTCCCTATTGCTTAAAGAGGATTACTATTTTTAATTCTTCTCAGATTCCGCTGCACTGCATTAATCGTCTCGGTATTAGAATTTGTATTCATCCGGTTCAATTTTATTGACTTTAATGTTCGCGTAATATGTGTTCATTAAAAGCAAATTTTAACTTATCCGATTTAATAACTGTATTAGGTGTTCTGTACTTGTTGGATTCTTTTTACCTTTTTTGTTTTTTAAATTACATACGAAAAACCCACAAGGCAACTAAGTTCTCAACATAGCCAGAACGCTTATTTATAATAAAGCTTAAAATATTTCATAAATGTAAATAATTTAAAAAAATGATGACTGTTAATAATCGGTTACTGATGCGTTATATTTTCTGTTACGCGAACGGCATATGAAATTCAACAATTCACAAATGAATATATAACATAATCTATATTGAAAAACACATTCAAAAATGAACCATATAAAACAATAAATATAATAAATTAGTCCGACCAGCGGTTTTGTCAATTGTTCGACATATTCATGAACTCACTTATAATTATAATATTTTTTATCGTATACAATTAATTAATACGAATGAAAATTGCGCCAAACAATTCTTACACACAATAATAAAACTACTCGTATAATACAAATCTTTCATTAAAATAACAATAAAAGAAAAATGATATACTAATTTCAAAAAAAAAAAAAAAAAAAATTTTTCTACACAAAACGAACTAGCAATTTAATTCAATAAAATTCCTTAAATTCACTTATTCATGACACTTCTAATTAATCTATTGAAGTGTTATTAACATTACCACCAAGTAAGTAGTCAGTTTTTAACTTTTTTTGTCTTTGTGTTCGTAATTTCAGTTAGAACTGTTTCTAATAGGTCAATTAGTATATCGAATCCTTTGTTTTTAATTGACAAATTAGGCTTTACACGTGAAATTTTATTCTCTATTTTACGGGCTTTGAAAGTCGGGAGGATGATAATCGTATAAATGATACGGAAGAAACACCTCAGTTTAGCCGGTAGTTCATTCATTTCCTTCCACCAATTTACATAACCATTCCGTGTTGGCTTAGTCCCCCCCCCCGCCCTTTTTTTACTCTTAAACTATATTTCAATTTAATAAAGAATCGTTTAACATTCTGCGTGTTAATATAAAATATAGTAAATTTATAAAAGTAAAGTAAGTCCCATGGGATATCCCCTTGATAGAGTATCATGGATTGTGAAGTTAAGCTTTTCAAAATGGTACTAAGCCTAATGGATCTGATGAGAATACTGAGGCCAGTTCCTTTCTACTTTTGAATTATCCGCCTTTACTTCCCCAGATAGTTCTCTGGTATAACCAATATTCAATTTCAGATTAGGTATATACCTGGAAGCGATTCGGATCAGGTTATCGAGATAAGTCTCGATAACCTATGACACTTCCGGGTTTTAATAGCCAAGCGCCTTAACCACTCGGCTATCGCGCTACCATTAAATTTATAACAAACAAATTTAAGGATAAAATGAATGCTTCCTTAGGAACGTTTTCGGGTTTAACCCGTCATCAGCAAAAAACACAACTCACACTATGTGTGATCAGAAACAAATTCTAAATGTAATTTCACAAAGTTTTTTGCTAGATGAATTACTTGGATTGTACTCGATGCATTGAAGAAGATGCTTAAATACGTGTTACCCGTCTTAATAGTCGTAAACGGGCAAAATTAATTGTTCAATCGAATTCTTTATGCCGCTTCAAAAATATTCCATATATCGATGGAATTTTTGTGAAGTTCGATACAGCCAGTTTCACAACAAACTATTACATAGTGATGAATCAAATAAGTCTTCTTGGATGTTCACACATCGAACTTTAAAAACCAGATGGTGTGTATTGGAGGACAATATATGTTTCCATTTGGAGCTTTGATTATAATATTAGTGGCGAGTAAATCAGCTCTTCCGTTCACGAGCATATAGTGTTACGATTGTCGAACGTTTTTCTTTTTAGTCGCCATTGTACTGTACCGAGGAGTGCTTAAGTATCATATAGTATGTATGCCAACGAGTATAATCTGAGAAGGTACCGGACAAAAACAACAAAATCCCGACGGGGAGGTTCACTATAAGCTACCAATGTGTAACGTGAAGCCTGTTTTCAGACTAACAAAAACGTAAACATTTATGCTATTTGGCTTTTATTATTTTGCGAGAATAATTATTTAAAAAAAATATAACGACTTATAGCTTAAGTTTATTATTCTGTTGTTTCTCTCAATGAAGAGACCGTATTGCTTAACTTTTTATTTGTTCAAATTTTTTATTCTGTCTTGATTAAGTGTATCTTAATTGTATTTTGTCAGTTGCCTCCGAACTACTGGAAGAAAAAGCAATATTTAATATTAATGTATTCTTTTTTTTTTTTTTTTTGGCATTCTTGTTTGCGTGTCAACAGTGTTAATCACTTTACACCGGTGAGGCAAAAAAAAGAAAAAAGATTAATACAACGAAAATGATTAGGAAAAAATCCGAATAGGACATACAACCCTCTAGTACGGCTACATATTCACGAGCCAGGTATCCCCAAATGTCTGCCCCTTTTCTAGTCAACCGAGCGCCCCATCCACCTATCACCTACTTCTCGAATGTCCCTCTTTTGCAGTACCACGATCCATGCACTTCACCACTTCCTCTAGTTCTACGATACCGTCAAACGCTCCGCCCGCGGTCGCAGCTGTATTAGCTTACATGCGGAGCAGCGATCTGTACTATCGCGTTTAATCCCCTTAAGTAGGCTCCATGTGCTGTAATAGCCTCGGTAGTTAAACACGGCACAAGGAAACCCTCATATACAATCTTATATAAAAAAAAAAAAAAAAAAAATTAGGGAAAAATTAATAACTCTCGATAAATTGAATGCAGACAACTTGATTTATTCAGATCGTTCTGCGTTAGCTTACATAGATGTGAGTAAATGAAACTAACAAATTTTTCTCCAACTAAAAGAAGGAGAATTAAATCTGAATTTGAAGACGATAACGAATTAAACGAAATTCTTCCTCTTATCTACGCTGTCTCCGACCGAAGTTTGGCGATCAGTAAGGGACCATCCTCACTTTGTCAATGGCAGCATTGTCCTTTTGTGAACATCGGCACCATCGGACTAGTAGATCTGCTCCCCGCTGTAGCTTTTCTCTACCTACGCTTTTTTTACAGACAGCTTTTTCGTATAACAGCAGTCGCGGTGAGTGATACTTCTCATTACGACGAATATGACTGTAGTAATTCTCAGCTTGCCTTCTTGAATAATTATTCCACTTTAGACTTGCTGGTTTGTAATGCGGTCTGTCCACGGAATTTTTAACATAGGACGATATATAAACATATCAAAGGATTGAATTTTTTTCTCAGATACCGTCATACCTAGGATTTGTCGACCTCAAAAAGGTATTCGATTCTATTTATACACGTTCAATTATGGAAGCTCTAAAAGCTAGCGGCATAGAAAAGGCATATATTGATATACTGGTAAATGTATATAACTTCCTTTCCTCGACTCTTTCCCTTCCTCAGACATTCTTTCTCTATCACGCTCTAATCATTCTAGACTTTGGTCTGGCATGTATCCGTCTTTATTCTCAAATCGCTTTTCACAGTACCGTCTTATTCAACCGGTTCCTAGTTTCCTGCCTTGGTTTCAATCTATTCCTACCTGTCGTCGTTCCACTGTTGTTTCCTTAATTAGGCTTAGAATCAATCATTCTCTACTTCCCTCTTCTCGCTTTCGTTTTTCTTTAGCTCTTTCTCCTTTCTGCTCTCTTCACGCTTCTGAGCCATCTTGTATTTGTGATTCAAATCATATCCTATTCGAATGTTCTGCCCTCTCTAACGAACGCTCCTTTCTTTACGCCCAACTTTTAGTTTTGGGTCTTCCTACTCCCTTTAACGCTACCTATATTCTTTCCTTCCCATTGCCTTCAGTTATTCCATTACCGCTGTCCTTTGTCTTTTCCATTTCTGACCGCTTGGCTATTTAGTTATAACTTTTAATTTTTCATGTTATTGGGTCAAGGCCGCTGGCGCGCCCAGGGTAGAAAAAAAAAAAAATGTATATAACTCAGCAACAGCTAATGTACGACTACATGACGTAACACCCACATTTACAATACTAAAAGGAGTTAGACAGGGGACATACAATCTCACCACGACTATTCACAACAGCATTGGAACATGCAATTAAATCATTGGATTAGAGTGAAAGAGGAATAAATATAAATGGCAGATATTTACACCACCTCTACTTTGCAGATGACATTATGATCATAGTGCAGACCAAGGATGATTTAGAATGTATGATAAAGGTTTACAAATCAATCCGAATAAAACAAAGTACATGAAATACATATTCAAAATCAGAACAACGATCACACGCATAACGAAATACAAATACAAGCGGGAAACATAGAAGAAACAGACCAGTTCACATATTTGGATGAAGTATTCACCAACGAAAAACAAGGGATGAAATTAGACCTCGAAAAGGAAATATCAAACGGTTGGATCGCATACCATTAAATAAAACACATACGCAATATCAAAATGAGTTCACAAAATAAAGCGAAAGTATTTAACCAATGCGTGATTCCAGTGCTAACGTATGCTACGGAAATCTTGCTCATTAAAGAAAGGAATTTATAGGGAAATTAAGAAAAACTGAAAGACGGATGGAACGAGCTTTACTTCGCATAAAACTGCGAGATAAGATTAAATCAGAATATATCCGAAATAAGACAAAATTTGAAGACGTCGGGACAAGGATAACCCTGAACAAATGGGCCCGGGCTGGTCATGTTGGTAGGCAAGTAGATGGAAGGTGGACAAAATAAGTGATCCAATGGAGACCGTATACGGGAAAACGCGCACAAGGAAGGCCACTCAGAAGGTGGACGGATGATATTGCGGCAACAGCAAGAAAACATTTCGTGAAGCGCAAGATAGGCATCGGTGGAGTAAATTAAGAGAGGCCTACATCGAATCAATGATGTAACGCAGGCAAAAGAAGAAGAAGAAGAAGAAGACCGTCGTGGATGCCCAGCTTTCAACTTCCCATGTAAAATAATACTGCGAATACGTAACATCTAATCAACCTTATGCGGAACTGTAGGTTAATACTTTTTTCTTGTAAGCAATTTCTTCGTTGAAATAAAGGCAGTAGTCCTAGCTATTTTTCTATTCCGGTACTAATTTCAATATTTTTTGATCGGTTTTTTCACAGAACCAGGTGCCCCCAGGTACTGAAATTTCATCGCCCTTTCAATTTCTCTACCAAACCGGTATGTATACAAGTATAAATAGCCTGTAGACACATATTCGTATCTCGCTTACATATTCACCACCATCCATTTCGTTTTGGACGCATTTATTTTCAGTTCATAACTTAGGGGCTACCTCCTTCATGAATCCGCGTAAGCATTTCTTGTAATCCGTAGAGGTTTCCTGATATCAGTACCGCGTATCATCGGCGATGAGATATTCTTTTACAGCCGACTATAATTCCATTCTCCGATGTGATAACCTGCTTGAAAATGACCTCTAAATACCTTTCTACTCCCTTTTTTGATGATTCCAGAGTGGTCTACCGAGGCCTCCTGCAGGGATCATGTCTTAGTCCTACTCTTTTCAATATATATTTTCACAGTCTCGCTATCCTCCGAGTTTCCTCCACGTCGTTGTCCTATGCTGATGATATTCTTATCTATTCCTCGTCAGATAATATATCTGCGGTGAACGAGGAGCTAAATAATTCTCTTGCTATTTTGGAAAATACGTTATCCTCTCTTCATATTTCTATCTCACCCGAAAAATCTGCCTCTATGGTTTTCACATTCCATCCTTATAACCGTTCTTTAGTCAATCTTTCCTTGCGCCACCATCCCATCCCATCTCTTTAGTCAATTCCTTCTCTTATCTCGGTATTATACTTAATAGCACTCTATCCTTTCGGGAGCATATCAGTTATCTGTGTACGTCCGCTCTCAAAAGGCTCAATATACTAAAAGCTCTTTCGCCTCGTAAATGGGACGGTGATCCTTATATTTTACTTATGCTATATAGATCAATAATCCTTTCCAAATTTTGATTACGGCGCATTCCTGTACGCTAGTGCTCCTGAGCAATTTCTTTCTTAAACTTGATCGCATCCAAAAACTCATGTCTTCTTCTCTGTATCGGAGTACTTAACTCCTCTCCAATTCCAGCCACTTTGGCAGAGTCGCGATTTCTTCCTCTTTTCATTCGAAGACTCTTATTAGGGGAAAGATTTCTGATTAAACGCCTTCCCATTACTAATTCTAAACTCCTAAGTTCCTATCAATTTATTTCCGATAACTGGCGCTTCTCTCCTCGCAAAATTCTTATATTATCCTCGATCTCTTCTCGGCTTATGTTCTTCTTGCCTTTTGTTCTCCCTTTCACCAAGCCACCTTACTTTACTTTTAATTTCTTTGAATTCAAGCATTCTCCGAAGTTATTTGTTCTCCCCTCGGACATTAAATCTCTTCCTCATCCTGCCGTTCAAAACGAATTCAATCACGTATTATCCTCATACTTTCCTTCCCATACAATTATCTACACGGATGGTTCGAAGTCTGATGCTGGCGTTGGGGCTGCGTTCATTATCTCCGCGTTTACGTATTCCGAATCCTTTCAGTTGCCCTCCTTTTCCTCTATTTTTCTTGCCGAATTCATGGCTATCCTGCAGGCAGTCCTTTTCATATCCTCGACAAATAACATCTCACGAGATTCCTCCTATCCTCGGACTACTCGAAAAGTGTTTTATTGGCTATCTCCTCTCCTTTTCCTACTCATGTCACTGATCCCATTATTCTCCAAATTCGCTTCTTAATTTCTAATTTATTTGCATCCCGCTCCTCTGTTGTAATTGATCTACTATGGATTCCTGGTCATTGCGGAATTTCTGCCAACGAGTTAGTTGACTCGTTGGCACGTTCGGCGGCGACCAATGGTCTATTCATTAGTAGATTTCCTGCTCAAACTCTCTACTGTCTTTCTTATCGTTCCCATCACGATTTCTGGACCGCATTCTATCCTTCATTCTTTACCAATCCTCGATATTTTTACCTTGCTGTTCAACCCTTCTCTTCCTCTCTTCCTTGATTTAATCTTTTCCCCTATTTTCGCCGTTCGATTATTTCCTCTATAGTTCGCCCGCGGTTCAATCATAGTTTGCTTGCGGCTTCTCTTTTCCGTTTTTCTATTGTTCAATCTCCTTCGTGTCCTTATGATCCTCCAGAGCTCAATTATACCTGTGATGCGAATCACATTTTGTTCGAATGCCCCTTTATTTCCTCCGAACGTTCTACTCTGTATTCTAGTCTTCTGCGCCTTGGCCTTCCTACTCCTTATAGTGCCCACTCCATTCTTGCACTCCCCTCTCTCAATATAGTGTTCCTTTGTTGGCCTTCTTTATCTCCTCAATTTCTAATCGTGTCCTTATATAAGGTACATTTCCTTGCGTTGGGTAAGTTCCACTGTTGACGTGCCAAAAAAAAAAAAAAAAAAAAAAAAAAATACATTTAATTTTCGCTTTTTCGAAAAAAAAGATTTTTTAGTTTTCTACGAAACTATAGAGTATTCACAGAAAACTCATCTGTTTTTCGCCTATCGCGTTTGATATGTGTGTTATCTTTTTATCCGATTCCGAAAACCAGTGCCTCGCAAACAACTGTTTGTAGGAACAACGGAGTTAACAATTCTGATGGTAGTTCATAGGCTGCTCCGTGTACAGTACCTTTTCAGAGTTATTGGAAAAAAAGTAAAAATGCGACGAAATATAATCATTCGTTTCGTAAATTTGCGGATCGTTTAAAAATATCGATCTCTCATCGAATGATATATTGGTTCAGTCTTTTCCCGTCGTTTCGCGTTAATTGTTCACTCTTTAATAATCGTTATCCGTTTCATTTTCCCCCGATTTTCTTTACTACGTTAAATAGCGACAAATAAATTATGCCGAATTAGCGAGGAGAGTTTTCATTTAATTTAGCCGCTAAAATGAATCCGAAACAACATTTGCGGGAAACGACTAGTGCGATGATTATTTTGCTCCATATTTAAAAGTTTTTCCGGAAGAAAGTTTAACATCAGCGCGGCAAAATGAAACAGGGCAACTTCATAGTTTTCCCCTATAGTAATTTTTCGTATTTTTATTTTCCGGCTTTTCCCTATCTTCTCGTTAGTCCCCTTCCTCGCCGTGCACTCTCTTCGTTCTTCTATATACCTACATTTAATATATGTGTACACATATACATATATATATATATATATATATATTTATGTATGTATGTTTGTATGTGTTTTTATGGTCCAGCGGCAGGCTAGTTGTTTGTAATATTGTATCTCACGACTGGATACTCGCAACTTTCTTAACCAAAGTTACCCCGAAAGAAGTTTAATGACTGTGCTTTCTTCAAGCGGCTTCCTTTTCTTTATGCTGTTAAATCTAGCCTCCTACTGTTCGCCTACTTAGTTCCAGATGCTGCTTGTTGCCAACACTAGCGCCGACGTTTGCAACGAATTTCGCCCTATAACAACATCGATTATACACATAAAGCTCCCTTTACTCTGATGATTTCTTTAGCTCTTTCCTACCAACGACCACTACTGTTGCTACGGCGAAACGTTCGGGTTCCTTCGAAAATCGCCTACTGCGTTACATTCTTCAACATTTCGCGAAAATTGTTGCAAATCGCGAACACAAATATACACACACTTAAGCGTATCAACAATGTTGTTGTGCTGGTGAGTTTAAAAATGCTCCGAAACAGTGTGTCTCGTCGTTTAGATAAGGAGCGGAAATTCGACTATATATCCGGCCACTTGACATACTC
The DNA here is from genome assembly GCA_039619475.1 of Icerya purchasi. Lineage (NCBI taxonomy): Eukaryota > Metazoa > Arthropoda > Insecta > Hemiptera > Monophlebidae > Icerya > Icerya purchasi. Next base: position 155,396,136 of record CM077115.1, read on the forward strand.
CGCTTTTAATGTCTTCATTTTTGATTAATTAACTTTAGATAACGGATATTAAAATCAAATTAAACTTTTTCCGCTCTCCTTTAGAATTCTGTAATTTATTTTCGACCATTTTTTTTCTTTTTCTTTTGGGTTTTTGTTTTTTGTTTTTTTTTTTTTTTTTGAATAAATCTTAAACAACATTAACGCCAAGGAGGGACAAAGATTAATGTTGTGGAAAAAAACACAAAAAAAAAGGGGGTTTTCTTTCCGTAAATTTGCGACACGGAGTTATCAAATTTTTCCACCACGACACAAATGTTAATTTTTAACATATGTATTAGCGTAAATGAAAATTCATTCCGGTACGAGTTGAATTTCAGATCCGCAGTAGTTTTTTACGGTGCAATAACAAAAGTGTTTTAATTCCGCGAAAGATTTATTTCTGATATTTCGTTTCCAAAAAAAGCTTCCGAAAATTTTTCCTCCCTACCGACTAATATAGTTATAAAAAAAATGAAATATCGCTTTTAAGAGGTTTATAATTTTAATTTTTGTTGTCGGATTTTTAACAGGAGCTCATCGGTTTTTTAATTGTATGAAGTCTTACACGCGAGATAGAAGCACTTCATAAAGAAATTTTTTAACATGTGAAATTTTAAGCATTCAACGATTATTTGTCGAAATTGTCGCGACATTTGCACGTAAAATAAACGGAACATTTCTGTGGAAGTTGCGAATAAACGGATTAGTACATTCGGTTATTATCTGTCGTTAATTCTTCTACAGTGTGATGATCTGAATGTCCCAAGGGAGTGTGAAAGGTTATTAAAAATATATTGCTAGGAGACGAACGGACGAAGCATTTGCACAAAGAGAAAAGAAGAGGAAACGGGCCCCGATTTTCTTTTCGTTCTATCCTTTAAAGTGTAATTAATTAAAAATCATGGAAAAAAAGGATAGCGACTCGACAAAGAAGGAGAGAGACGCAATACCATTCGATGCAAGTAGTTCCATAATAGGCAAATGTGGTTAGCTATTGCAAGAGTAACCCCAAAAGGAGAATTAGAAGTGACTGTGGAGATAGCATTGACGACATTGGTAGCAGAGGAGCAGTTATAATACTATCAAAAGGGACAGAAGTTTTATTTAAAGCTCATCCATTAAAGTGAGATCTGTCTTCTGTGGATTCCTCGTGAGGCATCGAGCGTAATGAATTAGTGGATATTCATTAGGCCGCTCTTTCGCTTCTAGTGGCAGATTTTTAGGCATCTTTTCAGCTTATATTATTGCTCTTCTTTCCTTGAACGACGGTCATTCTAGACTGCGGCCTAATGCCTATTCTTCTTCATTCTCTAATGCGTACTGCCTCCTTTTTGGTTTTATTGATATCATCCCTCTTAAACGCTCTGCAATCTCTGCTATTTTTCGCTTTAACCACAGCCTCCTTCCCGCATCATTTTCATGCTTTTCATCTACTTCATCTTTTTCCCCTTCACCTCCTTCTAATTACTTTCCATGTGACCTTGATATCATGTTTTATCTGAATGTACGGCCTTACCTGATGAACAACAATCGTCCGTCTACTCTTTTCTATTAAAACTCGGTATTCCTACTTCCCTTAAGAGTGCTTCTTATATTCTCTCATTTTATTTTAATTCTGTTATTTCTGCCCTCGAATTACTCCTCTATTCTCAAACGTTTAAGAATATAACGGTATTTTCTCCTTCTTCCCATTTCTCGGACTAATGTTCACGTTGACAAACCCTTTGAAAAAAAATATGGTTGGTGAGGGAATTGGGCAGAACGTTTGTAACCTCCTTTAGGGCGTGAAGATTTGTAGAAGATAGATAACTTTGGAAAGAGGAAGTGATTTAGGAAGAGGGAGAATTGAAGAAGGTGAGAATTTGGGGGGAATTAGAAGAATCGGTAAGTACTGAAGCACGATCGGCATGTGAAAAGGCGTTGGAAACTTAACTCTGCTTTTTAAATTTCGAGGCTGCATGGAAAGATACACTTTCAAACGTCATTTTATACGTTTGATTTCTTTTGGTCTAGCCCCCTCGGAGCGTAAATGATCATAGGCGCAACGGTCATCTTTGCAATTTCAACAATAAGGAGGATCTTGGAGTTTGGTGCAAGCCGAAGCAGAATGTTCGTAGACACAGTGCGAGCGTATGAAGGACAACGGCAATGTCTGGCAATGTGTCGGGAAACATTTGGAACGCGGTGAAGACAAACAAACACACTAGCGGAAACAAGAAATCGCAGTTTTTAAGCGGCGACAAACTCAGGCAGAACCAGTTTGGCCAAACACATCAATTTCCAGATAATTGTAAAATTTCATGTTCTCTCATACTCTCATGCTCTCTTCTCTTGCAATGCAATTATTTTCAAAACACACTGTAACCTCTCTTCCAACTTTCAAAACTCACAACTTCTTTTTGCGGAACAGCTTCCCTTTTTTTTTTTTTGCATATCCGGTCGACCATAAAATAAAAATTGTAAAGTATCTATGTTGAGTGTGAGGAATAGGTTATTCATTTTGTACACAGATGTGATAGTTCCTCTGTGATGCGTATGTTGCCAGGGTTACATCCACGTTTATATCATTCACTATTAAATGATGCCGGTAACTTTGGATCCTGTATTAGTATCAAGTTATTCGTTTCGGCCCATTCTTTAACTAAATATATCTATTTTCGTAATTTTTTTGTATCCCAAACTAACGCTGTGACTATTAAAATCGCCAGTAATGATTTTGACATTTTGCTTATCGTCATCTGAAACGAATTTAAATCACTGCCCAGGCGGATTACGGACAGTGATACTATGGTACATCCTCTGATTTCCACCGTCAGTATTTCAATTCTATTATCCTCATTCTTCTCTGCTTGCGTTGCAGCTACTTCGTTTTTAGCCAGGAGAGCACGTCCACGTTTATTATGGGCTCTATCGGTGATCACTTTCATGCCTGTGATTTTCGGTTTTGGTTTGTAAATGGCTCTGTATGTGTCTCGAATTGCAAGTATATCAACATCATGCGTTTTAACTACATCCGTTAATAGTCTTCCTTAGCCGATGTTAAGCCTTCTAAATTTATACTCATAATTCGGACCGTTCTCGTCTTCATTCATTAAGGGCTCTGAAAAATAACTTTTTAACCCGCCGGTGAAGGTTGCTTGATCGACCAGGGTTGGGATGATTGGCCGATAGTATAGTTATTATGGCTATCGTTTCCAGCTATATACTTATTTATTTATACTTAGTAATGGTTTAATAGCATTTGTGGAGGCTTGTCCCGTACCCCCCTCATAGTTTCCATCATTCAAATTATTTTTGCTTCTTCTACTAATACCTCATCTTTTCTCTGGTTCTACTCTTTTCCTTTGCGCTTTTTTTTGTTTATTCTCATTTCGTATGTATTTATATTTTACACCGTAAAGCCTATCCATCATCACATGTCTAAACTTATGCTGAGAGATTGGTACACGTTTCATTTAAAGTAACAGCCGTCTCTCATGCCTATTGTCATGATCGTAGACGCTGACTTATATAATTTCCGCTTTCCACTTTTCTTCTCCTCTTTTCCCCGTAGCACCTGTCTGAGACTATGTCCAGAGACTTTTGTGAATTATTACTTTTTTTTATTCAGCATTATGGTCATCATACGCTTAAACTCGTGTCCAGAGTATACACTTATTTTTTGTATATTCTGCTCTTCGTTTTACCTGTATTCAACCACTTATTTCCTTATCCATTATCTTTTTCTAAATTGGATCTTTTCCCTTTTGCTCACTAACGTTCACGTTCTTATTTTCTTTTCTCAGCCTAATTCCAATTAATATCCTACGGTGATCACATCATAAAACTCAACAGAGACTTGGCTTAAAACTTTGATCGACTTTAAAATTAGAGGCTTTACCATTACTAAGTCGCACCGAGAAGACGGTTACGGCCCACTTAACCTTGTGTATCCATATACTCGTATATCGGATTTCGATCTGAACAATTTTTCTTTTCCAGCATTTCATAGCTCTCTCGCTTTCTCTCTCTCTCTCTCCTTGCACCATTCATCATAGCTAGCGATTGGAATTTCCATACTGGAACCGTTCGGGCTACAATAAAAACGGAGTCATCCTTGAAATCTTTGTTCTTCACAACAGTCTCCATTCGTCTAAATTTTTTTTTTTTAATTTTAAAATAAGTTTGTGGGTCTCACTGGGCAAGTATGCCCGTTGTGTGAGTGCCCGATACTCTTATTATCGTTTATTCGATTTCGGTACAAACTTATACATACTTATTATAACATCGAAATTATATATACCTTAATTAATATATGTTTTATTAAATATATATATATATAACTTTTATATGTAGGTGAAAAGAAAAAAGAAAAAACCATACACATACCTGCATTCACTCTAAATGTCATTTATACATAAGAGGAGAGACACAAAAACAACAACATAGAATACATGTTATATCCGTAACTACATGATTGAAAACTATCTAGGAGTGAAGAATTCGGACGCAGTTTGTTTTTTATTCTTTGCACCATTCCTTCAGCCATTTCACCATTTCTTTTTTCCATACACTAATATGCTATTTTCGTTTATAATATGATTGGGGATAATGCTCATTAATTTAATTAAAACCGAATATCACCTGTGTTATCAATTCGTAGACTTGTCCCTCTAGGCTCTATGTAATATATATTATTTTGATTTCTTCTTATTCGAGTAGTTTTTGGCCTAGTTGGTAACCTTATATTCTTGATATTATATTCGACTAGCCTGTAATAGTAGTAGTACATCTTTGGTGTGACATTTCATCATTTTCCTTCTATACATAATTGATCTCGAGTCACTTCGCCTCCAGTAGGGAAGTATAATTTTAAGACACCGTTTTTGAATTTTACTTATTTTATTGATTTCCGTTTTCTTAGCCTCTCTCCATACAACTCCCCTACATGTTATACAAATGTTTTAGTGTTTAACTTCGCTGATGTTATCTTTCTTACTTCCTCTAATATCGATTTTTTTGTAATGAATAATTTTCGGAAAGAACTGTGTATAAATATCTTTTAGAAGAACACAGTTGTTTCCGAAAATTATTTATTATGAGTAATCACTGTGAAAACTTTAAATATTTAATCGATCGGTTTTGCTTACGGGAGACTCTCAATGACACCTTCGGCAGTGATCATACTCCTACTGTTATAACTTTCAATGATTTTCCTATGGTCGGTTTTTAATGCAACTTCACAGTATATCATTTTTTCATCAACTCTACTTCCTTAGCTCTCTGCTTTTCGGACTCAGCAGTACTCCACAAGGAGTGCTCTAGCGCCTTCTTCGTTTGGTATAATGCTGATTGCAAAGCTGCCTTTGACCACGACATTGTGACTTTAAGGGTTTTTTTTTTTCTTAAACTTTTCTTTAGAGTAAAATACCAATGCCAGATATATCCTTAAATGGTCTAAAAAATACTAGTTGAAAAACTTTCGTACATCTTCCTCTCGGCTCACTGCTACATCTCACATCTGGAAAATGGCAAGAACCTTTAAAAATCCCTCTCCTATTCATCCCTCCAACTTCATCCTACCAGTCGAAAACCTCGTCAAATATCAATTTTATTACTCCGGTTTATGTTCCTTCCTTCGAGCAAACCTGTCCATTTCACTTTATACGGTACTTCGCATTTTTCGTCATCACCCTTTAATCTCAACAAGCTTTAATATAAGAGAATACAACTGCTAGAAATGGATAATATAATAGATTGAAATATTCTCACCGAGAGTATGTGAAATTTTTTTTTTTTTTTTTTTTTTTTTAATAACATATGCCCGTTGTGTGAGTGCCCGACACTCTTAATAACGTTTATTAACAAAAAAAAAAATGCAAAAATTACAAACTACCTTAACTTATTCCATAAATTACAGTATCAGTAAACCTATGTTTAAGTGTATAATTTTTTTTTTTTTTGAGTTCGTCTACAAAGACATTGTGACCCAAGAACTGAGGAAAAAAGACGACGAAACTTAGATCTTTATATGATCAGAGATAGCCGACAAAAAGGAGTTAAGAGCCTGAACAACAGAAGGAGAAGGAAGGGAGAGAATGAACCAAGCACTCTGTATGGAGTGGGAATACCAATTTGTAAAAGGGAGGAATAGAAAGCAGCTTGATCGGTTACAAGAGATGCACACTCGAACATTACGTGATCGGGATCACACACAAATTGCATATTGGAGTGGTGCAATGGACAAAAAGGAGACGGCACAACAGAGAAACGGAAAAGCGAAGAAGGAAGCAAACTGTGCCCAAAGCGCAGGCGGAAAATCGCAGAGATGTTGGAGCGACGCATGGAAGGAAAGTCAAGAAACCAGTGGAAACGAGGAAGGGAAGGCTGAATAGATAAGAAAAAGGAATCCGGGTTGGAGAAAGAGGAGACGTAAGAGTCAAACCATAGATTGGAATGAGCAGCAGAAGACAGAAGGGTAATATTGGACGAAGAGAAGACAGGAAGAAACCTACCGGAAGAGGAAGATAACCGAGCGAATGAATCAGCTAACTTATTACCCTCAATTCCGGCATGATCCGGTATCCAATAGAAGTCCGTTTGGATTAAGTGTGAAAGGAAAAGATCATGAATCAAGGAGCGAATACGAAGAATAACGTAATCGGCTGAGTGAGAAGGGAGAGGAGATGCGATAGTTTGCAGCACGCTTTGAGCATCCGACAGGATAAGGATATTGCGAGAGACAGGAGAGGACCCGATAAAAAGAAGTGCATGCAGAATAGCAGAGGACTCCGCACAGAAGATAGAGCAAAAGGATGGAAGTTTAAAGGACTCGACATAACTTAGAGAAGGACAGAAAAAAGCTGCACCAACACCATTGGGTCCTTTGGAGCCATTGGTAAAAATCAAAAAATGATTAATATATACGCATGCAAATACGTAATACGCAACTGTACACCGATATACATGCAGGCCGCTTAATATTTTAAAATCGAAAACAGGATCTTCTATGAGAACTTAATATATCCGGGAAAGACACGAGAAAGTCGAAATACATAAAGAAAGAAGCATTAAAAGCTGGTAGAGAGATTCCGGATGTATCTTCAATCTTTGTACCATTCCTTCAGCCATCTTTCTAATTCCTTTCTCCATAGACCAATTTTTTTATTTCTGTTTAATATATACGATTAGGGATTGTACATATTAATTTAAAATTATACCTGAATCATCAGTGTTATCAATGAATAGATTTACACTGCGGGGATAGATGTATTACTTACTCATTTAGATAGTATACGCACCGTGGCGTGAATTTGATAACGCAGAAAAGACGACTTTAGATCACAACAATGCCTTCAGTTATCGATGATTTTTGAAAATTTCGAGCCCAAAGTAGAGAAGTATAAGAATACGAAAAAAACATTAAAACTTTACCGAACAGAAAAGACCCGAATGCAGCGTCCCAGCACACAGGGTCCGAAAGTGGAAATATTGAATAAGAAAGAGGCTCTTCGACAAGCACCAGGTTCAAATGTATAGAGATATGTTCTTGGGCAGATGTTGTTTTTTTTTTAGTTTCGGATGTAAGTCCATGCTACTCGATTAGAGGTGAGATTGTAAATCCGTCGAGCAGCCTCGTTATGTTATTCGCTGTTTAGCGGGGCTACAGTAGAGGCACGCGCGTGCACAGAACATTAATTAAATTTCGCGAAAGGAAAAACTCGTTCAAAATGTAGCTGCGTGCGCGGGAAGAGTCAATTAAAAAAGGGGTATAAAGCAATTGTCAGTTAATTACTTCGAGCAAAGTACTCTAAAGCGGCCTTTGTGCATGTTAGACTTTTCCTGCATAAAAGCCGGCGGGACTCAGCTGCTTGGTCGGATGAGCGAGCAAGGCAGCCGCGTCGTGTTTATAATGAGGCCGCTTTCATTGTATATGTTTATTTCTTCTACTAATTGGCGAATGTTTTATATTCGCTGTGAACTTTTCGTCAAAGAAATTTTTTATTTCTATTTCCATCTCTTATTTTCCCTCGAATACTCTCTAGTATGTGCGCCAGATTATTTTCACTTGGTCTTTGAGTCGTTTCAACAGAGTGACCCCCCTCTCCGGTTCTATGCAGATTATCTCCCATTCTATTTAACAGCTTCTTCTGAAGGAAATTTTTACATTAAACCTAATCTTTTTTGTTATTCCTATCTCGCTTTGTTTAGTAAGAATCGTTTTTTTCCAGGAGAAACGTAAAAAAGGAGAAAGAGAAACAAAGAGAGACGAGTATATTTTCTCTGACGAATTATTAATTATCTAAAGTCTAAGCTTACTGAGCAGGCAGCTAGACGAGCAAGATTTGTACAATGTCAAAAATTCCGAAAAAGCTATCCGCACTGATGGAATTACCGGAGGCAGCTTAAAATGAACCGTTAAATTTACTCTAAGACTCGCGAAACGTATTTCAAATAGCGTGCAGATTGCACTATTATGAAAATTCCAACTTTATACCTTATGATGTTTTCTATTCCCCGAACGGGGTAGCATGCTCATTTACAGGTGGACAATTCACACGCGAATGTTTTTTTAAAAATAATCGTACATTCCTAAATGCGGTAAATCAGAATAAATATTGCTCGAAGCAGTGATATCCTCGTCTGACGGTGTCGTCCTCACGGATGAAGAAAATGATATGATCAAAATTTTACTGTACAAGACACAAAAAGCAAATAGACTAAATAACATTTCTTTGCCATTCATCGCGCAAATAATTACCGACTCAAAAATAACACTTTTATCAGCCTATAATAAACTGCAGAGCGAGAAGGTACATTACCATCTAATTGATCAACGACAGTGTGGCTATTCGAAGCTGGGACAAAACAAGAACATTTTATCAAGAGCGTCGTTAACTTCCATTTTACGTTAACATATTAGATGTTGATTGTAATAGTCTACGACTGACATACGAAAAATGCAGAGGGGTAAATCTAATAAGTTGGTAATTTTAATAATTACCACCCAAAAATTCGCGTTCCATAATGGCCAAGATGGAGACTGTAGGACAGACCAAACGGAACATAAAATGAGAATGGTTAGTCGGAACCATCTCCAGGTTTATTCTAAAATGCAAATAAACGAATTTTAAACGAAAAGTTCCACAAATTAGAGCAGAAACACTGTGCCCTCGCAATGATGAGGAAACAAAGGGACGTATAACGGAAATACAGGAAAGAAGTTAGCTAAATTGTAAATTGACAAAGTTACATTGTGATGATAGGAAAGCAAATCCATATAATTGCTGCTGATAAATTATCGATGGAAGGAAGCATAGTAATAGTGGAGGTAGTGTGAGAGTTGTCAGAGGAAGAACTAGAAGCGGAAGTATTTAGATTAGGGCAACCGGAGTTGTTGCTTTCAGTAATCGGATGGTTAAGTGTCCAGTCGTTGGAGGGGGTTGGAAGTTTACTGGAAAGAAGAGGGGGGACGTGAGGAAGAGGTTTATAGGAATGTTTAGTTTTGTTAGGCTTGTGGAAAGTAGTAGACTTAACAGGGGGCATTTGACACTAAAGAAGAAGTATTAGGAGAATCCGTAGTAGGTAAAGAAGGGAATGGAAACGCGGTTGGTGTATGAAAATCACTGAGTTGTATAAGAATTGTGTTTTGTATGGATGAGATTTCGTGGAAAGTTATGTTCTCTGATTTTTTCGATATTCTTTTGTTTAGACCACTCAGGGGCAACTGCGGTCATTGGAATAATGAGAGAACCTTTGCAGTTTCGACTGATGGGTCTTCATGAATAGGTTCTATCAATGGTTCAGCAAACGCATCTGCTTCTGACTCGGGAACAGAGGCCAAAGCAGGCGAATTATTGATATTCGCGATACAGTGAATCATCAATGCGAATGCCGTTCCCATGATCTACTGATTAATGATTTAGAAAAACTGGGTATTTTAAATAATCCATTAATGTGATTTAAGAATTGTATAAAAAATAAGAAAAGCATAGTAAAAATTGCTGGGAGTAGTACTAATAAAAAAAACGAATAAACAATCAATATGGTGTAGGTCAGGGAACTACACTAACTCATTAACAGGCACATTAAAACTGCAAATGTATGTGCTTTTGCTGATGATATTTCCCTATTAATTGAAAATAAAAAGTTAGAGATGGTGAAAAAATGACTGCAAGAGGATATAGATAACTTTAGTATAAATGGGAGCACATGATAGAAGGTTATGTCTAAATATAAATAAATCCAAATTGTTACATAACCGAAATAGTACTTAACATAAGAGTCGCTCCACGCGAACCATCCTTCATAATAACGAATGTCATGAACTCCATGAAACTAATAACACTCTGCCTGTACGGAAACCAAACATATTAGAAGGAAAAACGTTATTGTGTTCGAGCCACCAGACCCGGCGCTCGTTAAACATGGCCTCAAACAGTTTTCTGAGACACGATGCTAGGGAGATCGTACAAAGAGAAGAGTTTTTCTTAGGGATAGGAATTATAATAAAGGTGTTCCAGGCAGGAGGTGTGACTCCTCTGGACAGAAAGGTGTTGAATATACAAAGAAGTGTTCGGAGAGCATGATCGGATAACTTTTTTAGGATAGAGAAGGGAATACCATCACGACCCGGAGTGGGGCTGGAAGATTTTTTGAGAATGGATTTTAATTCATTAATATTAAACGCAGAGGTAAGAAAATGAGAATTAGAGTCTTCTGTAACAGGAAACGAGCAGGATTCATCAACGTTGGGAACATAAGCGGGAGCAACAGCATCAAGAAAAGGAGACAAACTATCGGAGGGAATAGTGTGGATAGAAGGACGTTCAGAAGAAGGGAATTTGAAAGCTCTGGCCATTTTCCAGATATGATTGAGAGGAGTAATTCTCGAAAAAGATGAACAGAAATTTTTCCAAGAGGATTTCTTAGACGATTTTAGAATAAACCTAGCCCTTGCATTGGCCCTTTTGTGGCCAAGAAAGTTTTCGCGTGTAGGATTCGATCGGAAAATTCTAAATGTAGCGCGACTATGATTGAAAGCCGCATTGCATTCTTCGTTCCACCAAAGGGGCGATGCTGATCCACGGTGGCCTAACGATGACGGTTTACGGGAAGGAGAAGACAACGAAAGAGCATTTGCAATCGAATTTAGGAATACATAGTAATAAAGTACAGGATCAGAGCCATCTAGAAGTTTAGGAAGCGTAGAATCAACTAAGGAGAGGAACAGAGCCAAATTAGTTTCCGATAGGTTCCATCGAAGGTAATTGAGAGGTTTAAAATAAGAAGAAGAAAGAGGATTCTGGGGAGTAATTAGAATAGAAATATGATCACTACCATAGGAGTCCATGAGAGTTGACCAATTATAATCAAAACCAATAGAAGGAGATCTTCTTCTTTTCCTTCAGCATTTTCCCGCTGGAGCGGGGTCTGCTTGGCTTATGGCGCGCATATACTAGGGATGGATTCATTCCGACTCTGTTGACATCCTCCGCGACAGCATCCAACCATCTTCTTTTCGGCCTACCTACCGGCCGCTTACCATTGACCTGTACTCTGTCTGCCAAAAGCCAGCACCGATTTGCTTCTAGTTTCTCGGGCCCGTTGTACATGCTCATACCATCGCAACCTGCTCTCGCACAATTTGTCTGTTATTGGCACGAGTCCCATTGTTCTCCGGGCCACATCGTTCTTGTTAAATCGAGAGAACTATAACTAGATGGGTTCTTGTAATAAGTAGGAGAGAGATCATTAAGAAGGACTAAATCATTAGAAAGAACAAGATTTTCAACAACAGTACCATTGTTGTTATGGTTCGAGCAACCCCATGAGGGAGACCGTGCATTCCAGTAACCCCCAAGGATGAACAGATGTAGGATAGACCTGAGAAAAGGAACGAAGGGAAAGTAACGAAGGTCGCAACGAGGAGGAACATAAATAGAAATAATATTAAGCGGACGAGCTGCGTTGGAAGGGATGGAAATGTGTACAATATTAAGCTGATTAGGACTGGAAAGAGAATTAAAGGAAATGAGACTGAAATGAAATGCCGTTCCTAATGAGGATTGCAGATCCACCATAACCATCGTCACCGTCGCATCTGATTATTTTATACCCACGAAAATTAATATTCATATCCGACCGTAGCCACGTTTCCGAAATGAGAGCAACGTTAATACTATGAATGTCTAACAGACCCTCTAATGGATTTTTGTTGGCTCTAAGGATGCCACAGTTCCACTGTAAAATATTAAAAGTACCCGGCATAGTAAATTATAGAAAGAAAAGACTTGAGTAGGGAAAGGAAAAAGAAATAAGGAAAAAACAAAAAGATAGATGGGAAGGAAAAGGAAGAGAGACATAGACAGTGCCAGAAAAAAAACAGCGAGGTATAGTAAAATAAAAGATAATTACAATGTAAAAAAAAAAGAAAAAAAACAGAAGGAATGAAACCTTAATGGGTGGAGGAAAATTGGGGCTAGCAAGTTGAGAGGAAAGTTAATAAGAAAGGAATAAATAAAAATGGTTACACAAAAGTAAGCTGTTGATGAAAAAAGGACGGCGATGGATGCTGGACTGGAATGAATAAAAGAAAAAATTATAAGTAAGAAATAGGATTTCAAAGGTAACGGAAAAAATGATTCGGAGCCCACTGCAGCTAAGTTACATAAAAGAGTGAAATTTGTAGTCGCTATGATTCTCGATATTTGTCTTAACTTTGCGAGAATATAACGTAAATTACAATAGCGTAAAACAGTGTCATAGTACTTCAGTCTGAAAAATATTAAAACAAGAGTACAATGCTCAACGACACAAATATAACCAATATATCTGAGCCCGGCAGTGATTTTAGTCACAGCAGCGTCGGTACATTGAAATATGAAAAAAGAAATTACTACATGTCCACCTCTAGGTATTACGCCCAAGTATCTTAAAATCTGGGAAAAGACAAGAGTACAATGCATAATGATACGAATAAAACCAATATATCTGAGCCCGGCAGTGATTTTAGTCACAGCAGCGTCAGTACATTGAAATATGAAAAAAAAAATTACTACATATCCGCCTCTGGGCATTACATTCAGGTGTCTTAAAATCCAGAAAAGGAGGAAATTAATATGAAAGGAAATATTGATAGTAATAATAAAAATGATCATAAAAAAAGAGAAGAGAAAGAAAACAGAAAATGAAAAGAAATAATGACAGAAAAAGCAGAGAAAAAACCGAAGTGGGAAAGAAACGGCTAGCCTCGGTTGCATTCATTTTCACTTTATAACGAAAGTGAGAAGAATGACTAATTAAGGTGGGTGTAGTTAGATAAAAAGAGAGATAGGGAGTCAACAAGGGAGGGAAAAGAATCAACGTTATTGGACGCAAGAAGATCTAAAATCGCTTCAGCTATAAAATTAACTATAGGAAAAGCAGTACATGAAGGAGCTTTGGAAGTAGAAACGGAAGTAGAACTGCAAGCGTCATGAACTAAGGAATTACTATTAATGGAGGTAGAATTACTAATAGAAGATGAACTATTAAAAGCCCAACCATTAGAGGGTGACGGAAGGCGATTAAAAGGAAAGGCAGGAACTGTGGGGAAGGTTTAGTATAAGATTTAAAATTAGGACGTTTATGAAAAGTTGGGGATTTGGGCCGCGGAATAGATTTAGGAACTGTATGAGAGGACTTAGAAGATACATTAGGACAGGAAGCAGGCAACGAAGCACGGTCGGCATATGAGAAAGCCTGAGAGACTAAAATTACTATTTTTAAAATTAGATGCCTCATGGAAAGAGATATTTTTCATCCATTCCGGGCATTTATGATCATTAGCACAATGAGACCCTGTACAATTTCGGCAAAGAGGGGGCTCTTGAAGATTGCTGCAGTCTAATAAAGGATGTTTGGAAGCACAGCGAGGGCATATATTGGAAGAGCTATGGCAGTGTCTGGAAATATGCCCAAAAAGGAAACATTTCGAACACTGTGTAGGTAGTCGTACGCTAGGCGAAACAGGAAAACGGAGTTTATAAATGGAAACGAAAACTGGAAGAACAAATTTGTGGAATTTAATTTCTACGGATCTAGTCGGAATTTTAGTACCCTCGGAGGAACGATAGATACGACGAATGGACGCTATGGGAATGGATGATTCAATCCCCTCCGTAATATCGTCTTCAGAAAACGAAGGATGGACCCCTGAAATAATTTCCATTCTGTATAAGGCGCTATTCGGAATGTAATCTTTAATATTCTGACTGAGAAAGAAGTCAGAATTAGATAAAAAGGAATTTTCAGTAGAAGCAGAAGAGAAGGTGACTGAAATGCGGTCCTTTCCTTGAGGAGAAACACTAAGAAATGACGAAGAAACAGAATTTAATAATCGTGCAAGAGCCAAGCGGGTGATTATTGCCTATGTTCTTATCATCAGCTAAATTTTCGATAAAAACAATGAAAGGTCCCGGATGATCATTTACGAAACAAGTATTGAAAACGATGGTAATGGAACTATTAATACTAGTATTATTATTATTATTATTATTATTATTATTATTATTATTGTTAATGTTACTATTTTTGTTGTTGTTGTTGTCGTTATTGTTGCTATTATTGTTATTACTATTTTTACTAATAATGTTGTTAGTGGATGAATTATTTGAATTGCTCTTAGTATTATTATTAATAATTTTGTGGCTGAGACGATCCACATGGGAAACAGGGCCGACAAATAACTGATTGTTCTATATCATTTAATCATTTTTATAGCTATAAGCCTTTGAAAGCTTTTTAAAATCTTTTGAAATTTTTTAGTTTTTAACATTTCTACATATATGATACTTCAGGATGCATACGTTTGGCATTTTTCGACGTTGATTGTTATTGTTTCTCCATCCTTGGTATAGCATTCTTTGTCAGATTCCATTCCTTGTTACTCCTAATTGCTGCTATGTGCACGTGTTGATGGGTAATCGTCCGTTGCTGACAAGCCCAGGGAAAAACCCAAACAAGAAAAAAAAAAAGGATACTATTATAAAGTATGTTAGGTAAAATAATACTTTTATACAACGTAACTCCTTTTTTTATAATTTATACAGTTTTGGTTATTATATAACTTATTAAATATTATTATGAATTTGTTTATTTTGGTTTTAATGTAATTAAAATGATAGTTATAGCTGGTATTAAACCAATCGAATATGAAATATAAAAACATATAAGCTTGGTCGCAATTAAAAATAATATTAATATGTTCAATAACGTAATATATAAAACACCATTTTTTAAATATGAGGATAGACTAATTAGAGTAAAACAAATGTACAAATTTATGGATATATTTTATATAAATAAATTTCAAGAAATATAGAATAATTATAATGGAATAACGTATCAATTTTTCCCAAGTATAATAGATAGATTTAAAAATAAAGAATACACGCCAAATTTTTTTAATGTTCAATTTATAACAGGGCACAGTCTATTTAAGGTATATTTATATAAATTTAAGATATCTGAGTCTGACAACCGTGTAATATGTAATTTTAGAGATGATGTTTTTCGAATACTGCAAGGTTGCAATAATAATAATAATAATAATAATAGACTTTGTAATTATGATATAAAACAACTTGTACAAAATTATTTTAATGAATTTAACAAATTTGCAACTGAAGAAATA
Source organism: Icerya purchasi (assembly GCA_039619475.1). Lineage (NCBI taxonomy): Eukaryota > Metazoa > Arthropoda > Insecta > Hemiptera > Monophlebidae > Icerya > Icerya purchasi. Next base: position 155,411,812 of record CM077115.1, read on the forward strand.
AAATTCCGGAAAAATAATGTACATTTATATTAAGTAAGTAGTAAAAATATATGTAGATATTGTAAAAAAAAACCCTGTAAAATGGTAATTAATATAATACCAAATACTTAATTGGATGGGTTATATTAATTCCGTTATTATAATAAATCAATATTTTTATTAAATAAATGTACCCTATCCGAAATTTCGGGAATAGGGGGGAAAAAAACAAAAAAAACATGGGAAACAGGGGATGTACTAAGTTCAGCTTCAGAGAGTCTAATTTCTTTCGGTAGAACAGAGGAAATAGGCGAAAGAGGATCAACAGATTTGCGTTTTGAGTTACTGTCCACGTCCATATTAATAGACAAATTGGACGGTGGTTTAATAACTTTAGCAGAACTTGTGGAGGAGGCCGCAGAGCGGCCCCCTTTAGCTGCACTCATCTAACAACTTAAAAGAAAATAAATAAAAATTAAAAAAAAAAAATGATGGAAAATTAAATCGTTAAGAAGACAAAGACGAAATAAATAAAATAATAACGACTCGACAAGCTAGCTTATATTAGCGAAGCGCTAAAGTTGATTTACAGCACAGATATGAGAAATACATTATGCGATAAGAATTGAAAAGATTTAATCCGCACGAACTCACCGGCGTGTTCTCTCTGACGAAGCTGATAAGACGAAATTCAACGCGATAGATAAACTTACATAATCGAATTAACCGAGAATACAGACAATGGATATGAACATTTTTAACTCAAAGATTTTGGTCAGATTTTTACGTTTCTTCCTTTTCTAATCAACCTTCCTCTTAAATTTTTCCATCCAACCTAATCTTCCTAACCGGCCTTGGTTTTACGATTTTCCTTCGCTTCGCCGCTCCGTTATTGTCCCTATTATCCGTTTACGTCTGAATCATACTCTTCTTTTTCGTTTTCATCTCGCACTCTTTCCCCTAATTATCCTCTTCAATTAATGACGAAGCCGTCTGTGATCCTGACCATATCGTCTTTGAATGTCCATCCCTCGTGAATGGCACTTCTTTGTACTCCGATCTGTTATCACTCAAACTACCTACTCCTTACTGTGCCTCGTATATCTTATCGTTTCCGTCGATCTCAGTTGTTCCTTTATCTTATCAATATTTGATACCGAATCTACATTTATCTGATCCTTCTCCTTCTTTTCGTTTCTGGGCGAAGATCCTTTGTTGACATGCCCAAAGGGGGGTTAAAAAAACAAAAAAAACTCAAATATAGATATTTGTCTTTCCTTTAAAATTTTCCGGAACACATTTTTAAAGTACAGATAATAATTATATGCAGCTTTACAGAAGATAAATTAGCAGTACAGCATACCACGCATTAGACATCATCGTTTAATATGAAGATTATGTATCATCACCGGGTAAAAACGGGTCCCCATTAAAAACAGAAATAAATTATTCGTACGCAATTTTACATAAATTATGTTTGACATAATATCTGTTGTGGATGGAGATAACACAATTAGAGGGTGTTAAATGAAAACGAAAATTCGAGGAATTTAGCCGAGCATGATTAATTCGCAAATGAATAATAGAAACGACAGCAGAACACTGTAGAGGAGGGAAGTCATAACACCAGGGATGGACAGGAAAATTCAGCTGAACAGACTGATCGTTGAGAAGAAAGAAATGTAAATATCTGACCAGAATCTAATATGAAGTTTAACTACAGGGGTAACGGTTTGGAAGCGAGAAATTGATTAAAATAGAAGTAGGATGATGAAAGCGCCAATGAATCAGATGCCTCATTACTTTCAATGCCTGCATGGCTAGGGACCCAGAGTAAATCAACATGGATAAAATGAAGAGCGAGAAGATTGAAAATAGGTGATCGAATACGAAGAGTGAAAAAGATGCAGGAGCAAGAGGAGATAATTTGGAGGAGGAGTTGGAGATAATCAAATAGTATGAAAAGTAGCGATGAGAAAAGTTACAGACAATGGAAGATAAAATGACGACAAGTTCAGTAGTAAATATGGTGCAGAAGACTCAAAATGATCGATGTCAGGAAAACCGAATGAGGCTCTAGTTTTTCTGCACTCAAGGTCTGAGACACGCCCTATGCACATGATATTACAAAAAATATACAACCCATCGACTCACGCCTTTGTAGCTGTTTTCGATTATAGGTAAAGTTTGTTCTCGTGCATTTCAAAGTAGACAATCAGTTTTTGCCCGTTGGCTAGGAACTATACTATAGAGAAATCTCAATAATATAAGATCGTTTTGGGCATCGCGTAGGACCCCCCTGTTTATCGTTTGCTTAACCAGCATTTGAAGCTAGAAATAATACTGTACTTGTACATGTAATGATGCATAATTGACGATTGGCTGCTGTTACTTTCTAGTGATCCAGGATGTGAGAAAAACAGGCGAACACAGTGTAAGGATCAGGAGAGATTTAGAAAGATTCAAATGCTTCAAGAAAGACAAAAACAAGAATTTTTAAGAAAAACTCTAGATATTTAGTAATGTTCCAAGTTCAAAAACATCAACATGTGAAAATAAGTTTTGCGATAACTGAAAAAATCATTGATATTGACGAAATCCAGTGAAAAAGTTCCTCCACAGCCCTGTACTGGTAACCGTTGCACTACTTTAACAAGGCAAAGACCATAACCAGTTGAGCTTCAACTCTGATGATCTTTGGTAAACAGCCTTGATTAGCGTAAACTGCTTTTATAAATTGCCGGTGTGTTTAACTTTTAGCGTCGTGTCACCATTATCGATGCAAAAGGTACATCTAGTAAACAAGTACAATTAGCCCAGCATTCTAGAAATGCGTCAAAGTACGCTTATATAAATACCGAGTATGCCAGAGAGATCTTAGCAGTTGATACAAAACATAATTATGCTTAGACTTGCAAGAGTTCATTTGTTAAGTTAAAAGTTTTCTATTTCCCAACAATTCATTAAAAATGCCAGTAAGTCAGTTACATGTATTACTTCACCTAACACTCGTTTTTCCACTATCGCTCTTGATTTTATTTCCTCAATTCATTATTTTAAACAAATCACCATATTTAGTGGTATTTTGCAACTTGAAATTAAAACTTCTAACTCTACACTGAGTGTAGTTCACCGATCTTTCGCGCTACAGGTAGTTTTATGGCTAATGCGCATTTAGGAGTTTTCTTCTTTTTCATTTTGTATGAAAATAAATGTTATAAATAGTTTTACTTGATTTCCATTTAAGGAACTAAGTCATTTTTTTACATTCAGCTTTTTGTTGATTATAGTTGCATTAGCTTCAATCAGAAAACAGAATGTCGGATTTCAGTGTAATATAAAAAAGTATTTTCATTTTAAGTACCGCGCTCTTTTCCTGTATTGCTCGACAATTGCAAAATATTCGTATTCGACACCCGCAGTTCCGGTTTTCAATTTAAACTGTTGACGATTTTCCTTTTTAACCGTAGTCCTTTTTTTCTTCCCAACTATATTAGTTGAAATGCTGTTTATGTTTTATTGTTTGATTTAAATTTGTTGGATTAATTGATTATTGTATGATTAAAAAGTTTTTTTTCCCCCCCTTGGGCGCGTCAGCACAACGCATTTACCCGACACAAAGGACTAACAGCATGATGAAACGTAGGCGTTTTGTAAGTTATATCAGGAAGCGATTCAAAAACAGAAGAAATGAGAGTAGCCAATACAGGAACAACAGAAGGAGAAGGAAGAGCAAGAATGTAGTGGGCACATTAAGGAGTCGGGAGGCCAAGGCTAAGCAAATTAGAATAAAGGACTGCGCGTTCCGAGAGATAGAAGAGCATTCGAAAAGGTGATTTACATCACAGGTCAAATTTAAGATAGGAGGATGGAAGAGACGCAAGGGAGACTGAACAATGTTAAAACGAAAGAGGGAGGCAGGAAGCAGACTGTGATTAAAGCGGAGGCGAATTATGGAAAAAATAACAGGTCTATAAAACGGCTATTTGCTGCAGCTAGACATGCCAAGGAATCGGCAATTGCCGCAGTGGCCCGGAATCCACAGCAAATCAATTAGGATAAAACGGGATGTTAATAAATTCTAAATTAAGGAACGAATATAACGAATAATAGGATCTGATGAGGATTTAGAGGAGGAAAACGAGATGGCTAATAAAATGTTTTTCGAATCAGAGCATAGGACGAATTTCGATAAATTTGACGTTGAGGATATAAAAATGATAGCACGTAAAATAGCCATAGATTCGGCTAAAAAGACAGAAGAAAAGGAAGGGAATTGAAAAGACTCAGAATAGTTGATATCAGGAAGAATAAAAGCAGCTCCGGCACCTGAAGCAGATTTTGAGCCATGCGTAAAAACCGTGCTGTGAGCTGGAAAGAGTAGGTATAGAGTTTGGTTAAACTCATTATGTATTACAGGAAGTGGGAGAGATTTAATGTTAGAGGGAAGAGAAAATAGCTTAGGAGAAAATGACAGTTCTATGAAGTTGTAAGTGAAGTACGGGGGTTTGTTATAGGAGAGGGGATAAAGAGAGAAAATAGGACGAGAGGAGATGTGTGAAAGGATTGGAATTTTTCTAGGAGAGAAACGCCAGTTGACCAGAATATATTGATGGGAATTCACGAGTTTCGAGTGAGAAATATGAAGAGACGTTTAATCATAAATCATTCACCGAGATAAAGTTTTCGAATAAATAAAGGAAGGAAGCCAGTTTCGGCCAGGAGAGCTGGAGTTGGAGAAGAATTCAGAGCCTAATATAGAGACGAAGACAAGAGTTTTGGATGCGATCAAGTTTGGCAAGGTGAGATTTGGACGCACTGGCATAAAGAAAGGAGCAATAGTCCAATTTAGAAAGAATAATGGATCTATAAAGTATGAGGAGAATATACGGATCGCCACCCCATTTCCGGGGAGACAACGTTTATAGGAAATTTAATCTCTTGAGAGCCGATGTACATACATAGTTATTACGATTACAAAAAGATAATTTACTATTGAGAATGACAGCAAGGTAGGAATAGGGAGTTGACACAGGAAAATGTTAACTAAGGAACTGTTAAAAGGACGAAATGTGAAAACTACAGAGACAGACTTCTCAGAGGAAACAGAAAGATAAAGAGAAGACAATGATAATTCCAAAATAGCAAGGGAAGAATTAAGCTCCTCGTCGGCAGATGAAAGATTATTAGAAGAGGAATAGACGAGAATATTGTCAGCGAAGAATTAGGACTTGAAAAGAATGTCAAGAGTAGCGAGGTTGTGAAAGTAAATGTTGAAAAGTGTAAGACTCAAGCACAATCCTTGCGGAAGACCTCGAAAATTGATCTGGAATCGTCAAAGAAAGGATTAAAAAGATGAATTGTCCTATTCCGGAAAAGATTGATAATTGCGATAGTAAACTCAAGAAGAATGTTAATAGAAAGCATTTTATTCTGTAGAGAAGGTAGGTAAACGTTATCAAAGGCAGAGGTGGCATTAAAAAACGCGGCGATGGTAAATTTCCTGTGAATGAAGGATTTATAGATATCGGAAAGAAACAAGGATATACAGTCAGTAGCACCAAGGCCAGAACGGGAACCAAACATATTATGGGGAAGTACATTATATTATATTCTAGCCACCAGACCAGTCGTTTATTAATCATGTGTTCAAAAAGTTTTCTTAAACACGAGGCTAAAGAGATTGGACCGAAGGAGTTAGGCTTCTTTTTCGGAATAGCAGTAATAATAAAGGAATTCTAAAGTGGTGGAGTTGCAGAAATGTGCAGGAAGGAATTATAGATTGACAAAAGGGTTTTAAGTGCTAACTCAGACAGATTCTTGAGGACAAGGAGAGGGATGCCGTCTCTATACCTGGGCTAGAATTAGAAGAGCTGAACAAGAAATCGTAGAGTTCATTGATGCTGAATGGAGAAGAGAAAAAGTGAGAAGAAGATGTAATAGTAGGGAAGAAGCCAATGATTCCTCGAGGGATGGTACGTAGGAAGGAGCAACTGAATCAAGAAAAGTAGAGAGTTTCTCAGAAGGAAGGTTTTAGCGTGAGGGGCGTTCGGAGCTGGAAGAGCGAAAAGCTTTAGCATGGGAAGTAAAGGTAGATCTAGAAAATGATGAATAAAAATTTCGCCATAAATTTCTTTTGGACGTTTTAAGGATGAATCTAGTCTTGGCGTTAGCCTTTTTGTGAGCCAAGGACAAGCCCGGAAGAGTCGAAAAGAGGAAACGGTGTCCTTGAAGGCGTTCGTAAAATCATTATTCCACCAAATAAGGACGACAGAGCATAATATTTTTTTTTTTTGGAATGATGAAGTGGCGAAGAGAAAACATCAAGAGCAGATGAAATGGAATTTAAAAAAACATTATATTGTTGAATAGGATCAGTATGAGAGTGTATGTAAGGAAGAGATAGGTCGATGTTTGAATGGAATATTGAGCGACCATTTAAGAGTGAGAGCAAGTCAGGGATAATTAGAAGGAGGAGGGAGAGGAAGAAGATCTTGAAAGGAGAAAATAATAGGAACATGATCACTGCCGGAGGTACCGTCCAAACTTCTCTAATGACATTTAAAACCAAAGTGGGGAGAAGTAAAGGACAGATCCACCGAGCTATATGAGTGTGCACCTTTATAGAGAGTAGGTGAGTTGTCATTAAGAAGGACAAAGTTGTTATTGAGAATAAAGTTTTCAAGAACACGACTGTTTCTGTTGTGATGCGCAGAGCCCGATAGAGGAGAGTTAATAAAAGGAAGAGAGTGAGGATAAGTCAATAGTGTGAATGGGAAATTATTAGGATCAAAATTGGGAGGAATATGTACAGAGATTATATGAATAGGCTGAGGATAAATATTTGGGATTGAAATATGGGCTAAATTGGTTGAATGAGAATTAGAAGAAAAATCAAAAGAATGGCCGTGGGAGAAAAAAATTATATCATTTCTTATGAGAATGGCAGCGCCACCATAGCCATCAACACGATCGGATCGAATTGCTGTAAAGCCTCGAATGGATATATGTATTAGAGGATTCAGGAAGCCAGGTTTCAGATAAGAGAGCAATCTGAATGGAAAAGGAATCAAGTATTCCCTCCAATGATTGTTGGTTGGCTCTTAAATTACGGCAGTACCATTGGAGAATATTCAACTTGTGTATCATGTGGAAGAAAAAAAATAGGAAGTAATAGGAAAGCAAATGTGGACCACCGCGCAAGAAACGACAGAAAGGAGGAGTAACGGAATTAGACGCAGAGGAGCAATGGAAAACAAAGAAATAAGATTGAACATGCAGAAATATGACGAAATATAGGGGAAAGGAAAAGAGATAAGAAATAATGTTAAATGAAAACAATAAATGAAGAAAATTATTCTGTAAGGGAAATCTATGTATCTTATTATTATATAAACATGCTATAACTTTAAAGCTATGACTGGTTCGCGTATAATATATAATAAAAAATAACAAAGTCAATAGCCTGTGAATTACAACATGAGAGATTAAAGAAACATACATTGGCCCGGCACATTTAAATACCGCCCAACACGTCTCTCTAAAATAACAAGGATGACCAGTAGGAAAGGAGACATTAACTGCATTAGAGGTCTGGTTCAAATGAACCAACTCCGTACATTTTAAAGTTCTTAAATAAATGAGAGGATTTGGAAAAGTGATTCCAAACTTTGAAATTAGGTGTTGTGAGCAGATGAATCTAGGCCATTACTCAACAGTGTTCTGCAAAGCTGATGTAGACAAAATGAGATCAACGGAGAAGTTAATTAAGGTGTAAATTACTGGACAGGAAAGAGATAAGCGAGGAGAAAAAGTTAGAAGAGAGCGCAGTGTTGTGAGAAGAAAGCAGATCAATTATTCCTATTGCTAAATTATTGATAGGAGGAAGATCAACTATTCAGGAAGAAATAGGTGCTGGATCATTGGAGATAGAAGCGGTGGTAACATTGGTACAAGAGAGGCCTGGATTATTGTTAAAGTTAATGGGATGGTTTAGAGCCCAGCCACTGGAGAGGAAAGAAACATGATTTAAAGGAAGAGCGTAGAATTGAGAAAGTTAAATTATTATTATTAATATAATCAAAATAAAAACGCATTATACAGATACATATGTGTATATGGTAAATACATGAAACACAACAAGCAGGATCTTGCAGGCAGTCGATAATAAAAAGGCAGAACGTGAGGTGGCTGCACGAACAATGTTGACACCCGATCCGGCGTTGCTATATGTAAGAATCACCTCGCTGAACATTCGAAAACGATTGAAATCAACCATAACTGCTATTAGTGTCGCATATTAACCATTAATCAACCATAACTGCTAGTAGTGTCGCATATTAACCATTAATCAACCATAACTGCTAGTAGTGTCGCATATTAACCATTAATCAACCATAACTGCTAGTAGTATCGCATATTAACCATTACCATGAATACCTAGCAGCAGGTATAAAAGGCATCTCGCAATTTGCCTGGCCAGCACGGGAGATTAGGCCAACTTATCCCGATAGGCACTGCCCACACCCAGCAGTGGGTTGATATGGCCATACTGTGACCGTGAAACCTTTAGACACATGCAGACGATTCGATGAATGGACGATTTTTCAACCTTTCTTTGTCGGAAATCCGTTTCACAAATCTGCAAACTACAACTTCCATTTTAAAACAATAAATAGTTAATTGACCTAATTTCAAAATGCAATTTGACTTTAAATTAAGATATTTGTATATATTTTGATTTAATCAAAATTACCTAGCTACATTTGAAGGTTTTTAAAACTCACTATTTAGCAGTAACAACATTGCCGTCGGATGAAGAAAATATTATAATTTCATATACGAAATTTTTTCTATTTGTTTTCCAATGTCAAAATCAAACATCAATTGAATCATTGTATACGTAGTTAAATATAATGAACACACTATCAAACAAATCGCTTTAACATTAATTTGCAGACTAGTTTTCAGATATTCATCCATAATCAGGGCACCATCTTTAACACATTAACAGACAATATACATGTATTACACGAAAAACAGTAATATGATTACAGCTAAATATTACCGTAAATCAGTCCGGAAATATCAATATGTTATAGTTTATTACTAAGGTCTCCGTTGGCGTTTGAAATATTTATCTTTAACCGGTGAAAGTGGAAAAGTTTTACGTCATCGTATCGAGTAAAAAGCTATCATCGGTAAAAGTAATCATTAAATCGGGCATGGTGATTTCATATATTATAAATTAAAATCACATGACTAAAATTATCTTTGCTGGTTTGTAGTCGTCCAAATCGGCCGCTGGTCGAAAGGTACGCCTCCGTTAGCTAAATTGCTGGATTATAATTATCCGGCAAAATTTGCCCTGGTATCAGCTAAAGAGCAGCATTAAACGATAATCGGGACGATAAACATTGCACTTAGCGATGTTGCCTTCGGATCAAAACAAGGCAGCAGCCCTTTTCACATGTGTTAATCAGTAATCGGTTATGCTGTCTAAAAGGCTACATCTTTGCCAATGTTCGCTATAGATCGAAAGCCGCCGCCATAAGACTAATTCGAGATCACTCGCATTCTAAATAGCGTTATACTAGTTGAAGAACCGCACTAAAATTTAAGATTAAACTTTAAACGTTTGTGATTCTATGTATTAACCATACATCTGATTTTCGGTATAAACCATGTCCGAATTATTCGCCGCTAACTTCTCGAATTGTATTACTCTTTTCATCATTAGGGAAAAAACAGAAACATAACGTACAGAAAAAATATATATATATGATTGACAGATGTTAGGTTACCGAGGCACGTATCTAATTATTGTAATTTTCCGATAAGGTGTATTAAATGTGTTGAAAAGCATGATGCAAATACTTGCACTAGAAGCTCATCCCAACCGGGTACACGTGCTCTATGCAAAAAAGAGATCATTGTGATAGTTAGCTGTTCTGTTAAGAAACAAAGAGTCCAGTTTGACAATAAAATACTGTTAAATAATGCTTCAATGCAGGTAAGTAATTACAACTAATGTCGTCGTATTAATAAAAGTATTCCCGTTGTAAGATTCATACGCCGGCATTATTTAAAACGGCTACATAAATTTCAATGACAACATGTCCATAGAAAATGAGAACGACATAAGGGAACATCCATTAATTATGCGGGCTGTTTTCTTTTTCATTTGTATCCCCTGTTCCATGGTCAGATTTGATAAGATTTGGTGGGACGTCCCTCCCACTCACGTGAGATTTACGCTTTTTTTTTTTTAAATTTACTATAGGTTCGTCAGCGAGGACATTAGCCCAAGAAATAGGAGTAAAGAAAAAATCAGATTTTTATATGGCGTGAAACATTCAGCAAGAATGTGTCAAGCGTCTGGACGACAGAAGGAGAAAAAAGGGAAAGAATAAATGCAGCACAATAGGTAGTAGGAGCCTGGTTTGATAAGGGAGAGGAGTAAAAGGAAGATTGTTCAGATGAAAGTGATGAACATTCGAACATTATGTGATCGGGATCACATATAAGTTAGCTGTTAGGAGAATGTAACGGACAATACGGAGATGGAGCGAGAGAAAATCGGAAAAGCGACGAGGCGAGCAAGCTGTGCCAAAAGCGGAAGCGGCATATTGCCGAGATGCTGGAGCGATGCATAAAAGGTAAGTCAAGAAACCAAAAGCAGAGAGAAAGAGAAGGCTGGATGGAAAGTAAAAAGAATCCGGGTTTGAGAATGAGGAGTAGTAGGAGTTAATGGAGGATAGCAGTAGACTCGGCACAGAAATTTGAACGGAAGGAGGGAAGTTTAAAGAACTCAGAGTGATTTAAAGAAGGACAAAGAAAGGCTGCGCCAACTCCACTTGGGCTCTTGGAACCGTCCGTGTAGATTATGACGTGGTTAGAAAAGTGGGCGTTTAAGGTTTGTAAAATTTCTGATCTAACGACATGGTGCAAGTAATTGGACGAGGGAAGGAGGAAAAGTTAAAAGAAAAATATGGGAGCTTATTGTAAGTGCGAATGTATGGTAAAAATTGAAGGAGTCGAGTAGAGAAATAAGAGAGAGAATTGGTGTTTTATTGGCACTAAATCGCCAATCCTGTAGAATGAGGGAATAAGAAGGAATAAGTGAGGAAGAGGAGATAGGAAGACGTTTAATGAGGAAGCGGTAACTCAAATAGGAACGCCGAATAAAGAGTGGAGGAATGTGGGTTTCCGCTTGAATAGCAAGGATAGGAGAAGATTTCTGAGCTCCAAGACAGAGGCGGAGGCAAGTATTTTGGACGCGATTGAGCTTGGAGAGCAAAGACCTCATAAATAAAACAGCAATAATCTAGAATTGAACGGATACAGGATTTGTAGAACATGAGCAAAATGCACACGGATCACCTCGCCATTTCGTATGTGAAAGGGACTTAATAAGGTTGAGCTTTTTTTAGTGATGACACGTATATATGGTTAATATGCTTGTGGAATGAAAGGCGGCTATCCAAAAATACTCCCAAGTAACAGAAATGGTTAGCCAGGGGGATCGGATTACTATTTAAGAAGAGACTAACTAAGTAGGGGTCAAAAGGACGAAGAGTAAAGACAACAGCAGAGGATTTCGTTGGAGAGATAGACAGATGAATATTAGATAAAGCGCTTTCCAAAATTGTTAAGTAATGTTGCAGCTGGGAATTAGCAGCGGATACTACGATGGGTGGAGTAAATGAGGATGTCGTCAGCAAAAAATAGGGAAGAGGAGATTTTTGACAGAGAAGCAGTTTTCATAAGGTAAATGTTAAAAAGGGTTGGATTTAGACAAGAGCCCTGGGGCAGTCCACGAAAGACCAGTCTAGAAATAGGTTCGAGCGGAGAAGAGAGAATGATAGTCCTGGATTGGAAAAGGCTAATGACAAGAGCAGAGAAGAAGGGTGGAATATTCAAGGAGAGCATGGAATCGAATAGGGTGAGAAGGTGGACATTATCAAAGGCAGCAGAGACATCGACGAAGGAAGCAATGAGGAATTTTTTGTCGATAAAAGATAAATACACATCTGAAAAGAAAGTACTGATACAATTGGGAGGGCCGCGTCCAGAGCGAAATCCAAACATATTATTGAGCAATACCTTATTGTGCTCAAGCCACCAAACTAGTCATCTATTAATAATACATTCAAACAGTTTTCTAGCACAGGGAGCAAGAGAGATTGGTCGAAGAGAGGGTGAGTTAGGTTTTGGGATCGGGACAACAATGAAAGTATTCCAAACAGATGAAGTAGAACCAGACGAGAGAAATGAATTGAATAAATTTAAGAGGAACCGAAGAGCGGTATCAGAGAGACTTTTTAGAACGAGAAAGGGAATTCCGTCGTTACCAAGAGAGGAATTAGAAGAATTACTTAAGGCTGCTTGAGTAGGAAATGAGAGGGGGCGAGGGGAACCGGGAGGCGACAGGATTCTTGGAAGCTATGAACGTAACTAGGATCTAAGGAATTTATAAATGGAATTAATTTGTCCGGAGACAGGATATGATTGGAAAGATGTTGAGCTGAGGGAGATTTGAAGGTCTTCGCCATTTTCCAAATGTGAGTAAGAGGAATGGAACGGGGGAAAGCGGAGCAGAAATTTCTCCAGGAATTCTCTTTTGCCGTTTTAAGAGTATACCTAGCTTTGGCATTGGCACTTTTGTGAGCGAGAAAATTGGAGAGATTAGGACACAGGAACGGAATGTTCTAAAGGTGGATAAACTTCGATCAAAGGCAGCTTTGCACTCTTGGTTCCACCACACAGAGGAAATGAATTTGGACCTTTTATGTGTTGGAGGCTGAGCAGGAGGAGAAGAAAGAGTTAATGCGTTGGAAATAGATTCCATAAAGAGGTCGTATTAAGAAGATGGATTTAAATGCGAAGGAATTAGAGACAGTGAAGAGTCAACGTAGGAGCGAAAGATGGGCCAGTCTATCTTAGAGAGAACCCATCTATGAGATTGAGTAGAATTGTTCAGAGTAGAATGAGAAAACTGATTTAAAGAAATGATGATGGGAACATGGTCGCTTCAAAAAGTGCCATCCAGAGTGTTCCATGAGCAGTTAAAACCAAGATTGGCAGACGTAAAAGGTAGATCAATGGAACTAGGAGCTAGAGGGTTGCAGACACAGGTGGGTGTACCGTCATTAAGGAGAAATAGATTATTTCGAAGAATGACATTTTCTACGACTGCACCATGATTATTATAGTTAGTGCAACCCCAGAGAGGTGAGTGAGCGTTCCAGTCTCCGCCTATAATAAAAGGAGTCGAAAGAGAGTTAACGAAAGTAGGAAACGGGCAATCGCGTAAATCAAAATTAGGAGGGAAATAAGCGGAGGGAACATCCATTAATTATGCGGGCTGTTTTCCTTTTCATTTGTATCCCCTCTTCCATGGTAAGATTTGTTAAGATTTGGTGGGACGTCCCTCCCACTCACGCGAGACTTACGCTGTAGTTGTTAAGGTATTAAATTTATTTTCGTAAAGAAGAGAAATAATACAACATTAAGGTATACTATAAAAAATTTATTTAAGTTTAGCTCAATTGAAAGTAAAAATAGACAACAACATCACTTTCCCGAACTTTTCACATACTCCCTGGGCATTCACATACTATATCATTTTATTTTTTTTTGCTTTTAAAATCTCTGAACGTTTCTTTTTACTTTTTTTTAGTTCTCGAAATAAAATTTTTTAATAGCCGTGAGATTTTTTCAGAGGGAAAAGTGGACACTCCAAAAAAAGTAAAAGAAAAATTGACATAATTTTTTTTTTATAATCTGTATATCAATCTATTTCCTTTAAAAGTTAAGGTGAGATTTTCAATTATTCCCCCTTAGTTTAAATAAGATTTAATGAGATTTTACTGGACCACTCGCCACCATTTTGAGCTCACGGAATTGAAATTGATGTCCCCTAATATCCTTCGAAATTGAGCTAATGCTGATGGCGTTCACAGCAACCGTAATGTTGACTTTGCTAATAATAACGTTATTAACGACATTACAGCGATGCCTCGGCAATATTGGTATCATTATTTGCTGATGTCTTTGGTGACAAAACTAGTTGAAAAACAAATATACACTCGAAGCGTAAAAAACAAGAGAACAAGGACCTAAAGGCTTTAACTTAGAAAAATTTCAGAACTACCTATAGCAGCGAGGAAAAATCCGGACAAGATGTAATTGTTCTCATTTTAAAAATAAAATAGAAAAAAAATTATAATAAACACTTTCCGCGTCAGGAAAGAGTTACTGATGATTAAAATACAAATAGTTCTCGTAAGTTTATTTATGTAACAAATATACTTTCGAACAACAAAAAATAAAGATGAAGAAATACAGAAAAATGATGTGATCAAATCGATGTGTTACAAACTAGAAACTATGGCATTTCAGGAAGAACCTTCCAGCTGTTCTGAAACTGAACCTTCCAAACACACTACACCGTCGACGTGAAACCACCTAATACAATATTCCTACGCCTAACAATCATCTCTGGGACTGTAACGGACTTCACTCACACCTTGAAGATCTCCAATTTCTCCTAAAACATTACAATCCAGCAGTCATAGTTATCCAAGAAACCCATTTGAGACAAGACCTATCATTCAAGTTGAAAACCCATTCCATTATAAATCTATCGATACACACCACCACAATTGCTCATGGAGGAGTATTACTTGGTATACGAAAATGCATACACTTTGATGAAATCGGCTTAAGCACAGAACTTCAAGCAGACGCAGCTAGAAATTACCCCCAAGAACCAATCACAACCTATACCATATACCTTCTTCCTAACCAAAACGTCAACGCCGAAACACTTTTAGAGCTTATCAATCAAATTCCTACACCTTTCGTTATATTTGGCGATATAAACGCACATAACCCATTATGGGGCGGAATAAAAACCAACGATAAAGGTCTGGCAAAAGAGAAGATTTTAAAGGACAAACATCTCAACAACCTATCTCATAAAATATGGTCTCTTCCTTAGACTTAATTATTTGCTCGCCACAACTCAGCTCTAAACTGCAAAATTTCTTGCTTGCTGACTTAGGTGGAAACAACCATGTACCAATTGTAATATTATATACTGCCACTAAAATTGCACTCTTCTAATAAAATGCCATGGAATTACTCTAAAACAGACTGGCCTAAATTTGCTGATGCATGCCGCAGCAGCCCCACCCCTGACTTCTTAAAAGGTATAAATGAATTAGTAGAAGAATTTACTGCAAATTAGTTTCCTTAGCTAGAACATTCACTCCTATGAAACACTTGAAAAAGAGTAAAGTACCTTGGTGGAATCACAAATGTGCAGAAGCCCTCAAACTACGAAGAAAAACGTTACGACAACTTAAATCTCACCCATCACTTGAGCTACACATTCAGCATCAAAAACCTAAAGCTATTGCACGCCGTGCATTCAAAGAAGGCAAACGTGAATCTTGGAGAAAATATACTTCTTTCACTAACTCCTCCACACCAATTAGGGAAATTTCGCAAAAAACTCGAGCAATTTAAAATACACACGAATCTCCAACAGCCATTTAACACCTGTTACACCGAACCCGAAACCATAGCAGAAGTATTTGCTATTAGTCGGCATCAAATATCCAGGAATGATTCAACATTTATTCGCCATAAACTTCTGGAAGAAAAAATACAACTACACCCCAACTCAGATAACTAAGATCTATACAACATTGACCTTACCAAAACTGAATTCAGCAACGCATTGCGTAAAATGAGGTTAACAGCTCCTGGACCAAATGAATTGCAGATCTCTATGCTGAAACAAGCACCTGCTAACATTCACGACATCTTACTTAAAATATTCAACCGTATCTGGACTCAATACGAATTTCTTAATGCATGGCTTAAGGCAACAGTCATCCCTTTCCTCAATCCAAATAAAAATCCGACACCAACTGACAGTTACAGACCAATATCGCCGACTTTATTTTTATGCAAGCTTCTAGAAAAAATCTTCAGCGCCAGATTAATGTGGATTCTCGAACAAGAGTGCCTGCTCACCAATGCTCAATGTGCCTTTCGCAATTCCGGATCAACATTACATCCAGCTCTCTTTACACAGAATGCAGCATTGGAGAGCTTTGCTAAAAAGCAACATCTTCTTGCTGTTTTAGCTATAATCACACTTAAAAATAGGAAGAAAGTTGCCAGTTGAAACGCATACAACCATACCAATAGCTGCTCTACACGATAATCAAATCTTTCATATACTTACCCAAAACATCCTTAAATCCTTAAATCTTACTTAAGCGTCATCATTCTCCAGCAGCCTCCCTCTTAACTCCCCGCGAATAGAAAATGCTGTTACCAGTTAGCAGATAAAGAGGATCGTAGTCTTCAAGTACCACAGATTTTCCAGAAAATGAACATTTATCATTTAGTATAAATATAATAATAATAATAATTATAATAGTGTAACTTATTTACTCGTAAAATAATATAGTTCCTAATTCCAGCCCGTTCTAGCGCGTAGGTTTGTACACGCGCGCTTTATAAATAAAGAATGATATATATAAATCGATGTGTTATGTAATTACAAAGATAAAGCTTTTCGCTTTTTTTAACCCAGTTTGTCACATTTTAGCCGGCCTACTCTTGCTCAAATTCATATTTTCCATTTCATACGACTATCTCATTGAAAAGTTGATATAATTTTCTACACACGACTGTATTTAAAGGTAAAGTGTTTTCCTTCTTTGTTCAAATTTCCAGCATTACTAAACTATATGCACGCTAACGATCCTTTTAAATCATAAAAATCACATGCATTGCTACTACTATTCCTAAACGTACAAGATGAGACGAAGTACAATGATACCCAAATCTAATCCTGCACGTTGTTGTTATATAGTCCCTATCTATGTTATACCAGAACCACAGATGCTCCTCAATTGATTTATTCAGATTAGAATATGACTTGCTTTTACATTGAATAGACTCTCCATGATAACTCACACTATTTTAATAAATATTCTTTTACAACTGTCAAATGTTCTTTACAATTTAACTATTTCTGATTTATACTATATAGTTCTCAGTCCTTGTTAAGGAATCACCTATGTTATTCCTGTGGATTCCAATGTTTTCCGGGATCCACTTAAATACCACAAATGTCTTTTGCTCCTTTTTTTTTTTTTTTTTTTTTTTACCCCCCCTTGGGTTTGCTAGCAAAGAGCATTAGCTCAGCAAAAAGGAATAGATACATGGAATAGAATAGAAATTATATTTTTATTCTGTCGACAATGGAATCAAGGAACACCCCTAGAACAGGAACAACAGAGATAGTAGGTAGAGAAAGAACATACGAGGCGTTGAAAGGAGCAGGAAGATCAAGCTTTAAAAGATGGTAATAAAGTAACTCACGCTCGCGAGTAAACCGGAGCACTCGAAGAGCACGTGATTCGCATCGCAAACATACTGGGAATCTTCAGGATCCAATGGACAAAAAGGAGATGCAGCCAAAGAGAAGCGATTTAGTGAAGAAGGAAGGAGACTATGCGGGAAACGGAGGCGAGATAATTTAGTAATTCTTCAATCTATGTACTATTTTTCTGATTTTTGTTTCTACATACTTTGTCCCAAAACTTTTTATATATTGTATATGTAAAAAAAAAGAAAGTATTGACAAATGGATTGTTGTCATGGTTAATTATGATATTCTTACGTTGGAGTTAATAAGAAGTTCTGCCAGTTCTTGCATTATGGAAGTAATGACAGATATTTCTATGCAAACAGTATATTAAATTTATTAGTTTTGCTTGATTACAATGGAAAAAAAAAAAAGAAAATATTAACAGACATTTTCATGCAAATCATAAATTAGTAAAATCAGACATGGAACACATCACTATCTTTTTTTGTAACAAAGTCAGGAAGAATGATGTTGACAATTTTCTTTAATCCGTGGGGCTGGGGGTCCGACAGTACCCCCAATCGAGGTGAAGGAGCGGAGCTCTTTAAAAGGCATGAAGGACCAAGTTTTTAATACATATATATATATGAATTATAACGCCATTCTTAGGCCGGACCCCACTAATTTCTTTGTCCGAAAATGTTTCATTTCTCCCTAAAACGTTACATATAATGTGCCCCATCACTATTTTATATATAAGAAGACAATGTCATGACAGAAAAAGCATTGTGGGTCGGACTAAGGATGACGTTGTTAATTTTACTCGTTCTACATGAAGTATAGAAGTGATGCAGTTATGGCAAAATCCGCTGATATATAAAAGTGTTTCAGGGAATTTGAACCTTATTTTTATTTCCTATTGATAATATTTGTACAATATTATACTACAATTTATTTGTTTTTTGTTCTCTGTTACTGGAATTCCATTACTGATTGATCAACTGAAATTAAGTTCCATTTTCCTTTGAAGTCTTACAGGTCCTGCGATTGCTTTTGGACATCGAAGCAAATACATTAAAGCGTTTCGTCGCCAATGGAATAATTTTTTTGCAGTATATTTTCAATTTCGGTTCTAATTTCAAAATTTGGTATCCGAACGTAACGGTCTACAGTATTAGTCAAATACCCCGAACACAACAAAAAGCTAAAAATTACATGATCATTTTCTTCATCCACGAAGAAATCAAATTCACCACTGACAATTTTCTTCAAGCGTATAATTTTATTCATCCGCCAATGTCGGTAATCAAATGCGACCTCATTATTAAAAATATATTCATTCTTTAAAATCAGAGATAGAACTTTTCTTACTGGATTGTTATGGAATAAGTTGAGGGGTAATTTGAGAAACTTCGGTTTTTTCCAGTAGGATCTTAAAGCATTTGGATCACCGAGTTTTACATTTTGTAAGTATTGAAGTACGGACAATGTGTTGTACATTTGCTGATTTATATCGTAAAAATAATCACGGTTATATCCCACAGTATAATTGCCATAAAATTTATCTATGTTAGCTTTTAACGTTTTAGCTTCACTGGAATTTTTGGTGAATTTAAGTAATTTTTTAAGTTCTTGTTCATCGATTCCATAAAAATCATTATAGCCGTTCATTTCAGTAAACCAGTATGATAAATATTTCACTTTATGGTCGCAACTAAAAGTGTCCAGTAATAATGCAGTTAGGAAACATTTCCTTACACAATGAATATCTGAACTCCTGCAATCTGAAGCAGATCTAATCATTGTATGAAAAGTAATCATAATTTCTTCTACATTTTCCGATGTATTTCCGAAGATCATAAGATTCAAGAAAGCATCGTAATCATCGACCAGTATAATAATCTGTCGCTGAAAGTGTTCGTATAACATATCACAAAGCACACTCAGTGAAGTTGAAAAATCGATTTTACTTAGGTTCCCTTTTAGGGTATGGTTAATATAATCTTTGAACTCGGAGTATATCATTAAGTATTTATGTTGTAAAAAAGTATTTAGGATGGCATTCCTCAAATTTTCACGTATGCTATTGTTGTTTTCAATACAGTTTAGATGTTCAAGGTTTACGTGGATCACCGGATGCTTGCCGAAGGTTCGATTGAAAAATTCGATGTCCTTAAAAATTTTTAATTTTTTAAATAGACGATAGTTTTTCGTTTTTTCCTTGTTTATTATTTCATTCCCATTTTCGTCAACTTCAATTTCGAAATAATGCTTCAGAGTGAGGATGTTGATAGTCTTTCAAAAACTCGGAGGAGCTTGAAAAAACGTATTTTTAATTATATTTTCAAAAATGTCTCTGGCTATGAAAGATTTGTCAATGTATGCTCCGCTTTTCACAAGCTCTGTAAAATTGGTTGATCCAAATGTGAATGCTAATTTCCCTGACAGCTGTAACAGAAATATATAACAATGTATAAAACACAAGAAGTATGAAGACATTAAAAAAATGTCATAATTTAGATGTATAGTTCAGAACTGTAAATATGAAACATTGCAGATCATAATAAAAGATAAGATCGGAGGGAAGAGCGGTCAAGTGTGTAGAGGAACGGCGCAGATGAAAAATTATTACAACTGGTAAGATATGGCTGACAAGGCCACACATATCCATGTAGCACGTGATAATGAAAGTTATCGTCAGTCGGTTAACAACCTTCAATGAGTGTTGAACTCGAAAAAGAAGTAGGTCGCTGCACTTATCTAGGCAGGAAGTCTATCTTTCAAAAATACAAGCGCTTCTATTTAATTGTTGCCACTATCAGATAACTGTCATTAACACTGCTTGTTAGAATTTACTATCACATCTATGCAATGGAGAAGTAAATTCTAAACAAAAACCAGATGTATATATAGGCGCTTTAGATCTTACAACATATAAATAATACCGAATGAGCTATTCACGCTTGAGTGGTCTAGGGTTATGATATTTTACTTTCTAATGCTCAGCAGTATCTTTTTTCAATAGTTGAAGGAACAATTGAAAGGTACCACGAGAAATGAGATTGTCCCAATATAGCCAATCATGAATTTACTTTCTCATTCACGTCTATGATAACACAGGAAAATGGGAAAGGCAAAACGTCATCGGCCAAGAACAATGGGTAGAAATTCTTAGAAAAAGAAGCAGCTGATGTGGTATAAATATTTAAGAGAGTAGGGCTAAGGGAGAGGCCTTGATGAAGACCGCGGGAGACAATTTTATTAGGAAAACAAGAATAGAAATGAATATAATGATTCTGCATGAGGCTGAAAACGAGGGAAACGAACTGCATAGGAATAATGCAATCTACCGCACTATTTTGAAGAGTAGGAAAATTAGCATCATCAAAGGTGCAGAAAACGTTAATAAAAGTAGTAACGGTGTAACTTTATTAACAAAAGATTTATATAGATGAGAGACAAGAAGGCTAATATAATCAACCGGTCCTAAAGAAGAATTGACTCCGAACATCCATAGGAAATACGTTATTACGCTGTAGCTCCTGTCGAATAATTTTTAAGACAAGAAGCCAATGAGAGAAATTTATTTGAGGAACAGCAATGTTAATAAAACAGTTCTGGGAAAGAGGTGTAACACCTTCGGAAAGAAATGATTTAACTATGTTAGGAAGAGTTTGAATAGATCGGTCAGATAGATTCTTGAAGACAAGGAAAGGTATAACATTTAAACCTGGAACGGGGCTTGATGATTTCTCAATAATGAAAATTGTGGAAATCCAAATGCGGAGGGACGTATGTTGATGGTTGAGGATAAATATTAGGAACAGAGGTATGCACCAGGTTAGGTGATCGGACGCCAGAAGGAAAATAAGCGGAGTGATCGTGAACGTGAAAATGAATATTGTTCCTTATCAATATGGCGGCGCCGCCATATCTATCTGCACGATCAGATCGGATTAACTTAAATCCACGAATGGATATACTCATGGACTCAGTAAGCCAAGTTTCGGGCAACAGAGCAATATGGATGGAGTAAGTGTCAAGAATCTCTTCCAAGGCGTGTTTGTTGGCTCTCAGGCTCCGACAATTCCATTGGAGAATATTTAACTTATGAGTCATAAAAAGAAATCGTTGGATGAGACGAATGGCTGAACCAGAATTCCAACGCAAGAAGTAGAAGCCAACGGCAAAGGCGAACCATGCAGCCAACAGGACTACGGCAGAAACATATCATAGACAAATAATGGAAGAATGAATCAGCAGCAATCCAGCAAAGAATAAATTCAGGAGAGACATACCAAAGATTAGAGGTCTTGACCTCGATCTTGGAAGTTACTGTCAGTTTGCATCACAAGACAATCCACAGTACAGCATGATGATTCTTATTTTCGGATGCCAGTTGAAGACATAACGGAACGCATACGCGGCTGGTTAATAGAACCGCCGCCCAGAGAGGCAAATCGTTATAAATAAGATTAACAGTTACCATGGAGAAATTATCCAAACGAGAACTATTCTTGATGAGCGTATGTTTCTTTTAACTTGTCATATAAGTATAATCGAATGTGATTAGCTTTGCAGTGGCTATCCTCGAGAGGCTCCACTGTGTGAAGATAGGGTTAGGTTATCCCACAACGGCTCTCCTGACCAAAGTACCATAGCGGAGAAAAAGTGCAGAAGAAATAACTATAATACTGTGGGTTACTCGATAGTAGAACATAACAATAATCCGGAGGGATACAACAGGGAAGAAAGTAAAATAGGAATTAGCAGAAATGTAAGTTACTAGAGAGAAATTCAGAAAGAGATGTGACAAAGTTAGGAGAGTAAGCTATATTGTGTGAAGAAAGAAGATATAAAATTGCTGCGGATAGATTATAAACGTGGGGATGAACCAGACGCAATGATCGGTATCCCGTCCGAGGATGAGGAAGGTAAGGCTATATTTAAGTTAGCGTAGAAGGAATTGTTGCTTGAGTTAAAGTGAGAGCCCAGCCCCTGGAAGGGGACGGAATTTGACTGGAAGGGTTAGGAGGAAATTGAGGAAGAGATTTATGAGGCGCTTTTGTTTTGCTCTGTTTACAAAAAGTGGGGGACTTGAGGGGAAGTTGTGGATTAGGGACAGAAATATTGAGAGGAACACCGGCTTTAGAAGAAGGGATAGCGGCTCGGTTGGCATATGAGAAAGCTTGTGTAGAATAAGAATTTCTTCTAATCGCTGAAGCTTCCTGAAAGGAAACGTTTTCAAGGGACATTTTCTTTTTGATGTCCCTTTGTTCAGTCCATTCCGGACAACTACGGTCGTTGGAACAATGTGCGCCCTTGCAGTTTCGGCATAACGGGGGGTTATGAAGATCAATACATTCTGAGAAGGAGTGTTTTTGGGAACAATGGGAACAAACAACTGAGGAACTCCGACAGTGTCTAGTAATATGTCCGAAAAGGAAGCACTTAGCACACTGCATTGGAGGTTTAACACTCGGAGAAACGGGAAAACGAAGTTTAAAGATGGAAATGAAGTTGGGAAGGAAATTTTTGGGGAACTTAAGTTCAACCGAATTCGTTGGAACCTTCTTGCCTTCGGTAGTGCGCAGAATTCTTCTGACTGAGATTACCGGGACAGGTGATTCCAAGCCCTCTAAAATGTAATTTTCAGATAAGGAAGGATAAATACCTGAGATCACGCCGAGCCTATATAATGAGGTAACAGGGATAAATGCTTTAAGATTATGATTAGTAAGAAAATTAAGATTTTGAAGGAAAGAGTTGGCTGCAGAAGAAGAAGAGAAAACGACGGCAACGCGATTTTTTCTTCGCGGGGTAATATCTGTAAGAGAAGATGAAACGGAACTAATAAGTTTTGGCCAAAGCTAGGGGGTGGTAGTT
Source organism: Icerya purchasi (assembly GCA_039619475.1). Taxonomy (NCBI): domain Eukaryota; kingdom Metazoa; phylum Arthropoda; class Insecta; order Hemiptera; family Monophlebidae; genus Icerya; species Icerya purchasi. The sequence goes on from CM077115.1 coordinate 155,435,075, forward strand.
ACATATATTAGAGTCAGCCGAGGTATGCTCGGCTATGACTGAATAAGGACCCGGGTGGTCTTAAGGATAAGTCTCAACAGGATTAGGACTCCTATTGTTTTCGCTAATATTGGGATTATCTCCATCCTTATTGATGACGTTTGTTGAAATATTATTATTATTATTATTATTGATGATATTGTTCTTAGATTCGAAAATGTCATTGACGAGATCGCTACTCTTAGTGACAATTTTATTATTTAGAAGTGTATTCTGAGTAATGTTGACATTATTATTATTAACCCTATTTCCATTATGTTCATCACTGCTAGAAGAACTGTTATTCGAATCAGAAGGGTTAGTCCGCGGCAATCGCAAGTCTTTTGAGGGCAGTGACGCCACAGGGGATAGTGAGCTCGACGGTTTACGTTTTGGAGGAGCATCATCTACCTCCATTGAATTCAAAGACAGATCCGTTTTAGAGGGCTTAAGCCCAGTAGAGGAGGCCGCTGTGCGGCCCTCCTTGAACACGCTCATTTAAACGAATGTAGAAGAAGTGAAGACACAAAACAAAACAAAAAGGAAGAAAAAAAAACAAATAATATCTAGAAATGAAAAAAAAATCTAACTAAATAAATAATAGTAACGTAAAATAATAATGACGCTAGTCGAGTAAAAGAGAGATAAGAGAGAAGAACAATGAACGATCTCACCGAGTTATCTGATATAATGAACGACGGAGTCGCGTTGCGATTAAACTGATAACGCGAGAGAATCGAAGACAGCAATCAACGCACGAAAAACCGACTTGTTCGAAACCACCAAACTTACATAGAGACTCATGCAGACAGCGTGCAACTAATTAACTGGATGTGAGTCAGCAAAAAAGGAAATGTAGTTAGAAAAAAATGAATGGAATTTTGAAAAACAATTAAACAAATATTGAAAAAAAAATCTACTGCAACGAGGCATATAGTATGTGTTGGTATTGATTTAATAAGGTTGTGGAGTGAAAAATATTTTTGAAAAAGAGGAAAAAAAACAAAACAGCAGATTTTTGATAAAAATAAATTTATTATGCGGAGAGAATGCCTTGTTTTTGTGATAATAAAATATTACCTTTGGACGCTACAAAAGAAAAAAAAAATATACATCCCCCGTATTTTATTTAGATTTTTTTATTTTTTTTTTTTTTTAAGTGTCGTGTACAGCTACCGGGGCTATTACGACACTATGGCAATCGGAGAGTTAAATGGTTCGAAATAGGTTAGTTGTATGAAGAAACCGAATAGTGTCTGCAATGTTCAAAGGCGAGTTGGCCAAAGACGACTGCAAAGACGCTATCCGGTGCTGGGCGCGCTGGAGCGCGAAGGATGGGCACTCCAGGAGCAGGTGTTTCACTGGAGGAGAGGGGGGAAGGGAAAAAAAGGGGCATTTGAAAGGGGGCTCGCAATTAAGTAGGAGATGATCATGAGTCAGCGAAATATGACCAATGCGGAGTCTTGCCATAGCCACAAAGTGGGTTCTGGGGAGGTCAGAAGGAGGGAACCAAGGGTCAATTCCGTGTTTTATCTCTCTTAGAAAGCAAGATTGTCTAGTGAGCCAATCTTGCTTCCATTGGGATTGCACAAGAATTTTTATAGATTTTACTATGTCGGTGGGAAGAGGAGGGGAACAGGGCATGGGGCACGACAGTGTTGACTTAGCAGCGATGTCAGCTAAGTAATTACCCCTAAGTCCGGTGTGGCTTGGCACCCATAAGAAAGTAATTTGGTGGGAGGATGATCTTAATTTTAGAATTAGGGATTGTATGGAGTTGGTTATGTAATTCGATGGGGATTGTTGGGGAAGGGACTCCAAAGCTGCTAGTGAATCAGATACAATCAAAATGCGGCTGTTGGGTGGAGGGGATTTAACTGTGGATTCGAGGGCTAGGAAAATGGCATAAAGTTCGGCATCGAGAACGGAACAGTGGTCATGGAGGCGGGCGGACGACGAAACTAGGTTAGAGTGAAAGGAACAAGCAGTAGGAGACGATTCGGAAACAGGGCATGATTTCGCGCCGTCAGTGAAGTAGGCTTGGTGATTTGAATATTTTTTAAGGGTTGCGAAGATTCTGGTGCAGAGGAGGGAGAAGGAGATTGTAAATGAAGCACTTAAATATGGAGTAATGTAGTTTATTATGCGTGATCATTTCACATTCGTCTCAATCAAATATAAATGTGATGTTACACAAATTAGCAAGAACGGGAACGAAACATGTGAGTGAAAATTTCAATTACGAAGATTTGTAGAAAAACAAAAGTGTGATAAAGTACAAATGAAAATTATACAATGGAAATAAAACAATAATGTATTAATGATCACTCACGTAGAATAAGCCAGCTACAAGTTATAGTTACATCTTACAGAAAATGAGAAGACTGAAATTTCTAAAAATTAAATGAAAGTAATAAACAAACGAATTATATGAATAATAAGAAAAGTCGGAGTCATCGCTAATTAAACTGAAGGAAGTGTACTGTTCAATGTTAGTGAGACTAACGTGAATGAATATTAAATTAATGCTGACCCATTATGGTTAAAAATAGAAAAAATTCACCAATTTTAGAAAGATACTATTGGCAGTAGAAGGCACAAAATTCTCTTCAAAATCTACCGTGTCAGAAATAATAGTCAAACCGTGAAATGTAGCAAGGTAAGCAATTATTAAAGCGCTAAGGAATAATGGCTATTTACATTATGTGTATTCATATACGATTAAGAGATGCCAGTTACTAGGACGCAGGACGAATTATTGTAATTTTCAAATGATGTGTGTTAAATGTGCTTAAAAACATGATGCAAAGATTTGCACTAGAAGTATTTCTGAACCGGTTATGTGTGCTCTATGCAAAGAGATCATCCCGCTAGCGGCAAAGGCTGTTCATAAGCAAAGGGTTCCGTTTTACAATAGAATACTCTTAAATGATGCTTCAATGCAGATAATTAATTACAACGAAACACTTCATGATAATAAAAATATTCCCGTTTCAAAAAAATTTTTTTTTTTTTTTTAAGTGTCGTGTACAGCTGCCGGGGCTATTACGACACTATGGCAATCGGAGAGTTAAATGGTTGGAAATAGGTTAGTTGTATGAAGAAACCGAATAGTGTCTGCAATGTTCAAAGGCGAGTTAGCCAAAGACGACTGCAAAGACGCTATCCGATGCTGGGCGCGCTGGAGCGCGAAGGATGGGCACTCCAGGAGCAGGTGTTTTACTGTAGGAGAGGGAGGAAGGGAGCAAAAGGGGCATTCGAAAGGGGGCTCGCAATTAAGTAGGAGATGATCATGAGTCAGCGAAATATGACCAATGCGGAGTCTTGCCATAGCCACAAAGTGGGTTCTGGGGAGGTCAGAAGGAGGGAACCAAGGGTCAATTCCGTGTTTTATCTCACTTAGAAAGCAAGATTGTCTAGTGAGCCAATCTTGCTTCCATTGGGATTGCACAAGAATCATACGCATGCGTCATTAAAAACAGCTATACTCAAAATTATACTGAAAACATTTCCATTCGAAATAAAAATTATATTAATTGTGAGTGGGCCAATGGTAATGGCGTTCATGTCAATGATAATCCATGGCTGTCCTAATAATAATAACGTTAATAACAACATTACAACGATGTCTCGGAAATACTGGTGTAAGTTCTAATAAATTTTAAAATTACTATAAATCAGCTGATGTCTCTGGCGACGAAACTAATTGAAAAACTGATTTACACTCGGATCATGTGAAACAAGAGAACAAGGATCTAAAGACTTTAACTTTAAAAAGCTTCAGAGAACTATTTACAGAGGCAAGGAAAAGCTCGGACAAGATGGAATTCTCAATATCTTAAAAGGAAAATCGAAAAAAATCTATAATAAACACTTTCCATGTCATTATAGAGTTACCGATGATTAAATTTTTTTTTTTTTGTTTTTTTTTATATGGAAATAAGTTTTGGGTCTTACTGAGCAAGTATGCCCGTTATGTGAGTGCCCAACCTCTTATTATCGTTTATTTGACATAAATTTACAATTTACTAATAACATTTCAATACATCTAAAATAATATTTCTTATCACTATAGTAATTTAATTAATTTAGTACAGTAACTTCTTATGACTACACACTTAGCACTTATACATTACCAACCAGTCACACTCAAAATAATCATTCCCACTAATGTAAAAGAAAGAAGATCTTTTCCGCTACATTATTGAAAATCATTTACATGCCCCTGTTGTAGTTCCTGTGCTGAGCAAAGAGAAATTTAGAAACCTAATTTACGAAATAAAGACGAGTCACCGATATGGTAGTACAAATAGAAGAAACCTCGATAGTTTCTTAATCTGCACACCAATCTGTCAGCCATTTTTTTACGTCTTCCTTCCACACACCTAATCTTTTCTCCTTTAATATATTACTTGGAATTTCCCGTAGTAATTTAATTAGTACTGTCTGCTGTGTATTATCAATCCTTAAATTGGTCCCCCTTGGTTGAATAAAGTATTTTTTATTTCGATCTCTCGTAACTCTAATTTTAGGTCTTGATGGTATTCTGATATTATTGGTTTTGAGCTCCAATAATCTATAATAATAATAATACATTTTTGGCGACATCACAATGTTTACCTTCCACCATGATGATGTTGAATTATTATGCCTCCCATGAGGAAGCAGTAATTTTAAACATCTTTTCTGCAATTTCGCTATCTTGTTAAGTTGTGATTTCTTCGCTTCTCCCCATATTTGAATACCATATAATATCCTAGACATTATCATTGCGTTAAAAAAAATTTTTAGTGTTTCATATGGAAGTACTTGTTTCATCTTATATAATGCTGGAATGGTCTGTCTGATTTTTACACTTAAATTTTTTATATGTTTTTTCCAATTCATATTGCTATCTATAAAAACCCCTAAATATTTAAAATCCTGCACTTTTTCTAATGGTTTACATGCGCAAACTGGACTGTTGTTCCTTAAATATAAATCATGAACACATTCGCTACTGTGGATGATAATCCGCGGTTCATGAGTAGCATGTTTGGATATGTTTTGAATATGCATTATCTTTGATTTATTTATGTTCACTGCTAACCTCCTGTCATGCGCCCATTTACTAAGATTATCAACGTCCTCCTGAAGTAACTTCTCCGCCATTTGTATATTATTGTGTTCTATCAATAGCGCAATGTTATCCGCAAACACAAACACCTTTGCATTTCTAATATATTTGTGAAGCGAGTCAGTATATATCAAGAAAAGAATGGGAGCCAGTATGGTTCCTTGTCCGACACCATATTGTAACAACCTATCCCTACTTTCATTTTTTGCAATTTTTACACAATTCTTCCTATTTTTAATATAGTTTGTAAACCATTGGAGTTGTCTGTTAGTAATACCAATCTTTTCTAAATCCTTTATTAATAAATCATGATCTACTAAGTCAAACGCCTTGGATAGGTCAATGAAAGTAATTATAAATTGATTCCCTATCGATAGTCCCATATTTATTTCATTTCCCAATTTACTTAATAGCGTTAAGGTGGATCTTTTTCTTCTAAATCCGTGTTGATTTTCGTAAAGGAGATTATTTGTTTCTAGGTAACTCTTTAAATGACTGTTTACGTAATGTTCTAAAATTTTCGCTATTACCGAAATTATTGTTATAGGGCGGTAATTTTCCAGCTTATTTTGAGCTCCTTTTTTGTAAATTGGTTTAATAATTCCTTTTTTTAGCCCCTGAGGGATGGTACCACTCTTTATAGAATAATTAATCATGTTTGTTAGTATAGGAACGAATCTCTCTAAATTTCGCTTAATGTCCATAGTCCTAATGCCATCCCAACCTGGTGCTTTGAAATTTTTTAGGCTATTTATTATTGCTTCGATTTGTATATTATCAGCTGGAGGAATGAAAAAAGAACACATCAACCTGTTTTCATCATTTGAATTCAATAACTGGACATCACACTTATGTTTATATTGTTCTACTGATTTTGCAAAATATTCACTGAATTTCTCCGCTAATAATGAGTCGGTTCCAAAATGCCTGCAAATGCAATCATAAATTGATACTTTATTCCTTTTATTTACAATATTATTAATTATTCTCCATATGTTTTTACTCGAATTATTTGCTCTATCAATTTGACTTAAGTAAAACACCTGTTTTGCCTTCCTTATTTCTGTTTTGACATTATTTCGATACTTTTTATAGAGTCCCTTATATCGAGTACTGGTTCTATTCCCTTTACTAAGTTTATAGTATTGATCTCTAATTTTCATAAAATTAAGTATCTTCTGATTCATCCATTCTTTTTTTGGATGATATTTGTTTACATTCCTACCTTCACTCATACCCAGTTCACATTTCTTGTAAATGATTTTGAATGCGGCGTTTATATAATCATATATGTTTTCTGCCGTGCTAAATCCCTTTATTTGGTTCCAGTTATAGTTGTATATTTCACTACGTATTTTCTTTTCATCGAAAACGAGTTTGCGATTTATGTTACTTTTCTGCCATTTGCTTTTCAAGGTACTAAACGCAACACCTATTAAATAGTGATCGGATATTTTCGCGTTAATGATTCCAGAAGTGACTACAGGCAGCATATTTCATGAATATGTTATCAATACAAGATTGGGTGCATCTATCTACTCGTTCTTCCTCTCTCGTTATTCCCTGGATTAACTGTACTGCTCCTATCCCGTACAATATATTCAAAAAGTTTTCAGCCTGTACATTTTGATGTAATAGGTCTATGTTAAAATCCCCGCAAATTAAAACGTTATCGTTATCTTTTTAATTTTTCAATAACATTGCGAGGTCTTTAATAAATTCACCTACATTTTTATTCGGAGATCTATATATGGCAATTACTCGTAATGGCGTTTTTTCGTATGTGAATATGTCAACCATCAGCATGTCCATACTTGGAGTATTTACGGCTTCCTGAATTATGCATCGAAATTTATTATTAACAAACATCAATATTCCTCCATTATATCCCGAAGGTTTTTGAATGGAAAATCTCTCGAACCCCTCTACCTCATGTAATTTTAACTCGTATTCAGCTATGTTAATTTCAGTCAGAATTATAACACTTACTTCAGTATTATTAATATAAGCTAAAAATTCATCCCAATTTCGTCGTACACTTCTTATATTTAAATGCAGTACATGAAATATGTCTTCGTTAACTAGATGATTTTTATTATAATTTAATTCAGATGTAATATTGTCAGTCCAATTTTTGATATGGGAATAGTTCTTACAGCTGTTTTTACTACGGTAATTTATTAAGTAGGACATTTTCTCACCGAAGCAGAATTGGATTTCTGCATAAGAAGGGGATAAGCTCAACAGCAACTAAACAATCATGATGCATGCGGAAACAATTTTCAATTCGTTTAACATCTAATCGATTTCGCAACGGCGCTGATTTTAGATTAATACCTTGCTTATATAAAATAGAATCGATCGAATTTCGATTAATCGTTAAACGTAAATGTAATCAACATGTTAAACTAATCATAGATTCCGCCACATGTTTACATACATGCCATTTGCAACCTATAACAGACAAAATAGATAATCGCACACATGCATCACTCACGCACATTTGTACCCCTTTTAATATTAGTTTACGCAGACGGTGAAGCCGGCCCGTAAACTTAACACCACGAGCCAACACTCTCAGTCCACTTACTATTCCGCAAAACGGACTATTCACAACACTATCAATTACAAAAACACCACCCGTCCTCTCTACACCGCCTAACGCTATAAACATACTGACATTACTCTCGACAACTGTCTCAATTATCTCCCCACACTTCTTAACCCTGTTAATTCTTTTAAGAACCATGCCTGACGTTATCGCAATTCTTACAACTAATAACACTTTTAACAAATACCTATACAATCTCGTCCTCTGTACTAACACTACTTTCTAGCTTCTCTCCGCTTTACCGCCTGCGCACTTGCACCTAACCGCCACATTCATACTGCCACACACACATCCGTTTATCTCATACATATTCCACTAATATAGACTTTCCGTTTATCTCCAAATAATCTTATTATAGTAATTTGTTCAAATCGTCTTCATTTCTAATATGCAAAATGCGTTCTTGCTCGTTTTTCCTGGCAAATATCTTCCCTCGTTTTGTCCATATGAACTTATAATTAAGTACTCTTCCCTTCTCCTTCGTCTGCCACAGTAAATGTTTATAATATTTAGTTAAGTTTTCATTAACATAAATCTGTAAAGGGCTTTCGTCGTTGTCCGATATTTCTTTATCGAAAATTTTTGTGTGTCTTTTTTTGTCAAAAAATAAGTCCGCTATTCTTCTGCCCGTTTTCGCAATGATTGGTTTAGGAAGTTTCAAGTTCCTGCTCGGAACCCTGTGGCTAGCTATTATATCTTCCTTTTTCACTTCGATATTCATTTTCTCTGCTATTTTAATAACTATTTCTGAGGTAATTTCTCGAGGTGTTTCTGTGACTCCATGTATTTCGATGTTTTCACGTCTACCGTATTGCTGCAGCTCATTAACTGACGTTTTTAATTCGGCGATTTGGCTGTCTTTGTTCTTAATTTCAGTTGTTAGAACTTGCACCTGATCCCTTAACGCCTTAACTTCGTTTACCAATGATCCTTGCATTTGTACTAGTTCATCGTACTTTTCTGAAATGAATTCCATACACCTCTTTATTTCCATAAATTCGCTCTTGATTTCCATAAATTCGCTCTTGATTTCTTGGATGGAACATTGCTGTGCCGCTGCATTAAGAACTACTTTCTCCTCTTCGCACATCATTGATTTAGCGATTTTTTTGGTAATGGGTTCGTTTGCAGTAGCGCTGTTGTCACTCAGCTGTCTTTTAAAGTCTATGTTCGAATTACTCGTTACTTTTGATGATTTTGCTTTCGGCATAGTGAATTAATATTTTATCACTGATAACGGTTAAATAGATAATGAAACAATCTTACTTGAATAATCTCTGCTTCTTGTCAAATAAACGCGTTAACACTCAACCGTTCAAACTAATACAAACAACAAACAATCACTTGCCGTGAATTTCGTTATTATATAAATATACTTTTGAAAATAAAGAATACGAAAAAGTGATGTGAACAAATCGATGTGCTATGTAATTATAAAGATAAAGTGATGATAACTGGCGATTTTATAGTGGTAGTTTAGGTTAATTGTAGTAAAAGTTGCGACGAATTCGATTTAGAAAAAGGGAATCGCCGAAGGGGGAAATGTTTTTAGATTTTTGTGAACAACACGGAGTGGTATTAGTAGATTCTTTCGTGTATGTAAACGTAGAAGAGAAAGAATTGAAGGAAAGGCGGTGTCTCCAACAGACATCAGAATTATTACCTAGTAGTCATGCATCCGCAGGAGCAGTGATACAGAGAGTGATCGTAATACAATTACAGCCATATGTGATTTGAAGTTAGAAAAAGTTCAACCAGCTGAACGGAAGAAATGATTTTTAGAGAAATTAAAAGAACAAGAAATAAAACAAAGTTTTTTTTTTTTTTGGAACGAAGTTCCTTTACGTGGCTTGGGGTAGGAGGAAACTGGCAGAAATCGTCAGGGCACGAAAAAGGCGTCCCCCAGAGATCATAGAGTCTGAGTAAATGGTGTTGTTCATGTTATCTTGTCTGTTACTTATTAATTCCAGAGTGTGGAGGATCGTCCTGGCTTCACATGTGAAGACGGAGTTTTGATCATGTGTCCGTCGGGCCGCCAGTGTGTTGGCGTCAGAGATTACTGCATATCCGGTTTTATTGTTGATTGCCGAGCCATCGGTGTAATACTCGATACTTGAGAGATACTTATCCCGTAGTTCGTGGAACCGCAGTCTAAGGATTTCAGGAGGCGTGGTTCGACAGTCTTGGTCGTTAAGCTGCAGATCAATTGTCAAGTCCAGTGAATTCCATGGAGTATTATAACCGAGCGATCGCTCATAGATCTTGGGAAGCGTAATCCCTAGCTGTGCAGCATAATAAAGTACTAGAGTACCCGAATCCTCAACGGATTCGGCGAGTTTCGTTCGCGGTGCCGGTCGAGAGCTGTATTTTTGTATATACACTGGTACGCCGGATTGTTAGTTGTTGAGGCGATAGCTGCGGCGTATTTGCGAGCGAGCTTTTTATGTCGGATGGTCAGGGGTAGTTCACCAGCCTCTACCAGCAGGTTATTAACAAGGCTTGTTCTAAACGGGCCTAGGCAAATGCGACATGCAGAGTTAGCAATCGTTTGGAGAGAGTTCAAGAGTGAATCTTTAGCTGAGTCATACAAGATAGCACCGTAATCAAGTTTTGATCTTATGAGACTACGATAGATCCTTAATAACGCCGTTGTACTGCTACCCCACTGCTTTCCAGCTTGAACCTTCAGGAGGTTTAACCGGTTCTGGCAATCTTTTTTCAGTAACTTGATGTGAGTTTTCCAGGTTAGTTTCCGGTCGATTGTGAGCCCGAGGATTTTGATTTCTTCTCTGTTTTGTAGTGGTTGTTCATTGATAGACAGTTGTAAGTTTTGATTTTTATAGTGATTTTTACGCGAGATAATCATGAACTGCGATTTGGCTGCTGAGAATCGGAAACCGCAGTTATCAGCTCAGGCTTGGATATTATTTGTGAAACGTAAATTCGATGTTTTTCCCCCAACAGGTGATCGAGTAATCGTCAACGAATAGGCGTCCTCGGAGAGGGGATTTAACAATATGTAGAGCATGATTAATTGTTGCAATGAATAAGATTACGCTAAGCACCGATCCTTGAAGAAGTCCATTGCTGTTAGTAAAGTAAGATCAATTCATAATTTAAAAATACCCGTATTAAAATGACTAGAACAACGAAAGTTAAACGTCAAATTAGTAATGTCAGTAACGAAACTACAAGCGAGGAACAAATATCTGAGGGGATTAAATCGTTAAAAGGAGATATGGCAGAGTTTAAGTCGTTTTCCGATTTCCTATTAGAAAAATATGATACACTGGTAGAAAGTAATAACTTATATTAGAATGAAATAAAAGCGCTCCGAGAGCAGGTGGCTATCCTTACTGCTGAGGTCCGTATGAAGGGTAGTGAACTTTCAGAATTAAAAGTTACCATTCGGCAGTTAGAGGAGTACAATAGAAGAGGAAATATTGAACTGCACGGAGTTTCTGAACTCCCAAACGAAAATCTGCCAAATATATTAATGCAGATAGAGAAGGAGTTAGATATAGATATATAGACAGAAAATATCGAGGCAATTCACCGTATACCGTCGAGAAATACGTGGTTGTACGAATGTTCTTAAAATAACCAAATAACTTACTGTATTATTAAATTAATGAATGCTTTTTACTATTTATCAATGATGAAATAATTAAAGAAATGGTACATTTTACTAACATAAAAATAGAAAAGGATATGGAAAGAAATCAGAATAATCGCGGCACTTATAAAACAGACGAGCTAGAAATAGAGGCACTTTTAGGATTACTAATTCTTGCTGGAACTGTTAAATCCGGCCATCAAAATGTTCTTCATTTATGGGGGATACCAATCGCATGGGAATTGATATATTTCATACAACCACGAGTTCAAGAAGATTTTTATTTCTCTTGAAGTACATAAGATTTGATGATATTAGAACTAGAACCCAGAGAAGGAAGCCTGACAAATTAGCACCTATTCGAGAGATATTGGAAAATCTTACCAATGATTGCAAAAACAATTTTATTCAGTTGGTGAATATTGCACTATCGATGAGCAGCTAGTGGCTTTCAGAGGAAAATGCTCCTTTCGTCAGTATATTCCAAATAAGCCAGCGTAATATGGCCTGAAGATTTTCAAGGACATGGTATACTTCTTCTCTTGAGGTTTATGCTGGCACTCAGCCAGATGGAGAGTATAAATTATCAAATAGTGCATTGGACATTGTAATGTAGCTCGTGGCGCACATTGAAGGAACCGGTAGGAATATCACCACTGATAATAGGTTTTCTAGCACTCCTCTAGCTAAAAAACTATCCGAGTCAAATTTGACAATTGTCGAGACTCTTCGAAAAAATCAAAAAGGAATACCGATCGAATTTGTTTCTAAGAAACAGACGGCAAAATCTTCCATATTTGGATTTTAAGATAATATATTACATTGGTATCCTATAGTCCTAAAAAGAATAAAAATGTTCTTCTATTGTCAACTATGTATTTAGAAAATAATAGTATACATGAATCAATAGAAGCTATGAAACTGGAGATCATTACCTTTTATAATAGTAATAAAGGCGGCGTCGACGTGGTGGATGAATTTTGTGCGTCCTACACGACATCCAGGAAATGTAAATGTTGGCCCCTAGTCATATTTTTTCGTTTATTGGATATTTCCGGTATAAATAGCAATATTATCTATAAATACAATAATCCGGATTCTAAAATAAAAAGGCATAGTTTTCTGACCGAAATTGGAATGACCTTGATTCAAGGACAACTCAGAAAAAGAGCACTCATGCCTCGGTTATTGAAAGATATTCGTATGCGCGCAACTAAAAGAATTAAGACTGACATTTCCGAAATCGCTCCTATAGTAGCTGAGCCAAATGGTAGATCTAGGTGTACGATACGTCCTAGACCTAAAGATATAAAAACAAAGACATTCTGCTGTAAATGTTTAAAATTTATGTGTACAAAGCCCACAGTACAAACGGACAAAGGAATCTGGCTACAAATAATTAAGGAAGAGGAAGAAACACGGGATGTTTAAAAATCAGTTAGATCCATCAAGCACGAAACCTATATAGAACACAGCGCTTAGCGTCTGTAAACAATTATCCGATAGTTCAATGACTTTCTCCATCACTATAAAGCAAAGTTTATAGTTTTTAATTATGAAACATTAATCATATTTATGGCGACGGCTGCGGAAACAGCGCCTACCATTCTGGTAAAAGGAAATGAGCAGAATTTACATCCAACACTATGACTGCAACAGTAGCGCCCGCTATGCCGGCTGACAGGGAGTTCACCTATCTACCGTTAGGGCCGCAAATGCGACAGCGAGCCCGTAAAATTAACTGTGAGCTGTGCCTGTTTGTAACTGTACCTGCAACATTAGTGCGTGTTCTTCGTTTAGAGAGGAGTTCATTAAAAATAACTGGACACGATAAGTTAGGAATGCCAAAGAGAACTACTGAATGGATTAGATCTTAATATAATGAAGTACAGAGGATAGAAAGGACACACAATGTGGAGTTGGAACATCATGTGAGAGAAGCTCCGCGTATAGAGCTGCCCTTTCCGATGATAAAGAGGAGCAATCAAAGAATACATGATCAGAGTCACATACGACTGTGTTATCGATACACAGCGGACAAATAGGAAAGGACACGATGGAGAAATGATACAATGAAGCAGGAAGTCGACTGTGACCAGATCGAAGACGACAGATAGCAGACATGATGAAACGGGGAAGGTGCGGAAAATGTAGATACCATGGTTCAGTAGGTGGATTGGGGCGAATGGAAAAATATTGTGAATCAGGACTGGAGAAGGATGATTTATAAAAAAATTTCCAATTGGCCTTTTGGATACTTTTTGCTATATTTATGAATTTGTGAGAAGGAATCTGCCCGACTGGCCGCCCAGAATCCTAGAAGCTCTGGAAATTCTCGGAGTATGAGACAGGAAAGGACCGGTAATATGTAATAGTAATAATAACAATAATAATAATAGTAATAATAACTGTAAAAAATAAGTTTGTATATACGAATAATTTTTTTTTTTTTTTTTCTTATCATGAGCCATGTATAACTGCATAGGTCATTACGGCATACGACAATTACCAAAGTTTAAATGACTGGAACGATCTCATTTGTTCTAATGCATGCCAAGGTTTGGGCGATCATTGCAGTAGCATTGGCGAGGATCTTTTGTAAAGGAAAATTTAGGTTAATGAAATTATCAGTTGTCTCTTCCGCGTTCATTGTTTCGTGCGACAACGGTATTTCGATAATTCTATTCGTATATATCGCTATTCTCTGCGCGTCTAATTGTTCTCGCCTACAACTTACTGATAAGCATCCGAAATCGGTGAGCTTGTTCCTTATATTTGCTTAAATTAACTATTACTTGCGGTTCACGTTTCTTATGGATTCGTTCCGCTGTTTTATTTTTAATTTTATTTTCGAGTTTTTTTTTTTTTGTTTTTTTTTCTATAATTTACTGTCATCCCATTTATAATTAATTGTTACATTAGCTGATGAGTTCGTTTAAGGGAGGTTGCACGGCAGCCTCCTCCAGACCTGCACTTTCCGTCAATGTGATGGAGGTGGATACTTCCAACAAATGAAAACCCTCCAGCCCAGTCTTTTCAAAAGCCGATCTGACCGTTAAGGAGCTTCGTCTCTCGCAAACAGACTTAGTTAGTTCGGCGAACTCGGTTATAAGCAACGCTATCGAAAATTTTAAAGATTAAAGACGACGATAAAGACCATCTTAACGCCAGAAAGCTGAAAATAATATAAATAACAAGTATAATAGCAACAATAATGAAGGTAACTTCGCTAACAATAACATTCCAACTTCACGTAACGTCGATCTCTTCCCTAGCAGCTTCACCGGTTCTATCCAAGTTATGCTTGAGTCTCTTTCCGATAAAAATATCGGTAGTCTGCATCCTTTTGCAGCTGCTAAATTTTTATTCCGTAAGACTACTGCAATTAGTGAAATCGTGCGAGCCTGCAGTTACCGATATCTCCGCGGCTAACGAATTCCTGTTAGATACATCTTTTTTAGAAAAGCATCAATTTAAAGCTTTTATTCCTATTTCTCTCCTCTTTTCATTTGGTATTGTTCGAGATATTCCGGTTGATTTCTCTGAAGGTGATCTCCTTAATGATGTCTCTTTGTTGGTTCCCGTTATTTCTATACGGCGTCTTAAAAAAAAGGAAATATGATAAACTGCATCCCATTCCTTTAATCGAAATTAAGTTTCTTTCCAACAGAATTCCTGATTTTGTCCATTTCATCCATCTTCGTTGTCCGGTTAAACCTCAGACTTCCCATCCAGTGTCGTTCTTGCTTCCGTTTCGGACACATAGAAAAAAATGTGCCGTGGTAAACCTAGATGTGTTAAGTGTGGTGACTCACACCAAGCTAATGAGTTGCTCTAGTCCCCCTTTACCATTAAAATGTCTCAACTGTGAAGGCTCTAATGATTCCACTAACCGCCAATCCCAGTTTTTCTTGAACAATTGGAATTTAAAAAAATTATGGCATTTGAAAATATATCCTTTAGTGAAGCATGCCAATTAAAAAAGGAAAATCGTACTTCGTCTGCGTTTTCTTTCGCTGATATCGCCAACAGAAAAATAAATCCTAATGTTTCCCGTGCCAGGTCTAATAATTTATCTTCCAGTTCTTCTTCTTTGTCGTCTCTCGCTGACTAAATTAATGCTTCGTCCTAAGTCGCCCACTTTTCACAAATTTTCTTCTCCGAAACCTCTCTTCAATTCTTCTTCACAATTTCCTAATCTCCCTTCTAACCGCTTTCCCTCTCCTCCCGATGGGTGGGCCCTTAATAGATCCGTCTCCTTCTCTGGCAGTTCCACTCCCAACAAAAGTGGCCACTCCGCACTTAGTACCGTTAATCCTTTTTTCTTTTCATCCTCTAATTCTCCTCCCACTGCTTCCTTTCCATTAGTTTTCTCCCTGTTCGAAAGTTTTATGGAGCTTTTGGCATCTAAAAACATTGCCTCTTTTCCTTCCCTTGATGAATCCTTACCGCTTTTCTTAGCTAATTTCATAAATTTTAATTAATTATGCTGGTTTGTAATTATTTATGTACGTATCATGTTTCCTTTTCCACTTACTGTAGTATTTCTCCTCTCTTTTGTGTATTTATTGTTGTTTTTCCTCTCCTTTGAATTTTAAAACATTTAGACGAATTGCCTATAGTTTTAGTTGCAGTAATTGTTTCCTTAATTACCGAATGTACTGACGCTGAAGTGGCCAAACCCACCGACGGGCGCAGTTACATTTATTTTATTGTTTTCTTTCACCAGTATACTTACGTTCAGGATATCACCTCTCCTTCCTTATTCCTTTCCTCCAGATATACTTCTTTGTCTTTTTAATTTACTCAACAATGTCATGATTAAGATTCTTCAATGGAAAGTTTGCTTGATATTCAAGACATCCATGTAGCTTTTCTATCTGAAACCTGGCTCTCAGATTCAGTAGATTTCTCCGTCAGAGGCTTTCAGATAATTAGATGTGATCGCGAGAATGGCTATGGAGGAGCTTCCATGCTGGTTAGAATGTGCATTCCATTCACCACCCATAGCATTAACCTTCCAATTATGTCTAGCTCTTCTCATATTCCAAATTTTGTTCACATTTCTATTCCTTCCTCATTCACTAAATTACGCCACCCTCTTAACTTGGTCTCTGTATACTTTCCTCCCTTATGCAACCTTAAAGATCTTCATTTACCATCTTTTTTTGATTCCTTTCCTTATCCGTTTATTATTGGCGGAGACTGGAACGCCTGCTCTCCCGCCTGAGATCTCTCATACCAAAATCGTAATTATTCCTTCCTTCAATTCTTGTTATCAGCCCATAATTTTGTCATTTTCAACGATGGTTCCCCTACATATTTTAAAAACGCGTCCTCTTTCAGTTCTATTGATTTTACTTTCTCCTCTCCTAATTTAAGTTGGAAATGTTCATGGAGCACTCTGGACGGGACTTTTGCCAGTGACCACGTCCCCATAATTGTCTCTGTTCATGTTGCCGCTTTATCCATTCTGCATAACACTTCCGTCACTCCTCGCTGGAACCTTTCGAAAATTGATTGGTCCAAATTCCATTCCTTTCTTCAATCCTCGGCCTTTTGTTTCAATCCTAATCTTGATCTTATCCCTTAGTATCAAGAGTTTATCCAGTTGATTTCTTCGGCTTTATCTTCTTCCTCCTCTTCTAAGAAGAAAGGTCCCACCGGAAATACCAGGCGAATCTATCCGTCGTCTTTATGGTGGAATGCTGATTGTTCGTTGGCTTACCAACCTAGTCTGTCCGCATTTCGTACCTTTCGCCCTAATAAAAATAAGTGTTCGTCTTCGAGACCGTCGTTCAGTCGCGTTCATACTTCTTATTTTACGCGGGTTTTATTCTAAACATGTGTTAATCAGTCCCACTCTGTTTATATTACTCGTATTTTATTGCTTCGTGAGGAAAAAAACGATCGCCGAAATCGTCCGCTACATCTGTTAAATATATTTGACACATCGCTCGATGGTGAGTTGTTATTAGTTTATTTCATTTTTTATTTTTTTCAACTAAGGTCCCCGTCATCATTATTATTAAATAATTCTTAACTATTCACAATGCCGAAATCGAAAAGATTACAAAACACAGCGAAAGAGTACAAAAGGCAGCACAGTGATTGCAGCACGTCAAGTACTGAACCAACTGCCAAAAAAGCTACAAAAATAACGGAGCACCACTCGAAAGATGACGAACGGAACGAAGAGATCGAACAGTGTTCTGTTCAAGAGCTTAGGAGAGAGTTCACGGAAATTAAAAAATGCTTCGAATTCATTTCGGAAAAGTACGACGACCTCGTGCAAATTCACGGCTCTCTCGTAAATGAAGTGAAGGCGTTGAGGGAGCAAGTTAATGTCTTAACTGCTGAAACAAAAAAAAAAAGATAGTGAAATCGCCGAACTGAAAACGACAGTAAATGAATTAGCCCAATATAGTAGGAGAGAGAATATTGAGCTACTTGGAGTCTCCGAAAGACCAGGAGAAAATGTAGAGGAAATTGTCATTAAAGTGGCACAAAAATTAAACATTGAGGTAAAAAAAGAGGACATTTTGGCTTGTCACAGGGTGCCCAGCAAGAACTTAAAATTACCGAAGCCGATTATTGCTAAACCCGGTAGACGGATAGCTGACCTGTTCCTCGAGCATAAAAAGAGCGTCAAAATATTCGATAAAGAAATATCGGGTAATGAAGAAAGTGCCTTGAAGGTATATATTAACGAAAATCTCACTAGATACTATAAAAATTTATTATGGCAGACGAAAGAAAAGGCCAGAGCGCTTAATTATAGATTTGTTTGGACGAAACGAGGAAAGATTTTTGCAAGGAAAAATCAAGAGGATCGCATACTACGTATTCGGAACGAAGAAGATGTGAACAAATTATTGTAATTGTAGTTTCTCGTGTCGATTTTCGTTTATTTAAGTCGCCAGAATGAATTAATTACTAATTGTTCGTATGTGTGTAGCTTTGTATAAATGTGTGTTCGGGTACGTGAGTTACGCAAGCGGTAGGGCAATGAGAGGAAACATGATAAAGTTTATAGCATGGTTGGAAGCGTATGTGCCAGCGTTAAATAAATCAGAGTTCACTAAGAGAACGCTGTGGACAAGGGTTTATTTGTCGGGTTGTATGTTTAAGCAACAGGTTCAGTATAGAGATACGAGAAAAGGTAAGAGGGGAGGAGATCTTGAAGCAGCATTACGTGATAAGAAGGAAGTGATGTTGCATTGCAAGATATCAGTCATGTCGTGTGTATGTAGGTTGATAGATCAAGTATATGAGAGTAGGCCGTGCAGTACGAAGGGGTATGTGAGGTTGACGCATGGCGATGCTATTATGTGCCGCAATACCGTCTGCGTAAACTTTTTTTATGTGCGTCAAAGGCAGATAATGTGCGAGGTGTGTGCGAAATTCGTTTGTGACGATATATATATATTTTATTATTATTTTTTGTTTTATTCCGTTCCGTACTGTTTAGTTTTAGGTTTCGCCGCGCGGAGGTGTTATGTTATGAATGTGGGCATACGGGTAGATGCGTAGGCGTGTGTGTATACTTGAATATATATGTCTATTATGTACTTACCTTAGGTGTATGGGAATTTATCAAGTATATGTATATAATTATAATCAAATTATTAGTTTGATAAGTGCGATGCGAATGGAAGGCATAATTGTGAATTTAATCCACATATAAATCCAGACTTTGCACTTTTACATCTATTCTTGTTCGAAAAGTTGAACTTAAGTTAAATAGAAATATGATTGTGCAATCAAATGACATCTCTATTACAGTTCTGTCACAAAATTGAGTGTAACGAATACGAAACCATAAAAAAATGGAATGCAGACATAAGTAGAAATTTTAACGGGAAAGACGAAAATAGTAAGAATATCATTAAAATAATCCATTTAAACATTCGAAGCATTAGATGCAATTGGGATGAGTTATTAATACAAATTCATAAACAGGATATTAGCGTAATAGTTCTTACCGAAATAAACATCAAAGAGCACGAGGCTGAATATTATAACATAGAGGGTTATGAGAAATGTGTAATTGAGAAACCACCTAACCGTAATGGGGGAATAATGATATTGGCGTCAAAGGCTTTCAGCTTCAACGTGGTTCACGCGGGTAATTCTGCTGCTGATAGCATTACTGTAGAAATAAGCCTACCAAAAAATCAAAAAATTTACTTAATGGCAATTTATAGGTCACCGAGTAACAATGTTGGTCACTTTCTACAGGAACTCGAAGAGAGACTGAAAAGATTAGATCGGAATACAAAATTTATTATCTGCGGAGATTTCAACATTAACACTGATTCAAGGAATAAAATAAATTATCAATTTCTGCACATCTCATCAAGACACGGTGGAATTCAGCTAATTAAAGGAACAAATAGAGAAGAGGTAAGAGCAGGTCGTATTACCAAATCTTGTATAGATAACATCTTCATTAGACATTCAACAGAGAAAGTAATGGCGGGTATTATAAGGACAAAAATTTCAGATCACTACATAGTTTGTGGTGCACTATGTGTAGATAGAGACGAGAACTTGAAGACCGTTAGTACACGTGAAATCTATCTGAATGAGAACTTGTTAAAAGATAAAGTAAATGCTTATCACTGGCAGGGCTTGCTTGAGAAAAGAGAAGTGGAAGAATTAGTATATAATTTAAAAGTAGTATTCAATAAACTTTATGACGATTGCAAATTTACTAGGCAGACAAGGAGGGAAAGGAGATACAATCCTATTGCAGCTTGGATGAATAGGAAAATATTAAATTTTATACATATTAGAGACCTATATGTATTACAAAAGATGTAAAGGGAATAATACAAATAGAAGATATAAAGAACTATATAAGAAATACAGGAAATTAGTAAAGCAGGAAATAAGACAAGAAAAAGAAAAAGTATTACCAACAGGAATTACTAAAAGCGAATAATAACATTAAAAAAACCTGGAAGATAATAGATCAAGTAGTGTGTAAAAAAAGGTCTATAATTATAGACGAGGCAATAGGGAAGAATTTTGATGGGTATCGCAATGCGGCGCGTGAATTTCAAAAATAATACATATATGGAAGCTATTGAAAATCTGAAACATAACTGTGATATTAGACTCATTAGAACCGAGAACGTGAATACTACGGTTACGTCATTTTACACACCGAAAGCCACAAGTGAAGAGATAGAAAACATAATTAAGAAAATGAATAAGAATAAAGCCCAAGAACATGATGGTATACGGGTGAAAGATGTAATTACACATGCAAAAAAGCTTGCTCCGCTGTTAACAAAAATTATTAATGAGCCTGTAAAAGAAGGTATATTCCCCAGGGAGTTAAAAGTAGGGATAATAAGACCAATATATAAAAATGCGGATAAAAAACTCTGTGAAAACTATAGACCAATTACGTTAATATCAGTTATTGCTAAAGTGGTTGAGCACTATGTAGGTAACTATCTTAAATTGTACCTAGAAGAGAACAACCTAATATATCATGACCAATATGGGTTTAGAAAGGGGAAATCAACGGTAACTCTGCTTAGAACTTTTACATCTGCGATAAATAAGGGATTAGCATCCGGCAAACAATTTTTGATAGTCTTTCTAGACCTTACTAAGGCTTTTGATTTAGTGGACAGGGAAATATTGATAGAAGACCTAAGCAAAATTGGTATAACAGGGAGATATCTTAATTGGTTTAGATGTTATTTACACGAAAGGGAATGTTTAGTGAAAATTGGTAATGAATATAGTGATATGAGGAAAACGAAATATGGAGTAGGACAAGGAACTATATTAGCACCGTTACTGTTTTTAATTTACATCAACTCCATTCACAATTGTATTAGGAACGCCAAACTTTACGCATATGCTCATTGCTCTGGTAATTGAACACCAAGACGTAGAAATAGCAGAAAGGCTGCTTCAGGAGGACTTGAATATGGTTTGCAGATGGTTACCCCGATGAAAAAATTATTAATAAATGCCAAAAAATCAAAAGTGATGTACGTAAGAACACCGAGTAGATTTAGAAAGTTCGTGCCTAAAATAGTTTTGCACAAGGTAGATTGCCTTCATGGATCGGAAGTATGCCGTTGTGAGCGCTGATAATTTCAAATACCCGGGAATAACATTCGCGATAAGGCGTTAACTTGGAGAGTTCACATAGATAACATTGCTAGGAAAATTAGGTAATGCCGGCGTTATACAAATTAAAACAAATTATGAATTACAAAACTACGAGACTGTATTTTGACTCATTAATAATGACTAGGATTAGATATACGAAATTGAAATTTGGGAGAGAGGAAAAAAAAACGGAATTAAGGAAAATTAGTAGGATACAGAAAAGATGTTTAAAAATTTTGTTACCGAATTGGACAAGTGCGAATCTTGTAACGTATTCTACTTCGGGTGGGACAATAATAGAGAAATGTCGCCAAAAATGTTTTCTTATTACAGTAAGCTTTTAAGGTATAAAACAGAAAAAATAAGATTACCACCGACAAGGGAAATATGGGACTAGGAACTATGACAATTTGTGTGTTTCGTAAGACCTAAAGGGATTAATAATAAAATTGATAATGTTGACGGGGAAGTTACGAGTGTCATTTACTGAGTAACTTAGCAAAGGAATTAAGAGACGAATGTAATTTGAATATATTTTTTTTTTTTTTTTTTTTTTTTTCCCCTACCCTGGGCGCGCCAGCGGCCTTGACCCAACAACATGAAAAATTAACAGTTATAACTAAATAACCAGGCGGTCAGAAATGGAGAGGACAAAGGACAGTAGCAATGGGATAACTGAAGGCAATGGGAAGGAAAGAATATAGGTAGCGTTAAAGGGAGTAGGAAGACCCAAAACTAGAAGTTGGGTGTAAAGAATAGAGCGTTCGTTAGAGAGTGCTGAACATTCGAATAGGATGTGATTTGAATCACAAATACAAGAAGGCTCAGAAGCGTGAAGAGAGCAGAAAGGAGAAGGGGACAAAGCGAATCGAAAGCGAGAAGAGGGGAGAAGAGAATGATTGATTCTAAGCCTAATTAAGGAAACAACAGTGGAACGACGACAGATAGGAATAGATTGAAACCAAGGCAGGAAACTAGGAACCGGTTGAATAAGACGGTACTGAGAAAAGCGATTTGAGAATATAGATGGATACATGTCAGACCAAAGTCTGGAATGATTAGAGCAATTGGAAAGACAAAATAAAAATATGGTTGATTGCGTGGTGCAAAGAATGAGAAATGGATAGTCGTAGGAAAGGAACTAAGACGGGTAGTTGATTGAAAGAGTAAATAATTATAAATGATGTAATGGGGAAAAAAAAAACAACTAATGGCTTACGTGAAAATATTGTGGTACGATGTGCGATGGGTATAAATGTATTGATTTGAAAATTAGACGTAGAGTAGTAAAAATAGAAGTTGAGTTGAATTAAGTAATATATTGATATAAGACGAATATGATGTATTCGATTTAAGATGTAGATGATGAATAAACGATATATAATTATGTTGGGAACCCACAGAGACGGGCAATTGCCTTGTGGGACCCGCAAATTATTTACAAAAAAAAAAACAAAAAAAAAAATCCTACCGTCTTTATCTTCTTGACATACGAACAGGCTAATGCTAAATCAAGATACGTTTACAAAAAGGCAAAGAAAGCGTCTTGGGCTGCATTTTGCGCTCCTTTTCTAGATGTACTCCACTTTCCTGAATTTGGAAGATGTCAAAAGCTTTTCAAAATCCACGGCCTTCCCGTCCTTCCTATGTGAATTTTTCAGAAGATAAACTTTCCTCTTTTGTTGATGACGTAGCCCCCCTCCCATGTCCCTACTGCCGAGGAACTAAATCCTTTTCCACATAGTTCGAACCCTCCTCCTCACTTCCAAACCGCTCCTTTCACTATTAGCGAGCTCTTTGCGGCTTTTCCTAAAAACTTAAACTCATCTCCAGGCTTAGACGGGATCCCCTATTCGGATTCTTAAAAATCTTCCTAAACAATTCTATGGAATCCTCTTAAACATTTTTAACTCTATCCTCTCTTCTGGCTATACTTCTCCCACATGGAACTCCTTCATAATTGTCCCTCTATTCCAAAGGATAAAGACTCTTCGGCTTTTCGCTGTATTTCCCTCGTTAGCTGTCTTAGGAAAATATTCGAATCCATGTTAAACAAGCGCCTTGTTTGGTGGTTGGAGAATAGTAATGTATTTCCTAGTAATATGTATGGATTTCGTCATGGCCGAGGTGCTTCTGAGTGTGTTGCCTCTTTCCTATACCATATATACAAATCATTCATCTAAAAGAGCTTCACTCTGGCCGTTTTTGTTGATGTCTCAAGTGCCTTTGACAGAGTTCATCTTCCAATTCTCCAAAATGAAATGTTCTCCATTAATTTACCTCCCAATTTCACCTTCCTAATTATGAATCTCTTTCAAAATAGAACCATTCATTTAAATTCATCCGATGAGTCAATTATACGAAGAGTTTTCCACGGTCTCCCACAGGGGTCTTGTCTTAGCCCCACTCTCTTTAATATATATATACTCTTAACATCGCTTCCTACATCTTCCTCCTCTCTGTTCTTTGCTGATGACATACTCCTTTATACAGTTCCTTCTAATATCCCAGAATCTCGTCACAAGCTGCAGGAATCCTTACGTATTCTGAAAAGTTCCTTATCAGAAATCCATCTTATGATTGCTCTTTTAAAATCCTCATGTACTATTTTCACTTACCGCCCCTACAATCCAGCATTAATCAACGTATCGATCAATAATCTGCGTTTACTCTTTGTTACCTCCTTCCGATATTTAGGAATCTATCTCAATAGTTGCCTATCCTTTTCAGAACATATAAATTATCTTCATTCATCTACACTAAAACGGTTAAATATCTCGAATGCTTTGTCATCTTCCAATTCGAGCGGAGACCCTGTAGTACTCCTCGTACTCTATAAATCTATTATCCGCTCTAAGCTTGATTACGGTAATTTTCTTTACGGCAACGCATCCCAGTCTCTTCTCGCCAAACTGAATACAGTCCAGAATGCAGCCTTCCGCTTATGTCTTGGTGTTTTAAATTCCAGCCCTATTCCGGCGATCCTGGCTGAGTCTGGCGTTCCTCCCCTCTCCATTCGTAGATACTATCTTGCCTACCGGTTCCTCATTAAGCGCCTTTCTACCTCCTCAAATAATCTTACTTATTCATACTATTCCCTACTACAGGATTGGCGTTTTGCTCCTAGTAAAATCCTTATTCTCTCCCAGGTTTCCGCTCGTCCATTTACGTTTGCCCCTTTTGTTATTTCTTTTGATAAACTCCCATATTTTCATTTCAATTTTTTTGATCTTATTCATCCTCCGACTTTGTTCTCCTTGCCTCCTGGTTTAAAGTCTCTTCCCCCCCTCATCATATGCAAGAAGCTCCGTAATGGCAGCAGAGAGTGTGGAGATGGTTAAAGTGGACTTTGTGGGAGAAGACGAAGTGTTGGAAAGAGGAACAGATGAGGGACAGGTAGGCAAGAGTGGATTAAAAGAGGGGGAAGAAACTTTAATTAGGGCCCATCCGACTGAGGGTGAAGGAGATCGATAAGAAGGGTTAGAAGGAAATTGATGGAGCGGCTTATGATGGGGTTTGTACTTGTGAGATTTGTGGAATGTTGGAGATTTCGGAGGGGGAAGAGAGGGACCCTTGAAAGAGTTGATGGACATGTTCTAAGAAGGAATGGGGGCTGCAGCCCGGTTGGCATATGAAATAGCTTGAGTTGCTGAATTAGAGGATTTGAACTTAACGGCTTCGTGGAAAGAGATATTTTCAAAGGCCATGATACTTTTTATATGTATATTTTTTTGTCTTTGCCGCTCTCTGGACAAAGACGATCTGAGGAAACACGGGAACCTTTAGAGTCGCGACAGAAAGGAGACTCCTGTAGATTGGGGCATTCAGAGAAGGGGTCTTTGGACGTACAATGGGAGCAGATAGGGTGGGAGCTGCGACAATTGCGTGCAATACGTCCAAAAAGGAAACAATTGGAACACTGGCTGTGAGAACGAATACTAGGAGAGACTGAGAAGCGAAGTTTATATATGGATATGAATTGAGGGAGGTAGGATTTGGCGAATTTCAGTTCGACACTTTTAGTCGGAATTTTAGAGCCATCGGAAAAGCGGAAAATACGTCGTAATGCAATAACCGGAATAGAGAATTCGAGCCCTTCTTTGATGTCATCCTCTGAGAAGGAGGGATGGACACCGGTTATAACTCCAATCCTATATATAATGCATTATGTGGGATAAATGTGTTAAGATTGTGGGATTTTTAAAAAGGAAGTCTTAGAAAGGAACTCATTAGCCGAAGAGGCAGAGGGAAACTAAACAGAGATACGCCCTTTACCTTGTGGGACAATATTTGAAAAAGCGGTAGAGGTTTTGCTGATTAGTCTAGCTAAAGCTAGCGGATGAAAATTTCCAATATTTCTATTAGGGGAGGGATTTTCAACAAAAAATTGAAAAAGGACTCGGGTGGTCTGGAGGAAAGATGTCCTGATCGCAGTAGCGGTTTTCAGAGCTATTATCGGTGTGTTACCATTACCAGTGATATTATTATGGCTGCAGTTGTTATTATTATTGAATTGAGTTCGGCCGTGTGTAATTTTGTCCTTCAGAATTAGTGATTACTTAGTGAATTATAAACAATATAGTTAAAAATTTGTTTCTACCTTTGCTGGGTAGGTTTAGTATATATCTATTTTTATAATTGGTAATAGCAACACATCTAAAATTACTTAATTTAGACTATAACCGACATATTTTAATATTAAAATAAAGTTGTAACATAAAAGTTAGTTCGATAGATAATTTTGTTGGCATTTGAAATATGGAGAATGAATGTTTCAAATGTTGCGAATCTGTTCCTAACGACGGTGAATTTTTAACATGTTCCGCTTGCGTAAATGATTTTCACCTTGGCTGTGGCGGCGTTGTCCCCCGTGACCGGAGACGAATGGGGAAAACTGCGAAGGAAGAATGGCGATGCCAATCCTGTAAATCAACTGCTAAGGACAGCGTTAAAAGTATAATTAAAGATGAAATAACACCATTACATAAACTTATTGAAAATCTCGTTACAAAATTAGAAAAGTTTGAATTATCATACCAAGCGTCCCAAACGAAATTAGAAGAGCCGGTAGATTTATTGCGAAAGGATATATCGCAGATTTTAGCAAAAATCGGGGAGCTTACCGGAACTAAAATCACAGATTCCGGTGTAGACGTATGTCATAGGCTGCAAAAATCGCCACGGCAAAGTGCAGCAAATATTTTAGTTTGCTTATGTCGAAGAGAAAAAAAACACGAGTTGCTGCGAAATTGTCGTCCGCGACATTGGTTTTACAGGTGCAGAAGTGAAGAATTATTTTTAGGCATAGGAACGCCTGACATCAAACAAGGCAAAATTATTACAAGAGGCGAAAACGTTAAGATCCATTGGAAGTTGGAAATTTGTCTGGGCGAAAGATGGAAAAATTATTTTTGCTCGGAGAGATGAGAAAGCACCGATTATAAGAATTACCTCCACTGAACAAATCGCCGAACTCGGAAAAATATCCGGTTGACTAGCGGTAAATTTTCAAATGTTATTTGTAAAATTAACTTATATATCTAAATATTCGGGTTATTATTTCATTACCATTTGTCGTTATTTTATTTTTACATTTAATGTATCTGAAGGAGCTTCAATCGTAATGAGTAAAATTAATTTAGATTTATATGGTGGTGGTTACAGAATTACAAACTAACAAAATTTCCCCCCTTATATCAATCCGTCATTATCTAATTGCGTAGCATGTATTATCCCATTTTCCACCTGTATAACCTTAATTCCCGTTTTACTCAAATAATTATACAATTTAAATATCAAAATCATCAGTATTTTCTTACTACTAATAGTAAAATTTCTAATATATATATATATGCATGTATGTACTTCCGATGTTACTATTACGTTTTTGTATGTTAAAATGCTTACCTCGAGTTTGAATAAATTAAATAATATACAATTCTTAAAATTATGTATTGCGACGGTAAAGCAGTTTGTAAAGATATTTTTATCTAAGCAACCATATTACTAAATTAAACACATATATCTGAAGTATGCGATTTCAGTACCAGGAGTAAAATTATCTAGAAATCTATTTCTTAGTTTGGGATGTAACGTTATGATAATACATTCTTTAAATAAGGAATATAAACTTTCAATTACAAAGTCAAAACTACACGCCTGGCGTCTACTCATCCAGAATAGTACGGCCTGCGGCCATCCATATAAATATATATATTCAATAAACACAAACAGCATACAATTCCTGACATTAGTGACAACAATACCATTATATCAGATAATTCTGAAAAATGTAAAACTTTTCTTAATAATCTTTTCCCTAAAGTTGTGGATAATCAGCTATCCCCAAGTTCCACCATTGGCGCTGAAGTTCCTTCGACTAACTCTAGTGACATTACAGTAATAGTCCAAAAAATTAATCGATAAAAAAGCACCTTCATATGATAAAATAAATAATAAAATCGTCAAATTCTTAAATCTAAATTTTCCTAATTTATTATGTTTAATAATAAATAAGTGCTTACTCTTTCAAGTCTTTCCGGACTGCTGGAAAGTGGCTAAAATTAAGCTGCTTCCCAAACCTGAAAAATACCTCAACACCCTCTTAGGCTATCGTCCAATATCATTATTAAATTCCATCGGCCAAGTGCATGAGAGGGTAATTAATGAAATCCTACTAAAAGAAGCTGATAGCAGGAGTATTTTCCACCAGAACCAGAGTTTGGTTTCAGGAGAGGGCTCTCTACCGAGGGTGCCCCCTACAAGCTGGTCTCTGACATTAAGTCTCAAAGGAAAGCTGGCCACTCTGTGGTTGTCATCTCCTTTGACATTAAGGGAGCTTTTGACAACTGCCGGTGGTCTTCTATTATTGAAATTCTCAAGAATTTTCAAATAAACCCTTGTATCATTAATACAATTATCAACTACTTCGAAAATAGATATGCCGTCCTGAACATCAATGATTCCATCGCCAGCAGGAGATTAGAGTGTGGGATTCCCCAGGGTTCTGTCCTCGGACCCACACTTTGGAATATTCTATATTCTAAAATACACTACCTTATGGATGAATTCATGTCCTTTTCGAACAAAAAATATGGATTAGTGTCTTACACTGACGACTTATGTATTTCGTTCAGTATTGATAGGTACTATGACTTCAAACTAATTGAGGTTGTTTGTCAATACCTAGAACAAGTCGTTAACAATTTAGGCTTAACATTCTCTGCCGCGAAATGCCAATTTATAGTATTTGGCGATCAGAGAATTGTTCAAAAAATTGGATCTCTCGATCTCATCTCTAGGCAGCCCATTCCGCACATCAGGCAATTAAAATACCTTGGTATAATCGTTGATTATCGGCTCACATTTCTACCGCATATTGAATACTTATACAAGAAATGCGACAACGTTTACAATAAGCTTAGAAGACTCCAGCCTAACACCTTTGGCTTTAAATATGGGGAGAGGGTCATCTTGCATAAGGGTCTGATTCAGTCCCTTTACAGGTATTATGGATCTATCATTTATATAAATAACAAAACCTTAAATGCTGTTGGCAAACACCAGAAGAAATTTCTTCAAAATATTTCCTCTTTGTACAGAACCTGCCCTATGTCTGCTGCTAGTGTCATATCAAACATTCTTCCACTGGATCTTTTTGTCACGGGTGCCTCCATCATCTCTGAATACAGGGTTGTTGGAGATATATCCTGTGTTGAGAATATCCAATTCCTAGATACCGATCTTTCCAGTTTGGGTCTTTTCCCAAGTCTAAAAATTCTTAAAAACCATATTAATGGCACACTCCTTGCAATATGGCAGCAGAGGTGGGACAGTTGTCAAACTGGAAGGAAGATATACATGTTCTTCCCGAAAGTTTTTGACAGATCAAAATTAAAAAACTTAAACATTAATTTTTACAATGCGCAGGTGCTTTCAGGGCACAAAAAGTTTGGCTCCTACTTACATAGGTTCCGTCTTTCTGGTGGCCCTGAGTGCACCATGTGCACCTCTGGTGTTGAAGATAACATTGAACATCTTTTTTACTGTTCTAGATTTGAGGATCTTAGATCCAAATATAACATTAATAGTTCCCAATCACTAATCATCACTAGAGAAAATTCTACAAATCTCCTATTGTATATGGAGTCTGCGATTCGCAGGAATTTCATAAACGGAAACTAATACACTATTAACTCCCTAAACTCAAATTCAATCGTGAAACCGCTAATGTAGTATGGTGTTTTTCTATCTTATGCACTTCCTGTAAATATCCAAAAAGAATTAAATCATTGCACATAATATTTTTAAGTTATTTTAAGTTATACTTTGAAAAACTCATCTATCAACACACACGCTTAGTGAGTGAAGGGACTATGTTTTTCATCCTTTTACCACCTTAGTTTAAGTACATTTTGCAGAAAACTAACACACACAAGATTCTATATTTATTAATACGTTATTTTAGCTAAACAGGCACATGTAGTCACTCCTGATTTAAGCACGCTAGTTCCCTGCGCCTTTATACAGATTTTTTTTCTCTCTAAATACACCATTTAAAAAAAAAAAAAAAATACATTATGTAAATGAGTGTCACAGATTTAAAAACAAAACTCTATCATAAATTATTCGCAACTGAAAGCATACATTGTTTACCTAGTAGTACTGCTTAAACATAATAAGTCCAGATTTACAATTGTTCGTCATAGAGGTATGTTAAGTTATTCCAAATTGATTACGCGTAATCTCAAATAAATGACAATTAACGAATTAGGGATACTTTCTTTATATGTAAGCAGCTTAATGGCTTACTTTAATGAACTAGTACTATTACTGAACGAGTTAAAAATGAGCTATGATGTTTTAATTTTAACCGACGAAATTTGGCTAACTCAGGACAAAGTGACGAGATACGTAATTCCAGGTTACAGTTTCCGAGGAGATTGTAGGGTTAATAAAAGATCAGGTAAGGTATTACTCTATACGTCAAAGAGAATATTATAATTTCAGAAATTGATGTTAAAATTTCGACTGGTAATGTTGTTTGCATAAATGTTAAATTGGAAGATAATCACAGTATTTCAATTGTCGGTTTGTAGCGTTTCTGTGAATCAAACTATACAGACTTTCTATCGGATCTTTCTTCAATTATAGATGAATTGGATGATATAGCAGTAATTACAGGTGACATGAATATAAATTTATTAGATAACGTAAAAAGTTTAAACTATTTAAATATGTTAAAAGCAAATGGTTTTGAAAGTATCCAAAATCTATCTTCTTACCACCGGGGAAATGATTCATACTCGTCCTGTTTGAATCATGTTCTCGTACGGGGGCTTAAAAATATCAATATAAAATTACAAGTAGACTCTACAGTTACTCCGTGCAGTTTTTCCGACCATTCAACAGTAAATTTTACAATTTTTTTTTTTTTTTTTATTTTTAAATAAGAAAGTTGTGGGTCTCACAAGGCAATTTTGCCCGTTTCGTGAGTTCTCGTCACCCTCATTATCGTTTATTTGACATAAATTTACAATTTACTAATAACATTTCAATACATCTAAAATAATATTTCTTATCACTATAGTAATTTAATTAATTTAGTACAGTAACTTCTTATGACTACACACTTAGCACTTATACATTACCAACCAGTCACACTCAGAATAATCATTCCCACTAATGTACAAGAAAGAAGATCTTTTCCGCTACATTATTGAAAATCATCTACATGCACCTGTTGTAGTTCGCTGAGCAATGAGAAATTTAGGAACCTAATTTACGAAATAAAGAAGTCACCGACATGGTAGTACAAATAGAAGAATCCTCGAAAATTTCTTAATCTGCACACCAATCTGTCAGCCATTTTTTTACGTCTTCCTTCCACACACCTAATCTTTTCTCCTTTAATATATTACTTGAAATTTCCCGTAGTAATTTAATTAGTACTGTCTGCTGTGTATTATCAATCCTTAAATTGGTCCCCCTTGGTTGAATAAAGTATTTTTTATTTCGATCTCTCAAAATAAGTTGTAATTTACGACTCAAACCCACTAGACGAATTTATTTTATAGACAAACTACTGTTGCTGTTTCAATCTTAAATCAGGTAATTTAGATGATATATATATAATAAATCTGAATCAATTGACGAAAAGTTTGATGCATTTATTAAAGTTATAAAAAATGCATTAGAACGTTCAAAAAGATTAATAAAAGACCGTAAGATACAGCGTAAAAATATTGAATGGGTACCGGATGCAGTTATTGCACTTTCAATGGAGAAGAATACATTATACAAGTTAATGAAAATGCATTCACAAAATGAAGATATGGTTAAACGTTTTAAACAAATTTCTAGGGAATTACAAAAACGAATTCGAGTCGCCAAACGAAATTACTATTCACGAAAATTAAATGATTACAGTAACAATCCAAAAAAAAATATTGCGGATTAATAAAGAATGTAGCAGGCGATAAAAAATCGTTCTTAAAAGAATTCAAAATTAATGATTTGACATTGCCCGCCGAAGGTAACGAGCAAATAATCTCTAATTATTTCAATAATTACTTCTCAAGTATAGTTAAAAAAATGAAACTGCAATCAAACAGAGAAGCTTCAGAGAACTATTTACAGGGGCAAGGAAAAGCCCGGACAAGATGGAATTCTCAATATCTTAAAAGGAAAATCGAAAAAAATTTATAGTAAACACTATCCGTGTCATTAAAGAGTTATCGATGATTAAAATACAAAATATACTTTCGAATAATAAAGAATAAAAATGAAGAGATACGAAAAGTGATGTGAACAAATCGATGTGCTATGTGATTACACGGATAAAGTGATGATACTTGGCGATTTTATAGTGGTAGTGTAGGTTAATTGCAGTAAAAGTTGCAACGAATTCGATTTCGAAAAAGGGAATCGCCGAAGGGGGAAATGTTTTTAGATTTTTGTGAATAACACGGAGTGTTATTAGTAGATTCTTTCGTGTATGTAAACGTAGAAGGGAAACAACTGAAGGAAGTTCGGTGTCTCAAGCAGACATCAGAATTATTACCGAGTAGTAAAGAAACGGTACAGGAACCAAACAGAACTTAGTCATACATATGCAAGAGCAGTGATAGAGAGAGTGATCATAATACAATTAGAGCAATATGTGATTTGAAGTTAGAAAAAGTTCACGGAAAAAATATTTTTTAGAGAAATTAAAAAACAAGAAATAAAAAGTTTTTTTTTTTTTTTTTTCGTTTTTGGAACGAAGTTCTTTTACGCTGCTTAGCAGTACGAATAAACTAGCAGAAATCGTGTCATGGCACGAAAAAGTGTTATGCTTCCTCCAAGCGACCTTCACTCCCTTTCTCATTTACTCTGTCTCTTCCTATTATATACGTATGTGTGTGCGTGCGTGCGAGTATGGAGATTCGAGCAGCAATCATTGTGCGTGGTTAGCTGTATAACCTCAATTCTAAACACGTGTAAATTTTATTTAAACTTATTTTGTGTTTTAATTCTATTGTGTCATTTTTTATCGTATACTTTATGAATGACTTTATACTTGTATATCTGCCAAAAAGTGGTGAAAGGAACTTTGTTCCTACCGGGTGTTCCCCTCTAGACACCACTTCTCTTTTTCTTTTTTTTTTTTTTCGGTTCCGCGTTTACAAGCGGTAATTTTACATGCCCGACCCAGTTAAATAGCTCCGGCTCTATTAAATCGCAACCAAAAAATCTATCGAAAACTGATGTTTTCTGAACATGTACGATTAAGAAATGCTACAAAATTAACAGAAATATATCGGAAACATTTTCCGAAAAATATAAAAAATCCGGTACTAATTTTAGCAAACGTGAGATTGAACAAAAAAAAAACTCTTCAAATATAAAATATGCTATACATGTCGCTAGTAAAATTTTATTAACAAGTTATATCATTTTTTTTTTCTAACATACATATAGCATGAGTGTCGCCAGGGGGAAAAAAGAAAGGCCGTTGCCCCCTGGAGCGTTGAAACTTTTTAATCAGGCGGAATTTGAATGTGCATCAGAGCATACAAACGATCGTATATAATAATTTTGATCATCACTTTGCTTATAGGCGGTATCAGTGAGATAGTCCGATAGTGTTTATTCGGGTGATCCTTTCTTGTGCAGAGTAATATAGGTCGTCTGACACCATTCCTCCGGCCACTCACCTGAAAACCAAACGGCGTTACAGATGTGGTAAATTGATTTTGTAATTTTTTCTCCCGCAGCCTTGAAAACTTCAGCGGGGATACCGTCTGGGCCGGGAGACTTATTTATCTTCAGATATGCAATAGCGTTCGCAACCTCCTCTAGCAAAATTTCTGGTTCCGGTTCGGGAAAATTATGAAGTGCAGTGTTAGCGATTTCATTTTCATCCGCGGCACTGTATAATTTGGCGCAGTACTTCCTCCATGCTTCAGCCACTTCTTCGAAACCAGTCCTAACCACATTGTTTTCGTCACGCAATATCAGCTTCCTCATTTTAAATTCCCTTGCTACTAGACGTATTTTCTTAAAGAGGAAACCTGTTTCATTTTTCTCAGCGTGCAATTGAACCTCTTCGCAAATAGATGATAGATGTTTATTTTTATCTCTGCGACTTAATTTATTACTTATCCGGCTTAAGTGTTTTCTCTTTTCTTCGTAGTGGTCACACCCATGAGGCAAATTTCGTCGTTCTTCAATGGCTGCTATCGTTTCCTCTGAGAACCAATGCTTCCATGTTTTGATTGAATTGCACGGTTGTGACGTGTAATAAGCTTGCTGTATTTGCTGTTTTAACTCAGCCCATTGTTGATCAAGTAATATTCCGACAGGTTGTATTTGGGGTTGCGCTATTCTATTCAAGGCTAGTTTGAAAGTTTCTGGCTTTGTAATTTTCATTCTGGGATTCAATTTGCATTTTTCTGGCGCTTGGAGTATTAACCGGAATTCCATCATCAGCAATCTATGGGCTGACCCACATTCTGCACCTGGTAGCGATTTCACATTTTTACACGATGACTTCCATCTCTTGTTCACAAGTATATAGTCGATTTGATTCCTATATCTGTCGCCAAATGAAACCCATGTGACTCTCCTACGAGGATGATGTTGGAACATTGTGTTCATAATTGGAATCTGAGAGTCAACTGCAAACTGAATTAGATCTTCCCCTCTTGCATTACGCTTTCCGATTGCAAACTTACCAACAAAATCACGAATGCGGTCGTCAGCACACTTGTATCGCCTATCTTGGCATTAAAGTCACCTATCACAACTGCAATTTCTCTACGCGGAAGCGAGTTTAGCGTATCTGCCAGTGCATCATAGAAAGACTGAATTTCTGTATCATCCGCGTCAGTTGTTGGAGCGTATACCTGTATCAGATTCATGTTAATGGGTTCTGTTTTTAGATTCAACATGATTATACGATTGCTGATTGCTTTCTATTCTTTTACGATATAATTGTACCTTTTCATTACCAAGAATGCCACTCCTTCTCTGTGTTAATTACTGTTACTAGAAGCGTAAACATTAAAATCCTTTGTTTCAAAATGACCAGTCTGGTTATAATGAGTTTCTGCAAGCCCGCAGATTCGAATGTTGTATCTCATAAGCTCGCTTTCCACAATCCTCATTTGCCTAGAGCCAAAAGTCCACGAACATTCCACGTTCCGAATCTATTTATATTTCGTATCTTAAAAACACCGGTAGCATATTTCACATTCTGACCCCGGACGTCAGAACGCCGATTGCTAGTCGGATCGCATGGCAAAAAATCTATCCGTTTTCTTGACATTTCACGGTGCTCTTTGGAAGATACTGCGGTAGTTTCCCCTTGCCTGTCGCAGGATTTTCTGTTAGGGTTTACTACCTTAGCCGAAAGGTCCAGTTTGGAGGCGCTGGATACTCGCCTACCCGCTCTAGATTGATATTCATCAATCCGACTGGGACACCTACGTTACGAGCGGGTTGCTGATAGTCTGCTGCTGTAATGCAGTAAAAAAGCTTAACGGTAATTATTAGTAGGAACACCTTCAGCACTCCTCTTCCGTTTACCTATCAGCGGTATATTATGAGTTCTGATTTAGCTTTTCTAATCAGCGCTACTATACAGCGGTCCAGTGACTACTTACTAGAGAAGGTTACTCTAGTTACATCAACCTGTGCCCCGCAGGGCTTATATAATACATACATACATATATGTATATATATATATTTTTTTTTTTTTTCGAATTGGCCATCTTAGGACCAAGATATTTAAACTCTTTGAACCTTTGGCTTTCTTTTGTATCCAATATTGTCGCATTCGCTGTCGATGTTGCTCTTTTCCTTCTTCGGGTCCACTGTTTTCCCCTTTCTGATTTCGATTTATCCTTAAAACTAACATATTCTGCTAATTTCTTTCTCAATGAGATATATATATATATATATATATATATATTTATGGTGCATCTGTTCAACTATTGTAGAGGAGAGTACAAACACACACTTTGAAACTATATGGTTATTGGAATATTAAGGAAGGCAGTTGAATAAAAGCTAATAGATATTTTGAATTATTTTTGTAAATCGGCTCTTCGTGAATTTTCCGAAAATGCTTATGTCAGTGCTTGAATTAACTCGCTCTACTTGGTAATTGTAAAGTTGCACCGGAAATTAAGCTGTAGTCTGGGTTTTTGCATGAATATGGTGTTCATGAGATAAATGACGCCCTATTCTATACATTGCTCTAGTTTTCCCTATAAAGCTGAAGAATTGCCGAGTTATCGTGAATTGTGTTATTGATTGTGCTGCAACTTTTTTCTCCATTTGGTATTGCACTTGTTCTGGTGTTCGATACTATTTGAAAGTTGAACGACTGAACTTTATAGGGTTTTTTTTCAAAAAAGAAAATAATAAATACCGGTCTAATTTAGTTTATTGTACGTTTGCACATTTGAAACAGTAACTTTGTTTTGCACCACACAAAGTGGAGACCCCGAACGTGACTGTAGCGATTGTTAATTTTAGAAGATTCCCCAGTAAAACTATTCACGAAATTACGTTAGCGTCTTTTTTTAACTTAAAAAAAAGCGCCTGTTTTAAATGTAAAGTTCTTTTTTTTTTTTTTTTTTTTTTATTATTATTATTATTATACTGGGTGTTTTTAATTGCTATGATTATTACACCCAGTGTCAGGTAGGTATTTTAAATGGTGGTTGTTACGTTTAATTTTCTAATCAGGGTAAGAATTTTTTAAATTTCGTCTTAGTTGTCAGGGATGGTTGTGTTATTTAAGGAGATTTATTGTTCTAGACGGATTTGATTAATGTCAGGGCATCCGTAAAGAAGGTGTTTGACTGTGATGGGGGTGGAGTTGCAGAACTGACAAGGGGGTTCATCGATTTTTAGGAAGAGTTAATTATGGGTGAGTTTCGTATGTCCAATTCTAAGTCTGGTGATTATTAATTCTTCTTGACGATTTAGTTGGAAGAGGTTTTTCTAAGGTAGTACGGATTTTTTGTGTTGAAATAATTTGTTATGGGATTTTGTGTTCCGTGATGCTTGCCAGATAGATATTTCGGTTTGATTTAGTAAATTTTTGATGTCCGTGACTGCGGTGGAGGTTACAGGAGAGGGTGTAGAGGCGGTTTTGCCCCGTTTATCTACTATTTCATTTCCCTGGATTCCGATATGACTGGGTATATACATTAATTCGAAATTAATGTTTCGAGATTTTAGCTTGTTTAGTTGTTGGTGAATATCTTGGACAAAATTGTCAATTCAAAAATAATGTTGAGGATGGATGTTAGTGAGCTTACTGAGTAGTCGCTTTGGATTAGATAATTTTCGCTTTTTTCTTTCATTTTTACGCTTTTCAAACAGTGAAAAATTGCTATTACTCGTAATTCAGCTGTATAGTTGGAAGAGCATTTATGAAGTTTGAAGTTTTTAACCTCTCCATTGATAGAAAACGCATATCCAGTATATTGATTTCCGATTTTTGACCCATCTGTAAAGCATGGGTACATAATTAGAAAAATTAGTAACTTTTTTCATGATAACGATTTTTAATTATATAGCGAGGGACTTCGGATTTATTGTAGTTTATTAAAGAAAAATCTATGTCTGTGGTTTGTAATAACCAGAATGGAAATTTTGGATATTCATGGTTCAGGTTTGAAAAATTGAACTCATTATTTTTAGAAAAGACAGAAAATTGGTGATTGGTTTTTCAGCCTGCCGCGAGGGGTTTTTAATGTACGAACATTATCAAGTTTTGTATTGGATTTGTTGGGTTAGTTACAGCAGATAGGAGGAACCTGTTTGTGATCAAATTTTTCCTAAATTGTGGGGGAAGTTCAGCTGCTTCGCAGAATATACTATCTATTGGTCAGGATGGTAGAGCTCCGATACACATTCGTATGGCTGCGTTTTGTATTGGTTTTATGATGGCCAAGGTTTCATCGGATACGTTATTGAGAGCTGGATATCCATCTTCGATTTTACTCCGAATGAGAGATCTATATAATTACATTAGTAATTTTCTAGATGGATCGTATTTGGGCTTATTAATAGTTTTAATTATATTGAGGGTTTTCATTAAGTCTTTTTTCAGTCCTAGATAGTGGGGAGTCCAAGATAATTTACTGTCAAAGGTTAGCCCAAGAAATTTAGTACATGGTTTGACTTCGAGAGTACGGCCATTGAATTTAAGAGTTGGTTTTTGGGATTTATTTTTTCTAGTAAATAAAACACAGTGGGTTTTAGATTCTGAGAAGACTATTCCATTTATATCCGTCCATTTTTGGAGGAGATCTAAGGTGCCTTGTATAACTTATTGAGCAATGTTTAAGTTATTTGTACGTATTGAGATGTTTATATCGTCGGCAAAAATTCTTAGTGACACTGGACGTGGGACGATTTCTTTTATGCTGTCTATAAGTAATATGAATAAGATAGTGCTTAATACTGATCCTTAAGGAACACCGTTTTCAATAGTGTGTAAGTGGGAATATGTATTATTAACTCTTACTCTAAAAGTTCGGTCAGTGGGAAAGTATATAATGAAGAATCCGAGGTGTCCCCTTATTCCAATACGATGAAGAGCTTTTGGATAATTTTGAAACGCTAAGCTTTGTCATAGGCTTTTTCGAGGTCGAAGAAGATAGACAGTGCGCTTTGTTTGCTGTGGAATGCATTCAGGGCTTCGTTTTGGAGGCTGAATATATGATCTACGGTTGACCTTTTTTTCCTAAAACCACTTTGACAGGTGCTTAACGCTTTATTTTTGTTGATGTACCGGATTAGACGGTTACTAACCATTTTTTCTAATATTTTGCACGGAACAGGTGTTAGGGATATTGAACGATAACTAGACGCAAGGGAGTTTTTTTTTTCAGGCTCCAGGATCGGAATTATTGTAGCTGTTCTCCAAGAGGAAGGAAAGGAATCAGACGTCCAGATTTTATTGTAAAGATTTAAAAGGTTTATTTTCGATTGGTCTGACAGATGTTTTATCATAAACGGGTGGATGTCGTCTGGACCGGGAGAGGAGTTTTTGATGTTGTGATGTAATACCTGGTTAAGTTCTTCAATAGAAACGGCAGCGTAGTATTCTTCTGAGTTATTTGACTGAAAATTTAATGGACTTGATTCTATGGGCGATTTGAGATGTTGGAATGTGGGATGATATGAATTTGTCGCCGAAGCTTTCGCAAAATTTTGTGCTAGGTGGTTTACAATATCATTTGTACTAGTTAAAATATTCTTTTCCAGTTGGATATATGGGATATTTAAAGATGTGAAGGAACCTTTGAAATTACGTATTTTTTCCCACGTCAGATTAATGTCAGAGTTTTGTATAATTGACTTCATCAAATTTGTCCAGCTTTCTCTTTGTTTGAGTAAATTTATTTGGCGTGCACGGGCGAGTTTTATCTTAAAGTTTATTAAATTTTCTTGCGAGGGATTTCTTTTAAACTTATGTAAAGCTTTTTTCCTGTCATTAATTGTTATTTTTAGTTCATCGCACCACCATGGTACTGGTTTTTTTTTTGAGTTTTATTGGGTGATTTTGGAATGCTATCTTGGGCTGTTTTTATAACGGAATCAGTAAACATTTTGACAATAGTTTCGACCCTCGTCCACTTCAAAAAATTCAGGAGTTTCGTTTGAAAACTCTGATTGTTAAAATAAGTCTCTATGAATGTTCCAATTTGCTTTGTTTATTTGCCATTTGGGTTGTTTACGGGGAGTTTGGTTTTGGGTTTGAAATGACATGCAAATACAAATGGAAAAGTGATCACTAAAGTACAAATTATCTTGTACTTACCATTGTAGCAAATGTGCTATATTTACAGAAGCAAATGACAGATCGATTGCCGATGTATTGCTGTTTGATAAGTTGAAATGCGTCCGGGAACCATTACTTAAAAGAAATGTATTATTTTTTGTTAAGAATTTATCGATAATATTTCCGCGATTATTTGAAGAGTTTGATCCCGATGTGTATGAGTGTGCGTTGAAGTCACCTAACACTATATATGGAGAAGAGAGTTGCTTAAATAGGTGTTCTAGCTCGTCGACAGTTTTTTGTTGAAGGGGAGGGATATAGATACTACAAATAGTGAGTTTCTTGGGAAAAAAGTAAGGTGTTTTTTTTTAAGATCTCCCCTTTGGGCACGTTAGCTAAGGACCTACACCCAGAAACAACAGAAAAGAAAAGAGCCGTCAGTTAAATTTTGATTCGGTCAGATATGGACAATATAAAGGAACTAACGGATGAGATAATGAATGGTGAAGAGAAGGACAGAATATAAGATGCACAATAAGGAGCGGGGAGTTTGAGTTTCAGCAAACAAGAATATAGGATACCGCGTTCAACAGAAAGAGATGTACATTCAAAAAAGATGTGATTGGCGTCGCAATTCGCCGCCTCATTAGGGTGAAGAGGACAATCTGAAGAAGAAACAAGGGAAAAGCGAAAACGAGAGGAAGGAAGAGCAGAATGGCCCAAACGCAAGCGAATCATAGAAATGACAACGGAACGGGTAAGTGAAGGAAACTCAAAGAACCAGGGGTTAGAAGGAAGACTAGGTTGTACAGACAGATAAAAGGATTGATCGTTATGGAAGGAGGAAGGGTAAATATCTGACCAAAGTTTAAGATGAAATTTGGTACATAGGGAATTCAAGTTGGATAATGGAATTTTTTTAAAGAAGGAACGAGAGGAAGCAGCAACTCGAGCCAAGGAATCGGCCGACTCATTACCTTTAATGCCCATATGGCTGAGAATCTACAGAAAATCAACACAGATGGAGTAGTGAGAGGAAAGAAGATGGATAAGACAGCGTATGCGAAGTATGATGAAATCAGAAGAGTTATCAGGAAAAGGGGAGCTGATCGCTTGAAGAACACTCATGGAGTCTGAGATAATCAAATAATTAGAAAACTGACGACTGGAAGAAATGAAGATAATGGAGCATAGGATAGCCATCGACTCAGCTGTAAAGATTGAACAGAAAGAAGGAAGACAAAAAGATTCAGAGAAATTGAAGTCCGGAAGAATAAAAGAAGCTCCAACACCATGAGGTCCCCTGGAGCCATCTGTGAAGATGGGTACATGCGATGGAAATTGGGAATTGATAATGCTGTGGATTTCCTGATGAATTATTGCCTGAGGAAAGGATTTGGAAAGTGACGGTACAAAAGAGACATTGGGAGAATGGCAGAGATCGACAAAGCTAAAAGAAGAGGTGGGAAGATTATTACTTGAGATTATGTAAGGCCAAAAGGAACTAAGGCGAAGGGAAATGAGGGCTAAAACAGGGATTTTCCTAGGCGTAAAACGCCAGTTCTTATAAATTGAAAGGTAGGAATGAATTATAGTACAGGACGTGAGAGGAAGACGTTTGGAGAGGAAATGATAGCCTAAGTAGGATCTGCGAAGAGACAGGGTTGGTGTGTGAGAATCTGCGAGAATTGCTGGAATTGGAGTAGACTTGAGAGCACCAAGACAAAACCGAAGACACGAATTTTGGATAATGTCCAATTTAGAATGACGAGGTATAGGTGCACAACCATAGATAAAAGAGCAGTAATCAAATTTGCAACGGACAATGACTTTATACAAGACGATCAGAATATACGGATCACCACCCCATTTTGTTGAGGAGAGCGATCGATATTTGCGATACAGTGAATCATCAACGCGAATGTCGTTCCCATGATTTACTGATTAATGATTTAGAAAAACTGGGTATTTTAAATAATCCATTAATGTGATTTAAGAATTATATAAAAAATAAGAAAAGCATAGTAAAAAGCGCTGGGAGTAGTACTAATAAAAAAAAAAAAACAATCAATATGGAGTAGGTCAAGGAACTACACTAACTCATTAACAGACACATTAAAAATGCAAATGTATGTGCTTTTGCTGATGATATTTCCCTATTAATTGAAAATAAAAAGTTAGAGATGGTGAAAAAATGACTACAAGAGGATATAGATAATTTTAGTATAAATGGGGGCACATGATAGGAGGTTATGTCTAAATATAAATAAATCCAAATTGTTACATATCCGAAATAGTACTAAACATAAGAGTCGCTCCCCGCGAACAATCCTTCATAATAACGAATGCCATGAACTCCATGAAACTAATAACACTCTGCCTGTACGGAAACCAAACATATTAGAAGGAAAAACGTTATTGTGTTCGAGCCACCAGACCCGGCGCTCGTTAAACATGGCCTCAAACAGTTTTCTGAGACACGATGCTAGGGAGATCGTACAAAGAGAAGAGTTTTTCTTAGGGATAGGAATTATAATAAAGGTGTTCCAGGCAGGAGGTGTGACTCCTCTGGACAGAAAGGTGTTGAATATACAAAGAAGTGTTCGGAGAGCATGATCGGATAACTTTTTTAGGATAGAGAAGGGAATACCATCACGACCCGGAGTGGGGCTGGAAGATTTTTTGAGAATGGATTTTAATTCATTAATATTAAACGCAGAGGTAAGAAAATGAGAATTAGAGTCTTCTGTAACATGAAACGAGCAGGATTCATCAAACGTTGGGAACATAAGCGGGAGCAACAGCATCAAGAAAAGGAGACAAACTATCGGAGGGAATAGTGTGGATAGAAGGACGTTCAGAAGAAGGGAATTTGAAAGCTCTGGCCATTTTCCAGATATGATTGAGAGGAGTAATTCTCGAAAAAGATGAACAGAAATTTTTCCAAGAGGATTTCTTAGACGATTTTAGAATAAACCTAGCCCTTGCATTGGCCCTTTTGTGGCCAAGAAAGTTTTCGCGTGTAGGATTCGATCGGAAAATTCTAAATGTAGCGCGACTATGATTGAAAGCCGCATTGCATTCTTCGTTCCACCAAAGGGGCGATGCTGATCCACGGTGGCCTAACGATGACGGTTTACGGGAAGGAGAAGACAACGAAAGAGCATTTGCAATCGAATTTAGGAATACATAGTAATAAAGTACAGGATCAGAGCCATCTAGAAGTTTAGGAAGCGTAGAATCAACTAAGGAGAGGAACAGAGCCAAATTAGTTTCCGATAGGTTCCATCGAAGGTAATTGAGAGGTTTAAAATAAGAAGAAGAAAGAGGATTCTGGGGAGTAATTAGAATAGGAATATGATCACTACCATAGGAGCCCATGAGAGTTGACCAATTGTAATCAAAATCAATAGAAGGAGATGAGAAAGTTAAATCGAGAGAACTATAACTAGATGGGCTCTTGTAATAGGTAGGAGAGAGATCATTAAGAAGGACTAAATCATTAGAAAGAACAAGATTTTCAACAACAGTACCATTGTTGTTATGGTTCGAGCAACCCCATGAGGGAGACCGTGCATTCCAGTAACCCCCAAGGATGAACAGATGTAGGATAGACCTGAGAAAAGGAACGAAGGGAAAGTAACGAAGGTCGCAACGAGGAGGAACATAAATAGAAATAATATTAAGCGGACGAGCTGCGTTGGAAGGGATGGAAATGTGTACAATATTAAGCTGATTAGGACTGGAAAGAGAATTAAAGGAAATGAGACTGAAATGAAATGCCGTTCCTAATGAGGATTGCAGATCCACCATAACTATCGTCACCGTCGCATCTGATTATTTTATACCCACGAAAATTAATATTCATATCCGACCGTAGCCACGTTTCCGAAATGAGAGCAACGTTAATACTATGAATGTCTAACAGACCCTCTAATGGATTTTTGTTGGCTCTAAGGATGCCACAGTTCCACTGTAAAATATTAAAAGTACCCGGCATAGTAAATTATAGAAAGAAAAGACTTGAGTAGGGAAAGGAAAAAGAAATAAGGAAAAAACAAAAAGATAGATGGGAAGGAAAAGGAAGAGAGACATAGACAGTGCCAGAAAAAAAACAGCGAGGTATAGTAAAATAAAAGATAATTACAATGTAAAAAAAAAAGAAAAAAA
This sequence comes from Icerya purchasi, assembly GCA_039619475.1. Lineage (NCBI taxonomy): Eukaryota > Metazoa > Arthropoda > Insecta > Hemiptera > Monophlebidae > Icerya > Icerya purchasi. The sequence continues at coordinate 155,479,035 of CM077115.1, forward strand.
AACAGAAGGAATGAAACCTTAATGGGTGGAGGAAAATTGGGGCTAGCAAGTTGAGAGGAAAGTTAATAAGAAAGGAATAAATAAAAATGGTTACACAAAAGTAAGCTGTTGATGAAAAAAGGACGGCGATGGATGCTGGACTGGAATGAATAAAAGAAAAAATTATAAGTAAGAAATAGGATTTCAGAGGTAACGGAAAAAATGATTCGGAGCCCACTGCAGCTAAGTTACATAAAAGAGTGAAATTTGTAGTCGCTATGATTCTCGATATTTGTCTTAACTTTGCGAGAATATAACGTAAATTACAATAGCGTAAAACAGTGTCATAGTACTTCAGTCTGAAAAATATTAAAACAAGAGTACAATGCTCAACGACACAAATATAACCAATATATCTGAGCCCGGCAGTGATTTTAGTCACAGCAGCGTCAGTACATTGAAATATGAAAAAAAAATTACTACATATCCGCCTCTGGGCATTACATTCAGGTGTCTTAAAATCCAGAAAAGAAGGAAATTAATATGAAAGGAAATATTGATAGTAATAATAAAAATGATCATAAAAAAAGAGAAGAGAAAGAAAACAGAAAATGAAAAGAAATAATGACAGAAAAAGCAGAGAAAAAACCGAAGTGGGAAAGAAACGGCTAGCCTCGGTTGCATTCATTTTCACTTTATAACGAAAGTGAGAAGAATGACTAATTAAGGTGGGTGTAGTTAGATAAAAAGAGAGATAGGGAGTCAACAAGGGAGGGAGAAGAATCAACGTTATTGGACGCAAGAAGATCTAAAATCGCTTCAGTTATAAAATTAGCTATAGGAAAAGCAGTACATGAAGGAGCTTTGGAAGTAGAAACGGAAGTAGAACTGCAAGCGTCATGAACTAAGGAATTACTATTAATGGAGGTAGAATTACTAGTAGAAGATGAACTATTAAAAGCCTAACCATCAGAGGGTGACGGAAGGCGATTAAAAGGAAAGGCAGGAACTGTGGGGAAGGTTTAGTATAAGATTTAAAGTTAGGACGTTTATGATAAGTTGGGGATTTAGGCCGCGGAATAGATTTAGGAACTGTATGAGAGGATTTAAAAGATACATTAGAACAGGAAGCAGGCAACGAAGCACGATCGGCATATGAGAAAGCCTGAGAGACTAAAATTACTATTTTTAAAATTAGATACCTCATGGAAAGAGATATTTTCGAATGCCATAATGCGTTTAATTTTCTTTTGTTTCACCCATTCCGGGCACTTACGATTATAAGCACAATGAGAGCCTTTACAATTTCAGCAAAGAGGGGGCTCTTGAAGTTTGCTGCAGTATGATAAAGGATGTTTGGGGGTAATCAAAACGGTATATATTATAATTTTTGAGTTTAAATTTGTGATGCGGTCGTAGGCGAGTTTCTTGGATAGCAACCACTGTTGGGTTGTGTTTGACTAGTATCGTTATTAGTTCACCGAAATGCGTTTTCACGCCACTTACATTCCACTGAATTAACTGCATTTTGGGGGGGGGGGGGGTGCTGCTTTTTTTTACCCGCTTTTAAATGAAAATTTAAAATTTAGGGGTAAAGGAGAGGACAAAAGATGCACAATACGGAGTTGGAAGACCAATTGACAAAAGAGAAGAGTACAAGGAAGAACGTTCGGAAGCGATATAGGTGCACTCAAACAAAATGTGATTAGCGTCACCTATAAAGTTGTGAGAGAAGGGGTGAAGGGGACAGTGAGGAGAGGGGACTAGAGAAAAGCGAAATAGGGAAGCAGGAAGCAAAGTGTGCCCAAAGCGTAGGCGACAGATTGCAGAGAGAGTTGAACGCCGCATGGAGGGAAAATTGAAAAACCATGGATAAGACGGTAGATTAGGCCGGATAAAGAGATAGAAGGAATCCGGATTTGATAATGAGGAGAAATACGAATTTAACCATAGTTTGGAGTGAGCTGAAGTGGACAGGAGATTAATATTATGAGATGAAAAGACGCTGAGGAATTCACCGGTAGAAGAAGATGAACGAGCTAGTGTATCGGCCGACTCGTTACCCTCGATTCGAGAGTGGCCAGGAATTCACAGTAGGTCAATTTGGATAGAGTGAGAAAGGAAAATGTTATGAATAAGAGAGCTTATGAGAAGGATTATGTAATCAACAGAGGAAGAAGGAAAAGAAGGGGAGATGGCTTAAAGGACACTGTGGGAATCCGATATAATAAGGACTTCATGCGAAACTAGGGAAGAAGCAACAGAAATGACGGCACGCAAGATGGCAGTAGACTCGGCATAGAACACTGAACAAATGGAAGGAAGTTTGAAGGTTTCGAAATTATTTGAGGAAGGACAAAAGAAGGCCGAGCCAACTCCATTGGGTCCCCTGGAACCGTCAGTAAAGATCGAAAAATGATTAGGGAAAAGAGAGCCAACGGTATTTAAGAATTCTGATTGGACAACATGATGAAGGAGAGGTTTGGTAGGGCAAGTTAAAAATAAACAATTAATAGGATGTGTAGGTGTGTGAAAAAATTGTAAGAAAAGTATGGCAACTCGTCGTATGAATAAATATAAGGAGAAAACTGAGAGAGTCGGGTGGAAATGAGAGATAGTATTGGCGTTTTGTTGGTGGTAAATCGCCAGTTGCGGTGGATATAAGAATAGGAATTAACAAAGGAAGAAGAAGAAATAGGAAGACGTTTGATTAAAAAGCGGTAACCCAGATAAGACCTTCGAACGAAAAGAGGAGGAATGAGTGATTCGGCATGTAAAGCGGGGATAGGAGTAGACTTCCTAGCTCCCAGACAGAGATGAAGACAAACATTTTGAACACGGTCGAGTTTGGAGAGCAAGGATCTGGAGGAATTTCCATATATAAAACAACAATATTTTGTTTCATACGTCTGCGATATTTTGATTTATTGTGATTTTTATTTTTTTATTTCCACTATTCGCGCTATGCAAGCGCATATGTGGATTTTATAGTAATAATAATGATATACAATTTGATTTGATTTGATTTTTGCTGTTATTGTGATTCTTGTTAATACCATTTCGGTTATTAATATAAAGATTTCTACTGTTATTTCCGTTAATTTTGTCGTTATCGTTAGCACCAGAGGTGCCGGGGAAGGTCGACTTGAGAAAGTTAAAACTGTTTCGGTAATGTCGAAGATACAGAAGAAAAGGGACTGGATGGTTTCCTCCTGGAGGAGGTGTCCGTCTCTATCGCATGAAGAGGTAAATTAAGCCGGGGAGGTTTAACAAGACGAACTCATCTGTCAGAGAAGTACCTAATAAAAAACGCTATGTCGAAATAAAATAAATAAATAAATAAATAAAAAAAAAACAATATATATATATAAGGAATACAAGATACAAAAATACGGTGAAAAACTGTCATATATACCCTGGAGCTGATTGCAATTCAGACCGTAAACTGGTGTCTGCAAGATGCAGAATTACTCTTAAAAAATGTAACAGGCAAGAAAAAACAAAGGCATACAATCTCTATAAAGCTTACAAGATGAGAATATCATAAATAAATTCAGAGTGGAACTCGACGGTAATCTCTATAAAAGGGAAAAATGTGAATGGAACACATCGAAAAAACTATACCAAAAACATTAGTTCAAAAGCAGAAACTTTGGATAACAAAAGAAATAATAATAATGACTGAAAAGAAAGAAGATAGGTCACAAATCGAACCAGTAAAGAATCTGCATAAAAAGATAATTGGAGAATGCTCAAAAGTCAAAATGGCCGGAACAAAAATGCAATGAAACGGAAGAGCTAGAAAAAAGACACAATATGAGAGAAATGCACGAAAAAATAAAATACATGATGAAACAATATAAAAAATAGAACACGAGAATATATAGATCGAAAAATAAAGCGGGTATAATATGCGGAGGAGGAAAAGAACAGGAAGAAGCTTAGGTGGAATACATCACTGACCTGTACAACGATAATACCGGACACCACTGAATACCATATGTGAAACGAAAGAAAAAGCCCCAAAAATAGAAATGTGGGAGCTGGAAAATGTAATAAAAATGGAAAGAAACAATAAGACGACCGGAGAAGATAAGTTACCAGAAGAAATATTAAAGAATTATTTGACATCAGGTGGGAAAAGTGAGCTTTTAAAATTACTGAATGAAGACGGTGAATTACCTGGGAACTTCATATCTCTGGCATTAGTACCAATACCCAAAAAGAGTACATCCCAGAAGTGCGAGGAATACAGAACAGTGGCACTTATAAGCCATACAGCAGACGTATTCTTATCAATAATAAATAGTAGAATTGAACAACGACTGGATGGAAAGCTGGAACAAACGCAGTACAAATTTGTTTCAAAGAAAGGAACTAGAGATGCGATAGTTCTCCTTAAAATAATAATACATAGAGCAATAAATCGAAACCGAGATGTAACAGCGTGCTTTTTGGATTACGAAAAAGCGTTCGACAAAATATACCATAATAAACTCGATAAGTATATTGCCGAAACACGAGATAGATAATAACCATTTACAAGTCATCAAGAATCTATACTGGGATCAATCAGCAAGGGTGAACGTGAACGGCGGGTATTCGGATAGAAAATGCAGCATTGAAAGAAGCGTCATACAGGGATGTCCCTTATTGCCAAGGTTGCCCAATATTTATTCGGAATAAATTACGAGGGAGGTTAAGTTGGAGAACACTGAGTTCACAATCAATGGAAAAACTATTAATTAGCTATGCAGATGATAGGGTGCTGTTTTGCTGGATCAGTTGGTCAATTGCAAATCATGCTAAATTGAATTAATAAAGTCGTAATTAAGTATGGCATGATGATAAACGCCGAAAAAGCAAAGTGATGAGATTCTTCAAAAATGGAAGAAAATAAGCAATAATTAAAATAAATAATACAGTGCTGAAACAAATAGAAGAATTCCGGCACCTAAGTGCGTGCCCTATTCACTTCAGAAGGCCGAGATAAACAAGAAATTAGATCAAGAATAGGAATGACCAAACAAGCATTTAATAATTTACAAGTGGTATTGAGGGACCGGAAGCTTGGAATGCATTTGAAACTAAGGATCAACAATTGTTACGTGATGTCAGTGCTAAAATACGGAGCAAAAACTTGGACGATGGATGCGGAATGCAGGAAAAAACTAGATATGTGGACGTTGCGAAGAATTATGAGAATACCATGGACAGCCAAGGTGAAAAATAAAGACGTTTTAAGCAAATGGCAACTGACAGAATACGATATAGACGTAATCCAGAGAAAAAGGAAATACCTCGCGCAAAAGATCCGAGAGGGAGGAATTACAGCGGTGCAAGGGAAACTAAAAGGCAAAGCAACAAGTGGAAGGAAACGAATCGAAATGATAGAAATTGAGGGGGAAAATAAATGGTGTAAGCAATCCCCAGATTGGGGCTGCTACTTTTTTTTTTTTTTTTTTTTTAAATTTTTGAGCATGTTAGCTAAGGACGTTACTCAATCCAACGGTATAATAGTATTAATGATTATAAAGGAAAAATATTAGAAATGGAACATACGAAAGAAGCTAACAAAGGAATAACCAAGGGAGACGGAAAAGAAAAGATTCTGTGAGCGTTGTAAGGCGAAGGATAAGACGCAAAAGTCCGGAATACAGTATCGCACGTTCTGAATAAATGGAAGGACATTCAAGTAAAATGTGATTTGCATCACAAGTGAAGTTTGCTTCTGACGCATCAAACGGAAAAAAAAAAGGAGACTGAGTAATGAATAAACGGAAGAGCGAAGCAGGGAGCAAGGTGTGATTTAACTGAAGTCTAATTATAGATGAGATAGTTGACCGCCTCATGTTGGGGAAATTAAGAAACCACAGGAAAAATGGAGAAATGCGTTATATGGCTAAATAAAAGGAAGCAGGATTAGAAAATGAAAAAGGATAGAGATAAGACCAACAGTGGCGGTGGCAGCGAAAGGAAAGAGGAAGATGACTTCAGGCTGCAAAATGACACTAATAAAGCGACCGTCTGTAGCAGCCGAACGTGCCAACGAGTGTCAACTAACTCGTTGTCCGAAATTTCACAATGACTAGGATAATCTATAATAGATCAATACGGACAGAGCGGGGAGGAAATAGATGTGAAATTAAGGAGCGTATGTGAAGCACGATAGGATCAGCGGATGGTTTAGGAAAGGGTGTAGCAATGGCTCGTAAAACGCCTTTTGAATCAGAAGATAATAGAACCTTTTATATATTGTTAGTGGAGGCTATAAAAAGGATTGCTTATAGGATCGCAATAGATTCGGCTAAGAATATGGAGGAGAACGAGGGGATTTGAACGACTCGAAATAGCCGAAATCCGGCAAAGTAAAAGCCGCTTCAACCTCCAAAGCTGACTTTGAGCCATCTGTAAAAATTCAAAAAAAAAATCAAAAATAGCTTTATTATTATTATTATTACATAAATACCATCTATGCGCAAATAATGCGCGAGTGATGGAATATTATTCTAATATCGGAAAATTAACATGTGTACAACTATTTACAAACAAAAGCACAAACCTTTATAAAGTAACAGTATAAATATAATTTCTTATTAACTTCACCTAACATTTGCAAGGTAACTGTAATATATAAGAAAACAGTAAAAAAAAAGCTCTGAATATCATAATTAAAAAAAAAATACAAATGAAATAAAAATGAAATAAGAATTTTATGAAATGTTTAAATGTTTGCTCCATTTATCCACAGAAACCGGACAAGGAACCACGAATTGCAGTGTTATAAAATTATAAACCAACCCATCAGTCAGATACTTTCGTTTTGGATCAAGAAAATACAATTATATAATAAAGATTTAGAATTTACTATCCTTCCCTTAATTTGCTCTAACACTGGTTACTGAAAATTTATGTTCAAAGGTGCACGCACTGATTTCAGGAAATGGTATGATTTGGACGAAAGCCTATGTAATCAAGTTTCAGCTGAAAATATTTTTTAAATGCTTATGGCGTCGTTTATAATTTAGTATATGATACCTAGCTTCAGGTGAAAGTGAATTGAAGGTGGTAGCACCTAAATACCTCACTTGCAATCTTATATGATATTTGAAGGATTTAAATTAAGGTATAAGAAGGAAAGAGAGAGGATAAAACATAGCTAAATTCATTGTAAGCAGCGGGAAAGGGAAGAGACTTGACATACGAAGGAAGAAAAAGTAAACTGGGTGAGTAAATAACATCTAGGAAATTGTAGGTAAAATAAGGGCATTTGGTGTAGGATAGAACAAAAGGAGAGACAGCCCTGCGACGCGAAGAAATCAAGGAAAGGATTGGGGTTTTACGAGGAGAGAAACGCCAAATGTTGAATATAAACTAGTGGGAATTAAGCAAGTAGGAATTGGAAATATGAAGACGTTTGATCAGAAATCGTTCACCTAGATAAAGTCTTCGGATGAATAAAGGACAGGAACCAGTTTCTGCCAAAATGGCTGCAATAGGAGAGAAGTTCAAGGCACCGATACAAAGGCGGAGACATATATTATGAATTTTATCAAGTTTAAGGAGAAGATATTTAGGAGCACTAGCGTAAAGGAACAAGCAATAATCGAATTTAGAAAGGATAGTGGCCTTGTATAGCATCAGAAGGATATGATCCCCGTCCCAATTACGGGAGGACAGAGCTTTCAACCAATTAACCCTCTTGAGATCCGACGTATAGAGATAATTTATGTGATCGTGAATAGACAAGTTACTGTTAGGAACAATGCCAAGGTAGCAGACGGAACTAACTTAAGGAATAGGAAGATGGCACACGGATAGATTGACTGAGGAACGACTATAAGGACGATAAGTGAAAACCTTTCCTAGGAGAAGTAAAAAGGTGAAGATCAAATAACGCATTATCCAGAGGGAAAAAAGAATTGTTAAGCTACACGACGGCGGAAGAAAGATTAACTGAGGAAGAGTAGATGAGTATATCATCGGCAAAGAATAAGGAAGTAGATGATATCTGAAGAGCAGCTAGGCTATGGAAATAGATGTTAAACAGAGTAGGGATAAGACATGAGCCTTGCGGAAGACCCCGAAAGACCACTACATCCTCTGAGAAGAAGAGAGTGGAAAGCTGAATTGATCTACTGTAGAAAAGCTTGAGAATTAAGGAAGCGAACTGTAAAGGAACATTAATGGAACACATTTTATGTAGAAGAGAAGGTAAGTGAACATGATCGAATGCGGAGGTAACATCAAGGAAAGTAGAAATAGCGTATTCTTTGCGAATAAGAGATGTGTACACGTCAGATAGGAATAACGATAAGATGGTGAGGATGAATGCTGATTAAGTTTGTTTTATTTATTTTTTATTTTTTTCTTTATTTTTTCCTTGTTCATACACTAATCTCTCCTCTACAAATATATATATATATATATATATATATATATATATATATATATATATATATAGAACGGAAATAAGAAGGATAATTTTAATAACATTATCTGTATTATTCGATAGTAATCCACAATAAATAATTTTGAGCGAGTCGTCAACTACATATACAAATGGTAATTAATTATTATGTGGAAAACACGCGTTACAATTATTATATTCGTTGCATGGCCGATACTGGCTTACATTATTTACATAATTTCGCACGACTTAAATTATTTACTCAAAAAAATTAAAATTACAACAATTGAAATGAATAGATTTTTACGAAAAATGTATGAAATAGAATTAGAAATAGGGCGAGTGTTGGAAGCAATTAAAAATGATATATTTTTATGATTCTTCGATGATCATAACCGCCACATATTTTGAAGTGACGCGTATTCGCACATGATACTGTTGTCATACTGGTCCACTGCCTTCAACAGCTTTAAGCATACTCAGCAGGAGAATCTAGTTTTCGGCGATTGTATTTGTAGCAGCTTGCTGAAGTTACAAATCCATAAAAATTGAAAACCGCTGGCAACATCCCACTAGAGAATAATGGTGTGATTTCTGAAATTCCTAACATGTGTCTTTTTTTGAAATGCCGATTAACTTTGATTTTATATCTGCACAAAAAAGGCGGGAAGAAGCAGAAACTCGAGCCAAGGAATCAGCCGCTTCATTACCGAAAATGCTCGAGTGACTAGGTTCCACCCACGGTAAATCAATATTAATTGAATGGAGAGAGGAAAGATTATGATGAGTGAACGTATACGGAGGACAACAAAGTGTCATACGAATGATCAGGAAGGGGAGAAGATGTAGCCTGAAGGGCGCTCAAGGAGTCAGGGATAATTAAAAAATTGGAAGAAGGTGATTCGCGAGGAAATGAAAATAATAGAGCGAAGGATAGCTGGCTGTGAATATGGAACAGAAATAAGGAAGACGAAAAGATTCTGATAGGTTAAAATCAGGAAGAACGAAGGAAGCACCAACATCACTAGGCTCCTTCGAACCATCCGTGTAAATGGTAACATGAGAGGGAAATAGGGATTTGATAGTGCTGTAGAATACCTGTTTAATTACGGATTGGGGGAGCTACAATTAGAACAAAATGTGATTTGAAGTTAGGTAAAGTTCAACTAGCTAAATGGAAAAAGTGGTTTTTAGAAAAATCGAAAGAACCAGAAATAAAAAAAAGAACTAAGTAAGAAATTGAAATGCAAAAGAAAAACTTCATGACTTAGCAAGAAATGAAAATCATTCGAGAAAATACAATGGGAGAAATAGTGGGGAATTAAAAATTTGATACAAAAACAGTTGTGGATAAATAAAGAAATTTCAGTAGCAGAAAGAAACAAATTAAGAAAAATAGATGCTGTAAAGTATATAAGTATGTGAAATATATAATCTATTGATAGAAGGTATTTTTTCAAGTTCTTTTTAAACCTCGAAAATATTTTAAACAAATCTAAAATAAGTTGTACAAGATTTATCTAATTTAAATAAGAACCTTACCACAGAGAATGTCGCACAAATGAACGATATGAATAATAATGTAGCTGCTTTCATTTTCTATCACGAACTGTTATTTTCGCTAAATCTGTTATTTGCGTGTTTGACGAAGGAACACACTATGCAATGATATCGGTTAGCGAGTATTTATTCGGTAATTTACTGAGCTACCGAGTATTTAAGAGATAACAAAAAAAAGTGCAGTACACGATTATCAGTGATTGTGAAAGTGTTCCGTTTTTTCTCGTCTTGCGCAACAGTTAACGTAAAAGAATTCCGAAAATAAAATATACGAAAAAAGAAAGAAATATAAACCAAAATAATGTTCGATCTGATATTATTATTATATTCCCGTCAGTCGTGTCTGTTTGTTTACATCTTCATAGTGCATGCTCGCAGCATTCATAACCTCGAAACGTACAATGTAACATTTGGCCAAATAAACTACATTGTTCAAGCCAAAAAAAAACAAAAAAAAAACATTTGAAAACGCCATAATATATATTTTCGGAGCGTTGCACCATACGGTTACGAATCCTGGATTATTTTGAAAAGAGAAACTACAGGCGTTTGAATTGTGGTGCTACAGAAAAATCTTGAAAGAAGTACTCTAAATAATGGAAGTACTCTGCGACCTTATAATCCTGCTTCTGTCTATCTATCCCTAGAAAATACACTTCTTTCTCGTGTTAATTGTTTCTGTTATCTTGGTATTTTCCTTGACAGTCGGTTATCCTTCTCCGAACACATCAAGTATCTTTCCTCTTCAGCAATCAAAAGACTAAACCTGCTGAAAGCTTTATCTCCAACCAAATGGGGTGGTGATCCTTATGTCCTTATTTCTCTATATAAATCTATCATCCGCTCAAAATTTGATTACTATTCATTTCTCTATGGTTGTGCCTCTAAGTCCCGACTCTCTAAATTGGATGTAATCCAAAACTCTTGCCTTCGTCTCTGTCTTGGTGCTCTTAAATCCTCTCTAGTTCCAGCAGTCCTTGCCGAATCTAACACACCACCCCTTTTTATCCGAAGATCTTATTTAGGATATCGTTTTCTTACTAAGCGTCTCCCACTCACCTCCTCTACTCTTATCCATTCCTATCTTTCCATTTCTAGGAACTGGCGTTTCGTACCTAGAAAAATTCCAATTCTTTCTCTCATTTCTCTACGGCTCAGTTCGTTTTGTCCTTACATAATGTCCTTTGCCAATCTCCCTTATTTCACTTTTAATTTCGCCGATCTCTGCCATCCTCCAAATATGTTTACTGTTCCTACGCTCTCTAAGTTTCTTCCGCAGGCCCTAATCATACAGGAATTCCGCAGTTATATCAATTCTGATTTTCCCTTGCATGTAACTGTGTTTACAGATGGCTCGAAGAAACCGGATGGTGTCGGTGCTTCGTTTATCCTCCCAGATTTTGGCTTTTCAGAATCTTTCTGCTTACCTTCTTTCTGCTCCATATTCACAGCCGAATTGATGGCTATCCTACGTTCCATTATTTTCATTTCCTCTAATCACATTTCCTCCAAATTCTTGATTATATCGGACTCCATAACCGCCCTTCAGGCCATTTGCTCTCCCCTTCCTGATTATTCCTGTGATTTCATTATACTCCGCATTCGCTCACTTATCCACGCTCTTTCTTCCCTTCATTCTATTCAAATTGATTTGCTGTGGGTTCCTAGCCATTCGGGCATCTGCGGTAATGAAGCGGCGGACTCATTGGCTCGGGCTGCTGCCTATTCTCACTTCTTTTTTAAAAAAGTCCCTTCGTCCAATATCCTTCCTCTGTGCAAACATTTTCATCTTAGGTTTTGGTCGGATATGTACGTTTCCTCTTTCTCTAACAATCGCTTTTTCTATCTGTCTGTCCAACCTAGTCTTCCTGCCAATCCGTGGTTCTCTTTGTTTCCTTCACTTCGTCGTTCTGTTGTTGTCTCCGTTATTCGCTTGCGCTTTAACCATTCTCTGCTGCCTTCCTTCCGCTTTCGTTTTTCCTTGGTTTCCTCTCCGTATTGTCCTCTCCACTCGAACGAAGAGCATGTTTGCGATGCGGACCATGTGTTCTTTGAGTGTTCATCTCTTTCTGCTGAGTGCTCGGCTTTCTACTTTAGTTTGCTGGGACTTGGTCTTCCTACTCCGTACTGCGCCTCTTATGTTCTATCTCTTCCCTCTCCACAAATTGTTCCTATTATTTGTTCCTTTCTCCTAACAATATCTGATCGTATCAGGATATAAGTGATTCCTCCCTATTCTAATTGTTTCTGGGTAAAGGTCCCTGGTTGACAAGCCCAAAAAAAAAAAAAAAAAAATAATGGAAGAGGAAGCGAGAACAATGACAACAATGGAAAATCGGAGATATTAGTATGATTGGTCATCTAATCGGACACTCGCCTTGGATCACGAACCTAATTAAAGGAAGATTAAACGGCAATAGACAAAAAGGAAGACCTCGAATCAAGTCTATGGAAAGCATATTAAAGAAAAGGAGCTATGCCGAAATGAAAAAATTGGTTCGCGCCAGAAAATTATTGGACAGCTATATTAGCCACCAACCAAATGGTTAAGGTCTGACAATGATGATGATGGAATAAATATTAAACACGTTAATCAAATTAAATATTTAGATGTAAGTATAGATAGTAGTTTAAAATTTTATAATAATTTTAATTTTATTAAAAATAAAATCATCAAATTTATAATGATATTTAACAAATTATATTACAATCAAAATGCTATAAATTATAAAAAGGGAATAATATTGTATAAGTCAATAAAACGCAATAATGTATTGCATGGCATATCATTGATATGTTAAAAATTAAAAGATTTAAGAAAATGTTAAATAACTATCAACGAATTATAATTATAAAGCTAATTGCATCATATAGGACGATAAGTCACCTAGCAGCATTGGTTGTTGCGTGACTTAAACCGTTGGATATGGAAATTGAAAAACATATTACATTGTTTAGTATAAAAAATAATATCAAGCTGAATACTTGGCCGTTGGTAATTGTAAAAACACAGCCACAGAAAAACTGCAGGAGTCACCTCGGCATGTGGAAAGTTGGCTAAAATGATGGCGCACAGCAGCCAATGAAAGTAAGTCGACGCATACTTCATTTACAAATCGAAAAATTGTACGCCTGTCAATCAAAATAAATAACGTGGTAATACCAAATGCAAATAACCTAAAATATTTAGGCATGCATTTGGACGCTAAGTTGATCTGAGGTACTCACATTCAGAAAAAAATTAAGCATTTGAGCAGGCTAGTGCCCAGAAATTTTCAGGGGGGGGTTGAAAATTTTCTTCACATATTTATTTTATAAATAAAAATACATTTTTCACTAATATCCATACTATTAATAATTTTTATAATTTTGGTTTATGTATTAGTAATTTACAGAAATTAATTACCGTATAAACATTAATATTAAAAAAAACATATTTAAATTTTTTAAAAAATAGCCTTTTATTTATGCACTAAAAAGTATAAAATAACTTTATTAGTGTGCGACTACCAGATACGCATCTTTACATTAAAATCTGAAACTACAAAATATTCTGAAAAATAAAAGCGGGGCCCGCAGTTACAAAAATATTCGGTGTGCGTGTGATATTGTGATGCACAACAATGGAACAACATAATATAGTGATTGTAGTTTTGGCTTAGGATGTATTATAACATTAATATTTAATTATTAATCTGCGGGCCCGTTTTTATTTTTCAGAATATTTTGTAGTTTCAGATTTTAATGTTAACGTGCGTATCTGGTTGTCGCACACTAGTAAGGTTATTTTTTTTATTTTTTAGTCTGGACTTTTTACTATGTATTTCAGTAAAAAACAATAAAATTAGAATTGTATTTTCTTTTGCTTTATTTTATTCAATATCTTGATTATAGGACATTTACAGAAATTTGTGTTACATTTCATTATGAAATAATGAATCGCATTCTTTCAGTTATATTGTCTTTTGTTTTTCATACAATACATACGGAATCCTTAACACATAAAACACAATATTTGACTAATTTGATTAATCACATGACTGAAAAAAAATATAATTTTTGAAGCTTTTGGCACCCCACCGGTCCGATTTTAAAGTTGAAAATCCAAATGAAATTCGAGTTCGCTCCCGACAAATAGCGCTCTTTCCAACAGTATATCATATGCCCAGAGAAAAAAATATTTTTTCCCAAAAGTTTGAGTTTTCGAAGCCCCGAAGGACTAATTTTAAAGTTGGAAACCTAGATGTTCTAAACCAAAGAAATGTGCGTGCATGTGCATGTGCATATTTTCAACTTTGTTCAAAATTTTGAGCTATAATATTTGCGTCGCAAAGAGGGAATTACATATTAGATCTCCCGCTTTTTGAACTGTTTGTAAACTTCGAAAGTTTCATTGAAAAAATAAAATATGGTTTTGTTCTCGACAAATAACGATCTTTCCAACGATATATCACATGCTCGAAAAAAAATATATTTTTTCCAAAATTTCGAGCTTTCAGCGCCCCGAGGGTCTAATTTTAAAGCTGGAAACTCAGATGTTGCATAATATTGTATTGTCATCTCTAACAAGCATTTCTGCAAAAGGACACTTTTTTTAATTCATCGGGAGGTAGATGAAAAATCGTTCGCAAAGTTCCCCCCAGACAGACAGAATGATAAACCGAGTTAAATAAAAAGCTATAAAAATTACATATATTATTGATTATACTCGTAACAAAAAATTTTGCATAAAATATTAATGAAGCACCTAAAAATATGGACTGTATTTTTTCTTTTTTCTTTTAAAGGTAAGAAAACCCTAACAAATCATCAATATTTACTTTAAATTATTGATTTTTTTCAGATTTTTGTGTATTTATAATAACTATTTTAGTGCTCATGGGGGGTTTAGCCCCCCACCACCACCCGTGGGCACGACCTTGCATTTAAGGTTTAAAACTAAAACCATGTCGTGACTATTAGCTAAGAGATCGGCTTGTCTTTAGATAATAAAACTCTATTATATAAAATAGCTCTAAAACCGATCTGGCTGTATAATATACAGCTGTGGGGCTGCACAAAAACATTAAACTTACAAAAAATACAGCGATACCAAAATAGGGTACTGAGAACCATCACTGCAGCCTCCTGGTACGTCTCAAACGATACCCTCCATAATGACTTAAATGTCATGTTTGTGGAGGAAGAAATCAAAAAACAAGCAAATAAACATGTCGCCCGACTTAGCATTCATATGAATCCATTTAATACCAATTTGCTGGATAACTCCAGTGAAATACGCGGACTGTGGCGAAATAAGCCTTTAGACCTTGTCCAGCCATTGTAAAGTTCGGAGGGAGAGTACTACCCCTCCACAAAACATTCTTCATCACATTAAATTAATCGCTAAACGACCACTAAAGTTGGTCAGTTGTGATGAAATAAAAAATAAAAAAAAAAAAAATATATATATATGTATAGAAACGTGTTTAACTATCAAAATAAATTAATTAACGTAAAAAAATTGAAAAATATTTTGGAAAATTATTATATACATAGATAAATTTCAGAAAGTTTGGAATAATTACAACGGCATGGCATATCAGTATTTTCCGGATATTACAGAAAGAATAGATAATAAAATTTTTAACCCAAATTTTTTTAATGTACAGTTCATAACCGATCATGGAATATTTAAAGTGTACTTGTTCGTGAAATATTTGACATTTAATGCTAAGCCGTAAAGCTTTATTTGAATATGTTCGCTATCGCTTTTGTTAAATAATGCTGCGCTATCGGGAAGCTACAGTTCTGTATTATCTGTGGCTTATCAGCTGCCACTTCGCGTAGCGCTGCTTTATAATAAAATATGTCCGTTAATCGTTCGTTATAACCCGAGAATATATCGCCGTGTTTTTGTTATCATCCTTTGTTTTTTTTGTTTATTTATCCCGTTTTCTTTCGCTGTGTTTTGTTTTATTTATCCCCGTTTTCAATAGTCCCGTTTTTCTTACCTTTATCCTCTCGTCCGTTCATTTTCTTCGTTTAAATAATCCCGTTGTTAATTTGCGTCATTTCCTAATTTCATTCCTCCTTTTTTATCTGTTTACGTTTCGTATTTTTAGAAAAAGCCCTTTTCAGAGCTCCCGTGCTCAAATTTTCAGATCACAATTACCAGCAACAGTACTTGTATAAATATGGCATAGCAAAGTCGTAAAATTGCGTTAGGTGCAATTTTCAGGATAGTGTGTATTATATTTTACTGGGGTGCAATTACAGTAATACCGATTCCGAAGATAATGCGGAACACATGGTAACAAATAAATTCAGCAACTTTAATAAAACTACAATACAAGAGGTTTTTTTTTTTTTTTTTATGGGTCCCCATTCCAGATGTAACTGGTGGAGCAAGTTTATTCATATAATATAGTTAACATTTTACATTGTAGTTGTCCCAGAACTTTTGCAAAAACACTTCTCGTTCTGAGATCAACTGGATTTCACTTAATATAAATTGCACAACATATAAATTAGAACGAATGATCAATTTTAAATATCTACATTTTTTTTTTTTTTTGACATTAACAGTTGCTTTCATTTCTGTCTCTTTCTCTTCTATACTTTGTATAAAATTATCAAAATTTACAACGTAATTCTTACTGGCATCAACACACACAAAAAATAACATAACCACAAAAATTCTATTCTAACATTTAACTTCTGTTATATAAAATTAAGACATTTTTTCGTTACATTTCTCGTTACATAAAATTCTAAAATTTTTTAAATAACAATAACAATCCTATAAAATATAACAAACGTTACATAAAAGTGGGACATTTCTTTGGGACATTTTTTCGAATGAGGGGTAGCCTAAGAATTACGTTGAAATTAATATATGTATATACATATATTACCGTGTGCTCAATGCTGATATCACGTGACTCTGGCTTCTCCAAACTCCTCCAGTTTCACAATTAGATCAAGAAAAAGGACGGAAAAACCAACCAAGCTAAACAAATAGCTATCGCACGGTGGCTCGGTCGCCGTGTCCTCCGAACTATCAACCTCGCCTGGGGGCTCGCGTTATGGGTCGCGTAATAGACGCGAATAAATTCGAATTGTTAATAAAACACACACAATTAGACCACGCGTCGGTGACTAGAATACTTCGGAACAAAATGCAGCTGATCGAGACATTTAACAGATAAGCAACGCAAATATAAAAATATTAAAAATTCTTCACGCGCATTAATTGTTATGTCGACGGACAATAAATTTAATTTAAAAATTGATGCGGGTCCGCTGACCACGCAACGCTTCGATAACGGTAACTCTTTTAGAGCAAAACGGATACTAAACGGATTAATTACCGAACGACCGAAAGACTCGCGAAAACCCAGGTAGTCGATCAGCTGTCAGTACTGTCCGACCAGTCGCACCGACGCATCATACTTATCATACACGTAATTTTTGGCAAAATTACATTAGTCGGGCAGTACGTCTAGCCTTTGTTAATTTTACGTTATTATAATTGTGTTGGTACGGCATCGGAATAAGATTCCAACTTCCCAACTGTTCGAACCATGTAATATCAACTACGTTACTTTACCCGGTTCGAATATTACTTGAGAAATATATATATATGAAATACTATGCTGTGTTGATCGATAAGAAATAAAATAAAAACATAAAATTTAATCTATGTTTTTCATTTCTCACAGCATAGTAAAACCAGAATTCCAATCACAAAATCAATATTTTATTTACGTTACTCAACTATAGACTCATGACAATATTTTATAAATTTACAAATATAAATCTAGGCACCGTGACCTGGGGGGCTATTACGGCGCCTAGATTCATTGGAAATTATAGAAGGCGGTGCAGTCCGTTCAATGCTGCAAAATTCAACACTGCCTGAACACAATCCGGGTAGTTCGATAACAGATGGTGGGGTGAGGTATGACTAGAAGTACGGGAAGTATGCCGGCACCACTTCAGCAGATGCTCTACGGTTGGCGAGGCGATGAACCCGCACAGAAGACAGGTGGACGGAGGGGGAGCTCCTTCAAAGACGTAATTGTGTGACGGTGCAGTGTACCCCAGACGCAGTCTCGATAGAATCGACAAATTCCTACGTGAGACGCGAAACGGCGGCCATCATGGGTCGGTGTTCGACTTTATGGACTTGAGCCAGGTCGTTTGTTCTGACCATAGTTTGCGTCACTCTTCAGCAAAGTGCATCCAAAAGACTGATGACCCTAATGGAGGCAGTACAGCGTTAAACGGCATCGGACTAGATTGAATAACCGTAGCAGCCAAGTCAACCCGCTCATTGCCGGGAA
Source organism: Icerya purchasi (assembly GCA_039619475.1). Classification (NCBI taxonomy): domain Eukaryota; kingdom Metazoa; phylum Arthropoda; class Insecta; order Hemiptera; family Monophlebidae; genus Icerya; species Icerya purchasi. The sequence goes on from CM077115.1 coordinate 155,497,311, forward strand.
CCCCAACATGGCCAGGGACCCATAAGAATGTGGCATATACGAGTACTTCAGATCGTGAAAGTTGGAATAGAAGGTTTTGTATTTTAATTAGTAGATAGTTGCAACTGTCTGGGCTCTGGATGGCTTTGATAGATTGAAGTGAGTCGGTAATAAGAAGGGCATTTTGAGACGCTGGGCTTGAAGAATATGTCTCAAGACAAAGAAGGATCCCAAACATTTCTGCCTCTAAAATGGAGCGGTAGTCGTTTAGGAGCTTGGTGCACATTACATCTCCGATTTCATAAGCGCATGCACTTGGTGAAGGAGACTTAGTAGGACTCGCTTTAATATTTTATTTTAACGTATTTATTTATGTATATACTCGTATGTATATATGTATATAAAAAATTTAAAAAAGCTGTAGAAAAAAAAAGTTAAACAATCCAAAAACAAAAGAATATTACAATGGTAAAATAAAAAGATAATAAAATAAAATAGAAATATGTAGAACAGATAGCTGGTCTTTTGGTAGAGGTAGATCTTCGAGCAGCCTTAAAAACCTGTTGACTTGTTTGGAAATGCGATTGGAAAAAGCTTACATGATACATTAAAACGCACCCTATGTAAGTAGCGACGCTCGGTGCGTGGGTCTGCCTTAAAGGGCAGAACACACATCAAAAGGGCCTAGCATCCAAGACCGTTGGGAGACAGACGTATAAGGCGTCAGAGGAAGACAACAAACTTACTCGCGACGCATTCGACACTATGTCACGAAGGTCTAAAATCGCACGTTGGCTAAAATGGAACAACCGTTTGAATAAATGATTATTTAAGTAAAAGAAAAGAAAAGAAAAGAAGAAATTAATTAAATAATAAGAAATAAATGAATAGTGTTGCAGTAAATATAAAGGAGAAATGCACACAAATCGGTGTATAACTGGTCTGAAAGCGAAAATGTAACAATCGAGTTATCAGAGTTAATGCGATCTATTAAAGTGCGTAGTGTGAGTGGTTTGTGAATGATGATTTATCAATATCGTCTCGTTTCCTTTATCGCGGTGTGTAAAGGAACTCTTATCTGGTGCGAGACGATCCGATGATTAATATTTGTTTACTTTTGTTCTCTATCGTCGAAATTCAATTTGAAAATATTCTTTAACTGTACGATTTAAGTTGTCAGCCTATTATCGGCGTGACGACTTCGAACTCGGCGGAAGGTAGTTGTAACAAACCAAATGGGCTGGTTCTTTTAATTTAAGTATTATATATAAAAGATGTAAAAATTATAATAATCAAATCAAATCAAATCAGGTTTATTATTATTATTATTGTACATATATGTATGTATGAGCAATGGATTTAACAAACAATAAAAATTTCTTGAAATAAACAAAATTTTAAGATAAAAACAGAAAAACTATCAATTAAGCAGGACAAGTATTCATCCATACATATGCACATGTAAAAGGTAAAGTTACATGCACTCACTAATACGCTCATTCGTATATACACCTACTTAGTGATTGCAAACATAAAATGTAGAAATGTAAAACTACACTTACGATCACAGTAACAGTAAAATGACAACAAAATGAAAACAAAATTTGTTATAAGTTTATGTGTATATGCGTCCATTTTTTAGTGTTGACGTATGAACTCTCATCTGCTTGTACAATTACTCTCACAATTATCGACATATACCTCAAATGTATGTTTCTTCCAGACAGCTCAGCTGTATCTCACATGAGATTGAGCAAACAACCACTCACAAGAATACCGTACATAAACTACTTGTAACTCAACATAGCTGATGTTCCCATAATAATAATAATAATAATAATAATAAACAGGGAGAAACATGTCAAATAAATTTGATAGATCAGTGGAAAACTAAAGCATTACATGGAAAACACATTAAAGAATTGGCAGAAGAATATGTTGATAGGCAGGCCTCAAACAGGTGGCTTAAGAAAGGAGAATTGTTTCCTTAAACTGAAGGTTTCTTAATAGCCATACAGGACCAAGTGTTAAGAACAAACAATTATAAAAAATATATAATTAAGGATATAACAGCTGTGGATAGATACAGAAAATGTGGTAAGGAAGGCGAAACAGTACAGCATCTATTAGGAGGATGCGAAAAAATGGCGCAAGAATTTTATACTAGAAGACATGACGATGTAGCGGGGATTATTCACCAGGAACTGGCCGTTAAGTATGAATTAATTAGGGAAACCGGAAAAAGTCCTGGGAAATAAAGAGATTAAGCTATACTGGAATAGAACAATACTAACCAATAAGACAATAAGGCATAATAGGCCAGATATCTTATTAATAGACAACAAGCGCAAAGTAGGCCTGAATATAGATATAGCCATACCAAGCAGCAAAAACATAAATAACACATACGAAGAGAAAGTTAGGAAATATGAAGAATTAAAGCAAGAAGTAAAGCAAATGTGGAAATTGAAAGAAATAATAGTGGTCCCATTAATAGCGGGCAACACCGTAATAATACCCAAGAAACTGATTAAAAATATAATTGATCTCCAGTTGCCGCAATACCTAGTCGAGAATATACAGAAAACAATCATGCTGAACACTGCAACACATATGCGAATATTCACAAACGAGATGAAAATGAATACTGCTTACTAAAGTATAGTCGCATTATTAATAAAAGTACCAGTTGAAGGACTGTGATTGAAGAAAAAATAATAATAATAATAATAATAATAGGAATAATAGTAATTCGAAAAGGCAAAATAAAGAATTGTGAATAGTTTTGCGTGTGTATTTTAAGTTAGGTTAGCGATAAATGTACCGAGTTCAGAAATGTAGAATTTTTGTATCAACGTAATCGGGTTGCATCAGAAAAATTTCGAGAGATCTATTGAAATTGCTATGATGTAAGTCATTGTAGATTTAATTTTCAGATAGATTCAATTGTGTTAGTTTTTAAAATAGCATTATTTTTTTATTTTTTATTTTTTTTTTTTATTTTTTTATTTTTATTTAATCATTTATATACTTCTCTCCTGTTTTCAATATATTTCAACATATTTATACAAACAATTTTTATTTTGCTTCAATTCAATTTATTATATGTATTTATCTTTACTTCATTTAATTTCATGCTTTTATCGCTATATTCGCACTTCATTGTAATTCGGAGATATTATGTTTAATTTTACGTTTTGTTTTCACTATTCGTGCTACGTAGTGCATTTGTGAAATTTTGTAATAATAATAATAATAATAATAAATTGAAATTGAAATTGAATTATACGTGTATGCCTGCGTTAGTAATAAAATCGAGTGTGAATAACGTCACGGTGAGTGTCGAGGCTTGCGATTGAATATTAGTAATAGTAAAAAGGTGTCGGAAATCTCGGCGATTTCCGATTAATGGAAAATATCGCATTAGAAGCGATGCCCAGACACAACTGCTCAGCTGCGAAAATTACTGCATATAAATAGATATATCTTTCGAAGCAGCGGGCTTCTTCTTTTTTCCTCAACGTCCAATCATTTTGTCGCAAGTTGTATTTAGCAGAACATCATTAACGGAGTCCAGTAGAATAACCGCGAAAGAGGAAATGTTATTTTTTCAATGGCACCCGAACTAGTTTAAACTTTGATTGAAGAAGGTGAAACCGTAACACGATGCAATATTCAATATTTTACGCTGTGAATGTAAGTAAAGTAACTCCCATGGATATCCTTGATAGACTATCATGGATTGTGAAGTTAAGCTTTTCATAATGGTACTTAAGGTTCTTAATGGGGATCTGATGAGAATACTGGGGCCAGTTCCTTTTTCATGGGATTCGCCTTTACTTTCTCCCAGATAATTCTCTGGCACCCAATTATTCCAGATTAGGTATATACTTATGCTTCACTATTTCCGCTTCCTTAGTCGTGTCTAATATGGTCCGATTCTGTCTTTTCCTTTACCGCGTTTCATTTCTGACACTACGAAATTACATTTTACCGCTACAGAAATCTTAAATTTTTTACATCGTAATTCTGCTCTTAATGTAATTTTACAATAGATTCTGAGCCGTGTAGGATTTTTATTAAATGAACTGGCTGCTAAACCCGCTAATGAACCAGTCAATATTTAATTTCCGCGGCCTACTCAAAGTTTAATGCCAAGTTGACCGCACTTCAGAAGCGACCACAAAGCAGAGCCAGCTGCATAGAACTCTGTCCTCGGTGAGACTGGTCTTGTCTAATGCGTTGTTGTAGAGTTTCACTCCGTAGCATTTACGTTACACACCCATTAATAATATTTTATTTTCTGTATCCTGTACATTTTACGAGCGTGGTGCATGATGTTATGCTGGCGTATTGTCAGTCTGCTATACTGAGATGACTATGTTACTAAATGAGCTGAAATTTAATCACACATGATGCTATTTCGGCACACGTTTTGTTTTCTATTTTCACTCGAGGTTAGAAGTAAAATAGATAGACACGAATTTTTCTAGAAATTCCTCAGCTCAAGAAGTAACCACTCTATTTAACACTCATAAATCTGTTTCTTGACAAATTTTACTTCCATCAGAGATGAAATAAACGGAACCTTTACACAATCACTCGAATCATTGCATTGCAATCTGCTCTTATTCTGTCTCTTGGACATTTTTTACTCGCCGTAGGATAAACCGGTAAAAAAAACTGAAAGCGGAGGAGAGAAACTGGCTATAGAAGTTATTCAGAGAAAGAGATGACAATAGCTACTGACAGAATGGAAAACATGCGTAACGAGTCATTAGGACTCATAAAACTAGCAGTATATGGGAAAATAAAGTAGAGGAAAAGTGCTAAAAGAACGGAAAAAGTTTTTTTGTGTTTGCTAACGATTTTACCTACTCGCGATAGACCGCAAACAACTGTAGAATAATGCGTGCGATCCAATCAGCATGAGAAGAAAAAAAATCTCCATCCGGAAATGTGGCGCGTCTGCGGAGCAGTTGGACACAATGTTCACTCTGAAGAAGACAGAATGACTGATTATTCAGCATTCAAACGGAAAAGCTACAGAAGACAAGTTTCTGACGCTTTAAGGAAATGAAGAGCAACTATAAATAAGTTCAGCGTGCTTATTAAATTATAGCACAGAATTCATAATGGTCCAGCAGAATACCCATCATCTTAGCCCAGTAGCACTACTATGGCTGCCATTTAAAACGGTAAGGTGCGAAAAAAATACTGGGATAAGAAGAAACTGATGGAATTAATTAAACGCTAATACGGCGGCGTATTAAGGACGATCGTTTTTAGTAATAAACGAACGATTTTAAAAGAAGCACAGTGTGGAGCAGGAGTATAACGAGTCAGTAATTTTGAGTGGTGAACTGCTCTTTCAATGGACAAAGACGAGCGCATTCAAATAATAAAACATAATTGTCTCAGCACAAAAAAAAAAAAAAAACGAAAAAAAAAAGAAGCGAAGGAAATAATAGAGAAGCAATAAGAAGAAGTTAAAAGAAGCCTGTGACCAAATCGAAAATGAAAAAGTGGGGAAATAGGTACGAGAAGTCTGAAAACCGATGGTGAGATGATGGATAAAATTGAATGTACATATATTAAAAATAAAATAGATTCGCCATTGTGCTCTCACTGCGTCCGGGCACTCCTAAAACTTAACTGTTTATTTTTTGGAATGCTAATACTCCATGTACCAATCTCAAAAATTTAATTACAATTCATTGAAAAAAATAACCGATAATCCAGTTGCATTAGAAACAGTCCATATTTTCTCGAAAACGTAAATGTGATAAACTCTATCTGATATTTAATAATTACATTCAGGTGCTTCTTAGCAGCAGTATATTGGTATCTGACAAAAAAGAAAACGTTATATCATTTACACAATGGGAAGGGACAACAGAAACCGAAATTCTTGATTTTATTCTTGATTTTACTTTTGATTTTATTCTCAATTTTATTCTCGATTTCATTCTCGATTTTACAGTGAAATATTATTGGCGCTTGACAAACAGCGCCAGCAGTAAATTATTAAAAATTGTCTATCGTCGGGATATTCTGAAATAGCCAAAAACGTTTTACTTCTTGCTTGTTGCCCGAATGTTTAACTAGGACAGAGGACGAAGGTAAATATTTAGAAACGGACCAGTAGCGCAGAGAGAATGATTATCGGTTTTAGTCGGCAGGAATATGTCTTAAAGGCGGAATATGGTCGCGTTGATAAATCGAAATGTTTTTACAGTTGCGTCGAAACAGACGGAGGCGAATTTGAATGTGGTTTTACATGTGTGAAAACATGTCTACGAACGAATGCGAACGGGAGTTATGAGTCATTGGAGGGCTTTTATCCAGATTTAGAGTTCCTTTCGTACGCAGTTCAACTGCAGCTTTCTCCGTTCGTTTTCTCTAATTAATGATCCCTTATCTATTAACCCTTAAGGCTTAGCCGTTCCATAAACTTAACTGCAGATTATCTCCTCTTTGTTCAAGTGTCGGTTAGAAGAAGACGGACGACCGTCCTAGCCGGCAGCGGTAATTGCAATAACAGTTTAAATATGGGACCGTTCCTCTGTAACTTGGTTATACGGTCTCGGAACCCGTTATATCATCGCTCGTCGCTTTGTCGCATATGGGCTCCTAACATCCTGATGTACCCCTCATCAGCATCGGCTCATCGGACACCTCTGAACCATTTCGCCGTACATAATAAAGGGAGCTTAATACCGGGTACGTGTTCGTCTGCAAGCAGATTTCGTGTTACCTGAGAACATGATTGCTCTAGATTATCGGTGTGTTCCTTTGCTCTTCACAACGCGTACACGTACGACATTTAATTACAGACCTTTGAACATCATTACTCGGATTAGTCGTGTATCGAGGGAGTAACTTATAACCTGTCAGATTAGCCTTGAACAAAGAGAGGAAATTTTAAATCTCTTTTTTGTCCCGGAGGGTGGAAAATAATAATAATGATACTACTACTAATAATAATAGTAATAATAATAATAATAATAATAATAATAATAATAATAATAATAATAATAATAATAATAATAATGGTAATGATAAAAAAGGAAAAATAAATTACAAACTTTTTTAAGCTGAATAACGACGTTCTTTCTCACTAACTTTTTCTTTTTTCTCGCGGTGCGATTTATTTAAAGGGTCGGATATCACATAAACGTCAGAATGAAACGTGAATTAATTAATTTTGATCATAGTACTTTCGAATCAGTACCGTAAGACAAATTAAGTATTAAGGTTTTTTTCAACTAAAATATGGCCTCATTTGCGACATATATTAACGGTTTCGTCATCGCTGGGATATTATAAAAAGTCTTTTACATTGATTATCACATGCAAAATTTAAATGACATAGTTAAAACCGACCCTTCTGCGAGAATTATAGAAGACTATTTTTCTACAACTATAGCAAAAGAATCTGATGTAGATGATAACACATATCCCAAATGGGGAAATAAAAAGCGAATAAAAAAAAAAAGTAACAAACTAGTGCTAGGGAAACGATTAAGATTTTGAAGGAGAATTTAATATACATTTAGGGGAAGCAGAGATACGAAATCTAACCGATCGGAAAATTTTCGATAAATGGATTCGTTTTTCCTGACTACGTCTGAAGATCGAAACAACTTCCAAGAAAACACAATCAAGTCAAGTAAGAATTAAACTCTAATTAAGTACATTCTGCCTTTAGAGATCGAACAGTCTTACAACGATTTATTTCCTACTACATTCGCAATGTTCATATCGACCATCAATCTATTGCAATATCTCTCAGTTGAACTTTCATTACCGGAAGAAAATTGAAAAATTCTACTCATTTATTCATTTAACATTGTGCGAAGAATAATAGACAAGTTTGTTTTTCATAAAAATTCATTTATTTCTTATTACGCGCGATTTTCTTGTACATACAACTATTATTATACGTTTGTAGTAAAAATGTTTTGAACATACACCTATAAATAACTTCAATTGATGTAAAAAATAAATTGCATGTTGGTGAACAATTTATTTTTTATGTCGATTGAATGTTTACCTGTTTATGACATTTACAGTGTAACGTTTTCAGTGCGTGTTGTTTGTTTCTTTTCAGGATTCCGTATAAAATATAATGTGCGGAATCTGGAAATCAGATGGTTCGGAAACGACAAAAATATCAAATAAAAATCAATAACTCACAGACGGTTTGATATTAAAATTCTCTTTAGACGATTTACAACTTCAAGCTAACCGGTTATCCTGGGCGGCAAAGAATATATAATACGGAATTTAAAACGACTTCAAAAATCACTTAAAAATTCATAACTGATCACCCCAGATAAACCTTTAAAATTAAAATTCAGAATTTGAATTATAAATGTTCGCATCCATTTTCTATTTTGTCACTTCATTAAATATACATATATATATATATATATATAAAAACAATATAAAATATAGTCGACATGTTTCAGAGTTACATACTCCATAATCATGGCAATAATAAAAAATAAAGCTAAAAGTAAAATAAACGATATCATATGTGTCTTCCTTATAATCTGTTCGATATATCGATACGTTATAATTGGCTTTTAATTTTTAATTAAATTATCCTTAAATTTATTAATATGGTACGTTTCGGCGCTATTAAGTAAATTATTATGAAATATAATAAGTTAATAATAATTGTGTATTATATCAGTTATTATTAACTTATTATATCTATATATATTTAACAAACAGGATGGAAAATGATTTTTTATTAAATTATTATTATTGGTATATTTTATAATTTTTAATTTTAATCTGTATTTATTAATAATTATTAACTTTAAAATTGGGCCCTCGGGGTGCCGAAAACTCGAAACTTTTAAAAGAAATATTTTTTTTCTCCGACATGTGATATATCGATGGAAAGATCGCTTTTTGTCGAGGAAACCGTATTTCATTTTCTTAACGAAACTTACGAAAAGTTCAAAAAAGCGTGAAAAATGACGTCTCTCCTTCTTTATCAAATTTCTTTGTTTTGAATTTAGTATTATGTAAACGTAAATTATAGTCTTGCATACAGAGTCCTCGGCGCATGAAATATCACGCTTGATTGAACTTGTTTAAGACTGCAATCTATACTCGTATTTATGGATTTAAACTCCTTTCGGAGCTGTTGATCCTTTCAAAAGCTCGGCGGCCAATTTTCATTGCAAACGTTAAATTTTGTACTTTTCAAGATAACGCTAATATCTCCGTTGTTTTAAGATTTTCTTGAAAGCATTTTTATTTTTTTCGCTAAAAGGTCATATATTAATCCGAGACGACATTGTTCGTAAAATTACCGTGCAATTTTTTTCTAAACTGTTACTTCCTGCAAAACAAATTTCAATAACATTTTTTAATATTTTATGGATCGCGATGCCAGGTAGGGTTGTTATGCTTAGAGACTTTTACCAAACTTGCTCACAAAGAAAGAAAAAAAAAACAACTACAAATACATTAAAACATTAAACGATGTTTGGTATGTATTATAGCACTTTTGTGTTCTGTTCAGAGACAAATGCAACTGAGGTTTCTGTTAAGATTTACATTATTTTTTTGGCAGTTTCTTTGTATGCTGTTAGTCATTAATACATCAAAGGGGTGGGGTCCTGCATCAATCAAACCCTACTGATTATTTTCTGAACCAGTCATTTCTTTACTAAAAAGTAAAGCAAGTCCCATATATCCTTGATAAGGTATCATGGATTGTGAATTTAAGCTTTTCATAATGGCACTAAGCCTAATGGATCTGATGAGAATATTGGGGCCAGTTCCTTTCTACTTGGAATCTGACTTTACTTTTCCCCAGATAATTTTCTGGTACCCAATTCAATTTCAGATTGGATATATACCTGGGAGCGATTCGGATCTGGAACGAGACAAGTCTCGATAACCTATGACACCTCTGGTTTAGTAGATATATAATGTACTAGCTGTTACCCACGGGTTTTGCCGCATACTAATACCCGTTTAAATCTATGTTTAGGAATTAGTAATAAAAAAAAAAAAAAGTATCTAGAATTTATATTTCGGCAAACGGATTCAAAACGAGTTAGTTGACTTACTTGCAAATGAAGTTCGAAATGATATTTTAAATATGGTAAAGTCAGCTAAATACTTCTGCGTCATACTGGACTGTACTCCTAATGGAAGCCACGTTGAACATTAACCACAAACATTCCGTTTTGTCGATACTGATGAAGAAACCGTCAAAGTACGAAAGTAGTTCGTTGCTTACAAGCCGGTAAGTGATTCTTCTGGAGCAGGACTCGCTGAATTCTTTCTTAATACAATTTTACAATAGACACGAACGATTTTTAAGGTCAAGGATACGGTAATAGTGCGAACATAGTAGGTGTAAACAAAGAGGTGTCCATATCAGAATTCTTAACTAATATCCTCAAGCATTTTTTAATCCATGTGTCATGGCCTGAATTTGATGAAATCAGATGCAGCCGAAACATCTGTTAAATCACTTTCTCTTTATTTGGATTTCTCCAAAGATTGTTTGTTTTATTTTCTCGATCAACAAAGCGATGGGAAGTAACATCCAGGCACATAAAAGGATTATCGCTGAAAGAAGTTCGCTGGGAGAGTAAAGTTTCTAGCTTTGCTGCTGTTCGCTTTCACTACTCTTCAGTTCATGATGCCCTTCTAAATCTTCATGAAAAAATAAATGGTTCAGTTGCAGCATCATATAAGCCTTATTACTGATACAGAGATTACGGAGCAATTTGATTTCATAATTAACAATCGCGTTGCGTATAGCAATTGCCATGAGCGTTGCCTATTCTGTACTGCTAGTGTACAAATAGGCAGTCACGATGCTCGAAAGAGCGATACGACTGTGATGATGATGGTGATTTGGTATGATATACTGTTTCAAGTAAACATTGTAAGTAAGACTATGCAGTTTGGACCATGGAATTACCAAACGCATCGCAATTACTGAAAAACTGCGTGGAATTTGCGAAACAATACTGCACTTTTTCATTTACCCTAATAGCAGCTAGGGAAATAGCATCCCAAATAGCATCCCAAGCTGAGGAAGATCCGATTTTTAAGCCAGTCTGATCCCGAAAAAAGAAACCGTTATTTCAATACGAAGCCGTAGATGAGACACCAATTGATCCTAAAGAATTATTTAAAATGAACGCTTTTTTGCCCAATGATTATTATAATTGAGAATACACATTGGTCAATCGATTTAGATAGCTGTCTAAATTCAACGATGCACGGACATTTTTATAAAACATCAAAATAATTCCTAGTTAAAATCCACATCGAAAAAAGCCTGTGCTGATTTGCAAATTAATTTAACCGATGGGGAAGAATATGATGTGTCCGGTTGCGAATCGGTTGAGGAACTTGTGAGCCTGAACGCATTATTAAAAGATTTTCAATCAGGAGAGCCATTAAAAGTTCTTCGACACTTATAAAACCAAGTGATTGGCAGGATATTTTCCCGAATGTGTGGGCAGCGCTTCGTGTCTTGCTGACTGTACAACTGTCGCTAAAGGAGAACGAAGTTTCAGTAAATTAAAACTTATAAAAGCTTACGATTTACTATGTGTCAGGAAAGACTATCCCATCTTGGAATTTTGTCCACAGAAAATGCTATCGCTTGGAAGTTTAATTTTATACCGGACTTAATAAAAAATTTGAAAGCTCAAAAGCTAGATAGGTAGCCATCTAGGTTTTTTTTATCAAATTAGTTGTTCTTTTACTTTAAGATTGCTTACTATCTGCAGGGGATAACAATTTAAATAAAAGTTGTCAGACAAAATATTAATTTTTATTATTTCTCATCTGACAAGTTGGCATTCAGATATGCCTATAGAGATATTTTGGTCGGTCTGATACTATTTATATATAAAACATTCCCTTTCGTCTGAATGGTACAGCATAATCACGGATAAGCAATTGTACAGAAAGAACGTTAAGTTTCATATTGGTGGAGGGGATTTTCTCGCACCACCTATAAATTTTGAACTACGCGGCACGTACCTTGACAAATAAAATACATTTGAAACAGAATTAGCGTAATTGTTGAACTAAAAATTTTAATAAAAAGCAATATTCGACTTAATTTTCAGTAGGGGGCGCAGTAAAAGCCTACCGAGCTACTTGTTCATCACGAACTGCCTGTTCCTTTGAGGCTTGCAATGTATCGCAAGCAGTACGATTTAACGACCGTCGATGCGGAGATTTGCAAAGTATTTTTCTGTCTTCAGTACTTTTCTTCTCTCTGGGGTCTTAAACAGCGATGTTAGTAATCACATCTATTTCATTATCCGTGATCTCAGATCCCCTCGTCAAAGCCAGCGCATGTTATATGTGAAACCTCTAAGAGACACTGCATAATTAAGTTTTTTGCGGATACCTAGCGATAAAGAGATTCGCGAAAATGAACGGGTCGATGTATCTGTTAGTTGAGCAATGTTTTCTTCTACGCTTAAAAATATCTTTTCGCCGCCATGTTTTTCCCCCGGACTAACTGGCTTTTTGAAGTGAAACTTCTTTAGGCGTGCCTTATATGGAAAATTTTTATGAGGAGTTAAAAACAAGCGAGCTTACGAATAACTAATATTTCTTCTGAACAGTAAGTATTAATACATCTAAAAATTCGTAATAGACACGTTGCCGCCAGTAATATATATTGTATTAAAATTTATGTTGCATGTTGTTGCATTTTATACCACTTCGAGAGATATATACGGAAAAGAAAAAAAGAAAAGAAATTTATTAGAACTTAGAATATCAAAACTTATTCAAACTTAAAAAATGGATGTAAAGAACCGGAAAAAGAAAGGTATCGAGCATATATAGAGAGAAAAAATATTGAAAACGAAAATGAAGATTCTCAAAGCGGATATAAAGAATTGAAAAAAGGACAGGCATCGAGCATGTTTGTTTTTCTTTAAGTGAAACTTCTATATGTTTATAAGAAACACAGATCTGCCCATTTGGGTTCTTTTTTTTTGAAAAATATGTATTTATTATTTTTTACATATAAAACTTTCGTCAAACTAAAACGCTTGTCGACGAATTAATTATCCTATTGAACACTTTACCATCTTAAATTAACTTATAACTATATATATATGTATATAATTGTGGTATATTTACTAATCTTAATCTATCTTTTTACTTATCAATACTTAATAATCTATTTCTATCTTTTATTTTTATTTATTTATTTTACGTGTCGTATACAGCAACTTAGGCTAGAGACACGGCAAGAAATTACAAAATTATGAAAGTTGAAAGAAAGGAAAAAAGGAAAATAAACAGAAATTAACAAGGATTAGCAAAATTATAATAACTTTAATAAATTAGAAGAATTTAGAAACTGAAATAGTTGGTTAAGCACGGTTTCTTCGTCGCATTCAATGTTTTTTGTTTTTTCCTAGTTTTTTTTTGTTGCGCCTTGTCATTTTATTTTATGTTTATTATTTTTTTTATATTTTCTTCTTCCTGGAGCCATTCCTTTATTTTCCTTTTTCTTTCCCCTAATTTTTCCTTCTCTATTATTTCTTTTTGGATATTTTATTCAACATCTGAGTTATAATATATTTAACTGTTTGCTCCCCCATCTTTGTTCTTGCTAACGGCAGTTGGTACGAAAGTGTTTCCCTCAACTCGTATTCTGTGTTTATTCTTTCCTCCAATTCAATTTTCCTTTCCGCTGATATGTACTCCCATATCTTCAGTACTAAGTACCTTATTCTTAATAAATTTGGTACACTAATACTATAATCTTAAATCGAAGTTGGAGAAAATGCCTTTTAAGTTTCACTTTTGCCTTGTGCCCCGAGGCGCATTAATTTTTTTTTTTTTGAATAAAGTAAATTCCAAACAGAAAATCAATAAATTTTTATTTATATTTAACAAATTATACAACAATCGAAACAAAAAGGGAATAATATTGTACAAGTCAGTGATACTAAGCAATGTATTGTATGGCAGTATCATGTATCATGTTAAAAATACAACGATTTATGGAAATGTTACATTGATGTTGGACTTATCATTATAAAGCTAATTACATCGTATAGAACGATAAATTATCAAATAGTTTTAGTTATTGCAGGACCTAGACCGTTGGAGATGGAAATTGAAAAGCATATTGTTTTGTTTAGTATTAAATATCAGGCTACAATGAATTTAGTAACGTAAACTATATTCATAAAAACCCGTTTCCCTATCAAAATCACTTAACGTTAAAAAATATTATTATATAGATAAATTTCAGCAAATTTGGAATAATTACAACGGTATTGCATATTAGTATTTTCCCGCGTATTAGGGAAAGATTAAATAATAAAGTTTTTACCCCAAATTTTTTTAATGCGTGCAGTTTATAACTGGACATGGAATATTTAAAGTGTACTTGTACAAGTATAGAATTGTGGAGTAGTCGGAAAATTGTGTTAAATTAAATTTTCAGGACAGCGTGTATTATGTTTTACAAATAGCAGTAATATATATGTAATTATTGAAGGTACTACGGAACAACTGGTGATAATTTCAACCATTTCAATCACGTTACAATACAAGAGTTTAAAAGTCGTAAAAATAATATGCATTTATATTAAGTATCTACTTTTAAGAATTTTATTAAAATACTATTTATTTTTTACGAATTATACTTACCTTTACACTATGTAAAAAAGAATTATTAGGACCTAATAAACTTAATTGGATAGGGCACATTAATTTTTGTTGTCGTATATATAAGTATAAATGGGATAAAGTTAAATAATCTTAGATTCGCAGACGACGTAGTGATTATGTCCGACGACATAAACGAACTACAGAACATGCTAAATGATTTAAACAAGGCGGGAAAGAAGGATGGTTTAATTATAAATTTAGATAAGACAAAAATACTATCTACAGACGAAAATAAAACAAGAATTACAATAGACAACACAGAAATCGAAAAGGCAAAGAGTATAATTTATTTAGGACAACTAATATCTCTAAAAAATAAAACAAAATACAAAGTAGAGCGTAGAATCGCACTCACTTGGAAAAAATACTGGTCGCTGAAACATATTTTTAAGGGACCTTACAGAAATGAACTAAAAAGGGAAATTCTAAACGCGTGCGTCCTGCCTACCTTAACATATGGAGGTCAAACATGGACAATAACAAATAATATCATGAATAAAATTAAGATATGTGTCAAAATGCATTGGAGAGATCTATGATTGGAGTTAAATTAAGAGACAAAATAAACTCAAAAAAAATCAAAAACAAATTAAAAGTTGAAGACAATTTTACATGGGCAATAAGAAGGAAAATATGGGACTGGGCAGGACATATTGCAAGAATGGATTCCACAAGATGGACTAAAAAAATAACAGATTGGACGATATACGCGAAGAGAAAAAGAGGAAGACCGGAAAACAGGTGGGAAGATAGTTTCGCTAAAATGTTAAAGCACAAACAATACCATCAGGTGGCTTATGACTGACTAGAGTGGGCTCGGTTGAGGGAGGCCTTTGCTCGTTTTCAGGGCTAAATTAAATTACACAATAGTTTATTTACTCTTCAATGTATATTGTGTAACGTTATATCACTAATGCTAATAATAATAATAATAATAATAATACCTAATGAATCATACAAAATACATTTGCCTCATCGGTAGTATCCGAAGTGAGAACTCCAAAAAAAAAAATAAATAAATAAAACAGAAAAGGAAAGATTTTAAAAGAAACCAATGTTCGTGCATAAAGATTTATATCTTCTTACGATGCTAAGGCGTGTTTAATAACGAAAAGAGCTTCATCGGACAGCCACTGTTCGAATATTATGGAAAATTAAAAAAAAAGAACAATGGAACGAAAAATAAATATAAGGAGAGACTTAATCGTCACAAATAGTTCTGAAAAAGGAATAACAACGGCTAATGTGCTAAGCTTTAATCTCGTGAACCAGCGGATAATGTCATTTAAACAAATTAAGGGGTATGTTTAGCTGAGGTAAAGAAAAAAAAAAATGTAGCAAATTTACCTTTAATGATGTTTAAACAAAATCGGGGGCCGCGGTTCCAACCATGAAATTCTTCCGGACAAGATTGAGTTTTTCAACTGGTATGCTAGATATATTGAACGCAGAGGAAACGGCCATTGGCACCTGAAAAAACAATAATAAGCCTATTAAATATCACGTACGACGAGGCATTCGAAGGTATCTCTCAATTTTTGTTTCTAGCCTAGTATTAATATTTCTTCTTATTCCGATCACAAATGACACTGAGAAATAAAGTGATGGGAAGACAGGGTCTATATCGAACAACAAATACTTCTCAGTAATTATTGCGCTTATTTCGCTGGTCAGGTAAAAAGTCGCAGTATTTTGTTGTTTTTTTTTTCTTCTCCAAAGACTTCCGGTTAGACAGTTCAAATAGAACATACAGATTCGCAGATGCTACGTAGATTTGTAATCAAATGTGAAGTACCATCTTTTAATTTTGAAATAATATTATCATCTCTCCGCTAAGGTAGTGGTTATTTCTTTTTTCTTTTCCGTTTTTCTTTTAGCCGCCATCGATTTAAATGATCCATCTTCGGAATTAATTTCAGAATCCGTTCGGCTGCGTGCGCCGGTCACACATATTACTACATACATTCTCGCGGCGTATTTAAATTACACACGGGGAACCGTCACTCATTATCGAATCGAAAGAGGAAAGAAGATAAAGCCGAGACAGAAATCTGGAATAAAGATAAGCATCTGGAAATATATTCGTCGAACTTTAGATTCAAGTGCGCGCGCTAGATAACAGAACGGGCGAAGGAAAAACTTAAAAAGACCTCTTAACAAAACATTATTCAGGTGTTGTTTATATACCATTAACGAAAAACAATGGCGCATTTCGTCGCTGTCGAAGCGGAATTTTACAGCATTCCCGGTCGTCGAGTAGCAGCCCGATGACGACCATGTTAAGAACAACAACTCATGCAGCGAGTGTGCGAATGCTGCCGAGTGGCCGGCCGAATACATAGCCGTGAACCGACGTGCCAGTATACTTAAGCTGAAGTGGTTCTGGTCCATTTATTTTCGCAAATATTATGCGTATAATTGTGCCCGCTGTTGACACGGATCAAAAAAATGCATCCGGACAATGCTACAGTCCGCCCGTGTCTTGGTCGTAGCGAATGGAACACGGTTGGAACAATGTGAGCTTTAATATCGCACGAAGGAGAACAAGTTGACAGAACAGGCGACAGATGAATGAGCACCGGGGCCGTGGAATACGAAATTAAAAATATAATTCGCAGCGAGTATTATTTTCTTTTCATTAACTGCAGCCAGCAGGGCAAACAAGAGAAAGCTGGAATTTCGGATTTTAAAATTATTTCAACTGAGGCCACTTAGAAATACGCCGCTGGCGACTTGTTTTTTGATTAATACTGCCTTCGAAACATAAATAATAATAATAATAATAACAGTAGTAGTAATGGTGATAAATAGATAAAAAGAAAAAAAATCGCTGCTCTTTCTGTTCTTTCTAGCCACATGACTGCCATAAGCATGGGAAACGGCTTCGTGTTAAGGCACCTACAGTTATTAGGTACACGTTGGAGGAATTGGTAGAGAGAAACCTGAAAAATCTATTAGTTTTTTATATTTTTCTGTACGCGGCGGAACGTTGGACGTTCGACAGATATTCAACGGTTAGTCGTTTTGTCGGAGAAAAATGCTCTGGCATCCCATTTGGCGGAGAAAATAACAAACCTTTCGGTGTTAAATGAGGTGTGCACGAAGATACGTCTTCCGGATGATGAAACGAATAGACGCACGTTCTTTGGCAATGTTATACGGCAAGACAGGTTGAAAAAAAGTAATCCTGAAAGGCTTGGTTGCAGGCAGACGGAGATGGGGAAGAGCATCCGAAAAATATGCGGATACCGTCAAACGACTAGCAAATATCGCGCGTCGCTCCATCAAGCTATTCGAAGAGATATGGTGGACAAAAATGCGTAGAATCGGGGTCCATGGTTTTACGATGGTCGGATCGAGATTACGACGAAAAAGAAATATCTTGGCTGCGTAAATCCCTTATTGAGATTTCGTCTGTTGGGTCGAAAACGGATTACTACTGAACGGAACTGCTACAATGTAGTTTAATAGGTTTACTTAAGAAACGTTCTTGTACATACGTGGTGGTTTTGTTGACACAAACGGATTTCTGGCTTTAATATATATATATTACGTTAAGATTTTTTATTTTCCTTTTTCTATGGGCGCGCCAGCGGCATTGACCCAACAACATGAAAAGCCAAGCTATAAAATTAAATAGCTAGGAGGTCAGAAATGGACGCAACAGAGGACAGCCGGTCAGGACCACAGATGATGAAGGAAAGGAGAGGATAAAGGAAGCGTTATAGGGAATAACCTAATGTCAAGAGCTGGCCTGTATAAATGGAAGCGCTCATTAAGAAGAGCAGGACACTCGAAGAAAGTGCGATCAGCATCACATATATACAAAGAGGATTGCAGTCGTGAAGAGAACAATAAGGAGAAGGCGACGGAGTAAATCGAAAGCGAGAAGAGGGAAGTAGAAAATGATTGATGCAGAGATGAATCAGGGAGACAATAGAGGAGTGACGACCGGAAGCAATAGAATGGAGCCGAAACAGGTAACGAGGATTCGGCTGAATGAAACGCTAATGAAAATGACGATTAGAAAATAGGGAAGGATAAATGTCCCGCCAAAGTCGGGCTTGATTGGAGAGCCTGAAAGCACAGTGGGAACAAGCAAACGGGATGAAAGCTACGACAATAGCGCGCAGTATGCTCAAAAAGGAAGCATTTAGAGAGCACTGAGTGGGAGAACGCATACTAGGGGAAATAGGAAAACGGAATTTGTAAATAGATAAAAACTCCGGAAGGAACGACTTGGCGAATTTAAGTTCGTCACTCCTGCTGGGAATTTTGGAACCATCAGAAGAGCGAAAGATTCGGCGAATTGTAACTACTGGAATATAGGATTCAAGAGTCCCTCTTTAATTTCGTCTTCAGACAAAGAAGGATAAACTCCAGAGATAACGTCCGTACTAAACAGAGCATTATGAGAGATAGAAGCGGTAAGATCGTGGGACTGCAACAAGAGATCCAACTGATTGCGCATAGTTTGTCTATCAAATACTGATGATGAGCGGTAACCTCCTCCCCCTACTCAAATGTTGCCAAAGAAAAGCACCCAAAAACCGAAATGGGAAACGTACATTGCGGAAATACATTTAGTCTTAGATATTTTTTCTCTATCGATTTTGTAAGTAATTCACTGTCGTCGAGATAGCTGAGTTGCACGATCGGACGACCATAGAGAGTTGTTGAAATAATCGTAACATATCGAAATTTAAGAATTATTAAAAACAAGATAATCGTTTAATATTCTCGTGTAGAGAGAGAGAGAGAGAGAGTAATGACATACCTATCATGCAGATACAGATAATACCGGTGTACACTAGCACATTTGGACTTGTACTAAAATGTAAATATATCGGTTTAAGGCGTGTAATAATATTTCTTATTCCAATGCATACAAAATTTTCTTAAGAATTAGGGGGTTACATTTACGCAGGAAGAATGCGCCTGAATAAGCAGGCACAACGCTCGAAATCGAGCAATAAGACCAAAAGGTATGTGAGATCGAGAACTAATAGCGTGTTGTATTGGCGTTTCTTAACTTCCCAATTTTCACGCTGATATTCTAAATAATCCTGTTCATTCAAAGGAAAGTTTATGCGATTTAGCCTGAATCAGTTTTTCAAAAAACAGTTATTACAAACGTTTTTTATTAAAGTTATTACTACTGGTACTTTTTTGCCGGGAAGGGGGAGCGGCGGTTCATTTGATATTGATGCAGAATGTAGTTTTGATTTTATTAAGTGTAACTACATATATATATATATATATATATATATATATATATATATATATATATATATATGAAAAAACGGTTAACTAAGGAAGGAAAAGTTCTTTTTTTGTCGATTCCTCCAACAAATGACACCGATAATCGAACTTTACAAGTTTCTTAAGAGAAGTACGAATCAATTTTTTTCGCAAAATAAAAACGCTCCCACTGTGGACGCTGATGACTGGAAGAGGAACTATATAAAGCTGCTGTAATTTTGGATGTTATCGCCAACAATTTCATACCGCCGCATCAACTACAAAACGGCTAAAGACGAATTTCAGTAATTCAGTTTTTGACGTTGAACTAAATTTTAACCGTTCAAAGGAATGCTCTAATCGCACCTGCTCTATCGCCCAGACTAATTTCTCCTCTACCAGCTTTCAGTGAATTCGATAAATCATTTTCCCAATACACGTTAATAAGACGTTTTTATTTATTAGCCTTTAACAACGGTCTTAATTATAATTTTTATCGCGTATCTTTTGCCAATACATATTTTCCTCCATCCTTTTCTCCTCTTCCCCACTCTCTTCATTTTGGTTACGCTTTGGGTTGCGAAATTAATTTTATCAAAACTGCGCGATCAGTTTACAGCATCAGATCAATTTGTACTATTTACCTGTGTAATTTTAATCGTTAAATTGAAATTATCCATCGAAATTTATTTCCGCAGTAAATATCAACATATACTATTTGTATATGCACCCATAATAGAGGGCTGAGCAAAAGTCAGGCTGCAAACGCACACGTGCAGTTTTCGATAGTGCACCCTGACTTTTGCTCACCGCAGTATATGTAAGATTCATTTTTATGAAAATGTATGTGTTACGTTGGTAATAACTTTTAAAAATAATAATATCTTCTTATTATTAAAATGAATCCTTACTTCTAATACTTTTAAGTATCTCCATAAACACATATATATATATGTATATTAATAAGGTGATACCATTTCTCCGAAATTATTTATCTGCGCATTGGAAACCGTATTCAAGAATTTAAATTGGGATGCAGCAGGTATCAAAATGGACGGCGAATATCTAACTCTGATTCGCGGATGACATAGCATTAGTGAGCACAAGCGCAGAAGAACCGCAGACGATGATAACAGACCTGAATCTACATTCTAACAAAATAAGATTACAAAAAAAAAAACCTAAACGAAACAAACATAATGACAAACACCGAAAGACGAATAAGAATAAGAATAAATTCGTAAGAAATAGAACGGGTGGATAATTATTATTTAGGTCAGAAAATCATGACGAATAAAAAGAACATAACGAAAGAGGGGAATAACGAGGAGAATATTACTGTCGTGGATTGCGTTTGGAAAATTAAGCCGTGTATTCCGGAACGAACAAATAGGAAATTGTATAACCAATGTGTACTTCCGGTTACGACATGCAGTTTGGAAACGTGGTCATTCACAAAAACTGGTATAAAA
This sequence comes from Icerya purchasi, assembly GCA_039619475.1. Classification (NCBI taxonomy): domain Eukaryota; kingdom Metazoa; phylum Arthropoda; class Insecta; order Hemiptera; family Monophlebidae; genus Icerya; species Icerya purchasi. Next base: position 155,518,712 of record CM077115.1, read on the forward strand.
AGGATCAGAAAAACCGAAACTGCGCATGAAAGGAAAATGCTAAATCTAAGGCAGATGGATCGTATTCGCAATACATGGATACGCGAACAAACAGGGCTAGATGACGTAGTGGAACAGATGGCCAAAATGAAATGGAGTTGGGTTGGTCACGTAACTAAAAGAAACGATAATAGATGGTCGAAGCGTGTCTTTCAGTGGTGGCCAATGGACAATAAAAAAAACCACGGAAAACCAATGATGATGCGTTGGCAAGATGATATAGTAAAGGTAGCTGGAAAGAACTGGATGAGGTTTCCACAGAACAGAACTAGATGGAAGATGTTGGGGAAAGCCTTCGTTCAGAAGTAGATTGACAAAGGTATGTCGTTATCGTGATACGTTATTTGTAGTCGGAATCATTTTAAGAAGAAATTTTGATTTAATATAGATATTGTACTCACACTTGGTGAATTGCGTCGATCGATAACATGATGTTGTACCGCCGTAAGGATTTTCTTACAGCTTTATCGGAGAGTTGGTATACGTATGTGTGTGTTTGTTACCGCTTCTTCTTATCGGCTGTTTTTATCACGCTAGTCTTGATTGGTTAAGTCGATTTCGTCAACGGAAAAAAAATAAGTATTTTTACGTACCGTTCATATTACATTTTTACAATTAAAATTTCGATATTTTATCTATTAATCATTAATTATTAAGAAAGCAATACAAAAGCAGGAATCGTTGAAAGAACCTGAACAAGAACTAGCAGAAGGACGTTCGATTGCCCCTGATACAGGTGAAACTGTGAACAACCTGACAGCAGACTATTCCACCAATAAAAAATCGCAGCTTGGGAACCGGCGTAATAGTCACCGGCCAACGAGCAGCATGCAGCGCTTCAAATTTTCTCATTTATTTAATTTAATTTATTTAATTTATTTTTTTCTCGTATTTTGTTGCGTGCTAAACGTAAATTGTTTTATTTCATGTATACGTTATATATGCCGAATACACGCATAGGCACACAAAAACTCCGGAAATATTACATAGGCTGGGTATACTAACGAATAATTTGTACGAATGCGGGGAGATTGGCTCAATTGAACACATTATTTGGCAATGCGAAATATGTGATGATCGCATAACAGATTTTTAAAAAAAAATATCACACCATTCTCTAAGACCATGTCAATAACCTATTACTACAGATGGTGCGATAGAACCAGGAACCTGCTTATTTTTTTGTACCAATACATACAACTCCGTAACATTATTGTATAAAATATAATTTATTTTAATAATTGATAAATAATAATAATAACTTAATAAAACAATAAAAAAAAAAAATTTAAAAAAGATGCTGAATGGCCAGATAGCGAAAGCTAGGCACAGAGGGAAGAGGGAGAAAAACAAATAAATTGTTTTATTTCATGTATGTGAAGACAACTAAAATGTAACAGAATGATGTGATCCAGAGAGTCCTCTACGAATTCTAATCTCGTCAAATTTAATCTGTGAATTCACTGGCTCAGTTATTAATTTGCGTTGTAGAAATCGTAGTGTAATTTACGTTAAAAAAGAAAACACGTTCATTCCATTGATGATTTCTGCAGATTTAATAGATCAAGAAAAATAAATAAATACATTGAGAAAACAGATAAGGCACAAAAATTTTGCTTCCTGCTTCCGGTAGTACAAGTCGGAAACTTAACTGTATACAGCTAATAACGTATCATTTACAAAACGAAATTTTATACAATTTCTCGTCTGAAGATTCTTATAAAGAAATTATAAAACTGACTTTCTGTAATTCTGCTTAAATTTCACGTTCACGTAAGTCTCGCGTAATTTTTCCTCTCTTTTGAGTCCATTGTGGGGGAATTTTTTCGAAGCCCTTTTTTTGCAAACAACTACACTTCAATAAGAAAATAAGCATCGAGTTCCATGTTTAACATCCCGGTAGTTTTGAGAATTTTGTATAATACCATATATAAATACTTAAGGAACAGTAAATAGATCTGACAACAATAATAATATATGGCGTTTTTGCGTCACGTTTATAACACGTTTTATTAATTTTGCGAAGAACGACGTAGTAAATTGAAACGGACTTATCTATGGAAATTACGGCGCGTCTAGGGGTCAAAGTTATCCACCAGAGTTTGATACATGTTAAGCATGAAGCTGGACATAAATTCGGCTGGAACGATCCGTTCAAATTTTATTAATGAGTTGTTGTTCCGTAACGTTCTTAGTGTATTCTTTAACATCTTCTTCGGAAATATTCTCTTCATTCCTAAAGATCAGAATTGTCGGATTTTTGTTCGTTGACTTTACATACTTCTTAATTCGCCAACGACTTCACCATTTCTAACTACTTCGTTTCTCAAGGTTGATTTCGATTTTAGGACGCGCACTAAACCTCTGTTTCTGAATATACAACCTTCCGTACATTCTGTTCCTTAAACTGAATAATATATTAGTCTTCGGACCATTTTAGGATTCTGTCTGATGCACTACCGTGTTCGCGACATTGTATTCTTATTAGAAGGCAAGACAGTACACGCCGTCGACAAACATATCTAATGATTGGCGGCATGTTTTAGAAGATGGGATAAAATTTCTCCCGTTAATTTATTTGCGAAGCTTTTATATTTTTAGAGTTTTAAGATATCCGAATGCTTCCTTTGAAGGAAACAGTTTTGCTGTAAGATTTAATTGAAGCGGCTGTTTCAGTGAATTTATAGTTCATTTTTTAATACAACTGAAATTATATACTTCGTTTTGTATGAAAGATACCACTGCTGCTAGTCGTTTTTCTGACTGCACTTATTTCTTTTATAAACTTATGTATATTAGTGTCGATACAGTTCCGTTCTTAAATTCATGTTCATTGCAATTGGTGCAGTCATAACATGTAGTTTAAGCAGTAAGAGTGGTAACAACTAGGTGGACATCATTTATATTTTTAAGTTTTTAATTCAATGTTAATAAAGATAGCGAAAATTTATTCGAGTAATTTTGTTGAGTTCAATAGTTTCGTATCACGATTAGCGATGACAAATATGCAATCAGAAGGTAATAATAAAGTTTGTTTACACATTTTATTATACCTTTGTAAGCATTTACACAAGTGTACAAATTCAGTACATCCGGTATTCTACTATAAAGTTGTGAGGCCAGGGGTGTTATCGAAAGGATAGATAAGGAATTTTATTTAGTATTACATCTTGTTTGTTGGTTCTTTGTGAACCGTGAGAATAATATTTAAAATAGTAGTTTCCACTGCACATGAATGCGCAGCCTAAATTTTTAAAAATCAAATTGTATTGCCGTATGTAATATCTAGGAGGACACTAAATCTGTAGACAGGTGTGACTTTTGTTTATACTGACATTAACTGAAACTGATACTGCTGCGCATATGTACTACTGTATAAAGAAATTGGAAGCGGTGGATCAGAGAATTTCTAATCATCACCATACAGCCATCATAAGTAGAGATCCATGCGGTGTTGGTGACTAGAATGACTTTTTAAAGCCAGTCGCACTGAAGCTTTTTTCGTAGCATAGGCGAGTTTCTATAATCAACGCAATATTAAGAAAAAATTATAACTCGTTCTTCGTTTGTGTGCATTATCATTTGCATTGCACGTTAGAAGGGGGGGGGGGGGAATGCTGTGTGATAATGTTTACATTTGATTGCATTTATATTATTACGAGGCGATCGATAACTTTAGTTGATAACGAAATTAATCGATATTTATGATTAATTTGAATTTCGATAAGAATAATATGAATCCGTTTGAGATATTATTATTAAAGTTACCACAGTCCGATTCGTATGTTATATTACCGTTGTTTTCTTGAAATTTTACACTGCTGGGTGCGAGTTCTTCTAGAAGGGAATTCTTACCTATACCATATTTTTATATGGGAAGTAGTAAGTTGTTTCATGGGGCGATTTGCTTTAAATGTAGCCGCTCTCAGCAACTAGCAAGCTGACAATTTTCGTTCAGAGCGTATTTATGTTAGCTGGATTTTCAGGTGGTTTAGTGTTTTTCAGCGCATTTCACATAGCGACACGGTAATTTGCACTAATTTGCCGCACGTCCGGAAGATTCACATCGTCTGCGTTGCATTATATCGCTAAGTTTCTTTCAGATTCTTCAAGAATAACCGCTATTTTAAGTTAATTTACATATATCTTCATGTTCTGAAGGTGACTTAATATCGACGAAAAACGTAGTTTTGTTTTTATTATCGAAACAATTTTCTTCTATTGCATTTTTGATACCCATTAAACCGTTCATTCTATAGATATTTCTTCGGACAATTCTAGAAGGGTTTTTTTTTTTTTTTTTGTTTCCTAACAATAATAAAAATTAACAAGCAGTTTTTAGCGTTTTTTACTGTTTCTCTAACTGATTTAACTGATCGCGTTCTCTGGGTTTTCAACGTAGATTTCAGAGAAAAATTGACTTCCAACTATATTTAGGAGAAATATTTTAAAATTATCAAAGTGTAGGCCATATTTTTAACCGTTACTAGAGATAAAATTTCTGATTTTTTTTTCAAAATTTCGACTGAAATTACCGATATCTTGACTTTTATTCGCGAGGAGTGATAGCATTAGCAGATCATCTGTTTGCAGTTGTTCGTTTATTTCCTTCTTACCGTCATTTTCACCACTACAAACCGATTAATGTCTTTTCTGTACTGGTGAATATCGCCAGAAGAGATGTTAGATGAATATAGTGTAATCTGGTGATGGGCAACTTCGAAATGTTTCATTCGAATGCATTCGATTGTTCCGTAGTTGCATTCGAAATGTCATTTCATTCGAATAATTCATTCGTATTCGCAACAATCATTCGAAATGTTATTTCTCTCGAAAGAATCTAGTCGATGTTTAACGAATATTTCGTTCGTTTGAGTTCGGATAGTTTCGGTTTTTATTCGAATAATTCATTCGTATTATTCACAACAATCATTCGAATCAAAATCATTCGAATTAGAATCATTCGAATTAAAATCATTCGAATTAAAATCATTCGAATTAAAATCATTCGAATTAAAATCATTCGAATTAAAATCATTCGAATTAAAATCATTCGAATTAAAATCATTCGAATTAAAATCATTCGATTGTTTTTTTGACGATTGTCGATTGTTTCGATTGTAAAAACATTTCGAAATCGCACATCACTAGTGTAATCTACGTTTTTCTTTTGGCCACACATTTTTTGACTGGAAGGGTAGATGCATTTTCGTCATTTTATTACCGCGTTCATTTGTTTGCAGGTAATTTTGATAAACGACCTTCAAATAAGTCTTTCTAATAGCTGGTATTCCATTATTGTTTTTTTATTAATCTCAAGTCGGCACATGGTAGTGTGTGTGCATCTCAATACCCTAATCGAAATACTTATTAAGTTAGGAATTTCCAAAAAAAAATTGTTTACCGGATACATGACTATTTTCTCATAATAGAAAATTGACCGCTTTATCAGGAGCGAGAACCTACAAGTCACGGTAAACTCAGGGAGGGGATTGCATCAAGGGAGTCTACTCAGCCCGTGTCTATACGCGCTATATGTAAACGATATGGAAAAAATCCAAGGACGAAATATTGAAATCATTCAGTTCGCAGATGACTTGCCGATATTCTTACCTCCAAAAACGGCAACGGCCAGAGTAGGAGAGATTCTAAATAAATTAACAACAATGTTAAACAGACTCTTCATATTCGTATTAGTACTGAGATTAGTAGTGAGCCGGAAGGTCATACAGTCATATCTGTTAATAAAAATAGCCGGTAAAACCGTAGCCTTTAAAAATTCATTCAAGTATTTAGAAGTTAAGTTAGACTTGGATAGATGAACTGCAAAAAATATATATCTGGAAAATGTGAAAAAGGGGTCCATCCTGATTCGCTGCTAACAATAAACAAAGCAATAATACGAACTCGCGTAGAATACGCAGCCAGCCCCAATATTACATTTAAATACTAGAAAAACTGAAAAATCACAAATTATTCAAAACAGAGCCCTTTCCGGTTAAGTTTCTTCTTAAAAACTTTTTTCCGACCAATTTTACGTAAAAAATAAAGAGCATCGCTTTCATCCAATAAGTAAACAGATGACATATATATCTGTATGAGACAGCCAAAAAATCGAGATTGCTGGAGGTTTACCAGAACTCTTTCACAATACTTACCAGTTTTAACAACTACTTCGAATTAAAGATTTACCAAAATATTAAACCGGCGATGCCATATCGGATGGATTTTCAGGAATCGTTTTTGATGCCCAAAAATTGAACTGGATACTAAAGAATTCGTCAAAACCGACTAATTCTAAATCACAACAGTTTGAGTAATGAATGACGTGTATTAAAATCTCGGTTCAATGATTAAAAAATCCTCTATACCGGATGGATCGTTTGATCTGGGCTAAAATAGATACACAGCAGTTTTTTATTATCGCAGCCGGGAAGTTTTTAAAACTTTTCGGTTAAACTGGATATTCTTTCGCAGTGGAATTATTTGCCGTATTAAAAAGCCTAGAATATTCTGGAAGGTTTGTCGGTCAAAAAATATTAATTCCAAGTTAATTATCAGAAAAATTTTTAAACATTATTCAAACTATTTTGTTTTAATATGAAGAATATCGGTTGAACGAAAATTAATTTTTTTATATAACAAACTATCAGAATGTATAATTGAAAAACATATAAGATTTTGTTTCTGGTTAAATAATGTAACGGTTAAGAAAATATTACGAATTTTATGGTAATCGAATTATATATTTTTAAAAGAAACAATTAAAATAATATGTTACAATTTATATTTCTTAATTATCACCGCTGTCTTGGTTAATAATTACAGTTGTTACTTCTATGAACAAATATCTGACTCGACTTTTCGCGGCTCCTATAATCTCCGAGAGATAGCTGCCATCGGGAAGGTAAATACATAATTTTGCAGAACATGGAAACACATGTCAATAGTTCTCAAGCAATTCATTCGGATCAATATTTATGACACCATTATAGACTACATGTAATCCGGTTGGTAATGAATGTAGCACTGGTAAACTTCTCTATTTATATGTCGCCATCGAACTTTTATTTTAATTGTCCAAGTTCTTTTATTGTAATTCTTCACTATCATTCGTTATTTCGGCCAAATATAATACAGCTTGTTGAAGTTACTAGTTCCTATAGAGAAAATTTTCAATTCTTCTCTACCATTTCTGGAAAATCTTGCATGTGCAGATTTTTAAATAAACTTTTCCTTCTCCTCTACCTACCAATTTCTACCTCTAAAACTAGAGTGGGCTTTCATTACTTTTTGACACGACCTAATTAATCCCTTTTTCATTTGAAAACCTATAAGAAACCAGCCTTTTTCCAAAAGCATTGCTTAAAAAGCCAAAAATTTTACCGGTTGAATCCTACATTTGTAATTAAATCAATATGTCACATGTACCACCTTGACTGCTCTATAATCACGGCTACACACGTGCATGATTAGAGCTTACTCAGCGGTGCGAATTAAAATGCGATAATTATTTACTTTTGATCTGTCAAAAGCCCCACGAAAACCTTAGCATAATTCTCGTTATCGTAAAGTGGCCCTAAAATTCAATAGTAAACCCTATTTCTAGTGCATATGGTAAAAGGTTTACATAAGGAAACCTATTTTTAACTTTAGTTCAATGTTTTCCAGTATTCACTGTTAATGGTTTTTTTTGCTTTTTTTTTTTGCGGTTAATGTAAATATTAAAGATGCGCAAATAAATTCCGCTAGAGGATTTGGATATATATATATATATATGCATCATTTCCGATTGCGGATATATATCCGCTTCTCAACTACAATTCTGCCGAAGTTACTCATCTCATACCTAGCGTATAATTACATCCAACTCCGCGTAACACTCCGAACGCACAAAGCAACAGAACGCCCTTAAACACCGTGCGCATGCGTGCAACTAACGCCTATTGGAGTTGAGATATATTAAATCACCCCCTGCCAAAGGTAAATCCGACTACTGTATCCGGAATGACAACATTTGTTCGTTGTGTGACATTTTTCGGAGTTAAGATTAAATCACATCATCAGAGATAAATCCGGTGTGTCCAAAGGCGGATATATTTCCGAGGATTGTCCGGAGTTACCCATGCTTAGTATATGCTATCAGTAATTATTACAAGTTGTGATTTTCAATGTTGAGAACTCTTTTCCTAAGGAATTCACCACTCCCGTTGCTCCACACAATTAAATTCTTGGGTCTTGTGTTTGATGAAAAATTGTCCTGGTCACATCACATTCACCATCTTAAAAATAAATGCATGAAATCCTTAAATATACTAAAATGTCTGTCAAATCCGAAATATAGCATAGATCCTAAGCTCCTGCTAACTGTGTACAAATCTCTCACTTTAAGTAAATTGACCTATGGCTGCCAAGTTTATTCCTCGTCAAACAAAGCACTCCTTAAATCACTTGACACAATCCATCATACTGCTATACGAATTATCTTGGGAGCGCATAGGACGTCGCCATCGTTGGAAATCTGTTCACTAGCGGGCATCCCACCCTTAACGGTTATCCGAAATTCTTATGAATTCAGAGATTTATTTTACTGGTACCAAGCTAAATTACGCCACAACGATAATTCAGAAATCCCACTACCGTCTTTTCCAAACGATCCCCTCCCCAGTGTACTAGCCATCCTTAAGGAAAGAGGAATTAACTGGAACTCTGACCTTGCACATCAGCATGTTGAACTCCCCTGGGAGGATACTCCGATTGTTGCAGATTTATCTCTGCTGAGCGATCGCTCGGACCAGGATGTCATTCTGCCGTCCCAGTACGTGGCGGAAAAAATGCAACTTTTTCCCAGCTACAGACAGCTGTATACAGATGGTGCCAAAGCAAACCCCCTCAATGGGTCCTCGCCGGTGGCTTGCGTCTACGAGGTGGAGGGAGTTGTTCATGCGGTTCGGCTCCACGACTTCTGTTCAGTGCTGGAGGGGGAGCTGTATGGTATTTTCTTCTGCTTGAGAGAATATCTGCAGTCTTACCCCCAACGTCGAAATGCATTTCTAATCACAGATTCCTTGCAATCGATTAGGACACCCCAGACACCTAAAACCTCTCACACATTATCTCGAAAAATAAAGCGCATCATTAACGTGCTTTTCCGGGCTGGCTCACAGGTAACATTCTTGTGGGTCCCGGGTCATACCGGTGTGCCGGGGAATGAGCGTGTGAACTTGGCTGCTAAGGCAGCAACATATAGTCCAATGCCCGAAGGTGCCCCTCTGCCTCAGCTGGGGCCACCCTTTTTTCAGCAACATAAAGCAGAGACATGGGAAATTATGTGGTCGGCTCACACATCATGGCTGCGATCCATTAAGGTGAGCACTGAGCCTTGGTGGCCACCGATATCCATGTCCCGCAGAGAGTTTGCAGCTTTAATTAGACTCCGCATAGGGCACACAGCAATATCCCACAACTATTTGCTGGAAGGAACATCTCCTCCCTCTGTCTGTTCCATATGCAATTCCCCAATTTCACCAACCGCTGAACACGTTCTGGAACATTGCCTGCCTGCAGGCACCACCAACTTACCGACGGTTGCGTTGTCAAACGAACCAAAACAGGTCCAGGACATACTAAACCATATTAGAGCGGCTAACATATTAAAACACTTCTGATCCTGCACTGATCCATGTGCTGTAATAATCCCGGTAATTACACACAGCACATGGACCATATAAATTTAGAGGAAAAAAAAAAAAAAAAAAAAATGTTGAGAATTTTACTGGTTCTAATTGTAATCTTGAATTAAATTTTCTCGCTTTACAGATTTTATATCAAAAGCGATTCTGCCATATTCAAACGTATGTAAAATACGCGCACAACAATCACAAATTGAAAACGGTCAAGTTCAAAAAAGAAAAAAAAGAAAAAATCATCTTTTTTTGAACTGTCGCTGCGTCATTTAAGAAGAAATAAAGCCAAATATTACTCCACAATGAGATTTGTTGAATCTCTCAAACGGGCAATTGTGGTTATTTTATTTGTTTCAATTCGCTAAATGAAAATAACCCCCTTAATGGCAAACATGCACACCATCATATGCACTATAGGTACTACACAGCAGACACACCGGGACTAAATCAGACGATTACTAATCAGTTCCGAATGTAGTTTTGCCGTGCGTGTACATTTCCGCTTTTTGTATAACAATTGCCATGAGCACACTAATCTGTACAGATAGAATGTACGAATAGAGGTGGTCACAGCGCTCGGAACCTCAAGCAATACGACTGGGGATGAAAACAAACGGTGATCAGTAGATGTGTGTGATGACAGTGAAAAAGAGGAGATGGATGTAGGAGTTCCGCAGGGTAGCAACCTAGCGCCAATACTGTTTATTATATATACGAATGGTCTATATAAGGAATTAAGTTACAGTGAGGTAGTCGCGTACGCGGATGATATAGCAATAGTTACGTCACATAAAGATATGAAAGAGGCAGAAATAAGGATGCAAAAAGATCTAATCTGATTTGTATTGTCCAAATATAATAATGCACTCAAATGAATATGTACATTCAATGGGGGAAAGACGCGAATGCGAAATGAAAAACTGTCAAAAGTTAGACATAAGTATAAATATTTGGGAGTAATGATGGATCAACACTTAAGATGGGACATACATATGGAATACATTGCAAAGAAAATAAGAGCAGTTTTACCAGCTTTATATACATTAAAGAAATATGAAACAAATGAAACATTAAAAGTAGTTTATTATGCGCTAGTAGAGTCGAGGATAAGATATGGAATTCAGGCGTGGGGAATGGCGAGAAAAGCATACTTGGGGAAAATAAATAAACTGCAAATTAAATGCTTGAAATTAATAGGAAATCCTTAAGGGGAGAAACCGATAGTGAAATAATTAAAAAAGAAAACGTAATGAGCATAAGAGGAGAATGTACTTAGTACTGAAGATATGGGAGTACATATCAGCGGAAAGGAAAATTGAATTGGAGGAAAGAATAAACACAGAATACGAGTTGAGGGAAAAACTTTCGTACCAATTGCCGTTAGCAAGAACAAAGATAGGGGGGAGCAAACGGATAAATATATTATAACTCAGATGTTGAATAAAATATCCAAAAAGAAATAATAGAGAAGGAAAAATTAGGGGAAAGAAAAAGGAAAATAAAGGAATGGCTTCAGGAAGAAGAAAATATAAAAAAAATAATAAACATAAAATACAAAAAAACAAAGCGCAACAAAAAAGCTAGGAAAAAAAAAACAAAAAAAAACTGAATATAGAAAATAGAAATAGATTAGTAATTATTGATAAGTAAAATAGATAGATTAAGTAAATATTACACGATCATGTATATGTATAAGTTAATTTAAGATGGTAAAATGTCAAATAGGATAATTCGTCGACAAGCGTTTTAGCTTGACGAAAATTTTTGTATGTAAAAAATTATAAATACATATTTTTCAAAAAAAAAAAAAAAAAAATAGAATTGCATGCAAGGCTACAATTCCTACTAGTTACCTTTCGAAGTCGGATTTAAAGCTCCTTGTCGCTATATTTTTTTTTTCTTTCATTTTATTATCGTAGCGTGCTGAACACAGCACATCATTAATAACTGCAGTATCATGAATAAACCTCGATCGACAATTTTTTTAAAGACCTGAATGGTTTTAAACATTTCTTACAGCCTACAGATTCGTTTTTTCAACTGAAATAGACATACCAAGTAAACCGGAGACACTAAATTTTCTATATTAATTGCTTTTAATTTAAAATACTAATTTTTTTTTCTTTTACACAACTATTCACATATCCCTGCAAGACATAAACAAGACGTACGGAATTAAGTTTATATTTTTAATTATATTAATATTTAAATTAAAGAATTGTGTGAAAAGCGAAAAACTTTTAATTGATTTTTAATTTTATAAGTAAAACTTAATACAATAATATACTACTATAACAAGAATATTACATTTATTGTTAGAATATAAAAATAGAAACATCTCGCACTAAATATTTTTACCATTTTGTAACTAAAATCATTCAAAATACAGTCAAAAAAACTTATATTCAAAGTGTAGAAAAAATCCAAAATCCGTAATTGTTTAAAATTTTAATAGTACATTAAGTTATAATTACAGTTTAAATGATTAAAAATTCGGGTTTTTATTTTTTTTTTATCGCTTTTCATTATTTTTAAAAACTTTAAAAATCGCGTGGTCATTTTGCGCTCAAAAATATGCGGTATGAATTTTTTCTTCATTTTTTTGTTGTTTTTTTTTTGTTTTGCAAAGTTTAAAAATTTTAAGGTCTTTTATTTTATTTACTTTTTTTTTCGTTTTTATTTATTTATTTATTTTCTCTCTCTCGAACTCGTCAACCAAGGACCTTTACCTGGAAACAAAAATAGGAAGGAAAGAAGTCGGTTATATTTTAATCCTCGCGCGGATTATAGGTTTGCACACAACTCTGATAACTCGCGGTATACACTACACACCCTCAGACTGACTTTTCCTATGTACTTAATTGTCGCCTACCAGAAGTGTTTAAGAAAAACCATAATACCGTTAAGTACACTGCGTCGCGATAAATTATTTTTTATATCGAATAATTTTATTTGTTATTCTTTAGATTATTTTTATTATATTCTTAGAGTAAATCTTGAAGTCGGTATTTGTTTTTTTTTTTTGTAAAAAAAACATTTTATTCTTTATAATTTATATTGTAAAAATCAATCAAAAATGCTGCTACCTCCTGTAGTGACATTGGTTTAGTAACGTTCAAAGGTTTAGTAGCGACGAGCTTTTTAATTTGCGCTATTTTCAAATTTGTGTTATCTTTATTAGAATCCATATATATATATATTTGTATTTTTAATTCTTTTGTGGGGGCTCGTCAACCAGGGGGACCTTTACCCAGAAACAATTAGAAAACGAAGGAGTCAATTACATTTTGATACGGTATCAAATGTTGTTAGGAGGAAGGAACAAATACTCGTAGTAGGGGAACAACGATGTGTGGAAAAGGAAAAGGCAGGATATAAGAGGCGCATTACGGACTATGAAGATCAAGTCGTAGCAAACCGGAATACAAAGCAGAACACTTAAAAAAAAAAGAAATGAACACTTAATAAACACACGATCAGCATCGCAAACACGCGCTTCGTTTGAGTAGAGAATGCGGAGAGGAAACCAACGAAAAAGCGAAAACGGGGGAGAAAGATAATCGACTATGGCTTAAGAAGGCAGACGAATAACGGAGAGACGACAACAGAGCGACGAAGTGAAGGAAACAAAGAGAACCATAGGTTAACAGAAAGACTAGGTTGAACAGACAGGTAGAAAGAATAATTGTCAGACAAAGAGGAATACATCCCCGATACCAAAGTCTCAGATGAAAACCTTTGCACAGAGCGGAAGGAGATTAGAGGATGGGATTTTTTTTGAAGAAAAGATGCGGAAAAAAGTATCAGTCTGAGTACCAACGAATCTGCCGCTTCATTATCAAAAATGCTCGAATGGCTACGAACCCATAGTAAATATCAATATAAATAAAATGAAAGGAAGATAAGTGAGCGTATCCAGAGCATAATAATATCACAGGAGTGATCAGGCAGGGAAGCATAGATTGAAAGGCAGTCATGGAGTGTCAGATATAATCAAGAATTTAGAAGAAAAGTGTGATTGGAGTAAATGAAAATAATGGAACGTAGGCTAGTCATTAATACATTTATGGATGTAGAACAGAAAGGAGGCAGACAAAACGATTCTGTTTTTGTATAAACCAACATTGACAATACTTTTACGGTGGTCAATCGCGTTCACCTCAACTTTAACTTTTTAGATTTTGCGGTTTGTATGATTAAAAATTAAAAAAAGGAGGTTAACAGCTACAAAAAAAGGGGGATGTAGACATTTTTTTATTTTGTAGCTAACTTTTATCGATCTATATTAAAAATTCGCTTTTTTTTTCCCTTTTTTTTTTTAAAGTTTCTACGGTAAATAACAGTATATAATAATCGAGTTTTGTTTAGATTAAAAATTTCCTCTAAACAGACTGTTGTTTTTGCCTTGCGTGACTGCTTGCTGAATATTCACCGATAATGTGTATAGAACCACCGCTGAACTTTTAAAAATACGCTGGGCAGAAAGAAAAAAAAATCTTTGACAATAAACAAGGGGGAAATCGATAAATCCGTATTTCCGTATAAAAATTTTTACAATTATTTTTACGATTGTTTGGTATATTGGGTTGTGTTGGCGTGCATTTATTTGTTTCTTTTCATCGTATGCGCTTTCGTGTGTACGAATGATTGTATATTTGCATAGATGTGTGTCTCTGTCTGTGCGCTCATTTACGGGTGTATACTATGTAAATATACTAGTTTATGTACGGCTGATAGTATGATATAATCTAGGTGTTTACGATTGGAAGCATAAGTGATGATTCAATTGGAGTTGGTTTTGTTTTGATATGTACATATGATTGTTTGTTTGTTGTTAAATATATATCGTGATGATCTCTGGAGATGGCTAATTTTTTTTTTTTTTTTTTGATACATATCTTGCTATTTTACACCTAGTTTTATCAACTATTTGGTAATCTATGGGGAATAAGTTAAAATAAGATGAATAAGCAACCCAACCAATGAAGGGTGCTAAAATTAACTTATATACATATATATATGTATACACAAAACGCATACACACATACTTTTGCATTCTCACGGACACATACATACCATCACACACGCACACGCACATACACCCCCACACATCAGCACACACACATATTATTTATACACTTTTAATTTATATGAGATCTTGAGGTCGTTTCCTATTCAGCCTACGTCCGTCGCTTGGGTTGCTCAGCAGTTCTTTTGAGATGGCTAATTTGTAAACATTTGTGTATACATGAGAATATGTGTTTTTTTTTGGTTTTTTTTTACGCTTGGCCAACCAAGGACATCTCTACCTAGGACAATTGCACTAGATTAGATATTAAATTTTAATCCGGTCAGAAATCGATGACAGAAAAGAGACAAGAATAGGAACCACATTGGATGACGGTAAAGCTAAGATATAGGAAAAGCATTATAGGGAGTAGGAAAATTCAGCTTTAATAATTAAACGTACAGGATATTACGTCCGGAGGAAAGACTGGAACATTCAAACCATAGTCAGGATCACAAACGAAGGGACTGTCGCCAGAGTGCAAAGGACAATAAGCGGATGGGGAAAGAGCAAAACGATACGGTGAGGATGGGAGTAATATTATGATTGAATCGTAGACGGCAGATAGCGATGATGAAAAAAACGTTTAATAGTAGGAAAATGATTGAACCAAGAACAGGAAGAGAAAGGTAAAATGAGTTAGGATTGGAAAAGGAGCGAGGATACACATCCAATCAATGTCTGACGTGCATTCTTTGAATATGTGTTTTAGTCCATGATTATTTTTATGTAGTTAGTTATAGTGCGTAAACTTGTATTAGTATATATATATATTTATTTCATCTTGTAAAATGTTAATAATACTGGTTCATCACATTTCATTACAATCGTATTTTAAATTTAGAAGTGATAAACCGTTTCTTCGCTTTTTCGTACATTTTTTATTTAATACTCACTCATCCTTGTATTTTTCTACCATTATTAATTGTAGTTTTAATATTTACTTCTGAAATCATGTTTATACAGTTATAAGTACTCGTAATTTCTCAGTTTTTTCAATTTTTAATGTTTAAATTTGTATCAGAACACTGGTCGCACAACATTGCGCATATGTGGTTTCACCTGTACATATTCCAAATATAACATATATTTGATATATTTGATTTTGAGCATTTATTAATTATTACTCGAAATTTTTATACAGTTTCAATACGAGGTAGTATAATATTCACTGGAAAATTCTGGAACGAATCAGACGGTCGCGTTTATCACGCGGTAACACATATAAGTGTAGCAAGGGCAATCATTAAACTGCGCGCGGATAAACGACATTCAAACATTTCTGTAATCGGAATATTCGTCTTTTCGGTGAGCTTTTTAGAAAATATCTTGAAAAGCATAAGCTTATCGTAATTACATGACGATTCGTGACTTAGCTTGCCGGCGAAGCGTACGTGAAAATCTTATAAATCATTTTCCGTAATAAATCCGCATCTAATCCGATTTCGAGTACTTACGCTTCAAAAGCAGAATTGCCCCTGATTCCAGTTGTTGCCCGGAATATTGTCTTAGCCGTGAAGGAGGAGACAAATTACACGCTCGATAGACAATTCGAATGATGCATCTCTCGGCGAAGAAGAATTATTCAATCTTAAAAGTGAATTTAATCTTTCCCGGAAAATCTCTCTCCGCTTCGCCATATGCAAAAGCAGATTTTCGGAAACGCGCTTGTACTGTTTCAGAGCATACGCATTATTGCCAGCGTATGAACTTCTCTTATCGGATAATATCGATTGCATTGTTCGCGCCGACACGGCCATCTGAATTTTCCGTACAATAACAAACCATTTAACAATCGGCTTTTGTGTATATTCGAAAAGTTTAACCGGCTATAAAACTAATTAGCCCCGGAAAAGTTTAAATTCAGGGGCGGGCGCGGTGGCCAACAGATACGCAGGAGATTACGCAGGAGATTACGCAGAAGATCTGTTGCAGCAGAAGGTGTGCAGTTGTTTCCCGCTGAATTATTATAGGAAAAGTAAATATAGGCTCGTGCGACCATATAAAGTAACGGAAATCGGCTAATGGATAAGCGATGTCGGGACCGCAAAGCTGCGACGAAAGCGGAAATAAAGAATAGGTATTCTCGGCAAAGGGTGGCAGTTCTAAGGAAAGCGGTGAGATATTAAAGAAAACAAATGTACAGATGGTGGTAAAGGTTATTATGAAACGTCGAGCAGCAGCCTTTGGGCTGCGGCGAGGACGGAACGGAATCTGCCGAAAGCCGCCTGCTCCTTCTGGCGCGACTGTAACATGTGCCCTTAACTTTCGACTTCACCTTACGGAATTTTCAATATTTAAAATTGTTAATACGACACCGGCGATGGTAAAACTTTCTCCACTGCTCCCGCCCGGTCGTCACGGTAGCGGCTATTTAGAAAGAGCCCTATATAGTCGTAAACCGCCTCGTTTATCTGCTCCTTGTTACCCGATACAGTTAAAGGGCTTCTCAATTTCTAACAATGCCGCACGCGCAACACTAATAATTGGTAATACGATTCTAATTTAACTAATTAATTTGGCGAATTCTTCCGCGTACTACTGTGCTCCGCCCCCCATCCCCCGGGGCCTGACGAGCAGAGAGAATCGTTTGCAGATGAGAGTACTTTTCGCCAATACGGTTGAATCCCTCTATTCGAACAACCGCGCTGCTTTGCTCGCGTTTAGTCTTCTGCTTTCATTTGCCATACGGAGAAAGAAGGACAAAAAAAATCCGCATAATATTTTTGGCCCTTGACACGAAAGAACGCAAATGAATTGTTGACAAGAAAAATGGTTAAATGGCTACTATTATTATTATTCTAAAAAAAAAAAAAGATTAATAAATAAACGAATTAAAAATAAAAACCCAGTCTCGATGACGTTCTTTTTTTCTTTTTTCTCGCGCTACGTAAAATTTTTCGGTTTTTATCATTTTTTAACTGTATGTTAAATCGTAGCTGTTTTTAATGTTCCGGCTCTAGGCCGTCTACAATATCGTTGTAAAGTCTTTAATAAAATCGTGTTGATGTGATAATTTTAATTTTAGATCAGTTTTTACTTTTACGCCACAGATTGTCAGCGTACTATTTTTTTATTTTTATTTTATTTATTTATTTTTAACATATAAAGCTTTAATTTGGTTAGCGGCGGAAACCATCCAATTAATTTTTTGGTTTCCTCCCCTTCACATTGCACAATTCTTAATCTTATGATCAAAGATGTACGGAAATTAATATAAACAACTACAAAAAAAAAGGTAAACGCGGATACAGGTATATTACAAGGAGCGGTTTTAAGCCCATATTTATGGAATATACTGTTTGCACAAATATATGTAAGTTAGAATTACCGAACGATGTTAAAATTATAACATTTGTAGATGATTTAGCAATTATAGTAGCAGATAGAAATACAGAAAAGTTAGAAAACAAAATAGCACAATGGTGTATAAGAATATAAAAGAGTCACTGGAAATATATAATCTAAATATGAGAGCAAAACAAATTTGATGATATTCAACAGCAGAAAAATCAACATGAACTTAAATAAATACGGACTACAGATCATCACAGTAAAGGACCAAGTAAAATACCTTGGAGTACTGATAGATAAAAACCTTAAATTTTACACAATCACTGCAAGTGCATAAATGAAAAAATTGCGAAATTTATTAATATATTCACAAAGCTGTTTAACAATAACAATCAGATGAATTACAAAAAAGGGAATAATATTATACGAAACAGTGATATTATTTAATCTATTATATAGTAGTATTATTTATAAGGATATGCTAAAGTTCAATAAATTTCAAAAATTTTTAGCAAGCATACATAGAATACCATAACAATAAAACTAATCAAAGCTTACAAAACAATAAATTTTACAGATGCATTAGTCATAGCTGCCATATTCATACTTAGAAATATAAATACATATCACAGTATTTGAAATTAAAAATGAATTAAAGGTAGGACAAACTTTCGAAAAAATCACATACATAAACAAAAAATATAGGGTAGAAAATAAAATAATAACAGACAGACAATTCAAAAAATTTACCATAGAAGAATATGTAGAGAAGCTGGAAGCAATGTGAACGAATCATAGTGGAATAACGAAAGGTTTTTTCCCAACATTCAAGCAGAGATTAAACAACAATTATTACACGCCAAATTTCTTCAATGTACAATTTATATCAGGCTATGGGAATTTCAAAATATATCTGAAAAGATTCAAGATAGCAGAAATGGAAAATTGCATTAGATGCAATGAGCAGGTGCTGCAGCATAGACTGAATGGATGTAACATTTTAAATATGGAGATCGCGGAGGACTGTGGAGAATTGGTGATGGAAAAAATAAACATATTCAATAATTTGGCCAAAAAGGAATTGCAATACAGAAAATACAATATCAATTTATATTAATATTATAATATGTTAAGATAAGATTAAGGATTGCCAGCGTACTAGTTGATTATAATAGTTTACATTGCCGTCTATTTTCTTTATTTCGACGAATTTTCGTGATATGAATAAAACAGATTGCGGGGATGATATGACTTTTCTTTGTTTCACTATTATTATTATTATTATTATTATTATTATTATAAAAGCATAAGATTGATCATCTTGAGACAACGACAGTTTTAAAACACAACATAGCTAATGGGTTTTCCTTTAATTACTACTTTTTGGTTTTCTAAAATTTTAATCCCGTGCTGTCTCCTTTATTTCCTCTTCAAGAGGGATCTGTAAGTTTCTCATTATTACTGATTCCAAATCCGTGCTGCAAGCTATCTCTTCTCCTCCTTTCCACTCGACTAGTGATATCATTCTTTCTGTTCGTGCCTCTATCTCCAACTTGCGCTTAGCACGTTCTATCCTTATTGACTTTTTATGGGTTCCTGGCCACTCTGGCATTGAGGACAACGAAGCAGCTGACTTAATAGCTCGCTCAGCGTCTCTCAATGGTCCATTCCTTTCGCATTTTCCTGCCTCAGACATCCTTTTCCTTTCCGCAAGTCTCCATACCAGACTGTGGGTTGACATCTACCCTTCCTTTTTTGCCAATCGCTCCTCCTTCTACCTCCTCCTACAGCCTACTCCCAATTCACAGCCTTGGTACCAATTTCTTCCTTTTTCTCGGCGCTCAACTATTGTTTCTTTAATCAGACTGAGACTTGGCCATTCCCTCCATCCCTTTTTTCGTTTTTCTCTTTCACCTTCTCCCTTTTGCCCTCTCCACTCAACTGATCCTCCCTTTATATGTGACCCCAACCATATCCTTTTCGAATGCTCTGCTCTTTTTCCTCAGTGCTCTCATCTATACGCCGAACTGTTGGCGTTAGATCTTCCTACCCCTTTCAATGCTTCCTTTATCCTTTCCTTCCCATCTCCAGCCGTTATTCCCCTCCTTCTTTCCTTTATACTTTCTATCTCCGATCGCTTCAGAATCTGAGTAGGTGATCTAGGTCCATGTAGTTGGGTCAGTGTTAACACCGAGCCCATTTATAAAAAAAAAAAAAATTTAATCGGCATATTATTACGATTTAACGCTGTTGCGAATAAATATATATTTGCGCCTTCTCTGTAATTCTCCCTTTTTTCTCCTTTAGCTTAGTCGATCTCTGCCATAAAGTTTCTTTTTTACTTTCACTTTCGAAATCCCTTCCTCGAGAAATAATTCAACAGGAATTCTACAGCACTATCAATTTCACAATTCCCATCGCATGTAAACCCATCTTTACGGATGGCTCTAGGGGACCATCTCATGGTGTTGGAGCTTCTTTTATCCTTCCGGATTTCAACTGAATCATTTCGTCTTCCTTCTTTCTGTTCCATCTTTATAAACGAATTAATAATCATCCTATTATCTTCATTTCTTCCAGTCGTCGATTTTCTTATTATTTGATTATATCAGACTCCATGAGTGTTCTATCAGTTCCCCTTTTCCTGATCACGCTTCCGATTTCATCATTCTTCGCATACGCTGTCTTGTCCACTTTTTTTCTTCTCACTACTCTATCCGTGTTGGATTTGCTGTGGGTTCGCAGCCATATCGGAATTAAAGGTAATGAGATGGCGGATTCCTTGGCTCAAGTTGCTACTTCCTCTCGCTCCTTTTTTGAAAAAAAAGTCCCATCCCTTAATTTGAATTCCCTATGCACTAAGTTCCATTTCAAACTTTGGTCAGATGTTTACCCCTGTTCCTTTCGTAACGATCAATCCGTCTTCCTTCCAATCCTTGGTTCTTCGAGTTTTCTTCACTTCCCCGTTCTTCTGTCACTTCTATGATTCGTTTGCGTTTTGGCCATTCTGCTCTCCCTTCCTCTCGTTTTCACTATTCCCTTGTGGTTTGTGACGCCAATCACATCTTTTTCGATGGTTCATTCCTTTCTGTCGAACGTTTTATTTTATATTCTTGTCTGCTGAAACTCAACCTGCTCCTTATTGTGCATCTTGTATTTTGTCCTTCCCGTCGCCTTCCATAATTTCATCCATTGGTTCTTTTATACTGTCTATATCTGACCGTATCAAAATCTAACTGACGGCTCTTTTCTTTCTTGTTGGTTCTGGGTGCAGGTCCTTAGCTGGCACGCCCAAGGGAAAAAAAAAAGTAGCATTATACAATTAATATTAATTATTACCTTTTTTTTTTGATCAGAAAGAGGGATTATACCATTAAACTGAAACAAACAACCTAAATAATGAAAACGATGTAAAAAAAACAAAGAGTATGTGCTTTAGAAATTTAATTTTTTTTGTTTTCGCGACATTCAAATTTTTCGCTAGAAAACATGCTTTTAAAATATTTATAGATTCGTTTCTTCGTTAAGAAATGCGCGAATTTCCCCAACTTCCATAAATTGCTTTTAATATTTGGCGGCGAAAATAAGAATGCGATCGCGATAGTCTAGTAGTTAAACGCTCGATTATTGAGATAGTAATCTTAAGTTCGATTTCCAGCGACGGCTAAAGAATATATTGATTTAATAATGCAGGGTCAAAAAAAAAAAAGTTTATTATTTATTATTTATTTATTTAAATTTACGCGCCACGAACAACAACTATCGACTAACGGCACGGATAAATATAGATGTATGTGTTAAGTAAACGGAATTTATATTGCGTAGTATTTGCATGGTGCAGGAAACTGATTAGGTTTGAAAGGATAGTAGGGTCGTCATCAGAGAGGATATTAGACACAATGAGGAGGGAAGATTATATGTTAATCTAATCGAACTGAGGACATTCTGTAAGGATATGGAGAACAGAAAGATCAGAGTTACAAATGGTGCAGATTGGATGCAGTAGGTAACCATATGTCCCAGTCGGAGTCTGGTAACGATTACATCGTCTCTTCTTCAGCTCAGGTGAGTCTTCCATGGTCCGTCATTCTGCTTAATTTAGCGAAGTTTACTTGAACACGGGATGGCCAGCCATCGTTGGTTCCATAGTGTGCCCAAAGCCAATTTTAGGTAGCGAACGAAGAGTCTGAAGCTGGTACTCCGGAGAGTCTGGAACAGAGAGAATCGCTGCGGCTTCTTTGGCTGCTCTGTCGGCCAACTCATTTCCAGG
This sequence comes from Icerya purchasi, assembly GCA_039619475.1. Lineage (NCBI taxonomy): Eukaryota > Metazoa > Arthropoda > Insecta > Hemiptera > Monophlebidae > Icerya > Icerya purchasi. The sequence goes on from CM077115.1 coordinate 155,541,069, forward strand.
AATTCCCGAAAGACTTGGAATCCGGAAGAATGATATCGCGCGAGGTGAGACAAATACACCTGTAATTTGACTATTTCCTTCGCAGTGAGGTGTTGTTTATCACTGCAAACATCGGATATGGAATTTAAAGCCGCAACAGAGTCAGAACAGATTACTACTGAATTATTGCCTGTTGTTTCCTGGTTCAAAAAGAACTGAAGTGCTAGGAATATTGCGTAAAGCTCAGCCGAAAGGACGGGAAAGAATTCAGAAAGTAAGTACTGTATTAGCACGGCATTTCCTTTTATCACCGAACACCCTACGAAAGATTATTCCATCCTGTTAAAATAAAAAAAATGTTGTCTTATCGCTTTTCCAACAATGTTTTATTTTTATTTTATTTATTTTTTCTTGTTCGGTACGCTAACGAAGCCAAGGAATCTAAATAATAGCTAGAAAAACAAGAAAACATAACATATCAAATTTTAATCTGGTGCGGGATAGAATGAATGAAAGAAGCTAGAATAGGAACAGTTGATAAAGAAGGGAACGAGAGAACAAAAGTATCATTATATAGAGTAGGAAGACCAAGGTGCAAAAGCTGTTGAGAATATAAGAGGAAACATTTGAAAAAAATATGATTGAAATCACACGGATAAAAGAGGACATCGCGGGGAATCGGCTAGGGAAAAACGAAAAAGTGGCGAAGGGGGAGAAAGCTGTGACCGAAACGAAGACGACATACGGTAGTGATCAGGGAACGACAAAGAGAAGGAGGAAATTTGTCTAACCAGCTGACGAGAAGAGGTAACTGCTGAACGTTACGGTTTTATTATTAATAAGTACAATTTAACCATCGCGTTATTGTTATATTTTTCGATTTAACTAATGCGGAAGGACACTAGCTGGTACAGTGCCGCGGACAGGCGATATTATTGGCATTGACATTAAAACAACTTCGGCCATTACTGCAAACGCAAAAGTACTATGCCTTTAAGGTTGATCGCATAGACTGATTTATCTGGAAGCAATTCTAATTGTTCCGACGACGACAAGCACGTTTCTATCAGTAACGAAACTGAAAACGACGATGCGCGAAAAACCGGAAAACCTCGAAAGGGAAAAAGCAATTTGAAAAATCGTGGACGATTATCGTACGTAAAAACCCCCTACACATATCGATGATGATGAAGAGTATATCCTTAATAATTCTAACATTATAAATAACTGGAGTATTAATCTGATAAAACGACTAGCGGGTGTGATAGAAAATTCCTCCTATTGCACTTAAAGGTAAAACAGATTATGCATAAGACTGTTCCAAAGGAATATTTAAATCGAATTTAAACGTCGATTTTTCTACACCGAAAATACGAGATCGCCTTTTAAAGTATTTCAAAAATAAAAAATTACTCTTCTTACATGCATACGACAAATAACGGAAAAAATATTAAAACGGTTCTTCGCAGCTCCTAATAGATTTAAATACTAACCATATCTGGGAATCGTTGAAATATTAAAGTGCTTTTGAATCAGTTACACAATTCCGTAAGAGAATAATCTACGCATCGTTCCGCTTTCTCGCTGTTTTCTAATGTATTTTCAACACAATTGGAAATAAGTGATATTATAAAAATCAAAACAACTGCCCTATTTTATAATGTTTTTATGGGGTATAAATCCGAGAATTTTCTAATGTACTAGTTCAAATGTGAAGCTTACGGGCACCTCTATTTAAATTGCGGGGTCTAGAATACCTGTCTGAAAGCTCATTTCACAAAAGAGCCGAATAATATGAAACGTAAAAATCGTTCTGACGAGCAGTTGGTTAAAATTCTAAACATTGCGTCCTATTTTTACAAAAGTTTTAGATAATAAACTTCAATTAATAGATACATCTAAAATTACATACGGTCCTAGTAATATATACACATATGTATGTATCATATATATATTAATCAAATTGAGTCAAGGAGTAAAAAAAATCACTTTCAAAGATCCTATATGCCGTTATAATCATCCTTCTCTAACAGCAGACACCGCATTTAATTTGCTCAAATATTACAGTTATTTAAAGATATAAATGTAAAAATTGTTTTAAACACAATTAAAAGTATGTCCGTAAAAATTACTAACAACTCCTTCACGAAATTAATAATCGACACACGATTATTTTAGTATTCCTTTTTGACAATTGAATCACATAAAAACGAACACAAATGTTTATATAATATAGTGATTCAAAACAAATACAAATATAACAAACAAATTAAGTATAAAAAGCGTTTCTAAGCAATCGTTTTATACTTAATTTGTTTTTGTTATACTTGTATTTGTTTTAAATCAATATATTCTATAATTAACAAACAGGATGGCGCGAAAGATTCTTTATTAAAAATGTTTATATTGCGGGGAAAGAAATATGGAAAATACACTATGTGTAATGGCTTAATGTTAATAAGAATTATTCGTTTTATATTCCGCTAATAATTATTAAACCTTTTATTTATTAATTTATCGATTTCGGTTATTATAACGCCGTTAGTTGTAAATAAGGTTTTCTTTAAAAACAGAACCTTCCGACAGTACCATTCGCGCTATGTCGAATTTTGGTTTTGTTTCCGGCAATTACAAATTGGATCATTTTCAATAAAGCTATAAACACACTACTGTCACTTCACGTGAACTCATTTATTATCGAATCGTTTCATCCCATGTCCCTATCGTGACCATGATCTGTCACCCGATTGATCAGACTGCGCCAACACTTCCGATCCCTTGCGATGTGTACACAATCCTGAAAGGTACGACCAGCAGCTTTGCACACTGCGTCCGACCATCTAGTCGGCGCACGACCTCGACTTCTTCTTCCGTTGACCTTTCTTTGAATGAGCAGCATTTCCAAATTGTCCGCTCTGATAACATGACCGAAATACCGCAGTATCCTGCAGAGCACTACAAATGATAGCCTCTTCGACCAGGTCTCCGCACCATATAAAAACACTGAGAAGACGAGAGAGTTCATTAGCCGTTTACTAGCAGCGGAGTCAGTCCATATTCTTTTTAAACAGCTCATTGCGTTGCGTGTAATCTGTGCTCAGTGGCGTATCTAGCGCACCATGAACGTGAACTCATACATTCTTCTAAAAGCAAACTTCGCGTGATGTCACATTTACGATCGCACTTCTAGCACACGCTTTATCGATATTTCATTATCATTATACATCAGCAGCTTCTTTTTTATCTACTTTAATATTGTACTATTGTTTGTTTTTATCGTGTTTTTTCCCCCGTATTTCATTGTTTGCCAATACTTTGAAAAATATACTAATTCTGGGTAGCGATGTAATTAAAAAAAATAATGATATTTATCTTAGTAGTTCTGGCACAGTCCATCTTCAGTTAGAAAAAAAAGAAGACAAAATGAAAGCAGACTGATGTGTAACAGGTGGAATCTAAAAACACACCGTTATACATGGTTCTCGGTCTGTTTTGATTTTGTTTTCTTTTTGTTTCTAGCTGAAGATGGGCTTGCCAGAATTGCTAAGATAAGTATTATTTTTAATTGTATTAGAATTAATACATTTTTATTTTTCTAGCTATTGGCGAACGTTAAAGAACATAAAATTCCGACATATTTTTGTTAAAAATATTCGGGATCCCAAAGAACCTCTCCTGAATTGAAATATAAAAAGCATAAACACAAAAACATATTAAACTGGCATCAGTGTAATTTGAGAGTCGTTAAAAATTTTTCTTTTTTTTGGACTCAACCACCGAGATCATTGACCTAGCGCTGTTAGCATTTAAAGAATTTATTAAACACGCTGCACCGGTTTTGTTTTTTTCATTTGGCTTATTTTTCCTACAATCAACTAGTTACAGTACTTTTTTCATATTCTATACAGTTGTTAAAAGTTTATGTTCTAACATGGTAAACTATAAGAACAATTTCAAGAAATATAAATTTATGATAAAACAGGCAAAATTGCAAGCTTGGAAGAACCTACTAAATGGTAAAGCAGTTTTTGGATTGAAATATAAGATTTTACTTGGTAAGAAAGCAAAATTAAATATACCTACGTTAGACAACTACGCCAAGGCCGTGTCCACGGGGGGGGGGGGGTTAACCCCCCCCATGAGAACTGAAATAGTTATTATAAATACAAAAAAATCTGAAAAAAATCACAAATTTAAAATAAATATTGATGATTTTTTAGGGTGTTTTTACCTACTTTTAAAAGAAAAAAGCAAAAATATGATGCATGTTTTTAGGTACTTCATTAATATTTTATGCAAAAAAAAATTTTATTACGAGTATAATTAATAACATATGTAATTTTTATTAATGTTCATATACGGGGTAATTCATTTATGTAAATTATTAATATATAAATCAAAATGAAGGAAATTATTAATAGTACAAATATTAGTGAAAAATGTATTATAAAATAAATATGCAAAGAAAATTTTCACCCCCCCCCCCCCCCCCTCCAAAATTCTGGGCACGGGCCTGAACTACGCTCATAGTGATCAAGAAAAAGTAAATTTGTTAAGTAGAACATTATATTTGAATTCTAAACCTTTTAAACAGGAATTACATAAAAATAACGTAACAAATTCAGTGAGTAAAGAAGAAGTTAAATTAATTATTGATAATCTTAAGAATAACGTAGCTTGTGGATTAGATAAAATATCAAACGGATTTCTGAAAAACTTTAATAGAAAATACCCGGAAGTGATTACAAAATTAATGAATTTACTATATCAATATGAACACTATCCACAAAAATGGAAAATAGCAAAGACAGTAATATTACCGAAAATGAATAAAAATTTAAAATTATCTAGTTCTTATAGAGCAATTTCACTTTTATCAAATTACAGTAAAATTTATGAAAAGTGTATATTGATTAAATTAAAAGATTTTATTCAACAGCATAACGTAATTAACAAAGACCAGTATGGCGCTTTGCCGGGTAAATCAACAGAATTGGCAATATGGAATATTTTAAAAATAATAACTTATTATAAAAGCAATTCCTATTTGAGTTGCCTAATGACGCTAGATATAGCGAAGGCTTTCGATAGTCTTGATCTAAACAGTTTAATTAAATTATTGAAGGAAATAGGAATAGATTATAATGTACTAAATATTATTAATAAATACTGCGGAAATAGATATATGTACTTATATTGAAATAGGTAACGTACAAAAGAAGCAAAAATTAGATATGGGTGTATTACAAGGGTCCGTGTTGGGCCCATATCTATGGAATATAGTTTTTTCTCAATTATATAAGATAATATTACCTAACGATGTTAAGATATATACCTTTGTAGACGATATTGCGGTTGTACTGGCAGATAGAAATGAAAAAGGTTTAGAAAATAAGATAAATTTAGTGTACATAGAAATAGCGAAATGGCTTAACAAATTTAACCTTAAGATTAACGAAACTAAATCTAATTATATGATATTTAATAAAAAATATACTAATAGACCATTAAATTTAGAACAGTACGGTTTAAATATCAACTATGTAAAACAAATAAAATACTTGGGAGTAATAATAAACAGTAATTTAAAATTTTATGAACATTTTAATTACATTAAAACCAAAATAAGCAAATTCATAATAATATTTAATAAGTTGTATAATAACCAAAACTGTATAAATTATAAAAAAGGAGTTACGTTGTATAAAAGTATTATTTTACCTAACATACTTTATAATAGTATCATATATGTAGAAATGTTAAAAACTAAAAAATTTCAAAAGATGTTAAAAAGCTTTCAAAGGCTTATAGCTATAAAAATGATTAAATCATATAGAACAATCAGTTATTTGTCAGCCATAGTTATAGCTGGTATTAAACCAATCGAATATGAAATACAAAAACATATAAGCTTGGTCGCAATTAAAAATAATATTAATATAGAGCATCCGTTCAATAACGTAATATATAAGACACCATTTTTTAAATATGAGAATAAACTAATTAAAGTAAAACAAATGAATAAAATTATGGATAAATTTTATATAAATAAATTTCAAGAAATATGGAATAATTATAATGGAATAACGTATCAATTTTTCCCAAGTATAATAGATAGATTTAAAAATAATCAATATACGCCAAATTTTTTTAATGTTCAATTTATAACAGGGCACGGTCTATTTAAGGTATATTTATATAAATTTAAGATATCTGAGTCTGACAACTGTGTAATATGTAATTTTAGAGATGATGTTTTTCATATCCTACAAGGATGCAATTATAATAATAATAATATACTCGGTAATTATGATATAACACAACTTGTTCAAAATTATTTTAATGAATTCAATAAATTTACAATAGAAGAAATAAAATTCCGGAAAAATAATGTACATTTATATTAAGTAAATAGTAAAAATATATGTAGATATTGTAAAAAAAAAAAAAAAAAAAACAACAACTGTAAAACGGTAATTAATATAATACCAAATACTTAATTGGATGGGTTATATTAATTCCGTTATTATAATGAATCAATATTTTTATTAAATAAATGTACCCTACCCGAAGTTTCGGGAATAGGGAAAAAAAAAAAAAAAAAAACACGGTAAGGGTAAAAAGGCTCGAGACGAGCTTATTAAAAGTTATTATATTTTTCATCGGCTGAATTTGTTCTCAATAAGTCTCATTCATTCATTTAATAAATTATTTACTTTCGATTTGTTTGTTTGTTTTTTTTTTTACTAATTTCCTTCCACGAGCTCTTTCTAATATAATAATCGCAATTTTTTTCTTTTTTCTTGACCACTATTTAGAGAATATTATTCATTAAGAACTTTTTGGAGAGAACTTAACTCTAACTTACAATTTATTTCATTTTTGAATATCATCTGAAATTTGTCGTCATCATTACAATATATTTTATATTTCTTTTATTTAACACACCCTGATTAGAATTAGAAAAATACCGTAAAATGAACGTTTATTAAATTCTGAAAGTCTGCCGTGACAACTTACTTTGAATGAAACATCGTACTTTCACTTGCGTACGCGTTTTATGTGAAATTGTAATAGTTTAATTGTTTACGCACCTTATTTAATTAATTGAAATTATGTTATATTTAATTAATTAGAATTTTCTTATGTTTGTAGCGAGATTTTTTTTTTCGTTATTTTTTTTGCCTCCCGGGTTTTAATCACAACTGATAAAGTGTATGTAATTCAATATGGTTAATAGTGGCCAAATGGCTTATTGCCAAGCCGAAAAATAAAAATAAAAAAATCAATATGGACAAAACGATAACGCTTACAAAAACACAGTTAATGTTTTTGTTATAAGACCTAATTCACAATAGAGTTTGGCCCATGTAACATTATTGAACCGCCACTCGTGCTAGCTATGCGCATTTGTGGATTAAGACAGTAATAAATAAAATGTTAAAAAAGCTTCTTATAAATAAAAATTGAATTTGAGTTGAACTCGAATTTAGTTTAAATCTTGTTAAGAATCGCATTAATCCTGCAACGTCGGCGAATCTGGAGTTTCTGAATTCCAAGTTTCAAATACTCTCGAATGAAATACAGAACACAACTGAATCCAATACGTATGAAAAATACTCCTCCATTCGCATCGGTACCGTTCAAAGAATGTTAACTTTGCCAAGTTAAAGAATAAAGAAATAACGCAAATACGATATTATAGAAATATTAAAAAAAACGTACAGAAAAATTCTCAAAAAAAAAAGAGAAATAACGAATTAGATTGTAATGCAGTGGTTTTCGAACTTTTTCAATCGTGGAACCCGTAAATTTATTGCTAATTTTGCCTACCCCGCGCAACACACAACATTTCATCTTATTTCGTCGGTTAAACGTTAATTCTCGAAACGGATACATTTATGTTTCACACGACCTCTGATAGTATTTTATTAATAAAAACAATTTTGAATTTTTCAGGATCTGAACATTAGGGTCAATATAAAAAGTCTACAGTAGTAGATTGCTCTTATCCTAAGATCAAGGGCGTCGCCAGCCGATGAGCCAAGAGGAGGGCAAAATGATAGAAAGAGAATATGAGTTATAGGAAAAATAAAATTTATAACTTGTAAAGGCTTAATATTTTATAAAAACAAGAATAAAATCTAAATTAAAACATAATTTTCGTGGGTTTCTGGCAAATTGACCTACTACTTTATTATAAAAGTCTTCCAAATTGTCCACGATTACGCGCCTATGAATACTCATTATGGTCAGTTGATTAAAAAGTTTCAAGGCTACAGGGGGGGACTGCCACTGCCTTCGCCCCTTAGCGACGCCCATGCCTAAGATAGTAGGAAAAAGTATTTAAATAGGCATTGGCTTGGACACCGAGGATAAAAAAAAAGCAAGTATTTAAACAATTGAAGGATGATAAGAGAAGGGGGAAGAAAAGAAGCATTGTGTATTAATAAATTGAAAATTACACTTTTAAATACACAATATATATTCGCAATTAAAATTATGTTAAAATTATGTTAAAATTATAAAAATTATAAAAATATCCGACTAGTTTCGGATATCGTAGATAATCATGGCTTTAAGAACATTTAATAACATAAAGTAAACTAAACAAACGCGCAAACAAAATATTAAAGTCGACGATAAGTTTTTCATACAAAAAAAAAGAAGATAGTTGATATTTAAAAATTTTTAAACCAAATTAATTACTCTGAATATTTTTAATGATAGATTATCGTCCGGAAATTGTGTATTTAATATTTTGTTATTGTTAAATTTATTAATATATATAATTATATATTACTAAATTCAACAATAACAAAATATTAAATACACAATTTCCGGACGATAATCTACGAGTATTAATAAATTTAACAATAACAAAATATTAAATAGCAATTTCCGGACAATAATCTATTATAATAAATTTAACAATAACAAAATATTAAATACGCAATTTCCGGACAATAATCTATTAATAAATTTAACAATAACAAAATATTAAATACACAATTTCCGGACAATGATCTATTAATAAATTTAACAATAACAAAATATTAAATATGCAATTTCCGGACAATAATCTATCATTAAAAATATTCAAAGTAATTAATTTGGTTTTAAAATGTTTAAATATCTACTTTTTTAATACGAGAAACTTATCGTTGATTTTATTATTTTGTTTGCGCGTTTGTTTAGTTCTCTTTATGTTATTAAATGTTCCTAAAGCCATGATTATCTGTGATATCCGAAACTAGTCGGCTATTTTTATGATTTTTTTTTATAATTTTGTCATGATTTCAATTGTGAATATATATTGCGTATTTAAAAGTAGATAATTTTCAATTTATTAATACAGTGATCAAAACACAAAAATGGATTAAGATAATTTTAAAAGAAGCATTGTCAAAAACAGCGCCAATAAAATTGTAACATAAAATAACTCTCTAGATTTCGTGCATTATCATAATAGACCGACTGTGAAAATGCCGTTAACCATGAAAAGCACAAACCTGTAGTTAAGGCGATGAATAATGAACGCGGTACACACTTAGGTTAAACACGTTTTTTCGGATAGCATGAAAAACGGATTCTCAAAACTTCCATGATGAACTTTGTTCAAAGGTGGAACCTGAGACGAACCAAGATTTGCTAGTTTGCCACCGAGAAGTTACGAAAACCAAATAGGCCAGTATGATCTTTTATTTACAGCTGAGAAGAGCTGAAAGCCTATTAAGGATTTTCAAGCATTTAACTTTTTTTTGTGATTTCATCGTAACACGATGCTTTTACGGAATGGCAAGTTAAACGCGACCTAAAAGGGACTATTGTACGTTATTTTTCTAATTCGAGATTTCCTTTATGCTCGGTACGTCGGTTAACGCGTTTTTAATTCGATATAAGTATCAAAGTTGAAAAGTGCTTGCTGTCCGATTTATTTTTAATATCGGAAAATGCGACGACAATATAACGAGCGAGAAAATTACGGATTATTTTAATAGGAAAATAATGATTCCGATCGATCTACCCCGTCACCGGACGGCACTCGGACGGTGAGTAGCGCCTGCGCCACTTGCTAATGTATTCCGCTGCGTTATATTAGCATTAATGGTGTCCTTTCGCAACAAAGGCTGTCTTGACGCTGTAATTTCAGAGAGGGGTTGTTGCGAGAGTTTCTTCGTTCCTTTTTAGTTTTTCGATCGCGCCGTCTCTAAGGCAGCACCGATTTCGATGAGATTCGATTAGTAACGGATCGAAACGCAGTCGCAGCATTTCTGTTCCGCCCAGAACCATCTGGCTTATTTTACGCGTCCACTCGGGGTTCGGTCCCCTTCCGTTGCCGCGTTTTAAGCGCTTTTTAGCCGATAATTCATACGGTGCACCCCGTTCGTTCGACTGAAAAATCTAACCGAATCTTATCTGGCAAATAGGCACGGATCGTTTTATCGTCGACAGATTTCCGTTAGCTTTTTGCATACGCGTAACAGCTGAAATTTGTTCAAAACCGCTTTTCATGTTTACTCGGAACAATAACAACACTGCAGCCAATTCGATCGGCCCGCCACTGTATTAGCTTGTCTGTTTTATTAACTGAGCAGCCCACGGTCGCCAAAATATTGCCAGTTGCTCCGATAATCCGACCGATAAAATGTTTACACAAAAGTAAAATTTTACCAATTTCCTCGGCTCTCCGTAGGAAATATTTCATTTGCCCCTTTTTGCCGCATTGTTGAAAAGTAGACCAAATACGCGGATGATAGCGATATTTCATGACCTCCCATTGAATAACTTATACGCGGTTTTGAAAGAGTCCTCCACGGCTCGTGAGAGTTACTTGTTTGAAAAATATACCAAAAGTTAAATTTATTCCTCTTCTTCCCCTTTCACATTATTTATTAATTGTTTTAAACAGTTGCGTGCAACAATTTCACGGCCATTTCCGCATTCTAATCGTATTAATAGTGAATTAGCGAAAATAAATACAAACCGTCAACAATCAATTATTGTCGCTAATATTTCGTATGTATTATTTACATAATTCCTCTCCAAAAATCCAACAAACCGGTACTTAATTATTAAATAATTAGGAAAAATTTATACGAAGAAAATTTCACTCTATAAATTTAGTGATTAATTATTAATAACGAAAGATTAAACTTCTCCAAACGAGCGCGCATATGTGTATATATATTTTTGTAGAAGTAAAAAAAGTCCTTATGCCTTTGACAGGGCTCAGAGATTGCGGAAGTAAGATTCACCATTATATATATATATATATATATATATAAACATATACATATATATATATATATACACATATATATGTGTATAAACATATACATATATATATATATATATACACATATATATATATGTATATATATATATATATATATATATATAAATATATGCATATATATATATATATATATATATATATATATATATATATATATATATATAAACTTTTTTCTTTTTTATCTTTTGTTTTGGACTGGTTGATGTCGGAGTTTAACTATCGTCATGAGCAAAAATCTTCCGAAGGTAGCCAAGAATGAAAATGAAAAAAAATAGAACCTTAAAGTGAAGAGGGAATAACAATAGACTTTGAACCACATCATGAGAATAATCTCTGTAGTCAATGGTCTTCCGTTTTTACAAAAAGTCGGTTTTAATTTACTATGTCATTTTTTAACGCTATACATATAACCGATACTAAACATAATGAGGTTTTTCACATAGCCGCCGGTATAAAATGTGCATAATCATTAATGTTATGTGTGTTCATATACATACATATATATATATATATATTATACATTTATATACTTTTTTTTTCCTATTTATAACTATAAGTAAACATATAATTATGAAAATTGAAGTAACCTGCTGGAACGCTTATGATTACTGGTAGTGGTTATTTGGATGTATGATTAACCTTAAATAATTTGTATAGAAATATTAGAAATTGTTCCAATATCTCATTAAATTGCAGTGAGCAGTCTATATTGTATAGTAGTCTTAATTTATTATATTTAGGGCATGTATATATTATGTGATAAACGGTTTCCATTATCATAATTACAGCATACGAGGTGTGACTATTAAATAACGAGACTGATTTTCAAAAACGGCTTTATCGTTCAAATTATTCGACAACCGGGCTTTCCCTTTCAATATACTTACCTCCCTTGTGCACATACCGTTCCATCCGTTTTTCTCATTGTTAAAAGCAGTGTTGGAAGTCCATTTCCGTAAGGCCGTTCAAAAGTTGCGTCGTTCGTTGTTTTATCTCTTCGATTGATCCAAAATGAGTTCCTTTTAGGACAAACTTCAGCCCTTCGGAAACAAAAAGGAGGCCAAGTCTAGTGAATAGGCCGCGCGCTCGAGCACTACAATGTTTTTATCAGCTAAAAACTACTTCATAGACGGCACGTTTTGGGCAGGTGCGTTGTCTTGATGCAGGATCCACGACTTGTTTCGCTACAACTCCGGTCTTTGTCTGCGAACTCGCTCTAGCAGGATTGCCAACAGTTCCAAATAATAATCTTGGTCCACAGTTTGACCCCCTGGAACCTATTCGATTGTTTAAAAAAACGATTAACATTGTTTTGAATTTTGACTTTGACATTTTCGCTTTTTTCATTCTGAGAGAAGCGGGGGTGTTTTCCAGTGCATCGATTGCCCCTTAGTTTCAGCATCGTACTGATAAGTCCATGTTCTGTAGCATGTAATGATCCTATTCATCAAATCCGGATCTTCAACCGTTCGAGAACGTCAGAACAAACCTGTTGACGGACACCCCAAGTATGTTATGCACAACTTAAATAGTGTTCGTGAAGTGTGTATCATTTCATATGCATTGTACAGTTCATCGCTACTCATTAGTTACCTTTCAAGAAATCTGACTGTTTTTATAGCATATGACAACTACATATTTGGCGAATGAATATCGAATCGCGAGAATAATACAAAATGTTAGCCCAAAATATCTAAATTTTAAATAAACTATCAATAGAAATTAAGAACATAAGTGAAAATGACGTAAACCATAATTAATTTGTACTTTATTAATCGAGACGATTATAAGTATATTTTCGCGAAATCTATATTTATCAAATTTAGGTGATAATAATGGTTAAGTGTTACAAATACTTCCTGAAAATGCGAAGAAATAATTGTTTATGAGATATCATGCTACGAATTTGTTTCCTAGCAATGATATACAGTTGAAAAAGTATTTTTCTGCTAAGAATCATATTAAAAAAATATCTTCGTTTAAACGATAATCGTCGAAAATAGATTTTCTCGCTAAGATTAACTAAAAAAAGAAGAGAATGAAAAGACATTATTTCAAAAAGGCATATAAATCAATAATTTAGTAAGTCGGTTTTATCTACGCATTTCCGTGCTTTAATTATAATATTGCGAAAATTTCACTGATTTTAGTAGATCCTTTGAATTTTAATCGAAAATTACGGGGGATACTTGTACTATTAACGCAGTATCTACGGCTCAGAAGTAAAAGAAAATTTATTTTCGTATTTTTTTGTTTCACCGTAAAAAAAATTTAATAAACCGAAATAAATTAAGAATTGCAGTAATTTAGGGATATCGAAAAAAAAAAAAAAAAAAATCATTAGAGTAATTTAAAATTACTTTTTCGATACCCTGTACAATGAATAAAGAACGAGGTTAATTGAGTACTTTTTTTTTGTTTGAAATCGAAGTCGTTCGCTGTTCCATGTTAAATCTTTTTAAAACAAGAACAGAATATTTCTTCTCAATAATTCCTTTTTTTTTTTTTTTTTATTGTGTATTGTTTATTTTTTGGGTACGTTAGCTAGCGCGAGCGAAATTTTTGAAAGTTGCGACAGATGGAATTTAACCCGGTTCTACCGGAACGTCTAACCAACTACGCCACTGTAGCTGGTTCTCTCACTAACTCGCGTATAAATTAGACTTAAACCTTTCGCTATAACCTATGAATAAAAGGATTTTTAAGATATCAAAGAGAAATCGGAAAAGAGTTAATTTAATTAATTTATAAAGTTAATTTATCTTCCGGTAAAGTTCTCTCTATTAACTCATTCGTGATCCATCAAGAACTTTTTTTATAAAAAATTTTTAATATAAACTCTACGAATTTTTCATCGACAGAAAAACCACCTTGACGCGTAATTTTCCAAATCTGTACTTAAGCGTTTCTACGAAGTAAGATTTATCAAAATAAAAGACGACTCATTGCCACATACTGAATTAAATTCTGAAAGATTAATGAAATTTACATTCAGAATGCTATCGACCCGGGTGAATTGGAAAAAAATTACCTATTCCATAGAACATATTTTATGTCCGGAAAAAAAAAAAATGTTTGCCCACATCTGCATGCAGTTTTTACCATTTCGAAACGAAACATAGCTACTTAACCATCTACGCTACCACAGCTGACCGAAAACATACCTAACAACTAATAAATAAAATATCCGCTCTATCAATATTTCGCAATAAAATTTTTATACATTTATTATTTCAGCCAATGATTCCTGAACCGCTTTTAAGCAGGATTATATGGTTCTTTTTGTTATATCTGCTTTAAAAATTTTCGTGTTCCAAAAAAAAAAAAAAAAACGTATATATTTGGTCAGCAGAAGTTCCGTTATCTTTCTTCGATACAGATGGACTCAACGAAAAAGCGAAAGTATGTATTCATAAATTTGTTATTCTTTTGAATGTGCGGCAAAAATGAACATTTAAAGCAACATTTGATCTTATGGTATGAAACGCAGACGGCGTACCAAAAAAGACTTTTTGACACTTTATCATATTTTTTCGAAAAGCGATGATACCTTGAGGCGGAGTCGCGACGATCAAACCAAAAGCGAAAGAAGTACGAAAAAATGAAGTAATAGATTTTGTAAAAGAACTGTGTAGGGTCAATGTGAAGTGCACGGAGGGAGGAAATTGATGAATGAGGAGTTCTTTGTTTATGCGCCTTGGGAGCAACAGTAATGCACTGCGATACGCGTATGTTTAAAGTGAGCGGGTACAGTGTATACAGACAGCCCTTAGGGCGGATGAATTTAGGGTTGCAAAAGCGACTATGAAAAATATCTAATTTTAAAAAAGTTAGCGCGTATAGCGAACGGGTTACATTTGGAAGATTATAATCGTGTATGTATATACATATATATATATGTGTGTATATATATATATAAATCCCGTGTCTTTATGTTTGTGCAGGATAAACTCGGAATTTACTTAACCGATTTTTATAAAATTTTGAAAGTACATGCAATTTGGTCTAACTTAACAGATAGGATACTTTTTGTTTTAATTATTTACATAAATATTTGTTATATTAAATAATTTAATCAATCAATTAAAAAACAACAAATTTAATTGTTGACTATTACTTTATGTTTTAATTATTTACATAAATATTTGTTATATTAAATAATTTAATCGATCAACTAAAAAAAAAAAAATTGTGAATTTTATTATTTTTTCAGCACCAACTACTTTTCGTGGCGACTTTTGTGTATCGTGCGATGTTAATCGAAATGCAACCATGTTTGTCGCTGGCGCATGGCGTTATTATCGATGAATGATAAAATAAACGTTTTTTCGCTGTCGTTTACAAAAAAGTTCGTGTTATTACGGAGTTGTTGTTTAGGAAAAACAAAAAAATATTGTGCGATATTGTGCGGCATTTAATTTATTTATATTTCAGTGTATTTAATAAACGTCCTGCCCTGATAAAAGTTTACACTCCATTATAAACTTGAAAAAAAAAAAAAAATTATTTTAATATTCCCACAACAATATTGTGGCAGTGTAGGTTAATTCATCGATTCAATTCTCTGACATTGTTGGGCATCTAAGTTACTTTATATTTCAGTATAAGATAATGCCGCGGAGACAATCGAACATGCACGGCGTATGCGTATTACGAGAGCTACTGAATCGGAAGAAGAAATTGTAAGAATAAACGCAGCTCAACGGATCAGAACAGCAGAAATTCGAAGTCAAGAAACTCGAGAACAACGTGATGAACGTCTGCGACAAGAGCAGCGCGAAAACGGCACGTGGCTGAATACAGAGAACACGACAGAGAGAGGCAAGACAGGTTGACCAAGAACATTGTGCACAAATTAGTGCTTAGATAATTTTCAATTTTATAAAATAATATAACTAACAGTTCGAAACCAATGTTATCTGCCTCATGTATAACATTTAATTTTTATGTAACTAATTTATTTAGTATATTGTGTAAATAAGTCATTGATTAAAGATTAAAGTTAAAGATTAGATAAATAAAATGTTAATTCAATAAGTGTATATTAGTTGGATAATTTCATTCTCTACATATGATTCAAAATCGGCTAAATAATTTTAGGTTTATTAGTAAAAATTAATTTGGTTGCATCAAAATAATAAGTAAAAAATTAATTTAATCTATTATAACTACTAAGCCACAGCAACGCGTGGCTGGGTCAGCTAGTATATATGTATATGTATATACAGTGAGCAACATAAACATTGAGACAAAAGTTTAAAAAAATGAAAAGGGCGATATACGGGGGACAAAACCTGGTATGATATCGAATTTATTGAAAAACGAACAAATGAGCACTACTGATCACAAATATGATAAAAAAATAATTAAAAAACAAACGTAAAGCAAAAAAAATTACGGCCGATACGAAAAAAACGAGACAGCAACAAAAACATTGAGACAGCGTGACTCATTCTATTACCGACGACGCTGGGTTTTTCCTGATTCACTGCAAACGCTAATAATGCATGTATGTACGTGAGCAATACTCTTTACGCTGTTTAACAATTATTTTATAGTACGCAGCTACCTAGTACGTACGTATAAATTTAAAATTATTGAGCGTTCGAAATGAAGATATCAAAAAAGTCAAACACTTCGTTTGATAAGCGTCAACTGGTGCTGTTCCATCATGCGGAAGGAAAACCGGTTCAAGAGATTACTTCTCTATCAAAAAATGTCGCGAGCTACTGTTTACAGAATTATTAACAGGTTCAATAAAGAAAGCAGAATAAATTTTATGAAGCCATCCGGACGACTGCGAAGCTATCGGCTCAAGATCAACGTTTTATAGTGCGTTGTGCCGCAAAAAATCCAAAAATAAGTGCCCCTAAAATTGCTACCCAGTTATGCGCAATAAGTAGCAGTACAATTTCAGGGCAAACGATACGCCAAGTTCTTAAAAAGACGGGTTATAATTCGCGCACCGCTAGATTCAAACCTTTTATTAGAACGATGAATCAGAAAAAACGCCTAGGATTCGCATTAAAGTATAGTGATGTTACTGAAAATTTCCGGAATAATGTACTCTTTTATGATGAGTCGAAATTTAATATTTTTGGGAGCGATGAAAAGGGAAAAGTGTGGAGAAAGCCGAATACCGAATTAGAAAAAAAAGAATCTCAATATAACGGTTAAACACGGTGGTGGAAATGTCATGGTTGGGGGGGTGTTTTGCAGCTTTCGGTGTCGGCTCGGTGGTATTTATTGATGATAAAATGAATTCCGATGTGTATATTGATATATTGCGGCACAATTTAGATGCGTCTGCTGAAAAATTGGGCATCAGGAAAACGTTTAACTTTTATCAGGATAACGATCCTAAACACAAGGCGCATAAAACGCGCCTATGGCTGTTATATAAATGCCCGCGTTTACTCGAGATGCCACCTCAATCACCCGATTGTAATCATTGTAATCCAATCGAACATATACGGGATTATTTAGATCGAGAGGTTCGGAAAACTCCCATTACTAGTGCTACCCATCTCAAACAGCGGTTGCAAGAAGAATGGGCTCAAATTCCAATTTTGAAAAACTGGTTTCGTCGATGCCGCAACGCTTGAGTGCTGTAATTCAAGCAAAAGGTTTGCATACAAATGATTAGGAAGCCATTATTTTAGAATTTTTCGTGTTAAATTTTAGTTCTCAATGTTTATGTTGCTGTCTCAATGTTTATGTTGCCTATTTTTTTCGTATCAGCTGTAATTTTTTTGTTTCACGTTTATTTTTTCTTTTTATCATATTTATGATGAGCGATGTTCATTTGTTCATTTTTCAATAAATTAGATATTTATACCTGCTTTTTTTCTCTGTACATCACCTGTTTCAATTTTTTTTAACCTTTGTCTCAATGTTTATGTTGCTCACTGTATATAGTTACACACACGCATAATCATTCTATACAGAGACGGAAAAATTTTACTTTTAAGTATTATTTTTCAGAACCGAAAACTACTTAGTACGTACCCCGTTTGTGGAAATAGCGGAATTATTAAGTTAATAAGATACTGAAACGTCGAAAAACCGAAATCTATAAAAACACCATACAACTATGTGAAGCGTACATATCTGTGCGACCGTCGGTACGGTACCTGGGAAACCCGGCAAATAATAATGCACTTTCGGTTATATTGTATTTTTTATTTACACGTTTGCTTTTTAGATAAAAGGGCTTTATCGCTCGAATATCATAAACCTCGGTAACAAGAAAAATTAAAACAACCAAGATTTGGGGAAAAATCTAGATGCTAGAAAAGCTGAGGCGGAGGCATTGGAGCAAGTACGATCGAATTAAGCAGTGCGAAGGTACTCGTGAAATGGAAAACTAATGTATATTTATATGATTTTATGAGGATAAATTGTGGAGACCAATCGAGAGCCACTAAGCTGACAGAAAAATTAAACTCTGTTAATTTCGAAAAAAATTTCTGAAAAGATTTTACGCAAAGTGGACTAAGTTGAAAGTTGCTGTACCATAAATTTGTTCGTCTTTTCGGCTCGGAAACGAGCTTTTAACAGTTACATCGTGCTAATACAATTGCTTCTAGAACTGCTAATATGGTCACTTCTGGAACTGTTAATTCGGTTGCTCTGAAATCATTCGTGCTAATTCTGTAAAAAGTAACTGGTACTAGGCTGCTAATGAAAATTGTTGCCGTTGATGCGCGTATACGCTAGGGC
Source organism: Icerya purchasi (assembly GCA_039619475.1). Classification (NCBI taxonomy): domain Eukaryota; kingdom Metazoa; phylum Arthropoda; class Insecta; order Hemiptera; family Monophlebidae; genus Icerya; species Icerya purchasi. The sequence goes on from CM077115.1 coordinate 155,560,069, forward strand.
GTTTACACTTGGCTCTGGAATTAGCTATTTGTGTGATAAGCAAAAACGATCAGTTATATGCTGAAACGACCATCACGTGAAATCCTCCCATTTTAAGCGTCATTTTGATATGAATAACGTCAACTATGTTTTACTAGTAGGATCTGTGTTTTCGAACGCTAACCATTTTCCATTTCTTTACTTTAGACGCACTTTAGTTAATTTTTTACTTCGGGTGCCGTCAGTGTTGTCCGGAATTATTAAAAAAAAAATGACGTTTTTCATTTTTTTACGAAAAATGTTTACAGAGCTTTTAAAAGAAAAACAATCAATGCCGTCGAAACGTAAAATTCTCTGAATTATAATTACGTTCCATTGGGGGGAAAAAAAATGAAATAAAATACATAAACTTTCCTTAAATAAAAACACGATTTTAACAGTATCGTAGCGAGCGTAAAGTCGTTAATCGCTTTATGGGAATCCCTCTCACTCTTCTTGGAAGAAACTTTTAAGCTTTCTGACTGAACTAGTTCTCGATCACCATGCCGGATAAATAGAAACGAATAATTTTATACGTTATTAACATCCCGTTCTATCCTAATTGACCTGTTCTGGATTCCGAGCCACTGCGGCATCGTTGGTAACGATCTTGCCGATTCATTGGCATGTCTAGCTGCAGTAAATGGCCGTTTCATAGACAGATTCCCCTCCCAATGTCTCTGTCTACTCTCTTATCGTTTTCACCATGACTTTTGGACTGAACTTTATCCGCCTCTTTTCTCCAATCCTAACTCTTTTTACCTTGCTATACAACCCTCTCCACCTACTTCTTCCTGGTTTAATAATTTTCCCTGCATCAGCCGTTCTGTTATTTCTTCCATAATTCGCCCCCGCTTTAATTTCCTGCTTCCCTTTTTCGTTTTAATATTGTTCAGTTTCCCTTGTGTCTCTTCCATCCTCCTATCTTAAATATAATCACCTCCTATTCGAATGCTCATCTATCTCTTCAGGACGCGCAGTCCTCTATTCTATTTTTTTTTTTTACCCCCCCTTGGGTTTGCTAGCAAAGAGCATTAGCCCAGCAAAAAGGAATAGATACATGGAATAGACTAGAATTGTATTTTAATTCTGTCGACAATGGAATCAAGGAACACCCCTAGGACAGGAACAACAGAGATAGTAGGTAGAGAAAGAACATAAGAGGCGTTGAAAGGAGCAGGAAGACCAAGCTTTAAAAGATGACAATAAAGTAACTCACGCTCGCGAGATAACCCGGAGCACTCGAAGAGCACGTGATTCGCATCACAAACATACTGGGAACCTTCAGGATCCAATGGATAATTATGAGATGCAGCTAAAGAAAAGCGATTTAGTGAAGAAGGAAGGAGACTATGCGAAAAACGGAGGCGAGATAATTTAGTAATTATGGACCGACGCAAACTGGGAAACTCATAGAACCAAGGACGAGGAGGAGGAACAGGATTAATCAAGAGATAAAAGGAATTAGGATTAGCGAAAAGAGATACATAAACAGAATGCCAAAGTCTAAGATGGCAGGATTTAGTTGGAAGAAGAATATTGTGTGCTGGAACCCTACTAATAAAATTCCCATTGGAAACAGCAGCTTTAGCAAGGAGGTCGACGGCTACATTTCCATCAATGCCTGCATATCCTGGAATCCAAAGAAAGTCAATCTGGGTACACGTCGATGAGGATAGATCATGAAGAAGAGAACGAATAGAAAGGATAATAGCATCAGTGGAAGGAGAAAGGGAAGGTGGAGAAAGCGCTAGAAGAACACTTAAAGAATCAGAAACAATAAGGAATTTGGAAGAACTTGCAGAAGAGGAAATATAAATAATGGCTCGTAGAATGGCAACAGATTCTGCAGTAAAGACAGAACAAAAGGACGGAAGTCTAAAAGACCGAGAATGAAAGAACTGAGGGCACCAGAATGCCGCCCCAACTCCGATCGGGCTCTTCGATCCGTCAGTAAAAATTAAAGAGTGATCACGGAATAGAGAGTTTATTGTATTATTAAATTCCATACTGACGATATGAGAGGGAGAGGATTTAAGGAAGCATGGTATGAAGATGATATTTGGTGGCTTTAACAATTTTTAATAGACGTAAGCAAAAAATGGAAGCTTGTGATGAGGAATGACAAAAGGGGAAAATTTAGAAAGGCGAAACGATATATGAGATAGTATAGGAATTTTATTGGAGGAAAAACGCCAGTGACGAAGGATAAAAGAATAAGAGGTACTGATATTTGACGAGGAAGTGGAAAAACGTTTAATGAGAAAGCGATAACCCAAATTAGATCTTCGGATGAACAGAGGACAGATATTGGATTCAGATAGAATGGCTGGGATAGGAGATGACCTCAGAGGTCCGAGACAAAGCCGAAGGCAACTGTTTTGGAGACGATCTAATTTGTAGAGAACGGATTTGGAAGCGTCGCCATATAAGAAGCTGCAATAATCCAATCTAGAGCGTATGAGAGATTTATACAACATTATTAACACAGAAGGATCGCCTCCCCATCTCTTAGGTGAGAGAGCTTTAAGAAGGTTTAAGACTTTAAGCGAGGAAGCATATAAATGGCTGATATGTTCATGGAAAGACAGACGAGGGGAAGATACCCAGATAACGAAAAGAACTGACTATTGGAATGGAATGATTTTTAAGGTTTATTTCAAATGAGCCCGGGTTGTAAGGTCGAAGGGTGAAGACTACAGCTGCTGATTTTGGAGCGGAAATGAAGAGATTAATGTTAGAAAGGGCCTCTTCTAGAGTACTTAAGGAGCTGTTTAGTTTCTCATTGGCAACTAGAAGATTACGGGAAGAGGAGTAAACAAGGATATCATCTGCAAAAAATAAAGTTTTGGATTTTAAGGAGAGAAAACCAATTTTGGAAACATATAAATTAAATAAAGTAGGGCTAAGGCAAGAACCTTGCGGAAGGCCCTGGAAGACCTTCCTTGAGGCGAAAAAGGAAGGAGCAGAAAGGAGGAGAGTTCTACTTTGAAAAAGATTGATAATTAGGATCCTTTATTCTAATTTGCTTAGCCCTTGCCTCCCGCCGACCCCTTACTGTGCCCACTAGATTCTTGCTCTTCCTTCTCCTTCTGTTGTTCCTATATTGGCTATCTTTATTTCTTCTGTTTCTAATCGCTTCCTGATTTAACTTTCAAGTCCCTACGTTTTCATTATTTGTTAGTCCTTTGTGCTGGGTAAATGTCCTGAGTTGACGTGCCCAAAGGAAAAAAAAAAAGAAAAAACCAAGTACTAATAAATTAATTTTTTTCGAAAGCTTGCAAGGCTTCTTTTTTTATTATTATTAAAAAATAAGTTGTGGGTCCCGCAAGGCATACTCGCCGTCTGCGGGTGCCGAACACGCTTATCACCGTTTATTCAAGTAAAAATATATTACAATAATTCTTTACAATTATACTCTATTAATTTTCATACTTATAAATAGTGAGAAAATATAAACTAAAAATAGAATAATAGTAATAAAACAAGACTAAAAAAGATAAAAACTACTTATTTATACAATTTCATAAGCACATGTTCGACTAATACAAATGGTCGATTCTCCGCCACAGCCAGTTCCCAATTTATCTAATCTAATGTCACTCGATGTTATCAACCAACCATTGCTTAATTAATAATTTCCAAGCTCCTATTTTTTTTTGCATTATGTCTTCTGGGATTCGCTCTAGAAGCTTACTTAAAACTATTTCATCAGTATTATCAATCTTACTATTCATTTCGGTCGAATAAAATATACACCTCCCTATTACTCCTCGTTGTCCTGCTTCTTGTCATCGTATCTATTGATATATATTTGTGATGTGTTATATTCAAGTAATCGATGATAGAAGTAGTACATCCTTGGAGACATTTGATTTTTTCTCTCCACCAGCTAATATTAAACCTGATCTTTATTAGGTAATATTATTTTTTAAGGAATTTGTTTTGCTGACTACTAATCTTTCCGATTATCGTCCTTTTTGCTTCACCCCAAATTGATATCTCATACATGATTCTACTCTGGATGGTATTTTATCGTCACTATTGCCACGTTTATACAGATGGAAAAGAAAGCGGAATTTGTTAACTGACTAATTTGTCCTCGAATTACCGAAGTAAAGACCAGAATTAGGCACTATTTTCTGAGATCCCACTCTGTGCCTGATTTTCTCTGAGTTATTGCAAAAGAAGTTTATGGGGCTGTGCAAACACATTAAAAGTGACCATTTCCAGTGGTGTATTGATATACAACGTCGTGCTTAAATAATTCCTAGTGGTGGTGTTTTAGAAATTACGCGCATAATTAGTGCTAAGTAAATGAAATTAGGATCTCGTGTATCCCTGACAGCATGTCGCACTAAATCCAGCACTATCGAAACCGTACACGAAAAAGAAAAAAAAACAGAAGAAGAAGAAGAAGGGGAACTAGAATAAAAAGTCGTCGGGATGGGTGAAAATAAATGCAAAAATTGTTCAAAACAATTCACGATAGAGACGTGAACGAGAAAAGCGCCACAGACCACTCGCAGTGAGGAGTTTTCGAATTCCGAAAAAAAACAAAAAAAACACCCTTAACCGACCACCGCTGGTCACTTCAAATACGGGCGAAGAAGATGAATACGGTCACACAGACACAGCAACACCAGAGGGAGCAGAGTGAAATATGTGGCGGGCTAGGAAAAGCACATATTCCCTTTGACAGTGCATAAATAAATCCTCGTAAATCCTCAGAGGCTGCACGTTGCGCAGATCGATGAAACTGTGAAATACTTATCGATGTCGATAAATTCGCGCGAAAAGTGCGGATCATTTCGCCTTAAATGTTCTGTAAGATTAGCGCCGGGATTAAATTTTTGCATAATTTCACGCGTTCTCGACACACCGACTGGCAGGTTTTATTTTCATAATAGGTCGCAATTTTTAGTCATCCAATTTTGCCAACCGCAAACGTCTGCCTATTCGGGGGAAAAGCAAAAACCTCAGAATAAAAAGAAACAACAAACAACTAGAACCGAATGAGCACAAGTAACGTCACCCGTTTAAAATGATTAATAGGTTCGCGTTTCCTTTAGCAACCTAGATCAGGGTTACTTAGCAAAGGACGACCACAAAACGGCGATACGGCGACCGACCGCGTGTCTTTGGAGTTTTCAGATTTTTCTTAATGCGAACGATAAAACCAAAGCAAAGTTTCATCGGTGGGGTCGTATTCCCAACGGACCGCTACCGGATAGGCCTCATTTAAATCGAACAAGCGGTCGTTTGTCGAATGTAAATCCGCAATCGCCGTTCGGCCACGGCCTCTTTCGATTTGTATCGTTGCTCCGGTTCTTTCTTAGCATCGGGGTTCTACTTTTTGTTTTTTCCGTAACAAGACTCGGACGACGTACGTTCGCTCAGCGACCTGATCGTGTTTGACACGTGCCCTTTTAACATCGTCACTCGCACGCTGAACGTTGTTTACGCAATCAGTGAACTAGTTACACTGTTCCCCAAAGGAATCGGAATCAAGAAGAGCGAAACGTATCATCCGGTTTTCTAGTGCGTCAATATATATGTGTGTGTGTGTGTGTGTGCGTGTGTGTGCACCCCGAATGACAGACATAATGAGAATAAGGCGGATTTTTCGCATCTTAAAACGAAACAGCGCACTGTGGAGATGTTATCGCGGTTTTTTATTCGACGGGGAACTAATAGTTCATCGGCCGTAAATGAACGAGATCGGAAATATCTAAGCGGTTCCGATAAATAAAATTTATTACGTTCGTTAGGGCGAACCGGCGGTGGCGCGTTGCTTGTTTTTACATATTAAGAAAATTCAATTACGGGAAAACGTATCCACTGTGAAGCCGCAGATAAAGTATACCCCCAAATTAATCCGAACAACCTGAAGGGACCATTAAGAAGATTCGAATTCTCCTCCGATGCTTCGATTTAGAGATATATTCTCTCCCGTTTTCATCGTTCATTTTCACTTTTTCTTTTTTTTTCGTTTTCGTACCCAAATTAAACCGGCTATTGGAAGTGGTCCCGAGTAATTTAAAATACGATAAATAGATAAATAAATAAATTTTCACTCGAATGTTAAAATTTCGTGCAGATTGTTTGTGTTATGCTAGTAAATACTGTAACAAATTAATAGCAAACAATTTAATTCCCTAATTATTTGTTATCAGTTCATAATAATACTACAAATTTACTAGTGTTTAAATGTTTTTTGTTTTTTTTTTCGAATATAAAATTATTGGGCGCGCCAGCGGCTTTGATCCAACAACTACAGAAATTGTAGGAAGGGTTAAATAGAGAGACGGTTAGAAATAGTTAATTCGTGACTAACTTCCCAATTTTGAACTCGATTTGTTAAATTTCTAGTTACCAAAGTTAAGTCTATTACACTTTTTTTACTTGCTTCTCTTAAAAGTATATTTGTTTTTAATATTTAAAACATGTAAGTCATGTAATTCTATTATATTCAATAATTTCTTTCCTCTCGTATATATTATTCACTGCATCATCCCATAGTAAATTTCGAGAATTCACCCAACCATATAAATTTCGTTAATTTATTATTCTGTAAATACATATCGATAAACTGAAAATATTGAGTAGATACGCCATTTGGCGGTATGTACGTTAAAATAAAAGTAATATCCTCAATCTCAACAATAATAATGTTAAAAATATTATGTATAAATTTAGTTTTTAAAGATATTGCTAACCGATAGATTAACATAAGCTTGTTGTGTGTTATGTTCTTAAAATTTGTGGGTACATAACACCCCTGTTGGCGGGGAGCTAGAATACGCCAACTGTAAGCCTGCATGTCGTAAGAGGCGACTAAAAGGCGGCTGCTGGTGGAAAGCTCCCAGTGAGTGATTCCAGCAGTGACGGAACTGAGAGTAGGAGAACATATGTGTGCTGGTGTTGGTGATGTAGTTTCTGCTGCCTTTGACGAAAACGGTACAGGTTTGGTTGTCGACGATGCGGTGATCAGTGAGGTGAGTTGTGATATATTTTTTGTTGATCTTGTAATTCGTAATGTGTTCGAAAGAGTGGGTTGCTTGCTTGGGTCTTGCGAACATGGCAACCGATCAAAACGGAAGAAGACGAATATCTCTAGATATTACCATCAGAAGTGCAACGGGCTGTTGTTATGACACAGCCAAAGAAAGAAACGGGTCCAGATGGTGTTCTTGGAGGTTGTATTAAACTATCGGATGAAGACAATCTGAAAAAACTTACCAGAATCTGCAATAAGATCTGCCAGATCGGAGAAATTCCAGAATCCTGGTTAACGTCCAAATAAATTCCTCTAAATGTGACCAATTCAAACTGATTAGTTTAATGAGTTACGTCTTAAAAATATTCCTGAAAGTCATCCAGGGTAAAATAAGAAAAATCTTAACAATGACCTTGAAGAGTTTTGGATTCAGATAGGAAAGAGATACAAGAGAGGCACTGTTAGTAATTAATGTGTTACTTCAAAAGCGCTAAGATCAAAGAAAACATGTATTTATCTGTTTCACTAATTACGAGAAAGCATTCGACAGAGTGGAACATAGGTTAGTACAATGAAGTCCCCAGACTTGCAAATTTTACTGCAAAATATTAACCCGACTGGGAAAAAGTATGGTCTCAATATAAATGTTCAGAAAACCGAGTATATGGTGATCAACAGAAAAGATCAGGATAACATCACAATTCGGGTGGTTAAGCAAGAAATAGAAATGGTCATGGAGTTTAAATACCTCGACGGGAGCTATTTAACAAACAAAAAACTCAGGAGCTGAAGTAAAACGAAAATATGCCTTTATGCAAAAACAGCTTTCGAGAAGATGAAGAATTTATTAACAATGCATCGAATCTAAACACCAGGAAGAGATTTATATAATGTCATATCCATTCTATTCTCCTATATGGGGCAGAAGCAATTACATATACAGCAAAATCAATAAAATATCTAGAAGCATGTGAAATGTCGCTGCTTCGCAGAATGCTGAGAATATCATGGATCGAGAAAATGAACAGTGTTCGCAAAGCTGAAGCAGAAAGAACAATCATCATCAAGTCCATTATCCTACGTAAGGACGTGGTGGCATTATATTCCTTTTATCTTTTCCTTCCATTTATTTCGATCCATTGCTGCGTGGAATGTTCTGACAACTTGTACCCAGTTAGTGTATTTACTTGATCAGCCCATCGTAATGCGCATTTTCGTCTGGGACGTTTTCCTTGCGCCTTACTCTATATAATGTTTCTTTCGGTGGAATTTATGTTCCTAGCTATGCAGACAGTTAAATAACGAAAAATAAGTTATTGTGGTCATCTACTGTGAAGAGAAAGTTACAAATTTCTGCAGATTATCCTGCTAGGAAAGATTGAAGGAAAACGCGAACGCGGTAGCAGAAGAATATCATGGATGAAAAACATAAGACAGTGGACAGGTTTGGAAACAATCGCCGATATAGTACAGTACGTCAGAGAATGTGATTTGTTCCGTCATTAATCGCCTACTCACAGAATTCTGTATGGCGCCGTAGAGAAGAAGACTAATATGTCATAAGAGAATCTGATTATTAACTAATAATTTGTGGAAAATCAGTTTTGTGGAAAATCAGTTTTGTGGAAAATCCGTTTTGTGGAAACTAAAAATAATTATTCTAAAATGATCAGAAATTATCTCTGTAAGATTAACCGCCAAAGTCTAGACAGTTAGAAAATCACAAATTGCGCTATACTGTGCTGTTTTATTTATGCTGTTACGTGCCACATCCAATTTTTTTATACATATAAAAATATAAATTTTACAAATTAAAGTAACAACTTATCATTTCGAATTATGAATTCGTAATATTCGAGATCTGTTTGTGTACATATACGGCAAAATTAATTATTTACATGACACCAAAAAATTTATATTTGTAAATTTATAAAAAAAAAAAAAAAAAAAAAGGTACAGCCATTAAGTATTGGACTCGCGGGAAAAATGTGGTGCGAAATATTGTCAAACACAATATTTCAAGAAGCAATGAAACATTTTTTATAAATTAGTTTAAAGTTACTTTGCACTTGACATAAGAACTCAGAAACTATCAAGGAATGAAATAGTTTCCAGAGATCGAAAAAAAAAAAAAAGAAAAAACACAGTTTGATAGATTGGCCTTTTAATGGAAGTCTTATTAAGTAGACTGTTATTTCATAACAATATTAAATCAATACTACAAATGAAAATAGAAATGATTCCGCGGTAGTTAGTTATCGCTGCGCTGGTATAAAATAACAACGGCTTCGGGTAGATTATTAAAGTTTTGGAATTTTTAAAAATTACATTAGAAGAAAAATCTGGAGAACATTAATTTACTTCGATTTTGACAATAATTAAATTTTTTTTTGCACTGATTTTTTTTTTTTTTTTTGTGAAATCAACATCCTTTACCGTGTTTAACTGCTGTGGCTATTATAGTTTGAAGACGCGCAGTTTATTTTTATAGATATCTGCTTATTCCGCTAGTTCTGATAAACTGTGTTACAGATAAAATTGCATCGGGGGATTCTCAAGAATGTTGGTAACTGTTTTGTTATTAATTGAAGGGGGATGGTGGGGTGAGAGTGCTGGACAGTCGCACAGTATAAGGACAATTCGTAGGAGGGGGTTTCTTTGCAAAATAAAATTATACGACATGGCCGTGTGGCCTGTGCGCAAACGGCTAAGTGCACAGAAATCTCTGCGGGAAATGCTTTTTTCTGGCCATCATGGTTCTGTTGAGGGTTTAATTAACCTCGAGAAAGTCTGACACGAGGACCAATGTGGGCTTTCCATGAGGACGTGAGATTATTGAAGATTATGTTCGATAGATAAGGTGGAGGAGGGTTGTTACGAGGCAAGGGGCAATATATTGCTGCTCGGGCGGATGTATCGACGAGTTAATTTCCAGGAATCCTAGCATGTCTGGGCGCCCACAGAAAGGATACGGAGCACTGTCTCTTAATAAGTTCATATGCTACCTGCTGGATTCGATTTGCTACAGGATGTTTGGTAAGGAGATTAGAGATTGTCACCAAAGCCGCGGATAAATTAGATACCAGCAGGGCTTTCTGTGATGTAGGCTCTGTAGAACGAAAATATTCCAAACAGAAAAATACTGCGTATATTTCATGTGATTAAGTGCAGCAGTAGTATTCTGATTTTATATTGTAATACGGTTTGGTACATCATTCGAGACAAACGGGAAAGAAGGGTAAATATTATTATTATTATTATTATTATTATTATTATTATTATTGAAAATCCATTATCTGTATGACCAAATTTCACTTTGCCTCCAATTGTAAAATAAGAAATAATAAAAGTAAACTTTCGCTCATTTATACTATTTTTGAAGCGTATAGTTTGAATATTAGCAACTTTTAGAGTCCGCTTTTGAAAAATTCCAAAAAAAGAAAGAAGAATTAATTCACAAATATATATTTTATTGAAAGAGCGTATAACACAGAGATTACGTAAATGAATGAAACTAAAAATTGTTAATTTTATGATTGTTGCTTATTGATTATTTTAAATTTCTCCATTCACCATTCTATTTAAATTATTTGATTTATATATTTGACCGCGCGAAGCATAGGATCTGGTAACTGAAGCTGGTTTCTCTAGTAAGTAGTCGCTCGGTCAAAACGATATCCTGAATCCGTAGCGCGTCTGTGCTTCGACGGATACAGAATTGATGTAGAAAGTCAGAGAGTCATAGATTTAAACAAGAGATGGTGATGGAACGCAGGTCGAATACTAGTCAGCAATAAATTCCGTTAATCATATACTGTAGAAATAACTAGCAGATTACCAACTTCACATTTACAGCGATATAACTCAGCCGAACGCGTAATAATGTGTTAAGTAAACAGGCGAGTTTCTAACGCTTTGAAATAAGATACTTTTGGCTAAAGTAGTAAACGTGACAGAAAATTCCACGGAAAGCGAGACAAAACTAACGTATTCTGTTTCGTAATTTTGTCCTGAACAGAACGTGATATCTATTATATACACACATGTGTATATACATATATATATATATATATATATATAACGAGCACCTGGCAGAATAATAAGAAATTAGATAGATTAAATTTTGATGCATTAGCGGTAGAAATCTTCAATCCTTGAAGTGAAAACTACCCAGTTACAGATGTTGAATCTAATCATTAACTTCTGCGTACTAAATTTAAGACACGGGTATGAAAAAATTTCTCAAAAAGTCAATACATGAATTTATCCTACTAAGAAAGAATGGTAGAAGATAATAGATAAAGTCACAGCAGATAGGGCTCAGACGAGTTCTGAAGATTCGCCTACAGCATGGGACCAAGTAAACTAAACAAATATCAAAAACAAGGAAGCAGCATTAGTTATGGATAATAGATCGTACCGTGGACTTGATTGTATGACACAGGAATGCGAAGTCAAGAGGCGCTATACAAATGAGATTTGATATGAAGAAAGTTTATTCAAAGAGGTCGCGAAATTCTTCGGAAGTTCCGAACTGCAACAATGTGAAGTTAACAATGCGGATGGTAACGTAGTACAAAACACACGTTTTGAATTACGAAACGTCGTACTGCGAAGGAAGAAGAAACATCAATTCTCGTGTCCTAAAAGCTATAATGTTGAAAGACACAGAGCCGGACATCAGTAAGAGTGTCGATTAAGGTTCTGAAGAATGAAGAAGCCCCAGATGGAGATAATAGAGAAGCAGAGATTGTAAATTCTTTAGAAGCGGCTATTTAATCGTATATGACGTGCAGAAAAATGACGAAAATTTCGGTTATGTCAATATTGATACTGATAAAAAAAGGCAACAATAAGATATGTGATAATTATTACGCAATAGCTTTAATTTTGCACTCAAGCAAGTCATTGCTGAAAATTTTAAATGGAAAATTGCAAGTTTTTTTCAACAGCCAAATACCGATGGAATAGGCTGGTTTTGTTGCTGGACACGAAATAGAAGAACAAATCCTTAACATTCGAATTATGATAGAAAAATACCGTAAATTTATCAATTATGCTAAGGACTTACTCTCTATCCGTGAGAAAAGAGTGTGAATAAGAGAGCGAATACGGAGAATAAAAAAATCAGAGGAGTGGGAGAGGAAATAGCTTTAAGAGCGCACATGGAGGAAGAAATAATCAAATATTCGCAAGAAGTTCGATGAGAGGAGACATAAATTATGGAACGTAAAATGGTCATTAGCTCGGCGGTGAAGGTGGTACAGAAAGAAGGGAGACAAAAAGATTCGGAGAAATTTATGCTCGGAAGGATGAAAGAAGCTCCAACACCATTAGGTCGAACCATCCGTAAAAATAGTCACGTGAGAAGGAAAACGGAATCCGATATAACTATGGAATTCCGGTATAACTGTTGCATTGGAAAGGGATTTGGAGGAAAGAGGAAAGTAAAATACATTGGGAGGATTGCAAAATTGAAAGAAAAGTAAGGGAAATTTAAAGGAATAAGTCTAGAAGATGATAACGGGGAAGCGTTTACACAAGAAACGATATGCTAAATAGGATTTGCGGATGAAAATGGGAGGCGAGTTTGACTCAGCGAGAACTGCGGGTATTGGAGATGATCTAAGAGCACCGAAGCAAAGACGAATACAAGAATTTTGGATTATATTCGGCTTAGAAAGAAGTGATTTTAGGTCACAGCCGTAGATAAAGGAACAGTAATCGAGTTTAGAACGTAGTTAGTACTTGAATAAAATTAAGATATTATATTACCTAATTTTTTATAAAAATACGATCGTTAAGCTATCGTACGTTTTATGCGAGCGGTTTGTGCACGATCGGTATATCACTCTACGTGCAGACTCAAACGTTCTCCACGATAGCAGCGAAATACTCGTACCTCCGGACAAATGGTTCTCCTGGTATTTCAGTTACAAAGATGAAAGCGATCATTACTAAAACATCATTACATGTTACATAAGTTAGAGCAACTGCATCAAGTCCACTTCATCGGACGTTAAACTAACTTCTATAACTGTGAAGAACGTACATCAAAAACGGGCCAAGTGCGAAAAAGAATCAGACTTGAAAACCAAGTCAAGCGTCATTGCTAACAAGTTATAAAGCGAGATAAGCGCCACTATCTTGCTAGTAGTGCGTACAAGGCTCGAAAGGTGGCGTTAGAGATATGTTCCAGAACGCTGTCGAGCGCTATAAAGCTAAATGCTAGAACCGGCTTTTGCCGTTATGCATGCATTGTTAATGGCGGTATCGCTGAAAATTCGAAACTAATTATTTTTTATTAAAATGTGTTTTGATTATGCCCTTTCAGTTTGTTAATTTCTGACGGTATATTGGGGAGAGCGATGCAATTAAACACTAACACGATCAAAAAAAAAAAGAAAAAAAAAAAGAGAATCAATTCGGGATGAAAGAAAACGTTGCGAAAGTTTAAAGAAACATTATGTAACCATAAAAACGTGTTGGAGCCGGAGAAAAGTGTGCAACATACGTACTTTTAGTACTCAATGATATTAATTATATAAAAAACAGATAAACCTGATAAAAAAAAATAATGCGATGAATGAAATTAATTCCGCAACTGTAAGCTTCGGCGTGACCATATCCTCTTTGAATGTCCATCCCTCGTGAACGAACGCACTTCTTTGTACTCCAATCTGCTATCACTCAAACTCCCTACTCCTTATTGTGCCTCGTATATCTTATCGTTTCCGTCGATCTCAGTTGTTCCTATCCTCGGTTCTTTTATCTTATCAATATTTGACACCGACTTTACATCTAACTGATCCTTCTCCGTCGTTTTTCGTTTCTGGGCCAAGATCCTTTGTTGACATACCCAAAGGGGGGTTATAAAAAAAAATAAAAAAAAATAAAAAAAGCTTTAGCGGTTTGCAATTCACATGAACGATGGAAAAGTTCTCCTTCGCGACTCCTTTACTCTCAAAGACAATGCGAATCAAAACTATCTGATAGGTCTGACGGTCATTACTCTTGTAAAAAGAAGACGCCGCGGTCAGTATAATGACGCATAGGGCAGAAGACGGCAAGCTACCGTTTGTTTTTATCGCCACAGATCTTTCTCTTCATAGAAGATCACCTAGTTCAAATTGTCGTTAATCTCAAAGAAGGACTAGAGAATTCAGCTGGATATTATTTATACCACCGGAAAATAAGTATGTGAAGGTTGTTGCGAAAATTCTATTCCCGCATGCTCGTGAACGTGAGCAACACAGGGGTGGCCAACACAAATGATCTTGCGGGTCACTTTGGAAATGCATCTTAACTCCGCGGGTCGCATATAAAATCATAAATCCCCATAATTTAGATTTAGAACCACTACGGAGACATTTTTTTATAGTGAAAAATTGAAAAATAGTGAGTTAGTATTATTGTGTTTACTATTATTCGTACATGCAAACATAGATAATATAATAATAATGATACTAAACGCACATTGCGAAGAAATATATAACACACTAAAAATGAGATATAAATATAAATGAAATAAAAAAAAAAAAAAAAAGAAAAAAAAAAGAGAAATCATTAAAAAATATTTATTTTACTAGTGCGATATTTGTTTCTCCACTTTTCCACTTGTCTTTTGCAAATCGATCTCAATTTGGGTATTTGCACATCGTAATTGGTCTTGTCGGTTAGTATACGTTTGTTCGAGCGTGTTTTACGTATGGTCAATTTCATTATCGAAAAAAAAAAAAAAACGATTCGCAAGTGTAAGTTGAACTAAAAGCGCATCAACAATTAACTGTATGTATCTATGGATGGTCACTGCGTCACTGAGGTCACTTAAGAGTGAAACATAAAACTTTTTATATTAAATGTTCCAACATGCGCGCGCATTTTCGCAAAACATAATTGTTTACTACTTTGGCCATCTCGCGGGCCGCAAAAATGTTCAAGGCGGGCCGCGGGTTGGCCACCCCCGGTTTAAGAGATTGAGTACTCATTACTAAAGAATAGAAACGAAAGATAATTTTTTTTTTTACATGCGCTAAGTTTTATTCCCTTTAATCGATAAATTGATTATATGAATTCGCCATTATTATTTGTTTATTTAAAATTTACAAGATTATCGTATAAATTGTTCTATTTGATATGCGCGCCATTTTAAACGTTTTACTGAACGAAAAAGTTTAGTGATAAAAAACTGTCCGCAATCCGGACTGCTTGGTGCACTCGTGAAAGTTATGAATTTTCGAAGCAATCCGATCTGTGCTCTAATATCAATTCTCATAAGTAGTGTCCCCGGAATGAAGTCCAAAAAGGTAAGAGTTTCAATTTCGCGCAATTACTAAGCTCGGTTGTCAGCCAACGTCACTTTACCTATACTGCTGGGCACACACGGTTTCTAAGGGTATTTGAGACTTGAACCCGAAGAAACTGGCAAATCACTGCAACAGCAATTTAGTCCAGATTGACCAACTTGATAAGTGTACTGAATCCGGAGGATAGCATTAAGTAATCGGCGAATTAAATTTGAATGAAAATAATTTGAAAGAAGACATATCATCTTCGTAACTGGAAACTTAAAAATGTCAATTTGTAATGTGCACCAACTGTGCCGCTGCTAGTGTAATGTTTTCGATCGGACAATCGGAGAAAGATGAGTGCGCAGCAATAATGTTGCTACTAACAAACAAGAATTGGTAACTGAGCGACCGGAAACCGAATGAAAATAGATCTGCAGCAGGGCGCTGCCTGAAATAAAGAACGATAGCTGGACCCGCTGATGATGCATGCGTCGCAGGATGAGTGCAACGATCAAGTAACCCCAAGTAACCAGGTGATCAAATAACCAGGCTACTGAAATGCGCGCTGGTTATTTATGAGTGATGGTGATCGCCGCTAAACTTTGAAAACAAAAGTTGTCAATCAGCAAGAAGTGCGGTGTTACTCAAATGAAGTGGTGGCTAAACAGACTCTGCGGGAACAAAAACGCTGAACAACCGCCCACTTGAAAACGCCACTGATGTGTGAAAATTCAGAATATGAATGATTCGGGAAATGAAAATCACAAGATGTATAAGTATCAACAATCAGCTCGCCCTGCAGCGTCAAATAATATGAAAGAAAGTGGTCCAATTGGAGACTTCTTTTGAGTAATATAACGAACACTATTGAATTAAAATATTACCAATATGAAGTGTGGAAATATAAGTTGGAGAAAAAGTTATTTTTAATAAGGCCACAAATTAAAATATTGTCGTATACATTCGAATAAAGAAAATTAAAACTCCATAGCACTGACAGAAACATTACGTATCTTAACATTATTACGTATCTTAACATTATTACGTATCTTAACATTATTGCGTGTAATACATTGTTGTGTGCAATACATTATTGCGTGTAATACATTGTTGCGTGTAATACATTGTTGCGTGTAATAAATTGTTGCGTGTAATACATTATTGCGTGTAATACATTGTTGCGTGTAATACATTGTTGCGTGTAATACATTATTGCATATAATATTGACCGTGTGAACTGACTCCAACGATATCCTCTGCCTATTAGAAATTTAATAGTGGCGGTCCCGTATAAATATATCGGTGAGTATTCGTGATAACTTTTTTTTAAGTTGTGGGTCTCACTGGAATTTACTACCAAGCACTTATTAAAATATCTTCTTAAGAGAAATATTTTCGTTGCTTGATATAATTGTATGAAAATAAACCAAAAAATTTTACATCGGAATATAGGGAAAATATGAAAATTAAAAAAAAAACGATGAATGCGAGTGACTTAAAGTTGTATTAATGTTACTTATCACGTGGAAATGTAGATCCGAATAAAAATAATGAATTTGAAATTTCCAAAGTACGATCGAGTACCAAAGGGGTAGCCCCTACCGTATTACCGCATAAAAATATTTATACTAAAAATTGAAAGTAGTTGAATATACATAACCGATTTCTAGATTTACTTTCTAAAAAATTTAATAAAAATTCGCTAAAAAGTGAAAAAAAAAACGATTATTCGATAAGATCCTATACAGTAAAATATATTTAAAGGTGATGTTATGATAATTTTTAATATTAATACTTATTAGATTCTCGATGTAGCAAATTCGAATTGCTAAAATAATTAAGAAACCGCATTAAATATTTCTTTGAGAAAATTTAGCTTATAGAAAACGAGTGACTGTGTTGTCGTTACTCGTTAAATCGCTCATAATTACCATTACAATTTGAATTTGGTGTACCGCCGCAACTCTAATAGGTATACTAATGTTGTTTAAAAATAACCATAATATCCTTATCATCAGGCATTGGTAGAACGCGACTCGTTAAATTGAATTGGGAAGAGGATTTTATAGAAATAAAGAATAGGATGTATGAAAAAGATGGAACGACAGGTGGAGTATAAAGAAGCAAGTAAACAAAAAGGGAGAAATGGTAAACTACTACGCTATTCAAAGTGGTTCTCTGACGATCGGGTAGAGAGAGATTGCATAACATATATAAGTAGATTAAGGGGGAGGGGGCACTCTCGGACAAACTATGTGCCAATTAGGTGTATTAAATAACGGGAATTGTCAGGGGTCATTTTGTGTGGCAGTGTAAAGAATATGAGTTTAGAAAGGAGGAAGTTTATTAAGCTTGTATTACCAAAACTATAATCTAGCCATATACCTTACCTCTGACAGTTCCGGAAATTGTAGATGAGTCGAATTCGTGTGAGTGTAAATGCTTCTACGATTTCATTAAAGCAGCGAAAAAAGACATTTAAATCAATTAGAGAGCAATGACCAAATGGCGGGGCAGCTGGGACAGGGAAAAAAGAAATCCTTATCATCATATTTTACGGTAAATTATATTACTTTTATCAAATAATAATTTTTTACTTCTTTTTTTTAGTTGTTACATTTTTAGAGCAATTCTTAAGGTAGATATTTTTTCTAAAAAAAAAAAAAAACAAGAAAATACAATTTTTTTTATTTTCCCAATTTTGCTATTTCAGCTACACTCGTACTTGCCCCAAAACACAGTGGACACGAGTGAGTTTTCTTCTCCTATGTTAAATCTGTACACAGTCCCGTGTTAGACGAAACTATCAGTAGTTTGGGTGGACGAAATCACCCTCGCATTAGTATAAGTATATTCAAGCAGTTTTCAACCGAGCAGTCGGGTGTGGTCCCCCTGAGGGTCCCGATGATGGTGCCGCTACTTCATCATGCAATTTGGAGTGAGGTTTCGGGCAGGCAGTTGTTAATCGTCGATTAGGTTTCCACCTGTAACGTCGGCAGTCACGTTAGGTAGGCGAAGGCTTCCAGCGTTTTAAATTCACACTAGAAATATAGAGTGCACCACGCCATGAACCAGCCGATAGTGTTTTAACAACGGTGGTTCATTATTGAACTTGTTTTAATTCTTAAAAAGATACTAAGACTCCGATGCACAGCGAGATTAGTTTCTGTCGACCTGTCTTGATTAAGGAAAAAAGTCACGTCAAATGCTATGCTGTCCAATCACGCAACCAGAACTTTGACATGACTATTTCAGCCAATGAAGCCTGAAAATAGCGACGATGACCAGTTTGAGAGAATGAGGCTGCGAATAGAAACCGCAGGCGTCGAGTTGGAACAGCCCTCTCTTTCAAGTGAGGAAGAGAAAGAGAGACAGAGACAAAGTCGTTGTAAGTAATAAAAAAGTAAAAACAACTTATTAATGAAAATTTACACTGGAAACCCAGATTTCATTTTTTTTCTTCTTCCGGGACTCTGATTACGGAGCAGAGTGAAAAAAAGTGTGTAATTTAAAATGATGGACTGACAGAGCCACGCTACGTATTATGACGAATCCGTCTTCTTTCGAGTAAATAATTTGCCGTGAACAATCTCGAACCGAACAAAGTCATGGCAAAACAATTAAAATAAAACTTTTCATTAGGCAAATTGCTCTGGAAATAACGACAGGAATGTTCAATTCTTGGAATTAAACAAATTTTTTGCAGGAAATGTTTGCAGCAAAGTGAAACCAAGTCGGAGCGATAAGATTACGTCTCGCCTAAACCGATTCTTTCCAGAAAACGCAGAGAACGACGTTTTACGCAAACGGACGCTTATTCGCCACCGACGAACGAACGATCACTTCCCGGTAACATTGTTATTCTCCTTTATCCTGTCTCCGAGTTAAAGACCGGTAGTAGTGGCGTTGCTGGAAAATGAAGGAGGAACCGATTAAAGGAAGATTACCGAGCGACTTTTTTTCTCCTGCATGTGCAACAACGAGAGAGACCGATAAACGCTCGCCATGTTCCGTTATCAGCTACGAATTTCGCTTTAACCGTTATTAAAACCAGACGAAAAATGATGAAATACCCGACAGCGCACTACCTCCGAGTGCGACTCATTAACCAAATGGCTCGGCGGCGCGTGAACCGATTTTACTCGTCGCGGAATTAATCGACGTAACGTTCAAATTTTTTTTACAACGACACTCCGCTTAGCATTACTTTCTGGATTTTGTTTCTAATTTCGGTGCTTTGTTTCGTTTCGTTTCGTTTCGTTTTTTTTCGTTTTTTTTTTCTTTTATTTATTCCGGGAATTTATTGGGAAAATACTTTTTGGTCGAATTTTCGAACAAAATTTTTATGGAATAAAACGAGGACGATTGAATTTTCTTAAATTGCCAGCTTGTTCGATTTTTTTTTGATTTTTTTATAAATAAGTTGTGCGTCTCACAGAGCAATTAGTGCCCGACTCTTATTATTGTTTATTCAATTCAGAATAACTTACAAATAATTTATGCTTATTGTATATAAATCAAAACGCAATAAACCTAAATTAACATTTGTCGGAGTAAAAATAAAAATATGGGCACACTTACACTCATTATAACTACGCATCTATACTAAAAGGTACGAGAGCAGGAATTTAACGAAAAATGGGAAAAAGAAAAGGAAGGACGAAAAAAACAAAGGAGAAAATGTATGGGCAAATAAAAACATAATTGAGTAACCTGCAATTGGGAAATTCGGGACGTAGCTTGGTTTTTAATCTTTGCGCGACTCTTTCAGCCATTTACCTACTTCCTTTTTCCTCAGACCAATTTTTTTTTCGTTTTTTCCATTTAAAATATGATTAGGGGTAGTGCTCATTAGTTTAATTGCAACTGCATCATCCGTTTTATCAGTTCGTGGATTTCCTCCTCTAGGATAAATGTAATATATATATACATATATATATATATATATATTGCTTTGTTATGTGCATAGCGGCAATTTTATATTATTGCTGTTAAGTTCAAGTAATTTATAGACATTTCATCGTTTTCCACCCACCAAGTTGACCTCGAGCCGTTTCGCTTCTAATATAAGCTCCGAAAACACCTTTTTTAAATTTTTCCTGTTTTATTAATTTTCGTTCTCTTAACCTCTCCCCATATTTGAATTCCATATAGAATTCTAGACATCATTATTGCATTATAGTACATACGTAGTATTCCATATGATGGGACCTGCTTTAATATGAAGCCGCAATTGTCCGGCTTATTTTCGTATTTAAATTTTGAATATGTTTTTTCCAGCTCAAGGAATTATTGATACATATATACAGTGACTCCCAAAAAGATCCGCACAAGTAAGAAATTTCATTTTTTGCAACTGTGGAAGCGATAAACAATAAAATGAAAAAAATGAAAAAGGACGCCCATTAATGGTACAACATCACTGCCATGCAGATCACATAATAAGAAAAAAAGATTGTGAGAAAAATACCAAAAAAGAGCAATTTATGTAAAAAAAAAGGAAAAAAATCATCGCTCAAAAAGATCCGCACTATGATGTTAGATGGGAAAACCCGTGTATTGTAGCGCAATAGGAACGGGGGTGACTCACAGGTGTATCGCAGATAGCTTGTAATAATCAAAATGCGCTACGTTCGCGCAAAAAAACAAGTGCCAGTGCATTTGTGTATGTAAATCGCGTGGTGTTTGCACATTCTTTTAAAGTGCTCTCTGTATGAATCCAAAATGGCCAAATACACGTCTACGGAGAAGATCTAATTAGTAATTTGGAATCATACGAAGGGTAAGTCTGTACGAGAAATATGTACGATCTTAAATATGAATCGTCGAACCGTATACGATATTCTAAAGCGATTTAAACACGAAAATAGAATGAACTTAAAGCATAGTCCTGGTCGTTCACAGATTCTAACGCTGCACGAGGAACGCCCGATCGTCCATAAAATAAAGAAAAATGCCAGATTGAGTGCTCCGAAGGTTGCCAGTGAATGTGAGAAAAAAGTCGGATGTGAAACGGTACGACAAAAACTATAAGAAATGCTGGATACAAAAGACGTGTTGCACGACGAAAATATTTTATCAGCGAAGTGAATCGGCGCAAACGTTTACAATTCGTGAAGGAAGACGTTTCAAAGCCTGGTACTTATTAGGAGGACGTCATATTCGCTGACGAAAGTAAATTTAATGTTTTTAGTTCAGATTTACGTTGTACGGTCTGGCGGAGGCCAAATGAAGAAATGAATCCCTGCAATCTGAAACCTACAATAAAGCACGGTGGTGGCGGAGTGATGGTTTTGCACGGGGTGTATCAGCCCATGGTTTAGGCGAATTAGTATTTATCGATGGAATTCTAGATTCACGTCGATATTTGGAGCTTTTGAAAGCCGATTTGCACAAAAGTGCCGCGACAATGGGTATCTTGCACTCGTTTAAATATTATGAGGACAATGATCCTAAACATCGAGCTCGCATTGTGCAAGAATGGCAGCTCCACCGGTGCCCAAAAGTGATCCATCCTCCTCCTCAATCACCGGATCTAAATATTATTGAAAACTTGTGGGATGAATTGGACCGTCGAGTTCATCAGACGCCGGTTATTTCTAAAGCAGAGCTGAAGAAAAGAATTAACGAGGAGTGGATGAAACTAGACAAAGAATACTTAGGTAAACTTGTAAGTAGTGTGCCAAATAGGTTACAGAATGCGTCATTGACCAAAAAGGATACTCAACGAAGTATTAAGTTAGTTTTTTAACTTAAATTTCTAGTGCGTTTCGCTTTTTTTCCTCGCGTTTTCGATTTTGTGCGGTTCTTTTTGAGCGATGATTTTTTTCATTTTTTTTTTTATATAACTTATTTTTTGGTATTTTTCTCGTTATCTTTTTTTCTTATTATGTGATCTGTATGACTGTGATGTTATACTATTAATAAAAGTTTTTTTTAAATTTTCATTACGATTTTTATTGTCTCTACAGTGTAAAAAAACGAAATTTCTTACTTGTGCGGATCTTTTTGGGAGTCACTGTATGTATGTATTCCTAGATATTTAAAATCGTTTACGTTCTCTAAAATTACATATTCAAGAAAACCATGCGTATCGTCATATTTTTAATGTATCTCGTCCGCCATCAGTTTTGAGCGCTAACCACTGTAACTTCAATTACGCAGCACCAAATTGACATCTATCATTTTCTTCGTCTGTTGTTCGATGTTTATTTCTGGCCCACTGCACCGTAGATGGCTTCAATAATCCAACGGACCACATTGTTAACCGACGAGAGTGGCTCCTGCAGTGTGAGCTGATCCTCTTTTCCTTTTAACGAAGGCAGACAAATACGAACTATTTCAGTATATCGTGAGATGCAAAAACCGAAAAATCAACCAAACAACCAGCAGAAAAATGAGATTTATTTATATATTCTTTGTGTCCAAAATACTGGAAAGTACTTATCATGTAATTTTGTACAAAACTGAGACCAAAAAGAATTTTCTTCATCAGCTCATGGTTGCTAAATTTGATCGAAAATGCAAGAAAAACAGATTTTATTATTTTTAAGGTGCGTCCCCACCCCTTTTTAAAAAAATCTGAAAAAATTCACGAAGGTAGTTTATCATAAAATACATGATATGTAATTTTTCCAGCGAGGTGTTTGTTTTAGATCTATTTTTATAGCGTTTTGAAATTTTCAAATGGATTTTTAGATTAGGTTTTGTTGGGGATAAATAAGACTGAAAATATTTTTGAATTGTAAAGTTTTGAAATATCTTCAATTTGAGCCCGACTTGAATAATATCGGCCAACTGGTTAAAACCATATTTTACATTTTTACCCCTAGAGAGCGCTCCTTAGAGGCTAGCGGGATGAAACTTTCGAGATAATAGTATTTTCCAATGCCTGACACGATATTATATAGTCATTATAACGATCGGTTTGGGGGGCATTTTTCACTATCTTATCCTGCTATGTCCTTTACCAAGAGTAAAAACCAAATGGGGAAATCTGTGGTTCTCATAAATACGTATCTATAAAGTTTCATTTAAAGAAAATCAAAAACAAATAAAAAATGAATACATTTGTTTTATTAATGTTTTCATTGATTACTGGATTCTATAAAAGATACAATAGATTTATGGTAACTAAAATATGAAATATAAAGGTTTTTTATGTAATTTATCAATATAATATCTAGAAAATACTGCATCAATGGTAGTTCCGTACTTTGCCGTTAATTCATTTGGATTATTACTAATATTTAATTGTAGTTCGGTTTAAAGAAATTCTATTAAAAGCAAAGAATCGTCTGATGCAAAATTAACGTTGAAGTCTCCAGCTAATATCATTGGAAGTGTATATCAATTTTCTTTTAATAACCTTAAACCATCGGGGGAGTGAAAGGGAGTAATCTTCTATGTATAAATTTAATTATATCACGGACCCTTTGATTTTTGGATAAATATAAATGGCGATTATTAATTTCTTTTCCATTTTCCGTTTTATATTGAACAGTACACATATGTCCCCAACACTTTTTTCACCAAAATACAATTGCGTAACATTGTGTATTGACACATCAATATTAGAAATAACAATATTTCACTTATCGTTTCTTTTACAATAAATTGCAACTCCACCTGCTTTAACGTTTTGGCGTTTAAACTTCACGATGCAATCGAAATTTGATATGTCGATATTATCGTCATTATTCATCCACATGTCTGGTAAGATTAAAATGCGGCTTGCTTCAGTTTTCCTTTGAGATCATTGACGTTCTCTATATGCTCGATGCCTTTCTTTTTCCGATTCTTTATATCCGTTTTTTATGCTTAGTTATTTTAAGTTCTAATAAATTTTTTTTCTTATTTTTATATCTATATATATATATATATATATATATATATATATATCTCAAAGTGGTATAAAATGCAATATAACGTGCAACATAAATTTTAATTCAATATATTACTGATTACGTGCCTATTACGAATTTTTAGATGTATTAATACTTATTGTTCAGAAGAACTATTAGTTGTTCGTAACTTACGCTCGCTCACTCGTTTTTCATGTTAATTCCCCATGAATTTATTTATATGTAAGACACGCCTAAAGAAGTTCAGTTCAAAAACTTAGTCATATTTTGATAATTGAGTTTTTAACGAAACCTGAAAAAAAAAATAATGCGATATAAATTTTCTGTCGCTTGATAGAAATAAAAATAGCATTAAGTTGGCGGGGTTGTACCGTACGTTTATCATTTGTCCGATTATAGAACCGTGTAAACGATTAATTTACATAAATGGAATTTATAGAGAAAAGATGAGAAGCACAGGTTGTTGTAACTAAAGTTACCATCGCTAGTTAGTAGTCACTATCGATCGTCATATAGTGCCAGTCTCCATCGCCGGAAAAGCGAAGCAACAACCACGTGATTTTCGAACGTCCACGTCGTGGAGGGTGGTAATTTTCTATTTCGGCGGGCTTAGAATCGGAATTCGCAACAAATTAGTAAAACGGGGGATGTTCAATTGCCGAATGTGTCCCTACCAGCAAATACCGTTAAGCACTTTACTGCGTTAATAACTAGCAGACTATGCCGGTAAGTCGCTCGCGACAATGTGCTCCAGTCGGCTTGGTGGATGTCACTCTAGAGCAAGTAGGCGAGTATCCGGCGTATTCAAATCAGGTCCTTTCGGCTAAGAGAGTAAATCCTAGCAGAAAAACCAGTGGAAGGCATGGTGACCAAACCACCACTGTATTTCGCCCGATATCAAACATTATGAATGCTGTACTTATTTTGGGCATACTAAAAACAGCATGTCAAGCAATGAGCGATCACAGCTAAGAGTAATGCAGTATCACTCGAGTTCCCCGGTGCTCACGATGGTACAGAACTCTACAGGAGGCAACATGCGTACAAATAAGAACAAAGTCACTATGCCTATCGCCACGTGAAATAATGTTCCCCCCAGTATATTGCAGGCTGGAAAATTATCGAAAAAAGACGTAAAAAGGTTGAAGGTTGATATTTTAGGTCTCATAAGATGCCCGATACTGGTTCACTGAGATCGGAGATTTAGACAGCAAGACCCAAAATGGAGTAGATGTTGTCATATAAGATTGTCAAATCAGTTATGGAACTTATACTGATAAATGATCGGATTACGATTCTCTAGTTTCGAAAATAACTTACCGCGGGATGAACATAAAATAAAGGTATACGCAACGACACAATCGGCGGGTCGGATGAAGATATCGAAACATTTTACGACAGCGTTCAGGAAGCATTACGAATTACGAGAAAGAGCGAACCAGCAGTAGTGATGTGGGTGAATTCAACGCAAATGTTGGCAGAGAAAGGAAAATGGGTGTTATAGGTAGATACGGGTTGAGAGAACGCGCAATGCACGCGGCGTTTGACTGTTTCAATTTTGTACAGAAAGTAAATTTAAGATAACCAATATACGTTTTTCGAACACCATTCCAGACGGCTATATACACGACGAAAAACCAAACTGATTTGACGCTAATAAATAAAAAACAATGAAAGTATGTAAGCGAAAACGTATTCAAGACCAGACATATACATACTCGGATCACAAGTGATCATGGAAATGAAAATGCACCGAGGTATTGTTAATGTTGAAAAGTAACGAGAAAAAAAAGAATCGATATTTCGAAACTTGAATTTTCAACTCTAAGGTTGGTGATATCTTGAACCTCAAAATGTGCAAAGAAAATACGTGTCCAGAATCTGCATGGAGTAAAATATACGATATTGTCGTTGATGTGCAAGAAAGCCATGCGGGTGTAACAAACGTCAAAAAGAAGCAATGACGGAAAACATTATAAATTTAACGGGTGACTAGCCGAAAGAAAACCATCAGAATACAGGAGGATAAATAAAATAATCCGAAAATCGTGTAAGAAAGCTAAAGAAAATGACTGGAAGGCATAATGCGAGGAGTGTCGCTTCGGAAGGAGCGAGATATAGACATAACCTGCACAAGAAGGTAAAGGAAGTAGCTATTTCAAAGCACCGGGTGCAAACCTATTACTTGATTATAATAAGAAACACTGGTGGTGGGATTAATGGGAAAACCGCAACAAAGGAAGATTGGCCGACTTTTTGACGACAGAAGGAGGTGACTTCGGCTAATTATACAGAATATACTGATGATGAAGTGCCTATCAAAAAAGAAGAAGTAATATACGCGATTAAACGACAGGAAAATAATAAGGCAACGGGTTTAGAATATATGCTGAACTACTCAATATTTTAACACTGCGATGTTGGTACAAATGATCGCGCCATTCAACAAGATATACGGCATAGGAAAAATATCGATTGAATGACTAAGGTCGACTCAAAGAGAGCAAAATCGGCGAACATTGACAAGCTTGATGTCACACGCGTTGAAAGTGTTTTTGAGAGTAATATAATAAAAGGTGTAAAGGAAAGATATGGAATATACAGTTTATGTTTCAAAAATGCCATGAGCACACTTGAGGTAGGGGCGGATCCAGAAAAACATTTTATGAGGGGAAATTATAAGGACATTTAGGGGGGGGGATTATATAATTACGTAAACTCTTCTACGGTAGGCAGTAGATTTCAGAAATAAACCTTTTTTCCTAAAGAAAATCAAATAGCGACCTTTATAGAAATGCATAAAAATGTTTTAAAAATACATAATTATTACAATTTTTAATTTAAATTTTGTCTTATATTTAGGGGTGAAAAATAAAACAAAATTATAATATTCCACCTAAAATGGTAGTTTAGAAATAGTAAGATAGTATTTTTATTAAACTTTATTTCTTTTTTATTTTTGTTAGTAATCCGATTCGAATTCTCTTTGTTCGTGAGCAAGTAATAAAAATATACTTCTCATTGAACTATTTTTAATTAAAATTGCAAAATAAAAATTAAAAATAAATGAAAAAAGACAAAAGAACGACGACGGTTGCATTTAAAATCGATTAAAAACGTAACATTAATAGTTTCACTAGAAATCGGTATTAAATATTAGTTATTAAAATCCGTAGGTATAATAAATCAATTATATATCATAAATTAAGTTTCTCTGTTTTAACAACTTTTTTCATAGAGGTTTTGGTTCTCTAGGAGGGGGGGGGGGTAGTTCCCTATCACCCCTTCCGTGGATTCGCCACTGCTTGAGGCCATTTTGGCAATGCGCATGCTCACGCAACGTTGCCGTGACGCAAACATTGATTATGCATGTTCTATCGACTAGTGCAAAGCTTTTAACTGCGTAAAATACGAAAAGCTAGTAGGTATATTAAAAAGAACGACTTGCGAATCATAAGCAATTTGTACTGAAAACGAACGGCTAAGTTCAAAGTTGGAAGTGCAATGTCGGCTTGTAGAAGTACGGATATTAAAAAGAGAGTTCGATAGGGTTTATGTCTCCCTTCCTACTTTTTAATTTTTGCGCCGAAGCGATTTTCAGCGAAGCACTTGACGGAAACGTAAGGAAGATCCAGGCGATTAGAACCGCAATTAACGAGATTAGGCGGATGAATGTGCCTAATCATCGCTAACAGTCAGGAAGAACTGCAAAGAATTTTAAGCAAACTCGCAGTCTATAGTGAAGTTTTTGGCCCCGAAAATAAACAAAAGTAACAGTTTTCGAAAAAAGAGCGGCACAATGCCGAGATAGTATGGATATTAGCTGGAACAGGCATCACTCCTTGAAATACCTCCGTACCATTCTCGACGACAAATTACACGGAAATTCATTCGCGAATAAGAATAGTGCTCTTGAGAATGAAGAACATTCTTACGGGAGAAGAACTAATTGAATTATTGCGCGAAAGAATTTTACACTGCTACGTCCTTTCTATCTTCTTGTATGGCAGTGAATGCTGAACGTTAGACGCTGCCTTGGAGAAATATATTGAGGCTTTTGAGCTATACGCGTACAAACGCAAATCTCCTCAAAAGGAAAAGGTTACAAACGAAGGGGTCTTAAGAAAAATGAAAAAAAACCAAAGCTATTGATTTTTTTTTTTGATTTTTTTTTCGGGATCCCCAGCCGAAGGTATTACTCAGCATTAGATTACGTTAATGAGAGAGAGGGGGAACGAATTATAACAGAATACTACTAGAGATAGAAGCAATGAAAGACGCTATAATGGGAATGATCGCCGCCTGGGATGGAAGAGACAAGAATAAACGAAAAGAATTGTATGGAGTAGGCAAAGCAAGATTCATAATTATATGGCAGCTAACCCGGGGTATTATGTGACAAGAGAATACCGATACGTCTCAAAGGGAGGATTTATAAGACGATTATCAGACCGACAATGCTATATGGAGCTGAATGCTGGGCGACAACCACAAAAATGGAACAAAAAATTCATGTGGCTGAAATGAAAATGTTACGCTGGTCTCTTGGGCACACACTCCTCGACCATATCAAAAACGAGGATATAAGGGAGCGTATAGGAGTTGCACCTGTACGTTTGAAATTACGGGAAGCGAGACTCCGATGGTACGGTCACATCATGAGGAAAACAGACAATAGCCCTGTGAGGATGTTAATAGATTATAACCCCGGAGGAAAGCGACCACGAGGAAAACCGAGAAGACGGTGGATAGACTCTGTCAACAACGACATGGTGGAAGTCGGTGTTGGGATAGAGGACGCCGAGGACCGTAGAAGATGGAGAAGACAGTGTTGCCAAACGGACCCCGCACCGGGAAATCGTTAGGAAAGAAGAAGAAGAAGATAAGTGAGAGTGTTTTAATAGACGCGCATTCGAAGAAGATGCGATTTCTATCGCAGAGTAAATCAAAATCATCCGGATGGAAAGAACAAAAAGGAGAAGAGGACATGGAAAAACAATAAGAGTAGGATGCAGGAAGTCGACTACGGTCAAGGTGAAGTCTGCAGATAGAAGAGATAAGAAAGCGCGAAAGATAAGGAAAGTCGTAGTACCGAGGATAAGAACGAGGATGAGTTTCGATATTACGATAAAAGGATTCAGAATTAGAGAATAAATATCGTCGGAATTTCCTCGAAAGAACGTTAAGATTAGAAGAAGAACATTTTTGGATAGAAATTGAAAATATGGAGCAGAAAGAAGGCAGTTCATAAGGTATGAAATAGTAGAGTGATGGGACCAAAAAAGCAGCTCCTGCATCGTCCGTTGTCCTGTAGCCATCGATAAATGTAACAGTGTGAAAAGGAAATACGGATTGAATGATAGAGTTTTATTCCTGTCGGACTACATAAGCCGGCAGGTTCTTGTGAAAAGCGAACGGAGAATATATCTTAGGGGGATGCAGAAAATTGGAGTAATTAAACGTGAAGTAAGGTTAAAAGAGAAAACATAAGCAGCGAATTGATTAAATCGTTTAGATAGATGAGAAAGAATTTTTCTAGAAGAAAGGAAACTGAAATACTTCGGTCACATTATGATAGTATGTGAGATTTTGCACATTATTTCGGAAGGAAAGCTGCCGGGTAAAAGGACGAGAGAACGTCCTTGAAATTCATGAGTACTTATTCTTTCGGCCATTTCCTTACTTCCCCTTTCCACACACCAAGTTTTTTTTCGTTTAGTATATGATGGGGTATTTTACTAATTAGTTTAATTAGAACTAAATCATCAGTATTATCAATTCGTATATTTACGCCCCGGGGTTAGATTTAATATATTATTATTTTGGTTTCTTGTTAATCGAATTTTTTGCCTAGATGGTAATTTTATATTATTGACATTAATTCCAGTAATCTATAATAGAAATAGTACACATCTTGGAGGACATTTCGTTGTTTTCTTTCCACACATAATTGATCCAGAGTCGTTTTGCTTCCAGTAGGGGAGTATAAGTTTCAAACACCTTTTCTGTATTTTGCTTATTTTATTTATTTCCGTTTCCTTAGCCTCACATAATATAGTTGAATTCCATATAAAATTCTAGACATTATTATTGAATTATAGTATATATACGTAATGTGCGATATGCTAAAACCTGTTTTATTTTATGTAAAGCTGGAATTGACTGTCTTATTTTCGAATTTAAACTTTGAATGTGTTTTTTTCAGTTCAAGGATTTATCGATATACATATATACTTAGATATTTAAAATTTTCTACGTTCTCAAGCGGTGGACAACAACACAAATGAGTGTTGTTATTCATATGCAGTTCATGTATGCAACCATTATTATGGAGGGTAATTCGCGGATCGTGTGTCATATTTTTGGTACTGTTCCGAATGTGCAGTAATTTATATTTATTTATATTAATGCTTATGTAACGAGTTAGTGTAAATTAAGAAGAGAATAGGGGCCAATATGGTGCTACTCCGCAATGAATTTTTTTTTATTACTTTTATTCCCTGCGATTTTTACTATACTTTTCCTAGTTTTCGTTCTCGCTGACGCCTGAATTGATTTACGTCCTTTTAATAACGTTCATGTAGTACGACGATGTAAATTACTATGTTGCACTGCCATGTTTAAACGTACATTCAAAGCTATATGAAACTTAACTTTGCAGTTCCCGAAGGCCCTGCGCTGTCATGGGATTTGCTTTACTTTCGTTTCAAACAGTATGCGTATTTTTTTTAAGTTTCCATATTTTATGTACTAATAGTTTTGTTCCGAAACCCCGTGTACGTAAGACGCATGCCGATTTTCATTAATTTCTACATTTAAAATACTTCATCATAATACTGTCCATTTATTCCATACAGGCACCATTTTAATTATTAGGCTTTTATTTCGAATTAAACATAAAAAAATAAATAAAAAATTTACATCGTAATTATATCGATGGATATGAAATTGGAAATGATCGCATCAGCTGCACAATAGTATGGAAGAAAGTTTTAGCATTAATAGTTCGATTTGGAATGGCACAACAGCGCTGCTAACAGATCTTTTTAGTCGCACGTGAATAGAGCGACTAGAATGAAAGTTTGAAGGGGAAGCAGCTCCGGGAATGATTTAAGAAATTGGACTAGAACGAAAGGGAGATACTGCGTTATTAACTGCGGCTAAGGAATGGACGGACATCGAATTTCAATGCGATCTAAGCTGATAATTATTGCCCCCACAGGTGTTTTTTTTAGATAGCGCCCAGGAGAAGGAATGGGCGAGATGGTGAAACCAAGGGGCCGGTATAAATGTCACATAAAATAGGTTTTCATTAACTCGAAGCCATTATTCAATGATAACAAAGTTTACCTGTGGCCAGTCAGTCGGCTTACGGGTCGCACGAAAGGCATTTACCGACTGCCGGCATAACGACGCACCCTCAGAGGAGTGCGATACTGTTCAACTTCTTCCTGTCTCGCTCGCTACGACGGAGTTGTCGGAAAATTTATCGTCCAAAAGTGTTCAAAATTTAGCCGATTCGCCGGCCCGGTTGAGAACCGATTTAGCCGGAGAGGACTGCTTCTGCAGTCGAGCAGATTCGATGGAATTGTTGGAACGTGACGTTCTAAATGGACCGTCTTCTTAGTTCCATTGTTTCCGAAAGAAATATATTGAGCCGTACCGCGAGATTTATTATTGAAGAACGAAACGTTCGCAACGGCCAGTTCGAAATGTTCAAAAACATTTGCAACTTTTATGTGCGGCGAAGAACTTCATTTAGCGCTCGTCCATTAATTGGTTTTCTAGAATTTTCTAATTTGACCGCATTCCATTCGGCAAGCGTAAAATAGTCGCATAAGCAATTTTCGTCATTTCACCAAGCCCCTGCTCTTTCATCTGGCACGAAATTTCCATTTTGTATAATTACTAAAAATTGAGAAATTACCTAAAATATTCCTTTTATAATTTTTTTTTTTTTTTCATTATTATTAAAAATAAGTTGCGGGTCTCACACAAGGCGTCTGTGGGTGTACAACACGCTTATCATCGTTTATTCAAAAAATATGTTATAATATTTCATTACAATTATACAATTCATTTTCATAATTATAAAAATTGAGAAAAAAAAATAATAAAAATAATTAATAAGACAAAAAAAAAAAAAAAAAATAGAACTACTCATCATTAAATTTCATACTAAAACACACTTTGTGAACTTTTAAAAAGTCTTGAAATATTTTAGAAATGAACGCTACTTATGGTTGCGTCTAATAGAGGCGTTTTGCAAAATTATGAAACTATTTCTAAAAAAAAAAAATCAAAACAAACTATAACGAAACGTATAAATAAATCTCACTTAAATAATAATATCGATTAGCTGAAAGAAATCTCGCTCAATGGTGTCTCCGCTGTACCATGTCGGTTTGACTTTTAAAGGTTAATAAGCAGTTGAACTTTGATGGATCAGTTTTTATAAGTCGTACCATATTATATACTTTCTCTTTTTTTGTATGATGTAAATTAAAAGAAAAAACAAATGAGCGGCTAATTTTGGTGTATCGGGGAGCAGAGCGTGTGGTCAGTATGTAATAACCCTTAATTGAGGGTTGGTACAATCATTAATAATATACAAGTATGTATTACGGTTATTATTTATATAAGTGTAATGTTTAAGGATATACGTAACTTCCCGGGACGTATATTAATAATAACGTAAATTCAAACTAAATCCACCCTGCTGGACATTTTTTTTTTTTTTTTTTTTTTTTTTTTTTTATATATGTATATCTTGCTATTTTACACCTAGTCTTATCAACTATTTGGTAATCTATGGAATAAGTTAAAATGACATGAATAAGCAACCCAACCAGTGAAGGGTGCTAAAATTAACTTATATACATATGTGTATACAAAATGCATACACATATATTTTTGCATTCTCATGGACACATACATACCATCACACACGCACACGCACATACACCCTCACACATCAGCACACACACATATTATTTATACATTTTTAATTTATAAGAGATCTTGAGATCGTTTCCTATTCAGCCTACGTCCCTCGCTTGGGTTACTCAGCAGTTCTCTTGTTGTACTATTAGGATGTTCTTTCAATCTGGCAGCATATCGTCGTCGGGCAGCAGTTTCTATTTCATTTTTTACAAATTGAACTCCAACATCTTCATGGATCGTGATGTTGGTTATGTACCATGGAGCAGAGATGATCGTGCGTAGTATCTTATTCTGCACTCTTTGCATAATTGAGAAACTGTTTGCTGTTTTTGGCACAGTCCCATAACTGGCAGCCGTATTGCCAGACGGGTTTGAGAATTTGCTTATAAAGTAGTAACTTGTTTTCAAGAGATACTATTGATCTCTTACCCAACAGCCAGTACAGTTGCCGCAGCTTGATGTTCAACTCATTTCGCTATAATGTGCTTCCTCCAAGTCAAGCGTTTGTCGAGGTGAATACCAAGATACTTTACATCTTCTTTCTGAGGGATCTCCACTCCATTCATCATTATATTTCCGGATGAATCGATTCTTCGGTCAGTGAAAACTACTCGAGATGATTTACCTTCATTAGTCTTTATCTTCCCTAATTTGCACCAAGATGTTACTTTATTGACTGCTGTCTGCAGGTTTTTACGCGCAACTTTTGGACAACACAAGATCGCTGTGTCATCAGCGAAAGTTGCTATATCAACGTGCGATGTAGTAGGAATATCCGCTGTGTAGACAAGGTAGAGAAGCGGTCCAAGTACACTCCCCTGAGGAACTCCTGCTCGAACCGGATATACACTTGATTCGTCATCACCATATTTGATGTAGAAATATCTTTCGTTTAAATACGACCGGAATAATTCAGCTAGTTGATAGGGAAAATGACGTCGAAGTTTTTTAAATATTATTAACCGATTTCATTCCAGTCGTCGGGAATGATTATGTTTCATCGATGTACAGGGTAATAATACCGAAAATATAACGTAATTAATTTCTGCGGGTTGTGGGGACTACTTATGGGCTCAGCGGCCAACGCAATCCCGGAAAATATATATATATATATATTTATAAAAGAAAAAAAAAAGAAAGAATTTCAAAATTGAGATAAAAGGGTATTAATTACGATATCCCGAAACAAAACAATTTTTTTGCATTATATCATTATTCTAAATTTTTTTTCTTTATTTTATTTTATTTTATTTTATTTTTTTTTATTTTATTATTTTTTTTTTTTTTGGGCTCGTCAAATAAAAACGTTTAGAAACAAATAGAA
This sequence comes from Icerya purchasi, assembly GCA_039619475.1. Lineage (NCBI taxonomy): Eukaryota > Metazoa > Arthropoda > Insecta > Hemiptera > Monophlebidae > Icerya > Icerya purchasi. The sequence goes on from CM077115.1 coordinate 155,594,509, forward strand.
AGGAAAGAATTCGGTTATATTTCAATCCGATCAGAAATCTTTGTTAAAAAGAAACAAAAAACAGGAATAATTAGCGGGGAAGGAAAAGACAGAATATAAGAGGCCCAATAAAAAGAGTAGAAAGCCTAAGCTTCAACAAATAGGAATACAAAGTAAAACGCTCCACAGAAAGATTTGTTACAATAATAAAACGAAATGTTCACCCTAGAATAAAGAAAAATATGGAATCGTTTAAATTTAAAAAAGGAAACAGAATTTACGCAAAACCCTGACTGATACTTATATCCGTATAACAGATGCGCATGTATGTCTAGGATTCAGTTTCTGCGCAACGATCCTAATTTAAGGCGAAAATTCGGCCTTTTAGCGAATAAGCAAAAGAAGGCCGATTTTCGAGGTACATGTACGAAGCGAAAACAGCTGTGAAACAATTTTTATTTCCATCGCCAATGTATCGAAACTGTGTAAAGCGTATAGAAAACCAGCGTTAGCGGTTGTGAGATTTTTGTCTCACCACGGCTTTCTTCATTTACCCTCGGTTTGAGGCAAATCAAGATAGTTGGTATTTTATATTTTTTATTTCTTTTCTATTTCCTTAAAATATACTTTCTCACCTACCTCCGGTATAACCAATATTCACTTTCAGATTAGGTATATACCTGGAAACGACTCGAAAACTCCCGAAAACCTATGACACTTCTGGTTTGATGGCTACAAACACCTTAACTACTAGGCTACACCGTGAATAATAACAATGAATCGTGATCTCGAACATTCATAACTGCTACATGTTCTATCAGTGCTAGAAGTTTATCTTGATTTTTGAATTTAGCATAAGTTCAGCTAGGCTGATACACCGGTAAACTCGTGTGGCGTTGAGTGGTACACAAGAAGATGATCGTATAACTCTTTTTATAGTCAACGTTTTTTAGTACAGTAATTTTAATTATTTTACCAATAACACAATTTTATTTCCACTAAACACTATGAGACAATTACCGATCATTACGACTCAGTGTCACATTGTACAATAAGAATAAATTGTGGTAATTTTGAAAATTAGAAATTGGAAAAAATTATTTTGCAGAAATAACGATGTATGATGTTTCATTTTAACAGTGTAATTATACTTAAATAAAATGAATATACGATAGGACTTATCGAAATAAGTGTAAGAGCTCGTGAAAATACGGTAGCAAAATGAAAAATTAAAAACCGATGGAAAAACATATAAGGAAAAATTTAGAAAAAATATGAATCAAAGCTTAAGAAAAAGCAATCGTTGCCGGATCGAGTGTTATTTTTATAAATGATTGGTTTAATTTCGCCAGCAAGCTACTGGATGCAAAAATTTTAAATAACAGGTGGAGGATGAAATGTTACACCACAAAAAAAGATATTCCGACGGTTAAAGTTTTAACTGCATCTGCACATGAACCAAGTTCTAATAAGGATCTGAATCTAAACGTAAGAGTGTGTTTACGATAGTGCGTATATGAACAATATGTCGTACAATTTAATAAAAAATTATACGAACGGTAAGAGGATAAATTTTGAAAGCATTAATACGTTTTTGAGCTCCCGCATGGGAAATGAGGTTAGTTTCTACACTCGGCACGAGCTTTTTTTGGTTGTGACATCAGAGATCTCAACTTCCTCGACAATTCACTAGTAAGGGTGGGAATGAAAGGCTGTTAAGGCTAGTTCTGCGGTCTGGGCGACTTGGGGTAATTTTTAAAAATCGGGATCATATTTTCGGTTATGCAAAATGTGTATGGGTGTTTTAGTGCATATAGGAACAGAAAGACTGCGGGGGGAGGTCTATTTTTCGCACTCCGGGAGTCCTCAAAAACAGCGCTAAAAAGATTGGCGCGGTAACTGTTGGTACTAACAATAAGTTGCACGTAAATCTAACTGTGATGTTTGGTCGGCTCACATTTCACGCGATATGGCTGAGAACCAGCTAAATGATATTTGACAATTCCTTCCCTTATACGTCAAAGTAGACTATTTTGTATATTGAGCTGGAAATTGGATTTCTCGTTCGGAGGTTATGTATTTACGGCGATCAGTGAATTTCTGATCATAACTACTCTCTGCACATCTGTCTGGAAAGAGAGCAGTCGGGTAAGCTCAATCCATTCAGTCAAAAAGGTATGCTGACTAGTATAGGGTGATATTTTAAGAGTTAAGTTTTTCAGGTTGGCAGCACTGGTTGGTATTGGCGTCCAAACGTCATCTGCCAAAGTGAAAAGTTTTCAGTATACTCTCTGCCATTTCATCATCATGGAAAGACTTATAAATAAGCATCGATTGTGATATGGTTGAAATTTATTATCAAAAACCAGTGCTCTGTGAAAAATGTGCATCGTCATAATCGATCTGGTGAATCAACAATTCGTGCTGTTATCACCAAATTTCACGCCAAATTTGGTGATAACAGCACGAATTGTTGATTCACCAGGTCGATTATGACGATGCACATTTTTCACAGAGCACTGGTTTTTGATAATAAATTTCAACCAGATCACAATCGATGCTTATTTATAAGTCTTTCCATGATGATGAAATGGCAGAGAGTATACTGAAAACTTTTCACTTTGACAGATGACGTTTGGACGCCAATACCAACCAGTGCTGCCAACCTGAAAAACTTAACTCTTAAAAAATCACCCTATATAAAAATTAAACCATTAATAACAAAAAGAGGATTAATTTTATATCACATCAATCGTGTGAATTCTAAATTGTCATAGGATCAATGAAAATGTTATGTTCTCACTAGGGACGTCTCAAATTTTTACTGAAATCTCTTTTCATATACAAGTTATAAAACGACAATTCGATTCATACGCAACTGCAATAAAACTCCTCTGACAAGTACCACTGCGAACTACATAATAGTGTTTTTATTTAATTTTTAGATAATGTTAGGATGATATTTTAATAACCGCACAGGTGGACGTTATTGACAATTTACCTTAAATGTTACCGACGTGGAATTAAAAAGGAAAGAAAATATTTTTTATTAACTAATTAAAAAGCTCCGCCGTGTCTAACGATGCGCTCATGCGCTATGATTGCTTTACCAAAGTAACGGCACTAAAGATTAATTACGCTTTGCGAGTTTAAACGGAATTTCGTCGTTACTCGACAATAAAATTGTAAATCTTCATTAAAAGTTCAAAAAATAAGTTCATTTTGAAAAAGCATTAGACGCAACCATGCAAAAAGAAAATATTTCGTTACAATACAATATTTCAGGTTTTAAAAATGTTTTTTTTCCTGTTTTATTAAAATTTCATTATGCATAATTTTAACTGTTCTTCGCCATACGGTAAAATCCAGAGAGTCGGATATTGTGAAATTAAGATTCTCGTAATGTACCAAATCTGACACATTAAATTAGTGGAACACACGCTGAAATATAAATTAAACATCTACATTAAAATCCGACTACCCGTTTAGGTTACTACGGTTATATATATATAAAGATGGAAAAAAGTTAGAAAAATATCAGTCAAAAAAATTACGATTTAATACAAGTCTATCAAAAATTCAATCAATGGCACATGAGAATATGTAGGCGAAAACATTGGAAAATTAAATGCAAGTGTAGCGCGATTTTTGAAACTTTATATTCGGAGTTACTCGTTTGACAGAAGAGGACTTACACTTTATACCATCTTTCACGTCCTACCACGAATTCGAAGATTTGCCAGAGGAAGCTCTATTCTTTACAACTGTTCCGTAATAATAATCGCATCAACACACACGCAGTTCTGCCGATAGGTAGACTACGATTAAAAATTATTTACATCATTGACTGTACTAAAATTTAAAATTGTCTTTTAAAATTACGAAATCTCTTTCGTTTAGGCGACAATTTTCGATTTTCTTAGACCAGTCAAAAAGCTGCGGAGAGAGTTTAATAAATGGCTCGTTATTTGCCCGTTTGCCGGTGGCGTCGCCGTCTCTAAAACATCTTACATGCGGAAGAAAGGTTTCGAAAATGTCGATCGTCTACCCCCGAAAGGTAAAAAAAAAAAAAAAAGGAAAAAAAAGGGAAAAAAAAAGGTATTAGCCAAGAACAGCTGTTTATTGCCCGGTATAAAACGCGACCTAAAATTCCTAGCAGCAAACCATTATATACGACGAGCGAGGCCTAATAAATTTCATCACATTTCGCCCTCTTACTTTACGTATGTGCCATCGTAAATTTTTTTATTTTGAAAAATTTTCCCAACTCTTAAAATACTCTTTACTACTTTGCTCCACGTGCTCTAACCGACTGCAACAGATACAAGCTAGGAACCAAAGTCGCAATGTACTAACTTTAAATTATCGCTACCTGCGCTCGTTCTATTTATTCAGAGATCAGCTTCTCTCTTTGAGAAATCATCGTGTCGTAACAGTTTTTATATACTTCCGCATATTTCTTTTAATACTCTGTAGTCAGCATTACAGCCGGGAAAATGTTAAAATGCTCTTTGCACGATGTTGCACAACTACTTACTAGTATTCTTCATCTGCTTAAACTATGGCGATGATCACTAAAACTTCTAATCAAGAGTCCGCTCTTTAAAAAATATATTCGAATTAACGGCTTTAAAAGAATGTGGCAATATTCTTTTAAATAAATTTTCTTCTCCCGTCATTTTTTTTATTTATTTATTTATTCCTTTATTTAATTTCATTGTATTTTTTTTTTTTATATTTATATTTCGTTTTATTATTTATTAAACTCTGTCTCAGTTAAAAAAATTATTTTCTCAACTGACCGGATTTTTTATAATGTTTTTCCAAATTTACCTTTAGCAGTGTCCTGTATTTTGATCTTTAATTTTTTACATTATTATTATTATTATTACTATTATTATTATTGTTGTTGTTATTAAACAAACATGTTTCTTTTTTTTTCCAAACTGTATTTAATTTAACAAATTTGTAACGGCCACTTCTGAGCCTAGAAATAAACTTTTACGCATGTTATTAAAGACCGAACCGACTCGTATTTTTAACCGACTTCAAAAAAGAAGGAGGTATTCAATTCGACTGTATTTTTTTTTTGTTATGTGTGTTACCTCAGAACTTTCTTCTGGATAAACCGATTTTGATGATTCTTCTTTTCTTTGAAAGGTGGCATTTCTCATGTGGTCCCATTTAAATTTAATCAAGATCTGACCGGTAGTTGTTGAGTTATCCTTAATAATGCGGGGGAGATTGAAGCTTTTTGGATGCTTTTCATTCATGATTGTTTTCACCGTCGGGTTAGATATATTGACTTAATAAAATACTATAAATTTGCCAAATTACCATGGAAAAGAAGCTTTTGATGTTTTCACACCGTGGAAATATCTGTTCTTATTAAAATGTTTTAATTTAATTAAATAAAAATGCACTAAAAATTAAACAATAATTACTCCCGATAAAAAATATATATCGGAGTGATATAACACTTAAGTGGTGACATCGTAATTCTTATACAACATTAATACTTATTAGAGTAGGATTCATATTACATATTAAAATAGTAATTAAAAACTGCGTTAAATGTTCATTAAATTGTTCCTAGATATTGTAGCATGAATTTAATGCCGACTCTGATTAAGGTTTTAATGTTGTATAAGAATTACGATATCACCACTTAAGTGTTATATCACTCTGATTAATATGTTTTACCGAGAGTAATTATTTTTTACTTTTTAGCGCATTTTTAAATTTTTATAATAAACCTTCAAGTATCGATATTTATTTTTGGTAAAAAAGCATTTTTTACTTAACAATATCAACTTAAAATTTTACTTTAATGCTTTCGTTGTACTTAATTGTATAAACTGTGGCCGAATAAAATGTACGAAAATATATACGACACTAATTAATAATAATGATAATAATAATAATATCAGTATCAGAGGAGAACGCTGGGAAAATTACAACGCCTACGTCTTATCTACTCAGATTGATGATTAATTAAATTTATAAAATGATTTCTTATGACCGATATTTCACTACAGCGTCAAAAATTACCAAAAAAAAAGAAGAAAAAAATGTAATAATCATTTACCACGTTTGCAAGACTTAAAGCGCTATATATGACAAAATGAAAAAATGTTACGCTGAATGAGAGAACTACATATAGTTAATAAAATGGTTACAGATATAAAAATAACATTTGCAATTACAAAACTTATTATTGTGCATTAAACTGAAAAAAACTGAAGATTCGCCGCTAACGAAGTTATCGGACAATACGAAGATTGTATAAATCCAACTAGATAAGTATTAAAAATCAGAGAAAAACACGGCATAAAGAATAAAATCAGGGGAAAAAATGAATTTGCTAAAAGCGTAACAGGAACTGAAAGCACATAGTATCGGCATTTGTATTTTGTGTTCTCAAATGGAGCAATACTGAACACTAGGAGTGTAATAAGAAAACTGCCACAAGTAAGAATCACCGTTCTCACGCTGTAAAGGAACGTTTAATCCTCCCGAGAGATAAGAAGAATAATATATATATATATATTTATCTTTTGGACCTCTGCTTAGGAACAACCTTTGAACCGACAGATTTTACAATTTTTGTAGAAGAGTCGGTTTCAATTGACTACGTCATTCTTTACAAAATAATAACGTGTTTTTTTTTTCCGATTGTAAGTAAAAAGATTTTCGCAATATTGGAAGAGCGGTACTACGGTTGTGCGGTACACATTAGACGTAAAAAGTTTTCTTTAATTACGTAAGTATTGTTGCCGATGTTTTGGCATTATTTTGAGTACCTTTCTAATTTTATCGCATTATTTAGCAGTTAAAATTGCAATGAGTTTTGTTTACTGGAAGTTAAAGTGTTTCACCATTGGTGTATGCTATACTCTACGCGATACGGAATACTATTTTTTTTTACCTGCTCTCAATCTGCGCTCTTTTAAAATTTTATTCTAAGACACAGGTATAACGAGAAACACAAAGTTAAAATTGGTCAAAGCACTGATTTTCCCAATCGCGACCTATGCATCTGAAACTTAGACGATTAAAAGAATAGATGAGAAGCGGATAAATGCCTTCGAAATGGGAATCTACAGGAAAGCGCTCCGGATACCATGGACTGTCCACAGATCTAACGCATCGATGTTAGACGGACTACAGGCGCAGACAAGGTTGCTGACAGAAATAAACAAAAATACAATAAGATATTTTTGGCACGTAGCAAAAATGGAGAACTCGTTGAAAATAAAATATTATCCAGGGAAAGATTCCGGGAAAGCAACTTAGAGGAAGATGCCCAATGTGCCGGTCGGATCGAGTGAAGACACTAACTGGATTCAATGTGCCGGACTCATTCCACTTGGCAAAAGACAAGAGCAGATGAGAAAAAATCGTCACAGTCGTATGATGTCACCATGTCTTTGCGAAGGACAATGGGATTTGATTAATTTTGGTTGAGTTCGGATGAACATCAGTAGTTAATAATTGAGGCAAAATTAAATGTAAACGATCGCTATTAATCACTGATTTAATTCTTTGCGAAGCTTATTGTGTTGCTGTTCCGTTGCTTTCCGATTGAACGGTTATCGCAATGAACGAGTATTTTTTCGATTCACAAGTCATTCATGATTTTTCATGTTTTGGCGAATAGAGTCCTTTATTTTGAAGGGCTATCCACAGCAGAATAACCTTTTCTCTATTTTACTTATATATATGTATATGTATAATTAGTTTAGGAATCTACGGTCATCGGAAATGAAAGTGGTTCGAAAAATCTGGCGCCAGTCTAACTCGATATAAACTTTTAGGAGGATGTCAATTTAGATATGAATAATAAATTTACACCTAGACTTAATTGCGTTTTCACCATATCACCTTCTCTATATATATTTATTTACACACGATCATCATCATTTCTCTTTAACCTATTTGCTTTTAAAATGATGTCTGTACATTTGAGTTATAAATGTTTATATCCATTTTCTGTATTGTCACTATGTTAAAAATTTATCAAAACATGTATTACAAAAAAAATTGTAGTTTAAAAATATAAAATAAAGCCGACAATGATATCGTTTATTTTACTCTTAACGTTATTTATTATTGCCACGATTCCATGGACGTAACTCCGAAACATGTCGGCTTTATTTTATATTTTTAAACTATAATGTTTCTGTAATACGTGTTTTGATAAATTTTTAATAAAATGATGTCTGTAGTTGAGCGAAATTTTTCATTAGATGGCGAAAATACAAAGTTATGAGAAGATCGAGAAGTTATACGCGCAAACCGATTTTTGTTGAATAGTGATAGAGTTTCCCAGATAGATACAGAAACTCTTTATATAAAAATATGTTAACTAAAAAAACTAAAAAGAAGGAAACAATAAAAAATATTCATATTTAAAGGCTAAGGGAGCAAGTAAGAAAGCAGATGAACAGTTTATGGAATAAGCGAATGATAGAAGGGAAATAGAATGGTCAAGGAGTAAAAAACATACGATTACATAGAAGGAATGTGATTTTCTGAAATGAAACTCATTTTACTTTAATAAGCATTTCACTGAAGAAAGTAAAGTTGCGAGAAGCGTAGCTTCATAATGTAGACATGGTATTGAATTACTTTACAATCGGGACTATTAACTGCGCAAAAACTCTATATTATATATGTAATTATTTACAATATAATGCCGTTTCATTTTTTTTAAATATCTCCGTATACACGATTTAGTAACTGAGCAATGTTTATTAGTAATGTTTTCTATAAAAAAAAAAAAAAAAAAAAAAAAAAAAAAGATGTACTTTATTAATACATTTAAAAAATTGAAATTACAGAATAATCAGTAAAGAATGCTGCAGCGGGAATTTTAATATTTGCTACCCGAAATACGTTTAATATCCGTAATATTCCGAAAACGAAAACTGAACGGTGGAAATAAAGTTTTAGTAGAAATATAGAATTCACCATATTATATAAAGAATGAGAAAAAATTAAAGATTTCAACTGGTATTAATACGAGGGTAAGGGAGCAACAGCTAGCAGGTAAGTAAATGTACAGTTTATAGAATAAGTACATGATATGCGGAAACTGGTGGATAAAGAATTAAAGGTCGTCGTAATTTCAGTTCGTTCATTTTTGCTATTATTCATAGTGTGCGAACTAACCCAAACTACGGATAACAGGTTAAAGAGCGAACTAAAATTACAACCGCAAAGCGAAGTAACGTACAGAGAAAATTTTAAAAATGACGTCAAAATTATATATGAAAGGTAGTAATTCTAAAAAAGATGGGTTATTATATAGACTAAATTATTGGTGTATAACTTAATGAGCTGGATAAATTTCTATGGCGATATTAAAAAAATCATGGATTCGCTTTTCACGCGACACTCGCTCTATAAATTACAAATTCCGCCATATACTTAGTAGTGGAAGAAATCTTCCCTAGTACCATGTTTCGGAATTTTACTGCGGGCTTCACGCCATATACATCCAAGTATTACATCGGTGTGAACACCGCTATAACTGGATTAACATATGCAACTGAATACGCTGAGTATAGGATTACATGAAAATAGGTGTGTGTCCTTTCTATTCATCGGATTAAATAATAGAACCGGCATGCGAATAATTGAAAGTAACGTTTCTGAACTCCGGTTAGGAATGACAATGAGAAGAATGTAACAATAGTTGCGCTACAGTAATAGGTGGCGACCATGGCGACCGGTAAATCAAAATATTTATACGGAAATTCAGTTTAAATAATTATGTAATTTTAAATAAAGAGCCAAAAACCAAACCAAGTAAATGCGATTTTTACTAAACATAAAAAACCAAAAACCAAAACTCAAAAACGTATGATTTTCAAATTGCGATTTCATATTTTTATTTAATTTTCAATAAGATATAAAATAAATTTACAGATAATTATTGATAAACTAAATAGTAGCGACGCCGTATATGTCAATATGAACTAGGAGTGGAATGGACTGGTGTCAGTAATGTAAAAAATTCTTTTAATAATATTGATTTCTTTAAGTAGTTCAATTTCTACGTAATGTTTCGCAAAAAGATTAATTTCATTCGAGTATTTTAGAAATTTGAATGACGGAGAAATTATTACAGAATCCTAGACTAGCAATTTGAATATTTTCAATACTGAAAACATTATTTACTTTTAAATCTTAAATCCTCGCCCCAGCTATTTTTATGAAATATATTTAATTTTAATTATTATTAGTAGTAGTAAGCCCAAAAGAAAGCAAAACTGAATAATGGAGATTAATCTGTAGTGGAAATGTATAATTCATTTAAAAAGAGGCCTTTAAAGATTTAAATGTATTCAATTTAATATAATTAAGACATATTAATATGTAATAATAGTTATTTTGGCATTGTTATTATAATTTCCATTCTGTATCGTGGACGCAAATGACCACAGTAGTCGAGCGTCATTAAATAAATATATATATATAATAATAAAGATTTAAACGGGTGTTAGTATGCGGTCAAAGCTCCACCAACATAGACGTATAAGTGGAAGTTGAAAAATACGTGCATGCGCATTAATCACAGAACCACCAAACTGACTTTGTTCTAGTTTTCATCGATGGATAAATTATTTCATTAGGAAGGTTTTAGAGCATAATTTACAAGTTTTTGGCTTGATTTAGCTGGCTAATAAGAATTTTTGTCGATAAAGTGGAGAAACTAGACTTGTAAAATTCACTCGGTAAAATAAAAAGTGATTGTTTACTTCGGCAAATATAAATATAATTTCCAGATACATTTTATTTATTAATTTCTCGCGCAAGTAAAAATAAAAAATATTCTTTATTAGTTTGGCAATAAATTCGATTTAAACGTGACGATAATAACTTAGCAGGAAATAAATTAATTTTTATATATACATATATATTAATTACAATGTAATTCTTAGGCTACCCCGGGGATTCGAAAAAATGTCCCAATTTTATGTAACGCTAAATGTCCCAATTTTATGTAACGTTTGTTGTTATATTTTATAGGATTTTTGTTATTGTTATTTAAAAAATGTCACAATTTTATGTAACGAAATATGTAACGAAAAATGTAATGAAACAATATCTTAATTTTATGTAATGAAAGTTAAATGTTAGGATAGGATTTTTGTGATTATGTTTTGTTTTTCTTTTTGTGTTGATGCCAGTAAGAATTACGTTGTAAATTTTGATCATTTTATACAAAATATAGAAGAGAAAGAGACATAAATAAAAGTAAGAGGGGTCAAGGGGCACAGCTCCTTGCGGGGCCATATATATATATACTATTTTTTTCTCAGCTTTACTGTTAAATTATACCACGACGAAGGAGCACGGTAAGCGCTAAAAGAATGCGTTTATAAATGAAAATTACGAACAAAGAAAGAAATCTGGATAGCGAATGGCAGACTGATTTTTTACGAACAGAAAAAGAACCTTATACAGATTGTAAAGATGCCGAAAATGTTCAGGTAAACGCAAGAACCGTTTATTGTTGAACAGTGACAAGGATTTTTCTCAGATAGAGAAAACATTTTTACATAAATATTTTGATTAAAAAACAAAAAAAAAAAAAAACAATTAAAAATCATTTACATTTTAAGCTTATAATAAGATGGAGGAATTACAGAGGAAGTGTACGGGGAAAGAGGAAAGTGGAATGATGAAAAATTAGTAAAATCAGATGATTGTTGAACTTCAGAAATGATATTCGGTTGATTTTAGTAATTATTTCGGCAAAAAACGAGGGAAACAGCTTTATAAAATAGGCATAACATTAAATCGTTGCATAATCGTAAATATTATTCGTGGAACACAGTTACATTATAAATAATTAATTATATTATTTATTAATTTTAAATTTCGTTATAAAGGTCGAAGTAGAATCAGTATAAAAATGAATAAAAAAGTCGATAAATTCTGCGCAGTATTATACTTAGCTGTTTGCTTTTCTGTTTACAGGACGGAATGGGGTTTAAATATTTCCGACGCTAAATATGAAATTATAAATGTATAAATAATACGTGATATGTGAGGGTGTATGTGCGGGCGTGAGTGCGGGTAGGTGTAAAATAGCAAGGGAAATAAAAACATGAGGGAAAATCAGAAAAGAAAATATAAAGGCGATTATAAAAACAAAAAAAAGCTAAAAATCGTAAAAATTTCACTCTACAAAACGAGGATAGACACAACCTTAGGCCACTTTTCGACGTAATCACCTTAGCGATTTAAGCAATTATCTCGTCTATAGATAAATTTTTCTACATCCCCCTTAAAAAAATCTCCGTCCAACGAATCAAATAAACTCTGAACGCCTTCTCTCAGCTCTTCGTCGTTTCTGAAATGAATTCTATCAGCCATATTGGTTTAAATAGAGACATAAATGAAAATCTGACCATGCCAAGTCCGGCGCAATCGAGGTGTACACATCATTCCATTTAAAAGACACACCAACAGACCCGTAGAAGGTACATGCGATGTGCGAGTTTAACATGGCAAGTTAACAATTCGGATATTCAGTTTTTTATTCGTTTTCGTAATCTTTTCAATCGGTTCTAGTACTCTTCTAAATTTTGCTGCGTTGTATATATCACACGGAAAAGAAAATTGGCTAATAAAATTTCTCGATGATACTAGAATATACATGTCATCATCCGGTTCGTTGACTATTCGCGTGTGCTTTCTTTGCATTAAATCGCATTTAGATTCCAGAGTGGTGTAGAGATTGCACTTTATCTCAAAAATCATAAATCATCACTTCGAGTGCGATAACGAAGCAGGAGTTCTAATCCTATGTGTGTCTTAAGAGATGAGTGAGTATGGAGTTTTTTTGATATTCATCTGGCAAAACTTTTCGATATTCGAAGGAATTGTGTACTACCTCAAATATTATGTCCCCTTGTTACTTTAGGATATTCATAACGCCACTCAGTAACTGTCATCGACAGTCATTTGAAACGTTTTCTCGTTCAGAATCAACGTGCTCTTCAGAAATCACTGATGGACGTCCACTTTTCTCCTCTTCATCGTGAATATAGAGTTTCATCCTTAAACTTGTTACTACACCATTTTCACACGCAAACTGCCAGATATTACATTACTACGTAAATACTTTTCAATTCACGTGCGGAATAACCGCGCGGGGGCCGGCTTTCACAATACAAAAATCTGGTCACAGCGAGCTACTCTCGCAGCTGGACGGATTGTTTATCACCGCGCATAATTCAACCGCTTTGGAAACAATCGAAGCGAACACCAAAACGGTCCAAAAGGAACGTAAATTTACTGGTTTTGTCACAACATGCTTCGTCACAGCTTTCTCTTTTTGAAGACCTCTCGTGTGCATCATAAACGTGCAAATCGCAATTTTGATAGTGAACGCTCAATCACCTTTTACGCAATAAAATTTCTTTTAAAATCTGTGTAGAGGTGTCTTAGCAACAGTTTACTCTCATAATTAAACGACACAGCTTTAACGGGAACATTTTTAAAATTAGTCTGCAAATAATTTTTGCAATGCGCACAACACCGTTTTTTGTTTTTGTTTTTATTTTTGGTTTTGGTTTTTTTCTAATAGTAATAAACTTACCCGACAGCGCTGCGGCTGGAAAAACTCGAGAATATTTTTGATACAGATATTGTCAGTATGTCGTCTAGTTCTAGCGAACGGTTAAAAGCATGTCCCCGATTCTTCAACTACCACATTTATTCCCCAATAAACAGGTTTCAATACTACCGGTCTGTTCGACATTTTAGTCTTTGAATTCTCAACAAATTGCAGTAGACTTACCAATGTCAACCAGCACAGAAACAGAGAAAAAACTGGTCCTCTTTTTGCTTTTTCCTAACAACATGTAGAAATTTTTTGGTACAATTCCAGACTCCCAATCCGCCCTTATATTTTATCCTTTCGCTATCGTCGTTTACGTTTTAGTCTTATTATTTTAAAAGATTTACGAACTATTGTTTGCACGATTTTTTATACTTACTCAGGAGGATGATAGTACGATTCATCCGACTTATATCTTTACTTCCCACAATTTTCTTTGTACAAAATTGAACCGCGTTACGCAAAATGATTTTCTAAGATTTTTTTTTTTTTTTTTTTTTTTTTTTTTTATTGGCCTGAACAAATACAGTTTATTTGGCCTTCTAAGTTATTAACGGAGGTATTTTAGGCGACAACTATTGATTACACATATGTCAATCTAATTAAAGGAGTAATTTTAAATTTCATCTTTTTTTTCTCTTCTTTTTGGTTGGAAATAGATAGTTTTTTTGAAAAATCATAGTTTTGAAATATTAAAAAGATGGAATAAATTTTTCAGTTGAAAATGGCAGTTATTTTTAACCGACTTCAAAAAAACAGGAGATATTCAATTCGACTGTATTTTTTTTTTTTTGTTATGTGTGTTACCTCAGAACTTTCTTCTAGATAAACCGATTTTGATGATTCTTCTTTTCTTTGAAAGGTGGCATTTCTCATGTGGTCCCATTTAAATTTAATCAAGATCTGGCCGGTAGTTGTTGAGTTATCCTTAATAATGCGGGGGAGATTGAAGCTTTTTGGATGCTTTTCATTCATGATTGTTTTCACCGTCCAGTTAGATTTATTGACTTAAAATACTATAAATTTGCCAAATTACCATGGAAATGTAGCTTTTGATGTTTTCACACCGTGGAAATATCTGTTCTTATTAAAATGTTTTAATATTAAAATTGAATAAAAATGCACTAAAAAGTAAAAAATGAAATGCTTTTTTACAAAAAATAAATATCGATACTTGAAGATTTATTATAAAAATTTAAAAATGCACTAAAAAGTAAAAAATAATTACTCCCGATAAAAAATATATATCAGAGTGTTGTTATAACACCTTAAGGGTGATATTATCGTAATTCTTATACAACATTAAAACCTTAATCAGAGTCGGCATTAAATTCATGCTACAATATCTAGGAACAATTTAATGAACATTTAACGCAGTTTTTAATTACTATTTTAATATGTAATATGAATCCCACTCTAATAAGTATTAATGTTGTATAAGAATTTCGATAATATCACCCTTAAGGTGTTATAACAACACTCTGATATATATTTTTTCTCATCGGGAGTAATTATTTTTTACTTTTTAGTGCATTTTTAAATTTCTATAATAAACCTTCAAGTATCGATATTTATTTTTTGTAAAAAAGCTTTTTTAATTATTACCTTTTAGCGTTATTTAATGTATTGAAAAAGTTATCGAAATTTTTAACAGTATTAATTTCATATTAAGAAAAAACTATTTAATCATATCATTTTTTCACTAATATTATGGAAAAAAATTAATTTAGTCGCTAATTGAAGAAAAAAAGTTTGCGTACGTAATTAAAAGTGGACAACACGCCGAGAAATTAACCGGAGACTGATCAATTTTACTGTGTTGGTTTTCGGAAGAGTTTCCGGCTTTTGTAAGTTTTCCGGTTTTATTAAATTCCGTTAAATCTTATTTTCAGTGCAAAACGGAATGCATTTTTAATAATAAAGGATATTTCAGTGTTACTGATTGTGTTATGTTATCCGAAATACTGGTGTACTAATAAAGGTAGGAATGTAAAAGGGTTTGATCTTAAATACAATTTTGGTATTCGACAAATTAACTTTTTCTTCATCAGAATAAGCGCATTCGTCCAATGTAGGTATTTGAACGGGCTTATTTTTATTTAATAAAATCCTATATTTTAATTCGAATACTGTCTTTTCATATAATAAATTTTTTCAGGCTTGTAGTTTCGCCTGTTTGACTTTTTTATGTTTTTGTATTCCTTAAAACTTTCTTCATAACTAGTCTACGATACTTTACTTTTAATACGGAATTTTTACAACTACGAAATTTCTTATAATATTTACTGACATTAATTACTTCTCGTATTGCAAGTGTCCACCAATAAACTGTTGTTTTTCTTTTAACCCGTTTTAGAATGTGGGCTAATACTGTATTAACATAAATTTGAAATTGCGATAACCAGAGTTATTAATATCAGTTATCGAGGTGCCACAGTTAAATCCTACAAGAGAGGCGAAGTTAGTGATGTTTAAGTTCAATTTATTATAATTTATTTCTGCTAATCATATCAGTTGTAGTATTCTTTTCAAGGTTTAGCGTAAAATAAATGTAAAAATAATCGCTGCCGTTTAATTCTCTATTAACTTTCCTAGTTAATATATGAAATCAAATACGTTATCAGTTACTAAAGTTAAGTCTATTGTGCTTACTTTGTACTTTTTCCTTTTAAATGTATAGTCATCTTTAATGTTTGATAATCGCAAGTCGAAAGCTCGTACTTTAAAAGGGTTTTGCCTCTTGAATTATTTACTTCTTCCCATAGAATATTACGAGAATTTAAGTCTCCTAGAAGTACCAATTGATTGATATTAGTATGTATATATTTAAAAATTGAAAATACATTGTTGATACTTTGTTTGGTGGAATGTAGCTTGAAATAAACGTTATATCATATATTTCAATGACTACAATCATGCATATAAACGGTCTGTACTGGTAGTCCAGTTCGATAAATTATCATTAGTTTATAATGTCTTATAATTAAGAGGTACGTAGGACGCATTTTACATTTACACGTATCAAAAATAAAAGCTTTATCTGTATTTTTGGCTGCTATAGTAGAAAGTAGTATGTCACTTGCTGTTTTGCATAGATTTTCATTATGCTGTATAATTTTTATCATATTATTAGAAACGTATATTTATTTAAAATATAATTTAGTTTAGATATCGGTGATATCATCTTCGTTCATTTTAGAGTGTTTAGTTAATTTTTAAGTTTCGTGAACTTAGTTTTTATCCTTAAGTCGTCGTAATTATCCGAAACTATTTTTAATATTCCATTTATATGTGGTCGGTGAAACTTCTGACGGAAGGTAAAGGAACATTTTTATCCACTTACCATATCCATAAGCAGGCTAAAAGTAGGAAAGCTGTTGGTTTTTAATCCGAATTATAATTTTTAAAAAAACTGCTTTTTCTCACTAAAACTTTTACTGAATTAGTAAAACAAACAAATAATTAATACATTTTTTTGTAAAATGTTGGGCAAAATAGCAGATAAAGTAATTTAAGAGTTTCATGTTCGAATTTTCACCGTGATACTTTAACTGGAAAACACTAATAATAACATATCCCCCACAATTTGTCTTCAGTTGTTTTAAAGACGGCTATAGAAGTAACAGCGAGAGAAAAGAAACGAAAAATATGTCCCACTCTCAGTTACACCTGAATGGAAAAATTCCATTTAAAAACCGTCGTCATACCTCGTATTTTCGGCTACAGTAAGAAATCTAAATTTTTCTTTTCCAATTTTTTCCAAATTAAATCAGAATTTTCGAAGAAAATCATAATTTCTATGCTGAAAAAATTTAACATAAAAAAGCATTGATAATTCACGCCGGTTTTTACGAAGATCGCACTATTGCAATTGACGCATCGATTACTTCCCGCAGTTAGTCCCCGGAAACTCTTTCATCGTGCAATAGGTAATATCGAAATTACCTATTTGCAGGCATTATTTCGTTTAGAATTTTTCCTAATCATTTTTCCTACATTAACAACCATTGCGCTATTTCAGATTGCAGATGGTTGAAAAATTTTAATTTAGGCCGGTTGTCTTTTCGATTTTGACTCAATAAATTCTCTTCGATGCGGTAAAATGATTATAGTCGTTGTTTCCGAGATCTAATCGTACTTTAAGAATTTTTATTTTTTGTCAATTTCAACGGATTGTCACGAAGAAATTTATATTAAAGCGATTGCGATCACGCACACCGGTTCTTCCATAAAACTTTCGAATCACGTTCATATTCTGAAATCAGAGGCTGCACAGGAAATTAGCTTTAGTTTATATCTGTCCAGCTTTTTGCTATACTCCGCGCCAGAGGGGGACGCAGGAAATTTCGGCCAATGTTTACGGTTCGTTAAGCGAACCTTTGCTGGTGCAATATTTTACATTTTATAGGGCAGAAGGAAAACAACTATGTACGCAATATTTCGTTATCTTCGATATTACGTGATCACGTTTTTTCCACCTTCGCGTATACTTAAACGAACCGCCGTTTATATTATTTTCTCTCTACGGTTTTCATCTTAAAAAAAAAATTACTTTTTTTTCTCCATCCCTAGTTTTGTATTTATTCAACGTCAACTAAAATGACCAGTAGTGATAAATAGTTTCAGTGCAAAATGGTTGTTTTTTTTTTGTTTTTTTTTGTTTTTTTTTTTGAGGCCACGCCTTACATTCATCACAAATAACAATTATATCGCGATCACTTAGATTTTGATTGCATTAGACATTGAATATGAAGAAGAAGCAAGGATATGCATATTACGAGAATTAGGAAATGTAAAGATATATGCGAGATGTGTTATAAGAAGTAGGACTATTGAGTTGAGTTTGAAATAGAGAAAGAGACTGACTAGGATAAGGGAAACATTCAACAATTTGAAAAGACTCGTGGTTCAAAACCCTCTCTAACAGGTTTTTCCGGCAACATTTCGATTAGCGGCGTCACAGTTAAATCTAACCGAACTCGAAATAAATATTTCCTATACTTAACATGAGAATAGGAAAGTATTAGATCCTATAATAAATACAAAGCGAAATCAGATCAAAGTATTAATTAATGCTGACTCATTAAAAGTCGAAATTTACAGATTTTGTTGCTGGTCTAATTATGATATTTTTTGTCTATTCAGTTTTATTACGCGTTACCCTTTTTGAATTATTTATTTACAAATATTGTTGAAAGTATGGAATTCGAGAAATGCTCTGTCGAATGAAGGCGATTTAGAAATGTTTTTCTGGCAACACATAACATTAAGATATTGTACTTACAGCAGAAACCGGGCTATCGACAATAAGAATATTTAATATCGGGGATGACAATGGATAGGGGCAAAGAAAAGGTAATGTAAGTCCCATACCCTTAGTAGTGTTAATTAAAAATAATATTAATCACAAATTACTTGCCACAAACGTAACTACTGAGTGTAATAATAATAATACGAGCACAAATGCTATTTATGATTGCGTCAATTATAAAAAGGAATGTTTATCTGATATTATCCCCCCTCCCCCCATCGGGGCACGGTATTAAGACAGTCTAAGCAAAATACACCTGTGTGTGTCGATTTCAATGTGTTAAATACCTTTTAAATACCTTACGGGACCGTAGCGAAGATGACACCAAGGGTGGAGAAATTTTAAAAATTATTATCAATATGTTTATAGAATGATAATTCTTCTTTTTTTTTTTTTTTTTTTATTATTAATTCTTCTTCTAGAGCAGATAGTGTTCCGTTCATACCAACAATCCAGTAGATGTTCTGGTCTCATCAGATATTTATCGCGACTATTCATGGATCGTTGCTCCTCCGTCTCTTGCAAAGAAATCACTTTCCAATAAAGATTAAAAATTACTGCGATGAGCATTAGTGATTGCATCGATGAAGGTACTAACGTTCTCAGATAAAGATTCAACTGGGAATGTTTGCCTCTTTACCTGAAAACACGTTCCAGGTTCGCCTTATGGAATAGAAATTTGAGACCTAGACAGAATAGTTTGGGCAGGGTTTTACCGAACGCCCCATGGGTGTGGAGAAATGATCACTGGAGCATAGGTCATGTAGCACAAAAGGACTTTCAGGTTAGGGAAAAGGAAGAAAAGACAAATGCTAGGTCTATTTTTTTTTTTTTTTTTTTTGGTCGAGAAAGTATTATGGAATAAATTAATGTGAGTGTAATTTGGAGCAGTGATCAATATTAGATCGTTACAAAATTTACTAATGACAAAGCTACGCTAATGTTGCTCACCACGGGGGGGGGGCGGCGAATGGATATTAAAATCGCCGAGTAATGTTAATGGCAGGCTAAGCTGAGACAGTACTGAAACATGCGTGGGCTAATAATAAACTTTTGGGGGCAAATAACAGTTATTTGGTGTGTTGGTCGCCGACTAGTTCAAAATAGCACAAGTCAACTGTTTGCACGAGGTGTAAAACTATGACAAAGTGATACATTGCTCGTAACAAAAAATGTATTAGGAAACATAACATTTTTTACACATTAAATTGCGAAAGGTTTCTTGAATATTATTTTTATTTCACCTATATAGATTTTGCTGGAATAAGTTTTTTTAAAAATCAACATGGATTCATCCAGAAAGTCGTAAAACATTCCTGAGTCGTACTTAAATCAACTTAGAAATAAATGACCGTCGTTATCGTTAAAGAAAATAACGGTTGAATTATGTATAATACTTGTTAAAATAATAAAAATTCTTTTAAAAATCTCTCTAAAATGAAAAATTGATCGGGAAACGTATTCAGTCAAAACGCATGCACGTTGCATCTGTCTTAACTTGAACATAAAAACAGTACAAAAAAAGTTCAGTTATCTCAGTTAGCAAGCGATTTCTGTTTTTATCTGCAAACAAGAAAATGTTAAAAATGAATGAATAATCGACGACGTTAAACTATCAGCGTAATAAGTGGATAAATGTGTTGTGCAGATCTAGACTTCTTTCATTAATAGCATAAATGATTCATTCAGATTTGCTCTGCGTCAATTTAGCAGCTTCCGTTTTCTTTAGTGCGGCTGATGTTTAAATACTACAACTCATTTTCAGTGTGTATAAAATTTGCGCTACATCACTCTTCATTAACTCTTCATACTTATAATGTCCTTTGTTGATGGTACGCCCCCTCTTTATTCCTTTCCTCGCCGTATCAATAAACATCGGATCCTACACTGAATCATTTGCTTTTCTTAATTTACTGACTTTCAGATCCATCGCACACTGTTTCTTCTTGCTTTTTCAGTCTGCTTATATATATATATAGTCTTTTATTAATTAACCTATTCTGGTATCGGTCTTTTTTCACAGTGTCCTCTGAGTGCCAGATCATGCTAAATGAAAAAAAAAAAAAAAAAAAATAGGTAGGCTGCTTACTATTTATTATTTAAAATTCACACTGGCATGCAAGTAAAAATGCGCTAATACGTGTACAAGCATTGCTCCTAATTTATTTCCTAGCAAAATTCTGACACAATAGATATCGCTACCGAAATCAGTTTACAGAATAATTAGCTAGATCATACATCAAAAAGTAAACACTTTTGAAATTATAATCGCTTTAAAAGAAAATTTCGTACATGTTGACACATTGATGCTAAATTTTATTAGGTTCATCACATTTAATCACATCGATCACGTCCTAACATGTGTACATTTATGCATAGGCACGTATATACTACAAGCGGAATACTGATATAACTTAAATTAATGAGTTAGTTAGTTAGTTTCTATCGAGATTATAATGCTAAATGCGCATTTATTAGAGTTTAACAAGCGCTTCAAGTTAATTATGGTAAAAAAAAAAAATATTTCTGCGTACACGAAAAACTAACGACAGCAGTAACAAAAAGTTCTTCTATTCGACTGAGAATACTTAATTCTTAAAATCTGCATTCTTAAACATGCATTCTAACAAAGATCATCAAAACTGACGGTGTTTTGAACAAAATTATGCATTCCGATTGTACTTTTAAATCGTATAGGGGGCCCCCCACAAAAAGATTTTTAAGCTGATTATTTTTCATTAGATATGAATCAGAACAGCGATATACTCAAATAATCATCATTAGCAGAGGTTGGCAAGTTGCTACCGGTTGAATTAGACGCAAGGATCGTATCAAAAACATGTATATCACAGAATAGACATATCAGTAAATGTTATCAAATTATCCTGTAGTTTACTAGGTTATATATGAACCATGCCATTATGAAGAGATACGAGAACAACAACCGAAAATAAACATTATCAAGCTATCTCGCCTAGAATTAAATATATATCACAGGTACATCATTAGAGACGTATGTATTCAAAAGGAAGCAATTCAACAAAAGTTATTATTGAGTCACATTCTATTTAAATAGATGTGAAAGAGTCCCTGAAATCTGCATGCTTGAGTATATATTTACCACGGAAGTTAGTAATTTTGGTTAGGTATGTTAAACATATCCTTGAGACATGTATATTTAAACGACACTTCAGCAATGATTAATAATTAATCTAGCGTAAGCTCTATCGCTAAAGCATCCTGAGAAATAAAAATGTTCAAATAAACAAAAGCAAAACAGTATTGTATAAGTTATTTACATAAGCTAATTTGCAACACAACGGATACTAAAAGCGTACAGAAACATGAACAAAATAATTAAGCAAAATTATTAGAATCAGTTATTTTTAAGAATCTTAAGATTATTCTTAAATATTAACGCTTTTTAGAGCCAACTCAAATTGCAATAATAATTAGAAACCACTTAATGAGCATAACGGTTCAATTATTCATACAAGCCAAGCGTATAAAATATTTGACATATTTTATTACGGTATAATTATACTTATTCAATGATTTCTAAGTATTGTGTTACTGTTCAAATTTGGAATCAACTGTTTTTTTTTTTTGTTTTTTTTTTTTTTTTAATTTTATTAGATCTCTATGTTCTGTCTTTAAGGCTATTACAGAGCGCAGAGAACTATGCGAAATCTACACATACAAATGTAACCCAGTGTTCTTGGCAAATACCAGAATTTTGACTATGGCGCCAGAAATGTTGGAGGGAATCTCGCGCGCAAGGACCCCCACGTTATGCGCTCTCCGGTGCTGCGTGAGATTCTTGCAGTTATAAATCAGATGTATCACGGTTGGTTCGTTTGGCAGCCTACATACGAGGGACAGCTCGTTGGTGGGGGCTGTTGGTATAAAGATAATTATGTGACGCAGCAGTTTTTTTTTGTTTTTTTTCAATTATTTTAACTCTGCTGTACAGCTTGCGGCTTCTCAGCCAGAGTTTCTAATTGTTACCGCTATTATTTATTGTTAGTTATCGTGTTTTGTTTTATTATTCATTACATGGTCAACGAAATTAAGCAAATCAGATAAGTCTTATGTATTTATTGGACCTATTTCTTATAATCTTCCTTTTTTCTCGTTCGTTTTTAACTTTTTTGCATTCAAAAATCGAATGTTAATCATCTGATTTCTCTTCACAGTCCCTTTACACAGATGTCCGATTCAGCAATTTAGAAAACGTTCCAAATAGACTCAACAGTCATTATTTTTTCCATGTCCGGTTAAAAATTGACTGAAGTGGTCATAATCGGTATAAAAATGTGTTTCATTTGTAGTCCTTCTTCGATGAGTGGAACTACTATTTCCTCCCGTGTTACTTTGCCTGTTTTTGATTTATCGCATCTGAGTTGCCAGAGGGAGTCGTATACTATTTGAATTAATTTTATTGATCTCGGTTTCCGTAACTTTTTCTTGTCAAATATTTTTCTTTCTTGTTCGAATGTTTCGATTTGGCTTACCGTTTGTCTGTAGGTATTATTCCTGCTGTGATGTTGACTGAAGTATATGATATTGCGCGATAACGAGAAATTATTAATATTTTCCTTTGTAATTTTAGCATCTTATTCTTGTCTTTTTCTCGCAAAACTGGAAAGTATATACTGTGGAATTCAGTTATAGTAGATCCAAAAATTGCCTTGTAAAGTTCTGTTCTATCTTTATATTTGAAACCAAACATATATGTCTGATTTAAAGGTACAACAATGTTCGAAGAAATATTTCTGTTAGAAATGTTCGTGTAAATGGTGCTATCACGTTTTTAAATTCGTTATCCGACGTGATCTGCATTTTTTCATGGTAAGCTAACGTTGATAAAATTTATCACGCCTTTAATTTTGAAATTTTTCCCTTACATTTTAAAATTTTTTGCTGGTACCCAGTATTATTAAAATAATGAAAGGATGTCGGTTAAAAAATAATATGTACTAATTCTGGCTACTATAGACCGGGCTGCGAACTTTTCGAAAATTCCTTGGCTAATTTTTGTCGAGCCATACTAAAAATCCGTGTACTTTTAGATCTACATATTGATAATATTTTATTAACAAAAATTTCTTTAAAGAGAGACCTTTTTACCGACTTAAAAAAAGAGTCAAGTCATATTTTCTTTTTAAATGTTTGTTCGTGCATAACTTTTTTCTGGGGGAGGCTCTTCAACCAGGCATCTCTACCCAGAACCGATAGGAAGAAGAGTCAACTAATTAAAACCGAATTCGATTGTAAATAGCTGAAATAAAGGAACCAATGGCAGGGACATCAGACTGAGAAGGAAAGGCCAGAATACAGGAAGCACAGTAGGAAGCCGGAAGCCTTAACTTTAAGAGGAAGAAATAAAGGGAAGAGCGTCCCGTAGAAAGAGCAGAACACTTAAAGAAAATGTGATTATCATCACAGAAGAACAATAAGGAGAGGAAACCAAATAGAGACGATAGCGGGGAGAGGGCAATAAAGTGTGATTGAAGCGTAGGCGAATAATAGGGACAATAACAGAACGTGGAAGAGAAGGAAACTGTGGGAACCGAGGATTAGAACGCGTAGGCTGAAGTGAGAGGTAGAAAGAACGAAGGGTACATTTCTGACCAAAATTTAAAGTGAAATTTTTTACTTAAGGATAATGCATTAGTACTTGGGATTTTTTTAAAGTAAAAGCGAGAACGAGCAGCAACCTGGGCTAAAGCATCCGTCATTTAGTCACCGTCGATGCCTCTATGACCAGGAACGCACGGCAGATCAACGTGGATAGAGTGATGAAAGGAAAGATTGTAAATGAGAGATCGTACACGAAGAATGATGAAGTTGGACGAGGGGAAGGAGGGTAAAGGCCTGAAGGGCACTTTTAGAGTCGAAAATTAGCAGATAGTGGGAGAAGTTACGATTAGAGGAAATATAAAGGATAGTCATTAATTCATTTGTGAAACTAGAGAACAGAAAGGCGGAAAATGAACGGATTTGGAAAAATTTAAATCGGGAAGAATAAAGGAAGCCTCGACACCACCAGGATACCCTAGAACCATCAGCGAAGATGAGTATATGAGAAAAGGACACTGATAGTACTGTGAAGTTCCTGTTTAATAGTTGTTTAGGACGGAAACCTCGAGGAGTTAGAAAGAAAATATACTTTGGAAGGTTGTGAGAGATCGAAATAATTAAAGGAAAAGTAAGGAAAATTATTATGGGAAATTGTATGGGACGAAAAATCACCAAGACGACGAGAAATAAGGCCTAAGATGGGAATTTTGTTAGGAACAAAACGCCAGCTTCTGGCGATGGAAATGTAGGAAGGGATAAGTTGAGTGGAAATACAAGGTACATGTTTAGAAAGAAACCGATAGCCCAAATAAGATCTTCGAACTGAGAGAGGAGAAGCATTACTGAAATAAGAGAGAATTTAAGAGCACCGAGGCATAGACGGAGGCAGGAATTCTACCCAATTTGGAAAGAAGGAATTTGAAAACATTGCCGTAAATAAATAAAAATGTAACCTGATTTTAATGGTTTCTTGTTGATTCGAAATGGTCCCGCATGAGAATACTGTTTTTTTTTTTTTATAAGATTGTATATGTTTCCATGTGCCGTGTTTAACTACTGGGGCTATTACAGCACATGGAGCCTACTTAAGGGGATTAAACGCGATAGTACAGATCGCTGCTCCGCATGTAAGCTAATACAGCTGCGACCGCGGGCGGAGCATTTGACAGTATCGTAGAACTAGAGGAAGTGGTGAAGTGCATGGATCGTGGTACTGCAAAAGAGGGACATTCGAGAAGTAGGTGATAGGTGGATGGGGCGCTCGGTTGACTAGAAAAGGGGCAGACATTTGGGGGTACCTGGCTCGTGAATATGTAGCCGTGCGAAAGGGTTGTATGTCCTATTCGGAGACGATTCAGGACAGAAAAATCTCTGCGGGAAACTCCGTCTGTGGGTCACCAAGGCTCCGTGGTTGTTTTTACGCTTCGGAGAAACGTACTTGAAGATCTCCATTCTTGTTGCCATTCTTCTCCAGTTTGCTGCATAAATAAATGAGCCAATGTAGGGGGAAGAGGGGGGTTGTGTGGCATTGGAGAGAACAATGTCGCCTGAGCTGCTCGATTGACACGCTCATTGCCTGGAATCCCAACATGAGCCGGTACCCATAGGAAGGACATTTCGGAGTTTAAATGTGATAACCTGTATAATAGGTAATGGACCTTCCTTACCAAAGGGTTGTTGGATTTAATCCCCGAGATGAGTTGAAGGGAGTTTAGAGAGTCAGTTATGAGTAGGGCCTTTTGGGACTGGGGGTTGCTATCGGTATAGTGTTGGATGCAAAAGACTATCGCGTATATTTCAGCGTCCAGTGCTGTACAGCAATCGTGCAGTCTAACTGACTCTGCTGCCCATGAGACTTCGAAGGAGCATGCCGCCGGTGACTGATAACCTATTGCCTTCGCTCCATCTGTGTAGAGGCATGCATGATCTGTGTAGCTCGCTATGATATTTGTTGCTATTTGTGCTATGTTTGGGGGGTATTGTGCTTTGTTAAATTTTGTCAGCGATATGTTGATGTTTGTGATTGGCTGACTCCAAGGTGGTGCGGTTGCTGCGAAGTCTGGCAGAGTTCTTGGGATTGAAAATATTTGGAAACGACCCGTAACCGAAA
The DNA here is from genome assembly GCA_039619475.1 of Icerya purchasi. NCBI lineage: Eukaryota > Metazoa > Arthropoda > Insecta > Hemiptera > Monophlebidae > Icerya > Icerya purchasi. The sequence continues at coordinate 155,621,131 of CM077115.1, forward strand.
AAAGTTCGGGCACTGGGTCATTCCCAAACCTCATATTAGGAGATATTGTCGGGGTTTTGGTACTGCTAAGGAGAGTGCTCATTTCTTTAAAGTTATAGTACTTCCTATAGTAGGACAGCGGGGGACAAGAATACTGTTGAATATCGGTAAACACAGATACTCTGAAGTCTTCAAAAACCATGAAGAAAATGTGGTCCCTTTGGATAGTTTTTTATTGATATAACAGACCCCAATGACACTTAAAATGTTATAAATATTAAGCGTGGAAATGTAATTCGAAAAAATTAAAATTTTATCACAATGTTAATTGTCATGAAATTGTAGCTTTGAATAAAGAAATTGGTTTTCTTTTTATGTTTTTACCATAAAAATGTAGCCTTGAATAAAGAAATCGATTTTTTTTTTTTTTTGTCAGTTCGTTCATAACTTTCGCGTATATGGACCGATTTGAATGATTCTTAACTTCATTCTAAAGTGTACCAGTCAGCGGTGGTACCATCGCATGAGTATATCGATAAGTATCGGTGAACATGAATTGAATAGTCATCAAAAAATATAAAAAAATATGGTTCCTTTAGATAATTTTTTAAATTTATTAACAGAAAACGTGATTTTAATAAATTAAAGTATAATTATCAACGTTAATTACCACGAATAAATATCCAATTCGAATAAAACTAACGAATTAGAAACTTCCATCGCGCAAATTAAAAAGCTCGTTATTCTTTTTAAAAAGTTGATTTTTAGCGAGATAAATTCATGTACTATGCTAAAAATTGTGAAATAAAATGTTTTTCTGAAAAACAAAAAAAAAAAATAAAATATACATATATATATCTAAGTTTTTCTATAAAAATTTAATATAAAAACACTAAAAAGTAAAAACAAATTATTTGATAAAAAATAATATACTTCAAAGCGATATACATTAAGGTCACTATGAAAATTCTTCTGCAATATTAACTTTTTAGAATCGGCATGAAAATCACAAATCTGTAATGGCAATTAAAAACTGCATTAAATATTCATTTAAAATGGTTTCTCGGTATCGTAATTTTAATTTGATGTCTAATCTAATAAGTATTAATATTGTACAAGAATTATCATAATATCACCTTAAAGTAAATTTCACCGTCAAATATTATTATGTTTTTACCCCGAATAATTTTATTTTACTTTTTAATGCAATTTTATAAAATATTTATGGTAAATCTTGAAGTCGATACTATTTTTTTAGAACTTTTTATGTCAATATTTATTTTAGTGACTACTCAATCAGTACTGACCGTTTTGTTTTTGTTTTTTTGGGCGCGTCAACGCAGGACATTTACCCAACACAAAGGACTAACAAATAATGAAACGTAAGGATTTGAAAGTTATATCAGGAAGCGATTAGAAACAGAAGAAATGAAGGTAGCCCCAATACAGGAACAACAGAAGGAGAAGGAAGAGCAAGAATGTAGTGGGCACAGTAAGGGGTCGGGAGGTACTCACCGTTAATTCATAAGGAACCACCATTAACCGGTAGAGTTTGCAAGAAACAAAGGATATCGATGGAGTTTGTCCATATGGTCAAAATGTATGCGTAAATAAACGTAAAAAAAAAAAATAATAATCAACGATCGCATAACCTTCTGTTTTTGAAATAGGTGAAAACAAAATGCGAACTAACGGTTTTTAAGAAAAACACATTATTCCCAGGTAACTGCGAAATTGACGATTATATTTGAAATTTTCCGAACAGTTTAGTAATAATATCGAGCGCAAGGTAAATGTTTTTAGTTTTTCCCTTTTAAAAAAGAAGGAATATAATAATAATTTTTCAACAAGAAGCTGATGAGAGGTCGCAGGAAACTGGAATGGACGACAACAGACGCACAGAAACATCTTAAGCTGCAACAGACGCGATCGATCTAGCACGAAGCCGTTTAGTGTAAAACAGTAGTTTTTGCACACAATCTTCTACAACAGAAGAAGTAACATAATAATGATGATGATGATGATGATGATGATGATAATTTTTATCGGTGGCGATTGGAAAAATAGCGGGGCTAAAAATAACAGCGCAGATGAATGACAGTATCGATTCGCGATTTAGATTCATTAAAATGCACCCTGCTGAAAATAACAACAAAGAGTAGCCGTGAGAATTGAGAGGTTTGCCTTTGACTGTCACGTCGTCTCGGAAGGTGGGATGTACAAAAAGGCCATCGAAGGAAAATAGCGCATTTGTGCGATACGCAATAGACGTAGAAAAACAGGCGACCGTTTGTGCACACACGTAAGCGGCAGTTGATATTCGCTTGCGGTGAGGTCTTTAAACGAGTTCCTTTTTCCCGGAAGACGGTTACTTTGAATGTATTTTCAGCTAAGAAAAAGAACAGTAACTCCCGTCATTACCGCAGAAAGGCTAAAATAACATTTGACGGCTGCCTGCTTGCGGTGGCTTTATTATGCAGGTCCGCGTGGCAAAAGTTTTTCAAACTCCATTTCAAAACACTCCGTTCACAAATGTCACCTGGGGCTTCCAGAAGATACTTTAGTTGCTCGATGCGTCTGGAAATTGCCGAAACTTTCTTAGACGCTTGATGAAAACAATAATGTGTTACATATTAAACAAACAGAAAACGCATTCGGCTTGTTTTCTTTTCTGTTTCTTTGATAGTGGCACTTATACGCAATCGACTACTGAGGGATTTTTATGCCCTTTAAAAGTCGTAAAATTACCATCGGCGATTTACTGAAACTATGGCAGTACGGCAGTAGCCGGGACTCCTTTCTCGCACAGAAAAAACAGCTGAAATCCGCGACGCCTGTACACCAACTAACATGTAATTCGTCAATTAATAGGCGTATTATTATTGATCTTTCCTCACTATTTCCTGCTCACATCTCGACGGACGGCTCGAATCTGCTTCGGGGGTCGGTGCCGATTTTATTCTTCTTGCTCTCAACTATTCTCAGTCATTTCAACTTCCCTCCTTTTCTTCTGTCTTCCTATCCGAATCCATGGCTATTTTACATGCGGTCCTTTTTATATCTTCAACTTCCAATTTAGTGAATTTCCTTCTATGCTCCGACTCGAAAAGCGTTTTAGTAGCTATCGCGTCTCCTTTCCCTGAACCCTCTTCCTGTCCTATTATTCTTTTTATTCGTTCCTTGATTTTAAATTTATTAGCTTTCCGTTCTATCCGTATTGACCTGCTTTGGATTCCTGGCCACTGTGGTGTATAGCTAGTAACGATCTTGCTAACTCATTAGTATGCTCGGCCGCAATAAATGGTCGTTTCATAAGCAGATTTCCTTCCCAAACTCTTTACTCTCTCTTTCTCTTTTCGTTCTCACCGTGACTTTTCGACTGACCTCTATCAGTCATTTTTCTTCAACCTTGACATCTTTTACCAAGGCCTTGGCTCCATCCGTTTCTCCTTAATTTAACAATTTTCCCAGTATCAGCCGTTCTGTCACTTCTTCCATAGTTCGCCTTCGTGTTTTAATCATAGTCTGCTCCCCCAGCCTCTCGTTTCCGCTTCGCTCTTGTTCAATCTCATTTGTGTATCCCTTTCATCTTCTTACCTTAAATGTCACGTGTGATGCAAACCACGTACTATTCGAATGTTCCTTCGTTTCTACAGAACGCGCGATCTTTTATTCCAATTTGCTTAGCCTTGGCCTCCCTACTCCTTACAGTGCCCCCTGTATTATCGATTTTCCATCTCCTTCTGCTGTTCCCTTGTTAGCTAGCCGCCTTCATTTCTTCTGTTTCTAATCGTTTCAACCCGTCGCTCCATATGTATTTCTATTCTTCTAATTTTTGTGTTGGGTAAATGTTTTGTACCGACGTGCCCATAATTTAAAAAAAAAAAAAAAAAAAAAGATAAATAAATAAATAATAATAAAAGTACAGTCGACTCGCGATTATTCGGACCGATTTTTCAGCACAAAAAAAAGAATAAATAAAAAAAAAAGTCAAAGAGCTTTTATAAAATCCACAGCTGTATATGCAGTACGTATCTGAATATTTGTTTACATTCGCTGCAAATGAAGATACTGTGAAATTTTTAAAACTTGGTTTCACAAAGAGTTTGTGTCCGCAGTTGCGAAACATTTGTCCGACAAACAGTTGCCGAGAAAAAAGCAATCCTTATTCTCGACAATGCTCCAATCCGGCAACTGAGGAGTTACAAGATGGTGTAATATAAAAGCAATGTTTCTTCCAGCAAACGTTACATCGGTTTGTCGTCAACTTATGGATCAAGGAAAGTTATTTTTTATTTGGAATTTATATTTACCATAGTAAATGTTTTATTAAAATTTTCTTATCGAATTTAATACTACTAATATTTTTTTTACCTATGCCAGTGAACATTTGATTTAATTTTTTCGTATACTTTTTTCTGTCTGTCTCGCTCTACGTTCCAGTGAACGGGTATTAGAAAATTACAAGTAGTTTAGCAAAAAAGTAGTTTAACGAGTGCTTTAATTAGCCTGTTTTTTAGCTCAATGAATTTACTTTCTGTCTGAAAAACTCGTAGAAAAAAAAAAAAAAAAAAAAAATATGCATCTTTGGCGGCGTCGTACAAGTGAAAAAACACCCGATCATATGTACACGTCTTTGGGAAAATAATTTGTTACGAAAGTTTAATTGCGTGTAACATTTGTTTTCTCTCTTCACATTTGTCTGGAATCACTGCACATAGGGTCAAGACAACTTACCCACTGACTTATACACGGCTGTTTTGCAAAAATGTTTACCTGTTAATGTATATGTGCATGTTCATGTACACTTCCTAATGTAATAAAGTAACAATTAGATTAATTTATTTGCAGGTCTGGTACAGTTCACATATATGCCACTGTTTAGCACAGATTGAACTGAAAATAATCAAACTGCTAACATACATCTAAAGAATAAATATGCTGATGAGATGTACATGTCTGCTAGTGTGTATGTTTAATGTATAACAGCACAGAAGTAATAATTTTACCAGCTCGCATTATAAGTTGTTGAATAAGTGGAATGCATAGTTTAATTTAATAAACAGCGCCGACATGCATGATGGAACACGCATTCTATCTTTTCCCGAAGTTTTCATTATTTGGTTGGCCATAATTGCGTACCCTAAAAGTTCTGTAATAGATTTTTCCCAGTCCCAAAACACCATCACCTGATAATTCATTTCACTCGATGTATCATCACTTGTAGCACATTTATTAGGACAAAAATACTACAATTTCTATGAGTCATTGTGCATCATGGTAGTCATGATTTTTAGGATGAATTCAATGATGTAGCAAGAAGTATATTGTTTAAACCGAAAGTATTATTTTAACGCAAATAAGAACTAAAATTTACACATATTGCACACAAAATCAGTGTACACCGTAGGTTGTTGAGGTATAGACAAATGTTGGGAAAGAACCAGACTAATTGTAAGATTTTTGAACGACCATAAAAGCCGTATCTAGTCGGAATGGGAAAGCGTATATATATATTTGCATATCCGACCTGTCTTTAAATAACAGGGTAGTTCGACCACTAACTGTACAAACGGTATAACAGCCCTGTTAGGTGATAGAAATAGATTCTACGGATTGAGAGGGTGTGAATTAGTGGAAGAGTATCCTTGTGGGCGGGAACTGCAGTTCACGCTTAGTTAATCTATGCGCTTAGACTGGCGTGGGATGTAGAGTTAGTCAGTTTGAGAGTGCCGTCAGCTTCTGGGAGAATTCCACGGCAGAGCATATTCTCAAGATAGAGATGATGAGAAATTCTCGTAGCCCTTAGAGTATTTGTCTTAGATGTCATTAGCGCTTCGGCAGTCGATGTCGAAATAGTTTACTGATTAGCTTTGGGAGATATTTCAACGGCTAGAACATCTTTAGCTGTTGTAGTACGCCTCGGGTGTAACGTTTTGGACCAGTAGTAAGTCGGGCTTTAACGTTGTGGAAAGGCCCGGCATTGCAATTGTTGTACAAAGCTATGTGTGAGTCGTCGCAATTCACGCACTTCCTCGCGAAAGGATTCTCCTTACGATATTCGAAAGATCAAATGCAAATATGGAAATCTTGGATTATAAGTATCAGCGGTAGCGGCAGTTTTACAGCCTAATCGATCATGCGTTGTACTGCTATAGCCAATAAGAACCAGTTTCATGTTTCGCTGAGTCGAAACTGACATAAATTTATTTGCAACAAATACCAGGTCCACATAGTTGATACCGATAAATTTGACATGAAATCCAGCGAAAGAAGATAACGTTTGTGTTACGGTCAAAGGAAAAAATTAAATGAATAACGAAAATCGGAGTCGCGAAAGCGGACTCGGAAACCAATTAAATTTTCTGTATAATATAATTATACAGTTACGTGGCTCTTCGTTTGACCAGATAAATGTGGGTTTAATTAAAAAGCGAATTGAAATTTAAGAAAATCTTATCTCTCTAGCGAAATAATTATCATCTCAGCGATTCATGCGAAGACCATTTCTTAACCGAATTCGCTATTTAAATTTCTTCAAAATCATTTGCCATATTGAAATTCCACTCATTTTGTTCATCAGAAGATTTGAATTTTCTTCGATGAAATCTAAATTGAACGCGAAAGGAAATAATTTGATCGGTCGTCAGAGTACGGCACAAAAGCAAACAGAATTACATTGGAAGTAAAAATCTGACATCTTAAAGCTGCGATATTCATTGTATAATAATTGGAATTTGTTCAGTAACTAGTGTTGCTTTGTTAAGTGTTCATCTTACAGAATCAAATTTTTAAAAGTCATTCACCTTTATTCGCTTAAAGAAAATTCTACAAATTTCCATTTTACTTTTTTGTACATCCGCCTTTACTTAAATGTTTTTTTTTTTTTTTTTTTTTTTTTTTGGCCCGAACAGAACAGTTCATTTGGCCAGCAAACTACACCACGACTAGATATTAAAAATTACTAATAATAGAAAATTCAGGAAGAGAAATTTCACTCTACATTATGGCCGCAACTGCTAGCAGTGCCCACAATGCTCAATGAAACAAAACAAAACAAACACAAACAAGATTTTTTCATTCTGGAAAAAGGAGCAAAAGAAAAAATTGATAAATATTTCTATCTCACATTATGACCACAGTTGCCCGGCAATGCTCACAATGCATTATGAGAAAAAGGAAGTTGTCACAGCCACACTGGACAAAGACTACAGTGTAAGAAAAAATAAGTAAAAATAATGGGGGAAAAAAAACAATATTTTTCGCGAAAACTGGTTTTTCTGATACTTCGCACTACCTGTCTACTAATTGCAGCTCAATAAACTTTCAGTTAGTACACGAATATCAATTTTAAACCTTTTTTCAAAGATATTATCGTGCATTTCTTATTGCTTTTTTTTATCAGCATCACGTCAAAGCATAAAAATTGGTTTTAACGACACTAATAAATATCTTACGAATGTTGCTTTTTCTATTCTTCACTCTTATTAATTGGTCTTCTGAACCGGTATTATATGCCCTTTATTCTCTATTTACATTTCCCTTCAGTTATTCCGACCCTTGAGTCCTTTTTATCCTTCTACCTGATCCTATAAATGTATGATAACACTTTTTTTCCTTTACCTGGTTTTTCGGCGGCTGTTCATGTAGACGAACTCCCCTCTCCAAAAAAGATATATACATACTTATATATAATATTTAACTATGTTAGTTTAGTATTTAAATGTTACTTTATAGTTGTTATGATTAACACTAGTTTTATTTCAGTTTAGAATACGTATTATTGTTGAAGCTCGGATTTTTAGTTCACGGGTTTTTGGGGTATGAGTGAGCTATTACTATTTAATGTTATTATTTTTATATTTGTGTATATCATATTTTAAGAAAGTAAATTTAACTTATCTCATTTCAGTGACATTCGCACGAGAACAGAACTTATATTGTAAACATCTGTGTTTATAAAAATTTACTGGCAGCATTCACCTCTATGAAATTGAGATATCTTTGAATATCTAACACATCTTTAGCATATGTATGTAAATCTTATATTCCCACTGCTCGCGCAGCCGCTGCGTATAAGTGGTCTAATATTTAAGTAAATTCAGATGTTACACAGTATATATTTCAAAATAAACCTTGAAACTTTGATATATATATATATATATATATATATATATATATAGTTAATTTTATGACTTGCTTAATTTCTTTATAACTTGGTAAAAAACATAATCTTACTAATTATCAATACTATTTTCCACGCAGCTAATACAGGTGAAAACCTTAGGTGCAACTACTGACGTGGAATGGCTTTATTGACTGCGTTCCTGCATAAGTTATACGTTTTCCGTGTAAAAAGTTTTATCAGCTCATCAATCATAGTACGATTACTATAACTCAAATTGTTTTCGTAGTCTCTCAACAAGCAGTTCCAAAACATCTCTCAACATTTACCCACTGCATTTCTTTCATTTTGGAATTTAAATTGTTGAACCAAAACACTTAAAGTAAAAATTTAAACCGTTTTTCTTTCTTTTTTTTTTCTTTTAATTAAAATTATGCGACGCGCCATTTATAATTGCAGTAAGAAATTACGTTAAATTAAAAAAATGAATCCGTTCTTTGTTCTTGTAAATTGACTGCAGTGTTTAATAATGTGTTCCACAGTAGGAGTAATTTCTGCATTACAAAATGAACACGTGGGGAGAGGGGAGAATCTCTTAAAGATATGATTACGCGATATAGACGTTTGTCCCACACGTAGATTTTTTTTTTCGTTAGGTTAGACCAGGAGTTCCTAACCAGGGGGGCACGCCCCCCTAGTGGGCATAGAGAGATGTCAAGGGAGGCGTGAAAGAAAAATTAATTTAGCGCGTAAATTAAACATCGGATGAGGGGTGTTCAATAAATAATGTGACATGCCTTCGAAAATGACCTTTTAGGCATCTAAAAATTTTCACAAATAATCAACAAAGTAAAATTATCACAATTTTTTGCATTAGTTGCGTTGAATCCACGGACATCGTTAATTGTGCACAGTTAATAGTTTTTGTTCATTACGTCAGTGAAGATCACATTGAAGAAGAGATTTTGTACTCCCAATCTTTGACAACAGGCACTAAATCTGAAGATATATTTAATCAATATCTGATTTCATAAAAAAAAATGATTTGGATTGGAATAAACTCATTGGACTTTCGTAAACTACATCAAAAGTAGCGCTTTGAACAGTCGATTATTTAGTTTACTTTGCGAGGATCTTGATTCTGATCACAGAGTCCTTCTATTTCACACAGAAGTACGCTGGTTGTCTAAGGACAATATGTTGGTTCGCCTTTATGAATTGAAAGAAGAGGTCATCTTCTTTCTTGAGTTCAAAGAAAAAAAGAGATTTTTTTGCAAATATTCAACAATGAACAATTTCAATGGAGGTTGACCTATTTAACTGATATATTTGATGCCTTTAATCAGCTAAACTGAAAGCTTTAAGGCAGAAACGGCATTGTAATAGGTAACTATGATCATATTCAAGGGTTCATATCTAAGCTTCAACTTTGGAATCAAAAGATATCTGCTGAAAATGTAATAATATCTTTTTCTCGACTATTCAAAGCAATTAAAAATAAAAAACTGGACGAAGATTTCAAAATTGAAATATAAACTCATTTGCAAGCACCGGAAAACGAATTTCACCGATACTATCGAGACATTAATTCAAAGTCATCAATTTGTCGCATGACCAGAAACTCATTTGTTGTTGATGTCTTATAATTACCAGAACAAGTTCAGAAAGAATTTCTAGAAATGAAGGTTGATTCGACAACGAAAGATGACTTTCATCTCTTGACATTGGAGAAATTTTGGATCAAACGATTTCTTGTTAATTCCAAAGTTGCCTTTCTTGCTTTGTGAATACTTGTTCCCTTTTCTTCGATTTACTTATGTGAGACAGGGGTTTCAGCTCTCGTTTTTATTAAAACTAAGCAGCGAAATCGTCTTGCCATTGATAGCGATCTGACGATAGCTCTGGCATAAACTGAACCTAGAATCAACCAACTGGTGCAGAACATGCAAGCTCAAGTATCTCATTAGTACTTTAATTATAATAAATTATTTCGATAAAAGTGTTTTACATTTGGTTAAAGTTTATTTTCTACAACTTAGAATTAAAATAAATGTCATTAAAACAATGTGCGTTTTTGTTTTTTTTAATGAAAAAATTAAGGGGGGCATAAAAATGTTATTTATAATTTGGGGAGGCTCGATGAAAAAAAGGGTTGGGAAACTCTGGGTTAGACGATGCCCATTGAGGCTCAATGTTTGACTGGATCTTAAAAAGGTTTTTTGCCTCAACCAAGCTTCTATGCTCCTGTACAGAAAAGAGACTGTCTCCGAGAACAGAACATTAGACAGCATAAGAGAATTCTTTCCCTTAATCAAAAAGTCCTCAAGTAAATTTCCAACTATTCCGGCATGTGACGGGACCCAAGAAACCTTATCTGCATTTGAACTCGGTATAGTCGTTATACTTTTATTCTTATTTTCCACATTAACAGATCTGTTGCGATAGGCGAGATAGACTTTAGATATTGTTTATTATTTGATTCACATAACAAGCATCATTCCAAACGATGGAGAATTTCATGGAATTTAGCTTGAAGAATCGAGTAGTTAATCATGTAGCCGCACAGCCTGAGCTTCATTTGAAATTAAATAGGTGCATGCTGTGAACGATGAGATCGCTGTTGGGGTTCTGCTTTAGCTCCATCTATGTACACGTGTGTTCGTAATTTTTCATTGGCCTAAAGAACTGGATATTCATCATTATTAGGTACGCGTGCGTGCAACAGAGATAAATCTGCAGCCAATGGAGAGTGTCCTCATCATGGTGGTTCTTTTGGAAAACTAAGAAATCAGCGTTACATTTAATATTATTTTCGACAAGGGAATAAAGGATATTAGATAACGGATCATTATGGAATGATGAGGAAGGAATGGTAGAGTTTATTAAGAAAAATTAGTATCGGCGATACCAGTGTGTCCCGGAAGATATAGAAGTAAAAATATCGAATGAAGAAGACGCCACGCCTGTTAGAACACAAACGCCGGACATAGGCGATGTTCGGTGCGTCCCGAGGATAGATATTAAAATGTTATTATGGACTAAGGATCTTAAATGATCTTTACTAACCGAAGAATAAACTTAATTGATCTACTTAGAACGATTGATTTGTATATGGTTTAAAGTAATTTATGATTAATATTACATCTCTGTAATTCGATAGATGTTTTACAAATTTTTTGTGACATGCTGGTTCTGAAGAACTTGTATCTCTTTTCTATCTTCTGTCGTCCATGGATCTCCAAAATTTATACGTAATGATTTATGGACTTCTGCCAAAATATAAAACTTCAAAAAAAACTTGCAATTTAACTGGCGGCGGTGTTTCAGCTGCAAGGATATTCTTGTCAAACTTATTTTATTTTTCCGATTATTCCGAAATAACATTCAGACATCCGCGGGAGTGTTACCTACGTCGCAATTGAATTAAGTCAGAATTTCATGTCAACCAAATGATTTATTTTCTTCCATTAAATTTGAAATGACAATGAATCTCAAGGTGTTTTATTTACATTTCAATTTCGATTATAAGACTGATTTTCAAGTACAGTAAAGCGTTGATTATTCGAACATCGATTATCCGAAACGTCAATTATCCGAAATTCCGAAGCCTCCCTTTTTTTTATAAAAAAATAAAATTTTCCGATATCTTAGCACAGCTGCCCCACTCAACTGCTTCTACTTAAAAGAATGCGAGATTGTGCTGCAAGAAAAAGGCTACCGGCTCAAAATAAGATAAAGGATTACTTTGTAAAGTTGAATTGATTATGAATCTACATTGCACATAAAAATGTAAAGCCTAGTACACTTCTTTGGTACACATATTTTTGTTTTTGTAATTTGTGTAAAATATTACAAAACAGTACTTTACGGTATTATGTTATTTGAAGTCTAAAGTTTTATTTTACTTCCGTATTATATTTCATTTTAAAGAATTTACAACTGATGATACACTTACTTAATATTCCTGTTTAAATACCCGAACATTTGATTATCCGAACTACTCCTGGTCCCAATTAGTTCTGATAATCGACGCTCTACTGTAAACAATCGAAACAAAGGAATGCTTTGTTTCGATTGTTTTATCGTGACATCACCGCTTTTCGTTCATTGCAAGGCTTTGATACACAATTGGCTTGATTCTCACAATGCTGTCAAACGGCATTTGCGTACGCAACGAAATAAATTGGAATAGAAATAGAATTTTACATTTGTCGGACAGATCGCGAAACAACACAGAAACAAATGTAATTTTATTTCAATTTAGACGACGGAATGCATTTTTCCAATTTCTTTCTAAACCTTCTGGATCTACTTGTCGATTTTTTTTTTTTTTTTTTAAATATTATTTGGGTTCGTCAGCAAGGACATTAGCCCAAGAAATCGGAGTAAAGAAAAAATTAGATTTTTATGCGGCGTGAAACATTCAACAAGAATGTGTCAAGTGCCTGGACGACAGAAGGAGAAAGAAAGGAAAGAAAAAATGCAGCGCAATAGGGAGTAGGAACATTGATTAATAAGAGAGAGGAGTACAAGGAAGATTGTTCAGATGAAAGTGATGAGCATTCGAATATTATGTGATCAGGATCACATACAAAGTGGCTGTTAGACGAATGTAAAAGACAATACGGAGATGGCGCGAGAGAGAATCGGAAAAGCGACGAAGGAAGCAAGTTGTGCCTAAAGCAAGAATGCTGAAGCGACGCATAAAAGGGAAGTCAAGAAACCAGGAGCAGAGAGGAAGAGAAGGCTGGATGGACAAGTAAAAAGAATCCAGGTTAGAGAATGAGGAGTAGTAGGAGTTGAACCATAATTGGTAATGCGCCGCAGAGGACAAAAACTTAATATTGATGGATGGAAATGTAGTAAGGAACTTGCCGGAAGAAGAAGCTCGCCGGGATAATGAGTCAACTAACTCATTTCCTTCTATGCCGTAGTGACTAGGGATTCAAAAGGAATCAACCTGGATTGCACAAAAAAGGAACAGGTCGAAAAATTAAATTGAGTTATTTTCATCCTGGAAGCCATAACGAACAAAACAAAAAAAAAAAAAAAAATCAACTAAATATGTCGTTTCTGTCCTCAGTTATGATCGAGAGTGCATACAAAATTTATGATTTTTGCCAATTGCCCGAACTATTATCCAGCTTTCCTTTGTAATTGTTTCGAATATTTTTTTTCCCGGAAAACTTTTCTAGGACCATAACGAACAAAACAATAAAAGCATTCGAAGTGTGAGTTACTACGGTTTCGAGTTTATACCAAAATCCCATAGAAAAAATCACGTGTCAATTTTTTCCGAATGTTTCAAATTTCCAGGCAACTTTTCAAATTTTCTTTCCCTAAAACCCCCCTATTCGGACTATTACGAACATTTTAAAAAAAAGTTAGCCAAATCGGTCCAGCCGTTCTCAAGTTGTGTGCTCTCATTTTTAGGATTCCGTATATTATTTATATAGTATACATGTAGATGTAACGGTTTTTACATAACTAATACTTACGATTATTCAGCAATTCAAAATGTCTACGGTATAAAGTTACTTGCCGTAGCTACATTTTTTGTCAATATACTTATTAGAAAGTTAACTGAGTATCATTTCGAAGCTCCCCCATTATTTTTATCGCTACAATTATCCGTTTTTTTATTTCGCCTGTCACCATCCCATTTTCTTCAAATCATTCACTTATTCTGTAAGTAATTGTGCTTACCGGATTGTATTATTTTTTCATGCCTTTTAATCAACGAATTAGTGTAAATACTTATTTTTTCTCTGGGAAAAATGCTTATAACCGACAGTAAATAAACAGAGTGTTCACGTTCAACTAAATATTCGTGGTCTCTCTGTGTTTTTGACACGATGTACCAAAAGCGGCAGGTTTCGCTCAACTAAATAGATCACATAAACAAACGTTAAAGTGCTCCTTCTTACTTTTCACACATAAACTACTCGATTTTAAATCGGTTGTGTGTTGATCATCCGGACACAACAGTCTCCTATGATTACAAATTTGAGAAACATAATCAATTATTTTTAAACATTAACGCTTTTTTGGAGTTGACACTAAATTCGAATTGCAGCAATAATTAGGTAAAATTATTTAACAAGTGTGTGTATAACTGTATCATAATTAAATGTTCTTAATTATAGAAAATGAATAACTTTATTATTAAATCTTACTAAATGGTTTTTAATTATAATTTCAATTTGAATTTGCATTGTAAAAATTTCTGATATTTAAAAACAATCTCAAGGTCCACTAATGTATTACTATGTTGAAATAGGTGTGTCATATTTTATCAAAAAACTATTTTTTACTTTTTACTACATTATTTTGAACTTTCAAAGCAAATTTTGAAGTCGTTTTTATAACAATTCTTCAATTACAACTTTTGTTTCATTTAAGTATATAATTTTAAGTATCGTGGTGTAGAGTTTCCTTTATATTTCATCTTAATGCTAGGTAGAAGTCGATATAATCTGAATTTTTTGATGTCATCGCATTATTCAGCATTATGCAAAACCGATGATAGTGTATAGCTTTTGATATAATGTTGCCGGCAACGGAGGAAGGTGTTCACAATAATTTAGTTTCAAATTGAACTCCTTAAAATCGCAAATTAGTTTAAAATTGATCAAAATTAATATATTTATTATACCGTACATATTGGAGTATACGTATGAATATTTTTTTTTTTAAATTGTTATTGTATTACAAACTGTAGGTCATTTAGCAAACAGGGAAATATTTAGCATGAAGGGAGAAGTACCTAATAGTACCTACCCGATAAACTTTACCTTAAACAATGTCATGAGGTTTCTTACGCTTCAGCCGCCTCCTATCATTAGAAGTATGTAGCAGTCCAGCAACAAGTTTATTCGGATGACTTTGCAAGTGTCTTTCTGCGTGTTTTCGGGCATGAGTTTTAATAACATCTGCCACATACTCTATCCCTAAATCTTGATACAAAGTTTGATTTGATACATACCATGGCGCCTTCGTTACGAGCCTAAGGATTTTATTCTGCGCGGTCTGTATTATCTTCAGATTTGTAGGTTTAGCACAACCCCAAAGCTGTACTCCGTAGGTCCAAATAGGCTTCAAGATACTTGTGTATATCAAACGTTTATTATCAATACTTAAAACGCTATTTCTTCCTAGAAGCCAGTACATTTTTTTAACACGAACATCTATTTCTCTTTTCTTTGCCTGAATGTACTGCTTCCATGTTAAACGACTATCTAGGTGTAATCCCAAGTACTTAATGTTCTCACAGGCAATTCCAGTCCATTTATCCTAACAGTTGGGGTTATGACTTTTCTATTCGTGAAATGAACGTTTACCGATTTACTTTCGTTGATCTGAACTTTCCACTTTTTAAACCAGCTTTCTGCTTCGATGAGGGCCTTCTGAAGATTGTCGCTTGCTATCTTCGGATCTGAATGTGACGCAAGTAATGCCGTGTCGTCAGCAAATGTAGCTACCTGTACATTTTCCGGTACAGAAAAGTCTGCTGTATATATCAAATACAGCGTAGGTGCCAGAACTGATGATGCACTCCTGCTTGAACTGGATATAGTTCTGAAAATGTGTGTTCATAGCGCACCCGGAAATATCGGTTATGCAGATATGAACTCAACAAGAGATATAACCTAGTTGGTAACAGAATTTTTAATTTATATGATAGACCATTATGCCAAACTTTATCAAAAGCCTGTTGGACATCGAGAAATGCCGCTGTCCACACATTATTTGTTTCCAAACTTTTTTCTATTACACTTACCACTCTGTGCGAATATAATACATATTATGCGCATGAAGGTATAATACTTATATATTACTATAGAAGAAATTATTCCTAAAAAAAAAAAAAAAAAGAATTACGCGTAATTACATTTTTAACGGGAAGTTTGTAACGATATAATTTAATTTATCTCACTTTTCTCGGGGGGGAAATTTTTAAATTAAAAGTACTCACTATAAATTTTAGCTCTAAATTGCTCGGTTGATGTAAAAATTAAACTGCGGAGATAATTTAACTCTGTAATTTAAAGTTGCGTCCATATTTTTCTCTTTTTTGATTTATTCGCTTTTTTACTTCTTTTTTTTCCTTTTTTTCCGACTAATAGAGAACATCGTAATTTTTTATATCGTTTATTATCCAATTTTTATTTTTGTACTTTTCGGGCTGAAAAAATTTTACAACTTTTTGGTGAATAGAGAAAAAACTTTATATTAAATGAAGAAATTAACGAAAAGAAGGGGGAAAAAACATCATGGTCCAAAAATCGGTTGCGCACATAACTTGTTTTTATTTTGTTATTTTTATTCCTACTTTGTTAGTTAGGCCGGTTATTGGGGTCGAGCAGTTACAAAAAGAAACCGGCTAAAGTTACGTAATTGAGTTTTCTCTTATGGAAAGTATCCCCCTTCGATTCAAAAATCTTTAAACTTCCTTTTCCGTTTATAAGGAGACGGCCGTCGTTCCCCTGCTGCACCGAGTCTCGCTGTTTCCGTCTCAATTTCGATCTGGAAAATCGGCAGGGTCGTCGCTTTCCTTCGAAAGCAGAAGAAGAAGAAGAACAGAAAACGTTAACGATGATACTATGCAAATAAACAAACAGCTAATGATAGCGGCTGATGGTGTTCCGTTAGCGGAGCAAGTTTTTATTTGCATTATTAACAAAAAGTTGCATCTGCTCTGGATATTGAGTAGTAGCCAATTTAATTCCAGCAAATTAACCAGAAGAAAATCCGAAAACACGCAGCACATTCCAGCTTTTGTTAGAATTTCGAAAACCGAGCTAATTTAAAATGTACAAAGAGAAACTTTTTTCTCTTCCACCGTAAAAGAATGTTCACATCCTTTTTGACTCGATACAAAATCGATTTTTGGCGGTTTTTTGTTTTCTGACCCTCCTCCTTCTTCTCCTCCACCTCCTCTTCAAACAGTTGTATAAATCTCCCCAACATAATATATATATATATACATATCTTTAATAGCATCTCTGTTAATGAATATGAATAAATAAAAGTCGTATTATATTTGCAGATACAGTGAACATCGGTTATCATCAAGCGACGACATGTTGATTGTAGAGACGAATATTGCTGAAACCGACAGAATTCCATAAAACTATACGTTCACCTCTACCGGTTATAAAAATATGGCCCATGCGAATCGATCGCTATGATCGAAATTTCGGTCATTGCTAAATAATTATGCTTATAATGACTTGACGATACAAAATTTGATTTCGAAAGGTTTTCGTAGAAGATTTAACAACAAAAAAAAAAAAAAACAAAAAACAAAGCATATGAAAATATAAGATATAGCTAAAAGTCTATATACCTGTTTGTTAATATTTATAAAATAAAATAAATGAATACCTCGTATTATAACAAACAGAATTAGTATTAAATAAATTAAAATAAACATTTTATTAAAAATTTATCAAAACATGTATTACAGAAAATTATACTTTAAAAATATTAAAATAAAGCCAACATGTTTCTGAGTACTCCATATAATCATAGCATTAATAAATGAAGTTAAAAGTTAAAAAATGATATCTTTTTTATCAATCTTATAAACTAATACAATATATCGATATGTTATAATTGATTGTTAATTTTAAATAGTGGGTTATTATAAATTATAAGATTACTATTAATTAAATTATCCTTAAATTTATTAATGTAATATGTTTCGGCGCTATTAAGTTATAATTATTGATATATTTAATTATTTCTAGGTCGTCTTTTCAGTTTTAATCTATGTTTGTTAATAATAATATGTTCCGTAACAGATGATTTATTAATATGTCCGTGTTTAATAGCAGCAATATATGGAACATATTATTATTAATAAACATAGATTAAAACTTAAAAGATGACCTGGAAATAATAAAACATATCAATAATTATAACTTAATAGCGCCGAAACATATTACATTAATAAATTTAAGGATAATTTAATTAATAATAATCTTACAATTAATAATAACCCACTATTTAAAATTAACAATCAATCCTAATATATCGATATATTGTATTAGTTTATAAGATTGACAAATATGATGTCGTTTTTTAACTTTTAATTTTATTTATTAATGCCATGATTATATGTGGAGTACGTGACTCCGAAACATGTCGGCTTTATTCTTAATATTTTTAAAGTATAATTTTCTGTAATAGATGCTTTGATAAATTTTTATTAAAGTGATAATACAGAAAATTGGACATAAACATTTATAGCTCAAATATAAAATAAGATTCGTTAATTTAAGGAGACGTTTTCGATCAGCTGTACTCGGGTAAAACTAAAATACAGAAAGAATATTGTTATTCTTTTTCTTACTTAACATACGTTGCTAATATGATCATTCTTAGTGAAACCGATGGGAACCTCTAGTGCAAATCATTACGAAAAAGTATTAAGAAAAAGGCTGCACTATTCATTTCATCCTAGTAAAAAGTCGAAAATTACAAATTTACAAAAATATCGAACTACAGATAAGTAGTAATTTTTTTTTCTTTTTCGTAATTGTTTCGTATTGATTTAGATTTTAATTTTTTTACGATTGTTGTGTCAAGAAAAAATTTGCTGTTCGTGCTTCAGAATTGATTAAGAACTATTATGTGTAGCTATGGATTATAAATATTTGTTTGATCAGTGGAAAAAGTTATTATGTAAAATATTTTACGAAAAAGTTTTATAACGAAATGTGATCGTTAACAAGCTTTTCTTTTAAATCGGTATTTTATTTTATTCCGCTTTTTTTATATGTACATCCTTTAATTTAATTAGTGCAATCATTTATTTCTTACTCCTTCATGACCATTCCATTTTTCTTATATCCTTACATACCCGCAATTTATGTAACGATTATTTCTTTCTTTGAGAAATATATTTATTTTCGTTCAAAAACAATTGGTTTTCACGTTCAGCTGAAGATCCCGCGGTCTTTCTATAACCTGCGTGTCTGTTACGATTAATACTTATATAAAATAAACGATTGACAAACAATTTCCGTCTCTTTACCCTACGGGCGTAGAATATTCCGTTATAAATCGGTTGCAAGTTGACCTCACACGGTAATATCCCATAATTACATATTTAAAAGAACATTTTCTCCAGCTACATACTCGTTTTGTTTTGATTTTTTGTCCATCGAGTGTTTTATAAAAATTAATTAATTTCTTGTAAAGTTATTAACATAATGATTTTATAAAATTTATTAATCACAAACTATTTCCTTTTTACTTAAAAAAAAAAAAAATAGTCAGTGATACCACTAGACTCTTAAGTAACGTTTTTAATGGTATATATTGGCTGTAATTTTGATTATTTTGGGGTTTTTTGTTTTGTTTTTTTACCTTTTGTTTTTTATTTAGTATTTTTATATAGTATGTATATTTTTTGTTAACAATATGTAAGCGTCCTAACTTTTTATCATCAATGTAATGCGGTTAAGTATCTTTCGAGCTGGTACGTATTTTATTTTTATATATACTGTATAACTGTACTTAGCTAAATAGACGTTCCGTTCTGTTCGGATTCCTTTTTCTTGTTTATTCAACCTTTCCTTTGTCCCTTCCCTTGGTTTCTTGATTTTTCATTCTATGCGTTGCTCTAAACTCTTTGCGATTTGCCGCCTGTGTTTTGGCTACAGTTTTCTCTCTACTTCGTTTTCCCGCTTATCTCTCGTGCCGTCTCCTTACTATACATTGCACCCATCCGGCAGCCACTTTCAAACGATATTCCCATAATGCTTCGTTCATTCTATCCTTTCCTTCTCTTTGTGTTATTCAACTTTCGATTCTTTTTTGTAGGCTATCTCTAATCGTGCAAAGATCTGGGCCTCCTTTCCCTCTTTTTCTCTCTTCTTATGTCAGTGTCGGTGTTGGCGGATCCTTTAAAAATAAGAAATAAAAAATTTGATCCTCATTTGAATCTGTATCGTGTATATAAGATTTAAATGTAAATATTTTCAGTGGTAACTATTAAAACTTCCGTCGCAGGATTCCCCGTATTATAATTTCACTGTGATTTTTATACATTTTTTTTATCTCAAAGTAAACATTAAAAGATATTTAAAGTTAAAAATATTAATAATTCTATTTTTTTTCTTTTTTTTAACTTATTACGCCGTCTGATTATTTTTCGATTCGATGCCTAATGGTTCTTCGTAGAGAAATAACTGGATTATGTGTGTAACATATAAATATACAATGTATATATTTCGTACTTTGTACGAACATTTTTGGCGGCAGCCACAACGTAAGACAAAGTAATCATAAATGTTCTTAGAGCGATTAAAATGTAATATCGCATTCAGTTCAGAGAGTTAATTCGTTCACTTAACTGACTACCTGTTTCTATAGCTTAACTGTTAATCACGAAAATTTCGCTCACCTGCTGTATTAACTAGGAAAATTTCTTTATGGCTTAGGCAAGTTATCTCGCTAATTTAATTTGCAGCCTCCACCGCAACATTCTCCGTTCAATACTAGTATGCTAACATTAATTAGTTTAGGCTCGCTTAAAGCAAGAAATACGTGAGATTCTGCTCATGTAGCACGTTGAAACTATTATCGAAACGGTAGATGATACCTATGGCTTATCTGTCTTAAATTTATTAGTCGAAAAAAGTTTTCATCTAAATAATAATAATTATAGTAATAATAATAATTATAGTAATAATAATAGTTTTGCAGTAATATTGAATGTAGAAAATTTATTATTTATTTGTCGAATTCACGTAAGCAGATTTATGCTGAACTATATGAAATTAATAAACTTACTGTGTAATAATTAATTAAGAAATTTTCCATTTAAAATGTTAAAAATTATTAAAAAAGAAATTACGTCCAAGTTGGTAAACTTACAATAACGCTGGAAATTAATATGATTTTTAATTCGGATGTTTACCGAAATATTCTATTTTTCGAAAGTTTGCAGCGATTTTTAACTGAAGACTTTACAAGATGTGTGTGCGTGTGTGTGTAAAGTGAACCGTTAGAAGAGTTCAGGTAAAAAAGTGAAAAAAGTAATTTTTTTTTTTTTTGTTTAGTTATCTGAGTCAAAGAAATAACAGTAAATAAAAATAAAAATAAAAATAAAAATAAAAATAATACGAAGCAAAATGATAAAAAGTGGGAAAACGAGTTGTCGCTCCTGCGAAAGTATAAATTACTCCGTATCCGAATAATAAAAACGCTGAACTTGGGAAACCGATGTAAACTCGAAATGGCGGTGGCTAAGTGCTTGAGAATTCGCGCACACGGCGCTCCAACAGTTCGTTATTGTAGGACTCGCTTTAATGAATTAGCACGTCGCGCTGTAGCTGGAACTGGAGTGCTGGAGAGCTTCATGCAAACTTGTTTACCTTTTCAAGTGCTGCTTTGCCTGCAGCCATGAAGAAACAATGGCAAAAATGCTCATCAACGGATGTTGCGCCTATGTTGGTTTTTAGTTACGTCAGCCGAAGCCACAAAATGCAGTCGTCGTTACTGGGTAACGATATTTAATGACGTTTTAACAAGTCGTAACTGAGCATGCAGGCCTTCACACCTAAATGTGAGTTGGGCAATTCGGGAACACTGTAAATTTATATGACGTCGCTAGACAAATTTCTTTAGAATTGTCCCACTTGAAAGAAAGGCCGACTGTTACACCGGTTAATTAATTAGAGCGTTAAAATACGTTTCATTTTAATGTTATAAATCTCGTGCTGGCTTCAAATTTCTCAGGCGAAACTTTCGGCTACTACTCTGTCAAAGGCCTCATCTTACAGTTGTAGCCTGGTAGTGGTTACTTTAGGCGTACTTAAAAAACGGTTTTTGATAGTCTCTTTTTCTGCGAAACCCGTATAAAGTCAGCTAACAAAAGTATAACGTCGATAGAAATTTTTCAACTTAAATATTTGATTGTAAGCACCTTCTTAAAAAACCCCAAAAGAAAAAAAAAAAAAACCTCTACGGTCTTCAAAGTGAACCAGATTTCTGATAAAGGGAAACGATGGTAAGAGGAAAAACCAGAACAACTAGCAGGGGAATAGTCCGCATATGTAAACGTTCTTTACAGTCTGAACTAGTTCAGCTAGAATTAAATTTGTATATCTGTTTATGCATTCTTAAAAACAAGGTAGCGTTACGAGTAGGCTTGTTCGTGAACTAAAACTAGTGAAACAAAAAGCACATCTGCGCGCACCAGTCGATATCGATGTACAGCAGCTGTTGTATGAGTAAAATTGAACGCAATTGCAAACTATTCGTGTTAACAAACAACGAGAACCGTAAGTGAGAATTAATTATTAGCGATCCATCAGCCGAAATTTTAAAAAATGTGTGTGTACTTTTCTTTTTTTTTCTCGAGCGTGATATATGTATCTCAATGAAAAGCTTGCAGATAACAATATTTTTATTTCTTAACGAAATTTTCAAATCTCCTAAGAGATCAAAAATATCGAAAAATATAATATGCCATTTTAGACTTCGGAGCGCCACAATCATTAAAGTACGAAAATAGTAATAATAATAATAATAATAATAATAATAATAATAATAATAATAATAATAGTAATAATAATACATAATAAAAATCTAGACGTATTACCGATGGAAAAATCGCTGTTTTGAACGAACAAAAACGTAATTTCGATTCTTTAACGGAACTTTGAAAGTTTGCAAAAGTTCCGCAAAGCGTAATAATTAATGTATCTCGCTACACCTCGTACATTTATGGCACATGTATTACAAATTTTTAAAAAGGTGTAAGCGTTTAAGCGGGGAAAAACTTTGAAATAGGGTGTTTCGAACTGCCTATTGTGTAAATGTTAACTACAGTAATCCTTTAAACTAACATTCGGAAATTATGGCGCATAATCTATTAAGCTTGATTGATTTTGAAAAAGAAAAAAAAGGAAACCTACATAGTGATTTTAAAAAATGGCTACGTAAACAAGGAGCACGTTTTAAGACCAAATTTTTCGGTTTTTCATCTTAAAACAACCAGGAATGTTTACAACACGCTGATAATCGTCTGCGCCATTTTACCAGCTAACAATAACCGCTGCGCTTGATGACATAATTTTTTCTCGAAAGTTTTTAACTGTATATTCGCAACAAATACATATATATATATATATATATATATATATACATATATATAGTCGGCCCTTCGGTACTCAGAAGAGGGTAAAACACCTTCATCGCCAGGTCTAGTTCTTCTATAATTCTTACAGAAGAGTATACTTTTCCATTGGCTACGCCGTTCGATAAAATTTTTTTGTTACCTTTTTTCGTTACATATTTCGTTACATAAAATTATGACATTTTTTTGGGACGGACAAATTTTGTGACAGGACACTTTTCCTGATGATCTCTGGCGTAAAAATGGCGTAGCCATTGGTATATATTATTGTGTGCTCAATTTTGATAGCTCGTGACTCTAACTTCCCCAAACTCCTCCAATCTCACGATTGTATCAAGAAAAAGGACGGAGAAGCCACTCAAGCTAAACAATTAGCTATCTCAGGCCGCCGTGTCCTCTCAACTATCAACCTCGTCTGGAAGCTCGCGTTATGGGTCGCGTTATAGATGCGAATAAATTCTAATTGTTAACAAATTAAAATATGTACATTCACAGACAATTAGACAACGCATAGTTATTCGGTGACTAGAGTAACAAAAAGCAGCTGATCGAGACATCTAATAAACGACGGCGAAAATAAGAATATCAAAAAATTCTTCGACGCGTATTAATTATAATGACGACAGACAATAAATTTAATTTGAAAGTTGATGCGAGTCCACCGACCACGCAATCGCTTCGACAACGGTGTATAGCAAAACTGAATCTAAAACGGATTTAATAACTGATTTTATTTCCGACAAAGGTCGCTAAAACCCCGGTAGTCGATCAGCTGTCGGTACTGTCCGACCAGTCGCATCCACACATCATTCTTATCATATGTGTAATTTTGCCAAATTACGTCACTTTCTGTCGGGCAGTATCTCCGCGTCTAGCCTTTATTAATTTACGTTATACTTTAATCGTGTTGGTGCGGCATCGGAGTAAGATTCCATCTTCCCAACCGTTCGATCCATTTAATATGAATTACGTTACTTTACCCAGTTCGAATATTACTCGAGAAATGTATGAAATACTATATCGTGTGTAGATCTAAAAATAAAATAAAATAATAATATAAAATTTCAGCCTGTTTTTCATTTTCCACAGCATAGTAAAACCAGAATTCCAAATGCAAAATCAATATTTTATCTACGTTACTCAATAGTAGGCTCATGACAATATATATATATATATATATATATATATATATATATATATATACATATAGATAAATATATGGATACATATAGATAGATATATGTTAATGACAACGTCATTCTTAGCCCGACCACCATGGCTTTTTTTGTCCAAAAACGTTACATATAAAGGAGACAAAGTATCGACATCTTTTGTCGCGCATTCGGAAAGAATGATGTTTTCAATTTTTGTCGTTCTGTACGAAGTACAGAAGTGATAGAGCTGGGGGCCTAGGGTATCCCGGGTGGGGTCAAGGAGCCAAGCTTCCTGCGGGGCACGAAGTGCCGAATTATATATATATACATGGACACATATATGTGTACAGTATGTATACATATATATATATATATATTAACTCGGCCATTTTGGCCTCGCAAGGGGCTGTGCCCCTTGACCCCTCTTGCTTCCATTCCTGTCTCTTTCTCTTCTATACTGTGTATAAAACGATCAAAATTTACAACGTAATTCTTACTGGCATCAACACAAAAAAAAAAATAACATAATCACAAAAATCCTATCCTAACATTTAACTTTCATTATATAAAATTAAGATATTGTTTCGTTACATTTTTTGTTACATAAAATTGTGACATTTTTTAAATAACAATAACAAAAATCCTATAAAATATTACAAACGTTACATAAAATTGGTACATTTAGCGTTACATAAAATTGGGACATTTTTTTGGGACATTCTGCATTACATAAAATTGAGACATTTTTTTGGGACATTATTTCGAATGGGGGGGTTTAGCCTAAGAATTACTTGTAATTGATATATATATATATATATATATAACTAGAGAACTGGCTCACTGACGGTCGGACCCTTCGTATTTCTATTTATTTTAAATCATGAATTTTTAAAATAACAGAGTACTTATTTGAAATATATCGATTAAAAAATTAAAATTCGGGTGAATATATCTGAAATATTAAAACTACTGAGAAGGTTATAGTGAACACGAGAGAAATATCTTAAATTTAAGGCTCTTTTAACGAAAAATATTAAACTAAATTCATCTGTCAATTTTTTCGATTGAAACAAAAAAAAAAAAAAAACGTTAAAGAAAGATATTAATCTGCGAATAAAAACATAGCCAATCGAAACTGATTCTTCTATAATAAATTTATAAAACTATCTTTTGCAGATGCAGCTGGTATCGACAAAGTGCGAAAAATCGAGTTATATATAATACTTCCGTATACCGTCAGCAACCAATTGGAAAGTTTCATTAGAAAATAATATGAATATCTAAAAAGTTGTTACGAACGATCGCTATTATCCGCGAACTGGTAAAATGCTGTAGTTGATTATTCGCAAATATTTACTTGTATCAGAACTTTTTCGCCTAATTTTGAATTAACTGGTTTTCGAATACTTTTCTCAGTTAAAAATTCCATTCGATAACTTTGTAATTTCTGTGCAGCTCTCTATATTGATATCGACTATTTCTTTTTGGATTCCATATCGGTTTAAAATTAACGTCTCGGTTAATTAATAGTTACATCATTAATGGAGTT
Source organism: Icerya purchasi (assembly GCA_039619475.1). Taxonomy (NCBI): domain Eukaryota; kingdom Metazoa; phylum Arthropoda; class Insecta; order Hemiptera; family Monophlebidae; genus Icerya; species Icerya purchasi. The sequence goes on from CM077115.1 coordinate 155,647,092, forward strand.
AATTGAACGTGTAACGAAGTAAATATGCCGAACGGATTAGACTTCACGCGGTGTTCATTAAATACATTAAAGTGCCGGGATGGACGCATTAATTTTTACGACCCTATACTAGCGGCTATGCCAAAGGCGAACATTAAAAGAGTAACACATGCTGCATTTGATTTTTTTACTTTTAATGTATTCACGTATAGGCCTCTCTGAGTTTTACGTTATCTCACACCGGCTCGTCGGAAATACAATTAAACACTTACACCGTGCACAGCTGAACGTGCATCTAGTAGCCCATCATTCGTTGAATTATTAGACAGTATTTCATAAGATTTTATAGATCTTCTGTACTACATCTTATGCGTATCTCATGTTACATTCTGCACCCCGCACTCCTTAAACGGTCTCGCTGTTTTCTTTTACGCTTCTTAATAACCGATCTTCTTCGTCCTTTTCTTTCAAATGATATCGGATTTTTTTGCCTCTTTTTTCAAAAATCTTGGTCTGTTTACAATTAAGCTTCTTCAAGATAATCCTCCTACTGGAAACCATAGGGCGCGCCGCTATATGCGTATTATTATAGAGCAACTTTTGTTCGGTGCTGAGTAACTTTTACATAGTTGAACTAATGGAAAAACATGATTCTTTGCGTCGCTCTAATTCTGCTAACATACTTGGGGCTCTTCATCTTGTTTCAAATGTTCAAAAACCGGATTTTTTCAGCGAAATCTGTTTAACCTTATCGCTTCTTTTTCTTTTCGATTTTCATCATCTATCAATTTTGAATTGTAAAACAATGTATATAGAAGCCGCGGCCCCGTCTTAGACGTGAACGGTTTCTGAAAAAATAACCGCAATTTATTGGCTCATAATCCGTAGTATGCTAAGTGTGGACACCGAAATGCCAATCGTAATTGAAATTTCGTTTTGTTAAGAAACGAATAGTCACTATAATCTCTTTATGTTCGCTTGCGCTCGCCTATTAATGCTAGACTCCGCTAGGCACCCAATTGGGACAGAATTTAACGCGATCACACCATCATCGATTATTTCGTTAATTTTTTCCGTTATAGTGTAATATCTCGTTGTTTTAACTACTTCTTGTTTACGTTATTATTTATGAACGTCTGTTTCGAACGGCTTCCAAAATTTAAAAATTTTGGTATCAAAAACGCAAAATGGATCCGTGAAAACCAAAAGTTTTCTATTTATCCGCGTAAAATATATAACAATAAGGAGCGAAGTTTTATCACAATTTAGTGATATGTAAATCTCGAAACATTCAATATTAAACATTTAGATGCAAGATTCGAACTAACCGTTGTAAGCGATGACAAAAATATACCGAACTTACAGCCATTGACTAAATAGAACTTATTTCGTTTTTATAATATTCCACAAAAAAGAAAATAAACAACGAAGAAAACTATACGATTGCGCCCCAACGCAAAATTAACAAGTACGTCGTACAAAGTTTCATAGCATAAACAATTCTGTATTTTATTTTTTTTTTTGGGCTCGTCAACCAAGGACCTCTACCTAGAAACAAATAGAAAGGAAAAAAGTCGATTATATTTTAATCCGATCAGAGAGACCTTTGATAAAGATGAACAAGAATAATTAGTATGGAAACAAAAGACAGGATATAAGAGGCGTAATAAGGAGTAGAAAACTCGAACCTCAATAATGAAGAATGCAAAATGCTCCACAGAAAGAGATGAACACCAGATTGGCGTCGAGTATAATTGAATCTTCAGAATGGGCAATGTGGGGAGGAGATCAGGGAAAAGCGAAATCTGCAGAAAGGCAGGAGAGAATGGCCACACAACGCTTACGAACAACGGAAACAACGTCAGAACGTCGAAGAGAGGAACGCAAAAAATAACATAAATACGGAAGAAGAGTAGGATGAACAGACAGATAAAATGAATGATTATTATAAAAAGAGATAGCGTGTAGGTGTTCGACCAAGACCTGATATGCTTTTACACATTTACACATATCGATAAGAGACTAGCAAATGGAATTTAAAAAAAAAAAAAAAAAAGAAAAAAAAAAGGCGGGTAGAAGTAGCAACCTGAGCCAAGGGACTAGTTGCTTCATAAATAAATATGCCCGAGTGGCTAAGTTCCCGCAGAAAATCAATGTTAATTGTGAACGGATACGGAGAAGATAATGTGATTAGGAAGGGGAAAAGATATGCTGCTCAAGGAGTCAGAGTGATAATTAAAAGACTGGAGGAAAGGTGATTCGAAGAAATGAAAATAATAGAACGTGAGTTCTCAGTAGTAGATAATTTAAAAATCGAAACGTAACAAAAAATAACGAATACTTTTGTATCGAAGAATGTTTTATCCGTCTAAGCAGAAAACTCACGAAAAACCCACCACGCTAATTGATGTATTTTCTTTAAAAAGCTACCCCATTACCAGAAATTATCCTCCCCGGGGATATTAATTTATTATTGAACTGGTATTCTTGGCAATGTGAAAATATTGAAGCGCTGCGCATTTAGCGTATTTTTAATTACGAATTGCGACGTCGATAAATAAACCGACGACTTAATCGAATGTTTCAGGGAAAATTGTCCGCCATGCAAAATTGTATGTGTTTTTTCAAATTGCACTCGCGAATTATCGTCGAAGAAAGGTTCTCACGAAGAATGTCGTAAAAAAGTGTCAATGATTAATTTTTTATCGAAATCGAAAAAAGGCTAAATTTTCACGATAATTCATTGTTCCACCTTACTATTACGACAAATGAGCATGTAAAAGTGCGCTATTGCAATTACGCCAAAAATTCAGCTTTACATTTGGTCCGTGTATGCAGCCAATAATCGATTAATTTCGCCGATGGCGGATAGTGAATGTTCGCTTAACAAAAAAAAAAATACTCAAAATTGCTTATGCTGCTGAAACATACAGCAGAAGAACAGCCGAAAAAATTGATATATTCTATCCTGTAATCTTCACATTAAGCAGCGTGGTAGCCCAGTGGTTAAACTGCTTGGCTACCAAATCGTCATAGGTTATCGGGATTTGTCTCGTTCCGGATCCAAGTCGCTCCCAGGTTTATACCTAATCTGAATATGAATTATACCCGAGAAATGTGTGAAAGTAAAGGCGGATCCCAAGTAGAAAGAAACTTCTCCTTAGATGCATTAGGCTTAGTATCATTATGGAAAGCTTAACTTAACAATCTCCATGATCGCTTATCAAGAATATATGGGGCCTGCTTTACTTTACTTAATGTTCACATTGAGGTTTTGAATTCTTCATAGAATTCGAAGGAAAAAGCTTCCGTTTGAAATCAAAAAAAAAAGAAAAAAAAAGACAATTAAAACTGCTACAATCTGCAAAGTTTACGCAAAGTATTCGATTAAATACATTCCTTTTTTTTTTTCCGCTCTCTAAATTTTCCTATTACCGTCTTACTAGCCGTAGTTCACTATAAAGTGAAGTGTTGCCCTTTGAAGCAGCCTTGATGAGATATCATTGAATTAGGCTTTCATTATATATCAAGCATCTAATGGGGGAATCTAAAAAGAATACACTACTAGCAGCAAACTGTTTTTTCCAAATGGTGTCCAATTTTCGGTATTTTGCACCTTTCGCTCTAATCTTACCATAGGTAACTTCTTCTAAAAACAGGTAAATGCTAAATCAAGATATGTTTATTAAATACACATATAAATCACGTATTACAGAAAATGAATTATTCAAAAAATATATGTAACTCCGAGAAATTACATATATTTTTTAAATAATTCATTTTCTGTATACGTGATTTATATGTGTTAATCTAAATTTCGAAATATGTTTGCAAAAACCACCAAAAAAACATCTTGGACTGATTTCTGCTCATCCATTTCCAAATATACTGCTCATGAAATATTCGGTGCAAATTCGGGCAGAAGAATAATTGGTGTACACTCATTTTATCCATATAAATCATGCTTCCGAACTAGAGGTACTGTTTGGCTTTAGTTTTATCATAGTTCTGGGAAAGTATTGAAATCTGCGCGCTTCTGTTGGAGTCAGCTAAGGAACGTCAAACAGACATGCAAAATTTAAAAGAACAAAAAAATAAAAAAACAAAAGGGTTTTAAAAAGTCGCTACCGAATACAAGATGCACAGCAATAGGGAAACATCGGTTCCATTGCGCTAGTTAGGCCGCTTTTGGCTAATTCGGAAGCTGTTGTTTCTTTTTGCTTTTTAAGAACTGGGCCGTGATTCTGCAGAAATATAAAATTGCGATAGTGTCGCGCTCGTCAGAACATCCTGTTTATTATTTAGGAAAAACACCGATGCGATCGGTTTATCATCTGGAATCGGTAACATTGACTGATTTCGAGATTTTCGAGATTTTCGAAATTTCCGAGATTTTCGAAATTTTCGAAATTAGCCGACATGGAAAAAGTTCCGTTTCGGTTTTTTTTTTTTGGTTATTTCGCAGCAAATTCGACGAGGACGCAGACATAGAACAGGCAGCGTGCGCGCTCGACGCTGGTTAATAAATATTAATTTTGGTCCGGAGGGCAGCGATGTTGCGGCGATAAATTTTCGTTGTATCGACTCGGGGACGCACAAAGGCGAACATTTAATTCGGAATTAATTCGGCGTCCGATAAATTTTTCTGGCCGCGGCCGGCATGTGCTCGCCGCGCTCGGTTTAATATATCGGCGAAATGTTAATGGACGGGAAAATAAATCGAAGAAAGAAAGGCTAATCGGAAAATAAATTGTTGTTCGAATTATCCGGCTCTGAAGTGGAGTCGAATGGAACGGCTAGGTGTACAAGTTAGCTGGCAACTATAGCTCTAGCGGGCCAGATTGGGCCGTTCCTTGTCGAATTATCACTGGACGGTCTCTTCTTAATACGATTCGGCAGCATTCGGGCCAACAGCCAACAGAAATAACACTATATGAAACAAACGGATCGAGGCGCGCCGAAATTATATCGAGAGGCTGCGATTGTCTGAACCCGCATCGACCCCCATCATCGTCGTCTCTTCGCAATATGAAATTCCTCGAGAAATCATTTTTCGCCATATCTTAGCCGTCTCCAGTTGGCCCCCCGTACGGCCCCGCTTATTTCATCCGCATGCCGTTCGCATTTTCCTAGTTTAACTTAATTTCTCCTTGGCCGTACATAATTTTTCATTCTCGACGTAGCGCCCGCACGCCCCCCACCTTCCTCCGGACCACATAATCGAACGGAACACGTTCCCGTTTCATCTCTATCTCCTTTTTACGTAATTGGCTTTATTCCGGGCAAACCACGATTCTCCGACGAATTCGCCGTGGTACGCGCAATTTTTTTAATTTTAATTCTTTCCCTCCGCGTCCGATAACTTTGTTCTCGTACCGGAATTACCGGCAGACGAAATAAAATAACTTGGTCGCACGGTATTTGCAGAATTCTCGCAGTTCTCTCCCCCCCCCCTCCGTCACACTCGCGTCGGCAATTCTTTTTTTCTTCCGCTACGGAACGTGCCTTGCGACTCGTATTTCATTTTGCGACTATCCTTCGAGAATTCAAATGGCATTCGGCATTTTACCTTTTTAATTCCTTTCATTGCATCCCCCCAAGCGCCCAAACTCCGCTTCGAATTCCGAAGGAACTTGTAAATGTTTGGTGAAATCAGAGCGGAAAATTTTATTGCGATTTCCAGCTCTAAATATGTGTACATCTGTAAAATCGTTAATTAATTAATCATAGAGGGGAAACACGTTTGTTTGTCAGTTTGTTCGCTTTATAATTTTTATCGGTATTAATTAACTCTTGTGAGGACGAATGCTTTTGTCGACTTGTTTTCAATTTTCTATATTTTTTATTAAATAATTAATCAGACTCGGGAAATATTTGTTCGTCCATTTTTGCTCGGTTTGTAATCTGTGCATCTCGCTAATTACGCAATTAAATAGAGACAAAAAAAAAAAGGGTTCCAGTTTAACTGTACTATTAATTATCAATACATTAATTCGTTACAAGGACATAACATTTGTTTCTGCATTACTGTTCAACTTTTAATCTCCACTATAATTATTAATCTTCACTATAATTTATAATCTCTATTATTATTAATTAATTAATCTCCGCTATAATTATTAATCTTCACTATAATTAATAATCTCTATTGTTATTAATTAATTAATCTCCACTGTAACTAATAATCTCTATTGTTATTAATTAATCTCTACTATAATTAATAATAGCTATTGTTATTAATTAATTAATCTCTACTATAATTAATAATCGCTATTGTTATTAATTAATTAATCTCCACTGTAATTAATTATCTGTATTGCTATTAATTAATCAATCTCTATTATAATTAATTAATAATCTCTATTGTTATTAATTAATACATCAATTATAGAGAAGCGGCTTTTTTTTTTTTTTTCGTTTATTTGTTTGTTGATTTTTAACCAGTGTATACTATACTAATATTTATTAATACCGAAGAAGAAGAAGAAGAAGAAGAAGAAGAAGAAGAATGTTCGCTTTTTCCACCTTTAATTCGATTTTTAATCTTCATTAATAATTCGATAATTAATTAATTACAGAGAAGTAAACTTTTTTCTTTTTTTTTTGCTTGCCAGATCGTTCGATTTTAATCTAGTTATTAAGTGAAATTTTAGGTTTTTTTTTTTTCATTAGTGTGCATCTTTTAATATTTATGATTAATTAAAAACTATTGAGTAAGCTAATTAGTTAATACACGTTATTTAACTAATTAGTTAAGTGGTTAATTACTTAAACGATTATAATGAAAAAGATATGTTTGTCGGTGCATTTTTGTTCCTAATTTTAATCTGCGCTATCATAAATAAAATTACGAGTAACTACAAAAAAATAAAAGAAACATTTTTGTGTTCTAGCCTATCCAATTTGAATCTCTGTCATTATCGACTGATTAAGTAAAATGTTGATTTTTCAATTTGTTAAACTAGCGTAATATCCATTATTACTAATTAATTAATTACTTTGCTCGATTAATAATCGCTTATGTTAATAATTAGTTTAATGCGTCAATGAATTATTTAAAACAATTATCGGAAATTAAACGTGTATTTGTTGGTTTCTTCAGTTCGTAACCTCTGTGTCGTTATATTAACTAATTCAATTGCATAAAGAAGAAATACTTCCTTTGTTTTCTTTTTCCATTTGTTATCTACGCCATTATTAACTAACTATAGAGAAGCATTTATTTTCTTGTTTTATTCGACTTTTTAACGCATTTCGTTGTCAATTATATAATTAAGGGAGTTTTTTTTTTTTTTTTAATGCGACGGTTTTTATTATTATTACATTAAACGGTACAGGCGCCGGCTGCACAAACGGGCCATATGCGCCCGGGGAACGGAAGGGATACTAAATTGAATTTAGGAGGTTAAGGGAATGAAGGAATTGGAACGCACTGTGGATATGACACGGAGAATCAGCTAGGAGTTGTGATAAGGAAGGGGGGAGGCCATGCTGGGCTCTAAGTGCTATAAGGGAATGACAAGATGTTAGTAAATGGGGAATGGAAAGCTGGGTTCTTTGGCAAAAAGGACAAAGAGGGGGATCGGTGCGCTGTCGGAGATACGAATGGGTCAGGCGGGAGTGGGAAATCCTAAGTCTGGTAAGAATAATATTTTTCTTCCTTGAACGAAATGGAAGGGGGATCTGAGATAGAGGATCAGGTTTAACAAGGAAAAGGTTTTTTTGTTGACTAGAACTCCATACTTGTTCCCAGGATTTAATTATAAGGGATTTCAAGAAGGATTTCATATCGCTGGTAGAAGAGAAGTACGAGGATATGGCTGGAAGCCGGGATGCCTCCCTAGCAGCTCGGTCGATGGCCTCGTTACCAGGGAAACCAATATGGCTGGGGATCCACATGAAAGATATAGAAATTTGGGATCGAATAAGGAGATCGTGAAGGAGAAGGATGCGTTGTACAATTGCATTATCTGTGTAAAAGTTGTAGAGGGACATTAGAACACTAAGTGAATCAGTAAGGATGAGGTATTTAGAAAGAGGTGGAGCGGAGGAGAGGAACTCAAGACACTTGAAGATGGCGAAAGATTCAGCCGAAAATACAGAGCAGGATTTTGGAAGCCGGAAGCGATGGGTGGTAGGAGGAACAAAAAAGGCTGATCCAACATGGCCAGTGGATTTTGAGCCATCCGTAAAGCAGAAGATGTAGTCAACGTATTTGACAGTTTCGAAAGTAATGTATTGATGAAGGATGTAGTCGGGATATATGGATTTGGGTAGATGGATTAAGTTGAGATTGATATCTGGGGTTAGAAAAAGCCAAGGAGGAGGGTTAGTGTACACTGGAGCAAGGGGAGGATTGAGAATAAATTTTCTAATTTGAGGAAAACGAGATTCAAACTTATTTTTGATGTTAGTTGCACAGTTAGGAACACGCAGAGTAGTCTGACTCTGTTGTTGGGAGTTGAAAAGGAGCTCATTGATCGGAAGGTTTGAATTGACAAGAGTGGAAGTCAAAAAGTTAGCTGTTAAGATCTCCCTTCTGAAATATAGGGGCAGCTGTCCGGATTGACAATTAAGACTGGCTGTAGGACTAGTGCAAAAGGCTCCAGTGGCTATTCGGATAGCTGAATGTTGGATAGAATCTAAGGATGACAATAGACACCGAGCCGCCGAACTGAACGCTTGGCAACCGTATTCTAATCTAGACCGGATTGGTTTGTTTAGTTTTATCCGTAAAATTTTTTCAGAATTTCAGAAATAAAGTTTTTTTTCATTTAATCGTTTTTCGGATAACTGATTTTTGTACTGTCTGTTTATCTTTGATTATTTTAATAATTCCTTCTTTTTTTTTTTTTTCTTTTTCTGCTCGATAAACGGTTTTGAATGAAAAAGTTGGGCGGTAAATATTTTCTCAAAAGAACTTCGGGACACGGGGTTATTAAAAGAAAATTATAAAAAAAAAAAAACATTTTCACCTTTGCCAAGACAAAATACGAATATATATGTAAATTTCGCATATACACATTTATTTTTATGATCATGATATCGTATGCTGCTGTTTGATAATTGCTTGACTAAAAAAATTGCAGCTCCATGAAACACTCTTCGGACATTATTTCTGTTCTTCCCTTAATCAGTCCCCCATAGAATCTTCATCAAAATATTTTTTCTACTGAGGTCTTCCTCTCTTTAGGCTGTCCAAAATTCTGATCTTTCCTTTCTATAATCCTTCGGCTGTCTATTATTGAAAGAGTATCGAAGCTATAATAATCTGAGTAGAAAACCGACCTGAAAAAAAACAAAAAAAAAAAACAAAGAAAACGTCAATTATATCGAAGACCGCTGCTTACCAAAACAAAAGAAAACAGATCAAAAAATATAGCTCATCGTGCAGCCAAACGTATCATGTATTATATGAAACCGTCCCTTTTTGGACAATTTAATAGCTAAAAAGTAATGACTAGCGAGAAGGTTTCAAATTGCCGAATAAAAATTTAACCAGATCAGTTAGAAATTCCAAGTGTCCCCCATGTAAAAATAGAAGGCACATTAAAGCTACTATTTGAAATAAATTTCAAAAAAAATTGCTTGGTAAAAACTAACGTTGCGCCGGAAAAAAGACCTCGTGACAGGAAAATAAGAACGGAAAGGAAACACGGAAAAAATCAACCATTTTTCAATGTCAATTAAAGTGGAAAAATTGGCAAAAAAAAAAGTGATAAAATTCATAGTCAGTAAACTTGTAGCGGGTAGAGCAAAAATTTCGCTACTGTCGGATGCTTTAAAATTACATAATCAGAACTGAGACTAAGATCGGTGATTCTTCCACTCGCTTTGGAATAAGAAGAAAAAGAGGCAACGGACAAATAATTTTTAAATCTTCTACTGGTACAATCATTAAAAGGTATAGTAGATTTTTATTTACGTCCCCCCCCCCCCCCCCGTTTAAAATAAAATAATTATGTTTTGCGCAAATTGTTTATGAAGGAGATTGTACGAAATTAGAAGAACCTATTTTTCTTACTCACGTTACGAACCTATGTTCGAATAACACATATTACCAAAATAGCGCCGAAAACAGTTATTTCAAAAATTCGGAAGTATACAGAAGGCGAGGAAAATGAACAAATTAGCAAAAATAACTTATGAGCAATAAGAGGACGAGAATATACAACCATCGTAAAAACTTGGAAGAAACGAATGAAAAACACGCGAAGAAGGAATAAGAGGATCCAAAAAGAAAAATATAACGTACAATAATAAAATCTTTACAATCCGCAACGCCGCCCTGTTTTTCGAGGGTACTTGCTTTACTTTACTTTTAACAACGAAAAATTGTTTTCGATGCACCTATTATTTCGTATTCTTACGTGTAATAACTTTTATTCGTTTACGAAAATTCGAACTATTTAAAAATCGAAAGTGACAAATAGAAAAAGCTGAAGAAACTGCACCATAAGATCATACACGCACGCTCTGTTAAATCGCCCGTTATGGACGCAGCGTCGAAAGGACTAGACAAAACGGTAAATTAAATAACAAATGATGCATTAAAATAAAACAGAAGCAATTCTATCTGGCCACGTGCAGACACGTCCACAACAACTCCACTAATATATATATATATATATATATATATATATATATGTATATATGTATTTGAAAAGCTCAACTGGAATCGAAGCTATTATATTTAGAGGAGCTTTATGTAACTTTTTACCGAACGTAATAATATTATTAAAAACTATCATCTACTAAGTTTCTAACCGAAAAAACCCATATTTATGCGGAAACGAAATAAATTCATCATTTGCAAATAAGTTGTTCATTATCTAAACTGCTTTATTATACAAGGACCGTCGGCAGTGCCGAATCACCGTCTCGAAAATATGGGACTACACCGTAGAACTGTTCTGCGCACATTTAAAACTATCTTAGGTAAAAGAATAGGAAAAAGATTTAATTTTTCTTGTAAAAGTACGCGAGAATTAAAATTAACGATAGCGAGAAGCATGTAAACGAAAAATCTTCAGCGCATAGCCGCACAAAAAATTTGAACGTAAACCTACTAATAAAATAATTTACACAAAGGTTCCTCTATCCAAGGCAGTGCTCAGAATTTTGAAAATTTACTTCGCACATTTATTTTATAAATAACAATACATTTTTCACTAATATTCATACTATTAATAATTTCCATCATTTTGATTTATATGTATTAATAATATAAATGAATTACCCCCCCCCCCCCGTACATGAACATTAATAAAAATTACACCTATGTTATTGTACTCGAAGTAAAAAGGATGATACTGGTCTGGTCGAAATTCTGGCGGACAATGAAAAGGCCTGCGGAAACATTTTCAAAGCTTTCCCGACTTTTTCCTATTATATAGTTTTAATATTCAGCAGCGTTTACCTTCTTTCTTTTCCTTTCCTTTTCTTTCTTTTCCGTTCCTTTTCTTTCTTTTCCATTCCTTTTCTTTCCTTTTCTTTCCTTTCCTTCCTTTTCTTTTTTCTCTTTCTATTGTTTATTTTGATTTTTTTTTTTGTTCTTTTCATTTATTAATCTATACTTATAAGATGTAATTTCTCGTTTTTGTTCTTTTCATTTATTAATCTATACTTATGAGATGTAACTTCTCGGCGTCGCAAATGGCCTTAGCTGCTGAGCGACTTTAAATAAATAAATTATAAATAAAAAGTTTCGCATAAAATATTAATGAAGCACCTAAAAATATGGAGCGTATTGCTTCATTTTTATTTTTAATGTAAGAACACTCTGAAAAAACATCAATATTTATTTTAAATTTTTGATTTTTTTCAGATTTTTGTGTGTATTTATAATAATTATTTCAGTTCTACTGTGGGGCGGAGTGTTAGCAAAAGTAGAGGAAAAACGGAAACTAGTCGAAGATATCAAAAATCGAAAAATGAAATATCTGGCTCACAAATTTAGAGAAAACGACTTGTTCATGCTGGCGGTACAAGGGAAGATACAAGGAAAGCCGATAAAAGGACGAAGGAGATTAGAATTAATGACAACGAACCTTCCGGCAAACTCACCATGTAAAAGTCTACGAGAGACGATTACTGAGCCCAGAGATAGATTAATTTAATAATGCATGCAATCTCTTGTCTCAAGAGACGCAACCATGATGATGATGAGTGGGACGGCGGGGGGGTAGGTTAACAATCTCGTGGATACGGCTTTGCCTTTACCATTCTTTTGCGACGCTATAGCTCAGTGTGTGTTCATTTTTGTACACGACAGCTTTTTAATTTTTTCTGTTTCCCATCGATAGAATTATAAGCGATAATTGTTACAAATAATTTCTCATGGTTTCCGATTACTTTTGATCTTCCACGATGCTGAGAATATCGCATAAGTCCGAAAGAATTTTGTTTTTGTAATATTTAGGTAGAAATAACAATTTCTTTTCTTCGTATTCTTTAAATACAGGGAAATACAGAAAGAAACAAACACTTTTTTTTTGCAAAATGTCCTAAATTCTTGATAGCTAAATAGTCGCAATGAAACGAACGTTTATCGTTCGTTGTTTATTCAGAAAGATAACAAAACGAATAAAAACAAAACAAGAAAAAGGGATTCATTAAATAGAAAAATTGTAATATTTAGAACCTTTTACAAACTCTCTAAGGTTAGTCAAGCTATGATGTCTCGGCAGAACCTTAACTGTATGCGTTAGTAAGAATTGTCGACTAAATCCTTCGCTTTATTGGTAAATGTATGTATATAAAATTCTCGTACGCACGTGTATTACAATGAATGTGAGAAAAGACTGTCGTAATTGGTTCAGACGAAACACAAGTGAGAAAGATTGAAAGTTGTAACGGTCAAGAGTGTGTTTTTTTATTCATTCGGAATTACTGTTAAAGCCGAAAAAAAGTGTACCACTATTGATGAAACCGATGAAACGGCTCTGATTGTTCAAAATGTACGCTTATAATCAATTCCCCGTACAAATAGATCAACACTGGAGAAATTGGAGATAAACGAAGGATCCGTTCATTTAATCTGGAGACAAGAATGCCCGCATAAATATACCTTCGTAGGAGGTAAAGATGATATATAAAGGAGCGCAGATGTACATCTTTAGGTTGGTGTTACAGGGTTCACAAGTGGTGCACGGGCCGGAAAAACACAAAGTTGAATAAGATGGAGAACAACCATGCATGCGGAATAATGGTCTATGTTACCACGCCCCCTCAGAGATAGACTAATGAATGAATGAATGAATAAAGAAACAAAAAAGTATTGCAGTTTTCATTTTTACGTTGCCGTTTTTTTTTCTTCTTTTTTGTTTTTTGACTCACTTCGTGAATTTAAAAAAAAAAAAGAAAAAAGAATGAAATCGCTCTTTGCCAATAACCGCTGACTAATCTCACTTACCTTTATACGGGTTGGTCGTGCGTTAGGTTCGCTATATTATTGCTCATCTAATCGTTTTTTCGTCTGTTCCCTTTTCTCTTTTTTTTTAATCAACTAAAAACAATTTTACCTATTCCGTACGGAATTGTTTCATGGCCTTTATCACACCATCGAACTACTATACAGAGACACATAATAAACTTTTTAAAACGCTTAAAATTCCGGAAAAACATATTTTCCCTGGGTGAAATGTTTCGCCGATTTTCACGCAGGTATGCCCACACTTATAGGAATTTAGTCACAAAATCTACAAGTTTTTAGAAAAACAACGGCTTGATGCGTCATTCCGATAATCAATTAAAATACGCAAATTAAAAAATATCGAATAAGAAATATTTTTTCGTGTTTATTTTACCAATCGTTCGATTTTATTCGGAGAAACAATTTGTACTGCCCCTACATTTATATATGAAACTGACTGATCTTTATGGTTTGTTTTTTTTTTTTTTTTTTTGAAAAATATAAAAAATAAAAAACCAAAAACGCTGATCAGGTATAAACGTGATAGTATGAACGTACAATATGAACAGAGCGAAAGGTTTAAAGAAAAAGAAAAAAAAAAAAAAAAGACTCGAAATTTTCATTTTAAATTATGATTTTCAGTGAAATTTTCGATGAAAAAATCTCCAAATTGGTTTAATGTATTTTCAAAAATATCGGTGAGTCCTAACACCCAGAGCATATTCTCTTCAGCGAAATGGCAAATGAAAGATTGCCCAAAAACTGAGAGATTTTCTGACATGTTGGTCAATTCATAAATCCAGCGACACCTTTTTATTAGGCTCTTAATTAAGTAAAGTAGGTCCCATGAACCCTTGCGATAAAAGGTATTATGGATTGTGCAATTAAGCTTTCCATAATGTACTTAAGGTTCTAATGAATCTGATGAGAATACTCTGGGGTCAGTTCCTTTCTCTCGGCGGCCTTTAATTTTCCCAGATTTCTCTGGTACCCAATTATTTCAGATTGGATATATACCTACCTGGGAGCGACTTGGATCCGGGACGCGACAAAAGGAAAAACATTTTATTTTGGTAATATTTCACTGAAAAGAGGTAACTTTTTTTCCAGTTTAACTCGCTGTGAAATGAAAGTTCCGTATAATAGTGAATAGAATTTAGATGGAGCAACAACGATTCTTTTTAGCGTGGCAAATGTTTCTCAAGTGTTTAATCATTCGATTGCTGATTTAAAGTTTTGATTTCGCGACCGCGCTTAATGGCTTAATTAAAATTACGTTAGCACTTTTAAACTTTCGAAAGCAAAAATATTAAAATTTTTTTCATTTTGCATTTATAAAATGAATGACTAAAAGATATTTATTAAATAACTAGCTGTGCCCGCGGCATTGCTCGCGTGAATTATGATTCTAAAAAATTACTTTATTTGTTAAATTACACCCGCGCTGAATTCAGTTCATGACTGTGTAAGAGTATCAGTAAATGATTATTTGTCAAAAGATTTTTTATTGACCGTGGCGGCTCGTGAATATTGGGGAGACTAACTTTTCCAGAAGCACAGCACATACCATTAGGTTCATTGGCCCATTTTTTGGCAGAACACTTGAAGCAGATCTTATTCATGGCTCCGATTTGGACGGAAGACTGTTGAGCATAATCAATCTGTGGAACGTATCTGAAAGCCGATCTGTTACTGTAAGCTAAAACTCGATTACGAACTCTAGTCGTTGACATCTGTTGACTTTCTCTCTGATCTCGAAGGCGTTGGGAATGCTCAGAGCTCGATTCCCTAGTGCGAGCTTGTATATTTCTAATATTTTGCTCTTCAAGCCGCTGCGAACGCTCGATACTCGACTCTCGCGCGCGTACTTGAGAGGTTCTCAAATTTTGTTCAGCAAGCCGCTGCGAACGCTCGATACTCGACTATCTGGCACGCGATTGCGACGCGTATTCTCTCTGACTTGCAAGACGATTTTCAATTTCTGATGAAGATTCTCCATTATTACGACGTATTTTTGATGCCCTCGCCTGGGAACTATTTCTAGAAAGTTGAGATCGTAATCTTTTGGGCATTTTGTACCTTTTACAAAAGATAACGGTAACGCTCGAAAATTTTCATTCCTTACGTTAACACACTATTTCCATTAGTCATCGAGCTTGTAAACGATACTAAGGCGATCTTTATCCGAATTTACATTTCCCCATGGTAATTAACATTGATATTTTAATGTTTTATAAAAAAAGTTTTTGCAGCGCACGCGAAGTAAGGAGAATAGTTTAGGTAATTTTTTTACACCTTGAGTTACATTATTGGAGTTTTAGTAAGGATCGCTAATTTTTTTGAAAATATAATATAGCCTATGTCACCCGGAGATAGTGTAGCTTCCCAGCGGTGACAGAATTTTTCAAATCGGTCCAGTAGTTTCGGAGCCTATTCAATGTAAACAAACAAACAAACAATCAAATCTTTCCTCTTTATAATATTAGTATAGATAAATTACAAGTGTATACTTCTTTATGATACCGAATCCGATCGCCACGTGTAATTTTACCGCTTATCATTGAGTTAATAAAATTTTGCGGTATTAAGTTTATAATTCAAGATTAAAAAAAACAAACAAAAAAAAAAAACTGTTAGCCTGAAAGAAAAGACAATGCGATAAAATTGAAATAATAAAAGAAAATGTGGCTAGTACTTGAAAATATAGTATAAGAATATGTCGAACGCGATAGAGATTTCTACTTGCGCAAAATTTGATTAAATTCAGATAGTTGACGATGAACACTGAAGATATTTTCGGTTATTCATTTTTAATGTTATTTTATTTAAAATGGCAGTACTTGTTTTGTTTTTTTTTTTTTTATTTATATTTCTTGGCAGCGTAAATTGATTTGTTTTTACAATACCTGATGAGAGCTATGAACAATACGGAATAATTATAATATTAACCGGTTTAGTGTCCGAATAAAATGATATCCGATTCAAATAAAGGTACGCGATAATAATAGGAAATTCTTTTTTTTTTTTTTTTCATTTGTCTATTATTAATAAACCCCGCGGAAGCACAGGTTGTTGTAACTCTACAGTTACCTTCCCCAGTTGTTAGTCATTTGACCGTCAAATCTCAGCGACGGAGAAACCAAGTAAAAACTATATATACGTTCACGTTGTACAGAGTGGTAATTTCCTATTTCACGCGGGCTTAGCGCTGATTAGGAAAAGTAGAGCAGAACTCAGAGCGCATTGCCGACGATGGAATGGAGAGAGTTTTACTTACCCCGATAGTGTGCCTACCACGATAAACACCGTAAGGCTCCTACTGCATTGTAGACTATCATCAGCAACATACTCGCGACATGTTGCTCCAGTCGGACGTCAATCCGGAACAAGTAATATCCGGAAGGCCTTGAAGTCCTTTTGAGCTAAGGGAGTTGACAGAAAGTCCTGCGGAAGGCAAGATGCAGCATCTTTCGCACGAAAATCACTGTCGCGTAAAAAGTTTCCTATATTGTATTTTCATTTAATGTAGATGATTTAATTTTTATTTTTTGCATTAAAAAGTCGAGTCTAAAATATATACTATTGACGTTCATTAACGGCCTAATTCACTATTATATTCAAAGAATCGAATCATAAAAATTACTTCACATAAACACTAACTCTACATATCAAATTTGAAAAATTAAACTGAAATTGAACTATTCTAATAATCGGAAGCCACACTTATATAGTAAAAAGGAAAGAAGAAACAAGCGAACCCGATTACTCTAGAGTCTAGAAACATCGTAACAACAAATTCTTATTAATATAAAACGTAAAAAAAAAAAACAAAAAACGCAAAGACATTGAAATTTATTTAAAAAATTACGAAATATTACGAAACACCGGCTACCAATTTACGAACTACTGGTCCCATGTGGTCTAGTGGTTAAGATAGCTGGTTTTTACCCAGGAAGCCCGGGTTCGAATCCCGGCCTGGGAACCACAATTTATATTGAATGGCCAGATAGCGAAAGCTAGACACAGAAAAGGGAGAAAAAAAGAAAAATTTACTAACTATAATATTAAGAAACATACTGATACGCCGAAATACGATACTTCTATAAAATCGCATTTCGATAAGTAAATTTCGTAGTTAAATTCATTGAAACATTCATTGAACATTCATTGAACATTCATTGAACATTCATTGAACATTTATTGAACGGCATATAATACGTAAGTATTATTGATAGCTGACATTTATTACATTTTCATATTTACTAAATCCCTTATTCTGTAATACCTGCGAATACTTAATATCGCTTTCCAGAAGTAACTATTCACTTTAAAGTCAATAACACGAGAACTATACTTCAAAATAAACGTTGAAAAGCAGATAACGCAGAATCAATTTACGTTCAAAATTAGCGACTGTAAAAAAAGTCACTATTAAAAGAAAAAAAAGAGCAGTTTTACATAATTAATTTCCTAAACGAAAAAGCCGAAACTGAATTTTTAAAAAACCGTTTTATCTATGTATCTATATATATATATATATATATATATATAGATAGATAGATAGATAGATAGATAGATAGATAGATAGATAGATAGATAGATATAGATATTATTTTCTTATTTAGAGTTTCAAAAGTTACTCGATTAACAAGATCCTTTCTGGTTGGCCAAATAATGAGAGACGTGAACTAATAGCTGAGGGGATGGAAAAGATAGCAAAGAAGGAAATGGGCTCAGAGTAGCAAATGGTTTCAGTATTATTAATGTTTCACGATAGGAAAAAAATAAATGAATAAATAAGTAAAAATAAACCGCCGGACCATTTTAAGGAGATCTGGCTAGAGCAATATTTCTTCTCTGCGTATAGCGGCAGGCACGTGTTCACCGGAGTCGAAATATTAGTTCTATTAGAGAGGTTCAGTGAAAACACAACAATTTCATTAAGGTAACACACCAGACGACGACGACGACGACGACGCTTGTTTCAGGTTGGGGAGATCGGTTCAATAGGGACCCGCGTCCATCCTCTTCAAATGCTAACCTAGATTATGTTGATAATTATTACGGCACACCGAGATAGTGATGAAAATAATGGCTTCCGGAAGAGGAAGCCTGCACAGAAAACATCACATAAAATACACCGTTCGCTTCTGGCCAGCTCCGCGTCTCTGACAGTGAGCATAATACCAGTGCAGTGTTTAGTATGTACAAAAATACATCTCGGTAGTCGTTTTTATAATTTAATTTTACCTTCAAAATCAGCAAACGGCTCTTATAACTTGTTTAAACAGTCTATTGTTATTGTCGAAAGAATGACTAAAGACAACTTGGAAGTACTAGGAAAAGACGAAAAAGAGGTTTTGTGTAAATTTCTCTACGAAATTAAAAGATCGCTTATAATTTTTAATATCACCGACGCCAAAAACCGTCCTCTTTTCTTGCACCTCCTATCGGACAGGATCACTTTCGTCTTCACTCTTCACCGATCTAGTCCTTTTTTTCTTCGCCCCTCTTCTTTCTTTTGATGGTTCATGTTTTCATAACGATGACGCAATGTCCCTCCCAAAAATGTTCACAAAGATTTCATTACATCACGTGTGATGATATGGACTGTAATTATTCGTACGAGTTTATAATTTTTGTGTTTTTTCTTTTTTTTTTTTTCCCCAAAGAAAACCTCTAATAGTTTCTGCGCTTCAAAAAAAGAAATTTGTTTTCGAACGTTTTCATCGATTTTTTCCTGTAAAATTCTTCCAAGTTAATTACAAATGTTTAAGATTGCGACATGTTGGACTGTACAGGAATGAAAGGAATTTACCAGACGCGTTACGAAAACTGAAAATCCAATTGACCGAAATGCGAACAGATACGAATTTTTCAAATAATAATTAGAGACCAAATCGTTTAGTTTAACTACTTCTATCTCTCCTTTCGTTTTCTTTTTTAGAATGAAGTTCTTTTACGTGGCTTGGCAGTGGGAGTAAACTGGCAGAAATCGTCACGACACGAAAAAGCGTTATGCGCCCTTCAGGCAATCTTCACTCTCTTTCTCTTTCGCTCCTTCTTTTTCCATTATATACGTGTGTGTGTGCGAATGAGTATTGAGATTCGAACAGTAAGCATTGTGCGCGGTCAACTGTATAATCTCAATTCTGAACACGTGTAAATTTTATTTGAACTTATTTTTGAAATTTATTAACGGAGACGTAGCTTAGTTTATTTATATATATATATATATATATATATATATATATATATACACAAAAGTCTTCAGTTCCTATTGCGAATTTTGGTCGTTGAAATGTTACACAAAATAATTACCACCCAGTCAGTTCGTGCTACAATAAAAAAATCGAGGTTTAAAAATTAATTCTAGCGTGTAAAATAAATTTATATAAATACGAGTACACACATTAGGATTGGACGAGAAAAGCGAAAAGTTTAAACTATCTGATAGTCTATCGAAATAAGACGTTCTTTTTTTTTGTTTTTTTTATTTTTTTTATTACAATTCGGATGTAACCGATGGGTGAATTTATTGATAATTACAATGCAATAATACAAGTATTTATGAAAATAAATGAAAAACATAAGTGAAGTACAAAAAAAAACAATATATAGGCCCACTCAAAACTTTTACACATGGCTCTTCATTCAGAATTGGGCGTTAAATTTCCTTGTAGTCCGTTATGATATATTTCCTTCTTTTTTTTTAAAGAATTTCCGTAATAACTTTAGTAAGCTTCCGATACTGTTCTTGTTCTATGCCGGGTTTTTCAAAAAGAAAAATCTTCGCCAATGTTATATTCTTCTCTGATGTTTTTGAATTTTTTACATACCCGAAAGGTAAGGGGTGTCTTCTGATTCCTTACATTCTCTGCAGAAGCTAATGATATTAAATTTTTTTAGGTAAGCTGCAAAATTACCGTGACCAGTGAAGTATACTCTGTGTTAGGAAGAAGTTAGATCTGAAATTTCCATTCTTTAATCTTGCTTCAATACCGAGTGGTAGTAGAACCTCTGTTAAACGAGATTGTTGTGCCGCGTATAAGGAAACAACGGATGGCTAGAGTCCGAACAGTCCCCTCCGCCGAGGGACCAACTCTATGCAAATGAGCGAATAAACTGTAGCGATTGATAGGGAGTCGTCGGGTAATTATTAAAATCACACGAAACCGATGTATTCTTCGAAGTACTGGACTGGTGTTCAGATAAAATTCGCATTTTAGTTTTAAAATTGAGTGCATTCTGTACAGCCTGACGGGATGGACTATGCCTGAAGAAAAAGTATTTCTTTAATTGAGGTATTTTGAACTTATTAAGATATAAATCTTATTAATTTTTAATAAGATTTATTTTACAATTATAAATTTTAACAATCATCAACTCTATTATCTTCCTCCCGTTTTCGTTTTTCGTTGGTTTCCATTCCGTATTGTTATCTCAAACGCGAATCGCGCCTGTGTTTGCAATGCCGATCATGTGTTTACTATATACATATGTTCTCTTTCTGCGTTCTACTTTGTATTCCAGTTTGCTGCAACTTAGCCTACTCCCCCCGTATTGCGTCTCTTATTCCATTCCTTCCTTTTCTAATTGTTTCTGAGACGAGCCAAAAAGGGGAAAAAGAGAAAGGACTTATCTACACGTACATGAAAAAAAAAAAAATCTATTGGTGTATTTTAAGATCCTGATCCCGAAAAAAAAAAAATAAGATTCCCGATCAATAAACTTGAATATTTATTTCCAGACGGCTACTTCATTATTTACCGCAGCATCATTAAAGATTACAGATAGAACGGATGATCCGGGAAATTATTTGTTCCCTACGTACTAATATTATAACTGCTTTATTTTATCTGAATAAGTAAGAAAAAGTAAAGTTAGCCCCATATATTCTTGATAAGGGATCATGGAGATTGTTTAGTTCAACTATAATGGTATTAAGCCTAATGGATTTAAGGAGAATACTGGGGCCAGTTCCTTTCTACTTGGATCCGCGCCTTTACTTTCCTCCGGATAATTCGCTTTTATAACCAATATTCAATTTCAGATTAGATATCACTGTCGTGGAATATATCACTTCCAAATCGAAAGAATGATGTAGTCATCACCAGACTACTCGAGTTGGGTTACACACGGCTCACCTATGAACATTTACTAAATGGAACTGAAGCTCTTCAATGTGTTCCGTGTGCAGTGCCATCCACGCCATTCAACGTATCCTCACCGAATGCCCTTCATACTCCTTGGAAAAGAAATCTTTCAACCTGCCTTCTTCTCTTCTCTCATCCTTATCTTCTTCACTGTCCAATTTAATTCTTTTCCTTCATAAGTTCGGCCTCCACTCACTAATCTAAACCTCCTTCTCCTCCCGTGCCTCTAGCCATAGTTGTTGCACGTGACACGTAAATCTAATTTAACAATAATAATTAACGTTGTCCTAAATATAAATAGACGCAGAACGAAGTCCGTTCTATTTACGGAATATCACGAATAAATAAAATTATCGATTAGTTTTCGATTAAAATATCCGTATTCATCTTCTTTTGACCCTTTTTATTCTTCTCATTCCGTTTCGTTTAAAGAAACGCGACCATCGCGAAATAATGAGAATTATTTACTGTTCATTTTTATTTTAATTTTATAATGATTATTTTTTGATCAGTTAAATGAATTTCGATTCATCAACTACGTGTTAAATCAGCGATAGTTTCTTGACCTTTCTTCAATATGCGTCATGTTTCGGTGCAGTACTTAGCATCATGAATAATATTATAGAATTTAATGAGAGGAAGTATTCCGAATTTACAGATTAAGCAATTTATATGTTTATTCGATTTTTTTTTTCGTTCCGCAAAAATCTGATTTATAAGCAATTTACGCGGAAAAAGCTTTTTTTCTTTGTGACAAATTTAAATTTTTAAAAAATTGCACACTTAAAAGGCGCGTCTCGTTGGCACGAAATAATATATAGACTACATCGGATTTGCTGTCCGCCTAGCGAGGGTTAAGTCTGTGTGCAATATTGTTTCTATGTTCGTAAACTCGCGAAAGCATTTCACGGGATCTATTGAGCAAGATGGTCCACAAAATTGTCTACAAAATGTAAAGAAAAGTGTCTTGCGGAATAGACCAGGAAAAAAATATTAACTGTCAAAGGAAAACCACGTAGACCTTCAGAACTGCAGCTGTTCGGTTAATAATCTAAAAATTTAAACTAGTCCCCCCCCCTGTACATTCTGTACAGAAGTACCCTGTGACATAAATTACTATTTAAGCGTCTTTCGAGTGAGCAATTTTTAACGATTTTTTTTTAATTTGTCACAAAAATTTAAAAAAAAGAAAAGTTAAAAAGTCATTCCCTTTTACAAATTTGAAGGTTTTTTGGAAAATTCAGCAAAAATTTTTCCAAGCTTTTCTCAATCCTGTAGGTGAGATGGTCAGACAGACGGCAGTTTACCAAAGTATATTCGTTTTTTTTTAATTAGTTTTTCCGGACAACACGTCTTTTCTCTCCCGGCGGAGCATTATAATTTTTCGAAAACGAACGCGAATTGTATACACCTTTTTTCGTGCTTTTGTAATATGTGCATTATTTCATTGCAGTCGTTGGGAATTTGTAGATTCGCGTGACCGGCTGATATTATTTTAAATCTAAATAGAAAAGTTCCATTCGGCAGAGCATGCGAGCGTTACCGCGCTAAATAAATTTCTCACCGCTGTTGTTATGCTGTTTGACCCCAACCGTTGAGCATACACTGTCCCGGTCGTTAGTTCCGCAGAATTTACATACTTTTTTTTTTCAACATTTGTTTGTCTGTCGTCTCCGATATTTTTGGGAATAAAATTTTTGCCGTTTGATTTATTTCGTTCATTTTCATTCATTAATAAAATGAAGAATAAGCTGATCGATATTGTCATCGGTTGATTTGCGGTTGTGTCGCGGGGAAATATTAAATAAGTGAGCTATCTGGAGAGATGGTTCGGTTCGGCTGGAGAAAATAGCTTCGAAAACACAATCAATCTCTGGAACGGAACTGACAAATTGAAATGAAGACGGAGTGGAAGCGTGCAAAGGCTGCGAGAAGGATATTAAGCGAAAATACGTCATTAGGCAGTGAGTAGCTAATGGGGTTGACTTTTGCAGAAGCACATTCGATTCGGTCGCATACAGGAGGCAGTACAGACCGTAACTTTGACGACAACTGCGTGTGTAAGATTGATTATTTAAAGGTAACGTGCCATCATTATTATCGATAATTTTCAACTGTTTTTGCCGCTGAGCGACGCGGTGGTTATCGGCTTTATAGCTTAAGATTTTTTTTACTTGCACTTTTATCCGAACGGTGACTTTTTGCGGAGGAAGCAAGAAAATAACAAGAAGAAGAAGAAGAAGAATTGAAAAAGAAGAGACAGCGAAATGAATGTCGTCCGTAGAAAAAGGGAAGAGACCGTGAAATGAAAGAGTCATCGTCTGTTTTATCGAATTACTCGAAATGGGTTTTCACCCTGTGATTTTCGAAGCCGCATTCGTAAACTGTTCTCGCTCTCGCTCCCTTTGAAAACTGTTCTCTGCTCCTCGAGCTCTTTGCTTAATTGAATTTCGCTTTTTTGTCCTCAAATTCGGCCTGTCAACTAGTCGCAACTATTGAATCTAATTGAATTATCTCAAACCAGACGTTTTATGGAAGAACTCGAAATTTCTGCGGGTTTCTTAGAGTTTCTTTTTGTTGTTTTTTTTTTTTTGCGAGCAGTTTTTTTTTAATTTTTTCCCTTTCCGCTTGGCAGACAGTGAAACGAGAGGGCGAGCCATTAAATATTTCTGTATGATTATGTCGAATGAGTTTTCCTTGTTTGAGCGGTTGTCTTTTTTAAAACTCTCCTAACGCTTCTTAAACGTGAACTGCACTAAGGTCAACCATTTAAAGTTCGTTTTTTTTTTTTGTTTTTTTTCGATATTGTAACATTTTGTGACACGATATTTGACCTACATTGCTAATTTCTAATTATATTAATTCGCACCGTGATGAAACACGATGGAAACAGACTATTTCCCGATAGCGATGAAAGTTATTCAATTATCCGAGATAATCTCCACCGGTTTCGCTACATCGATGCGGTAGCGATATGCTTATTATCATCTTGGCAATATTATCGCTCCAACCGAGAGGTAGAGTGAGAAAGAGAAAATTGTACGAATTTAAAGGGGAAAGTGAATTACCCTTCTGTCGGTGAGACGTTGAAACAGAGCCCACCAAAAAACCAAAAATTTGCAAAACGTATACTCTCTTATCTGGCTTTCAATTACGTCCGACTAGCGCTATTAACGTTTAATGTCTCAGTTATTAAGCCAAAAATGAGGGCTATTCTTTTTAGAAATGTTATTTCTTTTTTGTTGGGGTGCGTTCGAAAACTGGTATACATATCTATATTACAGATTAAACCGATATTAACGCAATAATGAACTGAAACTGAATTTTTCGCGAAATAAAAGGACGAGATGATCGACAGGGGAAGAAACGAAAAAGCATGTAGAGTAGTTGAAAATAAAAGAGGCTCGCTTCACGCTGATTAAGATAGAATTATTGAAATGATGAGAACGCCAGGTGGAGATGAAATTTAATAAACGAGAAAAAAAAACGATAAATATCCGAAGGCGATTCATAATTAAATGAAAATTGCGAAACCAAGGAGGAAGTGTGTAAGGGCTGAATAGAAAAATTATAGCGAATTCGGGTTGCAGAAGAAAGAGAATACTCCACAGTTTAAAGTAAAAGTGTTTAAATAAATTAACGTTACGAACAGGAAATGTTCGAGCCGAGGAATCGTTTTTCCCCTAATCCGGTCGTCATGATGGGAAAGTCAGAATAGAGATCTATTTGAATGAAAGAAGGATAAATCATGAATTAGACTGCGAATAAGAAGAATGAAATAATCAAAATAAAAAATAATAATAATTAGCGAGAAAAATAAGAAAACAAAATGGATGCTGGTTAGCAAGAAACAGTTCAGTCAGGCTACACAATCACTGTTAATAATGAAATTGTTGATAGAGTTGACAAGTTCAAATACCTGAGATGTTATATCACAAAACCTAGATTTGGATATCGAAATAAAAATGAGATGTAACTATGCTAGGGGACAGCCTTCAATAACATGAAAAATTTACTCTGCGATAGATCTTTATGCCCAAGTATGTATAAGACGGTACATTGTGCAATCTTACATTTTTCCAATTTTGTTGTATGGTATAGAATCAGCGACGCTTAATAAAAGACAAATTGAGCGACTAGAAGCAGTGGAGATGTGGCTACACAGAAAAATGTTAAAGATTTCGTAGATAACCCCAAAACATCCAATAAAAGAGTACTAGAAATGGCAAAGACCGAAATAATGCTGGTTAAATGGAGATAATAGATAGAAAAATATTTTGGCCACATCATAAGAAGACAAAAATTTGAGATCCTACAGCGTATTATCCAGGAGGAAAATAGAGGGAAAAAGAAGTGCAGGAAGACGGAGAACAGACTGGATAGAAAACATTAAGAACTGGACTGGCATCAGCTCAATCCATGATCTCATCCAAGGAGCAAAAGAACGCAAGTTTTAGCTTCCATCTGATGAAGAGTACGGCACATCAAGAAGAAGAAGCGAGAAGAAATTCTTAGGCACTTTCCGATTTGGAAGAAATTTATCAGAAAGGAAGGGAGAAGAAATGAAAAAAAAACCGCAAGTAAGTTGACCGTAGGTTCAGGCAAAAGAAGGTTTCATTCAGAATAACTGGGAATAAGGCGAATCGAATCGAAATATAAAGTTAGGATTTCTTTAGCAGCGTTAAATATAAAATACCGACGAATAAGATTTACTGCTGTCCTTTGTCTTTTCCATTTCTGACCGCCTGGCTATTTAGTTATAACTCTTAATTTTTCATGTTGTTAGGTCAAGGCCGCTGGCGCGCCCAGGGTAGGAAAAAAAAAGATTTTAAAGAAAAAAAAAGAATAAAGTCTTGTTTCTCTTTCTTTGGACTCTGATAACATAACCCATCATCGGAAACTATATTGTGATATGCTTGCTTCCAGGATGAAAATCATATAATAATTTATATATTGCTAAATAATTTCAGGAGGCAAAAAGATACCCGATATTGATAGGAAATGTTACCTGAAGATTCGTTAGAGCTGAATATAACTTACGTCAATACGGAGTGTAAACATTCGAAAAATATACCGCATCAGCAAACTTACTTATATTGAAAAGATATGTTGACAAAAGAGAGATAACACCATGGAGAACGGGACGGAAGATGACGACTCAGCGAGAAGTAGTATCACTAAGGTTTGCATACCATGGAATATTAGATATAGAATAATAAGATGTGGAGACCAAGTTAGCTCCCAGGTCCTCCTAAATCATATTTGTACATTAGATTTTCAATATTCTTTGCGAACATGCCTTAATTTCAGTTTAAATAACAATAACCTAAACGAAGAGAGTCGATTTAAGAGAGAATGACACGGCAATTAAACACAGAAGCGAAAAGGGGAACTTTCATTTCGATGGAGTTTTCTTAAAGGGAAGGATTTAAAAAAGTTTCCATATGTATATGTATAGAAGAGCAATAAAGGATATCAAATTAAAAATGCAAGAGGATCGCCCTGTGTATAACATGTGTATGGGGTGAGTGTATTAATTTTAAGAAAAGTCAATGTTTAATGATATTCCCTGCAGTCGCGCTAGTCGCAGATCTTCTGTAAGGTGTCGTTTAAGAATTAATGAAACCAGTTCAAGGTTATGGTCAGTTTTTTACTTTCTATTTAACACTTATTATTATTAATACGCTCCCTTTCCCTTCCACAGTTCTCATTATTGTTTCCTTTCTTTCCTCGATTTCACCAAGACCTAGTTTATTTTCCCGCTTCTCTTGAACAGCAGCGCCCCAGGTTAATGTTCTCAGTTGGCCAGTTCGAGGAAAAAAGGAAAATACTTTTACAATGTTAATGATTAGTGAAATAGTTCAACTTTAAATTCGATTATCCGTAATTAATTTCATACGTTAGATCTGTTGAAAGCGGGCTGCACGCCATTTACAACTGCTGTAGTCATCGGATAATTGAGCGATGTGTAAAATAAACTCCGTGTCTAATTGTTGGAAAGAAACACATTTGATCAAATGCCATCGGGGACGACCATTCACTCATTTACGGCTGATCGAGTTTTTTTTTGACCCGTTCTTTTTCGTAAAATTCTATTCATTACTTTTACCGTTCTCGTATTGTCGAACTGCTGTTGCGCTATATTGAAATTTCCTACTATCCACTAGTAGTTTAGCTATGACTTATTGTTTTACAAGATTATAACTTCAACATTACGACTCTGTTGCGTGCGCTCGTACTAAGAATTTTCACGAAATGTCAGCAACAGTTGTATTTCTTTTAGGCAACGATAGTGCGGGAGATTGCGTTTTATCGCATTTTTTTTTGATTCTTTCCATCGCTATCGGAGGAAATGGAGAAAGATTGGATTTAGCGTTTGATCGTCGAATGTCTTGACACGTCTGCACCCGCTGCTCCCTTCGGTTGTGCTACATTTTACGTTCTAGAATGAATATCGTATCAGAGGACGTGAACGGATAACTCGAACCGTATTCGGAATAGTAAATAGTTGAACGACTTTTGCTAATGAAACCTTACAGGAATTTTTAGATTGAATGATTTTTCAAAGAAGAAAAAAAAAAAGGCGGAAAAATAAAGAGATACCTCTCGTACGAACACGAACGTGGATTTGCGTACGAAGCCAAAAAGCGTCTCTCCATTGCTACAACTTGTTCCGTATTTAGGTGTAGACCTTACACTTTAGCGAAGCCGAATTTTAAAATTTTCTAATTCATTAAAATTCAGTCGCGGTACGCCTTCAACGTCGGATTTCGGTCGTATCTGAATAAATCCGTCCAAAATTCTTTTCTTTTTTATATTTTCACCGGACATTAGCAACGAGGGATGTTTTTAAACTAGAAGAGCAACACCTAAAGTTGTGTCGTTTCGATACTCGACTAAAAAGTGTCGGAAAACTGTCATTGACCTAATTTACCGCTTTACTACGATACCAAAATTCTGCAGGTTCTTTTTTATTCTGTAACTAACTGAAGTATTAAACGGCCCGTGATCAACTGCGATAATTGAACATTATTTTATAGAAATAAGTACTATTCACTTTAATGTCGTTCCGCAACTTACTATATCGAGATTATTAGAGATCTGCTCGAAGTTGGGGAATTGTCAACTTCTTTCGCCACAATAACGTGTTTAAAGCTTCGATTACATCAAAATATCCGGATTTTATTCGAAATTGCAGACGCTCAACCTTCACTGCGATGCATCTAGTTACCTGAAAGCATGTACCTGAGTTCGCTGTTATCGCATGATTCAAAAGATTAAACTATTTGCGGGTAGTATTATGACGCGAAATTAGTGATAAATACTTCTTTTTTTTTTGTTGGCGTGAGCACGCGTTTGATGACGAGATTCGTTTTAATTTTTGCGGACAAAAAAGTGTCCAAACTTTTTAATATAAAAAAATCACAGGCAATAGCGACAAACAAAAAATTTCACAACTACGAAAACTTGACTTATTCCCCTGATACTACGAACATCCCGCAAACTTCTAAACATTTCCAACGTAATCCTTATCATCTTATTACAAATTCTATCACAAACCTCTACTCGACAATTCCCTACTTATCTCGTTCCAACCCTAATAGGATATCATATAAATAGGATAACATCATTAAGTCTATCGCGCGAAAAGCAATACGAGATATAAACGCTTTGAACAAAAATGAAAAAGGATTTCCTACTCCATATCGAAGAAGGTGAAACAAAATCGAACAAGAACCCTTAAAGCGAAGTAGTGTGTTTTTTTTTTTTGTTTGTTTCTTTTTGGGCATGTCAACTATGAACAGTAAATCAACGTAAGTGAAACGTTTTTGGCAAGTTTCAGTGTACGGTAGCGAGATATGCTGTCCGGTCGAAACACGATTAACTAATCAACTATACGTCGTCGGTCGTCGGTGTGTTATAGATTTGAATGCTGCGTGAATAAATCAAAAAAAAAATCAAAAAAATCAAATAAAAAAAAAATAAACGTTTACACTATCGAATGAAAAAAAGAAAAAATTAACCTATATATTTTGAAGTTAGTCAAAATAAAAGTCTCTGGGATTACCGATAAAATTTTGGTAAAGGGTCTGGCCGATTAAGGTAGGTAAAAGCGCCTTTGAACCAAACTTTATTCAAAAAAACTATATACATCTAGGGCATGAAAAAAGTAGTTGATGCTGAAAGTTTCAGACTAGTGGTCTCACGGGAGGCCGCTGACGTCACCATTTTGTAATTTTCGGGTTTTTCACGATATCTCAGCCATTTTTCGATCGATTTTAAAAATTCTTGTTATAGGTTAAAGATGATGGAAAGTTCTAAAGCGATGATTTTTTTTTTTCAGATTTTTAGACGCCAAATTCAAATTTTTAGAAACGTTCAAAATTTTTAAAATGTCATAAAAAATATTTTACGAAAAAGATATATAACATGTATTGTGTAGTGTAAACTATTTACTGAAATTTTTTCAGAATTTTTCAAAAATGGCGCAAGAGGTTCAAAAAAAATAAAAACACGCATTTTTGGCTGAAAAACCTCTTGAAATTCAATTAATAACAACCTAATAGATGTTACATATTTAAAGAGATAACAAGTTTTTCTGAATTTTTTCAAATTGTTAGAACATGTAAAATAAAAAAATAAATAAATCAGGCAATAAATAGAAACCTATTTTTTAGCATTAAATTCTCTGAAAATTCAACTTAAATCGTGTTTAGAAATTTTTTGGATTCTCAGTGAAACCAGTATTAAAAAAAAGCAAAACAGAATGCGAAAGCTTTAATTAAAAATGTATATTTTGTGTTTTAAAAAGACTTTTAGTTCTTTTTATTACAGTTGGTAAATAAGGCACATTATTAATGACTTCGAGATATGGCTAATTATTAATTATTTAAATATTTAAGAAAATACACATGACACGTTAGAAAAGATATAAATACAGAACTGTTTATGTCATAATAACTTAATAATATTCTTTAATTAATCAAATTAATTTTTATCAGTCGTCATCGCTATCTTCATTAATCACTGGCGTAACTTGTTCTGAATCGAAAATTTGATTTAGTTTTTCGACACGTCTTAGGATTCCAATACACCATTACAGCTATATGAGAACAGGTTAGTTCTCATACCACTAGCACATTCACAGTAATATTGAGTTTCTCCTGTGATTCTTATTGCGCAGGACTAGCTTTGAGCTAACTCAGTTATTACAAATCATTAATAAATAACTAAACGATGGCTTCCGATTTTTTTTCCATTTCATTTTAAAGAGTGTTGAAAAAACTTACGGTTTTCCTAAATATGACGAATGTATCTAAATATAACTGAAAAATAATAATGCTTTCAAGAAATAAAAAAATATAGAGATTCCGCGGGAATTTAAAATTCCCATAGTAGCAAATTAGGTAACACGATGACAAATTATGTAACTTACATTTTATAGTTTGCTTCCAGTTGAATTTCAAGAGGTTTTTCAGTTAAAAAAGCGTGTTTTTATTTTTTTTTGAACCTCTTCCACCATTTTTAAAAAAATCTGAAAAAATTTCAGTAGATAGTTTACACTACAATACACGTTATATATCTTTTTCGTCGTTACTAAATTTTTAAAATATTTTTTATGACATTTTAAAAATTTTGAACGTTTCTAAAAATTTGAATTTAGCGTCTAAAACTATGGAAAAAAAAAATCACTGCGATAGAACTTTAACCTCCAACAATAATTTTTAAAATCGATTGAAAAATGGCTGAGATATCGTAAAAAAACTAAAAATCACAAAATGGTGACTACAGCAGTCCCCTGTGAGACTAGGAGTCTGAAACTTCATGCCCTAGATGTGTATATTTTTTTAATAAAGCCTTTTACTCCCCCTTAACCGGCTAGACCCTTCTGTAAACACTTTCAAAATAAGCGTTTGTAATAATAATTAGGATTCGACGTTCGGACAACACTGTTTGTTCATATGGGTATTCTAGCGCATAATTACCGAAATGGTGTGATTTAGAAAGAAGTCGCGATGTATTCAACTAAAACAGTTTCGACTTAATTAAGAAAAAAAAGATTCAGCTGAAGTAAGGGGAAAATAATAGTATTATTTCTTCGTCAATCATTCATTGTTAACAGTATTAATATTATTCACCTTCCTTTTTTTTTTTGTGCTTTCACTGTGGTTGACGCTATGGCATATGTATGCGTGGGAATGTATAGTATGCTTTTGCAGCAGACTATGTAATTGGTGATTTAATTTTTACAACTGTAAAAACGAAAAAAATACGTACTAAGGGGAAACATTTTCAGATGGCCTTTGGAATCTGACAATAATATACAATAATTGATAGTAAAATAGTCGTTGTTGGAGACAGCGTCTACGCTTCTGCGGCGGTTGATGCTTTGGCGGGCTCTGGAAAATATATTATGAAAGATCAGTAATTTTGACTTCCGGAGGTTGGGAGGGATGAAGAAATTTTCGGGAATGTGAAAAATGATGAAAAATATATTCGAATTAATTTTTGTAAACTCATAATAGGATAACGCACAATGCAGAACCTGTGAGAGCATGGCTGGTGCCAGTAGATGTGTGCGCGGGAACGTGCGGTGCGCATTCGTTGCGTTCAAGACATCGACGGATTTACTTTTAAAGCTGGAGAAAAAATAAAAAACCGTGAATGATCGGAATAAATGTACAGAAGTGTTAAAAAAAAAAATATCTTTTTTCTTTATAGTGCTCCATAGTTAATTACTGAGCGTCGGCAACTACCTATTATTTCAGCTGTTCAGATATAGGTGGTGTACTAGGTAATTGTTTATATGCAGTACGAATGTGTACACAGGCAAGACTACATTCGGAATTGATTAGTAATCGTTTGATTTTTACCGATTTACACAAATGCAGTCCTATTTATGCCTTTTATGTACTGACCTAGCGCGCATATAATGTTTTACGTGGTGGTTTGCCATTGCCTTCCATATGATTCTATTAGAGAGTATTTATTTTATTTAATTCTTGTGATAAAAGTTCGTCGTTGCTCGGGATCGAACCCGTTACCTCCATGTCGGAAGTCAAGCGCTCTAGCAACTAGGCTATCGCGACGATAACAAAAAAAAAAAAAAAAAAGTATACGTAGACTAATTTTATAATACTTCGACTTGGAAAAATTATTATGGACGTCAAGGAGAAAAAACTAGCGGCTAAAGCATGCGTGGGAACGGTCGGTGCGCTTTTGCGGCGGCTATTACAGCGGTGGTTGCACGTGTGTGAACTGCTTTGACGGCTGACTCGGGAAAAAGTTACCGATCACTAGGTAACGTCGGGGGGTGGGGGGGAGTGTCGTTCGAGGCTTTTGGTGATTGTGATAAAAGTAAATAAAATGCAACATATTAGATATGAAAACGGGGGTGGCGGTTGCGCTTGCGTAGGATTGGATGGTAGGCTTCTACAGGGAGTAGTATCATCCGGGAGGATAAAACAAAAAATAAATAACCTATATATTATAATTGATCTAGAAAGATGGTGGAGGTTGAATGAGGATTAAAGTTAGTTTCGTGCTATAGAAATAAATTATTGGTTAATTTGTAAATGATTCGGAAAATCAGAAGGGTTCATATAATGGATCAGAGGTTGGGGCCGCCCTTACTGTAGGCGGGTGTTCGGATTTCTGGACTGCTGCCTAGCCTAAATGGTAAGGGTTTGGATGAAATTTACATACCTAGATAGGAACGTTCGGTTATAATTTAAATATATACGAGTAAAAATATTAAAATATAGGTTGAAAGCCCATTTTCCGTGGGACAGGTTGTTCGGATTAGCAGACTGGAATAGTCTAAGGGATGGAGCTGGATGAACGTTGGATCCTCGACCGGATATTTGCTTATCATTTAATTATATATAAGTAAACTTAAAAAATAGGTAACTTTATATAGAACAAGAATGGGAGATAGATGCTCTTTTCCGGGGGACTGGGTGTTCAATTTCCGGAGTGTAATAGTCGAAGGGCTGGAGGTTATACACTACTTTAGATAACCGGGTGCAACCTCAGGAAAATTTGGAGGAACCCTGCGGAAACTTGGGGGAACCGCAAGAAATTTTGGTGAATTTTAAGCACCGGGACGAGAATTGGGGTTCCATTTTAAAGTACTCGGTTTAGTTTTCGGTCTGGGAACACGGTTTTGTGATTGCGACGTCACATCTGTCCCAGCCTACATACGTTTACGCTACTTATACGATCACTATTTGGGCGAAACTTTCTGTTAAATTGTGACGAACGGGTATTTTTTCTAATTTTTCTTTTGTTTTTCGGCATTTGGCGTTTACGCGGGACCAATTATTTTTAAACATACTAGTTTTCTAATTAGTATTCGTCGTCTTTTTCACGGTTATTTTAAAAATGCAAATTACGCCAGTGGCCAGATTGCTTCACACCAGGCAAAGAAAAAAAAAAAAAAACCCCCTTGTGTAGCAGCGCGACAACAAGGTACTAGCTGAAAGTTTGTTAATGATACCGTTTTTCAATGTGTCAAAAAATATAATTAGAATTTGAACCTAAGTTAAAATTTTGGATTAGAATATTTTTTGTTTTTTTTTCCTCGGTATCAGAATTGTATTTTTATTTATTATCGCTATTACGAAAATAGAATTTTACGCGGGATATCTTAGAAACTTTCCAATTCTAGCCGTTAGCGTTGCGAAGAGAATAGACACATTTTTTTTAAAATAGAGAGAGAGAGAGAGAAAAAAAGTAAACTTTTTAGCCGAGACATTTATCAAAGTCGATCGTCGCCATCCTCAGCCGTGCACTGTTTAGTCTTCGGTAGATTTGTGTTTGCCCAATTGCGTTCTTCCGACTAGGCGATGGCTCGGGGGGGGAGAAGAAGCGCGTTGTTCCAAATGGTATGTCGTTTATGCGCGGCGGTAATTTGCCTTTAATGGATCTGTCATCGTGGCTCTTTTGTTCACCGACTGAATATATTATCGCCATTTTCTACTCATTAAAAACATCCAGACCCTCTGACGCTTCACGCACCATCGTTCGGCACCAGATTCGTTGATCTGCCGCGATACAGGCGGACATATATCGCTTGAAATATCCTCGCTGGGCTCTGCGATATTAATATATATCCGGCGGTGTAGCTTACCGGCGGGGTGTGTGTCGTTCAAGCTTAATGAAATACGTAACATTGTCGATTGGAAAATAAATATGGTGCAATGTATAAAAAATCTCAACGCGTAAGTGATTTATTTGAAGAAAAAAGAGAAGAGACAAAAAAAGAAAAGAAAAAAACACTTCACACGGATGGTATAGAACGGAGGAGGCAATGTAAAAAAACATGTAAACAAAGAACACTGGCTACACAAGGCGGTTAACATCGTTTTCCATTTAATCAGAATCGCGTCGCGTGTGTTAAAGTTCACGCACCGTCTTACGCAGTGGAGCCGTTTCCGCGAAAAGTCCAGGTATCGAAAGTCAGCTGAGAGCCCTTTTAGACGCGATATTTTGACCCCGTTCGCGGCAACACTGACATAAAGGCCCGAACGGCGAATAGCGGTATGTTCAGTCCGCCGGTTCAATCAGTCCCTGATTTATAATTCGTACGTTTCGATGTCGCTTGCCTGTGCTCGCTCGCTGGGTGTTACTAGTTTGCACCCGATTTCGATTCGTTTTTTTCTTTAATATTTTCCTTTTTTATTTTGTTTATTTTGTTGTTTTCTTTTTTGTTTTCTTTTTTTTCCTCCGACCGGTATCGTACGGTTGAATAGATTACCGGACGGTCGACGAGTATTTTTGATTCAGTGTGATATTTACAAATCGGAAGTACGACTAGTAGTAACTTCGATACTTTTTTAAATACAATTTACCTTTTTTTTTGATTTTCCCGACTGAAGAGCATGCTGTGTTGTTATAGTTGAAGTCTGTGTACACAATGTCGCGCGAGATAACATTTTTTCCGATACTCTTATTTCAAGTCGTCATTATTTTCGTGCGAGGTATGTATTCGATTATTTCATTTAAATTATTCTTTTGTTTATTTAAGCCGCGCAACTTCTCCGGCAAAGTGTTTTTTTATTATTTGTCGTCGATCATGGTCTCTTTTTTAATACGTTTTACCTAAACGATAAAAAAAATCTATAAAAGTACTTACCACTTGTTTTTTTTTTTGTTTTTTTTTTTTTTTGAGGTGGGGGGATTAAAAAAAATAAATAAAACAATACGTACGATAATTTATAGTTTAATGTGTTTACTTTTTTACTTTTCTACGTTTTACGTAAAAATTCGAAAATGATTTCAATGTTACTCAAATAACTAACGAACGCTACTTGAATAGCATTTGAAAATCGCTGTTTCGTCGCATCCGTAGTAAGGTCAGCAGGCAACATTGGAAAGGACATTTTCTTTATCACGCCGAGATACAAAATTATTCCCGGGTATGATTATCATAAATTGCAAAAAATTTACAGCAGTCCTTTCTGGTGCACAGGAGTGTAGTAAACATTATTAATATGTTTCGATAGTTTGACAATTAACAATGTGCTACTGTTGATTAGATCAACTAGAGAAGCTTCTTTGGCAGTTCTATTGACGAAGCGAGCAGGGGGGACCGAGCTACCTAGTTTGAATAAATAAACAAAAACAAAAAAAAAAAAGCAAAAAACATTCAATATATAGAGAGACAAATTTTAACAATTTTTTGCATGGATGTGCTTTTTTTTTAAGTTTTCATTCAAATTTTTTCACGTCTGACACATCGGATGCCGGGGGCGGTGTTTAAAATTTGGAAAAAAATACGAAAGATCAGATCAGGCTTATAAGTTTCGAAAGCTTACTTTATTTTCTGTTTTGTTCCGAACGTAGTGCGACTGTTCCGGAAAAATTAGGGCAGATGGACGACGCTCTATTTTATTCGTTATCATTTTTTCGCATTTACCATTATGACACTCTCCGAGGCCCCACACTATATAGACCATTTATGTGTTGTTCTGCGTTGTGCTCGGCATGAGTGCATCATCCCTTCGTCATTGCGTTGCTACCGTAAGAGAGAGACCCATCAGGGAGCGTAATTAAATAAAGCGTGACGAATAAAATTATTCGTAATTTCAAATTAAATCACAGTGACTTTATTCATTTTGCTTGCTTATCTGATTTTTTTATTCAGCTGTCGGCTGTGCTAAATTCTTCTTCCGTTTTAGTTTAATTTCTTGCCATTGTCCGAGTAGAAAACACTGAGTACGTTCAAGAACACAATATGAGATCACGGTTTTGGACACCGTATTTCATACGATTTACCCTTTTTTCTATTCGGCACATGTAAAATAGTTCCTTCTGATAAACGAGTAACATATTTTAAGGGATTATCGCTTTATGGGGCCGCTCGCACAGATAGCGCACTTCCGGTTACAATAAAAGATTTCTGAAAAGCGAATTCGAGGCAACTTTTGCATAAAAAATGTTCGCCTCGTACAAAATTCCCGGCAGCAAATTCCAACTTTTCTGTAATTCTGCGACGAAATTTCCAATCTGTAATATGATTTTGTATACAAACTTAGCGACTGCGAAAAAAAATTTAAAAATTTTTCATTTTCACATTGGAAATGTTGACCGATATCCCACGGAAAACGGGGTGCCCTATATAAAAAAAAAAAAAAAAAAAAAGCGGGAGAATAGAAAAAATACCGCCTATGCAAATTTCGTTCCATTTTGTCATCCTATTTTACCGGATCAACTGTGTTTAGCAGAGATAAGAATTTTTTTGAAATTCCCGGCGCGCAATAAAATCCGCGTGAAAAAGAGAAAGGTTAAAATTTGGGATAAAATTTCGTCCCGTTGCAAATCAAGTTACGTAAAAGAGATATAATGTAATACTTTTATTTTTTTCAGATGAAAGTTTTTTTTTTTTTTCTAAATCGACTTTTGAAAATAATTCCTATGTACACAATATATAAACACTTTTCAAAAATACAAAATCTTCGTACATTTAACGAACCATCGGTAATTTTTTTTATTTCATTTAAAAAACAAAAAAAAGTTGTAAAGAAATAGTCTAAATTTTAATCAAAAATCAGCGTTGATTAAAAGTGACAATTTAATTAAACGAACTCGTTTGTTTAAAAATTTACATAATACACTTACCTACATACATATATATATATATATATATATATATATATTAATTACAACGCAATTCTTAGGCTAGCCCCCATTAGAAAAAATGTCACAATTTTTTGTAACGTTTGTTATATTTTATAAGATTTTTGTGATTGTTATTTTAAAAACGTCTCATTTTTAATGTAACGGAATATAAAACGAAAAGTGTAACGAAAAAATGTATTTTATACGATAAAAGTTAAAAATTTTAGGATAGGATTTCTGATATTATGTTATTATTATTTTTTTTTTTTTTGTGTTGATGCCAGTAAAAATTACGTTGTAAATTTTGATCATTTTATACAAAGTATAGAAGAGAAAGAGACAGAAATGAAAGCAAGAGAGGTCAAGGGGCAGGCCAAAAACTTCCGAGTTATATTATATTTAAATAAATAAACAGAATCGATTTTAATTGACCATATTGAAATAAATGTTAATAAGCAAAGGTTACAAATATTTCGTTACAAAATATTCAGTAAAAAAACTTACAAAATTATTATATTACCCCCAACGTAAGAATAACGTAGTCTAATAATACGTGGGAAAAATTTTCTAATTATCTGTCAAATAAAAAACTATATAATTGAAAATAAATTTGACGTTGTAATTTTAATTTCAATTGTTTTTTTGTTTTTTTTTTTTTTTTGTGCAAGCGAGGGTGAGGTGCATTTTCTATGAACGCACCCTTATTTCCGAGCTTTAATATTATACGAACAATACTAATTTTGACATTTTTTTTTTAATCCCTTTATTTTTCTTTCCCTTGAAGTGTTAAATCATTATTCGATGTTCCGGTCGCTTCTCGAACATTCGCTGATCCCCTCAGAAAACTAATTATTTCTTTTTTTATAATTTAAATATATCATTACAAAAAAAAACCATACACGGGGTAGTTCTTCCATTTACTGGCCATCAAAATTAATTCTCACCTCCCTAGCAACTTCCGAAATGGTGATTTTTAGCAGCAGCGACTAATAGACACTTTTACGGTGGAGGGGAGAATCTACCAGCCTTAAGCAGGTGGATACGGCATTTGTGCCGGTTACGAACTTTAGTAAAGAAAAACCGACACTGTCTAATAGATGGAAAAATTTTTACACATGCCGTGTTCGAATTATTTGTACGTAGAATATCAAATGCGCAGATGTTTCATATTTAAATTATAGTTAGCGCTTTATTTTTGCATTCGTCGATTGTTCACGTATTATTAATAGAATTACCGCGAAACAGGATAAAGCATTTTTTCATGTCGTCTCGTAATAAACAATTTGTTTTCTGCGTCAAGTTCGTTAAGAAATAATGGAGATTTCTAAGGGGGGGGGGGCTGTAAGCAAAAATAAATGATTAAAAACGGATGTAGCTAAAACTTTTTACTCCGAATGAATATGTGGTCGGACTTTCTCCGTATCATATACATGTGTGTTTGTGTCCGTAAATGAGAGGATAATGAGGCGCAACGGAAAAATTTAAACGGATCCTTTAGCGCAGTGGTCTGGACTTGGCTAGACATATTAAAATATGGAAACAAAAGTTTCCTATTAGCGAGCTTGAAAAATGTTTTCAGTCGCTCGGTTAATCGGAAAGTTATTTCCGGCTCGCAAATAATTTTACACAAAAATCATTTTAGTTATCTCCCCGGGTCGGTCAGTAAACGACGACACAAAAATACATACATGTGACCATTTTCAACAGTAGAAACTAATAATAATCGATTAAGAGCCGAATATTTCCGAAATGCCTGAAATCAATTGGAAAAAAGGCCTTCCCGGAATTGAAGTGTCTTTACTGGTTTATTTTCCTCTGTGGTAAACGTGGGTCCCTGCTGCTCCTTTTAACAGGAAACTCTTGATAATTTTCACATATCCGACAACGAGAACAGGCTAACTGTGGCAGATAATATGGGGGCAGTTTTGTTACCGCGGAAAAGTGAAGGAAGCAAAAGATATTATTTACACTAGTACGGATGAAAGAAGTTTACGTTTTAACCAGATCATAACGAGGATGATATTTTTTCAGACTGCAACCTCGCTAGCGTAGAGATTTACGTGTTTAACAGAGTATAGATTTCGGTTTAACCTCAACAAGATTTTCTCCCGTCAAAAGTCTTCTTGGAAGATCTTTCTTATTCGGTAGAACGTCCGTTGATGTTTCCGCGTTTTCGATTCGGGTAAATCGGTGGCAAGCATTATGATACCGGTTATGAAAGTTCTTACGAAACCATTTTTTTATGGTTCTGCTTCAAACAGTTCGAATAATATAAATAACTTTTTTTACACCGTGCGGATTAACTTTTGAAACTTTAATCTCCTGACAGCATAGAAACGCTTATATTTAATTCTCGAAAACCTTCCATTTTCCTTCTTATACTTTTTAGAGCCGCATTTTCGAAAATTTTTCTAAGAAATGACTTCTTGAAGCCTGTGTTACTTCAAAATTCGTAACAATTCTTTAATTTCCAACGTACTTAATATAATAATAATAATAATAATAATAATTCAAATTCAAATTCAAATTCGACGCGTAATAAAAGTAATCATTAGTAAGTGGGTTTATAGGAATAAAATTTTGCAAAAGATTGTATCGTTCAATCTTAATTGCAGAGTTTTACGATACAAATACATCAACTAAAAAGAAAAAATAGAAAAAAAACGGTATACTGGTACTGTATTGTTAATGTTGTTACAGTTCATTAAAGTAAATACAGAATACTTAAAAATTAAAAGCAATACTGGCATAAAATACGGCATGAAAATTAACGCTAAAAAAACTGAAGTGATGAAATTCTCAAGAAACGGCGGCAGCAAAACTACTTTAAAAATCGGCAACCAAGAAATAGAAAATGTAGACCAATTCAGGTACTTCTTGGGAGTGATGATAAATACAGATGGAAGAGATCGTAAAGAAATACGAACGCGGATTGGTATGGCGAAAACGGCATTTAATAATTTGTACAAGGTGCTCGGAAATCAAAGCATGAGTCTACGTTTACGGAAAAGAATAATGGTTTTATGTATGGAGCGTATTAAAATACGCCTGTGAAACATGGACAATGGGAGCAGACTGCGAAGGGAAGATAGCCGCTTTGGAAATGTGGTGTTACAGACGGTTGATGAAAATATCGTGGATCACACACACACACACACAACAAATAGCGCTGTATTGACAAAAGTAGGAGAAGAAAAGTGAACACTGCTGGAGGATATCGAAAACTGAAATACCTAGCTCATAAAATCCGAGAAAATGGAATTTTCATGATGGCGGTGCAGGGGGAAATTCCTGGAAAATCAATAAGAGGAAGGAAACGGTTAGAATTAACAACAGCGAACCTACCAATAAATCCACCTGGAAAATGTTGAGCCATGCACAGTTTATTGTTTGATACGGATTCGGATTCGATTTAAATTATATTTTTGGAAATTCTCATTTTATTTCGGTCCATATCGTATTATGAATTGTAGTCGGCCGGAATGACGGAGATGCTAGTTCAGCTGAAACCGAAGTTGCCATGTAATGGTCAGATGATCGAAGTTGGCCGAGCCAGAAGTTCCGCTTTAGTATCTTTACGGGCATGGGGCTGGCGATGTAAGTTTAATGATATCCGCAGCGAGTTGGTCTTTTCGTATATCGACTAGTAGCATTAAGCACAAAAGAGAAAAATATGAATAACTCAGCTGTTTTTAGGGGAAGTTTTGACTAGTGACGATTAATTGCACGGTGTAACTAATAAAATGCCTCTCGTTGACCTTATATGTCGAGCCGGAGTCATCTTCATCAGCTGTTCGCGCTTGTTTCCGTCATACATGTACGAGTCTTGACTATATATATATATATATATATATATATATCCGCTGGTCAAAATTTTAAGATTTTGTTCTTTTTTAACTTTTTCTAATCCGCTTATAATATCAATTAAAATAATAAAAGGCTTTCATCGATGTAATCAATTTCTTTTTCTATGTAACACCTTTTCAAGAGAATTCGGACATCGCTTTACACGCGCTGAATAAATCAGAAGAAATCGTTTTTTTGTTTTTTTTCCTATTTACTTTGATGTTCTGCGCTATTATGGGGGTGCTGACGATGCCCGAACTGAAAATCAGAATTACAAAAAAAAATTAAGAAACTTCGTAACAAATCCGTGAGATTTTTAACAATATAAACAAAATTATGACATCCAAGTATATAATCACTATTGCAATCAAGCATTCATAGTACGTCAAAATTAAATCCATTTTCCGAAAAGAAAATAGCGAATTATTCACTCAAGCATTTCGATAAATATCTTAGATGTCTCTTAATAAATGTGCCTGATTTCAGAATAATTAATAAACAACGTTATCAGGGTATATTTATGAGATTTTTAAAGAGCGAAAAAAGTTATGATTATTTTCTTATTCGCAGAAAAAGAAAAAACAACGATATCTTCACTAGACTACAAAGTAAAAATTATTAACCCAGGCAAAGACGTTTTTTTTTTTTTTTTTGAAGTCGTTCGATTAAATTATTATTTAAGAAAAATTTCAAGTAACGCTCTATGTTTAATTTATAACGTGTCAAATATTAATTTCACGCTTAAATAGTTTATTTTATGTACTTTAATTTTCACTTTTGTGTGTTAAATTTTCGTTTTTATTCTTATTCCATATGAATTTAGAGAATCGGCTTATTACGTAAAGTATATTACATGTTTCTTTTCGTCGTTGTCTTATTCGCATGCATTACTAGGAACAGAAAAGTGGAAAATTATTAGACAGTATATCTGTAAAAATTTACAAAGGTTTAGGTCATATTTTATTTGAGTTGAGGAAGTCATACAAAAGAGCATAAGAGAATATTTTATATACATCAAATACTGGAGCTTTTGACACTAGCTGTGAAATTACAGCTGCGAGCGAAATGTCTCCGTGTGGATTTAAAAAGTTTATTATAATCTTTCGATGAAATGCGGCGAAGCGATTGAAGGAATCGAATAAAATTTTCAAAAGACTCGTTAAAGCAGCATTTCGGTGTACTTGTTTCTTAGAATGTATCGTAAATTATATGGTTTTAAAACGAAGTATTTCCATTCCGTATGTGTAACACCTAATTTCCGTCTAGAAGGAAGAAAGGGAAATCGATTTTTTCGTTAAAAAACCAAAAATTCATCGAGCTACTGTTATATTTTTAAAAAATTGACTGACCAG
The DNA here is from genome assembly GCA_039619475.1 of Icerya purchasi. Classification (NCBI taxonomy): domain Eukaryota; kingdom Metazoa; phylum Arthropoda; class Insecta; order Hemiptera; family Monophlebidae; genus Icerya; species Icerya purchasi. The sequence goes on from CM077115.1 coordinate 155,689,961, forward strand.
AGTATAAATACAAAATAAGCAAATGAATACGTAATAAAAGTGAAAACTTTGCTTATTACGAAAGATATAGAAAAGGTAGAACGAGTCTCCTAAATAGGAGAAAGCAAATAATAAACGAAGCGAATTATAAATGAGGAAAATAGAACTGAAAGAAAAGAGGCATTCGGGTATAACGGTGTAGAAGGGAAGAAACAACGGAAGGAAACTGTCGAGAAATTTAACAATAAGGTCAGTGGATGTACAATAATAATGAAAGAATATAATGTAGTAAAAGTAGTGCAAACACTGCAAAATTAGTTTTAGACAAAAATGAGAAAAAAGCCTACATAGAACGATGTAGGACGCTTTTGTTCAATTTACAGAATTACACAACAGGGCAATACGCAAAAATATAATGAAAGAAATAATAAAAATATCGTTTTAAAAAATTTTATTCGACTAAATCCGATAAAAAGTAACGGTGCTAGTTTAGTTAGAAAAAAGGCAAATTAGAGAGGCTGCCAATAAGTTTAAAAAAAAAAAAAAAAGTGTAAAAAAGAGTAAAAACAAAAAGAAAAAAAAAAGTAAAATTACAATGAATACAAAATCCACTAAAAAATATATAATACGTTCTCATGGACAAGAAAACTTTTATTAACTTTTCGTTATGATCGTAATGCTCAAAGTATCTCACCGGAATAAATGTATTCATATTCAAGCAGAAATCATAAAAAAGTGAAGTGAAGAAAACCCGGGATTTATGGACTTTACTTAATTACAGTAGTGGCCATATTACTTAAATTTTCTAAATATCTTAATTTTGCAGTATTGCTTAATAACAAACGCGGTTGTCCATATTACTTCAATATTATAAACATATTAATGAAATATATATATATATATATATATTTATCACTATTTACACATTTTCTCGTCAAACTATACGCTTGTCGATGAGTTTTCTTACGTCTAATGATTTTTAGCGCAAATATTTTATTACGAACTTATCCTATTTTTTCCTTATTTCTAACTTACCTCTAATCTATTATTTGCTTTATTTTTATTTTTTTCCGTCCCTTTTCCTTCCCTTTTGTTTTCACTTTTGTTTGTCACTATTTCCGTACACTTTTCACTTGATTTAATACTTATTATTGTTCCTAAATTTTCCTTTTTCTGCAACCGTTCTTTTATTTTCCTTTTTTTCACCCCAATTATTTTGCTCCTCTATTATATCATTAGGCATTTTTTATTTAACAACTGAGTTATTATAATGCATTTATCTGTTTGCTCCTCCATCTTTGTTTTAGCTAACGGAAGTTTGCACAAATAATTTCCTTCATTTTGATTCATTGTGAACTTACAGTTTATCGGGCAGGAACTTTAATTACTTAGCATATTGCAAAACTGTAACCGCATTAGAACGTTGTAGATTATAATTATTGGAAAATTTTGTTTACGTGCAAATTAAAAAAAAATATATATATATATATAATCACTTAAATTTAAATTCCGAGGAAGTAGAATGTAATTAAATGGAGTTTATCGTAGAAGCAAATAGTATGAATCAAATTAAAAGCTGAAGAAGAAATAAAGATGGCTGAAATAATCAAAGAAATAGAATTTTAAAAAATTGTATAAAATTTAATTTATCAAATATTCGGTAAGGAGGATATAAATATAACAGCTAGTATATACATTGTATTCTTATAGTTATAGATGGAAAAAGAAATAACATAATATTAATATTATAAGCATAAGTATATATATATATATATATATATATATATATATATGTATACATATATCGAGCGTTAGTTTTACTGATAAAAAACAAAAACGGTATTACTAGTCAGATGCTCAAGCTTGATAAGGATTAAAAATCTTGAGACGTTCTCTGACCGCAACAGGAAAGAACAGTTTTTCGTTTATATAAAATTAAAGTGCCCGCTATTTACAATTGCTATGTCGTGTAATACAACATACGAAAGAGTATGAGAAACGTCATAAAATCGGTAAATTTCGAAATTTATTATAAAGATAGGTAAATTTTTCTCTTTGCGCAAAAGAAACGACGTTATTACTGAAAATGAAACAATTCGATTACACTGTATAAAAACATGCTGACGTTCACAATGGCTTTAGATTCAGCTGCAATACGGTTCACGGTCATATTTTTGTTCGACGTGAAATCCATTCTACACATTTAGCTGTATTGTTATATATCGATTGATAGGCGTGTTTTTTTTTGGTTTTTTTTGAAGTGACTGAAAGGTAAAATTGCCACGAAGCAACAGAAAAAATCTTTTTGATACCGAAATATGGTAAACACGAAATTGTGAAATTACAACGAGAATTTCTATAGATTCGTCTATAGGGCAAATTGTAATCGGTAAACAGGTGTTACCCCTGTCAACGAAATACTAAATTTCGCGTATTTAACTGGGAAATATAGGGGTCGTTTCGTGCGACAGAATAGCGAAAACGAGACAAATACTCGCCGTAGAATGCGATGACCGTTCGAAGAGAAACGCCCACCAACTGTAAACAAACTACCTGTCCCACCTATCGACGATAAATCAGTCGCTGAGAGCAATTTTCCACTAGAACGACACCTGACGTTTATCGTGATCGTCGCGAGATGGGAAAACTTGTCAAACTAATTCGCGCCTGTGGACAACCTGCTTTCAACAATACGGTCTCTGATGTTTTGCTATTTGTCGTTGTTCTTCCGAAACAGCGCCATCTAATGAAATTACATTCTAATCAACTAACCATAACAGTCTGATTACGCGAGAAGTTTGAATATTTTTTTTCCCCGTAGTTTGTTAATAAACGAAACTGTTGTTACAATGAAAACTATAGATGGCGCTCGACTGAAGCCGAACATATTATTCTGCGATAGCGTGTGTGTGTGTGTGTGTTTACTAGATGAATACAGCACTAAAAAACAACCGAAGGTTTTCATGCCGAATTATTTACACGTCCGTTCTAGTTGTGTTGAAAATTTTTTAAGGGCACTTTAAAAGACTACAAAACACGGCTCCATTCGAGTTAGCCGGTGTTAACATTTTTTAAAGAATAAGCAATAACGTATATAGTGAGAAAGCAGCGGGAAATCTCAATGTGTAGCATTTCGACATTTTTTGGCGCTTTATTTTTTTCATCGATAAAAATCTTTAATTTTTTGATAAACCTTTAACTTGTAAAGTTAGAACGGTGAAAATTGCATATATGCATCTCGACGGAAACGATCTTATGATTATAGCAATGTATAAATTTGTGCAAATTTAAAACGGCATATGTACTGATAAAAAAAAAAAAAAAACTCAGAAATAAATGAAAAATAAAGCCTCAGTAAAATGGACAGTAATATTTAAGTTCAATTTTGTAACACATTAAATGATTTACAAAATTATGATTAAAGGATTATGATAAAATGTGAGGTTTGTGTTTGGGATACAGATTGCGAAAGACTTTGAAACAGCCAAAAACACTGAAAAACCTGATTTCCATGGGAAAAAATTATTGACAGTAACTTTTATGTATTTCTTTTTTTTTTTTTTTATTTACATTTTTTAATCCCGGCCCTCTCTATAGATAAAAATGCGTTTTTTTTTTCTTCATTTGTACGTTCTATTGTTATTTATTAACCGACTTCAAAAAAGGAGAAGGTATTCAATTCGACTGTATTTTTTTTTTTTCTTTTACGTGTGTGTTACCTCAGAACTTTCTTCTAGATGAAACGATTTTGAGGATTCTTCTTTTATTTGAAAGGTCATGTGTTTCTCATGTGGTCCCATTTAAATTTGATCAAGATTTGACCGGTAGTTGTTGAGTTATCCTTAATAATGCGGGGGAGATTGAAGCTTTTTGGATGCTTTTCATTCATGATTGTTTTCACCGTCGGATTAAATTTATTGACTTAATAAAATACTACAAATTTGCCAAATTACCATGGAAATGAAGTTTTTGATGTTTTCACACCGTGGAAATCTCTGTTCTTATTAAAATGTTTCAATTTAATTGAATAAAAATGCACTAAAAAGTAAACGATAAAATGCCTTTTTACAAAAAATACTTGAAGGTTTATTAGAAAAATGCACTAAAAAGTATAAAACAATTACTCCCGCGATTAGAAAATATATATCGAGAGTGTTATAACACCTTAAGGGTGATATTATCGTAATTCTTATACAAGATTAATACCTTAATCAGAGTCGGCATCAAATTCATATTAAAAGAATAATTAAAAACTGCGTTAAATGTTCATTAAATTGTTCCTAGATATAGTAACATGATTTTGATGCCGACTCTAATTAAGTTATAAATGTTGTATAAAAATTACGATATCACCTTTAAGATCACTTTGATATATATTTTTTATCGGGAGTAATTTTATCTTTTACTTTTTAATGCATTTTTAAATTTCTATAATAAACCTTCAAGTATATCGATATTTATTTTTTGTAAAAAAGCATTTTTATTTTTTAGTGTTCGTTCATTTATCGCTGTTTTCCACATTTTGAATTAGTTCGAATTCAAAGTGGAAAATAGTAGTAAATGAACGAACTAAAATATTGGCAAAAATGAACTAGAGAAACGTAATCGCTTACCCAACTTTTAATGGCCGAAAGATTTGTTTTTGCGTACACAGCTTTTTTAGTATAACTCAGTGCATTCAAGATACATCTAAGACATCCTTTTTTTTTTTTTTTTTTTTTTTATTCTTCTTTTTCAAATTTTACTACACATAAACAGCTGACTCTGCGTTCTTTATTTCCCCCCAATACGTCTGTATTATTTCACTGTATTGCTTTTCGGTAAGCGATTACATCGGTGCCCCCTTTATTCATTTTTGGTCGAAATTTCTAGTTCATTTTTGCTCTTGTTCACAGCGTGTGTGTATGAGAGAACTAATACAGAAAGCGAATAGAAACAAAAAAGGAACGAACTAAAATTTCGGCTAAAACTGAAACTGATGCGAAAGAAAAGCGAAAACTTAAAAAAAAAAACGGAACATACTAAAAAAAAATGAAGTAACGTAAAGAGAAAATTTTAACGATTGGCTAATCCGAACTAAATAAGTAAATATTTACGAGAATTGCGTATGGAACCGTAACAACAAACATACCGACGTATTTAATATAGAGGTACCTTACAGCGGAAAAGCCACGTCCCAACTTTGGTCGATTTTCGGTAAATGCATTTAACACCGCCACTCCCCGTCATCCGTACCGGAATTCAAAATTTTTCGTTATCCTTAACAAACTCTGACATACCGAGCGAACAAAACTGAGGTATATGTAACAAATGTGTGCTTTGTTAAAGAAAAAAAAACAACCGAAAATAGAATTAAAGAAAGAAAACGTGGTAACAGAAAGAAATCCGCAAAAATGAATTTAACCTGAAATACGGGAAAATACTATGCCGAATATAAAATTGAATTATTTCCTTTTTTGTTAATCTAATTAATTTGTATAATGCGGAGGGCTATATCTCGCGCAATTTAATTTCGTCGAGTACGCTTTCAAAATAAAACGAAAGAAAAGAAAATGAGAAAAATGCGAAAAGCCAGAAAAAATCGAAACAACAAAAGAGAAGAGAAACCGGAACCGCAGACTGGTATGCTGGTAGTATTGTGATGCAAATGAGCGAACGATGGTTACAAGTGGCCAGTAAATCACACCATTGGGAATACATGGGGAATAGGCTTTTAACAGTCTTCGTTATTTTAAAATTCATAATTGAAGTTAAAATTAACACTTCTTTATTAGTAAAGACTTTTGTAAATATCTTTAAAGTAATAATAAAATAACATGCAAATCTCAATTTTTGGTGGTAGACACGCGTGTCATCATTAACAGAAAACCATTTAACGTTTCGAAATGGTCCATCATTCTGAGTCCATCATCAGCATCATCAGAAGAATGATGGACCGTGTAAACGCGTTCGAATTCGAAACGTTAAATGGTTTTCTGTTAATGATGACGCACGGTGTCTACCATAGATTGTAAATTGATTTTAATGTGAGCCAGGAAAAATGATGCGTGTATCAGTGTGTACACGCGGAGGAAGTGAAACTTCTTTGGCTTATATGTATTAAATTCTATAATAAAGTTTTATTTTAAATTAATTTTTAGGATGGAAAAGGTATCACAGTATAAACAAAATTTTCATTTTCAATAAATAATAAATCTAAAAAATTTTATTACATACATTTATAAAAAAGTATCATTATCATTTTGGTCTATTTCAGTTATGCTTATGGGTGTTTCAGTACATACTTTTGTTATCAAAGGCTTCTCTTGTGGTAACTAAAATAAGAAATATAAGTTTTGCACTGAATATCATCCAAAAATCTTGAAAACACTGCATCAATCGATGTATTTGATTTTGTCGTTGATATCATCCTGTTATTTTGTAGAAATAAGTTCAAATTGTCTTTTAAAAATTCAATCAATTGTAGAGAGTTGTCTAAAGCAAAATTGACATTAAAATCTCCACTTAAAATCGTAGGTATTTTGTCATACACGTTGATTTTAGCGAGACGTCCGTATGATTTAAAAACTCATTAACAGACTAAATGTATAATGTGTAATCGTGAATATCTTTCTATAGACTGGTGTGTACACGTACTTATTACATGTATATATTTTTTATTATTTTTTATTATTATTTTATGGGCTTTAGCTTTTTTAATATTTTTTATAGTACCTAAACGGGTGGTGCCATCATCATTTTTTCATAAATTCGGATTATCTGTAAAACTTTTTCTTTTTTGGTTGTTCTGTTATTTTGCCGAGTTTCTGTATTCTATGAAAAATTACAAAATCAACGGCAAAAGCCAAATAAGTAATTCGTAAATTCTCCTTTTTGTATCCCGGTCTTGTATTTGTTTATTTATATTTTCTACTTTCATTAATTCCTCTTACTTTCTCGTTACTTTCTCTAAAACGTAAGTGAACAGAATTGAGGATTTATTAGTTGTAACTAGAGCGTCAGAAATCAAACGCTAAACTGATCAACTTAATTTGTAAATAGATAGTTATTTCCTGTTTAGGTACAGGGAGCGTATGATGCAAAAATAGTACAGTTACCTTTAACGGCAACATCATCTATGAGCTTATCAAAAGTTAACAGCCTCTCTGATCATCCAGTGTATCGTAAGTTCTTAATTTCTTTTAATCAGCCTACATCAGTGTACTCTTCTAGCTTTTTCAGTTAGACAGACTAGTTGGTTTTCTGCAGGTAAGTATAATAATAGCTGGGGCGTTTTGGACAAATTCGAAATTCCAAAAAAAGAATTCGATAAACGATATATATTGCCACTCCGCCGTGCTGTTATAAGATCCGCGATGTTTAAAAGTACCGCGCCTTCAATGGCTATAAATGATAAATAGGGAAATAAGTGAACGTCGAAAATAAATGTCAGAGATACACATTATTATATACGACCGGTGGGAGGTCAGTGCAAAAAAAAAAAGTTGTTCCAGAAGTAAAATAAGAGAAGAGCTACGGATTATGAAGGGAGACAGCGCCGATCCGTTGGAAGAATCAAACAGCATTACTAGCTGGAAAATATCGGTAATGGATATAATCCGCCAGGCTGAAAATCAGAGAGATTCGCAAAATTTCCTAACTGATCATGAGCGAAAAGAAGATGTTGAATTGCTAAAGTTACGATTTCACCGAATACAGACAACTCTATTGATCATCATTAGTCAAGGGTTCAGTGTATTTTTGGCGAGAGAAAGAAATTATAAATTTTACTTACTATTATTTTACTTTTGAACTAGTAACCACTGGGCGGCCATTAATGGATTGTATTTTCAATTTCACGCCAGATCTGCGCTGATGAATAATTTAGGAAATCGAGACAATGTCCCCTTCGGTACAAATGACGCCAAATAACGGCAGAAAGTCCATATGAGAATGGAGGTATTGTAAAATACTCGGGAATTAACAGGGAAAATGAGAAGAAGCAGTCAAAAATAATTGGACAGCCGGAAAAATAACGATGGAAGGAAATGATTTAAGAAACTAAAAAAAAAAAAAATTACAAGACTGCCCGGTATAGTCCTCTTGAAACAACACACCTGTGAAAATGATCACACAAGAGAATCACCGGTCTTTAGCTACGACAAACGAATTTTTCACGAAGAAAGAAAAAAAAATACTTTGGAAAGGATCGGAGTGTTGGCGAAATAAAATTTACGAATATAGATGGATAAATGATAAGATAAGGGTCTTTTGAAGGATGGATATGTTTCTACATAAAAAGTAAAAGTGTTAGATTTCAAAAACTTGAGCTTATCCACAAATTTGAAGTGGATTAGTTAACTAACTGTACGGACATTTAAAGGTTAATTTTTGAATACATTAACGGTACAAGAGCAAATACAATGAATTTTCGATTGTGAAATTCCGAAAATTTACCTGCTTTCCATGTCTGCATCCTTGCCAGGTAAATAACTTTTCGTATTTACTTTTATTCCACCGTATAAACGCAAACATCCGCCGAAGTAATATCAAAGACGACGTTACAATTCAGTTCAAACGGCTGTGTTGAGCCTATTAGCTAATAATTAATTTTGGCCGGTCGACTATCGTTGTTGCGCGGAATCGAGATATTGAAATAAAAATTAATTACCGGTCTTCGTGTAGAACATTCAATACGCGTGTTTGCTCATTATAATTATAATTATATTACTTTGAAATATTACAGAAAACTTTAACGATTACTTTCTTAACGTCTGCAGCTTTGCGTTCATGGGTTGATGTGAAAAACGAAAGGGGGCGAGCGCGTTGTACGTTCCGGCATGAGAACTACGACTCTTTCGGACAAGTCACGCGAATACGAAATATTATCGTAGCGCTACAGCTAAAAGCTGACTGCATTTCTTCAGAACCCCTCTGAATATACTCTCCGGTATATTTTCAAAAAACAAAAATTTAATTACAATAATAAAAAATAAATAAATAAATAAAAACACGGCTACTCGTTATTATCAAAAGAAAAAAAGGCCAAAGCAATTTTTTTTTTAAATAAACTTTTTTACCGTTTGTATTTTTAAACTGCAATTTCCTATTCGCCGTGCCGAGCGTTTATCACCTGGTGCCGTTCTTTCCACACACACACACACACACATATGTATATATATATATATATATGAAATGGTTGGTACAAAAAGTTACTACCGCTATAAAATCCGTACTAGTGGCGCGATTTGTTTGAAATTCATGGTACATATACTTTAATGTTGTACGAAGAGACGACGAAAGTTTCAGGTCGCTACCTGCATTAGTTTCCTCAGCAGACCGCTAATTATGAGTGAATGTGTCACGTTTGCGATAGTGGAACAAAGAGCAGCGATTAAATTTTATTTTTTGTCTACATCAGAAACGTACAATGACAAAAAACGCGTACAAGGATGTTATGCGGTACAATTTCGAGTGGTATGGCCGATTTAAAAGTGGACGGAGCTCGTTGGAAGACGATCCGCGCGAACGATAACCGAGCAATGAAAACGTGGCTTGTTGCAAGCTGCACTCGTTGAAAATCGGCGATTGTGTTTCGGTTTATCGCAAATGAACTAAACGCGAGTACCATATCCATAACATTTTTAGCAATTTTTTTTTCGGTAAAAAGAAGCTGTGTACTGCCAGGACCGTACCGCATTTCCCCTTATGGCCGAACAAAAAAATCATGGAGCGAGCGAGACTCTCATTGAAACCGCCGATGTGAACCCGAATTGTTTAAAGACGATCACTACCAGCGATGAGTCTTGTTGCCTGGAGTACGATCCCAGCACAAAACCGAATTACTACACAAAAAAACCAAAATTTAATCGCGGCTCTTTATTCCATAATCGCAAACGTGACACAGTATACAAAGGTTCACTCATAATTAGCGGTCTGCTGAGGAAACTAATGCAGGTAGCGACCTGAAACTTTCACCGTCTCTTCCTACAACATTAAAGTATATGTAATATGAATTTTAAACAAATCACGCCACTAGTACGGATTTTATAGCTGTAGTAACTTTTTGTATCGACCGTATATATATATATATATATATATATATATATATATATATATATATATATGTATATATATATAAATTTTCCTTCGGGCTTGGCGAACCCCTTGACCCGCCAATTTTTGTTTTTTCTAAACTTCTTTTGACAAAATCGTTTTCAACTAATAACTACGTCATTTTTAACTGTCTTGTATTTTTTGTTTAAAAAAAGAAAAGAATCTTAGCAATTACACAGCATTGGAGCTTTGTTATAAATTATCGCAAGATAATAACGGAAAAAAAATGTAGCGTATCCCGGGCTATGACATAGTCGTTAATACAACTTTTTTTCCAGGGAGGAAGTGATCAAGTTATGCACGCGTAACTTTTTAAAAACTTTTGTCATAGTGTCGATGCAGGTACCCCATTGGGAACTTCTCCCTTCATGCCCAATGTTTCCCTTGTTAAGTATGTTGCTAAATAGAGCCCTAAATGGACTAATTTGTAATACAATAAATTGGTAAAAAAAGAAAAAATATTATCCAGATTATCTCTATCTTTCAGTGGCCAAATTAAGAGTTTGCGACTAATTAATTTTTTCTTAAGCTTTAACTACAGTACAGAGTTTAACGTTCACCGACAGCAGGGAATAAGTGCGTATGTCTAATGCTTCCTTCAAACTTGGATTCTCAGTCATCGTGACATCGCAAATAATTTAGCCACCTTGTTTATTCGCTTTTCCTCCTTCAGCGGTCAATTTATTAATAAAGTTCCCGCTCGTATTATCCGTTTTTTTTTTTTTGTTTTTTTTGCGTCCATTCTAAACCATGGTATCTGACTTTTTAACTCGCTACTCTTGTCGTGACTCTCTCCGCATCAATCGCTATTTTGCAGTTCGTTCAAATTCATACATCTTAATCTTCGTACCGCTTGTTGCGCATTTCGCGTACTTCCCCGCTTCCTTTCTTAGATGTTGTTCCCGCTTTATCGAGTTCATTTCCTTCGATACATACTATAAAGTCGAACTGCTTAGACACAGTTACTTTTAATATAGATCCTTAAATTTTCTCTTTTCCGTATAGAACGCGATTTAGACACGAGTGTAAGAAGGTTTTGTGTTTCGAGATGATTTTGTGTATTTGCGCGAAAGGAAACAAACTTGAACAAGAAATGATCCGAATTTATCAGCAGTATTGCGATCTCTCTCTTTCTCTCCTCAACCTAATGGTTGGTGGGTACTACCTATACGTCATCTCAGCTGTACAGACATAGGCATAGTGTTCATAGCAATTGTTTATATGCAGTACAAATGTGTGTACACAGGCAAGACTACATATTAGTAATCGTTTGATTTTTACCGATTTACACAAATGCAGTCCTATTTATGCCTTTTATGTACTGACCTAGCGCACATATGATGTTGAACGTGGTGGTTTTCCATTGCCTTCCATATGATTCTATTAGGGAGTATTTATTTTATTTAATTCTTGTAATAAAAGTTCGTCGTCGCTCGGGATCGAACCCGTTACCTCCATGTCGGAAGTCAAGCGCTCTAGCAACTAGGCTATCGCGATTGCGATATAGAATGAAAATTCTCTGACGCTGGATAGGATGTATGGCCCGAACGTAAAGGTTACAAGCCTTTTAAACAGGCCTATTGGAAAAAATGTAAACAGATAATATTCTTCATTCTTCCTCAGCCCTTGTTAATACACCGCTGAATGGAAGTCTCCCCATCCGACTTCTGTTTTACACAGTTTCGCGCTTCCCGGCTCTGTCTTGCGGACGATTTATTATTTTAACGTCTTCCTTCCTTCTGTTTCCATCGCGTTTCCATACCGATCCGTCTTTTCTCGTTACTTCTGCTTACACGTTCGTCTCTCCATTTGTTAGTACCCTATTTTTGACATCTGTTATTAATCCAATTTCTTTTTTTTTTAAATCTGAAATAATTGGGTACCGCAGAAATCTGGGAAGGTAAAGGCAGCTGAAAGAACGGAACTAGTATTCTCACCACAGATCCACATTAGGTTTAGTAGCATTATGGAAAGCTTAACTTCATAATTCCCGATAATCAAGGATATGATGGAACTTGCTTTACTTTCACTATGGGTGAGTTCTACTGAGATAATGCCCAAGAGTTAATGTGAGGGTTTATACATACATCGTTTGATACAATCGCTTTCGTAAATATATTTCGTAATTTTTTTAGTTTCTACCGCGGCAAGTTGCGCTTCTGGAGATTTCGATGTAAAAATTATTGTCCATTTGTTCAAATTGTAAAAATTGTTTCACACATTGTTTACGCCATCGTTTTGAATCAGTTTAGCGAATTGCTACGAATTGTTGCAAAACATTACTGCAGAGCTCTTATCAAAGATTACGTTTTTTCCCCTCTCGCATTTCTTTATCGCGTCAATCTTGTCGAATTGCTATTCTCGCATAGGCTAATATCGGAATGATATCTCGCTTTGTAATTACACTTTATGTTCTTCATTACATTATGCTGAACAATGGAGATTACGCGTGATAACTTCAATGCTATTGTTTTCCGCATATTTCAAAAATGTCCGCTATTGTTACTCGATGGTGAGTACTAACATCTCTAGACCATCGGTGCTAACCTTTTTAATCTTGTTACCCTTCTATGACCTATCAGGGAAACTGCGCCCCCCACCCATTCCAATTAATCAATACACGGTAGATGTAAATACAAATATAATACTTTATTAATCACAATAAACGGTACAAAAATAAACGTTCTCACAATCATATTAATGATTTTACAGTTTGGAATTGTTTTGTATTCGCAAGTTTTTTAATGTTAGGTTCAGTTTTCATATAAAGCGCATCTCAGTTCCACATCGAAACGATTTCGGGCCCTTTGCTTTAACTGTCACTAAAGTTGAGAAACACATCTGTAAGCCGTAGCAAACGTTATTAAGATTTTTCTCAGAGCTCCCCCCATCAGAGCTATAATAGAGAATATTCAGCACTTAAGCTAGAAAATGGTTTTGGTATCCGAAAGTTGAACTGATGATTATCCATGTCTGGGAAATATTACTGTATTGAGAGTTGATTATTGCAAATAAATGTTGCGCCGCGGAATTTTCAAACGTGACTTTGTCGTCTTCTTCATTCGATTTTTTCACATGATGGAATTTTTCTAACCGCCATTTTCCTGATGCACGCAAACCGTTTACATCATCTGTTGCTATATTTTTACGAGAGAAAGGTTATTTTATATTTCCGTCGTGTCTTTTTCTTTTTTCTTTGCGTTTGTTCACGCATTTACGCAAAGGCCGATTTTGATGATTCTTTCTTCGAAAATATATACCGGTGACAGTGATCGCGCATGACTATACCGGGTAAGATTGATCAGCGCAGAATAAACATTAAAAATGCGAAAAAAAGCAGCGAAAGAGTTAAATTTTATTGCAGATGACTTGAAACTTTTTTTTTTTTGTCAGTGTTATTCACAGTTAAAGGTTAAGGCAATGAAGAGGTAGATTAACAGTTTACGGAATAAGTGAAAATGATAAAATAAAAATGGAATGATGTAGAAGATGGATAAGACTTGCCAAAGAATCATACTGAATTGATTTTAATAAGTATTTCGGCGAGGAATTTATAGAAAAATTTTAATTACTTCATTACCGAAATAAATTTACATTATAAATTAAATTTCTTTTAGAAATATTTATTGAATTTTTCTTTAAAGGCATTCTCGGATAAGTTACATTTATATTAAGTAATGTTCTTTCAAAAAAATAAATTTTTTTGGAATATTCTAGAAATTTAAATTGGGCAGGCAGATTGTTAAAGAGAAAACGCGAAACCACAGAAATTTCAATATTTACTGTACCGGAAATATTTACATTTGAATCTTAAAACTATTATTTAAACGTGTATTAATACATGGGCAAAGCCCCCCATGTAGGTAACAGCTGTTTTTTTTTGTCCCCCCCCCCCGATATACCTGTATAAAAATTAGCTGAGAAATTTTTAAATACTACACAGGGCCTTTTTTTTTTTTTTTTTTATGGCGGCCGGAAAGAATTGATGTTTTGTTCGTCATTAAAATGTAGAAAAAATACGAATCACCGATATTTTAAAATTTAAGGGCCAAAATTATTTAAAATTAAAGGGAGGATGAGCGGGAATTATTAATGTTAAAAACGAATTTGAAACCGCCTCAGTGCCATTTACAAGCTCATCGCTGACGGAAATATTACGAATCTTACTATTGACACACAATATTGTACGTATCGACGATATGCTTATTCGGAAGTGTACCGGATAGTCATAGTCTCACATGGGTAGCGATGAGTAACTGATTGAGAGATCATCAAATATCGTTTAAAAAAGACTATTTTCTGTGCTTAATATAACCGGACCAAAGAAATTAACGAACAGGTTTGCTCTGGAATTCAAGTATGAACGTCAAAGATTTTAAAATTGAAGAAATATTTCAAGTCACTCGTATCAACGTTAGTGTGTAGATTCCAATGAAAAAAAAAAGGGGAATTTGAAATCCGGTGGAGCGCAACTCTCATCCCGTAACGTTCGAACAGTATACTCTTTAACATCTAACTTTACATAATGTGTAAAAAGAAGTTTTAGAGCCTGTCCGAGGAGAAGTATCACCCAAAAATATTTTATCCTCTGCAGAAAATTGTGAAATAAAATTTTTTTTTTTTCGTTTTTTTTTGTTTTTGTTTTTTTTTTGTTTTTTTTAATGTGCCACCTTGAAAATCTAAAAAAATCAATAGAAATGAACTGAAAAGTAAAAAATAATTATTCGATTAGACGTATTTCAGCCCGGAGTTATGTGTATACATCGGATATTATATGATATAAATATCACTTCCAAAGTTTTGTTTTGGCTTTTTTCTTCTTCCGGTGTGGGGGGGGGGATTATAATTTTTTTTTTTTTATTATTCAGCGATTGTGCCAGCTGTGTTTGTGACAGGATCGTGTTATTTTTCGCTTTTTTTAAGTATTTTCATTTCTTATTTTACACTATAAAGTACACGGGTCTAAAAGCTTTTCGAAGAAAGGAATTTTCTTTCTTGAGAACAAAGCTAAACAGACTAATTTACTCCCAAGAGAAGAAGGGTATATACATTGACAGAAAACAGCGACGTTGACTGGTGCTCTTCGATAATAATTGAGCACTTTATTTACCTTACTTCGCTACTCTTTCACGCAGATCTTTTGTTTACATACACGCTAGATACTTTTGTACCGGCGCTATAGTTCCTGAATTCCTCGACGTTCCAGATGTTGACTCACAGTTATTACTTTAGCCACGTCGGAGATGCCTTTTTTATGTAAAGTAGCACTTTTCAAAAATGTTCTGATTTTACAGAAAAAGAAGAAGCAGAAGAAGTAAAAAGCTTAAAATAATTCTCGGAGTAAATCCCCTTTCTGAAAATTTTCAATTACCATCGAGCGACAACTTTTGCGAGAAAACGTTTGAAAAATCGATAAAAATATCCACTAATTATATTTAATTTAAATTGTACGAATTTTCAAAAATTTAATGGTATATGTGTATATATTTTGTATACGTATAAATTTTTGTACATTTTTTTTTTTTTTTTTTTGTAAGAAAACTTAAAATATATTTTAAACTATTATCAAAAAAATCTGTGTAATTTTCCTTTGAACCTTAGCCGAATAAAAATATTTTCATTCCTCGCCGGTACGTAGTCCTACTCTTTAAAAATGAAAAATTAATAAAATAAAAGTAAATATTAATTATCGGTTTTAAATTTAGAATGGAAAATGAATTCCATCGCTATTCTTAACTCTTCTTGATCCTGACTTTTCGTTATAGCCTGCTTCTTAGTAATTATGTGTAGGTGCATAGTGAAGATAAACGTTTACACTGAAAAGTAATAATCGACAATTACCGGAATATCTACACAGCGAACTTTTTAAAATCTCTTCCAAGTACATTCTGAAAATTATTTATTTACCGAAAATTTTAATTATTTTCTTATCTGACACGAACTCTACTACTCTATTAATGTACTCGTGTATTGTGGGGATAATCTCTTTTCAACATTTCAATATACGTTAAGAATCTGTATAAAATGCTTCGAAAAATGGTTTCACTTTACCGATATACCAAGGAACTCGGCTAGATGAATCGAAAAACATCAACAACGGATTACTTTCAACAAATTCCATTTCACTGACCATTGTAAGAGTAGATAGATAATTACAAAACTCTTTACATTTCAACTATGCGATTTAGTTTTGTAAACACATTTTGTTGCTTGCGGAAGACGAACTACTTTTGCCCGTATCGGAAATGAAATGAACTTATTTTCTCTGCTAATGAAAAACCATTGGAACGTAGTATATAAACACTGAACTTAATAAAACTCATCTATCGTTTCCACGAAAGCGGATAATTGAACGACGAGCCTGCGAAAAAAGGAACTAGGAAATGTCGTTTCCACTGATGAAAGTCTTTCACCGATAGTGTGCGACCTTTAAACTAAACCATATGCGTATATTATACGGAGCACTTTTCGACCAAAGACTTAAATTACATTTTGTAAAATCGTTGTGCAATTTAGTTGTCCTTAAATTACGTAGACAGATTAAATCCAGTTGTAAGGATATTGTCGAAAAAATGCGCAAGCTAAAGATTTCTTTTATATTTATGACGATGGACCGTGTAAACATATTCCGAACGTTAAATAGGTGTGTGTTAATGTTGGGGTACCGGAAAATTACGATTTTGATGTTAATATGAACAACGAAAGTTCTTTTTACGTATTGTTATTTCTGTATATTTCTTCTTCGTGAATTTTTAACCAGCCATGTATCACACTCTAAGAATCTCGGGAAACGTAGATATACTTTTTTTTTTCTTTTTTCGTGTCCATGGACTTCTTCGCTTGACTCCAAAAATTATTTTCAGACGGAGTCAAAGTCCTGGTTTCGGTAGGGTTGATACGCACCAGCTTGAATTTTTGGTGAAAGTTCTCCAATTCTTGAAAAGCACGTTCCGGTAGATATTACATATCTCATATTCATCTGAACTCTCTTTCGAAGTCAATTCTCGCATTTACGAAATTTCGCCAGAACTTTTTCCTGCAGAAATCATTTAAATTCTTTATTCCAGTGTGTTAGCGTAAGATTAGATTAGTACAAAATTTAATGACCAAACTCTGACTGAGATCGAATTTAGAATGCTTTTTCTTTCTTTTTCTGTTTTCGAGTTTTTCAAGCTATTTCTATGTCTGTTACCGATGCGTTTGCACAATTTTATTTCACGATAAAGTATATATTCGCACAGTGGCACAATTTTGTTCCGGGGAGCAATCGAAAATTGTATCCATATATAATACTTTATCGGCGAAAGATTAGTCTAATGAAAATAATATTTAAGAGAAAATAACAAGAATTTTATTCAAGTCATTTTAAGAAAACCCGTAATAACCATTAGAATAAAAAAGAAAAAGAAACGTTACATTAAACTGGAATTTTTGCTCAGGCACCTTTTCCATCTTAATTAAAAAAATTGTTCCGAGTTTATTTTTAAATGTTTTCAGATCGATTGCTAAACCGTTAATTTTCCACACAATATGCGAATATCAAAAAAAAACATTGAAAATATAATTATGAAATAGTTTATCCGTGGCGCATGAGGCAGTGATAAAATGTTCAGGTAAATATCCAAACATTGAAACTTCAAAAAATTTCATTTTTAATGTCCATAACGTGACCAAAAGTAAAAAAATACATATATATAGTAGGTATATATATATATAAAACTCGCCCCTTTGGGCTCCGGAATGGGGCAAACCCCCTTCAGCCCCAGATCTAGTTCTTCTTTAAATCTTATAGATGAATAAACTTTTTCATTGGTTACGCTGTTTGACAGAAAAAAAATCATTCAATTCTAATTTCCACTTACCAGGGGTTGTAGGAGCGCTAATATCGCATTAAAAACGTTTTATCAGTTTTTTGGTGACAGGACACATTTCCTGATGAGCCCTGGAGTAAAAATGGCATGGTCATTAATATACACATGTATATTATATATAGTTTATCGGTTGTTAGAAATTTACCCTTTTTCTTTTTTTTTTTTTTTTTTCGGTGTAATTTTACATCTATTTGTGAATTTATTACCTAATGAGATGTTTAGAAAAATTGTTAAAAATCCACTAGAATTTAAAGCAGATTTATTTTTTGTTATTCGTTAATCTTTAAAGTGCGAACTTATTTAAATACATAATCTAAAAAAAGTTTATTCATATTTACAATATAAATCAGCTCTGAGCGCTCGAATGATTCATTTATTAAAATTTACTTAAATTTGCAAAAGCCTTTTTTTTTTTCTATAAGTTTATTCTCTCCAGTTTTTCGTACTATATTCATACATCAATTTACGTTTGTTGTCCTCTTTTGTTCTTATTTGTAAATCTTTCAACGTAGAACCCATTTAAAATTTAATTATTATCTAGCAAAGTAGGGAAATATTAAATGTAATCTTTCCGAAAAAATTATCCCGTAACCGGATAAATTTTTTTTGCTAATTTTCACAATAATACGTTATCGTTTTTGAGTTTAATTAGAAGCTACGAAGTTCCGAGTAAAAATAAATTATCTTTCAGCATCTTCGAAAGCTGAAGAACTATAATCCGCTGCATAATTTTAATTCTATGATTTCATTCGACTATCATCACAGTGTGCATAAAAGTGTATTATTCTCTCTGACTCTATAAAATAGCATAATAAAATTAGGACCCAAACTTATCGGAAGAATACTATTAAAAACTAAAAAGGGACATCGATATATATATATATATATATATATATATATATATATATATATATATATATATATCGATATATTCCTTTGTTTTCTCTTTTCAAAGCTCTGTATTTGTCAATATCGTCCTCTGAAATGAAAAAAAAAAAAAAACAACAAAAAACAATGTAAATTATAATGTCTATATTCTTTTTTTGGTGACCTTTAATTTTAAGCGAAGCAAAAGTTACAAACTGATTCGTGAAATATCGTAACGAATTATAATAATAAATACGTCGGAATTAAGAAGACTATTTTTGGCTAATGAAAAATTAAAGTTAAAATATAGATAAAGGCGGCGGATTTAGCTGTGAATAGAGTGACAACGGTGAAGTACAACTAGCGCGAATTAATAAACTAAACACGTTTCGTTCTGAGATAAATAAAAAATATAAACGAAGAAAGAGGAGAAAAAGAAAAATTGTTTTCCATTTTCAGCCGATTTACCATCACAAATGCTTCGCACTCATTGAAAAGTTTCACGGTTAACGTGGCTCCGTCCAGTCCCTGCTGGATAAAAAATACATTAATCTTGCTAACTGAAAGCACGCTGTCCAGTGACTTCCAGTAGTATTATCTGGAATATATCGACGTCACTACACCTGTGTGCGGCCCTGCGCATCAGACGCACTGCTCCATCTTCAAATCCTTTATAAATGAAATACCGGACAGGCCACTTCAGAGTCCGGTTCGTTTTACCGCGTCGAGGAGTTCGGGAGGCGTCAAATAATTCGTTATCGCGGTGTCCAGCGAACCTACTTTGACACTGAAAAATAATTGAATGTACACGCAGCTCATGCGGCCCGGAGGACATATTCAAAAGTGAACCGATTAGCCGAACCGATATATATTATACGGCGCGCTACTAATGCGGGATAATAAATTAAATAATAAGTTGAAAATTTAACAAGCGAAAGGTGAGAAATAAAATATATTAACTTTGACGCGTGCTTTGCTGAAGAAAGCGATCCGGCTCCCTCTGGAACATCTGATAAAGACGGCCCCCCTATAGGTGTTTATCAGGAATTCGAAAATAATATAGTCATCTTCATTACACATTATTTCTACCGACATTTTTTAATCCATTTCTCGCGGTGTAATTGTATTTTTTTTTTTAAATTTCAAAAGCTATACTGTCTCAGCGGCACCATGTGCTATTTCGCAAAATAATCAATTCACAATATTATGCCGAACATAAATAATAAAATGAAATTATAGAGAAAAAAAATTAAACATAACTTTCGACGAACGTTGATAAACTTACCACCTTGTGATAATGTGACACGGTAGTTCGTCCAAACTAGTCTATGTTTTTTAATATATACTTTTTAATACGTTTTTTTGTTTAATTTCGTGATAATTTTATTATTTATATTCGGCAAAGAATTTCTTTTTGCCATTTTAAATTTATTTTTCTCCTCTATCTTTGTCAATATTTTGAAAATTTATTCGTTCGTGTTTTGCTTCTTTTTTTTTTTTTTTTTTCGTTCATTTTGAAAAGTGATACGTTCATTAGATTTTCTTTAGATGAAATTTTCTTTGAAAAAAACACATTTATCTGGTATGTTTATTAAATTTTCGGAGTTTTTTCTCATTTTTAATTTCGATAATATGGAGCAAAAAAAAACTGTTTACGATTTATAAAAAATACTCGTAATTTATCGTGTTTATACTATCTACGAACTGATTTTAATAGCAGCCGAAAATTTAACGGACACCCACTTTTTTTTGTTTAATAACCCCAGAAATGGCTTTTTTTTTGTAGTAGCCACTTCGTATTTTTTTGTTTTTGTATAAATGCAACATAATATAGAATCGACATAAATGCTAATCTACATAAGAAAATAATTGTGGCTGATGGGAATTATTTAATTTTTATTCGAAATACAAGGGCTAGGTTTTTGTACGTGTGTGTCTATATATATGTATGTATGTATATCGAAATCATTCACTCGTATAAAATGTGATATGCATGTTTTACACCGGTTTGCATGCAACTACTACTATTAACGATTTTACTATTTATTCTTTAGTAGTTAACTCGGGAGCCAACATGATCCGATCAGTCTAGCAACTCGACCGTATCGTAACAACAATTTTAAGCACGCTAAACTGTCATTATTATTTGCTTAGAGTAAAGTCGAAAAAGAAATTACATAAAATCTGCCCCGCCGCGTGTACATATACATTACTGACATCGACAAAGTATCCATTCGTTTGATAACGATTATTTGATCATTTCGAAGTTTCAAACACTTTCAACTGCGCTGCCTTATGCTTGTATCAAACGTTATAATTGAAATTCCGACTGGTAAGGTGGAAGACCTCCTACATATTTTTCATTTTTTCAACACTGATTTTTAGATACCTGGTACAGTACCGGGAAATATGCAGTTTATACGCCATTTTTTTTGTTTTTTTTTTCTTTTTCTTTTTATAAAAATAATTTTATTCATGTTTCGCGACTTTACACCGATGTCATTCGTTCTCACTATGGATCATACGACATTTCACTTGGTAAGATACCATATGATACCATTCGTCTCCGAGTCTTAATTTTAACAATGATCATTTCTTCTCTTCTTTGGACCTTTCTGCTACTTGATTTTCAAGCGTACCTCGATGCGTCTTAATAAGTTTGTGATAGCGAATTCATTTTGAAGCGATTATATTTAAATTTATTCTTCGAGTCGTGTAAAAATCTGATTTATGATTCGAGATTATTTTCGTTATTATTTAGCACTAAGTGGAATGTAATATTTCCTTTGATTTTTTTTTTGGTTTTTTTTTTTTTTTTTGCACTCGAGGATTTAAAAAAATATCCAATATTGCGTTATCGCCATGACATCTCAGGTTGGTAGATGGACTTTTTCGATAGCAAATTTAGAGAGTCCGATGAAATAAAGCCTTGATAGTTTTGATTCGCTAAAAAATTCCTCTCGGAAAATTCATCTGAGAATATAAGAGAATATTGAAAATTGACGGTCTTTTTCCGTTCATTCCTTTTATCCAACCCCTCTAAAAATTATGCGTACGCATTAGAGTGGCACACAGTAGAGTAGGTTTTCTTTTATTACGATTCTCGCTCCACACTATTTTTCTGTTAAATAAAAAAAAAAAAAAAAAAAAAATGGTTTCCAATTCACCGAAATAGATTGTTAATGAGAATATTTCGCGAACACAGTCTCTGCTTTTCGATGTATTAATAGATGATTTTGTAAATTTAAGTTTGTGCAACTTCCGTAGCCTAACTATTATCAGCTGAAAAATTAGAGCTTAACTAGCGCTAGTTGATCAGGGGGGACGCCATTGTGTAGGACGCCATGAGCGAGAGACGGTGAACGTGGGAAACTTAAAACCATTTAGGGCGCGAGAATCGGTTGAAGATGAGACTGGACGCGGAAAAGTTTTAAATGAAAAAACTTGTGCCTCCTCAAATTCCGTGTCTGTCCAGACATTAGGAAACTTTTTTTCCGATATTTAAAACGACCACATGTAAACCTATTTCCTTTCTTTCATCCGCTGGTATAATAGCAGTACATTAAACTGGAAGAAAATCGTCGACAACGGATAAAATTCGCCACACCGAGCCGGCTCGTACAACGATTCGCTATTAGTAGAAGGTTAAGTTGTTCATCGAAGAAGAATTTTCTCGAAACTATTTCTGCAAGTCCAACTTTTTCCGAAGCCCGCACACACCGCCGCCGCGACTAAGGACATCAGAACAAGGTAAGAAAACGTCCATAAACTGTGCGCGCAGCAAGAATTGCTTGGCTGTGCCGAGCTGCAGTCGTCAATTTTCCGCATTACCCTATAAAGTTCGGCTCACGCGAGCCTCCGGACCAGTATTCAATCAATCATAAACGACTTTCCAAATGGCCGTTATTCTCAAGAGTTTTCAAAATCCTTCCACTTCGCCCGGTCGCCAGATATCGGGCCAACACGTAGCTCTGCCGCTACACGTTCGTCCACGTAACTTTAAACTCTTCTTCTTCTTATTCTTATTATGTACCTTTCTCGCACACGCAGCTCCGTGTGTCTATAACTGCGTGCATTAGCCAGTGTTAAGGGATATACGATGGGGGAACGTCTTCTTATACCTTTTCGCGATAAATAAATAAATACAAAAAAAAAAAAAAAAAAAAGAAGAAAAAAAACTCGAAACGAGTTTTCTGTAACTTTACAGCACTCGTTATTTTCCCGAAGTTTCATCCAATCTGACGGAAAATAAATAAAAATATCCGAACCGAAATTTTTTTGCCATTATTACGATCAATTTTCCGCTTATAAGCAATTTCGCCGTCAGCCAAAACTGATAACCGGTCCGCTAACCTCATTTCTTCAGATATCACATATCGAACAATCCTATACATATGCACATACATACACGCTATGTATAGAGAGACATATTACGCTGATACGTAAGTGCCAATACTTCATCCTAGATTTATTTATATTGAACAGGTGTACGAGTGAATTATTCAACAAATGGCCCGAAAATGCGTTCGCTTTTTCAATTAAATCAAAACTGATTAGGCAAATTTTAAATCAAAAATTCAAAATTTAATGGAAAAATCTTTATCAAAAATTTATAAAAACATGTGTTACAGAAAATTATATTTTGAAAATACTAAAAAGAGCCGAAATGTTCCGGAGTTACGTACTCCCCATAATCATAGCATTAATAAATCTGGAGTTTTTTTTTGTTGTTTTTTTTTGGTTTTGGTTTTTATTTAATTTTCTGTCGTTATTGTGGACCGATGTTTCAAGCGTCTCAGTTCGCTTCTGATGATGGTCAGTATAAGATGACCGAAACACGTTAAGCGCTGCATCATTGAGTATTAAAAATACATTCAAATTTCTACGCAGTTGTCCGTAAATTTATTTCACTATGTTATGACTTTTCTTTTTTAAATTTCTTTTCGAAAAAAAATAAGATCGTTCAGACTTTCAATATCAGTCGATACTTTTTAATTTTGTAAGCCACTTGTTATCCTATACACTGGTTAAAATTATACGGGCTTGCACAGACGCCGCTGCAGTATAAATAAGCGACGTTGGTCTTACAATACGTAGGCTCTAGCCGAAACAAAAAAAAAAAAGGTAATAATAATATTCGCCGACTATCTCTTCGTCTACATTCTACGGCCCCCTGTTGGTGGTTAGACATCCCTGACAGCAGTTAATCTGTTTCAACTTCTAATCTTTCGTCGTGTTTCTGTGTCTATACTGATTTTTAGTTTCTTTTTTAATACATCCGTCTCCCGTTCCGTAGGCCTCCTGCATTTCTGCAACCACTTATCCTTGAACTTTCTCCCAGAGCTGGCCTCTGCTGATATTTCCGAAAAATAATTTTAACATTAAAAGGCAAGGCTCTCGTTACGAGTTAAAAAATTGGCCGAAAAATTTTCATTACGATAACCGGAAAAAGGAAACACCTAAAATTTTAAAATTGCAGAGACGCTAAACGGTTAATTCAGAAAATCATCAAAATTTTGTGAAGCCAAATTAAGCCGCGAACAAGCATTTAACAAGGCGCGATACACTTTTATAAAGTGTTCATTAAATATGTCTTCGATTATTCGTGATTTTTTCTCCGCCTTAGTTATTTTAAAGTGTAGGGCCGGGTGCCGCTTATTTGTTTCTCCAAAAAACGAAAAAAAAAAAAAAACGAAAAGAAAAAATTTCTTCCGTGAATTATTGTTTGCATTTTAGGGGAACATCTGAAAGTAGGTCGCGGACTAAACGTTGAACGAAAATGTCAGAAAGTAATAATAACATCCTCTTCAGATTTCCGAAGTAAAAATGGGATTTTTAATGCAAACGCGTTGCAGGCAAAATCTGAATTTCAACAGAATTTGATGGATCGTTTTCCATTTCGAAATTCGAAGGAAATGAACAGACTTTATCACCATTCAACCTGCTGAAAGTAATAGTAACCAGGAAAATGGAATAAAATTGTCGTTAAGAGCGCGTGTAATTTACGGTAACGATCGGAAATTTATAAGTTAATGCAAAATGAAATATTTATCATTTGCCAACATGTCGCGAAATAAATTAAATATTTTTTTTCAAATGTAATGTGCTAGCGCGCCAGATACCTGAAGCATTTTTCATTTTTTTTTTTAAACTGATTATTTAATAACTTATATATTTAATCATTTTCGCGGCAGATTTACCTACTCTTAGTGCAACTGAATCTTCCAAAACTTTACAATTACATTTGCATAAGACTTCACAGATGCAGCCACCATCATAGTCTCAAACAGGTTGTGTTATACGCTGAAATGTACTTCGCGCCTATCACTTCTTTTTAGTGTTTTTTTAAGTTTCAGCTTTTCTTCCGTTGTTTATTTTTTCTTTCACCTAATAATTCTAGAATTTTATTTGATATTTTTAAATATCTCCCGTCTTCCATTTCTGCTTTACCTGAAAACTTTCTATATTTTTCCTCAGCCTGGAACACTCGGATGTTTTTAAATAATCCGAAATTTTTAAAAATGAAAGCCAGGTTTCTTTCATATCCTCTTTTTATTTAAAAATAATTTGCGGGTCCCACAAGGCAATGCCCGTCTGTGGGTTCCCAACATAATTATATCGTTTATTCATCATCTACATCTTGAATATAATACATCATATTCGTCTTATATATATATATATATATATATATATATATATATATATATATATATATATATATATATTACTTAAATCAACATAACTTCTATTTTTACTATTCTACGTCTAATTTTAATTCAAAACATACCCATCGCACATCATATCACAATATTTTCACATAAGCCATAAGTAATGCAGTTAGAACATGACCACCAAACATTAGTTTTTTTTTTCATTACATCATTTATAATTATTTACTCTTTCAATCAATTACCCGTCTTAGTTCCTTTCCTACGACTAACCATTTCTCATTGTTTGCACCACGCAAATCAACCATATTTTTATTCTGTCTTTCCATGTATTCAAATTACATTCGTCTCTTAATTCCTTTGGTAAGTTACCTAGTAAATGACTCATAACTTCCTCTTCAACATTATTAATTTTATTATTAATCCCTTTAGGTCTTACGAAACACACAAATTGTCATAGTTCCTAGTCCCATATTTCCCTTGTCGGTAATCTTATTTTTTCTGTTTTATACTTTAAAAGTTTACTGTAATAAAAAAAACATTTTTGGAGACATTTCTTTATTATTGTCCCACCAAGTAGAATTCGTTACCAGATTCGCACTTCTTCAATTCGGTAACAATATTTTTAAACATCTTTTCTCTAGAGTAAATTTTCCTTAGTAATAGAAGTGCAATTTCATTTTTTCTATATTTTTTCATCCTCGCCATTAATTTTAAACATGTGCTACCTGTAGCTTGTACTTTTTTTTTTTACCTATACCTTATACGATTTTTTACCTGTAGCTTGTAGGTTTTTTTTACTTTTTTTTTTTTTTTTTTTGGTTTTATTTAGTGTTTGCACCTTCTTAATATTAATTCCGTCGGGGGTATATTGATTTTTGGATTACACGTGCAGCTGCTTATAATGGTGCATAACGAAAAAAGTTAAGCAAATTGTTAATATTTTTCGCTACTCGATAACTATCCGTCTGGTAAAGTAAAACGCGTCTAATATATATCCTCGATTAAGTATGACAGATTACGAAATTAAACTTTTCATAATTTACCAAGCTTAACGCGTCTGGAGAGTACATTTGGAACTAAGACTTTCCCAAATCATTTTTTCGATGAAATGGGACAATTAGGTCAAAAATGACCCAGCTATAATAGTTTTACATGACTATTTTTCAGTCTCCCGTTTATTTATAGCGATAAATAATGTTACTGATATTTTCATATGAAATACTTTTCTTCTCTTATTCTGTGACAATCATCATCAATTTAGTTTCATAATATTCCTGTTACTTTTTTTCCTTCAGTAAAATATTACTTTTTTTAAGTTAATTACGCCATAAATTTCAGTTTAATAATTTTCTAAAGAATTTTTCTTCGGTAAGAAACTATTTTTATATTTGTTCACTTTTTTGGTGATTACGTGAAATAACAATGACTAATAAAAATAGAATTATGGTTGAAAATAGTTTTTTTTTTTTTTTTTTCTTTTCTGGTTTTGGTTTACCCCTCGGCTTGTCGGCAAAGTAGTTAATGAAAGTACACAATTATGGTTGAAAATGGCTAATGAAAATATAACCATGATTGAAAATGGCCAATTAAAATGTAATTGAAAATAGGCCTAATAAATGTACAACTACGATTTTATATGGCTAATGAAAATATAATTATGGTTGAAAATGGAGCTAATGAAAGAATAATTATGGTTGAAAATGGCTAATAAATGTATAATTATGATTGAAAATGACTAATACAAAAGTATAATTATGTTTGACGGTTGGCATTATTCATCTTACCAATTAAAATTTAAGGATAATTTAATTAATAATAATCCTATAATTAATAATAACCCACTATTTAAAATTAAGAATCAATCCTAATATATCGATATATTGTATTAGTTTATAAGATGACAAATATGATATCGTTTTAACTTTTAACTTTATTTATTAATGCCATGATTTATGTAACTCCGAAATATGTCGGCTATTTTTAATATTTTTAAAATATAATTTCTGCAATACACGCTTTTTTATAATATTTTTAATAAAGCAATAACAGAAAATGGACAATATTATTTACAACTCAAATATAAAAATAACCTTGTTTTAGACGTTGATGACTCAAATGTTACTAGTGGCGCTATAGTCATCGTGATAACGAGTCTGAAATTTCTAATACTGACTTGGAATCAAATAACCAGAAACGAAAGTTCATGCAACTATCGATGCGGATAAAATCGTTTCATGGGGCGGGCCTGAGCTAAACCGAAAGAGGTTGTAGTTTGTGTCCTCCTAGTTAAAAAAATAGGTTGTGTTCAGTATGCTTCGAAATTGTAAAGTTTGTCTTAGTTATGAGGAAACCTGTACTACGATATTAATGAAAAATTTAAGCACGACGTCCAGGTCATATTTTAGTGTTTAAAATTTTATTTTGTTGTTTTAGATTTTTTAAAAACATTATTATTTTTCTTTGCCATTGCAATAGTTTTGATTTTAATTCATTTAAAAATACTCGTACTTTTACGATAATATAATTTGAACTTATTTTCGGGCTGGCAAAAATATACGTCTATAAAAAAATTTCGTTCAATATATAATTTACTTAATCCGTCTATAGGTGTGCAAAAGTGTATGATAAATGCCCTTAAAACACCCGATGGTGTGTATGTACATATGTAAAATACGTATTATTTTTTAAATTATGCAGACGTAAAAGCTTGAAGTGTTCGGGTCAAAAACGACTTTGCGATAATGGTTTTGTAACTTTAAAGTAGCGATAGTAGTTGAGGCTTAACAAGAATTTTAGAGCCGGTGTTTTTGTTTTCTTGTTTTCCTGTTTTTCTTTTTTGTTTTTATTTTATAATAAGCATATCATAACGGAAAGTTGCTTATGTACACGTTCTGGGAAACTTTTACTTTTGCGAAGCTTTAAATTATCTCAACAGCCGGACGAAGATTGGAGTAATGAACTTTTCAAGTTGTTCTAGAAAATCGGCAGACGCATGCAACTATTTCGCTACATAACCAGCTTGCACGTTGAACACGTAGCAGTCTACCCGATGTAATGCTATAAGTGCCCCGGTTCTTCTCCTACGACATGCAGCACTGCTGTATACAGAGTAGCAAGCATGTGTTGGTTATAGAGTTACATTCAGCGCAATAGATGACTTCATAGAATATTCAAAGCATTTTCCGTAGGCGCGCTGCGAAATGAAGGTATTTTCCCGGGAAATGAGGGTACCACCGAAGAGATGCGGTTGCTCTAATGCAGCGTGAAAACGCTTCTTTATTCTGATTACCAAACGCTGGCGTCTACGTTTAATCTTATTTAAGTCAACGCGACTTGTTCGCCGACTGCTGCTGCTGCTGCTGCTGCCGCCGCTTTGGTCCGGAGCGTCCAAAACGAGTTCTTCCTTCCGGTTCGTCCGGCTATTTTTCATGCCCGCTTCGAATAATGTCGCGTCACATTTTCCGGAAATGTTTTTCCATCGCCTGTTCAATTGGAAAACGAGGCTTTTTTTGTCGACGGCACGTATCTCGCGCGGCGATCGAAATTAATAGCGGACAATAAGGCTGTTGCGAGAAAAAGTACACGCGGTCGGTCCTGGCGGGAAAGCGTCGCTCGGTTTGGGCCACGGACGAGGGCGTGTGGTGCAAGCGAGAGATGAACTCCGGAATGTCACGGTGTATGTTGTACAATCCGGAACTCGACGATATAGATGTAATATCAGCGCGATAAATAATTGACCAAGCAATTTCCGTCGAAACTCGCGCGGCACCGCCGAGGTCAAAGGACCGGGCACTGCGTATGTTACAATTTTGAACCCATCCACGAAAGATGACGTCTGAAAAATAAGGCTTTATTTTCAAGATGTACTATCTCCTTTTTCTCATTTTTTCACTCGTGAACACCACCATGTATACATATATACATATACATATACATACAATATATATATATATATATATATATATATATATATATATATATATATATATATTATAGATGTGTACGTGTATGTGTAGGAAAAGTTGCAATATTTCACCGAGCTTTGTCTTCGCTAGTAGCTGGAAATTCGTAATACGGAAGAATCGTTCTCCCCGAAGAATTGGGGCGAAAGCCAACAAAATCCGGGATACAATCGACCTTTTATTATATAATTTCGTTAGTCGACCGTCCGTTCCTATGTACAGTCACCGCGAACAAAAGCTCCGAACGGTTTAATATTTCTATGTCTTTTGTAGTATCTTCAGCGGCTCGTGTGTGTCTTAACACTTACATTGAAGAGGAACGATTTTAATCAAAAATTACATTTTTAACGTTGACTGTACGAAGAAAGAAGCGGTGAAAAAAATAATACGAGACTCGTTTCAGAAGAATCTTTTGAGCTTCACTATGTGTAATTGAAAAAAGGAGATTAATATTATTGCTCTCTCGTATTACTTTTAAAAATGAATGAATGATTGACAGTATAAAATTAATATCTATTTACTTCAGCGAAACAGATGGTGTTTTTTTGTTTTTTTTTTTACTAGTCTAGTTCACATTAGTTAAACTTCCTACACTAGAATAGAGCATCATAACAACAACTCGTGTTGAATGAATCGTTTTTATCGTACTATCTAAAGAAATAAAAAAAATAAATAAAAAGTGAATATTAGTAATCTTAACAATGAATGATTGACGAAGAAATAATATTACTATTTTCCCGTTACTTTAGCCGAATCTCTTTTGTTTCTTAATTAAGTCGAAACGGTTTGAGTTGAATACATCGACTTCTTTCTAAATCATACTATTTGGATAATTAGGCGCTAGAATAGTCATGAACAAACAGTGTTGCCCGACTCGTAATTCTATTGAAAAACGCTTATATTGAGAATATTTACAAAATTTGGAGATTTTCCTTTACAGAAACCGTAAAAAAAAATTTAGTCTGATATTTATATATTTTTTTTTTTTTTGTATTTTTTTTTACACGCACTACACTCTTATTATCGTGTATTCAATTTATACACATTACAAAATTATTCATGCTCATTGAACAAAATCGAAAAAAAAATACGCCTTAATTAATATATGTCTAATAAATATTTATAATAATATACGCTTTCGCTATAGACAGGCATACACACCAACCATAAAGGTTGTTTACGTATTCAATACGCGTACTTCTTCTTCTTCTTTAAGTAATACAGCAGAAATGTATCGGAAAGGGAAAGACAATCGAACTGAAAAGCGATTTCTACAGATTTTGTTTTGATCTTGGGATTACTGCTGAAATTTTCTTCAAAAATCGTCTTGGAAGAGCCGGTCCTAGTTGTAAGGCATTAACGTTCTTTTTTTTTTTTTATCATTCTCTGTTTATTATGTATAGATAAATTACTTCGTAGGCCTTTTCTTCCTATTTAAATTAGTCAAATTCAAAAAAAAAATTTAATTTATTCATTGTTAAAATGAACGACTTTTCGAAATTCAGCTTGAGATGTCCAGTGAGACTACACGTATTAATAACACGATTACACGACCGTTATCGTGCACTCGTATGAACGGTGGTTTTTAAGATTTCAAACCGATTCAACGCTTTGATCTCATAATCGTAGCTGAAACCACTCAGCCAGTACCGGAATAATATTTAAATTCAAGTAAATAAAGGCAACCTAGTAGTTAAGCTTAACAAACTTCAGCTATCGTATTCGGCGGTATCTGTAATATGTGACACTTGCACCAGAGAAATCTGCGGAAGTAGGATCAACCCAAAAAAAAAAAAAAAAAAAAAAAAAAAAAAACGCCCCCGATATTAGAACCCCATAAGAGTATACTACGAACAGTTTAATTTTCCATAACACTTTAGTAGGACTGAATATTTTTACAGCGTTAATTTTTTTTAAAAAAAAAAGTGTTTGTACTATCTATAGTAATAATATAAAGTAATTCGTAGAGGGGTGATAACTCGTTAAGGTGCTCGGCTAACAACCAGGGAGGTGTCACAGGTCTTCGCGAATTATGCGTCATCTGAATATTGGTAATACCAGAGAAATCACCCAGAAGATTTTAATTATACAATCTTTGATATTAGGGATACTTCTCTACATTTTACGAAATTTAGGCTGTGAAGTCATGAAAGTCTCGGATATATAAAAAAAAAAAAAGGGTAATAATAATAATATTTTACCGTCGATTAAACCCCGTTGCCTGTCGGGCTGAATTTCCTGATGTTTCAGCAGAAATTAACCTGTTTTCGTGGCAGCTGGTTTTCGTTTTCTTTTTTCTATTTTTTTTTTTCAGGATCAGAATAAAATATTTTTCGGTTTTTGCATTTCGGGCACAGAGCGGCACGCTATCAATCATTGCCGAATTACGGCTGCGAGCGGAATTATTGAAATTTTCGATAAACAGGTGAAATCGAAATCGTGTTATCTCTCCATTTAATTATAATAAAGTTATCCATTACACGAATGCCGCTTTACTAATTTCCTGTTCGCTGGCCGGGCTTAATGGAATATAATTTAGCAGTTACATCGGGCGGCCTTATAGGGCCTTTGGAGTGGTTAATAGCAGCATATATGCCGGGTAGGGGTTATTAATTTAAATCCCGAACTCAGCGGTCGCAAAGATTGTGGCCCAGGATCTCGATCCGTGGCTAAACAAAAAGCTATCTCTCTGTTGGACACGTTTGCGATGAAACAGACTGTCGGCCGGCGAGCAGTCGTCTAGAGAAGGACAGCCTTATTAGGCGACTAGTAATAATGATAAATTGGCTAAAGTCGCATTTATTTGCGGCCTCCACGTCGGCCTGAAACTTATCGATATGTCCCCACAGATAAGAGCCGCCTAATTTCGAACGGCTTAGCCGAAAGTTCGTTTTCGTCCAACTGGTAGCGCCAGATCTGTTCCCGAGTCGAATACCGGCGGCAATTAATACCGATTTTACCCTAGCGTGCACTATACCGTACCGTTCAGCAGCCGATAAGTGTTTCCACTTCCACGTCTTCCGGTTATCCTCTCTCTGTCGACCGTTTATTTTAATATTTCCATCACTGCGACCGGATTATTTACAGTCACTTCTTATTATCTAGCGCGAAACATGCCTGACGGTAGTGTCTGTTTAGTGACTTTCGATGTTGGCCTTGCTCACGTACAGAGACTACTAGTTGGTTTGTTTTTTTTTTTTTTGTTTTTTTTTTTGGAGGAGGTGTTTGTTCCTGAGGAGGCTTTCATAACAGACAACCCCCATCTACCTGTCACACTACTTTTTACACTAGTACGTCTCACTTTGGGAATTCACTCAGAAAATTCTATACATTTCTAAAATTGTAACAATGAAGGATAAGGCTGGGCACCAATAATCATTCGGGTAATAGTGCTTGAAGGGAATTTTATTAAAAGTCGCCGAACACTTTCTAACGTTGAAAACTGAAAAATCGATTTGTAACGAAGTTTCTCCTCAATTAAGTATACTTTAAACGATGACACCCGGCAAGCACGAATTACAAGAAATTTATGACTATTTAACGATGCGATAATTTCAATAATTAAGATTTTCGTTAATTTTCATTCCAATACCGGCTGTAATGAATTTTATAAGATATTTTCTTGTTGGAACTTTTTTAAAAATTCCATATAAAATAGTACTTTAATTAATTCGTTTCTCTCTCTCTCTCTCTCTCTCTCTCTATATATATATATATATATATATATATATATGTATGTATGTATGTATATCTGAATAGATATTTCAAGTCGTTAAAAAAATTCTTCGCGTTTAAAATGCTGTTTTCCCGATAAACTGGAAATAATAAACTCAGTCAGTGGTCACATTTTTATCAAAAAGGGACCATTAAACTAATACTGGAATTAATTATTAGCGATTATTATTTATTAGACACACTTGTACATCGGATGAAATCTTTGCTATTTGAGGAAGTTTGGGAAAGCGGTTTGAAAACAGCAGTCGGTTGACTGTGACAAATTTTTTTTTTTTCTTCTTAGGGGGCATTAAGAATAATTGGGTACTAGAGAAATCTGGGGAAGTAAAGGTGGATAATCCAAAAGTAGAAAGGAACTGGTCCCCCAGTATTCTGCTTAGATCCATTAGAACCGTAAGTGTCATTATGAAAAGCTTAAAACTTCACAATCCATGTAATTGTATCAAGAGGGTATGGGACTTACTTTACTTACTTACTTGGGGCATTAAAGGTGTGGAAAAGAGACATAAACATACTCGATGAAGACAAATTCGAAAAAAATAATTATTTCGATACATCTGAATTTTCGCAACTCCTGTATTACGAAATAATAATATTAAAATTAAGTTTTATTTAACTTTTATTCTACGTAAATTTTTAGATTATAAGTAATAAAAAACTTTATAAATTAACGTATTACCGGATATATGTATGGAGTAATACAAATAATTCGGAGAAAAATATAGCATATATACGAGAGAAGATTCCGACAAATGGGAATAAAGAAGAGAACGCTCAGTGTAAAAAGATAAATGATCAAACCTAAAGAGCTACATCATTGGGATGTAGGGACGATATGCGATACTAGAAAAGAGCGCTAGGAGAAACGAAAACGAGTCTCCATGATAGCAAACACTTCAAAGCGAACACGTATGTAAACAGCAAGAAATAGACAAAATGAGAGAAATCCAAGGAGACAAGAATTAAAAAGATACAGAATTATGTTAAGAAATACAAAAAAAAAACTAAAAAACATCCGATCAAAGTTTGGCACGAAATTTTTTAAAAGATAGAGGTAAAAACTTTGAATAACGGAATACTTGAAAAAAACCAACGGAAGCAGAGCTAACTCCTCAAATCAGGTAAATCAATTTGCTATCGGTTCCCAACCGTTCAGCCCATAAAGCGGCAAATTTACACTCGAGTTAATGTGAAAGTTCCAGATTCAAATTCTGCCGTTACAAGCCTCCTTTTCCGATGATCATTCATTTTTCAACCAAAATCCTTCCAATCCATATTGTTCCTTCTGTTTCCCTTCAGAGCGTATTAACCATTTTCAATATTTCTGCCATTTTCATTTTTCATGTTACTTTTCTCCCTGCATATATGGTGCATATGTTTGATCATTCGAATGCTAATTATTTTATTTTGATCGTTCTGCCGTGTATTAGCCAAGACTTGACTTGGGGTTCTTACTCATATCCGATCTTCTCTACTGACGACTGCTTCATATTTACTAATCGTACTGAAATTTGATTCTTTCTTCACTTGCACTTGTTTTCGGATAACGAGCCAATATAAATAATAGACCGTATCGTCAACTCGGGTCATGCAAAAACTGATGAACACAGAAATTAAAGTCAAAAGTAAATGAAGGAAACCCACCAAAAAAACCACTCGAACTAAATCAATATTGAGGGGAATAATAACGCCGCCAGGCCCCGAGGAAGAAATTTATAGAGGTAGCAAAGCTACTCGAGGAGGCTGCGAAAGTCACAGTAGAACGAAAGATATGGTTAAAAAATGGTACATAGATGATATAAAACGAAATGATGTACGGGGGAAGATATTTCTCCGAAAGTGAAACGTCAGTTATCGGGGATAGATGAGGGCAAATAATTTTAGAAGAGGGGCAACTCCGATAAGCGAAATAAGGTGGGACCCCCGCAAACAGACGTTGGTGGCATAGTCGAATATTCTAGATGCGTGCTAAAAAATCCCCCCCCCCCACCCCCCGATATTGTTTTCCTCGACAAAGCTATTATCTCTTATCGGGGAATTTTAATAAAGCGTTCGGAAAACGGTTTTTATTTCATCCGACATTAGCTACGTATGTCTGAGTGATGTCGAACATTCTGAGGTGTCCGTGTGACTCGGCGATGATATATATTCTATCCAGTTGTTGACCAGCTTATGTACCGAATTCCGGGAGCTATCGGCCTTGTTGCTTGTTCGCAGACACTTGATACTACACGCACCGTCTTCCTTCCGTTCTTGTCGTCCCCCGTTTTTCTTCCTAATTCTTTCCTGTTCGGACTTGGAAATTTACACGACTACTACCGGTAGTCTTAACATCTCGCGCTTCGGCAGAGCACGTAACGATAATAATGTACGAAGTTAAGTGGCAGACGCGTTTCTCGCAACTTTCTCCCTTATATTAAATGATATATACACCGTGTGGTGCTGCACCGACAGCACTATTATCGCGGGCACCACACTTCGGCAGGCGCTTCCTTCTCTTATCATTAATATCGTTTTCAGTCGAGGGAATAAAACCTTTATCATCGTGCAACATCGTCATCACCACTTATCCCGGCAAATCCCCGACTCCTACAGTAATCTTCCTCCTCTTCTCTGCGCGTTTTTGTTGCGATACTCGTTGGCCTTTCCGTTCGCGAGACGCGAAATTCTACTCCACGCCATCTGTTCTTTTTAACCGAACAACGGCTGTCGCAACTTGTAAATTAAACTCGTTAATTTTAAAATTGGTGCCACTCTTTTAAAACCGGCTACCAGAACGGCAGAATGCTAGAACGCCAGAATGCCAGAACGCCAGAATGCCAGAACGCCAGAATGCCAGAACGCCAGAATGCCAGAACGCCAGAACGCCAGAATGCCAGAACGCCAGAATGCTAGATCGCCAGAACGGAATGTTAAAAATTCCCCCAGTGTCGGAACCTCAGTTGTGGTGGCCTCTACCTCAGTTTTCTTCTTAAGACTTGTGTTCTATCGATGTTACGGAAAATGACAAATATGAGATTGAAAGAAGCTATAAAGAAATGAGAGTAATTCTCGAACCGTTCCGTTCTAAAAGAGCGGAATTTTCCTTATGAGTTTTCGTTGACGAAATAAGCCGAGCGCATTACACAATTAATTCTTAAAAAGTCCTTCGGAACCCACTAGTCAACTCGAAATAACAGGCAAAATTTGCCTCACCTCATCAGACTTTTCAACCTTAATAATGACATTCATTTTTCAAACTTGATATATTCAATCCCCCTATGAACCTTCCAATGTATTACTCACATTTGGCGCTTCTCGCAAACATATATAGTATTACTTAGAAAGACGGCAGAGTGAGTACCGACTGAAATGGAATGTTTAATCGCACGTGTCAATTGCACTATAGCTAAAATTAAGAACACGTTTACAACTTTTACAAGTTCAGTTGTCTTTTGCGATAATTTTTTGTTTTCGACAATTATCATTAACAGTAGTACACTTCCTAGCTTACGCTGCGAATGTAAAAAAAAGCAGGAAAATGTCGATTTCACGCCTAAAACATCTAATAAAATTGCAAACCGATATTCCGACATCCTTAGCAACTTCTTTAATAGCGATTCGACGGATCTCCATTAGAAATATTGTTCACTGCTTCAATGTTTTCATTACGTGCTGGGACGTCCAGGATCAGCATCGTCATTAACATCTTCTTGACCTTCTGTGAAGAGCTTGTACCACTTATAGACATTTTTATTTTGCTCCAAGTAGACTCACCCAAAATGCCACAGTCAACATTTCAAGTACGCTGAAGCACTTAATTTTATTTTCCACACAAAATATAATACAGATTCTTTGACCCATTTTTTTCGATAGCAAAAAATCGCCAAGAACACTTAAACAATAACTGTCAAACACAAACTAAAAATGCAAAACAGCTGATAGCGTCAACATAATATGTTGGAAGCATGTGTAGCGATGTAACGAAAAAAAGAAAAAAAAATCCTAAATCGAATGTTCGAAGCCCGCAAAATTTAAAAAGTCACCTTATTTTTTGAACAGACCTCGTCTTCCAGCAGAAGATTCCGACGCTACGAATGGCACAAGATTAGGGGTACATGAAAATTGTACGTTTCAAGTGCGTTAAGAATACAAAATAATTGCCTTTATTTATTATTATACTATTAAAAGTTCATACTTGTGTATTTATTAATCCATCATACCGGCCCTACAGCGATGACGAACATTTTTTTTTTCCTTATTAAATTACGTTGTCCTAAATTGTAGCTTATCGTAAAAGGTAGCGGAATGTAAAATGATTTTTGAAATAAGTCATCGTTTTCTGTTTTGATTTTTTAGTTGCTGTTTATTATGCGTCAGACGTCTTAGCCACGCTTCTCCATTTCATTTCTACCCTTAATTCAATTGGTAATTCCTGGCCTGATGATAATTTTTTCATTATTTTTCTCCTGTTTTTATTCGCTTTTTTCGAAACTTTTTAATCCGCGAAGAGCTCTCTAAATTAGCGCAATTTTTTTTTTCAAATCACCACCCAGCCGGCACCGGAGTTTTTTTTTTGCTTTTTATTTGTTAGTTAATATTTAAAAAAAGAAATCGATAAAGCTAATAATTTTCCGAAATTGATGACTATACTAGTGTGATCGGTGTATTGAATTGAAGGGGGAATATTTACCACTTTGAATACAAGCTTGTGCGGACAGGATGACAGCGTGTTGACAAGTGGCAAGCCCTGCGCACAATACCGCCGAGCGAGCTGCGGCGAGGGGGGGGGAGTAGGTTTAAGGCGGGAAATTAAAACGGGGGTACGAAGAAGGCGAATATATTATTATTACTTTTTGCGTTTCTTTTGTTATTTTTTATCTTTCTTCGCAGGAGGAAATGCGGAAATAAACGAAGCTCTTAAAATACAGATGGCCGGCGTAATTTATCCAGCTTGGCCAGGCCCGCGACCATCTTCGCCCGACGACCTCTATTATTTATTTGGATTTTTTCCGTTCCGACGTTAGCTTGAAATTTTTTTAATTCTTTCCCCGGATAATTTAAACGTCAATCCCCCCGGCCGCTGTACCAAAGAAACAAGGATAAACGTAAGCTATTCGGCTTCTTCCATCGACCGCTTCGCTTTTCCCGTCTCCTCTGGCTCACGTGAAACAGTATTATTCTGCGTCAAAACGAAAAAGTACGGATTTCGTTATAAATCTACACGGTTTAGCGGTTTCTATTACTTTTCCTCATTTAAAGTCGAGCAGGGGCTATTTGGCCGCGTTTCGCCGTACACTGCAAGTACCTATAGAGGCTTCCCCGTCAATCTTTTCTTTTTTATGCTTCTGTTTTTTTTGTTTTTTTTGTTTTGAATGAACGAGGCTAACTCACTATGGAATCGTATTATGGTGACTGCCACGTTATTAACATTCGATCTGTACGCATGTCCTAGATTTTTTTTTGTAATTACTGGTTTTCATCTCGACCCTGTTTACTTCTCTTGTGAAATTGCACCTAGTGTGATGCCCGATAAAACAAATCCGCAAATTTTTTTCATTTTTCAATAATAACGCCAGAAGATCACAGATTGAAAGTATAACAGAGAACTAAGCCGACCGGGAAGAAAAACATACCCAAGTGTCCAAAACCGCTTCAATTATAATAAATAGAATAAATAATTCGCGGAAATGAAATACCAAAGTTACAAACCTAGGGGGCGTGGTATACATACATATGTGTAACAATTGAATATATAAATCTACTGAGTCATATCGAAACGAAATTTTACATAAGCAAAAGTCGTTACATTTAGAATTTTTCTTTTCATTTCTGAATTTATCGATCGCTATTTATTTATATTTCGTTTACTTTCGCGATTATTTTTAATTATGTATTTTGTATTTTGCTAGGAAACGCGTTGGTAGAATTATTTTATGTTATTAAATTAAAAATCGGTATTTTTTTTCTATATACATATATACATATATATATTATGCTTGATTCGTGTGTACTGCATCTGGGTGGTCGTCGGAGGCACGATAAAAGTGTAGACGTGCTTAAGTATCAAAGAGTGTACAAGTGTTAGTGAGTTTAAGAAATGTTATCGAATTATGGAGAGACTTTGTAGGAGTCAGAAAGAACGTTTCGAGTATTTGGTCGAGAACTGCTCTATGAGAATTGTATTGCGGACAGTTTATGATTTACTACAAAGTGTAATTGATAGGAGCGTATTATAATAACTTGGAGCAGGTTGATTATTAAGGAGATCATTGTGCGAAATTTTGTTGTGATCTGGAGGGAGCTGTTCTTTTTTCCTATTTTCTGCAATGGAATTAATCCAAAGAAATTTCAGAGATATTATACTGTTAGTGCGTTTTTACGACTGTTTGTTTATACATATATTGTCGTTATGCCATCGTTAATTCGGAACTAAGTGCAATTAAGAAATGCCATGAAATATTAAATATAGTCAAACTTTCTTTAACGAAATAAAAACCTCTTCCAATAACACTAGGTCTGCAGTAGAAGATGGACCAATAGACCAAGGTGTGTGTAAAGAAATGAATGCCGTACAGGAGTGCGTGAGAGCTGAAGGAAAAAAAGGGTAATCATCGTATATACTACTGTCGGTGCAATAAGCAGCGAAGAGGATTAATGTCGAATTCATGCACGCTAATGGAGTCGATAAAAGGAAAAAAGCTGAATTCCATTATTCAAAATAGTTTCTTACGATGCGATTTTACTACAGCGAAATCTTGACGTTTGGAAAAACAACCGGAATGATCTACACCTTTTGTAGTTCTACACGTTCGCTGCGATAATAAAATTACAAATAAAACAACGACTGACGAAGCTTTACCACCTGGAGAATGACCACTACATGTCGCTGAGAAATGATTCGAATTTTTTTAGTGCAACGCCGTCATTAAATGATTTCATCGGGACGTTTAAAGTTAAGGATAATGAAAATCGTCGACGCTTCATTTATAGAAAAATAAATATGTACATTCGTAACTTCTTTTCAGCTTCCGGCTTAGTTATTAAACGGATTTTCTACAAAAATCTATACTTTATTAAATAAACATAAAACACGTATTATAGAAAATAATTAAAAACATAATAATAAACTACAGCCGACATATTTCGGAGTTATATATACTCCATAATCATGGCAATAATAAAATAAAGTTAATAGATAATAAACGATATCGTCTTTCTTATAATAAATTGATCTGTTCGATATATCGATAAGTACGTTATAATTGACTGATAAATTTTAAATAGCGGGTCATTATTTATAATTAGATTATTAATTAAGTTATCCTTTAGGTTCTGCCCGACCAACGTTGGAAAAGTGTAAGCATTGCGATTAAAAGCCCCTTGTTTCATTTTTTGATATATTTCTATAAGGTTTCTGCATCATCCAGACCGGCTACTATTCTCACCGATTAATAATTTTAAGGTCCACGATTTGTCAAAATTTCATTTATAACAAAGCAGCCTTTACTACTCACCGCTATAGAGATATATTATTCGCTCCAGCAGCGTATATGACGCACGTTTCAATCCGTAATTTCATTGCTGTTGGTTTGTTTAGTCACCTCTTTAAACCATCTTGGAAGCTTTCCAGCATTCCCCCCGAATAGGATTGTAGAACCTGGTTAAAAATGTAAAACCGCTTTTGGTCCGGTATGTTTAATTGCCGCGATGAATTCCATTCGCAGCAGACGCTTTTCTATTTCTACCGATTTTCATTATTGAACAAAGTGCTTCCATCCTGCACACTCCTCTTAGTTAGGTCGTTCTGCATTCTGTTTTTACAGCGCGTGTTATATATATATATTCCTTTCCACCGGAACTTGGAATATAATCTCGTTAATTTTTAGACAATTAACATATTATATCGCTAACACATTTTAAATTTGTTATATTCTATTCCAAATTTACTCTATATATGTATATTTTATATTCTATTCCAAATTTACTCTATATATGTATATTTTATATTCTATTCCAAATTTGCTATATATGTATATTTAACAAACAGTACGTTAAAACGTATATTAAATTAGATCTTTATTATCGCTTGCGAAAAATTTCAGATGGAAAAGGAAAATTTGTTTTCTTAAAAAGCTTTTTGAAAAAAAACAAAACAAAATCTAAATAGGAAACTAAAACTTTGTATAGCGAACACGGCGGAAATGGAGAAAGCTCGACGTAGAATAAGAAGAGGAGAAGAAGGAAAAAGAAGAAATACTTGGAGCGTGCTGCTGTCGGAAGGCTGAAAAGAAAATTATTGTCGCAATAGTTCAATTTTCGAATGTTAACTGTGTGTGTAAGAGTTTTTGGGTTGCCCTCGTCGCTCGCTAGTACATCGATTACACAGCCATGACTATTCTCCTTAACGATGCATAATATTCAGCGGTGAATTGTTCCACGGCAAAACGGTTCGCTAGCATGCGAGGAGACCAACGAAAACGGTTCTCCCCCCACTACGCACTACACACCGCAATGATAATAGGACGTTTGATCGGAAAGCCTCTATTCAATTTGATAACGTGATAAGAATGGCTGAGAATAATCTCTTTCGGGTTTCCCGTGCAACCTGCCACAGCGGACGACGAATACAGGAAGAAAATTATGCTACATATCGTGATGTCGGAATATTAAACACCGTAATAACACTTGCAATAAAGGCAAATTTAAAATTACCGCATGAACGAAATTTTTCTCCCCTCGCTTGAAATCGCGATA
Source organism: Icerya purchasi (assembly GCA_039619475.1). Taxonomy (NCBI): domain Eukaryota; kingdom Metazoa; phylum Arthropoda; class Insecta; order Hemiptera; family Monophlebidae; genus Icerya; species Icerya purchasi. The sequence continues at coordinate 155,731,877 of CM077115.1, forward strand.
AAAATTGTTTCGAAAAATCGTACTGAAAAAGAAAGAATCTTCATTTGAAGCCCCGTTGTGTACCCCGAAGGTTAAGAGACCAATGAAAGAAGCAGCTATTATCATCAGAGGCGACAACAGCACATCGTACTAGAGGAAAATTCCGAAAAATTGAACGCTGAAAATTGGCTTTATGCTATTGCATTTCTATTCGGAATAACCCGCGTGTTCCGATTAAAAATTAAATCGATCGCGCGAGCAGCGGTCTAATTTAATAGCCGGAAGACCGATTAAACAGAAGGAAAAATAGCCGTGGGGGAACTGTAAAAATTCGCGTTCGTAAATAGCAAACCGATAAAGAAAGAAAGAAAGAAAGAATATATTTATGCAAATTACGATACAACATAACGTTAGCAGTGCAAGTTGAACTAGCGTATCGACGAATTGTCTTACCGCACGATGCAACATATAAAAAACCGATTATAGGTTATTACAATTAAAAATTTAGCAATAGTGTAAAGAAAAAAAAAGAGCCAATCGATTATGAACGAAATAAAAGAGGAATTAACGAACGATAATATCTAACGCCAAAAAAAAAAAAGGATCTTAATAAAGTCGCTTCCGCCAAACGATAATTGAACACGTACTAATTATCGGAGATATTTTAAATAACGCAGTCATAGAACAACGAAAGCCGTCGAATGTAATAAAATGAAAGAAATAGAATCGGGAATTATCGAAACTGAAAAGAACGAAATGGAAATTCTTTAAAAATCTATTTTTAAAGATACTAAAAACAAAAAAAAAAAAAAAACCTGTTTTTTCAAATGATACTTTGGTAGATTTTACTCTGAGCTGCCGTTGGCAAACACCAAAAAAACAAGAAAAAAACTTATCACAGATTATTAAAGTATATTATTATGCACAATTTCGAGTTGTTTGCCGTGCGTTATCGCAATTGTGAATATTTCAAAATAATAATGCTAACAATTTACTCTATGCTATATTTAAAAATCGCCTAGTCTATTAAGAATGAACCGTACTGAATTTCCACCGTGTCCCAATTCCAGTTAGTAGACAGTGCGTTATTAAACTAACTTCATATTATATGCTTCTATCCCCTGTGAAGAATCTTTTATTTTTCCTAATATACATAAATCCTTCCATCGTATCGTTGGTTTTTATTTTAGGTACTAATTTCTACGTTTTTTCGCGTTTAATTCGTCGCAACAGCGATTATTATGACGAGAGCCGCTTTAGTATATGTGGCGACTGATGCTCTTCGATGGCCGTCTTCAGCATCGCAGACTTTTTCGGAGTTTTCACTTATCCCTATTTTATTATCGACGACTGCGCGACTTGCTTCTCCCGCCTAACCTGTTTGTCGATCGTTTTCTGGTCGTCGTCCGATTACCCCGCGGCTCTGTCGTAAATCCGTATTGAAGTAGGTTGTTTTGCAGCCGCCTCTTAATTCTATAACAGTGTGTCTTCGAGTGCATTCTGATAGATTCCACCGGTTTATTACGCGTTCTAATGCATTTATTGGCCGCCGTTTAGCCGTAAAGCAAAGGCCCATCACGAGAATTCGGCGTTGAAATTAACTTTTAAGCGGTACAACCCGTTCCGAACTCGCCTCTTTTACCTGTCGATTTTCCACGACCTAATTTATACATGCCTCCGGTGTGTTTCCGAGTGCACTATTATTTACTTAACATTGCGCTCGGCATAAATCCGCTCGACGATTTATTTATTAAAAATTCGACCCGCCTGTGAGGTCGTGTTTAATTTCGAATAAGTTCCGTTAATTTTGCTTAATTTAAAGATTGTCTTTGTACCGAAAAAAAAAAAACCGTAGGGAATCAATGAAAATAAACTCGCCTATTTCATTATTAGGATTCTTATTGCCGGCAGATGACCCTTGATGAGGAGACCACCGGCAGTCCTAATGCACAGTTTTTCACTTTGTTTTTTATTTTTTCTCGTACACCTCACACTTCCGGCGTGGGAGTGAAAATAATAATTTTGCGTTAATGATACAGATTAATACGTGATGGGTGATTTCGAGATGTCTTTAATGCTTGAGAAAAAGGAAAAAAATGAAAAAAAAAAAAAACAAAAAAAAAAAAAAAACAAAAACAATCGGGTTATTGAATAAAAGTTAACAGTTTTTCTCGATTATTGTAGATATTGTGCTTCTACCGGATTGATTGTTGGCATCGATAAATACTAAAAAATTAACAATGAACGTTACGCGTCTGCGACTTTGATTTTTTTTAATGGTTTTATTATAATAAGAATTCGTGTCAATTCTCCTATGTAATTTAGCATCAAACTTTCGCATTAAAAAAACAAAAAAAACATTAAATTATTCGAATAAGTCATCGCTAGAATAGCGAAAACAATGAAAAATATTTCGCCATCGTGCAATCCTACGGAATATTCGGATTATTACCGAATTCAATTTTATAGGAATTTCATACTATCCTGCCATGTCAATAACATTTTATTCCTACAAAAAAAATGAAAATAATTATATTTTTTTTTTAAATTTTCTTAGCCGTAATTTCGTCTTTCGAAAACGTTTACTCGTATATTTAGCAAGACCTGTTTCAGGTATCGTCGATATGGAAAAAAAAAAAAAAAAAAAAATCGTACGAAATATTTTTATTTTGAGAAAGTTTTTCCCGCAACGACAAGTCATAGCTCGGTATAAAGATAGTTAAAACACTGGGAAATAACCTAGCTGCGAAAAATTTCCCACTCTAGTTCGGATTTCAACAAATAATAAATAATAAATCTCAATACCGGAGATTTTTTAAATTACAACTTTACTTTCTTCTGGCTTTGATCCAACAACTATAAAAAGCTAAATTTTTTTTTCCTTTTTTTCCTTTTTTTTTTCAAATAAATAAGTTGCGGGTCTCACATGGTTAATTTTGCCCTTTGCGTGAGTGCCCAACACTCCTATTATCGTTTATTCTAGTAAACAAAATTACCGTTAATCATTCTTACTACCTAAATCGAACGTATTAAACCAAAAAAGTAAAATATAATTGGTTAAGTCGAGAGACGACTATAGAGTTTAGGAAATACTGAAGTACAGGTATGAAGGATAAAGCAAGAATTAGCAGGAAGACCGAATGCTACGATTTTGGAGTGTAAAGCAGTTCACAAGCAAGGACATTCAAAGAAGATGTGGTTTGCAGTATATATATATATATATATATATATAGTGGAATAGAGATAGAACTGTGAAGAGAACAATCGGAAGAGGTGGACAGGGAAGGAGAAGAGAGTGATTAGATCGCAGTCTGATTAAACAAACGATCGCTAAGGAGAGAATTGAAACCACGACTGAGAATAGGGAACCCCGCGGTTGTATTTGAAGATAATGAAAGCCAGGATTTTATAAGGAAGGATAAATGACCGGCCGTAATGATTGGCAGAGGGGGAAGAAGAAGGATGTTCGAGGCAGAAAAATTGCGGAGTAAAGGACCAAATCCGTTGACGCGTTACTCTCTATGCCAGAATGACCGGGAACGCACATGTAGTTGCAGAAATAACCGTGTTGAACAAATATTCCGAAACGGCGGGAGGGTTTTGCAATTTCGTTTTTTTTTGTCTTCGTAACGTTCATTTGTGAAAATAAATAAATAAATACGTAACGAAATTTGGTGAAAATAGGAGAAAGAAAAAACTCTAAAGAAGTCGGAAATGAATAGAATTAACGGGGGTTACTTTGACGAGGGCAACGGCATCAGGTAAAAAAAAGATGATGCCGGTATTAGTGTCAGCGAAAAGTGAGAGAAGAAACGGGCTCGAAGGGGAGATTAAACGCAGACAGGAGGCAAGAGACGGGACACATACGTCTCCTCGGTGCGGTAACCGGAGCTGATAGCGGCTAAAAGAAGTTAAAGTTTACGCGTCAAGCTTTTTTCCGACGACCGCAAACGATGGAACGTTGACAGCGTTAATAGCCGGTTTGAGATGAATTCCCACACGGCCGTAACGATCCTCCGGTGCGTTTTATCGTTCTTAGGAGGAGCGCGCGAGACGCTGTCCCATCCGTGCTCGCTGTCACTCATTGTTAGCCGTGGCACTTTGCTCGCCCAGCTTCAGAGACACTACCTTCGACGTGGCGTCATTGTATATCAATTTCCGCAGATAGCAGCTTGTCGCCGCGTTGCAGTAAAATATCCAGTTTCCCATTCCGGAACAGCGACCGCTGGAGCGCCAACGCTGCAATGTTTTCATTCAGGTTGACGATAATTTCACGATGAAATGAAAGCGCCCAGGGGCAATTCTGCGACGCGAGTTATCGTCACTTTTTTTTTTATCCTGCTTGCGACGACGATGACTTAATATATTACTCGCCAGCCGAGACTTGTCATCCGGAAATTTTTTTGCCTTTCCGACCGAACCCTCCCGGTTGAATACATGAAAAAGCGAAAAAAGTCGCAATATCCCATCGTCCGTTATAAATTGCCGCCGAGGCAATTTATAAAACTTCGTTCGCCCCCCGAAGGCCATTATTTGCATGTAATTCCTTAATTTGTTATGAAAAAAAGCAAATCGCCGCCGAAGCCTATATATATGTATATGTTACCGAAGCCGCTCCGTCATTATCAAAACGGACGCGCTCTTAACCCGTTCTGGAAAAAAGGTTCTCTTATTTCAAACGCCTCTGACCGGACTATAAAATTCACGCGAGCTTGCGGCTAATCGCGCGTGTTATTTGTCCACTTTTTTTTCCTAGTGACATTTTTTCGAAGGCTTTTCGGAAATTGATAAAATTTTGATGATTTTTACAGGGGCTACATTTTTAAGTTTTAATCGTATTTGTATGTAAATTAAGAAAAGTATATGTGCGTTTTTTGTTTTTTTTTTGAAAAAATCTATTTGTATTTTTTTATATTTCGGTATAAAAATATTTTGTTTTTTCGGAACAGTATTTTGGAAACTGAAAAAGATTGAAAGCGAAATTTCCCCGTAGAAAATGTTCCTACTACATATATCGATGTATAAAGAGTCCGGTTTGAATTGAAGTTTTTCATAATTCGATGAATCCGATTGATTACAAATGCTTTTCCAGATTTCTCTGAGACTGAAAGCAACTAGAATTCGGAACGAAACAAGTCTCGAATCAATTTTATGCTTCGGTATTTACCAGGCTACTATCGCGTTACCTGACAATTGATATGTCACGCGTGTTTTTAGCTTGTATAAAAACAAAACGCCATTAATTGCCAGGACCATCGAAAGAATAATCGATCGATAAAAAACTCTACAAACTATTTGCATTTCTACAAATACGAATACTTTACGTTATTCTGTCGATGCGGAATCAAACACGTGTTTTAGGACTTTGTAGAAAGTGCGTAATCTATAATCGCCCAGCGCCTAACGATCGCAGTTTGATTTTCTACGTCAATATGTTCTAACGAGTATCTACTTTCAGATCCTTAATTTGTTTCCTTCTACACCCTATCGTCCGTCACTCTCATTCCTTCACCCTATTATTATATTTCCTGTTATTGTTTTCGTCCTTTTCTCAGTTTATTAAGATCTTGTTTTCTTACTTTTGCTACCTTGTGAATTGTAGCGCTAGAGGATAAGAGCATAAAGAAAAGAGAAAAAAAAAAATCTTTTTTAAGTAACTGTAAAACATAATAAAATCGCGGGAAGGGTTCCGGAATAACAATAATCCCAAACCAGCGACTTACCAGAATGAAGAATTATAAGTCTAGAAACTAGATGAAGAGCAAAAACACGATGTCTAAATGAAGAAACTCAATAGAATGAACGAGTAGTTCCGCCGTTAAAATTTTATGTGTTTCCAGTTTCGTTATTATTTTTTGTCGTTATACAATATATTTTCTAACGACTAAAACAATGACAGATTAGAAGTATATGCGGCGAATTAAGTGCACCTTAGATGCTATTTTATTCAAAGATTATGTTGTATGCGTAGGAAAGATTTCGTATTTTTATTATTTATTTATTATTTATTTATTTATTTATTTATTTATTTATTTATTTATTTATTTATTTATTTATTTATTTATTATATACCCCGGGTTATTTGGATTGTTTTGGGTATCTAGCTTTGACCTCCTTTTAGACTTCGTTAATCAGTTAATGAAAATTACGAACGCAATAAAGTAAAGTAAAGTGAGTTCCATACCCTTAACAGGGCGTTGGGATTGGGAAGTTTGGGGCCAGTTCCTTTCTTCCGGCCGCCTTTACTTTCCCAGATTTCTCTGGTACCCAATTATTTCAGGCTGGGTAAGCTTGGGAGCGACTTATAACAAACGTTAAATAATCAATATTCCAGGAACGTTTCTAATCTTCAGCGGGAGAAAATATGTAGAATAAAACTGTTATAAAAATACCGATAACTAAAAAAACTTAATAGAAATGCATTAAAAAGTAAAAAAATAATGGCTTGACACGACAGTAAAGTATGCGCCTTAACGGATTGCGATTATTCTTAAACAACGTGAATACATTTAGAGATTGTTCGGTGTACCAAATTACCAATAATTACGACAATTAAAAAGCTATATTAAACGAGTGTGTCTATAAGCCTCAAGTACTGGAAACACCAGGAATATACAACAATACGGTTTCTTAATTGTTGCAATAATTAAAGTGTGAATGTTATCGAAGAATAATCGTATAATAAATCTCCTTTGAGGTATACACAGGTTAGCTGAACTGTAATTATTTAGTACATTTTTGATGAGATTTTTAAAGAAAAAATCTTAAAGTCGGATTTTTTTTTTAAATTTCAAAATTTTCAGTATAAATACATTTTGAAAGTGATAAAAGACAAACAGGCCAACCTATATAATTGTGCTGCCTTCTATAGAGCTCTAGCTGCCCGGTTTAAGAGAATATAATGTTCCAATTCGGTCAGTAATAAATTTATAAATCGTACTTTAGACATTCAAACTTACCTTTATTCGAATCTACATTTGTATAAACTGACGTCGATAACATTTTGAAGTCGTAGTCGTCCTCATATTTTCCGCGAATTTTGGCCTGGCTTATGTATCAAGCGAAGAAAGTGTGTCTATCTGTGTCAGGAGTCAGACTCTTAATTCGCCGATACTCGCCTGCCTCGTATGCTATCAAACTATAGAATCAGTTGTTCGGATGTACGCAGTGTAATGCAAATGTTTTGTTTCCGTCAGCGATGAAAAATGACGCTACGATAGTTTCAAATTCGCTTTCTTCTATTCGCATCTACATATTTACTATTTGTGCTGGTAATTGTCATCGAGATGATATTTTAATTTTTTGTCTTATTAAAAACCGAATTCTAAGTTAACTTACACATATTTCTCGTGGGAAATTGGGAATATTTTAGGTGTGAACGGCATTTGCTACCCACTACTGAAAACTTCTCCAAAGAGGGGAGGTCCCCTTATTTTTTTTATACTTTTACCGACTATATCTGAATTCACCGAAAGTCTTCAAAGATGTGTACTGATGCGGTATACTTAACCCCGGAGTACACTTTAAATCATTAAATTCGGTGACTAAGTGATCGAAAGTTATGCACAAATTAGAACCTACTCTTTCGAAGTCGGTAAAGGGAGCACAAAAAATCTATCGTCAAAATTTCAACTCTGGAAAACCATTTTCCTCGAAAAAGAATGAGTAAAAAAATTTTTTCTCCCAAAACACTCCTATTCGGAACAAATTATGCGTTGTTTCTTCGGAAATCTGGAACTCGTCTAATTTTTCTCGCACCTGTAAAACCGATATGTGTAATTAAAACAGATTACGAATTAAAGAATTCCATTACAATTTCACCTCTATTGCAGGAAGTGTAAATTTTTTAATGTAGAACCAAACTTCAAACTACCGCTTGAATAACTACTATCAAGATTTTGGCGTTATTTATTAGGAAAGCATCTTTTACATTATACATATATTTGTATGTACATATAAATATATATATATACATATATTTTTTTTTTTTATGCATACATATATATATATGCGTATAAAGTAATGTTATAGAGCTTGATGCAGGGCTGCGTGGTGGTAATGTTTATCTTCCGTTAACGAGAAATGGTCGTTTGAGAGCGGAACAATTGAAATAAATTTTCCATGTCAGCAAGAATGGGCATAAAAATGAAAGTTAACCAACAAAATGATTTAGTTCATTCTGGTTGAAAATTTTTTTTTCTTCTCTGAAGGAAATTCGTTGCCGAGCTGCTGGTGGTGGTGGTAGCCAGTAAAAAATGGAGGGTTGTTTTCGTCGACGCTCGGACTGCGAGCTGCATCTTTCTTCATTCGATGGACACGATATCCTCGGCTTCAGCATCGGCCGGCTGGCACAACAGACATGCACACGAACGTAAAAAGATTCGTTAAAGTCGGAACAACACAAAAAAAAAGGAAGCAACTTTTAAACGGTCTCAGTAGCGGCAGAAAACGGTTCGGGCTTGATGCGCAAATTTCGACTATACTAATTAAATTAAGGACGGAAAGGTCCGAGAGTGATTTAGGCATCCGAATTCTGTTCTTTGATTACGCACACACATTTCGGTCCGATTCCGTTACAAAGTTTATTATGCGGCGCAGGACAGCCGGCCCGCTTAATTTACTTACATCACTCGACTTTCCCGATCAGAGTGCCACGAAACGTATTTCACCTCGTTCGGCAGCCACATTCATACACACGCCCGCTACCGTTAATTACTTTTCCCGACGATAAATTTTACCATTTAGGACTTCTGATAGCCAGACATATTTCTTCGAAAGTCGAACCCTAAGCGAAAAAGTTTGAAAATCATCGCGACTAAACTTATTTCACTCGAACGCCGATCGTTCGTAATTTGTCGACATTATAATGTTTTAGAATGCCAGAAAAATTTGCATAGTATTCGAACTGACACAAAATGGGGGGAGGGGGATTAAATTTCCCGCCACAGGGGCGAGACTTGTTGGAATTTTCATCGCACAGTCCGGATGCCGTACTTACATAGGTGCAACTTCTGGACGTCATCGAAAAGTTGTTTTGCGTTGAAAAAACACATTCGCGTACCGTAATACTACTTGAAGGAATCGAAATATAATATTTAAACTTTGTCAACATTGTCGCCCCGCTTTGTGCAGCAAATTGACGTCGTGTCGATGCATATATCGGACCGTGCAGACAAGCGCCAATGTTGACTAGCGTAGTAGGTGTTTTGTGAACAAGTTGCTGTGTCCAGTCGCTGCGTTTTAAAAACATTGCAACATTACAAAATCAGAATTTTAAAACATTCTACGTAAGTTTCTGTAACTTTGCCTACTTCTATACATATATATATATATATTTATCGTAATGCGTACAGCATATTGCACACAGATAAAATAAAAAAAAATAATAAAAAATTATAAAATTTTGGAAAACGTGATGAGAGAGAAAATGTGTGTGCATTTGTGGAGATCCTGTTCTCGATCCGGGGTAAATAGCCACAATCATTGACTCGTGGAGACGCGCGCATCTTACGCGGTCAATACTGTCACAGGATGGAAAGAAGGAAAGAAATGGAAAAAAAAGAGCAATGGAGATTTTTTTGGTCAGTCGCTGTTTTATCTAGTATTATTAGACCTGTCTCTGATCGTGATAGAAATCGCACACACGGTAGTAAGGCCAATCGATTCAATAGAAAAAGCCTGTGAAAATGTAAAAACGAAGGCCTATAATCATCGCGAACATGTTTCAGCAACGATCAGATTAAAATTCTACGTAGTTGCGCTAATGCTTTCGTTTCTACGAATGACCTCTTTTGCAAAATTACATTTAATCATTTCAGGCGATTTGCTGCCCTTCCTGATTACTCTTCCGATTCCACTATTCTTCTCATACGCTACCTTATCAGCGTTTTCCTTGTTTTCGCTACCCCATCCGTATTAATTTTTTGCAGTCTGATGGGCATCGAGTATAATGAAATGAATCTGACGTCGGGTTGCTGTTTTGTGTTCTTTACAAAAAAAGTGCGTATTCTAACGTCTCTACGTAAAAAATCTCATCCTAAATTCTGGTATACATATGATCATATTTTGGTAACGATCGTTCTTTTCACCTGTTGTTCAATCTAACCTTTTCAATTATCTCGTAATTCTTATGCATTAGCTTTCTATTCGAAAAAAAAAATATATATTTCACAGTGACACATCTTCACAGGTGATGTTATCGTAATTCTAATGCAACATTAATTAGAGCGGACAATGAAATTCATATTACAATAATGGTTAAAAACTGCATTAAGTATTCATTAAATTGTTTCTAGATTACCCTGAATTAAGTTATCTTTTTTTTAAGAACTACGATAATATTACCTTACGGTGTATATCACTAAGAAATCGGTATTTTTTCTTGTTTATTGTTTTTAATCAAATGTACGGAGAATAATGTGACGAAAAAGAAAAAAAATTTAAGTATTTTTTGTTTTTTTAAATAATACCCGCTTCAAGATTTATTACAAAAATTTAATACTAAAAAGTGAAAAATAATAATTTAATAAAAACGTACTAAAACGGAAAAAATAATTATTAATTAAAAAAAAAAATTCCAAAATAATATACCTGAAGTGGTGTGTTGTCGTAATTCTTGTACAACATTAATACTTATTAGAGTGGGCGCCGAATTAAAATTACAACATCTAGAAACCATTTTAAATACTTAATGCGGTTTTTAATTATTATCGTAACATGAATTTGGTTGCCCGCTCTAAAAAGCATTAATGGTGCCCCTAAGAATTACGATGATATCAAGGTATGTCACTGTGAAATTTTTTTTTTTTTTTATCAAACAGTTAATGCATAAGAATTTCGATAATATCACCTTTAGTTATGTCACCGTGAAATACATTTTTTATCTAATCATTATTTTTCACTTTTTAGTGCATTTTTATTAAATTCTTGTAATAAATCTATAAGTAAAAAAAAAAAACAAAAAAAAACAAAAAAAAACGTATTACTGAAAACTATTTTTGAATAGTTCTTATAAATCAGTTTAAAAGAATAAATCTCATTATGTAACTTAAAAGAGTCGACTGAACACTTGTGGAAAAGTTCTACAATGTATTACTGTACCCATTTATTTTTAATGTGTTTGTAATTATTCATTGTTTTATCGTTTTAATAAAACCGGTAATTGTTAGCCAAAAATGCGGGAGTTTTAATTTTTTTACGATTACAAAAGAGTTCCCGAATAAATAACATAAAAACAGTACAAACAAATTAGTCTCTTTTTTTTTTAATTGTAACAGCACGCCGAAAATTAGCATTTTTAAATTACCGCGTATCGTAATTCGACCTCGCGAAAGTGGTACTTTTTAATTCTTCCACGGCGCAGTAGGGATGGTCTTCATTTCAAAAACACGATTTTTAACGAATTATCAAAATAAATGAAAAACACAAATTTTGTAATTCTGTCCAAGATATCTTCTTCTTCTTCTTCTTCTTCTTCTTCTTCGGGTGCCGTACGCTACATAGCGCGTTGGCAATCACTGTCCCATTTGTCCACGTAGTTCGCCGGTCACCGCCAGTCGGAAAATGGTCTCCGCGTCTTCAATTCCATATTCCATTGACGCAGATTTCTGAGCCATGAGTGCCGCTTCCGCCCAATTCCCCGTTTTCCTTCCATTCTGCCAGTTATCACTAGTTTTGGAATTACATATTTCTGTCCTCGCAAAATATGTCCCAGATAGGCAGCTTTCCTGGATTTAATGGTCTCCATGATTTCTCTTTCTACTGCGGCGGCACGTTTCATTACTTCTACGTTCGAGACCTTTTCTATCCATGGTATACGCAGCATTCTCCGCAGTAACCATATTTCGCAGGCCTCCAGACGATTCATAGACTTGACTTTCAACGACCAAGTCTCAGCCCCGTATAGCAATACCGGCCAGATGTAGCATTTGACTATTTTCATTTTCAGATTAAATGGTACACGTCTCTACATGCTAAATACGCGCGCAATTTTCCGTATGTGCTTTTTGCTTGTCCTATTCTGGCACGTACTTCTTCGTCGTCGTCGCCTTTTTCGTTTATCATTGCACCCAGGTATTTGAACGATGGCACTCTCTGCACCTGTTTTCCATCTATTTTCACACTTGCGTCTTCGTGTTTTTCTCTGCTGACGACCATAAATTTGGCTTTCTTTATATTTATGGCCAAACCGTACTGGACTCCGACTTCGTTTATCGCATTTATTAAACTCTGTAGGTCCTCGATGGTGCCTGCGATAATTGCCGTATCGTCCGCATATCTTAAGTTGTTAATGGGCTTCCCATTCACCTTGATTCCCTGTTCTACATTTTCCAAAGCAATACGGAACACGCTCTCTAGGTATAGGTTGAACAGCATCGGTGACAATATGCACCCCTGGCGTACACCTTTTCGCACCCGGAATTCATCTTTTGTTTGTTTGATTGCCTCTGATACGGACCTCTGCCGTTTGTCCCCAATAAAGATTCTGAATTATTCTGATATCTTTATTATCAATTCCTGCTTCTCGGAGAAGGCTTATCATGATATCGTGCCGTATGGTGTCAAAAGCTTTCTGATAATCTATGAAGCAAACAAACAAGTCTTTTCTATAGTCATAAGCCTTTTGCAGTAATATTTTCACGGAGAACAGGGCTTCTCGTGTTCCTAGCCCTTTCCTGAACCCGAACTGTGGCTCGCCGCTCAGTTCTTCACATTTAGGAAACAAACGCTTATGCAGGACTCTTAGGAATATTTTCAGGGCGTGACTGATTAGGCCGATCAACCTGTAATCTCCGCAACTTGTAGCATGAGTTTTCTTCGGTATTGCCACAAACGTTGACTTCAACCAATCTTTTGGTATTTTTCCAGTTCTGTATATCTTGTTGAATAAGTCCGTGAGCAGTTTTGGATCCATGAGTCTCAGCGCTTCAGCATATGGACGAAAAAAAAAAAAAGAAAAAAGAAAGAATGAGTCAACGAGGAGAACAATATATTCGTAAAATTGTTTCTTCCGTTCATTTTCCTAAAATTCTTTATAAATTCTTTCCGTAATTTTTCTATGAGAGCTGTAGAAGAGCTCACCGCGTTCGAAAATTCGGCCAAAAATATTATTTTTCCGAAAATCGCGTTATTGTTTTTTTCTTTTTGCATTCTTAAACACCGAGAGATCCTATTACTCTGTGTACCCTATTTATTTTTAATAGCAAAAAATGCGGACTTTTAATTTTTTGCAATTACGAAAATTCTTTAATAAATAGAATAAAAATAATACATAAAAAATAGACTCTTTGTTTGTTTTTATTTTGTTTGTTCCTATTTTGATTATTAACCGACTTCAAGAGAAAGAAGGAGGTATTCAATTTGACTGTATTTTTTTTTTTTTTTTTTTTTACGTGTGCTACCTCAGAACTTTCTTCTAGATGAACCGATTTTGAGGATTCTTCTTTTATTTGAAAGGTCATGTGTTTCTCATGTGGTCCCATTTAAATTTGATCAAGATCTGACCGGTAGTTTTTGAGTTATCCTTAATAATGCGGGGAAGATTGAAGCTTTTTGGATGCTTTTCATTCATGATTGTTTTCACCGTCGGGTTAGATTTATTCACTTAATAAAGTACTATAAATTTGCCAAATTACCGTGGAAATGTTGCCTGTTCTTATTAAAATGTTTTAATTTAATTGAATAAAAATGCACTAAAAAGTAAAAAATAAATATCGATACTTGAAGGTTTATTATAGAAATTTAAAAATGTACTAAAAAGTAAAAAATAATTACTCCCGCGATGAGAAAATATGTATATTAGAGTGTTTTAACACCTTAAGGGTGACATTATTGTAATTCTTATACAAGATTAATGCCTTAATCAGAGTCGGCATCAGATTCATATTAAAAGAATAATTAAAAACTGTATCAAATGTTCATTAAATTGTTCCTAGATATAGAGTAACATGATTTCGATGCCGACTCTAATTAAGGTATGAATGTTGTATAAGAATTACGATAATGTCACCCTTAAAGTGTTATAACAACACTCTGATATATATTTTTTCTCATCGCGGGAGTAATTATTTTTTTACTTTTTAGTGCATTTTTAAATTTCTATACTAAACCTTCAAGTATCGATATTTATTTTTTGTAAAAAAGCATTTTATTTTTTTTCATTTTGTTTTGTTTTTTTCTGGTTTTATAATTTAAACAAAAAAACAAAAAAAAAAAATTGCTCACCGAAAATGAATATTTTTAAATTAACCTGTATACCATGATTCGACCTCGCAAAAGTTGTACTTTAATTCTTCCAATAGAACCACACACGCGTCTTCATTTCAATAACACGATTTGTTATGAAGACAAAGAAAAAAACACAAAATCCGTAAAAGGAAGTCAGTGCCGGCGTGTCATTCTGTCCCTTTTCCTTATTCGTTTCTATGCCATTTTATGGAGCAACGCGAAAGATTGATAATTAAACAAAGACGTGATGAAAAAACCTCTCATTAGGAAATTTTTAAACCGGATGATGATTAACCCGTCAATAGGTCAGTATCGGATGAAACCGGTTTCGAGCTTCATCAGCAAACGTACCTCCGGCCATGTCACCCTAGTGTCGGATTACCGGAAAAGCGTAGCTTCAAAAACGTCGTCTGCACCGCGCACAGGCCATTATAGATAATTAGGTAAGGAAGAGTCGGAACGTCGATAGTCAGCCAAGCGCAAATTATTCCGGTCGGCGCAGGGGTTAAATTTGATGACACGGCAAAGTTTCGTCATCGTTCAACTCTGGTCAACTGTGCATTCGACGTATCAAAGACCTATCGTCGCCGCTATTAATATAAAACGATCATCGTGTCGTCGAGAGACATGCGTTTCTCCGGCTCTCGGCAGATAAGCATTTCCAATCGAACCCTCAGTTTTTCCGCTTCGATATCGGCCGATTTTCCGCGACTGCCGCTGTAATTTTCTCTCCAGCTCAAGCCTAAAAACAACCGACCCTCTCCGTTCCGGCGTGTGCCACGCGCCTCGCCCGTTCTTTTCAAAGCGACCTCTACCCCCTCTCTTAAAGTTAATTCCTAGATACAAATCATTTATTATCTCAGTTGTCCGAAGCATGCTCCGAACGCACTGCGCAACCCTACCACATATATACCAGCGGCTGCTGAAAGGAAAATATTGTGATACGGTGTTGTCGATTTCGACCGGATTATGCAGAGCAAGTCTCTCAATTACGTCGAGATATCAGCGCGGGAAAGTAAAGAGCATTTCCGTCCCGAGGCGCGCTCTATTGTTCTTTTCCAACACACACCTTCGTTTGCCCCTCTGCTATTTCAAATGTTGCAGTTGCGACCTTTTTTTCTAGGGCAATTATTATTCCTCAAAACTTTCGCACAATTATCGCCCGCCCGACCTCGAAATCGGCGCCCAATGTCATTTTCCTAAAGGTGTATAATATCAACATTTTTGTTCACACCGTATTAGTAGTTTAATTAGCCAAGACGTCACACCCAGTCCCAAATGCAGTCCCCACACATCTCCAAATTCCAGCGACGGTGGTTACTCTACTCCGTTTGTTTTTCTGAAATTTGGATCTGGATTTAGTCTTTTTGTTTACACCTTCGGAATGTTCTCGTAATGCGCATCGCGCTAGGTGAAATGATACCTTCGGAATTTTGGTGTAATTGTTTTCCTTAACGGAACTGGAAGAAAACAACAAGGAACATTACAAGAAAACAAAATATAGAAATAAATTAAAGATATCAAAACTATTAAAATACATTAGGGGGAGCATGCAATAATTGCGTGAGCTGTTTTCCTTTTCAATTTGGACCCCTAGCTCCTTAGTGAGATTTAGTGAGATTTGGTGCGACCTCTCTTACCCTCACTTGAGATCTACGCTACTACCGTTGAAGGACTAAATAAAATTTCATAAAGGAGAAAAATAATACTATAACGAATTTTTATTTAAATTTTGTAAAATTAAGAGTAAAAACTTTTTAGTTCCGGCTATAATTTTTTTGAAATAATTTGAAGAATTATCGACGACGGCATCTTCATAAACTTTTTGTCCATCTTTTTTCCTCTGGTAAAGCAAAAACATATTCGCCATGCATAAAACAACAAACGGAAAAAAGAAAATGCGTCTTTATAAACGAGTATAAACGATAATTTAAATTGATTATTTCGATGAAAATTTATACAAATGAAAGGTTTAAAAGGTTTCCAAAAAATTAAATAAATAAATAAATAAATAAATAAATATATAATTAAATATTTAGGACTCCTACTGTTGAACCGTTTACTGAACAAGAAGATTAATTTTTACTGCTTCCAGAGCTTTGTAATAAAGTTCTAGAGTGGTCGCAACAGATTATAACGAATAGTAACAGACCGTAGCGCGCTGATGAAAATGAAATAAAAATAATGGCATCGGAGACACGAGTTTTATAATGAACTGAAAAGCTACGTAAAGAGGGGCATCCACTAATTACATGAGCTCAAAATGGGGGTGCAGCAGCAAAATGTTATCAAAACTCATTTAAACTGGTAGGGGGGAGGGGGTGAAAATCTCACATCAACTTTTAAAGAATATACATTGTTATACGGATAATAAAAAAGAATTATTAAATTTTTTTTCGATACATTTGCTTTAGAGTGTCCCCCATTTTGCCCGCTGAAAAAATCTCGTGGCCTTTTTAATAAACGTTCATTTCGAGAATTTAAAAAAAAGTAAAAAGAAAAAAAAAAGGATCCTGCGAGAGTCGAGATACTTCCGATGACACGGTCATACTACCGAAAAAAAAATCATGAACGTCGTCATGTGAGCCCTTTCATTACGGTGGAAAAAGTACATGAATGCCTACGGAGTGAGCCGAAAATTAGGGAAGGTGATGTCTAATAATAAAAACCAACTTTAATAACAAACAAATATAAGGGTAAAAATAATTTATAACAATAAATTAAATAAATAACTTATTTAGTAAAAACTAACTTAATCAAAACACAAAACATTACCTACATTTAAGGTGATTTCTGTTTTTAATTTTACGAAATTTAAACAAATTCGTTATAAGTAGAACAAACGTAGCATTATTTCTCTCCTTTATGAAAACAAATTTAGTCCTTCAACAATTACAGCGTAAATTTCACGCGAGGAGCAGGGGCTCCCAGCATATCTCATTAAATCTCACCGCGGCGGCTGGAAGCAGTCCGAATTAAAAAATAAAAACAGCTCATTACGTAATTATCGCTGGCTCCCTAACATATCTGCATTGGAAATCTATCGGCAGGTGTACAGCACGTGCAAAAAAACCTAAAAATTATCCAATATCGCGAGTGTGCAGGTGTTTGACGTGCGCACACATACACTTCTCTGAGATTTCGGCGAAATTAGTAAGGCAGCAAACGCTCTTTGGTCAGTTATCGCTCGAAACACATTATGCAGCGTACACAAACACGCACACACACACACACACACACACACACGCTGAGAGAGACGCGGCAACACGATCTGCTACTACTTCGTGGAAAAGCCTGCGGGATTAATTCGCCAGATTTACCTGGCCAGCTTCGTTCGGACAATTTTTACCGGCAAAAGACGCGCTACCGCAAAACTGAACCAAAATGAGATATTAAGCGATGTTGTTTGCTGAAATTCTGCCTGTTAACGGTTCGAGTGAGCTGCAAGCGCGTTAGACTGCTTGGAAGCGACAGCGGCGCTCCGAGCAGGAATTGCCGGTAAGCGGTTGAGCGACAGAAGCGGCGACTAAACAAAATGCCTAATTAAATTTGTCGACTAATATAGAGCGATGAAATTATATTTCGGCTTAAGCAAACTTTCCGTGTTCCTCCGCCGACAACTCTTTCCATTTAGACGTCGCCCGACTACGAAACTTTTACCGTGCATGTTGCTGCACAGATAGGCCACACGTCGTTGTTCCAGCGCTGTTTGATCAGCAACGCAACACGCTCAAAAAATCGTCGACACGATCTGCGAGCTGAACAATGCACGATAAATACTCTACACGCACGCCTACCGCCAAATAAAAGTCGAGCTTTTCCGGAAGACAAACGCCTACACGACGGAACATCTCAGATGTAAGCGTGGATTAGCGCAAAGTTCAGTTTTGTTCGCGTGCGACTTTTTAACAATAATTAGCCGCGCTGCAACGGGCCCAGCCGAGCCAGTTGCAGTGGGTGTCGCTTTGCCCCATGTCCGAAACGGGGCCGCTCGCATAATCTGCTGTCGTGTATAAAATCGCCACAGATTATCCCGATTTCCCCCTTCTCCCGTGAAGGATTAACGCGCGATGACAGTATAATTATCAAGCGTCGTCGTCGCTCTGCACCGACTGATAAATTCACGTCTGAGCCGATTCGGGAGAAACTTCTGAGATATAATACCACCCTTCTCTACATATCCTGAAACTTGATCGAGTTTAAATTCCTCCCCCTCCCCCCCTGAAAACCCCGAGAATGTCTTTCGCAGATATCGGGTTTTCATAAAAATTTCTATATTTTTTTATGTCTAAGGAGGGGGGGAGGGGGGTATTTAATTTTTGCGACGCGCGATAAAATTTCCAATTTTCCTTAAAAGCGGTCTGCAGTTTATATCGTTCTGAAAACGTTTTCACGCTCTGACGCTTTTACGCCTGGACCGTGTAATTTTTATTTATTTATTCATTTCTAATTAATTCCTATTTCCCACTCAACGATGCAAATCTTTCTTGTTTTCCCGCTTATTCTGTAAACGATTATCGTAAAATCATGGAAAATTCTCCGGAAATAGCGTTGGCGAAGAAAAGCTCACGCGACGACAGTGGCGCTCAATTTTCGACTGACGACTTTTAGGCAACTCTTTCCTGCAGAACACATCAACCGATGAAAGTCTTCATCACGATTTCGACCTCATCTCGGTTAACCTCATTCAAACCTGCGTCATACTAAAAATTGCACATAATCATCGAAAAGAAGAACACCTATTTATTACTTCGAGCATTGAGATATTTCAAAACTACCATGTATTACTGTCAGTAGTCGACTAATTATAAAACGGTATAAAATATCTCGTGATTCTGCACGCGAGCAATCGGATTCTCTTCCACCTAAAATTCGACGAATTTCGGTCATTTCCCCAAAATTTTCATTTTGCGATTACAATCGAATACCAAAAGATGCGCTCACGTGGCGGTCTACTGAGCTCTAACGGAATCATATGATTTTTGTGTTACGCACACTGCTTACAGATTGTATTTCATTGTACTTCTTGTATTATTTTACCGACTTCCAAAAAAAATAAAAAATCATATGGTTTGTCTTGTATGTTTTTTTGCTTGTTTGTGAATAACTTTATATATATATATATATATATATATATTCATGTGTACCACCGATTTTACTAATTCTTTGTTCATTACAATTAATAATATACCATTTAGCGGTGGTGCCCCATCCAAAGTACCGACAATAGTATTCAGTGAACATAAACTGAGTATTCGTCAATAAAACTTAAAAAAACGTGCTCGTCGCTTTTTAGATAATTTCTTATTAGTTTCAGCAGAGACGATTGACTTAAATACTATCAATTTGCCAAATTATCATGGAGAAATATAGCTGTGAATAAGGAGAGCGATTATAATATACTTTGATTTTTTTACTCTGAAAATGCAGCTTAAAATAAAGTAATCGGCTTTTTATTTTTTGTTTTTTTTTCCACCCAAATTTTCTGCATTCACCGCAGTAACTTCTTTCATGTACTTCTCTTTAAGGTGTCTCGCACAGCGTTGTTAAATTTCACTCGATTATTATTATTTAAAAATTACATATAAATATATATATATATATATGGGAGGAGTATATAATTAAGTAAAATCTTCCACGGTAGGCAGTAGATTTGAGAAATAACCCGTGTTTCATAAAGAAAATCAAATAGCGACCAGTTTAAAAATCTAAAAATGTGCTTTAAAAATACATAATTATTTTTAATTTAACTTTTGACTTATATTAAGGGGTGAAAAATAAAACGGAATTATAAAATTATACCTTAAATATGGTAGTTTAGAAATAGTAAGAAAGATAGAATTTCTTTATTAGACTTTACTTCTTTTTTATTTTTGTTAGTAATCCGATTCGAATTCTTTATTCGTGAGCAAGTTTAAATATATATATATATATATTTCTCATTGAACTCTATTTCTAATGAAAATTACAAAATAAAAATTGAAAATAAACAAAAATGGCAAAAGATCGACGACAATTGGGTTTAAAATAGAATAAAAAAGGAACATTAATAATAAAACTGAAAAGTAGTATTAAATATTAGTTATTAAAATCCGTAGGTGAAATTCATACAAATCTTTTATAGCATAAATTAAGTTTCTCTCTTATAACAAATTTTTTCATAGAGGCTTTGGTTCTTGGGGGAGAATGTTCCCTAGCCCCCTAACCCCCCCCCCCCCCCGATGGATCCGTCACTGTATATATATATATATATATATAAAAAAAGTGGGGAAAAGGAGACAATAGGTAATAAGTAGTCGTTTGAATCGCGTCAAAATTTGTTCGAATTACGGTCATAAAATTTCTATAAACGCGAGCGAGAAAAAGAAAAATTAAAAGGTATTTAAAATGCAAATTTTTCGACAAACGAAAACACTTCAAAGATGATTCGGAAATTTATTAAAACGATGATGGCAAAACAATTCGGTAAACGTACGCATCAATCTAAATTGACGGTAGAATTTTCTGTTTGTGAACGCCAGGTGTGCACGCGATTTCCATTATATATTAATTATAGCGCGACGGTATTTCTAATTCGATGATCCGCTGCTAGCCGAACGGGCGTAATCATTCATCATAGTTTAATACATTTCTACTTCCGGTTAATCTAATCGTACTATATCATTCGTTGTAATTTTTGCCCGAAAATAATTTATTATTTAGCAAATTTCGAAAACTCTATTCTAGTTCATCAGGCTTATTTTTAAGTAGTAATTCGATATTATCGTGAATTTTTTTAATATATCACAATTTTTGATAAAACCATATTTAAATGGACGAAGATCGATATCGCGTTAACTAAATCATACTATTTTTGCGTGATTTGTGTAATTACGTAATAAAATCAGCCTTCAACACCTCCATAGACAAAAAAATTAATAAGAGATCTATGTACCGGGCCGGATTTGATCTCAATAATCCACTTCAGCGTTCATTCCTTCTGCAGACTAGAGATCAAAAAAACAGAAGTGCAAAAATTAGTTTTCTCCCCGATAATTCATCGGTAGTATGGATAATACTCCAAAGAAACGAGTTTATCACATGTTCTCGCTGATTATTGCACTCTCGCACCTGATCTTTCTTAAATACCGTGCGAATGCTTCGTACATCCTTCATTTAAAACATCTCAATTTGTTTTATAAAAAGTTTTCATGAGCTTTCACTGAATTTTCTTACACCAAGAGCAGTATATAATGATGTAAATAACTACGTTAATATACGAAGCACAATATTGATTATTCTTTAGGGAACATTCTACGCAGTTGGCAAAAAAAAATAATAATCGCTAAAAATTAAAAATTACCTCTAGTTTGTCATAATAATAAAGCATAAAATAAGATTGTGTAGAAAACAGATTTTACCGAAATACGCTTAGCGTATATCTTCGGGTATTCATTTTCTTACTTAGAATCTGGTGCAGAATATTTAAAGATATTTTCGCATACCTTAATTTTTAATTCCTTTACTCTTATGTAACTACTGTTATACAGGCTCCACGATAAATGACTGCTGTTTAGTAGGAATAAAGGACCACAGTAAACTGTGCTTTTTATTGTATAATCATAAAATTCCGTAATATCTAACATACAAAAGGTATCGATTGAGAGTGTCAACGTTCAAATATATTGATATTGTTCAAATATATAAACACCTAGATGTAATAAGTAATTATATTTGATGTTAGTAACAAAATACGGAAATCGACACCAGTTCATTAAGAAAAATAAAATGGGCTTTTAAAAATGCAGAAAAGTCAAAAGAGTAAATAGGGGTTTGTTAAGGCTGCCTAAAACGTAAAAGCCAGGTCACTAAAAAAAATTCCAAAATTTGAAAAGTTTAAAAACTATAATAATAAATAATCATTTCGTACACATTGCGTCAACTATATCTAAAGTCTGGATATGAGTAGATTTACTTTTTTTTTAAATTCTACAAACTACATAGAAAATAAACTCTTTATAATATCAATTCGCAATAATTACCATGATGCTCCTACAAAAAGTAATTTTCGCCAAAAATGCGATATATATGTCAACAACCGAACCAGAAGTGTTCGTTATGTAATTTAAATAATTTAAAAATATGTGGTTAAGCAAAACCATATCGAAAATAGCCGGTATCCCATAACATGCGAAAAATAGGGCAATTATAAAAAAACAGATCAGATCATTAAAAAACAAAACAAACTAACCAGAATTTTAAAAAATAAAACCTAAACGCACCTTAAATTAACTTCTCCTGTGCTGATTACACCGTTTTAAAAATGTATTTTACGTATCTATTCCATCATTATTTCGGCGGAATAGTTTCTTTTAAATTATCCATCTCTAAACGAATTGCTATGTGCATCTTCTGGACACCGTATCTTTGTTATCGCATCCGAAAAAAAAAAAAAAAAAAATTAAAATAAAACGGAACAACAGTTTATTACATCAAACAAAAATGACGCAACTTATTTCATTAGTATCCCGCCGTAAGTCATTAGCTTGGCAGAACCTGTAAACATGAAGATGTCTTATAAAAGAATTATAATTCAGTGCGCCGTAATCTAATGAAGGATTTTATTTTTTAGATATGATCGTATATATTATTTTTCGAAATATAACGCTATCGAGAATAACTGGTATTTCATCTGTTTCATAAGCACAAATTTGAAAAAAAATAAATTTATTCGCATATATTTCTTTATATTTTCAAAAATATAAAATAAAAATAAAAAGAATTCTAATTTCTACTACGATAACGCTTTCTCTAATGATGCAATATTTTCTACACGTGAAATAGTGATTCGATTTTGATTCCGGTATCCGTCCTAAATAATTTCATATAGTTTTAGCTTTTTTAATAAACGAATACATGATAAACATACAACTTAATTAAAAAAAAAAGAAAAAAAAAAACGAAAATTTGTTTCCATTTTAGCAATAATAATAAAATAAAAATACTGCCGTGGCAATATGCCGAGAGTAATATGAAAACATTTTTATGAAAAACCGTTATTAAATATATGTAACTTATTCCGCCAAGTTTTAAAATAAATATCGCTAAGTGATTTTTTTATTTTTTTTTATTTTTTAAGAATTACGTTGTATTAAAAAAGAACATTTCCATCTTTATCTGGAGAATTAAGTATATATATATCTAGCTCATAAAGCTGCAAGAAAAAAATCATACAGGCCGTTCTATAATAGCTAGAGTTAATTTTTTTTTCAATCGACGTATTTTCTTCGCGAGATCGTAAAAAAATTATAAAACTCCTAAAATTTTAAAACTAAAGGACTCAAATTTTGAAAAAATAAAATAAAAAAATAAATAAATAAAAAAAAAAAAATTTGAAAAATTTTGCAGCCAGTTCTATATGAATTATGGCATTGATTTTCTTTTTAACCTTCAGAATATGGGGAAAATATAAAATTCGGAAAACTTTGATATTTAGAAACCAAAATTTAGAAAAATACACGCTTAAAGCGGGGTAAGATTGGAAACAAAAAAAGTCTAGAGCTCTTTCCGTGGTAGCTGGAGGGTCATTCTTTTTTCTTTTTTTTTAAATGATGAATTTCAATCGCTAGAATATAGGGAAAAAACGACATTTCCGAAATTTTAAAATTAAAGGGCCCAAATTTTGAAAAATGTGAAAATCAAGTTTTGAAAAAAAAATTATTTTTAAAAAATTCCGCAGCCAGTGCTATATGAATTACGGTATTGATTTTCTTTTTAACCTGTATACTAAGATCTGCAGAGTATGGGGAAAAATTCAAAAAATTTGCATATTTAAAGATCAAAATTTCGAAAAATACACGCTTAAAGTGGATGATTGCCTGAAAATTAAAAAAAAAAAAAGAAGAAGAAGGCCACAGCTCGTATTTCAATCGCTAGAATATAGAAAAAATACGAGACTACCAAGATTTTAAAATTAAATGGCCCAAATTTTGAAAAATAATTTAAGCTACAAATACTGAAATAATTACAGTGATGATCCATAGTGTGACTTCTTAATATATTATTGCTTACATTCTAATAAAAAAAAAAAAAAAAAAAAAAAACAAATTTCATCACTACATTTAAAAAATAAAAAATATTGTTAATATCTTTCTTTAAAAAGAATTAAATTTACCATATTCCTCTCACATGTATTATACCCTGATAGCGGTTCCGCAGATATTTTAATCTAAATTTCACTTTTTTGATTGACGTATTCGAAATATATGTGAAGGCTGCGCAATCTTTATGAAAATTTATAAAGTAAAATAATTTGAAGTCCGAAGGAACACGCTTGAGACCAATCCCCCCTAGTATTGATATATATATATACGGGAAAATAAAATAATCGAAAATGCGGATAAATTTATATACACGCTTGTTAATATATTTACAAATATAAAATAACTCGATAAGAAACAGAAAAATAACTTCAATAAATTAAAAAGGGCAGTGTGTTTTCTAATTGAGGGTACTCCGTGTTGTTGTTAGTTGATGATGGACTATGCCGGAAAACGTTTCTTTAATATTTTCATTTATTAAAGTAAATTATTTCACTGGTATTTCTGTTTTTTCCGATAATTATTATTCACATTTAAACGAATGTTTTTTCCATACGAATATTTAAGTTTTAATCGAAAATAACTGGAACAAATATAGAGAAATAGCCTATAAAATGTAAAATGAAATATGTCTGTGATTAAGAAAACGTTTTATTGTCAGGGGCAATAAGTTATTACTAATCTATTCTTTATTATCGATTCGCGCAAGCGGAATTTTCTCAATTTCAAAAAAAAATTCACGTCGCAAACACGTCAATAGCGTGGAAAAAAAATTATCGAAAATTTTCATAATTTTCGGTGATAGCTGTAATTCTAAGAGTCAATCGTGTCCTCCCGATTTTTTGTGTCACACCGAAGAGAATAATGAGCCAAAAAAGAGTCTCGTCAGAGATCAGAATTCATCGTCCGGTTAGATTTAAATAGATAATGATCGTTTTCTATAGCAATTCTGAAAAAGGCTAGAGCTTCACAACTCGAAAAATTTAAGACCGGTTGAAAATCAGAAGAATTAGAAAATTTTAAACTTCCGTATCCAGAGAAAGAAAAAGAAAATATAAAGTCAGCGGCTAGCCGAAAATAACCGATTATATATCATGCTTCTGGTAAGTGCACCGCAGTCGTCAATGATTATCGCCGGTGTCGTTCTATCTTAGCGGTATGTAAACATTGCATTCGTGTGTGTGTGTGTGTGATGTTCATCCCTGCTCCTTCATCGACCAACACACACACACACACTACTTGGTGCCGGTTGAGCAGACGGCGCAGGGAAGGCTCGAGAGAAGAGCGACTTTTTTAATAGTGTAAAAGTCCGTGAAAAGAATAGCGTAAGGTATATCTTATTGTGAATTTCGGTGTTTACAATAGACGCGGAACGCGTTAAGATGTTCCATTATAAGAGATATCACAATGTCGTCGAGTGGCTCTAACAGCTGTAATAAAGTCTCGTAGATGTAAACACCTGCATACAGCAAATGTAATCGCGCTCATTATTTATGTGAATTCTCGAGAGTGGCACCCTCTTCAGATTCGATGAATACAGCCGTGTCTTGCTTCTGTTGTTACAGTCTACCGGAGTCTGCTGGAAGAGCACTCGGGATTGGTACGGAACGAAAATTCTCTCTTTAAGCCAGATATGTGTTTATTGTTAACGGAGAGCAGCGAATTGAGAGACGGTTGCCGATGAAGTTAATTAAGCGGAAAGCGAATCCCTGCCGGAACGGGATGATGGACTGTGTTGGAAGAAGATGAACGTTCATCAGTGCCGCAGATATCGCAGTAAATCCGCAGAAATCGTTCGTTCGAACCGCAGCCTGGCCCAGGTGTCGTTGCTTGTATTCATGTAGTGAGCTGGGATCGGCGAATCGTCGCTTTATCCGGTCATGTAATTTCTACGGCAGAATGGCGGCGACCGATTTCCAGATATGGCGAAACCTATTGAGAACTTACATGCACAGTGGTCCGCTATTATTTATGTCGCCGAGGGTAGAAATCGTGGTTGACATTCCGCGAAAGAAGATCACCAGCATTAGCAGCAGCATCAGCAGCAGCATCAAAGTTGCTAGGGTTCTTTGCGAGCGAATCAAACGCTGTCACCTATAATAAAGAGTGCTGGCTGACCGGGACTTGTAGCGATTACTCGCAGATGGACCCGCGTGTTCGTCTTCTCTCTCATATTTTTGCTTCCTTAATCGAATTTATCGCGTCCGTTTTTATCTTTTTCTCTTTTTTCTTTTTTTCTTTTTTTGCTGCCTATTTTGCTTTCTTTATCCGTTTTGAAACTCGGCCAAATTTGTCTCGTTCGTTTTTCTGTCATTTTGCCTTCCCTTTTTTTTTTCTTTTTCCTTTTTCTTTTACTTCTCTTTTTACTTATTTTTTCTTCTCCGGCTCGTTTATCGGCCAGAAAGATTGGAAACCATTAAAGTAATTGAAATTTCGACCTGGACGCGCAGCTTCTTCAATTATCCGGCCGACGTCGTCTATTTTCGTGACGTCAAATTTTTGACTCGTAATATCTTAAATTACTTAAATTTAATAAGACCTCTAAAAGCATGAAATTCTCGCAAACGTAATAAGAAAGAAAAAAAAAAAACTGTTCGATACTTTGCCGGATTCGATACGAGTTAAATGACTCTCTCTCTCTCTCTTCTTCTGAAGAACTTGTTACACACTTTCGCAGCAGGCACGAATTTGCGAGAAAACAACTTTGGGACGGAGCAGCGTTGGTGCACTTAACCGATTGATCTCGGGTTTAACGGAAAGAAAAAGACTTCTGAACTTCTTAAACTTTTCCAACGCCAAAGAAGAAAAAAATGATTTCGCGCGAAACAAAACAAACAAACAAACAAACAACAACGGCTAAAACAATTCAGTATATATAACAGCGACGGGTGAGCAAGGGTGCTTGCACAAACATCTTAATTGTCGTTTATTATTTAATCCGTTACCGAAATTAATATAATTTAAATATAAAATGCTACGAACTAAATCGAATTTTAAGCCTTATTCGTAAGTCGTTAGCCCTGTGAGCATAGCTCGGCTGGGTCCACTTTAAGACTATCTGTACGCGGCCGAGCATTAAAACTCCTCATTATGTATTCTCCACCCGATTTTTTTTTTTTTTTCTTAATTTCATAAATCGCCCAATGATGATTTCCGGGCTGATCGACTTCTTATTATTCACTCTCGATACGTACCTTCCTATAAAAATGTCTCTAATTCGCTGTAATGGTCCTATAATACTAGGAATGTCTGAAGCATCTACTTTTACGATGAATTATGCATCGGGCCGGTGTAATTAGGTCGCATAAAAACTCGATTGAAAAAGTGCACTTTCGCTCTATCTATTTCAAAACTTCATTTACAACAAACAATTAGACCTATTCATGGATATTCAATTCTATGGGTTCAGTGCGCTACACCTGGGTAATCGTATGCTCCTGTATAAACTATAATAAAAGGGATAATTTGCTATTATAAGTAATTACCGCATTGATATTATTAAATTTGTGTTGACGTTTCGCACGTGTTTGTAAGATACTTTTATATTTTAGGCGTGTACATATAATACATATATACACACACACATATATATATATATATATGTTTATTTGATGTGTATGTGTACACAGATAAACTAAATCCGATGTATCCTTAGTATCATGGACTACGAAGTTTAGGTTCACAGTGTACCAAGGCTAATGGGTCTGAAGACTAAGGGGGCAGTTTCTTTCTTATGGGATCCGTCTTTATTTTCTCAGATTCCTTTGCTCCGTCATTTCAATTTCAGATTAAGTAAATACTTGAGAACTACTTATATCTGGAGCGAGACATCTCCCGAAAACCTATGAAAC
This sequence comes from Icerya purchasi, assembly GCA_039619475.1. Taxonomy (NCBI): domain Eukaryota; kingdom Metazoa; phylum Arthropoda; class Insecta; order Hemiptera; family Monophlebidae; genus Icerya; species Icerya purchasi. Next base: position 155,760,012 of record CM077115.1, read on the forward strand.
CTTTCCGGTTCGGAGCTGAGCGACTGCCGCGCTACCTGTACATGTACATATAATATGTATATATATATATATTTAAATACATTTATATATATATATATATATATATATATATATATATATGTAAATACATTTATATATATATATATATATATATATATATGTAAATACATTTATATATATATATATATGTATAAAACACTTTCCATCGTAACTTTAAAATGAACAATTACGCTAATGGTATTTTTCAAAAAAACAACGTTCGATGGAATTTTTATATTTTTCTTGCTGTTTATAGCTTTTAAATTGCGATTCCTTTTTATTAATGCTCGCGAACTTTATGTATTTTGTCGTGGAATAGTAATTATATAGCAATTATTTAATTTAAGTGATCTTATATTTTATTAATTATAACTAGTTGGTAAAATTCTTATATCTTAATTTTTGTTTTTGGTGTTTCTTTGTTTGGTGTTTTTTTTTTTTTTTTGCTTGGAAACAAATCACTTAACCACTTCCGAGCTATCAGTTGAAAAATTAACTAAACGTTCGTGCCGAGAAATAATTAAAAATGAAAAAGAAAATAGAGTTTGCAGTTTTTAATAAAAGTACGAGTTATAAAACTACGCAGCTCTTTAGAAAAAAATTAACCAAAATTATTTTAATTCCTTTACACATTTCCGCATCATCGCGTAATTTTGTAGTTTTCATTAAATGTAATTATTGCATCAAATGATGTGTCATATTTTCCGTACAACTTTCTTTTTAAATTACTTAAAAGTATTTTTATACACGAGTAATGTTGCTCGATTAACGTTTCCGATACCTTACACTACCCATCATTGGTTAGTGAAAACGATCCGAAACACTAGTCAAATAATACGATTAACATAGTTTTTACAAAAAATAATTTTATTACCAATATCAGTCAACCTGGAAATATTTTTAATATTCTCTCAAGTACGCTCCGTAAAGGTGATACCATAAACCTTCTTCCACATACACACATATACGTATATATATATATATATATATATATATATATATATATATATATGTATGTATATAAATAAATATATTAATTACAACGTAATTCTTAGGCCAGCCCCAATTAGAAAAATTGTCCCAACTTTAGGTAACGAGAAAATGTCCCATAAAATGTCCCAATTTTATGTAACCTTTGTAATATTTTAATTTTTACCGACTTTCAAAAAGAAGAAGGTTATTATACGTTTACGGCGTATGTTTGTTTTTGTTTTTTTTATGTTTCTTCGCGCGTAACTCATATAGACCTATTTTACTGATTCTTTGTCCATTAGAAAAAGTACCATTCAACTTAGGTACCATGTGAGTAATTAGGAAAATCGGTGAACATAAATTGAGCATTCGTCAAAAAACGTGAAATTTTTCTTTCTTATTATTTTTTATTAGTATTACAGAGGTGGTTAACTTACAATATGCTATCAATTTGTAAAATTACTATTGAACTGTAGCTTTGTTATCGACTTCCAAAAAGAAGGAGGTTACACGTTCGTCCAACTTTTTTTTTTTTTTTAACGTTTGTTCGTGCATAACTTATATTCATACAGACCAATTTAGAATTGCATTATAACATTTTATACAAAGTATAGAAGAGAAAGAGACAGATATGTAAGCAAGAAGGGTTAAGGGGCACAGCCTCTCACGAGGCCAAAATGGCCGAGTTATATATATATATATATATATATACATATATATTAATTACAACGTAATATAAATGTCCCAAAAAATGTCCCAATTTTATGTAAAATTTATTATATTTTAATTTTTACCGACTTTCAAAAAGAAGGGAAATTCATCACTCCGTTGTTTATCGATGGCATCCGATTCAAATTAATGTTAGGAAATGTTCTACCATAACTGAGGCTGCCAAAAGCGTAGTAGAGAGCTAGCTACCGTGGCGTACTTAGTTTCAGACAGTGGTATTTCGTTCGGATAGAACCAGGTTCGAATCCCGCTGATATTGACACATCGAAAAAATTTCACTAACGCTAATGCTCGTTAGTTTGGCGCGCTCAAAAAAAAAAAAATCTTCCAGGTTGGATTGGATAATCAGCTCGACCTTGGTCAAATGTTATATAAGTGTGCTTGTGTGCGACGACGTAAGAAGCGAGCTTTCATCCACAACAGACACACACCGAATGCACCGTTACCGATATCGAACGGCGAGACTGGAATTGTGCGAATGATTCGGATGCTGGTAATTGGTTTTTCTATTAAGCGGTAGTATCCGTCCGTTGGATTCGGATATTCGCATGGCCTCCCGGCGCAAATTTAGTTTGTCGGATAAGATCCAAAACCGTTCATCCTTTTCGCGAAGTTGCATGTTTTTTGTTTTTTTTTTCTCACCGCAGAATATTCAGTCGTCAATATTTGTCGGACGTCGTTAATCGGCATTTCCAAAAAAAAACAAAAAAAAACAAAAAACAATGTTAGTTATCGCAATTCTGTATTTCCCCCCGATATTCCGCTAAATATAAGTTAAAACCTGTTTTAGAGTAATTGTTGAATTTTTTATTAAATTTCGTATATGAAAGATGACACTTTTTAAGAGAAATATTGAAGATTTTTTTTCATTTTGTTCGTTGGTTCTTCTCGTAAATAAAAAAAAAAAAAACATAAAAAAGACAAAATTATAGTCAAGGCGAAGTAATACGTCCGGAACCCATTATATGTATATTAACGGCGAAGGTACTTTATTCGTTAATTGTTTTTATCCTACTTATCAGGTGATTTTGCTGCAATTGTTATTTAGGATTCGATTTTTGATGATCCCAATTGGCTCGTTATGTTCTGTTGTAGAATAAAAATTGCTTCTTTCTCTTATTCCTCAATTTTTCGATTGGTGGTCAATCATCCAGGAGGTACATTACTTAGAATCGCTTTGCCTTTAAGCATCTAAATCGGGCCTTCTCATTCATTACCTGGTATTTGTTCAATTGCTTATGCTGTATGATTGTTTTTGTATGATCATTCGCAATTTAATTTTGTTGTGGGGTTTCTCGGGAATTCAACTATTTATCTTTTTTTTAATTTTTTCCCCTCAAAAGTCTCTATTTGATTCGAAACTATTTAGCGATTTGAACTGTAAGTTTGTAAATATATTAACGGTTTTTCATTGTTCGTCCGAAATTTAGATGAGAATAACAGTCGGCAAAAAACGGGAAAAAAACATGTAACGTTAATTTCTCAAAATGTTCCTGGAACAACCAGTCTATCTCAAAAATGTCTTCTTAAATTTTCACATATTTAAAACTACATTTTTTTTTCTCGTATACTCCGTGATAAAATTATATATTAATAAATTACAGTGGACCGCGACACATACAGGAGAGGAGATTGTCCGCGCGATAATGAGTAGCGGAGAAAAGATATCGTTCATTCGGCGGAGTCTTCCGTTTATTTATCGCGTTACTTTTCCCAGTCAAAATAGTTTTTTCTCGTAATAAATATACTCGCTGAAGAAAAGGTGTTGAACGTGTCGTGGGTCACCGCCGTTTAACAAGGCCAAAAACGGCCTCTAATTTATAAACAGCGCGGTGCCGAATCATTTCGAAAGATTTTCAAAAATTTATTCTTAGCGAAGCGCCCTCTCCACGCTGTTAAATTCCGGCTAAATTTTTTCACTCGTCGTTAAACTTAAAAATTCCATTTCAGTTCGATTGCTAAAGGAACTTTTTTATGATTTACAGAGAGAATTATTCATCGCCGATTTCGTTAGCGCGCCGAATGCTTTGATTTTATCGCGAAGAATTGTTTCGTCCAAATCATCGGTCTTACAAAGGCCCGGGTAGGGGGGGGGCAAACTTTTTTATTTAAATTTACCTATTTTATTTTCATTTTTTCGGTTTTTTTTTTTTTTATTTCCCCCATATCTCATTCATTATGCATTCCCGAATTCTACGCTAACAATACCCGTTCCTCCGTGTACATCTTTCTTTGTTCTTTGCAAATAACGCCCCGTCCGCTACTTTCCGAAGTTCCTATTTCACCCGCTTACGATAGAACGGACGAACGTGATCGGCCTCATAATCAGATCGCTAACAACTTTATTCGTTGTCGCCGTGCTCATCTGTATATATATATATATATATATATATATATGTCTTTCGCGATACACCGCGCAGCTGTTGTACGATTTAACTAATGTTACACAATAGATTGTAATTAAATAGAGGAGAGACGGAAAAATAACGAGCAGCTATCTGTTTCGAAATCAATGCGATAGGGGGGAGGGGGCGAAGAAAATCATGTTTTCATCGGCGATCATCGGTAAATTTCGGATAACGAACGAAAAATATGATTTCGAATAACAGAATTAACAAGGGGACCTCTCGTTTACGAATTTCGCCCGCATCCTGATAAAATCTAGTATCTTCGGCAGCGGCTTCTCCAGCGGTGATGGCGACTAATGAACAGTTCCAAATAACAGCGAAATAATGTTCAGTCTACTCGACGATTGGCCTACGACGACAAAGGTCTGCTCTTATTGTTATTTATGCTCCCGAGAATTAGCGCCAAGGACGCTCTAGATTACAGACAGTCCGCAGTTTAGAATCGTGTTTCTTTCAAATATGATCTCAGGCCGACATCGGTGATTTCAATTTTTTTTTTCTTTTTTTCTTTTTGCTTTTCCTTTTAATCTTATTTATTTAAGAATGAAAAGCGCGCGTGTTTATTTATTATCGCATCCTTTTTGTTTTTAACTTTATTTTCAACGTTATCACGATGATATTTCGAACGTTGCCTCTTAAGATAACCCGGGCGAGGAGAGATTTACATTTGCTCTTTTTCCGCTAGTCATTCATTTTGTTCAACCTGAATCCTTGTATGGTTTTTTCTGTTTCCTTCTCTTTCGATGTTGTTTTTTTCATTATTCGCTCGAATTTCCACCGTTTTCTTTTATCGTTTTTTATTAGCCCCCGCAGCATGGTCCTCTCGCTCGATTGACGACGCCGCGCTGATCATGATTGACTATCCTCATCTGTTTCTAATATCCTGACTTTATCGATTGTTGTTCCTTTTTGTCAGCGCAATATCTGACGTCTGAATGTTCTCTTTTGATTGTTTCCGAGCAAAACGAGAAACGGCGAATGAATGAGTATTACGAATGCTCGTCGAGATTGATTCTCCTAAATGTAAACGCGAGCTGATCTTTATTTCCATTTGTTTTTCCATTTAATTTTTCATCTTACCTATCCATTTGTACACACTCTTCACGCCATGCTGTTAAACATCGAAATAAAACACGCAATATTCGTAGTAAGAAGCGTACGTTTAAAAAAAGGCACTCGTATTAAAATAAAATTGTACGAAGAAACTAAATAAATAAGTAAAAAATTCAGCCCGAGTATTAAAGCGTTCAATGTAAATAGCGAGTAATGCGAGGCACGACGTTCTGCAGTACGCGAATTACCGGGGATTAGGAATTTACGGTAGTTTAATTAATCTTAAAACATAAAATTTAATTTTAAGAACTTAACGTTTCAGAAAGCTTACATTTTTATTATCGTCATCGGAAAAAAGTTTAGTTTGCTTCCGATGATGGTAAGTGTAAACTTTTAGAAACGCTTAAAATTAAATTATTATGTTCTAAGATTAATTAAACGTGGTGTCTACCGCAAAGATTGTTTTCCTAATTGTATCCAAACGGTGTAAGTTTTAAATGTTTTATTTGTTACCGATCGGACGCCCGGAGCACTTACATTTCCTTCAACTTCAGAAAAAGCGGAAATATCTCCCGAAGAATGCATATACGGGAAGTTATATTAAATGGTGTAGGTTAGCTTTAATCAAGCCATCAAATGTAGTTAAACACTTTGTTTGTTAATTATAGTTAACAAGTTAATGAAGATTTTATTAAATAAACGTTAAATAAATATCAAGTCTCATATCCGCTGAAATTTTTTGTAGTTCTTGAAGAAAATATCAGTTCCTCGGCGAATGAACTTCCCCCCCGAATATTGAATATTATACGGCTTTGAAATTCAATTACTCTAAAAAGCGGGTGTCTGTGTTTCTACTTTTTTTTGTTTTATTTGTTCATAAAGAGTAAAATTTCAGGGCCCGTTGTGTAAATATTATATTCGAAGTAAAATGCATCACCCTCTTCCTAACTAGAAATCGAGTTGTTCCGACTATGTTTTTTTTTAAGTAAAAATCCCACGACAAATTATTTGTGAGTTATACATTTTAAGTAAAATGCACCTGGCATCACCATTTCGGCCATTTTATTTATTTATTTTTTTTTTTTTAACGTTTAGGAGATTAAAACATAAAGAAAACGAACAAACACCGATTACCGTGTTCTTCTCCTCCGCTGATTGTGTCTGCTTTTAAATGTCGAAAATCATGATGGATTACCCGTAATGAGCGGTATTACTGTCTCCCATGGCTTTTCCTGTCATGTCCAATCAAGCCTGTTAATGCAGTTATTTGGTCACGGTATATCCGATTGCTGCGACCTCTTTTTCAATATATCTATTAATTATTTTGCACGCTGTTTCGCAGAATATTTTTTTTGTGTTCAACTTTCTCTATAATCGATATACATTTGTGCGCCGTAACCTGTGTCTACGGTGATTCCCCTGCAAAGCGGGGATTTTAGGCGTTTATTTTCTATTGCGAATTACCGTAAATAATTTCTGAACTGTAAATAAAACACCATGTGAAAAATCGCTGAAATATTTTTTTAAATTCCTATATATACATATATATATATTTATGTATTTTTATATATATATATATATAACTCGGTCATTTTGGCCTCGCAAGGAGCTGTGTCCCTTGACCCCTCTTGCTTACATTTCTATCACTTTCTCTTTTATACTTTATATAAAATGATCAAAATTTACAACGTAATTCTAAATCGGTCCATGTGAATATAATAACATAATCACAGAAATCCTATATAATATAACAAACATTACATAAAATTGGGACATCTTTTCTAATGGGAAGGTAGCCTAAGAATTACGTTGTAATTAATATGTTAATGGCAACGTCATTCTTAACCTAACTCACATCACTTTTTTTATCCCAAAGCGTTACATATATTGTAGATGTAAGAAGACAAAGAGTATCGACAAAGTAGATTGCCACCCTGGTAAATTATGTTATTCTTACATTGGGGTTAACAAGAAATTCTGCTTTTTTTTTTTGTCGTGCAATCGGTAAGGAAGACGTTAATTTCCCTCGTTCAGTGCAAAGCACAGAAGTGATGGGGCTGGGGTTCGGGGGTGTCCTCAGGCATGATCAAGGAGCGAAGCCCCTTGCGAAGCACTAAGGACCGAGTTTTTTATATATGCATATATATATATATATATATATATATATATATATATATATATATATTCAGAAATATCGAGTGACTTTCCAATATTTCGGTTAGTTTACGAAAGTATTCATTTCTTGTAGCAATTTTTCTATTCTGCATTTCTCATTGTCGTCCTCATGATTTTTCATTGGAATATCAGCAATTAAAGATATATATATATATATATATATTATGTCGTAAAGTATTATTATATCGATTGCTCTATTTAACAAGTGTCGAACACTTTTTCGTTTCGAGTAATAGAAGTGACGTTTTATTTTTCCGTATATAAAAGTTGTGCCATCGACATATCGGAAATTGAAAAATTTCCTCCCCCTACCGATGTCTTGTTGCATCCGCTGTAAGTAAAAAAGAAAAAATAGACCGTAGATGAAATTTATCGAATATACCGTTGTTTACATATATTATTTCGATAAAGTCACATTGTTGTTCGATAACTAAGTACTTTTCTATTCGCGTATTTATTAGAATGTTTTCCATAGTTACTGCACGTTGCCAAAAAAAAAAAAAAACTTAAACGTAATCGAGCAAAAAAAACTAAATCGCGGTTCTAAAATATTTTTAATGAAGTCTAACTTATTTATAATCTTCAATTTTTTATGTCACTTGGCGCATTAAACTAAACGGACACGCGTATACACGAAAAAACATTTAACATTAATTTAAATTTCCCGATTTTAAATAATCGACGGTGATTTTCATTAAACGTGGGAATTAATGCGATTCGGAAACATTTTCTAATCAAATTAAACCGGTTGATATGTTAGTTAAATCGATTAAAAAGTAGTCAGTTTAATAATAATATACAGAGCGATGCAGATAATGTACTACGCTCACAATTCACTTATACACACATACACGTTCAGCTCAGTCGCGTCCCCGCATACTTCACTTCGACCGTTAGTAAAAGACTTCTTCGTACGCGCATTTATTAACGCAAGATACTTCAGTCAATAAGTGAAGTAAATATGTCCACTTCTAGACAGTGATCGGTCCGATGTGACCTTTCTCTGATGAAAATATAAAACCTGTTTGCTGAAAGGTACCCGTAGCCAGGGAATAAATATAAAGTGTAAAATTTTACTTATTAATGTTGTACCGCGATTGATGATTCTAACGGTCCTCCGCCACCCTCCCATGTTTCGTCCAGAGATTTTTTAATAGGCGATCTTTTTATCATCTCCGCGTTGACGCTACCGCAGCGGCTAGATTTAATTATTTAGCGATAAACTCGACGTTAGATAGTTTTTATTCGTGTAGGCGCACACACCTCTGTAAAAAAATCACCGATTACGAATGTTTTCTGTTTCATCCTTACTGGAAAAGGCAAAAAAAACAAACGAACAAAAAAAGCGAAAGAAATCGTAGCAGTTTAAAAAAAATGTTATTTCGTCTGCAAATCAGATTTCGCGTTTGATGTAGTCGCAGTTTTTATATCGTATCCGCAACAAATTCGGCTCGTTTCCGGCGAAAAAGAATCTAAATAAATGGAATAGAAGATATAAATGCGCCATATTTTAAACGTGCGCCTAATAAATAATGCTAGCAATGTGGAAAATGGAGTGGAAAAGCTTACGCATATGCTGTGTGTCAATGCGCTTTTATGTCTATACGTCGATGGAATCGAGTCGCCGATATAAGACATCAAACGCATCGTCATCCGACTGAATAATGAACGAACCGTCGATTTATTTCTCGCGTAAAACCTCCTGTCGGGACACTCCTTCCGATGTCCTGCGCTCGTGCAAGGCGTAAAAAGTTCAGACTTTCCGCGAAAATCGTCGCAATCGCATAAACTTGTATAAAACGGTAGTAATTTCATTCGCGCTATATACTCGAAATAATAATCGCAGCACCGCGCGTATAGGGAAAATCGTGTCTACACTTCCTCCGTACGATGTATCTTTTTTTGATCGACACGTAAGACGTTATACACTCTTGCCGTTCTTCCAAGTGATCCACCCCGAAAGGAAATGCAACCGGAAGTCTCCGCGAAACTCTTCAAATACGAGGAATGGGCGGCGAAAGTTAAAACAACGCCGACAGCGAATTTACTATAATTTAAAAAAAATTTTCGCGATAAGCAATCTTGCAAAGTAAACTGTAATCGAAGGAACGGCGACTGCTGGCTCGATTCGTAATAATCCTGGTTCGTAAAATTTACGTTTGCGAGAACACTCGCTGAATCTCTTTCATAACACGTTTTTACGAGTGTAAATTCTAGCGAGTCCCTTGATGAGGTTTCACGGATTGTGAAGTTAATAAGCCTAATGGATATAAGTTCCTTTTTCTCCCGGGATCCACCTTTACTTTTCCAAATTTCTCTGCTGCGCAAATTCCATTTTGTAATTAGAGCTGGAAGCGACTTCGACCCGGAACGAGACAAGTTTTTTACCTATGTCACCTTTCGTTAATAGTCCATCACAAGTACTAGGCTACCACGCTACCTTCACATACGTATATATACATATATATATATATATATATATATTAATTACAACATAATTCTTAGGCTACCCGCCTTTAGAAAAAATGTCAAAATTTTATGTAAAGTTTGTTATATTTTATAGGATTTATGTGATTACGTTATTATATTCATGAATACGTTGTGTAAATTTTGATCATTTTATACAAAGTATAGAAGCGGAAGAGATAGAAATGTAAGTTCAAGGGGCATAACCCCTTGCGAGGCCAAAATGGCGGAGTTATATATATATATATATATATATATATATATATATATAATATAAAATACGTCATTGAGATGAATCCCAGTCATGAAATGCCAAAGCAAATTGGGAAAGAAAGAAATTTGCTAGTGCTTCTCTAGCAGCAGTAATTTGGCTAAAGAAATAATCCGCGTGCGGAGAAAAATGCCTAATGTGTAGAAGTTTGATGTCAAGCAGTACCGAATTCGGATCTGATGATCTGCTCTAATTCATTGTACTTTCCCGACATTTCAGAGCTTATTGAGAAGCATACATTCACATGCAATCGCATAAGCAAACAGTTGAAAGTGTTCAAGGAACTCCAAGGCTATTTCTCCACTTTGCTACATTTTGTGCACTGCAAATTTTGCATTAGAAAACGGTGACTGCGCAATCGCTATTTTATCTCAGCGAAATTCACACGACTAATTCATAAGCTTGACGAAATATGAAAAACGGTACAGAATACAGCGAACATTATATCCTGACCGGCCATGTAGAAAAGTTTGCTAATATGAGTAGATATATATTCACTTTGAAATAGTTTTCTTAATATGTTTGTAATTCTGTTATAAATAGTGCATTTTGTTTTCTTTTTATTATTATTATTATTATATATTTATATTACGATTCAAACTAGAACGCTTCTAGATGAACTATCATTAATCATTTTAACATTACGACTTATTGCGCGTATCTTCGTCTATAATCTACTACCTACATCTTAATCTATGTGTACTTATCGATAACTATCTTTTGTTTGGTAATGTATGTATACTTCTTCACTTTATGTTGCGCGTTCGCTTATTTTATTTATATTATTTTTTTACCTTCAGTCCTTTATTTTTTCCTTCTCTATTATTTCCTTAGGCGTTTTATTTAACATACTGTGTGTTTAAAAATATGTTCCTTAATAATCCTTTATATTTTCATCTATTTTTCGAATTAATTTTGCACTGTTGTTTGCGTAAATTATATTTCCTTTATCAAAAATTTAATTTTTTACCGGAATTTTTAATTTTTTCATTTCTGGAAATTTTAATAACACGAACATGAAATTGAGAATGTGTCGCGAATTCGCGATTTTAAAATTTCGTAATTGTTTTACGTTGTTATCTCTCGAAAATGGGGGAAGTGTACTTTTATTTTTGTCTTTGATGTTTTGCCCATTTGGGAAATATCTTATTTAAAAAAAGAAAACAGTTATTTCTAACAAACAGGGGAATAAACCTTCATGTGGCGAATGTATACATTTCTGTCGTTGCAATTTTATATTCATATTTATTTAAATTACCATAGAAATGGAATTGTAATTATATATTTGTAAGTCCAATTTGCGACTTGGTAAGAAAAAAGAAAAAAAAAAGGACAGGAAAAACAGAGGAGCACTGCTCCAAACCATTATTATATATGAACCGGATAAAAAAATGAACGGGTTTGTCAATCGAAGATCTGATGTCGGCGGAAAATAGGGAAGCGTACAGATCATGGGTAAAATCAGATGATAGATCTCGACAAATTGAGCACCGACGGCGAAGAAGAGGAAAAAATAAATTCCTACAAGGGTCTTTCGATTCGATTTGCAAAATGTTCGCATTTTCTCTACTGGCATTTGTTAGCTCAACCGACAAAACAGTGCCTCTTTTTAGTCTAAACAGTTCCGCGCTATCAACTTCAGACGCAAACAACAAATTAATATTATCCCTCTACATTCATACTAAACCTTTTAATAGCTATTTTTCAAAAAAAAACAAAACAAACAAACAAACAAACAAACAAACAAACAAACAAATCCTTTTACTTTCGTCCCGACGAAACGACGCTAAATCGAATAATTTATTAATTAAATAATTACGTCGGAGGGCAATTTCGAAATTTTCGAATAATTTGCAATCGCTATCATAATAGCGAGTGAAATTTCAGTGACGAAAATTGAATAGTTAAGAGGCGAACCAGCGGCCCCGGAAACAGAGAGTCTAGGCTAGCTGTAGAGGGAAAGGTGAAACGGACGACGACCGACTTGTTATATTACCGGTTTGGCATAACGCGTAATTAGATTGCTCGGACGGCGGAAGACTTAACTGCGTTTATGCGCAGCGTTTGTCCAATTACCTTAATTATAAACGCGGATTTGGAGCAGCAAATGCGGTCGCAGGAATTATAGCGAGCAAAGGCCGGTCGTCAGAAGCCGATACCGGCTGCTCCGTTAGATATCAGATATTAGTAGGTCTTTTAACGTCCAGAAGAACGGTCGACGGCGCGTCCAAGTTTCGGCCGACCTCGACTGACTACCTTTGTATCGTCGTCCTCCGGAATAAAACCATTCTTCAGAACGTTCCAAGTTTCCCTGCGAAAGTTCTTGCGCGCCGTTATTTCTCTAACGACCTTTTCGGCCGGTGTCCTCATAATTCGACAAGCAACGTAAATGTCTTCTCATATATCGCGCGCGCGGCTGTCGACTTTGCACTGGCGCGCGGCACCCCAGCACCGGGAAGACGTCGGCTTATGGATTGCGCAAGTTTCCGAACGGATCAACGAGAAGACAAACTTTGCTTCGACCGCCAGAAATTACTGCGGCAGCAGCAGCAGCAGCAGCAGCAGCCGCCGGGTTATATTCTCGGTCGACATCTTTCCCAGCGACGACGAGGACGACGAGAACGACGGCTGATATAACGTATTTCCCGCTTTTAATGCGGAATCGACCCCACGCATAAACCGATCCTCTTCAGTACGCCACTTCCTGTATAGCGAGAAAACGGTAGTTAACTTCAATCACCTTAATGAGACTTCTAGAGCGCTGTGTTCCTGTAATTCCCGAACATTCCCCAAAGTTCGCCATCGGACGCCTTCACGTTTATTATATATAATGTGTAACCTCTGTTCCTATCGCGTCTGCATTATATACATCTGTTTTCCGACTGCTCTTAGTAGAGACACATTCGAAAGTTCATTATCCGAGTCGGCCCGTAATATTAATTAACGGAATGTACGGAAAAAGCGGCTAATTAAGAAAATCGAAAAAATCATCAGCAGCTCACTTTTGCTTAAAATCATCCGGCGGCCGAGAATTTTTAGTCCTTCCGGCTGTATGCGGCATTTGCACACTTAAAATCACATATTACACAATAAACGACTTAACGAGGTAGTAGATGTTTATTACGGTGACTGTACAGCACACTGGTAGATTAAGTGAAGCGAGTCTCGATAAGATTTTACGCATTGTACAATCTTCTTTTTCCGTAGTATAGTAACTCTGATTGATATCACGGGCCCCATTCGGATGATCCTTCATTCGGATAACTTCTTTCGAGATTATTATTTTCTGTACATACCACTAGCGTCTTGAGTATGGAACGAAAAAGAACTCTCGGAAATCTCCGGCTTGGTAGCTCCGAATCTGAACACTAGTAAAAACTAATTTTAACCGTCTTACACTTAAAGAGGAGCTGATTTGCACCCTTTCATTCAAGGAACCGTTTTGTACTATACAGAAATAGAACGGCTACGTAAATTAAGAACACAGCTCCTGGTACATTTTGGGATGGACTTTTGTAATTTTAGGTGGCTGCGTTCAGTAAGTTCCTTTTTTTGTTGAGGAAGAAAAAAAAAAGAAGAAGCTATTATCAACCGCTCTGAAAAATGTGTTTCTTACCACATACAGTGAAGTATAATAAGTCCCATATGTCCCCTGGATAAGCTAATTGCGAAGTTAAGGTTCGCAATACACGTAAGGATCTAATGAATTTGGAAACAGAATATTAGCATCAGTGCCTTTTTCTCAGCCGCGTTTACTTCCCCAGATTTCTTTAGTGCCTGATTCAATTGGAGATTCGACTTGGCTCCTTAATAAGACGAGTTTCGGTAAAGTCATTCCTCTGGGCATAATTAATTAATTAATAATACGCTTAAATTAGAAACTGCTTAAAGAAGACCCTCCCGCTCTTACTCCGGTTACAAGATTATTAAGTTCAAAAAAGGATGTAAAACACTTTGGAATTATCTTGGATCAGTGACTAACCTTTAATAAACACTGACATTACATAATGAAAAGATACAATAAATCCTTATTTTTTCCATACATCCCATTTTCAATAAAGAAATCTCATTAATAACAAACTCATATATATATATATATATATATATATATATATATATATATATATATATATATATATATATATATATATATATAAATCTGCTATAATTCTCTTACAAGCGAGCCATCCGCCGTCCGTCATAATCAGCTGTTAGAAGAAAACTGCAATACTTCCAGAATAAATACTGTCGAATCAAGAGCGAAACTATCCACACTAGTATTATTTCGATACATAAGTTTCTTAAATTATCGTCGATCTTTTGCCATTTTTATTTATTTTTAATTTTTATTTTGTAATTTTAATTAAAAATAGTAGTTCAATGGGAAATATATATATTTTTAATAATTGCTCACGAATAAAGAATTCGGATCGGATTACTAACAAAAATAAAAGTGAAGTAAAGTCTAATAAAAGTACTATCTTTCTTGATATTTCTAAACTACTATTTTAGCTAGAATTTTATAATTTCGTTTTATTTTTTACCCCTAAAAGTAAATTAAAAATTGTAATAATTATGTATTTTTAAAACACATTTTTAGATTTCTATAAAGGTCGCTATTTGATTTTCTTTATGAAACAAGGGTTTGTTTCTCAAATCTGCTACCTACCGTAGAAGATTTTACGTAATTATATAATCCCCCCCCCATGACCTTCCGGATCCGCCCCTGGTTAATATAAATATTTCCAGAACTAATGTTTTTTCCAATATTTTCCATCGTTTCCGGGCTCAGGCCAGAAACGATAGGAAAAATAGTCAGTTAGATCTTAATTCAATCGGATATTGCTAATTTCGAAAGGAACCAATGGCAGGAACAACGAACGGGCAAGGAAAGAACAATGGAATGTAAAACTTAATTTTTCCATGAGTATTAAAACGACAAACAGGTTATTTATGATTCGCCGCGAAGCGTGGCAGTATAAAATTTAACTTCAAAAGGGTTTCCCGATGGATTTAATAGAAAAAGAAATCGCCCCCTTTGATAAAAAATTAAAAAGTTTTTATATACTGGTGTATATCATTCTCTGCTTACGCCGTGAACAAGGAAGAAGCTTATAAATTTAACAACACTGATGTCAGTAATACTTATCTCATAATAATGTCTTTTCTTTTTTCTTTTTTAGAGCGGGGGAACATAGAACTTAAATATTATAAATTTAGATTCTGAGGCAATGATGGAGGACCCGATTGAAGTAAGGAAGTTAGCGAAAGTCAAAAATTACAAGAGGTTTTATTTTTTCATCATCGTTAAAATAATCTGATGTTCGCGCTTTTAAGTGTAATGATTATTTGCTGTGAAAAATTTATTCCTCAAAATATATTCCACAGAACTTTTATAACGATGTGACTGCCGACAGTAAATCTGACATTAAACGGTTATTATATGTACTTTATTTAACTTGTTCACCGTTTTTAATATGTCGTTCTAATTGTGGTATATATGCGTATATATATATATATATATATAGTATATAGTATATATATAGTATATAGTATATATATAGTATATAGTATATATATAGTATATAGTATATATTGTCGCAGAAATACCAGCAACGGATGCTCCGAATTATGTTGTAACTGTTGTCCGAATTAACACTAGCACGGTATAATAGGGGACAACATTTACAACGTCGCTTGGCAAACGCATATTTTTCAGTTACAGATTGCGAAAGAATTTCTTCGGTAAACATTAGTACAGTTAGTTAATCGATTTTCAAGAACTTTCCTTCTTTTCTCAAAACTAATGAAGCACAAGTCAAGCGAACTAATCTGTTCAGAATTCGGTAAAGGCTCGCTTTTGTAAATCTTTAATTTTGTGTTCGCCACAGTTTAAAGATCGCAGTGTCTGGAAAAAAATACCGTCCGGTTTCTGAATAAACGGGAAAAAAGGCGAAAAGAAAGTCTCGATTGATCTAGGAGTAACAGAATGCGAAACTCAGTGACTCGGTAAATTGGCCTGCGAAACGAAGGTCAACCTTTGAACGTAATCTTTTCAGTTCGGTGACCGTCACTGCAGCGAGTTAGTCGGAAGAGACGGTAAGCGAGTGTGCTTTATTTTAACGGAGCTCGAGCTTTTTTCGTTTGTTGCATTATATAGAGGAGTAATTTTAACGAGGCAACGTCATCAGAGAACAATATGTAGGACCAGCGACGTGGTTTAGCGGAGAAAAAGAACTAGTTCACAATCTCAGTGTTCTCAGTGGGCCGGATTATAGGAGCTAGTGGCCTCCGCATCGAGCATGGCGCAGGCAAAGGGCTGCGTTCGGATAAAAGGATAACGATCAGCTTCGTGTTCGCATTATTATAAATCAACGCGATGTATTTCGTTTCATCCTCTTTTGCAACCGTATCACCCTCCCCGGCCCGAGCTACCTTTATCCTACTTCTTTAAAGGCACGTGCTTATTTTTATAATGGATACCGTTGCCTCGGCCGTTCGCCATTTGATCTCTGCTTCTTCCGTCTCTATGTATACGTGCGAAATTTACAGTACAATTATTTTTCTAAAGTACGCGAAGGCTTTAGTCTCGCAAACTGTCCCGTTAACCGCTGGCACGGCTCTCATATTAAATCGTAATGCGCGCGATAAAAATCTTGGAACGTCTGCTTTCCAACACTTGTCGAAATGTATGGCAGAGAATTGGACCCCGGATAAAAAGAAGACCCACAACCCCCCAACCCCCCTAAACATTAGAGAATGACGAAATGTTTTTTTTCTTGTTCTTCTTTAATTTCTTTCGCAGTAATTTCGCCATCGATATCATCAATAGTGTTCTTCACTAATTAGTATCATCCCCCCACCCCACTTCGGTCGTTTACTTTATCCTATTACAATCTCTTTTCTCTTCATCGTCCATTATCTTCATTCACTCTGATGTGCAGTCTTAATCTCTCCTATCGCTTGCTTTTTCCTATATTATCTTTAAGAAGTTCTGAACCTTATTGGTTGTCCGTTTTTTTTTTGTTTTTTTTTTTTTTTTTTTTTTTTTTGATATTTCACACGTATTGCCTCTTTTTCTTAGTTTCGAAATCTCTTGATAATCCGAATTGCAACTTTCCAAAGTGTCGTAGCGATTTCTATAGGTAAACCGAAATATGTCGAATTGCGCCGTAAATTACTGTGCACTGTCGGTATTATTCGTGGTTTCGAAATAGGATAAGCAACTCTATCAGAGGTAATTTTCGAAAAGACAAATTAATTGCCGACTTTCAATTATTGCGGGTAAAAAATTAATCGCAGTGTTTTCTTACATGCAGCGTAAATTCGGATCTGCGTGAAAAAATTTAGCATGTAAACCTTAAAAAGTGAATACAGTCGATACATTAAAATAAAATTAATTCAAAATCTCACGACTACTATTCAACACCGGTTCATTTTTTATTTGATGTAAATAAATGATATGAAAGAGTACAATATTAGTAAAGTCGGTAAAAGTTACATAACCGATGTTCTTTGAAATTTTTTGCTACAATAACTATGTAGAAAGTCATTTATTATTATATCGTTAAATGAATGGAAAAAAACCGACATCTGACGTCACCGCTAATGTCGCATTTTTTCTGTTTCTCGCCCGTTCGAAATCGGTAAAACTGTACCTTTAAGTAAATGTATGTACCTTTAAGTTCGAACATTTTTATTAACGAAACGTTAATGTTTGTTGCTATTTGTATAACACGTGCTAATCTTACCTTTCTTTCTTGCGTATGCTACAACATCTTCATTTATGATTCTGAAATTTTCC
Source organism: Icerya purchasi (assembly GCA_039619475.1). Lineage (NCBI taxonomy): Eukaryota > Metazoa > Arthropoda > Insecta > Hemiptera > Monophlebidae > Icerya > Icerya purchasi. The sequence continues at coordinate 155,777,929 of CM077115.1, forward strand.
TTCTTAACGTCGCTTCTAATGCCCCATTTTTAACCTATATATATAAATATATATATATATATATATATATAACTCGGCCATTTTGGCCTCGCAAGGGGCTGTACCCCTTGAATTCTCTTGCTTATATTTCTATCTCTTCCGCTTCTATACTTTGTATAAAATGATCAAAATTTACAACGTAGTTCTAAATCGGTCCATATGAATACAATAACATAATCACAGAAATCCTATAAAATATAACAAACGTTACACAAAATTGGGACATTTTTTTCTAATGGGGGGTAGCCTAAGAATTACGTTGTAATTAATATATATACGGCTATGGCGATAGCCTAGTGGAGTGAACTTTTGATTATTAAGATAGTGGTCTCGAGTTCAATTCCCAGCGATGGCCAAAAAAAAAAAAAAAATATATATATATATATATATATATATATATATAGACTGATATTTACTGAAAAGGTTAATTTAATGATTAGTTAGTGGCCAAATAGTATTTAAAGCCAGGCCAAAAGAAAAAAATAAAAAAAAAAAAATATATATATATATAAAATTTATTGAGATTCAGAGACTTCTAGTAAAAGAATATAAACTATACTTATATATTTATGTACATATCGCAAAATTATTGTTGCGTTTCTTGAATCTTCTAGAAATGATGGTTCTATTTTTCCGCTATAACATTACCATATATATATATATATATATGTACATCGAAATAGACAAAACTTAGGTTAGATGGACCATCAACACAGTGTCCGGAAGGAAATTGGAGGCCTTCGAAATTAAGTGCTTTAGGAAGTTGTTACATATTCTGTGAACAGCGCATAGGACAAATTTATGTCGATCTTGGAGGAATTACATATTGACGGATAATGAGCGACTGTTAGCAACAATAAGAAAGCAGACATTGAAATTCTTCGGACATGTGGTTCGAGCCAATAAAATGGAAAAATTCATCATGCGGGGGAAGGTCGGCGAATAAGGCAGACCGGCGAATCGATATATAGACCAAATAAAAAACTGGACTGGTTTACAGACGCAGGAACTGATGAGGAAAATTGAGGATCGAAGGCTGTAGCGAGCAATTGTTACACAATCAGGTCTCGACGTCGAGTGAATCGGATCACGATATAGAAGAAGATATATAGCTGAACAAAAAACTTTCTTCATCGACATCCCGTTAACTACCGCTTGCTATACGAAATGTGCTAGTTATCATCTATTCATTTCCTCAAACTACGAATACTTTCTCGACTTATCCACTTTTTTTTCCTAGTACGAATTATGAATTTTCCATCATATTTCCAGATATGCGGATCTATTCAACAATCATTCGTTTCATCTGTTTCCCGTTCCGTTAACTGGTCTGTTTGTTTGCGATTCGAGTTGAACAATATTTCAAATTCGTACAAAATTTTCCGCTTCGTTCTAAATCTCGATTTGCGAATTCTTCCGTCGGTTGAAGATGTCTAGTTAATCCGTCACTAAGAAATACCACACGTCGTCAATATCTGAAAAGTACAAAACGCCGTTCGTTTATTTTTCGATTTAATTGTAATTATTTTTCAAATTTTAAATTTTGTTGAGCGTGAACGAAGTAGGAAAAATTCAGATTGGAAAATAGGGTTACCGCGGGAAGCGGTGAGATTAAATGAAAATCTGCCTGTGCCGTATTAAAGCGGAGTTCTACAAAAGATAATCCACGTCGTTTCGCCGAGCGTACACGCTTTGTGCAGAAATAGTCGCTATTACCGGTTCGTGGAAAATCTATTGAAAAACAAACGTTCTGAATTTGGTTCTTCGTCAGCTGCTCAACATAATATCTCGCCTTGCTTCACAAACAAAGAGAGTTAGAGAGAGAGAGAGAGAGAGAGAGAGAGAGAGAACCATGAAACTTTTATCAGTTGAAACTTTGAATTATGGTTGACGGCATGCTGACCCTACGATTTACTAATTTTTCCCGGACGACATTTCGCCTCCAACGGAGTATTAACAAGTGGATGGTAATCATTTCCAGCGCGCGACACTCCGCTTCTTTTTTTTGAACGGACCGAGATTTTTGTTGCAAATTTAGTATCTTCACAGAGCTAACATGGCACTACAATAAGTAAGCGCATGCCTCCACCCAACCCCCACCCCGTTGCACAGTTAAAAGTAGCGGCTATTGAATTGTATTACACGTTTGTACGGTACTCAGAGCTGGACGGTCACACAGAAGGCCGATGTTTATGATTAGTGAAATGCAAAAAAAAATCTCGTTGAAACATATGGAAGTTGCATCACGGCAAGAATCCACTTGGCGGTGACAGTATGTAAAATTCTGGCCCGGGAAACCGGTGCAGCGTATACTATACAGTAAGGAATTTTAAATTTTTGGAACAAGTTTGTGCAGGTGATTTTGAAGAGAGATTTTCTTCTAATGACTTTTCGATTTCTCATAAATGGCAGCGGCCCTGGGCACCCGGCAGAGTATAGAACATCTTGAAGAAGAGGAGACAGACATACACACCTGTCTTCTTCAAATAATCAGAACGTTAAAATTACCGAGTTATTTCGAGTGAACTCTGAAAAAGAGTTAAAACTCGGAAAAATTACTAATCGTGCTCGTAATCATAAATATTTAACGTAAATTTCGAAAGAAACAAAACAAAAAAAAATCAGAAAAAAAAACGACCGTATGCTAATCAAAAAAGAAACGAAAATTCGCTTTCTCCGGTTTTTCTTAATCCGGTTATTTTCTCCGTTACTTACTGGTGCTTTTCTCGGTCGGAGAAACGCTTCGACGCTTAAATTACTTGACGCCCTTATCGACATTTGCGTGTACAGCGGGCGCTCCGATGACCGTTATCGGACGTGGGCCCCGTAATTTTTCCCGATCTGCGAAATAGCCGTACGAGAGAGAGTTAGTTGGAAGCGGCGCGATAGTTTCCCAGTAAACAAGGGCTGCTCGCAGTTTTCGTGACGAGCAAATTTAGGCCTACGTACGGAATATGCGAGATGATGTAAGCCGGGTCGGATTGGTAAATCCATTTACCGGAGCAGACGAAAAAGTACGCACACAAACGGTACTCGAGCAGGCACTTCTTTTTATGCCGGCTAGGAGGTGTTTCGTGTATATTCTCCGAAGAATTTCGCTGCAGTCAAGTGAAAAATGTGCCCTGAAGGTATTCGAATGCCCGCGACGTTAGGGCTCTCTGGCGCGTATTTTTCTTAGTAACAGCTCCCCGCGCTCGGCTCCGTCCTGGAGCGCAGCCTGCTTGAAATATTTCTTCTTATCCCTTGTTGATTTTGTTCTTGATTTTCTGGGAAACTTGTCAATGGACGCTAAGCGCGGTTTTTGTCGTCGCTCAAGTGATCCTTTATGTGCCTTCCCCTTCGGGCGCGCGCCGGTTTGTTTTCCTTCTGGTTGCCATGTCATCCTGTTACTCGTTATTCTTAGTTCTTTCTCGGCTGCCTTTGTGTCATTATTACGATTAAATATTTTCACCTATTTCCTCCTATTCTCTCTCCGAGTTGTTTTTAGTCTAAGTATCGAATTGATAAAAAAAAAAAAAGAAAACAGAAAAAAAACCCATCTATCATCAGTTTTAATAGTAGCATAATTTCGATATATTTATGTATCCGGTATATGAGTTGTCTGTAATTTTATTTCATAATGAAATATAGAAATATAAGTAATATCCGCACAGATGCACTTACTGATTTGATAACCTTATTCTGAATGGTTCGATATCTCGAGAGCAAATTTCGTTCAATTAGGCTTATTATACAAGTGTACATAGTGCTGTTTTAACATTCGTGTAAGGCTGCTATCCATTGCAGCACAAGGAATGCGTAATGTTTAATTTAAATAAAATCATTAACCTGCTTTCCCGAGAGCTAGCTCATAAAGTAACGTTTGCCGGCATGCCGGGGAACAAACGCATGAATTTGGTCGCCAAGGCAGCAACATATATAGCTGGACGCTTGAAGGCGCCCCTCTTCCTCGATGCATTGAGATCATCCTTTTTTCAAGACTATGAGACATCGATGTATGTGGTGGTCGGCTTAAACTTCGTAACTGGGATCAATCCAAATGAGTACGGTAGTCGTCGATATGCCCTATGGAGAGTTTGCAGCACAATCACTCCATATAGGACACGCATAACTATTCGTTAGAAGGAACATTCCCTCCCTCCGTTTTGCACCTTATACAATTCGCCCGTTTCACCAACTGTTGAACATGTCTTGAGGCCCTCGTGTAGGCATCCAACTAACTTACCGACTCCGTTAACTGAAACAAGTCCAGTGTATATTCTACGCTATATGAGAGCGACTAAGCTATTAAAATTACCTCTAAACTATGTCTGTAATAGCCTTGGCAATTACACACACAGCGCACGGATCATATATAATAAATAACAAATAAAAAAAAAAATATATATATATATATGACACTTTGCATTTAGGGGAAATAGTGAAAATAGCCTCGAGAGAGAGGCGAGCGGGGAAAAATAATTCCTCGTTCGGATCGCCAACTGATTGACTTGTTTTCTTTTGAAACACGTGCGTTTCAGTGTATTTTTTATTGGAAATATTTAAATTAGAAATATTTAAATTGGAAATATTTAAATTGGAAATATTTAAATTGGAAATATTTAAATTGGAAATATTTAAAATGCAAATATCTAGTAGTGTTTTATGTTATATAGTAGCCAGTTTATTTGCTCTTCCGTCGTTTAATCTGTTTGAATTCACATTATTATTTATTAGTTACTTCAGGTGTTTTGAAAATCAAATAAAATGCGAAAGAATGCACATCAATCCAAATGACACTTATTACACGCTTGCGTATGTATTTCAAAAAACAAACTAAAAAAAGCTTTACATAATTATAATTTAATCACTGACTGAAATTGGCTCGCCCAACAAACTCGCCGCAATCGGCAGCCGAGAAAAACACCTGTCGCATTTCACATCGCTCGCTGCAATGGACAACCAGCTTAAAATGCTAAATATCGTCGTATAAACTTTTCAAAATTTTACAATTTTTTTTTTTTTTTTTGCATTCTGCACCTTAAATAGTGAAGCGCTAAATTAATTATTTCAAAAAAAAACAAAAAACAAAGAGTCTCAATTTAATAATCCCCTAATAACAACATATTTCATTGAGATCGTGGAATTTTATTGTTCTTTGTCGCCTTTTGCCAAATAATACAGTCATAGTCATTCTCTGGAATATACACTATATGTATATATATATATATAACTTTTTGGTTTGACAACTTTTGATTACCTTCTTTTTGAAACTAAACACTTTCGTGTGTGAGTGTGACGTAAGTAATTTAAAATTTTTTAAAGTGTTTGTCGATAGTTGGCGGAAGAGAATTTTAACGCGTTCATCTGGTTATTGTTCACGACATAATACCGTCAAAGTTTGGAAAAAGTTCTAAATTTTTGACAATTTAGCGTATCGTAAAAGTTCCTTGCCAACATATTGTCGGTGGCGGTTTAAAAGATGGCGCGATAAATAATTTCACATCAAATTTCGACCGGCTTCAGTGTGTTTATTCCGAATAGCCCATGAAGCAAAAAAAAAAAAAAACAAAAAACGAAACATCGCACCAGACTCCGCAAAAAAAATTAATCCGACTCGGTACACTATAGTAGTAGTTTTTATGTTGAATATTGAAAAAGATTTGTAAAGTTTCCAACAGTCGAATTTGTATAAAACTTTTTATGCACTAAAAAAAGGAAATATCTTTTCGAATAACTGTTTATGAATTTTTACTTTTTCTGCACATTTTCAGTGAATTAATCTCGGTCGTATAATAAGAAAACAACTCGAGATAATTTAAAGACTAATTTCGAGCAGTTCCTATTGGTTAAAAAGAAAATTACTCTTTTCGCGCTGTTTCTATAGAGAGATAGATTTGACAGATCCGCGAAGAAACTCTGGAACGATATCGCTGAATTTAAATAAATAATCTGCAAAAATTTCTACTATTACGGGGATAGGAAACCAGCGCGTCTGCAGTCTGTAATTATTATTTGCAGTAACTGGTGTCTATTATTTCCAAAAAATGATCCGCGAAAAATTACGGAGGCCAACTTGCGGTAAAAATGGAAACGTTTTTGTTTATCGGAAAGTATTTTTCTTCTGAGATTACCAATTTTTTCGGGGTCGTTAATCGAAGGTAGCGACGCATCGTAAAGCACATAATATTCTTTAAATGATGATTTAAAAATTATTAAACACCGAACGCAGAAGTCTTTATTAAAAAAGCAAAAATTCAAAAAAAATATCCCCCCGACAAAATGTTTCGGAGAAACAACGACGCTTCATATTCAAATACTACTGTTCCCATGAATACGGAACGTCGTTGTTTCTCCGAAACATTTCGTTGGGGGATATTTTTTTTGAATTTTTGCTAAAGACTTCTCTAGTGTTAATAATTTTTTTTTATAAATGTTATTTAAGGAAATTACCAGAAGATGTTACATAATTGTGTTAAAACATGATGATATTACTGATAAGGTATAATTCGGATAATTAGAAGTAAATCAACTAAGCATAAGTCAAAAAAAAAAAAAGAAAAAAAGAAATCAAACATTTTTTTTCCCCATTTAGCCGAATTCGAATAGATAAATATAGAAACTATACAAAAATTTTGCTTACTGCGAGTTAATGGCTACAGTTGAGACAAGTTCTCTACCACAAAAAAAAAAAAAAAAATATATATATATATATAGGTGTATATATATATATATTTTTATTAATAATTTCGTTAATATAATGACCGTTTTCTAACTGCAACATTTTACATTTCACTTTGTCGAAATAACCCTTTGACGAGAACGGAAAGAAAATGCTTATTTCTGTTGTGCGTGTGGCTGAAATTTTTAATTGAACAAAAAAAAATGGGGTTACAAAGGCTTTAACAGTTTGCCGTAGCCCCATCTATATATTCTACGAAAGCCAAACTATTAAAAAAAAGTAACATGGAAGGTAATGTTTCCGCGCGGTAAAGGTAGTGAAGAAATCCGATCGAGATTTTTTCGCGGAGTTGGTCGGTTTTTATAAAAGTTAAAATCGGGGTCGTCCATCGAAGTAGTCTCCGCTCATTAAGCAGGTGCCAAGAGCCCGCTACGCGAACCCAACGGCTCCATATATTCATTAAATTACGCGAAAAAATTGCTATTATTGTTAATCCCAAAAAATACAGTCCACGCCTCTATATCGGAATATCGACCACTACAGAAGAACAGCTCAACGCTCACACCACCGACAATAGTATTCAAACTTTTACTTTTATTTCATTTAGTAGTTGTTAACCATTGTAACATGGTGTTTGGCTATTATTATTACTATACCTTTCGGCGGTTCAAGAAATAATTAATAAAATCATCGTAATATTCATAAATGAAAATAATATATTTAAATGAAATAGTAAGGTTCCGCGATACAGTTTGAGGGCATAAATATAAAACGATGTATAACTTTGCATTTGTCATCTGTTGAAGTAATATAAAACAGCTAAATAAAGAGGACGGTAATAAGTGTATAGTGAATCGGCTCCAGAGGAATGATCACCTTTTGAGAGTATGTTAGTACTAAATGCAAGTTGTAGATTTCTGCTTGTTTTGGTTTTTGAATAAATCGAGAAAAAAAAGGCGAAAATCCGAAAATAATTTTTTTCTTAAAAACGGATTTGAATGAAATTTGATACATCCTATAGAGAGGTATATAAAGATTATACTGAGAAAAAATAACGGTCCATGATCTTTATGACAACCGTTGGTAACAATTGTTTTCGACATTATTTTTTATTTTTTTTCTGTTTATTTTGTACAATTTTAAAACTACTTTTTCCTTTATGTTTTTTTTTTTTTTTTAATGTACAATTTTATCTCTTAAATTTATAATTTGATTGAAAATTGAAAAAAAAAAAAACACACTAATTTTTCTGATATAAAAATCGCTTTATTTCAATGTTTTATACTTTTGAAACAACAGAAAAGAAGCTTATTGCATTAAAATTTTTATAAGTGCGCAAATAATATTCAAAACAATAATATGAAAGAAATTTTAATTTTTCTATTACGATATCAAAAATTAATTGTGAACTATATTGAGATGTTAATAGTTTTAATTAGAGTATCCTTTTGAATTTTAAAACAAATTATTAACATCTCAATATAGTTCACAATTAATTTTTGATTTCTTAATAGAAAAATTAAAATTCTTTTCATATTATTGTTTTGAATATTATTTGCGCACTTATAAAAATTTTAATGCAATAAGCTTCTTTTCTGTTGTTTCGAAGGTATAAAACATTGAAATAAAGCGATTTTTATATCAGAAAAATTAGTGTGTTTTTTTTTTTTTCAATATATAGCCTATCTTTTCGATCGATTTATAAATTTAATTCTACATCAAAAAAAAAAAAATTAAAAAAATAGTTTCAAAGCTGTAAAAAAACGTCGTCATAAGGAGAAAAAACTAATTTAAAAAAAAATTGTTACTAACGGTTTTCACAAAGATTATTGTTATTTTTTCTCAGTATTCTCTATAGGACGTGTCGAGATTTCATTTAAATCGGTTAAGCCGTTTTTGAGAAAAACATTATTTTCGGTTTTTTCCTTTTTTTTTTTTTTTCGATTTATTCAGAAACCAAAAAATAGGAGTAGAAGTATTTACTAGACCAACGTTACCAACATACTCTTAAAATACGATCCAAATATCCTTCTGGAGCGATGCTTAACATCCTATATGGCCTTATTATAAGTAAAAATTCTTTACAAAAATGAAAAAGTTATATATCACAGTCCTAACTATAAATGGTTTTTACTTTTAATCTCTATATTTTTTCTATTAATCATCTGATTAGCGATTAAAAAAACGATAATTTCATTACTATGTAAAGAGAATTAGCCGATCGATCGCCTCAGAGGAAACAACTTTTTTCACTCACATACTTGCGCCTTTATTTCTTATCGTGAAGTGTAAAAAGTTAAACGTCACCGAATAGCTTCCGGGCCAAGGCTTTTAAAAATTTTCAAATTAGCCAGCAATTTTTCTACGATCGAACGAAATAAAATTCCCCTTTTGCTCCGTCGCAACGACTATTATTAATTCTAGTCGGCGACACCGTTTATGAAGACCGTCTAATACTTAAGTACACTTGCACAGTTTATACGGCAACGGGCGCTAAAGTTTCACCGGCTTGGCTAGCTTTGCGCATGCTGTATGTCCTTTCCGCTTGTAAAACTTCTTTTGAAAGTATTTCACGCGCCGGAACTTTAATTCTTTTTCGAGGAGGAAAAACTTTTCTTCGGACCCTGCCCTTACAACGCAGTCATGAAAAGTAATCAATCGTAATTTAATTCTAATTCCGTTAATTTTCCTCCTACGTAATAACGATGATTTGTCCGATATGGTTGAACGAAATGAGTCTCTTCTTAGAGCAGACTGTCTGTCGGAAAACCCGTTCGTTTTAAAATTTATTTATTTTCAAACGTTTTCACTGTTTCGTGAATTCTCTTTAATCGCATACTTTTAAGCTCGTCATATGGTTTTTCGTTATGACGCCATTCCGGCATAAAAGCTCAAAAAAACTCGTCGCGTCTAAAACTCAGAGCGGAAAGTTTCTTATACTATGAGCAAACAGTTTAAATATGTGTGGTATTATGTTAGGTTACCGCGCTACCGATGAATTTACACATACACCGCTCCCAATTAAATATAGATAGAATGTCTTTGTTCGCTGATGGACATACTATAGTTATTCACGCCTTGCACAATGGATTTAATTGTGAAATACGTAGAAAAGAGTTAAGCCAATGATAATTTGTAATAAATACGGTAGAGTATTTCTGGCTTACGAATATTCATTTTTATTTGCTTCTAAGTCGAAAATACTTCAAAATGAAGACGGGAATAATACTGAATATTGACTGCGAACTTACTAATCCGCTGATTATTCACAGTTGAACAAATTATAAATGTTCTGTATATGTAAAACTGAAGTCTCGGGAATGGCTGTAATAATTTTCATAAAAATTACAAATTAGTATAATAGGGTCTCCTAAGGTCCAGAAATGTTCTGGGAAATGCGGGCAAACGGTGTTTGTGTTAGTGACCAGCAGCTCTTCTACCTCTTCAGTCATATTGTTTGATTCTGAACGTCGCGACTACCTCTATTTATATGTTTCCAACTGTACAGGCGTAGTCACAGTGTTCGTGTACACGGAAGACTACACTTGAAACTGATATTGTAAATGTTTGATTCATATCGTTACACATGCATTCGTGCGTCTGCTGCTTACTAACTAGGGCGCATATAATGGTATGCAATTATTACCTCCCATATGATTCTATTAGCGGTTATATTAATTTAATTTTTTACTGTAATTTCCGTCGTCACCTGGGATCGAACTCAAGAGAAACGTAACGGAATCCAAGCGCTCCAGCAACTTATAGGGGGCTTAAGGAAAGGTAAATTTAACAATTTACTTATTTACCGCGCTAAAAATAGAAAATTTAAATTTCGTAATCCAATAAATTTGTTCAAGATATTTAAATATTACGTAAAACAAAGACGCTTTCAAAATTTAAAAATGGACTTATGCAATTGCATACATTATAAACATTATAGATATTGTATTTTTTAAAATGTTTTTTTTTTTTTTTATGAAACTGGTGAGGAAATATTTCAGTTATTCTGCAAGTTCGTAATAACTCCGAGTAAAGTTCCGTCACTAGAGGTGCTTTAATGGCTTACAAAGCTTTTGATTCTTAAGGAAACACGATGATGCGTATTAAAATCTGTTCTACGTGAATTCGATGGTTTCGGTTTCGACATAACTAAAAAGTTTAACTCCTCGTTGGCAAAACTTTGTAATATTTTTGAGCACTACGGATTAATACAAAAAAAAAAAAAAAATCAGCATATGAATGATTTGTATTTATTGAATTATATACTAATATACACCGGTAATTCCAATAAAAATTTTTTTATACAAACTATTTTCTAATACCCGAGAAATATAAAAAAAAAAATGGTAGTACCTAGGGGGGACATAGATTTCCTTTCACTTTTTGGTAGATCTACAAAGTCACTGATAAAAAATGATAAAATAAAATAGGTTAAAAGAAAAACCACACTATACTGTTACTTCAGGAAGTCAAAGAAGAGACAAAATTAAAAGAACAAAATTTTACTAACAAAAAAGTGCTTTTTTACAAAAAATAAATATCGATACTTGAAGGTTTATTATAGAAATTTAAAAATGCACTAAATAGTACAAAATAATTACTCCCGATAAAAAATATATATCAGAGTGATACATAACTTAAGATGACATTATCGTAATTCTTATACAACATTAATTTTTTGGAGTTGGAATTAAATTCATGTTACCATATCTAGGAACAATTTAATGGACATTTAATACAGCTTTTTAATTATTCTTTTAATATGAATTTGATGCCAACTCCAAAAAATTAATCTTGTATAAGAATTACGATAATGTCATCTTAAGTTATGTATCACTCTGATATATATATTTTCCTATCGGGAGTAATTATTTTTTACTTTTTAGTGCATTTTTAAATTTCTATAATAAACCTTCAAGTATCGATATTTATTTTTTGTAAAAAAGCATTTTATTTTTTACTTTTTAGTGCACTTTTATTCAATTAAATTAAAACATTTGAATAAGAACAGATATTTCCACGGTGTGAAAACATCAAAAGCTACATATTTCCATGGTAATTTGGCAAATTTATAGTATTTTATTAAGTAAATAAATCTAATCCGTCGGTGAAAACAATCATGAACGAAAAGCATCCAAAAAGCTTCAATCTTCCCCGCATTATTAAGGATAACTCAAAAACTACCGGTCAGATCTTGATCAAATTTAAATGGGACCACGTGAGAAACACCACCTTTGAAATAAAAGAAGAATCATCAAAATTGGTTCACCTAGAAGAAAGTTCTATGGTAACACACATTAAAAAAAAAAAAAAAAAAAAAAACAAAAAAAATACAGTTGAATTAAATACTTGCTCCTTTTTTGAAGTCGGTTAAAAAACATCAAAAATTTATACTTACGCACTTGATCTTAGAACGTATAATTTGTCGATGAACACGTTTAGGTTGATGAAGGAAATCGATGTGATTAAATAATTAAAAATAAAAAATTTCAGAGGGCTAGTTATTTTTATTTTTTCTATTGCCTCCACTGATTCGTATACCATGCAGGTCTCCGCTGTACAGCGTGTGTATGTATGACGTACTGGGGTGAGCAAAAGTCAGGGTACACTATCGAAAAATTGCACGTGTGCGTTTGCACCCTGACTTTTGCTCAGCCCTGTATGTATACTGTTTTTCGTAACGATAAAACGTTCGATTTTTTTTTTTTTTTTTACCTAGCTCCGGTCGCTGCAACCTGCGATGAGAAACTTCGTTCCAAAATCAAGACGGAAAAGGTGTAACATTAAAATAAAAAAAATTAGGATTAAAGATCCGGCGCATAAATCTAGTTAAAAATAATGAGGTTGAAAAAAAAATCCCATTAAATTATTGGAGGTCATGCGAGATAATTGCCAGGTCCAGCGCGCTCGAACTACTAACTACATGTATGTAGCAGAGGAGCCATCTGAAAAGATAATAAAAATAATTAGTGAAATATGATAGGCACTTGCGGTACACTGTAAAAAGCTCAATACCCCATGATTGAGCGAAGGGTATTTTCTTCTAAAAACTTTTCTGAAAAAATCCTAATTCTTTCTGGCTGGTGAAGAAATATCAATTAATGGTTCTCAGACTAAAAGCGGAACGGACTGTCCGATTTTTAATTCGATTCCAATTTCGGGTTGCAAGTTATCAGGATCCCCTACATTATACATTATTCGAATCGCATTAATATAGTGATATTTTGTCATGGAAAATATTCCATCATCCTTTTTTTGATTCCGTAACTTATATACTTTTCAAGCATTTGTAATTACAGCATAGCTTACATATTTAATTCTCTGTTTAAAAAGATCACGCTAACTTACTTTTTTTTGTGCACTGTTTCCAGGTAGAAATCTTTTTAATGGTCCCCTTTTTCATTAAATATTTTCCTTCGCATATTGATTGAAAACGCTTTTCTTTTCTTTTCTTCTTTCAATAACTTCCGATAAGGCCGCCCGAAAAATAGACCGGGATGGTTCCGGGACCCTGGCGAGCTGGAGCCTTCATTTTTCCCGGCATCGATCCACTTTGAGTCTTTTCGTCTTCTTTCCTTCTACACTATCTTCACCGCTGAACTTATCCATTGTCTATATCTCTTTCCATCACTTTCTTTCTAACTATTTTATTATCTCCGATTCCGTGAGTAGCAGTAGAGTTCCTTTCACTTTTTCACTCTTTCCTGCGATTTTGTCACTCTTCGCATTCGACTCCTTATCTGCAATCTCTCGCTCTTCATTCTATCCATGTTCATTTACTCCCCGGGTCCCCATAGTCTTGACTAGAGTTGCTTCATCATCCTGCCTCTATTTCAATAAAATTTCCCCGCTTCCAATCTGACAGCCCAGTGGTTAAAATTTCATATTAGATTCTGGTTCGCTATTTATGCTTTTTCTTTTAACAATCGTTCCTTCTATCCGTCCATCCAGCCGAATCTTCCTGCCCACCCGCGATTTTATGACTTTCCCATTCTACAAAATTCCGTTGCAATCTCTATTATTCATTTGCGCTTTGATCGCACTCGATGCCTCTAGGCAGAGATCTTTCGCTGACGCGTGTCATCCTCAAAAAGAAAAAACAAAAAAAAAAAAAACAAAAAACAAAATAGACTGAAAAAAAAAATAATGAGCATTCTAATAGGGACAAAAAAAAACACAAAATCACTACGGAGGCGTTCATTTATTAAGTGAAATATTTTTTTTTTTTTTTTTGACTTCATACCCGCCACTCAATAAAAAAAGGAAATTTATCCAGCGCAATCTTACGTAAAATAAAAATATTTTCGGTTAAATTAATGAAAATATGGTTTTCCTGTATCTCGGAGAAAAATTTACATTTGTACAAAAATATATTATATTATAGGCATATTTATTTGCAAAAATTACAAAAAATTATAGTATAAAAAAATTCATGGAAGCCCGATAAAAAAAGAAATTATTAATTGCAAGTTGTCACGAGATTAAGAAATTCCATCGGATGTAATCAGTTTGCAAATGCGAAAAAATAAAATTCCCCCTAATAAATCTACATGACTTCTCTCCGTTGCGTATGGAAAAAAAGTATGAGTTAAACCGGAACCTTCCACGTAAAATACAACAACGCTTCAAATAAATAATTTAAAATTACTTTTTTTTTTTTTTAAATGGGCACGCCAGCACAGGACATTTACCCAGCACAAAAGATTAAAAGAATAGAATGACATATGGAGCGACAAGTTATATCAAGAAACGATTAGAGACAGAGGAAATGAATGCGGATAACAAGGGAACAACAGAAGGAGATGGAAAAGTGAGAATATAGAGGGCACTGTAAGGTGTAGGGAGGCCAAGGCTAAGCAAATTGGAATAAAGGATCGCGCGTTCAGTAGAAATAAAGGAACATTCAAATAGTACGTGATTTGCATCACACGAGCCATTGAAGGTTGGAGGATGAAAGGGACACAAAGGAGATTGAACCAGAGAAAAAACGAGAAGCCGAGAGCAGACTGTGATTAAAACGAAGGCGAACTATGGAAGAAATGACAGAACGGCTGATACTGGGAAAATTATTAAACCAGGGAGAAACGGATGGAGAAGGCTGTAAAGCAAGGTAAAAGGAGTCAGGGTTGGAGAAAAAGGACGGATAGAGATCAGTCCAAAAGTCACGGTGAGAACGAAAAGAGAGAGAGTAAAGACATTGGGAAGGAAATCTGCCTATGAAACGACCACTTACTGCGGCCGAGCAAGCTAACGAGTCAGCAAGATCGTTGCCAGCTATACCACAGTGGCCAGGAATCCAAAGCAGGTCAATATGGATAGAACGGGAGGCTAATAAATTGAAAATCAAGGAGCGTATATAAAGAATAATAGGACAGGAAGAGGGTTCAGGAAGGGGAGATGCGATAGCTACTAAAACACTCTTCGAGTCGGAGCATAGAAGGAAATTCACTAAATTAGAAGTTGAAGATATAAAGAGGACCGCACGCAAAATAGCCGTGGATTCGGCTAGGAAGACAGAAGAGAAGGAGGGAAGTTGAAATGATTCAGAATAGTTGAGAGCAGGAAGAATAAAAGCGGCACCGACCCCCGAAGCAGATTTCGAGCCATCCGTAAAAATCGTGATGTGAGCAGGAAATAGAGAGGAAAGAGTGTGATTAAATTCTTCGTGAATGGCAGGACGAGGAAGAGACTTAATATTAGAAGGTAAAGAGAATAACTTAGGCGGATGAGACAGTTCAGAGAAGTTAAAGGTAAAGTATGGAGATTTACACAGCCGAATGATTTATTTTCCGATAAAAACATATAACTACAAATAAATATCACCGGGGTTGTTTCTTATTCGTTTTTTTTTTGTTTTTCCTGAATTCTTAAAAAGTAAATTAAAATTATATAATAAAAATTAAGGGCAGCTGAAAATTTTATAACTTCCGGGGTCAATCTTTTTATTTCTTTTTCAACACCTGGGACGTTCCTAATATAACCGTAATTGACGACCACGTGTATTAATATAAGTTATTTTTTCATTTGTTTTTAATCTAATTCTTGGATGCGTGAGTCATTTTAGATGACGCTGCCCCAAAAAAGAAAAAGAAAAAAAGAAATCGGATGTTTTAAGGATTAAGGAATTTTAAAGTCGATTAAATTTTACCACCGATGAACTCACTCGGCTTATCATCAAAAATGGATAAAAAAAAAAAAAAAGAAGCGAATGCAACTAACATTAAACAGGTATGATAATATAAAATGAACTACTAACGATGTATACTGGCATTTGCGCATGCAGTAAAGGTAGCATCAAAGGAAAGCGAATGCTGTTGACATTTTGAGCCTTAAAGGCAGTTCCTAAATGTCGGAAAACCGATTCATATTAATTTACTCGGCATTATTTAATGGAAAAAATACAGCCGAAAACGGCATCCTATTCGAGTTATTGCGAAGAAATAAATAGGATTAATTCTTCCGCGCAAGGGTAAAATTAGGCTGTTATTAAATTATAAAAGTAAAAACCGCTCCAGCATTTGACATGAAAATTACTATTTGTCAAATTCCGATAAGAAAATCGTTTGAGTTAAAAATTTAATAAAGTTTTAAACACATACACACACGCACATTTCTATACACATCTCTCTCTCTCTCTCTCTATATATATATATATATATATATGTATATACGTATATTCTCGGTGATTATTGAGAAGAGGTTGACGTGCCAGGATTACTGATTCCTGCTGATAATTCTATAATTTCCGGAATGCGTTTAATTATTTCTGTAATTATATTTCAAAGGATATCATCGTGCCCCATCTTTTTAGATTTCTTCTATTCCTAGCGTCTAGCGGGGGAGTTAATGTTGGTTAACGGTCTGTTCCGAAAAGACAGGGTATCGGAGAGAAGGAGAGAGAAAGCGTGTTCACGCTAGGATGGAAATATGAGGGAATGTTGTTAAAATGGGGAAAAATCGCTGAATGGCGAGGGAGCCGGATGACGAGAGAGGGCTCTTCGACTGTTGTAACTGTTATCGTTCGAGCAGAATACTTTTAAAATGATATTCCCTTCCTACTAAGCTGGGCGCCGCGTAGCGTGCGCCGAAGCTTGAAAGCATAAAGTGTGAAATTGTGCCTGGGCGCCTTTTCAGGAACAGTGTATAGCGGCTAAGTGAATTTCATTTTAGCCGGTATTTCTTTTTTCGTTCTTCGTTTTTTTTTTCATTTGCATCTGAACCGATTATACACTAACAGCAGCGCGCCCCCTTCTTACCATGTTGAGGATTTAACGAAATAACACGCCAAATTTTGCCCGGAAATTTCGTATTTCTTTCCACTCAAGGTCGAGCGTATTTATTCATTCCGATTTTTTTTGCACTTGGGCGAGCTGCTTCAAATTTTACTCTGCTTTTAAGGAAATTTTTCCGCGCTGTCTTTGACGTTAGGCCTATTTAGAATCGAACGCGAAAGAGAGAATACTAGACTAAAGTCGGAATATCCGAGACCAGTTGCAGAGACGACAGCAGTGGTGAAGTAGGCGGCCTATGAATGATCCCGGTGGCGTTGGAAAATCATTTGATACGTCGACTTGTTAAAATTTTTCGGGCATTAGCTTAAAAATGTTTCGGAATAGCCGAACAGGTCGCTTAACGCTTTACACTTTTTTTCGGCCAGCCTGCTGGGAAAATATCTGCACTCGCGGTATGCGTGTTTGGAAGAAAGCGGTCGAGTAGACTGGCAAAAATACGAAAAAGAGCAGATATAATGCAATTTTTTTATTTTTCAAAATTATCCACCATATGCGCTAGAGATACAACATAAGTTGTATACGAGGTAAATTAGAGGGAATTGTAGGAAATTCTGCGCAGTAAATTCTAATGTTAATAATAAGAATAATAACAATAACAATAATCAAATCAAATAACTTTTATTGTTATTATTTAGTCCATCTATGCGCGTATTTGCGCGAACGATGGATATTTAAAAAAAAAAAAAAGAGAAAACAATAAAAATATCTTCAAAATGCAAAACCCTTAAAATTAGAAATAAAACATGAAAATAAAATACAATAGAAGATAAATTCCCTCAGATTAACACATATTTGTCTAATATCCTCTCTGATGACGACTCTACTATCCCTTCGCACCTAACCCCAGTTTCCTGCACCATGCAAATACTACGCAATATAAATTCTGTAATTCGTTTAATTAACATATACATCTATATTTATCCGTGACTCTAGCTTCTATGCATGGCACGTAAATGTAAAAAAAAAAAATAAATAAATGAAGATAAGCGAAAGGAAAAAAATAAAATAAAATAGCGCGAGCAGTGGAATTTACAGAATCAAAATATAAGGTACGCAAAGAAAATAAATCTACAGTAATTAATTGTAGACACCAATTTAAAACAATTTTATAATTTATCAAATAGCCCGACGAGTTTCGAAGACGAAGCTTCATAATCACGGGAAATCTATATAAATAATTAAATTACGGATCTTATATACAAAAACAAATCGAGAAATTAGTAACGAATAATGAATAATAAAAATTTACGTTAAGGTTTGCTTAAATCTAACCGGAAATACAACATTAAATATCAGTTTATAGACAATGAGCATGTCAAACCTTATCGGGACTTCCTATAATGAAATCGATTAAAAGTAATAATAATAATAATAATTAATAAAAATTGTTAACTGAAATAATGCACAAACTAATAGCTAAAACGATAAATAGAAATATATTTATCCCCAGAAACTTTTTTACGGGCCAATCAATAGAAAATACAACACGAACATAAAAGCGAATTGCGAACAAATTTCAAAAAATTTTAGAATACGCGGAAATAAAATCAACATGTGTGGCGAAGAAAGAATTGTCGCGGTCACGATTGTAATTTTGCGATAAAATAAATTTAAATCATTTTAATTATGGGATAATATATTTTTTTTAAATTAATCAAAGTCGTATCGACTTCGAATTGATTATCGCTAAAGGAACCGATAGTGGAAGGTTAGTGAAGTAAAAGATTTTTGGAGCCGGTGATTCAAAAAAAAATTAAATAAACAAAAAAATACGGTAAAATTATTTTAAAAAAAAACAAACTATTATAATATATAAAAAGTGTCACGGCGGCCGCATCAGTATAACGTGCATGTATATTAATAATATAGCTATCAAAAATTGCACACTTTTTAGGTTTTAGAAAATATTTATTTTATGATTCCAAAGAGGAACATTAAAATGTAAATATGATTAACGATTGAACCACCTTCTCTCATAACGGACATAATCTTCAATTAACAACGGTGATGTCTGCTTTCTGGGTGATTTAAAATAAATAAGATTATTTTGTGGTGACTAAAGGTACGAAATTTTCGTATAACAAACAACGTTCAAAGTCCAGCACGGTGCATATTTTGTTCATCGACTGTAGTAATTCTGAACAATCAGTGGAAAAACCTTAATAACCGGCTGCACTAGAAATTTTCGGACGATTACGGCAATGCCCGATAGTTGTTATAAGATCTTCGCTAAAGAATTTCGGACGAATGGAAGACACTATTTCATTACCAAAACTATTCCCTACATGTTCATCTGTGCACTGTTAACAACCGTTCCAGTCAAATCTACCGAGTAAAACTTTAAATGACTGAGCAGCTTTTAGAATTGCCTAAAATCAGCAAATTTCCTGAAATTTTAAACAGTGGAACTACGTATGTTTCGTATCTCTTCTCTGTAGTCCTATCAGCGTCGTGACTACCTATCTCCAGTTGTAACGCGGGCATGGTGTTCATGGCAATTGCTTATGTGCAGCACGAATGTAAATATTTGATTTATCGCGATACAAATGCAGTCCCAAGTGTTTCCGTATGTATATACATATATATATATATTATAATGGTAAAAACATGTTTGTCATTGCCTTCCACGTAATGGTTTAATTTTTGTAATAACTTCTGTCGTCGTTTGCGATCGTGGAATAACGGAAGCCAAGCGTTCTAACAACTAGGCTATCGTGACGACATTTTTTTTTTTTTCATATAGAGTTATGTCAAATAGTCTTAAAATGAAATGAGAAGCTTCTAAAGCTCTTTCATTTTATTCATTCAACTAGTATCTATGAGTTTTCTGTAGAAAATATCGGAATAGAGCATTTTATATTCGGTCATTTTATTTATGTACAATACTCCTTTTATAACTTTCCATCTTAAGCAGTTTTTCCACAGAGGAGAGTAGCCGGCGGTTTTTTAAAATACTCTATTAAGCTGTTCAGTAACCATGTCTGTCGTGAGAAAATTTAATGACGTGAACAAAAACATCGATGTTTAGTGTGTAAAAATTAATAAGGGATTCTTATGCATACAACAATTTAAGAAACATCGTCGGCGCGTTGTTTTTTGCTGTCGGAGAAATATTTTAAGGAACGAAAACAGGTAATTCCCATGCTTCATGCAACCCGCAACGACACCTATTAAACCTCAAACTCTCCGGAAACACATAAAAGTTTTATTTATGTATACATCTACGTTATACATATATATATGTATATATGTATGTATGTATACATGTTTATGTAGACGTCATAATAAGCAGCATTCGGGTTGAAAGGGGAAAAGTATATAGACGAGACAGTTGCCATCACTGAGACCAGTCGTGAATGACTTAATTTGTTACTTTCGAAACGAGACAATAAGGCTCTAAATTTAGGTGGCGACAATACACGCATTGCGCCCAATTCTGGAAACACCATTTTATGTTTCAGCCGTTCGTCCGAAATTATCGAATAATGTGTACTTAATTTAGTGTCTTCTCGTTTTAATTTACACCATCACGGTCACTCGTACGCAATTAAACCAGTTTCACGAGCCGTCATGTTCTTTTTCTTCGAATTAAGAAGTTGCGTTGAAATTTCAACGATATACTCTCTTTTATTCTCTTCCCCGCGCAATCAGCTTGGAGTTCGCTGAAGTAGGCATCGGAATACGTAGCCCTCCATTTTACTTCATAATAGACAAGATAAAATAGGCCCCTTCTTGATAGAATACCCCTTTTTTTCCTAACGAAAATCGAATATAAATGTGCCGTGAATAATTCGAAACCGTATGCGAATAGTTAAATTGATTTCAATTTGAAATGGAAAAGAAGGGGATTGCCCAGTTGCAAGATAAAATGTTAAAAATAATAATTAACTATAAATAAAATATAAGAAATAAAATTTTAAACTATCACCAACGACATCGATGAAGATTTTCAGACGTTTAAAACTACATGTTGTAAATACACTAGTCTACCCAGGTCGCAAAGGAATTGGAAAATTTAAACACACCTATGATGCACCTTATTTGTGAACCTTTATTTAAAATTAAAATTCATAATGTTATTTATTGTTCATTTATTACATATTTCGTAAGTTTTATTTGCAACATTATTTTCGATTTTTTTTTCTTTCTTTTTTTTTTTTTTTTTTTTTTGTTGAGTATATCGACACAGACATCAAAATTTGCTTTCCATTTTTAAATTCCACAATACTTGCTCGGTTGAACGGGAAATATTTTATTTTACTTAATAAATATCATATTTAACTGTTTTAGTGGAATAAAATGTTCTTTCTTTCGCTATTTCGTTCATTCTATAAGATACGTACTATTTATAAAGCTGAGAAATATACGCGTTAACTCTGAAACTATTTTCTTTAATAGGCTTAACCTTTAAGTAATAGGAACGGATGATTTTACCTTTAAAAAGAAAAACAAGAAAACTTTTTCAGTTTCACGTGTAAAATGCAATACTGCATTCATAATATTATGCCGAGCATAAATAATAAAAGAATCATAAAAATTATATAAAAAACACACAAATCATATTAAAAACATTAAGAAAACATATCGATTAGTTTCAACGAATTGCCGTCATTATCAAGATGTTAGTTAATTATTACTATTAGACAACAGCCACAGATCTCGCAAATAAAAAATAATTCTAATAATAAAAATTTCAGGATTAAAATCATAAATGACAGATTACTCAATATACCAATTAATAAATAATATTTTAATAAAGAGGTTACTACCCAAAAAACAAATTACTTCCAATAATCAATACAATTCTAACTTGATAAATAACATGATTGCCAAAGTTAAACGAAAATGTAAACATAAAAATATCAGCAATAAAATTTTACAGTAATTCATTTTAAATGCCAATTTAAAACAGTTATTTAATTTCGAGGTATTTGATAAATTAAATAATTCTTTTAAATTGGTGTTTGAAACTTAATTACTATAGAAGAAACAATGCGTGAAATAAACAGATATAATAATAATAATATTAAAACTGGCTAAAATTTACTAGTATTAATAAATACATCTATGCAATAACAATTTAAAATCTAGTAACTGTTGCATCATAGCTTGTAATAATAAGTTATATAATAAATTAGTAAATTTTAACAATTTCAATAAGTTACTCAATTCGGCAAGAATGGTTCTTGATAATGATGTCGTCGTCTATTCTCACTCGATTTCGAGTATGAGATTATCCCCTATATTCAGAGGAGAATTAGAGGATAGAATAGCCGCGCAATAGATAAGCACGTAAGCAAGAGCGCAACCTGTCTTCCGTGCTGGCGATCAAAATGTGAAAGCTTATCAATAGAGTAGGATAACCAAGACGACTGGCCTTTACTCACGTTGATGCGATTGTTCGCCGGCTGAATATATATATTAATTACAACGTAATTCTTAGGCTACCCTCCATTTTATGTGACGTTTGTTATATTTTATAGGATTTTTGTTATTTTTATTTAAAAAATGTCAAAATTTTATGTAACGAAATATGTAACGAAAAAATATCTTAATTTTATATAATGAAAGTTAAATGTTAGGATAGGATTTTTGTGGTTATATTATGTTTTTTGTGTTGATGCCAGTAAGAATTACGTTGTAAATTCTGATTATTTTATACAAAGTGTAGAAGAGGAAGAGACAGAAATGAAAGCAAGCGGGGTCAAGGGACTGAGTCCCTTGCGAGGCCAAAATGGCCGATTTATACACACATATACATATATATATATATATATATATAGATATAATGATAACAATTATAATAAACCTGGTATAATATATATATATGTTTACTTGCGCAACATCCAAAAAATTCGATATTGGCCAAACAAAACTTTTATTTAATTATATGTTAACGTTTTGGGTTTATCAACGTTGACTGTTACTGTATCTCTATCCTTGGTATGATTGCTTAGTCAGGTTCCATTTCGTGTGACTCCTATTTGCTAATGGTTATACGTGTTGATGGGTAATCGTCCATTGTTGTTGGAAAAAATAAATAATAAATAAAAAATTATATGCTATTAATAATGGAAAAATCGACAGTTGCCGAGCATATGGTTAAAACAAAACGTAATATTACATACGACATTAAGAAAGATATTATTATATTACAAATTATTTATGATAAACAATTATTAACTGAATCGGAAAAATATTACATTAATAAATTTAAATACAAAAATTATGAACAATTATCCGAAAATAATCCAGTTCAGGCTATACAATAAAACTGAAATTCAATTAAAATCTATCGCCATCTAAATCATAATATTTTTGTACTAAATTATTTAAAGCCAACTAAGTCTGAATTGTAATAACTTGATAATGATGGTAACTTTTGTCGAAACTAGTCGATGTTTTTTTAATATTTTTTGTAATATGTTTTGTGTGATTTTTACATATTTTTATGATACTTTTATTACTTACGTTTGGCATAATATTGTGAAATATTTATGGTAATAAAACTGTTTGCGAAACGACTCTTCCAAGTATTTTAACCGCGCGATATTTAGCGCAATATAAGGACAATTTCGTTCGAAATATCGTCAGTTCGATAGTGATGATGGCACATGCGAATTTGATAAAGACACCGAAAAGAAACACGATGATAACGGTTACATTTTCAGCATGTCCGGGGCAGCAGGTGAGCGTGTAATTCCGTTTTTATGCGCGCGCCTATCGAGCATAAGAACAATTTCGAACTAATTGGACGTTTCCGTTGTTTGACTTTTCAGTTTTCCCGGCGAAGCAATCTGAGTGCGTAAAAAAAATGTATCGTTTTTTAAGCCAGCCCGTTAAATTTTCCTCTCGACGAACCTTAATTAATTATATCGAAGAATTTCCCTTCCCGCCAATAATCAATAAATTAAGCTTTTCGGTAGCCAGCGAAACGTGGCGTTCCCGTTCGTGTAATAAATCATTCGGAGCAGCGCAGAGACTATTAATTGTAGTTTAATAAAATCGTCATGGACGATTCCCCCCCCCCTCCTAGCGGCGCAGCTTCAGGCTGGAAATTATCAGAACGATGATTACTCTCATTAATCCTTTCGAAAGTATGAAATATGTTACCGATTAGGCACGTCAACGTAGCAAGCGGAATTAGAGTCGGGCAGCATTCTAATAAATACGTATTAGTTAAGTCGAAATTATCTCGCTGTGTGGTCGCTATCGATATTAGGAAGAATTTCGATGTATTTTATCATGCGAGCACAAATAGTATATAGGGGGCAACGTGAAGGATGTGTGCGATTACAGAAGAAAACTAGTGAATTTAAATGATACGGGGGGTCAACTCGAAATCCGAGTCGGTCATCGGAGCAATCAGCTTCCTCTTAGGTCGGCAAGTATTTTTAATCGATTTGTCCTTAATTTACCGATAAGGACTCTAAGATCAAGAAGACGACCGAACACACACGCGCACGTACCATTACGATCGGTAATTACTTTTCGAGTATGGTTTATCGTGGTTCTTTCATAAATCTTGAACCCACCTCCGCTAAATCTATGCACCCGATTTTGATTATTCGCTGTTTTTTTTTTTATTTTCTATTTTTTATTTTTATCCCGCTAATCATCATCAGATATTATTATTTCCGCGTGTCTAATATAAGTTACTCGAGAGCGACGTAACGATCAAAAAAAAAAACAGTCGCGGTAATAGCCCCGGATAGGAGGTGTTTTCTGGTATGGGTAAAAAGTTGTTTTCGGAAATCACCTGAAATTTTTTCGTCGTCCAGTACGTGTCGCAATTCCAAAAATTTTCAGGCGAATAATTTTAATGATTATCAACAACTCTACAGTAGTGCTAATTTCGAACTTGGACAGATTCCAACAGTTAAATATTGAGATAGTGTTAGATTTCTTTCACTGCTGGTCAAACGCCCCAAAAATTATTAAAAGAACAATCCATTTCACCGTACTGACGATAAAATAAGCGTGTCAAGCGCAAAATGCGCAAAATAAAATTAAGCTTACTTCATAATTATTCCGAAATTACGAAGTACCTCCTCGAAACTTTTGCTCATTTTGGGAATTAATGTATTTCTGCGTTTCCGAGCTTATTTTATTACCGGAAAAGTATTTAAAATTCCAGACAAGGGATGAAATTTTCATTCGTGACAAATCGAAATTCCTCAAAGATACCCCTCCCCATTACTGCAACGAATAAACGGTGTTCAATACGCTAAAAATTGTTCATTTACCCGTTTAGTCTAAAAAATTACTTTTTACTCACAGTTCAAAAACCAAAGACATATCCGCTTGCATCTTCCTCCTTTATCTCGCGACATCGTCCGATTTCCAACATCGCTACTGTTACCAGCAATAATATTTTAGCTCGCTTTCCGAAACACATCCAATGATATGATCAATTTACTGGATTTTTTTCCCCCCCTTTTCGGATGATGTTTCGAGTTTTTATCTAATATTCGCCGAAAGATAGAATTTGATGATTTACTTAAAATTCGTTCAACTCAATCGGCAGCCCATTTAATTCCCGAGAAATGCTTTCAATCCCGCGCCCATACTTTTGCCTCGACTATTGGCAGCCGCATGAAAAAAAAAAAAAAAAATGAGAACGCGCTGGAATTTTCATTAACCTCGGCTTGTTCATTCAAAAAAATAAAATAATGAACATTGGCAGCGAAACAATTTAGCACCTCGGCCGGTTCGATTGAAATAAATTTTCTCACAAATGTCGATATTTTCAGTAACGAAAAAACAACTTGATTTTTATTAGTCCTTAATTTTCGGAATACTTGAAAGTTTTCAGGGGTTAGGCCAAAAATTTCGAAGAATAAAAATTCATTCGAAATCGTGATGTAGAATTTTTATGCGAAATTTTTTTCGTTTACCTGTATTTTAGGGGGGGGGGGGAATAATAACAAAACTGATTTCAACGAGTAGGGCGCTGTAAACGCTCCGATTAGGATCGGTTTTTGGCAATCGAAAAACGCGCTATTACATTTTAACCGCTGAGAATCGCCTTACAAAAAATGAGTTGATTATTCATATACTTACTGTCCCCTTTTTTGTTTAACGTTCCCCGTTCGTAATTAATTATTTAGAAAAGAAGCATGCGGAGAGACAGCAGGAAGAGAGGAAACAAGATGAGCTCCTTTATACGATAGTAAAGTAAGAGAGAAAGTAAATATTGAACACCGGCGGTGTACGGAATTGAAACTAAAGTTGGAGTGGAAGATTCAATTAAGATGAACACGAAGTAAATATCGGATTAAAGTGGTGTAGACGGTGTAGTTTTCTTTAGGTAAAGACGAGTGGAGGAACTGATTGAAAGTTTAAACTAGATTATTTGTTTACCTCACACATATATATATATATATATATATATACATATACATATATATACATACATACACATATACATATATATATATATATATATTGTTCTATATACAGAATTACAACTGATTTATCTATGTTACCGGCTTGATTAACATTCCAAAAAGGTTTCATAGATGATGATAATAATAATATAGTTATTTCCTGCTGTTTTAGAACACGCCTAAGGGGGATATATTTTTTGCCATCTTTTTTTTTTTAATCTTTTGTCGAAGTTTTTATATTTACTTTTTTATTTTTAAACAGTCATTGTGTGCTGTAGCTTTTTTATCGAAAAATCCGCGAAATTTTGTAAAAAGGTCGTATTATATTTATTTATTAGCTTTTACTCAAAGCTGACATTAAAGCGAAATTGATAAAAACAAGAAACGACCAACTTTTTTTATTTATTTATATTTTTTTTCCCGCATCGGCCATCGCTGTTCCAACAACCGGACTAACCCATTTTCCAACGGTATTAATTTTTTCTTCTCTTAATGGCTCGTTACTTACGATCCTCGGACGGAATAAAAGTGACTTTGTCGGCTGCCCAATTTTACTAAAACAAAATCCCACACGAGGGTCGATACGACCGCAATAAAGTAGTATGAACCGGAAGGAATGTACGGGTAGTAAAGAAAAGGCGGAGGAATCAGTCTATACATTTAATGTAGAGAATTATGTTGAAGAATATCTCGCGCATAATTTATCATCAAAAAGTATCCAAATCCCGCAAAATTCCGCGAATAATAACTGGAACAACGGCGGAACGCTAAGCTGCACTAGTGCTTTCATTATGCACTATCACGCCACATTCGGGGGGAGGGATCAGACTTAAACGTTAGTATTTATTAATTTTTCGTCACTTCGAAAGAATCTTAAACCGTAGTCTTTTAGCAGAATTTGAGCTTCAACTGTGCCCGACAGTACACTAGCAAAAAAGGAAGCCGCATAAGCTAAAATTAAAGCCACTTTCGAACAGTCGACAGGATCGTTTCGTTTTTTGATAAATTAATTCTGTAGCTTATCTTCGCATTTCCTTCATCGTGACAATGGCTCTGATGACAACGAAATCGTACAAGAAAATTAACAGAATAATCTCATAAAATAAGAATAAAACTGTTTGAAGAGAGATCTGGTAACACAATGGAAATGGAGGGAATTTTAATAGGCTATAATTTTATTTTTATCGTCTTCGACTGGCCCCAAGTTACTTTTATATGTTTCGTATTCGTTTTGCCGTTTAACGGTGAACGATGATGGAGCACAATCACGTTGCTGCCTATTTCGCCTAAATGCCGTCCGCTATTCTCACTCAAAATTCTTATCTGTTGTTTTGTGTTTTTTTTTTTTTGGACTTTTAACTAATCCGCAAAGCATGCGCACACTAAACAGTCGTCTTGCCCGGCGTTTTTTTTTTTTGTGTTTCTTTTTGTTGGTGTTGTCTTTTTGACTATAAACAAAAGTTATTTATCTAGGTCGGCGAAGGCGAACCACTTTATAATCGGTAATACTTGTTTCCTTCCGCCAATCCGACTGCATTTAGTAATAAAAAGTTTTTATTGCGTCTTTATGTGTTGGAAGCCTTATTTGCGTCTCTTCTTCTTCGACTGATAAAAGCTTCACCATATATACATATATATATATATATATATTAAGCTGCCTCGTAGTTTACCAATGGATGAGGGGCGAATTATTTTGTGGACAGCAAGAGCGAATGATAATTTAAGATCAAGCAATGGCTTCGGTTTTGCTTAAAACAGTTTCATTAGACACATAAACGAACGATAATAATGTTCTTTGAAAATACTGGACGGAACACCCTTTATGCCTAGCAATTCGACGATGGCGCATTTATTTACGAGGGTAGTTCGATAGTAGGCGAATTTAAACAAAAATTTATTAACCGTCTACAATGATGGCGCACACAATTTCAAACTTTTAAGAAAAAAGCGGCCATAATTTGTACGTAGGATTAGAAAAATCGAACACAGTAGAACTGCGCAATCAGTCTGCAGAGTTCGCGCAAACTGACGTCTGATAAACAAGCTGCTCTTAGCAAGTAATAAGGAGCGGATGGGAGGTTACTTCGGGAAATGAATATGGTCAACAAGACAGTACGTGCTGATAATCTGAAAGGACTAAGAAGATCTACACGATGTAGTTGCGTAACTCGACGGTAATTGGTGGTGGAAGAGATATTGTATAGCTATGGATACGAAGAAGGGACCTTTGCAGAGATGTATCGGGTAAAAATCTACATACATATATGGGGGAATAGATACTGTATGCTTAGAAAAAGCGCGCAAGAAAAATTGCCAAAATGAACTCTACAATAATATGACAAGAAGATATTTACTGCTAACGGCTTAAAGTGGTGTTGTTGATAAGGGGTGGCGGCCTTAAATCTTCGGAAGGTTCACACTTTCTTAGCTGACCTCCTATGTTCCGAAGGGAAAACGGTGTCGATAATTGAACAAAAAAAATTATCAGACCTAGACATTGAGGGAAAAAATATCAAAAATAACCCGATTACACGTTCAGTCATATCAAAACAGCTATAATGTGAAACCGACTGATACAAACGAGTGTAACAACGTTCCAGGAATAAATTCGCGGTGTTTTTCTACAGCGATTTTTAAAATTCTATTAATTTTGAATTACGTAATTAAACAGCCATTCGTGAAAACGGAGAAAGTGAATTTTTCGAATAATAATTTTTAATTATATTCTCGCGTCCCGTTCGGACGCTGTCAAAATCGTTATGAATCCGGTACGCGTCTGCGTGCGTACACCTTATTCACCCTTTTGCTCCGGACCATGTTGCCTGTCATTCTATCGCCTACACTTTCTACCTGTCATAAATTTAACCCATTCATATACGTTCCCCTACACATAAGGCGACACTCATTCCAACACTCTTCCCGCTTTGGTCTATATGCAAATAGCCATCGTCCCGCTTATTTACTCCCCCGATACTCTATGATAACGTAAAGTAGAACTGAAAACAAAAAATATTGTACAATATTTTTCGCGTGAAATAAATTTTAATTATCGTGTAAGTAACAAAATAAAAATGCATTAAAAAAAGTTTACGGCAATTCCTAACAAACCGTAAGTTGTTTAGTGCTTATTTTCAGACATATATGTTGAATGTGTTTTTTAAATTTTTCGTTCGTTTTTAATTGCATACTAAGGTGTTCTGCTTTTTTTTTTGTTTTAAAGAAAAATTCATTTTTTATAATATTATTTTAACGATTATTATATCGATTACAAAATGAAATATTGTTTTTTTTTCTGGTTTTTTTTCTTTTTTTTTTTTTTTTTTTGAAAACCTTACAACGGCGAATAATTTTAAGCCATACGCAAAAGTCTAAAATAGTCGGGGATGTCCAATTAATTTACATTTATTTAAACGAAAAGAAAAGAAAAATAAAGGCAATTCCGAAAACACCAAAGACCTATCTGTTTAAATTAAGATCGAACCCTATACAGTGTCTCTTCCTTTACACTCGTACATTACACAGCGTTGCCTGCCGCGTTTTTTTGTTTTTTTTTTCAATAAAATAATAATAATACATTATTATTTATCTACAATTAGAAAAGAGTTAAAATAAGGGGGTTAAATCGAGAGACGATTAGAGAAAGATTAAAGTACAGGTTTCATAGGTAGGAGATGGGAAGGAATTGGTCCCCAATGATTTTTTGATCTTCACTGATGGCTCCAAGGGGGGACCGAATGGTGTTGGTGCAGCTTTCTTCTGTCCTTCTCTCAATTACTTCGAGTCAACTTCCCTCTTTTTGTTCAATCTTTTATGCTGAATCTTCTGCTATTCTGCGTGCCCTTCTTTTTATCAAAACTTCACCAGCTTCTCGCAATCTCCTTATCCTGTCGGATGCTCAAAGCGTGTTGCAGACTATCACATCTGCTCTCCCTTCCCACTCAACCGACTGCATCATTCTCCTTATTCGTTCCTTAATTCACGATCTTTTCCTTTCCCACTTTATCCAAACGAATTTCCTTTGGATTCCTGACTATTCCGGAATCGAGGGAAATGAGTTAATTGACACTCATTCGCTCGATTATCTTCCTCTTCTGGTAGGTTTCTTCCTGCCTTCTCAGCTTCTAATATTACCCTTCTGTCTGCAGCTGCTCATTCCAAACTGTGGTCTGACTCCTATGTCTCCTCATTCTCCAACCCGAACTCCTTTTTCTTGACTATTCAACCTTCCCTTCCACGCTTACCCTGGTTTATTAACTTTCCTTCTATGCGCCGTTCCAACCTCTCTGCGATTTCCCGCCTGCGTTTTGGGCATAGTTCCTTATTGTTCCGTTATTCTCTCGTGCCTTCTCTTTATATCGCATCCTCCCGGCGATCAATGTATTTCTAATCCCGATCATATAATGTTTTCGGTTGTTCGTAATTATCAACTGAACAAGCTTCTTTTTATTTCCTTCCTCTTACAAACCGGTATTCCCGCTCCATACTGCGCTTCATTCATTCTCTCCCTTCCTTCTCCTTCGGTTATTCTAGCTCTTGATTCCTTTGTGTCGGCTATCTCTGATCGTGTAAGGATCTGAGTCTCTGTTTCCTCCCTGTTCCGCTGTTCTTGGGCCAATGTCCATGTTGAAAAAAAAAAGGGAACGAATAAAGGAAGAATTTTACAAGAAACAAAAATAGTGCTACGATTTTCGAGTACACAACCTGCCCCGCGTTTAATTATGTACCAGTTCCAATTAAGCACTTTTGCTTTCAATTACCGTTTTATTCTACGCTCGGCTGTCCTTCTAAACGTTGTTCACATCAACTTGTCTCCATACGAAGTTTAATATTATAGATGTCTCAAAGTTTCGTTTAACCCGCTAAAAATCGTGTTTATATAATTGTTTGTCACCTACTTGAATACTAATATAACACGACAACAAACGTATTACACTCTGGGCGATTTTCCAAGCACATTTCCCGTCGGCTAAAGTGGTTAAACATTAGTCCATTACTACATAGCTGTGTAAAATTAATGCGATAAAATAGGCCGAAAATTTCGTCATTAGAAGAGCTATTTAAAAAAACATTAGTAACCTGAAGTACTATTTTATTACAACGGGGACTGTACTAATTCAGAATTACACCGTAGACGGACCTCAAATCGTCTTCTAGTAGCGTTTAACGGGAGTTTGCCTACATCGTAATCTGCTATTTCCGTGCCTTATATTGTAGCTTCTACTTTCCTCTCTTCTAGTCTTCTTGCCGCTTCTTAGTACGACATGATAAAAAGGGGAATTGAGGTCTCTGAAGAGGCAATCGCGAAATCCCATGGGTTTTTTTTTTCGAGTTTCCACAATGATGATTTATCTCGTACCTGTTGGCTCAAAAAATTGCACCTACGAATCATTCGTTAACAAATGAAATAACCGTTGACCGGTGTCAGAAAAATAAAATAACGAAATGCGGTGCGTCCTGTTTGTGATGGAGTTAAAGTATTAAGCCAGCTCACTATAATCCGGTAAATATTTTTATGAGACATTAAAGAAGCACGATGTAAATTATCTATATTAGCAATGGGACAGGTATCAAGTGGGCAAGCACAAAGAGATGGCCAAATGGCTTAAAAAAAAAAAAAAATGTATCGCTGCTACAATTTTTAAATTCTCCTAAACGCTTAACAGATTTCACAATGTCGACTATTTCAGTTATTTTTGGTAAACTATATCGCCCTTTTTCAGCTAAACCGAATTGCAGTTATGTAACGATCGTAGGGGTACCCTCTGATTCTATACAGGATTTCTTTCACCCTAATCATGTTCTTCTTTTTCCTCATAATAGCCCTGCCCCCATCAACAACTAGACAGAAGAATTGCCAATCTCCTTTTCTTTCCAGCCATTCGCTGGTATTTACTGATGGCTCGAGAAATACGGATTTTGTGTTGGTGCTTTCTTTTTTATCGAAACAAATAATAATTATTACTCGGAATCCTTCAAGTTCTCCATTTTTTACTCTATCCGCATAGTAGAATTTTGAGCTTTTATTTCCCTCGCTCGCTACTAGTGCAAACACACTTGAAAGTGCTCTGCCATCTTCTCCTATTTCCTTATATTCATACGACTACGAATCTGTGTTGCCGTTCGTATTCATTCGCCTACAGAAGAGTCCTCTTCACATTCATTTCGCTTTTAACAAATTCTTCACGAAATTTTTAGTCATCTGAAAATTAAGAAAGCGGCAGATTTAAGAGTCCGATTCAACACATTTCAAGAAAAAAAGTTTAGCAGCAAACAGTATTTTATCTCTTTTAAAAAAAAAAAAAAAAAAAAAAAAAAAAACTGTCATCACTGTTTAATCGGATATTTATCCACACCTCATTTTTAAATCTCATCTATTTAAATCTACCTTCCTAGCCGTGATTCTACAATTTTCCTTCTCGCAGCCATTCCATATTATTCCTGCCCTTTTGGTCTTCACTTCATTCACAATTTTTTTCTGTCATCATTTCAACGTTTGTTATTTGTCATCATCACTTGTTGAAACTTTACACTTGCCGATCCTTTATTTTACATTCCTAATCCAGTCTTCTTTTCCCTTATATCTATGTATGTAGAATCGAACGAATTATAAATCTTCTGACTCTATCCCCTTGTTCTGAATTTGAACATCTTTGGTTGGCTAAGCCCATAAAAAATAAATAAATAAATAATTCGATGTTTGCATCAGAATTCAGTTTGAAAATTATTATCGCTTTCGAAATTATCATATTTTTACTTTTGTAATGTTTCTAACACATAATTATTTTTAAATATTATTCACTTTCCGAATGAGAAGTAAATGCGTATACTTATTTTATACTTTACGGGTATTTCAATTTTTTTTTTTTTTTTTTTTTTTTTTTTTTAATCGCAGACAAATTTATTCTTAAATATTTTTTAAAATTAATATTCACAAATAATCTTCGTTTTTTGTACCAAATTGATTTTCTGGGTATAAATCGTTATTACGAATATATATGTGTGTATTAACATATATATATATATATGTATATATATGAGTATTAACATAAACTTGACCAACATAAACTATCAAAATACAAATAATATCGGATATCGATATAAATA
Organism: Icerya purchasi; assembly: GCA_039619475.1. Lineage (NCBI taxonomy): Eukaryota > Metazoa > Arthropoda > Insecta > Hemiptera > Monophlebidae > Icerya > Icerya purchasi. Next base: position 155,811,414 of record CM077115.1, read on the forward strand.
TCATCCGGAAGAATAAACTGATATTTGAATAACATTCGTTCAAGCTTCGTTATTTCTTGTAACACTTTTAATGTAGACCCAATGAGCAATTCTTCAAAGTAAGTACGATATTTTAAATTTCTACTTCATTCAAATATTCGCAAAATCCGCTCTATTAAACTTGTTGTCATTCCGTCTGCCGTTCTGTTTTTATGCCGAAGTAGTATATATTATTAAGTTGCGTGCGATTTTACTACCGTCTTTATCAGTTCTTTTTTCGGCTTTTTTTTAAGACCTTTAATTTTTTTCATATTCGTTAGCTTATGGCAAGAAAATTATCGCCGTTCCTCTTTCCTTCCGCCTGGTTATTTCTTTCCTTCCGCTTGATTACTTCTTTCGTTTCGAAAATATTGTTCACTTTTATCATCCGGCGACATTTCCTTTTTCGCTTTTCTCTTAGCCTTCCGTTGCACCTTGTTATTTCCGATCGTTCTTTCATGCTTTGCGACTCCTTCGTTACATATAATCGTCTGACGCTGACACAGAAGTTTCTCATGAGAACTGCTCCGACTTCGAACGAAATCGGATCAATTTATTTCGGTCCGTGCCTTGTGTGTGCCCACGCACACTAGTACTTTTCGGACAATACCGCCCTTTTAGCTGTGGCCAAGTGGAGTATTGGCGTTTTTTCGAGAGAAAAAAGAATGACACGGAAAAGTTGATATATAAATACATATACATATATATGCGTATTTTTAAATGAATATATAAGTCCTCTCGACTATATTTACGTAGCAAGATCAGAAAAGTAGCCGTTTTATTCTTTCGTTAAATGTTATAAAAATTACAGATAAACCCCAATCGTTTAGTGGCCAGAGGTTAGCCGGCAGTACAGCCATCATGCGACCTCGGAGGATACCATGATTCTTCTTCTCCTTCTCTTCGAATTTGGTCATCCATGGACCACGTGAAAACAGCAAACTTTTCCTTTTTCATTATTCCCGGTATTTCTTCATTGTTTCGTATGAGATTAATTTTCTTTTTAATTTCAAATGTCTACACAGAAAAAACCTAATATCATTGCGCTTCAATAAAAAATGAAGTATTAGCAAAAAAGTTCGCAGTTTATGCGTTCGCGAATTGTTGTTTTCAAAAAAGAAGTTTACAAAAAGTAAATCACGCGCCTCCCTGAAAACGCTCAGAAATCAGTTCTGATACGCTCTAAAGAAAATATTCAGGTAAATTTGAAGAAAACTAAATGGATAGAAAGGGAAACTGAAAGTCGTACTCATTAGTTTTCATGGTATAACATTTAGCGATTATCATAATCTTTCTTTATGTGATTATTATTTACTTATAATAATAACAATAAATATATATATATATGTATATATATATATATATATATATATATATATATATGTATATATATATATATATATGTATATATATATATATATGTATATATATATATATGTATATATATATATATATATGTGTGTGTGTATAATTCCTTTTTTCTTCCTTTAAAAAATGCATTTATGCCCAAGTGAGCCGCCGATAAATAACAGTATATTCTGCGAAATCATTTGGGCTAGCCAAATACATTCAATATTTGTGTATCTAAGGGTTTTAACAGCAGGGGTATCAGAAAAGCGACGAGTTTAGCCGTTAGATGGGGTAAGTTGAAAAAGATCAAAGAGACGATGTAGGAAAATATTGCTTAAATTTTTGTCACCGACCGGTAAGTTAATAACTTGCGAGCGACGACTAAACGCAAGATTAATGTTTGCTCGGGAGAAAATTTCCACGTTGGGCCGCAATCAAACTGGCGCTTGCATGTGTCGGAAGAGCGCGGGGCGGTAACCTCAAGCGACTTTTTATACGAATCCTTTTTGTAGAAATCTTTTTTGTCCTCTAATCGTCTTTGTCGTCCGGCATCTGGGTCGTAATTTTAAAAGATGTTTTTACGCGCGATACCTGGATCCGTTGTTTGGAAAATTGATTCTACGGAAGGCGTGGTGGACGCAGACACGCCAAAGTTTACGAACGACATACGGGTCGCGTCCTTCTCCTATTCAAAGTCTGAGTGTCTGTCGATGTGAAAATCGGTAAGACGGGTTCGGCGTGTGCAACGTGTGCGCCGGCTAGCCAGCGGCGCGCAATCGAAAAATCCATGTCCTGCCGGTCTTTTGAACGGTTTTTGTTTGCGCATGTGTGTGTGTGTGTGTGCTGGCTGCGTTGGTCCGCCGCTAACAAAATGCTACAATGAGTGCTAGTTTTTGCGTTTCTAGTCAAAACTAAATCGCGCTGTGTTCCTCAATGGCTAACCGGCACAGCTCGCTTCCAGCAGACAATGGCCGGTCCGGATACCTGTGCGTACTCTCTGCATCGGAGGGATAAGCGAACCTCTCTCGGGCTGCCCGTCAAAGGGTCAACCGTATCGGACTTTACTATTTGCAACACGTTCCCGTACGGTCGAAAACGCGCTATGTGTTTTCGGGGAGACCTGTTTTATTAAATCTGTCCTGGATGCGATATTTCAAAGGAACACGCAGCGTACGAAGATAATGATAATATCCATTCATAACGAGAAAGCATATATCAGACGGATCCCGCTCATATATCACCTGCCAACGATGTGTGTTGGACTTTTATAGAGTGTACGTGTATGCGTATATCTTCCGTGAATAACACGTTCCACCCCTTCTAAAGCCATATATATATATATATATATATATATATATATATATATATATATACGTTGATATTTATATTTATACAGATTCGCGTAGATTTTTTCTTTTTTTATCATTAGCGAAATTGTCCGATTTCATTTTTTAAACAAAGGCTGACCGAACCGCCAGCCTTATTTATGCGGCAGTCAACCTCTCTCTATTTATCGTTTCTATCGGCATTTGTATTTTTTTTTTTTCGAGAAAAAAAAAATTAATAAAAAATTAGACTCAGTCGCGGGGGGCTTGCTTCCGCGTTGTTTTTATCATCGGCGTGTAGTCTTCTACAGGAATCCGAAATGCTGGTCGTATCCGATGTTTCACGTCCATCGTTTATTCGTGTTTGTGTTCTCCAAAATTTACCCGGCCTGAAACGAACTGTGTAAGATAAATTTGTAGATTATTTATTGAAAACAGCGCAAAGACACGCGTTCAAACAAAAAACCGAAACATTATACGCATTGTTCCTTTTTTTTCCTTTTTTTCCTTTTTTTCCTTTTTTTCCTTTATGTTAACGACAGGAAAAAACAAGCCCTTATAAATGAAAATGTGTTCGTTCGAACGTACACGGTTCTTCGTTAAATATTTCGCGCTACGTTAGAGGCTAGTGTATGTTCCGTGCCAAAAATGAGAAAAATACAAAAACGTGAATTTGAAAACACCTGCAATTGGTTTAATTTATGTAGGTGGTTAGAACGAAACGGTCACTTTTTTTGCGTAGACACGAACGAAAAAAAACGAAAAAAGTGGCAACTTAAAATGCCACGACCGACATACAGCAATTTGGAAAAGGGACCTATTTGGACGGCGGCGTAGAAGTAAATTAAAAATAACAACTTTAAATCGTTTACGTTTCCATAAATACCAGGCGTGAAATTTTGTAAATTTACAATATGTTTAAAATTTGTTAGCCTTTATGAAGACATTGTTGTGTGTTTCGTCGTGGTATTTCGCCAGGCATTGAATAAAGTGAATTCGGTTTACAACTGAAGTAATAAAATACAATTTAGTGCCCATTGAATACAATTGAAAGCGCACGTGATTAAATAGGGAACTAGTAGGGCTCGCGCATTTTTTAAAGATAAAAAAAGTAACAGGAAAAAACAAATTAGATTTTTATTATATTCTCCTCATTTTGTGTAAAGAAAAATGTTCTCAATGCCCCTGTATGAAAAATTGGTTGACAAATAAAATCTCAATAAAAAACTCACTCTTTTTATTTTTATTTATAATATTATTGTTATTATTATTTTATTAATTTTATTATTATTATTATTATTATTATTATTATTATTATTATTATTATTATTATTAAACTACAAAAAAGAACATAAATAACTAATAAAATACATACTAAATTACATACCATAGTTACCTTACACATAATTACACAAAGATTGCTACCATTGTTTTCGACGTTAATTTCCATTAATATCATTAGTATGAAAATAATATTAAAATTACATTACGGGATAGTAATTAAAAATATATATAAGAATGCATTTACTATGTGCACTATTCTCCATATTTGCATGCTCTTATTGAATTTATATGTAAATAAAATATATATGAATAATTCTTTGAACATATGTGCATCATACCATTAAGTTATGTGTAATTCAGATACTACTGTTATCGTTATGTGTCATCATTATTATTATAATTAAATTATTACATTTGATGAGCGTGAGTTAACTAAAAATGTTGTAGATATAGCGTGCTTTATTTATAATGGTGTATGTGTGTGTGTGTGTGTGTGAGTACAGTAGAGTATATGTATTGGAGCAGCAATTTTTACTTTGAGCAGAAAAAAAATAGAATAAAACAATAATAACAATAATAAATAAATATATATAATACTAATAAAGATTTTGATTATTATTGTTATTATATCGCAAAAAATTTTACTAGCGCATTATTATTCCATTTCCGTGCATTTCTTTTATTTTCATACATCAATAAATGCTGTGTGTAATAAGGTTTTTCAATTTTCCCTCCATACGGCGTTCAACTCTCTCTGCAATCTGTCGCCTACGCTTTGGGCACAGTTTGCTTCCTGCTTCCCTATTTCGCTTTTCTCTGGTCCCCTCTCCTCACTATCTCCTACACCCTTCCTCTCACAACTTTATAGGTGACGCTAATGACATTTTGTTTGAATGCACCTATATCGCTTCCGAACGTTCTTCCTTTTACTCTTCTCTTTTGTCAATTGATCTTCCAACTCCGTATTGCGCAGCTTTTGTCCTCTCCTTGCCATCACCCTCGGTCATTCCAGCACTTGAGTCTTTCCTATCTTCCATATCTGATCGCATAAACATCTGATTCCGCTTCTCATTCTTCTCCCTCTTCTTGGGCCAATGTCTTTATGACGAACCCAAAAAAAAAAAAAAAAAAAAAAAAGTTTTAGACGAGCACGATTATTGTCAGCGCTCAAAATTTGATAAAACAAACTGGAGTAGCCATAATGTTAGTCAATAACCAGTTAGCGAACGTAATAATCAAATTTGTATTCTTAGTATTTATTTTTAATCTTAATTTAAATTCGTTTCTTTATATATATCTACATCAGATTTTTTGCCAGGTTTTATTTTCTTTATATCGTTATATATACATATATATATATATATATATATATATATATATATAATTCGGCAATTTTGGCCTCGCAAGGGGCTGTGCCCCTTAACCCCTCTTGCTTTTATTTATGTCTCTTTCTCTTCTATACTTTGTATAAAATGATCAAAATTTACAACGTAATTCTTACTGGCATCAACACAAAAAGGAAAACAAAACATAATCACAAAAATCCTATCCTAACATTTAACTTTCATTACATAAAATTAAGATATCGTTTCATTGCATTTTTCGTTACATATTTCGTTACATAAAATTGTGACATTTTTAAAATAACAATCACAAAAATCATATAAAATATAACAAACATTACATAAAATTGGGACATTTTTTCGAATGGGGGGTAGCCTAAGAATTACGTGGTAATTAATATCTATATGGTATATCAGGTGCTCGAACACGGTCTAGCAGCGAAAGTTAAACGCTATAGTTCGCAGTTATTTAAAACACAATAATAGATAATGTGTCCGACTATCACATAACCTAGCTGATGTACCATATTAGTCGAATAAAACTTACGTATTATACAATAAATATAATGTGAACAATGTTCTAACGTCCGACAATATTTAACTTGCACGTGCACAGCAGATAAAGGCCAATTATTTTTGTTCTCGCTGTTCCTTACGACCTCGTCAAAAGGAAATTCTCTCGATAAAACATTGATAACATAACGAAGGGTTTAATAGTGAAGGGCAGAAGAAAAGGAGGGAACAGAGACATAAAAGAAGCGCAGTAAAAAATCGGAAGCCGATAAAACATTCAGCGGATAGGAAGGACGCTCGAAGAATATGAAATATGTCGTGGGAGAAAACATGGTTACGCTTTATTGGTTACACTGTTTCGATACAATTTTGTTTCGAACAACGATGTTATCTTATTGGCGGAAACATTGATTATAAAAACTTTCGCTACTTCATTTACGGTTAAATACGACAAGTCATAGAAATTACCAGCGCGACACGTAATGTACGACAAAGGTTACCTTCTCGTCCGGAGTTGTGCCGTCACAACTTCATTAACGAATTCTTTGACCGTCTTCACTGGCTGCATCCTCCTAGTTGATTTCTGGCATTTATTGCAAACAGTGGAGATCTATTCGATTGAGCTTACTGTATTGTTTGCATACTGTAAATTCGCTATAGCCGTTTATTCCTACGCGTCTAAGGTTCACGTGCTGGCAATTCCTCCGATCGCAGCATCCACTGACACTTCCTCTCTCATACCACACATGACGCATTTCATCTATCGTTTACGTCATACTATGTCAACTTTACTGAGAAATGTTGCACGTAACAAGTTTTTCTCGTATTTTCAGATATACGGCAGCTACGCCTAGGCTCTTTCTTATAAGTTTTCGTTTGTGATAAAAAACCTATGCCTCCGAGTAATCAACACGGCATTTTCATTTCAGCTACATCTGCTTTCCTAGTTCATCGTTTTCAACAATTACCTAGCACTCGACCAACATCGCCGGCCTAATTTTGTAGATTTCTTCTTTGCATTGTTATTTTTTTTTTTTTTTTTTTTTTTTTTTTCGCATAATCCTCTAGTTTTCTACTTTATCCGTGTTAGCTCTCTCAGAAGCAATTTAGGAACCTAGGTAATTCCCATAAAAGGTTCAACTATCCGGCTGAAGCAGTCATAATAAGTGTCGTACAAAACACGAAACGGTTCATGATTATTGTGACGTTATCAGTTGTGGATATTTATTTCTATGTTGGAAGTATTTAAACAGCGAGTTTTTTGATGCGCTTTTATTATTCAAGCCTAAAACTAATGTGAACCTTGTAAGTATAAGTGTTTTCTAAATTATTTGTTTTCTGTGGAATTGATAGTTGTAAATTTGGTAAAAAAAAGGGGGCATTTTTGTCTCGAGTAATTTATTTTATTGGTAATACATATATACATATATATATATATAACATTTAAGAAGTTTATTTTAAAATGTAGAGATAATATGACTCATATACTGGAAATAACTTTATTCATATATCATCATCGAAACTTCCACTTAGGTAATGTGCCTCCAGCTGAGAGACATTTAAATTTGTTCATAGGGTGCGTTTGAAAAGTCTCACCTTATATCGTCTCTTGGGGTGAAATCTCTCAATGCTAGCAATGTGTTCTTAATACATTTCACTAGCCGCTTTTATAAGGCAATTGTTCTATTACCAGTGTCGAAATATATATCCATCCAGTCAGGGCTAGTTCTCGAATATCTATCATCAAGTAATTTCCTATACGTTAGAAAACTGTTAATAATGTTAGGGTTCATCCCTCTCCGTGGAGCGTTCTGCCTTATATTCTTATTTACTTAAGCTTGGACTTCCTACCCCTTATTGTGCATCCTATATCCTGTCCTTTCCTTCCCCACTAATTATTCCTGCTATTTGTTCCTTTTTAGTTAAAATTTCTGATCGAATCAAAATATAACCGACTTCTTTCCTTACCTTTTGTTTCTGGGTAAAAAAGGTCCTTGGTTGACGAGCCCAAAAAAAAAAAAAAAAAAAAAGTTAATAATGTTTTTTTCTTTTTGTGACGTTATTCGTTTAACAGTTGGAATCGGGCAATGCCCCTAGTGTTAAATGTAACGTGAACAATTCAATACTAATCATCGATTTTCTTTGTTTGTTTTTTTTTGTTTGACTAGCATATGTGATATTAGTATCACATTATACATCTCTAAGAGATAACATCAATAACGAAAAAAAGAAAATGTATCTATATTAAGTAGAGAATGCGAGAACAAACCTATTCAAACGCCCAAATCAGAAAACCCGCAATTTTTTAGTAGATCCACACAGCCCTGATGAGCGGTTAAACTCGGATCAACGATATAAAAACTGTGCCGCAAATGTACTGACAAATTTTTCTCCTTTCGCATACTCCGCACATAGTGATTACCTGAAATTGCGCAATGACCGATTCTCATTCTAAATACATTTTTTTTTTTTTTTACTGTATTTCCATATTTCCTCGAATCGTACAAAGCTAGACCTTTGTCCCAGTATGTAATACTGCATCTCTGTCTATATGGTGAATCAGTGTACCTGTCGACTAGTACGTTTCGCTGATTGTTCGCGCCTTTTTTTTTTTTTTTTTTTTGTAATTAAACTCGATTAATAAATTAATTTAATCTTCTTAACGGTCGAATCAACGAAATTTACAAACACAGTTCTTGTATAGTGACGGGAAAAAGACAACTATGTCTGAGTTTAATGATAGTAATTTTCGCGCGTTCCGAAATATTCGATTAATAATCGAGTACGTCAATCGGATTAAGGAAATTACACAAAAAACTCGAAATTAACGGCTGCAAAGTTAATACTTTTTTCCTCTTAATTTAGAAATTTGCATAAGCAACGAAATTTCTATTCGAGAAACCCGCGCGAGCGGCAAAGTTTGGTCTTAATTAAATTTGAAAACTGCAATTACCGAATAATGTTCTACACTGCGTAACAACATATTCAAATGGGAGGAGGGGCTTTTTTCAATCCTGTTGTGTCCGGCTTTCTTCTGTTAGTTTTTTTTCCCTTCTTTTTCGTTAAGTAAAAAGTATTAACCGACTGAAAGGAGTGGCGGAGAATCGTCGGACACACGCTAAATCCGGAAGAACCGTTTTCAGAGAAGTTGGCCGTTTGAAAATTTAATCGCAATTAAATTGCAGAAAAGTAAACGTAGCTCCCCAACGAGCATTTAATGGGTTAAAATTAAAGTGACTTCTTCGAGTGTTTTCTTCGAGCACTGAAGTGGAGGCCACTCTGCGGGAAAAATAGAATGAAATAATAGAGAAGACTCTAAAACGGAACATAACGGAAAGGTGAAAAATAAATAACGTCCTCGTCGTGTCGTCCCGTAGTCGGAAAAAGCCTAAAACCAAGAGGCCACACCACGAAGAGTAGGTTCAGTTTGTTTTGTCTGCTTTTGCGGCATAGCCGCCATGCCGCAGAGCCGCTCCGAAATGTCACTAACAAATTGCGTTCGGATATCGTACAAATTCCCACTGGCTTCGGCCAGGTCCTTTGCTCGCACACAAACACACAAGCACAAATCACTTAGAGGCATTTTTATATATACGTTCGCTTTGCATTACTGCATGTATAAATATCCGGAAACGCGAGCTCGCCCTTCCCTCCCGGTAAATATAATAAATATTAGCCGTGTTGACACAGACGGACCCCGGAGCATGATTGACGAATTCCTACCGAACGAAAAATCAACGGTGGTCGCAGATGTTTCCTAAAATCAACATCTCCGTTCCAATCATATTGACGACGGTAATGATCGAGTGCATTAATAGGAAGCCTCTCCTCTAAGTACACGCGACCCAAAAGAACACAACTCGTGCAGATACCCCGCTAGCGGCCATCCGCTGCACCGGCCGGACAAGTAGGTCTGATTTATTGAGGCATTAGCGCTGCCGCCACCGAACGCGTTTAAAAGATCGCTGCATCGTTCGAAGAAGCGTAAAATGCGACCAGTTTATATGGCAAAGTTTTCTCGTTCGCCCCGCCAATCGGCGCTAGGATAATTCTGTCTCGCTTCTTATAATATCCTTTGCCTGCGAATGCGCCCGACTTTACATATTTCTTCTCGCTTCATTCGGAAAACTTTTATAGTTGCTCCTGCGAGAGGAAATGTTGAAACTAAAGATGATCCGAGACGTACGGATGTTTACCCCCCCCCCCCTTCCCCCATTTGGCTATTCTGTTCTCACACAGATCTTGCTTTTAATTGGACTGACAAAATAGAAGATTTTCTAATAAAATGAGACTACTTTAAAAACCGGTCCATTCATTCCATTCTCTGAATGTCTTCTTTTCCATTGAATTATTATTATTTCGATAGGTGCTAAAGGGAATTTTTAATTGATTCACCTTTCGTCGAGAGGTGTTTCGTTCGGGCGGGATATTACCTCAATTATCTTAATTAAGAGCGTAGAAAAAATCCTCTTCCGCGCTGGGTTTAATGTCTATTGTTGACGCGTCCAAAAAGAATCGCTGTTCTTTCTTTTTTTTTTCTTCTCGGAAAATATACCCTTTTACATTTATCGTAACCGAATTCGCGATACTAAACTGAAACAAAATTTGAAAAATTCGAAAAGGTGTAGCTACAAAAAGTTGTGATATTCGATAAAATAAGGGAAAAAATCGCATTCCTTCTATAACTTACACCAATCTAAATGGTACAGAAGACAACGAATACGGACTGCGAAAGTACGAAAATACCATACAGATGACATTTTTTTGTTTGACATACAAAGAACTTATTCGAACGGTTTCGGATATATTCGATACACATTGGTCAGTATGGCGGAAGTCGAATTGTGCCAGGTGTGGAGATGGTAATATTATCGTTGTTCAGTGTAATCCGAGTTGTTCGTGCATAAACTCGATAAATTTTTCAGGTCCTCCCGCGTAAATTAGGGATCGCCGCTTAGAATTATATCATCGCAGTAACGGTACCCCAACTAGGAAAGCACCCGAAATGTACCGGATGAGGAAGAGCCGTTTTATTCGGAAAGTATCATTAAATTTATGTGTCGTTTTGTTTTTCGATGCTGGTCGAAATTATTTTCATCGGAAAAAAACCAGAGCAAATCCGGACTTTCGAGATGTTTTAGCTACTCGTAGTTTAAAAGTCGTTTTCCCTGAAGAGGTCGCTGATTACGAGTTTGTGCCGAAGTAAACTGTCCCCTTCACATCAATCACACGTAGGACTTGTACCGGAGGTCTTCTCATTCACAATATTACGGACTGTGCCCTCAGGAACATTAAGACTCTCGCGTTGGCCCTTGAACGGCCTTGGCCAATAATGTCCCGTATTTATTGAACATAATACCGTCTGAACGTAATTCATGCTTTTGCGCTTGACAACACTTTCTACGTCGCCGCCAGATGCTACCGATTCTTGATGAAGTTTATATGCAAACCATCGGGCAACGTTCAAAAATCGAGAGATTCCGAGATCGCTCTGATTTTCGTGTGAAGCAACGATGACAGCGTGTCTTTTTTTTCCTAAGTTAGTCTTGTTTTTTAATCTGAAGGAAAAAAAAAAATTACCAATACGAATGCCCTCAAATACCTTACATGACCTGTTTAGATATATAACATATGTATATCAGCAACAATGCCTCATGCACGTGGATAATGAGAAAATCCAGTAACGATTTTTGCGTTTTTTATAAATCCTATTATTTATGAAATGCGTTACAAAAGTTGATGAAAGCTATTAATGAAATTTGCGTAGCATTAAGTATCGTACAATTAGAAATAACTACGTAATAGTACGCAGATGAAAAAAAATTATTTAAAAAAAACGCACTGAATTCGAAGATTTACTCCAAAAATTCAATAAAAAGTCAATAAATACCATTAAAAATTCAATAAAAATTTAATAAAAATTCAATAAAAGTTCAATAAAAATTCAATTAAACTTCAATAAAACTTCAATAAAAATCCAATAAAAATTCAATAAAAAGTAAAAAATTCGGTAAGAAAATAATGCATTTTACAGTAAAATTAAACAACGTGTAGTATACCTTAATTAGACTCTCAGCAGCGCACCAAATTCCCAAACTGAAACAATTAGAAACCGATTAAACCATGGATCACAGAAGAAATATTACAATTGGTCGATGAAAAACGGAAATATAAAAATGACAATAGTAAAGAAGGAAAAACGAAATACCGATCTTTAAAAAATTATATAGACAGAGCTTGTAGGAAAAGAAAACAAGAATGGTGGGATTTAAAGTGCCAAGAACTTGAAAGATTAGAAACTCAAGGAAAACCTGAACTAGTTTATAAGAGAATAAAGAGTATGTTCAGAAGGTATAAAGGACTAAAAATAACAGCATTAAAAGGCCAAAATAATAAGGAAGCTATAGACTGCGTAGAAAAAAGAGCAACCTGGCAGGCCTATGTGGAAGAATTATATCATGATGATGTATTAAATTGGAAACCAAGTTCAAACGCGCAGCTAGATCAATGGTCGGGTGGATAATATTTTAAGGGACGAATTTGATGCGGCAATTAAAATGTTAAAAAACAATAAAGCACCCGGTACTGATAACATAGCAGCCGAAATGATAAAACTGTGTGGAAAGAAAACTCACGACGCGCTTTTTAGATTAGTTACAAACATCTATCAAAAAGGTACATGGCCAGCAGAACATTGTACATTAGTTATTGTCCCGATTCCAAAGAAACCAGCCGCGGTTAGATACACAGAATATAGAATGATAAATCTTATCCCGCATGCATCGAAAATACTGTTGCAAATAATAAAAAGGCGGATGGAAAAGTATATAGAGCAATTTTTAGGCAAATCGCAATTTGGATTCCGTAAGAACGTATCAACTAGAGATGCAATAGGGACGCTAAGGAATATTGGGGAGAGATTGATAAACATAAATCGGAAGATGTACGTGTGCTTCATCGATTACACTAAAGCCTTCGATCGAGTCAGTTGGCATAGGCTCTTCCCACTCCTTGAGCAAATAAAATGTCCTGAACGAATATTAAACCTGATATATAACTTATACACACAACAAACGGCTGTTATCCGAGTAGATGGAGATATATCTAAGCCGGCAAAAATAAATAAAGGAGTACGGCAAGTATGTTTGCTATCTCCGTGCCTTTTTAATGTATATGCGGAGCTTGTGATTAAATTAAGTTTAGCAAAAACCAAATATGGAATTTGCATAGGAGGGGAAAAACTTCAAACGATAAAATTTGCCGATGATCAGGTTATAATTGCTGACTCTCCGAAAATGTTGCAGAGAATGGTGCAGACCTTAAATGATACAGGAAAACGGTTTGGATTAGAAATAAACGTCAACAAAACAAAGACAATGATGATTGGCAAACAACCTAAACGTTTTCAACTAGACATAGAGGGTCAGAAAATCCAGCAGGTGCAAGCATTTAAATATCTCGGTCAAGTAATAACAGAGGACTTATACAGTGTAAATATGGAAATAAACTCAAGAATCAGACTAGCTAAGCTTGCGTGGCGGGAAAAACAAAATATACTGCGCCAAAAGTCAATGCCACTGAAAATACGTAAGCGCATCGTTAAAACTTGCGTGTGGCCAGTAGCGCTGTACTGCGCGGAAACGTGGACCCTGAATAAAAGGAATATCTTAAAGTTGCAGGCTTTCGAGATGTGGTGTTGGAGGAAATTACAAAGAATAAGCTGGACTGAAAAAACCACAAACGCAGAAGTACTACGGAGAGTAGATGAAGAAAGGACATTGGTCCATTCGATACAGAAACGACGATTAAACTGGATGGGACATGTACTCAGACACGGCGGTCTCCTTCGCGATGTAATAGAAGGACAAATTCAGGGAAACAGAAGACGTGGTAGACCGAGGAACACATTTATCAGCGGGTTGGTGAAGGACGCAGGCACAGACCGATACTGGAAAATGAAAAGAACTGCGGAGAATCGGAGGGGTTGGAAAAGGCTTACCATGGAGTTAAACCAGTCCTAGGACTGTCAAACTTAGTAATAATAAATTAAATGAGTACGACAATGCACGTATTTTCTATAATTGAAAACATCAAAAATATCTAATGTGGTATTTTAATCGTTGTAATTTCAATTTCATGTCGACTGCGAGAACGAGGCACAGTAACAAATGCCTGAGGGTTAAAAAACGAATAAATCGAGAATAGTTTGAGACCTGCTTCTCGTGTGTAATATAAGACTGGTTTTTCGGAGTAACTAGAAAAATGAAAAATTTTATAGGAGACAATAACGACGTCGCACATTTTCACCCAACTATGCTTATCGTCTAGTTCTTTATATTGGCTGGTAAACTGAAAGAAAATAAACAGGGCAAATTGTTATACGTACAGAAAAATCTGCGCTTTCCGAATAAACGCTCCTATGTTATTAAGTTTATTGAAGCGGAATCAGTATCAATCGAGTAGCTCTAAGCGGTTAATTAATTAAAGGGACGATGGAAGGAACAAAAAATAGGGAAAAAATTTTAATCGAGATGACAGCTTAAAGCCTTGATTATTGGTCAAATGAAAAAGTAGCGTAGAAAAAAAACAGCTGATTCTGTTATTTTTTCCGGCATGTTTTTAAATTTTAGTGTCGGTTTTAATTCTGATGATGTATGGAACAATTTGAAACTTTTTTAATATTAGTGTTGCGTACTTTTTTTTTTTTTTTGAAAAATAAAAATTTAAAAAAAAGTTTTATTGAATATTATTTTTAAAAATTTATTAGTCATTGCGGTATATTATTGAAGATTTATACGTATTTAAAGAGATGGTAGCGCGATCGCACTGCGCTGTTTTAGAGAAAGAAGAATTGGTATTTTTAATAAAATGGTTATATAGAGTTGATTATGTGTAAAAATTTTAATTTTATAAGGGGTCTGACTATGTATCACTATTGAGATAGTCTCCATAGTCAAACATGGTGTGATGATAACCGAGCCGACGTTGTGACTGTTAATAGACCAACTTAGGTTTGTTATATTCAAGATTGTGTTATTTTCGAAAATAAAAGAATAACTGTAAAATTCGTTAATTCATGTTAATTAATGTGTATCGTAAGGGGAGGACGAATCGCATGCTAAATTACCGTAATTAATTTCGAAATATTTATACGATTGTACAGCGAAAATGTATCGGCGTTTAAGAACAATTCAACTATTTCGAATAATGTTACACGTTAATTTTATCCTAAATTTTAAAGCGCTTATAACCGAAAATTTTAATACATTAATTTTCAAAAAACTTTTAAATTATTTATTTCGTTCAAAAATTCTAGGGCAATTGTGTGCTTCGTAATTCTGGAGGATATAAGTGTAAATAATTATGTTTAAAAAATCTACAGTGGCTTTTACTTTGCAAGCCTCAACCTTAAATCGGTACAAAGCGAACTTTGAAATATTTCAGGAAATTTTTAAAATACCGCCATCCCCCAGGCACACCCAGATACGACTTTTAACTGAAGGAGGAGTTAACAATGAGAAGGCATATCAAATGCGGTATAGAAGCTATAAAACAATAAATTTGTAAGTAAAACAAAAGACAAAAAAAAAGCTAGTTAAATCTCTCCATCTTCACACTGAGGAGAGCTTACGAAACTCTTATTGAAACGTTAATAATTAAAATTTAGAAATCGTTCATACGTCCAATAATCTGACACATCCGATTAAAAAACTCCCAGCTTTCAATTTAAAAATGCCAGACGATACAAAAAAAAAAAAAAAAACAAAAAAAACGAAAACAATATTCGCTTTAAACTAAGATTACTAGTGAGATATTCGCTCAAGCACAACAATGTGTCGAAAGTTTCAGTTCTTGATACATATTCGCCGTACTCGAAAAAGTAATTGTAGAATTTTTAATTTCGATTTTTTCGGAACGATTTGGGCGACTTCCTGTTTTAGAAAGTGATCAAAATATTTGACCCTTGTACGGCTAGGAACCAAGTCGAGGCCGAAGATACGAACACGGCGGGCACGTGACCGAGGTGCAACGGATACTTCTAATTTATCCGCGAGCTAAGTTTCAAGTACATTGTTGGCTAATAGGACAGCGGCTAAATTACGGACGGTCGGTACCCCGCGCGGGGGTATTTATCTTTGCGGATTAACCGATGCCGGGCTGTGCCGCGAAATCGGAATTCGGCATTTAAACATTCAGATGCCGTTTAACCGGAATTCACCAACAAACGAAGATGGGCCATTGCGGAATGACGAGCGGGGCGGGAGGCGCGCTCGCTAATAAAAAAGGACCAAACACGACCGACTAGTAGTTGCAGCTTCTTTTGGCCGGTGGCAATTTTACAATTGGGCCGATATCGCTTACACATTTTGCTTTATTCATTTATGACCGCACACAAACGCAAATCGAGGCCGGGGCCGACTTTGAATTTTCGGCGCACTACTTTTCTGGGCCCCTTCGCACCTGTACTTGCCAACATGGCGGCAATATAAAATTCCGCTACCGTCCGTAAGAAGAGCCGGAGCAACAGCACCAGGCTGGCTTGTTGTTGTAGCATGATGCTTTGTAATTGCACTTAAAATTCTGAGAACGTCCCGGTTCCGCGCTCGCAGCTTTACAAGATTCAAACCCTCATCATGGCCAACGAGCAGCGGCCCCACTAAAGCTTCCCGCTCGGATTAAAGGTCTTTTCGAGAGTTTTTCTTTCATCCCTCTGTTTTTCCAATTCCCCTTCGCCGCTTTCTTCGCCGTTTTTTTTCCCGTTCGTTTTCGGGATTTCCGACAATTTTCTTCTATCGTTAAGCAGTTGCGTTAACAATGCATCTTCTCCGTTGCCTTTGCACGGCCAACGCGTACGACAGTCCCTCTGTGCTTCGCTCTCGATACGTCGCTGCACTTTGATCGAAAACTTTTTTTTTCTTCATGAAGATTTACAATCTCTCATATTTCACCATACTCTCCAGTACGGATTCCGTTCTGTCCGCTTGACATTTGCAAGTTCCTCAATCGTTCACATCTGTCCGTCGAAATCCGTTCCTCATTTTACGTATCTGCAGCGGCCGCAATTTTTTCGCTGTCAAAGGTGTGTGTCTTATTTTAATCGCGTGTCATCGTTGTAGATGGAATGGGGCTACTCACAGTACACGGGCTTTCATGTCCAACTGAAGTATACGCGCATAGATTTATAAAACAACTGCAAACAACTACCGTACCGCGTAATCTGTTCGCCGAATTGAATTTTTCCTTCTAATATAAAATGAGCGTAAAAATATATTCAAAATTAATTTGGAAATGTAGTGGTTAAGGTGCCTGGCTTCCAAACCAGAAGTGTCACAGGTTATCGAGATTTATCTCGTTCCGGATCCAGGTCGCTCCCAGGTCTACACCTAATAACTGACATTAAATATTGGTTATACCAGAGAATTATCTACGGGAAAGTAAAGGCGGCGGAGAGAAAGGAACTGGCCCCAATATTCTCATCAGAACCATTATTATGGAAAGCTTAAAAGTCTCCCAAAAATTCCTCAAGGAGCGTTTTAATTACACACACACACAATTTTAAATTTATAAACCTTTCTAACGTTATTGAATTTTTTTTTTTTTTTTCGCGTTTCTGAACCGGCTTATTCGGATTCCGTGCAAATTACGTCGAGCATTTACAGCTTCGCCGAAATCCGGTAAATAATTGAAATTTTTCTGGAATGAATTTTTTCGGAAAAGTTGCTTTGTTATTCTAACAATTTTATTCACAATTGCACATAAAATTTCGCAAACTTGGTCTGACGGTAGAACTGCAAGTTTTTTACACGCCTCAGTAATATTAACACACTGAATACGTAAAATTTTATAAATTGATTATTTAACAGTAATTACTGTTTTGCCGAGTTCGCGTGCGAAAACGTTAATTTTGATAAAAAATAAAAAAACAAACTTGCAAGTCACAGTGAAATGAAACATTACATACAAACTTTTGATGAGGAAGTTCCGCACCAATTAAGAGTTGAATATTATCAGAGCCATCATTAAATTCTTCCACGTTCCACCGCTGAAATAGGAAAAGTGGTTTAACCTATTTAGAAAACGTGATTTTCTTTTTTTATAACCCTTCGATGACTATTATCCATGTTATAGCTATATACTGGCAAAAAGCGTACTCAAAACATATTTGCGGAAATTTAAAAGCGCTCAGGCGAATCGGAGCAATTAGCCGAATAACAATGATGTTTTAGCTCGGAGGACTAAGAATGAAAGACTTGTGCATTTAAACGTATGCCACGTACGAGGAATTCGAAAAATTCTGGATCCTAAAAATTCGAAAAATCACATGTCGGGGTTGGAAATAAAACGAAAAACCGCGATTGAAAGATTTTTTTTTTTTTTCTTTAAACCATTAGTCCCCATCAAGTCAGTTGACTTGTCGACGGATTCCCAAAATAAATACACATGGCTATATTTATTTAATAAATAAATATTACATACTTAGTTTCTATAACTTATCATTATTCATCTGTAACTATTCAAGTATAAACCATTTAATATCTATCTCTCACATATCATCATAAACAAAGTAAGTCTTAAGTAGTGATATACCTATATACTAACTTATATATATATATACACACAGACACTTACACCCATATATATATATATATATATATATATATATATATATATATATACACATACACATACTCCCATATATATATGTATATACACATACACACACATATTATATACAATTTGATATAATGCTTGTATTTGTTGTTAACTGGCCAAAAAAAACAAAACTAAATTTTAACATTTCCTTTATTTTAGTATTGTTTTACTGTGATATATTATTTATCGGTATATTATTAAGTAACTTGATTAAAACCATTTGTTGTAGTTTGTCTCTTCATATTTATTACCGTGCCTTCTATGTTGAATTTCATATTGTCTCTTACACCTAATATAAACAAAAGTTCTTTTTGCTTTTTCTTTTTTTTTTTTTTTCGTACGGCGTTGGCTTTGGTCCAAAAATTTATGAGGTATTACAAATGTACATTTTAAGACAATTATGAAAAGTGCATTGAAGTAAGAGAGTTACCGATGGAGATGAAAAGAAAATGATAAAAGAAGCACTGTGTAAAATAAAGAAAGGCATATATTGTCTGAAATTGAGAATAGGAGAATAGGAAATTATTGAAGAAAGGACCATCGAGAGAAAATCGCCGTGTCACTTTCCTCAAATTTGGAATAACTGAAAACCCATAAAAAGTCTATAAGAAAAGAACGCGACGATATCGCAAGTTGAAAATGTCGAACTGAAACGATGATACCATTAAAGGAATGAGAGGAAGGAGAAAGATTAGCTTGGGAAACACTTTTGGAATCAAAAGCAATGGGAAATTTGATGATCCCGTTCTCATTATAGTAAGGTATGCAGAGCGAAGACCGAAATTATAAGCTACACTGAAAATGCATCAAAATTTCTTCAACGAAAACTCAAAAAATTACTAACCATTATAATGATAATTTTCTGGCTGCAAACAATATGGCAAGCGTTGCGCGAAACACATTCATACACATATTCTACGTTCTTTCTTCCCTCTATTGCATTCAAATTAATTTGCTTTGGTCCCTAGACATTCGACCATTCTCGGTAATGAAGTGGCGGACTCTTTGACTGTGGTCGCTGCTTCTTCCCACCTCTTTCTTAAGAAAAATCAAATTTTCTAATCTCTTTCCGCTGTGCAAATGTTTTCATCATAGATTACGGTATCGAATATTTGCGCTTCCCCTTTTTCTAGCAATTGTTCTTTTTGTCTATCTGTTCAATCTAGTCTTCCTGCCAGTCCATAGTTCTCTTTGTTTCCTTCACTTTGTCGTTCTGTTGTTGTCTCCATTATTCGTCTGCGTTCTTACGACATACTCTATTATTTTCCTTTCGTTTTCCTTTTCCATTGGTTTCTTCTCTATATTGTTCACTCCATCTAAATGAAGAGCATGTTTGCGATGCTGATCGTATGTTTATTAAGTATTATATTAATTTCTTTCAATCGATCGTTCGGCTTTCTATTCAAATCTGATGCGAATTGTTATTCCTAGTCCATATTGTGTCTCCCATATTCTGTGTCGTTTCCTTCTCTACACATCGTTCCCATTGTTTGTTCCCTCCTACCAGCAATATCTAACCGTATCAAAATATAACCGATTCATTTTCCTTTCTAAGTATTTCTGGATGGAGGTTCCCGGTTGAAAGGCCCAATGAAAAAAATAAATAAATAAATAAATAAGGGCTATGCCATTTTTACGTCAGAGGTAATATGAGAAGTCACGTAATTACATGGATTGCACGGAAACGTTTATAAATTACATTTTATTATTTTTCTTCTCTGCCTGTTAATTGACGTAAGCATCCATTAATGTTATCCATCCTGCTATTTTAACAATATCATCTGTACATCTCCTGTTAGACCTTTCTTGGTTTCATTTTTTTCACTATACAGTCTCCATATCCCAAAGTTGTCTTCCAATATGTCCGGCCCGTGCCCATTTATTCATCGATATTTTTTCACCGATATGTTCAAATTTCGTTTTTCCTCTACTATGCTTTTCTGCTTTTATTCTGAAGCCTAATATCTAGTAAAGAACGTCCTATTCAGTTTTCCTTACTTTTTTCAGTTACTTGTTTTATTAGTGGCAGGTTTCTGTGTAGCGCACTTCATTACTGGCATTATACATTGATTAAATAATTTTGTTCTGTTTGAAATTTTGCTTTTGAGCGTGTATTTCATTCTATAATATGCCATCCATTTCTTATTATTCTGGCACCTGGTCTAGGCTTGCTTTTGCTTTTATTGCTGTAAAGACCTTACTCGAATACACAAATTTGTCTACTTCTTTCAGATCTTGAGAACATAATTTCATTCCATCTATTGTCTGCTAAGTTTCTCGATTTTGATCATATTTTTAGTTTTTTTTTGTTTTTTTGCATATTTATCAACCTTACAGTTTTTGCATATTTATCAACCTTACAGTCTTTTTCAGTCGACTAAAACCGACACTTCTATAAAAAAATTATCCAAAGTTCCAGCGGCTATCACCGTGACTAAATAGTCACAATTTTATTTATGTATATTATATTCGGTCTTCTCGAACTCACCAACAGATGACTGAACCGCGAAATGCTAATTCTTCTGTTATAATACTTATAAAAAATCCGATTTAAAGCGGACTACATTATTCCTTTTTTCTTTTTTTTTTTTTTCGATGAAGAACTGACGGAAGATAATTATACCGGTAACGCGAATAACGGAGTTTAAGAAAAGCGATATTTCGTAACGGGATTTCTAAATAACTCAAAAAGCGCAGTATTATTTTCTTACCAGCCCTCCACCGTAAGAATGACGAAGCCATTAACGTGTTAAGCGGGGTTGTGTGTCTTGCGAGCAGTATTTCTTATTTCGAAAAATGGAAAACACTTTTCCCTCCTTTTCCATTTGGTTACTCAGATTGACTTTGCATTCTATGCGAAAGAACGAGAAATAAATGCGCGCAGGTAATTTTTGAGTAATTTCAAGAAGTACTGCTGTGTAGAAGTAATTTATAGTATAGGTCGACTTTCTGTTGGACCGATTGTAGCAGTGGCTTACATGTAGCGACGGGAATATTTTTGTGTTTGCGAATTTTACCTTATCCGTCCCGAGGGAGTGATTACCTCTAGATTAACTCGAACGCCCCGTTATTAGACAGGCCAATTTGTAAACAGAATTAACAGGTTCCAATGTGCAAACAACCTTTACTCGGCTAGTGTGCAATGTTATATACAAGTGTGTACTTTGGCAAATATATTCAGCGGCTTTTATTATCATCGCCGCTCTCCTCTTCATATTATCATCAACATTATTACAATCATTATCCATCTTGTCATCATCATCGTCATCATCATTATTGTCAGCATCTGAAACTGAAAACGTAATTTCTGTAGAGCGGATCTTACGCCGTTCGTTCCCGTTTGCGGAAATGGTACTCTCGATAGACTATCCTCCTCCGCCGAGTAAATACCGGTAAATGTGGGCAAAGACAGAAACTGACTTGTAAAATTTGCATTTGCAGCAGTGCCAGATTACCTACACCCCTCTTTGACATTGTGAACTCGCTGCCTACTACACGTTTATCTACTTACAACACCACCTTCGTCGCGAGCTTTTCACTGACGTGCTACAAAGCGTATACACGTAGTATTGTTAAGTGTCTCGGGCGAAAACGTTTTCACGCACTTGTACTGCTCAATTTGGCTGCTGAAAGAGTTTGATAAAAATCAAATTCGCGTTTTTAGCTGTAATTTGATACGACACATTTATTCGGCGGGCCCTTATCCATTTCCGTAATGATTTTAAACCGGCTGTTGTCGCGAAATATCTTCGGAAGGATTTCAGCCACTTCGCGAAGGCAGACCGAACAATTAGTCACAGCGAAGACGAAAATTTTGCTTCTTTAAAAATTTTCATTTTGCAGTCACCACTGAGAAATTAACGAAAATCTAACGTATTGTTTTAAGTGACAGTTTTGTTTACTTTACAACTCTTTTTTTTTTTTTTTTTTTAATCTTACCAACACATCCCTTTTATTCTTTTTTTTTTTACTTTTAAGTACGCCAACAAAAACCATTAGTCCAGCAACAAAGGAAGCTGCGTTATATTTCTATCCGGAAATAGAACAGTAAGTAAGAAAGGGAATTACCTCAGTAAAGATGAGGGATATACGTTATAGTGAATGGGAAGAGCCAGAAATTGATAATGAAGAAGGGAACCGAATATTCAAATAAAGGTCAGAGTTAAGTGCAAAGGACAATGGGAGGAGCAGAGTGATTAATTCTAAACAGCGCTGTGGAAGTAATAGTGAAATATTAACCGGCAGGGAATAAGTGGAACTAAGCATGTGTTGGAAAGAGGTTGGATCAGCGAGAGCAGTGTGTTTCAGTGCAGACCTTTTCTGACAGCAGGATGACATTGTTAGCCACAACGAAGAAAAATACAATAATCTCCGCTTAAACTATATATCTTCTTTTGCTTCCTCAAACGACAAATTAAATTCGCCATTGTAACCGTAAAAGTAATATCAAATAATCCTGTAATTCGACTAAATGCTCACCTGACGATACCAATATGAATTCAAAAAGCGTCTCTAAGATACTAAGCGATCAATTTTAAACTTATACGATGTCGTTTTTTTTCATACCCATGACGACTTGTCGTCGTCCACATAAAAAGTACCCTCGCTAGCACGCGCATAACGTTTTCCTTATTAAATTAAAAAATACAGAGACACGTCAATTGCTTCGTATTCAAATGTGCTAATTTTCGATATTATTTAAGTAATAAAATTTGTAAACACATAATAAATAAATCATAAGTATGCCGACTGGTTTCGGTTACATAGAGTGCCACGATTATTGAAAATCAAAATTTAATAACAGCATGCAATTGTAAATTGTTTAATTTTAATTTTAATTTTAATTTTAGTGTGTCGTATCAGGGGCATTTTATGTAACCGAAATTCGTCGGTGTACTATGATTTATTTATTTTTTTTATTATGTGTTTACGAATTTAACTAAATGAACAATATTATATAATGTGATACATGGTCGAGCATCGATTTCGTCGCGTGAACTTTCGTTTAAATACACTTATCACAACTACCTTCGGACC
The DNA here is from genome assembly GCA_039619475.1 of Icerya purchasi. Classification (NCBI taxonomy): domain Eukaryota; kingdom Metazoa; phylum Arthropoda; class Insecta; order Hemiptera; family Monophlebidae; genus Icerya; species Icerya purchasi. The sequence continues at coordinate 155,834,938 of CM077115.1, forward strand.
AATTCTCATCAGGAGTTTCAGAAACTTGTATTGTTTTAACAGAGGAATCTACGGCTCTATGCAAAACTTTCGATTGCTATTCAATGACAGCGTTATTCCCCTCAGACCAACCCTCATCGCTTTTTTTGTCCCAAAACGTTATATATAAGAAGACGAAGTATCAAAAAAATGGACTGTTACCCTGGTTTATTGCTATTCAATGACAACTTCATTCTCCTTAGGCCGACCCTCATAAATTTTTTTCCCCAGGAATATTGTATATATAAGAAGACAAAGTTGTGACAGAGATAGTAGTGGGGGCCAGGCTAAGAATGACGTCAATATTTCTCGTTCTATACGAAGCACAGAAGTGGTAGTGGTGGGGGTCCAGAGGTGTCCCCAGACGGGATCCAAGGGCCGAAGCCATTGCAAGGCACGGAGGGCCGAGTTTTATATATATACGAGTACATATATATATATATATAAACGAGCTGTGCCCCTTGACCACTCTTACTTAAATTTCTGTCTCGTTCTCTTCTATACATTGTATAAAATGATCAAAATTTACAGCGTAATTCTAAATCGGTCCACACGAATATAATAACATAATCACAAAAATCCTATAAAATATAACAAACGTTACATAAAATTTTGACATTTTTTCTAATGGAGGTAGCCTAAGAGTTACGTTGTAATTAATATACATATATATATATATATTAACATTCGCATTTCAGTCTTTACTGTACATGTCTAATAAAACGTTTTATGCTTTTCTGTACGGAAATAAGAAAAGAGACATGTACGAGAATGTATATAGAAGATTTTTGAAAAGTACTTGTTCTTATTTTTTTTTTATTTTCGGTCCGGTCAATTACGAGCATTAATATAGTAACTTACGAATACTTATATTCTTAATTAACGGAATTGAAATTCGAACCAGGAGGAGCCCTCTCTAAACGAAAGACTACCGTCTGAAATCAACTACACACTGTACAGTAGTCGGCTAATCATTGGTTTGAATGTTTAAGAATTATTTCAGCATTAATCAAATGGAATAAACAGAACCTGAGTTGATCTGAGATCATATCGAGAAAAAATTTATGGGAAATCTCGCTTTGAAATAATTGGATTCAATTTTTTGTCTAAAAACGCGGTATTCTCGCATTTGTCGCGATAGAAAAGTGAAAACTGACAACACAATCGAATAGATCAGGACGTTTGAAGTTGACGAAGCTTTGCGATAATAAAATTTGTTTTTTGAATTTTTTCACAATTTGCCCGGGAAAAAAGTGTTTTAGTTGAAGAACCTTCATCGTCTCAAAGGCTTTATCAATTGATTTAGTATCAGGGCGTGAAACGTCTTCGAAACACGAACATAATTATAGTAGATTACATAATTAAACGAATTAAAAATAATAAAAACTCAACACAAGCGAACGAGAAAATCTGGCGGCGGTAAATAAATAGTAGGTGCGCATAACCAACATGATGCCGTAGCGAGGTTAGGACCGTCGTGCGCGCAAGAATAAAAATATATCGGTCCGAAAGCCGAATTAAAATTCGATAATTCTGCGAATCATCTAGTGTTGTTACAGCGATGGCGAATTTAAATTTCAAATCAATTTGTAATTCCGCGAATTAAGAAAAGTCCGGCGACACGCGATTACCGGGAAATCCAATAAACAAAGACAACTCAGAGGGAAAGTTACGAAGCTGCAGCAGCGGCAGCAGCTGATCGTTAAGTGTGCGGAGGAATATCGCGTTGCGAGAGTTTTCCAGATGATACGCGAGATGGATAAGTCGCGCAGAGGCCGAACGGAACGTGCCAAGATAGTTTAATTCTGGCTTTATTACAAAAATGCGAAAAGAACCTCTCTGCACCTGTAAACAAATGGCGGAACAATGGAGCGGAAAGTTCGGCCTGAAAAGAGAACTAAGAATAAACGAAGGAGGCGACAGAGGTCGGTTTGTCGGTTTTGCGAGCCGCGGCGGCGCGGGGAGCGGGAAGTCGCCGGTGTTTGTTGTCAGCTCGCTAATGAAAATAGGCAACAACTGCTAAAATTTCAGCCAGAGCCGCTGATGCCGCTTTGAGACTTCGCCCAAGTCCCACAAGTACCACACTTCCTTTGCCAACTCCCTCCGGCGGCCGTCTTACCGCTGCTCGGTTCCTTTGCAGCGTGCTCGTTTTGTTTTCGTTCGATTTTATTAGTAGGCTTTTTTCGCGTTATTCGAATTAATCCGGTCAATTGCGACTTTTACAGCAAACAGACAGAACACAGTCGATTTAATCTTTTGTCCTCAGCCTCGCCGGGCAGCTATTATTATTTTTCAACCGGAAAAAGAAGAGAATCCGCTCGCCGAGAAAATCCTTAATTGACTTCGGCGCTTCTATTAGCCCCGAGAACGTGCGTAATTTTCAACGCGGACAAGCAGGTTAGCTGCAACGAACAGGTAATCGAGTTAGAGTGCGAACACAAAAGCAAAAGCCGCCATTCGGTTCGCAACGAATTAACTGGAAAATTTTTGTCGTTAAAAATGAAAACAAAAATCAAACAAACAGAGAAAGTAGTCGAAAAAGGAAAATTTCGAACATACCATGAGGTCCTTTCCTTCTTTTTTTTTCCTTTTATTTTTGTCCTGTAATTTTTTGTCGTTTATTATTGCAAAATCTGAAAATTCTCTCCGGATGAATTTTTTTTTTTTAAGGAAACCCGAAAACAATTAGTCGGTCCTCGACTTTTGTGAAGCAATGGGGCGGCGTCGCAATCAGCGCGTTTTCATCCGCTGTTAGATGCTGGCTTGTTCACTCATTCCTATTCCGATCCAATGTTTGCCTACAACATTCTCTGTCGACAGCTCCTCCGTGCTGCATCGTGATATTCCTTTTGCTCGTTTCGTTTTCGGACGACGTGCCGTTGGCTCCACTTCTTTTTCATATCCACGTTCTCGGTTTTCGACCTCCGCCAAGTGTCTCTTTTGTAATTTTCCTTACTTTCGTGACATTCATCTTTGAGGCGCAACATGTTTCGAGGTAAATCGCACTGACCGTACACCGTACTTTTCAGATTGTTTGCTGTCTATACTTTTGAATACGCTGTTTAACTTACTGGCACGCTAGCGCTTACTGTTATTTCTTCGAGCTACGTGTCAAAACATCATTCAACATGGCAAACGTGGTTCTCTGACGATCGGGCAGAGAGAGATTACATAACATACATAAGTAGATTAAGGCATTGCCCGACCCCGGATATGCCAATTATAGGTATATTAAATAATTACGAGGAAGTCGGGAGTGTCTGTATGAGCGGGAAGGGATGAAGTTCATTAAACACTTATATGGCCGAAGAGCTATTACACCTTACCTCGGATAGTTCTGGAAATTGTAGATCAGCCGAATTCGTACGAATGTAAACGCTTATATTATTAAGGAGGTCGTGGAAATAGAAATTTAAAATCAATTAGAGAGAAATGGCCAAATGGCGAGAGCTGAGCCGGGAAAAAAAATATATACATATCTTACGGTTCGTTATGATTTCTCTTTTCCGTTAATTGTTGTTTTCGACGTTATTTCGACTATGCCTAAATTTATTTTTAGACCTACTTTGGTTCTTTCGCCTTCGCACTAAGTGGCACTATTTGAACGGCGAATCTAAGGCGGTTTGTAAAGTTTCGCCATCAATCTTTATGTGTCCCTTTTAATTTCCTGAACGCAATAATTCGATAGGTGTTCAATGGCGATTTCATTTACGCGGAGACGGCTTTGCAATTGTAACTAAGCACAAAAACATACATATGACGCCGGATTTACAAGAAGACTTGGATAATATTTTCAAGTGAATAATAAATAAATTAGAATCTCCAAAAGTCGATATTGGAAAAAATACCCAAAATCACTGTACACTGTTGCCCCGTTATTAACACTAGACCAGAGGTCACGTCTCCGCTTGAAATAGGAAATTACTATAAAGAGGTCTTAGAATAATGATAGATAATTCCATTTCACCGGAAATGCATATAATCTCATTAACAAAAAATAAGACAAACAATACCGGCTCTATACAGACTAAAATTACGAGATATTAAGGATGTATTACAAGGCAGTAATTGCCATTATGCCATCAAAGGGTGAAGGGAAGCAAAGAAATCGGAAATTAACAAAATTAGTAACATACTAATCGGACGTTTGAAATTTATAATAATAGATTCGAAATGGTGGACGGAAAATAAAGAATTACCGCCGAGAACTATGTATGTATTATTATAAATTACTGAAATATAAATTTTTCCAGATTTACCACGAATAGACGTAATAATACCAAGGAGGATACCTAGAGAAATTCGTACGAGGGATAAACCACAAAGTAGACAACGTTGAAGAAAGTATTATAATGAAATTACTACTAATTATACTAAATGATATCAGAGAAGAGACTTGAAAAGAAAAAAGAAAAAATTGCATCGAGCTATGATCGGAGTATTTCTTTTAACTATATGTCTCGTCCAATCATTCGTCCTCCGACTATCTGATCATTTCTGACTCCATGGGTGCTCTCCAGGCTATCAGTTCACCGCTTCCTCCTCCCTCTTCTGACTTCTTCATTCTTCGTATGCGATCTCTCATTTATAATCTTTCTTTCCATCACTCTGTACACATTGACTTACTGTGGGTTCCTGGTCACAGAGGCATCGAGGGCAATGAAATGGCGGATGCTTTGGCTCAGGTTGCTGTTCGTTCTCGCTTCTATTTTTAAAAAATCCCGGCTGTTAATCTATTACCCTTAATTAAGAAGCTTCACTTCAGATTTTGGTCGGATGTGTACCCTTCTTCTTTTTCCAACAATCGTTCCTTCTACCTTTCAATCCAACCTACACTTGCTTCTCATCCATGGTTCTCGGAGTTTCCCTCTCTTCCACGATTTATAATTTCCTCTATTGTCCGCCTGCGCTTTAATCACACACTGCTGCCCTCTTCACGCTATCGTTTCTCTTTGCTTCCCTCTCCTCATTGTCCGTTGCATCCAGATGAAGCAGTTGTCTGTGATGCTGATCACATTTTCTTCGAGTGCTCTGTTCTTTCTGCGGAGCGTTCTCTTTTCTATCTTCACCTTATAAAGCTGGGGCTTCCCACTCCTTACTGTGCGTCTTACATGTCTGTTGTTCTTGTCCTTGGTTCCTTTATTTCAGCTGTCTCCAATCGAATTAGGTTCTAGTTAGTTGTCTCTTCTTCTCATTGTGTCCGGGCAATAGTGCATAGTTGATGCGCCCAAAAAAAAAAAAAAAAAAAAAAAAAAACTATTATATGGAGCAGTGTAATGCGTACACTTTCTATTATGTCTCCTTCCTATCACGGTTCTCTATACTTCTTTTTTTATTCGGATAAGATATTTGCAAAGATTTTTGTTTTTGCTTGGTTTTATTGCTTAATTTTTAATTTTTTTCTCTTTACATTGTATCGTTTTATCTATTGATAGCCACAGTTTTCATAATGTATAAAATTGTACGCTTGAAATTGTTATATTGATCAAATAAACGATAATAAGTGTCTGGCTTTGTAAGACCCCTTACAGTTATTTATATAAGAAAACAAAAAAAAAATCACCTTGTTTGACTTCTTTTCTTAGCAGTGTATTCACATAAGCAATTTTTTTTATATTAATCACCATAAAGTTTTAGAAACACGTCTTCATCCTGTCTATAAATGCCGTATAAATAATATTCCCCGAATTTCTGCGTTCTTATTCGCAATAAATGATCGGAGTAAATCATCCGCTTATAAAACCTGTTTTCTCCAGATTGGTCAGAGTCTGTTTGTTAGATTAATCAAATTATACGCCTATGTAATTTGTACATTAAAACTGCAACTTGCATAAATGTTGACAAATTCAAGCGAAATAGGTACGCACCCTAGTAGGAAGCTTCCGCCGAAATACTTGCTAGCCGCCATGTCTGCAAAGTGCGCGATAGAGCAGCCCGTCAATCAAAGAACGATAGTAATCTCTTAGCAAGGGGTGAAATAACGGATTGCGCTGTGTCGCTTTTCCTGATCGCTTATAGAGTTTTTGTCCGCTAAACGTCAATTTCCAGAAGGGCCTTCATGCTCCGCGGTTCATTCCTTCTTTATGAAATTCTGCTAATACGCTTTTTGAGGCGAATAGTGCATCAATTTCTCCACCGCTGGTTAATTGGTTTTAATGAAATAATGAATAATTCCGTAACATTCATTTGTTTTTTGAAAAAGTATTGACCGCGAAGCTTCCCAATTGCCTTACATGGAGCTGCGAAGTCGACGAATATGTCCTTTGCAAATCTACACTGCAGTTATCTGCGGAAATATACGTCTACCTCCAAGTTCAAGTTCTCCACAACAGAGGAGCAAACTGCGAAGCTCGTAGTCTCGGTACCACCGGCTCGACCTAAACACCAGCCAACGATGGTACTAAATTTCTTCCCGAATTAGAAAACGTCGATTTCCCTCGAAAGATTTAAAAAATTTCGAATTTTCTGGAAACTATACGGAACTATCATATGTTCGGTGAAATTTCACCTTAAAATACTCGCAAGGAAATAAATTATGTTCCGATAAGAAGAAAATATGGGCGAAAAAGAAGAAAAAAAGGTACTTACTACTAGTCCAACTAATATTTAGCACTTATTCTGCAGCTTGCGTAGAACATGACCGCATGCGCAGAGGGGACCTCGTATAATTGGGAATTTTAATCTACTCTTAACCGGAGTTGGGACTAACCGATTACTTTTGTTAATATTTCGACTCTGTTTCATTTTTATAGATTGCACTTTAGTAAATGTAAGTAATAATAGTACGCAAAAATTAAAGATTAATAAGGATTAATTGTCTCAAAGTAATCGAACTTCATCGAGATTACTTAATGCGGACGATTTTATAACACACTTTAATAATTAATTATCGAGACAGTAGCTTCAATCTTTCAATTGTAACTTGTATATTACACTTCGCTCGTTGATTAATTAAAAGTTTATTCAATCTACATGATTCTCAGTTGCGTATAGAAATATTATACACAATTTTTTTTTTGACGACAAGTATGAAAATAATACTTTTTTCGCAACAGCGTTATATATAACACGCAAAGACTAATTACATAAAAAAAACAACAAAAAAACGGTATTCGCGAGAGTTTAACGCTCGTTTTAACAACCAAGTTCCCCGGATATTAAGTATGAGTAAAAATTTTACAAAATTCAGAGAAAAGCGAGAATATGCGCAAATGAAATTCTATCCGTAATTATAACATTTTTTACGTTGAAATTTTTAATTCGATTTCCGATGTGTTCTGAAAATATTAGTAATATTAGTTTTTCGGTAAAACTGGATATTCAGTAAAGTAAATTTATTAGTAAAAAATTAGTAAAAACACTTCAAGAGGAAACGATCACTTCGTGTCGCGCGGGTCAGCATCAATTTGTATCAAAAAAGAATAAAAAGCGATGTAATATAGAAGAATGAAAAAAAGTTCACCGATCCAAATGCGTGAAATGTGATGTGTTTTGGAACAGCCTATAAAGAGTTAGTAGCCTAGCGGTTAAGTTGTTTGGCTACCGAACCTGAGGCGGGTTCGAGACTTGTCTTGTTATCCAAGTCGCTTGTACCTAATCTGAAATTGAATTGAGTACCCTGAGAAATTGGGAAAAGTAAAGTCGGCTCCCAAGTATTATAGAAAGAAACCGACCCACACCTACTGGCATTAGTGTGCTGCTGGGCTTATTACCATTATGGAAAGCTTAACTTCACAATTCCCGACGCCGGGGGGTGTCAAGGGTATGTTACTTATTATAACAGTGAAATAACAACGCTTGTATAAAAAAAGCAAAAAAGGTTGATAGAAATATAGAAACTACTCACGTTTAATTATAAGCATTCTGATCTAATGAACTCGCACACGAGAGAAAATAATTTTTTACATAGCTCTCCGTATATATTGTGTATTATTACTGAACAATAAAGTTAATAAGGACGCTGAAAAACATTCGATTCACAAAAACATCACGCCTGAAAGTCAGCATGTTGAATGCTTCCGGTTTTAAACTAACAACTATTTATAGAGATCGTTGCATTCAGCTCTTATTCATTTTTCCCGGTTACGGATCATCTCGATAGTTATCAGATGATGACGTTAACAAAATGAAATACGCGTTCAGATTGATCAACGGATGAACTTTTATTATTATTTAGAGCCTTTTTCCTCCTTTAAAAGTAGTTTGCTCAAAGTGTTACTACACAGTGACTGGATTTTTTCACAACTGAAGTGTGCTTTACGTTTCTCACCTTTTACGAAAAGACCTGTCACGATTATTTTCGGGAAATGAGTTTTCAAACGTAATTTTTAATTTAATTGCGACGACAGCTCAATTAATAGCGTATAGGTTGCGGTACTTTTTAAAAATCAAAAAATTACGCTTCAATTTTCGATAGTTTTGCAGAACCGAAAGGTGTGTTAATCCATTCATGAACTGATCATGGCTGCTCCAAAGTCCCTCGTATCCCTGTTGCGTTTTCGTGATTCGCGCGTTGAATCGGCCATCAATTTCGGTTTTTTATTATTATTTTTTATACTTTACAAGTCACGCGACACGTCTTGTTGAATTCTGAAACACGACTAAATGTGTAAGCGTGTTGATTTTTGATTAACAACTCGTGTACTTGTCGGTTAAATAAAATTCAAAAAAAAAAATGTATATTATAAATTTGATTTTATATTGTTATGACGGTAATGTCGTTTGAATCATTCAGTTATTTTAGGGTGCCTGTAATTTTAGTACTGTTTGTCTTTAAAATTATAATCGAAGAGTTGTTGACTCTAATTTACATATAAATTATGTCGAGTTAATACACGTAATTACGTGAAAATGACATCGAATTGCCTAGCAAAAATTAAACCGCCATGTACTCTATTCCAAGTACTCTGTGTTTTTTAACCAACTTCAAAAAAATTCGACTGTTTTTTTTTTTGTTTTTTTTTTTTATGTATGTTACCACAGAACTTTCTTCTAGGTGAACCGATTTTGATGATTCTTCTTTTATTTAAATGACGGTGCTTCCCATGTGGTCCCATTTAAATTTGATTAAGATCTGATCGGCAGTTTTTGAGTTATCCTTAAAATAATGTGGGAGTTGAAGCTTTTTGGATGCTTTTTATTCATGATTAGTTTCAACGTCGAGTTAGATTTATTGACTTAAAATATTATAAATTTGCCAAATTACTATGGAAATGTAGCTTTTGATGTTTTCACACCGTGGAAATGCTATTCGAAATAAAGAAATCGATTTTTTTCAAGTATTCAGTATGGGGAATAATGTGAAAAAAAAATTGATTTTTAACAAGAAAAAAATTCAAGCATAACGCTAAAAACTGTAAAATAAAATGTTTTTTTTTTACAAAATATGAATATCGCGATACTTGAAGGTTTATTATAAAAATTTAAAAATGCACTAAAAAGTAAAAAATAATTATTCCCGATAAGAAAATATATATCAGATTAATATAACACTTAAGTGGTGATATCGTAATTCTTATACAACATTAAAACCTTAATTAGAGTAATATTCATATTACATATTAAAATAATAATTAAAAACTGCATTAAATGTTCATTAAACTGTTTTTAATTATTGTAATATAAATTTGATGCCAACTCTAATTAAGATATTAATCTTGTATAAGAATTACGATAATGTCACCCTTAAGGTGTTATAACACTCTGATATATATTCTTTACCGGGAGTAATTATTTTTTACTTTTTAGTGCATTTTTATTAAATTTTTATAATAAACCTTCAAGTATCGATATTTATTTTTTGTAAAAAAACATTTTATTTAATTCTCAATTTCGAGAATTGTCACGTAAAACCTTCAGACAATAAGAAATAAGTTTTACGAAATTATTTGCGGAATGGTAACATTTTCTACGAAATTATAAAGAGAACGTTGCGTTACACGATTTGCAGGTTGACTGCCAGCCCAAAGACATATACATTTCAAAACGCTACCACATTTCTCGTATACTAAAAAAAAAAAGTAACAACAAATTACTGCCACTAAACATATAATAAAAATAGCACCTTTCAAAATTGAATGTGACACAAGAGCTGCCGATTAAATTATCCTGTGACGAACGACCGTTCGATGCACTAACCGTGATCTCTAATATACCTTCATTAAAACAACCTGCCTCCATCATCGCCGCTGTAGCACGCGCTTTTTAATCGAAATAACGATTTACATACATTATACGGAAAAGTAAATGATTTCTTGACGATTTTGAATGAACCTCAGAAAAATAATAGACTTGGACAAAAACGAGGCGCTGGAGAGGTGTTTCGGCAATACCGGAGGGGGGGGGGGAGTCTGAAAAGAGAGTCCTTCGAAGAAGGCTATTTGTCAAGCCTACGAGAGGAGCCACACACTGATTATGGGTACTACAAGAGAGCCAGGGAGCGGGTGGGAGGGGGATTCAAAATGACACACTGTTAACGGGTGGTGTAGGCGATGTCGGGGTTAAGAAAATAATATAGAATGTGACGCGCAGAAGGGTTACGCACTCGGGCGATATCGCTAATGATTAATAATGGGCCGCGTATGATATTGCGTTGCGCGAAAGAAAATAATCGTCATTGTTAAAATGTAACAGGGCGCCGTGCGCTGGAAAAAAAAGGATTTAAAAAAATCCACCGAAAATACTGACTGAATTTTGTTTTGGGGAACTAGGAGCCGGCATGTTGCGCTGACGTTTTATTAATGTTTCTTCTTTTCGACTAGTTTATTGCCTTCCGCCTCCTCCCATTTTCGCTGCGTACTCTTCTCGATAGGGAAAATGCGGAGAAGGACTTTTTTCAGAAGTGCACGACGCAGTTTCACAGCTAAATAGGTTCGAGGAGCGGGAGGAGGTGAGAAGACGCCGTTGAGCGACGACGAACGCGAATTTATGGAGCATCGAGTGACCGCGCGCCTCGGCAGAGAGAATCTTTTGTTTTGCTCGCATCTATTAAGACGATCATATCGAATGTGAGGAGAAGGTAATTAAGCGGCACTGCCGTTAAGCGATCTCCCGGACCTTTGCAAGGCGGCGCCTAGAGTGTAAGCGCGTTATCGTCGGATACGGCAGCGCAGCCGATGAGGTTAATGCGTTCTGTTGCGAACTGATATGCAAATTTCGCGGAAAATTCGGTCGTGGCTGGAACGAAAAGAGGCACGGTCGCCCGGTGCGGAACTGGAAAAGGGCTCTACAGCTGCTGGAAACAATATCGGTAAAATATGGCATATATTAGGAGCATCGAAGGAGCAGAAATCACCGCAAAACACGACCACTCATCCCAGCCGGCGGAAGTGGCGCGACGGGCGGATAGAACGTTTAATAGGAGCGCTTAAAAGAAACGGCGACCTGATGATGATGGAAGGCTGGATAGACCGTAGCGCGCGCGACGATATAGACCGGAGAGCGCGCCGTGCCGTGTTATTATCGGCTACGAAAGAATCTCTCTAAGAAGAAAGGTTGATTTATTTCAGCCGAGCAAATATTAAATTTGTTTTATAGACGAAATATTGGCCGAAAACCAACGGGCCCCCGTTCCACCCCCGCTGAGCTGTTATTAGATAGATTTGTGTGACGCGCTCTCCGTGCGAGCTCTCGAATACGCGCGAAAAAATGGAGAACGGTTCCGTTGGAAAATACCATGGAGCAGACCAAACCGGAAATTGGTATTTTCCGACGTAACAATACCGCGTATCGCACTATACGTATCCTACATCTCCGCGTACGCGAGTCAATAAATAACGGAAGCCGGCGAACTGGCGATGATAAAAGAAGCAACCGCCAATTCGCAATATCGAAGATAATCGAAATATTATAAATCTCAAAAATAGAGATCGCGAAATTTCATATATTCCCCGCCCGATAAATTTCAGCTGGGATTTTTCGCGAATTGTCGCTGAACACTTATCATTCGATTATCTGTTCATTTCATTCTGTGGAACCCGCTTAAATTGTCCATCGTATGTAATTTTCAGCTTTTCAATAGCCATAATAAATTACAAATTATCGAATTCATTTTTCATCTTTCATTTTTCATTCTCGGCAATATTGCGCAACGTCAATAAAGCCTAACAAAGTCGTGCTTCAAATTTTGGTATATTACAAAAAGTCAACTTTAGAAAATTTTTTCATTTAATCAACAGTCTTAGTTCTCGTTTGAATAGTCGCCTCAATAATTATTCGTAGAATATTATTTTCCACATATTTGCAAAACTTGCTTTCAGAAAGAAACAAAATATTTTGCGTCAAAAGTTATTAGCACTGAGTTTTAGGGAAACGATTAATGAAGGTTTATGTATGGTCCATAATATGGCGCAGAAACTTGGACCGTAAACAAGCGAAGATAAACTGCAAGCTTTTGAAGTGTGGTGTTGGCGAAGGATGGAAAAGATAAGTGTTGGATGGGCAAAGTAAAAATACAAGATATATTAAATAGACTATCTGAAAAGAGGTCGTTACTTGACCGGGTACGTAAGAGGACACGGTTAAATTGGACATGTCTTAATGACGGATTACTTCAAGTTGTAGTGGAAGGAAAAATAGCTGGTAGACGAGGACGCGGAAGGTCACACGAAATTCGTTTGTCGCGACGTTACTAAAAGATGATACAGAGCTGAAGATTTAAAGAGGGCTGCGGGAAGCCGGGAATACTGGAGAAGAATCATCATGGATGAAAACCAGTTTTAGGACTAAACCATGCAGATAGATATACATTTCTTATGTATGTACTACGTTACACGCTCCTGTCATTAGGTCTCCCTACTCCCTATAATTCTTCCTTTATCCTCTCCTTTCCTTCATCTTCTGTGGTGTCCGCACTGCTGTCCTTTGTTGCGTCCATTTCGGACCGCTTAGTTATTTAATTTCTTAGCTTAGTTTTCTTGTTGTTGGGTCAATGCCGCTGGCGCGCCCACAAAAAAAAAAAAAAAAATACTACGTTACACAAAGCTGTTTCCGACGATTTCACTATTTTTTCCCGAAATACTTATTAGAGTGAACATTTTTGAAAATCAAATTCCTTTCATCCCTATGATAATCCGGTTTTTTACTCCTTCTTGGCCATTTGGTAACACTGATTTATTCAGTTCCCCTTCGTTCAGCTTTAAATGTCAATAATATTTTGTTTTTGTTTTTTTTTTTTCTTTTGACAGTTTCAATAATTTGTAATTATATTTAAGTAAATTTATAATAAGTCCGTGAACGCATGTGTGCATATATGTGACTATATTTGTGAGATTGCGTTATGTTACAATAAATCTACTTGAGTGGGTATATAAGTCTGAGAAGAGTGTGTACCGTGTTACGGGTTTACAGAAAAGTTAGTCTGTCGATAAGAAACCAGTGGGAAGATATTTTTCATTTCTTTTTTTTTTTTTTTTTCGTTGATTCATTGATTATTTCTTATTATTTTTTTAAATGTTTTTATTTGTTTTAAAGATGGTATTGAATAATAGTAATCCCCAATATGTGGCGTTATCATATTCATAATGTTATGTTAATTGTAAATATTTTCTCAAATAAACTGAATTGAAAATTGAATTGGAATATTAAAAATTTGTGTTTCACTAACGCGTACATCTAAAGCTTATTCGATTGTAATTAAGATGGGAGATACTACCGCCTGCAAAGCCGATAAAAATAAGCCAAAAATAAAAAACCCAAAAAACATCGAAACAAAAAATGTACTCGCATCTTAATTTGACTTTCAGTGTACGGTAATTTCATTATAAAATTTTCTTATAATTTAAATTTCATCGGTTCAACGCTAACCGCCTGAAATGATTCAAGTGTCTAATAATTATGTCTAAATCGAAATTCTTTTAAACTGAAAGAACAAGATTCGTTATCAGGCAGTCGGCGATCCGGCATAGAAAACTTCCGGCAAGCTTTTCTAAATAATTCGCCGCAGAAACCTTATCATTAAGCTTCTTCTAGCACAATGTAGGAGCTGCGTAGGCGAAATTCTTTGTATTCAGCAAGCGCGCCAGCGTGTACTGTCTCGCAAGCGATACTTTGAATACCGTGAAAAGACGGTTTCCGGGACGTAATTAGAGAAAGTTGGTGAAAATTCCGGTCGAATTAAGACGGTCGGAGTATGTTAAATTTGTTTTAACCGTTCGGCTTACTTTCTTAGAATAACGACATAACACAATAGCGATCAATAATAATGAAATAAAGGCGCTAAGTAGCGGGAACGGTCTCGAAGTGAAAAACTGTTAACGGGAGGAGCTGCATTGAAAAATCCTCGGAGCGGAACACGCAGTAATAACCGTACGTTCAAGAAACGAGATGATTACTTCCAATACTAGCCGGCTTTTGTTCGTCTTCCATACGTGGGGAAGAGGTCTGTGTGAATGGTTATTTTTGCACTACTGAAGAGCAAAGTACATTAAGTGAATGACAAGAAGACTGAGAGGCGCGCATATCTGCCAGTAATCAAGTTGGTCTTTGTTGCTGAAAAAACCGACAACATGCAACACATTACAGTTCAGCTCGCCGCTGAATTACAGCAGCAGCAGCAGCAGTTTCGGAAGCCGGTAAATTCCAAAATAATTCTCTCTCGCTCTATCTCCCTCAGTCTCAGCGGCCCCTTGGCTTCGCACACAGGCACTGCCAGTTGCTTCTGCCGAGCGAACTTATTAAGCTGAGCAGTCGAGTTCAGAAGTTGCAAAAGTTTTGCGCGCACTGCAAACACTATCCAGAATGAATTCGCACACTGCGCGCCGGTCTGTTGCAGCCGGGTGTGTACCATTCATCCGCCGCGAACACAACGCATACGCGCACACCGAACACGTTAAACACGTTTAATGTATTAATAAGACAATTTCGCGCCTTTTCCCGAACTTCTCGAGTAACTTCGAAGTATATACGTGAAAAGACGGTTTTCTTAACGAAAGGCAGACCTCCTGTATCGTATCGAATTGTACGTCCCGGCGACCCTCCCTTTCCCGCTAGATGCCCATCTGCCCAATATCGGCCGCCTAATTATAATCAGAAATTATTCTGGTGGGGGTGGTGGTGGCTGATAACAAAAAGCAGACGCGATTAACTATTCAAAATTAGCGTTAAATAAGGAAAGCGCCCATATCGGCTGCAAGTTGATAACGCAATGCGAAGGAATTCCGTTTGTTCTCGATTAATAACCCCGCTTAATATCGGTCAGAAATTGAATTGATCCGCTCAATCCCGGGTTTGAAGAAGAATCCTTAAAACAACGATTCTATTTTAAAAATTCGCTATATATATTCCTCAAATAATCGACGCAATTGTCGACAATTAATAGGCAGTGAGTATAGTTGTTTTTTGTATTTTAAATCCAAAACCAAAAAATCAGTCGATTGATAATAATTATAAAAGGAAGCTGATAGAATTTCTTTGAAAAAAGCTAATTTTTTAAAAGCGGCGCAATCTTTTTTTTTTTTTTTTTTTTTATAAAAATTTAATTGATTTAAGCAAACACATACAGAAACGGAGTTGTTATTAATTAAGAAAAAAAATAAATAAAAATACAACCCTCTTAAAAAACGCTTAAAAAATTAAAAATAAAAGTACACTAACTATTGATAAACATGTGTACACACAGATAATTATTACAAGAATCCTGGCCTCGACTGCTATAGTTAGGGTGGCTGAGGGTGCAGGGAGATAACTGAGGGTGCAGGGAGATAACTGAGGGTGGCTGGGGGTTCTACGGGATGATTGAAGGTGGCTGGGGCACAACGGGATGGTTCGGCGATGGCTCAAAATTCACATTGACGAAATGTCGTAGGACGCGCCTTGGTACTTGTTTGTATTTTCTTAAAAATTGAGGCCTCAAAAAAATGGGTATGCAACTCGCACAACAATTCTGCACTGGAATTCTTATTTTCATCCTACTTATAGACATTTGTTGAATTAAAAATCATACAAATGTAGCCTTTTTTTTTTTTTTTTTTGTTTAAGGCATGCCATTTAGATAGACATAAATGTAGTCTTGCATAATAGCTAAATGGATCACAGTCGAGGCTGTTAGAAAGAAAAAAAAAACCTTCATGTTACATGCAAAACATTGTTATTAAGTATGTACAAGAAAAATGTAAGCGTCGCCGAGAAATTGTCTTTGGAAACGAATTAATAATAACATTTAACGCTAAATATGATTTTTCAACAAATATCAGAAAACACACTATCATAATAGAAATTTTAAAAATTTGGAAACTATTATGAATTTCTCAAATTTCCTTGATAATCAAGTAATCTGCAATAAAAGGCGCTATCATTTTTTTTTTTTTTTAATTATATTTAATGTTAAACAGTTCATATTGTTGTGGTTTTTTTTTAAATGTAATTATCAAAATTTTGCACATTTTATAATACTATGAATCACCAACACACATCCGCACCCGGAATGTGATCATGGGATGACAAACCGTTCATTTTCCATAATGCACTAAGCACAGTCGTCTGCGTCGAAATGTAGCATTTTAACTGTGACGACACATTTCAACCCATGACGCGTTTATCCTCAATCAACGTATCCTTGAATAATTTCCTTCAGTTAATATTCATTCTGTTATCTAGAAATTTTTCTTAATAGTCGACTTACATATTATCGCGGAGCACATTAATCATCTACATACTTCTACTCTTAAAAGACTGAACTTACGCTTAAATCCGTTACGCCCACGATATGAAAATCCTTGCATTTTGATATGAAAATTCAATTCACTCTAAACTGGACTACGGCTCTTTTACCTATGGAAGTGTCTCCGAAAGTCTGCTCTTTTTAAACTGGATCGCATTTTTGTTTGATTCGTACTTGTACCTTTGCTTAGTAGCCTTAAAATTTACTCCCATTACAGTTACGCATGCGGAGCCTCCTAATATTCTTCCGCTATCGCTACGCAGATCCCTTCTTAGATATAGATTCCTAATAAAACGACTTACCTTTTCTTCTTTAAACCTCTTCCATTCCTATGGATATATAATGTATAAATATGGCGCTTCTCAGCACGTAAAAATTCCATTATTGTCCGAAATTTCTCGAAGGCTACTCACCTTTTCTCAACACGTTATCTATTACAATAAACCTCCTTACTTCTCTTTTAATTTTTTCTACATTCCAACATCGCCGAAACTATTCTCATTATCATTAGAGATGCCAAATCGTTTAAATATAATGAGAATTCAAAAATATGATGCAACTCCTTTTTTCTTCTCATTTGGCCATCTTTATTGACGGATCTGAAAGTTCCCATGGGGAGTAGGAGCACCTAATTCATTCGCAAAATTATCATGAATCCTTCAACGTTTCTTCTCACTTTATGCCGAATCGTTTGCAATTTTACGCGCTCTTCTTTTTATTTCTTCCGCATTCGAAATCGATAATTTTCTGATAATCTCTGACTACAGCAGTGCTGTTCTGATCTATTCAACACATCCTACTCCATTCTTTGATTCATCCATTCTTAACATTTTCGCAGTTATTGATAATTGATAATCTATCTAGATCCAGCTCTATACAGGTTGATTTTCTGTGGATTCCCGACTATTCTGGCATAGAAGGTAATGATGGTCTTATTTGCTCTCATGATGCTGCACAAAACGGTAATGACATTAACAGTTTTCTATTTTAAACTTTGGACAGACACTCACGCTTGTTCTCCTTGCATCTCCTTCTATACAACTATATTCAATCTACTCTTCCCCGGAAAACATGGTTTTCCTTCTTCCGCTCGCTCCACCGATAGGTAATGATCTCATTAGGCAGGTTTCATTTGATCATAGCTTGGTTCCCTCCTCTCGCTACCGTTTTTAGTCCCTTTTGGTCAACTTCTTCTGTGATGCTAATCATGTATTATTTTTCTAGTATTCTTCCTTATCTCACGAACGATCTTTCTTATACTCAAATCTTCTTGGAGTTAATATTTCGTCTCCCTACAGAGGGCTTCTTTTCTTCTTGCATTCCCTCACCCTTCAGTTATTCTAATACTTGCTTCATTTTTGTCCTCAATGTCTAGTCATATTCAATTTTAATTAGATTACAATAAATTATTATTTTCTTAAATACCTATATAAATGGTACGTCCAAAATTTAAAAAAATTCAAGTCCTTTGCGTTGAGCCAATCGATCGACCCAAGTGATAATTACGAAATTATTAAACGTTGTTAGTAGCGACTAGATTGACTCTTGTGCGCTGGTACTCGATAAAATTTCTTCCTATTAATTAATAAATAATTTAAAAAATAAGATAATAAATTGCGACTAAATGTTCTAGAGTAGAGTAATTTTTTTTTTTCATCACCTCTATTCCCACTTTAATATCATCCTAAGCGTGATAAAAAAAACGCGCATTTTAAAAATTCTAAAATATGCTTTTTGAAAAAATGTAGAAATTTTTCGAATCGATTAATTATTCCGGCGCCATTTTAAAAATTAATTATTATTATAGTTACGCAATATTTCCTCTAGTCGCTGAATTCCATCGAATAAAACGATTAAGTCTTTTTGCAAATAAAAATAGTCGCCGAAAAATAATAATAATAATAACGGTAACAGTAATAGTAATAGTAATAGTAATAGTAATAATAATAATCATAATAATGAAAATAATAATAATAATTGCGTGCGGAGGGGGTGAATTTTCGATGCTAATTATTTTCATTTCTCCCTATAGGCGAAATGACCGATTTTTATTTTCATTTAACTAATTGCTTTCCCCCCTAATGGAAAAACGAACCGAGCTGATTAAGCAAAACTAGTTAAAAATTGAGGACGAATAGCGAAATTCCTTTTTAATAAAGCGCAAAGGAGACAAAACGAGACGTCGATGAATGCGAAGGAAAGAGGAGAATGTAACTAAATTCGAAGGAATAGTTTGCGCACTCTGTAGAAGAGATACGAATTAACCTCCAAAAAAAGGTCGAATTAAGACAATAAAGTTTACCCAGTGTCTGAATGAAAAATTAATAACTTTTCGTTTTCCTTTTAATTCGTTCCTTCTTTCTCGTGTCGTCCCCCTTTTTCGCCGTCCGTTAAATTATTATTATTATTTTTCTCTTTTTTCTTTCAGCCGAAATTCGGATAATAAAAGCCATTTTGCCGATTTCGGGAATTTCATTTTGTATCTCTCTCCCTCCCCATCTTGCAATTCTCCGCTGTGCCATGGCGCTATGTGTAAAATATTTTAATTAAAAACCGACATCCGAGAGCATTCATAAAAAAAGAAAATCTCAGCGTAAATCGAGATAAAAATGTTACTGTTTAAACATAATTAAAATAAAATTCCAAATCTAAAATCCTCTTAAGGCGATGTTCTGGTTTTTTTTTCTTCTCTTTTTCTTTCCCCGTTATTGCTAATCTCTATTATACTTTTAATTTTTAACTCGCTTCTTCTTCAACCGATACGAGAATTGCTGTAAAGCTTTTAAGTCCCATCCGGTAAAGAAAAACAGTCTTTCTTATCGTAGGATAACTTTTTCCCGACCTATCCGTCGGATATTAATTACCGCGCGCGGTCGTTGATAATCCAGGACAAGACGGAAATAAAATTCTCGCGACATCTCGATGATATTTGCGAACGGATTCTATATGGAGGGTTTTTTTTTTATCGACTAGGGGAACATCGCAAATAATCAACACTTTTAAACTCTCCCAGTTCAATCTCGTTCTGCAGCAGCGACAACCGCCTCCCCCCCGGTCTGCTGATATTCGTGTCAACACGAGCAACGACTGATTTCTCTCTAATGCTTAATGCAGAGCTGTCCGGTGATGATTAATAAATCCGCTACACACACATAGAGAGTGTCTCCGGCTTTAAAAGTAATGCCTTAATTCCAGCGTTCCTGCATTAATTCTAAAATTATCCTAGATATTCGCGAGCAATTTTGAAAAATTTTGCAAATTTCCCTGCAGAAGTTTGAAAAAATACTCTCATTTCGACCGTATATACAGGTGAGATGATGTGTTTTTTCGGAAATTCCTGAATGCAGAATTAACAGGTATCGTCACCGGCGTGCCCCGATATTTCTTTTAAAGTTTAATAACGATACTAAATTTAGTTCTGAAATCGTTAAGGTGCTTGACTACTAAATCAGAGGACACCGATTCGAGACTTGTCTCGCGCTCCGAATCACTTTCAGGCATATATCTACTCTGAAATTGAATATTTTGGATATAATACCAGAGAGAATTATTTCGTGGGGGGGGGGAGTAAAGGCGAATCCTAAGTAGAAAGGATACTCTAATCAGATCGATTAAGCTCAGTACCATTATGGAAAGCTTAACTTAACAATCTCCACGATGGTATCAAGAATATATGAGACTTACTTTTACTTCCAGTGTGAAATTGCATTAATCGCGGTAAAAATAACGGAAACATTCCGATAATCGTAGCTGAGAATTCGGATAACGCAGAAATAACAAATTACACAAATTAATATAGTGCGCGTACAAATTTGAAAAGACGCAAAAAAAAAAAAAAAAAAGTATTCAAAAATCTACCGCGCTCAAAAAACTGCGAATCGCATACTCTATTTGTAAATCCGCGGTTTTTACTAAAAAAAAAAAAAAAACTCGTTCAGGATGACTAAAACTGTGAATCTTAACTAATTCAAACTAAAAAGCGTCAACAGACGTGCCAAAAGTAACGCACGAACAGGAATTTTTCGAAAAAAGCATAAAGTAAAGCAAGTCCCATGGATATCCTTAATAGAGTATCATGTATTGTGTAATTAAGCTTTTCATAATGTACTTAAGGTTCTAATGAATTTAAGGAGAATATTGGTGCCAGTTCGTTTCTACTTGGGATCCGCCTTTACTTTCCCTCAGATAATTCTCTGGTACCCGATTATTCCAGATTAGGTATATACTCGTACCTAATAGCGATTTAGATCTGGAACGAGACAAGTCTCGAACCCGTGTTCTCTGGTTTAGTAGCCAAGCGCCTTAACCACTAGGCTACCGCGCTACCATGAAAAAAGTACACGAGATAAAAATACTTTACGTGTACTTTAATTCTACGACGCGTTCCAACCTCGCTGAAAACCTCTGAATGATAGGTTTGATTCACCTTCAAAGTTCGTTCAGTTCCACACAGTCAGTGAATAACGGTGTTCACGAGATTTTTTCAGCTCATAGAATAGATGTCTGCCGAACCGATGTCGGACATGTAGCCGCCAGAGTGGAAAATTAAATCGTATTTTTCCAAAATAGCCTGCTACATATAAATGAGGTCGCACATTATCGTCGAAACACAGGAATGTCGCAAGGGAAGGAAGATAATATACGAGGATATTACCCAACTGACTTATTCCCGACTAGAACACGATGATAACAAGCCAAAATACTTCCCATTGACGCTGGCATCTTCCATAAAGCATAATTTGTTGTCGTAATTCGGGTTTCCACATTAACCGAATATTATACGTCTTATGGTAGATCCCCTATCGGAGCAGCTATGCAGCCCCTTCAACTCACATTACACTTATATTGATCACTTATGTAGGGAGCGACTTTTCCCTTATCTAACACATTCGAATGTTGCCGGTTTTTGTCGATCATTATTGTTATGACAATGCGTGTTCGTCGCTTCACGAGCTGATCGAAGCCTTGATAATAATCGAACCCTAATCGAAGCCTACCTGGCTTATTGCTACCCTGCTGCCTTTTAAACTTGCCGAACGATCTCTAATACAGCATGGCCACAAAACTTCTTATGTTTACCGTATACGGTTTTACCGCATAAAGTTTCGACTATTCGAGATGTGACGCGAGTTTACTCACTGGAATATACGGAAACACGACCCCGACAGCAATTAACGAGATGAATGTATCGAAGGGGAGACTCCAATGAACGTTTCCAGATTGTGTTTCTAACGGCATTATATGGGGACGGCGAGGCAGCTATTTACCCCATTGGTATATTTCGAAACTTTACAAAATGTCTTTCTCGAATTTGAAATGCAACATAATCTCATATAAAACAGAAACAACGCCTTGAAATAAATAAAAACCATCGTGACACGATATAAGTCGGTCAATCTCAATTTGGCGCTAATCTCTGCTGCTCCTTTAAGTTTTTCGATATATCTGGACACAATAGCGCGAAGAATCTGATGAAATTGCTTTATCGGATTTCTTTTAATCGTATAAGTACACTGAGAGTAATTTGAATAACAGAGCAAAACATTTCTTCCCTTCATTCTTTGACGAAAGATTAAGTGTACGTATGTATTAGAGTCAACCGAGGATGGATGGACGAAGCATTGCGAAATTTTTTGGCATTCAATAAAAATACAGTGCTCGAATATTGTATTATACAAAGAGGTTAATGCGTCATCACCTTCATTTAACTATTAATACTATGTGACGCAGACGTATGAAAAAAAAAAACTTGACGAACCCCTATGGAGACACACATCTACAGATGATACAACTTTCCGTAATAGAAGTAAATAATTCCTTTTGCTAAAGCATCACGAAATGTTTTAGCGTAATGTAATCGGACGCTGGCCAATTTCTTTTTTTTTACTTTCAGCCCAGATAATTCTCTGCGCAATCAATATTCTATTTCAGATTAAGTATGATACCACTGGAGCAACGACTTGTAATAACAGTTTAGCAAGTTCCTCCACTACTAAGCCGGCACATTACTCTACCCTCTTATAAAAGAGGGTGTCTGATTGTTCCCATAAAATTAAATTAAGCGTGGCCGAAAACGATACATATTTCGTTCGAGGTTATTTATGACTGTGTAATCTCATTAATATGTGTAAACAGTCTTCGTGTTCCGTTGAATTTTGCAATGGCTTCCGAAAATCCTTAAAAAAATTTGCAGTAATGATATTGTATAATTCTTATCGACACAGCACGGAGAAGAATTAATAAAATTTGTCCTCAATTAAAACTAGCACTGTTTTTAGATAGAATTTCTAAAAAGGAATTATTCAATACAAGTTTTTTTGTTTTTTTTTTTTTTTTTTGTTCTATATTTTATGGAACATGTACATTACGTTTGAGGGTCCCGCCAAGAAGCTATGTAGCTTGTCGGCAGTGTCCCAGAAATTAACACATGCCTCTACTCTTTATTTGGCTAATATCGTACAATTGTTGCTATATTTAACTGTAATCGGTAATACGGATATACGCATACACATTCGCAGCATATTTTATATAATCACAATTATTTCATACCTGCCCATATAATCACATTACTATATATCGTATTACTAACTATAACTTAAATCGATATACTCGGTAAAGTAATAATTTGTTTAATGAGTACTTTTTCTAATTTCTAATTTGGTTATTTTTTCGTTAGGCGATGGTCGCTCGATGCCCATTCCGGTAATAATAAATTTCAGTAGTTTACCGCGTTTACTTTGATATTATTTTCACGATTATTGAAATTTTTGATTTTATGATTTTTATAAAGTCGCGTTTTCCTTATACAAGTCCCCTTTTTTTCGATTTTTATTTGTTTTGTTTAACCACTATATTAAGTGTCATTAACTATTCGCGCCTTTGTTGGAAAAATCGTACTAATAAAATGCTTTTTTTTTAATTACGAAGCGGCAAAGATAAAAATTAAACACGACGCTATATAATTTGAATAAGTTTCGAAAAAATTATTAATTTCCAAAATTCAACTTTTCCACTAATGTCTTCCGCGCGTTAAACTTTTGAGATAACATTATTAAATCCAATTCGTGACCGAGTCTTTTGCTTTTTTCCTAGACAAATTATAAAAGTGTAATCTCTTTAAATTATTTGCGGCTTCGATACGTTTTAAATTATACGGCGATTAACGGAATTTTAATTTCGGATTAAAAAAGAACGTGAAACAGCCTTCCGAAAATATAATAGCGAAGCAAAAGGTTAAAGCGAGAGGCAACCTATCTAGGGAAATATCGCGTAAAAATTTGTCGACATTTTTTCATATAAAAAAGGAAACTTCAACAACGGCTGCGATATGTTCTAGTGCCAGAGGAAACTGCCGTTTCAGTCGATATATTAATTTTTCCGGCGGAAAAAATTATTAAATTTGTTCGGAAACTGAAAAAGTCGCGGAAGAAGAAATGTGTGCGCAAATTTTACGGTGTGCACGCGTGCTAGAGGCGCGCAACCTCCTCTTCCATTTGTTGTATTCACTCCGGCGAGAGCATCCGATGATGACGATAACGAAGCCGAAAGACGATGACAACGGCACTGATGATGATGACGATGATGATAGTCAAGTATTGAATCTGAATTTTCGCAAAACTGCTGCTCATATATGTATGTATATAGAGAACGGAGAAAGAATGGGATGTTCGCGCACGAATGCCGTGAATGAATACCGCGAAGCGTATCTTTCTTCATCGACGATCGGCCCGGACCGCGGAAGGGAGGGAAAAAAGTCATTGTTTGGAAGAAATTAAATTACCTGAAAGCGACGCAGGTTGTTCGGAAAACAGAGGCGCACCGGCCGACCACCTTTGTTCTGCCTACAAGCAATTTGTTGTCGTTACTTCAAAGATTTCCCCCCTGTTATTAAATCGGTTTCTTTTCCGTATTTTACATCCGCACTCTGCCGACTATACCGCCTTGTCAAACGGAGAACAACAATTTTCACGTGGCCACAACACAATTTTTCCCCCCGCGATTCTCTAGCTCGTGCACTCGATATCATCGACGGTATTCTTCGCCAATTTCCTTTCGGCGTATATAACCACCGGCCAATAACAAATCGGACCTCACTTTTCCAGCCGGAACAATAATTAAAAATTCGGTACCGCCAATAGAAGAAGCGCCCCCCTAACGAAAACCAGACGATAATAATAATCGTACTAGAAAGCTTGATAATTCGCTTTACACCGAGCACGGACGTTAATTAAAATTACCGTATCTGCTTTTCAAGTGAAAGAAAACACGCATTTACTGAAAGACGACGCACCAAAGGCGGCCCGCTCAAGGCTCGCTTAAGGTCAGCTTAAGGCCACAACGCAAGGACAATAAAAATCTCGGGATAATTTAAAAGGGAGAAAATCGTTTTATCAACGAAAAGTATTAATCGGTCGAAAATGCCGAAAATTCGGCTAAAACAAGACCTAAAATCTACGTTCAAAAACCTGCCAATATTAATAGAAAACCGACTAATTAGAAAAAGTATTTAAATCTCGACAATGGAAAATCGCAAACTCCATAATCACGTTAAGCGAATAAAAAACGTATTATGATCGGGAAAACTTCTTGTAATGGGCGCAATTTTTCTCTCCACAGGTTCCTAACAATGCAAGCAAAAACACGTAATGCTTTTCCGTTTAGATCAGTCATAATTACTAAACGAATGCGAAAAAGTTCAGAATTTTCACCGGAGTTTTCACTGAAACAGTTACTACGCAGACTGTCCTTTTACTTCTGGCCCTAAATAATCTCGTAGAAGAACGATAGTTTAGAGTAACGTTTACTAAGGAATTATTATTTATACCCGATTAACTATTACAAAAATAATTAGTAGTACAATTAGCGAAATAATGGAAAATATTTCTCTACAAATACTTAAAGCGGGAAAGGTGCCTGTTCCATTAATGTTCTCTTCCAAGATTCCCCTCCCTTCCGTCTGTGAAATTAATCACTATTCTTCTCTGTTTGCAGCATATCAACGAAAGTAACTCCCTTCCAGACGTATGATTTTAACCAATTTAAAAAGAGAATTTGTCATCTCCTGTGCAGGAAACGTTAAGGCTTACATGGGCGTCTAATGACATTCACTAACTAGCAAGGGAAGATTCCTTTAATACTACTGTGTACATGAGGATATTAAGAAAAACATACCACAAATAATGCTAAAAACTGGATTGAGAGTGCGCTTCAGTTCATGCGTCGGATACCTGTTGGGCGAAAGGAGAGATAATTATCGACAAATTAAGAATTGACCATAAAAGTCTTCCACATACTAGCTTCTTAACTTAGCTTTTCGTATGGAGCACATCTAAATGTTAAATCTCAAAAAAAAATCTTTAAATTAAAAAAAACATGTATTTATATATATGTATATAAAAAAATCCAGTGTCACAAAGGTTTGTCCGCGACAAACTACGAAACTACTCAACCGATCTTAATGAAATTTTGCACACTGTATGTGATTTGGTCCAACTTAAAAGATAGGATAGTTTTTATCTCGATTAGTGATCTCAGTATGTTTTTATTGCAAATTAAAAGTCTTATAGGATAAAGGGCTGTAATTAATTATAAGTTCCATAAGTTTCTAACAGATGGCAGTATAAGTGGCGAATCGTATAATTTAATTTCTGAAAACGGGATGATTTTGTGAGCTGAGCAACTGCTCAGTGCGCCGGGTAGTACGCGTGATTCGGTTAGGCAATGATGTTTTTTTTTTTTTTTCGATGGAACATTCGCTGCTGCAGTTAACGGAAAAGTGTAAACAAAAACGATAGTGCGCGCTAGATTAATGATAACTGACGAGCCCAAAAATAAATAAAGAAATAAGTAAAACAAAAGGTTACAGATAAAATTCGTTTTTTTTGGGTTAATTATTATTTTTGAGGAAGGTTATTTACATAATAATATTATCGCGCGAACTACAGCTTCTGGATTATCCAATTACCGGTGTAGAACGTGCGGCGGTCAATATGAAAGACAACTGCGCGAGCAAATGTAAAAATTTAAATGACTAAAAATAAAGTAAATAACGGAACAAACTAAATGAATAAGAAATTTAGCGAGATAGGAAATGGAAACTGCAACGAAGTTATCTATATATATATATATATATATAAATGAATGTATAATATAGACTCCAAAACTATCCATCCGAGGATTATGAAATTTGGACAGTTTATTTATGTGGTCATGAGGAACAATATTGGCTATTTAAAAGTCAAGAAAAAAGAACAATAATAAATTACAAAATAATATTTTTCGTAAGTTCTATTTTTAGTTATTTAAATTTCGCTGGCTATATAAAATGTTTTACGTTGTATTTTTTATGTTTATTTACGTTTTACAAGAAGACTTATTTTTTTATTATTTAAAACTGAAGGTTATTGTTTAATGTGAGTGTTTTTCTTTTTTTTTTTTTTGTTTAAAAATTGTATTTCTTTTATGTAAAGCCCTCTCTAGGTAAGCGACGAAATTTATTTAGTCTAATTCGTACTGATTGGCGAACCTATTAATAGGTAAATTTAATTTTAGTATTATATCGCTTTCGTTCATATTCCAGCTGTGTAGGCCGCCCTCATTTTACGATTTCATTAAATTTTTCGAAACAACTTTAAGTTTCACGAGAATTTAACCTTGCAAAATACTTTCTGCTAGAAAAAAACATTAAAATTTATAATACTTCTAAGGGTATTAAAAATAATTAATAATTAAAATTATTACAATCCATTTTCTCTGTGTTATTATGAAATTACTGTAACATGCTCGAAGATTTTTTCTGTTTCTAAGTTTTTTTGTGTTAACAATAATTTCATAATTAAAAATTACAAAAATTTCAATTTGACTGAAAATTATTTCCTTTAAGGAATATATATATATATATATATATATATACATATATATATATATATATATATATATATATATACATATATATATATATATAGAGAGAGAGAGAGAGAGAGAGATAATGTTCCGAATAATATTCCAACAACCCGCTATTTAATATTTGTTAATTTTAGAAAATTTTAATATTTAATGTTTATAAATCTGATGTATTTATTTTATTTGTAAACATGTAATTCAAATACTTTCATTTCTTTTCTTTTTCTTTTTTTTTTTTTGGAGAGCGCTTCTTTTAATACATCGGGATTATAAATTTGTATTATTTTTAATTATTTTAATGTATAAAATGTCCCGCGGTTGTATTCTCCTCCGTTTTACCTATTTAATAATTACGTATAGACTTGTTCATTCACACTATAAAACCTTAACTTCGCAATCTCTAGCAAAAGTCTTGTTTTTTTTTAAGTATTGTTTTTTTTTAAATATTGTTTTTTGTATAAATGTTGCTTTAAATTTATTTAAAAACACCGAAATTCGATTATTTCGACTGTGTTTTAACAAGAACGTTGTAATATTTGCAGCGTGAAAAATACGAGATGGCGCGAAATTACCCGCTAAAGTTTTGAAATTAATTTCGGAATTATGCGAATAATAACGAAAGATGAACGACGTCTGAACGGATTTGAAAGCAGCCAGATAGAAGAAGTTAATTTAACCGCGTAAGTTGGACGAATTCCATACTGCGGCGATTTCGGAGTAACTTTCGATACGGGCCCAGATAAAAGAATGTGCGCGATTCGACTAACGATATAAATGCAGATGATAGTCTCTGCTGCAACGTGTTCCCCCAAGCCTCTTTTCAAATGATATTCCCCATTTTTCCGCTTTCCCCGACTTTCGTTCCCTATCTATACACCTTTTAGCCATCGCGTTCTTCGTAATTATATTTCCCCGTTTCGTCTCGAAAACCGAATAAAAATAAACTAATTCATGCTCTTTGATCGGATTTTTTCGATCCAAAGTCAACTTAGCGACGAATGCTACGACGACCTCTTTAGGGACCAGAACGCTCGTGTAATTCGATTTGCCGACGACCGAACTGCTGAATCGTTTTTATTCTTTTATCCGCGCATCCTCATTTATTTCCCGAATTTTTAACGGGCTCTCTTTCGTCGTGCAACACGTTACCCGAAATTTCAGAACAGAAAACCGTTCCAATATGCTTTGGCCACCGTTTAGGAACTCTGTTAAAAAAAAAAAAAAAAAAAAAAAAAGAAACAGCCACTTTTGAAATATTCGAGATTCGAAATAATTCGAGTCGCCCTTTTTAATCTTGGACTCAATGTAAAATGCGAAGTATGACACCTTTTGTAGAACAATCTGCTACCGAACACCGTCTTGCATTTTAAAGCCGTGGCAAAACTTGAGTACATAATCTCCACGTGTAGCAAAAAAAAGAAAATATGTTTGGCATTTTGCGCAGTCCGTCAGAAGCTCGTTAACGTTTAGAGTCGGTTCTATATCTTTCGGAGGTTATTGTCGGTATATCGTTACGTCCTAGCATTCTGCTAAGTGCTCTATTTATTTCTTCTAGTTCCGGACGGCAAGAATATTGTGACCTGGCCTCTGCATCAGACCTCTTTTTTTTTCGTACACGTTCGACACGTTCTGTTCGGTGACCTTACGTCGATTTAGTCGGTCCGACTTAAATTGACTATTGTTGCCGAAATGTCCAGTTTCTTGAGAATGTCGTGACTCGACGTGCATGTTACATACAAAGTCTAACTTCCCCAAAGGCAGCAAGACAAGTGCCGAGATTTCAGAAGAAATTCAGAAAGTTAACAATAATGAAAATGGAAAAAATAGGGTTTTTCGACGAGGAGAAAAAAATAATTTTACCGTCACACCGATCCAATAAAAATGTACTTTCATTAACAAACATTTAATAAAAACGGAGGCTTAGTTTATCGCGAATAACTATAAAAATGTGTAAAATTCAACAATCGTCGTTTCCTATTAAATGTAGCGAATACTTTTTTTTTTCTATTTTTATAAATTTATTAATTTATTACCGGGCGGATTTTTTTGAAACTTTTTACTCAATGTAAAGCCAACTCTTGTCCAAGATTTATATACCTAGGAGAGAGCGAGTCTGGAACGAGACAAGTCTGTCGTGGTTTACTCCTCCCTTTTGACAAATGTTTCTATTACATTATTTATCTACCTTTTTCCATTTTTAACCAGTGCAATAACTATTATTCCACAGAAAAAGCAGTGAACATGTCCAAAATGGACTTTATCTTCAACCCTTTGTACAACTTACCGTATAAAATCTCTGTGTATTACCTCTAAAACAGTTAAGCACACAATCAGATCAATCGTCCGTTTCTTTGTTTTCTTTTTTTTTTAATATTTATTTTTTAAGTTTTTAAGTGAGATTTCCCTTTTCTTTAGATCGTGCAAAAAGAAAACTATAATACGTCAAGCATCGTGAAGATGAAAAAAGATATGTAAAAGGAGATGAGAATTTTTTGAGAAAAGAAGCGTCCATTGTGAAAGAAAAATAGGAAACGGTTGTGTCTCAAAGAGATTACGAAGCGAAACTATTATTTCTCATCATTTTCTAATCCTAATTACTGATGCCTGTCTGTTCAACCAAATCTTCCGCTCATCCTAGTAGTCTCGTCTAAAACGTTTACCTCTCATTACAACCGGTCATCTGCGTTCGTCACTTTTCCGTTTCTCAATTATATCTTCTCCCCTCTCCATCCCCTTCCATATCTTATTTTATACACGACATGCTGACCATGTCTTTTTTGAATGCTCTTCCATCGTTACTGAACGTTCCTCTTTCTACCGTTCACGTTTATCAATAGTCCTACTCTTTATAACGCGTTCTTCATCTTCTCTTTTCTTTCTTTTCCTTTTTATTACTGCTTCTTGTATCCTTCTTGTGTGCAATATTCTTTTTGTTCCCCAGTTCTTAAGCCAATGTCCATGTTAACGAACAGGAAAAATTTTTTTTTAAAAATCTTCAGATGAAAAGGCGACCGCTAACTGGTTTTCCGAAAGATCTGACGGAATTGAGAAAGATTAAATACAATCTACTTCGGAAAGATCAAATTTAGGAGTATTACCATATGAAAAAGAGCAATAATGTGAATATTGAAATTTTCCGGATATGAATAGTCGTCCCTTTTAATCCAGTGCATTAAAGCTTGGTATTCGCTTATTAAATTCGCTTTCATTTATTTTTTTTACTTCTTTTATTCCTGCCCTTCGATTATTTCTCTATCCTGAAACGTTTTTAGAATGCAATTTTTTTTCTTCTACTTAATTTTCTCCGGCCGATATCTTCATTGAACAACAGTTTAAAAAAATAAAATTATAAAAACAATTTACTTGTTCGTGGAAGGTTAAATGGTTGTTGAAGAAAACAGCGAAGGGAAGAAACAGAAGTAATAGAAAAATTATTATTATTATTTTTTTTGAATTGAACATGTTGATAAAGAACCTCTCTACCCACAATTAATTTAAACAAGTCAGAAGCAGAAATTTTAGAATTATAGAAGTGCGGAAAGATGGCAGCAGTCTGAATCAAGAAATCTGTCTTTCTTTACTATTCTCTTGCGGCTTGGGAGACCGGAAGCAGATCAATACGAATGGAATGATTTGCGAGGGGAGATTATAAGCAAGAGAGTATATGGAAATTAATGGCTTGGAGAGCGCGCATAGAGTCGAAGATATATATAATTGGCAAAAAGAGCACATTCCAAGATGTTAGTGTCCGGAGGAGGATAAAAGAGGCTTCAACTTTACCCGGCCCTTTCGAACCATCCGTAAAAATGTATGAGAAGGAATAAGGGAAATTAATAGTACTATAAAATTCTTATAAAACTAACGTTTTGGGAAGAGACTTCCATAGCAAGAAAATATATTCCACAAGTAGTATAGGAGAGATCAGCAAAGTTGAACGAAAAGTATAGGGAAGGTTACTAGAAGAAGTTATATAGGGCAAGAAAGAATTTAGACGCAACAAAATATGAGCTAGGATAGAGATTTTCTTAGAATTAGGGCGGCAGTTTTTCAAAATAGTAAGGTAGGAAGGATAACTGTAAACGCTTGGAAAGAAAAGTAGGAGCTGCGAACAAAAAAGGGGACACGTATTGGATTCAGCGACAATTTCTGGTATCGCAGATTTAGGAACATCGAAACGAAGACGAAGGCAAGAATTTTGCACTATATTCAATTTGGAAAGTAGAGATTTAACGGCAAAACCGCCAAAGGAACAATAATCAAATTTAGAACAGATGATAGATAGGGTCGCCTCTCTGTTTTGTGAGAGAAAGGGCTTTCAACAGGCTCAGTCTTTTAAAAGCAGAAAAGGAATGGAACTTAATCGGGTCGTAGAAGAACAGACACAATTGTTGAGGAATACACCGAAATAGCAGAAGAAATCCTTGCGCAGAATGATTACGGAATTTAAAAATGCATAAACTAATGCAGGATTATAAGGTCGAAGCAAAAAAAAACAGTACAAGAAAATTTTGTGGGCAAACAGATACAGAAAAGAGATTACTTTTCATTATTTGCTGTGAACCCCCACAATTAACAGTGTCTTTAAAATTTATTTTCAGAAGAAGATAATAAGTACATATTTTTAGACTTATTTCGTACTGCATATTAACCCGAAAAAGAAAAAAAAAATATATATATATATGAATATGGGCAACACGGTGCCTCCTAGTGGTTAAGGTACTCGGCTACTAAATCAAAGGTCACGGGTTCGATACTTGTCTCGTTCCGGATCTAAGTCGCTCCGGGTTTACCGAGCCTGAAATAATTGGGAATCAGAGAAATCTGGGAAAGTAAAAGCGGCCAAGAGAAAGAAACTGGCCCTCTACTCTCAATAGTGCCGTTGAGCTTAGTATATTGTGAGCCTTAGCTTCACAATTCCCGACACCCTTTTAAGGGAATGCTTACTTTACTTTATATATATATATATATAAAAGTCCAGAAAAAAATATCTGTTGATATACGATGAAATTGTTTAGTCATTTTTAAATTTTAAGGAAGGATCCGCTAATATAATTTTAAGAAGGCGACTAATTAAAAGCTACCATGCTAAACCTTTGTAATATAAACTACTAATGATAATGTTACCGCCCAGGAAATTTGCAGCAGCTTTTTGAAGAAAATTTATTCAGGGAATTAAGCATTCTCGAAACACGGCTAGAATTGACGATGAAACAATTAGTTCGAACAAGTATCGTGTATTCCAAAGAGGCCGGGTTTCAAAAAAATCAGCAACATTGACCCGAGGAGAAGTGCTTTAATTAAAAAATCGCCGATTATTACTCGGCGAAGATTAAATTTCAATGGAAAGAAAATTAGAGTTTGCGAATTCTTCCTAGAGCCGTTGTTGTTTTCGAATTAATTGTGGACGCGACAATGTTCGGATAATTTATTTATCGGGCTGAATAGGTGAGTTGTAAAAATATTATTGTTCCGTTTTCGCGGAGCGAATTTTGATTAGACTTTGAATAAGGCGCAATAGTAATGGCCGCAACGGTAGTTGGTAGTTGGTATAATATGTCGTCGGGAGAGCAGTTTCGGTTAAAGGCTGAAAATTAAACTTACCGGTCGACATTTAAATGAGCGAAAAGGTCCGTTTTGTTGTCGACAGGGGACTCCTTAATAAAATAGCTTTTCTTCATATTTCTGATTAATCGGATTCTTCGTCGTCGCCATTCGTAAATTTATTCCGCCGTAAACATTTTTCCGTTTTATAGCGCAGAAGAAAAATCTACACTTCACGATAAATCTTCAGGTACAAAGTAGATGAAAACTACAGTTAAATTTTGTGTTGTCGCAAAACAGGTATTCGCTGCTATAAGGAAATGTTTTATCGTAAACGATGGCGATTATACCGATGCACTGTGAGAATACCTAAAATTACTTGCGACATATTACAAAAAATGTATACACTTTCATAGTTTTATAATCAACGAGAAAAAACAAACAAAATCAGGCCTCGACTTAACTAATGTTAACTGAACTAATACTTCAGTTGTTAACATTAGAACTCCTGCCTTTGCGACCCTTCTCACTCTTAACCTTTACCATTCGGCAATAGATAATGGAATATCACGACTCCTTCACCTAAACACGTCCAACATCTAACAATTCAGTTTTACCAGGCGGATGGCTAATGTTTCCCAGGATATCTTAATATCTTTGCATTTACACATAGCACCTGAAAATAGGGAGAGGAAGCTAAATTTTGGCTCCGAAACATTCGTCATCTCGAAGCTTTTGTTGTTTTGCTTCTTGAACTCGCCAACCAAGGACCTTTACCCAGAAACAATAGAA
This sequence comes from Icerya purchasi, assembly GCA_039619475.1. NCBI lineage: Eukaryota > Metazoa > Arthropoda > Insecta > Hemiptera > Monophlebidae > Icerya > Icerya purchasi. The sequence goes on from CM077115.1 coordinate 155,868,848, forward strand.
AGAAAGGAAGTCGGCTATATTTTAATCCGATCAGAAATCTTTGATATGAAGGAAAAAATAGCAGAAATAATTAATAGGGAAGGGAAAGACAGGCATAAGAAGGTGTAGGGAGCCCCAGCCGCAACAGATAGAAATAGAGAGATAAGCACTCAAAAAACACACAATCGACGTCGCAAATAACTCTGCATCATTGGGATGGAGAGGACAATGTGGGAAGGAAACCAGGGAAAAGCGAAATAGGGAGAAGGACAGCAGAGAGTGGCCACAACGCAGACGGACAACGGAAACAACATCAGAACGGCGAAGCGAAGGATACAAAAGAAACCACGAATAGGGAAGAGGAGTAGGCTGAACAGAGAGATGAAATGAATAATTATTGGAAAAGGAGAGAGCGTAAATATCCGATATTACATATCAATAGGAGGTTAGCGGATGGAATATTTAAAAAAAAAAAAAAAAAAACGAGAAGAAGCAGCAATCCGAGCCAAGGAATTAGCCGCTTCGTTACCGAAAATGCCTGAGTGGCTAGGTACCCGCAGCAGATCATTAACCGAATTGAGAGAGGAAAGACTATGTGGATGGGTGAACGTATACGGAGTATAACAAAGTTACAAGAATGATCTGGAATTCTGAAGGACGCTCAAAGAGTCAAAGATAATTTTAAAAGCTTAAAAAGTAAACTTGATAATGAATTTTACAATAAAATCATTTAATTACTCTTCTGATATTTCATAACAGACTTTCATTCTATTTTCATTTTTCATACGAAGCAGGCTTGAAAGCAAGAGACAAGCCTAAATAGAATCTGTTAAGCATGAACTAAAATGGGCCATCGTTGATGCATTCACCTTAAAAATGATCACACATAAGCAATGCTACATTATTTAACTAGGGAGGTAGCTGATAACTTTATGTGAAATTTTAGAATTTTATTGTACAACCTAGAAAAAAGGAATGTGTACGCTTTTATATAGTATTTTTCCCCTTTATTTCGCGAATTACGTGATCCAAGATTTCACCCGTAATTTCAGAATTGTTGTTCCGCGACGGTTAAGTCTTGTCTGTGTGATACTACCCCGAGAAAAGCCCTGTGTGGTTCGAAAAAATTTGATTGCGCGTTTTTTATATTATTTTTCTTTCATCCGGGTAGATTTTATTAAATAAGCTGAAAGAAACTTTTATTTCTTGGTCATCCGAAAAATCCAGGATTCCAAACTTTTTCCTTGCTTCGTGTAATTTTTATTTTCAATCATGAGTTCCAGACAAAATGAGGCAAAGTGTCACACATTTGTAATAAATTTTTTTAAGAAAGACAAAACGTACTTTCAAGTTCATCTTGTCGGACGATGATGTAGCGACCCGCAGTAGCTTTTTTTTTTTTTCTTTTTTTTTGCAATAGCTGTAATTTATTATTTAGCATATGTTACCGGTCCAAAATTTTGGGAGACCAGCTGAAATTCTTAACCGGCTATTCAACACCGATGAGAGTGAGCTGGTGATCGAAGAAGACAGTGACGAGAATTGATGTTTTCGACTCTATTTTTTACACGAGGTATTGAAATAAATAAATTTCTTTCCCCATATATGTATTAGAGACTTCTTGCATTTTTACTTGAGAATCTACATAAGTATAGTGTACATCAAAGATGTTATACAAAGATTAAAATTTTGAAAATTATAAAAATAATAATATAATCCGGGTATTTACAACAATCTTTGCACGGTTATGTGTAAAAATCGAATTTAGCGATCAACGATTACATATTTTTAAAAGAAAGATGATAATCCGTATTCATGTCTTTAATTTAAAAGTAAGTCCCACCGTATTCTGTGGATCTTTTGCTTTCGGTTTTGCCCAGATTAAGGTTAGTATTTTTTGCAACGGCTCAACGAAACCCATTGTACATTACACTTGTTAATGTTTTATACGCTTAGAGCTCCTGCAAAATTGTGACATATTTTCTTCGGGAAAACTTATATAAAATGCGATAATTCTATAATTTTACTTTAAATTCGGATTATTCTAACTTTGAACGTTATCTAGCCTTCATCACCGAATTATCCGAAAGAATCCGCTAAACATCTGCGCTTATTCTCTCTTTTTTTTTTTTTTTTTTTTTGGAACCAAGTTCTTTTACGCGGCTTGGCGGTAGGAGTAAACTGGCAGAAATCGTCAGGGCACAAAAAAGCGTTATCGTCCTCCAGACGATCTTCACTTCCCCTACTCTTTCTCTCTGTCTTTTTCTATTATATTGTGTGTGTGTGTGTGCGCGCGTTTATGCGAATATCGAGACTCGAACAGCAAACGCGTACATTTCGGAAATAAAATTTTTTTCTTTATAAATAAAGTCCAATTAATTTTCGTTAATTGGTAATTCAATCAAGAAACACTGTTTCCGAGGAAAAAAGTATAATACAAAATTAATTCAAGCATTTTAAAACCTAAAGTACTAAAAAAGCTACTTTGAATGGGGAGGAGAACAAAAAACAGCAACGCTGAAATATTCCGAAATTACAAAAGAAACAAAAAAGAAAAGGAAAAATGGCAGTGAACTGTGCATGAAAAATAACGAGGAAACACAAAAATACAAATGATGTGAGGGGAGAATGATAAAACATCAAAGCTGAAGTAATTGAAATTAACTCTGTAAACCACACACCTACAAAAATAAAAGCAGTGTCTCCACAAACCACAGCGAAATTTAAATTTAAAAAAGAAAAATTAAATCGGTATATATTTATGCAATCGATAATCTCTATGGCTGTGTACGGCAATTATCTGTGTTTGCGTAAGGTGTGTTGTACCTCGAATGATTAATAATCTTCAATCTGTAAACGCGTACATATTCAATAGATGCCTGTTGCTTCTTTGCACTCTCATCACTGCTAGTTATATTGTTTTTTCGGGGTATATCAGTCAAATCCCGGTTTTTTGAATAAATGCCGTTACGCTTATTTACCTTTTCACTCTCTTCGATAATTTGATTAAAATATACGGTGTTTTACTTTTTTCTCTGTTTACGCAGCTTCGCATTATTCGACTCAGTATAGAGCCCCGAAGATAACTGAGCATCCGACGAATACGACAGTACCCAGACACGAACCGACTACTTTAAACTGCAACGCGGACGGATTTCCTGAGCCAGTTGTGGAATGGTACAAGGACGGAGAACTGGTGACCACCGCTGGAGGGTCACATCGGGTACAGTTACCAACGGGAGCCTTGTTCTTCTTACGAGTCGCTCACGGCAGGAAGGACTCAGATCAAGGAACCTACTGGTGTGTGGCTCGGAATCAAGCTGGAACTGCGCGCAGTAGAAATGCAACATTGGACGTCGCCAGTAAGTAAAACTAACCATTATCTTTCGATTACCAAGTACCGCGGCGCCCCAAAACAAAAGGCCATTAAAATATTATCTCATGTAATTCGCATTACTAAGCTGATGATATAGTACATCCGGAAAAATCTTATCACCTGACATTTCAAAAAAAAACAAAGTATAAAGAATTTTTTCTTTTAATGTTTGTTTTTTTCGCGCCATTATTGCTAATATCGTAAAATCTTTCTACGAATAATAATCGTAAAATGTTCGAAATATGAATTTTTAAAGTTTAAAAAATTCTTCGAATTAAGTGTTGATTGTAAAATTTTATATCTTTTTCATTTCGAGCGCCTTTTTTATTAAATCTTCTCCGCATTTATGCCTATTTATGAGACAGAATACGAGAAACATAACAAATTTAATAAGTTTTTCCGACAAAAAAAAAAGTATCAGTACTGTTTTGTTTTTTTTTTTCTTCAGGAATACCAGCAAAGGACTTTTGCTCGGAAGTAATATAATAAAGAGAAAAAAAAGGTTAATTAGAAAACTAAAAATGAAAAAATCGGAATCATTGAACAGAGAAGAAACAAAATATAAAAGATCTAATAAAGATTGGGTAAGAAAGTACAGAACATAAAATGGAACGTTCGGTAAAAAAACAAAGGGCATTCGAAGCATTCACGATCACAAACGGTTTTTCGTCATTAGTATGAGGATTCGAAGAGTACGTGTTAAGAAAGTAGGAAAACCCGAGAAGGATAATAGGATTAAGGTTTAAAACAATAACGAGAGGGGAGCGTTGGAGCGAAGATAAAACCAGTAGCTAGTGGAAAGACCGGGTCAAGCAAATAAATAGAAAGAAAAACTCTTAGGAAAGAACGACTCAACGGCATCTATATAGTACGGAATATTTTACTTCAGCAGGTTAGGACCGGGAATTTTAGTGAAACAGAAGCGAGAAGATGCAGTAATTCAAGTCGAGAGAACTACCATTTTCTATAATATAGCTACAGGACCCGAAGCGAGTTTGAAGATGAACTGAACAAAACGAAGAGAAATTATAAATAACGGGGTAAAGTCGCAGAAATGAGTAATGCAGAATCAAAAACTTGCAGAGCACTCATAGAACTAAAGATAACCACCTATAAAAGGGGATTCAGATAATCGAACGCCAAATAGACATTAGTCGAAGGTGAAGAGATTCGAAAAAATCGATTTCCGATTGGAGAGACTCCAGCTCTTCGAGTTCCGTTTCAATTGCCGGTAATCTAGTGTGAGAAAAATAGGGAACTGATAGTGCAGTTGTTTTAGGAAGAGATTTGAAGAGGAAAAGCGTGAATAAAAAGAACTTGAAAAGAATAAGAGAGGTCAGCAAAGTTGATAGAAAAGTATTGAAGATTATTAAAAGAAATCGTATAAGGGCACGAAAAAAAAGCTGAATCGAATTGAGGTAGAGAATTTGTTTCAGAGTAAAGCGGCCCAATTTTGCAAAATGACGAGGTAAAAATAAGTTTAACCCGAGCGAAACTAACTGCAATAATTTAAAAATAAGACAGTCGAATGAACAGAGGAAACATATTTGACTCAACCAAGACAGCCGATCCTCTTTTCCTTGGTTTAACAATTTTCCCAGTATCAGTCGTTCTGTCACTTCATCCATAGTAGTTCGCCTTCGTTTTAATCATAGCCTGGTCCCGGCTTCTCGTTTCCGCTTTGCTCTTGTTCAATCTCCTTTCTGCATCCTTCTACCTTAAATGCCCCCCGTGACGCAAACCACGTTCTATTATTATTCGAATGTTCCTTTATTTTCTCAGAACGCGCGATCTTTTATTCCAATTTTCTTAGCCTTGGTCTCCCTACTCCTTACAGTGTCCTTTACATTCTCGCTTTTCCATCTCCTTCTGTTGTTCCCTTGTTAGCTAGCCGCCTTCATTTCTTCTGTCTCTAATCGTTTCTTGATATAATAACCTGTCGCTCCATTCTTCTAATCTTTTGTGTTGGGTGAATGTCCTGTGCTGACGTTCCCCGTATAAAAAATAAAATAAACTGAAGGTACCGAGACACGAATTTTGGATTGTATACAATTCGGAAGGATGAGATTTTTTTTTTTAAATGAATGATAGCCTTGGAAAAAAAAGGTGGTGAAGGGTTACTTTTCGGTTTTGCGGAAGAAGGGGCTGTTGTCGATAAGTTCGAAAGAAAATTAATAGGTTTCCGTAAAACGATGCCTGTTGAGGAAACTATCGTGAAACGGCAGAAACAGTTTTACCAAGAGCGGGCGTAGAATTTAGAGAAGCATAGGATAAAAAATATAATACAAAAGAAGATTTATTGGAACGCAATAGCTCCCTTTCGTATAGTATTTAAAGCCAGGCTAAAAAAAAAAAAAAAACTATATTAAAAATGAAGACTTTTTTTTATCATTTCAGACAATATCGTATTAAAATACGGTACATCAAAATATTAAGGCGCTAACTTGAAAAAATAAAAAAATAAACAGCCGGCTATACTCTTTAAACATATTGCTGAAGGTCTTAGATAACCGGCTTCTAATACAAATACTATAATAAATTTAAAAAATTAAGTGCTAGTATTTTACGGTCATCTTATGTTTTCCCTTTTTTTACGGTTTTTACATCACCGGTTTGGTTGTTTTTAATTTTTTCTCCTCTTTTTTTATAATTGGCAAACCTGCCTCTATCGCAACCGTCTTTTTTCTTTAATTTATCACCATTTATCACAAATATTATTACTGAGAGTTGAGTTTTATTTTCGCGCCTTTTTCTTTTCCGGTTTGCCTACAAGGACATTGGCCCAAGAACAAAGGAAAAAGGACGCAAGAGACTCAGATCTTTACACGATCAGAGATCGCCTTGAAAACATTCATTTGCTATCCATCGATGGCAAGAATTACTCAGCACATGGCCACTTTTCAGTATCCTGTAATTGTGACGTTTACAAAAATTCTCTTTTTCAGATACTTCCTGTTAATTGTCAAACCAAATGCACTTTTTATCGAGAACTCCATCGACGCATTTAAATTATCATAATGACACTTTGGTATTCAAACATCGTTTACGAAAATATTAATGTGGAGGGGGACTTTTTCAAGAAACTTTTTTGGGCATTGCCCATCTAGAGTGAATGTGCTTAAAGAATATAGCCTCCGTCCTGTTAGATCAAGTGTAACCGCTCGTGTACCAAATATTTAATTAATGAAATTAATCGGAGACAGTTAACTGCGAAAATTTGAGTAAGTGTTCCACAACTTTTTCGAAAGAACCCGTTTAAAGCTGCTGCTATTAAAATTTGACTGTAAATTTCAGTAAAAGAAACAATAACATCCTTTTCGTATATATACATAAATACATACACGTGTACGGCCTGCTTAAAATTGACTTTCGAAAGGAAGTTGACATAACTGAAAAGAAGAATCAGTTATATGATTAGTTTGTTGATTTTGTATAGTTTGCCCGCGTCACATGATTGGTTGCTACTCTATATTCTGAAACATGTTCGGAAAAAAATCCTTTCGATCTTATTTCACCTGCATATCAAAAAAACACATACTACAACGTTAAAAAACCAGTCAAATTTATTCGAATAATTTTTTAAATCAATCTCATTTCTAACTAATAGAGTGAGTTAATTGCGCTGTCTTTTCGATCACGCTTCCAGCTTGTTTTAGCAGTTTGGGAATACCAGTTTTGCTCAGTCTTTCTCGAAATAACGAATTTAAAGAAGAATTTCAAGCGGAAAGAACGAATAGTTTAAAGAAAAAAGATTCGGAAGAAAATATCTGTTCCTAGCTCTACACCACCCACTACCAACTCGTTTTCAAAGGGAACCGAAGTGACTAGAAATCCATATAAAAAGGGTATTAAAATACGTCGAGTGAGAGATTTATCAGAAAAGAGGTTTTGCATGTTAAAGCGTTAAAAAAATACAAGAAAATCATGAAGACATCCAGGCAGATGAAAAACAAAAAAACATTAGTGCAACCGTAAATACTGAAAACGCCGGTTGTGCTGGTAAGGATCGGTTAAGCAAACGGAAAAACTCTGTTGGTATCCGTGAACGAGCGGATACAGTCAGGGAATATTTTTTCAATTTTACGAAAAGGTGCTATCAGAGAATTTGCGAGAAGAATTACGGTTTTTGTAAAAGCTAATCAACAGGAGGAAGTAAATTAAGAGATCGGAGGATTGTTGCGAAATGCTGGGAATGCAGAGAACGCGGGAATGCGGAGAATGCGAGGAATGCGGAGAATGTAAGAGGAATTTGTATTCAAAGTTTGATAGCAGCGTGTTTTATATAGTCAATTACGTGTTTCGCTGAAGTTTAAATTCGGATAAAAAATTTGTTCTCAAATACTGAGCTCGCCCGGTGTTGAGACTAAAAGAAGAACTGACGCAGAGAACAGCTATTTGGATCGCAATGTTTTGAGTGGTATTTTTGATGTACGGGGCGCGAATCGGTGATGGGAATTATGTAGGTCGCGCAACTTGTAATCATGTCAGTGTTGTTCACCTTTCAAGAATGGAGAGTACTGTAGACCAGGTTAAATTGCTATTGTACAGCTTACGATAAATCTTGATATTTCGATAAAGATCGGTTTCGGAACTGGTTTGATGGCACGCTAAAAATCGATGTGTTCTCGTGTTGAAAATTCGATTTAAAGCTCGAGTGTGAAATGGCGGATGCTTTGGCTCAGGTTGCTGTTCGTTCTCGCTTCTATTTAAAAAAAATCCCGGCTGTTAATCTATTACCCCTAATTAAGAAGCTTCACTTCAGATTTTGGTCGTCGGATGTGTACCCTTCTTCTTTTTCCAACAATCGTTCCTTCTACCTTTCAATCCAACCTACACTTGCTTCTCATCCATGGTTCTCGGAGTTTCCCTCTCTTCCACGATTTATAATTTCCTCTATTGTCCGCCTGCGCTTTAATCACACACTGCTGCCTCCTTCACGCTATCGTTTCTCTTTGCTTCCCTCTCCTCATTGTCCGTTGCATCCAGATGAAGCAGTTGTCTGTGATGCTGATCACATTTTCTTCGAGTACTCTGCTCTTTCTGCGGAGCGTTCTCTTTTCTATCTTCCCTTATAAAGCTGGGGCTTCCCACCCCTTACTGTGCGTCTTACATCTTGTCCCTTCCTTCCCAGTCTGTTGTTCTTGTCCTTGGTTCTTTTATTTCAGCTGTCTCCAATCGAATTAGATTCTAGTTAGTTATCTCTCCTTCCCATTGTGTCTGGGCAATGTTCCATAGTTGATGCGCCCAAAAAAAAAAAGAAAAAAAAAATATTATCGACCGTTGCGTATCAAAGCAGTAGATGGAATTTTTCAAGAAAACAAAAAAAAAAACGAAAAAACAAAACAATTTCGGTACAGTTAGTAAGCGAATGAAACGAGAACAGTGGCCAAAATCGTTGCTGGGATGTTACCGTATCGAGACAAACCGAATTAGCTTCATCATGGTCAGAGTTTAATTTTCCTTCTGCATCGTAGTTTATGCGTGTACAAAACTATGTTTACAGGTCATGTGTAGCGAGGCAGCCTTTATAACCTGCCCGGAATACTTAATGCGCAGGGGGCCGGGGCTGAAATTAGTGCCGGGATGAGTTCGTTTCGATGGCTCGACGGAGCGGACAATAAAAAATCGGATTAAGTAAACAACTCGTTCCGACTCCTGGGAACCGATTTCTGATTCTCGGGCGATGTGTGCGCATCGTCTTTTTTTATGCGCTTGTTGTTATACATTTTAGTCGTACAGTGGAACACGCGCGCACACCGAAACATCAAGATTGGAACGGAATTTAGAGTTATTTGATAAATTCGACGATTGAACGAGGCGGAAAAGGATCATCCGCTTTACCTGCTAAGTGTTTATTTTACGACGCTGATTCATCGCGAAATTCAGCTGAGCAAACGACTGAAGTAAAAATTTTCCTACCGTAACAGTTTCGCAATTTTACCATTCGCGACGGAGCGTTTTTGTTTAGAAATACTTTTATCGCTGTCGAACGTCGATAACGAGCAGTAACCTAAATAGAGTCGAAGATCCCCCGCTTGCCAGTAAAACTCCTTTCGTCATTTTACAACCTACTTCATTTCGTATAATCGTAAAACTTTCGCCAAATTAGGAAGAAACGAAACTGACCCGACACCCGCCCTAATAAAATTCTCCGCCGTAAAAGAAACGCCCCAGGTCCGATCTGAAACGGAAACACTTTGTCAAACGCGAACGAGCACTTATGAAGAATATCATAATAACTGATACGACATAGTCGACAGTGAATGGGAGAAATTAACTAAGCGCTCCAGTGGCCGGAAGGGTGAATAGGAGAACTATTGCAAAAATAGTAGAAATGGTCGGGATGAAAAGGTATTTTGCCGTTTAAAATAGCCAAAAAAAAAGGAATCAATTATCAATTTGAATCACAATAATTGCGTTAGAAAAATTGTTACAATGGCGAACCACCGGAATTCCGCAAACATGTTCTATAGCTGAGGGGATCATTTTAAATATTTTCAGACAAAAATGTTTGTAAATTTTTCAAAAACGTCTTTACAAGCGCACATTGTACGAGGCGACACTCGAATTGCGCACCGCACCTTTGTCGGTATGAAATATAAAAAAACGGACGAAAACGGCACTCGGAGCCCATGATATTTGTTAGACTCCAAAACTGAGGGCCGTTTTATAACATTTGAATGTTCAATTTCAACATTTTTACGTATCATCGTATACTTAAAAAATAGCCTATTTTTCACAAAAAGCGTTAAGCAGGTTTTTTCTAAGCAACCGAAATGTTATTCCAAATAGCAAACGTTCCCCGTCGATATAAGACATTTTGGAAGTCACTGAAAGAACGACACACTTTTACTGATTTTTTAATTCTTTCGTCGATTTTATAAAATCCGGAGTATTTGTTTTAAGAGACGTTACGTAATTTGAGTTCTCAGCGGACTAGCTATTTCGGGTCGGTGCGCAATTCGAGTCCGACTTGTCACTGTGCGAAGTGTTGGTGCGCAATTCGGGTGTACCCTTGTACGATGTAGCGAATTATTATTGGGAGAGTGCTTTAGCTACTAAATCAAAGGGCACATGTCCGAGACTTGGATCCAAATCGGAAAAATTTGGGAAAGTCGAGAGAAAGGAACTGGCCAGACTCTTACTAGTGTGCCATTAGACTTAATAGTTCATTGTGAACCTTAACTTCGCACAATCCCCTGCGCTAAGGGCATGGGACTTTACATAAATATATATATATATATATATATATATATATATATATATATATATATATATTATATAGTATATATTATACTGTTGTATAATTATGCTGGTGCAGTCAGCAGCCACGAGACCTGAGTTTGTAATTCACCATAAGTATGGGACTACTATTCTTATATAATATTTGGAACATTAGGGGACATTCACCGTAACGGTAAAAGATTGTGGAACAGTTCCGTGTACTGAAACTGACGTGAAACTTGTACTTCTGCATAAACTGCGGGGATTTCATTGTAAGGACAAGAGAGAATTTCTGATTTACTGAGTTACCTCCATAAGTTAGTACTCCAAAGGGGGCTTCATTACAAAGACACACAGGGAAGTTGCCGTCGTGACTTTATAATCTTTCTTTGCTCCACCCCCCGTCCTCGTTGATTTGCTGTGGGTTCCAGATGGGCAGCACCTGCATTATGTTTTAAGGAAATTCCAAGCCTACGTTTCCATGTTTACAATTTCACTCTATATTTTAGTGTCGATTATTTACAACTTTCCTTCTCCTCCAAATCGTTTTTTTTTAATTCAACCTAATCGAACTTTTGAGATCCGTACGACAGCGTTCTCTCTATCATTTGTTCACGTTTCAAAATCGTATTTTATTAACTTCCTCCCGCCGCTGTCTTTCCTTTCTTTCCGTACTCTAGTGAAATGCAGAGTAGTCTGCAAAATATCATCAAGTTTTCTTGTAACGTTCTCTTTCTCTCAAACGTTCTGTGTTCTCTGTTCACATTCATCGAAGCTTTGAACTTCCCACATACCGTACTCACTCTGTTTTCTTCCTTGTGCCCGTTATGTTCCTGCTATTTCTTCGTTCATCTTTTCTTTTCCGAACGTCGTGACTAGCTATTTGTACATTCTTGTTGTACAGAATAGGCAGCGCTCATGGCAATTATTATATGCAGCACAAATGTGTGCACACACGTAAGAAGACTACACATTCGGAACTGATTAGTAATCGTTTGATTTATATCGGCATATACAAGTGCAGTCCTATTTATGTCTGCTGTGTGTACTAAACTAGCGCGCATATGATGGTATGCATGTTTGCCATTGCTTTCCATACGATTCTATTAGCGAGTATTTTAATTTAATTCTTTGTAATAAGTTCAATCGTCGCCCGGGATCGAACCCGTGACTTCCGTAACGGAAGTCAAGCGCTCTAGCAACTAGGCTACCTATACATCCGATAATGAATTAAAATATCTAATAGACTATCTCTCTCTCTCTCTCTCTCTCTCTCTCTCTCTCTCCGGTCGTTTTTTAGACGAAGAAGAGATGATTGGTGGTTCCTACGAAAGTCTAATGGGGGAAAAAACACAAATAAATACAAATATTTGATTTTTGAATTCATCGAGAAGGTTTTGTTTTATTTTTTTTTTTTTATATTTTTATTAGACTCGCCAACCACTTTACCCAGAAACAATTAGAAAGAGAAAGCTGATTTTACAGCTTCATTCGAAATGATCAACTTGTGATTTTCAGCCGATTGTCGAGCATTTTGACGAGGGGTCGCTAAGGAAAGGAATAAAAAAAATGGCTACGATAAATTTGCTCGAATGTACCAGTCGACAATTCTTCGGTACATAGCGACTTTTAACGCGTAGTGGGAGCGTTTTTTCTAATGAAAAGGCGAGCTTAATTGGAGCCCGATTTTAACGCGATTTTATTTTCTATTTTCATTTTCTCGGCTCTTCCGCTATTCGGTGAAAGTTTAAAAAGTTGGAAAGTTTTCTCATTTGCCTTTAAAATTTTCCCATAAAACAAAAGTGCCGGTGCCTATTCGGGGCAGATCTACACGGTGGCGTAGTAATAAAAATGATAGCGGGTATTAAGAAATAGTGTACAGCGTTTTAACAATAGCCGACTACTCCCTGTGCGCGTGTATAACTTATCTATAGAACGCATTATAGTAAAATGCTTTCCCTATAACGCACGTACAATTACATAAGCAGGATACGCGTCTGTGTTTGTGTGGACGTGAAAAGGAATATTTTGTACGTTGGCTTTGTCCTAAAAGGCAATAAACAGTATGTCGGTTTCTCTTTTGTAATATATGAGTCCATTAGGACTGCACAGCATTTTGTAAAAATGCTGTATAATTTCTAAATAGACAACAAACAACCAAAACTTCATACATATATATATATATGTACACATGTATATGTATGTAGGTGTATTAAAGTTATAACCGCATATCTATCTGTTCTTTCTAAACAATCGCGTCCGAAGAATACAAAAACTAAAATTACTTATATGAATACGAAATAAAAGTAAATATATTATAGTTTCCTCCGCTTTTAACTGTTTTAACCGTACCGCCATATTATATAAATCATAAGAAGTGAAGAACTTTGAAATATTTTCGGAACACAACAAATATCGTGAATCCTTTCCATTATGTTATACGGTGTATTTTATGCGGCTAACTTACAAAATGTTTTCGAATAAATAGTCGAGCAGTTAGAAAAGTCTGAACAGCTTCTTATAAAGTTCTCCTTTACACCTCTGAGGTTACTACATATATAGAAGCTAGATTTTGTACACTTATACCTTAATGTACAAAACAAAACAATCATAATAGTAAGTAATACAAAACTCGTTTTTTCTACTATTTATGCGATCATATCGACGTGTCTTGATGAAAATTTAGCCCATTTTTGTAAAGGTGAAAATGATTATTATAATTTAGAATTAACGCTCGCCGCGCAGTGCTACTTAAAAACGCATTAAGGTATGAACCGTTAAATTATCAAAATTCTACATCGATCAAAGCATTTTGTCCCTTCAGCTGTACCAACGCAAAGTGAGAACTTTTTAAAATATACACAGAAACAATCATTTAATTTCATCGGATGAGCAATGCTTTCAAAAATACCGGATAACAGGCTGTCGTCACCCAGCCGGGAATAAGCCCCGGGGGAATTTTGTTGTAAAACCGGGGGAAAAAAAGTAAAAGTAGCCAAACGATAGTTTTAATCCAAAAAAAAAAAAAAAATCATTTAGAAATGCACTTTTTAACGTACTTCACTGAATAATAAACTACAAAGTTCTTTTTTTTGTTTTTATAAAATGTATTACGCGGACAGCGGTCTAAACATAATTTTATCAGTAGTAACAAGAAGAATTCCATTCGTAATACTACAATTCTGCTGGTAATTTTTCGATTAAAAGTAACTGTTTCTATATTGGCATGACTATTATTTCACGATGAGTATATTTATTACCAGAGTACATTCTAGTTAAAACTTTAAGGAAACGCATAATTTTTTTTTTTATTTATTAGGAAGGTTGAAAAAACTTTTGGATACGCTTAAGCTCCGTAGACCCTTTGTTGAAACTAGCGCCCCTGTAAGATCACAGATGTAAATATTAGATGTCATATAAATTTTATGATTGGGAACTATTTATTAAATGAGCTTAATGAACCTGTTAAAAAACTTTATTCTTAACTTTTGTAATAGTGAAGTAAGCATATTATATTTCTTGAGTTGGTTAGTTATAACGGTAAGATATTTCTTAAAATGTGAATAATAAAGCAAATCTAAAAAATTTAATTTGCAATTTTTTGTTTCTACTAATATTTTTTATATGCCTTCGCTCCAATTTGTGTTGGATTTGTCAACGTTCGTGTAATCTCTTGTATAATTCTAGTAATCGGATTTAGACCGCAGGAATAAATCGGGAATTTAAAAATTAGTACATTTCAGTGATCACCATGGATAAGTAAGGCTACAGAAATTTTAACCGACATCGGTACTGTATGAACAAAAAACTCCTACATTCGCAGCTTAGTGTATTTCTAGTTCAACTACTAATGGTAAAAAGTGAAAAAAAAAAAAAAAAATGGAAAGATTCTCAGTTAAGGGGAAAAAAAATAAAAGCATTCTTTCAAATGATGCCACTCCTCGATGTTATTTTTGAATTTGGTAACGTTGCAATTCAAATAGAAAATCAAATACCATCGAAATATTATCAAAATAAAACAGTTATGCCCGAACGAAAAAGAAGGGAAAAAAAGGAGCATTAGTAAACTGGCAACTTGATTGGGGAAACAATCTTTGTTTGAGCAACAAAGTCGCTTTTTCTTATCTTTTTCATAAACATACTCTTTTGATAGATATAAAATAAATAAGATAAATACAAATATTTACAAATATAAATTACCTTTAATAAATTTACTATAAAGAAACGTTTTCGTGCTATTTCTAACAAGACAGAGTCCAATTAAAACTATTTAACGTGTTAATTATGTTTACTTCTTTATTAATTATGGTTTATGAACTTTTTTTTCTTTTTTTCATACAGCCCAACAAATTTAATATTATATAAATTAAATTAGCTTCAATCCTCTATTCTTATCAACGCTGCACAATCATTTTCTTAATCAGACTGCGTATTAATCACTCCCTTCTACCCTCTTCACGTTTTCGTTTTTACCTGTCCTCCCCTCTCCCGATTGTCCCCTTCATAATTCCATCTCTCCTCTCACATGTGATGCAAACCACATCTTCTTTGAATGCCTTGCCCTTGATTCCGAGCGCTCTGTTTTGTACTCCAAAATCTTGGCACTGGGTCTTCCTGCTCCGTATAATTCTTCCTTTGTTCTTTCCTTTCCATCTCCAGATATGATCCCTGTACTCCAATCTTTCCTAAGCTCTATTTCTAATCGTCTCTCTATTTAACCCTTTCTCTAATTTCTGTTGTTGTTGTTGGGTCAATGCCGCTGGCGCGCCCAAAAAATAAAAAAAATAAAAATAAAAATAAAAAAAATTAGCATTATTACGTACGAGTTTTAACGGTGTGTCCAAACGTTCGATATTTGTGTTACATCGTTCCCGGAATAACAGGCTCTACTGCAGACTCCGTTTTAGTATTATCCTTCATTCCATCTGTGTACATTGCTAGGAAGTTTAGATAGTTTTGTTATTGAATTCGGTATTTAAAATAATATTAATATCTGTACTTTTTTTTTTAAATTCTTCTCACTGGATACCTTTATGTCTGCTGTAAGGTAAACTTTTATTATTTCGTATTTCAAAAAAAATACGCGGTTTCTACCAAGTTTTCATTTTTTACATATTTAATCTTTTTCCTCTTCGATTAATTATTAAAGGCGGAAGAAAAAAGAAAAGAAAAAAATTGAGTTTGTCAACCAAGGATCTTCTCACCCCCAGAAACAATTAGAAATGAAAAAGAAAAGTTATATAATAAGACGATCAGATATCGTTAACAGGAAGGTAACAATGGGAAGGATGATAAGTGTAAAAAGAAAAAACAAGATGCAAAGGGGCACAAAAAGGAGCAGCAGGAAACCCAAGCCTAAGCAAACGGAAGTACAGAGCCGAAAGCTCTATTGTAATATACATCGTCTACTACTATCAAAAAAACAACGATTCTAAAACATTCAGTTCCTTTATGTCTCGTATCAGTTTCGATTTCTAGGTAAAATATTTTTAATCGAAGGAGGAGGAACCTTTTTTTGATATACAAAAATTGGTGCGAATCGAAGTTGAATATAAAAGTAGCCACCAACTGGTTTTCCCGAATCTGAATTTACCGCAGTGTATCGTGCGTCGTTCTTTCGTAAAGTTTGCAGTGTGACGATATCGTAGCGCCATCTCTCGGATGTGTGTGAGAATAAATTTGCTTGGTTTTTAGTATTTCTTTTCGATAACGCGTCGTTGTCAGGGCGGTCAGCTGATTTATTGGTCGAACGACCTCGTTGATTGCATGCAGCGTGAGTAAGTATTGGTGCGTTTTGGTCAAGGGACGATGGCGCTACAAGCTCGATACAATGTTCTCGTCAGATGTAGTGCACTGGCAGGTGGATAAGATCGGAATAAATAACTGGAGAGCGTGTGAGCGTGTTCGATTAATCGTTTAGCTCCTGCATGTACAGTCGCTCTAAAAGAAGACCACGTTGATTTCGTTTAAAGATTATCAGGTGAAAATTGTACTTTCGTTACTTAATGATATGCGCCATGTACACCGAATGTTTGCTTTTAAATACATTAATAACGTGAAAAATTTTATGTGATTATCTTAAAAATTATCTTAATCAACATCAAAAAAGAAACGTATGTTACCTTACTGACGCCCGACATAACAGGAAGACCTTTGTAATTTGCCACCCTCGATAGGAATACTCGTAATTTCTTCAACAGTAATTGCAGAAAACTGTTTTTTTTTTGTTTTTTTTTTTTTTTTGAGTTGATCTAAATAGACATTGGCTCAAGAAGAGGAAAAGGGAAGAGAGGTGGAATTTACACGATCGTAGAAAAGAGACTCAAGTGCCGGAATAACCGAAGGAGACGAAACATGAGCAATAAGGAGTTGGAAGAATAGAAGCAAAGAATAAAAAGAGGAACACGATAAAACTGTGGGATTCCTGTCTGATTAGGGCGTATAGTAGAAATTTAGAGAGCGTAGGTACAGTAAACATATTTAAAAGATGGCAGAGATCGGCGAAATTAAATGAGAAATAAGGAAGATTGACAAAAAGGGCATTATGTAAGGACAAAGCGAACTGAGCCGAAAAGAGATGAAGGATAAAATAGGGGTTTTCCTAGGTGCGAAACGCCAGTTCGTAGAAATGGAAAGATCGGAATGGATAAGAGTAGAGGACGTGAGTGGACGGCGCTTAGCAGAAAAACGATAGCCCAAATAAGATCTGCGAATAGAAAGGGGTGGCGTATTAAATTCTTCAAGAACTGCTGGAACCGGAGAGGATTTAAGAGAACACCAAGGCATAGACGAAGGCAAGAATTTTGGATTACATCCAATTTAGCAATCAAATTTTGAGCGGATAATGGATTTATATAGCGAAATGAGGACATAAGGATCGCCACCCTATTTAGTTGGAGATAGGGCCTTCAGCAGGTTTTTGAAGAGGAAAAATACTTGATGTGTTCGGAGAAGAATAACCCCGGCTGTCAAGGAAGATACCAAGATAACAAAAACAATTAACACGAGAAAGGAGTGTATTCACTAGGGACGAGATAGGCAGAAGCAGGATTATAAGGTCGCAGAATAAATACGATACGTAACAAAATTTAGTAGGAGAAATAGAAAAGTTAATTGAGGAAAGGGAATGATCCAGCGAAGTAAGAAACGAATTAAGTGCTAGACTGGCTGATATAATATCATGAGATGAGGCATAAAGTAGGATGTCATCAGCAAAGAATAAAGACGAAGAATTTAGAAGTAGAGAAGCCCCACACTGATATAGTGTATATATTGAAAAGAGTAGGACCGAAGGAGGAACCTTGAGGAAGTTCCTCGAAAAACCGCTTTTGAAGTTTCAAAAGATGGAGCAGCAGATGGATAAAATGATTCAGCATGAGATTGATAATAAGCGAAGTAAACTGCATTGGAACATTAATAGCTATCATCTTATTATTCCAGAGTGGGTAAACCAACATTATCGAGATACATCGATGAAGGAAGCCAAAGTATATTTTTTTTTGGATACGGTAAATATAGAAGACAAAAAGACTAATACAGTCGAAAGGACCAATACCAGGCCGAAAGCCAAACATATTGCTAGGAAATGCATTATTATGCTCAAGCCGCCAAACAAGGCGCTTCTTTAACGTATACACCTACAAACAGTTTTCTGATGCAGGATGCTAAGAAAACAGGACGTAAGGAAGAACTTTTCTTAGAAATGGGAATGATGATAAAAGAATTCCAATAGGGGGGAGTTATACCTCTGGAGAAGAAACAATTAAAAAGATGAGGGAGAAAGGTAAGGGACTGTTCAAATGGGGGTTTTTAAGAACCAGAAAAGCCTGGAGAAGATTTGGGAAGGACAGATTTTAATTCATAAATGTTGAAAGCAGAAATTAGGAAAATTTAAACAAAAAACATAAAAGTAAAATCTAGAAATGATAATAAAAACGGACAATTTTACTTGAAAATTTTTAAGACCGCGATTGAAGAAAAACCAACAACAGCGTGAACTGCCAACTCTACTCTCTATGATAGCTTTTAAGCTTAGAGTAGTGGGGGGAAAAAAAAAGTTTATAGCACACCACAACTCTGACGGAGCTTCCATGGTATAAAAAAGAGACTATACAAAAACACCGTCTCTCCAACTAAAAACAACAAATTTTGCGCTATTGAACAAGAAGAAGAAGAAGAAGAAGAAGAAAAAGAAGAAACAGAAAAAAGAAAAAGATTGATAAACTATTCGGTAGCAGAAACACAATTACCGTAATTGAAATTGCTAGCGAGCGGCGAAGGAGCCGGCGTAATTCCGGTTAAACTCTCTTCGCCGTATGTAAAATAATGCCCCTTCCACCCGTACGGGATAGAATAACGAAAATGAAAATAAGGCCATGTTATTATTTTTTACTCGATCGTTTACTTTCATTTCTCTTCTTACTACTACTACTACTACTACTAATACTACTACTACAACTACTACTATAACGCGTTGCTCGCGGCCCCTAAATAATCAAAACAAACCGGCAGCCAGCCTTGTCGTAATGAATCTCAATCACTTGCAACTCTTTTGTTTACACTGCAGTAAATTATTTATAAAGAGTAACAGTGTTCCGTTGGAAGAACGCAAAAACGGCCTCTATACATATAAGCGCACTGTAGAAAGTTAAGTGTGTAACGTCTAAATATCAGAGAATGGCTTGTTTGAAATTCATTAAAATCTCCGTCCGTGAAAAGTCCCACGGGTGTCTAAGTTTCTGCCGTTAAAAGCAAATAAATAAGATCAATAATAAATCGAATCAAGTCAAATCACTGTTTTATGATTATTATTATTTCGCCCAGAAATGCAATAAAAGGAAATTATTAAATTCTAAGCTATCGCAGAACTTTCTTTATACGTACATTCAAACAAGTTGGCGCATAATATGAATACATACATTCTAATAAATGTGTTTTTTTCTGGGTTTTTTTTTTTGTTGTTTACACATAATGTGTGTAAACACTTTCATTAATGCTACATATGCCGCATTATCTCATACACTCCCACTTAAACTTTTATTAAAAACTCTGCACATTTATAGTAAATGATGCTCCAAAATAAAAGCAATAAATACCAAAAAAGAAGAAAAAAAAAATCTAAAAAGTAAGTACGAGTTAAAAAAAAAATGTATAGAGAATATACGAAGTTGTAAATCTAACCACTAAATAAAATCGAAGAAAGGCGGGCTAGAGTGGCATAGAAATTGTAAATTACGCGTAAACACGTCTGTTTGTAATTTGTAATTCATTAAATACTGTTTTTATTATAAAACTTCTTGAAATACAATATTACGAATTACTCTCTAATCGTACATCTCGATATAGCTACATTATAAAATGCCCCCAATGTGTAAATATTATGTCTTCTGAATCCGTAATTAAGCAACTTTTATCAAATGTTTGATCTTGTGCTTTTTTTTTACAATCATTCGAAATGCAGGTCTTACTGGAAATTGTGTTCTTTTTAAAACAAAAGCTCACCTTTTGTGTCTAATTCGCGCTATATTTACACACTCTCATAAAACAAAGAACAAATGAAAAACTAATTAAATCCGTAAAATGAAAACGTAACCGTTGTTTTCTTTCCTTCATAACGTAAAATTGTATACAATTACGAAAGAATGTGTTTTATTGCGAAAAATTAATTTTTTTTATATAATATCCAGGGATCGCGCGTGGTGGTGGTGGTACTCCCGATTAACTAAAAGAATCTTTCAACATTTTGGTAGATTGAAAATCAACCGGAATCGGTTCTCGAATACGAAAAAAGATCCATAATGATAGATATGTCAACTATATCGAATCAGATATTTACCCTTCCTCCTTCCGTAACGATCTGCCTGTACAACCTAGTCTTCCTTCTAATATCTGGTATTCTTTGAGTTTCCTTCATTTCCCCGTTCCGTTGTCATTTCTATGATTCGCTTGCGTTTTGGTCATTCTGCTCTTCCTTCCTCTCGTTTTCGCTTTTCCCTTGTTTCTTCTCCAAATTGTCCTCTTCGCCCTAATGAGGCGGCGAATTGCGACGCCAACCACATCTTTTTTGAATATCCATCTCTTTCTATTGAACGCGGTATCCTATATTCTTGTTTGCTGAAACTCAAGCTCCTCACTCCTTATATATTCTGTTCTTCCCTTCGCCATCCATTACCTCATCCGCTGGTTCCTTTATATTGTTCTTATCTGACCGAATCAAAATTTAACTGACAGCTCTTTTCTTTTTTGTTATTTCTGGGTGTAGGTCCTTGGCTGACGTGCCCAAAGGGGGGATCTAAAAAAAAAAAAAAAAAAAAACTATATCGAAAACAAAACAGAATTTCGGGGAATGAAATAAAAGAACTCGATGACTTTAAAACCATCAAAAGTAAGAGAACCGGGCAGAAACAGACAATAGAAAAAAAAAAAAAACACGATAAAATAATGAAGAAATACTGGGAAGACCGATAAAAGAGGAAAAGTTTGTTATTTTCACATGGCCCAAAGAATGACCAAGTTCAAAGAAAAAAAGAAGAGAGAAAGCATTGTTTTTGTTGTTGCTGTTTTTTTTCCTGGAGGGAGGAGAAGTTAATTATAAAAACGGCAACTGAAGTGAAGCAAAATATTTTTGAAAATCCTAACCGCTACATTTATTCGTTCTGACGAGAACCCATTAAAAACAATAATAAATAAAAAAAAAAATAAATAAATTTATTCGTTCTCTTTTTTAATCGGGCTGCTCTTTTCCTTACACCCGTATATGCGGAAGTTATCGCAAAACAGGGGGCAAAAACACCAGCGCGCTGTTAAATGCCACTGAGGAGCTCATCTCTACGAGGACCTGTGCAAAGAATATTACAATTGAGTAAATATGTAGACACAATTTGATTCTTTTTTCACGATGTACAAATTTCGAAATTTGGCAAAAATGAGTCGAATTACTATGATACCCCGGGCTACTTTAGCGAAAATGATTAATCACTACCAAAATAGGCGCCTGCATATAAACATGTATAACGACCGTAGGTATAATAAGGCTTGGATTTGTTGATAAAGAAAAGAAGATTCTTTACACTATTTTAGTACTCTCTAAATTTTTCTGTCCGACACGCGTTTAAGTAATTTATGTTCTTTTCCGTACAACATTTACCGCTTTTCTAATATAATCGACAAAGACGAATACGTCAGAAAGCTAACCCTAAAAATTCGGCCGTTTACGCAAAAAGCCCATCTGCGTTTGATATTTAATTGTTATTTTGTTTTCCTTATTTTCCGGTATTCTTGCGCTTTTTGCTGTTTTCTCTTGTCCCCAGATGTTTCCCGGACTTGTTCAAATTTTTCAGATATTTTCGTTTCCCCTCTTTTGTGTTTGCGAAACATGGCAGAATTTTTATCTACCCCTGTTGTTCCGACGGCAGATGTTTCGCAGATTTTTTTACCCGTGCCATCCCAATTTCTTCCAAGTCTCTTTTTCAGTTATTCCTCTTTGGTTATCAGCTGTTTCGTTCATTATTATTTGTTTTCGTGTACGCGCTTAAGTATTTACCGAGTTTAGAGAGGACTGCTAGACGTTCAAGGAATATTCGTTTCTTATTGAATTCAACAGATTCTTTTTCTTTAGACTATATAAAGATTTTTATCCCTTCTGTTCCGAAATCCTTAATGGGTGCTCCATGATTTTCCTCGTAACCGTTCTCTTCTTTCTGCCGTTATATCTTCCAATGTATCATGAGAAGTAAACGTTTCGCGGCGTTAAGACTTTTCTCCGGTTTCACTATACAGCACATCGTGTGTAGTGTCTAATTTTCGTTCTAAATTAAAAACTTTTCCTATTCTAAACACCTTTTTACATTCGTTTCACCTTTGCTGATTATTTTAAAAACATTTTATTATTACTATTATTATTATTATTATTATTATTATTATTTTTTTTTTTTTTAAATTCTCCTCCCCGCCTTTTTTATATGCGCCGTTCGTAACTGCTAAGGTCATTACAGCACATTTATGGAGGTAACTTATATGTGTTCGGTCAAAAACCACTCGTTTCAACCAAGAGCTATATGTGACGTTAGTTGTAGTATTTGCCAGACAATCCTGTATGTTATTGGCTAGGCCATGTTGCGTCTTGAACATGGCGAACTTTGGGCACGTGAGAAGAATGTGTAAAACTGTCGGTATACCAGCCTGGTCGCAGAAGAAGCACATAGTTGGAGGCGAAGATTTGCTAATTATATGACCGCGCGACATAGTGACGTGGCCGATTCGTAGCCGACTAAGACTTTTTAAATCATGCCGGGATATTCCCTCCGGTGGCCACCAAGGTTCGATAATGTTTTTTAAGAATCATTATAGCAGCTGCCCATTCTGTTTTCCATTGATGCATCATCGAAGATGGTAGGTCCGCGTCCTCTGGCATTGACGAGGACAACGCCGAGCGCTCTTCCACATCGACCCTCTCATTACGCCCCATGTGTCCAGGGACCCATATGAACGTCACCCGACTGCTTATTTGGTTTAACTGATTTAGAAAGTAGTGTATTTTCAATATTAGCGGGTTGCTGCAGTTTTGGTTTTCCAATAACGCCTGTAGGGAATCGATGACTATGAGAACTTTTAAGGAATTTGTTGTAATCCGTGGCTAGGTGCTGGAGGCTGTAAGAAATTCCGCACAGTTCGGCACCCAGTGCATCACACGTTAAGTCTAGCTTGGTGTGAGATGCCCGTCCCTACGAAGGGGCAGGATACCGGTAGTGGTTCTGCTTCGCCTTTTGCCTTAGCTCCACATGTGTAATATACTAGGTGTCCAAGTATTTGCTAATTGCTCTGGCTGTCATTTCTACCGAACACTGAAAATTTTGGCTCGAGAGGGCACTTATCTGTTTTAATACTTTTATCGACATCAAAGTTTCTCCATTTTCTTATTGTTTCACAAAAGCCTGTCCTACTTTATCGACGAAGCCCTTTTGCATGAATACGGCAAAATAACATTACGCAGCATTTCTTCTCTTAGTTCGTTTTTGCTCATTTAAGAGGGGAGGTTCTCATCAAGCGACCCCCTGAAAGTTACATGATTTTGTTGATTTTTTTTTTTTCATAGAAAGAAGTAAACGAAGTGTACTCAAGGTTTTTTATTCATATTTAATAAGTCTTAGGGTACGGGGAAAAAAATGTATTTTATTAAAAAATAATGACATGGGAATCTGAGTTATTCGCTCGGGGTAATGTGACTGTCCGAAAAAAATATGTTCAATCGTAGCACCATTGTAAAAATTATCTGAAATCAAGAAAAAATTTGTAAAACATATGATATTTGTTGGAGCTGATGATACCAATAATATTAATAAAATGCTGAACATTAATATTAATAAAATGCTGAACATTAATATTAATAAAATGCTGAACATTAATATTAATAAAATGCTGAACATTAATATTAATAAAATGCTGAACATTAATATTAATAAAATGCTGAACATTAATAAAATGGCAGACATACGAATTTTCGGTACCGATTTTTCACTTTTTTTTTCGCTCTTTAAAGTGTTATAAAAAAAAAAAAAAGAAAAAACGCAAAATCAATCTTTTTACAGGTATAAACTCCAATAAACTGAATGTATCGTATATCCGAGTCCCACGGTGTTTTCGCAAGGATCACCTCATCTGCTTTTCGTTCTTCCTATTCTTCTTCTCGTACGATCGCTCATCTGCAACATCTTCCTCTCTTATTCTATCCAAACTAACCTAATGTGTATTCCGGCACATTCTGAAATTGTTCGTAACGACTCATCCGATAAGACCAATAAAAATTAATTAATTAATAAAAAATAAAAACCTACTTCGGACACATTGTAAGAACGAAACATTTAAAAAACAACTTAGAACCAAGTTACGGCTAGATTAATTTACAGGCTAGAATTGTACTTCACGCGTGTTAGACGCAAAACAGAAGGTTATACTCAATGGAAAGCATAGTAATGCTGGAGCTGCTACTTTGTGAGATGAATACGAAGAAACTAATTCTGATAAAACGTTTAACAACAAACGTGTAATAAAATTAATAACATAATCCCTTGGCTTGATGAAATGGAATAAATATTTTGTTCAGAAAGACAACGACAAGTAGATGTGAAATATCAAAAAAGGTTTGTTTCAGTCCTTTACTATATGGTCCCCTCTGACTAAACAAAATGCCGAAATAAAAAAAAAGGGGTTTCCAGGATTTCAGCTCTATATATTTGTTATTCGGTTATTTATAATATTAATAAGCAAGATGGAAGTTTAATGTTTTGATGAATTTATTCCTTTTCCTAGCGTGAACAAAATTTCGACATACAGTGCGGAGAAACATTAAAATAAAAAATAAAAAATAAAAAATAAAAATTTTTTTTACGCGCATGTTTAAAACTTAAGATAATTTATTAATTATTTACATTTCTTGCTTGATTGGGCTGTTGCTCTTTGCTAGCGTACTCAAAAAAAAAACAAAAAAACAGCGTAAAACAAACAAGCATAGCCGAACTTCGTTTGAATATTTTTTTCCTCGTTTTTTTTTTTTTTTTTTTTTTGACTTCCGATTCAGAAGTTTATTTAATTAATCGAAATTACGGAAGCAATCTTCTTCTGAAAATGAGTTTGATGAATTTTAATTTTTATCCGATTTTGTCCGCCGAAGAAAAATATAATTTTATTGTTTAATATCGAAATTACATTTCAAAATAACGAAAAAAAATCGAATTAGAATTATAAAAAAGTAGTAACTTTAGGATGTTTCTTTCTTCGCTAATTTCGATTAGTTAAATGAATTTTTTTGAATTAAAAGCTAAAAAAAGAAAAAAAGAAAAAAATTAAAAAAAAAAGTTCCAACGAAATGCGGGATGATGATATTTGACGGTGCGTTTCAAAAATTTTCAAAATATACTTTTTTCCTTTTTTTTCCCCTTTTTTTTTCCTTTTTTTTTTCCTTTTTGTTTTTCAATTAACAATGATGCTGAAGAAAGAGAAAAGAGAAAATGTATTCCTTAAAAACGGAACGGCGAATTGCACGCGGTCTCTCGCTTGTAAACAGGTTCGTTCATTCGGACAGAGCAGTATCCGCGGTACTCGAACGTGTTTATTCCGCGTGTACCGCTTTCATCAAACCAAGCGACACACAACCGACCGTAGCCACGGCAATATTGGGTGGGCCCCGATGAGGGGGGGGGAGCAAATTTCGAAAAATCGCGCTCGCTAAATTATCGCGCTGTCTAAATCCGAAGAGAAGAAAATATGTCGGTTAATTATTAATAACGGTCTATCGATAGCGCGGACTATCGGGGAGCTTTTAATTAATGACTTGATTAAGCGACTTAACATCAATTCAACTTTACTACGCTGCTCTGTTTATATGCGCCGCTTTAAGGGCGCCTGCGGCTCCCACCGGAGTCGATTTTTGTCGAATAATCATTTCTCATTTCCCGCAGCCACAAACGGCTTAAAATAAATTTCCGAACCCTTTCAAATTTTCCAGCTTCCGCCCCATTTTCCAGAAATTCCAGTCCGCCCGTTCGCTCCCGCCCGCTGCGATAATAATCCGCTTAACGGCAGAGAAATCGAATCTCCGGTTCTATTTATTTAGGCGCGGGAAAAAACTACTTTTATTCTTAATTCGTCGAATGCGAACGCATGACAGCGTACATCTTAGTTCGCCGGCAGCCATTCTTCTCGCTCATTTACGGCTGGATATCGCGCGCCGCCGCCGAATGAAAAACTTCCAGCGCCGATTAAGCGCCGTGATAAAAATCGCATAGACCGCGACGACCGAAGAATGTGACTCCTCGACAACTGGCGGAAACTCATTAATTTTTAATCAACTTCTCCCCCCCCCCCAACACAAGCTGCCCCCTCCTGCTGCCGTCGCGTTTTCCCGCCAACTTCAACAGCGGGACGTAATTAATTTCGAAAATTCCGCCACCGATGCATCGTCAGATACTCTCCTGTTTTTTCCAGCGATGCTCTTTATTCCTTTTTAAATGCCGTTCGCTAAATTTCACTTTTTACCTCGATCGGAAAACTTGCTAATGATTCGATTTTCATTTTCTTTACTAATTGTTTCACCTCCCCAAAAAAAACCGTCGGAGCACGACAGATTTTTCTTCGGTTCTAACTCTTTTCTCGTAATAATCCTTGTTTACTAATTTGTTAAATATTTTCTTTTGACTTTACTGTTAAGAAAAAATTATTACGAAATATTATATAAACAGCGCAACTCCCCCTGAATCGAATCAACAATGTGTGTGTGTGTGTTCGACGTTATTTTTTTGTTTCACTTTGGATTTTTCATTTCAGATTTTTCCCAATTATCATTTCTCGGTCGTTCCTCTTCCACACCGTGTTACTATCATAAAAATTATGCGGTCCCCTCGTTGCCGGGCATCACCGGGCAAGAAAACTGTAAAGAAGTCCCATTCGCTTGATAGGACGTCGGGGATGGTGACGTTAAGGGTTCGCAATGTACTAAGCCCCTAATGGATCTGATTAGAATAGCGGGGTCAGTCTCCTTCACTTGACCCCGATTTCTCTGGTGCCCAATTATTTCGGGCTGAGCAACGATTTTGGATTCGGAACAAACCTCAAATTCGTGTCCTCTGGTTTGGTAGCCAAGTGCTTTAACACCGTGCTACAAATTAAAATAATATATAGGAGCAGCTATTGTATTTTTTAGATAGTCTTATACTATTGAAAAGAGGTGGAAGAGTTTTTTACGGCAAACGCATCAGTTTGCCAGTAATCTTGATGGTCGTTAACATTTCAACATTCTCTTTTTCTTTTGTTTAATCTAGAATTTTGATTAATATAACAGCATTTTTGAAATATAAGCGCACAGCTAGTAATTTTAATCGAATTCGTACGTTTCCACTATGAATTCCACTGTTCGTTTTAATGTCCGACTCAGAAGAGCTATCATCGAACATTATTCTAACACTACAACTAGTGTCTGTGTGTAGAGAGGTGATTGATAAAAATACTCGCCCGCGCCGATGCCCAGTATGGTCTCTGTTTGTTGTTTTCATCGTATTGCCTAAACATCGGGTTTTTTTTTTCCTAGCTATCGCTAATTTTGAATAATCCTTTCAGAAAAAACGATTTTCTACAACGAGAACACGAATGTATCAAATCACCGAAAGAGAGGTGTATTGGGAAAGAAAACCCCTCGGGAAGTAAACGGTACGTCTGTACAGAGACACTATTTTATATTCATGGAAAAAAAATGAAAGTAGAATTTTCTGAAATTACTTAATTTACTTCAAATCCGATTAAAATGCAATTTTCAGATCCAGTTCAAAAATTCAATCCAAATCCAACGCACTGCGTACAGATAATATATTCCGGATAATTATGTCGTTGAGAGATTATTTCAAGCATCCTGCAAAGTGTGTTCACAAAATATCATTAATGATATGTAAATAAAATACAAATACGCTGTTCCCGAGATTTTTTAATTCAAAATTTATAAAAACCGCGATATATGTATAAATTCCATACTCACAATGTATAGCAGTATTACGAAATAACGATATTTTTTTTAATTCGTGAAAACGGATTCATACATATCCGTAATTAGTTGACGTTTCTATTAAATACATATACCGTTTTAATGGAATATTAAATTTATGATAACAATACCGACACAGATGTATGAAATATTATAATGCTGTGGGGTTTTTTTGAAAAAATTTCAAACCTTCTGCGAAAATCTGTTCGCAATTATCACAAAACCTCCCTGTCCCGACTTCGGCAAATCTATTCTCTCTAACCTTTTCTCTCAGTTGTTTTCGCTAATACATTGTATGTGTACAATTTAAAATTAGCACTAATACACACTTTCGGGTAATTTCATATAGACGACTAGAATTGCTACCGAAACAATTGCGATTGAAAAAGATGAATAGTATAAAGGTGTGTATTGAAAAAGGCGCAGATGGAAGGTGTCGCAAGAACGATTTTTCCAGACGGCATTTTTATAAAACTTTGAAGTATAAGCTCGGGCGGTTTTTTTCGATTCTATAGAATTTCAGTTATAGTTTTTTTTATAGTTCCGCGGCTGAAATATATACAAAGAATTTAACCAATACGAGCTGCGTCGAAACATTTGAAAAGAAAGTCGATCGGGCTAGGTGAAATATCCTCAGCGTGTAAATGGAAAGTATATGAAATAAGTGGAAAGCCCAATCAGTGGAGAAATTTTAACAGAAAACAAAATTTCTTGTCACTAATTGTTTTTTAGTTTCATCATCGGATGCATAGCAATTAGTGTATTACTACGGTGTCGATTACTACAAAGAGGAAATCTGTGATCACGGCAACATCGAATTATAACAACTCTGTTGTCCTCGAGGCTCCGCTTGATGCACATCTGCAAGCACAAAGTGCGTTACACAGAGTACAAAAAATGACAAAAAATCGATTGCGGTTTTTTTCTTTTGTGGTCGCTACAGATTATATTCAACGATATTAGACCTTAAAGCGGCGGCCCCATTTGTAACTGGTGCGAACAATCAAGTCCTACATGAGGGCATGGTCGCGTTTATGTGTGACGCGCTAAACAACTCCGGTCAATGTGCCAAATTGATTTTCAACGAGTAGTATAATTAAAAGTAGTTCTGGAAAGCAATAAAAGCGTATGTGTTTAATGGCGGAAAATTCCGAAGCGTATAGCAGCCGGCCGAATAAATCAAACTCGCATATAGCCCCGGGAAAGAATGACTGAGGCAGCGGCGCTGAAAGATGCGCAATCTCTGTTCCGAAAGTTGCGGTTCGTTCGGTAAACAGAACGAATCTTTTTTCGGAGAACGTATCGCTGCCCGATCTGAACGAGCTGCACATAGACGACTGGGACGCAACAATCGTCGTCGCTCTAATTATTTCTAATCTATCTGTAAATAGTCAATTTGTAGTGTCGCGTCCGTTGTTGGAAGAAGAGCAGATATGGCTGGAAGCCAGACGACGACACGGGAAAGCGAGCGAAGAAAAAAACAATAAAATTCTTTTCGGTCGTTCGTATCGTTTTCCGAGTTGAACGAATCGAACGGGAACGACCGAGTACAGTGGTTACTTTTGTTCTGCCGATGTCAAAGACGTCGCGATAATAATGCTATTTAAAGAGAGGCTGGACGACAACGACAGTCGACCGAATAATTCCGAATCGAAGAATTGTTTCCGAGATTAGCTGCGGCTGTAAAGTTCAAAGTGTTTAACGTCGTTCGCCTGAGCCCTCCCGAGAAGGCGATCGGCAACGGCTGAACAACACCACGTTCGATGATGAGAGATGTGGACGGAAAATGAAGAAAAATGTCGCTGCTTCGGGGCTAAGGAGATTTTGGCAGAATACGCACACGCGCACACGTTCTTCCGGCAGGGGGGCCGTTCGTCTATCTCGGCCGCTGGCTATTATCTTTTCTTCCTATCTTTTAATTCGAAGCAACGCGCATTGCCAACAATTGTTTTTTGGCATTCTGCCTTTAGCGCTCGCTTACCAATTCCTGCACCTATATAAACTGTTTGCTAGCTCTCTGTCACTATTAACACTGCTATTAATCTTCTTTCCTCGACGTTCCCTTTCCACTTGGTCTTCTCTTCTTCGTTTTATTTGATTTCTTTGTGCCTCCTTTCTGCGATTATCTTTTTTTAACCATCTTCAATTAAGGTACGGCGACAATCGTTATATTTCTGCATCATTTAGCTGTGCAATTATATCAGACGTCTCGCAGCTGCGCCACTACTATTACGCACATATACTACCAATTAAATAAATGCCAAAATTAAAAAAAAAAAAAGAACGGAATGCTAAAAAATAATATACACATATACATATACTCATGTACTAATAACCTCTGTGTATGGATATTTGTTATATATACCTGTATGTATGTATGTATTAAAAAATTGTCTATGATTCGTTGATTTTTTTTTTGTTTTTCAAAAAAAAAAAAAACAAAAAAAAAACATCCGAAATAATACGGGCAATTAATAATAATTATCTGGAGCCAAATTTATGATGTTTCACGCTTTAATCGCGCGAATATTTCGCTGTGATTTATTAACTAAATAAACACGTGACTATTTTCTTCCGCTTTGAACATTCGTAACGATTTCATAAATGTCCCGCCGATTAAAAACAGCAATGCCGCAAAAATGATGATGAAAATATTTCAAACTAATTAACGCGTATGAAAACGACCGTGTTCAGTAATGAAAGTAATATAATCAAATATGTTTAAAAAAACTAAAAATCAAACAACGGGGTTAATTAATAATATAAAAAAAATATATATTTTTATTTATTTTTTATCTGCCCTATTGTTTTGTCTGTCTACTATTTCGGCTTCTGGTTAATTTTTTATACATTTCCAATTTGTCTTTGATTTTCATATTTCGAACATATAAAAAAGAAAAGAAAAAAAATGTTTTTCTCACTCTTGCTAAAAAATTTCGTTAACTTAGTGATTAATTTTTAAGGAAAAAAATAAAATACATATATCATTAACTCTCTTTACGTATATGCATGTAAAATAATAAACGATTTTTGCGATTAATTTCAAGATTTGAAAACACCGTTTCAATATAAAACAAATGAAAACACAATTTTGAAAAGTCGAAATTATTTTATTTTTTAGAACAACTTGCCAATGAATAAAAGTTTCAATTTACAATTGCTGAAGCATCAACGAATGAAATGAGTAATGAGCGAGGTTTGTAGCGATAGAAGCTGCAGTTCTCCCCTAGTTATTAATAATAGTAAAGAATGGGTTTAATTTGATTGTGATTCGAACTGGTTTGATTTGATTCGATTTGATTCGATTCGATTCAGTCTAAACGGGGGGTGGGGGGACACCCAGAGAAAAAACTGCGGGAGCGACGTTCTATCAGAAAAATATATATTATACTAGTAATAAAAACCCAAGAAAATTAAACGAAAAACTAAACAAATATGAAGAGAGATCGTTTGAATTAATAAAATTCATTTTTTTGACCATATTAAATATTATATCGTCGTCGCAAAAATAAAACTAGCGAACCGAGGAAACATAAATCGGGAATTTCGGACACTTGGAAAAAATTAATATTCGATAAGAGATAAAAAAGAAGAGCGTTTTTAGCATATTTCACCTCATAATTAAAGACTCTTTTCATTTATATAAAATATTATCAGTAGCAACAAAAAAAATTACATTCTTTTTTTATTAATGTATATATACCTCTCTATGTATAGGGGTGGTTTATGTTTTAGTCCTCCCCGGTTGTGAAACGTTCGCAAGCCACTGTTTTAATTCGATTCGCTTATTATTAGGTATTATCCCAAAAACAAAAAAAGTATTATTATTATTATTATTATTGTTATTATTATTATTATTATTATTATTATTATTATTATTATTATTATTATTTAACAAATACCATATCCGGAATCAGTCAATATATATGGGTCCCAAACTTTTTAATTCTTTACCCTCATCCTTAAAAATAGACTTAAAAAACTACAAAAAACGCCGTAAAATTCTTGTATCCTACCTATCATCATAATTATAACTATAACAAGATAAGGAAACATAAAGAAAGAAGAGAGAGAAGAGTAATAAAAAAAAAAAAAAAAAAAAGGTTCATCAAATTTTAATTCGTTTTATAGTAATAATAATAATAAACGTATTTATTTTTTTTTGATTATTATTATTATTATTATTATTAATTTTACCTTAAATGAAATTTCATTATTTAATAATGGTGGTTCTTGTTTTGTCCGTGGGTTTCAAGTTACTAATTTTATAATAGCACGTAATTATTTCAAATCCGCTTAAATACAATATTATTCATAGTACCTTTTAATGATGTATTCAGAAATTAAATTATTCACACTTAATATTAATAGTGTCCGCCCAAAATTTGATGAATTTTTAATTTTTTTATCTAATTGTGACACGCAGTACGACATAATAATTCTCACAGAAACCTGGTTATACGAAGGGGAATTAAATCATTATTGTATTCCAGATTATACATCCATAGGACAATGCAGAAGTAATAAAAGATCAGGCGGTGTTATAATGTACATTAAAAATAGCATCTTATTCCAAAAAACTGACATTTCCATTCTCTCCGCCAATATAGTCGGAGCGAAAATATTTTTCGAAGACAATATTCACGTAACTATTTTCGGTATCTATCGTTTCTGTAATCATAATCAGGATGATTTTTTATCTGATTTACAGAGCGTAATAAATTTATCCTCATCAACCTCAATCTTATCGGGTGATATTAACATAAATCTCTTGGATAACGTTAAATCTTCCGAATTATTTGAATTTACTATACTCCTGGGGTTTCACTAGCGTTGTTAATACACCGACTTTTATGAAAGAACGTTCCGGCTATTCATCGTGTTTAGATCATCTTTTTGTTAGAGATTTTAATGATATCCTGTTTAAATCAAATTTAACACACAAAATTCTCAAAATAAATTTTTCCGATCATTGCGCTATAGACGCATCAATTAAATTTTATTCCAACCATAAGACAATTAAACCCAACTGTGTTTATCGTTTCGATAAAATTAAGTTCAAACAATATCTTGCGACTATCGACTGTGAAAAAATATATAGTTCGCAATTAACAATTGACGAGAAATTTGAAGAGTTTATAACTATAATAAAAAACGGTGTAGAACAGTCTAAATGTATATTGCAGACTAGAAAAATCCATAAAAGGTCACCCTGGATTACAGATGAGTTAGCTAAGCTTTCTCTCGAAAAAAATCGAGTATACAAACTGACTAAGCGTTATCCTACTGATGCTTGTTTACAATCGCAGTTTAAAGAAACCTCCAGAATGTTGCAAAGATTATTGAGGAAAGCAAAAGTGAATTATTATACCAAATTACTAACGAGCTGCGAGAATAATCAAAAAAAGTATTGGGCGGTTATTAAAAAAACCCTAGGAAACAATTCACGAGCATTACGTAACATATCAATTAATGGCCTTCAAATGAATGTGTGCGGTAACGAAAAACTGATTGCTGATTACTTCAATAATTATTACAGCAATGTAGTTAACAATATGATTGATAACGCGGATACTTCCAATTACACACCAGCGAATGAAAACATAGCCCTTCTCTCCTTTGGGTTTATTGATTTTTCTTTGGATGAAGTTAGGCTTGGAATAATGTCAATGCCTAATAAGTCCTCTTTCGGATATGATGGAATCTCGATTTCGTTAATAAAAGATAATTTACACTTTTACGTAAAACATTTAACCTATTTATTTAATACATCCCTACAAGTTGGGAAATTTCCAGTAGTCTTAAAATTTGGTAAATTACGCCCGTTTTTAAAAGTGGCAACTGTACTAATATTTCCAATTATAGGCCAATATGTATTCTTTCCACCATATCTAAAATATTTGAAAAATGTATTAAGCGTAGATTGTTAAATTATTTGTTAAATATTAATTTTTTCAGTAAAAATCAGTATGGTTTCCTTCCTGAACTTTGCACTGATGACGCGCTTTTCGATCACATTTCACTCGTTGCATCCAATCTAGAAATGGGCGTTTCGGTTGCAGCAGTATATCTAGGTTTAAAAAAAGCGTTTGACGTAGTTAACCATAACATTTTGTTGTGTAAATTGTACAACTGCGGCTTTCGGGGTATTATCCATGAGTGGCTTAAATCATACTTAACGGATAGATTGTATTGCACTAAAATTAACAACATAAAAAGTGACTATGTAAAACAATTTCACGGAGTACCTCAAGGAAGTATACTGGGACCCCTCCTGTTTCTAGTTTATATTAATGTCTTGTGTAATTTGAATGTACATGGGAAAATATTTTGTTACGCAGATGACACTGTGCTTATGGTAAACTCCCGCCAACAAGCTACTCTCCAGAATCTTTTACAAGATGACTTGCACAAAATCAAAAACTGGTTACGCCTTAATAAACTGTTTATTAATCTGAGTAAAACTAATTATATTATTTATAGCCACATACCGCAATTTAAATGGAATGATTTCAAAATTTTCTGGGAAAATGACGTTCCGGTGGATAGAGTCCATGATGTAAAATATTTAGGTGTTCAATTAGACTGTAAATTGTACTGGGATAAACATCCAACTTATCTTGCATCGAAAATTAGAAAATTAAATTATATATTTTATTATCTGAGCAAATTTTTTAATACCATACACCTCCGTAAACTATATACGGCCCTATACCAACCGGTGCTGAGTTATGGAATCATGCACTGGGGCAAAGCTGCAGACTACCATTTGAAACATCTGACACAACTACAGAAAAATGTTATAAGGTTATTTGATAGAAGTCAAGACACAGTTGTAGACTATAATATTATACATCTTTCAAAACTTTACGAACTGCAGCTCCTTATGTTTGTCCTTAAGAATAGAAAAAAATTTAACATCTCCGTTACACAGGGTATTACAAGATCAGCGGGGGAAGAATTAGCAGCACTACCAAATACTAACAAATACCATATCCGGAATCAGTCAATATATATGGGTCCCAAACTTTTTAATTCTTTACCCTCATCCTTAAAAATAGACTTAAAAAACTACAAAAAACGCCGTAAAATTCTTGTATCCTACCTATCATCATAACTATAACTATAACAAGATAAGGAAACATAAAGAAAGAAGAGAGAGAAGAGTAATAAAAAAAAAAAAAACAAAAAAGGTTCATCAAATGTTAATTCGTTTTATATTTGTATAAGTTATTGTATTAAATAAATTAATAGTTCGCATTCGGCATTTTTTTTTTTTTTGCAGCTTGAAGAAAGTTTTAATGTTTTTTATTTTTTATTTTAATACCCATCGCTCGCGCAAATATGCGCATAGATGGACTATTGTAGTAATAATAATAATAAACGTATTTTTGATTTGATTTTTTTTTGATTATTATCCAAGGAATGCCTTTGCTGGTTTGCTTCATAATACGGCTAATATGTCTAGCGAGCATTATAAATTTTCTCCATTTTGATGGTTAAGGAAAGTCCTTACATTTGTAGCGGCGTTTAATAAAATTGATTTTTGTATCATGTCTACTATATAGTATGGCGCCAATTATAACTTACTTATGTTCTTAACTAAGCTATTTGGTATTATGCCATTATTTCCAACAACTAGCGGTAATTCTTCTGGTGCTTTCAGTTTAAATTCTTTAAAAATGGTTAATTCGTATCTGTAGATTATTTCCTCGAGTAGATTTCGTATTTTATCGAGATCAGATTACAGAATAATTCTTAGTATTTTTCCAGCCTTAAAAGGTTTTCAAATGAGAGACTCGGTCGAATTTTCGATTTAACTTACAATGCACGGTCTTGCACTATTTCCTCATGGTACCCGTTCTCTATGATTGATTGCATTTTCCACTTTTCGTTACCGTATAAACTTTTTTCCCCTCAAGTCGTATCTGACAATTTTTTGACGATCATTCAGAAATTCCATTTACGATATTAACAAATTTTAAAATTATATAAATCTCCTTCAGTAGACCTTCCTAGAACTTTTTCTGTGCTTTCGGTAAGTTCATACATCGCTCTTTTGTAAAATCGCATTTAGCAGACATTTTCGAATTTTCTCATCTGAAATCAGCATTTTCTATTCTTTAAGCCGGAAATTAAATATAATAATTCATTATTATTAATTTTAATTCTCGGTTTACTGGTATAATTAAAAAATTTAATCGACCATTCAAATTAAGTTATTTTTTCTTCTCCATAACCATTTGTGCTAATCGATATAGCGCCCCATTTTTTTTTTGTTTTTTTTTTTTTTTTTGGTCTTAATTTTTTTTTACCCGGATAAGCAACGTGTAAAATCTTAGACAGTACTCTGACAAGACTAACGCGAACAGCTGACTTTCAAGTCCGCCGGCCGTAGTAGGGGATGTACGCATAATTTACGTCGTGAACTTTTAAGCTAACGATAACCAAAATAGGTCTCAGTTTAATGTAGATGAATTGAAAGATTACTAAACAGTCCTTCCCTGACAGGTTCCATGCTACATATTGTTACGATTTTGTAATTTCCCTTGTCTGTTCTCGAAGTCATTGTTATATTAGTATTGCTGCATCGTGCGCCCGTGAGGGTAGCCCTCGCAGCTTATTTCGCACTAGTACAGCGCAGTACTCAATCCGCGATGAAACGGTAAATATTGCAGTATGCATATATATATATATGTAATTGGTATATTATGCATATTTTACGGAGAAACACAAAAACTTTGACGCGAATATTATTCCAAATCTTTAGGCAATATGCACCAAGAGTTACGTTAATAATAATCGAACACCGTCAATAAAAAAAAATTCCTCCTTGAAGAAAGTGTGTTTCTTGACGAATGAAGAAAGGAGCAGGATTTCCTTTCGAAATTTTAGGTTAAATCTTGTCCCTGCGTAACATATTTATTTTGAAAAAAATTAATAAAAAAACGATAAAATGAACAAATAATACACTCTCTTCGCGTTATAATAATATTATTCGGAACTAACTAAAGAGGGGAAAAAAGAAACTTATTTTCTTTTAATATTTCTTTTTTTTCATTTAATTTTATTGGGTTTTTCAGCCTTTATTACAAATTGTGAATTCGATCTTTTTTTGTCGTCCGGACTCTTGCCCTTTGGCTCAGTTTCTGCTGGTAATCGCCAAAACCTACTAATTTTTCTGTATATTATCACCAGGAGGATGTCCAATGAAACGTTAGATTCTACTTAAACGCTCAGGGATGCCACCGCAGTCTCAAATTTACCATAGACGTGTAATTCTGTTTAATTTTATTCTTTACTTAGTTGTATTATTACTATTATTTGTTATCGTTATTAATTCTTCCTCTTCATCCGCCGTCTCCATTACGGAAGGTTGGCGATCAACACAGCGCAATGTATTTTCTTGACACGGCAGATCTGAACATTTCAACGGGCGAACAAACGATGAAAATCCATTGTCCATGAATTTTGTGGGCGCCTTTTCAACATTTTGTCTCAAAGCTTTGCTTCCATAATGAGACGTAAAATCTCATATTTTTGGCCTCTCGTGATATGGCCTAGATATCGTATAAGTTCCTTAATGGAATTTAATAATTCCGGGTGCTTATTCATTCTTTTCAGAACTTCTTTATTAGTAATTTTTAAGATCCACCGAATTGTTCTGTACGTCCACATCGTGCGCCCGGTGGTAATTTTCTGTTTGGCGGCGAGCTTAGCGCTAATTACAAAAACTAAATCAGAACTCACAATACACTACTGACAGCGAGAACGGAAGTAGGTACACTTGCCGAAAGTGTTCCTACCAGTAAATACCGTTTAGCGTTTTACTGCATTTTAAAACTAGCAGACTATCAACAACTCGCTTGTAACATGTGCCCCGGTTGGACTGATGCATATCAGTCTAAAGTGAGTAGGCGAATGTCCGACGCCTTAAAACCGGGTACTTCTGGCTGAGGAAGTAAACCCTAACAGAAAATCCAGTGGAAGACAAGCGGATTTTCCGATTATCAACGTGGAACAGAACGAATCATTAATTATTTCGATTAATTCAAACGAATTCAAATTAACGAGAAATAGTGTATCTTTCAATACCGGTCGACTTTATAAAATGCGAAAATATAAGTGAATTTAAGAATTTTATAAAATACACTGCTGCCGCTCGGTTGATCGGAACTCCATGTTACCACGTACGATAATATTTCAGATTAGGTTCCCGATAAAAGCAGAGGGAAAACTCGATAATCAAATTTTTTTTATTTCAATTTACGCCAAACTTTAGAAACAAAATCGAATTCGATCTTTCGGGCGATCTGGTCACTTGAACGCTTTTGGAATCGTGCATTACTTCTGATATCCTTGCACCAGCTACCGTTACCGAATTTCGTGATTCCTCCTCGACGACTTAAAGAATACCGACTATTGCTCATCTACCATTTTTTTCAATTTGGTGTTATTTATGTACCCACTTTCATTCGCTGACCAATCATTACGCGTATCTCGCGAAGGCCGAAATAGATCTCGGTCCATCAATCCCCCTAGCTGACAACCGGTTCTCATATACTCACACACTCTAATTTTATTAACCATTTTATTCTACTTTATTTTATATACACATCTGAATGCAGTGTACCCTTTTCAATATTTGGGAACTAATGTTTTACACCATTCTTACTTAATTATTAGTTTTTGGGTTCGCTTATGTTAGAAATATTTCTCCCCCGGATCTTATGGATTTAAATGGTCCTAACGGTGTTCAGAATGAGAACTATGTGGAATAATTTCAAACGCTTCTGGACAATTTTGCAGCAGTCACAAACGTCTATTATAAAACCTTATTCTTTAGGTCACTGTATCCCGATTGAACTTGTAATCATTTTGAGGGCCCAACTTTTTAGCGCTCTTGGACAAATTTTATCTTAATACGTCAATATACACATTGTGGAATATTCATATTTTACTCAGTAAACCCCTAATTTTTATCATCATGTTTAAAATCATAATTTGTTCGCCACTGTGTTTTACTGTATGTCTTAAATATTATTTATTTAATTCGGTATTTTTGCTTTGCGTCAAACCTTCTGGCTTTCATCACTTTCAAAAACATTAACTTCCATTTGATTTTTTGTCAGCATTAACGAACTAGCGAGAAAAGTTTAAACGTTTTTTACGGCTTTTTTTCTCGATGTTCTCGAATTGAAACCACATCTGTTAGCGACAGCGCATATTGTTTTTGTGTACTTACACTTTCATCTGACTGGTAATTTTCGGAACGCTAATCTTCATTAGTTGTTTTTCTAATAACCCCGTTTATTGTGAAGAGTTGAAATTGGGCTTATCTACCTTTTTGTCGAATCGATTCAATTCTATTTTCCAACTTGTATCATACGTTGGGTAGTGGTATTTCGTACAAATCCTGCTGCTGCACATTAAAATATAGAGAAATTCCTCTTGCGCTAATTTGGTAATTTACAAGCCGCCCGCCAGAAAAAAAGAGAAACAACTTTTAGAAAGTAATTGAAGATATGTAATGTAAAGATGCCATCGCGATGTCTAGTGGCGTGAACTCCTGATTGCTGAGATAGTGATCATGAGTTCGATTACCAGCGACGGCCAAAAAGAAAATAGACTAATTTAAAAATAAGAAATAAACTGATTTAATAATAAATAGAACGATTTAACTAATAATAAGTAGTTAGCGGCCAAATGGTATTCACAGCCAGGCCAAAAAAAAAAAATGTAAAGATGTGGAATATTGAGAAACTGACAAGTATAACGGACGTACGGGAATCCCAAGAGCCGCGCTACGCAGCGTTACTTATCGTTCCGCCCGAACACTCATGCAATTGCTTTTGAATTTTTACTTTTGCTGTTGATTTTCTTTAAGTTAAAAAATAAAAAATTAACGTTTGACAAATTAAGTGACGTACATGTCGATATTTCTCGTTAATTTTTATAAAGTGCTTTAATCATCGAGAAAATCATCATTCATTCTTACTGCCGAAATATTAATAAAACTCGCAATATACATATGTATGTATATTTCGTAATTTCATGGTTGATTTAAAAACTATAAACGAAACACGCATGTTGCGTAATATTACGTAGGCGGCGAATTCTATTCGAAAACAAAGCGACAAACGTAATTCTCCATAGGCCGTCGATCGAGATAGCACCATTACACTCTTCGTTCCCCGTCGACAACCCGTTACCTTTCATCCAGAAGCAGTACACACGGCCTTGCAGTGGCATCATCCCTCGACGCACATACTCACATAAATTATATCATAAACTCGCGATAGCCGTTCAATTGGTAGCAAATACTGACCAGCCGCCACTGCGATGTATACGACTATTTTGAACTGATATTTATGGCTAGATCGGGAGATAGCGCCACAAACCCCAATTCGTTAAAATAATGTACATCACGGAAGGACGGATAGAGGCCCTCCCCAAGAACCAAATCCTCTATGAAAAAATTTGTTATAAGAGAGAAACTTAATTTATGCTATAAAATATTTGTATGAATTTCACCTACGAATTTTAATAATCAATATTTAATACTATTTTCTAGTAAAACTATTAATGTTCCTTTTTTATTCTATTTTAAATGTCGTCGATCTTTTGCCATTTTTGTTTATTTTCAATTTTTATTTTGTAATTTTAATTAAAAATAGTTCAATGAGAAATATAAGTATATATTTAAACTTTCTCAAGAATAAAGAATTCGGATCGGATTACTAACAAAAATAAAAAAGAAATAAAGTCTAATATAAATACTATCTTACTATTTCTAAACTGCCATTTTAGCTAGAATTTTATAATTTCGTTTCATTTTTCACCCCTAAAAGTAAAACATAAGTTACGTTAAAAATTGTAATAATTATGTATTTTTAAAACATTTTTATGAATTTCTATAAAGGTCGCTATTTGATTTTCTTTATGAAACAACGGGGGTATTTCTCAAATCTACTGCCTACCGTAGAAGATTTTACGTAATTATATACTTTCCCCCGCCCAAATTTCCCGTCACATATATATATATATATTAGATTCTATTTTTTTCAAGTATCTGAAATATTTCTATTTAATCAAATTGTGTAAGAATACAAATAATTAAATAATATAGTAGATTCCCAATTTTTATTTGCGATGATCCCTATTTTTCCCCTTATTGTAAATACATCATATATAATTTTTCTAAAATACATAAATTATATTTCAATATATACATATAAGCATGGGCGTCGCCAGCGAGGGGCAGGGAGGGGCAGCTCCCCCCCCCCTGGAGCCTTGAAACTTTTTAATCAACTGTCATTGATGAGAATATTCATAGGCACGTAATCATGGACAATTTGGAAAACTTATGTTTTAATTAAGATTTTATTCTTGTTTAATAAAATATTAAGCGTAGGTGAATACATCCTGTTTGTTAAAATGGTATAATAAAACAAACTTTAATAACAAACAATATAGAACAATAAATTAGATAAATACCTATTTAGAAACGTTTTCGGGCATAACCCATCATCAGCTAACACTAACCTAAAGGAAACTTAAGACATACTGAAGTGAAATATAGGGAATACATGTGTATATATAGAGATGTAAAAAGGAATAAACATAAACCTAATTCAATAGAAAATACTGTAACCATCCTGGCCACTTATCACAAAGGGAATAATATGAACATTGCAGAAAATTATTATATAAATAAATATAGAAATAATATTTTAAATGACCAAACACCTAATAATAATAATCCACTGTTTAATATAAAAATTTAACTTTTTGTCTTCTTGTTTTATTTTATATTTTATATTAATTATTAACATTTTCAACCTATTGATTTTTATACCTGCTATGTTTATTCCTTTTTACATCTCTATATATACACATGTATTCCCTATATTTCACTTCAGTATGTCTTAAGTTTCCTTTAAGTTAGTGTTAGCTGATGACGGGTTATGCCCGAAAACGTTTCTAAATAGGTATTTATCTAATTTATTGTTCTATATTGTTTGTTATTAAAGTTTGTTTTATTATAAAATATTAAGCCTTTACAACTTATAAATATAATTTTTCCTATAACACATATCCTCTTTCTATCATCCCCCCCCCCCCCCCCCCCGCGGGGTCTGGCAACTCATCTTGCCCTTCCCTGGTTCATCGGCTGGCGACGCCCTTGCATATAAGGAAAAATCATTACTGGAAAAAAATGGATATTGTCGATTCGCATATATGTAAATAGATAGACGAATACAACTTATGCGGAAATA
This sequence comes from Icerya purchasi, assembly GCA_039619475.1. Classification (NCBI taxonomy): domain Eukaryota; kingdom Metazoa; phylum Arthropoda; class Insecta; order Hemiptera; family Monophlebidae; genus Icerya; species Icerya purchasi. The sequence goes on from CM077115.1 coordinate 155,911,233, forward strand.
TATAATATATATATATATATATATATATACATGTACATATAAAGGAAACAAGAAGTACCAGTTTCCAACTTAAAAACTGTTATAATGTATATTTCAAGCGAGCTTTATGACTAATTAGATTTCGATAAATCAACGATTAATGTGTAAGCACAGACGTCTTTTCAAAAATACTCCAGCTACTTCATATAATATTACTAAAATATTTATTAGTTAATTAATAAAAACTGACCGTTCGAAAGTTCAAGGGAAATTTCGAAAACGAGGTTGCGAAAAACATATTAAGATATAAATCGAGATGTAAATAAAACGAAATTATACCACATCAGAGAATATAAGAAAAGTAGATAAGTCAAAAGAAGAGAGAAATTATACTATAATATTTAAAAATTTTCAAGGTGCAATTAGTACAGAAAGATTTTCATTCGCAGGTAAATAAACTAATCAAGTTTTGATGTAGAATTAAAACTCGGTCAAAGATAATAACTTTAAATTCGATTTAAAATGAAAAACGCTCAGTAAGGAAGAAAAATAAAATTATACTTTTAAAAATTTCCTCTTCACTGAAAACACTGCAATGGTAATTATAAAACAGCTAGTGTCTGCTATTATTTGTGATATTTTGGCATAATTAAAAATACTTTTCAGACTATACTTTTCGAGGTACCATAGAGATCACTTCAATTTCAGGCGGATAGAAATAATTAAAGTCGTCGTTCTGAAGCTACTTTATAGAGATGCAGTAGTAAACAAACTCCGGAGTAAAAACCTGTACATATTAAAACCAATAATATTTTGTTATAAAGGTAAAAAAAATAAATAGTTAATAATAAAAAAGCGAAAATACTAGCTGGTAAACTGATCAAATGATGAAATTCTAAGAGGCACATAAAACATGTAATATATGTATATATTTATATATATATTAAATACATTTTAGTTGTTCTACCATTTCTTTATTGTCAGAGAAAACTTATAAAAGTTTTTTTTTATTTTTTTTTCTTTATTTTGTTTGATTATACGACGAAATGTACATATACATTTCAATTTATCCAAGGTTTTGCAAATAAAATAAAAAATGAATTAAAACAGACGAGACTTTTTGACACCAAAAATTTATGGCTCACAGATAAGATAGAAATCTAGGATATAGTAAAGATGAGCAAGAAGTTTCATTTCAAATTTTAAAGTTAATTGGGATAAAAATTAAAAATACGACGAATAACAAGTGCGCTAGTATTTTAAGTTTTATTTTGCCAACATTTCGCTACCTAGTCCAACCATCCGGATAACTATTTAAATTTCTATTATCAGCGAACTTACGAATCCGACAAGGAATAAAATTATTTATATAGTCTACCATTAATAATAATTACTTTTCATTCATAATGTAATAAATCGACGCTTTCGGTTTCTATCGATAATATAATTTCAATAAAAGAAGCCACTTTGCATCGATCGCTCAAAACATGTAAAATTACTTCAACACACAACGGTCATTGAAGCATTTTCATCGTAGCATTCAGATGATGGGATCATATCCAGCGCTATTTCGCCGTTAACTTCTCGAAATATTTGTGCATCTACTTATTCGGCCTTATCACTCTTGGGCCTGCTCTTTTAAAAAAAACTATCGCCTCTATTTACCGAGCCCATTGCGAATATTATAATCCGCCATTAGTTTCTTGCAAAACGATACAGCGTCGTAATGATAATGATGTAACATTGAAAGAGCAATGTAAATAGGAATCGACTACATTCGGTACAAAATTTCCTTCCATATACAAAATCATCATCTGCCTCTCAATAGTCGCTCTTGTTTGTTTAGTATGTTTCTCCTCGGGCTGGTTTAGCTTTTGCCTTTTGATGAACATCATTAAATACGAAGTGAATATTACTTTTACACTAATACTATTTACCATGCGCAGTTTATAACACCAACACCAGCCTACAGCGCCGCCGACATTTTGCGCGTCTGCAAAGCCACTGCTTCCATTTATTGAAATGACGGCCGACTTTATAGATACGGGCCTCGGTGTACATTACACGGCAGCACAAACAAAGACAGGCGGGGCCGACAAAGGATTTTCAGCTTTTAATAATTAAGAAAATACAAAGGTTAAAATAATCTGCGCGATATTTGTCGAAGTAGTAACGTACACCGACAACATCGAGTGTACGTGCGTGCAGTGAAGAATAACATCGATGTCGCCCGGTCTTTCGATTATTACAAGAAAAGTCGACTTCTAATTAAACGAGTTATAAGGCGACTTACAAACTAAATAAAGATACCGAAAGCTGCTTTATCGTATGAAATGTTTAATTAAATTTACCTTTTCCCGTATCTGTTACGTGTTTGAGTGTTCGTCGCCGGCGCACTCTGTTCGCCTTTGAATAGCGCAATGCAATATATCGTAGTAGTAGAAAACATTTCCAGTTCGTTTTGCCGAGCGACAGAATTAAAAAGCCCCCTTCCAGTAACCTATTCCTTTGTTAATAATTATTACATTCGGAACAAACCAAATCGACCGCCGATTCTTCTACTACACGCTTGTGTTTCATATGTTTAAACTTGAAAAAAATTACACGCATCCTGAAGCATGCAAAAAATCAAAATCGCATCTTTCAGAAATTGTACAGCACCGTTGTTTGTACCAACTCGTGAAATATCCCCGCAACTATGAACACAGCCCTAGAAATCTGCATAATAATGGTTCCTGCGTAGTTTTGTGAATTGTATAGTATTTTACGCATTCGCTATGTAACAGATTTTTGACCCCAGAAATTTTTACAAATTGGTCTCGTATTTTCGGCAAAAGTTCGTGAAATGTTAAAATTTTTCGTTCATTTCATGGTATTGTACAGTTCACCTAACATACATTGTATATCATTTCGTTCACTTACGCGTCTATTACAGCTACTTGTTATTTCGCTATCTGCCACCAGTACTTAATAGGGCTGTGTTTTTGAGTAATAAAAAATCTAAATACAAAGTGATTTATTCTACATTTACATTCCTCTTTAGTTACCTGAACAATATATGTATGAACTGAGCAAAATTATGCAAATTTCATTAACTGTTTAAAATTTTGAATATTTCACAAACTATAAAATAGTGTTATGGAATTCATGAAAGAGACAAAAATCTGCGTGATAATAATTGTAAATATATCGCATGAATAAAATTTAAAAAAAAAAGATTAGAAGTCGATTAAAATAAAAACAACATTTCTTCTTTAAATTGAAAAAAAAGTATACATTTTAATATAAACAGTTATAGAATTAAAAGCTGTCATATACATATACATATACATATGGAGTAGGTCCCATGCCCTTCACAGGGTGTCCAGATTGTGTAATTAAGCTTTTCATAATGTACTAAATGGATCTAAAGAGAATACTGGGACCAGTTTTTTTCATTCGGCCGCCTTTACTTTCCTAGATTTTTCTGGTACCAAATTATTCCAGGCTGGGTAAACCTGGGAGCAACTTAGATCCGGAACAAGACAAGTCCCGATAACCTATGACACCTCTGGTTTGGTAACCAACATCCTAACCACTAGACTACCGCGCTACCGCAGACATATATATGTACATATATGTATGTACATATACAGTAAGCAACAGACAAAAGTTTTAAAAAATTGTGATATAGGGGGGAAAAAAGCACGTGTAATATCGAATTTATTGAAAAATGAACAAAAATTCTGATCACAAATATGATAAAAAACAAAAAAAAAAAACAAAAAAATTACAGCTGATACGAAAAAAGGTAGATAGCGGAAGAGCAACATAAACATTAAGACAGTGTGAGACTTATTCTATTATCTACGACGCTGGGTTTTTCCTGATTCACTGCAGACGCTAATAATGCATGCATGTACGTGAGCAATACTCTTTAGGTTGTTTAACAATTATTTTATAGTACGCAGCTACGCAGGAAGTACGTATAAATTTAAAATTCCTGCGCATTCGAAATAATAAAAATGCCAAAAAAGGCAGGTAACACTTCATTCGAATAAGCGTCAACTAGTGCTGTTTCATCATGCGGAAGAAAAATCAGTTCAAGAGATTACTTCTCTATTACAAATGTCGTTTATAAAATTATTAGGAGGTTTTGATCAGAAGAGCAGAAAAAATATTTTCCAGCGTGAATCTAAAGGCAGGCCTATAATTCGGCCATTTTGGTCCCGCAAGGGATTGTGCCCCCTATTGCTTACATTTCTGTCTCTTTCCCTTCTGTATAAAATGATCAAAATTTACAACGTAATTCTAAATCGGTCCGTATGAATATAATATAACATAATCATAAAAATCTTATAAAATATAACAAACGTTACATAAAATTGGGACATTTTTTCTAATGGGGGGTTGCCTAAGAATTACGTTGTAATTAATATATAGGTATGTGTGTGTGTGTGTGTGTGTGTGTAATTTTTTCTAACTTACATAAATAAATTAGATAAAATAAAAGAATGCGAAGTACTTCAAATTTTTCAGCTTTTTCGCTAATTAAACACTGTCCTTCTACAAGTTTTCCCTTCCTCTTCTACACTTACATGGTTCCTTCCCCTCCAACTATTTTTCTGTACTTTAAATGATGTCAAACAGGCGAAATATTCTTCAATGGAACTGTAGAAGTCTTAATGTCAATAAATGCTCTCTCGAAGGTTTGTTGGATCAATATAACATTCAGGTTGCTCTCTCGAAGGTTTGTTGGATCAATATAACATTCAGGTTGCTCTCCTGTCAGAAACTTGGCTCAAGCAATCTTCCAATATTCGAATTCGAGGATACTCCTTAGTCAGTTCGAATCGGGACGACGGCTATGGCGGAGCTGCTATTCTTATAAGAAAATATGTACATTTCATCCGTCATGATAGTTTTTCCTTCCTTTCTTCCAGTCCTCTTAATCCGAATTTAGTTCACGTCTCAATCCCATTGTGTCATGGTAAAAGTTTTAATTTTGTCCCCTCCTACATCCCACCGTCCTATAACTTACGCGATTTCCCATTTGACTTGTTTTTGAATTCTATTCCTCGCCCTTGCATGGTCGGCGGCGACTGGAACTCCCACTCGCCTCTATGGGGTTGTTCCAGTTGTAACAGGAATGGCACAATTATAGAGGAAGTAATTTTCAATTATAATTTAGTTCTCCTAAATGATGGTTCTCACACCTTCTTCAAATCATCGTCTACTTCTGGTTCTATCGATCTATCTTTTGTTTCCTCCGACACAACTCTTAAATCCTCGTGGAAAACTCTAGATGGTACCTTCGGCAGTGACCACATTCCGATCCTCATTGTTCTTAATGACTTCCATCTCCCTTCTCTTTCATCTTCATTTACGCCTTTGCATTATGCTGATTGGAACCTGCATAAAACTGATTGGAATAGATTTCGGTTTATTGTGGACTCTGACCTTCCTGCAATACAAGTAGAAAACGATGCTATTTCACAATATTCATCCTTTACTAATTCTATCTCCTCTGCTCTAACACTGTCTTCCCCACTCTATCCTCAAGCCCGGAAAAGTCATTCTTTAAGGGCTTCATCATTGTGGTGGAATGGGGACTGCACAGCTGCTGTCAATCAAAGTTTGTCTAACTTTAAATCATTCCGCTCTCAACCTACTTTTAATAATTTCTTGACTTACAAGAGTTCGAACGCTAGAGCCAGATATATTCTCAAAAACGCCAAGAAAAATGCTTGGAAATCCTTTTGCTCTTCCTTTTCTCGATCGACTCCTATTTCCAAAGTGTGGAAGTTGGCTAAAGCTTTTAGAAATTCTATTTCCGAACGCCCGTCTAGCTTCAGTCTTCCTAAGGATACTCTTTCTTCTTTCTTTGACTCCATAGCTCCTGATTATGTCCCTAACTATGATGAAGTGGATTCTTTAATTCCTCCTTACCAATTATCACCTCATTTCCTTTCCTCTAACTTTTCCCTCTCTGAACTTCTTTCTTCCCTGAAAAACTCCTCCAACTCCTGTCCGGGCCATGATAAAATTTCTTACTCCATCCTCAAAAACCTATCTGTAAAGTCTCTCCAAATTCTTTTAATCATTTTTAATTCCTTCCTGCAATCTGGTTCTATTCCTGATTCATGGAACACCTTCGTTGTTATCCCAATTCCCAAGAATAATTCCTCTGCCTTTCGGCCCATTTCTTTAGCTTCTTGCCTGAGAAAACTCTTTGAGAGCATGCTTAACAAACGGCTGGTCTGGTGGCTGGAATACAATAACTTGCTTCCAGACAACCAGTTTGGTTTTCGTCCTGGCTTAGGCCCTCCAGATTGTATCAGTCTTTTCCTTGCTGACATTTACAAATCATTTATTTCCAAAGAATTCACAATTGCAGCTTTTATTGATGTAGCCAGTGCATGCGAAAGCGTCCATCTTCCCACGCTCAAAAACGTTATGATGTCTTTAAATATCCCTGCATCCATATCCTTCCTAATTATCAATCTTTTTCAAAGTAGAACTCTCCTCCTTTCTGCTCCTTCCTTTTTCGCCTCAAGGAAGGTCTTCCAGGGCCTTCCGCAAGGTTCTTGCCTTAGCCCTACTTTATTTAATTTATATGTTTCCAAAATTGGTTTTCTCTCCTTAAAATCCAAAACTTTATTTTTTTCCGATGATATCCTTGTTTACTCTTCTTCCCGTAATCTTCTGGTTGCCAATGAGGAACTAAACAGCTCCTTAAGTACTCTAGAAGAGGCCCTTTCTAACATTCATCTCTTCATTTCCGCTCCAAAATCAGCAGCTGTAGTCTTCACCCTTCGACCTTACAACCCGGGCTCACTTGAAATTAATCTAAAAAATCATTCCATTCCAATAGTCAGTTCTTTTCGTTACCTGGGTATCACTTTATCCCCTCGTCTGTCTTTCCATGATCATATCAGCCATTTATATGCTTCCTCGCTTAAAGTCTTAAACCTTCTTAAAGCTCTCTCACCTACGAGATGGGGAGGCGATCCTTCTGTGTTAATAATGTTGTATAAATCTCTCATACGCTCTAGATTGGATTATTGCAGCTTCTTATATGGCAACGCTTCCAAATCCGTTCTCTACAAATTAGATCGTCTCCAAAACAGTTGCCTTCGGCTTTGTCTCGGACCTCTGAGGTCATCTCCTATCCCAGCCATTCTATCTGAATCCAATATCTGTCCTCTGTTCATCCGAAGATCTTATTTGGGTTATCGCTTTCTCATTAAACGTTTTTCCACTTCCTCGTCAAATATCAGTACCTCTTATTCTTTTATCCTTCGTCACGGCGTTTTTCCTCCAATAAAATTCCTATACTATCTCATGTATCGTTTCGCCTTTCTAAATTTTCCCCTTTTGTCATTCCGCATCACAAGCTTCCATTTTTTTCTTACGTCTATTCCAAATTGTTAAAGCCACCAAATATCATCTTCATGCCATGCTTCCTTAAATCCTCTCCCTCTCATATCGTCAGTATGGAATTTAATAGTACAATAAACTCTCTATTCCGTGATCAGTCTTTAATTTTTTCTGACGGATCGAAGAGCCCGATCGGAGTTGGGGCGGCATTCTGGTGCCCTCAGTTCTTTCATTCTCGGTCTTTTAGACTTCCGTCCTTTTGTTCTGTCTTTACTGCAGAATCTGTTGCCATTCTACAAGCCATTATTTATATTTCCTCTTCTGCAAGTTCTTCCAAATTCCTTATTGTTTCTGATTCTTTAAGTGTTCTTCTAGCGCTATCTCCACCTTCCCTTTCTCCTTCCACTGATGCTATTATCCTTTCTATTCGTTCTCTTCTTCATGATCTATCCTCATCGACGTGTACCCAGATTGACTTTCTTTGGATTCCAGGACATACAGGCATTGATGGAAATGTAGCCGTCGACCTCCTTGCTAAAGCTGCTGTTTCCGATGGGAATTTTATTAGTAGGGTTCCAGCACACAATATTCTTCTTCCAACTAAATCCTGCCATCTTAGACTTTGGCATTCTGTTTATGTATCTCTTTTCGCTAATTCTAATTCCTTTTATCTCTTGATTAATCCTGTTCCTCCTTATCGTCCTTGGTTCTATAATTTCACCAGTTTGCGTCGGTCCATAATTACTAAATTATCTCGCCTCCGTTTCTCGCATAGTCTCCTTCCTTCTTCACTAAATCGCTTTTCTTTAGCTGCATCTCATAATTATCCATTGGATCCTGAAGGTTCCCAGTATGTTTGTGATGCGAATCACGTGCTCTTCGAGTGCTCCGGTTTATCTCGCGAGCGTGAGTTACTTTATTGTCATCTTTTAAAGCTTGGTCTTCCTACTCCTTTCAACGCCTCTTATGTTCTTTCTCTACCTACTATCTCTGTTGTTCCTGTCCTAGGGGTGTTCCTTGATTCCATTGTCGACAGAATTAAAATACAATTTCTAGTCTATTCCATGTATCTATTCCTTTTTGCTGGGCTAATGCTCTTTGCTAGCAAACCCAAAGGGGGGTAAAAAAAAAAAAAAAAAGTTATCAGTCATCTTCTGTAACGCTTAAAATCGCACCGATTTTTACGCTTCACCCTAAGACACTCTTAACCAGTATACAATTATTAGACTTCTCCATTTTCTGCAGGTTAGTGTCTCTATGCTTAGTACGCTTTTTCGTATACTTATCTCTCCATGTTTATACCTGTGCTTCTTGCGAAAGATTCTCTCCAATGATTCCCTGAAGTATGACAAAACGCTTACTGAATTATTTTGATGGCGAGTAGCCAACCTTTTAAAACACTGAAAAACTTCCGATGACCTCGTAACTATTTTACACATTTCGTTCAGAGAAAAATCCCCCGCCATAATCGAATACGATAATAAAGCGACGAAACTGAACAACAGACATTCGGACGGCACGTCAGATAAAAATATCGAAATACGTTCACAACTGTCCAGTATGGGGTAACACAGCTGCTAGTGAAAGCTACGAGGGTGGTTCAAATATAAACCGGAATTTCGTCATAAAATTTTTTATTTTATACTTACAGTGCTCATATTTTTTACAATTTTTCGAGATAACCCCCCTCGCACGCTACGCACTTTTCCCACCTCTCCGGCAATTTTTTTATTTCTTTTTCGTAAAAATCTCGCGGCTTGTCACATAGCCATTTGCGCACGAACGATTCCACCTCATCGTTGCTGTCGAAACGTTGTCCACCAAGTGCTTCTTTCAACGGGCCAAACAAATAATAATCACAAGGCGACAAATCTGGACTTAAAGGAGGATGTGCAAGTGTTTCCCAGCCCAATTCGGCCGATGTCTCCATCGTGAGCCGAGCGGTATGTGGCCTGGCGTTGTCTTGAAGCAGTATCGCACTACGGATCGGAATTTCGCGCCTTTTTGTTCGATAGGCCGGTTTGACTGTGTTTTTTCGGAGGTTACTGTAATACTGCGCCGTCACAGTACGTTGTTCAGTTAGGAAATCGACTGCGATCACTCCCTTCATGTCCCAAAACACGGTACACAACACCTTCCTAGCTGACTGTGTAACCTTCGCTTTGACTGGCGCTCCCTCTTTTTTCTTCCGCCACTCCATAGACGAGCGTTTACTCTCCGGCGTATAGTAGTGTACCCAAGTTTCGTCCGTGGTGAATATTCGCCGCAATAAATTCTCTCCTTCCTCTTCATGCCGCTGCAGGAGACGCGTACAAACTTCCCAACGAGTGAATTTCTGTTGAAAATTCAGAAGTCTTGGCACCCATCTGGCTGCAATTTTGCGATAACCTAGCCGATCATGAATTATTGTCTCAATACTACCTATGCTGATGCCCAATTCGTCGATCATATCGCGTACACGGACGCGTCGGTCAGCCAAAATGAGTTGTTCGATGGCTTTGACGTGTTCATCTGTAATGCTAGTTTTTGGGCGCCGCGCATGTGCTATGTTTGACACCACTTCACGTCCTTTTCAAAACGCGGAACACCACTCGTACACTTGAGTTTTGGAGAGACACTCATCGCCGAACTGTTCGCGTAATTTTCGGTAAATTTCCACGGATTTTACGTCGTCTTTGACTAAAAAACGAATAACGATGCGTTGCGCAACGGACACTGGTACTTCTTTTTCACTCATGGCTCTAACTACACTAAAAAGTGAGCTTACGCGGTTCTAATTGCTCTACACGCTTCGTAACAAACCGGTCTAACTGCCAGTGCAACCACTTTTTCCACAATAAATTTTTCGCGCGTTTATTTAAAAATTCCGGTTTATATTTGAACCACCCTCGTATGTTATCCATTTTTATAATAACCTCCAGGACGATTCAGATATCTAATAGCCACTGTCCAGCAGAGGTTATGGTAAACGAATGGCTACTAACACTCCAACATAATCTACCATTGCTTCTAGTATGTCCACGTGTTTTTAAAATCATCGTCATCAAAGAATTATAGTCCAGCAGACTGGATTTTTGCCCTTGGATTTTATGTTAATTTCATCCGTTCGTAAATAATTATTTCCTAATGTTGAATGTAAGTCTCGTCTTTTAACTTTTGCATTATAATCTCGAACACATCAAAAATCTAACCGCGTCTCAAATGAAACACTATTGCCCAATCCGCTATTCTGCACACAAAACTATTCTATATCGATGTCCAATCTATTTGTTACTGCGATAGATTTCTCGTAAGTTCTTTAAAAATGATTAATTCATATTTTTCAATCGAAATATGTAATAACAACGTCAATATGCGAATGCAAAACCGATAATGTGTCGGACATACATTTCCTGATTTTTTTGGATTCGACCTAAACCATCGAGTTTACATTATCTTCAGCATCGAATGCTTCATAATTTTATTCGATTCTAAATAATTTAATTAATTCTTTCGACTACGCAAATGTGTATATTTACAAACAAATTTTTTACATTAATGCACCGCCCCTACCGCCGCCCAGGCAAATCAAGAGAAAACCCGTGAATTTATTTTCTTCTTCTTTTGGTTAGGAAATAAATTTAATTTTTTCCTCAGAAATCGATTTTCAACATTGCAAAGGGAGACAAAAAAGGTAAGCGAAGAGAAAGGTAAAAAATAATGAGGTGGTGGTGCATCTTCGACGAGAAATTTTTCAATTTTATTTAGAATTCGATTGTCAAACTGCCGATTTCCGGTCAAGTAGAAAATTTGTAATTCTTCCACCATTGTTATCGCGATCGAAATATTACATCGAAAATTTAGATTTGAAATAATATACGGAAGAACTGTATACGTAATTCAAAAATAGACAGTAATCGGATGAAGTTGAGTTTACTTTTTAAAATATGGAAACACGTCAACAGAGCCGACACAATTCGCCTTTTTCCTAATTTCCAAAAAAAGATAAGCTTCTGTTTATTAAATTTTTTCCGTTATAATGTGTGTGTGTGTGTATGTGCCTAAACATGTCGAATATAATTTAAATATGCGTATTAATTATATTTTTTATTTTCTCCGAATATTTTTACCTCATATTATTATTTTTAATTCTACTACTATTTTTCGTTCACCTTTTTTTTTTTTTTCTTTAAATATTGCTTATTTTTACACATATTAACGAAACCTACAAAAGCGTTCGTCCGTTTAAGATTTAAACTTACTTTTGAAATTGTTAAACGCCAGCTGTCTAATTCAAAGGATCAATACACGCTTTAGACACATCTATGGAAACTTACGGATATATTAATATTACAACGTAATTCTTAGACTAACCCCCATTATAAAAAATGTCCCAATTTTATGTAACGCTAAATGTCCCAAAACAATGTCCCAGAAAAATGTCCCAATTTTATGTAACGTTTGTTATATTTTTTCGTAGGATTTTTGTTATTGTTATTTAAAAAATGTCACAATTTTATGTAACGAAATATGTAACGAAAAATGTAACGAAGCAATGTCTTAATTTTATATAACGGAAGTCAAATGTTAGAATAGGATTTTTGTGGTTGTGTTATTTTTTTTTTTACGTTGATGCCAGTAAGAATTACGTTGTAAATTTTGATCATTTTATACAAAGTATAGAAGAGAAAGAGACAGAAATGAAAGCAGGAGGGGTCAAGGGGCGCACAGCCCCTTACGAGGCCAAAATGACCGATTTTTTATATATATATATATATATATTTGGTTTTTTGTCCAAGGTAACTTGTATTCAATACGAAATTGAACTCTTGTTATTTAGTTTTTCTTTGAAATGCAGATAAAAAGAACTCATGTTTTATCATATTTAGTGCATTTCTAGCAAGGTGTTTTCCTTATTTTTTTGCGAATTGTACAATACGAGTGTACTTGTGTTAGGTTGACGGTTCATTCGTAAGACTTTACTAATATGCTGCCTGTGTGACTTTTACATATTTTCAGATGTTGATTCGGTTCGCTTTAATAATTTATAGACACGATTTTTTTTTTTTTTTTATCATAACCTGGTCATTATTAATTTTAGTGTTTTATATATTCATCTCAATTCGATTTTTTGATTATCGATAGATTTGCTTTATTATCGCGGTAGCCTAGTGGTTAAGGTAATTAGCTACTACTAAGTCAGAGGACAACCGTTCGAGACTTTTCTCGATCCGGATCCGAATCGCTCCCAAGTTTACCCAGCCTGAAATAATTGGGTACCAGGGAAATCTAGGAAAGTGAAGGCAGCCGAGAGAAAGGAACTGTCTCCCTTTAAAATACTGTGAACCTTTACTTCACAATCCCCGACGCCCCGCTAAGGGTATGAGACTTGCTTTACGTTTTTTTTTTTGTTTTTTTTTTGGAAATCAAATATTTGAAATTCAACTCAAAATTAATAGGGAGAGTCTTCCTTCGTAATATATTGAAATTAACGCGAAAGAAAAAGTGAAACCGATTTAGTGCGTAACGAGCATAACACGCAACGATTTTACGAGTCCCAGTTGCATATTGGTGTTGCACGGAACAAGCAGTGGTTGTTAAGGTAATCCTATCTAGTTGAATGCCCTTAAACGTTCCACTTTTTCCGTTTGTATTATGATCCTAATTCATTTCACCAAAAAGAATGGAATAAACCATGACTAGACCAGACAAAGATATCCGTAATAATAAGAAACTCTCGATACTGCATCGGGGTTAGAACATACAGCATTATCCCACGACTACGGCTTTGGAGGGGACTGTTCTCCATCCTCCTGTGTCGGCTTTATGAACATTCCGTCTCATTAAACGTAAGAGATTTCCAGCATTTTTTCAGTACTGTACTAATAAATCAGACTTTATTTGGACCGTCGTAAGTTTTTTCAATAAACAATTAAGCGCCGCGGTAAATTCTGCTGAATTTCGTCGTAATAACCTCGGTACACAGTGCTCAAATTTTAAATAAATGAAATGAAAGGGGACAAAAAAAAAAAGCTGCCGCTAAAATAATTTTCAATGATAAATTAAAAAAAAAAAAAAACATAAAAAACGGTGAACAGAAGAATTTGACCGAGATGTTAGCAGTGACGGATTTTTAATCGTCCGTGTATGCTTTCGTGTTTTCAACTGATTTTTCGATTCAGCTGAAGAAAAACACAGTCCTAGATTAAGTAGAATCTATATAAAGCTAACGACAGTCTGACATGACAACGTTGGGGTGTGTAGAATTTTAATCGTGTACGAACACATTGCACGAAACGTCAACGGAATGAGGCGTATTTGAAAAATTAAATTCCTCGGAATTAGAAATTTCTTCGCGGCCGATTGAATTAGGAAACATCTGATAAGCTCGGTACCGTAATAATAATCAGACTAAGCAGCGTATGCAGTTTTGACCTAAAAATTTAAAACAACACTACGATTCAGCGTGTAGCTTTTCTTCCTTCTTCCACTCTGCATGATACCCAGCCACACCGGTATTATAAAATAAATCACTACTTGTCGGTGTGTATGTGTAGTCGTGATTTTCTCGTGTATTGCACGCCTTTTAGTATTTGTCAATGTTGAAAGTTAAGCTTCGACATTAGCCAGCTACCACCGTGCTGACGTTGTTAGAAGTGTTTCGTTCAGGTAGAACGACACGCTGCTGCCGTCGCATATTGAAATTTACAAAAATTTCACTTGTGCTCGGCTAATGTCTATAGTTGACGGACTCAAAAAAAAAAAAAAAGAAAAAAAAGCGACATTAGCGACCGATAAAATAATAATCCTAATAATAACTAACTTCTATTACGTGTTTCATGTAGCGTTAAGTTTACGGTAATTTAAAACAATAATTTGCCCAGGTAGAAGCGCCCTTTCCACTCGTCTTAATAATACCATTGACACGCACCAGCAATTATAGCGAGGCGGAAAAATCAATTTACAAATTCTCTGAAACAGAATAATTTAAATTGTAATAAATTACGAAAAGAAGAAAAATTCAACGAAATGGCCGAAGCCTCACCCTAACTCGGCATTTTTTCTTTTTTCCCCGCTAAACAACGAGGTGAAATTAATATTACGGAATAATATTTAAATAAACGAACGGTTAACGTGATAATAACGGTTTCGTGCGAATCTTTTAGCCAACCTGTGTTTATTTCTCTCATTGGCCCGTATGAAAATATACCGCGAATACCCCGCTCATCATACAGAAAGGCTGTAAGGAAATTAGAACTAGTGAAAATATTTTGAAAAAAATTATCCGCATGTACTAACGAATAAATGAATGAAAACTAAAAAAATAAACACGATATCACCATAACTGAGAGCAAAAAAAAAAACAAAAAAACCGGAATTATTTATTATTACAGAATTACACGTGTGAGTGCGAGAGGGAATTAGTCAAAAATAGAGTCCGCAAAGCGGTAGCAGAGTTAGTTAGACGATAATGTTTCGCTCGAACGGGATTTGAACACCGCTCTATTGATAGGTACAGAAAATTCCCATTGTGCTCTAGATTAATACGTTCTAATAAAGGAATTCGAATAATGAAGGAAAAAAGCGTAATACCTAAAATAGAAACTGTTAATTTAAAAGAAATAAAATGCAATTACATCCAATTACCAATATAGTATTACATAAGCGTTTGCTAAAAATGTCAGACGAAAACTGAGCTACTCCTCAGGACGTAAAAATGTCATTGAAAAAGTGTCAATAAAAGTTTCATTAAAAAAGTGTCAATAAAAGTTTCATTAAAAATGTGCCAATAAAAGAGTCATTAAAAAAGTGGGTGTCATTAAAAGTGGGTCATCATTTTTAGACATTCTTTCTTAAATCTATCAAAAAGACTCTTACATAGGAGGATAAAACTACACCGATAGTAAGTTAGAGAATTTTTTGTGAAATGTCCGGATATCTAATGTTATTAAAAAAAGGAAACGTCATTCGTTGATTTCTTCGCAAGTTACAATTATATGTAAGCTGAGCAGTTAACAAGGGGCTACTGTATGCTTAACCTGGATTGAAGGTAATCGATTACACTTCCTCCGGTAAAACTAATCACGAATTATTGAAATGTAACCATTTAATTTCGATAACAAATTAGTAATTCAATTTATAATTACGAAATCGAAGATTTACCAAATCACGACTTACTTTCACCATGATTTTACACGTGCTAATCTCATCAGTACGAACGATTATGCGAAAACACTTTAATACGTAAATCGTCTAGATCGTATTTTCAATCGTTTTTGTTTTACTATAGCCCGGTCAACGAATACGTACCGATAGAAAAATTCGATATTTATTATTCACTTACCTCCCAGCCACTAAAAATTCTGAGATATTTAGCCAATAGTAGTTATGGTTTTAAGTCGAAATTAAATGTTCATTTAAATCGTAAGAAGTTCGTTTTTTGTGGTTTTAGTTCATTTAGTTATCATGATTTTTAATAACAGAATTAATTAAAATTAAAATTTTAACGTTTATTTTAATTTAATCAGTTTTCGCTTAAAATTGTTATAAATAACAATAACAAAATTCAGATTAACTATAATAAATGATAGAAATAATGAAATAAATTAAAACATGAAAAATAAATGCACCGCAACATTTATAAATTTTCACAGAATTTGTAATATTTTCATTTTTCAAAAATACGTTATTCATAGTCGGCATTATACTTAGTTAATAAATTACAATATTTTAAGAAATTTCGATCATTAAAAAGGCGAATACACGTGTAATTCTGTAATAATAAATAATTCCCGCTTTTTTTTTTTGCTCTCAGTTATGGTGATATTGTGTTTCTTGCGTTGGGTAAGTTCCACTGTTGACGTGCCCAAAAAAAAAAAAAAAAAAAAAAAAAAAATTGTTAATTTTTTTAGTTTTCATTCATTTATTCGTTAGTATATGCGGATAATTTTTTTCAAAATATTTTCACTAGTTCTAATTTCCATATTTTTGTATTTTTCCAGTTTTGTCTTTTTTTTTCTTTTTTTTTTTTTTTTTTAAATCTGTTGGGCTTGTCAACAACGGACGATTACCCATCAAGAAAGAAGAACGTAAGACGAAAGAAAAATGAGATCGCTAGGAGAGCTATTCAGGGAAGAAGGAGACGGTCAGAACTACCATGAGGAAATAACAAAGGAGTCAAAAGAGATCGATAAAGCAAAAGTCCTGAGGATTATTTCAAGAAGAATGAAAAAAAAGGATAAAATAAATTTATAGTATTATCTTAATTTATTTTATCCTTTTTTTTTCATTCTTCTTGAAATAATCCTCAGGACTTTTGTTTATTTTATTCTACTTCTTTAACATGTAACAAAAAAAAAAAAAAACAAAAAAAACCAGCAATAGTGATGAAGAATTAATCATTCTATCAAATTTGTAATCAAAAACAGGTGTAAAAGATGTCAATAAGCAAAGTAATAATTGGCAAATGTTTAGAAGTTTCCCAGAAGTTAGCAGATAACCCATAAGTATTGTTAATAACTTTAATTTCAAAAACAAGTACAAAAAAACGCTGCTGTTGCATGCGGAGTAACAGTGAAAAGCATTTATAATATTAAAATTGATAAATTGGGTAAAGCGCCGTGAAATATATATAGGAACGAGAAAAATTAATTACCAGGCTAGACAATTTCAATGAAAATATAGTAAGCGTCAACGTGTATTCAGTTTTTTTATGTTCACATGGTTAATTTTTGAATAATAACATAAAAATTAAGTGTATTCTACTACGTGATAACCGAGCATTATTCCGATTTCTTTTAAATTTGCAAATTAATCGCTCAGCATTAATAAATTTCACAGATACATTTAAAAATATAGCTCAATACGTACGTAATGTAAAAGTTACATTTGCAAACATTGCGCTATTTTTCTATGTTGAAGTAGTTTTATGTTACACAAAATAAAACACTAAATCTAAAATTCATAAAGTACCATCTGATAAAATTTTACAATAATTTATACGCATTTTAATCGGTGTAATGTTTAAAATCGCCATGTAAATTGTGTAAATTTATTTTATCTTTACTTGTTTTCAATTTATTATTTACCATAGTATGAATAAGTTTAATTAACTTCTTAATAAACCTTAAATACAAGTGTAATTAATAAAACGAATCCATTTTTTAGCAAATTAACGAACAAAAATACTGAAAAAACGTTTAAAAATAATGTTGTTGTCGATGTTACACGATCAATATTTAAATAAATGTATTAGTTTTAGTTGAACGTGTAAATGAAATAATAATAATAACAACAATAACTGTTTTTGTTATTTTTATTATTTAAAATCTTCACTTTTGTGTTTATAATTAAAGTAAAAATTATGCAGTTTTATTAACGATTACAAAATGAGCGCGCCCCAAACACGTGAACTAGGAAAAATGAATAGAAAAAATAACGCTAAAATGAACTCTAAATTAATTTTATTCATAAATTAATAAATGTTTAATAAAGAATCTTTTACCATCCTGTTTGTTAATTAATTATAGAATATAGTTATAACAAATACAAATATAATAATAAACAAATTTAAGTACGAAATAATTGCTTACTTGGAAACACATTTTCCATCATCAGCTAAAAGCGCAACTCAATGTATGTGATCAGAAACCAATTCGTGTGTTTTTGTTGTTTATTGGAATAATGATTAAGTATAAAATATATTTAAAAAATACGTCATTTTGAATAAAGAAATAAAAATTCCAATTTGAATTTTGAATAATATTTAACATTTGGCAACAACGCTGAAATATCGAAATTTATCCATCGGCGCATTTTCATTAAACGGACTATAGAGAGTATATTATAATAACAACATAAGAATGATTTCTCATTTTTTCTAAATCAATTATTGGTTTATTCTTTTTCGATAATCTCGTACAAAGTCATATGCCGCGACTTCGAAGAGACACGTTTCGAACTGCGGTCTCGTCGGGTTCACATGGTGAACACTCAGCCTTACTCGCATACACATGCACTAACGATGATGAAAACTCATCATCCGGACACGATTAATTAAATTTTTCCTATTAGCCGTGGAATCTTAATAAAGAGTTCCGATTTATTTAATAATTCCCCAGTTTCTACCCTGTAAATGTGCATTTTTCAATTATACGTAAAACAGATTAGTCGAACTTGCACAGGAATCATTTCGGTAATTGCTAAAAGTAATCGGTTTTATACACGACACTCTGCTTAATAATTTACGTGTAATAATCTTGTTAATAAAAAAAAAAAAAAAAAAAAAACTCCAATAGCATCGAAAGCGGGAGAAACAATGTAGGATTTTTAAACAAATTTTCAGATTTTCGAATCTTTTTTCATCCTACACATAACACATTGTTGGGAGGAGGCCTTTTCGTATCATTCGTAATAATATTTGGGAGAAGTTTCGAGTTCGGAACATGACAGGAATTTATGGAGATTATCTTTTTTCTCGGTAATGGGGCTCTGCAGAAACATAGCGGCCTAAGCGCCACAAGAGCTTAATATTTAAGAGGGTTGTGTAATAATTTATTTCCTCGAGAAATTCTGAATTATTGCAGAGCCGCGTGAAAATAACGTGATAGGAAGTCGCATCGAAGAACAGCCGCGGCTTCTAATGCGTTTGGAATATCCTGCTCTCGAAGGCGGTCAACGTCCGTACGTGACCGTACATTGTATGAGCTTTTTCGATTACAAGTCGGGTAACGAGAAAAAAAATTAAAGGCGAATGCCGGTTAAAAATATTCGAAAATGGAAACAGAAAGACCTGAAAAAAAATTCAGGAACCTCCGTGAAGAGCATTTGCAACGTGCTACTCCGTCATTTAATCGATATTCCATCCGGGCTACGTAGCCTTTCGTTTTATTTTAATTTTTCTTTTTTTAAATTTTAAAATGCTTATTTTTTAATTCCAACTTATTCATGCGCGCGTAAGAGAAACCGAAAAATCCCTTACGAAACTTTCGACGTTTACACGCTCGTCCGATATTACCGACGAACGGAAAGCTCTGCTCTCGGTATGTACGTGCGTCGAAGGAAACTGCACGCAGTATCGTCGACCTATAAGTTCTCTAACACAATAAACCTTTTACAGATTTTCAAATCGAACCATCTTTTTCTTTTATCTTTCGCCCGACTAGAACGCTTAAACGTTTCGCCGCGTCCGGCCCTGTTCGCGATAAATGTTTTTTGCCAACTCGCCTAGCCTTAAGCCCACATCTACTTTTATTATTATTATTATTATTATTATTATTATTATTATTATTATTATTATTATTATTTGCTTATCTTTAACGCGGTTTCGGGGGTTTGATAATAAAATGACGAGAAAGAATTCTTCAATTTTTCCCGTGTTTCCTTTCTCCCTCGGACCAGAGAGTTGTTCTTAACATACACTCTTCCTTTTCATAAACACGCAATAATGTGTTCTAGTAACAATTCTCTCCTGCGTCGTCGTTCCGCGCCAAATGGCAGGCTTGCGCGATTTACATTTTCGCGCCGAATGCACGCTCTGAGTGAATGTAACTTTGAACTTTTAAGCTGCGAGACGAAAATGTTTAGAATGCGGAAACAAGTCGGAAAATCGAAAATCATGCGCGATTCTAATTCCCGGCGCAGAGTGTAAAAAATCGCATGTTATACACGCGGTTGAAGCAGCACAGAACTCACAGAATCTAGACGTGCTATGCTAACTAACCGGCAAAGGAGCAATCGAAAAATGCCCCTTAGTGGCTACCTGATGGAGCCACGAAGAAGCTTTCTTCTTCGTAATTCCTTTCGGAACGTTTTCTCACCTAAACTGTCTCTCGCGGATTAATGTAACCACGCTCCGTACGTGAAAAAGAGAAGACTGAAAATATGACCTTATCGAGTAAGTTGAAGCGAATCCGTAGGGTGCAGCGAATGGTATTGTAAAATTAGACTTTTGATAATTACTAAGCTCAACACGAAAGCTGATTGATATATTGTAAAATTGAACTTTTGATAATTACTAAGCCAGACTACACGGACGGTGATATTATATTGTAGGCTTCTTCTATTTACTTGCTTAAAGTTATTTTCTGGCAATATTCCATTTTTTTTTTTTCCCCGGATGATAAGCCGAAAAAATTCTTTATTCAGAATCAATTTAGCCCCCCCTGCCGCCCACCATTGTTTTGAGTCCGTGTCAATGACTACACCTCATACCAATGAGACATACTAAGTACACCATGATCTGTTAAGATAATAATAAATATGCCATCGATAGTTGCATCACCATTTGACCTATATAATATGTGAATATAAGACAACAATTCGCCGTAATTCTTCGCGCGTCTAAACATCGCCTAAAATCCGTTGTAAGCGTAAAATCGCTACTAATCTCGACTTTCTTCAACGTTCAATATTCACTATAAAAATCCGATTGTCGGAGTTCTCTTTTAATTACCTTACCTTTCTTAGCCTCTCCCTCTCTGGTTTCTTCTACGAAGACGCCGTTGACTAGCTCGACCGTAATTTCTTAAATTAAATCCCATTAGGAATCAATTTACATTACCACAAAAACAGAAAGAACCTTCTCATATCAAGCTGTGAAGATGCCGAATAATTCATGCACCAAGAAAGGTGAGTAAATGAGCGATTTGATCGAACTAAGAGTGTTTAAAAGAGACCAAAAATGGACGGAAAAATAAATCGAATTCTTTGTTTCTACATTCTCCTTTGCCGTGTGTGGGCGCGTGAAATATTGCACGTTTTTATCGACTCGGCTCTATTCGCACCGTGCGTAATATTATAAAATTTCTAAAAATACAAAACAGACGTATCCCGGCATGGTTTTTTTATTGGTAATAAATATTAGATAATAAATATTGGATAATAAATATTAGATAATAAAACGTTTTATACTAAACAACTAAAAGCTTCCACCTGTGATTTCGCTACTGCTTACAGTGACGATCGAAAAACACATATATCTTTTCATCGACATATTGCGAAGCAAGCCAGATCTTCTCGGGGGAAAAAAAAGTAATAATGTCTGCGGAGCTTCTTAATAGCGAAAAAACCATATTAATTTCGAACTGTAACAAACATTCAAGTTTGTGTTCAGAGGGTCTGTGAGACTGACCACTTCGCCTTACCAGAATGCACCTTTAAATTCACATTTATCTCCTAAAATTTACCATTTGCTTTGATCAGTTCTGCACAGAATGTGTCAAATCTAAACGACATCGTTAATAGGGCCATATCATATACAGGACCGCGAAAACGAGTGGCTGTCCACAATCTTAACCTCTCACATCAATATTAATTAATGTGTTCTTTAAAAAAAAAAAAAAAAATATGTAAGTATAAGTGAATCAGTTAACAATGAATTATAAATTACAACAAATTTCTTTTCATTTAAAATAGGTGACCCACCGCTCTCCGCGTGACAAAAGTTAAAAATACATAAATAATTAGAAATTCTCATAAAATGAAAACAGAAAAGATGATGCACTGGTCTTTTCTATAAGCGGGGCAATGTATCATTGGCATATGAAATTCCTACGTCCTTTAATTTTGAGAAATTTAATTTATTAAAAATATTTTTAAAAGAAACACGTACTACAGAAAATTATATTTTAAAATGTTAAAAAGAGCCGACATGTTTCGGAGTTACATACTCCATAATCACGATAATCATGGCATTAATAAGCCATGATTCCATGTACGTAACTCCGGAACGTGTCGACTCTTTTTAACATTTTAAAATATAATTTTCTGAAGTACGTGTTTTTTTTTATATTTTTAATAAAATAATAACAGAAAATGGACTTTACTATTTACAACTTAAATTTAATTTAAAATAAAAAAAGAATAAAAAAAAAATTTTAAAAATAGGCTTTTATTTTTGCACTAAAAAGTACAACTTTATTAGTGTTCGATTACCAGATACGCGTATCTTAGCATTAAAATCTGAAACTAGAAAATATTCTGAAAAATAAAAGCCGGGGCCGCAGTTAAAAAAAGTATTTGGTGTGTGTAATATTGTCATGCACAACAATGGAATAATATTAAATAGTGATTGTAGTTTTGGCTTAGGGTGTAAATATTAATATTTAATTATTAATCTACGGTCCTGCTTTTATTTTTCAGAATATTTTGTAGTTTCAGATTTTAATGTTAAGATACGTATCTGGTAGTTGGACACTAATAAAGTTGTACTTTTCAGTGCAAAAATAAAAGCCTGTTTTTTAAAAAAAAAATTTAATTTTTTTTATTTTCCGGTCTGGAAATTTCAGTAAAAAAATCAGAATTGTATTTTATTTTGCTTTATTTTATTCGATATCTTGATTATAGGACATTTACAGAAATTTGTGTTACATTTTATTATTAAATAATGGATCGCATTCTTTCAATTATATTGTCCCTTTTGTTTTTCATACAATACATACGAAATCCTCAGCACATGTGAAACACAATGTTTGACTAATCTTTCCATTGATATATGTATCATATGACTGAAAAAAAGAAATATTATTTTGAAACTTTCGAGCTTTCGGCGTCCCAAGAGTTCGATTTTAAAGCTGGAAACCCAAATGTTCCAAAATAAAGAAATACACAAGGATGCGCATTTGTTTAATCTTGTTCGAAATTTTTAGCTATAAAGCTGAGCCTACACGTCACTTTTTGTGCTTTTTTAAACTTTTAGTAAACTTCTAACGTTTCGTTAAAAAAAGTGAAATACGAATTTGCTTCCGACAAACAGCGCTCTTTCCAACAGTATAAATCATATGCCCGTAATAAGAAATATTTTTTTTTCAAAAGTTCGAGCTCTTGAAGCCCCGTGGAGCTATTTTTAAAGTTGGAAACCTAGATGTTCTAAACCAAAGAAATATACGTGCATGTTCATATTTTCAACCTTGTTCAAAAAATGTTTAGCTGTAAGACTCGCGCCGCAGAGAGCGACCTACATAGTAGATCTCACGCTTTTTTGAACTTTTCGTAAACTTCGAAAGTTTCATTAAAGAAATAAAACATGGTTTTATTCTCGACAAATAGCGCGATCTTTCCAACAATATATCACATGCCCGAAAAAAAAAATATTTTTTTCCAAAATTTTGAGATTTCGCCGCCTCGAGGGTCTAATTTTGGAAACCCGGATGTAGCATAATATTGCATATTGTCATCTATAACAAGCATTTCTGCAACAGGACACTTTTTTAATTCATCGAGAACTAGGTGAAAAATCGTTCGCAAGATTCCCCCCAGGCAGACAGACCGACAAAGCGAGTTAAATAAAAGGCTATAAAAAAAAAAAAAAAAAAAAAGAATATACCGTCGATCTTTCTTATAGCAGTAATTTTTTTATAAGTGAAGAAAGTGTAAACTTCTGCGGCTAACTCTGATTTAATAAGTGACATGGAAACTTTAACTTGCAAATCAGACACCATGATGCCAGATCGTATAAAAAGCATAATAGATCGGAATATCTATATTTACATTGTGCATTACACTTAGAGGAGAGCCTAGTCATAAATTCTGAGCCCGGCCCATCTATTGAAGAGAACTTAAAGACATTTACACAGGCTCTATTCAGAGCAGCAGTAGCAACAATCCCGAAGTCATCCGCGGCTGTGCACCCACGCAGGGTCCCCTGGTGGTGTGACGAAGTGAGAGAGGCAATAACGAACAGGAAGCGAGCCTTAAGAAAGTATAAATCGACAAAAGCTGACCAGGATCTAATAGAATTTAAGAAGCATAGATCTTTAGCCCGTCACATTATCAGGGCGAAAAAACATGAAGCCTGGCTTTCCTTCATGTCGTCAATTAATGACGCGTCGACCAGTGCGTCTACCTGGCGGAAAATAAAATCCCTTAACGGAAGACAGCGGCCATCAACCCCAATCTATATCACGTCCAATAACAACATCATATCAGATACGGCATCAGTTGCGTCCATACTAGCAAAGCATTTCTCCGATGCTTCCTCAACCAATTCCTACTCATCATCCTTTTTGTCCCACGCAAATAAGAAAGATGTCATTCCTCTCCTACCACCCAACAGCATGGATCGGTACGATCGAGCGTTCTCCTTGTCCGAGTTAAATTTTGTCTTAGACAATAAGCGGAAGGCAAGTGCACCTGACGCAGATTCCATCCGTCCTTTCATGCTAAAGCTCCTTCCCACGGCGGCAAGACTATATCTGCTAAACATCTATAACCAGATCTGGGAACAAGGTAACATTCCGATCTCATGGAAAGAGGCAATCGTTATTCCGATTTTAAAACAGAATAAGGATCCTTCACTACCCAGTAGCTACCGTCCTATCTCACTGATGAGTACCTTATCCAAAACCCTGGATAAAATGGTCAACAGACGTCTCCTCTCCTTTTGTGAATCCAAAAATATCCTCTCCACAATACAAGCCGGGGGCCGTAAGGCTAAATCAACGTCAAATCATCTGGTGAGCCTTCAAAGGCAGATTTTATCTGCGTTCAAAAGTCGACAGCACCTGATAACCATATTCTTCGATATTGAAAAAGCCTATGACCGCCTATGGCGGCAAGGCCTAATAAACAAACTACGAAGATGGCAGGTGACAGGTAGAATGATAAGATTCATTCAAAACTACTTGTCAGACCGAACTATACGGGTCAGAATCGACTCTCAAGTCTCTGATACAATGAGCATCGAGAACGGCATACCTCAAGGCTCTGCGCTTAGCGTAACCTTGTTCATAATGTACATCAATGACATTGCTGATTGTGTTCAGCCACCAGTAACGGCCCGGCTCTTCATTGACGACCTTAGCATTTCCCTAGCGTCTCGTGATCCACACATATCTCACACAATTCTTCAGAAAACTATCTCCAAACTCCAAAAATGGTCAGAAGTCAATGGTCTAAACTTTTCCTCCGCAAAGACGGTATGTGTCGATTTCTATAGGGGACGGCCTGTGACCAACAGGATTCCTTTCCAAATAAACAACACCATAATTCCGAACTGTATTTCAGCCAGGTTCCTAGGCCTGGAGTTTGATAGCAGATTAACTTGGCGCCTGCACATTAATAAGCTAAAATCCGAATGTATAAAGTTACTGTCAATAATCCGATACCTCTCCAATCCCCAACTCAATATTCATCCCAAATTAATCTCTAATGTTTACAAAGCCTTGATCCTAAGTAAAATAAATTATGGGTGCCAGGTGTACTCCTCAGCGTCTCTAAGTAACCTGAAAAAACTGGACGCAATTCACCACTCTGCATTACGAATCATCACCGGAGCCCATTATACAACACCGTGTAGGAGTATCTGTGCACTAACGGGCTCTCCCCCACTGAAATTCTATCGCTCCCTGCATACCCTGCGGTGCAATATTCCATTCCTAAAGCTGCCTTATATTCATCCCGAAACCCCCTTACTCGCAGCGTTCACTAACGATCCACTACCAATTATCACCAAACTACTTCAGAATGTCAATGTCAACGACTCCACAGAGTGCCAGGCAGCAGCTACCGGCTCGTTACATCTGTGGCAACTTGAGCCTGTAGCAGTTAACCTATCGGTTCTGCAAAAGTATAAGTCCTACGGCATGTCAGAGCAACTTACTCAAGACGCGTGCGAAACAATAAGACAGTACAGCAACGCTATCCAATGTTATACAGATGGGGCCAAAGCAGCACCCGTCGAGGGGATGTCACCAACTGCGTGCGCTTTCGAAGTGAAGGGAGCAATGACAACCATCCGTCTGAACGATTTCTGCTCAATCCTAGATGCCGAATTATATGCAATACGCTTATGTCTGGAAATGATCCTGGCGTCCACAGAGCCAATCCATGACATCCTATTGATAACAGATTCATTAGTGGCGGCTAAGATGTTAGGAGGGGGAGCCCCGAGGAGGGGGTTAATAAACCACGTCTTGGCACTCATCATGGGGCTACAATCGAAGGGATATATGCTAGTAGGTTTGTGGGTCCCAAGTCACGCGGGAATCCCAGGAAATGAAAGGGTTAACACAGCAGCTCAATCAACCATTACAGCTCCCAGTCCGCAAAGCATACTTGGGCCCCCTCAAATATCAGAAGCTGTAAAAATACAAATAATGGAACAGTGGAAACAAGAACACATCTCCACCCCATCCCACCTCCAGAATATAAAGAAATCCGTAGAGCCATGGTGGCCCCCCCAGGGGACCTTACGAGTTTATCATCGCGCGCTCAACCGTTTACGCCTGGGCCACACGCGACTATCCCACGACTACCTGTTGGAAGGCGCTCACCCTCCAACCACCAGAACGAGACACGGATTTGATAACCTCAGCCATGTTCTCTCAAACTCAGAAGCGAACCAAAGTGCAGTCTTCCAGTTCGTCAGGGACAATGGATTAGGGGCATGCCTGTAACCGGAGACTCTCGGGCCGTAATAGTCTAGATATTATACACGGCCCGGGGTCTAACCACGGTTTGAAAATTTTAATAAAAAAAAAAAAAAAAAATTACACTTAGTCAACAGTTTAACCCTTGTTTGAAATACTACGGCATTTAGGCAGAAAGCCAAACGGCTTTTAAGGATAATAATACGATTTTAGAAGATTTTGAGAAACCTCGTCGTTTAAATTTTACAAGGGAGATCGATCTAACGGCTACGATCCTTACCGATTTTTGAATTACAGTGGTCTTTTCCTAATATAAACATGCCGAATTAATTATTAGAGTACGATTAACTATCGTTTTTTTTGTTTTTTTTCATTTAAACCCCACTGCCATTAAACATTTAAATATGAAAAAAAAAACAAAAAAAAAAAAAAACGGTTAAAAGCGATTAATCTGTACAAATTTAAAAAAGTAAATAAGACCAGCGTAATAAAATTCACAAAAGTACTATATTAATTAAATGATCAAATATTATGTAGTGTTAAAATGTTATTTCTATTATGGACGTCGTCGTGTATGTAATAAACGATATTCGATCATTCGAGTCCGGGTGTTAATTAGTGTATAAAAGTAGCGAAGAGGATACTGTATAAAATGATGATATATAATTAAAATCATAATTTCCGTTCTCGAGGCATAGAAAGTTAGCGGAGACGGTAAAAGAAGCGCCTTGAAGGGAATCAAGTTTATCGGAGCGAACGAATGAATTCACTGACGGAAGACCAGTTGAAGGTAGAGTCGGTTAGTTTACTAATTGATGAATGAGCGTTGACTAACTGACAGAAGAAGACGAATGTTGGAAACAGCGGGCCGGACTAATCTTTCGACTTTAACTCAAAATTTCGTTTTCGCAAAGCCAAAAAGCAGCAGCGAACGGCGCAGCCTTGTACGGTTCACCTAATGGACTAGTTTCTTCATTTCGGCTTTGTTACATTGTTGACGTTTTCAGCCCTCGCTACCCGGGTCCAGTTCGCCGATTAACTATTTTAACGAGGGTCTTCGCCAGAAAACGAGACTGAATTCCTTCAACTTCATCTCTCTCGGCCGAGCTCTGCGTGTCTCGAATCGTCCTCAGCCGAGCCTAAATAAGCTACATTGTTTAATTCCGTTGCCTATGTGTATAGTGGCGTCTCTCTTTTCATTTTGTCATTTAATTTTCTCAATTAACCAGTGTCATGCCTCGGAAGAATAGCCGGATTATGAAAAGAGGTTAAATATCACCCGATAATAAAAAGAGAAATTGTTTGACAATCTCCACCGCTTCTAATCTCCTCTCTGGCTTTCCCCCTATTTCAGATTGCGCTGTTAATTCAAGTTCCTAACGGAATTATCTTTTTTCCGCGTTTTTTTTTTTTTTTCGCTTGTACAATTGAAAGTCTTATCGAGGAAGATTTTTTAATTGATTTCTGTTTTTCTTATTACTTCCAGAAACAATAAGGCGCAACAATCGAAATATCATAAATGATCTGACTAATATTAAAAATTATTCCCCCGACTAGAAATCACAAATATCGGGGGAGCTCTAAACCTGTACCGGTAGATTATAAGAAACACTATAAAAAGCGTTTTTAGAAAATCGAACTCAAAAACCTTTTTGAATCAAATAATTAAAATAATTTCGTCGGCGTAATGTTTTTTTTTTTTTTTTTTTTTTTTTTGTCCTCATTTCGGAAACTACCGATGAGGCAAGTTTATTTAATAGGTTTTATTACATACAGTTATATGACAACAAAATTAATGTGCCCCATCCAATTAAGTTTATTAGGTCACATTAATTCTGTTTTACAAAGTGTAAATATAATTCTTAATTGTAAATAGTACCTTAATATAAATGAATATTATTTTTACGATTTTTCACCTCTTGTATTGTAAATTGATTAAACTGTTTGAAATTATCTGTTACCAGTTGTTCCGTAGTACCTTCAATAATTAAATTACTGCCATTGCATCCTTGTAAGATATGATACACGCTGTCCTGAAAATTGCACCTAACACAATTTTCGGAACCCGCAATTCCATACTTGTACAAGTACACTTTAAAAATTCCATGTCCAGTTATAAACTGCACATTAAAAAAATTTGGAATAAAAACTTTATTATTTAATCTTTCTTTAATATCCGGAAAAAACTGATATGCAATACCGTTGTAATTATTCCAAATTTGCTGAAATTTATGTATATAATAATTTTCCAGAATAATTTTTAATTTTTTAGCGTTTAGTAATTGATTTTGATAGGTAAACTGGTTTTTATGAATATATTTTACGTTACTAAATTCATTATTCAGCTTAATGTTATGTTTAATACTAAATAAAGTGATATGTTTTTCAATTTCCATATCCATCGGTTTAAGTCCTGCAATAACTAAAGCTGCTTTATAACTTATCGTTCTATACGATTTTATTAGTTTTATAATGATAAGTCTTTGATAGCTATATAACATTTTCTTAAAACGTTGTATTTTTAACATATCGGTATACATGATACTGCCATACAATATATTGCTTAGTATTACTGTCTTGTACAATGTTATTCCCTTTTTGTAATTTACAGCCTTTTGATTGTTGTATAGTTTGTTAAAGATAAGTAAAAATTTATTTATTTTATTTTTTATAAAAGTAAAATTATTATAAAATTTTAAATTACTATCAATAATTATCCCTAAATATTTAAGTTGAGTAACATGTTTAATATCTAAACCATATTGATCTATATTTAAGTGACTGTTTTTCAATTTGTTATTCATGATCATATAATTTAATTTTGAAACGTTAATTGACAGTCCAAAATCTGCTAGAAATGTTTCTATTGTATGATAAACTCTTTCAGTTTTATCTTCAAGTTGGGTTTGCGTTTTTGCCGCAAATACCACCGCAATATCATCAACATAGGTTATTACTTTTACATTTTCCAGAAATACCAAACTATACATTCTGGAAAAAACGATATTCCATAGATAAGGTCCTAAAACAGAGCCTTGTAGTATTCCTGTTACCACCGGATATTTATTTGTATAATTACCAATATTTATGTATGTAAATCTATTTCTAAAATAATTTATTATTATATTTATTAAATTTTCTGGCACTCTTAAATTATACAATAGTTTTACGAGACTATTGAGGTTTAAACTGTCGAAAGCTTTTGTGATATCGAGCGCTAGGAGACCGCAAATATACGATTTCTGCTTATATATTTTAATGTCTTGTAATATCGTGTAAATAGCTAGTTCCGAGGATTTATTTTCTAACGATCCAAATTGATTTTGATTAAGTATATTATTCTGGTTACAGAAATTTTTAAGTTTATTTAAAATAGATTTTTCGTAAACTTTACTGAAATTTGACAGAAGCGATATCGCTCTGTACGAATTTGAATCATTTAGTGGTTTATTACTTTTTGGTATAATTACTGTTTTTGTTATTTTCCATTGTTCTGGGAAATACTGATTTCGATAGAGTATGTTTATAACAGTTGTAATTACTTTAGGAAATTTGATGTTGAAAATTTTTAAAAAACCATTTGATATATTATCCAGCCCAGTGGCTACTTTATTCTTTAAATATTTAATAATAGTTATTATTTCATTTGCTGTTATTTCATCATTTGTTGTTGTTACGTTAAGTGTGTTGTTTACTGTACTTTTTGCTTGAAATGGATTTGTATTCAAATATAATTTAGTGCTTAATAATTTTACTTTATCTTCATCACTTTCCGCTTGATTATCTAATGTGGGTACTTGTGTTACTTTAATTTTATCTCTCAAAATTTTGTACTTTAACCCAAAAACATTTTTATCATTTGCTAACTTTCTCCAGGCATCTTGCTTAATCTTGTACTTACATTGTTTAAATACTTTTTTATAATTACTGTAGTATTGTGCTTTCGTTACTACACATTTACATTTACCATATTTTTTATACTCCCTATTAACTAATTTTTTGCAGTTTTGTAATTCTGCGGCCCACCAGTAAATACTTGATTTATTTTTATATACATAAGAATAATGTAATACACAATCAACATAAAATTGATACTCCTTTAACCAGAGATTAATATCTGTTACATATTTACATTTTACATTTAAATCTATTAAGTTTATAAATTTATCCATATTTTTTTCTAATTTATTGTAATCAATTACTTTAATTAAATTATCAGTGTTTGGTTTAGCAGTTATATTTATGTCAAATTTAATGTAGCAATGATCACTAGCGTTTTTTTCATGACTTACTTTCCAGTTTTTAATTAAATTTGTTATATTACTCGTAGCCAAAGTTAAATCTATAGTGCTAGTTTGATTTTTACGTTTAAAAGTATATATATCTTTAGTGTTTAGTATTTGTAAGTCATATAACTTAATTAGCTGTAGTAATTATTTTCCTCTGCTATTGTTAACTTTATCCCATATTACATTACATGCATTTAAGTCTCCAAGTAACATTACTTTCTGTAAATTATTATTGTGAATATACATATTGATAACTTGAAAATATTTAGTTGCTAAGTTATTTGGAGGAATATACGTTAATATTATTACTATATGTTTTACTCTAATTACTAAGATATTATATAGGTCGTGATGATAAATCGTGCTTACGGGTAGCGTCGGCGTGATGTTGGAAACAAAAATTTAAACTAGAATAATCATTAGCATATTTTCGAAACAAAGACGATAACTTTTCACTCCACTTTTTTCACATTTCTTCTCTTTTTTTTTTTCCGTTTTTTATCTTACCCTATTTTGTTCTTTATAAAGGTTAATTTTTTTTTTTTTTTTGCGCGCCGTGTTAAATTCTTAATTTTAACACTATGTTATAAAAAAAAAAAAAAAGTATAAAGATTTTATTAAGCACCGTGGTACATGCATTTTATTATTTCCACACGCTTAAATTGATTGAAATCGGTTATTTTATTCATTTCAAGCAAACTGTTTTATTTTTATCGCTAAATATATAATATTAAGTTGAAAACGCTGGTTTTTACCGTAGATTAGACGCAGTGCGGCATTTCATCTTAAAGAGTAAAATCTGATTAAAAGTATAGATAAATTCCTCTTACGCTGGGTTAATGTTCATAGTTGACGAACCTCCCCTAAACCAAAAAAAAAAAAAAAAATGAAGAGAAAAAAATACGTAATTACAAACTTAAGTAGCTTCTTTTTTCGTGTTGGGCTCGGCTAACAATTAACCCATGTCCAGTAAAAAAAAAAAAATCGGCTAATTTAAAGATTAATTCCATTAGAGATATACGATTATTGGAATTATAAAAAAGTTCGGAAATATACTCTCGTAGGGGCATAAAAAATATTGCAATTTTTTTTTTTTTATTATAGCTACACAGAGGGCTTCGCGGCTCAATTAGGAAGGAAATGGGGTTAAATGTGATGGAAAAGTTTGACTTGTTTAAGGAAATTTATTGTTTTATCTATGGAGTTGGAAGAATCATTAAGAGCTAGAACGCGGCTTGAAGGAACATGGAGAGAGAGTCGGAAAGAAGCTGTCTTTAAGCATGTGAAAATATGATCAGCCGGTAAGCCCTCTTTGCCATAATGAGGACAGTCGGGAGGGAAAGAGATTTGATAAGAGATGCGAGTGAGTAAGTCGGGTGTGTCCAGTAAGTAGCCGAGTAATCACTATCTCTTCTTGACGTGACTTTCGGTTTCAGGAGTTTCACGGTATTGGCCTTCCTTTGACGTCTCGAGGCTCATTGCTTTCTATGTTATGCCAGATTAGAATATAGTACGGATGATTGTTCATAGAATAAAAAGAGAAGCACTCGAAGAACACATGGTTTCGCGTAAATATTATTATTGGGCGACGCGGGAAAAGAGAAAAAATTTTGGCTATGAAAAAAATTATAAGCGGGTTCGAGAAGCAGGAAATACAGTCCCACCCGGAGTACCATGGATGCAATAGAGAGGAATTACGGCGAAAAAGGAAAAGTTATGGAGCCATGAAGAAAAATGAAGAAAATCCAGTTAGAAAGACAGAAGAACCGCCAATAATTTTCAAAATTTGAAAAAAGTTCAACCCGAATAGATTGTATTTATATATATATATATATATTGATAATTGAGTTTTTTTTACATTACATCAAAATAAAGGAGAATCCATGTTTTCAGATTCATTTATTGATTAAATAATGCGATTTCTGAAAACTCATATTTTCACACATTTCGAACTAAAAATGGTATTACAATATAAAAAAATGTAAAACTTAATCCGAAAAAGCATTCTTAAATAGAAATCATAGGTTAAAGTACCCTCACTGATATCTTAACAACTCGATATTATTGTTCCTTGAAACGATCACACTACCAGCTTAATTTCAGCTTTTCAATGAAAAATTAATTATCTTCGCAACACAAGCTTAGATTAGTAGGATATAGTGTGTATACCTTCGCACTTCATGAAATTGTTGATTAGACTTGAATTTTTGCTTTTTCTTCTCATACGGGTAATTGTGATATGCTCGAGTTAGCTCGTACAACTTCAGTTGCCCTACTATACGCTATAAAAAAACTATACTGACAACGTCCTTTTCAGAATTGTCCCGGTACACAGGTATAATAATAAATAGTAAACTGATTTAAATTATTTTTGTCATTCTTCTTTTAATATTATTATGAAACCTGTTTGAGATCAAATTTTTTCAAACTGGACAACATTTAAAAATGTTACAAACGAGTTAAATCGTTAATCTGCGAATAAATAAAATTAAATACACACACGAAAAATATATACCTGTTTACATTAAAACGCATTCACATTCATCATTACCTAAAAATATTTTTATATATTTACTTATAATTCAGTTCTTATTATCGTGATATCTAAATAAGAATACTCTGTTTTTGATTAAATTTTACATTATTCTATATTCTAATATCATTTTTAATTCGAAATAATATGTTGAAAATCGGGAAGCTTATAAAAGTCAATTTAATCAATGAATAAAAATAGCGAATATTTCGACATACTTCATTTTGATGTATTTCATAAATGTGAATGTGAAAAAAAAAAAAAAAGAAAAGAAAAGAAAAGAAACCAATTTAATAAAAATGAAGCTTTTGCTTGAAACGATTAAAACAGCCGAATTTTAATCAGTTGAAATATATATGAAAATAATAAAACGCGTATATGACGGCATTTAATAGAATTTATATATGTACTTTTTTTAGTAATGTAATGGTTAATAATATAATACGAGACAGATAAAAAATCCTTAATATTATGAAAACAAAACACGGTAAGCACTCATCGCAAAAAATAAAATAAAAAAAAACAAACAAAAAAAAGAAAAAGGCACTGAAAAATATTATTTTTGCTTTCGAAATGTACGATTATCCTAGTTATTTAAATTTGCTCTCTAACATCATAGTACGAATAATCCGAAAAAGAAAAAAATCAATGGTGGTTTGACAAAATTTCTTACACGGAGGATAAATTAAAATACATCCAATTATTTTATTTTTTTTTTTTTGTTATAAAAATATTTCAATTTCGCATTTTTCCCATTTTTCTTCTTTCGCTATATACATAGAATTCAATATCACGCCGGGATGTTAATTTTAAAAATTCTTCAATTAACGTCGAGATTCGCACTCCATTCGAATAAACATGTCACTCTCAGCTGTGTCTTCCCTTAACGCGCCTCAACAGACGCTCTGAATTCGGACGATATTAAATATACCATTGATCCGTCAAAACCCCATTGCCACAAAATCTGACGTCAATGCCCTATAAAATTAACTACATTCTCATATCACACTGGAAAACTGACCACCACCTACTGGACCACAAAAACCAACGTCAATTCTTTGTACGCAGAAGAATAGACAGTTTCCATAACTTTGAACATTTAGCGAGCAAACGAATTCATAAGACCGTTCTAAAATCGGACGTAGAAGAATTACCATTCTAGAGAATAGAAGAAAAACATGTCTTTACAATTTCCGAAAGCAGAATCATTTTATTAAAATTATTATTAGAAAGCGTAGCGAACGAAGATCGCACACGATACTCGTAATATAACGAAAAATGAAATAAAAAATTTACCCGATTTGATTGAAATGCAACCAATAGAAATTAGGCACAAGCAATTATCATGTAACGAAATCACCGAAATTACCGGTGCAGTTCTATTTACGCATATTCGTAATATACTGCGATGAAAAATTGTTTTCGATAAAATTGACTTCGCTCAATCTGAAACGTAGCCGTTAAAATTGTGTTAAACATATTTTTTTTTTCGAACGGCAACCAAGAGCAACAACCCAACGTTCAAAAATTAGAAACAAACAAAAGGATTAAATTTTAATATATAAGGAAATGGAGTAAACGAACTCTGCTATAGCTCAGACAACGTCAGGTGAAGGAAAGGAAAGTATGTAGGAAGCACAAAAAGGAATAAGGCAGTTTAAAATACAAGAACTTAGCGTAGAGAAGGAGGCGCTCCCGCACAAAAAGAGAACATTCAATTCAATGCAATTTATTTGAGGAATCATTTACAATTAATATAAGATTATAATTATAAACACGATAACACCACATATGCACACAATTACGCGAGCTATTGGGATTATTTTATTATTATCTTTTTTTGCATGTTTATTTGTTTTAAAGATGTTATTGAATAATAATTATTCAATACCATCTTTAAAACAAATAGACGTGTAAAAAAAAGTAATAATAATAATAATAAGAGAAATAACAAAAATCAATGAATCAACGAAAAAAGAAAGAAATGAGAAATATCTTCTCACTAATTTCTTACTCACGCGGACTTACATTTCTAAAAACCCATAACACCCAGTATACACTCTTCACAGAGTTATCGTGTAGATTTATTGTAATATAACGCAATCACAAATATAATCACAGATTTGCACACAAACATTCACGGACTTATACCCGCTCGTATAAATTTCATTAAATAAAACACAATATATGGTGTGCTGAAAGCGAAGGCAGCATATCGAAAGATACTTAAAATAAAATGGACGGACAAAATACGAAACTCCGATAAATAAGTCTAAAGAAATAATAACAGTAATTAAACACAGAAAATTACAATACTTTGGGCATATCCATCCAAGGCAATATAGTACACTCCGACTTCTGGTGCAAGGGGAAAGATTGTCGGAAAACGAAGAATAACGTGGATACAAAATTTGACTCGATGGTATCAGGTGTCCACCATTGAACTGTTCCGGAATGTACTAGATAGACGAAAGGTTGCTCAAATGTTAGCCAACGTTCGATAACAGGGCACCGTGATGATGATGATGATGATATTTCTTAAAAATTACTTTCAAATGTGTAATATGTCGACGTCAAAAAACTTTCCACACGATCAAAACACACATATAATTCCCCGTTTTTTTCTTCATTTTCCACTTGTAAATGTAATCTGGACCAAAAAACGATTAAATTTGAAATTTGATTCGACGTATTCTAATTGAAACAATATTATTAATAATAAAGAATATTACACTTTATTTACGTTGATTTTCAAATGCTCGCTTAAAAGGCGATTTGGAATAAAATGCTCTTCCGTGGTTAAAACAAAAAACAACCTGAACACAATGTAACAAATAATCCAATAATAACCGGGCATTATTGGACTGAAATTCCTCCGGCCGGACCTGCAGCCGACTGTTTATCATTGAGTTCCTACACATCAGTCCCAGCACCACAGAGCAGCTAATGTAAGAAGTATGCAGTTTTATAGCCTCTGACTGTTATCGTCGCCTTATATATTTTCTCTCGGCAAAATTCATAAAGGCGAGAGCGAAACGGCGATGTTTTCATTTATTCGATTTACATTTTCCATTTATACTTGTTTCCGTTATCAGTATGGAGCATTTTCAATTTCGTCAGAACGGGGGAAAGCTTCTATAGCGTACGTATATCATCTATCACTTGCAAGAACAGCCACGATAACGTGCGTATTATTTAAAGGCAAGCGCGCGCGCGCGGAAGGCCGTTCGGATTAGACGACAGCCTCGGGAACGCATTGCGTACACAGGTGTGCGTGTCGGGAAAATTCACCGCTATTGCAGATCAATATCCAGCGCGGCTGAGATATCAAAAGGCTGATAAGAGCGGCATCGGTAAAGGAAAAATCTCGCACTAGCCTAAATCAGATCAATCTGAAAAGCGGCACATCGAGCCGGCGACGAATGTGACAAAGATGAACAAGTTTTAAAATGTTCAGCTCGGCGGCGTCAAAGCCCACGGGTAACATTTGTCAGACGATTGACAGTTCTTCGACTTCCGTCTTACATTTCTATTCTCACTCCCATTTTGAAAATTCCGCCACCAAACTTACCTGCGCCCCAGCCCCTTGCATCTAATATACTGCTCGCCAATAATTCGCACTTTCTTCGTTCTCCCGAAAAATCCAGTTAAAAACTTCCTTTCTTTTTTCTCCTCAAACGACATTCCTCCGCCCTATTCCGACCGAAATTACGTAACAGATTTATGCGAAAAATTCGTAAGCACTCTACATCGCACGCTCTGCCAACAGCCGTTTCCTTGCGCGCAATCTAAGATACGATGGAGAAAAATAAATTCAGATCTCTAAAGTGAATAAATAACGAGAATCAAAAGGAGGGGGGCAGCCAGCCTCCGGATAACTCTTATCTCGGTTATGAGAAATAATTTACGAGCAAAAGTTTTTCGATAAAAATTATTTTTTTTCGGATTGCATTAGGAATGGCGAGTGTCATGTAGAGAGAGAGAGAGAGAGTACGGTAAACAAAACGTGTCCGGTAGACGACTGTTGTCGAAGTCGCTGGTACTTTTTCCATGCTGCATGCTAGTTCCATCTGTATGACACATAGACATCGATTCTCTTGATCACGGGAACATCTCTCCTGGAAGAGCAATTCTCATAGAAGAGTGTGTCTGACTAGGTAATTTTTCAATTTACGCTGAACGTAGCAATTTGCAATTCTCATCATATCGCTAACGTTTTCCGTTTCGCAAAATCGTTACACAAAAACGTT
Organism: Icerya purchasi; assembly: GCA_039619475.1. Lineage (NCBI taxonomy): Eukaryota > Metazoa > Arthropoda > Insecta > Hemiptera > Monophlebidae > Icerya > Icerya purchasi. The sequence continues at coordinate 155,948,989 of CM077115.1, forward strand.
GCACGTCTAATCGATAGATAATTTTTTTATAATTTGTTTTTTTTCCGTTTTGTGTTTTAAATTTTACAACGCCAACAAGAAAACTCAGTCAAAACAGAAACAAATATTTAAGGAAGACAGTGAAAGTGTACGTAAGATGCACAGTGTAGCGGAAGGTTAAAATGTAAAAATTAGGAGTATAGAAGAAAACGATCCTACGAAGAGAATAGGAACATTCAAAGAAAACGTAATATCGCAGTCCGGGCCATTAGGAATTAAGGAATGAAGATAATAGACAATCGAAAAAGGAACGAAGAAAGTAAAACGGGGGAGGGGACAAATTATAGATTAAAAAAAAAAAAAAAAAAAAAGGAACGATTACAATGAAGCCAAGGCCGAAATGATAACAGCAGTGAAAATCACAGGAATATGAATATCAAATCGCGATTTGCAATATGCGCACATTGACGAATAGAGAATATTACGAGCAGCAATTTATCCGGAAATTGAGAGGGTAGAGCGAGAACGGACGAGTAGAGTAGGCTATAAATTATCTGCGACTACGCGCTATGGAATGATCGTGTAGAACGTGGTGATAGGGAGAAATTGGCAATTAGGAAGCGAAGAGAATAAAGTAATCGAATGAAGAAGATGGAAAAATTTAGAGTCGGAGCAGATAAGGAATTTCTTATCGCAGGAGGTGGTCGAAATGATCAGAACGGCACAAAGTCGTTCAAGTGTAAAACTGGAAAAGAAGGAAGAAAATTTAAAACACATTTATAGTATAAACAAAAGGGATGGAAAAACAAAGGAAGCTGCGACGACGTCCTCATCGCTCCTGGAGTCATCAATAAAAAGGATACTTTTAAACAAATCGAGTTTATATTGGAAGCCTAAAAAGCGGTTCCGTCGGTTTATTGCATGTATAAATAAAAGGTGAGTTAGGCGTCTACTGGAAAGAAAAGAAATCTTTTTGGAAATGGAAAATGCCGATAATGAATAGATAAGAGGAAATTAATAATGGCTTTAACAGAAAATGATAACCGAAGAATATATAACCCCCCCCCCTGTCCCCGGTCACGTAAAAGTCTTAATATACCGTGCGATTCTGCAAACTATCGTCCGCAGGCTTTAATTATATCTATTAAACTGGAGTTTTTTAATCTCCGAATTTCACTTTTTCAAAGCAAAAAATTAAAAAAACTAAAACTTTAGCTTTACGAGAATAAGCCAATTTATTTATTTTCAATTATATTTATAATATTTAGCTAGAAATCGTGAAATTAGAAGGTGAACGGCCGTTTATGAGACAAAAACATGGATTTCAGGAGTGTGTGAATCTATCGTAAATAATAACGATAACGGCGGCTAGCTCCACAAAATGAGATACGTGGAAATTTTATCAGAGATATGTCAGATCCACGGCCGTGTTTTTGTAGTCACTGCTTTCGCAATATCCGTCACGGTAACGCTTTATTATAATAACGACTTTTTTTTCGGATTAGTATTAGTAGGAAGTTATTCGAATTGCCTTTTAATTAACACGTTAGAAAAATAGCGCTTATTTATTTCAAAGGTAGATGGTATCAAACAGTCGTCGAATTCCGTGAAAGGTGGCTCTCGTAAAACAACATTAAAATCTGTACAGTCCACCAAAAAAATTTCGCAAAAAAAAAAAAAATAGATGAAAATTACCGCGGAAAATTTATTTGAATTAACGAGCAAATCCGTTTCCATATTTACGTTTATGTATTAATAAGTTTGCGCCATTCGCGGGTAATGTGAAAAATCGTGTGACGTTTTTATATACCGAAAATAGTAACAGAAATATTTCCTGAAAACCATTAATGAAATTGGCCAATTATAACATAAATCAACGGACGACAATTAAAAATTGATACGCAAACCGCAGATTAAAATTGACGTAATTAATTAACATCGACTCCTCTATAAGATTTTTCCTAGGTTGTCCTATCAGAAGGTCTGGAGGGTGTCCCGATGATGCAAGGTTACATGCATGTGTACGCATTTGTTCGCCTTGATTTTGTGCAAATAACATATTGGACACGCGCATCTACATGACGTGAAAATATCGGGCTAAAAGGAATACTCGTTGAGAATATGTTTGACAATCTGGCGGATGTAGTGGCGCGAGAGATTATTTTTAATATACCCCGCGAGTACATTCCAGTTCCTTTATTATAAGTTGGCATCACCTGTTCTAAATTTAATGATTATTCCTTCCTAGTCTTCATTACCGTCTTCTTTTGAATTAGCTGCAATCCGAAATATTTACACCTTCGACTCTACCTCCTTGACGCTCCTAAATTTATCCGACTAACCCGGGGTAAATCCTACTCGTATTCATCTCATTGTCTTCCACTTACGTGCTCTACTCTCGTTCATAATTATCACTCTCCAAGAACTGCGGACGATTTAGGGAAATCTCCAATTTTACTTCCTATGTATGTATCATTTTGGCCTTACACACAGCTTCCTTTAATCTTAGATTTCGCTCATCTCATCAAGTACCTCTGTCCGTTTTGCAACGCCGACGCTCGTTTACGATTTTAGGAAATGAACAAAAACAGAAATTGACCGATTTAGGTTGAAAAATATCGCAGAGTGGCATGCTGCGTTTACACTGCAAGAAAAAAACAAAAAATCAGAATATAGTGAAAATATTGTAATTTTAAAATTAATTAAGTCGAACGACACACGAAAAAGATATTTAATATTAAATTACGTACATTCCAAAATTTAGTTTTAAGCGAATTTTCTAAAATTTCAATGACATTTTGATTTTCTTTCTCGTACAACAGTGCTCGGAAAAAAGCAAAAAAGTAACCATCAAGGCGAATCGACTATTTTCAAGCATTGTAAGATCTTCGCCGTTGACTACTACCAAGTGAAATACTGTAACTCTATAGTAGCACAAGAAAAGAGGAATTAAATTAAGGAATACGGACACTAGATTTATGACGGATCAGGTTATGTTGAAGGACGGTGTGTTGAAAGATAGTCTAAAGTATAGAAGATATTCCGAAAAGAGGATTTTCGGTAAACAGAAAGAATCGACGCCCCACTCATGGTGCACTGAGGAGGGGCTTCGGGTTCATTGAGCGGCTACGCAAATCAACGTCTCTTCAATTTTGAAGGGGTTTGACTTGGCAAAGTGTATTGACGGACAAAGCTACCCCCTTATCAGCCATAATAATAATGCTTTCAATTCAGAAAACGAAAGTAGAATGTTTGACACTGACGTAATAGCCCCCGTTGACGCTGTCGAGCAGCTTATTGAACAGGTCTATAGGCTAGAGGTAGTATTTTCTTTTACAACTTGTTTGGCTACTCCGGATGTTGATCACGGTAGTAAAACAGCTAGAGGTAAGTCCGATGACACGGTTGATGTAATTCCGAGCTCATCAAGAACTCGCAGAAAATTCGACGAACAGGATGGAAAACAATTCCCCGGGTTCATTATTGAAATTTTTTTTCTTCTATAGGCTGGAGAGGTCATTGTATATTTTGCGTTACGTGGACAATTTCGCGGTACCGACGCTTATTTGTGCTCTGCATATAGCATCGTTAATTGTTACGCTTGATTCCCTACGTTTTCCCATGTAGCGAAGAAAATCTAAACGTCTCTTGTCCGTAAAGAATACAGCCAAAACTGAATATTTATTTTAGTTACATTTCATGCCCGCCTCAATGAACGCCGTAAATCGTTGTGTTTAATTCACACTCTGTTTTCCTAAATATAACAATAAAAAGTATAAAAATTCAATAGATAGCTATAACCAAATTTAATAGATATGGAGAGAATTCGTCGAAAACCGTCTAAATCTTAAGACAAACCCTATAAAGTTAATTTTTATATAATATCAACAGGAGAGATATCTTTGATGAACCAAAACAAAGCTCTGTAAAAAAATGTTCCCCTATATTGATAAATTTCTCTTCAAGTCCTCTAAAATCCTCAAATGATAGCATATCCGTTAGCAATGATGTTGTTATAAAAATAAATACAAATTGTGATTAGGCCCTTAGAGTATTAAATCGAAATGCGATTTTTTTATTTAATGAGGGAATAGAAATGGACGAGTACAAATTATATATATATATATATGTATATGAATTACGCCTCTACTAAGCGCATTTAAATAAAACAATTGTAAAATTGAAAAAGCTGATGTCATATATATAAAAATCCTTTGAAAGGTAGATTCATAGTGTTTTTGGCACACGCAAACGAAAACGGAACATGATTAAAGTAGAAAGTATTGCCATAGTTTTTAAAAGAACGCTGCAATTATCTATACGAAAATGTTAATCGTAAAGAAGTAAATAATCTCGAATTAAGTAAAAGCGATAGATTTCGATCTGAGGGTGAACGGGTTTTAAATAAAAGACAAACTATAATTATTATAGTAAACCATTTACGGTAGTACGTCACAACAAATACAATTGTAGATGGATCATGTTTTGACCGAATGAACGGACGGGGGTGATTTTTTTTTTTATAATTTATGTAAATCGCGGCTTTATTACCTGCTAAAAACCTTAACGTAATGCCGTACGCGTTGGAAAAATTTCAGTATCAAAATCATCATTGGTAATAATCGTTAGCTAAAACGCTGCGAGCAACCGTTACATTTTATATCCCCCGAGGTGAACGAAATCTCTGAAAATCGATTTGAATAAAACGATAAAAGAAAAAAAAAAAGGAGGAAGCGATAAAATAGCAGGTCTGGGAAAACGGACAAAAAAAAAGGTAATCGTACGAGTAAAAGGTCATTAATATAGGTTGTTACATATTCGAATCCATAAATAGATGGCGAAATAATTTTCGTGCGGCATATGAATATCGGCTGTCTGCATGCGAAATAAAAACTGATACAACAATTAACCGTAGTAGCGGGCTGGGCTGGAACTTGTTGGCATAAATTAAGATCCCTCGAGGTGAATTCGATTTCCGTTAATTCAAATTGGAAATTACATCCTCCGCTGCGTATGTTTGTAGTAAATTACGAATTGTATCCCTGGCGGCTATTTCCAAGTGAACCCTTTCGTATGTGAACCAGCCTTTCAAATGGACATTTCCAATCGAAAAATTAATATTTACAGTTCGTCTACTCCGACACCTGCCCCTGTTCCCTATTACTATTATTATTCGTTTTCAGAGCGTCGGAAAAATTCGGCGCTCATCTGTTCCGATTAATTTTTAATTCCTCCCAATAATACGGTACGGGAAAAAAATCCAAAAAAAAAAAAAAAAAAAATCTTTTTTTTTTCTTGGAGAGGGGCGAGGGCGAACAATTCCCGGAAAGTCAAAACTACGATTTTGTGAATTTTCCCTTATTATTACTATCTGCATGAAACTGCTAATAAAAGGGCCCTGTGGAAGAAAACTATATTGATAATTAAAATATAAATTTAATTTTTCGATCTAGATTTGTTTAGTATGTGAATTGAACTAATTCAGAGAAAAATAATCTAAAAAAAAAAAAAAAAAAAAAATGGTCAGTAACGCATTAATAAAACATTGCGACAGTTAACTCGATAATTAAATAGAGCAAATACGAACAAACTCTACATAAGGATTACGTGAACTAAACGCACATTGGAAGTAACAACAAGGCCATTTTGATTAAATCCCATGTAAACGATAGCTTCATCTTTCACCGAGACAAAGTGAAAAATCCTTTTCACATTTTCTTACCTCAACATCCTCTGCAGGTTATAAGTGAAATTAGAGTAACCTTATCATTAGGTCCATATTCAGAGCAGAGGTTGAAGTAATAATAATAATAATAATAATAATAATAATAATAATAATAATAATAATAAATACCCGATTTGTGAAATTTATAGTATACATCTTTATGCGTAATCTTCTTTGTAGGTGCTTGGCTACCAAATCGGAGGTGTCATAGGTTATCGGGATTTGTCTCGTTCCGGATTCAAGTCGCTCCCAGGTTTACCCAATCTGAAATAATTGGGTACCGGAGAAAACTGGGAAAGTAAAGAAGTAGAACTGGTCCCAGTAAGATCCATCAGACTTGGTATATTGTGGACCTTAACTTTACAATCCACGATACATTATCAAGGATATATGAGAATTGCTTTACTTTACTTTACTCAGTTTCTAAGCGTAGGCGACTACCTCTAGCTGTACACATGTAGGTATACATAATCGAAAGCAGCACGTAGATTTCTAATAAATAATAAATTACAATCCCGCTGAATTCCAAATTTTTAAAAATATACTTAAAGAAAAATGAAAGAAAATATTCGCCCTAAATCGACGTATTTTTAACCAATCGCAGTCTCCCTTAAGCACTGTTACAGCTATATATCTAGAATACCTTTAGCACGGTTCTTTCCGTATTTTTAAGTAAATGTTGTGATATCCCTAATTTTCCCGGTACTTTTAAGGTATCACCAACAAGCTGAGAATTATTCAAAGACTCATATATCCAACTTCTATTCTATCGTTTACAACACTCATTGAACCTACTGGCAACTTTTTCGAAATTGTTGCGTAATGTTTATCGTCTTGCTTATATATTCTATTAAAAATGACACGAGCGATCGCTTTTTGTAACTACGTCTACGTTACGCGTGTATTTTATTAAGTCGAAGATCATCCACAGTTACTTTATTGTCTCCGACTTGTGGCATACTTTTCTAATTCCTACATTAAATCTTTTTTTTTTTTTTTCAACCGCACAATGGTCCCATATCGTGTGAGGGGAGTTCTCTTTATATAGTTAAACACCACACTACACTGTTCCTCACTCGCTGTCCATCCAATACCCCCCCCCCCCCAAAAAAAAAGAAAAACGGTTTCGCGTAAAATTTATACCGTTTTCTTCTCCTTATGCATTTTTATATTTTTCTACGCTTTTGCCACGATCCGAGTATAATTATTTCTGGTTTTTCACATTTAGTACACTCATTGTGGATTTTTTCAATATTATCTCTTTTTATTTAGTTTGTTAAATTCCGAATCTCGCCTATCTTTTACTTTCTTACTACATCGACAATATTTCTATAACCGATTGAGTTAGTCCCGCAATTTAACGACCGCGCGAGTACTCCGTATTTTCCTGTAGAGACTACATGCTTTTTCTCCATTTTACCCTTGGTTATTTCGAGCCATCACACAAATACATACTAGAAACCATGAAAATTGACGCATAGTAAGATTTTCAAGAAATCGTTAATTAGACTGGCGCAGTAATTAACAAAAAATATCAAATTATCCGAATATCAACATTCAAATTACGGGCCATATATATCTTCTTCTTTATAGTGCCATACTCAGCTTCTAAGCGTCGGCGACTACCTATTCGTACATTTCAGCTGTATAGGCATAGACATAGTGTCCATAGCAATTGTTTATACGCAGTACGAATATGTACACACGCAAGACTTCATTCGGAACTGATAGTAGCCGCTTGTTATCGCGCTACAAGTGCAGTCCCGTGTGTGTCTGCTGTGTATTGACCTAGCGCGCGTATGATGTTAAACGTAGTGGTTTGCTATTGCCTTCCACGTGATTATTAGCGATTATTTATTTTATTTAATTCTTGTAATAAGTTCGTCGTCGCTCGGGATCGAACCCGTGACCGCCATATCGGAAGTCAAGCGCTCTAGCAACTAGGCTATCGCGGCGCGCCATATATATAATAAAGCAAAAAGCAAGTCCCATAGCAGGGCATCGGGGATTGTGAAGTTAAGGTTCACAGTGTTTTAAGCTCAACGGCATAAATGAGAGTAGGGGGGCTAGTTCCTTTTTCACTTTCACAGATTTCCCTGGTACCCAATTATTTCAGTCTGGGTAAACCTGAGAGCGATTCAGATCCGGATCGAGACAATTCTCGAACCCGTGTTCTCTGACTTAGTAACTAAGCACCTTAACCACTAGGCTACCGCGATAATAAAGCAAACCCCCATCGATAAATTTAATAAAAATCGGATCGAGATGAATGTATAAAACACTAAAATTAATAATGACCGGGTTATGATAAAAAAAAAAAAAAATCGTGTCTATAAATTATTAAAGCGAAACGAATCAAAATCTGAAAATATGTAAAAATAAAGTCATACAAGCACAATAGTAAAGGATAGATGATAATTACGTCCAAACGTTAATTTTTTAGAAAATAAATAATCTACCTAAAAAAAGGGCGGGAAAAATGCTCCAATAATGTAAAAACAAATTATCGACAAAAATAAATTACAATATGTACGAGAAAAAAAGCGGCACATACAAAATAAACCGTACTATCTGCGGAACCTAGTGCTACGGTGACGCAGTTGGCTGGGCAGTGGTGTTTGTTCGTCTTCGAATCCCATTAGCACACACTGGCACATACAAAATTTCACTCGCGTCGGATTAATGTCTATAGCTGAAGCGGCAAAAAAAGATAAATTGCGTAACATCGTTTATCGAAAAATCAGAAAGATTAGAACCAACCTCGCTGTAGGTTGAATGTGCACCATATAACACGTTAAAACTTAAGTGATATCGATTTTTGATCCTCCTGACCTCGAGTGCTATGGTACAGAAGAATATGTGTCGATTGACTAGGTCATTCTTTTAAAAAAATACTCTTTACGCAAAAATCTCTACTACAGTTTCCTTAGCAGGGAAATATTAGTACTTCATGATAATTTTTTGAAAAACGCTTTTTTCATATTAATCGGCGCAAGGATGACATTGTCATTAATAAAGGCGAAATTTCAACCGACTCCTCCCCGTAGCGATTAGTTAAGCGGTAATATTTCATTCGAGTAGAACGTAGGCTCGAATCCTCTTATCACGAATTGAAAATGTAGAAAAGTTACTGCTCACGCTAAATTTATAAGTCAAAGTTGGCAAGCCCCTCCCGCTGCCCAAAAAGACGAAGCTCTAAAAAATCAAATTTCATAAAAGTTATAGCAACTCGCTCTGTAACATTTTTTCGGTCTCGTCAACTATAAACATTAATCCAGCGCCTTATTTTCTGCACGTTTTGATACGCGCGACAGCTGAAGTTAAGCCGACCACTGCCTAACCAACTACGCTTCAGTACCTAACTGAAAATCTTAATTTATATTTAATTTTTAATTATTTAATGCACTAGAAAAAATCATATAGTCTCTTTACACCTGCAGTTTAATACGATCATAATTTTGTCATCTTAAAAATCCTTCTTATTACTTTTTCTTTTCTATTCGCTATATTCCACCTTCGATATGTATATCTATCTATCTATCTATCTATATATATATAACTTGACCATTTTGGCCTCGCAAGGGGCTATATGCCCCTTGACTCCTCTTGCTTTTATTTATGTCTCTTTCTCTTCTATACTTTGTATAAAATGATCAAAATTTACAACATAATTCTTACTGGCATCAACATAAAAAAAAAATATCATAACCACAAAAGTCCTATCCTAACATTTAACTTTCATTATATAAAATTAAGACATTTTTTCGTTACATTTTTCGTTACATATTTCATTACATAAAATTGTGACATTTTTTAAATAACAATAACAAAAATCCTATAAAATATAACAAACGTTAAATAAAATTGGGACATTTTTTCTAATGGGGGATAGCCTAAGAATTACGTTGTAATTAATATGATAAACACATACTATAGATTAAAAGCGCTCCTTTATAAAAAGAATTGTAGAACACTATCGTCCGGGGTAGTCCAGAGAATGTTCCCATGAAGAATTCTAAACGATGATATGTTCATTTATATTTAACTGATAGCGGAATTATTTCCGAAATAAGTTATGCACGTCTAATTAATTATTCATTATTGTTAAATAATTATATATTTATTTCCTATAATTTACACGTTAACTAGCCGGATGGTATAACAATTTTTTTTTTTATGTCTGCGTCGTAAATGGCAGTTGCTCTGGTGAAATTGAAAACCGCGATATCGCAAGCTACCATGAGAAGCCCTATGGAATAACAAAACAATCTCAAACGAATTCACAAAATTACGCATTTTTTAGAATTTGACAAGGAAAATAATTTTCATTAAAGGTACGCTACGATTTATTACACAACTGTGGCCCATTGGAAGATATAGCAGCAAACGATTTGCAGCTCTATTCAACTAGGCTTTTTTTTTCGTGCGCTCGATTTCTCGCTACATTCTGTATTACTAGATTTTCTTAGCGGAACATTTTACGATCAGGGCTGCGTGTTATACATCCCAGCCCTCCAGACCGAACACAAATGAATATAATAGATATTGAAAATAATAAGTACCGGAAACTACGACATGGAAAGAAAATAGTATATATTATGCGTAAGTATACACACACACACATATATATGTAATATACGTTATCGCCTCTTTCACACAATCGTGAAAGGTTCAACGCGACTATATACACACGAACAGACTTCGCAACCTCTTCACTGCAGCAATACAGATGATGACGCCAAAGACACTGTGCTATCAGTTTGGATAAACCAAGAGAAATCGTATCTATGAAACCGAAAACCCGACGCTACCCCTTCGCCAAAACAACTAACCACTTCGTAAGAATTGAAGTCGTAAAATCGACACTATTTAACTCACCCCTTAAACAAGAAGTAACGAACGTGACCGTTCAAATCATCTGAAATTTCCCAAGTTCATTTGAAAAAAAAATTAAATTTCCCAAGTAGAAGTTAGAAATAATAAATACATCACACATAAGCAAATACGAGTACTGTAAACAAGTTTATTATTCCTCCTTAAACTCTCGTTTCGAAACAGCATAAAATTACATTCGCACGCGAAAATTCGGAAAAACTCCGAGAAAAACGATATTAAAAAATCCACAAAATTAAAAGAAATTAAAAGAAATGGAAAAAGGCTACTGAAACGATCGATACATTTAGGAAAATTAATAAAGAAATATTAGAAACCTGATCATATCTGTATTTACAAAATAGATGAAATGAAGGTAAAATTTGAAATTTGCTACCGTTTAATAGGACGAGAAAAGTGTCCTCGTAGTAAATAAAATTATTACTCGCTAATTTAAATTCTGATCTCCTCGTTACTGGTAAATGGCATATCCTGGTGGACTATACAATTACACCCACAAAAATACTTTGAAATGCTAAAACTTCAAAAATCAGAAGAAAGCATTTTGTCACACAACTAGGGGAAAAAAACAACAAGAATAGTAATGTTGAGAAAAAATAATAATTACTACACTGTACCAGAGAGTTAATAATAATAAAAAAATTACGCAAAAACAATACTGCCTAATTTTCTTGTGCAATGTGAGAAAATAATAAAAACTATCATAACTCTCATCTTTTTTATTCTAGAGTTACATATCGACATACATACATGTGTATGTACATATGTAATTAACTAAATCAGAGTTAAAATTGACTCTTGCTTCTAGATTATTTAATAATTACAATTATAACCATAAAGCTACACTTTGAATCACTATATGATATTTGGTTGTACTTTTAGACACATGAAATGTACAGAATGCTAATAAAATGATTCCGAAACGACAAAAATATTCAATTAAAATATGTAATAACTCACGAACGGTTAGACTTATTAATTTCGAAAATTGAAACATAATATTACAATTAAAATTCTCTTTAAAACCGTATCTATAACTTCAAGCTAATTGTTCACCTTGGACGGCCAGAAACCAGTCTCCACAAATGACGCGCCGAAAAAAATAAAAAGGGGGAAAAAAAAGGGAAAATAAGAAATACTTGAACTTGTGTAAGTGTATTGTTTTTAATAGACTGAAAACCGATGAATACTGAAATGGATAAGATGAATGGCGTATCCAAAAATCTCATTCCACCGCAAAAACTAAATTTTGTAAATAGTGTTAGAATTTTTTATCAAAATTCACCGGTTCCGATATCTGTTTTATTCGAGTATAATAAATTCCAGCTATTTTGAATTATATCACTTTTTCTTAATTATTCCCTACACGGATTTCGGATATTAATATACTATTTCTTATATATATATTTTTTTTTGTTAATTATTTTCCTAATCTAGTGACTTGAAGTAATTTTTTACTACATTTAGCGTAAACCAAACGTAGATGTATAGGTACTGTTGCACGTTGGAGAGGGCATCGATACGCCATATAGTGTTGCGCAAACTTACGTTATTTATAAATTTATTTATTAGACCTCGTTCATTCTGCAGATTTCTCGTTGTGTCGAGTTGTTTTTTTTTGTTTCTTTTTTATTATTTGGGCTCGCTGACAAACAGCATTGACCCATGGGGTTCGACAAGAAAGAAAAGTTTTGCTGAATTAATTATTTAAATTCGTATGCGGTCAGATATCGCATCAATGAAGGATACAAGCGGGGAGCGACAACAGTTAACGAAGGAAAGGAGAGAACAGATGCAGCACTATAGGGAGCAGGAATATTAAGTTTCAGAAGTGTTGGGAGTCAAGAAGTAAACGTTCAGACGACAGAACATTCGATAAAAGAATGTGCTTAGAAATACATTCGCGGATATCATTAGGAGGACGTAGCGGACAGTAAAGCGAGTTGTTATGTTTTATTGAGTGTTCGAAGTAAGTCGATTTTCGAGGTTGGCTACTATTAGAAAACGTTAAGTGTTCGTTACATAGGAGAATATATTTTTGGATTTGCTGAAGCGTTTGTAATTTCATTATTTTTTCTCCTTCTGATAGAGTGACAATTCAGTCGCGACAATTAACCAGACCCGGCCGCACCACACTAAATTAATTTATTCTTGCGGATCGGAAAATTCGCACGACCGGTAAAACCACCGTAGAAAATGGTACCTATTTAGAAATTTCGAAATGACAATTTAAACTGTTACTTTGATGAATAATTAAATACGGACCGTGTTGAACACAACGGAGCGCTTCTGTGTGCTTGTAGGGGCACGTGGTGTGCGCGCGTTGGCAGCTAAAAAGCTCTCTACCGAATTCCAGGAATTCCAGAGCGGCAAGTTGTGTGCAATTAGAATGTATTTGCAAAAGTGACAGAAGAAATCGTCGAGCACACATCATAACCGGCAAAGAGGATTACGCGCGGAAATTTTAACGACATTATAATCCCATCGCACGCGGTTCCTCTGCGTCTGCTTCGACGCCGCCTGCGCACCAATCCAAATCCGAATCCTAATCTGGACCCCGACTTAACCGCTGATCCTGACCAAATCTAGCGCGAAAATTTACCGCTCATCAGTTGTCCGGCAGCGACTGCAGCAACGCAACACTGGTCGTCACTTGACCGGCGCGAATCGAATTACCGTTCGAATAAAATATCTCCTCCGTCGACTTCCGCGCCAGTGTTAAATACACATAGCGCCGCTAATTACATTCGAATCAGCTGCGCGCATATCATTATTATTATTATTATTATTATTATTATTAAAATATTCCAGTAATATGTGACAAATTACCAATACGGAGAATTCGACGTAATCACACTTCTCCGTTTAATATTAGTGTAATCTAATTCAGCTTGACAAATGAGCTTTCTCACCGACCAAGCCCTTTCTTCCCGAAGTAAACATTTTGAAAATAATAAAATTCTCCAACAATTTGAATAAAAAAAAGAAGAAAATTACCCATATATTTAGAAGAACGACAAAAAGTAACAGAGACACGGTGGTGCAATTTACAGATGAACCGCTGTCTATAAAAATCAACAACTAGGTGTCGTCACGATAGCCTAGTTGCTAGAGCGCTTGACTTCCGTTATGGAGATCACGGGTTCGATCCCGAGCGACGACGAACTTATTACGAGAATTCAATAAATAAATAAAATACTCTCTAATAGAATCATATGGAAGGCAATGGCAAACCACCACATTCAACATTATATGTGCGCTAGGTCAGTACATAAAAGGCATAAATAGGACTGCATTTGTGTAAATCGGTAAAAAGCAAACGATTACAAATCAGTTCCGAATGTAGTCTTGCCTGTGTACACATTCGTACTGCATATAAACAATTGCTATGAACACTATGCCCATGTCTGTACAGCTGAGATGTACGAATAGGTAGTCGCCGACGCTCAGGAATTAAGTATGGCGCTTTGAAAGAAAGAAATAACCGGAAAGCAAGTATGCAACCTTGTGTATGAACAGAGTGTGTAAATTTAGCTAAAATCAGAGCCGGGGAATTTATTAGTAAAAATAAAATGAATAAATATTTTTTAAGCCTTTGCCTGTTTTAAAATAGTGAGGTCAAATGTATTTGTCTTTTTTTAATCATCGCTCGCTCCCCTTTGTTTAGATTACAATTACAATTTACTTATCTGGTTCATTCGTTTTATATTACTTTATTTTTATTCGATGTTATTTTAATTTACTTTATTTTTATCTTTTTATTTTTGTTCATTTTAAATCATTTTTTTTTTTTTTTTAGAAATTTTAATAGCCGTGTAGCGATATTTTTGATATACGCATATCGCTTTCGCTTTTCCTTTTCTTTCTACGAGGTGATGTCGAATTTATATTTTTACTTATTTTTGTTTTGGTTCCGATTGTTAGTATGTTTTTTGTGTAAAATCCGTTTTAATTGCAATATTAACCGAGAGCATCTTAATGTTATTAATGCGAAATCACAAATTAATTATTGATACCTTTGGAGAGCCGTGTTTAAGATGTTCTTATTCGTATCCGTTCATTTTTTTTTTTATTGTGTACCCGTTTTTTTTAGTTTTCATTAACTTCAATTTACACCGTATTTTACTTCGCATCGTTAACCGATCTCCGTTTTCGTTCATCTGTATGCAATGGTCCTTTTCAGGTCTCTAGCAATTAGTTACATCTTTATAGATAAATTCGGTTTTTATTTTAACTGTTAGTTTACTTCAGATTGTTAACATCAATCTAACAAGAACACCCTTCGTCTGTTTAATTCAACCGGTTCTCTCGCTTATGTTTCATAATTTTTCTTCTTTACGATATACCATGTTTTTTCTTATGTCGGCAGTAAACACATAACCCCACTTTCTTCATCTTTCTAACGCTTTTGTTTTTTTTTCACGGATCTCTATATTTTTTGCATCGTCGCAGTGATAATCCTTCTGATAACGACCTTTTCGAATGCAACGCAGTATCTTCTGAGCTCTCTTTACATCCAACACTCTTTTAAGAATTTACCCTTCCCAGCGTTGCTCTCATCCTTTCATTGCTATTGTTATCTTTTGTTACATCGCTTAATTTTCTTCCGTTCTCGCCATTACCGGTAGATTTTTTACCTATCCTCTCCGGCGTTGCTTTCATTTCCATCGCTTTTTTTCGCCTCATCTCTTAATTTTCTTCCGTTATCAGCGTTACCGATAGATTTTAAAACGTATTATATGGTCGTTATGGTTTTTTTTATTCTCTTTTTTACGGTTTTGTTCACGCGTAATTTTAATGATTTTTTAAGTTCATCGAAAAGTACACCGGTCAGCGGTAGCACTATACCTGAGTACCGACGAAATCAGTTGAAAAAAGGGCTCACACTAGTTTTAAAAACCGCTATCGATCGAAATTAAAAATCTATCGTATTCAACGGTAATCGATGGCATCGTGAAAATGATACACACCGACGAAATCAGGAGGTCTGTCGGGAGCGATCATAAAATATCATCGCCGAGAAGCCCTTTCAGCTTACCAACGATGCCCTAAAACGGCGCATAATTTTTTGCCAGATACATTTTAATATTTTCATTTTATGTTTATCAGCTGGTAAAGAAAAATCCCTGCAAATCGAAATAAATAGAACAAACATCTCTGTATACACATAATTTATGAAGAAAAAAATCTAACGATAAAAGGAAAAAATTTATTTACACGAATCTGGCAGTCTGAAAATTTTGTGGCAAACATATATCTATTTATAGTCGGCGTAGCAGCAGTCCCCGATCTGCGGCTGTGATTTTTAAAGTGGCGATATCACGATAAAATATTCCTATCCGCGTGGCTTTGTTTACCTATAAAGCAATCTGTGTGATCTCACGTCTGTTTCATAAATCCGTCGTGCATCTCCATTTTTTCACCTTAAATCTACGCTGAGAAATAAATTGAAAAATAAAGAAATGTGCCATTCAAAAAACAAATCGCTCTGAATAAAGAAAAATAATTATAACTAATTTTTCTCCGTTTTGCATTTAGTTTTAGAAATTGCGATAATGCTGCACTTTGATAATTTGTTCAATCTCTACGGATTTATCAATTTTTCGCTATAAACAGATTTGTTTTTTTGACGGAAAAGTACAATTTGCTGGGAAATCTAACGACTGCTACCAGAAATGTCTAACACAGCAGACTGATGGTTAAGCGTCCGCGCGATAAAGCAGTCGTCAGATTTCTCAGCAACTTCCACTTTCCATATCATCATCATCATCATCATCATCATCCGTATTGACTTTTACAGATTCCTTTTTATTACATCCGACCGTCATCCGTGTTTTCAGCGCATATATTTATTCTTTTACGTACACCAACAATGGCTAAAAAAAACTTTAGTTTTCCTTTTTTAGGTTTCCGTACACGTACATAAATTATGTACGGGGGGAATAAGCTTAATAAAATGGTTTAGAAACGACAAAAATATCAAACAAATAACTCACGAACGGTTTAACTTGTTAATTTCGAAGTTTAAAACATATATTACAGTGTTAAACTTCTAATTAAGAAAATGTATAACTTCAAATTAACCGCAAAAAATCGTCAAGAACGTATAATATGGAGAATTTGTAAAGACCATTCAATAACTCATCACCAGCTGAACCTTTAAAAGTGAAATTCAGAATAGAAAAAAAAAGCGTCCTTGGCAACGCCCTTGTATAATTAAAAATTTTGAACTAAGTTAAAAATATGCGCATCCCCGTTTATATTTCTGTAGTTTGGAGCATCCGAATTCCCCAATCTCAAAATTAGGCTCCGGGTGGTGTCGAAGGCTGAAAATTTTTGGAAAAAATATTTTTTTTTTTCCCCAGGCGTATAATATACATTAAGAAATGAAGCATTCGAATTTGACGAAAAGCTCAAAAAAAAACGGCGTGCTGTGCCCCTCTACTCTTAGCACCGCCAGTATTATAGTGTAAAATTTTGTTTAAAGTTAACAAACACGCGCATCCCCGTATATTTCTCTATTTTATAGCATCTGGGTTTCCAACTTTAAAATTAGGCCTTCGAGACGTCGAAAGCTGGAAATTTTTGAAATTTCTTTTTTTTCCAGGCACGCGATATGTTGGCGAAAAGATCACATTTTGTCGAGAACGAAACCGTATTTCGTTTCGTTAACGGAACTTTCAAAATTAACAAAAAATGTTTAAAAATCTGATTTTCGAATTTAATATTACGTGAATATAAATATTATGGTTATGTCTAACTTAACGTACGGAATTCTCAGCGCATGAAACATCATGCTTGACTGAACTTGTTTAATTTTGTCTACCATGCGCATCAACTGGGGGAAGCAATCTCCAAACCGGCATTTTTAAGGAAACTAATTTTTTTGGACGACGCGCGATCTGAAGAATTAATCAAAACACCATTGCCAGTGATACATTTTAAATGTGTGGCGATTCGTTAATAATAATAATAATGAAAAAATAAAATAACTAAACAGTTAGATTAATGAAGTTATTTTCACGCCGTTAGAGTTTTAGTGTGCACAAGTTCATCGACCCTCCTCCTCTCGAACAATCTTTAATTTGGGAAAATATGTAATTTTACATTTGCCATCGATGATGAATCAAATCGCTTTTACTTTGTACAAAAATCATCCGTCAGTAGTTCAGTGTGAACAATGTGAATTTATAAAGATAAATTAAAGATACCCGCCGGGAGAGCGTACACAAAAACGAATTACAAAAGCCAGTGGAAAAAGAAACATCCAAGAGTTAAGCGTTTGTAAACATTTTTAAAAACAAGTTCAGTCAAGCATGATACTTCATGCGCTGAGGATTCCGTATGTAAAACTATAATTTTCATGTTTTTGCACAATACTACATTGAAAATAAAGAAATCTGATTTTTCAAAGAAGGAGAGACACGTCACTTTTTACGCTTTTTATTGAAAGCATTTTTGTCGTTTCTGAACCATTTTATTACGGTTCAGTACATTATACGGCATCCTATAGATAAATGGTTCCACATCAGTGCCTGCTTTAAAACATTAGCTTTTATATCTTTCTTTTTTAGTTTTTTTCGGGAGGGGGTAAATCTAAATAATTGATTACTTCCCGTTTTTTTTTTTTTTTTATATATATATATCGTTCGTTAATATCGAACTAAAAAAAAAAAAAAAAACCTTCACGAAGACAACAATAAAATTTTAAAAATGATCTACCTACTAATAATCCGGAAAGTTATGAAAAACTGGTACTAATTATTAATAAACTGTTTGACATTCAAATTAACAGCAACAGTGAATGTCAGGTAAAGCAGCTTTTCACACTCATGTTGCTGATAATTTACTGTTTCTCTAAGAAAGGACTCAGAGTGTTAATACTCGAAAAAAAACGATTTTATGGCGGACGAGAAATAGAAATATTATCTATCTCTCCGATGATGATAGCTCGAATATTATTGACAGCATTCCGATCATAGGCTTCCCCAGCCGATGGGCCAGAGGGGGGCAAGATGAGTTGCCAGCCGCCCGGGGGGGGGAGGCAAGATGATAGAAAGAGGATATGAGTTATAGGAAAAATAAAATTTATTGTTTATTTTTTGTTTCGCGCATTTTCAAATATTCAATATAAAATGTTATAATTATCTGTAAAACCGTAGTCGCTAATGACCTTGTAGTCCAAAAGCGACTTGTAAATACAATAAATAAATAAATAAATAAAAATTTATAAGTTGTAAAGGCTTAAAACGGCTTCCCATCTCCTCGCCCAAACTTATTTCCTCCTACCTATATATCAAAAACTGCTGGCGTTTTTCTCCTCATAAAATCCCAATCCTGTCGCTCATTGCTACCCGTCTTTCTAATTTTTCTCCTATTGTCCTTTCCTACAACACTCTCCCGTACTTCTTTCATGACTTCAATAGCCTATGGCAGCCTATCAAATTTTCCTCTCTCCCACTTCGAGCCAATTCCTCCTCTCACGGTGCAGTCAACAATGAATTTCTTCATTTGTTGAATTCATCTTTTCCTACTCATGTATTGATCTTTACTGATGGTTCCAAGAGCGAGGACAGCGTGGGTGGTGCGTGTACTGCTCCGTCGCTTCGACATTCTGAGTCCTTCCGGCTTCCTTCCGTCTGCTCTATTTTTTCTGCCGAGTCGATCGCCATCCTTCAGGCTATCTCTTATATTTCCTCTTTAAACGATCTTTCCCAATTCCTCATTATTTCGGACTCTAAGGGCGTCTTTCAAGCCCTATCCTCTCCTCCTTCACATTCCTATCATTAGTATTATTTTCTCAATTCGTTCTCTTACCTCCGCTCTGCAGTCATCCCGTTCTATTCTTATTGATTTTTTTTATGGGTTTCCAGTCATTCCGGAATCGATGGCAATGACGCAGCCGATTCTTTGGGGCTCGTTCTGCTGGTCGCCTTGATTCATTCCTCAACCATTTTCGTTCTTCAGATATCCTTTCTTTCTCCACCTCCAATCACGCCAGACTTTGGCGGGATATTTATCCCTCACTATTTTCTAATCGTCATTCGCATTACCGTTTCATTCAGCCGATTCCTCGTTCCCTGTCTTGGTACCATTCTATTCCATTCGGTTGTCGCTCTTCTATTGTCTCCCTAATTCGTTTCCGGATCAATCATTTTCTCCTCCCCTCCTCTCGCTTTCGATTTGCTCTTTCGCCTTCTCCTGATTGTTCTCCTCACGATTGTGATCCTCCTCGTACATGTGATGCTGATCACATTTTCTTCGAGTGTCCTGCTCTTCTTAATAATCGCTCCCTTTTATACAGTCAGCTCCTGTCATTAGGTCTCCCTACTCCCTATAACTCTTCCTTTATCCTCTCCTTTCCTTCATCTTCTGTGGTGTCCGCACTGTTGTCCTTTGTTGCGTCCATTTCGGACCGCCTAGTTATTTAATTTCTTAGCTTAGTTTTCTTGTTGTTGGGTCAATGCCGCTGGCGCGCCCACAAAAAAAAAAAAAAAAAAAAAAAAAAAAGGCTTAATATTTTATTAAACAAAAATAAAGTCTTAATTAAAACAGAATTTTCGTGGGTTTCTGGCAAATTGTTCATGATTACGCGCCTATGTATACTCATCATGGCCAGTTGATTAAAAAGTTTCAAGGCTCCAGGTGGGGCAGCTGCCCTCCCCTGCCCCCCGCTGGCGACGTCCATGATTCCGATATGGATTTCCAGTGATGATTATACTTGCGGGAAGTGGAAAGCTTCTTTTCAACCCTGCCCATTAGGTGTACGATAATAATTCGGCCAAAAAGATAAAAAAAACAATGAAAATAGTTTATTTTTTAAAAATTAAGCAACGCTTAAATTGAATATAAATGAAATGCCGAAACGTTCGATTATGTAATCGTTTCTGGTGTTTATATTTATAGTCATTATTTTATCACGTTATCAACGCACTCCTTAAAAAAAAAACGGGTTTATGTTACATCGTTTACTTGGCCGGCTGCTAGGTAACAATGAAAATTCAAATTTCCGTTAATACGTCTACCGACTCTGTTAATTGCAATAACAGAAACAATTCTTTTCGGAAAATGTTTGTCGGAACGATCGAACAAGTAATCAAAATTAGTTCGCTGCGACTATTATTAAATGCAGCGCCGCCGCGATGGTCTTTCAAAGGTGATCCGGAGATTTGTTTAAGGAGCAGCGCACTTCTGGAAGACGACGACGACGAATAATTAATTCGGTTTTCTTGCCATTCGTAGAAGCCATCTGGATTTGAGAGATAACAGATATCGTAGCGTTTTTCCGTTTGTTCCGGTACGGAACCCGCGTGTGGCCACCCATCGTACGCTATTACCGCCAGAAACGCTCCACGTCTAGATTTTTATGAGAACCATGCTCTAGCGATATAATAAATTAACGCCAAATATGCCGCTTCCTATGTAGAACTTGAGCGAAAATGGCAGTTTGGTGCGGTTTTTATTTTTTTCTTGCTTTAGTTTCGTATTTTTTTTTTTTGTTTTTTTTTTTTTTCAGGGGGGCCAAAAATTTCAGTGCTTTTAACTCTTTTTTTCTTTTTTTGTTTTAGTATTCATTTTTTCCCATTTGTCTTTTGGCCACTGATCATCTACAGTAAACGCATTGTGTCTGGGAGAGGGTTTTTAGTAAATGCCGCCGCGCTAATGAGCGGTCTATTTAAAAGAAGCGGAAAGCAATTTTATTTACAATTCCCTTGTTAAAAAGGGAATAAAATCGGTCATAAAATTATTATTGCTTACACAGAGAGTTACACCATTACCGCTACTATCTTTATCATTATTATTATCGTTATCATTATTACCGTAAGTAGTATTAGTAGTAATAGTGGTAGTAGTAATGTCTATAATTAGTATTACCGTTATCTCCATTATTGTCGTCCGACGTCGTAAATTTTTTAGCCGCCATGATGAAACGGAAGAGAGAGGCGGTTCTTTCCCATTTAAATTCACGTACAGCCGATTATAAGCGCCGAAAATTTCCACAAAAATGTTCCTCGCTGCTTCGAAACCGTGTAAGATAAATAAATTCGTTTATTTTTCCCCACTAAAACAATACACGCATTCATAAAGACAAAAAAAATTATCGTGAAAAAATATTTAAAATTTTATCGCAATTTACTTCTTTTTCTATTTTTAATAATAATAATAATAATAATAATATACATTTTTACTTTATTGTGTTACAACAATTAACGAAAATAAAAAGGAAAATAAAAAGGAAAATTAAAAGGAAAATAAAAACGAATAAACTTTATACAATTAGAGGTATTCGAAAGTTTTTTATATAAAAAGCAAAAGAAAAGAAAAAAAATCAAGAACTAATTCTATACCAGGACACAAATATGACTCTGGCTTTTCTTGAATTTCGAAAAATGCTACCCTTCGAATTAAACTTTATAAGATTGTAAATTAATAAAGTAAAAGAGTAAAAGTTCACTCCCAGCATAATCGGAACCTTTTCACCGTTTTCTCTGTCTGTCGTTGTAATTTACATCCGAAAAAGTTGCCACAATAGAAGAAATCTAGTCTCACTAACGCACTGTAAGCTTCCCTCATTTTATTCAATTTTTTCTATGCGGAATCTATTGCGCTATTTTACGCACTGTCCTCTTTGTTTCTTTATTAATTAGTTTCCAGCAAAGTCTTCATAATCCCGGATTCTGAAAGTACTCTTTACAGGCTATCACATCTTAACCTTCCTTCTTCCTCTTCTGATTATGAAATACTTCTTATATTCTCATCAATGATATCTTTTCCTCCTTCACTCAATCGAGATTGTGGATGTCTGGTGTCAATTAGACAATTATTAGTGGATATTAGTCTATTCTTCCGTTTCCAAAGGCAGATTTTTGGACACATTTTCGGCCCGCAATACTGGATCTTCTTTCTTCAGTCGATAATTTCAAATTATAGCTCAACTCCTATTTTTCTTCATTTTCTAATCCGGCCTCTATTTAACCTCTCTATTCAGCCATCTCTTCAACTTCATGCACGGCTTTCTCGATGCTCTAACAACGCTCTACAATCTCTGCTATTTGTCGCCTTCGCCCTCAAGTCATCATTTTCTCGGTTTTCATCTCCATCCGTTCCATTTTGCCCTCTTCAGCCGCCTTCTACATTCTTTCCCTGTGAATATCATATTTTGTTACGGTATTCTCCGCTGAACTATCTCTATTTTTCGCCGTTAAAACTTGATATCCCTACTCGCCTTGTCGGTGCTGCTTGTATTCTCTCATTTCCTTTTGTTTCAGTTATCCTTCAATTATAATTTTTATCCTGTGTCCTTTAGCGCTAATCTGCAATTATATCGCTTCCCACTCAACTAGGAACTGTGTTTAAACTAAAAAGACAATTAAGCGACCGACATAAAATAGCGGCGGGCTCTGGAATCAGTAATGATAGCGAATAATGTTTCTCCTTAAAACCGGGGTAAGTGTGACAAACCAATAATGGGACATGTCAAATACGCTCTCGTCAAGACTAATAGTACACAAAACGAGCAAAACACTTAACAACCCTGTCTTCTTTGACATCGAAAAAGCCTATTTACGGCGACGGGTTTAATGACCAAATTAAGGAGCACCAAGGTAAAAGAACTGCCAAGATGTTTTCATAATACGGAACGTTTTATACGCACAATCCAAGTGAGGATCGAATCAGCGCTACCAAAACCGACGAAGATCGAAAATAGAATATCACAAGCCTATGCACTAGGTGCCACCTTTTAAAAACTTCCTAATTAAGCGAAATATTATACAATTTTTCTAACTTTATCTTCTGTTTCAGCTCAATTAGCTCAATGCTAATGAAACTGAATCTAAAACTTGCACATTCTTCAGTTTGATCTAGGCTTTATCCGACCGTTTCAACATTATAGATACTAGTGCAGTTGTCACGGTGTGTAGCACTCTGAAGATATCGGATCGATATTTGTTTAAAAGTATCGGCTTAAACCGAAATCGGCGCAATGAATTAATTCGCGAATTTAAAAATTCCCCGCACTATATAGCCGCTAAAGGAATTCGGAAAATTTCTGAATTTCGTACTCTCTCTCTCTCTCTGTAATTATACCGTGCCTAATTCGTTTCTGTCAAAACTGTAAATCTGTAATATTCGATATGCGTTCTAAAAACTTTCCTGTTGAAATAATGCAAACGACCATCCGTATAAATCCCCGCGGCCTGTGTTAAATATCGCGATGTTCTTCCCTCTTATTGTTTCGAGCGCGTCAGTAACAGACGATTATTATTACCTATCAATCATCAACAAAAGTAGGAAAAAATGCTTGTATTAATGAGAAGCGACAACAAATACCGAGGGGATTATGGCAAAAAAATAGTATATAAGAATTTAGCGGTTCAAAAAGAAAAATGGACAGAGTGGAAGAAAAAAGTTACGGTTTTTTTTTTTTCTTTTTCTCTTGCTAGCATACTGTAAACATACAAAACTGTGTTGCGTGAATATTTCCAAGCAGCGATACGTATCTGCAGCGCAATGTCCACAATGCCGATGGAAGTTGAAGATAATAATCACCATCTCTATAAGACGCTCGCTGTTAATTCCTCTATTATTCATTTCTCTAATGAACTTGCAACCTTTTCTTAAATGATGACGCATGAAAATGGACGCACTTACCGAAAAACACATACCGTGTTGTTACTTATTCACGTAGAACCAGGTTCAACGTAAACCTAAGTCAATCACCAGATTGAACGGTAATAATTGGTGACCCCGCGACCAGAGAGATAACTCTGTTTACAAAAATATTCGTACCCGTTCGTTTTTCGGGGCGACCGAGACTCCGTCGCTTTTAACATATTCGATTTTTCGCACTCTAGTGTTTCATTTTATCAGCCTCTCTGTTCCGTTTGGTTAACGCGAGCGAACGAAGTAAATTATGACGCAATTTGCATTTCTGACATTGTCTTCCAAGTAGTTGTCACACAAGCACGATGACGATGTAACATTTCGCGGAATTTCGTTAATTAATTTACATCCGAAACAGCGATTAACGTTCTTCCCTTAGTTCAGTCATTCCGTACCGATCGTTAATTACATTAGTAACGCAGGCTCTCTGCATTCAGCCATCTCCGAAGCATAACCACCACACAGTGTTAACGATTACTTAACTCTCCCGTACGTGTTCAACCTTTGAAGCTACTAATTTCCGCCCGTCCGCTGCGTGTAGGCACACAAATTTCAGCAGAACAGAACTTAAATATATACGTTTAAACTTTTTCCCAATGTCTCCTTAAAAATAAAGCATGTAACTCTACTCTCTGTATGAACTTGTTTGCGCATGAAACTTTGTTTGTGTGTGTGTGTGTGTGTGTGTGTAGACGAGAAGAGAAATTTTGTGTACGCTAACACTATCGGAAAATAAACGC
The DNA here is from genome assembly GCA_039619475.1 of Icerya purchasi. Taxonomy (NCBI): domain Eukaryota; kingdom Metazoa; phylum Arthropoda; class Insecta; order Hemiptera; family Monophlebidae; genus Icerya; species Icerya purchasi. The sequence continues at coordinate 155,973,991 of CM077115.1, forward strand.
AAAAACCAGGAAAAAAATGTTCCCCTTCGCTTCGAAAACTGAGCGGGTAGAAAAATAAATTGAAAAATTTAGCATACTCGTATTTAATAAAATACTTAATCGGGCTCTGGTGGTTTACTGAATTATTTAAATACCTTTCAATAAATTTTCCCGATCGCCAAATTTAGGAATAGTGATGGTGATAAAAAAAAAAAAAAAAAAAAAAAAAGAATTTTAGACTTTAAATATTTTGTTATTTTTTTGAAGGGTTTAATTGTTTTTATTCTGTTCAATTCAGTTTTTCGAAATCTATCAACCATTATTATTATTTTTGTTACATTTACTGACGAATTTTTGATAAAGTTATTCGTCGAAATACTAAAAAAAGGTACCTTTTTTTACCTGATTCGACAACGAAAAAAAAGAGGAGCCGGGCGAAGTTTCAATATTGTCATGCGGCAAACAGCCCTTTAATTTATGAAATTTCTGTAATATTACGTTTACGCGGGGGCGTAAACATGTTTAATTGTTTCAAGAAAAGTATGCAACATTCGAATTCCCGGCTGAAGTTAGAAAGAAAAATATTTAAAAACAAAAACTGAATAAGACGAAAATTCTTATTATTGTGAGAAAACACATACACAACAAGAACAAGACATCCTAATTAATAACAAAACTGTACACAGAGCCGAAGAAGTGATATACATATTTGTGAAACGGAGAATGGAAAAAGTACAGAGGAAATGAAGCGAAGGATCAATCTGGCAAAAAGCGCTTTAATGCAAAAATACGCGATGTTAATATGGATATGAACCTTAAGAAGAAAAGAGACTAATTAAATAGTATATACATATATATATGGAAGTCAATGTTGTACGGATGCGAAACCTGGGTGATAAATGAAACTGAAAAGAAAAAACTGGACAGTGCCGGAAATGTAGTTTCAGAGGAAACTCCTAAAATTAAAATGGACTGAAGAGGTTAAAAATGAAAATGTTCTTAATAGAATGACGGAAACTCGCAGTTCATTGAACACTATCAAGAACCGTAGAACCATATACTAAGAAATTATGAAATATTAACCATAATTATAGAAGAAAAACAAAAGGAGAATCAAATACAGAGGAAGACCGAGAAACCATGTCGCAAATACTTATGAAGTGTACAACATACAATAAATTAAAAGCAACAGCATAGAATAGGATGGAATGGAAAAAAAAAAAAAAAAAACAGCCAAACGGTTCAATGATTGATTGATTGATATAAACTCATCATTGCCATATCTGTCTCCTATAATTTGTGATAATGAAGTCGGTTTCAGTAGATTATATAAAGAACAGCCCCGCAAATAAATCTAACCAAACTTTTATTCTAAACAATTTTACTCACTTTGATTGTTGTGTATTTTAAAATGCCCAAATATCTTAATTACACCAGTGTTTTCGTCGAGCCTAAAAGTGTTGTAATTTTACAACTTTTTTTAGAATAAGAATGACCGTTGTTAAACGTGACGCGGAAATGTTACACCAATTTCGTTTCAAGATTTTCATATAATTAGGGGTAAAGTCATTTACATGGCAACGTTTTTCGTCGAGTCAGGTCGAGTCCCGCGCTAAAAGTAAAATTTTCTGATCGTAAATTTTCCCTTTTTTAAAAGTGTCCAACGGCGGCATATTCGTAACAGTTATATATATGTGAGCCATTCGCCGTTTTAAAATTTGTACTCCAGAAACAAAAATAATTTAACCAAAATAAAATATTTATCGTAACTTTTCTACAACATCCCCTTGACACAGTTGTTAAAAATGTTGTTCTCTTACCTAATTGGAATTCAGAATAAAAATATATATCGCTATATTCTCTCTGTAGGAACGGCTGAAATTCATAATTATACAAATCCGCGTGTGCGGTATAAATGAACACTTACTCAAGTACTAATTAAAATATAAACTTTAACCGCTATATAAAATTTTTAAAAAGTGTTTTTTTCCATTTTAAGTGTAAGGCTTTTTCATTTTTTTTTGAATAGTTTCTGTGTTTTATCCAACTAATGGTTATACTTCATTCGTATCGAAAACTTCAAAGCATGTAAATTCTTTTTTATTTCGAAAACCCATTTAACTGCCAGCAGAATAATTAATTATCGGTTGAACATCAATAACACAATATTCAAAATGAGGTGTAAAAAATTATACTCCGTTATTATTTTTAGAATCTTGCGTAATACCGAAAAAAAAAAAAAAAAAAAAAGAAAAAAAATGTAACTAATGTGATAATTATTCTGCCAATTCTTTGATAAAACATCCAATTAATAAATCATCGAAAAGACTTTTAAATTTTTATTCGAGATATAGTTTTTAAAACTAACCGTATCATATGAAAATTCGAAATACGCTTGTAAATGAAACCTTTCGAATTTAAATAGATTTAAGAATGCCGAGAATTATAAATATTTTTCCCAAAAGTATCCCCTAAACATTTTGGAATATTTTGCAACATCAGCTGTAATTTTACGAATGTTCAGATGTTAAATGTTAAAGTGCGATCTCACGTGGAAATTCTTTTTGAAAAGGTTTCATTTTTAACACATCTTATTAGACCATTTAAAATTTTTTTATATACACATTCGCTGTTGAGCAGCTCCTCTTTCTCCTTTTTCTTTTTATTTCTCTTTTTTTTCTTTATTTCTTTTTTCTTTTTTTATTTCTTTTTAGGAGTCCGTACACATATAATGTACTGAAGCCTTAATAAGATGGTTCAGAAACGATAAAGATACTTGAAAAATAGTCAATAACTCACGAACGGTTTGACTTGTTAATTTCGATATTTGTAACATATATACATTACAATTAAACTTCTAATTGAGAAAATTTATAACTTCAAGCTAATTGCTCACCTTGAGCGACAAAAAACCCAAAAAACCGTCAGATATATATAATATGGAATTTAAAACGAAAATTACCATAGGAAAAATTCATAACTCATCACCAGATAACCCTTTAAAAATGAAATAATTTAAAATATTAAATCGCAGAAGTATTTTCATAAAATCAAAAAATTACGGCTAAGAAAACTATTTATAAATCCTCCCTTTAGACTAAAAACAGCAAAAAAGTAGAAAGTTCACGCAAGTAAAAGCCGGGGTAAAAACGTTAGAAAACTCAAAACGTATGTCAAACATATGCATAAAAAGGACCGCTACTTTGTAAGAAAAATATAGCCACGCTTACAACTCAATTTCATTTTTTTAACGAAACTTTCAAAGTTTTTCAAAAAATGACGTGCCTCTCCCTCTTTGTAGCGGGAAAAAAGTCAGATTACTTTTTTTTTTAAATTTTGTATTACGTAAATATAAATGTTATGGTTATCGTTAACTTATACGGAGTAACCCTGGGCGCATGAAACATCATGCTTGACTAACCACTTGTTTATATTATAATTCTCGACTTGCACGTTAATAAAATGAAATAAGTTCGCGTTATTATTTAATTGTGACGAGGCAAGCGCGCAAAATGTTCTAATTATATTTTTAATAAATATGCGATTAATGTAGTAGTTCGCATTGTTCGATATAACATTTTTAAACGGATGTATGTTCACGAAGAATATTAACATCGGTATCGTGAAGACAAAAAATCAATAAACACGGTATATTATGTAGAATGATTAGTCACACTAGCAACAAAATACCGTTAACACGAGTTATCTCTGACTGCGTAAACGTTCCAACGCAACCCTCCCTACATTAAGCCTATTGACAAGTACCATTTTTACCGCATAATGCAGTACCCGTTCTAAAGGATTAATAATACCGTTCACCTAGAGGTTAACTGATTGCTAAAGTAAAAAATTACGTATCCCTTTTTATTGAATAGCGAGTCTGTAAATCAAAACAGATAGCATCATAATGAATGAGAAAACGGCTTAAGCGAAAAGGTCGTCTCAAATTCTTAATTATGGTTTCGTAAGGAAGCAAGGCAAGGCAGCTCTTCAAAGGTTGCAGTATGATAAAACGACCTTTTATCAGGAAACCGATAAAGTTCTTGCCAGCTCAATAGCAGTCCGTAAAATTGATGCTACGCTAGCAATGTTCATTCGATTTACCTTCGCTAAAGAACTTTTATCATCTGTTGTTCGGCTACGTTACACGAACGATAATTGCTATCGAGCCTCCGCTTCATCGTATCCGATTTTCTATCGGCCTTTTTACCGAATTTTAAATCGAAATGGCAGACTGTTGCGCGGTACATATCGAAAGAGATTTCCTATTGAAAATGACACAAGCGAACAATAAAAGACGCGGGCCGAACGAACTAAATCCACCATAATCTGCATTACTAGAATAAACCCGTTGTTCCATCTACATCTACGGCGATGTATTGTATACAGATTTCCTATTTACCTTCTACGTCGCTCTGTATGATGTTCTTTAGCCACATCGGTATTACCTCGTATCGATTTAGATTTCCTCCTGCTCTTTGTGTTTCGGTTCTAAAAAGGAATCGGATAAATTTTTTCTAGAACTCGACCGATTATACCGGATAACGCGTATTCTACAGTTTTTCTCTTGTAATCGTATTAGGAATGTTCGGAAAACTAAAGACACTTCAATTTTAAGCGAACAACATACGGGCATGTAAATAACGCTTTTCGTAACTAGAATATTTTCTTTGCAGTTTTGAAGGAGGACTTCCGAACGGAACCGAAAAGCAAGAAGGCGGTCCAGGCTGAAACGGTACTCTTAGAATGCGAACCACCTAAAGGCCATCCGGAACCGACCATCTTGTGGAAGAAAAATAGTCAGTACATAGACTTCGACGTTTCTAAAAGGTAATATATATATCAATATTGTTTTATTTTTGAACGAATCTAAATGCCTTTTTATTCGCAGATATTTTTTTTCCTCTAAGGTAGACCTTTTTTTTTAATGCATATATTATATCTTTTTCTATCAAACTGTGCAATCAATTATTTTTTGTGTGTGTGTTTATTAATAACGGCGAAGTTTTAAATTAACTTCGGAAGATAAAAATTAATATCTTTTTTCTTTTTTTTTACGCGTTACTTCTTGTTAGCTAATCCCACAGCTGCGCCGAAGGACTTTAAAAGGTAAAATTAAATAAGATTGCAAACTTCTTTTAAAGAAAGTAATACTTTCGGTCTATGGTATGAGAAGAATAATATTCGAAGCTCGTCTGATAGAAATTGGATGGAGATATCGCTGAATAAAGGTAAGTTCAAACGTTTAGTCCTTCTTGCCGCAATGCAGGGCAGTTGAGTGAAAAAAAATTGGACAACAGATAATCCTAAGTAGTGTTGCATTCTAGTTAAACGACCTATCACTTCTTCACATGACACGCTCGATTTGAACAATTTGAACGATTTGAATATGTCCAAGATGTTAGATTTTAAGTCGCGAAGCTTAAGTATTGTTACGATTTCAAATTTTTTTAAAATTGTCTAACTAATGGCTTGATCATTGGGGTCCGGATAAATCTGACTGAATTAGAGTTCAATTGGAGTTATTTAAAACCGCGTCAGTGCGCTGAATAATCTTGTCTTTGTTAAGAATGGATTTTACAGAAGAGTTTGAAAAACGGAGCAGGTCACAGACAAAAATATCCGAAAGCTCTGCCGAAGGAAATAGATAATTTTTATCTATCTACGCGACAGAGCTTTTGCGTTACTACCATGCGCCGTTGTATTTTTCGAATCTTGCAGCTGTCGTCCATACAATAGGGTCGAATGAGTTTATTTTAAATCCTAATGTTGTGTCTCTAGTAAAATTACAGTCATTTACTCGATTATATGGAAATATGAATTCGAGAAAAAATTTTTAAATTTTACTTTTAACGAATGCTTAAGCCGGAATTAAATTTAATATTAAACAATTTTAACCATCCGAAATACGGTTCACGTTACGGAGAAGCCTGACATATTTATCTGTATTTGCAATGTAATGTCTACTTCGATAAATATCGAAATTTCTCTGTCCAAATAAATATATACACGTATGTGTGTAAAATGGAAATAGGTTGAAAAAAAACTTAAGAAAATCGCGATATTTTTAAGAAGTTTACGTCTTTGAAATTCGCGAACCTAATTAATCCCCATGGTAAATGTTCGTGAATCGTACAGGGGAGTAAATGCCAAAAAGTCCGTAAAATACACACATACACGTAATATATATATATATATGTACATTAATCAGTAAAGTTACTGTGTTAAAGTCTCTACCTACAAAGAATAATCCGTAGAAGAAAGATTATAAACTGACCTAGCAAAGCTTTGGAACTAAAAGTTTAATCCTAATCAATGCACAAAAAAAATCATAAAAAGTCATGTTTTTTTTTTGGGTTCTTTTTTTATATTTTTTGGGCTCGTCTTTAGCTTTGATCGAAAAAGTAACAAATCCAAAGACTATTTATAAGCAGTACATCGAAAAGCATTATGGTATTTTCTAATTTTTTTGATATTATCGTTTGTTTTTTTTTCCATACCTAATTGTATTGATAAAATTTAAGCTGGAAAAGGTATTTCTCCAAAAGTTACATCATTTTTTTAAAATTGACAAAAGCTTGACCTATAAAAGTTATTTGGTACTTGGCAAAAAATGTAATTCTTCCGAATATTTTTCTCCATCCAGCTATTCCAATTTATTATTTGCCTTATTTACATTATCATAGTTCTTTCCTTTGCCTTTCCATTCAGTTCACCGCCTGAAATCCTATGCTTACGAAACTTCTCCGAACGCTCCATGCTGGAATTGCAATAGTAGTTCCGTCTGTTAAACTCAAAATTCTAGTTAAAAAAAAAAGTTAAGTTAATGAACAAGTTTTTAACAAAAAAAGGTACATTGAAAATACCTGATAATCATTTATTCTCTTCCACTTTTCAAACGCTATAGGTAACAATTTTCATACACATACCAGCGGTGTTATAAGTTTGTGCGGGAGTTGTCTCGTTCCGGATCCACGCTGGTTATACTAGAGAAAGCTGGCAAAAGTGAAGGCGGAACTATTCTCTTCAGATCCATTACATATTCTTAAGTACATTGTGAACCTCAAATTCATAATCTCCAACGCCCTATACGGGTTTTACTTTATTTACTAATACACACATATACTATATATATATATATACATATATTTGCAGACTGAAATTAGTTGACGGGGCTAATTTGGCCGTTCAAGACGTTACGAAAAATGATGAAGGTCGCTACCAGTGTGTAGCGAAGAACATTGTCGGCACCAGAGAGTCAACCGCGGCTTTGCTCACCGTTAACGGTAAGATAAATCGAGTTTTTTTGTCGAATTATTGTACTTTTTTAACGTTCATCAGCTGAAACGTATACGGGAAATCTGTTATCGGCCGTTGACCTGACGGGGACAAAAAATAAATGAAATGCTCTTAGAAGAGGTAATTTTTTTCGGCCTCGGTTTAAATCTGCGTAAAAAATTTCTCATTTAAAAATGGAATGAAAAGAAAATTTCGTCGTTTTTCAAGTTTTACAGCCCATGAGTCTTAATCCTCGCGATGCTTTAACCGAGCTTAATAAAAACTTCAGCCGTTCGTTCCCCTCCACGACTTTCACAAACAGAGCGCGCGCAACTGTACACACCGCCAACCGATGGTGCGCCGAGTCTCGTAAATTTCAGTCCTCTTCAGCCTGCTCACCGACACTTTCTATTCGTACTAGCTGCAGATAGAGCACGCGCTGTGGTAAACGAAGAACTGGAGTTAATGCAGCAATTATAAAATTAAATAACACGTTCCAGGAAAAAAGTGGTGGTCAATTATTTGATTTTAAAAAAAAGAAAAAAGTTATCCTCGTCGCCGGAAATTCTAAAAGCCCTGCCTCGAAAAACCAAGCGCAGATTAGCCAATTATTTCTTTATATTTATTCTTTTCCTTTTTCCTTGGAATTAACCGATCGAGGAGACATCATAAAATAACGGCGGTCGGCCACTGCGCAGGTACAGCTGTGTCTCATTAATGAGACACCATGCGCCGAGCAAATTAAATTGATTTCAAAAGAAACAGTCATTGCTCTTTTTTAAAGACACATTTCGCTAACGATCTTAGAGCATTGTAAATTTATATATATATATATATATATATTTAAAAACTTAAAACAAGCCGCTTCTTTTTGTAAAATTTGATTGCAGTTGTTTAACGCTCGAAGTTTTTAATATTACTTTTAATTTCGATATTAACGATTCTAAGATTTCGAAACAAAAATTACGAACTCAAAACTATATTTACTCCATAGTGTCTCGATTTATAAAAAATTAAATGCTATATTTCTTTTTGACGGTCCATCGACTTATTTTATTCGGGCAATTACGTGAAACGTTCGAAAACATGGGGGGGAAAAAACGCAGAGATAAGATCAACTTTCAATTTAATCCACCTACACTTTCTATGTAAATTCGGACATTTTCTTTTCCGGTTTTGAAACTGATTTTCACGTTTAAATATCGCAGTCGAATCTAGTTCTACCGATATACTTGAAATTAACTTCAAATAGTACAGAATAATTGGCGACCATTCGGTATTTGTGTTCGTCTAACGTTTGAATAATTTTCTTCTCCTCTGAGATAAGCTTTATTACCGTGTAAAATTTATAAAATTCTAATTCTCTTATTTATAAAACTCCATTTCCGACGGCAGTATCACACCTTTTCTATTTTTAATTATCTTGACTATTACATACTCCTTTGGAAAAGGTCGTGACATTTTTTATCGGTAATGCGTATCGCACTTTAAGTAACATTTTTCGTACAATACTTAAAAAGTTCAACGGTATTTCAAAACAATTTCAAAATGATTTGAAAGTATGCGCACACGCCGAAACAATTAACTCTATTATTATTAATTATTACGTGCCGTACCTATGTAATTACCCAATTCAAGAAAATATGCTTCTTCGTTGAATAAATTACATTTACTACTTTTTACGATTATTGCGTTGATAATTAAGATATATTACAATTTTTGTAAGAAATGAAAGTATTTTAAGTTATTTGTAATGCGATTATAATTATTACAATCAAGTGTGGTATACACCTGGGCATTTTTAACATCAGCCGGAATATAAATTATTCATAAAGACGGGGAACAGTGTATATCAAATTAATGAAATTTGCTATAGGAATAGTATTCGATTTGTTTCGTGGATGACATCATGCGCAGTAGGAATTTTGTACTAGTCATTGACATCCCCCTTGTTTCGTGTATCGCGGCGTAATTTTAAAATTTTACTCTTCCACAAATTAAAAAAAAAAAAAAATCTCACTTAGGCGGTCAACTCTGATATTAAGCAAGAAGTGTAGCAGATAATTCGTACATTTTCTGCGGCAACCGAATATTCAGCTCCACGCGGGCGATCTATCTCTCCAACTACGCTAGAATAGCTAAAGAAATAAAAAATGCAAGATATGACGAAAAAAAAAAAAAAACAAAAAAAAACAAAGTGTAATAATAAATCAGGAGAATTTTTTTTCTTTTCTTTTCTTTTTCTTTTCTTTTCTTTTTATTTTTTTTTGAGTTGGGGGCACTTTGGTGACATTTTTAAAAGTGTTAATGTGCAACAACAGAATACCCGATCCTACCTGAACGACATACCACTGTGCCTAATGTGCCACGAAACGTTAAAGTGAAATCACGAAAGTGCACTCAAAAGGCGAATATAGAATAAAAGCTGCAGCTAATCGGATGGAGCGAACAAAAGCAAAAAAAAAAAAAAGCAAAAAGGACGATAAAGGAAAGAAGGACAACGAAAATAACTATAACTGCAGCTAGAAACGAGGTAAAACTATAGTAAGGAAAAGAGTGGGCTGAACAGTCAAATGTACAAAAATTTTTAAGTTAGCGAGTTAAAAAATGCAGTTGCCAAAAGCTTCGCTTGGAAGTGAAAATTGTTAGAAAAAAAGACAGCGGTCGAAAATCCAAAATCTTTTCTTTTATTATTCTTTTAATTCGAAAACCACTGTAAAATTTGATTTAGCATGTTTGCTTACGAGAAATATTAAAATATCCACGTTCTTAATTAAACAGGACTTAAAAAATTAACCGAATAAAAATGTAATAGGCGCGGATAATTAAGACGCTGCCCTGGTGTCTGGGGGGGGGGCATACTGTTGTGACTTACTATAATAATCAATTTACAATTCACGTGTTGTCGAATTTTGTTTTTTTTTTTTTTAAATTAATTCACACTCTGTCTCTGCGGCCGATATTTCGGAATGAATACCGATCGACATTTTATAATTTTTCGGAATGCTGATTACTTCATTATTTACCTATCGTCCCGCTCATTCATTTCCAAAGAAGCCGTAAAAGTTACACAGCCCTATCGGCGGTGAAATATCAGAAGAAATTTCCGTTATTTATTCTCCGAGTACACAGAACAATTCCTACTGATGCGTTATAGCAGTGGACACGCTGCATTCCGAACTGCATCATAAAATTACTTCTTATAAATTGACAACGACATCGGTGTTAAGATGACTGGAAGGAAAAAGTGGTTAACCTACAATTCCCCATATTCCAAATGTAAGAATTTATCCGATTAAACAGTAATTCTTATTTTAACGCAATCTCTCATCGGACATTCAAAATTATCATTTTCGCCTATCAAACATCAATTTATGTCATAATCCCTTTGTGCAATTTGATCGCATTCGCGATATAATTTCATCTTTTACCGGGTGGCAAAACTGACATGAGTCGGATTTTCGCCGATTTTTGGATTCTTGATTTCATAATGTCGGTTTACAATGCTTGTCGTTAACCGTACTGCAAGTATTAAACTTACAGCATTCTTATTTAAAACCACGGCCAAGTAAGTATTCCTATCGTGTCTACACGGCTTTCATTATTTCTAAAAATTTTCCGCTAAAGGTTTATATTTCGATTTATCGAACATTGTTCTCTTCAAATTTACGTTTTTCATATTTTAATTTCGATTCTCTTTAAAACCTTCTTCAGTTTATTGCCTTTAGTAATTTTTTTGAGAACTTCTGTTAACGTACTGATTTAAAACCATCTGCTGTGTGTGTGTGTGTGAATATATATCTCAGCCTTTTCTAAATAAGTTTAATCTTTTTCTTGCCTCCACGTATATTTTTAGTATTTTGCGGGTTCTCTTATTTTCTTTTTCTCTTTCTTCTTCTTCTTCTTATTCTTCTGCTTATTCTTCTGTATATTCTTCTGCTTATTATTTTATTACCGCTTTATCATTCATCATTATTATTATTATAATTCTTACACATGTACCGCGTATATAAGTGCAGCAGCTGCTATAGCATGATGGATTAATTTAATTTTACGTTTCGAACATTTACGGCTTTTCAATTTTTAACATTCACACAATGCAGAAGAGATAGACTGCAATGAAATAAATCCGCGGAAGGACAAAACAAAAAAAAACATAAAAATCGCGTACCTTAAAAATTTTGTGGATTAAATAACTCTGTGCCCGAATAACGCCTATCCTCCCAAATGACAAAACCCGGACAATCGTACTTGACTTTTTTTTTGACTTTTTGACCGTATCAGAATAAAAATGTGCCCGAAACAAAGAGCGCAAGAACGAAGGGGACAGATGTGTTCAATTTCTCCAAACTTAACGTTTACAGAATGTTATGTTTGCGTAGAAAAAAAGTAAAGCCAATGCGATGAAGAATGTGATTAAGAGCGATAATCGCGATATCCCTCTTTCACCAGTAATGCAAAGGATGATGGTGATGACAATCGAAAAACTTCGTTATAATTTGGACTTTATCCGAGCGATAATTGTTATTTCTTAGTATTCGTACTGCAAAAACAATGAACAGTCTCTCATTATTTTTTTCTGTCAAGTTGAAACGCTGCCGTAGATTACTGTAACATTGACGGCAATTGTACGGGTCGCGAAGTAAATAGCAATTAGAACTTGTCTAAACTTTTTGTTGCATCCATCAACTGACAATAAACAATTATGTTATCATCTGTCGTGCCGACTCTTTTTCACCGTTTTGTTCTTTTCGCTACGAAAACCCACACACAGAAATGAATATTTAACAAACAGGGTGGCACCCCGGTGGGAACTGTTACAGATGTTCAGCTAAACGGCAGTGATACGTATTTACTCAGCACCGATGACTCTATTTCGTTTTTGTTTTTTTTATGCAGACCCTTTTTCGTGCAACTGTCACAATAAAAAATTTGCATTGTGTAAAAAGAAAATATCGATAATAATAATTAATAATGAGTAGTAATAATCGGAGGAAAGCTTTGTAGATGAAGAATGAAAATTGTGATGGCAAACACTCGCGTATTACCACCTTTTTTTTTCTTCTTCGTTATCGTGTGATATCAGTGTTATTTTTAAACTAAATAGTATTCAATTAAAGTAATCAAATTAAAAATTTCACTTATAAAGAGCTAAATTCAAACCAAAATATCATCGGGTCTTCTTTCTCTTCTTCTTGCGTGTTCCATACTCTTCCCAGAGCGTTGGGGCGGTCACATCGGATGACAGCTAAAAACCTGCGCGCATTCTTCCTGCGCTTCTTTTTCTCGTTAATTTTCCCTCGAATAATGAGCTTTAGGATTTCAAATTTTCGTCCTCTGATGATGTGCCCAAAATATTTAACCCCTTTCTTTATCTATTATCCATTTAATTAGCATTCTCTCGGTCTTTGCCCCTTTTTCTAAAACTCTTACATGTTTTAGCAACGCCCGAAATCTTTAGCATTCTTCTATATATATATAGCTGCATCGCCACTCAGCCGTTCAGTTCGCCTTTTATTGCTATACGGTATAACAAAATTGGAAATATGTAGGATTGCGTAATGCGTTTTGTCACCTCTTTAGGCGTAACGATCTATTGTAGAGTAGATTTTTCATCTGTTCCGGCATATTTACAACTTGAACTTCGGTATCAAAATCTAGATTTACTGTGATGTAACATCCCAGACATTTGAACTTTTCAACTCTATATACAATTTCACTATTAATTGTGACCTGAGATTGAATTCTCGCTAACCACCATCCATTTTGTTTTCTTTAGATGTTTAGGTTTTACATCTCTGCCTAATCGGATTCAGTTTAATTGGATCGTTGAAAGTCTTGAATGCCATAAGCTAAGATAGCAGCATTATCAACATACAACGGATGTTATTAATTATTTTTTTCCATTTATCATCCGGATTCCGTATGGTAGATTGGAGATAAACTTCGTCGTGAAGACATTACCTTCTTTTCTAATCCTCATTCTTTTTACAAACTAATATAGCCTCTTCCTTCATTACGGCCTTTATTTTCCGATTTTTCTGGTCTCAGTCGTTTCATCGTTAACGCGTCTTCGTTTCAACCATAGTTGTCTTGCTTCGTCTCTTTTTCGTTTTTCTATTGTTTCTTCTCCGCTTTGTGTTTTACATCCCTTGGATCAGGACTGCGTTTGTGTTGCGGATCATATTTTTTTTAAATGTTCTCTTTTGGTGCAGGAGCGTTCCCCTTCTGTACACTAAGTTCTTACACCTTAAACGGCCTATTCCTTTTTGTGCTTCCTACATACTTTCCTTTCCTAGATGTCAAGCTTTAGCAGAGTTTATTTCTTCCATTTCTCTATATATTAAAATCTAATCCTTTTATTCGTAATTCCTGGATGATGGGTCACATGCCCTTGGTTGGCGTTCTCGAAAAAAAAAAAAACAAAAAAAAAAAATACTCACTCAACGTAGAGATTGAATAATAAAGGGGGAAGGAAGCAGCCTTACCTGATGTCGGACTTCAATTTTTATTTTATCTTGTCCGGTTCCAATATTAATTGCGCTTCCTAATATACATTCTTAATAATTTCTATGTCTTTCTTATCAACTCCAGTGTAGCTTCGAGGATTTCGATTAGTCATGTTAATCATTGCCAAAGGTAGGAAAAACATACATAAACCCGTTAGAAAGATTATTTATTTACTGGAAATATTTTACAAAGAAAAAAAAAAACGAAAAAAAAAAAAAAAATCGGCGCCACTCTAATAAATTTTGCGAAATACCTATAAAACCGTTTTTACTGAAAAATAAAACAGAATAAGTGTTGGATCATAAGTTAAAATCACTACCCTTACGGAAGGAAGAGATGTATAGCGAAAACTTGTCATAAAAATATGACATCAGAAGTAGAGGAACAGGCTAATGAATAAACCCATTAATCCCCGCCGGAGATCGATCTTAATTTAATTTAAAAAAAGAAAATGTTGGATGAAAAATATTACATAATTAGCAGAGAGAAAGGAAAAAAGAATGGAGAAATCTTTCAGAACGCTTCTAGAGTCTGACGCGATGTGAGTATTTTATGAAAAAGAAAACTAAAAGAAGAGGCAACAGAAAAAATAACTTATAAAAATTTCCAGTTTCAAAGAAACAAAAACATCTTTTGAAAAAAGCACGATCAAGAAATGCATTTAGTAAACGTTCTAGTACACGCGCGCGTACTAAGTACCTTCCTTATTGCAGTCGTAAAAGCGAAAACAATTAAAGCGCACCTAGCAACCTTTGCTATTTCCGTAATCTTCCTACTGCGCAACTATTCCTCGTTTGCTGCAACACTGTACCTCTACGTAAAAATTATCTTTCCGTTTTATTATGCAAACTATGTGCTAGTCCCCAGAGAGGGCCATAATATTTACACACGTGCATGTCGCCGATAGTTCCTGCTTAGTAACTCAAGTCCCATACTCAGGTATAATTTTCGATTTAACCTACAGCCTTCTAGATTCGATAAAGCGGATGATAGTATTTCTTTTTTGCAATAATTGTCTAAAAACATAGTAACGATATTTACATGTCTCCTCGAGTAAACATTTCGATCGTGAATACACGTATCTTCTTTATAACTAAAATTTCACGAAAAAGATACTACTGCGCTAAAAGATAATTTAATCACTCACTTTTTAGGTTTCCCGTTTTTTTTTTTACATTTCCTTCACAACGCACTTTAGTTTCTTTTCTTCGTGTTTTTCATTCTTATGTAATGATAGTTTTACTTTCGAAAGTTGTTATCATCATCATACGGATTTTCAACAGATCATTACGAAATTCCTTATCAATTCCTTCCGGGAAGAGTTAGCCAATGGCCTTCTAGAAAAGCTGTGGTGGTATCAATAGCTCCAAATAGTGAACACGAAACAAGAACTTGCTGCGCTGGAGTCTGCCATTTTCAGCCATTCCTCGACATTCGCAACGATATATAGTATTTTTTTTTTTTTTTATCGTACCGTCTAGATATTTATTTTGCCGACTGAGATGGATCGCGTCAACTTTTAAAATAAAATTCACGGTATTCACCAAAAAAAAAAAAAAAAAAAAAAAGTACATAAATACATTTATTTAAATTAAAACTAATTTACTTTAATAGACAAATATGTACATCAATTCAATCTTCTCGCGCCGTGAAGACAGCTCCTAGAACTCCAGATGATACGTTTCTGCATGCACACTCTTAAAAGATTCAATCTACTTAAATGCTTATAATCGATCCCCGGAGATACTGTATCTTTCTCATCCTTTACAAATCCATAATAAGATCGGAACTTTACTGTTCTCTCGTTTACCGGCAGTGTTTCTAAATCGCTACGCTCGAAACACTTCATTTATGCTTGGCTACTTCAAAATTTACTGCAATTCCCGCTCTTCACGGTGAATCTTTTACTCCATCACCATTCCTAAATCTTCCGTTCGGATATAGCTTCGTAATAGAATGGCTATGCTTTTACTTCCATAACCGTATTCCCGCTTTAAAACATTCTTATTCCATACTTATATATATGAAGCATAGCAAATACCATAATGACCTACAATAAAAACCGCCTATTTTCTTTTCAACTACTTCTACATGTTGCTTCTTACTTTCTACCTTTAAATAAATATACCAGAGTTAGTGAGCAGCAATTGAACAGTATAGTTAATACCGACCTTATTTTCTTTTCGCACTCTTGTTTTTAGTGATGCATACAAACGACCTCATAGGGTTGCGTAACTTCATTAATTACGCATCGGAACTAATGAAGGATGACAGCTGCACCTCAAAGAAAGAGATTCGTTCTCGAATCGAGATGGCTCGAGCAGCGTTTATAACTATGAGAAATATTCTCACAAGACGCGAATTGAACATTGATCTAAGGATGATATTTCTCAACTGCTACGTGTTTACGATCTTGCAGTATGGTTGCGAAAGCTGGAAGTTGGATTCCACACGGGAAAAACACATACAGGCTTTCGAAATGTACACCTATCGTCGTATGCTACGGATATCCTGGATTCAAAGAATCACAAACAAGGAAATACTAGATAGAATTAGAAGACAACCCATGCTGTTAAACTCGGTCAAAGAACGCAAGCTACGGTATTTGGGCCATGTAATGAGAGAACCCCAAAAGTACGAGATCCTGCGAGTCATCCTAGAAGGAAAAATAGCGGGCGCAAAAGATCGATTGAACGCCCGCAGAACTCCTGGATGAAAGATTTCTGCCGATGGCTTGGTTGGACATCAATTGAGTCGTTCCGCTCCGTTGATTCAAAGGTCATGCTCTGGCAACGTGGATCGCCAACTTCTGAGGCGGAGATGGCGTATGAAGAAGAAGATCTGTGTCATAATACTAAATTCCTGATACCCTCTCTGACTCCGCATGAGTGTATTACAATAAATAGATTGGCGCATCCCCTCCGTTCGATTCGCGCTCTGTGTTATCTCTGATCTTGTCCCTTTCGTTCCAGATGGATTTTCTCCCGGTACCATCCGGCCGAGTGGGAATTTTAGCAACAAAACAATTAATACTCTCGCCCACTTTTATTGACGGTTGTCTTATTGACAAATTTCCGGTACATAATTTACTCTTTCTAACAAAAAAAAAAAAAAAATTCCGCCAAAAATGTTAACTTCAAAAAACTCTGTTCTTCCGGTTACACTAATCACGATTCCGTTTTAATAACCTTCTATTCCTTCGCGGTCTGCTACGATTTTCTTTTCTTCCTTCGATCTATAATGACTTCTTTACTTCGGCACAGATTTGTACATGCTTACTTTCCGCTTCCCCACGTACTGCTTCTCTCATAACGTCGCCATACAGTCCGTTTCAGCCTGCCTACTACTGTAATACGATTTGATTAGAGGTGTTGCTTTCTGATATGTACAACAGCCAGTTTTATATACTGATTTTTTCCACGCAAAAACTCCCGGCTCTGTATAATGCCTCTAAATTTTACTTTCCTTCCCCGAACAACATCTCTATCCTAGACTAAACTACCGAATCGATCACTATTCTTCAGGCTATCTCGTTCATTTCCTCTTCCAGCTGGTTTCCCCAATTTCTCATAATTTCGGGGCGTCCTTCAAGCCATATCCACATTCCTCTGATAGTATTATTCTCTCAATTCGTTCTGTTACCTTCACTTTGCAGTCATCCCGATCTATTCTTATTGGTTTTTTTAAGGATTCCCAGTCGTTTCGAAATTGCCGTGATTCTTTAACTCGCTTTGCTGTTCGCCTTGATTCATTGCTCAACTATTTCCCTTCTTCAGACATCCTTTCCTTATCCACCTTCAATCACGCCAGACTTTGGCGGGACATTTATCCCTCCCTATTTTCTAATCGTCACTGGTATTACCGCTTTCTTCTCCTCGTTCCCTGTCGTAGTTCCATTCTATTCCTTTCAATCGTCGCTCTTCTATTGTCTCCCTAATTCGTCCCCGATCAATCATTTTCTACTTCCCTCTTCTCGCTTTCAATTTGCTCTGTCGCCGTCTCCTTATTTTTCACGATTGTAATCCTTTTCATATATATATGTGATCCTGATCACATTTTCTTCGAGTGTCCCCTGCTCTTCTTAATGAACACTCCCTTTTATACGGCCAGCTCTTGACATTTACTCCCTGTAGCGCTTCTTTCATCCTCTCCTTTCCTTCATCTTTTGTGGTGCCTGCACTGCTATCCTTTGTTGTGTTAATTTCTGACCGCCTAACTATTTAGATTTATACCTTAACTTATCCTGCTGTTGGATCAGTGCCGTTGGCGCGCCCGTACAATAAATAAATAAATATATATGCTTCATTTTATCTACATCTTTATTCAATTTTAACTAATTCGTAAGTCCTTACGCTCTAAATTATACTTAAACATAGATCGGTCAGTGCTCTTAATGATAGAAAAATAATAATTCTTCCAGAAAAGCCCCGGTCTTAATTAACTATACGCTTTATTTTCGACAAAATAAAAGTATCGTGAAAATATCTTCTTCTTCTTCACGCGCCATCCTCAGAGGTTCACGTTGCCAACACGACCTTTGAATCAACGGAGTGGAACAACCCAATTGATGTGCAGCCAAGCCATCGGTGAAAATCTTTCATCCAGGAGTTCTGCCGACATCCAATAGATCTTTTACGCCCGCTATTTTTCCTTCTAGGATGACTCGCAGGATCTCGTACTTTTGGGGTTCTCTCATTACGTGAACCAGATGTCGTAGCTTACATTCTTTGACTGAGCTTAACAGCATATGGGTTGTCTTTCAATTCGATCTAGTACTTCCCTGTTCGTGATTATTTGAATCCATGATAACGACGATAGGTGTACATTTCGAAAGCCTGTATGCGTTTTTCAAGTGTAGAATCCAACGTCCAGCTTTCGAAACCATACTGCAAGATCGAAAACACGTAGCAGTTCACGAGTCTCAGCCTTAGACCAATGTTCAATTCGCGTCTCGTGAAACGATTTCTCATTGTAAGAAATGCTGCTGGAGCCATCTCGATTCGAGAACGAACCGTCATCCAGAGTGGTTTTGAGGTATGACGTGACTTGCTCTATTTTTACGCCATTTATTTTCAGGGTGCATTTGGTTGGCTTCTTCGAAAAAACCATAACTTTTGTTTTCGAGATGTTCATCCGAAGTCAAAATGCTCTACTATGCTCTCCAAGCTTGTCTATCATCTGCTGTAATTCTGCTTGGCTACCGGCTATTATAAGACTGTCGTCCGCATAACACCTATATTCAACTTAATTCCCCCATCATTTACATCGAGTGCTTCGTCGAAAATTGCCTCCGCATATATATTAAACAGGGGGGGGGGGCAATGATAAAACGCATCTTTGCCGGATAGAGAGCCGTTGATTCTCACCGTCGCTCTCTGATTCCAGTATAGATTGCTGATGATACGAAGGTCTCTTTTGTCTATACCAAGTTTAAATGAAGGATTAATTTATCGTGTTGTACACAGTCGAATGCCTTTTTATAATCAATAAAGCACGCGTATACATATTCATGTCTCGGTACCGATGTACTAGTGTCCGAACCGCAATATGCCACTTCTGAAACCAAACTATGTATTTCCGATTCTATCTTCGCTGCGTTTATACGTTCTGGAGTGTACCACACGGAGCAAGACTTTCAAGGCATGCGACATTATGCTGATCATACGCTAATCATCATCACACCAAGTTTCTTTGGTATGGTGACAAAAGTCGATTTTAGCCAGTCGAAAGGAATTACTCCCGGACAGTAAAGTCAGCTTTTGGAGACTATTTCCGTCGTTTTCGGCAATTAATTTCAGGATTTCGGCATAAATTTCATCAGGCCCGACAGCTTTGCCACTCTTTTGCCTTTTTATGGCTATTTCATTTTCCGTTATCAGAGGGCCAACTTCACTGTAATCACAGAAAACAGTTAATGGTGTGGGACTCCTGTTATAGTAAAAGTTAAAACTGATCATACCCCGTTACGGAATTAATTTTTAAGCCCTAGAGGAAAAATTAAAATTAATATACGACTATATCTAAACTGATCCGCGATATTTCCATATGATTTTCCAGCCTCTCCACCCAGTTCTTTTTTTTACTTCTAAATATTACATGTGTAACTCTGTACAACTTTCTATACTCGTGTGCGCGATATTTCTGTTTAGCCGTAAGCTTTTTTTTAAAAAGCGCAATATATATTCGTGATTAAGTTTTGTATAAACGTAAAACGTTATCTTTTGGGGGAAAAAAGTATAAAATCATTTTTTCTACAGTTAAACCGTACGTTACCAAAGCTCCGAAGGATACAACCGTAATGTCCGGAAGTACCGTAATGCTAGAATGCGAAATTAGCGGAGATCCGGCCCCGAACGTTTTGTGGCGAAGGGCTTCTGGCCGAAACGAGGTGCATTCGGCTAAAGTGATCGAGGGTACTGCACTTCGACTGGAACACATCACGGTAGCCGAGGAAGGCGAATATATTTGCGAGGGCGATAATCAAGCTGGCTCTACTTCGGTTTCGGTTCTACTAACAGTGCACTGTAAGAGTTTTTCAATTTTTTTCATTGTTGTTTTATTTCTTATCTAGGAATTCTCGATGGTTTAAATATTCAGAAACTAGCCGATAAGTTTAGTTTTACTAATTAGAATTGAATCGCCGTTAATTTTAATTATCGGCGATAAAAATAAAAAAAAATAATATACGGCCGAAATAAGTTCCCACAGAGGAGATTGTTTCACTCGATTAATATTCGAGAAGAAAGCTGTATCCTCCTTGCTTTTTGTGCAAGACTTTACGCTATGTTACGGTATAAAAAGATTTTGTACGGCGTAATCTGTACGGAAAAAGTAAACGATATTTTTCATTAAATCTAAAAAGAGGCCGCTTAAAATGATAATTTTTGTATGTTCAACAGCGTTGCCTAGCATAGTTCAAAGACCGAAGGACGTCACGGCCGATCCGTACAGCGATGCTATATTCGTCTGCAAAACCGACGGACATCCGGAACCGTTGGTCTTTTGGTCTATCGAAGGAAACCGAACGGTGATTTTCCCCGGTGAAACGCTGGGCAAATATCAGGCTGTCGTCAATAACGAGGGACAAAATATACTGAATATTCGAGTAAGTTTACACGCGCGACTAATTCATAGATGAAAGCGCGTATAAATAGGTCAATGATAAACGCAATATCAACCGAAAGTCAATAGAACTAAATAAATAAAAGAAACTAACCCCGAAATTACGACTGAGCACACCGAATAATAGTGTCCGATTTTTATCTGACTTCAATATAAACCGCCTGTTTTTTAGCTTTTAATGCAACCGAAAATTAACGAAGAAGGCAAAAATTAGATAAAGATACCTGAAAAGAACAGAAGAAATCTGTCAGCGTTCCAGAATATTGCTTCTTGAAGTTTTCGAACGTAGATTTTATCGATTTATTTATTTTCACGTCTTCACTTAGCAAAAATTGTGTGCAACTGCTGTGTTTAAAAGCATTCAACAGTTAATGGTTTTTTCTTTTGCGGTTTTGCTCGCCCACCTTACCTCGAGTAACCAATTTTTTATCAGTTTTACAGAAAAAATACACAAAAAGTATTTAGAGGGATATGTGTAAAATAAAATAATATTTTTTGAATTGTGAGAATAAAACTCGTTAAATAAAATTTAAGTGGTATTTCGAAAAAAGTTATCACAAGAAAACATAAGAAACTCGAGACAGTCCGATAAATATATTCTATCATTACACGTGTACCGAATTATTTTTGACGATATTAAAATTCAAAAAAAAAAAAATTCCGCGCATTAGAGGACAATTAATATTTTCAATCCGTACTAGTGGGATAAATGTATTTGATATAATGATATGAAATGACAATTGAAAGATTTTCTTATTGTGTTACATTGCCTAGAATTTGTAATTAATATTTTAACCAAAATTACATTCTCGGCATTAATTAAAATTAAATAGACGTATTATATATGTGTATATATGTATATAAAGCAATATTTTGTAATTGCGATAGAATCGAATTATCGTAGAATGGAGGATCGGAAAGAAATTTTTGTTTTACCGTGAGAAATTTTCTTTTTTTTTTTTTTTAAATTAAACTATATGTATATATTACAAATAAATAAATAATAGTCCAACAACGTTGCAGATACTCACTGTTATATTTACGTTATACGAATTTACACTCACTATTCACAAACACATATATATATATATATATATATATATATATATATAACATTGACTATTTTGTAATTAGAAACATAAATCGACTTTTCTGAAACTTTTGTTATAATTATATGACATTTAAAAAAAAAATAAAATTATTTTAATTTTAAAATGTTTTTAAATAATTTTAATTGTTTTTTCAAATGTTTTTAATTGTTTTTTCAAATGTTTTTAATTGTTTCTTCAAATGTCTAAGTTTTATAATTATAACAAAAGTCTTAGTGAAGTCAATTTATGTTTCTAATTACAAAATCATCAATGTTATATATATATATATATATATTTCGTATAACGTAAATATAACAGCGAGTTTCTACAACATCGTTGGACTATTATTTATTTATTTATTTATAATATATTATCAGTTTACGGTGAGTAAAAACCATTAAAAAAACTAACTTTATATTACTACCGGTTTATTAATTTATATATTTCGTACATGCATTTAGGTTGACGAATCAAATGAATTATCAATTTTATTCGATTGATTTTATTAGATGCTCAGCGATTTTTTTTGAAGTGAAACTTCTTTAAGCGCGCCTTGTATTATATATAAATAAATAAAAATATGGAAGTTAACATGAAAAACGAGTGAGCGCACGTCATGAATAACTCTAATAGAGTTCTTAATACATCTAAAAATTCGTAATAGACACAGGTAGCCAATAATCTGTTGAATTTACGCACATGGCTCTCTCTGTTGCGCGTATACAAAAGTAGCGAGCTCTCTTCCTTACTCGTTACGAGCGGCAGATTAATGGCTGTACCTGCAAGTCCCGTCTGTCTAAATTAGACACAAATTCAAAATTCTTGTCTACGGCTCTGTCTAAATTAGATAAAATTCAAAATTCTTGCCTACGGCTCTGTATAAATTAGATAAAATTCAAAATTCTTGCCTACTGCTTTGTCTTGGCGCCCTTCAATTCCCTCCGATTCCTGCAATCATGGCTGAATCCAATACGCTTGTCTTTCCGTAGATCTTATCTAGTCTATCGGTTTCTCACGAAACGTCTTTCACTCACGTCCTCTTTATTCCTTTCCATTTATAAAAACTGCCGTTTCACACCTAGGAAGATTCCTATTTTAGCTCATATATCCGCTCGTCTTAGTCTGTTTTTGCTACGGGATCGTTCATTATAATCAAAGTTTCAATCGAATAGCAGTAAACACGAAATAATCGGCTCATCCAATCCAAATACCGGACAGTGTAATGTGAATCGTAACACGATAACCATGTCTAAATTTGTGATCGATCTCGAGCAGGAAGAGAAATTATAGACAAAGACTTGAAGTCCTTCTTGAAGGCTGCCTTAACTTCATACCGTAACCACTGGGAATATCGAAGTATAAACATTTCAATTAACTTCTCGATAGTGACGCCTAGGGTGACACGAATGAGTGTCACGCAGATATAAATTCCAATTTGGAGAACGAATTATCATCATCGGAAGACAAGCCTTAATTAATGTCAACAATCAGCACTTTTAAAAACTACGCTCAAACAAATGCTCTCTGCATGATAAATTCGCACATTTTTCTTTGCTACATCAAAAATGATTAACGATAATAAGCCGAAAACGGCTACAATTTATATTATCGCCGTATTTTGTCGACTGTGAAAAAAAATCAAGAATTTATTGTTAATTCAGTTCAAGTAGGGCTCCTGTGGGAGAGGAAAATCATTTTTAATGTTTTTTTTTGTTTTTATTTGAAAGCGCATTTCTTTTTCAGCTGGGAAGCGACAACTGCTGATCCTTGTACATTATGATTCGTTCTAAGAACATTTTCTTTTTCACAGACGGAAATAAATTAAAAAATTTAGGAGTTTTGTAAAATATAATAACAACAGTAATCCGTCGAAAGGGCCGCCAAATGGTGTACGCAGCGAAATTATACTATTTAAAACGGCCGAAAATACAACGAAATAACTTTCTCTTGACGGGGTATTTTGGCCCCCGTCTGTTCCAGCCAGCAAAATTACAAATAAGGAAGTTTTTAGTTTTTTTAGGCTAAAAATAGCCGAGTTCGCGAACTTCTAAATAAATTGCGAATAGAAAAATAATAAATTGGACTCGGGCACAGCGGCCGTAATAGCCGTTCGCGCGGTTCTTCATGTTTAAATGAAACGTTTTTAACGGATAATTCAACGAAAGTTTCGGCCTTTGGGTACTTCTTTTGGTTGATTTATAACGGATAATTCAACGAAAGTTTCGGCCTTCGGGTACTTCTTTCGGTTGATTTATCTGTATCAGTCTCGTCCTGCACACCGTACTATGAGCGCTCTTTTGGAAGCGCTGAAAAATTCATTATTGTTACTCATAGGTATGGCTGTTTTTATTATATTTTAATTATTCGCCGTCCGGTTCGAATGTTCGAATCGCGATTATTAGTACTTTCAACAGAGTCGGAGAAGGGAGGCGCGTATAAATATTAAGCGCGGGCCCATTTCAGAGCGCTAATTTGTAAACATTTTCCCGGGAATTAATGGTCATTTACTTTTCAGATATGCGAAATTCGCCGGCTAAATAATTAATGAATTAAACAGCGGCTAGGACGCGCCGCTAGCATCGCTCGAGTATGTGTTCGTAGTCGTTAACAGATAATAATGGGCAATTAAGGAATTTCCTTTAAAATTTATTCTGCATTAACGGCCCACGCACGCCCCCCCCCCAACACATGCGCACCTACACCATCTTATTAGCGGGAAATAGTTTCAAATTTAATTATCCGCTCCTCGCAAAACAACTCCCGAGCAAAAACTAATTTCGGGATTTTAGTCGAATTTATAATATTTAAATTATCGCTACCGTAATAAAATCGTTTTGACCACTGTATTATACGTGCGCGAAGAAACGGTATTAATAATGCTCTTCCGAAAACTGTTCTTTGAGAACTTTCGCATGAAATAATCACAGCGATTGTAGTTCCGGATGAGTCTAATGAAATTTATTCATCGGAAGAGGCGTTGCAGCTCGGAAAATTGCAACGGATAAATTTCGAAACTAAGACACCGAATAGCAGTTGCTCTAAATTTAAAAGTGCTTCCCAACAACTTTACACCTTCAGCTGAGACGGATTCTTGCCACGTCTTTATACTTATTGTTATAATTTTACCTACAATTTTTCAAACAGTCAATTATATAAGTGTATAAAAATATTATTACTGATCAGTTTCGCTCTAGTCGACAACGTTTTTTTTACATTTTTATAGATACAATTAATTGCGTTGGTGAATTTTTCGAACTTAAGGTACCACCCCTTATTAATTATAATCTGTTTTCGCTTTGCATCATTTTTAGAATGTCACGAGAAACATGAACGGCATAATGATAACGTGCTGCGCAATAAGCATGGTCGGATCTGATATTTGGAAAGCTCAACTTAATGTTCGCCTAATTGACGATAATATTCCACCGATTATCGCTCAAGGACCGGCCGATCAAACGTTACCGCTTAAATCCATCGCGACTTTTCCTTGTAAAGTTATCGGTTCGCCGAAGCCATCTGTTAACTGGTATAAGAGTAACGAACTGATTACCGCTAACCAGAGAATTTCAATTTCAGAAAATTCCGGAACTCTTCAGATCAAAGGTGCGCGCTAATCGTATTTTTTTTACCGTTCATTTATTTATAGAATCAAACCGGCTTTAACGGTTTTTTTTTTTTTTGTAATCTAGTTTAATCACGAAGTAAACGGCAAGAACAGGCGATATTACTTGAAAAAAGGTGCACTATAAACTGAAAGTCGTCGCGATAGCCTAGTTGCTAGAGCGCTTGACTTCCGTTACGGAGGTCACGGGTTCGATCCCGAGCGACGACGAACTTATTACAAGAATTAAATAAATAAATAAAAATAATCGCTAATAATCACGTGGTAGGCAATGGAAACCACCACGTATACCATCATATGCGCGCTAGTTTAGTACACACAGCAGACACACGCGGAACTGTACTTGCATATCGATAAATCAAACGATTATAATCAATTCCGGGTGTGGTCTTGTGTGCGGTATACTCGCGTTGCGTATAGCAATTGCCATGAACGCTGTACCTATTCTGTACTGCTATGTACAAATCGGCAGTCACGATGCTCGAAATCGAGCGATACGACTCAGATGATAAACTGAAAACAATAATAATGAAACCCCTTCGAAGACTCTTCCGTTCCAAACTAGATTATTGTTCGTTTATCTATGGTAACTCCTCCAGATCTCTCCTTTGTAAACTGGATCGGGTCCAGAATTGCTTCCTTCGTTTATGTTTAGGAGCATTCAAATCAACTCCCATTCCTGCAATACTTGCTGCATATAATGTTCCCCCTTTACCAAATCTCACTTGGATTATTGCTTCCTTTTAAAACGTCTTCCAATTTCTTCTTCAAAACTTATTTCGTCCTACTCCATCGTACTTCAGAATTGGCGATTCACTTGCAAAAAAAATCCCCCCTTCTTTCTCATATCTCAAATCGACTTGCCAAATTTCTTCCACAAATTATAACCCATATCCTACTTCCTTACTTTACCTTTCATTTTACAGATTTCCTCTCTCCTCCTAATTTATCTTTGTTGTCCCCTTACTCTAACTTCCACAACCTAATTAAGATTTCCTTAATACTCTATTTCCTTTTCATTCTCTTCTTTATACTGACGGGTGCTCACGGCGTTGGAGCATCCCTCCTATATCCTGTTCACAATTACTTTGAAAGCTATATAGACTTCCTCCAACCTGCTCTATTTTCTTTGCAGAGTCTGTTGCGATATTAAGAGCCACTCTTTACATATCCCCAGTACGAGACAATAATAAATTTCTAATCATCTCTGATGCTAAGAGTGTTTAACAAACTATCTCATCTGTTTTTCCTCATCCTTCTTGTGATCCCCTATCATTCGTCGTATTCGTTCGATTATCCATAACCTTTTCCAAACTTACCCACATTAAGTTCCTTTGGATTCCAGGCCATGTACCGGTACAGAAGGGAATGAAAGAGTTGATCAGTTGTTTCGAGGCGCAGCTGCTAATGGACTACACCCCATTAATTAAGTTCACTGCTAATAATTTACTTGCATTATCTGAAAAATTCCATTATAGGTTTTGGTCAGGCTCATACCGTCTCTCCTTTTCTCACCAATTTTCCTCTTAAATTTTTCTATTCAGACGCATCTTTAAATTAATCTATGGTTTCGTGAATTTCCGTCTTTGCAGAGGTTATTTTATTTCTTCTTTATGTCGGTTGCGTTTCGATCGTAGCTTGCTACATCTCGCTTTCGATTTTCAGACTCTCCTTATTGTCATCCTCCCGATGCTATCCACGAATGTAATTCTAACCGCATCCTTTTCGAATGTTCTGTCGTCTGAACGTTTACTTCTCTACTCTCAAAAAGTAAGTATCTGAATTACTTTCGAAAATAAAAAAATCGAGATGCTTACTCGCACTTTTTGTAATTCATATTAAGACGGTATTATAGTTTCTTTGTGAAACGTGTCGTATACGTTTCGCGGAAAAGCCGCCCCTTTGTGTTGCGTTACAAATATTAATAATAAAATCGCGATTATTTTAAATGGTACGCAGACTTGAACAAGAACGACAGCGGCGTATACACGTGCGCAGCATCTTCCGCAAATGGAATGGCAGTTTGGAATGCAACGTTGAGAGCCGAGTCACCAACAAATCCGAACATCGGCTTTTTCCGTTCTCCGGAAGCTTCTACGTATCCAGGTCCACCGTCACGACCGATCGTGGTTAACAAAACGTTTAATAGTGTAACCATTTCTTGGAATCGTAGCAATAAAATCGGTTCTTCATCGTTACTCGGTTATCAAGTAAGTAAGAAGAAACGGTGTTTATCGTTCAATTTACCGGGAAAATCCAAAAAAACTACGAAATTAACAATATTTCAGCTACGTAATGCCGATAAGAGGGCGTATGTTCCGCAATGACTTTATAAGTCGACAATTTTAGAAATTCTGAAATAAACATGTTAAATGTAGGCGAATACATACATGTTTGTTATGAATTGTATAATAAAAACAAACTTTAATAACAAACAATATATAATAAGGGGGGGTAAAAAGTAATTGATAACAATAAATTAGATAAATATTATACCTTATTTTTAAGAACGTTTTCGGGTATGATAATCAGCTAAAACTAACTTAATCGAAACTTAAAACACATTTCTAGATTTCGATTAAGTTTTAACTGATTATCATACCCGAAAACGTTCTTAAAAATAAGGTATAATATTTATCTAATTTATTGTTATCAATTACTTTTTACCCCCCCTTATTATATATTGTTTGTTATTAAAGTTTGTTTTTATTATTATTAAACATGTTAAATGTTAATAATTTCGCTCACTTCTCATCAGAACGAGACATGACTTTTAACTGCTACATTAATAACAACAAAATCAAATTACGTTCCACAAAATAACAACGAATATTAATCATAATAAAAAAACAACTTTCAAAAATTAGACACGTTTATTGTTCAAACGACTTATGCTGACTCATCTCTTGATAACGTCGGTAGAGTCAATGTTTTTAATGTTTTTTAATAATTTTTAATATGTTTTAATGATTTTTAATATGTTTTAATGATTTTTAATATGTTTTAATAATTTTTAATGTGTTTTAATAATTTTTAATATGTTTTGTGTATTATTTATGTTCGGCATAATATTGTTAATTAAAAACTTTTTTAAATATACAAATTAGGTATACTATACCTTAGAACCTCAAACGGGTACTCTTTATTATTATGGTACCTCCTCTATTATCGTATTTATTTTAAATTATTAGATTGACATGTTCAGCAAGGAAACGCAGTTCAACAAAAGCAAAACCGCTGACCACGCTCAGTGGACTATAGTTGCGAAACGGGTTCAGGGACCGGCATTTACTCTGGAACATTTGCAGCCGAACAGAGCGTATATATTTTTAGTTCGAGCTGAGAATTCGCACGGCTTATCAACGCCTAGTGCTGTTTCGGAACCGGTCTCATTGTCTACTCGAGAAGAAGATTACGAAAAACCGCCATTATCGGAAGACAGATATGTTAAAGAAGCTCGAAGCTCACTGCTGTCAACGCAAGTAATTGAACTGATCGATGCTCAGCCACAAAATTCGACGTCTGTAAAATTGATTTGGGAGGTAAATGCGCATGTATTTCCAAACATAAACACGTATTAGACTATGTCGTATGTATTATATAAATATACTTTATACGAGCAAAAGAAGATGAATTTGCTACAGAAAGGAAAAAAAACATTATGAAAATCATGTTTATTAAATTACACTTCTGTATAATCGTACAAATTATATTAATTAAATTAATTTCATCGACATATTTCGAAATATTGCCCTTATTCACTGTAAATGTTATCGGCCGATGTATTCGTCGAATTAAAAAATAATTTCTATGAATATATACAATTATAATTAATGTGATATTAACGGAGTGACGTTTAGTCGAACTAATAATATTATATGTAAGAACAAAAGAAATAATATTAGGAAAGAACAACTGAAGAAAACGAAAATTCCGATAAACGGAACATATGAAAAAATGCTTTTTTACAAAAAATAAATATCGATACTTGAAGGTTTATTATAAAAATTTAAAAATGCACTAAAAAGTAAAAAATAATTACTCCCGATAAAAAATATATATCCGAGTGTTGTTATAACACCTTAAGGGTGATATTATCCTAATTCTTATACAACATTAAAACCTTAATTAGAGTTGGCATAAAATTCATGTTACTACATATATCGAGGAACAATTTAATGAACATTTAATGCAGTTTTTAATTGTTATTTTAATATGAATCTGATGTCAACTCTGATTAAGGTATTAATGTTGTATAAGAATTACGATATCACCTTAAGTGATATATCAATCTGATATATATTTTTTACTTTTTAGTGCATTTTTAAATTTTTATAATAAACCTTCAAGTATCGATATTTATTTTTTGTAAAAAAGCATTTTATTTTTTACTTTTTAGTGCATTTTTATTCAATTAAATTGAAACATTTTAATAAGAACAGGCTACATTTTTGTGGTAATTTGGCAAATTTATAATATTTTAAGTCAATAAATCTAACCGGACGGTGAAAACAATCATGAATGAAAAGCATCCAAAAAGTTTCAATCTCCCCCGCATAATAAAGGATAACTCAAAAACTACCGGTGAGATCTTGATCAAAATTAAATGGGACCACATGAGAAACACCATCTTTCAAATAAAAGAAGAATCATCAAAATCGGTTCATCTAGAAGAAAGTTCTGAGGTAACACACATAAAAATAAATAAAAAAATACAATCGAATTGAATACCTCCTCCTATTTATTGTAAGTATCAGTAGGAAAAGGAAACCTAAGAAATCAAGAAAATTTAATAAACGCTAGAAGATCTAAAAGGAAAATTCTTGAGAAAAAGAAAGAAAGAAAAATGAATAAAGAAGAGCTGGAAAAGACAGATGTAAGGGATTTAAAAAGGAAGACAACAGTGTCCAATGTATATTCCGTTGGGTGGAATACTTAAGATGGTAATAAATCCGCACGATACCGGTATATTTTTTTCCTTAGAGATATACATGCGTATTGTTTTAACGTTCTTTAAATGAACTTGAAAACTTTCCTTGGCTATATATATATATATATATATATATATATATATATATATATATATATATATGTATATATAACTTTTTTCAAGTCGCAAATGTTAAATTGCATTCTTTAATGAAAACATAAAAAACTTCTAAGAAACGATAAAACTTCAAAATACTATCTGTTTTATAATGTACAGAAAAATCGTATACTGCCGTGTTATATCCTACATTAATGTTTAATGTACGAGAGCTATGCTTTACAAAATCGACTTGGACGCATCTGATTTAATCGTTGTTTCCTTAGGTTCTAAACAGCGAATATGTGGACGGATTTTACGTGTACAGTAGATGCATGAACAATACAATACAGAAAACCAGCGTTCTGACTGTACCGTACGTTACCGAGATGTCCGGATTCCAAGTAACCGGACTGCAACCGTACACCAGATACACGTTCTTCATTGTGCCGTACTATAAAATAATCGATGGCAGACCGTCCAATTCGAAAATAATTCAAACTGTCGAAGATGGTAAGCGATTAAATCGATACATAATTACGATTACCTCTACTAGATCGAATATGCGTCTGACCAGTGTGTGCTCTTTCTGATGTTATTCTAGGGCGCTGTCGAATTTTCATTGTCCACGCAGAAAAATCTTGGAAAAAATAGAAAAATTCGCGAAATATTATATCGCATAATTTTATACCTTGACTACACATTTAAATTTGCCGCTCGCAAGCAAGGCGCGCCGTCGTATCCCTTTAACCCTAAAATATTTAAATTCAAGCCCGATATCATTTGATTTTCCTAATAATATGACGTTAACTATATTTAACTCACAACTGCAACGTCCACTAGGGAGGGAGATATCCTAAAAGCAATTTTCATTTTAAATCAATTTTTCGTTAATTTATTCGCGCTTTGTATGTGTAACTCAAGTACGTAAATGCAGAATTCATCTTTCTATTTCTAAAACAAGTTTGAAACATTTTTTTACAAATCTATTTCAAAATAACGTCCAACCATACTGCTGGCAATAAAACTACATTTAACGTAGAGGTTATATCCTCTATTATTAATCATGAAAAATAAATATGATTGTTCGATTGCGCAATCAATTATTGTACCGCGGTATATAATAGATAATACTGCGTTCCTAATAATAAAAATTAATCATTATTGATAATTCCGGTATATGTATTAATATAGTATTTTTAGTTAGGCGTATTTTAAATCACCTGAACTGCAAGTAATATTTTCTATTCCTATCCAAAGAAATCTATCTAAAAATTGTACCGTTAATTATTCACGTGAATTATATGCAGGTTATCCGCGTTTTATAACTCTAATTTCATTTACCGTAAGATGAAAATTCCGAAATTTTTTCTAGTGCGCTTCACTTTCTGTTCATCTAGGAATCATTCATACAGTATTACTAACGTATCCGTTTCTTTTTTTTTTTCGTTTGCTGAAATAGTACAATATAGTAAAAATCGATTACACTTATGCGACGAATATTGTCGGACCCCGACAGAATTCCATAAAATCATGTTAAAAAATTTCAACGACAACTCGATTAATATAACTGAAATGTTCGTACACAAATAAAAAATTATCGCTTATGACGACGATATTGTAAGCCAATGTTTAGTTTCAATAAATGAATTCATCAAAAATCGTCCTTTGATACCTTTTCCTATAAAACAAAAAAACCACAAGTATACGGAAAGAAAACAATGGATCAATCATTAAATACACCTGTCAATATTTAAACTTACGTTCGCACAATCACAGTCATCGCTAATTATCTTTTAGTATTTTCGCTCTGCGGTACTTTTGACGACTCTGTTCTTCTACGCAACGAATAAAAAATTGAAAACGATTTGAAATTTTCGCTTCTTTCATTATCAGTAAAGCAAAAGGCCATCAGTGTGATTACTCGTAAGAAGTGTAGAATCTTTTTTTCCCGCGGAATTAAAGAACTTTGCGCATGCGCTCGTTTTCCTATTACTTTTTAATAAAATACCGTATATGAATGGTCTGACATTTAGTTCGGAACTAAGAACGCATTTTATTCGGGATTTCTGTCGTATTGTTACTTTTTGTTTTATACTTGATAATAATGGAAATATATCAAACACTTATTCATAGGGGTCGCCAAGGAGGGCAGGGGAGAGCCGTTGCCCCCCCCCCCCTGGAGCTTCGAAACTTTTTAATCAACTGGCCATGATGAGTATTCATAGGTGCGTAATCACGGACAATTTGGAAGACTTTTATAATAAAGTAGTAGAACAATTTGCCAGAAACCCACGAGAATTATGTTTTAATTAAGATTGTATTTTTGTTTAATAAAATATTAAGCCTTTACAAATTATACATTTTATTTTTCCCATATCTCATATCCTCTTTCTATCATCTCCCCCTCCCCCTCCGGCTTATCGACTGGCGACGCCCTTGCACTTATTTTATTTTTCACTCTGTCGTTCAAACGTATACTGCTGTTTTTGGACTATTTTCAAGTTTGCTCTGATAAAAACTATTTTTTCAATACGCCTAAACGTAAAATAATCTAAAAGAAAAAAAAACAATTTTCTTACGTTTAGAAAATGGTATGTCCAATAAAAATCTATCACTACAGTTCAACGTTTCTCATTCTGTAATTTCAACAATTAAACTAACGTAAGATTTCCTACAGAACTGGGAGTTGCAACCCATATTGATAAATCTTTCAATTTCCCATTATTACAAGCCACATGGTATATATATATATATATATATATATATATATATACTTCGGAAGTAATCACAAAATACCAGAGTTATGCACACTGTTACACGGATCGAGCAAAATCAATGACTGAGAAAGCAACAGATTGTGAATGTGGAACTAACGGAGAAATAACTGCCACGCATTTATCAGATTACTCCTCTAGGCGTGGAATTATATGGAATCCTTTTTTGTTTAGAACACGCCCATCAGCTGCACAACAAAATCAGAATACACTTGTAACAAGCTGTAAATGCTATAGGGAATCAAGATACCGACATATCTCATTAATAGGCAAAATCCTATCAACCACCTATACCACTTAATTCTCGTGGGTACCCAGTTATTCAGGCATTTTAGGGAACGGAAAGAATGACTCGGTGGCCCACTGTACTATACGGACCTTAGCCCATCTTTTCCACCGGGCCCTCCGCAAGTATCGGGACAGTAGTGTCACGACTTCCTCTGTACATCTTTTACACTGCACAAAGGCAAAGAGTCCATCGCGATCCATGCTTCCACTAAAGATGAAGCGATTTGATTATTGCGCACAAGGTTCTCTTGTAACTATATCTTAAACAGTATTGATAAATATTCTTGTCTTTTACACAGAACTCAAGTATATCCCTTCATTCAACATTTCTTCCTTGAGCGCAATAGACTACAGGTTACTCGAAATAAACATGGCATATTCTGGATTAAATGCGATTTACTCACCTGGGAGGATAAATTTAATCCTGTATTTCTTAAAGGAAAATAATCATGCATCCTTTAAACTTTAGTTTCTATCGGGCTGTAATGATCGCAGATGTCAAAAACGGTTCATAAAATAATGAAAATAGAAAATAAAATTAAAAAAAAGAAATCGGAATGAAGTTTTTAGTGTTATGCAAAAAAAGGGGAAAAAATCGAAGGAGCAAATTATTAAAAACTTGCATAATTTCCAGTGTTCGACGACGTGGGTACAGCTGTTTCGTAGACGCGAGTATGCTGGGAGTATTTTTAGGGTCGAATGGGACGGTGTATACGAAACATCGGAAGGAGAATAAAGACTACTCTTAATATCAGAAATAAAAAGTGAAAAAAAAGCATCATGCCTAATGCCCCTACGAAATACTCGGCAGCAGTGGAAACAGAAGTCTGAGAAGGGACGCGAAACGAATGAGATTTGTAAACTGAATAGCAGAAGACAACACCACAACCATTCTAACTAGGCAATACTAAAAGAACCGGTGATTATAGACGGGAAATCGTTTGCTCTAGATTAATTAATTTGCCTAATCTGATAAACTTACACAAACTGTATAATTCAAATGACGATCGACATCAATACGACCCCGACAAGTATATCTACCGATATGTTTAAAACTGTAAAAATGTATTATTTTAACGAGAAATGTTTTAAAAACAAAAATCGCGCTCAAACGTCATTTACGAATATTTCTGCTGTCGTTAAATTACGAGTAACAGTTTTGCGATTTATGCACTAATGTTCAATTTTTTCAAACTGTCAGATACGTCGTATGCATTTGACGGGATATAATTTAACCTATATTTTGTTTTAATAATTAAAAAAACCTTTACGGATTACAGTTTACCAGCTGGAAATCAAACTGCTACCAACACGAAATGAAGCAATTGTTAAACTACGAAATCGAGTTATTCATTAAAATCTAATATACGTTTTTAACTGAATTTTTAAAAGTATGTTAACTTTTTTTTATAATTTTTGAATCTCTTTAGTTCCTTCGGCCAGTCCTCAGAGTCTAGAAGCAACATTATTAAATTCAAGCGCAGTATATTTAAAATGGAATCCGCCTCCGTCGAATACTCATAACGGAATTCTACGTTCGTATCAGGTAAAATATACAAACCACTATAAAAACACACTTTAATAGAATAAACAGTCTGAACACACTCTACATAAAAAAAATATAGTATAAAATATACATATAATAATATTGAAAAATTTCTAAATTAATATCGACTAAAAATTAACGTATCAAAGACAAACTACATGTTACTTAATTTTAGAATTCGTAATAGACCATTAAACTTAACATAACACGGGTTAAATATAAATGAAGTATCACGTGCTAAATACTTAAGTATATTAATTGATAATAACTTGAAATTTTACAATCACTTTAATAGTATTAAAAATAAGTCAACTAAATTTTTGTTTATCTTTAATAAACTTTATAATGATAATAGTAAAGTAATTGTAACTATATTATAAATGTAAACAATTTTAAAATGACACTTTTTAATGTCTTTTAAGATAATGTTATATATTTTTGTAAATTGTCAATGCCATATGTCGTTCGTTTTAGTATAAAAAATATATAATACCAGTAATCGAACGTTAATGGTCATTTTAAAATTGTTTGCATTTATAATAGAAAAATAAATTATACTGAAGGGATTATTTCATATAAGCCAGTCATTTTACCAAACCTATACTATATAGTAGCATAATTTACGCCGAAATGATTAAACTCAAAAGATTTCAAAAAATGTTAGCAAGTTATCAAAGAGAATACTAGCCCTTAAATTAACTGAATCATATAAAACGGTAAGTTATTTAGCGTGTCAGTGGTTACAACTGGAATTATGCCACTGCAGTTTGAAATTAGTAAACACATAAATTTGTTTTGCATTAAAAATAATATTACTACCTGCTCGCTTAACTTCAATAATTGCCTATTACGAAAATGGTAAATTTACTTATGAAAATAAAATCACCTTTAACGTAAAGCAGTTTAAAAGATTATTACATGACTATTACCTAACGCAATATCAGACCATGTGGGATAATTTTAATAACAGTGTTATAATTTACACTTTCTTCCCTAACATATTAAGTAGAATGAACAATATAAATTATATACTAAATTTTTTTAACCTACAGTTACTCACTGGTCACGGAAATTTTAAATAATACCAACACCGATTTAAAATTGCTGATTCGCCTAATTGTATTAAATGTAATTTTCCCGATACGCTCATATCTTAGCAGGATGTAATAGCACTGATTTCTATTTTCAGTGTTCAGCAGTAGTAACTAAGAATTTTCAACTGTTTAATGATTTTACCGTTACAGAAATTAATTTCCGTAAGCAACATATAATACACTTGTATTAATTAACCGCAATCAATGTTAAGGATGATCTGACACCAAAAACTTCACATTGGATGGATCGTTTCAACCTCACCATCATACAGATTGCACTACTATAATGCATAATACATTTGCCTCATCGGTATTATCTGAAGTGCCCCCCCCCCCCAAAAAAAGAGAATAAACAATATTTACCGAATACATTTTAAATATCACAAAAATACGATAGTATACGATAATGTTCCATTAAATATAGAGTGCGAGTAAAGTTTTTTTTGTTTTTTTTTATCGTGTAACACTAAACGTATTTTCGGTAAATATGATGTTTAGGAAGTAATTAATAAAAATATTACGATAAAACCTAGTTATCTACTGTAACTTTTCAATATTGCAAAACATTCAAATTCGCCGTACGTTCCATAGCGTTCTATAATGCGCTGTTATAACTTTCGTTTCTTATCGGTTAGGCTACTAATAATAAACGTTCGTAAATATACTGTTACACTCAAAAGTTGTTTATTTTGAGATCGCGCGGTATCAATTTTTGGGACCGTCGCATAAAGCGATAAATTGTAAATTGAAAAATAACCGATTTCGTCTAACTTTAATCGCACTCGACAATGTGAATCGCAAGATTTAAGGAAAATGTTTACTAATTCGGGCGTATTATTTTCTGCAGATTATCGTTCGCAGTGGTGGCGCAAATAATACCGTCCTAAGTAATGTTTCCGTAAGCGCGGACACTCCGTTCCTTATTCTAACGAATTTAACCGCGTCTGCCAGCTATAGTATATCGGTTGCAGCATCTACAATAGTTGGTCCTGGACCGTTCACGTCGCCATCATTTCTCAGACTGGATCCAACTACGAAGCTGATTTTCAGTCAGCCACATCACAAGTAATATTTCGTATTTACGTAGTGATTTTATCAAATGTCATAAATAACTGAAATTTCAAAATTTGGACAATGCGTTTTGCTTTTCTTCCTTTCTCGACAAATTACCAGCGAAAATCAAAAGTTAGTTTTCTATTGATGCCGATATTGGAACAGTCAGAATTATTTCCTTTCTTTCCAATGTCAATAATTTAAATCTCTTGCTTTTTTCTTTTTTTAGATTGTTTCTTATAAATTTCCAGAGCCTGTTTAGAACGGCCAAAGTAATGCATAAGCAGATAAAATAATTTGTGTCTACAACTACAGCTGATAACAAATTCATATTTCGAATTCTTACTAAACATTCTTCTTTTCATCGAAATCGGCTGCAAAGCGTTTTAGTCTGATAATATGCCGCTATTTCTGTTTATTTACCAACGAGATTTCTGTTTATTTACCAACAAGATTTCTGTTTTTAAGCAGTCTACATTATCGTCCATTAATACCAGATCAAGCTAAGAATCGGCTTAATTCATGACCGGTAAATAGCCTCCGCGGGTAAAAAAAAAACATAAAATAGTTAATGGCTTTTAAACAAAACCTATAGGAGCTTGAGTAAAAATTTCTTACAGGGAAAACCAGCACTTTCTCGAAAAATTATAAAGTGATTAGACGAAGACAGTTTAAGCTCTTTATAGTGAAATGTTTATATTAGTGTAAATGTTTGCGTTTCCTATACATTTACCAAATAATGCATACAAATGTTAACTCTTCGACCGTTATGTAATCGGTTATTCGTCTAAATTCGCGTTTCCTGTCGTGGACACTTGCCAAATAATGTGTTCCCTCGATGTTAGTATACGGATTAAGGAACCTGCCGAATATGTCGAATAGAAAAATACCCGTTTACATGTATTCGCGGATGTTTCTTCGCTATTTTGCGATTTATTTGTCTTGTCTTGTTGTCACCTTTCGTTAATTTTACCCGTTGATACTGAATGAAGCAACAATTTAAATTTTAAAATTGCTCGGAGTTATACTGAACGAAAAATTGTAATTAGTTCATTTTCGACAATGTACAAACAGCAGGCTATCGGCCAATTACAGTTTGCACTTATAAAGCTAAAGAGCGGTATATAAATTATTAATCTAGCAATGACAAACTCACATAAACCCACACTGGCAGATCAAAACATAATGACCGAACAAATTTATAATAGTAAGTATTATAATACGCTGACATGTATCTCTCAAAACCTGCAATCGCATCTATATTCAAACTCAGTCATACACACAAACCCCTATATACACGCACTAGCAAGCTAGTTCATCAAAAACTCCAGCTGGCGCAAGTAATTATAAAATTTGGAACGACAAGAATATTGAATGTACTCTAAACAGACAAACGGCACAGTCTCAGCAATATATGAGCTCACTGAAGATGCAAATGGAATCCAGTAGTCGACTAAGAACTTATCTAAAATGTTGCTGTAATCACTCCATGGAGATCAGTCCAGTAAATGTAAAAACGGGGTAACATACAATTTTATTGGCCTGCTTAAGCGAAGAATGTGAACCCTGAAAATATGCAAACTGGGATTCCAATGCGGAAAATTATTCAAATCCAAACCAACGTGCCTTCGTAAAAAATCATAGAATAACGAACGTATCGCTCACGGAGAAATATAGGGAAAGGAACAGATCGACCTAAGCGGTATTTTTGAACATAGAAAAAAGGTTCATAGACAATACGGAGCTGATGAAAATACTCGAGAGCTCCTACATCGTTAAAGAGAAAGATGCGTACCAAACACAAATAATTTTACATTCCAAATAGCATGAAATGGAAATAGCTAACTAGAGTATTATGCGACAACAGTGTATATATCGGTCCGCAAAAGGGTACAAATCACTGAGTCATTGACTAACGATGCTATACGAATTTGAAGACCGGACAACATCTGCTAAAATCCTGGTCACTCGAAAACACGCTCCTCTTGACCGTTTTCTGGGAATTCATAATGAAACGCTTAGGTCCACGCACCTGAAAATGCGAAAAATACAACTCACAGCTATATTTCGACAATCTAATATGAGCCCCCCCCCCCGGGGGGGATACACGGAAGACCTAAAAAACGGCGTATGGCCTGCATAAAAAAACCTGTTGTCGTGAAGATGGTATCATCGGTGATGATCGGGGAAAATGAAAAATAGATCGTTACAAACGAATCCAGCACCTACTGAAACGCAAAGAAAAAAGGAAGTTTTAAATATTTTGAGCACTTACGTCTACTTTTAACAATACCTACAACTGTAAGTGAACTACAATAATTTTGATAACTCCACATAATCTGATTGTCTAGAAGTATAGATCGGCGCCTGGTGGTTTTGTTAATACTTGTAGTAAATCCAGTGTTTTAATCGTACTCACACCGAATATAATATGATCTCTAGAATGGCAGATTTTAAATTAATAAATATTTTGGGAGAAAAACGAAAAATAATATTCAGAAGTAAAATTGTGCGAGATTTTACCTTTTAAGCTTCATCTATCGTTGCATAAACCTAATAATAAAAACGGATATACCCATTAAATATTCTAAAAATTATTTACTTTCTGCAACAAAGTTATTCAACAAAAAAATTGATTGGTCGATAATAGATGAATTTTTTTTATATTGAATATTTTAAACGTGTTTTAATGTATAATAAAACAAACTTTAATAACAAACAATAAGGGCAAAATAATTTATAAAAATAAATTAGATAAATACCTTAATTAGAAACGTTTTCGAGCATAACCCATCATCAGCTAAAACTAACTTAGTGGAAACTTAAAACACACTGGAATGAATTAATGTATTATTTTCATTACTATTACTGTAATTTTTGTTAATGTTACTAGAAAGAAAAATACTATTTTTAAATAAACTTTTTTTTTTTTAAAACGTTAATTAAGGAGAAAGAGCTGATATTATTTAATGACAAAGATTGGGTGCCGAATGAATCGTATGTTTCGTTCTAATTAGATTTCCGTTTATATGCGTACAAATTAATAATAACCGTTGTTATAATTAAAAAGAGAACTGTGAACTCTTTGTTGGGGTGTTTCATTTTTTTTTTCATTTTTCAGTCTATTACTTCTTATATATTTATTCATTTTTGAGATTAATTTTTAATATTATAAATTGAAAAATGGATCTTCCAAAAAAAGAAAAACTACATATTTCTCTCTGCAGATCATCTGCAACTTAATATTTTAATGGACATATTTCTCAGACAATAACCGACAATTAATTTTTCTTCTTCAATATCAAAATCGGTACTTTTCCAAAGAAAAAAAAAAACAACTAACTAACAATTTTAAATTTAAAAAAAAGTCGAGTCTCTAAAACGGATTTCAGATAATAGATACATTTTATTAATAAAACGTATTTTAATATTGATTATCGTTGTTCTAGAAACGCATTTGTTGATCACGAAACTGTAAAATATCGAGATAACGACTATTTTTATCCGGAACCATGGTTTGTTGTTCTGCTGGCCAGCATGATCACTGTGATGGCGGTACTATTTGTTGTAATGCTTCTAGTGCGAAAAAGACAACTGTTGTCGTCTAAAAAATCAAATTTTTACGGTAAAAATTAATAAAGTTACACTTTTTCTTTGGGTTTTTTTCTATTTCTCGTATCGTAGACAATTTTTTTTCCTTTTTTTTTTTTTTTTTTTTTTTTTTAATATATTAACACAGGAACTGAAACACACTCACTAGGATGCGCTGTAATCAGTGAAAACATTTCAAAAATCTTTAGTACGATAGCTAATAATGTCTTTTATAATAATTGATGGCTACTTTTATCGTATTTTAAAAAATACGTATACTATTATTCACAAGCCGCTTTAATAGAGAGAGGCAGATTATTATTTTACGTTTTATTAGATCTCCAGAAAATGCTGAACTAGCGTATATTCTATTACCAATTTATTTTTATAATATAAATTATTAGTTATCTACTAAAAAAGAAAAGAACTAACGCCCATTGACGCTCGCAGGTAAGCGAAAACAAGATTAGAAAAGATAGACTGTAGAATTTCACTGGGAAATTAATTTTTTAATTCATTTAAGATTATTTTTGAAAAAATTTGCAGCATAAAATTTACAATAAGAATATTAAAAATTACGTTAATAGTTTCACTATAATTCACGCGAAATTATATAAGATAATCTTATTTCCGTTGAAAATGAATACTTATGTGTTTTTCTATTTTATTAAAAAGTTGTGGATTTTCATTAGATTTCTGTGTTGTACCGATTTTATTGCTAAATAGAACTAATCTTATTTTTCATCAGTTTCCCGTTTTGACTTTTTTTCTTAAAATTCTCGGAGGTGGGGGGCAATGTGACGCTCGCAGGACAAGTAGTTCAGTAGTCTACGATTTTGCCATATTTTACGCAGAATAAAATATCTTTTATAAACTTTTTGTACCGGCTTCACGTCGTCACCTTTGGTTTGGATATTAATTCTCCTTTTTTTTTTTTATCATCGACTCTTTTTTTATAGCCTATCTCGAGTCCCCGAATTCTATGGTGATTATAAATTTAAAAAAAAAAAAAAATTCAAGCATCATAGGAAATTCCAGTCTCCCAAACAGCCTACAATTCGCCGAACCATTTCGCAAAATGTTTTACTGAAAATTATTTAAATTTTAACTTCACGTCTTATTGTCTTACGAGAATGTTAAAACAAAATAAAAATAACAATAATAATCTAAGAATAGCTTTAATATATCCAACTAGGAACGAATTTCATTAAAACATTATGGAAGAAACTATTTTATAATTGCCCCTATGATATATAATTTTCAAAATTCATTTAACATGATAGTCGCGCTAACTATGACCAGGGGATCGTGTGAGTATGTATATAATATATGTATCTATAGTAGTTCATGTATACACACGTTCGCTACTCGCGCTATCGAGCGCATTTGCGATTAAGAATATCACATAATTATAAGTATATATGTTCAAATTTTTCAATATATTCAATATTCAATATATACAGTGGCGGATCTACGGGAGGAAAATAAAGGATATCCCCCCTCCCTCCAAAAAAAGAACTAAAGCCTCTATGAAAAAATTTGTTATAAGAGAGAAACTTAATTTATGCTATAAAATATTTGTATGAATTTCACCTACGGATTTTAATAACTAATATTTAATATGTTCCTTTTTTATTCTATTTTAAACACAACTGTCGTCGATCTTTTGCCATTTTTATTTATTTTCAATTTTTATTTTGTAATTTTAATTAAAAATAGTTCAATGAGAAATATGTATATATTTAAACTTTCTCACGAATAAAGAATTCGGATCAGATTATTAACAAAAATAAAAAAGAAATAAAGTCTAATAAAAATACTATCTTACTATTTCTAAACTGCCATTTTAGCTAGAATTTTATAATTTCGTTTAATTTTTCACCCCTAAAAGTAAAACATAAGTTAAATTAAAAATTGTAATAATTATGTATTTTTAAAACATTTTTAAATTTCTGTAAAGGTCGCTATTTGATTTTCTTTATGAAACATGGGATATTTGTCAAATCTACTGCCTACCGTAGAAGATTATACGTAATTATATAATTCCTCCCCCCCAAAATGTCCTTCCTATAATCCCCCCCCCCAATGTCCTTCTAGATCTGCCCCTGATATATATATATATAAAAAATCTTATAAATTTCTATCTGATTAAAAATTTAAGGCGTTATGAGCAATTTACAATACAAAAATAATCAGTAGAACACATGTTTGAAAAATTTAGAAAGTCATTCAAACGGAGGAATTCTGGACACACCATTAAGTCTGAAAGCTGCTGTCGGATTACCGCTTCCTATAAATGCGTCAATGCTTGCGCCGTTAAACACGAAAAAAGACGACAATTCATTTTGGATAGATGGCTCAAAGTCTCAGACGTCTGCTAGTGGGTCATGGTGAGTCTATTTTATAAATTATTTTATAATTTTGTAAGGAACAGTTCAGTACCAAAGTTAACATATTAATAAAGCGGTCGGTTTTTATTTTCCATTTTTAAAGACTTCGTAACATTATTTCTCATAATATCACAAAGTATTCATAAAATCATAGGCGGTACATAATAAAACAGTGCCATAATGGTAGAAATGAAACTTCAACAAAATTTTTCAAAAATATTCTAAGAGATAGTAACACTTCCCGTTCAATTCCATTTTCCGCTAACTAATTGTTGTTTAATTAACATATTCGTACTTTATGATAATAATTCGTTAAACAAAAAAATAAAACGCAGTGTCTGATTTCAGAATCTATTTTAGCTTAAAAATTAATTTAAAAAAAAATGTAAAAAGTATATTGAAACCCCGTTCGAAAGTTACGCATGTAACGTTAAGTATATATGCCGACTTGCATGCAAAAGTTTATCATTATTCGCTTAACGCGTACGGTTCCAATTTACAATACGAAGGAATACTATACGATAAGTCTACAACTAAAATATATACGAACAAATTAAAAATTACTTTTTTATAGCGTGCCATTAATTTATTGCTTAGAAATTAATTTGTCTTCTATTTAATTATTACCTTAGGTTTCCTGAAATTTTAATTTATTAGTACCTACTAGTGTGTAATGTTTCTTTTTAATATTTTTTTTTGTGGTTCCCCAATCCGGGTGTAACCGTAGGGCAATTTTTT
Source organism: Icerya purchasi (assembly GCA_039619475.1). Lineage (NCBI taxonomy): Eukaryota > Metazoa > Arthropoda > Insecta > Hemiptera > Monophlebidae > Icerya > Icerya purchasi. Next base: position 156,018,096 of record CM077115.1, read on the forward strand.
TTTTTTCTGTAATACGAGTACAACAATAATAAATTCTAAATAATTGCAACGGCGATGTTGCAACTTATTCACCATAATATGCAGAATTAATATTAAAGAAAAAATAAATTTCCTAGTAGAAGTATAGTTCTCGGATGTGTAATAATCAAAGATTAAAATGATACTGTAGCATTTATTTAGTATTAATATTTTTACCTGTTTAGTGGATTTACAGTAGATAACTTCAAGCGCGCACACACAGGAAACGCACATTCTACTAATTATTTATTTCCGCTCGGATCAACTGTAAAAAAATATATCTCATATTTACACCAGTAATATATGGGTAGCGTGGTAGTCTAGTGGTTAAGGCACTTGGCTACTAAATCGGAGGTCACTGGTTCGAGACTTGTCTCGTTCCGGATCTGAATCGCTCCCAGATTTACCCATCCTGAAATAATTGGGTACCAGAGAAATATAGGAAAGTAAAGTCAGCTAAGAAAAGGGAACTGGCCCCCCTACTCTCCATTAGTGCCGTTGGGCTTAGTACACTGTAAACCTTAACTTCACAACCCTCGACACTCTGCTAAAGGGTATATGTGGGACCTACTTTACTTTTTAATAATTTATTATATACTTATTTACATCTAAATAAATATATGTTTATATTTACAGTTAATATTTATGACAGTTGAACATAACTGTTTTTTTTTTCATTATTTCATGAAAGTACCGAAGTAACTTTATGATAAAGGCGTGTTTGGGTTAATATTATATTGTTCTCTTATACCTTTGGGTGCTGCACAATCGAAGATGGTATGATGGATGCTGTCGATTACATATAGATTGCAAAAACCCTCCCCGTAAATCTTATCATTTAAACCTTACCAGCCGCCTATTTAAACACCATACATATATATTATAATACCGGTAATTTCACGTTTTTTTTTTTATATAAGTACGACGATAATAATTTATACGAATGTACTTTTACAGCTCATGGCGGCAGTCTGAATGTAGCGATAAAGACTGCAATGTAGAACAATTACCAGATTACGCCGAAGTCGCAATAAAACAGCAAGCCAGTTGTCTAAACAGTTTTCAAAAAAACGCTAATGAGACATCTTCACCGGTACCATATGCAACTACAACACTTCTTACGCAGCGAACTAAAAATAACGTAAAGAATACTTCTTAATTATTTATATTTACGAAAATTTATTTTTTTTCAAACAATTCAATTATGCAACGAATTACAAGGTGGAATTTTTACATCTAAAAAGTTTAATAACATTGAAAAATTATTTTTCGCGAATGATTGATCTAAATTTTCAATGTAACCACAGAGCAAACACTAAAAACGAAATGCTCACTACGTTTGCTTTAATGTAAACTTTTATATTACACGAATGAAAACATTTATTTTCATAATAAAGGTTACCGCTGATATTTTCCGACGCCTAAATGTTACAAATCATCCTAAATTATAAAATAGCACACGAATAAAATGAATTCAATGACCAATCACTTATGTGGAAATGTTGTACACTAGTCTAGAAAGTGTCTTACTACCGAGTGCTCCTAATAAATGTACTATTACTTGTTTTCATTAATACTTTAACGTAGTAAACAAGAAATATTGTATTTTATTTTATTTTTTTCGGGATCAGAACTTAATCGCAATATGTAACTTTTGCTTTTTGAGATGAGATTAAAAGTCAACACTGATAATCCTTCACGCGGTTAATAATTGCGGTAATTAATATCTATAAGGCGCAATTTTAACTGTTAAATTTTACATACGATTTTTGAAATTTCAGGAACAAGATCGTGAAAATGTCAATTACGAATCTTACTACTATGACACCGGATGCCATTCGGAAACTTATTTCTTTCCTGACGATTGCTTAAAAACGAATAACAGTACGTTTTCAAGTAGCTATACAATTATAATTATGTAAATAACAATTATACTGTGTCAGAATAAAAATAGGAGAAGAGCTGTACAATGAAGTCAGAAATGTTCACACCAAATTCACTTCACGAAACGTAACAAAACGCAATAGTTTGGGGAATTAAATCGGTTTTGTTAATACAAATAGAAAAAAAAAAAAAAACAATGTATTTGTGTAAGAAATTAGATTTTTGCAGTTGATCATTTATTTTTACTACCGTCAAAAAAAAATTTAAGTAGCAGTAAAAAAACTTTAAATAAGGGGTTTTTTTTTAAGTATTTATTTTATAGTTTTTACATCCTTTTTTTTCTCGGGTTAAAAATCTGATCAACGAATTATTTTAATACCGTTTTGCAAATAATTTTAATATTTTGCACTCACTTTTTTTTATTTTTTTTATGTGTACAGTTTTTCATCAGTTCTATCATCGTGTTCAGCAAAACTAGCAAATGTATTAAAATACAATGTACACTTCAGAGAACCGCAAATCTCCGCGCTTTATAAGAATTACTACTTTTAATGCAAGTTCAATTAAAAAATCTATCCTTCAAGTAACTGATTTGCTATTTTAACCTGTTACACCGACGTAGCGAAAACTTTTATCCCTCTAACTGATAAAAACCGAATAACAAATGACGTGACTTTTTATTCGAAATAATTTCTTTATTTATTATATTGTACGTATTTCATAAAGAAAACTGAGTAGTTTTTATCTTCGAAGTATATAATCACTGAACACTAGCGCACCTACTATATGCAGACGGTTAATTGAAAATAATTAGTGCCTCAGAGGTACACAGATAGCGCTACTAAACGTTTGTGACTATGATGCTCATTTTCTTTCTGTAATTACCTTTTACCGACAGGGAACGAGAACAATTGTTGCGTTCGCTCCATTTTGCACGTTCCGTTTATTCGAAGCATTTTTATGCATCAGCAGCACACGGTTATACACACATGTATATTATTTACTCGTCATCGATAATAATTAATTGTTAAAATAAATTTTTTCTTCGAATGCATTAAACTTACAATACTATACTGAATTATGGTAATTTCCGGCACTATTCTGAATTGTATAATTTCATTATTTACATTATAATCGATAACAAAATCGTGTGTGTGAATAGTATTTATAATGTTAATATTGTCTTCAGTATTTATATGATAGACGTGATATTTAATCATTAATCATTATCAAAGTACATTTTTATCGATAATCCGCAGATGGAAATATCCGTGGAATTCCTTCGTCGGTAATCTTGCGAACAAATGGCCGTAAGACCGTTTCCGAACTTGCCCGAGTGATAACGGAAAATCCTCCGCTTCCTTCTCATCCACCGCCGACTTACACTTTATGGCGGCAAAACAATAGGAATAAGCTACAGGTACGTATTTTAATTTCGATAGTTTATTTCATCATCGTCGTAATAAATAATCTACTTCATGTAAAACTTCTTATTGTCCAACTTGCAGCACCTTTTTTTTTTAATTTCGTAATAGACGAACCGATGTTCACTTCGATGTTTTTATAGCTTACACCTTTTTATTCGTCTCAAGAAAACATTATATATATGAATTTTGTAAGATAAAAAATGTTTTATCCGTATTTCAGAAGAAATTATTTAATTTTATATTTTTATAATATTGTGAGCTAAATATCGATAAAATTAAATTAAACCTTTGCCTTAATAATAATTTCATGTCATCATTTCTTTAGAGACCATTTCTTTTTCGTTATTTATTTTCCGGAAAAAGCGCGTGTAACGGAATAGCGGTTAATATAAGTAGAACTTTTATCTTTAAAAAAAAAAGGCGAAAAAAATATATTTAGATATCTCGAGCCGTCGAAATAAACAGTTCCTAATTGTCGAATTTAAATATTATCATATGGTACTATATAAGACACATTTAAATAAAAAGTAATTGCGAAGTTTTTATTTTTTGTAATCTAAACATATTCAATCGTGATCAGTTTATCAGTTGCTCCGAACGTCAAATACATGAATTTTTAATGTGGTTTAAAAAGAGGATGACAATACTAAACCAAAAATATTATTTCTCCTTCTAATTACCATCGGCCTTCCTGAAAACAATTTTTTTTTTCATTTTTGTATAAAAATTTATTTTTTTCTAGGAAAAAAAATATATATTTTCCAATTTTTATACTTCAACTGTTACTTGATTATTCCAGTATCTCTAATTCATTGTTTAAATTGTAATCGATAAAACATTTTGAACACTCCAAACAAAACTTTCCGAATTGTGATATGTTCAATTTAATAATACTATAGGACGCAATTTCCCTTTCTTCTTTACCTAATTTTGTTAAAATAAAAATTATCTAATATTTGAAGAAGCGATTATTTATGCAGAAAAATTAATTCTATAATTATCAAAAACAAACTAGATAAACGAGTATATACTGGAAAACTGCTTTATTCAACTGTCGGAAAATCTATCATAGACCTTTAAACAGATTTTCATCGAGTAAAAATAAAAACCTCGATATCTTCGCATCTGTTTGTAATGAAAGTCGTCATCTGACTCACTTAGTCATTTATTTTTATATATATATATATATATATATATTTATTATATATATACATGGGCGTCGCCAGCGGGGGGCAGGGGCAGGGGCAGTTGCCCCCCTCCCAGGAGCCTTGAAACTTTTTAATCAACTGTCATGATGAGTATTCATAGGCGCGTAATCATGGACAACTTGGAAGACTTTTATCAGAAACCCACGAAAATTATGTTTTAATTAAGATTTTATTCTTATTTAATAAAATATTAAGCCTTTACAACTTCTAAATTTTATTTTTCCTATAACTCATATCCTCTTTCTATCATCTTGCCCCCCCCTGGCTCATCGGCTGGCGACGCCCTTGTATATATACATATATATATATATATATATATACATATGAATACCTGAGGCATGCGCAAACAGCAAGCAAATAGAATAATAAAGAAAAAAAAAACAAAAAAGATAATTTCTCTATAAAGAAAGAAAAAGAAGAGGTATTTAATAGACCAGAAAAAAACTTCAGCTTAAAAAAGCATCTTACTACGTTAACATTTAGATTGCGTTACGTGCAGTAAAATAAAAAAAAAATAAAAAAAAACGAAATAAAAGGTTTTCGGTACATGGTTATTATAAATGATTCGTTAAAGATTAGAAATCGAAAATCATTAGTAGAAATAGAAAATATAAATAAGAAACAAAGACGATAAATGCACTAAAACTGAAGGAAAATATAAAGGAAGCAGTCGTAATGCTATGAGGGCATCCCAGTACATTCAATAGAAACAGAAACTTCGTTAACTGTATGTTTTTATAATTATTATCTGATGATACAAATAAATCGGTAATATTAATCGATAAAATCAAATCATTTTCAGCGAAAGAAGTATAAATCGAATCATTCTGTGCACAATGGTGACATACATATCTACGCAAAATGCAATGAATTCGAACAGTCGCCGACTGATATAATGTACGACCACATTAAACCGCAGAAATCGCTATCGAACATATATCCTATCTATCCGTACCGCTGGAAACTGAAGTCGGAAGAACCGTCCGCAACGTCCGATTGTAATCAGAATCAGAACGGATGCGATGATGCCATTACCAGCCCGTCGGAAAGTAGTAGCCAGTCCAGCTGTTCACAATGCCAGTCTATTTATCACAACACATGCAGAAGCGAACCGTCTGCCACAATATTGTTAAGAAATAACATATAATCGTCCTTTAACTCCGACTTCTTTACGACACCAACCGTAACATAAATTTTAAGTTCTTTCTGTATATACCTCCCGGTGCGTAGTAAGTAATAGGTGCATTTCGGAATCGATGATCAAGCCACCGAATTCGAATTATTCGTTAATACTGCCGTCATCCTTACATAAATCCATTTGTAGGCTCTCGCCGAGAATATATACTTCTATTTATTTCTTTTCCTTACCGAGAGTAGAGTGTATAATATCCGATGTTTTTTTCTAGTCATAATTTGCTCACTGGAAGGATGACTTTTCCGGTTGTCACGTTATTCCTATGCTAAGCGTTTGTGGAAAATACTTTACATTCGGCAGAATTTAATTGTCAAATTTCCATTAAAAATTCGAAATTTGAAATCCGGTTTCTGTTGATTTAATGTATAAATTAAAATTTAAAGTTCAAGTTAAGATTGGTACGTTATCGTTTTTGTCGTTTCTACCGAAGATCTCTCGCTCGTAGCAAACTTAACTTGTTCTATGTATTTTTATACGCGTACTACTGAAAATATATGCGTTTCGCTTTTCCGCTTAATTTCCGATATTTTGCATTCATTCTTCAATAAAACGCGTAAATATCGATGTTTGTTTCGGTGGCGTAGCGTCAAGAAAATCGCGAAGCCTGGACTTCCTTTTTATTTTCATTCTGCAAAAATATTCCAAATCGATTATAAAAATGATAATTTAAATATCCTCTTAAGCGAATACGTGAAATTGCGCTACGTTTACGAAATAACGAAAACATTTTAATTCATATAACTGCAAACTAAATGTTTACACTTAAATCACTATAGCAGAAAATCGGAAACTCAAAACCGGGGTGGGCAAGCCTCTAGATCGTAACTATTACCGATACATCTCTCTGGTTGTAGACGCACTTAACATTTAAACGCTCTTTCCTTTTACTACTAGCGTAGCAAGTTGATCGAAGGAATTCGTTAGAAAAATCCAATGTTTTCTGCTTAAATTAAGAAAATTCTTTAAAAAAAGTTTATAACGTTATTTTAATCGACAACAATGTTAAATAATTGTAGCCAATAATATCATTTGCATATCGCGGTGTTGTTATAAACGCTACTTAAGCTTCTTCCGGTTTTACCATTACCCCTATTCACAGTCAATCCTGAATATACTACTGCTTCAGTAAAATTGTTTACAGAACTTGCAAACAGGGCAATAATAAAATCATTCATTTTGTAATTTCCTAAAAACCTAATTTAACGGATCGAATATATTAACCCACTGGTCTGTTGTATTTATGTGTCGCATTAATGTTGTTGTCAACCTGTATACGGTAATTGTAAGGATATGTATAATAGTCGCTTATTTGTCTCCAAATTTTTGATCAAATGTAATTTTACTCGTCGATTACGCAATCAATAATGTTCTAGAAAACAGTTTTGTCCTCCGTCATTTTGTTTTGCCCATTTTGGTAATTTAACGCTTTTTTTTACAACTGCACTTTTTCAACAAATGAAAAAACAACTCTCTGCAACTGGTTGTGATCAGTGTCAATAACGGATATGGTCACATTGTTTCATTCTCACAATAACTACTTCACACATATGAAGTGAACAAAATGTTTTTTGTTTCCTAACTTCAGTGGTTTAAAATTGATCAAAACTATTTTTAATTATTAACGTAATTTATAATGTACAAAACCCCTGATTGTGCGCTTTATCCATAACAAACGTTTAGGTTTAAATTGAAAAATCTACCAAAATAGTAATTGTATTTTTCAGTGGAGCAAAAATCATTTTTGGAAAATGTTAAATAATTTATGTCGTTATTTTAAAAATTTAAGTTGTAAAAAATTTTTTTGAAAAAGATAAGGCCCGCGGTATTTAAAACACGCATTAGCCATGTACGATTTTACTAGTCAAAATTTTTCAAATATATTTATCAGAAATTAGATATACATATATTCACGTGAATTTGAAAATCAATTTGTTTTGTACTAATATAATTGTTAACCAATATTATGTTTACTATAAAAGTACTTTATTATAGATTTTATTTATAAACATAACAGACGTTTACAATCAAAATTGAAGAATATTTGCAATCAAGAATTTTAATTTTGGAAAAGATATACCATTTCAAATATTTAAAAAAAAATATAGGCATCCTTTTCATTATACTGACGCTACGCCAAACATTTTTTGTACGTATTAATTACATACTCGATACAATCACTTTCAATATTAATACTTACATATATTTACGGAAAATGTTAAATAATTTATATCGTTATTTTAAAAATTCAAGTTGTAAATATTTTTTTGCTGAAGTTCGAAAGAAAACTATTAATAGAATGTTTTTATTTGTATGCTTTATTATTACGTGTAACTATTCTATTTTGTTAGCAAAGAGTTCCTATTCGTAAATATTATTAGAACATGTTGCATATTTCCTATTCATTTTACTCATTTTTAAAATGTTCATTTAATACATTTTGACAATGCAGGTAATTAATTTTTGTAACGTACATCATTAATATATATATATATATATACGAACGTATATATATTTCTGTACTAATAGAAGTACTTTTTTTTGTTTTTCAAATTTTGAAAGAATATCACAAACACTTTTCATCAATTACCATTTCAGACTATATTTTCATACATAAATATAAGTTTTTTTTTTTTTTTTGTGAAGCACTCTGACAAGAGGTTAACCCCAGCGTTTTATCTATCAAAAAAATATGTGTTTATATTTTATATAAAATACTACTCTGTAATATTGACTTCGGCAACCAAAGGTTACAGAAAAACAGTGTAATTAAATCAAAATTTGAACTTTTTACATAATTAATTATATTTTACCTGAACATAATACTCTGTTCAAAAGTGAATTTTTCTCTAAAAAGTTACCTTTAATAATTTTTCTTAACTTCATCAGCACACACGCACACACACACATACGTGATTTTAACCGTAACATATGCTGATTAAAAAATTAATACTCGAAATGCAGAATAATTTTTCCTTCTTTATTTTGTTAAATATATTTTAATCATACGAAGCTTTCAATTTTCTTTTCTTGTTTTTTTTTCTTTTTAGAGGAAAACAAATTAAAATAATTTACATAAGGCAGTATTCTATTTTAAGCTTCCTATGTCTTCCTACATACAAATGTAATACATATCCAGCATCCATTTGTATATTGTAAACAATTATCCTATAAACATGCTTTAAATTGTATTATGACTGTATTTATATATATTATCCTTTCTGAGCGTATTGTATAAAAAAAGATAAAAAGAAAAAAAAATTATTTCTTAGGAAATAAAATGTTTATCGAGTAATTTATGTTACAAAATTGCTCCGAACAGCGACTATTATAAGTTAAATTCGTACCAGACTGCATAATTGTAAGTTATTTTTTCGTGTATTTCTAGATCGCGTCATTTATGTACATAATTATCGAACAAAAATCAAATAAAACATTTTCTGTTACATTTTTTTTGTTTCTTTTTCTTCTTTAATTAGTAACATTGTAAGTTGAAATCTACTTCGTATTATTTAATTCTGGCTGTCCCGAAATTTTAAATGACCTAAAAAGTAAACGAATAAAGACAATTCGCAGATATTTTCATGATTTCTCGCTTTTTGTTCTATTTATTTTTATGGTACATGCAATTTTCAGAAGGAGAATACTTGGCGCTAAAACTTTTCTACATTTAAACCTTTTGACTTTTTCTTGTGAAGAAGGGGAGCTGCAGTTTAATTAATTTTCTTTTTAAACAAAACAAAAAAATATATCGATTTTTTTTATATTAATTTCGTTTAGAGTAGTCTATGACGTTGGTGAAACATTAATGTGTATCGTTCAAGTCCTCGAACTTTCAAAATCAAGAAAGCACGCTGTATTAAAGAAGAGAAAAAGTGACTGGTTTAAGAAAATAAGTTAATCTATAACAATGACCTTTTCGCAAGATACATACGTATGCCTGCGGTACAACAATAATGGACACTGTAGGGCGTTATGAAAGTAATCAACAAATGTTTAATAACTGAAAATTAATACGTCGAAAGGAATCTTGCGATGATCTTTAAATGTTAATTGTTGTGCCCTATAGTATGATGTCAGAATATCAATTTTTAAAAGCCTATATTAAAAAAAAACAAAGATAACGTAAAAATTGATATGATAATATTGGTAATCTTTATTAAAATATTTTAAAAACGAAATGGGATAATCCATTCCTAGAATCAGTGTTAAACTGCAGTTATCATTACAGCGTCCTGAGAAAACCAAATAAAGCTCAAATTCGGTCAAGGTCATTTCAGAAAACACAATTAGCGGAACGCTGGGAATGACAGAGCGAAAGAAAGTCAGACACATTGCTACATGCTCAACCAAGGTGTCTGAAGAAGCACAACAAAATGAGCATTTAGGTGGACAGAATGTTGTCTCAAATATGTAATTATGGGAGATTGCCAGTGTGATCAACCCACACAGGCGATTTAAAACAAGATATTCCCTAAGAGTAAAGTACAAAGAAAATAAACCCATTGGTTAATGGTTAATTTTATATATTTCAAAAAGATGGTTGTGCGTGCCTCTAACCGATCCAGTCAAACTTTATACGTTAGCACAGGTACGCTTTTATTAGACAGAGTAATAGAGTTATTACTAGTAAAAACATTGGAGAGAGCAGTTCTGCGCTCGCTTTTAAGTCGACTTGCTCATCACCAGAGGAGAATTTCGATATGACTTGACAAAAAGTGACATTTAGCAAAACCGAACTGTTTCAAAATGTAATTAATTTCAAGTGTCGAGGTATTCTTATTATTTTTAATTGAAAAGCTTTAAGTGACGCTAGGGAATTAGCAAGAGTATGTTTCTCTCTGTTCTACCTATTAGTAAACATAGATGAAAACTATAGCATATAAGATACAATGTTGCTACCTGTACAGAATATTAATCATTAAGACGTAGTAATGTAAGTTCCCTATTGATTGTCAATATCATAGACACATGTGGTTGGAGATGAGTTTTTGAAGCATCAATGTAGATGTGTAAGTTGAAAAGACCGTTAATTTTCTTAGTAGCATAGTGGATTATGTCTGCCGTCAGAATGCAGAATGTAACATTTAAAAGATATAAATCTCTATCTTTGCTGGAGTGCGATCTCAGGAAAAAAGTTTATGGAATGAAATATTAAGATTCATCGCTTGCACACCTCTATTAATTAACTGAATTTATAAGATGGGTAAGATAGGAATTGAGTCGTTGGGGAAATTATTTTCAATATTAGTAGAACAAGTACTCGTATGATGGTAAAAGTACCAGTGGGTTATCTCTCGAGCTGTTTTGAAATACCGGATAAAAGTGAAAGAGGTTCCAACGAACACACAGAGGCACTTGCTGAGCGGGAAATCCGATGTAAGCCAAGAATTAAGCGAAGAGATGTGTGATGAATAGAATCAAATCCTTTAAGCAAAAAAACCGGCTAGCCGAGGAATATACCTCGCACCTATAATTTAATTTAGAAAGAATTATGGTTTTATGAATAGTAGCGATCGGTTTTGGAGTCTATACTGAATTTAGAACTAGATAAATATTTTAAAATGGATAAGCGTTTTATGCGTTTATTTTTAAGATTAGCAATACAGAGAGACTAGGACAGGGAAAAGTCAAAGACTAAGCCTAGAAATTTCGGAGAGTCGGAGAAAGGAAACAATAAATTATTAAGAAAAAGGGTAATTTCATAGTTAATTATCTACAGACGTCTCTTGTGAAAGTTGGCGCAGGTAGATTTGCATGTAGAGGGATTTAATCTACCATATACAGCCCAAATATGTTGTTCACTAACTATCAGATAGGAAATTGGATACCCTTTGATTGTAGTCGTCAACAAACAATCGAGCTGTTGCTGGTAGTCTATTACAGCTGAAAAGGATAAACAATGTCGCACTTCCAGAAAAGACCTCTGTAGAATTCCATTTTCTATAGAAATAGGAAAGGGAAAATCAGAGACAACTTTAACCTATATACGAGTAGATATGTTAGTTCAGGAATTTGAGATGAAATTGCTCATTCTGACATTTACTCCGGCGTTTTTCAGTTTTAAAAATAGGTCGAACTGCCGTGTTCAAACGCGTTTTTGGCGTCGAAAAATATTGAGGATATATACATTATGCGCTACTTCGGACATTTAAAATATTCCTTTGGAAGGCAATAAATTGGACAATGTGAATTTATACGTTCAGTCGTCAGTCTGTGTAGAGAAAAGTAGGTTATTAGATTTTTTAAAAAAATAAACAGGACAATTGTTTGTTAACCATTTTTCTTATTACTTTGAAGGTGCGCTTGTTGCAGCGATTTTGTTCACCTTCCTGAATATATATTTATTAATAACAACGTCTTTCTTAGCCCGACCGCCGTCACTTTTTTTGTCCCAAAACGTTACATATATCGTTTGCGTTAGGGAAGTAATGGCAGATATTTCTATGCAAACCATAAATTAAATTTATTAGTTTTGATTTTTTTCTTGATTACAATGAAAAAAAAAACTTATTTTGCGAAGAGTATCATGAAACCGAGTCTTCCATATATAATTCTTGGGATTCTGTGTGATGAGTTGTGAGCGATCGGTTGTGTTCTATGTTATTGTGTTTCTCGTAATATATCGCGTTACCATCTAGTAAAAGCAGATTGGTGAGATAAAACCATTATATTTTTTCATATATTTAAAGGGTAAAAAAGATAAAACTCAAGCTATTTTCATAACAGGTATATTTTTCAATAACACAGAACGTGAAGTAACAGAAGCGGTGTATTTACTTTCACTAGAAATTAATAAAATAACCATAGTAATCATTTTATTTAAATTTTTAGGTTTAGTTTATTTTTACTATGGTAATCATTTTATTTATAATTTTATTTTTATTAATTTCTTTTTTATTTGTCCCGTATACATTTCTGTGCCGCTGGTCTCAACTATTTAAAACCCTCATATTTCGTGTAGTGGATCGAATTGTGAATCTAAACCATTCTTGAATCCACTTGAACACACACAAAAAATTTCATCAAAATCGGTTCAGCCGTTTAGGAGGAGTTCAGTCACAAACACACGCACAGAAGAATTATTTTCCATACTGTCTATATAAACGTCAATATATGTTTTTTTAAAATTTTATTATATATATATATATAAATATATGTATTGTATATATATATATATATATATATATATATATATATATATATGTATGTGTATATATGTATATATATGTATATGGCCCATGTGCTGTGTGTAATGGCCGAGATTATTAAAGCACATGGATCAGAGCAAGATTAGAAGTATTTTAATAGGTTAGCCGCTCTAATATAGTGCAGCATATCCTGGACCTGTTTTGGTTCGTTTGACAATGCAACCGACGGTAAGTTGGAAATGCCTGCAGGCAGACAATGTTGCAGAATGTGTTCAGCAGTTGTTGAAATGGAGGCATTGTGCAATCGCTCAGCAAGGATAAGTTTGCAATAATCGGAGTATCCTCCCAGGGCAGTTCAACATGCTGATGTGTAAGGTCAGAGTTCCAGTTAAATCCTTTTCCCTTAAGGGGGGGATAGTACACTGGGGAGGGGATCGTTTAGAAAGGACGGCGGTTGGATTCCTAAATTATCCCTGCAGTGTAGCTTAGCTTGGTACCGATGAAATAGACCTCTGAATTCATAGGATTTTCGGATAACCGTTAAGGGTGGGATACCCATTAGTGAACAGATTTCCAACAATGGCGACGTCCGACGCACTTCCAAGATAATGCGTATGGCAGTATGATGGATTGTGTCAAGCGATTTAAGGAGTGATTTGTTTCCCAAGATAATGTGTATGGCAGTATGATGGATTGTGTCAAGCGATTTAAGGAGTGATTTGTTTGATGAGGAATAAACTTGACACCCATCGGTCAATTTACTTAAAGTGAAAGATTTGTACACGGTTAGCAGGAGCTTAGGATCTATGGTGTATTTCAGATTTGACAGATATTTTAGTATATTCAAGGATTTCGTGCACTTGTTCTTAAGATGGCGGATGAGGATAGTTTTTTATCAAACATAAGATCCAAGAATTTAATTGTGTGGAGAAACAGGAGTAGTGAATTCCTTAAGAAAATAGTTATGTCGGAATTGGGATGACACAGACGTCTCTTGTGAAATTTCACACATACAGATTTTGTCGAGAAGGGAATATTTAAACCATTATGTAGTATCATGTTTGAAATATATTTTGGGGCCGCTGTAATTATACAGAGAATATTTCACTGTTTTCATTGAATTTGTAATAGGATTACTCTCACGTGTGTTCTCATATAACTCCAAATCATATCCCTAAATTCGTGTGGATGATGGTTTGATAGATATATCTTTTTAAGACAAGACTTAAAGTCGATTTCTTCCCTAATAGGGGGTACAATAGTCTAACACATGTAACCATTTTTTGACAAATTTGAACAACATGACACGCCAGGTGAGTCCCCGATCCAAATACATCCCTAAGTACCTCACAGAATCCGATTGTTGATTTTCAGAGTTATTTATTTTTATCCCGAGGCATGTTTTCCTATAACTCATATCCTCTTTCTACCACCCCCCCCCCCCCCCCGGCCCATCGGCTGGCGACACCCTTGCATGTATATTACATACCCAGGTATTTTTAAACTATTTTCATGGGTCAGATGAGTTTCAGAAATTACAGAAACACCTATTACATTTTGATTAAGAAATATTTCTAATAAATATTTTTTTCTGCATAATTCCGTTTGCATTACATAGCATAATCACAAGTGAATGTTGAGTGACCAAGTTCGAGTTGGTTAACATGGCAAGAGTCGATTAATAATTTTTGTAAGTAGAGAGATTAATGGATTTATTAATGATTTAAGTTCGGATAAAAATAATGTTAGCATTTCTAGGATATTATTATTACGTTCGCTATGTACTTCTGCCCTACTGAAAGTACGTACTTCGTGGGAATGTGATTTGACTTTGTCCGCATACGTGCTGTTAATATTATTTATAATCGAAAGTCCTCTCTGGATGTTACACTGGACTAATATTTGTTAGCGCCGGCTGACCTTTTTTATTCGTTCTATTGTAAAACTGCACCGCTTGTTATAGGCGGGACAACATCTGTAGCTTGCCGAGTGACACCTTTACATTGAGCACCTTTCGCGGGATTATCGATATTTTTGGAACATTCATTTATTTCGTTTTTTTCTGCACACTTAACGCAACGATTGCATAAATAACTTTTACTATTTGAAAATATAATCTTTCTACGGTTTTTCAAAGATTATAATAATATTAAGCAATTTATTTATTTCAAAAATCATTTCGTTTTTGTTTGACGCTTTTAAATCAACAAAAATCATGGGGAGAGGCTGTTGAGTTTTATGAATTAGGACGTTAACGACTCTTAAAACTTTATATTCTTCTCTTTCTATGGCATGCTATATCAGCGGACGACACCTTTCTTTTTTTTTTTTTAACTGTAATGGGTCCCACAAGGCCAAAGCTTGTTGTGTGGGTGCCCAGGCACTTATTATCGTTTATTATATTAATATAAGGTACATAATAATATTATCTTCCGATCTTATACATTAAAACTATTAATATTATTTTACACAACAGTATATAATGCATCCGAAGGATCGATGCTTTCGAAATGTATTGCTGGAGGCGAATACTGAGAGTACCGTGGACGGCGAGGAGGACAAACTTATCGATACTAAAATAAGTTAATGCAGATGCTCGACTGCAGCATATAGTTGAAGAACGCGTAACCGCTTTTTTTGGCCATGTCATGCGGCGGAATAATTTAGAAAAGCTAATAGTATTAGGCATTGTTGAGGGTCGTAGACAAAGAGGAAACCTGCCAATACGGTATGTGGACAAGGT
This sequence comes from Icerya purchasi, assembly GCA_039619475.1. NCBI lineage: Eukaryota > Metazoa > Arthropoda > Insecta > Hemiptera > Monophlebidae > Icerya > Icerya purchasi. The sequence goes on from CM077115.1 coordinate 156,033,719, forward strand.
CAAAGTAATCACCGGAGCCAGTACACTGCAGCAAATGATTGGATGCACCCAGGACAAGGATGGATAGCGATCAATTGCACGGATTGTACGGAAGAACTAAAATTACTCATGGGCCCACGACTATGATAATGATGATGATATATAAATAACAAAGCTATACAAAACCAACAATCGAAAAGAAAAAGTATAAACCTAAACCTTCGTAAAATCGATGTCTTATCCTATTACTACAGTGAAACTTCTGAATAACGGATAGTCGCGGGACCAAAAAATTTGTTCGGTATTAAGAAGTGTCCGCTAATGGGAAATAATAATGTATGTACAGATTACTGTAATTTACATTATTGTGTATTGTAACGTATTTAACAAGAATATAAAAGATAGTATGTAATATAAAATTACAGTACATATTTACTTGAGACATACGTGCGTCTAAAATATTTAAAAAAAAAAGTTTGTATAATATAAAAATATATATGTATGTACAGTACTATTACAGTACTTACTTATGTTTGTATTCCAGGATTAGTTGATAAAAAAGTTAGGCGATAGAGTATAAATCATTTTTTGTTTTTAAGAACACAAGATAATCTCTAAGAAAAAACTGCTCAAATAAAAATAAACATTAAGGTCACAATTCAGTTCTAATTAATTCTGTGATTAAGACTGATACGAGGGTAATTCAAGAAATAAATGGAAAAAACGACATAAAAATTGTAAAAATACATGTACTTCAAAAAAAAATAATACATGTCACTTCTTCATATAATCTGCCTTTACACTGATACGTGTTTCTCACCTTGATATTCAACCGTGTATACCTTTTTCATAGAACTCTTTAGTTTGACAATGCAGCTAGATTTTCATATTCATTTTCTATGAAATTCGTTCCTTGTAAAAACGTTTTCAGAGGTCCGAAAATGTGGTAGTCGTACGGCGTTAAATCAGGACTATACAGCTGATGTTGCAGAATTGTCTTGATGAAAGACGACTCTTCTTGTGATCAATTCTCAACGTTTGTATCTGTTGGCTGGTCACAATTTCTTACCTAGGACTTCAGCATATGATTAGTCATTAGTGGAACGTCCATCTTCCAAATAATGTCAAAAAATCGAGTCATGCGCCTCTCAAAATACAGTCAAAAACACTTTGTTTACAGATGGACACGGCTTGAATTTTTTTACTGCAGATGAATCAGTATTTTCAAATCATGCTTTATCTTTTCGATTCTCATTCGCAATGATGCACTCACACCTCCATCGCTAGTTATAATTCTCTCTAAAAATGACTCACTTATTTTTCCTTTATCGAATCTTTTTTGAGGCTCTCAATGAATTTTTAGTTATTGTTTTTTGTAGTTCAACGCTAAGTGGTGTAGTTAGCTGGTAGTTTGAGCTACCGTTTCCAGGGGCACCTGCGACAGTAATTCGCTCTGACCGATTGTTGCACGTCGCTTTGTGGGGGTCTACACCATGAAAACAAAAACCTGCAAAATACAAACGAATTCTACAGCATTAAAACGATGAGTGAATACATTAAAAAATGGAAATTCTATCCTAACCCAGATAAGTCAGAGGTTGCAAGATTCCACTTAAATGATAGAATAGCAAATGCGGAGGTTACTGCAAATTGTGAGGAAAAACAGTTAAGGAACTCAAAGTACCCTAAATACCTTGGAGTAACATTAGGCCGTTTGCTTACATATAATCAACATTTAACTAGCCTCGCTCGAAAACTTAAAACTAGAGTTAACTTGATAAGCAGACTGGCCAACTCAAGCTGGGGATCATTGGTTATGGTTTTACACACTTCCATCCTGTCATTAGTTTTTTCCACAGCAGAGTACTGCTTGTTTTAAAATCTACTGCACTTGCTTGCATTTCAGTTCTAGCTGATATCGCTCTTGCCAACGTATGCTGGTAAGCAACGCTGATCAGAGAGAAGAAACACTTTGGGACATATAATCCACTATTACCAATGAAATTGTAAATGCACCACCACAATGACTAATGTAAAGGAAGTCACCATGGATCCAAAATTTACCCACCATAAGCGACACTGATGATATGTTTAATAAATGATGCCACACCTGGAACGAAGACAGTAGTAACGTCAAAAACGCGCGATTGGAGATGAATCCCACTCAGTGAGTGCTAGGAATGAACTTACCTTGGAAACAGTGGCGAATTCTCAGTCGATTTAGGACGGGCCAAGACAAATGTGCATATATCATGTAGAAATAGAGAATGACAGATTTGACAACCTGTCCATGCGGCGATCCCGCCCGGTAGACACTGGAGCACATTATAGAAGATTGCCCCATCTACTCTAAAAGACTGAAAATTGAAGACATTCACAATCTAACTTATGAAGCAGTCCAATGACTCACACATTTGGAAATAGATATTTAACTTGTTTGAAGCAAATGATAAGAAGAAGAATGGATTTGGATTTTTTTGTGAACCAGTAATGACATTTTAGAAACCTATCTAGTGTAGGTTTTCCAAAAATTTAGAGTCTCATTAATGATTTTATGTATCCCGACACTGGCACCTAATTCGAATAATACTCGTATTTCTTCGATTGAAATCCATTTCTTTTTTTCTAAAATCAGTCGTTCAACTTCTTATTAGCATTGCATTGAAACTTCAAACTGTTGTCTGTTGCACTATTCCATTTCCATATTACGGCGTCTAGTTTTGAATTGCTCGACCTACGAATAAAAACTTGAGTTATTCACGCATGAACCATCATACTGTGCTTACATTTTCCATAACATTTTGTAAGATTTAATGTTTTCGGACGAATCACGGTGTGCTGCTCAGATTGCGTGGAATTGAGCAGTAGTGTTTCTGCAGGTTTGGGATCACTGAACACAACCGACAAATATTTCCAAACAATCGATCATATGTGTAGCCAAAACACATACTATAGTCCATCCAATGAAAATGTGCCGATGGAAAAAGTCGATATAAATCGATATTTATGATCCACTTATGGTGGCCCTGTAGGTAGATCATAAATATCGATTTATATCGACTTTTTCCATCGGCACATTTTCGTTAAATGGACTATAATCAATCAAAAGCGCTGCTACCCTGGTAAATAGTTTTATTTCCTCTTCGCATCACTTTTTCAAATTACCTATTGAAGCACCCTTGTATTAATTAAATGAACTAAAGCAACGAATAATCAACTTTCTAGAATATAAATGAACATTTAAATTTGACAAAATCATAATTACTATTGACAAAACAATTGGGGAAAAAGGTAGGAATTAAATATCGACTTATATCGACTTTTTTCCATCGGCACACTTTTATTGAAAGGACTATAATATTATGCCATTTATTTACTAAATAATAATTATGCAAATCCATTTTTTTTTAATTTCCCATTTTTATTAAAAATACTTTTTTTTTAGAACCTTAATTAGATTAAAATAAAAATTTTGAAATTCCGCAGTATTTTTAGTTTTTTAAATTATGAGTTTCTGTAAATTATTTTAAAAATTTTTTTATTTAAAATGGATTTCGATTTTACCTTTCTATTATATACATAAAAACTTTCTAATTCAAATATAACAAAGAAAAAGACAAAAACAAAAATTTTAAATCACTGATACCAAAAAATTAAAAAATGTTTAATTTAGCACTTATTGATAACATACATTTTGATGTGATTAATTGTATTATTTTGTGTAATCGATTAATAATATTTAAGAAGTTTATGGCAACTAAAAACATATCACTGGTTTCGATTGATACGCGGCGGCTTAACTAATCTTACGTGTATAAAGTATTTATATTGAATTTAGTGTTTTGTGCTAGTATTGAGTTGTTTGCTGTTTATAGTTGATGAAAGTGTTTTTTTTTCTTTTTTCTTTTGAAATAATGATATAAATTCGTGACAAAATGTTAATTAAATTCGAAACGAAATCAGCAAGAGTTAAGGGGCTTTCCTTTCACCCAAAAAGGCCCTGGATACTAACTAGGTATAAATAAAGTACAATTCAATAATAGAAACCTAAATAAAACTGTGATAAACATTTGTCAATTTCATTCGCAAAATGAAATAATAAACGCTTTGTTTTTAATTTTTTGCTTGTGTGTGTGAGTACTTTTTAATAAAAATAATTAAAATTACGTTACAAAAAATTAATAATCTCATTTTAAATTGTTGATTGAATTTCTGCTGATCAATCATTAAAATAGCTTATCCGAAATGAAAGAGAACGTCGGTAGGATATAATTTATAAATCAGTAATTTGAATTAATAAGCGGTGTATTGTGAAATTAATTAAAATCTAATTTCTTATTTTTAAGTTTGCATAATGGTGCAATTCAGTTGTGGGATTATCGAATGTGTACTATGTTGGAAAAATTTGATGAACATGATGGCCCTGTACGTGGAATATGTTTTCACCATCAACAACCAATTTTTGTTTCTGGTGGAGATGATTACAAAATTAAGGTTAAAAAAAATTTTGAAATGATTTATCTAATATTACTATCAATGATTTACAGGATTTTTTATACTTCAAAATTCTATACAATTATATATAAGTAAGTAGAATATGTAATATTTAAAAAGGTGTTTAACGGTTGATTAAATATAAAAATTAATTGATTGTATGTTACATAAGAAAAAACGTAATTTTATCTAGGTGTGGAATTATATTCAACGCAAATGTATATTTACATTATTGGGGCATGTAGATTATATACGGACAACTGTATTTCATCACGAATATCCATGGATTTTGAGCAGTTCTGATGATCAAACAATCCGCATATGGAATTGGCAAAGTCGTACTTGTGTCTCTGTTTTAACGGGTCACAATCATTATGTTATGTGTGCACAATTTCATCCCACTGAAGATTTAGTTGTTTCAGCATCGTTAGATCAGAGTGTTCGTGTTTGGGATATATCAGGTACTATTTATTTTGCAGTATTAAATTTCTTTGCTAAATATAATTCATTTAAAAAAAAAAAAAAAAATCTACGGTAATTTCAATTTAATTTTAATATTGTTTATATTTAATGTAAGTATAATGTTTTACTAATAAATGGAAACCGTACGAATTTATTATTTTAGGTTTGCGTAAAAAAAGTGTTGCACCTGGCCCCAATGGATTAGATGACCATCTAAAAAATCCTTCAGCCACAGATTTATTCGGACAAGCGGACGCTTTTGTAAAACATGTCCTAGAAGGACACGATAGAGGTGTAAATTATGCTTCTTTTCATCCCACTTTACCGCTTTTAGTGTCCGGAGCTGACGATAGACAAGTTAAATTATGGAGAATGAACGATTCTAAGGTGTGATATTAAATTTTTTTTCATTCTTCAGTTGAAATACATCGTATTTATATTTTAGTTCATAATTTAATCTGCAAATTTCAATATCAGGCATGGGAAGTTGATACATGTCGAGGTCACTACAATAATGTCTCATGTGTAATATTTCATCCGAAACAAGAACTGATTATTTCAAACGCTGAAGATAAAAGTATTCGTGTGTGGGATATGACGAAACGAACATGTTTAGATACGTATAGAAGAGAAAATGATCGATTTTGGATTTTGACGGCTCATCCAACGTTTAATCTTTTCGCCGCTGGCCATGACAGTGGAATGATTATATTTAAAGTGAGCATTTTAATTTAGTTATTTAAACAGTAATGTAAATAACAGTATAATTTTAGTAATTTTTAAATCATTCTTTTTTAATTATTTCGAATTCTCAGTTCTACAGTTAGTATTTATTAATGTGTATCTGTAGCAAAACAATAACAATTTTAAAATGTTACAGCTTGAAAGAGAAAGACCCGCGTATACGGTTCACGGTAATATTTTATATTATGTGAAAGACAACACTCTTTATCAGTTAGATTTTGCTGCCCAGAAAGTAACGACTATCATTCAACTTAGGACTCATGGCCGATCTCCAATATATAGGTAGGTTCCCGAAAAAATAATATTTCATTAGATAAACACATCGGATCAGTAACAATTGATTTGAATTTATAATTTTCTAACAGTTGCATAAAATAAAAGTTAACATTAGGCTATAATATTCATAAAAAATTCTATACGTTAATAATCTCCTTTGATTTTTGTTCTTTTTTTGTATTTGTTTTTAAAAAATACATCTGATAGTTTGTTTTAAAAATGTAACTAATTTTTCTATTTAAAATTTCTGAATAAACAGCTACAAATTAAACTTTTTCATGTTATTATTTCCACTTTATTCTTTTAACTGTGCTTAAAGTGTAGTGAACAGTAGAATAATTCAAATAATTTTCGTTTTGATTTAAATTATTTACAGTAAGCCGCTAATTAAAAGGATATGTTTAATAGAAAAATTAATTTTTTAAATTTAATATGCCTTACAGTTAAAGCTTATTTATTTTTCATCGTGAAATTTTTCTCTGTCATTAAATTAAAAGTTTGATTGTAATTTCCCTTTTAAATCTTCTAGTTTTGATAACATTTAATTTATTAATTTACATGAGCAGTGTGTAAAAAATATTTGACTGCCCTTTTACCTTATAAAAATGTAAAATAAATTATAGTTCAAAATATGGATATAGTTAGATAAAAATTCAAATATTTCAATATATTGTCACATTTTTTTTGTCGGAGTTAAATACATTATTCATTGTTTACACAAATTTTATAAATATATATACATATGTATGAACCAATGATATTTCATTTATATTATATGACACTGATTAAAGATTACAGAAGAAAACGAAGAAAAATGTAATTTAATCGAACATTTATTAGATGAAAATTAAAATTCGTTCTACAAAATATTGTCTGTTTGTGTAAAATCACAATTTAAATTAAAAATGTACCCAACTTTTAATTTAATGAATTCATTTTTCTTTTTAGTATTGGTTATAATCCAGCGGAAAATGCTCTATTAGTTAATATACGCAGCAGTACAGTCGAAAACAGCACTTACGATTTGTATGTATTACCACGTGATGGTGATCGAATAAAAGGTCCGGCTGATAGCAAGCGTTCCGCGGGTGTGACGGCTGTATGGGTAGCCAGAAATAGATTTGCCGTTCTTGATCGGAGTAACCAGGTGCAAATAAATTATTTTTTAATTTAATATATAACTTAACTACGCAGACAAAATTCGACATTTCAGTAAATCAAAAAATTTTTATGCTGTAAAAATGTTAAAATTTTGATGTTCACGCATATATCTCCCTCGACCAATAATACAGATACATTAAACTTGCCTTTCAACTCGTCCATACTTTTTGTTGTTATAAACGGACGGTTTGGTATATCTTATTGAAATATTTTTTTCAGATAAAAAATTATTTAAATTTTAATTACAAGTAAAATAATGAAAGAGATTAATTTAGTTTATAGTGAAGAATTCACATAAAAATATATCGTAATTCAAAAGTTTAATTAAAAATTAATCCTTTAGAAGTATTGAACAATTTGGTACATCACCATAATATTAATTAACCTATTTTTTCTTTAATCGATGACTATTAGTCGTGAGGATGTACAGGATACAGCAGCTCAACTTCCTTTTTTAAAATGTGACACTTTTTTTCTACTAAATTTTTTAAAGAAATAATAGCAAAAAATCGAAATACGTACTCCAGATCCCACTGACAATATGTATGATTCTTCCCTTGCAGTTTTATTTCGATTTTCTGTTATTATTTCTTTAAAAAATTTAGTAGAAAAAAAGTGGCGCATTTTGAAAAAGGAAGTTATGCTGCCGCACCCTGTAGTTAATAGTATGTTATTAATTCATTTTTTTTTTATTTATTTATTTATTTATTTTGATGAAATTATTCGTTTCATTTCCCCCTTCCACACGCAAAATCTAGTCTCGATTCTAATATATATCTATTAAGATTTACACTTTAAAAAGTAAAAATTCAGTTTTATACATACGATATACCTCGAGTACAATAAAGTTATGTTGTGTATGTTTAAAAAAAAAAAAAAAATAGTGTATTATTTAGTAGTAAGTAAGCATTATTAAATATAATCTTTTGTTCGAACAGCTGGTGATAAAAAATCTGAAAAACGAATTAACTAAAAAAGTAACTACGCCAAATTGTGATGAAATTTATTACGCTGGCACTGGTATGCTATTGCTACGAGATCTTGAAACGGTTACATTATTCGATGTTCATCAAAGACGGTAATATTTTTGTCTTTCACTACGAATTCTGTCGTTATTTTGTAAATTATTTAAAACCGATTAATGTAAAATAACAATAATTTTGTAGTAAACTTCTCTTTGAAATAACGTTAAGTAAACCCGTTGTAATAATACAAAAAAAAAAAAGAAAAACAACAAAAAAAACGGTTATTTTGTAGTAAATGTTATACATATATACAGTGTTTGATATGACAATATAGGAATTATAACTATCGATGAAAGACTTCATTAGGAATCAGCTTATATTAATGTACATTCCAGAACAAAGATTTTTCGCTTTTAAGTTTATTTTTCGGTGTTTTTGGTTATGACATGGTTTTACACACTCGAATGGCTTTAAAATATGAATAGTAAACTTTTATTATTAACTTCTTTGTTTTCTGGATCTTTGGAATGATATTTAATTATGAGGGTGAAAAACAGATTTGTAAGCGATGTTTGGAAAATTAAAGGTAGAAATTAAAATAGTACAATATGATGCCATAAAAAATGTTAAACTTTGAAAGATATTTAAACACAAAAATCGCGTAGCTTATAAAATTTCAAATACTTGGAAAAACTTCTATATTTCATGCCCTATTTTACAAAATTAAAGAAAGGTTGCTGAGCAGTACAACAGATTGAGGTATTTCTTGTTAAAAAAAATATGAGTGCAATAAAATTTGTTTAATCAGCATTGAGAAGAAATACAGTTGAATAAACGTAATTTTTTAAAGGTATATTAATTAACTAAATTGCGCATTTCTGGATATGATTTATAACAAAAAACATGTATGTAATGCGACGAGTGTTTTCTTATTCGGTACCGTCCTAACCCTTTTCACGATCTCCCCAGTATTCGTATTGGGATAAGCAATAAAAGCAACTAAAACTTTTTCATTTACAACAGCATTGGTGTGTACAGCAATTATAGCTAATTTTGAATAGTGGATTCTACCGTGAACTATAGGACGCAAATCCGTCTTCCAAAGAAACTACCCGTTAGCTGTTCTGTTGTCAAATTGTTTAGACATATTTCAGGCACAAATGGCACTACCGTTTACCTTTCCCTGCAAAAAAAGTATGTCAACTAAATTAAATGTACTTATATCAACCGTATAAGTTACACATTTAAATTTCGTAAAAATAAAACAATAACATCGATTTTAATGATAATGTTGTTCGCAGTCCTGAAAAGGACAATTTCAATATAAGAAATTAACGACAAAAAAGAAAGAGGATAAAAAGTCATAATAGAAAATAAGAAAATGAAAATAACTAAAACGATAAAAAAAACTACCAAGTTAAAAAGTAACAAAGGCTATAAGCAATAGTCGATATATCAGTAATGGAACAACGTTAACAGTACAGGTTAAAAGATAAGAATAGTGCAACGTGTAAATCATGTGGTTTGGAATTTTACAACTACCACTAATAGAAAGTATTGTTACAATGCGGCTGCTTTAAAACATTTGTTTAACTTCGCAAGACAAATATTATGTTGTTATACATGGATAGAAAATAAAGCACGGAAGTTTTTCCAATAATTTAAAATTTTATAACTTAAATGAATTATTTGTCTAAATATCTTTCAAAGTCTAACATTTTTTTACGACATCATATTGTACTGTTTTAATTTCTATCTTTAATTTTTGGAGCATCGCTTAAAAATCTTTTTTTCACTCTTGTGATTAAGGAGAGATTCTGCTTTAGAAGATCTAAAAAAGCTCCTTTTTGAAGATTCTTTGAATTTTGCGTGTGACCGTCTAAACATCTCGTTAGAAGGTCCGTCATTTGATAGTTCTTCACAAATCGGGCGAACGTGCTTCTCAATTTTTTCGTTAATCAATCGAGTAGGATGCTCAAAAGATCGTAGTTGATTGGTGCATTCAGCTTCGCGCCATTCACACCAACTATCGATGCTTGTTGGACAATTTTCGTGTCAAGAGGATTTGTTTGTGGAGCAATAATGATCTAGCGTTGCTATCACAGCTTTTTTCATTTCTTGGACAGAATCAATATTTCTTCTAATTGCCAAACCATAATAAATTGTTAACTTTTTTATGATAGCTTCCGTTAGCCGCTTCGTACCTATAAAAAAGGCGGCAAGAGCGCCTGAGCCTAGCTGAACAGAAGCTCAAAGTAGAAACATGTGCGCAGATAACTGTTATAACGGAGTAGAAGAGACAAAGTCGGAAAGAACGCCCGAGACTGGCTGAATGTGCGTACATCTAATCAGTGCTCCCTTTCGTTCAGTTTTGTATCTCCGAAAGTACTTCGAAGTGACATCTGTGACTTTGCGAATATATTCTTGGATAGTTTATCTATCAATTTAGGAAATAAAAAAAAATTGACTTTTTTGATCTTGTCAAGCAGGATCTCCCCTTAAATATAATTCCAAAGATCCAGAAACATAAAACAGTTAATGACAAAAGTTTATTGTTTATATTTTAAAACCCTTCGATTGTGTAAAACCGTGCCAACCAAAAATATCAAAAAAAAAAAAAAAAAAAAAAAAGTGCCGATAACTTAAAATCGAGAAAACTGTTCCTGAACGTGTGGATAAGTTGATTCTTTATCTACAATTATAATTCCTAAATCGTCATGCGAAACATTGTATAGATGTATATAAATGTGCGCGTGTATGCTCCACATAATTTATTAAAAAGAACAAAACATTTTTTTTTTTTTTTTTTTGAAACATTTTCCGCGTAAATAAATTTAAACATAAAACTCTCGAGTGTTTAATATATTAAATTTGGATTTTTTGACGCTTGTAGTCGTTAATAGGAACAGTTAAATTTTTTTCTTTACTGTACAAACCGCTGTAATTTTAAACTAATTACACTTCAAATTTTATTCGATTAAAAATTATTATTAAACCAATATAAAAAAGTTATGTATTTGATACTATATTTATTTTAAAGTACTGTAAACCTGTCTTTATGAAGGAAAAAAAGTAATAACTTTGTTTAAATAAATATTTCTACGTATTTGCTATCAAAACAATGCGCCTATATTGTTATCAATTGACGGCAGTATTAAACGTTTCCAAAAAAGTTTAAAAAAGAACAAATCATAAATTAATTTTAGTAATTTTAGTTTTTTATGGAAGTTTTGCATTCCGTATTAACCGATAAAATTGTTAAATAGTGAATTTTCTAAGTGTTCATTTTATGCCATTAATTTTTCTGCCTTGTCAACTGGTACACCTGCTTTTATTAAAATGATAAATGTAATTCTGAACACATTTAAGAAAATAAAATTATTTTAGTACCAGCAGTTTAATTTAATAACTTTTACAACTAATCTTTATAAGAGAAAATAATTATACAAAATATAGTATCGAATAGAAATTATACTTACTGCTTCGTCATCAAAAGTATCGGTAGCTTTCAGTAAAAATAATTTAACAACATTAATAAGTATGTGCGTTTTTAATTAAGCTAATTGATAATGACCATAAAAAGTAGTTTACCACCGCAATTACTATATTATTCTTTTGATAATGAAAATTAAATACTAATTTCAGCGTTATGCAACAAGTAAAAGTACCAAAATGTCGATACGCTATTTGGTCGGCAGATATGGCGACTGTTGCTTTATTGTCGAAACATACGATAACACTGTGTAATCGTAAGTTGGAAACTCTTTGCTCGATACACGAAACAGCCCGAGTTAAGTCGGGCGCTTGGGATGATTCGGGGATTTTCATCTATACGACAAGCAACCATATTAAATATGGCATCCCGAACGGGTAAGTAGATTGTTTTTGTTTCTAAAATAAAATCCAGTAATGCAATGTTTTCTGAAAGTTTTTAAAGATTCGTGAATTAATTTATAAAACATCAGTTAAATCACAACTCTTATGAGAAAAAAACTGTCACTGTTAATATCTGATTATAATATGGTCGCGAATTATTTGATGCAACACCCTTAATTTTGTAAAAAACTAATCGATAATAATAACCTATCGGGCTCGTCGCAGTTAAAAGAAAACACGAAAATCAACACTAGCACTTTTCTTAGTCGATAGAAGTTTTTGTATGAAACTACTACTGCTTTTCTATCCGACTCCTTTCAATTTCAATTTATTTCAATTTATTTTATTTATTTATTATTATTACTACTGAAAAAAAAAAAAAAAAATCCACAAGTGGACTGCAAAGCGCGAGTAGTGGATAACGTTAAATTTAAATGAATCTATCGGTTGAAAATATAAATAAAACAGACATATTCTTAGAAAAATTACAAAGTTTAAAACTTTACAATATTATATTTACAATTCTTTATTTATATTTATTAACCCAGTAGTATATGTGCATATACTTGCTACTTTTTTTTTTTTTTTTAAGAAACGAAAAGAAAATACTTACCTGTGTGATTATATATACTTTCTGGTTAATATATGCTTACAATTCTTATATAACATACGTAATATTATAAATAAAACTAGCTATATGACTAAACCCAACAGTTTCATGTTAAATATACTCGCCTTCATTGGATTTAAAAGCCCATTCATAATTACATCCATAGAAAATGGAAAATCTGAATATCGGTATGTATTAAAATTAAGACATTATTATGATTATTGTTATTATTAATAATAAAAACCAAGTGAAACATATACGTCAACAGTTGAATACAATAAATAAAACCATTAAAATAAAAAACGTTTTTTTCTTCAGAATCGGACTTATACTAACAGAAGCGCGTTTTAAAAAGGTTTCTTTCGTCTGGCTTATTATAATAGATCACGTTAGGAACTTGTTTCGTACTTACTAAGTAGTAGTGTAATTATTATTTTTATACGAAAAATTCGAGAAATTATTTACTTTGGTTGTTTGCAGAGATTACGGAATTATACGTACGTTGGATATACCAATATATATTACCAAACTGAAAGCGAATAAATTGTTTTGCTTGGATCGAGAATGCCGACCTAAAATTATAGTCATCAATCCGACTGAATACAAATTTAAATTAGCCCTTATTAATCGAAAATTCGACGAGGTAATTTCTTCTTCTTTAACTTTATAAATGAAGCATATCTGTTAGAGCTGTTTATGCGCCATTTAATTTAATGATCCGTTAACATCTGCGCATTCATAAAGTTCTTTCTTTGATGAAATTATTTATTTTTCTATGTAAATTTTATGTGCATAATCGTACGAAGTTGAAAGGTATATAATAATTTTTTCCTTTTTCTTTCTTTTAAATTTCATTAAACATTACAGTTATGTTGAATTTAACCGATTTATAATAATCTATCGATAATAATTGAAAATCCTTAAGTGCTAAAGTTTTATCACTCCGCAGTTTAATGAAATTCACTGTAATAACGCTAACGTAAAATTTATTAGAAAACGTATATATGTACTTTTGTAGGATTAAACTGTTGTTAGTGAAATGATATCAATTGTAATCGATGCTTTAGGTGTTGTACATGGTACGAAACGATCGCTTAGTCGGTGAATCGATTATTGCTTATTTACAAAATAGAGGATACCCAGAAGTTGCTCTTTATTTTGTTAAAGATGAAAAAACTAAATTAGCATTGGCTTTGGAATGTGGAAATATCGAGGTTGCGTTAGAAGCTGCAAAATCACTAAACGAAAAGATAGGCTGGGATCGTTTAAGTCAAGCAGCTTTAATGCAGGGTAATCATCAGGTAAAAATAATGATATTTGGAAGATTTAAACATTAACATTTTTATGAGCTTGGTTAAAGCTTGAATTTACTCATTATTTTAATTTGAAACAAAAATGTTCATTTGTGCTTTTTTTTTCTTTCTTCTAGTAAACTGTAGTAATTTTTTTTTTTTGCATTATTTACAATTAAATTCAATATGATTTGTAGTTCAATTACTAACGATGGTAAATAGGAATTAATTAAATATAATATTAGTAAAGGCAAGGAATTTAAGAATTAGAATTGATATCAACCAGAAATTTAAAAAAAAAATCGTATTCAAAAATAATTAATTAGTTATTTTAAATTAAGATTCGCTTTTATAAAATTGCGACATTAACTGAATGGATATAAAATATATCCAAAATGCATTAGAATAAATAGACAAATTTACATATACGCAAAACACTGAATATATTAAACTAATTAATTATAAATTGCCGACAAGAATTGGGTTTTGAAGTCAATAATTCAATTTTTTATATATATTATCACGTACTGGTCAAAAGAATGACTAGTTATGTAATAAATACTATCCTAAACTTACAAATTTTTATATCCCCTCGTGGTCGCCAATTATCACGAAGCCAGTCAAATGAATAGCTAGGTACGTAATAAATAATATCCTAAATTAATAAGTTTTATATATATCCCTGTCCTAATAATTCTTAATGCACTCTAAGAAAATTCTCGAAGTGAACACAATTTCCTTTTTATTCCTTTTCTTTTAAATTGCTTAACGATTAGAATTATTATAATTACTATTATTATTTAGATATAACCAAAGATTCGTAAAATTTGGCAGCTACAAAAAAAAAAAAAATTTAACAATTAATATTTAGATCACAATAATTCAATTCATAATACGCAATTATACGAATACATATCAAAAATCATATTTTTTTTTCCCTTTTTTCTAGCCTGATATATATTGAAGTATCTGAACTTTACATCCCACGCTGATACTAGTTTCGCTAATGATATAATTTATGCCTAATACTTTTGCTGTCAAGTAATCTTCGATTCTTTAAATATAATTCAAATGTAGTACGCTCTGCATTTTCTATTACCGTAGTAAATGTTTTATAAAATTGTCCAATATTTTTATTGTTGAAACTGCTTTGCCAATTTTAAAATAACTATTGCGATTGTTCAAATTATTTTAATTTTTTATCTTAATTATTAAACAAATATATAACAAATTCAATTTTTTCAAATAATAATCAATAACTGATTGTAAAAAAAAACGTATTCCTTTTAAAAGTAAAATATGTACCAATTAATGAACAATAATATGAATACTTTTATATGTACCAATTAATGAAGAATAATATGAATACTTTTTAAAAAAATCTTTTTTTACGTACTATTACGGACTGGCCAGCTATTATCTAAAATAATTAGCCAGAAACTTATTTCATTATTCGAATATACAAACTTATTTTTTACCGTTATTACTTATAACTAATACATATTTCCGGTCCTCTCTTTTCTCATACTATACTTATTACCTTATCATTTTTATAAATTCCTTTTACGCCCTGTTATGGCTAAAACGCCATATTATTTATATTTATTTTTTTTATATATATATATTTTTTTTTTTTTTTTTTTTTTTATGTATTGAATAATGCAAGAATGTATATTGATAAAAATTGTATCAAAAATAGTACGGTATATAAAATGATCTGAAATAATAGCGGCGTAAGTTGGTAAGGGCTTACAAATATTTGAAAAAAATACTTAAATAAAATTTCCAACCATAATTTTCACATTGAATATTACTTAATAAAGCAATAGTATCATATATCTGAAAAAATGTAATGAAATGCTGGAATGAGTAAAATGTAACGTAAGTGGAATTGAAGGAATGAGAGAGTACTGCTTGTTTCTATAAAGACACAACTGGTTTATCGTTATAGTTATGTAGTTTTGGGAACCGTAAATTCTTTAAGGTAATTCGACTTGTATTTTAGCGTAGAAAAAAATTAAAATGATAGTTGAATAGGTTTACAATCTTACAAGCGCAGGATATCTTAATATTAATCATACGCCGGGTGACCACCCAACCGGGAATAAGCCGGGAATTTTGTCATAAAACCGGGGAAAAAAGTAAAAATAGCCAAAAACGATATTTTTAATAAGTAAAAATCATTTGAAGCCAAAACTTTTTAATACACTTTACTCAAAATAAATTACCTTTATTCATATAAATTATCAATAGTAACAAAAAATTCCATTCTTCTTTTTGCACAATTCTAGTAATCAGAAAATCGGGAGGATTTGGACCAGGAAAACCGGGAATTTAAACATTATATTTGAGTGGCCACCATGATACGTATACTTTAACGATTAAAAGATCTCGTGAAAAACATTTAAATGTTTCCCAGGGGCTTATTTTATGTGTTTAATTTTTTTTGTTCAGGTGGTTGAAATGTGTTATCAGCGAACCAAAAATTTTGATAAACTATCATTTCTTTATTTAATTACTGGAAATCTGGATAAACTGCGAAAAATGGCGAAAATCGCTGAAATTCGAAAAGATATTTCTGGACAGTTTATTGGTGCCCTTTTACTTGGTGATGTACACGAACGAATACGCTTATTAAAGGTTTGTACCTTTTATTTATTTCTTTTTTTTTTTTATAACTAATATGTCATTATAGTAATCAAGTAAATTTTAATTTATAAAATCCAGAATACGTTTTTCTATTAAATGTAATATATCCGTTCATTCCGTTTATTAAACAATTAAATTAATAAAATTGTAAGCACAATAGTAAACACTAAATAAAAATAAATAAATATTTTAAGAAACTTTTCGGGAATATCTCACCTTTCAGTAAAGACATAAATTTATTATGTGTTCATAATCCGAAAATAACGTTTTATCCACGACTGAAAAAGAAATCTAAAAAATATCAAAAATGAGTCTGAATATTCGATTTTCAATTTTAAAAATAATAAAGATAAAAATTATTTTAGTCTTCTTCAGATTTTGAACATATAGTACTAAATTTATCTTTATTAATATATTTTTTTATTTCTAACTGAAGATGAAACATTCTCGGAAACGCGCCCTTAGAATATTTATTTATGTTTATGCGGTGTTTATTATTATTGTGCTTATAATTTTATTATTTTTCTATTTCTTAAATAATTGCCCGGCTACCATATATCGATTTCATAAAATTTCTAATTTATTTACAAATAATATTAAAATTATATCAATCGTTGAAGCAAAACAATGATAGCGGGCGCTTACGTAATAGACAGATAACAACAAACTCACTTAAAACTGACGTACGGGACGATCCCAGACAGATATTGCGCAAAAGTTGTTCGTTAGTATTGCCAGGACTGAAGAAGCAAATATAACGCCAGAAGTCAATATTACTCTGCAGAAACTTTTTAATATAAACCCTTATTACGCCACCGCACTGCTTTGTATTTACGATATACGTAAAAAAGTTCAAATGCATGCTTACGATTTCAGACAGTTTTTCATATCCTTACTGTAACATTCGTTTAAATTTTATCCGCACTTGAATAAATCAATTTTCACGTATATTACGGAATTCCAACATTTAAATGATATATTTCGTTTTAATTTACGGTACAGTGTCGAAAAATTTTAAATAATAAATTTATGTCAATCATTTTTGAAATCTATCGAACGTAGTAAAATTAACACAAATAAATGTATAATTTTTTTAAAATAAATTATGTTTTTCAGATTCTCTATGTGTATTAAAATTAATAATGAGGAAGTAAGTTCAAAAAAATAAAGGTTTTATTCTTTTAATTTATGGTTCCGATAGTTTCTACAATGGGCTTTGAAATTATGTGTCTTTGCATTACAATGGAAAAAATAAAACAAATTTTATTTGGAAATGAATACACTAAATTTTGCAATTGTAACTTTTTTTTTTTTTTTTAACAAGCTTGACAATACAATTGTTATCGTATCAAAATTTGAATCTATAACGCGTGTGTTTTATTTTTATTAATTAAAATATAATTTAATGGTTAACTCAATACGAAAGGTAAATTAAAATAGTTCAATTTAACACCTTCCAATATACCGTTTCAAAATTTGATAACATTCTGGCCTTGAACCGTTGAACTTCTGACATTCTAAAATCCTGCGGTTATATTCAAAATTCGTTTACTTTTATTAATTCATTTATGTACTCTTTTAGAATTGCAATCAGAATCTATTAGCTTATATAACAGCAGCTACACATGGCGTAAAAGAAGAAGCTGTAAATTTAGTAGAACAGTGTGGACCAGAGTTACCAAAAATTAATCCGAAAGCTGTATTTTTAAGGCTACCTCTTCCTGTTATGCAAGCGGAAATGAATTGGCCTCTTTTAACTGTTTCAAAGGTACATATTATAATTTACCGTTTTGGAAATTTAAAAAAAAAAAATCAAACTAAAACTCTGTTGTTACAAAATAAATTATTGGTTTTTTTTCCTTTGAATTACATAATTTTTTATTAATCTTGAAGGTAATAAAATTTGTGTATACTATACGTGCTTTAATAACTATTATATCATTCTTTATAAGACGTTTATTTTTTCCTTCGGTTTTCGATCGCCGTGTGGAAAAATTTTTATAATTTTTAAACATTACATATAATCGACATTAAAAAGTTACACATAATTAGGCTCCGATGCTGTTTTATGTCGTTGGTTTTCAACGGTCATTGCATTCTGTTTTCGTTTTCAAAAAACAGAAGAAAAAAATGAATGTCTTACAAATGTAACAAATTTCGTAACGGTTTTATTAATACTCCCAATGTAAGGATGTCATGTTCATTATATATAAAATAATCAATTATTAAAATTAAATTCTGTGCAAAAGATTATTTTTCAAAAATCCAAATCTGCGGGGATTATAATGCGTATTTTATGTCAACTGTATTCATCAAGTTGTTACGCGTTATTCTTTATCATTTAATTTTTCTTAAATGCTTCTTTCAAATTTTATCTATTTCATAAATAAATTTAACGCTTTTATAACGAAAAAATATTGATCAGAATTCACGGGTAAAATTGTTTGTGATATAATTGACATTGTTATTTTCGTTTTAGGGTTTCTTCGAAGGATCACTAGCCAAAGCTGGTGCTTCATCTATTTTGCCTATGAAAGAAATGCCAGCCGAACTTGAAGTTATTGGTGGTGAAGGTTGGGATGCCGATTTGGATGTGGACAATGAAAACGCGTCAGCAGAAAAGAAACACGAATCTGAAGATGTCGAAGGTATGTTTTTGACGCAAAAACTTTTCTCGGCTGAAAGTTTTCACATTACCGCATAAATAGTTTATAACTTAAATGTTCACGCTTTAAATTTATTACGTTTTTTTCAATTGTTATTTTAATAATATCGATGATTTGGTGAAATAAAATAATTTTTTCCTAAATGATGGCATTAAAATCAAAAAATATATTCTTCTTCTTCTTATCTACGCCGTCTCCGAACGAAGTTTGGCGATCAATATGGCTAGTTTGTTCTTATTAATGGCCGTTTCCGTCAGTTCTGTTTCTGTTTCTCCACTCCAACGTAATAAGTTATCTTTCCATGATGTTTTTCTTCGTCCTGCGCTTCTTTTACCGTCTATTTTTCCTTTTAGAACCAGTTGTAAAGGCTCATACTTTATATTTCTGCATACATGCCCGTAATATTCCAGTTTACGTTTTTGAATGGTAAAGACTAACTCTCTTCGTTTGGACATTCGTTTTAACACGTCTTCATTGGTAACCTTATCTGTCCATGATATCTTCAGTTTACGGCGATAAATGAACATTTCAAACGCGTGCAGTTTTCCTTCTAACTTTTTCGTGAGAGTCCAACTCTCTACTTGTTATATTATGCGTAATAAAAATATATGTTTAATTTTTCTGAATTTCTGTCATCTAATATTTCGTCTTTCAATTTTAGAGGAAACAGCCGTAGGCGGTGGATGGGATATAGAAGATGATATCGAACTGCCACCTGATCTGGTGACAAATGATAAAGAAAATGAGCACTTAGTTTTACCAAATGTTGGTACTTCTATTACGCAAACTTGGACTCAGTCACAGTTAGCTTTCAATCACGTAATTGCTGGTTCCTTTTCAACTGCATTTAAAAAACTGTATGAACAGGTAAAATAATCATGTATGGAGTAAAATAATATAGCAAAGTGCCGATCGTCTAACTCTTACAATTATTATATACTCCTATAAGTATACATATGTGTTTGTATATATATATATATATATATATATATTTATTTATTTATTTATTTATTTATTTATTTATTTATTTATTTATTTATTTATTTATTTATTTATTTTTTGTCGCAAATTTTATCTGGTTATCCGTTTTACAATGCATTAAAGTAAAACAACGATTAAAAAAGCAACTGATGTAAATTTAAAACAAAGAAAAAATTTCCAAATACCACGCAAAATAATGTAACACATGCAAAATGACCGTACCCATTCAAATGGACGGGTAATTTTTTTGCAAAATTCATAGAATTAAATCTGTATAGCGCATAAATCTTTAAAATTAACACGTTAGATTTCAAAAGTTACTTCATATTAGTAACCGTAAAGAAACGTTTTTTTGTTCAACATAATTTATAGATGAAAGTGAATCCAGTACAAAAATTGATTTCGTCAATTAATTTAAAAAGGAATTAAAACAAAATTTTTCGCGATGTTTCAATTGTTCGTATTTAATAACAACGCCCAAAAAAAGAACAAAAAAAAAAACAAAAGGCAATTTAATTTATACATTGCTGCGCATGTAGAATTATTTTTATATCGTAATATAAACCTTATCGATTACAACTATTTGGCGTGTATGTAAGTTTTAATTATGTTAATAACACTCGGTCTCGATTAAACGTATTTTTATTAATGATGGGTAAAGTTCCAAATATTTTGGAATGTCACATTACAAGTTCCTAATGATCAGGAACGTAACAGGAACCTAGTTACAAAGTTACAAAAAAAGAGTAACTTATCAAAATGGAAATAAATTTTAATGTGTTATAAAACGTAATTACAAAAAAAAAACAACTAAACAAACAGGTTAATAAAATAATAATGTTTAAAAGCTAAAACAAATTGGAACCAGTAGATGACAATTTCATCTTAATGTCTTGAAAAACAGCGAAATGTGACAGACATCCAAATAAAATGAAGTAGATCTGGAATTTATAACCGCATTAAAAAAATGTAAACAAATCAGTTTTTTTTTATAAAAACCGCTGTTAAAATTGTTGATGTTAGTGCAAAATTCGAGTTGCTACTCGCTGCGACGCCAGTCATCATTATGGTATATTATGTGCGATCATCATCACCACGCCGTACGGTATAGAAAACGTAATGTGCTCTGCTTATTAAAATATACAGGTTTACCTGGAATGTAAATAACGTTGTTTCCAGCTGATAATAACGCGCGCGCGCACAACGACAGTTTAGCTAGTATAGATAGAAACACATGTATACGTTATTTAGTTATTGTAACTAAATTTGTAACTAAAGAACTTCATTTCTAGCCAGTTACAGCAGAATAGTGATGTTTTATTCATCATGTGATCGTACTACATACATATTATCGTGTAATGAACTAGCGAGTTGTGACCAATAACAGAGCAAGCAGTGTGAGAAATACATACGACACTGTACGAGTGATATAAAGATAAAAGGTGTCATCTGTTCTTCAATTCCCCCTGATCACCATCTGATATTATTGCACAGTTAATTGTTTCTTTCGTTCATTCGATTCCAAGACTAGTTACATAGTTACAGTCAGTTCTTTTAGTTACAATGGTTACTTCTCATTTCTGGGACACAAAAGTGACAGTAGTAATGAAGTAACGTAAATACGTTATCGATTGGAATGGAACGAACTATTATAGAATTAGGACTAGTTTCTAGTTACGTTCTTCGTTACCTTACATATCACTAATGTTTATGTTACTCATCTTGTGTCGTTCATTCATACGTCGTTTCTTCATATTTGTATCTCCTGTCAACTAATTGGTAACTTTACATGCCATAAATTTACGACAGTTCAGTAGAACCAGGCAAAATGGTTGTTATTTTCACTGAAATATTTTGAAAAAACAATACTATTGTGAAAAGAAAAGTTAAATGTTCCTTTAGGCATCAAAGCGGTCAGAAAAAAGAAAGGTCGGGTCATGAGACAGACTCGCCGGATAAACAGGTCATTATAAAACATAGTGAACGACTTAAAAACTGCCAATAATAAACCGCCGACCAGCGAACACATCCATTGTACGGTCTCGAAAAAAAAGAGGTATGAGAGAGGCGAGACAGTAACCCCGGAAAAGATGTTTATAGAAACTTAGCTGGAAAACCCTCCAAAGGAATCGCAGTAAAAAACGCAAAAAGTGCAACTGTTAATGAGTGAAAATGCGAAAATGCTTTAAACTAGGTATTAGAAAATTTGTATATAATTGTTAATGAAAATATAAATAAAACCAACATATAAAAAAAACTGTGCGCTTCAGTCGAAAAAACTAACAGCGTTAGAAGTGAAACTTTTTAAGGAATGCAATAAATTTTAAAGAAAGAAACAAAAAAAGTACATTGAAGTACAAAAAAAAAGTATACTTAAAACTAACAAAAATGATTTGTAATATAAATCAATAGCAACGTGCAGATAATCTCGAATTAAACATTACACAAGTTTCACATGCATGTACATATACAAGTTTTTGAAAAATTCATGTTATTTAAAGTCACACTAAAATATTAATTATGAAAGCGTTGAGAAAGTTAAAAAATCTAACGATATATTTTAAATCGCTCGTTTTCTTACAGCGATTATAAGTTCATTTGACACTTGACCTTAACACATTTAGTAATATTTTTCAAAACAAAAAAAAAAAAAGAAAACCATAATCAAGTTGTACGCAATAATTTTAATGTATAATAATATTTATATTAATAATTTCCTACAAGTTCATTGTGCAACTGAATAATTACTTGTTCTGTGGGATATTTTTCATAGATTGGAATAACCAACTTTTCTCCGATGCGATCGTTATTTTTGAACACCTACTTGCAGTCTAGAACTAGTTATAACCTTCTACCAATTATGCCATCTTTATTCGTGTATCCACAACAGATGGTTCAACAGGGTAAAAATAAAATTAGCCAGCCTCAAACATTGTACAAATTAAACGATTTAGCGGAAAAATTACAAGGTTGTTACCAAATGACAACGCAGGGTAAATTTACCGATGCTGTTGACAAATTCCGGAATGTAATACTAACCATTCCTTTATTGGTTACTGAAACGAAGCAAGAAGAAACTGAAGTACTCCAGCTGCTTAACATTTGTCGCGAATATATTACAGGTACTGTTCTTTAATTAATATTTGAATAGTGAAACAATAATTAATAGCGAGAGAAGCAAAATATAATTTTTCGATTGAAATTGGTGTATTTAAAGTATAGCGTTTACATTAAATTACTTGAGGTACTACAAACCTTGTAACAGTCGTTTGAAATTGTGCTTTAAATAAACAGTTTATAATCCGTAATGTATATGTATTTATGTATTTTACTAGATTGTAAAATCACTGTCTAAAACAAATAGTTAGTTGCATATCAGAGAATTGAAGGCTACAAACGATATATTGAATTTTTGTTTTAACTATGTAAAACCTCCTAAACAAGTTTTTCTGCAAAAACCAAAATAAAAACTCGTTATTGTAAATTTTTTTTATGCTCATTATTATCTTCTCGGCGCATAAAAACGGCGAAATATTGCTTGTATGTTTATGCAAGTTGCTTGAGAAAAACTTTAAAAAAAGGTTTAAAATTCTTATGATCATAAAAATATACAGAAGACAATTATGTTAAATGGTTTGAGTCTAATAAGCTTGAAAGCAGAATGGTATAAATATTAGTAAAACACAAAACTCTTTGTTGTTTTCTAGAAAATTGGTTTGGCAGCATTGCATGCAAGTTAAATGAAATTGAAATTCATAATTTATGCAACCTTAATATATTTTTTTCAATTATATTTAAGTCGGTAATTATATTTCTAACGGTAAGTGTGGCTTTCTGAAATAATCGTGTAGCCAAGTTTGTTCAATTAAAAATCAATTCAATTAACGTTATAGTAACTGATAATGTGTCTTTAAGGGGTCGTCTTCTACTCGAAAGGCTGTTTTTATTGGGAATTTTTCGTAACACTTCATTGAAACTTTTACATTATATTGATTGACATTTTAAGAGTATTTAAAAAATGTTTCAAGTTGATGTGGATTGCTGTATGGCGCTCCTACGACAACTGTGTAAAAGACAAGTTGTTGAACCGTACCCACGATTCCGGATCTCCAGTTCATCATAGAAAAAAGAAAAAAAAACATCCTCTTAATCTGTGCATGTGTGTCTATCGTGTGAACTAGAACCAAATAAAAATATTAAAATTTCAATTTTTGCCAGCGGTTTGAAAAGAAAATTCCATTTTTCTGTATTTTTTTGACATTTAAATTTAAAAATAAAAAAGGACTATATAACATATGTTAATTATTCTAGTTCAGACGAAAACTACACGTATACAAAAGATGTGGGCAAAATATCAGCGAAATCAGTTGAAAACCACCGTTTTGAAAAATACTGTTCTGAGAAAAACGCATTTAAAAGTTTGAGAACGTATTATACGAACTTCATAATGACATCGAATTTTACTTTTTTTTTTTCCATTTTTTCTTTAAATATTTCGATCTTTTTTAATAATTACTTGAGAATTTATTAATTATTTTAACTGCTAGGAAGGAGGGAGTTATTTAAAATATATTTATAAGCTACGAAAAACTGATTGTTGATGTGATAACGAAAATGCAGAATGCTACAGTTCACTGAGTAAAACCTGTCTATGCAAACTGTAAAGCTCCGACAAACTCACTCTGAGCTTCCAAAGACCACTATGTTAGCCTCTTCAGACCACCTCCTTTCGAATAACAAGTAGCTGTACCAAAAATTAGCATGTCAACTCCAAAAAATATATATACTTCCTGTTCTCTTTCTGGCTTCTGTGTTGAACTATTCATTCTTTTCTGACAGTTACTTGCTGCAACTAACTCTAATCATTTGTGTATCACCTTACCTTCAAGAAACCAGTTACAGGTAAACGACGGTCTTTGTATTGCCTTTTGCACGAATTACACTTCTAAGTCCATTTATTCGTACATTATACAAATTACATTTATAAGCTTCATGGCTCGAAAAAGGATAATTTTCGCCAGCATTAAAATGTACTTTTATTGAATACTATTTCAGTCGAAAAAAAATAAATATTTTTTATTACTACACGTTCCTGTTCGTTATCTAAAGTCCTAGTTGTTCTTAATTACTATTTTTATTTATAACATTCTTACTTTTTTTATTTTAGGATTGCAAATGGAAATAACACGTAAAGATCTCCCAAAAGCAAGCGTGAAAGATCACATCAGAATTTGTGAATTATCAGCTTACTTTACTCATTGTGATTTACAACCTATTCATCAAATATTAACACTTAGAACGGCGGTTAATTTATTTTACCGCTTGAAGAATTATAAAACTGCAGCATCTTTTGCTCAGAGATTATTGGAGCTGGGTCCTTCGTTGGACGTAGCTCAACAAGTCCGAAAAATATTACAGGTAAAATTCTTACACATATTTAGTATTGTAAGTGTAATGCAGTCGACGAATGTTTTTATTTTTTTTTTTCCTATCATATTTTTCATTTAGTAATTTGTTTCGTCTTTAATTCATATATACAATGATTAGTTAAACCAATAAAATTTATATACTTTTTATTCTCAGTGACATAAAAATAATTAATTCAGCCATTTTTTGGAAACCAAAAAAAAATATATTTTTCCTCTTACACTTTCCCCGTTTGAAGCTTGCTGATCAGTGAACCTCCTTTCGTTTTGTTAATAGCCTCCTTGAAACAAGGCCATCTTCTCATTTTGTTTTAGATCTGTCTATACTACCTATACCGTTAATTTTTTCATGAAGAACAGATTGCAATATCTTGTATTTCTCACTTCTGTTTATATACGCGTAATATTTTAGCTTCCCAAAAAATAAATATATGTATGAGATGTCTGTGTGTATATATATATCGTTACAGGTAATAAATATAAAATTCATTAGTAGATGACTTTATATATTCAATAATTTAAATTATAATAAAAAAAAACAAAAAAACATTAGAAATACAAACAAATAATCAAAAGTAGACCTGGTATTAAAAATTTTGCGGAGGAGAAAAAAGTAAAGATTCGGAAAAAGATTGATTTTGACAAATGTCCAGTCATATTAGCTTTAAATTTTTTATTGTACCTGTTATTGACACTCGTTGTTTACGTTTATCATATAGTAAGTAAATTCAAATACACCACTATAAATAATTATTTAAAAATTAAATAATTGTTTATAGTGGTATATTTAAATTTTTAATTTATTTATATTTTTACAGTCTCGGAGAGATTATACATTAGATAATTGTACATAACTTATATTAGCAAAACGCTACTGTAAATGCTTGAAACAAAAAAAATAAAAATAAAACAAAAGTAAAAAAGTGCACCATTCCTTTTTTTCTTTTTATCTGGCGTCCCTACTTTTTATTTATTTTTATTTGATTTTCATTAAGTTTTTCAGTGAATGAAAAAAACCAAGTATGAGTAAGTGAGCCAAACGACATATAATTTCTACCTTATAAGTTTTTTCTTTGAGCGGTCCTTGATTCACTTTCGTCGTGTTTCATTTCTTTATTTATTTCTTGTTGGGGTTATCAATTTTAAGATCATGTATATATATATATATATATATATATATATATATATATATATAGAGAGAGAGAGAGAGAGAGAGAGATAAAGATATATACGATTTAAATACATTTAAAGCAATAAAAATCAAGAATTTGATCTAAGTAAGAAAATATTAAATCTTGAACGTTTTTTTTTGTTTTTTTTTTTTTATTTTATTTATTTATTTACAAAATTTATTACTAGTAAAACTTAATATAGCATATTAAAACATATTGAAAAAAGTCAAACTTATCCTGCACTCTTTGAAAATTAGCAATATTGCACTAACGCTTTTTACTTTATTTCTCTCAGTGTTTTTAAAATTTTTTAATTTATTAAAGTTTCCTTGAGGTTAGTATTAACATCATAGGATAGTACGAAGATTGTAATAATTCATGATTTACCGGGATATTTAATTAAATCTTTTCAAATTTAAGTTTCTTGATGAAGTAATTTTAAATTCAGGGTATTTTTGCTTTAAAAAAACTTGTACCAAATAATTACTATAAAAATCTATTCAACTTTGTCAGCCTGGCCTTAATTTTCTTGAACATACAACAAAACAAAATGAATAATGAAATCCAAGGTGAGTGTAGCAGAGCTCTGCCTAGGGAAAAGAATGAAAGCATTAATTAAAAAGAAATGGTTGGAATTACAGACAAGAATTCCTACCACCATTACAAGGGCTTCCGACAAGCACAAAACGGACAATAGCCTGTTAGATTATTTAAAAACCGTAACTGGTCGCAACCTAAATTTGTAATTTAATTTATCCGCAATTACATTAAACAGAATTATTATTATATTTTCGGGGAAATGTTGGAATTAATTCGGGAAACTGAGAATGAACGAACTGATGTTCTGATGTGGTACTAATATTTTTATTTATTCCTTTAACCATTTCTTTAGTATTATTCATAGAGCAAGCAGTAAAATTATGATTTTAATCACCCGTATTTGAGCTTGTTTATTTAAATATTTATTATTTTTTAATTTTGTTTTTTTTTATTACATAATAACAGGCTTGTGAAAAAAGTCCAACTAATGAACATGAGATAATGTACAATGAACATAATCCATTTTCTATATGTGCGTACACGTACGTGCCTATCTATCACGGAAAACCAGAAGAAAAATGTCCGTTTTGTGGAGCTCGTTACATGCCTGTCTACAAAGGCCGCATTTGTAATATCTGTAAAGTAGCTGAAATCGGTAAGCAGGTAACCGGACTTAAAGTAAACGAGAGATTAACTTAACGATAAAATTTCTGTTCATAGAAATCATTTTACTATCTATACATTTCCTTGTTTTTTAAATGTATTTTAATACTTCATTCAGTATATAAAAAATATTTATAATATAAATATATAAGTGTAATATTAATGTATTCATTAAATTTATTTTTTAATAATTGTTAATTATTGTTTTTTTCTAAGAAAAATATATGTATATGTATGTTTTCTCAATTTCATTCAGTCAGGTTCTTTAATACTAAAAAGAGTAGCTTTCTTTAAGTTCCACCACAAAAAAATTTAAAAAACTACAACAAATATCAAATAATCGTTTTGGCGATTTAATATTCTTCTTTTTTTAGGAGATGGCCGATTATTTCACCTACGATTTTACGATTTTATGTTATTAAATTAAATTTTATGCTAAATTTTATAGAATCAAAAAATGGCAATAAATTTCTTTTTTGCGTATTCCCAACAACAACGATGCAAAATTAGCAGCTCTCACTGGATTCGTAAAAATGTTATTTTTGAACCTTTATTTTATTTGTTCATTTTTAAGAGACAAAATTCAAAATAACTTCATTTTATTTACTTATACATTTTTTTCTATTAAAAAAAAAAAAAACTTTATAGTATTATGTTTAAAATTTTTATTACATATTCTGGACTTAATCAAACATCGATTTTAACAATATAATCAAGACTACATTTATATCGCTTTAATAATTTTATTCTACATAATCGCTATCTACAAAGGGCGTTCAAAAACAACTTGCACTAATTTTTTTATTCAAGAGAACGTTGATTATCGTGGTAGATTGTAGTATAACTACTAATTATACACCAACAATAAAAAAAATTTCAGAGCAAAAAAATTTCGACGCCATTCTTATATTGCTTAATGTAAAACCAGTTCAGTTTCACCAGCTCTAGTCCAAATTTCGGGAATAAAAAGTTGGAAATACTATGCATGGGATGACTATGAAATTGTGTAAAGGATAAAATTTCGGGCGTTTAAGTACAACTTTCATAAAAAAAAAGAGGTGTGCGGTCATGGGACTCCAGTCAGGAACGAAGTTCCTTGCGTTTTTTCTTGGAATGAAACAATAATTTTATTATCATTATTAAACATTAACATTATGAACATTATTTCATTTAATTATCTAGAATTTACAATTTCTCTTTAAGAGTAAGTTTTTAAGTGATACTTATTGAGTAGAGTGAGTTGTAGTTGTAAGTAAAGAAATGAATCAAATCAATCACGGATGGACAAAATGTATGAAAATAAATATTGAACATTATCATCATATTGTATCATAGAAATTATTAGCTTATGATAACTATAATAGTCTGAGACTCAATTTTGTCCAAGTATCTTGAAAAAATAACGTCGACTGTAGTACAGTATTCTGTTGTGTACTGCGCTGGATGATTATTGTTAGTGCTTCAGATTTTTCTTTTTGATTAAAGTCGACGTTAAAGTCCCCAGGTAATATGAGTGGAAGTTTATGAAAATTTTTTTTGAGTAATTTAGAACCTTCCTCAGTATTCTCTAACAGCGATCGATGAATAAATAATGTAATATCCTCAACCTTTTGATTTGGAGATATACAAATAGCTACAATAACTACTTCAACATCGTTTCCTATTTTACAAACAACTGAACAGATGTCACCAACTGATGGATACCTAGTATTCAATTCAATAATGTTTAACAAAATCATATTCATATTTTGTGTACAAATGTTGATGATGTCTTCATAGTTTTGGTATATTGAAACTCCACCAGCGCGAATATTTTCTCGTTTATGATGAGAAATGCAATTGAAACTTTGAAGGACAACTTCTTCCTTATTTCTCATCCACGTTTCAGAAAATAATAAAAGATTACAATTTTGAATAACTATCATTGAAATCTAGAATATGATTTTGAAAACTTTGGCAGTTAAAAGTTAATAATGAAAGATCTCTTTTTGCAAATCATATCCAAGGTTATTTGCGTCTGGTCTGCAATGTGTTTTGAGATAATCTTTGAAATTCCTGCATCAATTTCTCTGTTGATTTAGCTCGCTTGCTATGATAAAATTTAAATTTCGTTGGATCATTTTTAAATGTTACAATATACAAATTTTCGATATTTGTTACTCGAGATAACGCAACATAAACAAGTTCTTGCGAATGATCTTTGCTATACTCATAAACAATTTCATCGAAAGTGCACCCTGCGATTTATGTATGGTCACAGCGCAAGCTGCAATTAAAGGAAATTTCTTTCTAGTAGCAAAAATGTTCTTATCTGATGTCAATGTAATATTCGTGAATCATAGTTCAATAAGCACAGCAAGATTACTAACTCCACTTTGTACAGCTAATCGAGCAGCTTTTTTCCTTTTCTTACAGCCGATATTTGTTGAACCACAAAACTCTAACTATAGTATTGTTTGCACCAAAATCTAAATACACTAATTTTCCAGTTGACCCATTACATAAACCATTTGATACATCAATATTTGTCGTAATTATATGAAACATGCCTTTTACAAAAGTAATTTCATAAGGTAAACTACCAGTATCGATAACTGACATTTTATGAAACTTTACTCTAAAATTAGCATCTTGGTTATGGTTTTTAGATCCTGTAATTAAATCAGTGGCTGTAAAAATAATTTTGTCTTGAAATTGCTGTAGAACGTGATTGTTTTTCTTTTTTTTTCCTGGTGGCGCTCATGCACCATTTTTAACTGCAATGGTCATTATATAGTTGAAAGTGGAACACCGGCAAAAGCGGAGTGGGCGAACGCCTCACATTGTAACAGGTGTTCCACCGAAAGATAAGAAGAGCCGGAACAGAAAGGGCACATGGATGGGAGAAGGATACCTTCAAGTACGTAATTGTGTGAGAGAACGTGATTGTTGATTATTTTTTAAAAATATACGAATCCCACTACGGTACAATGTTTGGGCATCGGTTTTTGTAAAAAACCTTGATTCTATCAAATTAATTTCATTTTATTCTAATGGTTCACCATTGCTTACTTTAGTCAGTACATTAGAAAATACAATATTAGCCTGTCTCGTGACTTGGTTAAGTTGAAAAAACTTAAGTTTCCTCCAAAGATTTCATCTAAACATATTTGTTATCGGTGTAACTCAAACCGGTAGTAGCTCCCGCAAATCTCCAATAAAAATTACATCTGTACCACCAAACTGATCCTTATGATTATTGGTTATTTGTTTTAAACGGAAGTCAATTTTCACTAAAAGCTCTGCGCTGATCATACTTATTTCATCGATCATTATTACTTTTACATATCTAAAAAGAATCTATACAAATGTAAGATTTCAGATGACAAAGGCAATAGTTTTGAAATGGAAATTCTAAGCGCAGTATGAATTATTGTACCATTAATTGCCACAGCAGCTTTACCAGTGGTAGCGCAAGTTATATAAGCATTACAATAGCCATCTGTCTCAGTAAACTTGTTATAAATTTCCATTATGAGTTTGATGACGGAAGTTTTACCAGAGCCTGCTAGACCAGTGAAAAAAATTTGAAAAGGAACTACATCTGGAGTTTGTAAATGAAATAATATGCATCAATAATTCTTTTTGTCTTTTGTTAGCCATTCTCATAAACTGGTAGAATTGATACCGGTCCATTAAATTCTCTTTTTTTTTTTTGCAATAGCACCAAGTTTGCTGAGAATTGAATTTTGTATGTCAGCTTTAACAATGCAATTGTCAAGAACTGAACTTGTGCCTGCAATTGTGGAACCTGCTGCTGCTGATAATTTGGCTGAGGTAATACTGATGTGAACTGATCTTGCATTCCTTATTGATGCCTCATTTCTAGTTCAAACGGGGGTTGTAGTGATAAGCTTGTTAATGATATTATGGCGATTTCAAATACGTTTTTATTTGAATTTACATTTTCATGGTAATTAATATTAATATTTTTATGTTTAATAAAAAATTATTTTTTTCAAAATTATGTTTCCATGGTAAATTAATTAATATTTTAAATTAAAAAATTACGTTTATTATGTTGCTAAACGTTCAAACTATTACGTGACGTTACATGACGTGATGATTTCCCCATTTAGGTAGCCCGCATTAAAGAACTTCGTTTCAAAAATAATGCTATACGGAATAGTGCTAATTTTAGTAAAAAGATCACAAATATTCATATTTTACCTGCGATAAAAACCTTTACTACACAAAATTACAAAATATTGCAAGGTGTAAGGTCTTTTTTAAAATATCAATCATTACTTGATACATTTATCTCATCTTTCTTCCCACTTTTCGGATGTTTTCACAAAATCCTCTTCGAAGCGTGAAAACGGGCATTGTTGTGATGCCAACCACCTTGGATTCCCTCATTACAGTTACGTAATAATCGAAATCTAGGGTTCACCTTTAGGGGCTACATGATAATAAACCATCCCTCAACAATTAAAGAAATAAATAATCATGACTTTATGTACTAATTTTGCCTGATGAACTTTTTCGGAACCGAAAAGTAGGCATATTTCAATTATGTTTTTGATGCGTGGATCATACAAGTAAGCTCACGATATTTAATAATCATCATTCGCGACTTTTTTTTTTTTTTTCCCTGGTGGCGCCCATGCACCATTTTTAACTACAATGGTTATTACAGCACATGAGCCAGGGTAAGAAGGCTATTTCATAGTTTAGTTATTAAGTTGTTGTTCCTAAGAAAAGTGAGTAGCATTCGTATGCACGCTGGGTCATTTGACAGTATAGTTGACAGAGGAATACCGGCAAAAGCGGAGCGGTCGAACGCCGTACACTGTAGCAGTAGGTGTTCTACCGAAGGGTAAGAAGGGCCGGAACAGAAAGAGCACGTGGGTGGGAGAGGGGTACCCTCGAGTATATAATTGTGTGAGACCGCCGTATGCCCAACTCGCAACCGATTTAACACAGCATATTCTCGACGCGTAAGGTAAAGAGAAGGGAACCATGGATCAGCCGTAAATTTTATGCACTTCATAAAAGATCGATCCCTTTGCCACTGGCTGATCCACTCAGCCATCATGCGTTCATGAAAATACATCTTCACTTTGCAGATGCGCGCAGAGCTGATTTGGACGCCATGTCAATTCGCTCGTTGCCTTGAATTCCTATATGACTCGGCACCCACAAGAGCGTTACCTGATTTCTTGCTTGATGGAGCAGCTTCAACGTGTAATTGACTTTCAGGGCTAAGATATCCGTGTTGTTCTGTGAGGAGATCGATTTTAAAGAAGCCGAAGAGTCAGTCACTAAAAGTATGCTTCTATCTATACATCCTGACTCCAAACAAGTTACGAGGCTACTGTATACGGTGTACAATTCTGCTTCCTGAACCGAGCAATAGTCATTTAGACGCAACGAAGTGATTTCACCACCGATTTCATAAGCGCACGTGGTTGGAGATGGGGAAATTTTGCGGGTCTGCTTTGGAAGCATCAGTATATATATGCAAAGAGTTGGGAAAACTATTGATTTTTTCGGCAACGCGGTGAGTTATGTCCACACCCGGTTCGCGAATTATTGCCTCCAAGAGAGATGTGTCTATCCTTGCAGAGATGTCTTCTCACGGGGGAAGTTTGTAATAAGGGGTGTCAGGATTTGGCGATTGTACGCCACTATCAATAGTTTGTTTGAATAATCCAGGGATTGGGTCACTAGGGAAAGAAGGGAGCGGAATATCAGTAATGTTTGCGAAGGAATTAATTTTGTACTGATGAAGGTACCAGTGAATTAAATCGCGTGGGTAGTAGAAGAACGGATCAGGGGAAGTGGGGGTATGCCGCTAAGGAAACAAGCACTTGCTGATGGAGAAGTTCGATGAAGACCAAGAATTAATCGGATAGATGTATGATGTATTGGATCAAGTGCCTTAGTAACGACTGACTAGCCGAGGAGTACACCTGACACCCGTAGGTTAATCTGGAAAGGATAAGGGCTTTATAAATGGTGACAAGCAGCTTGGGATCAATATTGAATTTAGGACTGGACAAGTATTTTATAATGGAGAGGTTTTTCATGCATTTATTTTTAAACTTGGAAATATGAGGAGACCAGGACAGAGCGGAATCAAAAACTAGACCTAGAAATTTTACAGAACTGGAGAAAGGAAGAGGAAAATTATTGAGATGAAGGCGAATTTCTTGGTTATCTCTGTGCAGACGACTCCTATGGAAGTTGACACATGAAGTTTTGGAAGAGGAGAACTTTAGCCCATTGTGTACAGCCCATGTATATAGCTTATCAATTGTCGTTTGGAGGATGGACTGGGCATTAGATAGAAAGTTGGATGAGATTGATATATTCAGATCATCAATAAATAATCGGGCTGTTACTGGCGGCCTAATACAGCAGGAAATGTCGTTAATAAATAGGATGAATAAAGTCGCACTCAGTGCGGATCCCTGTGGGATTCCATTTTCCATAGGAACAGAAAAGGACATCACAGAGCCTACTTTCACTTGCATTGCTCTATTAGATAAGAAATGTAGGATAAAATTGCCCATTTTGCCATTTATTCCGGCATTTTTCAGTTTAAGTAGCAAGCCGTACCGCCATACACGGTCGAACGCTTTTTCAATGTCAAACAATATTGTGTACAGACATTGACCATTACTTCGGGCGTGAAGAATTTGCCTTTGAAGGCTAATAAGATGAGATAAAGTGCATTTATGTGTACGGCCGCCAGCCTGTATGGAGGAAATTAAATTGTTCGATTCGAGATAAAACAGGAGCCGTCTATTAACCATTTTCTCCATTACCTTCGACAGAGCACTAATTAGGGAAATCGGACGGAAATTATTGGGGATTCGCGACTTTAAATTTCCATTTTTAATAAGTTATATACAAGGATGATTGAGATTTCCCTAACGAGCACTTATGATGCAGTTACATTATTTTCTTTATGATTGGGTAGATTGTATTTCTACTCTTAATAATTGTTGCGATTTCGCGAACAGAAAACTTACGGTTTTCATTGAGAATAACTTAGATCGTATTCTTGTTTTATTCCTGAAAAATTTAAGTAACTCCTGAGTCTACTTAACTTCTGGAATAACTGGATATCAAAGAAATCTGGAAAAGTGGAAGGAACCAACTAGCTCCCGCCTTTTCACCAGTTCCATTTAGTTCATTATGAAAGCTTAATTCCACAACCCCCGACACTCCGTCAGAGAAATGGAACTCACTTTACTTTTAATTAGTATTAGTAAATGTTACCAATAGTATGTTTGGAAAATGCGGTACTAGGTGGTTAAAACTTCCGAATTTAAAAAAAAAATAGAAAACAAAAGTCAGTTACATATAACAAAAAGAATTTGTTTTAGAAAATTTCTACAATTTTTTTTTTTTTTTTTTATTTGAGCAATTATTACAATTTTAAAATAAATCTTAAATAAGTAATAAATATAACAACTGAGAAAGGAACGAGAAATAAAAACTTAGCCCAGCGACTAGTTTTTAAGGATACAGCGGACAGTTCACACGAGGTTTACAGGTTTACAGTTCTACAATTAAAGACAAAAAACAATAAACGATTAACTCTTAAATATTTGCAAAAATATTTATGTGAAATCAACTAATGTATTAAATAAACTTATAAAAATACTTAAAAAATCAGATTTTATATAAGGGATTAATTTTTGGTTTTTATCGAAGATTTTTTAATATAATACAATTTATATAAAATATGTCGTCACGATAGCTTAGTTGCTAGAGCGCTTGACTTTTGTCACGTAGGTTTTGAGTTTGATACCAGGCGACGAAAAAAAATTATAAATTAATTAAATAATCGATAATAGTCGCGCGGAAGGCAATGGCAAACCACCACGTGTGCCATCATATGCGCGCTAGTTAGTATACAACAGACACAAACGGACGCGATAAATCAAACATTTACAATCAGTTCCAAGTGTAATCTGGCGTTTACACTTACGTTGCATATATCAATTGCCGTGAGCACTACCTATATTTGTACAACTAGAATGTACAAATAGGTAATCTCAACGTTCAGCATCGAACAGTACGGCTTAGGACTAGGACATAAAATATAATCGTTAATATCACATGCACATGTATTTCACTGGTTTATCATTATAATGTAGTCCAGATAGTAGTACACTCACGAACATATATTAGATATTCATAATGTTCATGTTAATTTACAGTTCCCTTTAATTAATTTTTTTCAACACATAACAAAATTAAGGAATATGATAATAATAGAAATAAGTTAATCCACGGTTTGTTATTCAATTTTTTTTTTTGGGGGAGGGGTAAATTTTAATCTGATGTGAGGTAGATTGAATGAAAAACGCTAGAACAGGAACAACCTAGAATTTTATTTTTATTTATAACCCAACTTAATTAATATTATAAAATTTAATTCGTAAACTTTAAAATTTTTGTATGAATTTGTTATTCTTAAAACTAATAAAAATCTTGCAATTTTATTGCATGGTTAGAGATTTTCTCTTCAAATTTGTGAATACTAGTTAGAAATGTTAATGCATTTTACTTTTATATTTTGACTTTTTTAAATTAATGAAATTATTTCGTAATTGACGCAAATTTACCGTTTTTTTACATGATTATTTTATTATCGCTTACCAATTTTTATTTCATCTAGAAACTGAAATTATTTTTGTGCTCTTTCCCAACCTACAAATTATTATGATTTTTTCTGCATATATTAGGCTTTAATTTTGATTTACATATAAAATAAACTGTAATTCTTTTGTAACGCTGCTATAAGCATTTTTACAATATTTCTGATATTTTAATTTTTTTTGATAAAAATGAAAAAGCAATGTATATATTTTAAGATATTGTTGTCAATTTTAATTTTTAAAGTATTATATGAAAATTTTGAGCAAATTTTTGGTTTTGTATTTACACATCCTTAAATTTTATAGCTCTTCCTGTTACTAATTTGTCGAGATTATTAAACATACTAAATTTTACATTTTTGCGTCGTTTATATATTACCAATTATATTCATTTTTTTAAGAAAAATATTTAAACAGTTAAAAATTTTAGAACACTTGTGACTCTATATTTAAAACATTGATGCTCCGTGATATGCAAGTAATAAGACTCTCTACCAAGATCTTAACACTCCTTGTATCAGGGAGGTTATTGCAAAATCAGCCGCAAGACATATCGGAAGATTCCAAATTCATACAAACGTACTAGCGGTAGCGTTTTGAATAATCCGAAGGATACACAAACCTTCTCAGAGGGACGCTGCAGCCAACGGCGCTGATCTCCCATTCATGAGTTCCGTCTCCTACCTGGGGGTCCGCTTTCTACAAATTTTTCCCTCAAGAACTAATTCCAGTAGTCCGTACCTCCCGCCTCTCATGACATGTTTCAGATAGCTCATCTTGCGCTCCTTGCTTGTCGCCAGCAGCACCTTTCTTTTTCTGCCAATTCGCTGCAAGACCTCTGTATTGGTTACTTTCTGCATTCCCCTTAGCATTCTCCAATACAGGAACATTTCGAAGGCACCCAATTTGGTCTCCAATGCTTTCCTGAGGGTCCATGCCTCACATCCGTACGTAAGAACAAATATAATGTAATATTATATCATTTGGAGGCGTAAATCGAGGCTGAAATCAGTAGTTGTGAAGTCTTCATTGCTATGAAGGCTGCTCGTGTCTGTTCGATTCTTGACCGCATTTCTTTTTCTAGTCTACAGTTTTCATCAACTAGGGTTCCTAGATATTTGAAAAGTGATACTTGTTTAATTACTTCGTTATTAGTTGTGCAAGTGATCGGTACGTGTTTACTTTAGTTTTTGCTACATTTAGGAATAAAACCCAAGCTTCGCCAACCGCGGCCACGGGATCTATCAGTCTTTGTAGTTTCCACTGACTGCAAGCAAGAAGAACCTTATCGTCTGCCTATCTTATGTTGTTGATGATACAACCGTTGATGGCTACTCCCCCTTTTGTAATTTTCAATCCCTCTTGCTTATTGCTAGATATTTTGATTTTCATAAAAAAAAAAAAACTACAAATTTGGACATTCTGGTTCATGTAAGTCTTTAGGTTTATCAATTTTTGGGTTCCAAAATTTTTTTTGTTTGTAAATCAAACGTTTTGACCATAAAATTAAGCATTTTATGTTAAATAGACTTCACATTTTGCATTGTAGTTATTAAAGGGGCACTTTAAAATTTGAAAATTTTGAGTCTCTTTGGGGCTTCATATTTACGAACTTGTAACCTACACAATTTTCCTGCTGTTTATGAGGTAAAAATGTTATGCCAAACAAATTTGGGCTTTATAGAACTGAGACATATAAATAGACATTTCAGATTTTTAAAGGAATAGTTGAAAATTTTAAATAATTAGGCTCATTTGGGGTTCACAGTTAAAGTATTTAGCTCTTATGATTTATCTATTACTAAAAAGTCGAGAGTTTTATGCATAGAAATATCACCTTTTCACTTTTAGTAGTTTTTGTAAGGTTTTTTAATTTTAAAGTAAATAAATGCACTTATTTTTTCAGAAATAATTTTTTGGTTTCTCCCATTGTTTAGAAATCAAAGGTTTCGCATGTATT
Source organism: Icerya purchasi (assembly GCA_039619475.1). NCBI lineage: Eukaryota > Metazoa > Arthropoda > Insecta > Hemiptera > Monophlebidae > Icerya > Icerya purchasi. The sequence goes on from CM077115.1 coordinate 156,072,292, forward strand.
AAGTTTCAGATTTATATTTGTAATAATTTTTGTTGGGTGTTTTGACTATAAAGAAGACGATTCGAAATTTAGAAATTTAGACTCATTTGTGGTTTTATTTATAAAAATTTTTAAGCTTAATAATTTTTCTATTTTTTGCAAATTAGAAGTATTATAAATTTCAAATTCCTGTTGTGCATCTCTTCAGATTATTCCTATGCACCTTTATATTAATTAAAAATTCAGATCTGGTAAACTCTATGACAAATTTCAAAAATTTAAGTTTTATTTACATTACGACAAAAGTTGCACCACCTCCAAAAACCCTTTTTTTTAGCTTTTTAATAGAATTTGTACGTATACTCCACAGTGCCAGCTATTGCTAACTTGGCTTCATGCGTTAGCGCACATATTGGTATGTAACGCATATAACTACAAGGAGCGAAGTTATTCAGGATTCCGTCCAATTGACAATCTAGAGAGAATAGAGTAAAACTTTTCGAGTTTCACGCGCAACAATGACATGGTTATGCGGTTGTGAGAAGATAAAAAATTGTTCTGTTGGGCTTGCCTTTTATTTAAGCAAAAAAAAAAATGTTTGGAATGTAAATGGCTTTGACTTGAATCAGTTTTTGGGGAAGGCAGAAAGCTGTCATAAAAAAGAATATTTTTAAAAATTATCGATGTTACGCAAACAAATGTGACTCTAATAATAGGTTTAATAATGTAACAAAATTAAAATTTTTAAATCTCTTTTAAATTTTCCATAAATTTTTCTGGAAAAAGACTTTTTAAATTTAAAACAGCATTATGGAAACTTTTTCGATCTTACAAGTTTGAAAAGTGTACTTTCAAAATTCTAACATATACGAGTATAGAGACACTGCGGTGCATCTTATACTTGACCGCTTCAGGTCTAACAGATGTTTTTCCAGAAGTGTGTACAAGCTTTCTCATTTAATAACCACAATTTCGACAACCACCTTATCTGCAAAGGTTGATCATTCTCAGCGATAAAATAAATAAAAATGTATTTAAGGAATACACAAGGTCGGGAGTGACTATCTTCATTAGCTTTTATTAGTATTGAAAAAGAATTATTAGTAAACATTAGAAAAAAAACATCTTTTTCATGATGATGTAATAGACATTTTCACAAATAATAACCGGAAAATTGAATTAATTTATAAAAAAATGAGACATTCATTTCTCTTAATTTTTATTTGTTCTGTATTTAACCGAATTTTACGCACATTTATTTTTATGTAAAAAAAATATTTGATTGTGGCGCTTCCCCTCAATCCTGAAATTCATGCTACGTCACTGATAGTGAATATAGACAATTTACAAGGTAGAAAAATAAGTATAGGCATGGGAAGATTTTAAGAAGGAAATATATCAGCTTTGCTATGTATTATTGGGTGACCGGACAAAAGCGCACATGATAAAAACGCACCGGACCAAAGCGCACACGGACAAAAGCGAACATCGATTTGCAGAACAGAAGCTAATTTATTAATTTTTCCGTTCTCGGAAGTTGCATCATTTGTGAAACGGCAACAGTTTCCCCGCAAAGAATTTAAAATTCAAAAAAGTTATTGGTAATCAACGAAAACAAAGTAAAAATAATACAACTTTTTGTACGATTCACTTAGTCATCTTTTTGTGTTTTTTGTTTTGTTTTTTTTTTGTTCTTATATGTGTATTTGTTTGTTAATAATCATAGTGTCTACTGATTATGACCGCTAGGAAGTTACCCTATATACAGAATAAAATTTGTATCAATAATGTATTCAGGGTCGTCTCATCATGCCAAGTTGTGGGAGGGGTGCATTACCCAAAATACCGATTCATGAATTCATATAATTTAAAACCATAATTTTTAAGAAAATTTAGACCAGTTGAAACAATTTATAAAGAAACGGTTAGTATACAACAGTGTAAAATAAAAGTCACCCTCACTTTTTGACAAAGTAAAGCACTATTACAAAGTCTTATAGAATTAGTATTAAAAGATGAGATTTCTTTTAATAAAACTATTTAAAAAATATTTTTAATCCCCACAGCTTGATTTAAATCAGTTTTGACTGCAGAAGTAAAAAATAAAATAATCACATTGTGAAAGTTTAAAAAAAACATTAAAAAACATCATATAACATTTTGTTATATAAGTTATATAGTAAAAAAATAATTAGTTTTAAATTATATGAATTCATGAATCGGTATTTTGGGTAATGCACCCCTCCCACAACTTGGCATGATGAGACGCCCCTGAATACATTATTGATACAAATTTTATTCTGTATATAGGGTAACTTCCTAGCGGTCATAATCAATAGACACTATGATTATTAACAAACAAATACACATATAAGGACAAAAAAAAAAACAAAACAAAAAACACAGAAAGATGACTAAGTGAATCGTACAAAAAGTTGGAGCTAAAGCAAATGTCGCTGGCACACTGTCCACTCCCACAGCATGTGCCTACCTAATCTCAGGTGAAGCCGAAGCAGTGAGGCTACATGATGACAGCTCCACATTAGAAGCCGAGCTATACGGAATTCTCTTTGGATTGGAAGCATGTGCGTGGTGTAAATCTGAGAACAAACAATACATAATTATCACAGATTCACTGGCCTCCCTTCAAACTATTCAGTCACTTACTATAACCAGTCCACTAGTCTATAAAATAAGATCTACAGCACATCGCCTTACCCAAGAGGGTATACAAGTAGGCTTCTTGTGGAACGAATGTGTAGACCGAGCCGCCAAGTCAATGTTGTCTGTCCCTATGCCACCCAATGTCCCATCACCAGAAATCACTCCCTTCTTTCACAGAAATATGAAAGAACATTGGATCTCATCCTGGTCCCAACATGTAACTTTCCTAAGGAATATTAAACCAAATGTTGATCCTTGGTGGCCACCGATTCAAATGTCCAAAAAAGAATTCTCTGCCCTTAATAGGTTGAGACTGGGACACACATCGATATCTCACAACCATGTCCTCCAGGGAGCCTCTCCACCGATTCCCTGCCCATTCTGTAATGCAGCAATGCTACCTTCGGTGGAGCACATCCTGAAACAATGTAAAAACTTAACAAGAATCAAGGACGAACCACTACACCTTCTTTTAGATAACCGTCCAGAACAGGTTCAAACAATGCTAATCTTCCTTAACAGAAATAATCTAATAAACAAATCAAAATAAATCCGATACTCGTTGCTGTAATGACCCTGGCAGTTATACATGGCCAATGAGTAGTTTACAAAAAAAAAAAAAAAAAACTTTTCTGAATTTTAAATTCTTTGCGCGGCAACTGTTGCCCTTTCACAAATGATGCAACTTCCGAGAATGGAAAAATTAATAAATTAGCTTCTGTTCTGCAAATCGATGTTCGCTTTTGTCTGTGTGCGCTTTTGTCCGTGTGCGCTTTTACCCATGTGCGCTTTTGTCTATGTGCGCTTTTGTCCGTGTGCGCTTTTGTCCTGTACGCTTTTGTCCGGTGCGCTTTTGTCCTGTGCGCTTTTGTCCGTGAACCGTATTATTGTTGGTATTGAAAAGAACGAGCTATGTGACGTCATTCGGTGTAAGAAAAATATCACATGAACGTCATTACTTTGCTTCCTCACAGGTGGTTCCGGTTGACTCGTGATTAGAGAAGGTAGGCACTGGAGTCAATGAATTTATAAAAGAAAAATACAGCGTTGTCAAATAGATCAAACTTTCATTTAACTTTCCAATCCTTATTGACAGCAAGCATAGCAAACAACATCATTTTATTGATGTCATTGTGTTTTTAGTGCTGTTTTTGGTATATAAGATCAGAGACACCTTAATTTCTGCAGCTGGGTGCTGCTGACTACGCCGCGATGACACAGAATGTGATATAGGCCTTAATTTTAGCTTTTATTGTGAACTTTTGATTTATCACTTTATTTTGTGCAATGTAATTTTCAAATTTAAATTTATTTAAATATTACATATAATGATTTAAATATATTTTTAAACAGTGGTTAAATTATATTCAAAAATTTTAACTTGATCATGTTCTTGTTACAGTATTATTTTTTTTGTGCAGTCTAATATTTAGCAATTGCATTTAACATATTTTAAATAATTTATCACCGTGTTTTCAGTATTAGACAATGTAAGTTTAGTTTTAATACAAATTTTGAAACTTCTCCATCATTCTGTTCTACTTTCACGTTCAGAGATGCGAATAATTATATTTCAAACTATTAATATATTACAAAGATGACCAGTAATTTAAACTACAACACTTCATAGTATGCAAAATATATGCATTGTAGACATCATTATAATTTTATATATTTAGGAATATTTAAAATAAAACATTCTCATGAATATTTCGTGACCTTTTGAATAAACGCAAAATTTAAGAAATACGCGAAATTCACGTATCGACATTTAAAAATATCGATACTTCATTTCTATTTTGATTTTTTACTGTTTTTTTTTATCGCAAATGTGTTTATATGGTTTAGGTATTTATGTTTAAAACTAATTAGTATCGTGAATATAATATTTGAAAATAACAAAATAAAGTTCTTCTCAACACAACAATACTACAGAATGTAAGCGGGACGCATGAAGAATTCAACAAATTAATTGTCGGTATTACTCGTAATAAACGAAGATGGCCGAATCTCACGCGAGTGATTCCGAAGGTTCTGAAAAAATAATTACCGAATGTGAATCAAAAAAAAATGTACAAGTTCGTGTAACCGCTGTAGAAGTACCGGTTTCGACTATATCTGTAGGTTCACTAATAAACGTCGGTACTGGCGAAACTTATAATTTAATTAGTTCTAATCAGATTCAGGTAATTTCCTACATTCATAATTGATATAACAGTATAATGCAAATTGATGTGGTTTTGACGCAATAGTAACAAATTTAAGGAAATAATTTTTTATTATATTATCAGTTTAACTAAAAAATTGGATCTTTTTGGAGAATCATACTAACAACTTCGGGGGGGGGGGGGGAATTAAACTGTAAAGAACCTTTGGTAAAATTAAAGTGTAATCGTTGTATTTCCATTTAGGGAAATATATAATCTTATTTAGGTTGAGCCTGTATTAAATTTTGTCAATTTATAATTTTAGTTCTTCGTGTTCTGTTGTTTCAAAAATTGCATTAAGAATGGGTTTTTCCAAAATTTTATTTACATTATTTAAAGAATTTCGTTATTACAATTAATTGAAATAATTCCTTGAATGAATCAAATTTGTTGTCTGTTATAATAGATTATGAATTTTTAATTTTTATGTTTGGTACGCATTTAATAGTACAGCTTAATATTGAATGACATAACTTGTTAATTTATATTTGATTTAAGTTAATTCGTCAATAAGAGAAAAAAAAGGGGAAAACCTACTACTTCTTGCTCACGGCACACGTCACACTGAAAGAGAAAATAAAAAGTGTTCTTCCTTAAACTTACACGGTTATTTATGTAATAAATACAATTTTTAATGGTTATATTGAACATAATACTATTCGACTTTTCGAAAGTACTTATAACCTTGTTATCTCTAAAACTCAGACACCGAATGACGATAAATATCATCTTAAATATAAAATCGAAACTAACTACGGCGCAACATTAACATAAACTTATCTCAAATTCAACGAACACAAGACTGCAATATATAAAGTGTTGCGAGTAGGTTAAAGTGTTTAATTTTCATCTTTAACGCCGCATCGGAATACTTTTATTTTTTTCTTTACATTTCACATTGTTGGCGATAAGCTTCTACTCGGATATTTGTTATTTTTCTGCCATTTCAACGGTTTCTCGTACTGATCTCGTTTTTTTTTTTTGATTCAGTTTCGCTAAGAAAATATTTCTGAACAAAGCTGTGTGCTGTGTATTAAACTTCCGAGAAGTTTAAGCAAGGTAAATAGGACGAAACGGGGAAGAATAGGGTTTTGGAATAGAAAAAATAATAAAAATGTTCCAGGAATGAGTATAACCGCAATTAGGAAAAAAATGGAAAATATTTGAAAGTATCTAGAGCAGGACCGTATCTAAGGGGGGTTGAATCCTGACCCCTCCCCTCCGAAATGTCTGCAAAATAATAACTGCTTGAATTAAGTGGACCGAAATGCAGAATAAATTTATTTCTTTTCAATTTTTGGTAAAAGAAAAAAAAAATAGAAATTTTTATGAATTCTATGGAAACAACTGTTTTTTATTTGTTTTTATTATAGTGTTCAAATATTGCATATACAATAATCGACTACAAGGCTTTAGTGTACTATTTATAAATAAATATATTTCATGATAATACACACACACACACGCATAACTGTGTATATATATTTATAAAAATATTTTCGTAACCCCTCCCGAAATTTTGGTCTAGATACGGGCTTGATCTGGAGAGAAAAATCAATAAGATTTTTAAGAACAGAAAAAGTGATCTCATCTAAGCCTAGAAAAGAATTAGAAGAATATGAATGGAGTTCCGATAAAGTAGAAATTGAGTTAAGAAAATGTAAACTAAGAGTAGGATTCCTGGAAGCTAGGAACGTATCTAGGAGCTATGGAAAAGCTGTGTTTAGTTCGTGTCCGATACTTTATTAATGTTAATTTATATTCATGCGTTTATGTTCACAATTTATTATACGCCTTTTTATTTTTAATTAAAGGATTTGTCTATAGTTAATGATGTACAAATACGGCATTCTCTATATACATAAGCGGCATGATAAACCATATTTTTAATTTTTCTGCATATTCTAATATTTTTCAAAATTGTACCTGTGTTCCGATGATATCCTTAATAAACGGTTGTTTTTTACCCATTTTTTTTTCTTTTTTATTTTTATTAAAATTTGTTAATGTAGACTTCAACTTTGCTTCTACTGTAACCTAGTTCTTTCTATACGTTATTTTAGCTGGATATTTTTCAATATTGTGAGTGCCTTTAAAATACTCATGTTTTGACTAAGACAATAATAAGACTACGTACATAATGATCAGTATATGTATTTCTAATATACGAAAGTAATAATGTAGTCTTCTTTCGTTCTTTCAACGTACCTTATTTTTTTTTTCCTTCATAAGATTTTTCGTAGGACGAATTTAGAGGGTAAAAATTTTTTCGGTTACACCAAACTAAGAGTTCTTATCGCTTGATCCATTGATTCCGTAAAGATATCTGTGAAGATGGAAGTTAGGAGGTTACCCCTAGACTCTATTGTCGTGCCATAACAATTCAATTAGACGATTTCGGCGAAAGTAACCAAAAGTTTGAACAAATTATACTGGATTAATGCCCACAACATTCACGAGCTGAGAAATAAAATAAAAAACTAAATTGCGATATTACTTTCCATCTTTGCATTTTTTAAATTTACAACGCATTAAGGTTAAATTCTTTTATAATTTTTAATTGTATATGGTATGTATATATACATATACATAAACATATCTCCGCATGTACATATATATATATATATATATGTAAATATGTGTGCCTAAATGTTTATTAAATTTATAAAAACAATCAAATAATACTGTTTTTTGTTCTCATTAGCTTACAAGTAACGGTGAATTTGTATGCGTTGAAAATAGTCGACCTGCCGATATCAAAGACAATAACGCATGGCATGCATTAGTTCCAGCACAAGTAATTACCGTTTATTTGACAATTACTTTATGGAGAAATCACGAACATCTGGGGAAAAAATTGAACTAATTTCAAAAACACGATAGAAATAATTGTTCTCTGTTAAATTTTTGAAATATTTAAAAAATTAACTTTACATTGTTATTTTCTAAAGATTTGAACGAATAATTCTTTAAAATATAATATAATAAAACAAACTTTAATAACAAACAATAAGGGCAAAATAATTTATAAAATAAATTAGATAAATACCTTAATTATAAGGTATTTATCTAATTTATTTTATAAATTATTTTGCCCTTATTGTTTGTTATTAAAGTTTGTTTTATTATACAGTTTTAACAAACAAGTATGTATTCACCTACATTTAATTCTTTAAAAGCTAATTTCCATTTATCCAGTTCACACTTTACACGGTGATTTTATTGATTTTTTTTGCAATATGGAATATTCAGGATACTCTTTGATGTTTAGAACTTAATTTGTGAACTCTGATCTTAATATATCGTATAAAAAGATGTAATCTTATGATTTTTCGTGATCCATTACTAAAAATTGTAAGTATTTGTGTTTTTTCTGTTTGATGCGAACGAAAAATTCGATGTAAATGTACAAAAATTTGTTTTTCGGTTATCGTTTTATTATTATCATGTGTTACACTGTGTCATACAAACTAAAAACGCTGCTTATAGTGATAATTGACCGGTTGATTTGCAAGGAATTTTTAAAAAATATTTACTTAAAAACAATTATTCAAAAATGTGCTCTACCGATTTTACGTACCTATTATCTTATTACGTTAGAAATTAATGTAGTAACTTTTTTATATTGTGTTTTTTTTTTTTTTTTTAATTTATCATTTCAGACAAATAATTTAAATACCACACACGTCGTATTGAACGATGCCGTACAGACAGATTCCACCATAGATAAACTCACTTATGAAGAAGCTGTAAATTTACCAGTTTTACACGTTCGATGTAAGGTAGAATATTTGGCCAATTACTCACTAAAAAATAATTTTAAAACTTCAGCTAAAAATTTGTATTAGTGGTATGTTTTCTCATTTATCGGATATTATACTTTTTCTCACATATAATTCTAGAACGTGAATGCCGAGTTACATAGGGATAAGTTTGGATCGGGCGGAAGGGGTCGATGTATTAAATTAAATAACGAATGGTACACGCCAAGCGAATTCGAAGCATATGGAGGTCGAGCTTCCAGCAAAGATTGGAAACGTAGTATCAAGTATAATTTGTTATTTCATACTTTTTTGTATTTTAAGTACTACGTAAACTTTGATAAATCGTAAATGAAATGCAAAACATGGACAAATTTTTAAATTGCTTTTCTTGAAATAATAAAAAAAAAAACTTCTTTAAAAAATTGCAAAAACTTTTAACAGTATTTATTACATTAGTGAGAAATGTTTTTGTTCGCGTTGAGAAGGATTATATTACAATAACAGAGATTGCCCGAATAGAGAGTAGTTTGACAAATGATTAAACTTTTTTTAAATTCAAAGGACTCATTTACTTGATTTTTGAAATAGAGCTGCATTTTTTCGGATCCACTAAGAACTTCAATGAATTAGTTAAGTCTAATAAAGCGCTTTCTTGAATTGAAACATTAAAGGTTCGTCTTTACTACGTGATCGAACTTGCGTGTTCAGTGTAATGGATTTAATTTACATTTGTTTGGTTCAAGCCACATTATATATCAAAATAAAGATGAAAATTTCACTGAAAATTGTTAAAGAAAATGCGATCAAAAAATCTACCGATAATTTTGATTCATTGTGCTTAATAAGAAGACGTTAATAAAACATTCGAAAAGATTCCGTTCGGAAGGTTCGAATTTTCACTTGCTTTATACATGTTCTGAAATTTTCGCCTTTACACACGAATTTGTTTTTAAAAAAATAATTCTACATATAATATCGCGTCAATTGAAAACATAAATTTTTACAAATCAACTGTTTAAAATATCGGTATATAGTTTTATTAGTAGCAGAGTGTAAAATGGTTCTCATAGAATTCTAGGTTGTTTTCAAAAATTATCAACATTATAAATAGATGATTGAAATAAAAAATTCATATTTATATTATCAAACAGTTTTCATTGGTTAGAATTTTCCGTATTACATGTTAGTCGAGAAATTATGTAAATGAGAATTTATGTTCTATTAATCACCTTTGGAAATATTGTTAAAAGCTTTAATTACACCATTTCTGCAATGATATAACTTCCATTATTTAAAACAGATGTAAAAAACAGAAACTTTAAAAACGTTTTACTTAAGTAAAATTACCTTTGGGTGGGGTATCTTTTGAAAATTAAGTATTTTTAATTTCCAACTTTTTACGCTTTATATAAGTACGGACTGAGTTTGAATTCTGGAAAAATCAAAACGTTATAATAATAAGAAGCGCTTTGTATAGTATGGAAAATTTAAGATTAATGAGTGTGCGGAAATTGTTTTGGCTTAATTGATTTTTCGTATTAATTATCGATAAATAGTCCTCCGAAGTATATTCGTATTTTTTTTTTAACTTGTAAAGATGAATAGTCATGCTACAACTCAGTCTATTTACTATTGCGCAGATGATATTAATCCGGCGTGACATTTCGGAAGTCTGTGGAGGTTTTTATAAACGTAATTTCTGTTTTTTTATTTATCACAATTCCTTTGTTGTCGGCTCTTTTTTAATTTTGCTCAAATTATCCTATTAAAATTTTTCTTTTTTTAATTTTTATGTCCTGATTTATATAATTGGATAATTGATAATTATTTCTTACAGATTTGCTGGCAGAAGTTTACAAACGTTAATTGATCAGCGAGTTTTAATACCGCACGCTACCAGTTGTATATGTTCCAGTTGTTGTGATGATGAAAACGCGGTAAGATTTATTTTAAAATTTTTATAAGAGATGATCTTATCGAAGTAATTTACGCAAGTTTAAGCTTTATCATATTGCAAAAAAAATTATTTTCTTAATGTAATAATTTACTGTTTATTATTATTTTCTTTTTCTTATAATGTTCTTCAGTAGGTTTTTACATTAATTGGCAAAGGCAAAAAGCATATAAGACAAATTCTAGGTGTAAATTTAAGAACAAAGTCAGGAGAATTGGTTTGCGTAGTATGTATGTGATGAAAACTATTGCAAAAAAAATGTCAATATAAATAATCTTTAAAGTTAAATAATATCGCATCGAAAAAAATCTGAAGTTACATGAATCTGGTGTAGTCTAAAAAGTTAATATTAGGAAGAGCTGCAAGTGAAACAACCAAATGAATATATAGTCTGTTAGATAAAAAGGTTGAAAACATGGATTTATTATATGTATAGAGCAAATAATGAAAATTAAAAATAAAAAGAGAGAGAAAGAAAAGAAAAAGAGAATGATTAATTCTTAATCTGTAAAACGATGACTGAACGGAATGGAAAGAAATTAAGGCTGAAAACTGGGTTCCAGCTGTATGAGAAGATAGTACGAAGCGGTATTACAGAATAAGGAAGGGTATCTATCTAACTAAAGGCTGGAGTGATTGATTGAGGAATGGAAAACTAGCAATAAGTTGGAAGCTGGAAAGTAGTTAGAGAAAGAAAGGACGACCGACCGAGCTAGAAAATCTGCCGTCTCATTGTCCTCAATATCAGAATAATTTTATAAGAAAGTTGGAGATAAGGGAATGAATCGATAGAATAATACTATTAGAGGAATAAGTAGTAGGAAAAGAAATTGCTTGAAGGGCGCTTTTCTAATCGGAAACAGTGAAGAATTTAAAGATTTCCCTAGTTGTAGAAAAAAAAAAGGAAATTGAAACTGACTCAGCTGTGAAGAGGAAGCAGAAGGAAAGGAGCCTGGAGGATTCAGAATGATGAAGAAAGGGGGTAAACGTACCGCTTACAACACCCCCTTCATTTTGGAACCTTCAGTAAAATATAATACACGAGAAGGAAATAAGGATTCTAGTGTAAGAAGAAATTCAGATTTAATTATTCCTCGGGAAGTAGAGTTCTTCTTCTTCATCCGCCGTCTCCGTCTCGAAGGTTGGCGATCCACAATTGGAATTTATTTCTATCAACAGCTGTTCGGAAAAGTTCTAATGAGGAACAGTTGAACCAGTTGTTAAGATTATCCATCCATGAAATTTGACGTCTACCTCTCGATCTCTTCCCGGCAATTTTACCCTCAAGTAGTATTTTTAGAATGGTATGCCTAGATCCTCTTAAGATATGTCCCAAGTATTGTAGTTTCCGTTTTTTGATGGTTCGTAGTAGTTCAAGGTTCTTTCCCAGTCTATTAAGTATTTCAATATTCTTTACCTTTTGTGTCCATGGTACTTTCAGGGCACGTCGGTAGCAGTACATCTCAAAAGCGCTGATTTTTTTTTTCTAAAGTTGAGTCTAGTGTCCAGCACTCACAACCATACAGTAGGATGGAGAAAACGTAGCATCTCAGGAGTCTGATTCTGAGTTCCGAAGTAGAGTTAGCACGAAGAAATAGAAGGGAGAAATTGATGGGCTGCTATATGCTGATCAAATCGTAAGAGAATAAGGGGGGAGCTTGTTATAGGAAAATACAAATGGAGGAAATTCAGAAATCCATGCAGCTATGTGAGAGAGGATCGGAATTTAATTAGGGAGCGATATCTAAGCAGAGTTCGGCATATATAAGGGGGATGCGTATTTGTTTCGGATAAAACTGTGGGAACAGTAAATTTTTAAGCACTAATGCAAAGGCGGAGACAGGCGTAGTGGATTTTATCAAGTTTGGATAGAAGCGGTTTGTAGGAATTATCGTAATAATCAAGTTTGAAACAAATTATGGATTTGTAAAGCATTAGGAAAATCGCAGGATTCCCTTCCCATTTTTGAAGAGATGAAGCTTTTAGAAGGTTCAGTCGTTTGAGAGAGAAATTTTAGAGATAGTTGATGCGTTCATGAAAAGAAAGGCGACCATTCAGGAACAGGCCAAGATAGCAAATGGAAGATACAAAAAGATTTGAAGGGAGAAAAGTGCATATTAGAAAGGGACATGCCAAGAACAGATAAAGAATTATTTATTTCTTCATTGGCTGTAGTCAAAACAGTCGGGAGAGTAGATAAGGATATCCATCTGCGTATATAAAGGAGGAAGATTTTATAGGGAGAGAAGCGATGTCAAGGAAATAAATCTTAAATAGAATGGAGCTAAGACATGAACCCTGGGGGAAATCCGCGATAGACATATCTAGAGATGGAGAGGGAATGAGTGGAATGTGAGAGAGATTTTAGTACTTTGGAAGAGATTGAGAATGGGAGTGATGAAGGAAGAAGGCATGTTGAACGAAAGCAGCTTGGTACAAAGAGTGGGAAGGTGTACATTATCAAAAGCGGCAGAGATGTCAACGAAAATAGTAATAGTAAAATTCCATTCTATGAAGAATTTGTAGATATTTGAGAGCAAATAGCTTATGCATTAACCAGACCTAAGCTCGGACGGAAGCCGTACATATTGGGAGAAACCAGACTATTATGCTCTAGCCATTAGACGAGACAATTATTTAACATACCTTTTCCGAAGGCAGGAAGCTAAGGAGATGATTTTTTTTTTAGGAATAAGAATAGTTATGTCATCATTCCAAGATTTGGGAGTATAACCAGAGTGAAGGAAGGAGTTGAAAATACTCAAAAGTACCTGTAACGAAGATGGAGAGAGATTTTTGAGGATTAAGAACGAGAGGTTGTCCAATTTTGAAGAAATGTAAGCGGTTTTATTCAGTATAGATGAAAGTTCGTCATAGAGGGAAGGTGAAAATAGAACGTGAGATTCAGCATTGAAAGGTGAGGAGAAGGAGAAGAGAATTCTTCGAATGAGACAACATAGGTGGGAGCAATAGAATTTTGGAAAGAAAGCAGTTATAATGAAGAAGGGTTGGAATAGCCGACGCTCAAAGAGAGGAGATGTAATGGATCTAGCCATTTTCCAAATTTGAAAAAAGGGCGTATCTTTAAAAAAAGAGGAACAAAATTGTGTGTTTTTCTTAGCGATTTTGAGGATAAACCGGGCTCTAGCGTTGACTTCGTTGTGGGTTAGGAAATTAAACATTGAGGAACGGGAATGAAAAGATTTGAAGATGGTGGTACCTTTTTAAAGGCTAAATTACACTTTTCGTTCCTCCAGAGCGAAGTAATAATAGGAGCCTTGTAACGCCAGGAAGTTGGGATAGGAGAAGAACACCGTGAGGGAGCAGAATAAAGAGATTAAGTGTAAAGATTGCATTGAGGTAAGGGATCAGGATCAGCCTAAATGGAAGTGAGAGAGGAATCTACCAAAGAACGAAATGTAACCTAGTCAGTTTTGGACAGAAGCCAACGGGGGAAGTGAAGCAGAATAAATAGAGCTGGAAAAGACATTATCGAGTGTCAGGAGAATTGATGTATGGTCACTACCGAAAGTTCCATCGAGATTTCTCCAGGAGCATTTAATTCCAAGTTTGGGAGGGGTGAAAGAAAGATGGACAGAGCTGGAGGAAAAGGCGTTTTTGTAGGGTAGGAGAATGATCGTTAAGGAGAAAGAGGTTATGGTTTTAAATTAGGTCTTCTAGAATCGAGCCATTCGTATTATATCCTGCGCAGCTCTAAAGAAGTGAATGAGCGTTCCAAGCTGGAATTAGGGGGATTGTACACAAAGGCGATAATTATCGGATTAAGTCGGAGATTAGACTGGGAGGTATGCACCATGTTAGAGTACTTTGGATAAGGAGCAGGAAGGGAGCGAACATCGTGGGATTGGTATGATTGGTCGCTCTTGATTAGAATGGCTATTCCACCATAGCCGTTCACACGATTGGAGTGAACTATAGAGAAACCTTAGAAATGGATCGAGGAGAAGATTTTTAGACAACAAAAATACCTGAATATTATAGAGGTCTAGTAAACCCTCTAGAGCCTGTTTATTTGTATGTAGACTACGACAGTTCCATTACAAGGTATTTGTAGACCGGTTCTGTGGCATGATGATTTAAAGAGGAAGAAAATAGGCGAGTGTAAAAAGATGCTGAACATAAATTTCGGTTTGTCGGAGGCGAGTTTCCTAAAAGCAGAACGGCCTAAACGACATATGTAGTAAACCGAGATAATGAATTCTTTCTATTGAAGGAAGGGTCATCCTTTGGCAACCTAAGGTTCACCTGCACGAACTTAGTTGTTTTCAAGTTTTTAGGCTTGTGTCTGCCAAGGAAGGACATGGAAAAGTGAATAAGCCAGGGATCTGTGAATAGTTGGCTTACTATCATAAAAGAAGAAACTAGGCAAGCGAGAACAATGAAATAGGCCGAAGGTAAGAAGAATAACAGAGCAGTTGAAAGATAATGTAAAGAAGGTGAAAGACATAGCTAAGGAAGATGTGGCAGAGGGAGTTGTTTTAATTGAACTGAATATTGTTGGACAAGAAGGACACGAGATTGTCAACGAAAGAAACAGAGGAAGTTTTGTTGAAATATAAAAAGAGCTCTATGATCGCTGTGAATAATTTAGAGATGTTCGAAAGGATATCGGAGGGAAAGTTATGGGTATTACTGTGTAGGGACTTGCGTGTGCAAAGGAACACTAGTAATGAGTAAGTTTATTATTTTTTCAGATATAGATCACAGGTTTTGAAAGTAAATCCCAGATACATATTCAACCTATCAAGTCACAAACAGACTTGTATGGAGAAGATCGTTTATTAAATTTAAAACAATAATTGAGTTGATAAACTGAATAAATATAAAATTATGAGAAATAGTGGATGGTCTAACGCTTGGTGTGTTAAGAAAACTTCAGAAAGCGCATACTATATAATTTCACGGAGAACAAAGTGTTTTTGAGGTTTAATTAAATGTGATATATGGTGTTATTTTCCACTTCACCAGCTGACCTGGCACATACGTAATTTTGCATTTATTCTGTATGAATGGCAGAAAAGGGCAGACCTGAATAAGCGGTTCTTTTCTTTCAGGGTTAGTTTTTAATTTCTGTACCAGAACCACGCGAACCTTATAAAAAATGTTAGCCTTTTTGCATATTAATTAAATCTGTTCGTTTTAATGTAACATTAAAGATTTTAATTCTACTTCGAAATAATTTAGGGAAATAGCAAAAAACTTGCTATTTATTTCGATGCATTTACTCTGGCAAATAAGAAATCAGAGATAAAAAATTTACGAAAAAAAAAATAGATTTTAAATGAAATATATAAAATGAGAATACAAGAAAAAAAATAGTATTTAAATTTCTAAAGGGAGAAGATATACTGAATATTATCAGAGTTCTGACTTTTTGGTACACGTAAACTTCTCTAGAGCATAGTTGTGCCGTACAATTTTATTTTATATACAAATGTATTTAAAATTACTAAGATTATGAAATTAACAAAATTATTAAACGTATTAAAAGTTTTTTTTGCATTTATTTATTTACAGGTAGGTCCAGTAAAACTTTTCACTCCGTACAAGCGACGTCGGCCAAAAAGTAATAATGCGAAAAAGAAAATAAAAGGTTCAACTGGCAGTAACGAAGAAGACAGTTGCGATTCATCAGGAACAGGTAAAGTATAATTGCGTTTAACTAACATATTACGTATATTCTTTAGCGGTATTATTTTAAAATTTAAAACACATTTCAGCTTCACTTTAAAAAAAAAAAAAAAAAAAAATCAGATAGTGTTTTGTTTAGATACAAAAATAAAAAGACGTAGTTAACAGTGCTAAAGAGCATACAGCTCTTTTTTAGGTAAACGAGTTCTACGGCCAAAAACGTATGATCATACGTATATAAGAAATAAAATGTTAATTTAATCAGTAAATAAATGAATATGTCAGACAACGGTGCACTACGTCGAAAAACACTTTTAATAATTTTTTATTTATTAATTATATTAACAATTTATCATATTGCGTTATTATTTCGCTATATGTTAAAAAGGAATTGACTAATAACCGAAATAAGATATGAATATTAGATTTATAAAAAAACGAGACAAATAAAAGAAGGATTCTTTTCGTACAAAGATCACTAGATCATTCATTCCGATTCTTTGAAAGGCCATGGTGGAGTTGAATTTTCAATTAATTATCAATTCGGAAAAGCACTCGGCAATGTAGAAATTATTGGTGGGAGAATAATAATGGCCCAATTTACTACTGCACTTTTTAATACGACTATTGAACATTATTATATTCCAACATTAAACAAGGAAGAAAAAATAACAGGAGAGATATACGTAAGAATCGAGAAATATTTGCAGAAAGCCATGGCAGATAAAATTGTAATATTTATAGGAGACTGCAATGTTAATATCGGAACGGGAAAGGTGGAAACTTTAGACAATAAAAGGACAGAAGACAACGACTGATGAATCTTCGTTAATTGGTAGTGAAAATGTGGAACAAAGTACCACAACCCAGAAGATACACATGGAAACACCATGGTACCAAATATGATGGATGCCGGTTGATTATATAAGAACACCTATAATAGGTAACTGCTGGAGCTGGTAATCAATGGTGGAAAAGAACTACACAAAAAACTATTTGAAATGATAAAATATTCAATGAGGAGAACGGGCCAACAGAAATTAAGTTGTACCGACACCTGAAAAAATGTTACATAAATCCTACAATGATCGTAAAATCTAATCATCCATACTTCAATAACTTTGCTATATGTAATCAAAAGAAGAATAGGGCACATAAAAACATATTTGGACGCACAAAGTATAGTTTTCGAATGAAATTATCAACAAGAGATATGCAGTTGGCACATTGTAAGTGTGTAAGGAAAGAATAATTGCAATGAACAGCGTGAGCTGTATAGAATGAAGCAGCTCTTTCCGCTATTGAAAAGGGTTGGAATACGCAACAAACTGGTAAACATATTGCAAGACCAATATATGAAACACTGTACTATTATAAAATGAAAAAGTAGCAACGCACGACCAGTAAAAATGAACAAATATGTAAGAGATAATTATGAAGGAAGTATTAGAAAACAACCACGGAGACAATTGGAAGATGCATCCTCAGCATAATTCAGTTTACGAAATTTTGCAGAGTGGAAATGTGAATATTGTTGAAAGTATTGGATATATCAGTGAAAGAGGCGATAGTGTAATTTTTGTTAATAAATGAGTTACAAATATCTAAAAGGAAAAGACTAATAGGATGAGAAGGGTCAAACTCAGAATCGAATCCAAACATATTTTTAAGGAATAAGTTGTTGCGCTCGAACCACCAAACTAATTGTCGGTTTAGTATGCTTTCAAACAATTTTTTTAAGCAAAGAACAAAGGACAAAAGGCGGATGAGTTTTTTTTTTGTTTTTTTTTTTTTTTTTGAGAATAGGTATTATAATAAAAGAATTCCAAGATTCCGAAATGGAGCCTATTTGAAGAAAAGAATTAAAGATATTACAGAGAATACTGAGGGAAGAATCAGAAAGATTTTTAATTATAAAAAAGAAAATCAATCAGTATCAGGAGCAGAATTAGATGATTTCTTTAAAGAACAAAGAAGCTCATTAATATTAAAGAAGCATGTAAGGAAATGAGGACTAAAAGTAGATGAAGTAAAAATAGGATAGATTTCATTAAAAGAAGGAACATAGAAAAGAGTAATAGAATCTATTAATGAAACGAGATTGTCTAAAGTTAGAATGATATTTAAATATTGGACCTTTGAACGATTTAGCCATTTTCTAGACTTGAAAGGGAGGAATAATGCGGAAAAATGAAGAGCGGAATTTTTTCCATAAATTTTTTTTGGCAGTTTTATAGAGTTAGTCCTTTTGTGAGCGAGAAAATTAGACAGTGAAGGCAAGAGAAAAAGTACTTTTAGAATGTAATACACTGGTGATGAGTTACAATCGTAGTTCCGTCATAAGGAAGAAGAACTGTTTCGCTTCTTATTTGAGGTAGTATGAACTGGAGAAAATAATAGGGAAAAAGCTGTGTAAATAGTATTAGTAAAATAATTATACTGAAATGTAGGATTTTGATTGGGTTGAATATAAGAAAAGGGTCAACGATAGATTGGAACGGAGATCAATTCGTTCTAGAAACAAAATATATAGGAGCATGTACAGGTCCAAAATATTATTAAAAAGGGGGATGTTCATGAAAATAATTATTGATATATGATAAAGGTGCCATTTAAAGTTTCCAGCAATTAAGACCAACGTTAGAAAACACAAATACACACATCAAACAAAATAAAGATAGATTTTTTAAATATTTGAGAGAGTTGTTAAGTAGGATTATGTCTTCAGGTGTAGCTCCATTTTTCTTTTGTCTGGAACAAACCCATCGAGAGAAATGTGAGTTACAATCACCACCAATTATAAATGAATTTGAAATATAACTAAAGAAGGGAGAAAATGGAAAGTTATTAAGATCAAAGTCAAGTGGAACATAGAGACTAAGTCAATAGGATGAGGGACGAGTAAGTTTGGAATGGAGATTAAGGTTTAATTTAGTTTGTGAGTATTAGGAGGAACAGGAAGAGAAAAATTATGTGAGTAAAAACAACGTCATTCCTAATCAGAATAGCAGCTCCTGCGTAACTTGTAACTTTCTTTATGACCTGATCTGACTACATTATAGCCCTTATTTTAAAATCGATACTATTTTTGAGTCAAGTCTCAGATACTAATACATATTAATTTTATATGTTGATTCAATAAATTTTCAGGACCGTTTTGTATTGCCTTTATACTTCGACTTATTATGTATACGTTTAAGAAGTTTTTTTTTTTTTTTAAGTAATAAATTAGTCCAGATAAGAATTAATTTGATTAGAATTTCAGCTTTTATTTTATTTTTTTAACCTTCACGGAATGTTTATTTTTGCTATTATCATATTGAGTCGTGAAATTTCACGTCTACTTACATTGACATATAAATATTATTAGTTTAGAAATAAATCTTATTAATTTGGTTTCTTTGTATTAGATCGAAACAGTAGTTGGAGAGCAAATTCAGAACAAGCCGATAGTGATCCATTATCATCAGACCTTAATGATTCTATACAGATTATGTGCAATGATCTATCACTGGCTGTTTCTACGGCAGATGTTAAAGACATTTTCAAAAAATTAAATGAGGTATATTTACATACTCGTTGACGATAAAACTAATTTATAATAACAACGGTAATATGAAAAAGGTTACGAAATAAATAACTAAAGTAACAGAAATTGCTACACAAACTAGATATTATCTTTTTTTTTTTTTAATAGCATATTTAATTGCAATTTACTCTTCAATAGGTATATTAAAAAAACTATTATCCGGGATGGTTAATGAGGTCTGAGGGATCAGGTTTATATATATATTTGTAAGAAGTTTCATACTCTTGGCAGGTCGTTGAGAGATTATGAAAATATACGAGTGTATATATATACATATATATGCGTTCGTACGTGTGTGTGTATGTACGAATGGGCCTATAAATATGGTAAAAAATTATTCATACATTTTTTAAAATAAAATCAAAGATATATTTAGGTCATACGGGCTGTGAGCACGCAGGATACCCATTTTTCATTAAGATATTAGGACCGCTCTAAAAGTTTTTGATTTTGTAAAAGAAATATGAAAAGTAAGAAATAATATTAAAAGGTTGTGTGTCTCAATACCCCTGACAGATATATGTTAAGTATTAAGAAAATAATACAAATAAAAACACCGAAAATGTAGTACTAGAAAATGAGTGGCAAGATTAAATAA
The DNA here is from genome assembly GCA_039619475.1 of Icerya purchasi. Classification (NCBI taxonomy): domain Eukaryota; kingdom Metazoa; phylum Arthropoda; class Insecta; order Hemiptera; family Monophlebidae; genus Icerya; species Icerya purchasi. Next base: position 156,092,699 of record CM077115.1, read on the forward strand.
ACAAAATACAAAATTTGACGGGGTGCTCTCACACTGAGTAATGTAGAGGGAAATATGAACTTTTTATTATATCAAGTGTATAAGTATGAAACGCGTATTATTTTTTCAAAAAAAAAAAGTTGTTAAATTCGAAAAAGGGTAAAAAGTGATTAAACATCTGAAATTTCCATGGTGGATATGATTAGAAAAAATAATTTACGGTAGACACCGTGTTATAAAAATTATTTTATTTTAATGCTTAACGTTTCGGACAGCTTACACTGTGACCATCATCATAATCGAACTAAAGCAACAGAACGAAAGAAGAAGAAGAAAGAAGAAAAAGATTTATTTGTACACCTTCGATATATAATACAATACAGAAATTTAATAGGAATAATTATCCGTACGGAAAGAGAATTCTTACCGGATATGGGCATGCCAGTTAATAATTTACTTAATACTAGTTAACTTAATAGTATTTAATTTGCAGGAAAAGTTACGAAGTACAAAACCTGCTCGCATGAACAACCAAACTTACAATAAAATGATTAATTAGTAATTTAATCTACGCCAGTATTAACCTGCCCACTGGAATTAGAACGCAGCTGCTTAGTTAAATACGAGGGAACTAAATTAATTACTTATAACAGCTTAAAAGTACTAATTATATAACGCTTATTTTCTTATAATGTCGCTAAGACACAAAAGTTGCAAAGTATTTCTTTAAATGTCAGTAAGATGTGTAACAGAACGAAAATTATGGTTGACAATAGTGATAAAAATGAAAAAAATATACGCCACGGAAACCTCAAGCCGATAAAAATACCTAAACACAAGAAGGAAACAACCAACAAAAAAAGATACAAGGGAAAAAAACCAAATAAAAAACAAGTATAGAAATCGGCGAAAAAATATCGGTAACCGCCGAAAATTCCTAAACGAAGACGAAAGAGGAAAATACGAACGAACAAGTAGAAAAGAAATATATAAACTCAGAAAAACACAAGAAAAAACAGCCGAAAATTCCTAAACAAAGATAAAAAAGGAAAATATGAACAACCTACGAGTTAAAAAAGAAAAAAAAATGGTTTACTCAAAGTATGCTCCTGGGTAGTTACAAATTTTTTTCATCTTTCAGGCAGTTTGTGAATACCACGCCCGTAAAAGTCGTCCACTTTTTCTGCGAACCATTCATCGATCCATTTTTTCACAATTTCGTACGAGCCAAAGCGCTACTCAGCAAGTGCATGACTCATCGATGCAAACAAGCGGTAGTGGGAAGGGACCAAGTTTGGTGAATAAGCCGCATGGGCTAGCACTTCCCAGCTGAGTGCTCCCAACGTGTCGCGAACTGATTTTGCTGTATGTGACGGAACATTGTCATGAATAAAAATTACTTTGTATTGTCTTTTTTGATATTCTGGTCGTTTTTTGAGCATCGAACAACTTAAATCGATTAATTGCTGTTGGTAGCGTTTAGTATTAACCGGTTCATCAGACATTAACAGCTCATACATAATAAAGCACACCCTTTTGGTCCCACCAAACACAGAGCACCGTCTTTCTGCTCAAGCGATTTTGTCTTACGGTTGATGTAGATAGTGCGTCTGGGTCTACCAATGATCTTTTCCGTTCGGTATTTTCAAAATAAATCCACTTTTCATCTGCAGTAACGATATGATGCAAAAACGACTTTCTTTTATATCGTTGGAATAAAATTTCACATGTATTTTTGCGCTTCTCCATCTGCTTCTCGGACAACTCATACAGTGCCCATCTTTAGAATCTTTCTCGTCTTTCCTAGGTGATTGAAAACAATTTGTTGACTAACGCATAATTGCTCTGAGAGTTGTTTCCGTATCCATACATCGTCTTCGTTCAACAATGCTTACAATTCTACATTTTCGTACCTTTTTGGCGGCTTCCCGTATTCCTTGTCAGTAACATCAGAGTTACCACTTTTGAAACATCGAATCGATCATTCATATGTATCTTACGATAAAGCGTGTTCACTATAAACTTTTTGAAGCAATCGGTATGATTCAGCAGCAGTTTTTTTCAAATGAAAGTAAAAAATTAATACTGTTCGCGATTTCTCTTTATTTGACACAAATTTCGACATATTGGTCACAGCAAAACAATACTACGCAGACACTTTTTCAATTTATCATTGATGCACGTTTGACACATATTGATGGCGCAACAAATTGCCATATTTGTCTAATCTTTATATGTACTATACACTACATTGGTGAACATCTGGTTTCTCAAATCCGCATTTCTTACTTGTGCGCCTGATATATACATCTGTACATATATATATTTTTAAGCTAATAATTCGGGGGTGGATGCCAACTGGTAACTATTTTAGGATATATATGAACATGCGTCTCCGAGTAATTGGCCAATTGTTAACCGGAACCCAAGCGATATTGGCCAACCGGTAACTAATATCCGAACATCAAGATACATAACAAATTTTATGAAAGTGCATAATTTCGACCGGTGTTTCTTAACTTTTTCTTTGTACTGGACCGTCCATTAAACTCTTGTTTATTTTCTCCCACTTAATAAGTACAGACTGGAGATGACAGTTCGAATTTCATTAGGCTGTGTCAAAGATTACGAATTATTATTCACTTTAACAGAAAAATATTAAATTATTAACCGCATCGCTGTTATGTTATTTATGTAATTGAATATACGTTAATTGGTTTTATAAGAGAACATTTGTAAATTTAATTTATCGATGAGAAATAAAACAGTAAGAAATAAAAATGAAAATGCGGTAATTAATAAAATAAAACAAGATCAATTAAAAATTTACATTTGCATAATAATAAATTCAATACATTCCCATTTTGAACTTATAATATCATCGCGATATATTTTTCCTGCAGCATTCCTGTAAATGTAACGCGTGCTTAAAAATATTTGTGTCATTGTCGCTCATTTCCGAAATTTTTTAAAACTCAGTAAGTTTCCACCTTTTATTTGTTATCAGACATATTTAAATTCGTCCTAAAAAAAACTCCCACGAAGAGTAAAAATCGCCGCGATGATGTATAGTTTGTATTTATAACGATCCCATTTCAAATTAGTTTAGGTTCTAGGCCGTCGTTTCATTTTATTTTTTTAACTTCTACAAAAAGAAAATTGATAAGTATATGTTAACATCGGTGTTTAAAGTATATGCGTTGATATGAGTATAGTGATATGAACACGGTCAAGATAAAAATTTGGAAACGAAAAATATTTCCTCCCATTAAAGAAGAATTTTACATTCAAATAAATTATAATACTTCTATGTAGCGCAAACTAAAAAAATTAAACTAAAAATATTTATTTTTAAGCGTATTTGTATATAATTTCGGCAAATATATGCCTTTACGTTATAAAACTTCGAGTAGGTTTTCTTATTTTTTCTAATTAATAGTGGTTCGTAAGCGAGTTATTGGTTTTTACTAGTCGAGAATAAAACGATCTCAACTTTTTACTGGTTCATGGACGGAGCATAATAAAAGAAACATTGAGAAGCATGAACAGGCCGTCGTCGTGATAAGTTTTGCTTATGTGTTAAAATCACAAAGAAATTATCCGATTATTTTTTGGTTACGAGTTGGAGTGTCTTCCTTAATTATCTTTGAAATTTATTGACCAATTCCCTAATTTGGTTATTTAAAAAATCAAAAAACGGCTTATTTCCAATCAATTCTAAAAATTACTTATAAAAGCGACTAACATTAGTTGGTTCTAAAAGTGACCGATATTTATTAGCTGTTAAGCCACTTTCGTGATTTGTTTAAAAAATTTATAATATTTAAAATTTGTAATGACATAGTATTTAAATTAATTTTTTTTGTAATTATTTTTAATTATTTTTAATGCCAAATTTCATTATTATACTTTTTGTATTTTATTATAAATCAAAACACTAACATTAGTTCTAAATAATGTATTCGCAGCGTGTTTGTTAATTCATAGTTTAAAATATTTAGCACAATCAAGTGAAATACTAAAAAGCGAACGACCAAGTCTTTTCATCCAAAGAATGAACAAACAGCATATTAACTATCATCCGCGTATTATCAATAATACCGATATCTCTGTATATATTCTTAAAAACTCAAAACACTGTATATCTAATTGCAGCGATTAGCGGCTCAATATAATAACCATTCACACACACACACACAAACATACATACTATACACACACAAACACAATATGTGAGACTTGACTATATATATAACTTGATCTTTCGGATCTGGCCATAAGAGCACTCCTATGAGGAAGTGATACTTGTGTATAATTTTCACAGAAGATTTGATTTTAGTTAACTATGTTATTTTGTTTGTAAAATAAAATAAATGTTTTATAAGGCGTATAAAAAAGGGATACAGATGAAACGTTACGGGATATTTGATACAGAAACGTTATTCAAAAATGTTACATTATTTTTCATATTTCTCCTGGTGTAAAAATTACATATTAATATGTGTGTGTGTAAAGTATGTATGTATGTATGCATATGTTTTATCCATCGAAGAAAAAATTTTCTCGTTATTATTTTACATTTAAAAATTAGTGAAAATGCAAAAAGGTATACACAGTTTTGCTTAATTCATATATCGATGCTACAGTATTAATCCCCTTCAATGTTATCATAACCTTTTACTGTGTAAATTTTAAAAAAAATGTTTTTATCGATCGATTTTAATTATTTCGAATGTGAATAAAGTAACTTCATACTTTTTAATGCAGTTTTTAAAATATCTACGAAAATTAAATGAATTTTTACTAATCTGTTATAGGTATCTTCCAGTATGATTAAAATAGCTCACAGTGTAAAGAATGCAATTAAAACGTTGGAGATTAAATGGAATTTCGAGCAACAGCAGATGCTGTCTAAACAAAGAAGTCGCAGTGAAATAATTGTTAAATCGTAAGAACTTTTTTTACTCGCTAATACAACATAGCTAGTTATTCTCATCTGCATAAAATTGCAATATACTGACTTCGCGATTAGACTATTCTGGTAATTTACTGTTAAGCTTCTCCATTGGTATTTTTCTTTTTTTTTTTTTTTTTTTTGAAAAAAAGTAAATTTCACTAGCAACGCACTATATCTCACTTTTAATCGTTGCAACTGTGTCTGACAGAAGATTTTATATTTCTGAAAACTCGCATGTTAATAAATAGGTACGGAGAATATTTTTTTAAAACTTTCTATGATTGAACAAATGCTGCAATTATTTCTTTGATAATTTCTATTCTATAACTTAATATTTCATCACTAAATTTAGAAACAACATTCTCAATGATGCGATTAATTTATTCTGCGAATAAAACATTCGCGCGTTTTGTTGCAATTCGTAATGAAAAATGGGATTTTCAAAAAAAAAAAAAAAAAAAAGAAATAAAGTGATATTATTTGCCGTTACGAAGAGCGGAAAAGGACCATGGAGAGTCGGCATGGTGGCTATTTTCCGGAAAATTGGAAAACTTTTGGAAATCTGGAAATTTGAAGAACATCTGGAATACTCGTGTGTTATGTGGCGTGCAAAATTTGAAATTACTAAAAATGATTGCAATTCCTCCCTATGGTTAAAAAGTCTCATTAGATTTGCTAGTAATCAAAACAATAAAACAGGAGATTATGGTAATAATGAATTTTATATGTATGTGTTGACATGAAATAAAAATTACATTCAGCGATTTGAGATTTCATCGGGATTATTTATATGAGAGCGTGAAAAAAACGTATTACGAAATATTTGAAAATTATGTATTTTTTGTATTTGGCTATTATTTTGTAAGTCGTGTAAAACTAAAAAAAAATGGAAAACCGATAAAGGAAAATTTATTTTGGAAAAAAAAGTACTCACCCTAATCTATTCGTTCGTTAGCTCGATTACGAACGTCGAGACCACCTATCTGTACAATCTAGCTGTACAGAACAGGTAGCGTTCTTGGCAATTATTACTCGCCCTAATAGAAGATAAAAATACGGTTATGACTAAACAAAAAAAAAAAAAAAACCCACTAAATTCCAGACCGCCAAGTGTAGAAGAATAAGGATCTTGATAGCAGTTCCAATAATTCCTTCGCTAATAAATTAAATTTTTGTTTCGCATAATTAAACAGAACAGAAAAAGAACAGGCAAGAAAGTTTATGATCGGTTAGCTGGTTTAATTATCGACCGATTAAATTTTCCGAGTAAAATAAAAATATAAGAAGAAGAAATAGAGCGCGATATTTATACTCATTACTCTATATACAACTTGACTGAAGCGATGTATAAAGTGTCACTGAATCACTCAATACTGCAACTACGGGGTGTTGCTGTAACTTATTTGAATAAATCTTGCCAATAATCTGACCTTTGCATTTAGAATTGCTTACTTAAATTTAACGTGTTTAGTTCGTATAAACGGGAAATATGTATGTTTCCGCTGCTAGTAATTTAGGTGAAATTTTTAAAAGCAGTTTTACTTTGTTGCGTGTGTTTTTTCCCTTGTATAAAAGTTACAATTTTTTCTCAATTTACTATTGTAACGGTTCCTGTAAGCTGAAAAGATTATCAAATAATAATTTATACAGCTTAAGTAAAGTAAGCCTCGTACCCTTGACAGGGCGTTGGGGATTGTGAAGTTAAGGTTCACAACAGTGTACTAAGCCCAAAGGGCAGTAATGAGGATAGAGGGGCTAGTTCCGTTCTCCCGACTGTCTTTACTTTCCCAGATTTTTTTGGTACCCAATTATTTCAGGCTAGGTAAACCTAGAAGCGACTCTTATACGTTAGCAGCCCGTAATAGTTTTGTATTACTAGTTCATTTATTTAACTGAACACTATTTTTCTTCAGGTTACATATTTCAAAAATATTTCATCTTCGTAAATTCATAACAAGAATAGAAAAAAATCACATTTTTACCAGAAAAAAATAAAAATTTGTTTAAGAAATAGTTTTTATTGAATTATTTCCAACATATACAAAAACCTTAATTTTGAATTTTCAGTTACCAATATGTGTATATATAAATATGTATAAATTTAGGGTGGGTGATTTATCTTGCAACCCTGCAGTAGCGTTGTGAATGCGCAGCTTAATAATAAAACTGGTTGATGCGGCAACCATGGTTAGCCTTAGTGTTGATTCATTGTTAGTTTAGACGAGTTGCAAAGCATTTAGTGTATTTCTTATTTAGTGACGTGTGTTTCTGTGTTTTAATATTGCTTCGTAATTTTTCAAAAAAAAAAAAAAAAAAAAAAAGGTCAAAATCTGTATCTTCCGATGCCGAAAAGGCGTTTATTATTGAACATTATTTTAGTGAAAAATAGTAGGTGGTGTGTTCAGAAGAAGTTTAAAAACAAATTCGCAAACTCTCGTATAACTCACAGCAGAGAAACAGACTGACATTCACACTAGTATCGAACAAGCTTCAGGTTGCAAGATAAGTCCCCCGTGAGTTTGCAAGGGATCTTTGTTCGTTCAACGTAGCCGCTACTAACTGTATGCTCGGTACGAAATCTTTCAACAATTCCCGTTATCCTGCTTTTATGGTATATGAGAGTTTCCGAATTCGTTTTTAAACTTCTTCTGAACACACACCTACTATTTTTCACTAAAATAATGTTCAATAATAAACGCTCTTTCGGCATCGGAAAATACAGACTTTGACCCTTTCTTTTTTCTTTTTTTTTTTTTTTTTGAAAAATACAGTATAAGATTAGCTATTTTTACTACACAAATGCTCCAAACACGCAGAACAACATTGTTCTTGAATATGAAGCGTATTTTCTTTTGTGCACAATTCTTGTTTCTGGTCAGCGGTTGGAAAATATTTTGCGTGTTCAATGTGCATTATTCTATTTATTTTGATGCGTTCAAAGCGTTCTTACGCGAGTCAAACGCGGCATAACATTAGCGTACAAAACGAACGTTTACAAAAGAGGATGGATACCGTTCGTTTCAAAGCGGCCAAAAAAGTATTATTTATAACATTTCACCAGCTATTGACACACGTAATTATTTTAATTTTATCGCGCAAACTTTATTGTACAAGTACATTCTGACGAGAAATGTAGATTACGAAAATTAATTTCTAGGCTGTAATGATTTCGTAAAAATAAAAAAAAAAATAATATTATTGTCTTGAAGTGGTTTAATTATTTACTCGTCCATATTTTCATGGGGCAATGTACACGGTAAAATTAGGATAATGGCGATAATTCGAAATAAGAAGGCTCGATTGTGGCGTTTTACCGAAACATAGTCCTTTATACACTTTTTTTTCTTCTTTTACAAATATGTATTATTGCTTTTTAAACTATGAGCATATACTGCCGAATACACCATATGGTGCGGAAAATGGGACATTTACAAAAAGAGGAATGTAACATTATTACAAGTAACACGCGACATGCAGTAGGAAGAAACATGCTTGGGATATCATTGAAAGATCGGTTGAAAAGCGCAGCAATATTGAAGATAACCAAAATGGCTGATGTCGCAAAAAGAACGGCGAAACTGAAGTGGAGATATATACTGGCCATGTCATAGTTAGAGCAGTTGAAATCGTGAATTGCTGCAATGGCGATCGTAGAATATGAAGGAAATTTAAAAAAAAAAAAACAGCCGTGAGAATGGACAAAACCAAATGGATAGGTACAGCAATGAACCGGAAGTTAATGGAAGACTATAACCTCTGTTGAAGAGTGAGCGCAAAAAGGTTCTAATAAAGAAGAAAAAGCCGTGGAATGTTAGATACACTGCGTGCTATATTAATTTAATTTTTTATGGCGTATTTTACGTCGGAGTTATTTAATTTGTTCGGCGCTTTCAAACTATTAAAACCCTAGTAAAAATATAATTGCCACAATATAACTACGTAGTATGAATTATCGAAATTTCAATATCATGAGACAATAAAACTTTAAATTACAGGTGGCCGCTGGAAGAAAGTTTATCGGACGATAATGCGGTTAAACTTGCTTTGCACCCTAGAACTGGCACTGAATTAAAACGAGTAAGTATTATCGGAAGTAGCGGCCACTAACTCGTATATATATATATTTTTTTTTTTTTTTTTGTTTTATCCTAGCTCAGAAATGGTAGGAAAAAGAATTTCAATTATATATAGGCTCGGTCGGAGATATTGATTAAATAAAAGAACTAAGGATCGATACAACGGAAGTTGACAAGAATGATAAGATATAAGAGGTACAATAAGGATTGGTCTTAAGTGACGACAGAGCAGAATACAGAGTGGCATGTTCATTCACGAGGGGGGATGGACATTCGAAGAAGATGTGGTCAAGATCGCCAGCGGCTATGTCATTGGGATGAAAATGATAATTAGAAAAGAGTGCAAAAAAAGTACGAAAACGTGAGGAAGGAACGAAAGTATGATTAAAACGTAAATTAATGAACGGTAAAACGATCGTAAAACCCACGTCGTGTAGGAAGATTAAGTTGAATATGGATAGATAGAAGGAAAGTTGGTTGGAAAAGGAAGAGGTCTCACCGGAATCTGGTGTGAAACCTTTTAATCAGAAGTAGGAATTTTGGTGAAATAAAAGCTGGAAGACACAGCAATCTGAGCCAAGGAATCTGCCATTTCATTAATCTCTATCACCGTATGGCTAGAAACCCAGAGCAAAACTAATATGGATAGAATGTTTATAATGTATAAAATCGAATTCGGATTCGCTAATTTTATTCTTATATTTATTTCACGTGTGTGTGTGTGTGTGTGTTTCAAAATTAGATATATATTTTAAGAACAGTGCATTTGTGACGCGTCAAATATTGTTAGATACTCGAAACATTTTTAACGGTCACATATATCTTCAGATTTTTTCAGCGAAATAAGTCTAACGTAAACTTAAATGTGCGAGTAGGAGCGAATTAAGAAAAAAAGGAATCGCCTACAGCTAATAATTTCAATTTCATTGACTACCGGATCCTTGAGCCATTGCGCATTCCAAATAAATTAATATGAAATTTTCATCGATTACTGCTACGCTGGAGGTTGCTGATCCGTAAAACGCGTGTCTGCTAGACGTGAGACTGTGCAGAGTAGTTCAGAACTCTTTAATAATCTGAGAATTTTTCCTTTCAAATATTATTTACAGAGTGGCCACTCAACTTCCGAAGTAATTTGGAATTTTTGTTGTAAAACTGGGAAAAAAAGTAAAGTTTTGATAAAAAGAAATCATTTGAAGCGAAAAATGAATGCATTTTCCAGTGTACTTTACTAAATAATAAATTACGGAGTTTTTTTTTTATTTGTACAAAAATGCTGAGGCGATCAAACATGATCGATAGAGTAACAAAAACACAATTCTATTCTTTCTTTTACGATTAGCCTCTAATTTTTCGATTAAAAGACTTTTTCTATGAAGGCAGGTCTATTTTCACGATGAGTAATGTTTATATTTATTACCAGAGTACATTTTAGTTAAAATTTTACCGAAACTTTTTATTATGCATTTCAGTTTATTGAGAGGGTTGAACCCCCCTCTCATTAAAACTTTTGGACGGACTTGAGTTCCGTAAACCGTTTGAAGTCAGCGTGTATAATTTTACAAATGTAAATATTAGATTTCGAATAAATTTTACGAGTCGAAACTGTTTAAATGGGGAAAGGTTACTACTGCTGCAGTCGACCTGTTTTGGAAACTTCATTATTAACTTTTGCAATGATAAAGTAATCATATATCGCTTGAGTTCATTAGTGGAACGGTAAAATATTTAAAATGCAAATAAAAAACAACTTCAAAAAACCAAAAAAATTTAATTTGCAATTTTTTTTATTTTCACTGATATTTTATTTGCCTTCGTTTCAATTTGTTGTTACACAAGTGGAAGAACGTCTGTGTAAATTCTTTACTGTACAATCTCAGTAACCAGGAAATCGAGAAAATTTAGACCAGGAAAACCGGAAAGTTAAAAATCATATTTGTTGAGTGGTCATCGTGATTTAGCTTGGATAATTTTCGTCTTTCATTTGTAAGGAGTATTTGTGTTATACGGTACGTCTAACGTACAATTTTCGATGTTTTTAGTGTGTCAATTGTAATCGTGAAGCCTACGCGGAATGTTCCACATGTCGAACTACGCCGTATTGTTCGACATTCTGCCAAAGAAAAGACTGGCCGGTTCACCAAGTGAATTGCGGTAGTTCCCAAAGTGAATCGGATATCATGCTAATCGTCGGCGAATGAAATTATTCACTAACGCGAATACGTTAAAAAGTCAAAACCCATATTTATATTGTTTCGTTTTATTATTATTTTATAGTTAAATGTGCGCTAACGTACAATAAAAGCGAATGCGAAATACATTTTCATGCGTTATGCAATTGTCGATATAAATGTTATATATTGTTTACGCAATGTAGAGTAGTACGAAAGGAATTACCATTGTTTTTTGTTCTTTTTTTTTTCTTCGTTTGTAAATATAATTTATATAGTATCGTTTGAATAAAAACTATCAATAATGTAAATTAAACGTCAACCCAAGGTGATTAGAAAAACATAAGTATATTTCTCGAAATTTAAGCAAATAAATTCCGGAATTACCTTCTAAAAGAAAAGGTATAGATAAAATAAATCCGATGTTTTCTTATTATCAGCTCGTACTATAATAAATTAAAATATAAAGCGCTGAAATAAAATGGACGTCGTCTGCTTCCATTCTTTGGGGAACATTTTTTAAAGAATGTAGTAGGACTATACGATTTGATAACATTGTAGCTTTTAGCGTGTTCCTTTGTAAGCCTGTAGAGTTTCAACATTCTACCGTATTTCCAAATGAATACGGTAACATATTTTTCCCAAAAGTTTGTTTTTCTGTTATGTTATCGAGTGAGCGACATTATTAATGCTGTGTGTGTGCACGGTAAAGTTTCGTTTACAATGTGACTGCAACATCCGAAAACCCATAGCAGGGAATGTTAGAAATGACGATTTTTAACTGATTTAAAACTCATTTTTGGAAGATCGAAGATGAAACGTGCCGTAAAAAAGAGCGCAATACTATAACGCTAAAAAGATTAAAAACATCGTATACGATTTAATCCCCGATTAAATTCACCGAGAAGAGGTAGTGTTTTTAGACATTGCATTTTAATCGATAAACTATGAATGAAGAAAGTCTGTGTGCACAGATGAAAATCCCACCCGAAGATTTAAAAAAAAAACAAAACAACCAGAGTGAGAGTGCCGTGTTTTCTTTTTTTTTTTAAACGAATTAAAAATGATTTTCTTCGGAAGCGGGCCTCCGGTGATGGAAACATACTTTTGAGTACAGTTGGAAAATGAAGCGCTAGAGAGTAGTGAAGGTTACACGGCAAAACTAAAAACTTATTCAAAACCAAACTCCTGCTCAACTACTTTTTTAATTGAAATTAAATGATTACGAACAGAATTCTATTTCGACGACTGCCAATCAAAGCACATTTTTGTTGCAAAGCTCTCCAAAGTTACCAGTCTGAGTAAGCGCGTCGAAACATATACAGTCACATCGTGACAATGTCTAGTCATATATCACTGTCTGTAAACGAATTTGAGACGGTTAAACGCTAACTCCTAAATTCACGTGTGACTGTGATCTTTTACTGAAAATGTGCTTCAGACGAGGCCGGCAGATTCTCAAGAACAGTCGAGAGAAGCGTTTTCCTCGAATTCTAGAATTTCTACGAAGAAAGTAACACATTCTGCCGTTATTATATGGCGCTTAAAGAAGAAACTATTTGAAGTCGATAAACAGTTAAACTTTTATTCAATATTCGAATATATAAAATGCCACCGCCACAGTTATCCCCAATCCTCAAATGGCTCATCATTAATGAAATTCGTAATTTTTCCTTCAGTTTCCAAAATTTTATTCTTGTTAATGGAAATCTTTTCAAACTTAAATTGTGTATTTTCGGCCATGATTTTTAATGTAGATAAACTTGTGTTCTAAATATGAGCCACGGTGTGATTTAGTCGTCTATCTTTTAAATAGTTTTTCGCGTTGCTCACTTTTTATTTTATTCTAAACTGACATAATATGGGACAGTGTACGCGTACGTTTATAGGTACGAGAAATTGAAGATATAGCAGCAAATTTTATAACGATAATCAAGAAGTGCTAGACCACGTCTCGTAAAATTCGGCGGAATACTTTGTAATACAGCTTATGGCACACAGGGATGTAAATTCACTGTGAAATAAATAAACATGTATAATTTTTTTCCATTGTTTTAACAATTTAATTATAACGTAATTCTTAGGCCGGCCCCCATTAGAAAAAATGTCCTAATTTTATGTAATAAAAGTTAAATTGCAGTATAGGATTTTTGTGATTATGTTATTTTTTTTTGTTTGTGTCGATGCCGGTAGTAAAGTCTGATCATTTTATACAAAGTGTAGAAGAGAATGAGATAGAAATGTAAGCAAGAGGGGTCAACGGGCACAGCCCCTTTCGAGGCCAAAGTGGCCGAGTTATATATATATATATATATAGTTATTTTATAATATTTATATGTAGGTGAATACATCCTGTTTGTTAAAATGGTATAATAAAATAAACTTTAATAACAAACAATATAGATCAATAAATTAGATAAATACCTATTTAGAAACGTTTTCGGGCATAACCCATCATCAGCTAACACTAACTTAAAGGAAACTTAAAACATACTGAAGTGAATATAGGGAATACATGTGTATATATAGTAGATGTAAAGAGTTTTGATGAAAATAGTAGTAATACTGAAAATGACATTCTAAATGATTTAAATAAAATTCACAAAAATATTCATTATACTATGGAAAAAGAAGAAAATAACAAAATAAATTTCTTAGATATAACAATAATAAAATCAAATGATAAGTTAACATATAATATTTATAGAAAACAAACCACCACTGATAATATAATTCATAAAACATCAAATCACCCAAACCAACATAAATATGCTTACTTCATGACTGCAATAAATAGATTATTAACTACACCCATGAATATAAATAAAAAACAAATAGAAATTAATATATTAAAGACTTTGGCAAGAAATAATGGTTATGACGAACAAATAATAGATAAACTAATTCACAAAATAAAATCAAAATCAAAATATATACAAAAATTAAGAGTCAATAATGCTACTAACAATAAAGGATGGATAACATTCACATTTATAAACAATAACATATACAAATTAACCAATTTATTCAAAAAACAAGGTTTAAATGTAGCATTCAAAACTAAAAATAATTTAAAATATAAAATAAACACCTTAAATTTAAAAAATAATAATATTTACGAAAATAGTGGTATATATAAAATAAATTGTACTGATTGTGAGAAATCATACATTGGTCAAACAGGGCGAAAAATCAATTGCAGATATAAAGAACATATAAAAGCATTTAATAATAATGAAATAGAAAAATCAACCTATGCAGAACATCTAATTAAAAATAAACATAAACCTAATTCAATAGAAAATACTGTAACCATCCTGGCCACTTATCACAAAGGTAATAATATGAACATTGCAGAAAATTATTATATAAATAAATATAGAAATAATATTTTAAATGACCAAACACCTAATAATAATAATCCACTGTTTAATATAAAAATTTAACTTTTTGTCTTCTTGTTTTATTTTATATTTTATATTAATTATTAGCATTTTCAACATATAGATTTTTATACCTGCCATGTTTATTCCTCTTTACATCTACTATATATACACATGTATTCCCTATATTCACTTCAGTATGTTTTAAGTTTCCTTTAAGTTAGTGTTAGCTGATGATGGGTTATGCCCGAAAACGTTTCTAAATAGGTATTTATCTAATTTATTGATCTATATTGTTTGTTATTAAAGTTTATATTATATTATATTATATATAATATTTATATGTAAAAGTAAAAAAACAATTTCAATTGACCACGTTATTCTTGGCAATAAATGAAATAAAAAAACGCGAAAATGTAACATGATTTTTATATAATGCAAAAACATAACAGAATTTCGTAACAGTACTTTTTATTATCCTCAGCGTAAGAATGATATAGTCATTAATACATATATACAATGTGTACGTGTGAGTGTGCGTGCCACGTGCGCTCATAAACGTTTTGGCCGGAAGATATATATGTACTATAATGAATTAATTAAAGTGAGCGACATATTTTTTCGAAGTATTTACTCCTCATACCTATGTCCAATTTAGAATGAACCAATGATTATAGATACTCCGGTGAAATTAATTAATTTATCGTTTATGTATCGTTTGTTATGATCTCTTCTTGATTATGT
The DNA here is from genome assembly GCA_039619475.1 of Icerya purchasi. Taxonomy (NCBI): domain Eukaryota; kingdom Metazoa; phylum Arthropoda; class Insecta; order Hemiptera; family Monophlebidae; genus Icerya; species Icerya purchasi. Next base: position 156,108,009 of record CM077115.1, read on the forward strand.
TTTATAATATGTACATATATATATATATATATATATTAGATTTAATAGATGCTTAATATCGGTTTGTAAGTTTCGAAATTTATGTTACCACAGTGGTGTAAATCCGGAAAAGTGACTGATTTGTTAATTTTATACAGGAAATCGTTCGTAAGAGCAGAGTTTCTTTAAACATATTTTTGAAAAAGCATAAAATTTGTATGCTCAGTTAACTAGGGAAAATATGAAATATATGAAGAAAGGTTATGTTATATATAGAATTTTTGCTCTTTTCAAAATAAATTTCAGTCTCTTTAAAAAATTCCGGATCCATTACTGCGTCTTACTATAACCGAAATAGTGTATATAATCGATATATATGCGTGTGTGTATGTGTGGGTATACATAATATATACATATATTGTAAATAAAATATTCCGATAAAATTTAGTTTTCAAAATTTGAACGATTTTATAATTATGTTCAAAGATTTGTATAAAATGTCGTCTCGAAGTATTTATATTGTTATCCAATATTTAGTTAAATTTAATTACGTGAAATGGTGATCGAAATAATTTTTTATAATCATTTACACCGAAAAATTTTGTACTAAGTATCTCGATATATTTATTTTATTTGTTCGGATGATAATTTCGTTGAAAATGATATTTTAAATTATAGATAAATTCTGTTATATTAAATATTTTATTTTTTGAATCGCTGTTCCTTGATTCTGTCAAAAAATTTCCAGCTGAAAAATGAAACTGCCTTAAAAAAGGTCACTAATATAAGGGTAATTTGACAAGAAAGAAACCGAATAGCTACTAATCGGATCAGAGAAAATATCGGCCTAATTAAGATTTCAGTTTTCGACTGTCACTATGTACTCTATAGCGCATCGATTTGCTACCTGTTCGAGCAATAAGATTTGTTGTTGTGAGATATTTTTAAAATGTTCGAATTTATTGTTGTCAATTCTAGGTCGACTCTCCGTGTCGATTATAGTTTCAATGGAAACAGGAAAATTGCCCAAAAAATGGGGTTTATTAAGCTTGAAAATTTAGCTGCAATTACGATTGTTTTGATTATTCAAATATTGTAATTCATTTTTTTCGATAATTTTCGGCTGTCCTAACACTTTCAAAAATGAATTAAACATTATCGGAACGGGAGTAATCTAGCAAAACTAACTGATCGCTAACTCTTGTACGGACGAAACCTCCATGTTGCTGGGTATAAACAAGTGTGTTTTTGTTAACTATCTGCGATCATTAAATTTCTCAAAAAATTCTGTATTAAATTAAAGTTTAATTTTTTTCCTGTCACATGGTTATCCACCAAAAATATGATCACAAATAGTAGTTCCACCGTTCAAAAATAACTCTATTTTTGCTTTGGATGAGCGTAAACGAGAAGAGATACGCGCGCTGGTTCGTAGGATAAACAAGGACCGAAGATGGTGAATGCAGCTACTGTTTCGATGGTAAATCCCAACTTTTGCCATATTTGTCAGCATGATGTCTTTGTTGTAATATAAAAATATTTATTTTATTATTAGTTTAATTTTTCTTTATTTTTATTCTTTTATTTTGCGTTTTTTTTTTTTTGTTTTTTTTTTCGACTTTGGCCATCTGAGGACCACGGAAATATTACACGAATAACGCCAGCTACATTTCGTTCCTCTCCATTTTCTTTCGTTTGTTTGCCCAATATTCTTTCATTTGTTCCGAGTGCGCTTTCTTCATTTCTTCTGTCCACTTTCGCCCTGTTTTCTTCACTGTGTCCTTCCGGAATCCTTGAAAAGTCTAAACCTTCCGACTGAACTTGTTTCTGTCTTCAATTTCACTTTCGCTGATCCCCATCTGTTCCAAATCTCTTTTTACTTGTACTATACACAGTATCCTACATTTCGGATTGTTGTCGAAGTAGTTAAAGATTCTTTTGGTAAGGCGTTCATTATCCATTCTTTTGATGTGACCATAAAAGGCGATTCTTCTTTTCCTAAATGTGTCACTGACCTTTTCTATTATTTCGTATACTTCATTATTGCTCCTTAATTTCCAGTACTCATCGTCTCTCCTGGGGCCCAATATTTTCCGGATTATTTTCCTTTCCTTAATTTCCAACTGGTGTATTTCCTTGTTCGAAGTCATGTTTGCGTTATATATTATTCATTCAATTTAATTCATTTTGTAATTGCTAATGCACGAAAGGATTTTGTCGCCGAAATGGGCTGACGCTACTCACCTCACAAACACCATAAGTACACGGCAAAAAAGAACGGATCTTTAGTCGGAGTATGAGAATCAAAATTTTGACAGCGTTAAAAGAAAAAACGGGTTTTTGTTGAATAAAAATGGCACTTCTGTTGTTTGTAGAAGAATCGAACTAAAAAAGCAAACTATATTTAAATAATATAATTGAAACAATGAGGGACACCATTTTTTCGATCTAAATATAAATCAAAATGGGATGTGCAACATTTCTAGTGGCAAAGTATCATCTCCAGACTTCTTAACATTGCTTTGTTTGAAAGAATATAAAAATTTTGCTACATATCGAAATGTATATTGTTAAGTGTGAGCGATTTATAAAAATAATCAATAAAAATAAAATTCTAGAATGCATTAAAAAGCATTAAAAAAAACAAAACAAAACAAACTGAAGACACACGAACACACCTGTTTAGACAGCCAATGGCAATTGTTGTAAAAAAAAGATGGATCTTGAATACTACTTATCATGCCCTTCTGCACCTGCATCTTCAGCTCTTTTTCAGTGTTCGGGTGAAATGTTTAAAACGGTTAAGTCTACTTTAGTAAACCACTTGTGATGTCACAAATTGAACCAACTATGCCTCCGGGAATGGTCAAAGTCGCATAAAACTTCATCATCATTTAGATAGCAAGAACAACATGGAGAAGACGTAAGGGCAAAACGAAAGCGAAAAAAAGGGAGCAGAGTATGGCTGAAATTTAATTACAGCAGAACAATGGACCAAAGAAAAATCGTAGAATCATAAGTAGAAAAGAGGATTAGGATGGATAAACAGGTAAAATGATCGGTTAATAGAAAAATACGAAAAATAAATGTCAGGCCAGATTTCAGAATGGAATTTATTTCCAATGAGGAAGGAGACTCGAACCTGGAAAAATAAACATGCAAAACGCGGAAATTCGAGCCAGAAAACCGACCAGTTCATTACCCACTACACCTACATAACCAGACACCTCTAACAAATCAATATTAATCGAATTCAGCGGAAGAAGATAGTGAATTAGCGACCGAATATGAAGAATGATAAAGTTACAGGAATGAGTAGGAAGAAGAGCAGATATGGCTTAAAAGGCACTTCTAAAATCAGAAATAATTGAAGGAAGACCGATAGGAGAAAATATGAATGATAGAACGTAGGATTACCATGAACTTGACTGTAAATATTGAGCAAAAGTAAGGAAGTCGGAAAGATTTATGGAACGTAATATTCAGAATAATAAAAGAGACTCCGACTCCACCAGAATCCCTCGAATAATCGATAAAGATAGACATGTGTGAAGGAAATCGGGAATTGCAAGTGTTGTGGAATTTTTGCCTAGCCACGTTGGGAGTAAAACATTTGGAAGATAACGGTACAAAACGAAGCTTAAGAGAATGTATAAGGTTATCAAAGTTAAAAGAGTAATAGGGCAGATTATAGGGAGTAATTACAAAGAAAAGATAGAAACTGAAACGCAAGGAGATCTATGCGAGGATACGGATTTTCTTTGGAGTAAAATGCCAGTTCTTTTTAATATAAAGATAGGATGGAAAAAATTTAGACAACGTCAACGGCAAGCGTATTAAAAGAAAACAAAAAGATAAATAGGATCTGTGGATAAACAGGGGAGGCGTATTTGACTGAACCAGTAACGGTGAAACTAGGTGAAATTTGAGGCACCAAAATAAAGACGAAGACACGAATTTTGCATAATGTCTAATTTGGAAAGAAGTGACTTCGAGCCGTTACTATAAACAAAGTAGCAATAGTCAAATTTAGAGCGAATAATAGATTTATACAGAGAGGTAAGTAATATACCGATCGCCTCCTCACTTTGTACAAGATGCTCTTTCTTCATCCTTTTAAAAGCAGAAGAGGGAAAAAAATTGATATGTTTAAAAAGGGATAGTTTACTGATAAGGAATATACTAGGACAGCAGAAGCAGTCTATTTAAAGGATAAAGGAACAGTTCAAATCTGCATTATCTAATGCAGGGTTATAGGGAAGAAGAGAGAACACGATGTAGGAAGAGATAGAAAGATGTGAAGAGGAGAGAGAATGCTGCTGCATAGCAAGAGACTAGTTAATATCATCGACTGCAATTTCGATATTTTCGGAAGAAGAGAAGAGTATAGAAATGATCACGACAGAAAGAATGTACACATTGAAAAGTGTAGGACCAAAACAGGAGCTTTATGGCAGGCCGCGAAAGGCATTCCTCGAAGCCAGGAGAAAGTGAAATGGATTGCGCGATTCGACTTTAGATTAACAACAAAAGTAATGAAGTGTAAAGGAATAACTATCTCTAAGAGTAGGAAAATGCGCATTATCAAAGGCACTGGAATTATCGAACGAATGCAGCCACAGTAAATTGCTTATTGATGAAAGATTGATATATTTTGAAAACGAAGGAACCGGCGTAGTTTACCGGTCCTAAATCGAGGCTAGAGTCAAATGTATTGAAAGGAAGTACCACATTATACCCAAGTCACTAAACAAGGCGCTTATTGAGCATACTCTCAAACAATAAGGAGATAGAAAATAAAGAAGTTTTTTTTTTTAAAGAATAGGGCTCAACCATAAGATAATTCTAAATGAAAGAGTAATTCCACTATAAGGGAAGGAATTGAAAATAGTAAGTTGATTTATAAAAGCACGATCACAGATAAATTCCTAAGGACAAAATAATAGGGTATACCATCAAGAACCAGAGTAGGGCTGGAGGATTTATTTTGTGGAATATGTTTTAATTCATTCAAATTGAAATCGAAAGTTAAAGCGGACAGAAGAGAATCTCTTATAGAACGTTGAGGGCGAATTTCGTTGCTGTTGGAACATAAATAGGCGTAACAGAATCGATAAACAGCAATAAAATATCAACCGAGATGTTAAAAAAAAGAAAGACGTCAAAGGAAGGACGAACGGAGTAGTTGTAGAGAAGGAGGAACAGAAATTTTTCTAGGAAGATTTTTTAGATGATTTTAGTATAAACTGAGCCCTAACGTTTAGCCAAGAAAATTTTCCAGTGTCGGATTGAAACGAAAGATTTGAAGATGATACCACTGTAACTAAATGTCGTTCCGCATTCTTCATTCTACCGAAGGGATGCAGCCCTTCGATAACGATTAGACCTCTTGGAATTGTGAAGGGGAGAGGTGTTAATTGAATTTAGGAAAGAGTTGTACTGGAGAATAGGATTAGACTAGGTTGTAGAATTAAGATATATAAATAGAATGGAATAAAGTACGATTGGTTTTGGAAAGAATTAATCGAAGAGAATGATGCGCTCTAAAGTAAGTAGAAGGAAAATTCTATGGAGTAATGAGGATTGGAATATAATCACTCTAGCGTCTTCCATTAGAAAAAAAAGGGGGGGGGGAGATTAAAGTCGTGAAGAAGTTAACATTTTATTCTTAATTAATGGGTTTCTGCAACTAAAGCCCGAATTTTTTTTTACAAATTTAAAAAAATTTCGATTCAAACAGGCTTCTATCAAATATTTCATTAATTATTGGTGCAACGATTGATCCGCTTCAATATAACATGAGAAGATAGTTTTCATAGCGGTTGAAGAATTTAGTTTTTATGTTGTTTAAATGGAATTTGCGTCTTATTAACCGGCGAAACATTTAAATTACCAAAGTGCAAAAGCTGACATACAAATAATGTTTCCCATAAGCAAAATTCCACTCTAGGTAAAGGTTCTAATGAAAGCACTGATACTGATGTCCTACTCATTTTGTATTGGACAGCTGTAGAAATTTGGGTAACTGGTAAATGTTAAGAGGAAATTTATACACAATTTTAAAGTTGTATCAAGCTTTGTATCTTGTTTTATCGGCATTTTATGCATTTACTGTTAGCTGCGATTATATAGCCGCGTGTTATAATAAAGAGTGTAACGATTCCTCATCGTTATTTTTAATAACTGACGTGTAGAGAACGAAAAGAAAATGCGAACAAGATTTATGGGGCAGCGCAGTCTGGTTTTCGTGCTGGACATGAGACTAGAGAAGCATTGGTGGCATTACGGATAATTTTTTACAAAAATCCAGAGAGATGAACAAAAGTGCCTTCATACGTTTCATTGATTATGAAAAAGACAACGTCCGGCATGACAAATTGATACAAATCTTGCAAGCACAGGATATTATAACAGTGACTTGAATATAATAAGACATTTATATTTGAATCAGAAAGCAGAGTTAATATTAAATATAAATGAAGCAAAAAAAAATGTTGAAGTTAAATGTAGCGTGTACGATAAGGTTGTGTATTGTCCCCACTATTGTTTAACCTATGCGCCGAACAAGCTGTCAAACAAACCATAATGGACCATCATCAACCGTATGGAAGATTAACGGGTAAAATCATCAGTAATATTCGTTATGCGGATGATACGCGGTCATATTAGCAGATAACCCCATCAACACCTACAACGGTTGTTGCAGAAATTTAATGAAACTGGCAAGATTTACGGCTTGCACATAAATGTAAACTAAATAGATGGTAATTAGTAAACAAGTTCATGGTCTCACTGTAATTATAAACAATAAAAATACTAAAAGGGTTAATAGGTTGTTCAAATATTTTTTTTTTTTTTCTTTATAAAATAAGTTGTGTGCGTCTCACAGGGCAAGTATGCCCGTTGTGTGAGTGCTCGACGCTGTTATTAACGTTTATTCTAAGTATACAAAATTACAATTATTCTTGCTTATCCTATACATCATAATAATAGTCAACTAAGTTTATATAACTTATGACATACTATAGATGCAGATACGTACACACACCGCAAGTACTCATCTACATACCGATACATGAGGGCAGCAAAATATCTTCAAATACGAAGAAAAGAAAAAGAAAGAAAAAAGAACAATAGAAAAAAGTCTATGACGCGGCTACATAACGTAAAAGTATGCGAAAAAAATTCAACAACCGAAGAACTTTTATTATTTAGCAACAGATAAGTAAAAATCGGTGCATCTCTCGTATGGTAATGACTTTTAAAGGGCAAACTAGCGTAATAGTGACATTTGTTACCTTACCTGAGAAAAAACAAATACAGCTGGGAGATTATTTCTTTTTTCAGCGTAAACTTTAAAAACCGAAAAAAATGAAATAAAATTAATTAAAAGAAAAAAAAGTACTTACAATTTACCGCAAATATTTAATAAAAATGCACCAAAATGTAAAATAATACTTATTTGAGAGAAGTTTAGAGCGACATATTTAAGGATATTATGATTATTCTTAAATAACATTAATGAACTACGATAATTGGCATTGGCAATATTTTACGTTAATTACATTCGTCGCTTGTTTAAATTCAAAATGTTCGACTCTAAAAATTACCGGGAACTCGTATTTTTCCTATAATCTGATGACGGGAAAACGTCAATTAGAAAAAAAGTAAATTCTCTACTTACTATGGGTAGGGCGGAGGATTTTTTGAAAGTTTTTAACTAATTTTTTGTGACTATATTAAAAATTCGTCTTTCCTATCGAAATTTCTACGGTAAACAACATTGATAATATCTTAAGGAAATCGCGTTTGTTATATTAAAAATCCCCCCCCCCAAAAAAAACGTTTTTTTCACGTTATTTGATGACTGATAGATAGGTGTCGATACTGATCGGTACTAATGTAGGACCACCACAGTCCGATAATACACAGACTCATTGAAATCAAACCACATGGTCAGAAGTTATGCACGAACAAACGTACAAAAAAAAAAAAAAAAAAAACGACGAACATAAAATGTCGATACAAATTAGACTGATTTGTAATTAGAAGGTCTCAAACAGCAATTCGATTCTTGTGCATCGTTTAGATTGTATGTCAGCATTTTAGGAATATTGGAAAAATTTTTCGAAATGGGTGATATACATCGCTCGCTGAATGTACATAGCAAACTTTCAATAATATACCGATTTAGAAAACTTTCTAATCTCGGCTACCATAATGGAATATATCAAATACAACTTCTGTTTTGCTATTTTTTATTAATTTTTATCTGTATTGATTTAAAAAATATATTTTTTTTTAGTTTTATAAAATATATTGCTATTATTTTAAAATAATTTAGTAGTATTATATATAGTTGGATTTGTGCTTGTAAATGAAGCCATTTTTTTTTATTACTATTACTAAATGACTTCTTGTTTTTTCATATCGCAAATCATTTACCATAGATATATATACATAGTATATAAAAACTCGACCATTTTGGTCCCGTAAGGGGCTACGCCTCTTCACTCCTCCTGCTTATATTTTTGTCTCTTTCTCTTCTATACTTTGTATAAAATAATCAAAATTTACAACGTAATTCTAAATCGGTCCATATAAATATAATAACACAATCACAAAAATCCTATAAAATATAACAAACGTTACATACAATTGTGACATTTTTTCTAATGGGGATAGCCTAAGAATTACGTTGTATTTTATATATATATATATAAACTCGGCCACTTTGGCCTCGCAAGGGGCTGCGCCCCTTGACCCCTCTTGCTTTCATTTCTGTCTCTTTTTCTTCTATACTTTGTATAAAATGATCAAAATTTACAACGTAATTCTTACTGGCATCAACACACACAAAAAATAACATAACCACAAAAATCCTATTCTAACATTTAACTTCCGTTATATAAAATTAAGACATTTTTTCGTTACACTTTTTGTTACATATTTCATTACATAAAATTGTGACGTTTTTTAAATAACAATAACAAAAATCCTACAAAATATAACAAACGTTACATCAAATTGGGACATTTTTCTGGGACATTTAGCGTTACATAAAATTGGGACATTTTTTCGAATGGGGGGGTAGCCTAAGAATTACGTTGTAATTAATATATATATATATATATATATATATATATATATATATATTATATATATATTAATTACAACGTTATTCTTAAGCCGGCCCGCATTAGATTTTGGAACGAAAAAATGTCCCAATTTTATATAACGAAAGTTAAATGTTAGGATAGGATTTTTGTGATTATGTTGTTTTTTTTTTGTCAGTGCCGGTAAGAATGACGTAAATTTTGATCATTTAAACAAAATATAAAAGAGAAAGAGATTAAAATGTAAGCAAGAAGGGTCAAAGCCCCTTGCAAGACCAAAGTGTCCGAGTTTATATATATATATATATATATATATATATATATATATATGTATGAATAGTACAGTTACCTAGTAGCTAAGGTGCTCGCTATTCGACTACTAAACTAACGCTGTTACGAATTTAAGACTTGTTTCGTTCAGGACTCGAGTCGTTGATCCCCGGTATATACACAAAATATCTGAAATTATACCAGAGAAATCTGGGAAGGTAAAGGTGGCCACGGGGAAAAAACTAGTGTTCAACATTCTCTTTAGATTCATTATACTTAGTTTGTTATGAACCTAACTTCACAACCTCCGACATTGGTAAGGACTCAAATGACTTTATTTTAAACACACACGCATATATATATATATATATATATATATATATAGTTCTTAATTATATTTTTAATTTCCCAGCGTCAAACTCAAAATACAAGGATTTCTCGATTAGTATAAGTATAAAAGTTTGTAGGGAAAGAAATGTTTTTTGAAATTTCCACTCGATAAATCTAAATACCGTCATATTAATTCGGCAAGATTTGTTTATAACTTTTAAATAGTTCTCTCCATATATTATTTCTTATATTTTTTAATTCTTTTTTCTTTTAAAGCATTTTTTAATTTAGTCCGTAGATGTAGGGGAATATTTTTACAATTTTCTCACTCATTCTTATTAAGAACATTCAAACACTAACATAAATGTGATTTGAATCCTCTTTTTTTGATGATTTTTCGAAAATTTTTAAGCATATCGATTTTGAAAATCACCAATTTTTGATGATTACTCTAACGTATACTCCGAAATTTAAACTAAAAATGAAAGATCTAATAATAATTGTAAAATTGTTTTAATTTTCTTTTATTTATTTTTTTTTTTTAATTTGGACTTCCTGATGTTTTAAAAAGTTTTCTTTCAGGTTGTAGCATTATTAAGGTTAATGTTTATTCGTCATTAATATAACCAAGAATGCTGGTAATATTAATACAAAGTAAAAACAAAAAAGACTAAAGAAACAAACAACACAACAACGATGCATACATCAGTATATTTAACGGAAAAATAATACATATTCCGGTGAATGACGAATGAGATTTATACGTAAACTATGACACAATCATAAAGGAACATAAATGAGCATTTTCTAACAATACAGCCGCGGCGGTGAATGGGAGGTGGAAGAAAAAAAAATGAAAATTTCTTAGATCACGACAATGATACGTGAATAATAAAAATTATTTTTTATTTGATGAGGTCGTATTTAAAATTGCGAATTTTAATCATTCTAATATTTAACAAATTCTTAAAATTTTAGTAATTTATGTAAAAAAAAAACAAACGAATATGAATATGATAAATATGACACGCTAATAAATGAAATGACTTTACAGGTTGCGTTTTATATATGCTAAACACATTAAAATAGACTCGAGAAAAAGTTTTTCGTCATTCCGAAAAAAAAAAATACTATTTACGACTTATTAATGAAATCTTCTCCTTTTTGAATGTTTTTCTTCAATTCTGGTAAAGCAGCACTTAAAAGTTCTTTCTCGTAATCCGATAATTTGCCGATGCCCAAATTTCTTTCCAATCCGTTTTTCTGTAATAATATAAATTCATACACATCACAACTTATTTCAATACTTTTATAAAGTAAAAAAGCGTGTAATAAAAGAAATCCAGTAGGAATCGATCTACGATGATTTCTGTCAGTGAAGTGGAGGAAATAGAAAGTTAAAATACACTCCATAAGGGAAAAAATGGATAAAACTTTTCCTATGGTAAATACTTTAAATAAAATGATCATGGTAAATATACAATAAACGTAAACATGTAAATAAAATGATTACTATGATAAATATAAATAAAATCTCTAGGTTATGTTTTATTAATTTCGGACGCAGGTAAGAACACTGCATTCGGTCTCACCTCTTTTTGTGATATTCAAATCATTAAACTTATATAGCAGGATCTAAACATTTAAGCAGCGTCTTAGCCTAGCGACTGTACACAGCGCGGGGATTAAAAAAAAAAGATTCTTTATTAGTTTTTACAAGAGAGATAATATAGAATCTGGCAACAAAATTTTTAATAGTAATTACCGAAAGTATTATTTACATTCAAATTTTGGAGTAACAAATCAATTTTAATAAATGGCTCGACGAAGTCAGAAAACCCAGGAAAAAACGGACATGTGGGTAGCGAAGATATCCTCTTAAATATGTAATTACGGGAAATTTGTCAATTCGTAACCGATTTATAACGGAGTATTCTATAGACGTAAAGTAAAGAGGAGAGAATCATGTGCCAGTTGTTGAATTTATGTATTTTTAAAACGATGGCTATATGTGATCTTTAATTGAACGAAACTTTTTGTTAGATCGAGACAAACATAGGTTATAGAAATATCGAGAATTTTCAACTTAACGTGAAGACCCTGTTTTATGCTGGAAGATGACAAATATCTTTCTTAAAAAGAGAAAGAATCTTTATATAAATATTTTAATTAAAAACCCGAAAAAAATAAAATAAACATTATTCATATTTAAAACCCAAAAAAACAAGCTGGAAAATAGATGGACAGTGTACAGAATAAGGGAACGGTATGATGAAGATGGAATAATGAAGAGGAAGTAGTAAAAACAGATAATTAGATGATCAGCTAGCGGGTAAGTAAATGGACTGTTTATAGAATAAATAAAATAATGGAAAGGATGAACAAGAAATAAAATACAGATGATTACAATGATGAAAATTATGGGACCCCCAGATATGGCACTCAAAATTAACTCTAATGAATATTTTGATAAAAATTTAAAATAGTGAAATAAAGTAAAAAAAGATTTTAAAAAATCTTCATCATAATGTGTAGAAGGTCGAAAAATGTGTTTGTCTGCCTATCTGCGCGAGCTAATCTCACAAATATCGAACCAATTTTGTTCTAGTTTTAACCAGTGGGGTGCATAATTTTAAGTTTCTGACGTGATTTAGAAGATCTCTAGGGAAAATGGGAAAAATAGAGAGGTAAAATACACTCAATAAAATAAACAATTAAAAAAATTAAAAATAAACGTAAAAGTTTAAATAAAATGATTATTACGGGATGGTAAGTTAATTTTAATAAAATACATGACGAAAAGATTGAGGGACAGAGATGTCTTAAATATGTAAAATTATAAGAGATTACCGTGTGACCAATCCACAACCGATTTATAATGCAGTATTCTATGCGCGTAAGATAAAGAAGCGAAAACCTACTGATTTTATATGTTTTGCAAAATAATGGTTGTGCATGCCCTTTAGTTGACCGAAATTTTTTTTACTAGATCGTGACAGAAACAGGTCATAGAAAGACTCAGAATATTCAGCTGAACGTGAAGACCATTTTTTTTGGAACGATGATAAACTTTTTTCCCGGAGAAAGAAATTTTTTTTATAAGAAGCAAGCGAAAAAGCAGATGGACAATTTATATAATAAACGAATAGTATAAGGAAAATAGAATATACAAGAAAGAGTAAAAAATAGATAATTGCAGTAATGAAAGCAGTATGATTTACAGAAATGAAACTCACTCAGCTGAGTTGCAGACGGAAATATTATTTATATTCAAATCTTAAACCCTTGCTAACTACTGTGGTTTGCTGTTGTGGAAAAATATACTTGGTTATAATCATTATATTAGTAATATCCCCAAAAGAAAGAAAAACTGAATAGAAGAAATATATTTTCAGTGTAAATACAAAGTTTACTGTATACCAAAAAAAAAAAATGAAAGAAAAAAATTAAAGATTTAAACAGGTATTATATGCCAACAGCTAGCGGGTAAGTAAATGGACCGTTTATAGAGTAACGAAATGATATGATGAAAATGGTGAATAAAAAATAAACGACAGATGACACAATGATGAAAACTATGGGACCTCCAGAAATCGCACTCAGTTGACTCTAATGAATAAAGGATGATCAAATTTTAAATAGTGAAATAAAGTAAAATGAAGATTTAAAAAATCTTAATCATAATATATATATATATATATATATATATATAAATTCTAGATAAAACAACATTTTTTTTTATTAAATTCTAAATACAAATTTAAACGGGTATTAATATATAAGCAAAGTCGTGGGTAACAGCTTCGCAGTCCCATTATCTGTCATTCGCTCAAATGATCTAAATCAAATACGCGCTATGTTTGGTTTTCAAATAACCCGCTAGATAAAATTTAGAGATATTCCCACATCCAAGAATTCGTGTGTCGTAACAATCAGAACAGTTACACACGGTAAATGGACAATATCACATATATATAAAAAATGCAAGTGTTCGTTTCTTTATCAAAATAGCGAAATGTACGAACTGCAATTATTAAGATATGACTTCGGACTAGATTATAATCGCGTTTAGATAAGTAGGAAATTTTTTTTAATTAACTCCAAATATAAATAGACAATTACTAAATGTGTTGATAAACAAACGGTACTACGCAGGCAAAGAATATAATAGTAGTCTACGCGATGAATTAATGAAACTAGATAAACAGAATATGATTATTCGTTGCACAAACGTCTAGCGATAAATTATCCGCATAAAACCGAAAATGCTAATAATAATAAACAAAATAGAAAATAAGTAAACAGAGCGATAATTTCGACTAAGCAAGGCTCTGCCTTAATTATATAGTCTATACAAATTCTATGATTAAATTAACCGGAAAATTTAATAAAAAATTGCATAGTACAATTATTTAAAAAAAAACACCAAAAAGCATTCTCCCTATTTTATTGTTGAAGTAAAAATATTCATAATTTTTCTAAAAGTATATTTCATAAAAATTATGTTTTTTTTTTATGTTGGTATAAAATATTGAAACTAAAATGACAATCAAAAAAGGCCACTGAATTTTCAACAATATCGTCTAAAAACTATCATTCCTTATGCAATTAGGGCATAACAGGGCTATTACAATATTAAACACGTTAAAATTAAAGATTTCGATTCTGCTTTTTTTTAGCGATTTCGCTAAATTCCAATGACCGAAACTATCTCTGTTCGTTTACATACAGACGTACAGTTCCTAGCAGTTCTACATACAACACGATACGTACAATGACATTTTAGACACTGACTGTTATCGCTTATTATTACAAGTACCATATGAATGTGTCTACGTGTACATGCGTGTCACTGTTATTTTTCAACGAGACCATTATCATTATTTATATTTCTAACAATTTTTACTAGCGCTATCAAGATTCGAACTCAAAATACTAATTTAGCCACCTAAACGGATCCTGTCGACCTTGGAATTACAAGAAGCACTCGGTACAATCGGAATATTATACTTATCACTTAATAATAAGTACGGGGCCTAAACTGCAAACACGCTAATATTATTACTTTATTATACAAAAAGTTACCATCAGATTGATTGTAGCACCTATCCTACTATACACGTTTGATGCGGAACATTAACCTGCAATTACACTAAATGTATAAAGTCTTCGTACAAGGAGTTAAAATTATATTGAAAATTCCGTAGAAAGAGTAAATTCAAATTTCTACTATAATAAAGTATAAAATAGAAATAATTAACTTTGAACAAAACTTACTCCTAACACAACAGGTGTTGAAAAGAATTTCGCTTCGGTAACATCTGATTGTACGTACGAACATTCGATTACGTTCGATTCGCCGTTCAAAGCACGACACAGGGCGAATGCAAATCGAGCACCCGCGAAGGCCATCGAAAGTGTCGCTGATCCGGTACCAGCTTTAGCTTTCACAACTTCTGTACCTGCTTCCTAAATTTCAAAGCATACATATACGCAATCTTAAATAAATTCAGTCGAGTGAATCATTCGCTTACGTAACCACCGAAGTAATATACAAAACTGCGCAATTATTAAACTTAATATAGAAATACAAAATTAACTTTTTCCAACCTCATCATTATGCGCAGTTGATTTCAAAATGTCCGTATTTTTTAAAATGACAATAAAACGGGGATAAATATTTTCTTTTTTAGCCGTAGATTTCGTTTTGCATTCCTGTAATCCATGATCAAGGTCATACTAACCGGGGGAAGGGGCATACGCTCTTAAAAACCACCTTCTAGATATAAACTGTATGTGTGATTTGGGGGGGGGGGGGTGAAAAAGTTATTACTCGCTTGGCTGGTGGAAGCGCTATATAAGTGTCATCCTTTACTGGATGTAAATGCAGTGGGTCTACGTGGTGCTACTGCAGCAACCAGACCGTCATAAAACTGGCATTGCCAACGTCTCCCGCTATTAATTTGACTTAGAATTCAGAGAATGAAAATATAAATTTCAAAAAATCAAGAATTAAAATTTAAAATTTTCAATATACAGAAAACAACATTTGGGAACTAATAATTATTTGAATTACCGGAATCCGCCTTAAAAGGTCGGTGTGAATAAATTAATTTTCCTTCTGTCGTTTGCGATGATGAATCTTATCAACTGTTCAACTTTTTGACGAAAAAAGTTTATTGAAATTCAACTGCAAAATATACACCGGTCAATGAACAATGCATCGAAATGTGCACGGTTGAAGTGTTTACGTTGACCGATAAAAAACTCCCTCAAGCAAGAGGCAAATTTTAAAAGATCTATTATTTGAGCGCTTTTGTATTTAAAAATGTTTACTAATGCTTGCACAATACTTATAGATATAAGTGTCTAAAATGTAAAGAATCTTTTTCCATTCTATTTGTTAAATATAGAAATATAATAAATTAATAATAACTGATATAATAAATCATTATAACAAACAATATAAGAATAAAATAGATTTCTTACTTAGTAACGTTTTCGGGCATAATCCATCATCAGCTAAAACACAATTCACTATGTACGATCAGAGACAAAATCTAAATCACATTTAGATTTTGTCTCTGACCACACATAGTGAATTGTGTTTTAGCTGATGATGGATTATGCCCCAAAACGTTACTAAATAAGAAATCTATTTTATTCTTACATTATTTGTTATAATTGTTTATTATTCAGTTATTATTAACTTATTATGTTGTCTAAAATGCGATCGAAAAATAG
This sequence comes from Icerya purchasi, assembly GCA_039619475.1. Lineage (NCBI taxonomy): Eukaryota > Metazoa > Arthropoda > Insecta > Hemiptera > Monophlebidae > Icerya > Icerya purchasi. The sequence goes on from CM077115.1 coordinate 156,124,448, forward strand.
CGAGAAAAAGGTAGTGCCGCTGTATAGCAATAATTCCGAGTGAAAGCTTCAGACTGATAGATTTGAAGAATTATGGCTGACAGATCTGAATTACAATCGATAACCGATATTTCAAATTAAATGCTCTTTATTGAATTCTCATTTGACACGTCAGTGGTAAAATCAGTTTTATGAGGTATCGTAGTTACTACAATCTAATGTTCTTCAGCAAAACCGAACGTTCTACCACTAACAAAAATATAAAAAGTAACTGTTGATTTGAAATCACTTATTAAATGTGTACAAAACAAATAATGCTGAACATATTTTGTGCAATTTTTTACTATAACACGCAGCATGCTGAATGCGGTATTTTATATTTTGCTCGCCGAATGAAGTTAAAAAATTATTATTTAATTTGTATTGCATGAAAAGAAGAAGAAGAAAAAAGTCGAACTGATAACACTTTAAAATCCAATCCACAAATCATAATTATCTTATCTGTGCGACACAATAGCCATTATGTTTTAACCACTTAACTGGTGCGATTAAATAGTTTTGTACAAAATTAAATTTTATTAAATTTCCTGACGAGTCACTGAAAATTACTATTTACTTGCACATTATTCCGCTTTTAAATTTAAAAAATAAACCTTAGTCGGTAAATAAAAGCAAAATTTAAACAACAATCATTTGCAAAGGACCAGAAATTAATAATAAATCGCTATATATAGAAAGACAAACAATAAGTTTAGTTAATAAGTAATAAAATCATAAACACATTGTAAAAAAAATAAAAATAAACATAATTTATAATAAATTATCTAAAAAGGTGTTCGGCAATTTGCCATCTTTAGCTAGAAACATAAAAGAAAATTTATTAGTAAAGATAAAGGTAATGTGTTATATGTTTCAAATCTGAAAAATGTCTTAAATAATTTTTCTTCAGCTCCAAAAAAAGAAGAAAAAAAACGGCAAAATATTAATAAAATCAAACTTAAATATTTCATTTTTTGATTCAAAAAAAAAAAAAAAAAAAAAAAAAAATAGAAATCCAGTTATATTAAAATTATTGAAACTAAAAGAGTGATATGAGTGAATTATCTCATTAGAAATGAAGTGTATATATACTCTATTGGACTTTCGGGAGGAAGCAATAATCTACCTATTTTAGACTGAAAAGGGAAATTGAAGAAATATTACTAAAACGTAGAATGCGTAATCGGGAAACCTAATTTAACAGACGAGATATATGAACACACCACATTTAATAAGTATAGTAATAACCGAATGTTATCGGGCTATAAATATATAAGATTATCTTTTACCTCGATAACGACAATTTAAAAATAGCTTCTTACATTCAGCTGATCATAAAACAAATACAGAATTTTGATTTAAAAAAGGAAAACAAAGCAATTGAAATTTTTTTTATTTTTTAAGGCAATTTGTGAAAGATTTAATTTATTTACTTTTTATGATTGTGTTGTTGACAAAATGTTTATTTATACGGTATAAAAATTAGGCCGTGTTTATTCGGTTTTCTGCTAGACTTGTAAAAAATAATTATTAAGTTAAACATATTATTTACATTTTATGAACGAATAATAAGTATATATAGTTTTAAAGTACATGCAAAATCGTTCCACAGATTAATCAATGTCAATGTAAACTAGACAGTAATAATAGTAATAGTAATAGTAATATTAGTAATAATAATAATAATAATATTATAAGGAACAATTCTCTTCTCTAGCTGTACGGATACTAAAATTATATTTTGTTTGCCTTGAAATGTTGGCAATGTTTTAAAAGCATCGTAATTTTCTTTAATTAGTTCAATGGCTTTAACCTTACGTCGTTGTTACGTTTAACATTGGCATATATTCTCTACGTGATAATCAAGCAACGGTCACAGTTATTCGAACGTTAAATTCGGCAGGTTATCACTGACATAATTTATCGAAATAATTAATTTTGTAAAAAACGTAAATTATGTAATACAAAACGATGATAATTGCCATTTTAAAAATTTTCTTATTCATAAAAAGGTATGAAATACAAACGTTCCACTTTTAACTTTCTTCAACTATATGGGAGCATGAGGAACGATCTGCGCGCTTTATTATGCTTTATTTCATTCGAGATATAACTTTTTCGTATGAAATTTTATTTCGTATCATACTAAGCAACCAGCATTTAATATTTATACGATCAAAAAAAAAAAAAAAAAAAGTTAGAACACTAATATGGTAACTCTACAATTACAATATATTCAAATTCACCCAAAAAAAAAAAATAAATAAAAAACGTGTATTTTTAATCGCAACAGAAATAGTAAAGTGAAAAACAACTTTTAAAAGACGTGATCATCAGAAGAGCTGTATTTTCACTTTTCGTTTTTCTTTTCCTCCCACTTTTTTTTTTTTTTTTAAATCTGTTCGTCATGGACATAACTACGCACGCGCTGCAACTTCAATGTTCTTCCGTATGGCTTTTAAGCAGCTGTCATTTTTTTACACTTGTAAATGCCAGTTTGAGAGATATTTGCGTAATTATTATTTACTAAAATTTAATCAACTAAATCTAAAATAGTAATAATAAAACGAGTTATCACAAACCTTTTTAGTTCAATAAGTGATGGATTTGATAGTTGTAAATTAATTTTTACAATAACTATTATTCTCAGTTTCTGGATGAGTATGCATTTTAAAGAAGCGGATGGAGATTACCAAAGGGGAATGATATGAATAATATTGTGTACATATAAATGAAACGGGGATAATATATGGTTGAAAATCCAGAACTAGATCTAGATGTGAACGGTCATCTAATTTGATATTTTTTAACAGTTTTGTTTTAAGGAAATAAACGGTAAAAAAATTTAATTTAATTAGAGCACGTTTTGGAATTACGAGTGATTGTATAATGTAAAACTACATAAATGAAAACAGATACGAAAACCGGGGGGACATACGTTCACCTTACACTTTATAGTAAATATAACGTTCGCAAAGTATTTCTAAAATTATTTAATATTACCGATATAATTCAAATGCTTAAAAAAAAAAAAAACTCGTACGTTACTTGTCTGTATAGTGTAATTTATTTTTTATTTTTTATATATATAAAAATATCAAGAAAAGAAAATGGAAGTGATAATTTTTAAAATTTGCCTCTGTAATATATCTTTATATGTTTCACTCGTCACCGCGTTTTATTATATAAATAATATAATTAAAAATGTGAATACGTGACTTATTCTATTTGTTGATGAGCCGGCGGCGAATAATTTTTATACTTTTTTGGCTCCTCTACAAAAATCATTAAACCGGGGCAAGATCGATTAAGCAACGTTTTAAAGAGTTACAAACAATGGCACGTAACTTAATTTACGTTGCCCCATAAAAAATATTATATCAAAATATATTCGCAAAAATAAGTTCAAATCACCAACACCGTTACGATTCGAACCTGCCACTGCTAGATATTAGCTTAAAAAAAAAAGACAGTTAGTTTTTTTAATTCTTAATGACTTTCACGATGATAGCAGAAAAATAATTTTATTTCAAAAGGAAATATTTATAAAGTAATTTATTGTTTTGAAACACGCGTTGTACTCTACTCAATAAACCAAATTTTGCCGTTCGCGTCCTTCATTATTATCAAGTATATTTCTTATTAGAAACCTCTTTTTTGAAAGATATTAAATGAAGAAGAAATTTTTTTTCTCCATAATAATATTATAAACAACGAAAAATGCGAAACAATACACAACCATCAGCTAGATAAATCAATCGATAAAAATGGGTCGCAGCATTTCAATTAATAAAACAACTTAATTTTATCGAGCAGCACTAAATATACCTATTTCGTTTTATACTTTTCTACCTTTAGAAATATACTGTAGCCGGAACAACAAAAAAAAAAAAAAAAAAAAGTGAGTAGTTATCACATTTCGTAAGAATAGTTTGTTGATTTATTTGGTTTGGCCAATAACGTTGGCAACATTTCATCGTGCCTATTTGTCTCGTGAACGTATGCAATACGCTAAATTACGTATTACTAAAAATGTAAAATAAATTTCTGGTTGTAATTACTTATTGCTTTTGATAACTTTGATAAAAACTACTTTCGCTTGTAAAAGATCACGTGGGGAATAGACGAATTCATCATAAACACAACCGTGTTGGTCTACTAGTCAGAATATCGTTCCAGACTTAGGTCAACTAGGGCTCAAATCGATCTCCTACGGCATTCGAAGTAATCAAGAACGCTTTCGTTTTCTTTAGCGTTGTACAGGTTTCTTTTTTTTAATTCAACTAAATGTTCGTAATTTACAACTGTCGACTCAACAGGACAATCCATTTAATAGATTATCTATTTTATTTCTCAGCCTGTTTGTGTTAAAACAAAATGGTTTTTAACTTTTTTAATGGATAGAGACCACTTGATGAATTTTTTTCCACATATTCATAACAATTACGAAAAAAATTTAAATAATTTCCAATTAATTATCCTCCCAATATTATTTATACTTACAACTACGCAGTAATGAAATATGCAAATAACAGAAAATAAGTAATAATCTGAATAAAAACTAACGAAATTAACTAAAATCAATGAGATTTTTAAGTTCTCATTTATTTCACTAATTGTGAAATTCTCTTTGTTCAACATCGCTCAAAACCAGATGCATATCGTTATTTACATCTACATGACTCCTTTGTTTAAATGCGATTGTGAGTAATGCAGAAAATGCTTGCACTCATGTAAGTAGTGTAACGAACCAAATTATCGCTGGTTCTTTTAATTTAATTTAAATAATATATATATATATATATATATAGGGAAAATGAAGGATTTTGAATAGTTTGCGTGTGTATTTTAAGATAGGTTAGCGATATGCATATGTACCGAGTTCGGAAATGTGGGATTTTGTTACAACATAATCGCGGGTTGCATTAGAGAAATTCCGAGCAATCTGACGAACTCGCTAGAACGTAAGCCGGTGTGTATGTGTGCTAAAGCGAGTGTGAATGACGTCACAGTGTATATCCAGGCTTGCGGTTAAATATTAGTAATTGTAAAATGGTATCGAACATCGGGGCGGCCGAGCGATTGATGGGAAATTTCACACTAGAAGCGATGCCTAGACAATTGCTCGGCAGCGCAAATTATTGCATATAAATACGCGCGTCTTTCGACGCCGCGGGCTTCTTCTTTTTTTATCAATGTCGTGATCGATCAGTAAACGTTTTCTCGCACGTTGTATTTAGACGAACTAGTCAAATAGAATAACCGCGATACCGGAAATATATTGTTTTTTATTATTTTATTTAATTTCGTTCTTTTTGTTCTTTCGGTTTTAAGTGCAATCCTTGCGATTAGCGTTCGCGTAGTAGGCGTATTAAGCAAGAAACACTGCGGTGAATCGGAAAGGCTTCCTTTTCCTCTTTTGGTTTAAGTGTTTTTTTAATTTTGAAGAATTTTGTTTCTTCAATGGCGCCCGGACGAGTTTAAGATTTAATTAAAGGAAGCGGAAACCATAACAGCAGTAGTTGGAAATACAAGACGCCATAAAGCCCGGTTTTCGGAGTTGAAACAAAAATCGCTTTTTTTCAAACAAAAATCTTTCAGGTTAACGCCGGATTTAAAAATATCTTTACAGCTCTATCATTTTACAAAATATCTTCTCGAATTTCTTTTAAAACTTCCTCCTCAATGATTATCAATTTTTGAGCATATTTCCCCGCATTTTTTCTCATTTTTCGCGAAAATATCAATTCTTTTGTAACATTTATGTTTTCATTTATTTATTATAATTTTTCATAATAATTTCCATGGCTAATAAATGTTTTTAATTTTCAAATGCCGAATAAAGGTTGCCAAAAATTTCATTTACCCGAAGTACAATTGAAACTATTCGCTACTACACCCTTCGAGTATTTATTCTTTAAATCTTGAAGTTTGGAGTTGTAAGTTTAATTTATCTAAGTGTGTGAGAACATCGCCACACGGTAAACCAAGTGCACTTTCAATCTGAAATCATTAGATCATTGTTCCAACAGTTAAAACAAAAAGGAGCGTCTGTATGTGACATACCTGTATCCGTTGAGTCAAAGCAACTAACTGATCTTGAGGAAACGAAACATTTGGCTTCGCTTGAGAAATTAATGGAATGATTGTAACGCCGGAATGACCTCCGATGACCGGCACATCGACCTTGGTTATATCAAGATTCTAAAAACAAAAAAATAAAAATGAATCTATAAGATAAAAATCCCCGCTTTGAATATTTGTAAATAAAAGCTACTTAGAATCAGCGTCGTGTCATATTCGATAGTTTCCTCGGTTAGTACTCTTTTTTCTTTATTCTTAACACTTTTTCAGCGCAAAAAGAATTAACTGTGAAGAAGCCGAAAATTTGTCGGAAATTTTGCGTACTCGTGCGCTTCAGTATTTTAATACGGTTTAATTTATTCCGAATGAAAATTGATTGCGAATTCGTATTTAAATGAAAAAAGTAAACTAAGCAAAAACGGAAAGTAAATTGAAATGATCAAACCAATTTAGACGAATATCTTCGGATATTATTTAGCTATCGAGAAGCACAAATGCACTACTCAGAGGGGGATGGTACTCTACAGATTAGCAAAAACACGAATAAACGAATCTCTTTGGTTATTTTTAAAAATTCCTAGAAATAATTTATAAATAAATAAATAAATAGTTCGCGACAAACGTTGTAAAGTATTAATCGTACACGTATATCCCCTGTTTTTATTAAAATTGGCTCTGAAATATTTTGTTATTCGTTTTATTTATAGATGTATTTTATACGGAACTAAAACGATGTTTGAAAATATTTCTTTTACATAATTTCTCATTTTCGGTATAAAATATGCAACGTAGCAAACGAGCACAGAATCTTTCTGAATTATTATTAATAATGTATATAATTTTGTCCCTTACCTTAGCTTCTCCTACGAATGTATTAGCTCTGACTATATCTAAAGTGGTAACTCCAAATAGACGTTTAGGATCGTACGCGTTTAATTTCTTCAATGTTTCGGCCGCTATAGGAACGGTACTATTTACCTTTTTGAAAACAAACCCGCCGCAATTAGAAACGTTACGAAATCAACAATTACAATAAAAATAATAAATAATATATTGAAAGAAGCAAACACATTTTTATTTTTCGTTTCCGCTCAAGCGACGATATAATATTAGCATTTAAAAATATATATTAAAAAAAAAAGAAACAAACGTTGGTTACGCAGTAAAATTGTTCACTTCACTTAACAAAAATTTTACTACGTAACATTCGACATTGTATACTAAACGATTTAAATAAGATATTCTTTTAAAATCGAACAATCCGGCGAAAACATCTTAACAATGAATTTCACACAAAAACGTGACGTAAACTTCGAACGATCAACGTCAAAAAAAAAAAAATCTGCACTGCTTTAATTTAAATTAAAATTATAATAAAAAGTTCAAAAATCGAATTATCGAATGCAGTATAAAAATTTAGTATCTCAAATTTTTGTGAAAATTTTGTTACAACTTTCACTCCCGCTACTTATAATTTAGTTCCACCATTTTAAATTTATGTCGTAATCAGCTATTTTCAAAACAGAAATTACCACGAGCTTCGTTACAATTAAACCAGAAAATGTTTCGAAAAGTTAACTAATTTTTTTTTTTCTAATTTATAAGAATAGATGTTTCTAATTTTGCGGTATAAGTAATTTCTTGATCGTGCTAAAATTCACATTCATCCTCACGTTATTTTATATTTTTTGTTACTCCTTATCTTCTTGTGTTACATTAAATTTTCAAAAGTTCTCGAATTTCGAGCTTTATCCCCCCTCCCCCCTCCTTGTATCTTCTTCCATCGATATTCATCGGTATTGTACCATTACTATTCCGTATATTTTAATAATAAATTGGAACAAAAGTAAATAAAACGCACTATTCACAGAACTTCTAATTGAAAAATAAAATTTATAAAAACAGCAACAGTTCCCCACTTTAAAAATCTTCATAGTCACAGCATATTTCTATTATTATTTAATAACTTCACTTACAACCTTTGTTTTTCCTCTCAGCTTTTCCTTTAGTAACATCTCTATTAAAATACTCACTCCTCTTACATCACATTTACCATTCATCCATCAGCCTTTGTTGAAATTAAAATTTACACCGTTATTATCTCTAATTGAACTTCTTCCTTTAAAATATTGTTTAAAATTTATTTTCCTTTTTATATTTATCAATTTAGCTCCTAATTTTCATTAATTTTCATTAGGAAATCTTTCTATTCCGTTTAATGTTCAGCGTTGATATTGAATCATATTAAATTGTTTTATAAAATAAAAATCAATTTTAAATATATTAATTATTAGTACATTATATTGCCTATCGCATTTTATCACTGTTAATTTGCATGAATAATGATAATTTTTTTTTGCTTTCCCTTATCACGTAATTAAAAAGATCACTGACCGAAAAATAGAAATAAACAATACTTCCCGATATAACGGTACACGCTTTTTTCCTTTAATAGCAAGCTACTGCAACAGTAATTAGACATGCTTAATAATTACACACTGATAACATTAACTGTACAAAATGCATACACGTATACCTACGTACATCCATACACACGCGGAAAGAAAGTGAAAAAACAAATGCAAATATTTACACAATTTGTTGCAATAAAAAATAGAAGAAAAAAATAAAGGCGTAATAATAACCAGTTCCTTGTGGGAGAGGGAAAAGGAAATATTCATCGAAAACAAGTTGTGGAAAAAGGATATAACGAGTTTCTGTCGAACCCGCTTGTTTTCAATATTATGAAATGTTTATACGGCCATGTGTCTCAAATATACAACCGGTTCTTTTGAAAAAGAAAAATTAATTTCTTTGTTTACCTTTTTTCTCGAAATCAAACAAAATCTACCCATAGTTAAGCATTATGAAAGATCTAATTGACAATTAGAAATGTATTTAACAATAATCGCAGCAATCGAGAGGTGACGATCCGAAATTACATTAACACATACGTACTGGATTCGAAATAATACCGATTAATGCCTTCGGAGAAACTTCACCAACAGCGCGTATTATATCACGCACGATCGAAGCATTTGTGTTAAATAAATCATCTCTGGTCATTCCAGGTTTTCTCGGTACGCCGGCAGGAATAATTACCACTTGAGCTCCTTTAAATGCATCCTATACACAAATTTCGAACTACGTTTATTGTCTATTTATTAATATTCTAATCAACAAATAATTACCAAAGTGAACAAAAAATTTCAGTTCAAAATCAAGAGTATTGTTAATTTTATTTAACCAAAATGTTAAATGTGTCAAACATGTAATGAGGTGATATTTCCTTTTTATTAAATAATAAATATATATATATATATATATATATATATATATATATATATATATATATATATATATGCGATCGAAATGGTAAGAATGATGTATTTCCTTACATTACATGTTAATATTTTTTCAACTTCAAATTCCTTACCCCTAATATTTCGCTCATTTGCCCCCACGGGAAATTTTTCAGACAAGACTAACTACGACGTTACCGTATTAACCAACCAATTTGAGAATCAGTAGTAACTGCTCAATTTATGGGAGCCTGAAATTAAACTCGAAAGCTGATTAGAAATTTTAAAAAGGTAACAGTTGAATTTTTATTATTTAATTTTGCAAACGGATTTTAAGTTATTTTTTATGTGTATACACGTACGATGGAAAATTTAAATATTAATAAAACTATATCAAACAAGCATTCATTTTATAATACTAACGTAAACACGGTAAAGAAAATAAAAGAGAAAATTAAAATTCCCCTATTTTTCAAAACAGTACTACCAGATTTTTAATTAATGAATAGAAAAGTTTAAATATTTTTTTTATCTTACAATTTTTAAGAGTTGCAGAAGGTGACTGAAAAAATTTTCCTTCAACATATACGCTAGGAAAAATATTTCAAAAATATCACCAAACAGATATAATATTACAAAATAGATTTATAAATTACTAAAATACTTGAAAATAGCAATTCTATATTTTTTTATTTATAATCGTTAAATAATATTATCGGTTAACAACACGCATGCACTATTATAATAAAACCGCCAAAATTTTAAAATTGAAGAATCCAAATATTGAAAAAGGTATATGTCAAGATGAAAGACAAAGAATTTAAAAAAAAAAAATCTATAACCCATTCTACTTAGCTAGCGTTAAATATTTTTTTAATCCACGTATTTTCGATGCAAAACCACAGAAAAACTCGAAATGTTCAAAAATTTTAAATTTAAGAAACCAAATTGAAAAAAAAAACGCTAGTTCACAGCATCCTAAGAGTTAAGGAAAAAATTGAAGGTTTGTCATAAAAAGACCTCTCTATCTATTGTTCGTATAAAAATTTTGCTAAATATTGCTTCCACTATAATCCATGATACTAATCGGGAGTTAGCAAAACGTTTAAAAATATCGTTAAGTAGTATTACGCTTCCCTGACAGATGATTTGAAGATTCAACGCGTCTCATGCCATTGGATATTGTTGCTACTCACGAAAAATTAAGTGCAGTGTAGTGTCGAAGTTTGCACTGAATTACGCGATCATTTTATGAGCAGTCCGGCATTTTTTTCGTGTTATCACACTACATAAATTGTAGATATTCTATAATGATTTAGAAACAAAATGTAAAGGAAGACGAGTACTTATTACTGTCGCCAAAAGAAGAGAAAGTTACTTGAAGTATAGGAAAAGTAATGATAATCATTTTTTTCATTCACAATATTTTTTTCCGTAATAGCATTATACTGCACAAGGCGAAATGGCTAGTGTTACTTATTGCATTGACATTTTGAAAATTATGTTGCCACATTATAGAAGAAAAAGCCTCAACACGCAGGTGGGCTGTAAGCTACAGGGGCACGTAGCAACGATGAAAATTACCAGCGTTGAAAGTTCCTTAATTATAAACTTATGTTTACGTATTTACATTTTCTTTTCAACATTTGATCAAAAGAAAATGAAATTAACTTAAAATTGTATTTCTATTATATACATCGACAGCTCAACTAGTCCGAAATATTCAACGAATGAATCTAATGAAAAACCAGATGGCTCCTACAATTTTACTAGATTTCATATTTAATATTAAAATAATAGGTTCGCCAAAATTGAGGAAACTTTTTTCTTATCTAACGTGCGAAATCCTATCCTATGTTGTTTATTCTTATTCTAAATGTTACGTGTTGCCATTGAGTTCTCGAAAAAAAAAAAAAAAAAAAAAAAACTGCTAAAGATAATATCTCCAGTTGCTTAAATAACAGACTAATAAATTAGTTGAGTAACGCAATGAAAATCATTTTTAAATATTATTGCATAAAATAATAATTAAATAAGTATCGCGCATATGTAAACTAGAAGTACAAAAATTGTCTTTTCTCGCACATAGTACTAATAAATCTTTCATTTAACTCCGTAATTATACTTTATCGCTAAAAGTAAAAGCATGCAAACTGCACCAAGACGTTAATTTTGAATTTTAATAATGTTCAACGTCATAAACCGCTACCTTTATTTGATCCGGTCCGGTAAAACTGGAAACTTTTGCATTTGTATTAATATGACTGAGATCTGCTGCTACACCCGGTGTATTTACAACATCAAACAAAGCTAATTCGGTAACCAGAGGGGACTGTTTCAATAACAATGATAACGGTTGCCCTATACCTCCGCTTGCTCCAGCAACAGCAACTTTAACGCCCAACTAAATTAATGTAAACAATCCAAAGTTTACATAATTTAGTATATGGACAAATGCGAAGTTTTATATGTACATAATATAATTAATGCAGAATAGCGATTCTCTTTAAAAGGCAACCTGAACATTACATATTTCAATTCAAATTTTTTTTCCATTAACGAATAAACGTAATTTGCATCTTATACGTTTACAATCGATCTTTAGAAAATTTTAATAATGTATAAGTACAAATGTCTGGAACAGTAACAAAAAAACGCAAAAGTTTTAAAATAAATATATCTGAAGTTTCATGCTGATATATCACATTTCATAAAACTTTTACAAGGCCCATATGATCAATTTAACAAAAAAAACGCCTTAAAAAACTGATTTAATCCATTCGTTTTTTTTTTTTAAAAATACGACAAAAAAAAACTCATACTTACAAATTGAAAAATTTACATTTTGCTTTCCACATAATAAACCGCTTGATATTATTTGCACACAAATACACCGTCGATGTTTACTAATTCTTAAATACTAGTTTTACTAAGTGCAGTTCTTGATTTCTGCTTCGTAGGGTAAAATGTATTAAAATTCGTACTATTTTTATAGTATAGCGTAAACAAACCGGTTATTAATACACTTTACATACGATTATCAACATTTGCATTATCGAATTTAATTTAACTTACGGCATTAAAATCAAAAATAAACTCACAAAGTATCAGAAGTAGTTTATTACAGGAAGGAACAGAAGTAGGATACTATAATTTTTAAGACTTACCTTTGACGAAGTGGAAAAATTAGCTTTAACCGACTGATTAAGTGACGGCAATAGTTGAGTTTTAACTTCAGCAAAAACTGAATAAATTGATTTATACATTTTTTTCGTATTTGAAACAGAATAACCCTACACCACAAACTCCACACTGATCACCGAAACCGGAACTAAGAAACTAATCTAATGTGTAAATGCCCAAACCAACAAAAAAGTGATTTTTTTTTCCTTTTTTTATCACATAATACCACAGATTAGCAAGATACACAGAATGGTAAAACGGACCTTAACCATTTTTAAAGGCGTTTAACGAGAGCTCAATAAAAAGTTATAGCGCACGCGCAAAATATATTTTTTAACTGCTTTGAACTGCATTTCATTTTTAATAAATTTACACATTACCATTATTCAGGTAAAGCTGCATATTTCTTCTTGTTTCGGCATTTTAATAATACTAATAAATCTGACTTCGATTTTATTTATTTAAATCATATAATTAAACAATAATAAAATCAATAATCATGATATTAAAACATACTGGAATCATTTATTGAAAATAAGTAAGAACCGGCATACATTGATTGTGTGGTTCGATTATTAATTACTAAATTGCGTAATCTATTTGACAATTTTTTTCTTTAATATTCCGTTCAATAAAATACCTATATTTAAGAAACAATTATTTTGTATGAAAACTGTATGGAAAAATATTTCTTTTTAGTTAATTATAATTTCGAATTCGATTAAATTTTAATTTAGAATCTATTAAAATAAAAAATAGCCTGTATAAGAAATTAAAACAATTAATCAAAATTATAAACACCCCAAAATAATAACAAAAAAAAAAAAAAAAATCCAAAAACATAAAATTACGTTCTAATTAGAATTCGCCAAAATTTAGAAAAATTGTTTTACGCATGCGCTACAAATTTTTTTGATTTTCAATCATTTCTTATTTATTTCACTGTGCTTTACTATTTTGTTTAAAAGTTGATCTGCTGATCGTTAATTTGTATACAATAATTTTTCCTGTTTTGTAATTTATAAATTTATTGTGGAAAGCGACTCATTACAAATATTCGGTATATTTTTTACATTATAATTTAATCTTATTGATGCATTAAATAACTTTTTATGTAATTTTCAAGACCTATGCGGCTAATGAGAATACACTAACTTTCATAGTTTTTGCTCAATTTAATAATCAATAAGTAAAACTTTAATCTTTTAGAATTTCCGTTTCGTTAATCACTAGATTATTTACATTTCATATCAACATTATTAACACTTTGTTGTTTGACCCTTTCTTTTTTGTTAAAGTTATACTTTCTTTGTGTTTGAATATCTTTAACATTATCGAAATTGCGATATTAAGTACCTAGTCCTTTTTTGTTGAATAATTTTCAATCGGTGACTAGAACAATAAAGTTCTAAAATATTGCTTCACCAGTTCTAAATTTATTTAATTTTTAATATCGGTAATGTAAGCGTTAATTTATATTATTTTTTGAGTTTTCTACTTTGAAATATTTGAATTTTATATCATGTTTACGGAAAGAAAAAAATTTACGAACTAAACGACTAGAAATATTTTTTAGTATGTCAACAAATTTTAATGGCGCCGCCTAGCTCAGTTCATAATTTATATTTTAATAAATGCAGATATTTAAAAAGTGTATTGAAACATACTCGCATAATTGAAGTTTTGTGAATATACTATTATAACGAATTAATAGTAATTACATAAAATTGAAACAATAAGAACATGATAATTCAGAAATGTATAAAAATAAATTTTAGAGGATTTTCGAAACTGGGTATCGTTATCAAGCTAAAAAAGATTTGTGAATTTAATGAAGAAACCGAAAAATCCTTTTTCGAGGAGAGCAGTATTTGTTTAGAAAACATAATTTATAGGCATCCATAGAAATGAAGATTATAATAATGACTAATGCAGTGAAAGTAGTAAAAAGTAGCGTAAAAACGTGTTGAAGAAATGAATATAAGTAATTAATAAATTTGCGAAAGAAAATGAATTTATAGTACAGTAACCGTAAGAATATCAACCTGATTGAAATTTTTATTTTAGAAATGGATATTACATAAAACATTATTGGTTTAAGTTAATTGCTTAGTAATTGAATTAAATAGTTATTTGATAGTTTCCAGCTGTGTCAATAATTATTTAAAAAATGTTTTTTTAGCAAAACAGATTTTTGTTTACTTTTAATCAAGTGCTCGGCTAAATGAATAACTTTTTATATAACATTCGTAATTTGTTTTTCACTATTTTATATTATCTTCGCTGCATTAGTTATTTTGGATGATTACTAGTCATCTTATTATTTCTTACATAATATTAAAAGAGAGAAGAAAGAAAATGTTTACTTTTACATTGATGATATAAATTAAGTGCATTTAATATTCTCCGCACCGAAAAAAGAAAATAACACACCTTGCAATTATGTACAATAAATATCTTTTAGAGAAATGTATATAACCGTTTTGATAGCAGAAAAAAAATAGAAAAAAGCCGATAAAAACGTCATTAAAAATGTTTAAGTATCATAAAATATGGAAGAACTCGCTGAGGTAGCCATTCAGATGCTTTACATTCGAGGTTTGCCTGAAAAGTATCTGGCCTTTGTTTATAACTCGAAGTTCAAACTTGTTAACACCTCTATCACTTTCAAAGTGCTCGCCTTAGGAGTCTAAAACCGGCTGTTAGTGTCCTATTTTGTTTTATCTCCTCTACATCGTCAAATCCTTTTCCTTTCAACGGAATTTTCAGCTTAGAGAAGAGCCAGAGATCACATAGAGCAGTGTCTAGACTGTAGGTGCCTGCCTAATCTGTACGATGCTGTGTTCAATCAAATAATCTTAAACAAAGTGCAAGGAGTGAACCGCCGCGCTGTCATGACGGAGCACCCAATCGACGCTTTCCCAAAACTCCAGTCTTTTTCTTCTCACAACGTCCCGCAATCATTTCAAAACTGTAAGATAATATTCTCTATTTACAGTTTGACTTTTTGAGACATATTCATGGTGCACGACAACTTCATAGTCGAAAAAAACGGTTATTTCGCAGCAAAACAATTCGTTCTTAAATCTTCGGTTAAAATTTCAGAAATAATTGTATTCGAAATACTGTATGATCCTCAAGCTTCCGGATGGTTAAACAACAATCTTTTTCAAACGCTGCTTGAACTCTGTTAACATTTTTCAGCGTTCTTGTTAACGCAAGACTCTCGGAACGAGAATCACTTTCGACCGACTGCCGACCATTTTTAAATCGATCTTTTATTTGCGTCTTGCCCATAGTTTGGCCTCCAAAATATTTTTTAATCATTGCAGTTGTTTCCGGTAAATTTTGATGCGAATTCTTTAGTCGACGCGTTCCATCACTTTTGTAAAATAAAAAGTGCGACGCACTCAACTTTAGACGTACATGTGCAAACATTAAACCTTTTAAAATAAGTCTGCGAGTTCCACGTTGGAAGGGATAACAGGCGTAGGTTCCCTCTTCACAGCGATGCCTTGTTGACAATTTGTTTTCGTATTATAAGATCGGAGGATAATTCTTGAGTTCATATAGCAATTCATTTATGTAAGATTTGTAGTGTATACCTCTCCGTGGATAATTTTGATCCTACGATTTCGCACTCTACATAAAAATAAGGTATAGTAGTTTAGGTGAAATGAATATTTTATAAATGGTAAGTTTTTATTCAATCGATAATCTGATTTCCCATTAAACGTGGTAACATAGTGTCGAAAGTCCTCTACGTGTTTTCAATATTACTTTTTATATATTCAGTGAAAGTGTTAATCTCCGTTCAAGTGTAATACTTAAATATTGATTAGAGGAGACTTCTAATTTAATTGAAAATTATTTATAGTACAGCTACTACACTTCGTAAACAGAATCGCTTCTATTTTGTTTTTATTTTAAATTATATATGTTCATATCCGTTTTCTGTATTAACATTTATTATATACATATAAAAAACACGTATGACAGAAAATTAATATTTAAAAAATATAATAAACACCGACATGTTTCGAAGTTACTCCATAATCATGGCAATTGTGCCATTTTTGAAAATTTTTCTTGATTTTGTTGATTAGTTCGCTTAATATTTTGTAATTATGTAGATTCTGAAAAGTCTTATCCAGTTCTAGTATAAAACCAAACGAATTATTTAGTAAAATCACATTTAGTTGAAATTCCTTAATTTACTTAATGTTAGTTTTATTAATAATTTATTGTTACTTAATAAACGGACGGTACATATTGTACTGTCGAAGCACTTTTATTAAATTTAGTCATAAAAATAATTGTAGGTATTCTCCGAAAAAATAGGTAGTAGCCCAAACATAAATAATAATAAAAATACGAGGTAATAGCGACAGTAACTTTGGTCGTTAAATTGTTAATTATCATGTCCAATGGAATTCGAATTTTCGAAAATTCGGGCGCATTTTTCTCTTAGTGTTCAGCTGCTAAATTCAAAGGTAGGCTATCCGTGAATTCATTTCTGGTGTTTTTTGCGATATAAAACCATCATTCTGTTATGTTATATTTTCGATTTATTTTCCGGAATATTATATGCTTAGGCATTTTTGTTATCAGTTATTTTAGATGTTGATTTCTAGACAAGTATTGATATTTTAACATTTTCATTTTTTGTTTGTTCTAATAATTGTTAAATTTGTTATACTATCCTTGTTATATATATATATAATTAATTTAACTTTACATTTTTTCTGTGACATTTTACAAAAGAAATTTTTCGAATTAAAATTTTTTGTATTTGTAGATGAAATATTTAATTTCAATGTAAAAATCTTTTTAGAATGTTGTTTGTGAATAATAGAATTAAAATAATATATTCGTGAATTGCTGTAGAAGAATTTAGAGCATTCTTCGTCTGACAGCTTGTTCCTATATCTAATTTTGATGAATTTTTCAATTTCTTCTAGCATAGTCAAAGCGCCGAGAAGGAGAATAGTACGACGAATTTGGTAATTTATCGTGAAAACAGTAGGATTGCAATAAGACGATAATTGACTCGCTGATCATTGAAAGATGATTGTAATTTATTGCGATTACTCTAGAACGCTAGGTTTACGATATTTTATTTCTTGGATACAAAAAATTTACAACCAGGACAAGAGCTGATTTTTAAATTATGTGAGATTTTATTTGCTGGAGCATTAAAATTATTCTAGGCACGATGCCTTATGTTTATATATCCCAGAATAATAACAAGAGCGTTAGTATTCATGGGCGTCACCAGCGGTGGGCAGGGGGGGCAGCTGCTCCCCCTGGAGCCTTAAAACTTTTTAATCAACTGGCCATATTCATAGGCGCGTAATCATGGACAATTTGCCAGAAACTCACGAAAATTATGTTTTAATTAAAATTTTATTCTTGTTTAATAAAATATTAAGCCTTTACAACTTATAAATTGTATTTTTCCTATAACTCATATCCTCTTTCTATCATCTTGCCCCCCCCCCCCCCTGGCAGCTGGCAACTTATCTTGCCCCCCTATGGCTGATAGGCTGGCGTCGCCCTTGTTAGTATTTGAGAAATTGTTTTAATTCAAATTCTACATTAAAAGATGCCCGGTAATAGGTTGATAAGTTGAAAAGGTCTTCTGTGACATCCATTTCTCCGTTTTACACATTAATCACTTAATTGTAAACTGTTAGTGCTTAAATACAACGCTCAAAAATGCCTCAAAATTGTAAAGCACATTCAATTCTAAAGGTGTTAATTTGATGTATAATAAAAATACTTCCTTAAAACGGAATTTGGAATAATGCCGACTAAGTTAATTTCGAAACACGTACAATCCACAAAGACTTTTAGCCGAGCAAGTTTGAAAAATTTTATTTATTTTTTTGAATTTGCGATATATAAAAATGAATAACATTTACACTCAAACAGAAACGTGTACGAAGTAAAATGAAGTTGCGTAACCTAAAAAAACATAATACAAAACTTAATCGCGAAGTTATTGCACGTAATACGTCCGTATTAATTTCAAACCAATTCATATTTCGTTATTTTATTATAACCGGCGATGTTGGTTTTTTATCATTACGTTACTCAATCGTTTTTTTTTCATTATTATTTTGTCGGAAACGCGAGTTCTTATCAAAGGGCTCCCAGAAAGGGACAGCGAAAGAAGCGAATTCTTAATAATATTAAGTTGATTTTTCTACGGTTACATTTGGTTTTCTTTGCATCAGTAGCATTGCCTTTTTATCTATTTATATTAATCCTTGTCCATTATCGGTATCGTCTATTGAATGACTTTTTACTCTTCGATCTACTTAGACATTGTTGATGAATCGCAACTGTTTTCATCACTTACAACTATATTATTGGTATTAATACTGCAATGTCGTTCGTGGAACTAATTGTGCTGATCTGATGGGCTAGGATCTAAAAACTGCTTTATTACCATTGAACCAATCAGACTAAAAGAAACGGTAATTCAACGCTAAATAAGATAATTATAAACAAGCCGCGATTTTATTGTAATGTTTATATTTCTAAATTCTAAAAAGAAAAAAAAAAAAATCCAAGTTTATTTCAAATTTTTGTTAGATGCACATATCCTTTTAGCTTTGATGAATTGGTGTATAGAAAATGTTTCGTAAATTTATTTACATATATTTCTTTATTATAAGGTTGCGCTGTTAATTTAATTTTTTATATTGCTTTAATGAAATTTTAATAGTACTTCGTATATCTTGCGGCGGATATAATTTTTTTTTTAACATGATCGAATTTTCTTTACTATAATAAAGACTAATTATTGAAAACATTAAAATAGAAAATGTCGGCCGCAATCGATTTAGAACTGAAAAAAGCATTTACCGAATTGCAACAAAAGTTGAATGATACGACGCATAAAATGGAATTTTGTGATGCGCAGATTGAGAAGCTTACGATCGAAAGAACTCTACATCGTAAAATGTTGGATGAACTTAATCAGCTATCAAATGATACAGTAGTATACGAAGCTGTTGGACGGACATTTTTTACAAACGATTTGAAAGAATCCCGAAAATCTATGTCAGACTATACCAAACGTATTGGAGAACGGATACGTGAAATTGAACAAAAAAAGAACGAGTTACAAAACAGTGTTGCGGAATCTGAACGAAAAGTACGTGAAATGATTGAAAAAAATAATCAAAATTAAAGTCCCTTTTTCCCTTTTTTTTTTTTAAAAAAGATTAAAACCTCTAATCACCATCATGTAAATGTTTAAAAACTTTTTTGCATTTATAATTAAAAATTAGAAAGTAACTATATTTAATACGATGTTTCAACATTTTATCAACTGTTATTAGCCCCTACCAGTAATATTTTTTATATTTATAAAATTAAGAGTCAAATATTTAAATATAAGTTTGTAATTTTATCTATTTATTTTTTCTGTTTGACTAATCGGTATTTTTCTTTTTCTGAAATTGTACGACTCGTGTTCTTTAAAGACATTAGCGTTAACTTTGACGTAAGATTATTTTTTATCCTAAATAATTTACTAATTTTAATCCTATTTATTTTCTTAAAATTCGTCCAAATTTTTTTTGGTCCATTCTAAATTGATCTTTTTTTACGAAATACTTAATTGTAATTTTTTTTCTGTTGTGATCATTTTTTAATGTGTAATAATTAAAGTTTCCTTTTTGAGCGTTAAGAAATATTGTTTTTCGTACACCTTTGTTGTCACTTTAACGCGACCAATTCGCATATTATTAATGCAATTGCTGTTTAATCTAGCACAAGTTCATTTTTATATCGTGGTATTTACGAGAGAGTGAATCCAGTTTTTCATATTGCCAAAATTTGGGTGATTTCAAATCTTTAAGATAAAGAAGGAAAAGGGGAAACTGGAAAATTATCGCAAATTATAAGCAAAAAAAGGTTTTTAGAAAACCTGACTGGTCAATCAGTAATTTTTCTAACATTTAAGTTATAGTGAGCAATAGATAAGTAATTAAGATGTTTGTCTGCTGAAGCGTAGATTTTTATTTCGAAACTCGTTTTGTTCTAAGCTTAAATTGCTTCTAAGTATATATACCTATTCCGAAATAGAAAAGTAAAGCCAGGAATTAGTAGTGTAAACCTTAACAATCTTTCGACGCGATGTCACGAAGGAAAGCCACTTTGCAATTATCGCTCCACTATGAGGACGAAGCTGTATGACAGCATGATTTTGAAGATATTCGAACAGGAGAAGATGAGAAAGAAAGAGCGAGTAAGATGGAATCAGTAAAGTAATTGTAGCTCGAGATAGAATCTAAATTATGGTGCAAAAAGGAGAGAGAAGAGTGAACAGAACGACTGAATTTTCTCAATTGGTTTTGGAGAAACCATTGGGAGGTATGGAGGGGTTTGAAGTAAAATGATGTTGGGGGAAGACTGGTGAAGGATATAATGATAGAGACATGGTCACTTCCAAAAGTACCATCAAGAGTTTTCCAGGAACAGTAAAAAGCAAGATCAGGAAAATAAATGGAGAGGTCTACTGCGCTAAAAATAGAAAAGCTTTTGTACAGAGTAGGAGATTGATCATTAAGCAGGATAAGATTGTGCCTGAAGATAATATTTTCAAGAACCGCTCTATTACTGTTTCGACCGGAACAGTCCCAAAGAGGGGAGTGAGTGTTCCAATCACTTCCAGTATTGAAGGGGGGAGGAATACAATTGAGGAAAAGAGGGAAGGGGAATATTGTTGAGATTAAAATTAGGAGAAAAGTACGTGCGGACTATGTTTATTGAGCGAGGAAGGAATAGAAATATGAACTACGTCCGGATCACGAGAAAGTGACGCCGAAGAAAAGTGTACATTATATAGCTGGAAATGAATGTTATCCCTAACAAAGATGGCAGCACCACTTTAGCCCTGTCTATTCTATCAGAACGAACCACGGAGAAATCTTTAAGATGAAATGTTTCGCATTGTTTGAACTATGATTCGAGAAAATTAAGGCAATATAAATTATCTTTTTCTGGATTTCCGACTTTTATTAAATAACGAATTAAAAAGCCAATAATAAATGACTTCATCAATAAATAAAAAATTAGAAATGAATGATGAGGAAGTTTTAGAAATTTGTTCAGAAAACAGGTAAATTTGGTGGCTATTAAATGGTATTCGTTCTGTTCTTCACCAAAAAATTACGGATAACCATGTTCTTTTTTGTATTGAATTCAAGTCTTTCGGCACTAGCTTTGCAGCGACATGTCTCTAGCCCAAATCATTAGCCAAAATGTTTTGAACGAATCCATAAGCGATGTTCAAGTCCTCTGCCAACTCTCTGACGGTCAATTCGCGGTTTTCAGTCGACATTTCTTTTATTTTATCGATGTCGACAGGTGGCCACTGCATTCGTCATCCTCGACAGACTTACTACTACTTCTGAAGCGTTTGTGCCACACATAAACGTTTGTTTTCGGTAGAGTATCATTGCCAAAATATTTAACATTTCCAAGGTCTTCGCTCCGATGAATCCGTTTTAAACTCGTTGACCCAATAAATTAATTCCATTTTTAAAATCATGAAAAATCGAAGACTTCCACAAAAGCAGATGCACTCAACACAGCATAACTTTTGCAAATGTCAAGCTATAATATTTAAATTAGGCGGGAATGTCAACGACAAATGTGGCTATCTTACAAAAAAAAAACAAAACAAATCGAGTTACTGAACTGAAACTTTTTGATCAAAATAGTATTTTCAAAAAAAAAAAATACGATAAAAAAAAATTGTGTAATGAATTGTTTGACATTTTTTTTTTTTGTCACGCAATACATTCCACAAGGAATAGAAATTTAACCATTCATAATTCAGAAAATATACCGAATTAAATAAATTAAATTTATATACCATAGTTATAAACGGTTATTTTTATTTGTTTTTTTCCGTTGCTTTTCAGTTTTACGAGTAATTTTTGTTTAGTTTTAAATGTTTAAAATTCTGTGTTTTTGTTCCACAAAATTTTTAAAATTAACATTCTACCTTTTCTGCTTGTCCGAAATATGGATTCGGTTAAAAAGGAAATTATTAAAATCAGTTCTCGGAAAGACCTGTAGATTTTATTACATCACACACTACACGGAATATACTTCGATTAAAAATTAATTATTTGAATTACTTTTGTTTTGTAAGAAAAACTTTTTATCTATTCGCCTTTAAACGTTTTAGTCTTATTTTGTCAAATTTCTTCAAGCAATTAACTGTTTTCAAAATCTGGCTTTGAAGATTCTGGATGTGATAAACCAAAGTGAGCCTTAATCTAATTGCAATCCCAAATATTTTACACGAGTAGTTTTCGGAATAGGATAATCGTTTATTTTAATATAAATATCTCGAGTGTACAATCTTAGTGTGAAAATAACAATTAACACTTAGAAGGGGATTCCTCAAGTCAATTTCTTGAAAAAATTTTCCACGTAACTTACCAAGTGATTATTTTTTACTGCACATTCAACTATCTTTTTATTTTTGTTAAGGATGACAAATTGTTAGCATAAGACAGAATCCGTATATTACATAGTAGCTAAATACTGAATGTACGCAAATGTTAATTAAACAAGTTCAGTCAAGTATGAGGTTTCATGCGCTGAGGATTCCGCATGAAAGTTAACAACAATGACTATAATTATTTAGTACGTAAGAAAATTTATTTGAATGAACTTCCATTTTTATTTTATTATTCTAATTTAATATCTTGATAAATTTCAGGCATATTTTCTTTTTTTTAAAAATTTAGAGCTTCTGGCGCCCCGAGGGTCCAGTTTTAAAGTTTGAAATCCTGATGTTCCAAATTAGAGAAATATACGGGGATGCGCTTATTTTTAACCGCGTTCAAAATTTTCAACTACAATAGTCGCTGCACTAGGAAGGGCACGTCATATTTTGCGCTTTTTTGAACTTTTGGGCGACTTTACGTAACTTTTGTACCGCAATTTTTTGATTTTATGAAAGGACTCCTGCATTTTAGTTTATATTTTGAATTTCAGCGTTATAAGTTTATCGGGTGACGAGTTGTGATTTTTAAAGTGATTTTTGAGGTCGTTTTATGTACCATATTACATATTCTTGACGGTTTTTTCGGTTTTTTGCCGCTCAGGGTAATCGGTCATCTTTAAGTTATAGATCGTTTTAAAGATAATTTTAATTGTGATTTATGTTCCAAATTTGAAGTTTATAAGTCAAGCCGTTTGTAAATTATTGATTTTTATTTGATGATATTTTTGTCATTTGTGTACCATCTTATTAAGGATTCCGTACATTATATGTATACGAAATCCTAAAAACAAGACTTAATTTATCTATAAGGGAAAAAAAACATCCATATTTTTTTAACTCTTTCAATACAGAATTTAACTTTGCGCCTATTAAATAAATTTATTTCAAATTTTCTTCGATTACGGAATTTATTTTTTCTGTGAAGTATTATTTCACAGACGTGAATAAGCAACAAAGATAGATGACCGCAGTGGTGTCATATGTGAAAGTGATTATGTAGACCGTTACAAGTGACAGTCCTAGGGAGAGGATGAGGATAGGATAATTTGAAAATTCTAAGAAGTAACATAAACTGTAAAGTTACGTGAAAATGTCTTTAAGAAAAATTTTAAAGAATAATTAACACTTAAAATAAGATAGATTATTTACAATTTTTCTAAAATATAGAGCTTCAATACCTGTATTTCATAGTTTTCTATTAGTACCATCAAAAGCATTTTATGCGTTACCCATACACGACCCTTAAATCGACGGCAATATTTCTAAAAAAAAAAAAAAAACACTCTACACAAATATAAAGTAGATGGATGATAAACTTTCTGCGGAATTCAGTATTCATAAAAATGGTGGTGCAATTAAAGATGCCAAAATAGTAACCTAGCGCATAATGTTACAATGATTAATTCTAAATTAAGAAATGAATTAAAAAATAAAATATAGTATATGTATATCTTTTTTGTTTTAAGTTATAGACAGTTAACTGCGATGATTAAAGACGATTAAATGAAATTCTGTAGTACTGACAGTACTAGCAGGTGATTTAGCAAATTTACCGTAGATAAAATGCAGTATCACGAAAATAACATGCGTTTTACTAAATTAATTTAATTATAACGTAATTGTTGTATTTTACATAAAGTGTTATTTATCGCTAGAAGGATTTTATCGGTGATAAAGTACGCTTATTTGAATTAATTTCTTGCACTTTTGTTCTTTTACATTTTGTTAAAATATGAAACAATTCAATTTAACATTTTCATGTCGTTGCTTTGGCACGTAAACTCGAAAAGCGTCACGCGTCACAGAAAAGCGTTACGAAAATTTCATGTCTTTACTTTGGCACTTAAACTCGAAAAGCGTCACGAAATGGAGAAGTGTTTCCTATAAAGACCTGTGAAGATCGTAGGTTTGTGTATTTCACACGTCATTTCCGTATTTACATTTGCTGAGCGCAAAAAACAATTACCGTAGTAAATAAAAATTAAATGTAAAAATTCAGATAAAACGATTACTATGGTAAATAATAAATTCTAGATAACTACGAAAATTTCATGTCTTTACTTGGATACGACTGATTACTAATAAGAGAGCATTGAATGAGACCGATTTCCATTGACATTTCCATGTCTTTGCTTTGGTACATAAACTCGAAAAATGTCCCGAACGTCACGAAATGGAGAGTCACAGAATAGCGTTACGAAAATTTCATGTCTTTACTTAGATACGACTGATTGATAATAAGAAAGCATTGAATACCGATTTCCTACATATGCGAGTATGCTTCAACAAAAGTAGATAAAACTGTGTTTCCTATAACGACTTGTAAAGAGACCTGTGAAGATCGTCGGTGTTCGTGTATTTCACACGTCATTCATTTGCTGAGCGCACTTTAGTCTCGTGAAAACCTTTGCCGCGTGTACACTGCATTCCTCCATTCCAATGTTTCCTGCGAAAAGTGTTATGGATGCCGAAGAGTTTTGTAATTTAGTTCGCGAAGAGAACGGTGTAAAAAAAAAAAAAAAAAACGTATAAAAGAAGACAATTTTAAAATACTTCGGACGGAAAATTCGACAAATTATGAACTTTTAATAAGGCTTATTTTTCATATAAACAAATGATAAAAGTTATTTTTAGTTTTCTTCTTCTTTATTAAGCTCATCATCTAAAAATCTAGAAATGTTAGCATAATTAAATCTTTGAACCGATTACAAGAATAACAGACAGAGGAGAAAAGAGCACAAGATACAAGAAATAGGATGGAGAGTTGCTAATTAATACAAATTAGAAAAGTATAATAGGACGACGCTGAACGGACAAAGTCATGAAAATGTCTCACTGTGTTGCGGACTTGTACGCAAGCTGATTTATATACTTTAATAGAACTCTGCCCCCCGAGCGTTTGTGTATGATTTTTAACTTGAACTATAAAATCTTTAACTTTGACATGAATTTACTCGGGCTTTCTGTCCTTTTTTTGCTTATATTTTCAAGTATGAATTTAGCTACCGAGCCCTAATTATTTAATTTGGCATTGTAGGTAAAATATTCATTGAGTACAAATAATATTTCTCCCACTAAAACCATTTCATTAAAAAATTCCCACCCTGAATTTTTGATCTATATTTTTTTCTTTTATTTGAAACGACGGTGTTAACTTCGATTAGTCGTAATGAGATCAGTTAAAACATAACACAACTAACCTAAATATCCTTAAAATAAATCTATTTTAATCTGTTTCTTCCGTATGGTACAAAATAGTACTTTCAAAATTTTATAATTTCTCTAGAAATAATTGACATTTTTTAAATATTTTATTTTCCACATTAAGAAGGTCTAGAGACATTTTATTAGTAATTTATGCTATGAATAAACAAAAAAAAATCTGCTATATTTTTGTATTGCATACGAGTAAAGTCATTACCTAAACAAGAAACGTAATAGAGTCAAAATAACTACAGATATCGCAGGATAACAAAAAAAAAAAAAAAAAAAAAAATCAGTATCGTGCCGCACGCAAATTTACTAGCATGGTGATTCAATTTTAGCGTATATGGGTAGGCGCGTATCGGAATGCAGTAGTACGCATGCAGTTCACTATGTTCAGCTTATGGCTGTGTCCAATGCGCACTTTTTTCCGAATATGACACGACAGAGTTTTAACTGCGAAGCGTAACTCAATGTGTACCCAAATCGGAAGGTATGATTTTGATGGAAGCAAATAAAATCATTCAATCAATGTTGCGTAAAATAGCTGTCTTTTTTTTAAATTTAAGCATTGGATATGCTAGACTTTATCAACTTTTACATTTAGTTCTCTATATACTCACAATCTTTTTTTTATTTTTACGAAGTAAATAGTAAAAATATTTTCTACGTGGAATGTTCCGTTCAGCAATATTATTACTAGCTTCCATACGAAGTTTATAAAAAGGAAATAACCAGAGGGAAATATAAATTTTGTTAATAATACTCTAAAATAACCCGAAGTGTTCAAGAATTCTGTTTTATTCTTTGTTCACCATTTAAGTACAATATGTAGATTTTAAATTATTATGTCTCTTTTTCTTCTTTTTTTTTAACGAACAAAATACCAGAAAAATAGTGGAAACACAAAAATTTACCTAAACTTTCGATAGATCTGTATGACAGTTTCCCCGTGTTAAACGCGAATAAATGGATAGGCAAACAATTTGAAAATTACGGATTCTTCTATGCATTTACTAAAATTTAAAAAAAATAAATAAATTACCTGTAAATTTTAAAATAACAAACGGAAGCTACAAGTCTCTTGTATGTATAGAGAGTAGGCGAAATTTAATTCTGAAAAAATATTGCCCTATCAGATTTTCAAATGTCATCTTTTGATGATGTGTACCTAGAAGTTCAGAAATAAACATATATTACCCAGACGGGAGTTTAAACCTAAAGGAAAAACAAGACAGGCTTAAAGAAGTCGAAAAGGAATTATTCTGCACGCATCTCACAGAAAGAATTTATGAGACAATCCCACCCCACCCCGCTTAATAAGAATCGCTGTGTAAACAGATTACAAGTTACAATAATTGCTCGCAAAAAACTTTTATTACCAGTTAATTGTCATACTTCTGTCAGGCACTATCCGTAGAGACGCAAAGAAACGATGAAAAAAACTAAATTAAACAAGAAAACTTACAAAATTTACAATTTTATTGTTTGGTAATAATATTTAAAAATTACATATAGACGCATATTACAATAGTCGGAAGTAAGTCCTTACTTATTAAAATACGAGACGATAAAAAATGGAAAAAAATAGGACTGGTATATATTGAAAAATTATAGGAAATCGCATCACTCTAATCTTATACAAACATATAATAAAATGCTGGGTAAAAATTCAAAAATTTTTCTAACAAACATTATTGAAACGTTTTAATTTCTCTCCGAATTCATAGTTCACGAAGCAAGTAACAAATCAATTCAAGAACCGTTAACTAATTCCTTCTCCTCGTCGTTATAATTTTTATGCGGAAAATATTTTCAGGATCAACTCTTATGAGAATTGTTTGCATTGCATTTAACCGCTCGGTATAGTAACGTCAAATCCGAGGATGATTTCCAAATATGTTGTTTAACAGCGCGTAATTCCATTTCGGGATCCAAAACCTGGAATCATGCGGAAAGGATAATTTTTAGATAATTATTGTACATTGACAAAATATTATCGCAAAGAAGGAACGACCCTAAAGATAAAATAACTGCAAAGTTGAAGACGATTTTAATGTTTTGAAAATATTTAAAACCGATTGCTATACTAATGCACTATATGTGATGGTCGCTGAGAAAAGGTACATAGTGTCAGAAAACAAGTTTTTGAGAAAAACGCGTATAAAATTTCGCAGTATAATACACTTTAATGGAATTTTAAACATACAACTACAATTTACAACAGGAAAAAAATTGTTTTCACCGGTTTGACCTATTTCACGTTAAAAAGAGCATGCTTTTTCAAGTGCCCGAAACCGTTGTGTTAAGTCAAAACCGCATTTTTGACACACTATGTACCTTTTCTCAGCGGCCGTCACATATATTTAAAATATTGACGAGTAATAATAAATTAATTTAAAAAGTTATTAATTAATAACGAAATATAGGATAAAGGAAAAAAAACTTTTCTTTTTCGGTTTTACCAATATGGGAATGTTAAAATTTATTCAAAATTAGATGTACTAAATAGATAGCAGCGATATGTAGAAAAGTGAACATTGTTTGATACTGAAATTCTTAAGTATTTTTCACCTTTATTTTTTATTATTTCATCAACGTCATCACCGTCTTCATTAGATTTCTTTGTTAGCTAACATTCCTTTTTTCATTTTCCTAAATTTTTAAAAAAATTTTATTCACGCCAATTACATAATTTTTAGTTATCTACATCATCGACCTTCTCCAACGAAATTTTAAATGCGCTACTACCCCCCACATGCTCTATCCATTTTTTCTGTATAAAATTTAACCTGTCATTTCCATTCCTCCATCGGATTTTTAAAATCGTTTTTCAGACTACATTTTTTTTTTTTTTTAAGCTTGAACAATATAGTTCACTGAAAGTCGCTTCTTTGCTTCTTGACTCTTTTCATTTCCCATCCATAAAGCATTTTATACATGACACTTCGAAAGTTTTAGAATCATGTCCATTTTCCCGCTCAAGTTTCTTTTCTTCAAACGTCTCTGTTGCTATTGTGCTCCCTTTTTTATTTATTTTTTTCTATAGTTACAACGTCGCAATGCTTTCTCTCTCTGCTTATTATTACTATACCTTTTTTCTTAAACTAATCTTATCACTTTCGTTGCCTTCGCATTATTTCTCTTGCAGTATTACTAAACTTAATAATAAAAAAAGTCCGGGTTTTGATTTAATTACCAATAAATTGTTATCTGAGCTACCAAAAAAAAAAAAAGGTATATTATTGCTCACAAATATTTTTAACGCTGTTCTTCGTCTGCAGTATTTTCCATTATCCTGGAAATTGGCGCAAATAGTAGTTGTACCAAAGCCCGGTAAGGCACCGGATGAGGTTTCATCCTATAGACGAATTTCCTTGCTCCCGATCCTTTCAAAACTCCTTGAAAAAATAATTTTAAAGCGGTTGAATCCTATTTTAAATGCGGAACATATTGTTCCTGAACATCAATTTGGATTCAGAAAAAGACATTCGACCATTGAACAGGTACACCGAATTGTGCATACTATTCAAGAAAGTCTCGAAACTAAGCAAATATGCACGGGTGTGTTCCTAGATGTCAAACAAGCCTTTGATAAGGTATGGGGCATCATGGTCTGCTTTATAAACTTAAAAAAATAGTGCCGCATCCTTTGTACCTTCTTTTAAAATCCTACCTTGAAGATCGCACATGCCAGGTTAAAATTCTAAATCAATATTCTGAAATCTATCCTGTATCTGCTGGCGTGCCACAAGGAAGTGTCTTGGGCCCGGTGCTTTACTTAATCTACTCTGCCGATTTTCCAGTTGATAATAGCGTGATAACAGCTACGTTTGCAGACGATACAGCACTATTAGATACCGGTAAAGGCAATAGTGAAACTTCGAATAAATTGAAAAAAACTTTATCGGAAGTGGAAAACTGGCTGAGTCGTTGGCGTATTAGAGTAAACGAAAGTAAATGTACGCAAGTAGACTTCACGTTGCGAAATTTTACGTATCAGCCGTTAAAAATAAATGGGGTGATTATCAACCAGGATAAAGATGTAAAATACTTAGGCATTCATTTGGATCGCAAATTAACATGGCAAAAGCATATTATCCAAAAAAGAAAACATCTAGATATAAGATTGCAAGAATTAAATTGGCTTCTTGGCAGGTACTCTAGTTTATCATTGGAAAATAAACTCTTAGTGTACAAAATAATTATAAAGCCCGTTTGGGCATACGGTTTAATGTTGTGGGGTTGTGCAAAAGATACACACATAAACAAGATACAACGGTTCCAGAACAAGGCTATAAGGCTGATAGTCTCACCGCCCTGGTACGTATCTAACCATACTCTACATCAAGACTTAAATATCCCATATGTGAAAGACGAGATCAAGCGAGCTGCTAAGCGATACATAGGCCGCTTGGAGTCACACACAAACGTTTTGGCGATCAATCTTCTTGATAATAGTCTTGATGTTCGAAGGTCAAAACGTAGTCGACCGTTTGATCTGGCCTAGTTTTATGTTTCTAAAATTTCAGTGGGGTCCATCGCTAGATGCTAACCCCTAACAAGTTATTTTCGCGTTACAGTCCAATTGCTAGATGGCCTTCTGGCCAGTTGTAATCTGTAAAAAAAAAAAAAAAAAAAAAAAAAAGTGGTTTTAACATTTTTTTCCATTTTTTTATAGATTCATTCCTTTCTTTTCATCGTATGCATATATTATTCTCTTTCACTTACTTTATCCACCCTCGCTGTGCACTTTCTGTTCCCGCCGAGATTCATTTTGACGTAATTGGTTCGACAGCAGTAGTGTTTCATTCGGGTAAAACCGGATTCCACTTCCACTTCCGCACATTGATACTTTTAAAAATTTCACTTTCGCTGGATTAATGTTCGTAGTTGACGCCCCCCCCCCAAAAAAAAAACTCATTAAATCTATTATTTTTTTCTAAATTATATGAATTAGCTTACCTTAACGAAAGTTTCTTCATTTAATAAGTATAACTTCAATGCTTTCTTTTTCCCCTTTATTTATCTGTAACCTGCCGTTTCTGCAACTTTAACGCATCACTTATTCATTTACCGCTCTTTGTATAACTTACGAGTACATTGTTTCTATTCAATCTGTCCTCCTCTTTCATTTATTGTCCTTCAGCTTCTCAATGGTATTCTTGCTGCGTGACTAATCAAACTTGCAATTCTATATTTTATGCATTTAGATATCACTTATTTTTATCATTAGCCTTTTCCAACAAAACCTAACAGGCCTTCATCGACTATACTGGTTTTCCGTCTTATATTTCTTCTACTATCAAAATACTTGCTCTGCAACTTTCTATAGTACTGTTTCCATATCCAACTTCTTCGTGCATATCAAAAAGAAAAAAAAAAAAAAAGAATTTCGTTCTATTAATATTACCAGTTTCCGAAGTTTCCATCCCCGGTAGCGCCTTTACTTTCTTTTATTTGCCGTCTGAAAATTGCAATTTGATGCTGAATCTGGGTGTCTTGAAGTCAGAAGTAATTTAAAGTTACTTAAAATATGAAAAAAGAAAAAAAAAAAAAAAAAAAAGGAGAAAAAGATCAACTTACTTGATCGTTGCATATGATTTCTATCGAACCTAATAATTCTTTATTATCATTGGTCATGTTGAATTTTTCATTCGGAGGCTGCGCATTAACTGGACCTCCTTCCATACCAGATAACTTATTATACACGTGTTCAATAATTTTATGCACTTGAATGTAATCATTTGCAACTAATCTTTCTTTATAGACGTAATAGCTGAAATAATAGACGGTAAATAAGTAGATAATTAAAATATTTCGAATATTTGATACATTAAATACTCCTAGACAATCAAGTTTATATCAGGTTAGCATGAGATATAATTCAAACAAGTTATTTCTGATAACGCGCGAATTGTGCACAAAAACGGGGAGATACATATATTTTTATTCGGTAAATTTCATTTTAAGTTTACTTTTTTATTTACAACGCTTTCAACAGTACTATCCGAACAAGAAAAGAAAATCATGTGTACCATTTAAATTTATTATATGCAGAAAATATATATTTAATTAATTTAAAAAAATATATTTATAATTTTTAGCATGTATTTTTTATTATCTTTTACTCGAATAATAAATAATAACCGGTTAATTTTAGATTCTACGAAAAGCTTAGAAAAATTATTAGAGAAAATTAACATATCTGGAAAACAATGCGGACTAACAATAAACGAAAATAAAACAAAATGGATGTTTATAAGGAAAAACAAATAATACTTATGGAAAACTGAGGGTAAATGGAAAAGAAGTAGAACGTGTTGAAAGATTCATGTATATCTAGGCTGTCACATAACAGAGACCTTAGATCCTGATTTTGAAGTAAAAACCAAAGATGTGCTTACGCAAAAACAGCGTTTACAAATATAAAGAATGTCGATCAGGCGAAATATGGTCAATTGTTATATCTATTCAATTCTACTTTATGGTAATAGAGACAGCAACCCTTAACAAAAAGCAACTGGATAGGAATGCAGCACTGGAAATGTGAACACTTAGAAGAATGTTGAAAATACCTCGGACAGCAAAGATGGCAAACGAAGAAGTACTGAAAGGACCTTATGTAAAACAAACGACGCAAAATTGAATACTTTGGGCACATAATTAAAGGAAAAAAGTATGTCATCTTACGTTTGGTCATAGAAGGGAAAATTCAAGTTAAAAGAGGGCCAGGAAGAAGAAAAATGGAATGGTTAAACAATATTAAGGACTGGACTGAACTTAAGAATCTCAATGAATTCATTAGAAAAACAGAGAAGAAAGCGCTGTAATGATAGTGATTGTCAACGCCCTGAGGGACTGAGTAAGATACTTTTAAGAAGAAGAAGGTTTTCCTGGTCCAAATCCTCCCGATTTCCTGATTACTAGAATTGTACAAAAAGATGAATGGAATTTTTTTGTTACTATTGATAATATTCGACCGCCGCAACATACTTGTTATATGAATAAAACGGAACTTCGTAATTTTTATTTAAAGTAAAGTACATTAAAGAATGCATGTTATTCGCTTCAAATGATTTTTTCTTATTAAAAATATAGGTTTTTGGCTATTTTTACTCTTTTCCCGGTTTCACAACAAAATTTCCGGCTTATTCCCGGTTTTCCCGGTTGAGTCCTGAACTTGATATCGAATAAAAAAAATTTCGCGCTTAAAATTTTTTGTAATACAGTTGAGAGCCGTTTCATAATTAATTTCGGAAAAATATTTACATTCCAAAAAAGTATTACCAAAATATAAAGTAAATATCGTGTCTGCGATTACATATATATTGCCTCTAATAAATATATACAGGGTGCGGCAGCATAACTTCCTTTTCTAAAATGCGCCACTTTTTTTCTACTAAATTTTGTTAATGAGAAATAATAAGCAGAAAATCGAAATAAAACTGCAAGGGAAGAGCATATGCCCCAATAGGGGATCTAGAGTATGTATTTCGATTTTCTGTTATTTCTCTTTAACAAAATTTAGTAGAAAAAAAAGTGACGCATTTTAAAAAAGGAAGTTATGCGCTGCCACACCCTGTAGTTGAATTTTATACTCGTTAATAACACATATAAGAATCGTTTGCTGATTTCGTTAACTATTATCAATAGCTTATAAATAATGGAAAATAAAATAGGTATCACCACCAAGGCTAACGCAATAAAATAAAGAAAAGCAAAAATTTAAACTAGTTCTTAAACTCTTATCCGAAATAACCGACAAAACGCAATACAATTTGGGTGTTTAAAAAATAAAATCGGAACAAAAAAGAAGCGATTTAGGCCTCTTTCAGATATTCAGACCATATATATGTTACGTCAATCTTACGATACTTCTTTGGTTTTCTTTTCTAGCTCCTGACGGGATATTCTCGAAAACATTTTTAAAATATTTATTTATGTTTATTTTTAATGTTCGTTATTTATGTTTATAATTTTTCATTAGCTTTTTTTAAAACTGAAAACGTCAAGAACCCAAATTTAACCAAACAAACGAAATGGAAGAACATCGAAATTTTATAAACAATTTTATCGGAAAACAAGAAATGTGAAACTGAAAATTACACAATTGTTCCAATGCTGAAAGTAAAAAGCGTAGCACCAATGCCAAATCGAAGAATTAAACCAATTCTTGATGAATGCTCCACCTCACCCAAAACGACATCACTTTGACCATTAACGTATCAGTAAAAACATTTCATACTTTAATTACAACAGTTCTTCGTTAAATATTGACATATTACCACTCATAAATATTTGAAGTGCTTTGCATTATTGCTAAATAAGTTTTACATTGGTTGATCATACGAGTATACACTTTTAGACACCAGCACGTTTGTTTTCTTTTTTCTAAATTATCCCTCTTTTTTAATAAATAAAGTGGTTTTTATCGTTAATCCTGTTAAAACAGGGGCTTACGAGATAGTTATATTGGCTGAGTAAATTTTAATTTCATGATTCTCATTATTGCTGTAAAACAATTTTTTTTTTCCGT
The DNA here is from genome assembly GCA_039619475.1 of Icerya purchasi. Taxonomy (NCBI): domain Eukaryota; kingdom Metazoa; phylum Arthropoda; class Insecta; order Hemiptera; family Monophlebidae; genus Icerya; species Icerya purchasi. The sequence goes on from CM077115.1 coordinate 156,159,318, forward strand.
GATAAGATGTAATTCCTACTACGTATCTAACAGAATGCACTGTTGTAACCGAAAGTAATGAAAATTATTCCTTATGCGAATAATTAGCGGCAACTGCCAAGAAATTATAATCGCACGTCAGTACTGTTTCGAGAGCAGGGTAGGCACAAATGCAAACGCAATCAGCGAAGAAAGGTTTATTTCTTTTGCGTTAAATGTTGCATTAATTATAAATACTCGTAATTAGTCAGATGGTAGGATAATAGGTTGATAGGAATGATTGGCAAAATTTCACTCCAAAATATTGGGCCAACAAAGGATTTATTTTAACCGCCAAATAAGAATTAAAAAACAATGAAAAAATTCTCCGGAAGTTGAAAACTAAGGGGCACGCACATCGAGAGGTAAGAAATTATCAAAACTGCGACGATGAAGCTGATTTGTTTTTTAAAAATAGATAACTATGTCTAACAAAAAACTGAGACTTGGCGTCAAATATCTTCGTTTGTTGATAACCTGTGACAGAAATAAAAGAACTACAAGTGTATACATATGTCCGACGATATCGCAAGAAATCGAGACAGAAGACAGAGAAAATCCAAAATCGTACCAATAGTTAGTCGAGAGGGCGAAGTAGATTTACTACTTCTGCCGCAGTAGAGCCGTGCCCAGAATTTTAAGGGGCGATATTTTTTTGCATATTTATTTTATAAATAACAATACATTTTTCACTAATATTCATACTATTAATAATTTCCATCATTTCGATTTATATGTATTAATAATTTACATAAATGAATTACCCCGTATATGAACATTAATAGAAATTACATATTTTATTTATTATACTCGTAATAAAAAATTTTTCATAAAATATTAATGAAGTACCTAAAAATATGGAGCATATTTTTTCTTTTTATTTTTTTTTTTTTAAATGTAAAAACACCTTAAAAAATCGTCAATATTTATTTTAAATTTCTGATTTTTTTCAAATTTTTATGCATTTATAATAACTATTTTAGTTCTAATGGGGGATCCACCCCCCACCCCCAGTGGACACAGCTTTTGCCACAGAATAATTGAGCGTATTCATCTTATACACAACAATGCGTCCCGTAAGTTTTAATACTGCGCTTCTAAAACCGATATTTCTAGCGCCATCTTCGTGAAATTTTAGAAGGTTGTTATCACAACCTTCCTCCGTCCCATACAAAGTTTCAAATCGATCAGATCATTTGCAACGGTTCAGCGGACGGTGTGCGCGATTATAATTTTGAAATGGAGAAAAATTCGGAACAACGTTTGACGATTAAATTTTGTTTTAAAGCCGGTAAAAGTGTTACCGAAACGTTTTAAATGTTAAAAGTCGCTTACGGTTGAGTTTGTAATGTCTCGTGCTAGTGTGTTTCGTTGGTATTATCAGTTTTCGTCGGGTAAGGAGATTGCGGTTTCAAAAATCAAAAGTGAAAATAATTTGGATCATTTTTTTTTTTTTTTTTTTTGACTCCGAAGGGATTGTGCATGTTTATTAGGAAATACAGTTAATGGAGTATTTTATCAAAATGTGCGCTGGATCGCCTCTGTATAAAAGGATTACATGCGTTAAGCCGAACTTGTGAAAAGATCGATTATTTTTCTTGCTGCACGACAATGCGCCGGCTCATATCGTAGCGATCAACACGCAGTTTTTGGACAGAAAAATGGTTCTAGTGTTCAACCACTCCTCGTGTTCGCCAGATTTAAGTCCCCCAAACTATTTTGTCTTCCCAAAGTTGAAGATAGAGTCAAAAGGAGGAAACCATTTTGCTTCGACTGAAGACATTCAAGACGCTGTGATGAGGAAGTTAAACGTGATTGCAAAATATTTTTCAAGGGCTATGAAAAAACTGGAAGAACGTGCCAATAGACGTGTTCAATGTAATGGAGACTACTTTGAATAAAAAAAAGATTTATCGAAAAAATGTTTTGAAATTTTTTTGTACGTTCTGTAGTCTTAAAACTTATGGGACGCTCTGTGTATGTTTCGGTGGCATTAGAAAATTTATAATTATGGATAGTAAAATGTATGAGACCGTTACGTTCGATATACAAAAATTAAAATAATGGGTTTTAACGATATAGAATTAATTACTTGGCTTATCATAATTTTTGGATTTTTCGACGGAGAAAATACGAATGTGTATAAGTTAGGATATCTTTTTATACATTATTTAGAAAACCAAATAAAACGCCCTGAAAATTCTCCAGAAACAAGAACAATACAATGTTTAAATGTTTAATTTGATTTCCCTATTATATTCTAAATACTTTTGTAATTTACAAAAATTTTAATAGAACAGTATTAGTAAAAGTGGTCGTTGCAGCATAACTTCAAATTCTCGGCTTTTACAACAGCAATATATGTATTTTGCTCTTTTTCCTAAACGTAAAATACAATACGAATTTCATCTTCTTTTAGGCACCATGATGAAATCAGTCTGTTATGAAGTAGAACACTCAATGTAAAACTTGAACCAAAGTAAAGTAAAACTAGCAAGAGTAAAAGTTAATGATTAAACAGTGAAAAAGGTAAAAATATAATAGTTCTATACACTGAATACACAAACAGGTCAACGATAATTATCATTCAAACACTATTTGTCAGTATATTAACAAATAAACCATTATCATAAACTACGTTAGAAATAATTTACATAATTCATACAGAAAATGTATCATTAGGCCAATTTCTAGTCATTATATCCGATTACATCGTGTCGTAATTAAATTGTAATTTTTTATTCTACAAATTCTAAAGAAAATATTCTTGCTAGTAACTTAAATTCAAAAAAAAAACAACAATTCGTAAAATTGGAATAATTTGAGATGAGAGGAACAAAAATGCGACAAATCCTATGATTTTCTGTATATAACATCTTTGAAAAAAAAATTAACATACTTCCTCGTATTTTTTGCGTATACATCATCAATAGGTTGTAGAAAAAATGATATTTTCAACTGCTTCGGCGCTTTTTTTGCAATGAGCACTTCTCTTACCCACTCCGGAACACATTCATTTAGCATGTGTGTTTCTGCCTGACCACCAGCATCTTGGACCAAAACCCTGTACACCGTTTTTCCAACATCTCTAAAGATTAAAATTTATAATCAATTCATTACAGTGTTTAACTTATAATTTTTCAAATACAAATTTTAATTTCATTATTATACAAGTAAATGACCCACAATTGCGCGAACTGTGGTGATAAATAAGTGTAACAGAACGTAATATGCGTAGTACAGCAAAGTATATACATAACACTACAAATTAAAATTTATATACTGCAAAACAGACATAAATATGAATATGATAACGCGTTCAGAGCTGAAGTGAAACAAACCAGTCATTCTGATAAATTACAAATAAACTAAATCAATAAACATAAAATATAAAACAAAAATTCTATACATGTAAACCCGTATACACCTACCTTCATACTACTCATCACTCACTTACACACAAGCACAAAGGCATGTATATACATACACATCTACACATGTGCACATACATAGACATATACTAATAAAACACTACATATACTTACACACAACCTACACAAAATATACACGCAAACATACATACACACATATATACACATACACGTAGTCCATACAGGTACATAATCAACAGAGCAAACAAATGTAACAATACAAAAGTCTTTTCAAAGTTATATTTCATTGGTGGTTAAAAAATAAATCTATAAAATACGTATTTTTATAGACAGGAATAGCCCTAACTTCAAAATATTTGGACATTTAATAGAATTAATCAATTCATTAAATAGGTAAGTTAAGTGAAAAATGGTAGATTTCCTTTTAATAATACAACAAATATTCCATTCACCCCATAAAACGATTTAATGTGTTTCTCAAATGCTATTAAAATAAAATCAAGCCTCTCAATCGACAAATAATGAGGAAAATATCAGAAAAAAAAAAAAAAAAAAATAGCTTAGTGAATTTTCTGCATATACAAAAATAAACCTGTCGTATCTTTATATACGTATATAAATATATATAAGTACGTAGTGGATTCCTTCTTTTTCTTTTTTCTTTATTTCCCTTTATCCTCACAATGTTATACTTAAATACGTTTATAATTTTTTAATTTTTTATTATTGATTTTAAACTTATGCTATAAAATATTTTAGTTGCAATTAAAATATTTGAAAACTTACGTGATTATAAGAGGAGTATGTGGTGGAACTTCAATAATATCGTAAGGAACAATTTGATCATTTGTACTATCCTCTTTTTCACTATCCGATCGCGTATATTTCCAATTTTTAAATAGTGCTTTAAGTATCATGCATCCATAATTTACTAAAAACACGAGTGAAATTTTAAAAATTTTATATTACTAATAAAAATAAACAAAAAACAGAACGGTCTGTATACATGTATACAGTAAAATTCAATGTCACTAACTAATATTTTTAATAATCATCTGTGTGGTGCAATTTACCTACGTCTTTTTACAGTTTGCAGAAATTCTATTTGATCAAGTTTTAACACGTGAATAAAAAAAGGCGTTTAAAAAAAAAGCAAAATATGAATTTAACGAAACAAACCAATGAAACATCAAAATGATAACTCTGCACCCCACCAAATCCTACAATAGGTACCTCGGATACTATATCGTGCAAAAGTGAGTTCAGCATTAACAATTTCAGTATACTCGTTAGAAAATGACAAAAAAAAAATAAATAAAACAAAGAACATCACTTTCCATTTATATTAATGATCACATTTTAATCTATTATTTTACAAAAAAAAATTTATGTGTAATAACTATTGCATTTATTAAAACAAAAAATAATCTGTAATTTAAAAGAAAAAATTCTAATTATAGTTTCCGGCAGTTAGGTATTTTTTATTCAAATAAACTATCTAAAAATGAAAATATAATAACTTTATCGTGTGCTAAATTTCATCACTACATCTGTTTATCGATGTAATCTAAAAAATGTGTAATGAAAAAGAAAATAAACGTTTAGAATAATAAAATAAATTAAAAAATTAGTTGAGTATTATTTAAACCAATGTTTTATATGTTCATTAAAAATTGTCATTACTGGCTCTTTTAACATTTTAGGAATGCTATAGGAAAAATGTTTAAAAAATACTAGAGTAACGCGAGCCGATGTGATGATTACCGTTTAATTAGTTTGATGTCACACGCCCTGAAAACTTTTCTCCGGATAATTCATACACGAATATATAAGCGTTGCGAAAACCAAATAAGTAATACCCAGTTTGGCTTTAGAAATGGAATGGGCACTCGGGAAGCATTATTTGCAATACGTACAATAACACAACGCTGTCGAGATGTCAACGTGGATGTCTATGCATGTGCTATTGACTACCAGAAAGCGTTCGATTGCGTGAACCATGATAAACTGATGAAGATTTTGAAGAACATACCTATAGACAGGAATGATCTCAGGATAATTAGTAATCTGTACTGGAATCAAACAGTCGTAATCCGTGTAGAAAACGCATTATCAGCAGAAGCAGCCATTAAGAAAGGAGTACGTCAAGGCTGTGTCATGTCTCCTCTTCTTTTTAATATTTATGCGGAGGCTATATTCCATGAGGCACTTGAAGAAAATGATGGGGGACTGAAAATTAACGGTGTTATTTTGAACAACCTTCGATATGCTGATGACAGCTTAATATTGGCAGACAGTAATAAGGAACTCCAGGGCATTTTAGATAAAATCGTGGAAAAAAGTGCTGCATACGGTTTAAAAATAAACACATCTAAGACAAAAGCAATAGTATTCTCGAAGAAGCCAATTAAATGCTCAATCAAAATAAACGGTGAAAAAATTGAACAGGTTCCACGCATCAAATATCTGGGAAGTATACTTGAAGAAAATTGCACTTCCAAACCTGAGATACGTAGCAGGATTGAGCAGGCGAGAGGAGCGCTAATAAGAATGAAGAACCTATTCACGCGTCAAGAACTGAAACTGGAACTCAGAATCAGACTCCTGAGATGCTACGTTTTCTCCATCCTACTGTATGGTTGTGAGTGCTGGACACTAGACTCAACTTTAGAAGAAAAAAAATCAGCGCTTTTGAGATGTACTACTACCGACGTGCCCTGAAAGTACCATGGACACAAAAAGTAAAGAATATTGAAATACTTAATAGGCTGGGAAAGAACCTTAAACTACTACGAACCATCAAAAAACGGAAACTACAATACTTGGGACATATCTTAAGGGGATCTAGGCATACCACTCTAAAAATACTACTTGAGGGTAAAATTGCCGGGAAGAGATCGAGAGGTAGACGTCAAATTTCATGGATCGATAATCTTAACAACTGGTTCAACTGTTCCTCATTAGAACTTTTCCGAACAGCTGTTGATAGAAATAAATTCCAATTGTGGATCGCCAACCTTCGAGACGGAGACGGCGGATGAAGAAGAAGAATAGGAAAAATGTTTAAAAAATACTTGCAAAAGATTTTAAATAATACTTTTAATATTTGCAACGGTAGAAACTACTACGCTGCAGCTATTATTATTATTGTAAAAAAATAAATAAAAACACAAGCCGCTTCTTTTCCAGGCTGTCGGAAAATAATCAAAACATAAAAGTTGGTGTGAACTTTCTTTTGAACACAGAATGCCTAGACATTTGGTTCGGGTCGGTTCAATATTTTTCCCGTTAAAAGCGAACAAATAGGCAGAAAATTTTTTTTAAAATGACAAATTATTCATTGCACCAAAAGAGGCACTAGAAAAATATAAAAAAACCAACGAAAAAACGATTTTTATTTATAAATTCGTCAAATTTAAATTATAATTACTAATCTGAATAATTAAACTTCCCATAATTAAACGACAAAAAGTTTTAAATAAATCGACGAAGTTGGGAATAGAAACTTACATTAATATGTTGTAAGTGTTTAGTTCAATTCTCTTTTTAATAAAATTGATTTCCGAAGAAAATCGTTTTCCACTATTCGTGCCGAATGCTTACATACTTTTCCAAATTCATTATACTCGTAAATCCGTGAAATTGTGATAATTAAAATGTTTTACACTTTTTTTTATCTATAACCACACACAAGCACAATGTATGTACACCTACTCGAATTAAACACCATACTTACGGGTACTGTTTAAACACTTACTTTTTTGTTCGTAATCTAAATAATTAGTATCTTTTAAAGCAATCCAAGCTGAGAAGCAATCATTTTCCTCTTGTCCAAGGTGAACGGTAAGGTACTATAATAAAATAATGATAATAATAATCATTAGATCCATGTTAATGTCTTCGCGCCTGTAAATCATATTTAACTAAGAAGTTTATAATTAAACATGCATCTAAGGTGCATTTATTTCTGAATTCTATCGGTTAATTTAAGACACAAATAAAAGAATTAGTAACCGAAACGACTTTTCGATTAAAAACGATTCGCCACTTTAAAAAATTATACAACCTACTATATCATAATGTTTATATTTAATTCCAAAATCTATGCCTCAATCTGCAAAGGAATATTATATTACTTTTTTCTTTTTTTTTTATAATCGTTTTAAAATATTAACTTATACGTAACATACTTATTAATGATATAAAATATCTATAAAGACTGAATAATTCATATCTATCATGTATCTGTCACATGTGTGACAGTAATTTGGTACATTCGATGAAGTAAAAGTTTAAAAATTAATTGTTCCGTGAAATTATATTCCCAATATTTTTTTCTTCAATGTGCTAAAATAAAAAGTGCATAATATTCCTCCTAGAATGAATAAATTTTGGATGTTATGAGATAACAGATGGGATAATTTCTCCAAATGATGTTTTGTTTCCAAATGTTCTTTACCAACCCACAAGTTCATTTTATGTTTTCAAAATAATTAAATATTTAATTTAAAGTTTCTTTTCTTGAGATATTTAATTAAAACGGATAAATTATTTCTATATCGTAAGTAACTCGTTATTTATTTCCTAAAATTAATATTAACATTTCATTTTCATTTTTCTTTAACATTTATGTTGAATTCATTTAATTCAGGTAAGTGATTTGAAAAAAAAAAAAAAAAAAGTAGTAAAATTTTACAAGACGATACAATTTTATATGGAAAACCGTAGGCACGACGAAATATTAACGATGATAAAAAAAAAACTTTTTTTAGTGGTCCAAACGCCGTGTGAGATTGCTTATTTGTGTTGTTTAGATCTATTGCTCATTTCTACATGCAAGACAAATGTGTGAAAGATTTTAAGGCGATAATTTTTTAATAATTTTTGATTGTCGTCGTAAGACCTTGAACACAAAACTGTATTTTGGTAGTTCGAATCATTTCTTCAAAAATATTTGGGGTAGATTTAGTAGGTTATGTTAAATATTATTTTTACAGACTTCAAAAAGAAGATTATATGTGTTCATCGAGTATACTCTTTTTTATACTGACCGCGCGATGAATTCTGGAAGGAGATGAAAATCGTAATGGTAATTATTCTTTTTTTTTTTTTTTAACGAGTAAATAGAGATTATTATTCCAATAATACAATCGAATTTTAAAAAATGAAGAAAAATATAAACTGAAATAACTGGTGGTCACTTTATTCCTAATATTAAAATGCTGAAAAACTCATATAAAAATAAAATTAATGATTATTATTATTATCAGTCGTTTCGCTCGATTCCGAGCGTCGAGACTATCTATCTGTACAATCCAGCAAATTAATGATAAAAAAGGAAAATTACTAACTCCAGTTTTAAGATCAATGTTGAACCATGTAGGAACATGGATCATCTTAAAGCGTTTTTTAATTTGTTCATCGAAATCAACTTTTCCAAGATCTTCAACTTTACGAGCCTATTAAGGAAAATAAACGAATAAGTTGAATGTAAAACTTGATATTCTTATTTTTATAGTTGCAATCATTCTAAATGTAAAAATTAAATAGAAACTATTTATCGGAAAATTTTTAAATAAATCACGTTACGCAAAGCATTTAGACATTCATCAGGCTCTACACTTGATTTAAAATTTAATTTTGAAAATAATAAAACTAATGCTAATAAAGTGATCAATTATAAGATTTTCATCAGTTTATCATTATCTCGAATCACTAGTTATGAAATTTCGACCAGTGTCCGATTTAAAATTCAAAATAAAACTCGATGAAATTAAAAAGTTTAACGTTACCTAACCATCCAGTAACTGTATACTTTCCTGTATCATTTGCAAACATTATCGAAATGAACTGTTAATTCTGAGTTTATTATAATAACGTTCTTTTCTAATTTATTTAAATCACACATATAGATATATTTAATTGCAACATTTGTTTTTTTTTTTTTAAGTTTATTTTTGAATAATTTATCTTAAATTAAATATTGTAATCAATACAAAATTACTTATTTCAAATTATGTCCAAAAAGAACAAATTATAATACTGCCGCAGATTCTATATACCATTATACGAAACAACATTCTTGAAATATTTTTTATCGATAGAAATTTCCTCGAATAATTAATGGGTCTACATAATGTAATTTTGCACGTTAACTCTTTCAGTATGATTTCAACCAAGACATGCGGAAGCTTGTACGATTGATATTTAATTTCTTTTAATTACAATATATTCTCATTTTCAATTACGTTTCATTTTTTCGCCTTTCACTCTCAAACAGCATTACAATCTTTTCATTATATTTCCAGAAAAAATTAAACATATCGTCGCTCATTCAAAATTTCATTAGAACACTAAAAAAAACACTCGTTGGGAATTTATTATAATTTACGGAAATAACAAAGGGATACATGACTCACCTGAAGTATATCGTAAACGTTAACATTATCATCGGAATCCTGAGTAAGAACGTGAATTTTATCATTTAAAATATAATATTTTCTTATGGCTGGGGCACCTTCGATTACAGCACTGGGTTCATTGTTGACACGTGCATTACCTTCATTATTATTATACTCCGTACTTGCAGGATTATTTAAACTCTAAGTAAAACAATAAACATATTTTCATTTTTAAAATTAAATATCGCGGTATTTCATTACGAGTGAAATGATAAAAATAATAATACTAAAACATTTCTTTTTATATGCGCTTTTACGAAATTCACAGACCGTGCGCGTCTACACAAAAAATTATTAACGAACTACATTAGCCGTTAATAATTAGTCCTAAATGTTAATATAATAAAATAAAAACAGGCGATAACTGCCAAAGAAGGTTCGGAGAAATAAATATAATACGCAAAATGCTCGAACAGTTTACAACTAAATCTACGTGCAACTATTTAAATAATTTTATTTCTTTCCGTAAATTCTGAACATTTGAATCTGTATGCCGAAGAAGCAATCAATTATTATGTAAGTTATTTATACATATCTCCGATTTCTATGTTAAATAACTGAAAATTACGCAATGACATTATCGTCTACATTTATACATTATAACAGACAAATGCATTATTAGGGTACCTCCGACAGCACGCATTAGCAGCTCTAAAAACACCATAAAACTTCGCTTTTGAATTAAAATATCAAATTTGACATTTTCTTCAAACTATACAATGAATTTAAGTGAAAAAAACACCTTTAAAATAGCACGCGCCCCGATAATTTAAACACAAAAATATAATTTCTTTTTAATTAAATTTTAAATGTCAATTTTTCAATATCGTTTATGCAAGCCTCAAAATACATTGGAAACAATCTCAAAGAGTATATTTCCTAAGATTCAATTATAGAATAACTAGCTACTTTCGTTCGATATTTTCATTTTACTTCCTCCATTATTCCAACAACTTAATACGACCCTGCGCATAACTTTAAATTGTAATAAATCTGGATTTTTCTAAATTAAAATATAAACGAAAGTTAGCGTAAAACCTTTTGAGTCTGTTTTCCCAGACTAATGCGGGGAAAACTAATATGTGATTTTGATTTTAGGTACAACTGGGACTTTTTCTCAAAGAAAAACTTTAAATATAAATCACGACGCTCCGTTAAAAACTTTTTTTTTTTTGATTTCACCATTATTTTTTCATACTCGTCTTGTGATTAACTCTCTAAAAACTTGTGCACAGCATTGTCACGACATTTGTGTTAATCTTCAGCCTTATAACACTTTTTTCAGTGACAAAAAAAGCCAACAGTCGCACAGCGCTAGGTCTGCACTATAACGATCCGTCACAGTTCTGGTGAATATTCAATTTATTCAAAAATTTATGAACGATTTTCGCTGAGATGCTTCACCAGAACAGCACGCAGTCACACACAGCGAGATTCTGGAGTTTACCTCAAGACAAGTATGAAAAAGAATAATGGCTAAACTGGAAGAAAAAATACATCAGTGTGTTGAAAACAATGATGCATACTTCGAAAAAGACCGAGACCACGTTGACGAAAATAACTCTAAATGATTTTTTTGTAAAATAAAATTTTTCGTAAGACCTGGAGAGTTCACGTTACGCATTTTTTTTTTTTGTATTCAAACACCAGTATCGAAATGATAAATTTACCGAACACGGCGAGTACTTTAGCGCTAGTTAATAGCTTGTTTTACAAACGGGCTGCGAGTAGGCGGTTTTATTCGCCGTATTGAAACGAATTTTTAATATCTATTTTTGTAACGGCTATTAGTAATAACCGACAAAGATGAAAAAAATGTGTAAACTCGTAACAGCAAAAAGAAGAATAAAATTTGGAGAAATATACTACAAAAAAAAAAAAATAAATAAAAAAAAATAACGGCAAATAAAAACAGAAAATAATACTATTTTACAAAATTTTATATATGTGAAGTACCAAGGAATACCATAATGGAAAGTATAAATGAATAGTCGAAGCTGAATGTAAAAAATAGTTAAAATTCTACTTTTCATGCAACGATATAATAATAATTATTTTTAATCGTGAGAAGATTATACACACCCAATAGCTAAGGTACGAATTATCAGTCGATACCCAAATTCCTGAAAAGTCAGGTACTGGACATACCCTCAGTACAGGATTCTGTTCTTCACCGATCAAAACTGAATTAGCTGCATTGCGTAAATCAGTTTTATAAATTTTACGATCTCGACCGGCCGATATAACATGATTAAATGTATCTGTTGCCTGTAATCAAACAAGTAAATTTAATTTTTTTTGAAAAAAACATTTTATGAATAAAAGTTCATTTTAATGTTATCATTAAAATCTACATAATAAATAAACAAAGTCTCGGGAAAACCTGAAATAATTTAAAAGGATAATAATAAATATAAATCAAAAAATAACTGTACCTGCAGTTATATTTAAAGTACGATGCATTTCACCTTTATAAACACTCATTAACGATAATAACTTAATTTGATATACTTATTTTCAATAAAAATTATTTTCCATAAGGATGCAAAGTAAAGTAAGTCCGATAACCTTGACAGAGCGTCGGGGATTGTGAAGTTAAGGTTCACAGTGTACTAAAGCTAATGGATCTAAGGAGAATACTGGGGCCAGTTCCTTTTTCTTAGCTGACTTTACTTTCCTATATTTCTCTGGTACCCAATTATTTCAGGATGGGTAAATCTGGGAGCGACTTGAATCCGGAATGAGACCAGTCTCGAACCCGTAACCGCTGATTTAGTAGCCACGAATATTTAGTTATTACACCTTTTGTTAGGGAATTTTCGTAAGTCTTTAAATATTTATTTAAGCCTTCATTATTCTTCTCTCATGAATTTAAGATCCACTTGCACCGAACACACTAGCTAGTCGTTTAGAAGAAACGAAGATTATTAGAATGGTATGTACAAAACTTTTCTGTTTTTGTTTTAAATACATTTTCTTTGTAGTACCATACTCAGTTTCTGAACGTAGGCGACTACCTATTCGTACATTTTAGCTGTACAGACACAGGCATAGTGTGTACTAGGTAATTATTATATGCAATGTAAGTATTCGCGCAAAAAACTACACTTGGAACTGATTGTAAATGTTTGATTTATACAAATGCAGTCCCAAGTGTGTCTGCCTACTATACACCAACTACTAGCGCACATATGCACGTTTGCCGTTGCCTTCCGCGTGATTATTAATAGTTAATTTTAATTATTTATTTTGTAATTTCTGTCGTCGCCTGAGATCGAAGATTTTATAATGGAACTCGAGTGCTCTAGCAACTAGGTCATCGCGATGAACATTTTGAATACATTATTTAAAAATATTTCCATTTAAATGAAGATGAAGTCCTAATATTGTTTACTTTTACGATAGTTTTTAGTTAATTTTGTATAAAATTATTTTATTAGTAGTGACCCAAAAGTTACTTAATAAATTTAATAAAATACGTTAAAATTAATACCGCCAACGTCCAAACGCCTTCTTTATGTACTCGAATGGTTAAAATACACTGCTGTTGCCCCAATGACCACAGTTTAATCGTACCATCGGAACTACCAGACAAACATTGAGTTCCATCACGATTTACCAGCAAACCTCTAACATTATCCGAGTGACCTGCGTATGTATGTATATATATATATATATATATATATATATATATATATATATATATATATATATATATATGTATAATATAACGCAAAATATAAGAACTAAAAAAATATAACGCAAAGTACTTAAAACATAATAATATCAATCGAACAGTTATTCGAAAACATTTTTAAATGAAGATCCGCCGGCTTTTGAATTTTTAACGCCACAGCTCCCTCCGTTAAATTTTTTACCGTGTAAATAAAAATAATTTTATTCTGTATTTTTTTCCCAGTTTCGTACACAATTCTGACCTAAACATTATTATAATGTCCAATCAATCATATCTCGTCTGATATTTTAAATGGACAACATAATTCTGGTTTACTAGCTAATATGCATAAACCATTCAAACATCTACAAATTACCAGTTTTAAATTACTACAGTTAACTGTCACTCAGATCAACATCACATTTTAAGAAGAAAATCGACAAACATATACACATATATTCACTTAGATAATCCAAAATACGCAACAACTTATACTAAATGGAGAAAGCTGGATTTCAAGACATACACCATTAATCTTATGGCATGAACAGAAAAGATGCCGAACTAAAAATTTTTTAAATCACTCGAAAATGGTAAATTTTAATGAATTCCACCAATTGTTAAAATGCGTAACTTAATGTCTATTGGACATGAAAATTAAAATTTGATAAGTATAACATTCTTGACCATAAGCAATAGGAAAGTTATGAAACTTGAAAAATTTTAAATATAAAACTCTGCATGAGCAGAATTTTTAAACTTTCAATACGCAAAAGGCTGAATGGCGGATACAGTGGCAGACAAGGATGAAAAATAAATAAGTATTAAAAAGAAGTAGAATGAAAAAGATGACCATCATCTAAGAATAGAAGGAAAAAGAAATACTTAGCAGATAAAATATAAGGACTGTTCACACTTGCTGTTCAAGGGAAAGTGTAAGGAAAAAAGACGCAATAAAGAAGAAAGCTGATATTAATCTCTTGAAAGTACAGAGGAGGCTAGTTGTGGAGGTTTTAACAACTGTATCTTGTTAATTTCCTTAAGTAACCTTATTAAATACTAAAACCATTTTACTTCACATAAACTAATTTTTTAAAATCTATATAGTAGCAACATTAAAACGGCTGTTTTTTTTTGGTTTACTCGCGAAGTTTATTCATTTCAAAAACTAAATAACTGTCTTACATAATTCAAAAAAAAAATTAAAATTAACAACAAAAAATTAAAAAGTATAAAAGTAAAATAATTGGAAATAATTTAAAAGAATACTCAAAACTCAATATTATTACAGTTAGTAGTTATTAGCAAATCCGAATACTGTACCGATAAGTTTCATAAGTTTACTACATGTACGAGGATCCCAAACTCTAAGAATTTTTTCTGTACTTCCGCTAACGACTACAGTTCCGGATGGATTTGTTGCTAAGCTGTATATTGAATTTTTGCTTCCTGTTAGCGAAGAAGCTGCAATCGTACAAAAAATTAAAGTAGATTATAATATTCTTCAACTCTCAAATTCATACGAACAATATTAGCGAAATAAAACAATTGCGCAGGATATGAATGCTGGAACAGACTACACACAAGAAAACCTAAATGTTTTCGTTGAGAAAATGTTATTTAGGAAAATTAAAAAAAAGAAACAGAAATATTGTTTTAAATGAATAAAATGGGACAGTGCATATTAAAATTAACTGATTAATTCTTTAATCTCTACTTTAGTAGATAAAATCGTATCGAACCGGATATCTAGGGCGTAGTTTTAGGCAATTTTTATAGCGGAAAACGCTCGATTTAAGTAATTCAAAAATTCACACATTTCTTCTTCTGCAAAAGTAAAACTATTCACTGAACTTGGCTTAAAAATTTGAATTCCATCTTAAGAAAAATGTTCGAAACAAATAACACTTAAAATAACACGACTACTTACATTTTTGAAAGTAACATAGAATCTATCATTATTGATTTTTCCCCCGTTCATTTATCATTAGAATTGGTCAAAAAAAAAAAAAACTGAACTTCGTCCAAGATTTTGTGGTGCTTTTAAGAAAAAGTGAGTAAAAAAATATTGCATTTATAAACATTAAATCGATTAATTACGAGATATTAAATAACTTCTTCATTTAATTCCGTTTTATTTGCTTCTTTCTCCTCCTTTTCATCTACGTCCTACATCACAAATCGGATCCCATAACACTAAATTTCTTTCACGCCTATTTTTTTTTGTTATTCATTAATTTTATCAAAAACATCCTTTAAAATAATTTTTTCTTCCATCGCATGTTTTACATATTCTCAATTTTCTCTTTTTATCTACATTTACTTGTATTATCTTTTCACTTCATCCTTACACCTCTTTCAAAACCCGCAAATCAAGAGTATTATCACATCTAGTAAGACACATCATACTAGACTATTTTCAAGCTGATTAAATATTACACTAGTAAAACGATACATTATTGTTATACTTTATAACTCGAAATTAACAAATAAATAAACTGAATTACGAATTTTATGTTTGTACGTAGAATAGTATAATATGACAAAGCTGGATGAATTTTCTAACAAAATGAACACAAAAAACCTTATGGATATAACCGGTCAACTAAGATCATATTACTGAAGAAAATTAATAAAAAATTGAAATTAATAGCACATAAAATAATAAAAGATGTATCTCTGTAAAACACAAAATAAAACATAGAGGAAATACGAAAAAACAATATATACATATCTATATTTGTGTGTGTGTATATATATATATATATATAAATGACGTCATTCTTAGACCGACCCCCATTAGTTTTTCTGTCACAAAAATTTGTCCCAAAATGTGACATTAAATAAAGATTTATTTTTTTAATTTTCCTCATTCTATAAGAAGTACAAAAGTGATAGAGCTGGGAATCCAGGGGTGTCCCCAGATGAGGTTAAAGGGCAGAGCCCCTTGCGAGGCACAAAGGGCCGAGTTATATAGTATATGTATATTATTATATATAATATATATATATATATATATATATAAACTTAGCCATTTTGGATTCGTAAGCCCCTGTGCTCCTTACCCTTCTTGCTTACATTTCTGTCTCTTTCTCTTCTATACTTTGTATAAAATGATCAAAATTTACAATGTAATTCTTAGGCTGGACCCCATTAGATGTTATAACGAAAAAATGTCCTAATTTCATATAATAAAAAAATAATAATACAACCAATTATTTATACCATAAATTTTATTAAACTACCAAAACAACTTAACATACAATACCTTTTTTTGCGTTTCCATGGTATTATTAAATTAGCAATATAGTCTTTACATACTTCTCCCTATGGTGGGACTTCTTATTCATCAACCTGCACACTAATAAGAAGTGTATTCATTATGTTTCCAAAAACGAAAACCGCCACCGAACACAAACGTGAATTGCAGAAACGCAAACGGGGCAACGAACTGTGCAATAGCGAAGAATTTTCCACATTCATACGTGATACCCTTTTTGGTGCGAAAACGGAAGATGTAGAAAAGTTTGAAGCGTTTGATAGCATTTTAAGTCAACCGCCTCTGTTATACTAATACAAAATAGTAAGAAAAATTTCACATTTTTTGACGAATACTTATGTTCACCGATTTTCATCATTATTCATAGTACCTACGTCGAATGGTACTCTTTCTAAAGGATAAAGAATCAATAAAATCGGTTTATATAAATATGAGTTATGCGCGCACTAAAAAAAAAAAGCATATGCGACGAACGTATAACTTCCTTCTTTTTAGAAGCCGGTAAAAATTAAAATATAACAAACATTACATAAAATTAGAACTTTGGCAATTTTTTCGTTACATAAAATTGGACATTTTTTCTAATGGGGGCCGACGTTGTAATTATCTTATATATATATATATATATATGTATAAATATAGAATGCTACAAAACAGAGCCTAAGGATTGTACAGTAAGTAAAATTTAAATACACCACTATAAATAATTATTTAATTTTTATTAAATACCCGACGCGTTTCAAAGACAAAGCTTCATGATCGCGGGAGTTATTAATAATAACCGCTGTGGCATATTTCATAGAATAAAATAAAACTTCGTAATTCATTATCAAGTAAAGTCTATTAAAAAACGAATTCATTTTTCGCTTTAAATGATTTTTTCTTATCAAAAATATTGTTTGGCTATTTTTATTTTTTTCGTGGTTTTACAATAATATTCCTAGCCTATTCCCGGTTGGGTGGTCGGTTAGCCTGAATCTTAACTACATATGTGTTAAAAAATACTTAACTCTTATTTCTATAATTTAAAACATCAATCAATTTTCATTCGATTTCCAGTTATGTCGGATAATAAACACCTGGGGTCTTTCTTATAAAATAAATATTTCATTTTTAATAGGTTTTTACATACTCATAATTCACGGTACAACGAAAAAGTTAATATTAAGAAATGTACAATATACTTACTAGTAACGGTGTTGTTACTGGCAGTTAAAGCAGTTAAAGTATTTATATCCCAGATGAATATTGTTTTATCTAAACCGGCTGAAGCTACCCTTTCTAAATCTTTAGCATATGCCAGTGCTCGTACGTAATCTTTATGCGTACGTAAAGTAGACATACAAAATCCTTTGTGAGCATTCCACACCTTCACGGTTGTGTCCGAACTGGCTGATATCACTAATTAATAGAAAAATAATATTTTATAATACTTCATTATAATAAATAAAAAGACGAAAATTGGATGTGCTGATCTAAATCTTAAGAAGTAACCGGATTGATAAAATTATTACTTAAATAAATTTTGTTTTAGCAGCTAATTAGAAGTTTAAAATAAATCTTAAATTAATTTTCAAGAAACGTTTTTTTTTTTTATTGATGAATAGTTAAAAGCGATTAGTTTTTGTTTTTAAAAAGTTTTAAAAAATGTTATACTTTTACTGATGTGTAAGGTAAATCGAGTGATGATAGAGAAATCTACAATTAAAAATGAGTACGTACAGTTTTTCCCTCCGCAGCACAAAATAATATCATTCACCCAATCAGTATGATGTTCCAGCGAATAAATATATGGATTATTTAAATTTCTACAGTCCCAAGTTCGAATGATACTATCTCTACCTGCTGAAAACAATCTATTCAACGCAGCATCATACTGCAAAGCATTAACACCAGCTCGATGTTTCAATTCCCGTTCATT
The DNA here is from genome assembly GCA_039619475.1 of Icerya purchasi. Taxonomy (NCBI): domain Eukaryota; kingdom Metazoa; phylum Arthropoda; class Insecta; order Hemiptera; family Monophlebidae; genus Icerya; species Icerya purchasi. The sequence goes on from CM077115.1 coordinate 156,178,066, forward strand.
ACGAATTATATAAGAAACCTGCAAATTATTTCACGAAATAAAATATATGACAATAATATTTTCGGTAAATTATATTTATTCGAAATAAAAAAACGAACACGTTCCTTAGACAGACATGCAACAAATTTAAATATTTAAGATTACATTATGACATTATTCAATTACGAAAATTACTTAAATAATTATATGTAGGTGCAAACACTGATTATAATGTTTATATCAATATGTGTGTATATACACACTAGGAGACTAGGCTTGATGGTCACTTGGCGGGCCAAACCTTCCGATTTTTAATTAACTTTGTGAATTTTTAAAAATAACTGCAGCGTACATCGCATAACGTTTAATTTAAAAAAAAAATTATGTCAATTAAAAAAGTAAAATTTGAATAAAAATATATCAAAAACCAAAAAATATGTTATATTTAATTATTTTTAAAATGAAATATTGACAACACATATTTCATTAAATTTACGTTGCAAACGGTCAAGTTCGTTTTCTTTCTTAAAATGTAAGCAATAATATTTTAAGTCACTGGTGACCATCACTCCAATCATTTCAAAATTTTCACTTAAATTTTACAGTTAAAAGGTTTTGTATTTTTCCTATATTCCAATAACGAAAAGATGTCAGATGCAAAAAAATCAACCGTCACGCTATTAACTCTCTAGGTCCCATGCAAAGGACTGTGAGTTTTTTTCCTTAGTTTTCACTTTTACGGCTTCAGCTGTGTATTTTCCCACCTTAGATTTCAAAATTGTTGGGCTTTTGTATTTTAGCGGAATTCTGCCGGCAAAAATACGCTTATTAAAAAAAAAATCAATCCCGTTGCTACTGTAGATCAGGCTATGGAATTTTTGAAAAATTTTTTCTTATAACTTGATTCTTAATTTTTTCAAAATTTAGGCCCTTCAATTTTATAATTTTTTTGGAGTTCCATAGTTTTTCTATAATCTGATGAAGAAAATTATAGAATGTATTGTACAATTTTTGTTCTCACAGATTTATAAGATAGATTACATACATATATACACGCACTAGGCAGCCTAACCTTTTAGATTTTTAATTACAAGTATTTTAATTCGTGAATTTTTAAAATCAAAGAGTACTGCAGTGTTAACGTAGTGCCTTAGAAAAAAAAAAAAATTGATACGAATGTACTAATTTAAAAAAATAAAATTTGGATCAAAATAGCTCAAGATAATGTATGCAAGAGAAATATTTTAAATTTTTTAGTCTTTAAAATTTAATCATACATGATTCTTAAAATTTACATTTCAATGGTAACTAACGTTGATGATATTTTAAATACGTTTCCTTTCTTAGAATAAGATAAATAATAAACCTATTTCCCATTAATGCTATCAGTTTCGAGTAAGCTGATTGCAGGAAAAATGCCGTGATTTACAGGTTCATAATTGTAATGAAAATTTACAATAAATTACACCACACATTTATACGTAACGAGCGGACGGTAACAGGAGTTATCACTTACTTATTTCAACAAGAACTTAATAAAAAGAAATTTAGTAAATACAGAAATTAAAGTAAACTAGTTTTTACATGAACAGCTATTTACAATAATAGTACCAAATACAAGGTTTCAAATAGTCGAAAATCGTAAACAACAACAAATAAAACTTGTCGAAAACAAAATACTTTACATTTAAACGGAATTAAACGAATATATACACCCGAACAACTATGAACACGAAAGCAGCAAATGTTAAAAAAAAGGAAAGATAAAATTTTTTAAAGGGGGTTTCTCTTAATTAAGAAATGAAAAAAAGTAATATAAACAGGCATGTTAGTTAAGTAAAAAGTACTGATTAACATAACACACCTCTTTCTCGTTTTGGTCCTTTAAATTTAAAATTTTTTGACAAATCGCGTTTCTCTTGTATTCTTGTGACAAAAATATTTCAACGAGAAAATAAAATCAACGCTTTAGCGAACGGGATGTAGAATTTTTCGTCAAATACTTTTTTAAATTCGAGCTCTTGAATTATGAATTTTGAGAATTTATTTTTTCTATACTATAATGACAAAAGGTACCAATTTAAAAAAAAGAAAGCACCTCACTAATTATTACAGAGTGAGCTGTGGTCTTTTTCTCCCATTTTTTGTCTTGCAGCTCTATAATGTACGTATATTAATGACTACGTCATTCTTAGCCCGGAGTACACTACAAAAAATATCCTATTATAATGTCCGCCACAATATATATAAGATACACAACAGCCCAGCTAATAGACTAGCTGAATTTCCAACTTGTTTAAACCTGATCATAAAATGACACAAAGAGCAAAGAACATTAAATTGTTTGCAATTTACACAGAAACCATTCAAGTAAAATTATGTACCGCGCGAGATGAATGAGTCTGCCACGGGAGTTGTTCTACCCTTCGAAGAACGACTCAATACACTAGCCCGTAAAGGGGACGCCGGAAACGCTAGAAAAGGCGACAGCCTAACGTCCACGCTCTTGTTCTCTCTATCCTCCCCCCCAAAAAATAGGCAACGATGAAAACAAATATAAATAATAATGCTGTATGTATATATGTAAAATATGATTGAACAATAAAGATTTTTTTGTAAAATACGGCTGAAATAACGTAGTAAATTGGAAACAATTTTTCTAAAATCAGTTTAAAATAAAAAATATTGGGGGTCAAGGGGACTTACCGTTGCGAGGACCCAAGGGCCAAGTTTTATATATATATATACATGTATGTAAATGATAACTCGTTCACTTCTGATTTCTCTTTTTCGGAAAGCTGTTTGATCTAAACTCAGACTACCTCTACCTACTGCCGACTGCCGCTGATAAGAACAGATACTTTCCTGACTCATAAACACCAGTGATGCAAATCTGGAACTTTTTCGAACGTTATCAAATCAATCTGATTTTAGATACCTAATTTAAGTCACGATAACCTTAAATACTCCGAAAATTTCCGCTTTAAGACAAAATAATCAATTACGAACAGAAAAAGAAATCTCTCACAGGAATATTAAATTTTTAACGTAGACATATTATACATGTGTAAGATTATTCACGTTTTCCACGAAGGAACACACTACAGGCGCAACCCGGTGTATTTTTCGTAAACGGTTAAAATAAGACGTGGAAAGGAGAGAAAAATATTTAAAAAAAGGGAAAAAATACCAATAATATGCAAACTGGTAAAACACAGTTCTTCCTCAACCGTAATGGGCAAAACTTGCAGAATAAGGAAAACGACAAACTACGTTTTAGACTATACGAATTTCTTTACTTTTTTTTTTTAACAACGGCACGAGAACACAAACTATTTCGATCACTAATACAAGGTCTCAAAAGACTAGAATAATTAAATGATAACCAACCTCATATTGCATTAAGTTTTGAAAGACATGGTACAAATCGACGCATTGGATGAACGCAACTCAGCTTCGTATACAAAAATTGATCGACGGCTAGATGAACTGAACGATGACCCACAATTAGAACAATAACTATTACAACGATAATCATCGAATATTCTAGCCAAAAAATTAAAATCCCACCGTTTGCCCTGCCTGCCTGGATTTTACAAACTTTCCTTGGCTCAACGGTACTCGGCAACTATCGGGCGAGAGTGCATACACCGCAGAAATACGTTGTGCCACTGCCTGCCACTGGGGCAAAGAACACCGCCCCAACTCAAACAAATTCCGCATATACGACTATCCACGAAATTTACATCAGCCGAGTAAGCGTTCTTGGTACATCTCGGTTGCCGACAACAAAACAATAAGATGATGTCTGAGAGATCGAAAATTAAATGATTTTAGCTGAACAATTCAAGCAGCATCAAAAGATGGCGCCACAAATACCGAAATCGTATCAATATTATATATTAGACTTACAACTACATATAGTTACTTTTTACATTGATATAACTGCATATCAGTTAAAATAATTAGACGAAACTGGACAAACCGTAATTATTACAATTAATGACATTAGTTTTAAAAAATTATTTTATTCGAATTTTTTAAACACTGTGACAACGAATGCTTCTCCACTAAATGTTATTTAATGCGCTGATTATATTTAATACATTAAAATTAAAATACCGAATGAAAAATATAGGTGAAGTGAAGATAAATAATACCACCATCATTATTTGTATTCTACCAAAGACAATTCCATGGAAGTTCCTTCTGCCACTTACATCATTACGGAACCGTAAACAAAACTCAACTCTCTCCATTTTATAATTCACTCCCAACTTCTCAATTTTCCGACAGATAATTTTCAGGTTTCCTTTTTTCTTGAAAAAATTGTCATCCCCTTCTTTCTTACCTATGAATTTCTTCTACACACCTTCCAAAAACTACTTTTAACAGACTACCACCTCTCAATAATCTATTAGGCTTTTCTTTCATTTCCTCTTATCTCCTTTATCAACATTTGTTCCGCCTCATTTACTGTTTCCATGGAGATAGTCTCGTTTTGACCTATCTTGATTCGATCCTGTCTTTCTTTTTTGGAAATGGAACTATTTCAATGCTAGAGGATTTTTATTTTTTTATTACTAAAAATGTTTTTCGTATATTAATTTATTGCTTGTTTTAGTTTTTATAATCGTATTATCTGAATAAATTAATCAAAATCAACCGTTTTGAAAATGCTTCGTTCATACTTCACTTAAAAAATGATTTACTTTTTTAAATAACGAAATGTCATTATGCATTCATTTAATGTGCTACTTCAATGAACAGTTTTAGAAAAATTGGCTGATCCAAGCAATAATAGCTCGCTATGACAAACAAATTTAAAATGAAAGAAGACATGTTTTACAAGTATAAAAGGTGCAAAATAAAAACATTCACTTTAATAATTATAAGGATTTTAATTGAAATCCATGGTACGCGTTTGAAATAGTCAAAATCGACTTGTATTTTGGATTTCACACATAAGTTCTGTTGATTAATTTCAACGCGGAAAATTATGTTTGCTTCTTTTCATATTCATATTCAACATATCTATGATAAAGTCGAAAATCATTTTTTATCCAAATAATTTGTACCTATTAAGATTGGGATTTTTATTATTTTGCGCAATAATTCTAAGAACTTTTTAAATTTGTCTTCATTAAATACTGTTTTAAACGCAACATTTGTAGGAACTTCTATTAATTATTTTTTTAAGAAACGTTAAATTTTTTGAGGTGTTCTGTACTTTTCAGTGCGATTAATTCGACACCATCGTTTCGACAAGAAGTCATTTTAGCGTCTGTGGACGGGGGATTTTTATTCAAAATTTTTTACAAATAACTTGCGACTTTTTTCAAACTTTATTAGCTAAACATTATCGTTTATGTTACTTAGAAACATGGATTACCGAAATTAATCCTTCATCTATATAAAACATTCGTTCAGTTCTATCAGTTATTTAATGCGGAAAAATATTGTTTTTCGTTACTGATTGTTTTTTATTATATACATATATTTAGGACCATACTCGGGTTCTTCAAAAATGTTTTGTTTAATCGACTGCACTCTGCTATGATGAGTTAATTTTATTGCAATAATAAATTAGAAGAAAATTAAACTGTTAAGCTAACAACAATTCCCGCTAAAAGCTTACCAATTATTCACATTGATTGTTATTTAAAAATTCGATACGCTATTTTTAATGTGAGTTTTTAGAGTAATTTCAAGTAAAAGAATAAAATCACATAAAATTTGATGTTACAGTATGTAACAAATCCCATACGTTTTTTTCTACTGAATGAGAGCTCTATTTAAAAAAGATTTAAATAGCTACACGTCTTTCTTAAAAAATAAGTTATTTTTGATACAGTATAGTACATCTAACGTAGTTTTACAAAAAAAAAAAAAAACCTTCCATGAAAACTATAACTGCCGTGCTAATTTTATATTTCGACAACAAAGTGTTAGAAAGCACTTATCATTAGGAAAAAAGTATTCTTCTTTCGGTACTGTCATTCACCAAATTAAAAAGTGTGATGTAATGAAAAACTTCAAAACACTAGAATTATTTTTATGATGAAGATATTTTATCATGGTTGTATTATTTTTTTATTTACAAAATGTACTCAAATTTATTTACCTTTTTTTAATATCGTACATGTAATATTTGCATAAGAGAAGAAAATAGTAATTTTATAAGTTTACAACGCATGTTGCCCACAAGTTTTTATAAATTTTATAGAAATAACTAACTATAAAATTTTAGATATAATTAACGTATTTATAAATTAATTAAAATTAGAACACGTTCCAAACAAAAGTAATCAAGCATTCTAAATGTTGATTACTAATAACGCCAATTTCATCGATACATCGTATATTTAGAAACTATTTATATAATTTCTCTCTATGATAATGCTCGCAGTTATATTTAAAAATATATATTTATAAAGAAAAAAAAGTACTTTTCAAAAAAATAATTCTAATAATATAAACTTACCAATACCCTTACATCAATTTAAATCAAACAGCTTCTCATTCCTAAAGACTACTGGTTCAAAACAATATCCAAAAGCCTAATCACGACATATTCCACGAAAATTTTAATAAGCAATGCTACGATAAAAAATACATCTCAAGAAGGCACAGTGTGTGTGTTCCACGAAAGTTATAAGATTTTCACTACTTTTTTTAGGATTCCATACACATACAATGTACGGAATCCGAATAAGATGATTAAGAAACGACAAAAATACCAAATAAAAATCAATAACCCACGAATGGTTTGACTTATAAACTTCAAAATTGGATTACAAATAACAATAAAATTCTCTCTAAGGTAAACTATAACTTCAAGCTAACCAATTACCTTTGAAGGCAAAAAACGAAAAAACCCGTCAAGAATACATAATACGGAATTTAAAACGACCTCAAAAATCACCCTTAAAAAATTCATAACCCATCACCAGATAAACTCCTAAAAGTAAAATTCAAAATATAAACGAAAAAAGCAAGAATATCAACGCAGCATACTATTGCGATGTGCTAGATCGGTTAAGAGTCGCAATAAATCGAAATAGGGCTTCATTTTCGAAATTCTGGTACTAGTCATTATGAACGTATTTTAAGAAAATAGAAGAAAAAAAAAGAAATGTAATGAAGAATTCTGAAAAAACAGGAGGTATATGAAAAGTTTCAAGAAAAAAAGGTGTAAGTGCTTATGTGAAACGTTTCCAAAGATTTTTTCGATTATTATTCATTTGTTGCTAGTAACAATGTATGTGTTATAAGACGCGAGTGTTTTAAAGAAAAAAAAAAGTATATATATAACTCGTCTGCTAATCAAATAAATGAAATATTTATCAAAAAAAAAATTGCTGTATAAGATTAGGAAATGGCCCATAATCAATGTTCTAAAATTACGTAAATTTTATTTATACTTCCGGTATTGTGAGTCTGAAATATGAATAAAAAATCAAATAAAATATGCATTATAAAAAACATTTTTATAATTCAACTGTTTCGCGTATATAAAATTCTAATAAAACAGAACCGTTAACTAATAAAAGTTTTTTTTTTTTTTAAATAACATATGGAGAACCCACAAAAGAAGAAAAAAAAAGAAGCAAAATTAGAAAAATTCTAACAATAGAAATAGGCCGGAAAGTACCAAAATGTAGCGTTATAATTAACTCTGACAAAAAAATATACGAGCTAAATAATTTAATTTAATATTACAGAACTATAAGAAAAAAACGATTCGATTGATAAAAAGATAATCCATAACGAATCGCTCTTAAAATGAAATAAGTTTTTGAAAAATTTCAATAAAAATACAATTGAGGTGGTTTTTTATTAAACTGCACAATTTTTTATTTACAACATCAAAAATGCGAAACTGAAATTAATTTTACAATAAATACTAACAAACTTATTAGCCTATACAATTCAAAACCATAAGAATGTGTAAAAACGCAAATTTCAGAATTACCTACCGTAACTCTTTTTTGAGTGGAAACATTCGGTTGTGTTATTTTTTTATGTACCGGTAACATCTTGGATTATCTTAGACGCATAAATTAATTGGTAACACTTTTATAAAAACTTCATCGGAAAAAAATTAAGTTGCAAACAAAAATTTGAGTTCCGTGAGAATAAATCTTGAACGCTAGAGGTATTTCTGAAAAAATAAAATATTTATTTAACATCACTTAATACATGCTATATGGTGAAATTGTCGCAGATTTTTAATAAATAATCATGTGGACTGGGTGAAAATATAAACTATCTACCGTTATTTTACGCTAGGGTAAATTAAATCGTAAAATCAGGAAATCAGAAAAACATTTGTATTTTAAAAGTATTAAAAAAAATTACTGTCACTAATTTTCTTTTCCATATACACAAATTAAAAATAATTATTTACCTAAAATCGATGTATAGTCTGTCTAGATAAGATGAATTTTAACTTCTTAAACAAATCGTATTATAGGGGAAATTTAAAAAACGGATCGAAACTGTGAAAGGACTTACTTAAATTGAAAAATGAAAAATTCAATTTTAAATATACCGTTAACATATTTTTTCTAATTTTCGAAATAAAAAAAATATTTTTTTTTAATCTATAAATTCTGAACTTCCTCTAAGAAACTAAAAGTTCATTTCTAACATTGGAATTAGTTCTAATCCATTTTTTTTATATGTGCTTTATTGCACTTAATTTTTCATGTTTATTTTAAAAAATGGATAAACATGCAGAACATATACCTTAATACTGAAAAAAAATTCTCATACCATATTTCTGTGATATTCACAGTATTTAAAGAGCACACATAAGTTACATAATTACGGTGCATATCGATGAAAATGAAATAAAAATTATTTTCGGGAACGAAAAACAAAAATTACAATTACCATAAGATAAAAACATGGAAATCAAAACAAAGCAAACCAGATTTTAGAAAACTTAAAAGTATCGATATATTGATTAAAACAGTGATATTTAACGATTATAAAATTTAATATATCGGAATAGCGATTGTCAACTAGCATAATAAAAAATAATCTTTGGAGCAAAATGTTTGTTACTCAAAATACCATTATTTATTTTCCTTCTCTTAAACTAATTAATTATTTTGATTTGTGTTTCTATTTTTTTTTTCTTGAAATAATAATTTAATTCAATAATATATTTGAATCATCTATGAAGCTGTGACGCTGTCTTAACTGTTTAGTTTTGTTTGGTATATTTCATTATAATTAAAAGGCGGGAACAGGCCAAGCACGCAAAATGTTTGCAAACATTGGTCCAATAATAGTTTCATGAACAGTTAAGCTTAATGTAAATAGAACAACCCTAACATAGCTTTATTTGACTAACTTCGATATTCTTTGAGCGTTCATTTAAAAATGGATTTTTTTTATAGGGTAATTCCTACATAATAATGTGACCATTCAATTCCATGATCCTTTAATAGTTAATTGAGTTGGAGGAATACAATCTATACAAGAAAGTATGGCTTTTGTTTGAGATAGATTAATTACAATAAATTTTCCATTTATCAAAATATTTCAAAATGTGAGAACTGCTTAATTAGAAACGTTCATAAGTAGTAGATATCTTATCCAGCTACAATACAACGCAATGTCACCTGCATATAGAAAAATATTCATATATCACTACTTAAGAAAGTCTAACAAATAGACTGAAAAGAAAAGGAGACTTAAGATTTCACCAGTTTCCCTCTTTTAATAGATATGTTATATATTTTTTCAACTCAATCAATATTCCCACCTTACAAAACTTTTCCAATATTATAAATAGGAAATGTCAGAATTATTTTAGTAGTTTATTTCTTCATACATTAAGAACTACCCTTTCAAAAGCACATTATTCCCTACATGTGACTTAAATCTTTTCAATAAATATTACTCCAGCTTAACCATTGATGCTGACTAAAAATTTCCATTCCATTCTTTCTGAGCCATCCTCAAACTTCATCTAAGATTATGCCTTCTTCTAATTCAATGAATATTGATACGGATCTAACTTTTAATCTTTTTCTACTGAGAGCAACTTAATTTATACATTACCATCCACTCTTAGTAAATTTGGAATCCATAATTTAAACAATAAAATATCGGTCTTATTTCAAGTTGCCCACATCCAATTTTTTGACACACGGTAACATAAAACAAGAACATGTATTAATGCTCAATAGCAACGTGCATGGTCAAAAATTGTAAATAAACTAGTATTTTTCAGTTTGCCTACTAAGTGAATATGTAAAAAAAAAAGAAACATGGTAACTCGACATCTACTTTGAAATTCAATCCATTCATCGAAAGATGTGACGAATGATCAGATGTGTACATCGACCGATTTAAATCAGTCTTCTATGGAACAGCGGTTACATCATCGCTACGGTACTATAAGGAAATGCGAGTAAATTCGTACAGCCCGAATGGGGTTATAATTGCTATTTTTGGAATGTCTTGGTCACGGATGGGAATGTTATGGTAAGTTTTCACTAGGTCGATAGTGCTGAAAACGGAACAGTCCACGTCCCGAATGTGTAGGACTGGATAACAGTCAGGGATAGGTCCGGGCGTTCAAGTTTAGGTAGTTGTCGCACAGTCGAATACCATCACCGTTTGTTTTTGGTCAGATCAATAATGGGCTGGGCTATGTTAAACTTGACGGCTGGCAAATTCCGAGACGCATCCGTTTTTCGAATTCAGGTTTTGTGGCGTGATATTTGTCAAGTGGAATTCGTCTCACCTTCGCGTGAACCGGTTGTCCAGTTGTTTCAAAGCGTGTTCGATCGAGTGTTGTGGTTTCCAGGTGAAATTGCTCCCGGACAACAAAGTCGGATATCGGTGTAACAATGTTTGTACCTCGTACAGTATGTCGGATGTTAATATTATTATAGAAACGAGTTCTGTTTTCTTAACGAATCTGGGCAAACTGAATAAGGTTGGACCGCGCACAAGTTGTTTCCGGGGTAAATGTCGGCGCCAATAATCGCGTTTTTGCAGTCTGCTATAGTAAAAGACCAACGAAACGGTTTACCAAGATCGAAATCGACGTCAAGAAACATTTCCCCCTATGTGTGTATTGCGGAATTGTTAGCAGGAATATGTGACGGTCGTGGTAGGCGAACGATGATCGCAGAAAAGTTTAGTGGGAAATACGCTCGAGTCGCTACTCGAATCTATTAAAAATGTTAATTTCTGTAGACGGTCACATACAAATAAACGGTATGAACTCAGAAACATATCGACCCCATTCACACATTTCTGGGGTTCACGATCCCCAACAGTGCGACTGTGCCCTGTGGGTATGTACAACCGGGACGTCAGCTGCGGGCCAAAGGTCCCAACGATCATGATACCAACAAAGTCGGTTTACAGTATTCACATGGTACCGTTATGTGAAACAGAACGCGGGTGTGTTACCGAATGCGCAAATTTTTCGATAGCGGCAATTTTTATGGTGAGATTTTCGACAGCTCGCCTTAAATTGTTCAGTTGATTCCAATTCGCATTTCCGGGTCCCGAAAAATCGGCTCTGTTAGCCAACTTCGAAATGTGAAAATTTCTGCTGACTCCGAAAATTCTATTGACAACTTCGGCTAGGGTGCCGAGGTTTCCAGCACTCACAGTGATCAATGTTTGTGAATCGATAATCGTTTAATCCACAGCCTCCGCAACACGTCTTCGATGCTTCTATTTCCAGCTAATCATCTAATTTCCCGTAACAGCCACGATGGCTTCTGATCTCCATGTGTTAAACCATCTAGTGCACGATCTAACTTTTTGTCTAAGGACTCAGCGAAAATCGAAAACACACGATCCTTTAGTTTTTCGTATTGCTCTTCGGTTGTGATGTCGGTGTTAGTTAGAATATCGGACGCATACATTAAAGTGTTTGGATCTAGTTCGGCCATTGTCAAGCTTAACCGCTGCGTGAAATTACTTACCTTATGAGCAGTGAAATAATTCTCGACCAGCGCAAACCATAATTTGAAGTCTTGTACGATGAATTTCGACAGGTTGGCCTTTCTGCGAAATTCATGCGGCTTCAATCACAATTCTAATAATTGTTAGCTCTTTGTATAGAACTGATTCACTGATGTCACATTTTGGATTCACAATGAGATTCTTTTAGAAATCTTTAAAATAATCGAGAAGTTTTTCTCTCTTAGGCAGATCGCTTATATTATACATATAAAATAATCCCCATAATTCAAAATAAATATTAAACTGTTCAAATATTTCATTAAGTCATGCTGAAATTATATTTAGCAAAAGATTAAAAAATTCAGTACCAGACTTTTTCTGAAGGAAAATAAAAGACTCGTCATTAGCCCATTCATATGTCCAAACTTTTTAACAAGTTCTTTGTTTCTAAATAGTTTAGAAAGCGTTGTTTAAAATGATATTTAGACAATCAGTCGGTTCAATGCATTACAAATATTTAATTAGCTTCAAGTGCTAAATTTTCATGAAGAATTTTACTTGCAGCTTTTTCCCCATCTTTTCAATAAGAAATTACACTTGGGATTATATTGCATGTTCTACCAATGTTTTTCCTGTATTGTCTAAATGGAATTCTCCATTTTGGCGAATTTGTGTGAGTCATTTTGAGAATTAATTTTATGTATATTTTTCTTTTCAAAAAGTTGGTTTTCGTTTTTTGCGATCTCTCTCTTTTTTTAACCGACTTCAAAAAAGGAGGAGGTATTCAATTCGACTGTATTTTTTTTTTTTTTTTTTTTTTTATGTGTGTTACCACAGAACTTTCTTCTAGATGAACCGATTTTGATGATTCTTCTTTTATTTGAAAGGTGGCGTTTGTCATGTGGTCCCATTTAAATTTGATCAAGGTCCGACCGATAGTTTTTGAGTTATCCTTAATAATGCGGGAGATTGAAGCTTTTTGGATGCTTTTCATTCATGATTGTTTTCACCGTCGGATTAGATTTTTGACTTAAAATACTATAAATTTGCCAAATTACCATGGAAATGTAGCTTTTGGTGTTTTTACCGTGGAAATAAATGTTTTAATTTAATTGAATAAAAATGCACTAAAAAGTAAAAAATAAAATGCTTTTTTACAAAAAATAAATACCGACTTCAAGGTTTATTATAAAAATTTAAAAATGCACTAAAAAGTAAAAAATAATTACTCCCGATAAAATATATATATCAGAGTGATATAACTTAAGGTGATATCGTAATTCTTATACAACATTAATTTTTTGGAGTTGGCATCAAATTCATATTAAAAGAATAATTAAAAACTGCATTAAATGTTGATTAAATTGTTCCTAACATGAATTTAATTCCAACTCCAAAAAATTAATGTTGTATAAGAATTACGATATCACCTTAAGTTATATCACTCTGATATATATATTTTATCGGGAGTAATTATTTTTTACTTTTTAGTGCATTTTTAAATTTTTATAATAAACCTTGAAGTCGGTATTTATTTTTTGTAAAAAAGCATTTTTTCTTCCTCTGAACAATAGCTTTTTCATGTAATTAACCTGGTGCTGCATATTCGTTTTCATTTTCAAGAAATAAATTGAAAAAAAAATACATATTTACATTTTTTGTAATTGTACTGACTAATGAAGAACATTAACCCACTGACTTATGACAATTAGATACAATTTAAATTATGACTCAAAATTAGTTAAAATTTAATATTTTACAGATATTCATAAAATAATGTAGGCTGAGATAAGAAGATAATGAAGGACTTGAGGAAAGAAAAGTGAGAAAGAGTCGCTATGAATGTAATAGGAATTTTAGTGTGAAACAAACAGAATGCAGATAATGTAGAGAAAAAGTAATGTAGGAAAATGGAAAATAAATTATGCCCAGATGTAAGATAACATAAGGAAGTTATTATGAAATGACGAAAGAAAATAAAATTGAATTACCAATGTCTTGAAGCAAAAAAAAAAAAAAATTATAAAAAAAGTAAAGGGAGTTCTGATTAGTAAAATTAAAAGAGCACTTATCAAGACAAAATTTTAGATGAAATTTTTGAGGTGAATATAATAGATTATGTGTTTGAAATTCATAGTTGCAGGCAGGCCCGTGCCCAGAATTTTGGAGGGGGGGGGGAATTTTCTTTACATATTTATTTTATAAATAAAAATACATTTTTCACTAATATTCATGCTATTAATAATTTCCATCATCTTGATTTATATATTAATAATTTAAATAAACGAATTACTGTATAAACATAAATAAAAATTACATATGTTATTGATCATACTTGTAACAAAAAATTTTGCATAAAATATTAATGAAGTACCTAAGCTATTTCAATTCTCATGGGGGAGCGGGGGTTAACCCCCAAAACCCACCCCGTGGACACGGCCTTGGTTGCAGGGGATACAAGAGTATTAATTTTTTGTTACCTAAAATTTTGATATGGCTGAGTGCCCAGCAGTAATCTGTCTAGAAAAAAAGGAAATACAACATTTTATAGATTTAGAGGCTTTAGATTTTACTTTTTGACATACATATTTTCCTGAAAAATTGTTTCAAAAAAAACTTTTATTTTTTTATATAAAAGAAAGAATGAATTCTTAATTGTAACGATTGGTAATTTAATGCATAATAAATAAAGTGTAATAAATGCTTCAATGATATAAGAAGAAGCTACAATATAAAAGATCTTATGAATTGTTTCCAAAAAGAAAGAACCTATCTCAAGGTCAGCAATTTTGTAAGAGAAATACTGAGGACCAAAAATGAAATATATTAATTTTAAGTTATTGTGTTACATGTATATATACTGTTAATTTCACACAACACTTATGTAGATATTAAAAATTTATAGGGACATGCATATTTCCAATTGGCCATACATTCTAACTAATATGTTGTAAAATATATATTAAGCAAACTCCATCTCAGAGTGAGAAGTGTTTTTTGCAAAAGTTCTGGGAGAACTGTGTTCTAAAAATAAAAAAAAATGCTTTCAGTTAGGTTTTATTAAAATTGACCTTGTAAGCCGAAAGTAGAAAGTCTAAGTTGTATTCTTCAAAAACATATGTCGTTTTATTATTCGGCTTTCAAGCCTTGGTTGTGACTTGTGACTCTCCGTGATAACATTCGAAGTATTGTGTAATATTATGGCAATTTTTTTACTGCCGTCTGCCGCTATAATTTTTTTTATCGCGGTGTTTGCTGTCGTCAAAATTTGACGACACGAATGCCATGTATAAAAATGTTCCGAAAGCTTGCTTCATGAATTCCAGTACACGACAAAATAAATTTATATTTTTAAGCAATTACTAATGTAAAATTAACACATAAGTATTAGTTAAATTTTCAGAAAGGACCTTAAAAGTAGACTACACAATCTACTCTAATTGTATAAAGTTATATACAATTTTTTTATATTTTCAGTACACAACTATTATTATCAGTTGTATTGGTATTCTAATAAATATTAATCGTATAAACACTTTCACACAGTTTTTATGTTTTTTTTAACCGTACTGTTAATTTCACCGGTGCAATAATTACTTTCATAACTTCAAATTAAAATTTTTTAAATACGTCTTTTGCTCTGAAAGATATTTAGTTACATTTTCAATTAAAAATAGAAATTATTGTCACACCTGTTGCGTCTATCTTTTTTATCGATATCGATTATCGTGATAATTATCAATATAGAGTGATGTTGAAGTTCTAATTTAGAGTTGAAAGCGTCGTAAATACTGTAGTGATTAGACTTTTGTTGGAGTGCTAGTTTACTATTATAACGTCAAAAACTAGAAAAGTATATACAGTATTTTTTTTTTCTTTTTTTTTTCGTATAATTAATTTTATAATTTCTCAAAAAAGTGATTCAGATGAGTTAACCTTAGTATTTAATTTCCTCAGTCAGAGAGTCAATTATGCTTTTAACTGGAAAAACTAGTACTAATGTTATATGGATGATATAAATTTATGTTGTGACAATATGACACTTATTTAGTACGTAAAATATGTTATTAGTTTTGTATACATGGATTATTTCTATCAGTGTAATGGCGGTTTTAGTAATATTATTAATTTTGTGTGTTTGCGGATGCAAGAAAAAAATGCCCAGGTAATTGCAGATTTCTACTGGATGGAAATTTGATGTTATTTATTTTTATTTCGGCCAAGTAAATTCTGATCATTTTGAATGGTACCGGTATCATTTGTATGTTTTAATCAAAATTAAAATTTATAGAAACGAATTGTTGGGTTTAGCCGGTTTAGTAAAAATTACAAATTCAGATCTGCATGTTGACACTGCAGGCGTTACTTCTACCGCAATCGAATCGGAAGAAAGTAATACACAACATAAATCATCGCCAAGCACTGAACAAAGGTATGTAATTTAAATTTAATTTTTGAAATATTTCCGAATTTCTCGCTTGTTTTATTACAATGGTTAATTGGAAGAATATCATCCATTTTGCAACATTGCTAGTTTTCGTATTAATTATAATTTTCATTATAACGATATTATTTTACCGAGTATATTGCGTGGAATTATATTACATGCTATTCATAATCAATTTTTGTCCGCTTTATTGTAGTTTTTTACTTCATTTTGTATCTATCAGTTATTACTGTATGCTTCAAATTTCTGTGCACTACATATATATATTGCAGTGAGATAAGTAACGAATAGAAATAATGTTTTCTGTTATATACATAATCGATTTTAATTCGCTAATGGCTTTAAACTTCTTATAAAACTGCGATACGGAGTCGATCAGAAATCATAAATATGAAAAGAGACGATACAAAAAATAACGTTATCATAATTTTAATTGACATTTATACTTGCAGAGCTGAAAATTATTGATGAACTAATATTAAAACAAAAAAAGAGAAAGAATTTTGTATCTTCGACTTTTTGTAGAAATCAAATACTAAGCTTCGCTGATTTTTGTCAGTATGGAAAATTCAAACAAAATTAGAAAGTTGTTATTTGACAAAAACTATTTTTAACGGGTGTTCCAATTGATTTCGAGACTTTGTAAAAAAAATAAAGGTTTGAATTTAAAATTTTTAATATATTTTTAAATAATTACTTAATATTTTGTCATATTTCTGATATTGGTTGCTGCCATTTTATCACGTCCGCTTGATTTAAGGCCATATAAGGAAATAGCGGAAGCCGATAGAGAGAGTAGGAGTTTCTTTTTTTGTTTTGAGCGGTTTATTGAAGATATTACATATTCGGAGTTCTTTTTTTGACTTTATTCAACGTACTTATAAAATTTGAGTCCTTCGTAAGTTCTCGTATTTGGAAACCTACAAAGATTCCTTCTTTCAATTTCGCGTCGTTGATTTGAGGGAATTTGATTTTGACGTATTGAAAGCCTTCACCATCTCTGTTCATGGCTTTTACAAGATTTTTCATAAGACCCAGCTTTCTTTATATGGAGTGGTGGTAAAAAAATGTTTTCACTTTGAACTTAAGGTTTTTCTTTTACATTCTTGACTCCACGCATCAAACTCGCTCTTTTTGGCTAATTTTTCACTACATACTTGCGCGACTATCTCACTCGCATAAAAAAACAACAAAATTTAGTATATCCTCATTGCAATCCAGTTAACGTTGCTACAACTGTTAGATTAGCACAAGTGT
This sequence comes from Icerya purchasi, assembly GCA_039619475.1. Classification (NCBI taxonomy): domain Eukaryota; kingdom Metazoa; phylum Arthropoda; class Insecta; order Hemiptera; family Monophlebidae; genus Icerya; species Icerya purchasi. The sequence goes on from CM077115.1 coordinate 156,195,695, forward strand.
CCCACATGTACTGTGAATATTGAATTTTTTCCAATAACAACTTTATATTTCCATAGTTTTCTTTCATGTTTGTTGCATGTGCGAGGGGAATTGAAGGATATTTATTGCCATTGTGAAATAATACATCTTTTAAACTAATTTTGGACGAATCAATAAAAAGTCGCCATTCCTCCGATCCTTCGGGAAAACCCATTTCTTGTAGAAGTTCTTTAGCATCATTATAAAATACCAAATCACCCTCTTCGATGAAATAACTCATAAAATCTTCTTGTCTGTTACAAAAATATGAGACCTTCGTATTTTCATCTAACAAATTCCATTGTTGTAATCTTGATCCGAGAAGTTCATCCTTGGATTTTGAGAGTATTAATTCGCGAACAAGGTCATTCAAATTAGATTGCGTAAGGAGACGAGGTTTTGTTAAGTCTGTATATAATGATGAAGAAGTAGAGGAAATACTCGATTGACTAAGTGTAGGATAAGCGTCTCTGACATCGTTCTCTCTCTTTCTGTCAGTACGAGTCGTTTTTGTGTATACAAATACGATCTGAACTGAATAAAGCACCGTTAATGCAAGAACGACAGACAAATTATATATAATTTTGAGCTATTAAAAAAAACAAAAAAACATTTTAAATAAATATATACGCGATAGAAAAAAATGGAAAGCAAATCTGGATTCAATACGTTAAACTCCTCATATTCATCATATTTTTATTTAAAGGAGAATTTCATTGCAGACCAGTGTTTTGGTTGTTTATATTTTCATACATTTTTCAAAGTATATAATAGTCGTTTTTTCGGGAGCTTAATTTTATTGCAAACTAAGCGCTCATTTTACGTGATAGATTTTTTGAGAAATTTCTTTATAGTTCAAACAAAGAAAAAAAATGTATATACACATCAATGACTACATTATTTCTTGCTCGGGGTATAATAATATATTTTTTGCCCTATGATTATGTCTCGTTACTTTGTATAAGACAACAAAGATTGAATTCTGTATTGTGTAATTGCTAAAGAATCGGCGTTAGCGTGATAAACTGCGTCAAAGATTTTGCGAAAAGAGCCGATATACCTTATTCGGCCGAGAATAACGTAAAAAATTGCTCAACAACATGAATTTGGAAGAGATCGTGTCGATCGTTCGAATCGCTATTTCGCAACCAACTGTCGTGCTGTTGTTCTTGCCAGACAAAATAGACAACGATCGTAAAGTAGAATTGTACAGTATTTATATTGTAATTGAAAAATAACGATTTTTAAAAAATAAAAGATAGGGAAGAATGATGTAGTCAATTGAAAACGATTTTTCTAAAAAGTTTTATATGCATATATATAAAAAATTTTAGAAAGTAAACGGCTAGAAAATTTCGAAAGAAAGGAGCAGAATTTTGTTCTTATTTGATTTCCGATTTTGCGATATTAGAAAAGTTCAGAATATATGTTACCTTTATCAAAAGCTACCATTAAAGACTTCGTATAAAATTACTGATAATTGAAATATAGTTTTTGTAATACTGATTATTAGAAGGTGAATAATTTTATGTTTTTAACTTTTAAATTATTTCATCGATAAATATGGGGAAAAGCGGATGGATTAATTTTTTTCAAACTTTCATATATAGTTATATCGAAGACTGTTACATTTAATTTTTGTAGATGTATTTAACAAAAAATTAAAATTAAATTTTAATCATTCTTCTTTCCACTGTGAAACATTCTGAATATTAAATATTTACAAATAATAGGAAAACGGTCATAAACGTATCCGGCACCGTTATGCGGAGTTTACCCGATTTGCCTAATGAAGTAAACAAAGCGGAAACAAAATCAAAACAAGTTGACGTGGTAGATACTGGTTCCGAACTTTATGCTACGTTAGAAGATAAAACAAGTATAAAAAAATGTTTATTACATTTTATCGCGCGCTATTGTAAATTGGTATGTACGTTTAATGAAAAAATTATTTATTTTTCTGATTTACGCTGTGAGCACGTTGTAATGCAAGCAAACAGTGAAAATTAAAAAATTATCACGAAAGACTCGAAACTATTAATAAAAACGTTCCATTATCTAAATAAAAATAGAGAGATTAATTTTTATTCGTTACAACAAGCGAAATGTTGAATATAATAATAACTGTGGGGAAGAGGGTAAAATCGTTGAAGTAAGTCTCTGTAATATCACAACGTTCAATATCAAACTGTAGTGGATTACGGTTTAATATTTTAATGAAAAGCACAGACAAAAAGTTGGATGTACTGCATCACCGTTATAGACTAATCGATAATTTTCCGATTATATACAACGTGTGAGTTAGGAATAAATTATACAAGACCCTCACAACCTACAAATGATTTTTTGAAATTTGTTTTCTTTTTTTGTTTAAAATTGCTTCAGTTTTTGCAGTTGAATTATGTATATTTTGTATTAAGACACGCCGAATAACGTTGTGACTCAACTTCGTATTATGATTAAATTTTACGATATAAATAGATTACCATTTTCCCTTCTAGTAAGGTAATTAATATTGACTTTAATCTATATTTTTTTAATCGAATGGTAATGCGTTTTAATTGAAAAAAGAGTACTCTCTTTTAATAATTTTTTTAATGCTTTCCCTTTATTTAACTATTTTATAGTAGCATAATTAATTTAAAGTTCATATTATTCTTCAGAAATTTGTTTTATGTATGTTATATATTGTTAATAAATTTAATGAACATCTTTTTGTTTCTTTGAGTGCCTTCTCCGTTAACGAAGGTTGGCTACAGCTTCCGTATAATTGCTTCTGTCCATAGCTAAATGTATCAGTTTATATGTTGATTTCCCTATCCATTGTATGCTAATCAGGATATTAGCCTTCCTCCCCTAGATCGTTGGCCTTCCATCTTTCTTTCCGGTATTATCTGTAATGTCTTGTATTGCTCATTGCACATGATATGTCCTAAGTAAACTGTTTCTTTTTCGGCTACTATTTTGTCTAGAAGACTGCGTAATTTCTCTTTGCTATCTGCTATGATTGCTGCATCATCTGCATACCTCAGATTATTTATCAAAATTCTATTTTTATCTTAACACCTTCTTTAGCCTTGCCTAGAGCTTTCGCTAGCTGATCTTTGTATAGACGTTGAAAAGGATTGGGAACAAACCACATTCCTGTCGTACCCCTCTATTTATACTCACATATTCTGTAATTTTGTTGCTTGTCTGTACTGCTGCTAATTGCTTCCAGTATAATGTAATTATTTGACGTCTTCATAATCCAGTCAAGCGGTGTTCAGAATGTTTATCAGTTCCCAGAGTCTTAGAGTCAAATGCTTTTTGGTAGTCAAGGAAGCATACAAAGAAATCTTTGTTTTGTTTTATACGTCTCTGACCTAATATATTGAAGTTGAACAAAGTTTCCTTAGTACTCGGTCTATCTCGAAAACCAAACTGTAAGTTAGATATTTTTTTATTACATTTTTGTAAATTCTTTCATATTTAGAAATATTTTAAGAACATGACTTGTTAAACTTATGACTCTGTGGTCTTCTCACTTGTATGCATTTGTTGTTTTTTTTTCGGAATAGTTACAAAAGTAAAATGCAGCCAGCCAGATGGGATTTCGCTTGTTTCATACACTTGATTGAAAAAATCAACTAGTATATCTATGTTTTCCTCATCAATTTGCTTAATTATATCAACATATATACCACCAGGCCCGGGTCCTTTTCCATTTTTCATTTTCTCAATGGCCTACTTAACTTCTGATTTTAAAATTGGTCTATCTATTTTATTACTTCGTCTGTATTCCGGGAGATTTGATCTTTGATCAAAAAGTTCACACATATATTGCATTCATGTGAATATTAATGAACATAATTCCACATAATCAGAATGCATTTAATGCGAGTTAAAATTCGAAGTTACCTTCATAGCAATAAGAGTTATTCGATGAATAATCATTATCTAAATAATATAAAAACTACTTATATTTATAGGTGAACATAGATATGCAGAAATTGGCAATATTGTGTTGAACAGAGCTTCCGCGCAGTTAAGGTTAGTATAAATATTTTTTTTTTTACCTTCTGTTTAAATTATCAGTGACCTATTATAAGAAAATGGTTATCCTAATACAGATATTTTGTGAAGCAGTAACGATTGTTGCGTAAATTACATAAGATTTCTTTTATATAATTAGTAAATGGTAACGCCAGTTAGATAATCAAGAGTACAGGTGTTCGTCCATTGATCGAAATTCGAACATAATTATTATTAAAAATTTGAGGAAAAAATATATGAATTCGCATATTTCCAAAAAAAAAAATTTTCTATTCTTAAACATTCGTTCATTGTATATCTGAGAATGTACACTTTTATATGTACTTTCAATACAAAACAATTCAGTACCGTTATAATTGAATAAAAATAAATCTAATAAAATAACAGTAAATCACAATTTAAAAACTCTCATTTATTGATATTAAATGATACTTTAAGATTTAGTACACTGTAAAAAAGCCGATAATGGTGATTATTAAGAAAAATTAAAACATTTTAATAAAAACAGATTTACTGGCTATAACGATTTCTTTTTTCATGTTTTGTATTAATTTTTTATTTAAATAAGAAAAAAAAATAACTGTCCAAAAATTTTTTACTAATAACACTAAAGATCGTCAATAGCTACTAAACAAAAAAGATAAAAAGAAAATCGGTTAATAAGCAAGAGAAAAAGGTACTTGAACTGTTTTGTCTTTGCCTATTTATATATAGATACATATTTTTACATTCGAGTTGTGCAGATATAGGTACCACATTCACGACAATATTCTATATGCAATAGGAATGTGTATGCAAGACTATATCCGAAACCGATTATAATCGTTTGTTTTATCATCATGTATGTGTAGTTCAATTAGGCTTCCGCGCTTGTGATGTTGTAAATGTGCTTTGTCGTCTCCTAAGCAGCATAAATAAATACATTTATATATCTCTATACATATATATATATATATATATATATATATATATATATATATATATATATATATATATATATATATATATATATATATATATACATATACAGGGTATCTCATTTATTTTGCAACCCAAAAAAAAACAACAATGAAAAAAATATACATGTAATAAAAAAAATGAACGCTATCTAACTTATAACATATGGTTGAGATGTCCACCACCTTCTTCTCGGCACCGCGCATCACGTTTGACAAGGTTGCGGAATACATTTTTCAGCATATCTGGTGGGATGGCGTTGATTGCTTCAGTTATATGTTGTTTCAATTCTGCGATCGATGCCAGCGGTTCACGGATACTTCATTTTTCAAGTAACTCCACAAAAAGAAATTAATGGGTGACAAATCCGGACTGCTGGGAGACCAAACTCCGACAGAAATTATTCGATCGTCGAAAATTTCAGGTAACATTTCTAGCGTAGTCGTAGCAGTGTGCGCTGGGGCGCCATCTTGCTGGAATCAACAGTACCTTTCCTCTTTTTCCAGTAAAGCAATAGATTTCAATATGATATCGTGGTACGTCTTCGTGTTAACTGTCTTCTCGAAGAATATTCATGCGTGAGATGGCACACCAAACGCCGATTTTCTCTGGGTGAAGACTGCTCTCTTCATACCTGTGTGGGTTCTCATTCGACCAATAGCAAAAAATCCGCGCGTTGATGTACTCTGTGCGAAGAAACTATGCTTCACCGCTAAAAAACATGCTATTTAGACTGTCAAGACGATACTCACCATTTACAAAACTGCATACGCCTTGGAAGGTCTGGCGGTTTTAACTCTTGAATGAGTGTGGCATGATATGCCTTCAGTTTCAGCGCTTTTAGCCGTGAAAGGCACTGGAGCGGTGAATGACAGTTTTCTGAGCTAACTTTCGCACTGATGTTGATGGTTTCTCAGTAATGTTTTTCGAAATTTCGGAGTTTTGCTTGTGTAAGCACAGAGCTTAGCCGCTCCTTCTTTTCCGGTCCTGCTGAGAATTCTGAGCGAAAATGAACGAACAGCCGCTTAATTGTGCTTTTATTAGGCACAGATGAATAGTGAATTGCATTTCTAAACTGTTCTTAACCGATCGCGTACGAAGCAGAATGGAAGTAATGTTCAATAATGAACGCCCGTTTTTTTGCACACAGTATCATATTAACATTGACTAACGATCTCTTATGCTGACGACACTAAATCGCCTCGCTCGTTCTGCAACCGATATCGCTGTGTTCAACACATTCGTACTGATGCAGGTGCACGCACTAGACTTCCTCGTTTGGCCTTGTTCCCGTGTACGTACAGCGTTTAGGTCGGGTTGCAAAATAAATGTGACATCCTATCCTTCGGAAAAGAATAATGCGCTGCTATGTATGGACCGTCCTAAAATATTCCTGTGAAACATGGACCATGAATGCAGACTGCGAAAAAAGATTAGCAGCTTTCGAGATGTGGTGCTATCGGAGGCTATTGAAAATATCATGGACCGAACACATAAAAAATACGGCAGTGTTAGCAAAAGTAGAGGAAAAACGGAAACTAGTCGAAGATATCAAAAATCGAAAAATGAAATATCTGGCTCACAAATTTAGAGAAAACGACTTGTTCATGTTCAAGGAAAAATACAAGGAAAGCCAATAATAAAAGGACGAAGGAGATTAGGATTAATGACAACGAACTTTGCGGCAAACTCAACATGTAAAAGTCTACGAGATTACTCGGGCCAGAGATAGATTAATTTGATAATGCATGCAATCTCTTGTCTCAAGAGACGCAACCGTGATGATGATGATGATATATATAAATATATAAACTGATGTGTAAGTGATTCACTGGGAGAAAATTTCAATTCAGTAAAAAGTAGTCATTGTCGATGTTGTATTATTGCAATGTGTAGGTATGTTTTAATGTATAGAGTATTTTCTTGGTATTTTTTTTTAAACATATACAAGACTATACAGTGGTGTGGTCTTAGATTATATGATCCTTCTCCCCTGAAAGTTAAAAAATATTCTGAAAGCAAGTAATGTTTCTGTTTTAATTCCATTTTTTGATAATTCATTTTTAATTAACATGTTCAGACTTTATAGCAATAATCTGTTGAGCAAAAATATGTGCCTAACTGCAGAATTTATTTATTTATTGATTTAGTTTTTAAAACAACCGTTCCAAAAAAGTAACGTCTGCTATGCCACTGAGGCTTTCAGACTTTTTAACGAATTTAAGCTGTAAAAAGCAATAGAAATAAACTATATAGATTGGTCTATAAATTTTGGCCATACCCCTTGCATCGCGCGGAAAAACATGTCAGCGAAAATTAAATTACACGCGCTTATAGTGAGTGTGGAATGTTTTACACTAATTCTAAAAATTTCAGTTCGATAGCTTCAAATCGACGCCCACACGGGCCATCCGTGCGTATCGAAATCCACCTACGGATTCGGAGTGAAGCAGGAAATTCTCGGTGACTCGTACGGTAACACTGTTACGGATAAATGAGCAACTTGGTTGAACAGTAGACACTCTGAGCTGATGGAGAAAAAAAAACAGTACCGTTTAAACGTTTTCTTGTGTTAACAAAACGACTTTTGCGTGAGATTTTTGATACCGGTGTGTTTTAATGAGAATGAGTACCACGACAATACCGAGCTACGTACGTCGGAACTTACATTCGAATTATTACGAAAACATAATATTGAGGTGTTGACACACCCTCCGTATGTCCTGACGTCGCATCCTGTGATTTTTGGCTCTTTCCGATATTCAAATAGACCTTACGTGGCATAAGCAGCCGGCGTTTTTGTGAGGACTTCCTTAAACACGTTTCTGAGGCTGAGTTTGAGAAAACTTCAACAGTGAAATGGGTAGAAAACAAATGTATGAAACATAGGGAACGGTATTTTGAGAAAGATAAAAATATAAATGACAACCGAAATGTATAATAAAATTTTGTAACAAGTTTGAATTTTTTTTTTCCAACATGAAATCCCGTTGGCGAAATTCGATACGACTTCGCGCGGATAGCCCGCACGGGCGTCCATTTTAAGTTATCGAGCTGAAATTTTTAGAATTAATGTAAAACATTCCAAGCTATAAGTGTATATAATTTAATTTTCGCTGACTTTTTCCTTCCGCGCGATACGAGGCATGTGGCCAAAATTTATGGACCAAACTTTGTATACTCGTATTGTCTGTCCAGTGAAAGAAGTCCGTTCGAATTTCGTTGCCGAGCATGAGTGTTGCTTAAAGTAGTGGACTAACGTATTGACATTTGGCGCATACTTCAATATTACCGAAAAAAAACATATTGCCACCTTCTCTTGTTATTCCTTCCCTTCTCGGAAGCAATAATCTCGTCTTTGTTTCATCTCTGTACGTTCATCTGTTCTTTTTTTTCGACCTGCTTATATCCAGACGGACCACGTAGTGTTAACACAGTTTATATCTGTTAGCGCATTTTGGTTGTTTTATGAACGAACTTCTTTCGCTTGACAGACTGTACTTTAACTTGGGACGTTACTGAACCTACCGACGGCTGGTAAATTTCGAGTCAATCGCTATGTCTTTTAAAAGTTACAAATTAATGTTCGTTATCTCTTTATACACACACAGGACTGTAATTGTAGTGCGTTAACAAGCGGCTACAATCAGTTCCGAATGTAGTCTTCCTCGCGTTGCATATAACAACTGCCATGAATGCAGCTAGAATATACAAATAGATAGTCACGACGCTCGGAATCGAGCAATAGACCGAAGAATATATATATATACACCTATATATTAATTACAACGTAATTCTTAGGCTACCCCCCATTCGAAAGAATGTCCCAAAAAAATGTCCCAATTTTATGTAACGCTTATTATATTTTATAGGATTTTTGTTATTGTTATTTAAAAAATGTCACAATTTTATGTAATGAAATATGTAACGAAAAGTGTAACGAAAAAATGTCTTAATTTTATATAATGAAAGTTAAATATTAGAATAGGACTTTTGTAGTTATGTTATTTTTTTTTGTGTTGATGCCAGTAAGAATTACGTTGTAAATTTTGATCATTTTATACAAAGTATAGAAAAGAAAGAGACAGAAATGAAAGCAAGAGGGGTCAAGGGGCACAGCCCCTTGCGAGGCCAAAATGGCCGAGTTTTATATATATATATATATATATAGTAATAGTAAAATAGGAAGGGTGATATTAATAAAGATATACATTGATAATTTGTAGATAAGAGTAAGTGTGAAGTTGAACGTTATTGATTAAGAGATTGACTGTGCATAATAAACTGATAGGTATTGATATTCAAATCTGTTTTTACCCTGATACATTTTAAATTGATGCGTATAATATCGGCTAAATGAAGTAATTTCCGCTAGAAGATGATTCAAAGTTTAGAAGTATTGGTCATTCTTTGCAGATGTTCTTTTCCAAACTTCCAGTTTTCTATATTTATTTCCATCGTTGTGCTGATGACAGATATTTTGACAACTTAATTTCTAAAATACCTACTAATTAATTATATTTTAGATGATAAAACTTTTTTTTTTTGTGATCCGGAAAGTAAAGGTACTTATTTGATTAGTGTTTTTATAATAAATAGATTTACTTATAAATAAAATTTGTTGTTATTTTCAATTTTCTAATTAAGTTTAAGAAAAAAACGATCATTTTTTAAAAGTTCCAAATAAATAACGATTAAAAGGGTACAGATAGATTATATGTATTTTAATTTTATTAGGGAACCGGAAGAAACTATTTCTGAAACTCGATTACATATTTCAAATGAAGAAAGCAGCGCTTCTTCTTCTGCGTTAGCTGATATTCCAGCAGCCAGTGCAATTTCAGGAGTTATAGCAGCAAACAGTGATCTCCCTTATATGACACCGCCAGTTCTTTCTCATTATTTTAGCGGAGATTCTCAAGACTCGGCGAGTATGTCTTTTTTTAACATTTATTATGAAAATTAAAGTTTGTAATTTATAACTATGAAATAGTGAATAAGTCCAAGTTCAATAAAATTTGAAAAACGCTGTTAATTATAGAAAAGAAAATATTTAAATCTAAACCAGTAGACTTATTAACAGAATCGCGGAGATCTTTTCCTTTATCGC